>CM073525.1:2500-2502500 GCA_037074615.1 Leucaena leucocephala
GTGTTTTCGGGCGTCAGATGAATATTTCTGCGAGCGGTGATAATTTATCTACAAAGTAGACTTGCCAAGCCTTCCAGGTAGTCCGGTTTCATATTATCGACGTTGACGTTGCCCTGTAGAAATTGCCAAACCTACACCACACGATGGCCCAAAAGTTTCATTTCGGACAGTTTTGGGATTTTTGTGTTTTCGGGGGCCAGATGAATTTTTCTGCGAGCGATGATAATTTATTTGCAAAGTAGACTTGCCAAGCATTCCAGATAGTCCAGTTTCATAATTTATGGACATCTACGTTGCCCTGTAGAAATTGCCAAACCCTGATGACACGATGGCCCAAAAGTTACATTTCGTACAGTTTTGAGATTTTTGTTTTTTCGGGCGTCACATGAATTTTTCTGCGAGCGGTGATAATTTATCTGGAAAGTAGACTTGCCAAGCTTTCCAGGGAGTCCGGTTTCATAATTTATCGACATCTACGTTGCCCTGTAAAAATTGTCAAACCCAAACCAGACGATGGCCCAAAAGTTCCATTTCAGACAATTTTGGGATTTTTGTGTTTTCGGGTGTCAGATGAATTTTTATGCTAGCGGTGATAATTTATCTGCAAAGTAGACTTGCCAAGCTTTCCAGGGAGTCCATTTTCATAATTTATTGATGTCGACGTTGCCCTGTAAAAATTGCCAAACCCAGAGGACAGGATGGCCCAAAAGTTCAATTTCAGACAGTTTTGGGATTTTTGTGTTTTCGGGTGTAAGATGAATATTTCTGCGAGCGGTGATAATTTATCTGCAAAGTAGACTTGCCAAGCTTTCCAGGGAGTCCATTTTCATAATTTATTGACATCTACGTTGCCCTGTAGAAATTGCCAAACCCAGAGGACAGGATGGCCCAAAAGTTCCATTTCGGACAGTTTTGGGATTTTTGTGTTTTCGGGCGTCAGATGAATTTTTCTGTGAGCGGTGATAATTTATCTGCAAAGTAGACTTACCAATATTTCCAGGGAGTCTGTTTCATAATTTATCGACATTGACGTTGCCCTGTAGAAATTGCCAAACACAGACGACAGGATGGCTCAAAAGTTCCATTTCGTACAGTTTTGGGATTTTTGTCTTTTCGGGCGTCACATGAATTTTTCTGCGAGCGGTGATAATTTATCTGCAAGGTAGACTTGCCAAACCTTCCAGGGAGTACGGTTTCATAATTTATCGACATCTACGTTGCCCTGTAGAAATTGCCAAACCCACACCACACGATGGCCCAAAAGTTCAATTTTAGACAGTTTTGGGATTTTTGTGTTTTCGTGCCGCAGATGAATTTTTCTGTAAGCGGTGATAATTTATCTGCAAAGTAGACTTGCCAAGCCTTCCAGGGAGTCCGGTTTCATAATTTATCGACGTCGACGTTGCCCTGTAAAAATTGCTAAACCTACACCACACGATGGCCCAAAAGTTTCATTTCAGACAGTGTTGGGATTTTTGTGTTTTCGGGGGCCAGATGAATTTTTCTGCGAGCGATGATAATTTATTTGCAAAGTAGACTTGCCAAGCATTCCAGGTAGTCTAGTTTCATAATTTATGGACATCTACGTTGCCCTGTAGAAATTGCCAAACCCTGATGACACGATGGCCCAAAAGTTACATTTCGTACAGTTTTGAGATTTTTGTTTTTTCGGGCGTCACATGAATTTTTCTGCGAGCGGTGATAATTTATCTGGAAAGTAGACTTGCCAAGCTTTCCAGAGAGTCCGGTTTCATAATTTATCGACATCTACGTTGCCCTGTAAATATTGCCAAACCCAAACCAGACGATGGCCCAAAAGTTCTATTTCAGACAGTTTTGGGATTTTTGTGTTTTCGGGTGTCAGATGAATTTTTATGCTAGCAGTGATAATTTATCTGCAAAGTAGACTTGCCAAGCTTTCCAGGGAGTCCATTTTCATAATTTATTGATTCGACGTTGCCCTGTAAAAATTGCCAAACCCAGAGGACAGGATGGCCCAAAAGTTCAATTTCAGACAGTTTTGGGATTTTTGTGTTTTCGGGTGTAAGATGAATATTTCTGCGAGCGGTGATAATTTATCTGCAAAGTAGACTTGCCAAGCTTTCCAGGGAGTCCATTTTCATAATTTATTGACATCTACGTTGCCCTGTAGAAATTGCCAAACCCACAGGACAGGATGGCCCAAAAGTTCCATTTCGGACAGTTTTGGGATTTTTGTGTTTTCGGGCGTCAGATGAATTTTTCTGTGAGCGGTGATAATTTATCTGCAAAGTAGACTTGCCAATATTTCTATGGAGTCCAGTTTCATAATTTATCGACATCTACGTTGCCCTGTAGAAATTGCCAAACACAGACGATAGGATGGCCCAAAAGTTCCATTTCGTACAGTTTTGGGATTTTTGTCTTTTTGGGCATCACATGAATTTTTCTGCGAGCGGTGATAATTTATCTGCAAGGTAGACTTGCCAAACCTTCCAGGGACTACGGTTTCATAATTTATCGACATCTACGTTGCCATGTAGAAATTGCCAAACCCAGACCACACGATGGCCCAAAAGTTCAATTTCAGACAGTTTTGGGATTTTTGTTTTTTCAGGCGTCACATGAATTTTTCTGCGAGCGGTGATAATTTATCTGCAAGGTAGACTTGCCAAGCTTTCTAGGGAGTCAAGTTTCATAATTTATCGACGTCGACGTTGCCCTGTAGAAATTGCCAAACCCAGAGGACAGGATGGCCAAAAAGTTCCATTTCAGACAGTTTTGGGATTTTTGTGTTTTCCCGCGTCACATTAATATTTCTGTTAGCGGTGATAATTTATCTGGAAAGAAGACTTGCCAAGCTTTCCAGGGAGTCCAGTTTCATAATTTATCGACGTCTACGTTGCCCTGTAGAAATTGCCAAACCCAGACGACACGATGGCCCAAAAGTTCTATTTTGGATAGTTTTGGGATTTTTGTGTTTTCGGGCATCAGATGAATATTTCTGCGAGCGGTGATAATTTATCTGCAAAGTAGACTTGCCAAGCTTTCCAGGGAGTCCATTTTCATAATTTATTGATGTCGACGTTGCCCTGTAGAAATTGCCAAACACAGATGACAGGATGGCCCAAAAGTTCCATTTCATACAGTTTTGGGATTTTTGTCTTTTTGGGCGTCACATGAATTTTTCTGTGAGCGATGATAATTTATCTACAAAGTAGACTTGCCAAACCTTCCAGGGAGTACGGTTTCATAATTTATCGACATCTACGTTGCCCTGTAGAAATTGCCAAACCCAGACCACACGATGGCCAAAAAGTTCAATTTCAGACAGTTTTGGGATTTTTGTATTTTCGTGCTGCAGATAAATTTTTCTGTAAGCGGTGATAATTTATCTGCAAAGTAGACTTGCCAAGCTTTCCAGGGAGTCCGGTTTCATAATTTATCGACGTCAACGTTGCCCTGTAGTAATTGCCAAACCTACACCACACGATGGCCCAAAAGTTTCATTTCTGACAGTTTTGGGATTTTTGTGTTTTCGGGGGCCAGATGAATTTTTCTGCAAGCGATGATAATTTATCTGCAAAGTAGACTTGCCAAGCATTCCAGGTAGTCTGATTTCATAATTTATGGACATCTACGTTGCCCTGTACAAATTGCCAAACCCAGACGGCACGATAGTCCAAAAGTTCCATTTCTGACAGTTTTAGGATTTTTGTGTTTTCGGGCGTCAGATGAATTTTTCTGTGAGCAGTGATAATTTATCTGCAAAGTAGACTTGCCAATCTTTCCAGGGAGTCCGGTTTCATAATTTATCGACGTCGACGTTGCCCTGTAGAAATTACCAAACCCAGAGGGCAGGATGGCCTAAAAGTTCCATTTCAGACAGTTTTGGGATTTTTGTGTTTTCCTGCGTCACATGAATATTTCTGTTAGCGGTGATAATTTATCTGGAAAGAAGACTTGCCAAGCTTTCCAGAGAGTCCGGTTTCATAATTTATCAACGTCGACGTTGCCCTGTAGAAATTGCCAAACCTACACCACACGATGGCCCAAAGTTCCATTTCGGACAGTTTTGGGATTTTTGTGTTTTCGGGGGCCAGATGAATTTTTCTGCGAGCGATGATAATTTATATGCAAAGTAGACTTGCCAAGCATTCCAGGTAGTCCAGTTTCATAATTTATGGACATCTATGTTGCCCTGTAGAAATTGCCAAACCCAGACGACACGATGGCCCAAAAGTTACATTTCATACAGTTTTGAGATTTTTATTTTTTCGGGCGTCACATGAATTTTTCTACGAGCGGTGATAATTTATCTGCAAGGTAGACTTGCCAAACCTTCCAGGGAGTACGGTTTCATAATTTATCGACATCTACGTTGCCCTGTAGAAATTGCCAAACCCAGACCAGAAGATGGCCCAAAAGTTCTATTTCGGACAGTTTTGGGATTTTTATTTTTTCGGGCGTCACATGAATTTTTCTGCGAGCGGTGATAATTTATCTGTGAGGTAGACTTTCCAAGCTTTCCAGGAAGTCAAGTTTCATAATTTATCGACGTCGACGTTGCCCTGTAGAAATTGCCAAACCTACACCACACGATGGCCCAAAAGTTCCATTTCAGACAGTTTTGGGATTTTTGTGTTTTCCCGTGTCACATGAATATTTCTGTTAGCGGTGATAATTTATCTGGAAAGAAGGCTTGCCAAGCTTTCCAGGAAGTCCAGTTTCATAATTTATCGACGTCTACGTTGCCCTGTAGAAATTGCCAAACCCAGATGACAGGAAGGCCCAAAAGTTCCATTTCGTACAATTTTGGGATTTTTGTGTTTTCGAGCGTCACATGAATTTTTCTATGAGCGGTGATAATTTATCTGCAAAGTAGACTTGCCAAGCTTTCCAGGGAGTCCAGTTTCATAATTTATCGACGTCGACGTTGCCCCGTAGAAATTGCCAAACCCACACCACACGATGGCCCAAAAGTTTCATTTCTGACAGTTTTGGGATTTTTGTGTTTTCGGGTGTCAGATGAATTTTTCTGCGGGCGGTGATAATTTATCTTCAAAGTAGACTTTCCAAGCTTTCCAGGGAGCCTAGTTTCATAATTTATCGACATCGAGGTTGCCCTGTAGAAATTGCCAAACCCACACCACACAATGGCCCAAAATTTCCATTTGGGACCGTTTTTGGATTTTTGTATTTTCGGGTGTCAGATGAATTTTTCTGTGGGCGGTGATAATTTATGTGCAAGGTAGACTTGCCAAGCTTTCCAGGGAGTCAAGTTTCATAATTTATCGACGTCGACGTTGCCCTGTAGAAATTGTCAAAACCAGAGGACAGGATGGCCAAAAAGTTCCATTTCAGACAGTTTTGGGATTTTTGTGTTTTCTCGCGTCACATGAATATTTCTGTTAGCGGTGATAATTTATCTGGAAAGAAGACTTGCCAAGCTTTCCAGGGAGTCCAGTTTCATAATTTATCGACATCTATGTTGCCCTGTAGAAATTGCCAAACCCAGACGACAGGATGGCCCAAAAGTTCTATTTTGGATAGTTTTGGGGTTTTTGTGTTTTTGGGTGTCAGATGAATATTTCTGCGAGCGGTGATAATTTATCTGCAAAGTAGACTTGCCAAGCTTTCCAGGGAGTCCATTTTCATAATTTATCGATGTCGACGTTGCCCTGTACAAATTGCCAAATCCAGAGGACAGGATGGCCCAAAAGTTCAATTTCAGACAGTTTTGGGATTTTTGTGTTTTCGGGTGTAAGATGAATATTTCTGCGAGTGGTGATAATTTATCTGCAAAGTAGACTTGCCAAGCTTTCCAGGGAGTCCATTTTCATAATTTATTGACATTTTCGTTGCCCTGTAGAAATTACCAAACCCAGAGGACAGGATGGCCCAAAAGTTCTATTTCATACAGTTTTGGGATTTTTGTGTTTTCTGGCGTCAGATGAATTTTTCTGTGAGCGGTGATAATTTATATGCAAAGTAGACTTGCCAATCTTTCCAGGGAGTCCGGTTTCATAATTTATCGACGTCGACGTTGCCCTGTAGAAATTACCAAACACAAACGACAGGATGGCCCAAAAGTTCTATTTCGTACAGTTTTGGGATTTTTGTCTTTTTGGGCGTCACATGAATTTTTCTGTGAGCGATGATAATTTATTTGCAAAGTAGACTTGCCAAACCTTCCAGGGAGTATGGTTTCATAATTTATCGACATCTACGTTGCCCTGTAGAAATTGCCAAACCCAGACCACACGATGGCCCAAAAGTTCGATTTCAGACAGTTTTGGGATTTTTGTGTTTTCGTGCCGCAGATGAATTTTTCTGCAAGCGGTGATAATTTATCTGCAAAGTAGACTTGTCAAGCTTTCCAGGGAGTCCAGTTTCATAATTTATCGACGTCGACGTTGCCCTGTAGAAATTGCCAAACCTACACCACACGATGGCCCAAAAGTTTCATTTCGGACAGTTTTGGGATTTTTGTGTTTTCGGGGGCCAGATGAATTTTTCTGCGAGCGATGATAATTTATCTGCAAAGTAGACTTGCCAAGCATTCCAGGTAGTCCAGTTTCATAATTTATGGACATCTACGTTGCCCTGTAGAAATTGCCAAACCCAAACCAGACGATGGCCCAAAAGTTCCATTTCAGACAGTTTTGGGATTTTTGTGTTTTCGGGTGTCAGATGAATTTTTCTGCGAGCGGCGATAATTTCTCTGCAAAGTAGACTTGCCAACCTTTCCAGGGAGTCCAGTTTCATAATTTATCGACGTCGACGTTGCCCTCTAGAAATTGCCAAACCCAGACTAGACGATGGCCCAAATGTTCCATTTCGAACAGTTTTGGGATTTTTGTTTTTTCGGGCGTCACATGAATTTTTCTGCGAGCGGTGATAATTTATCTGTGAGGTAGACTTGCCAAGCTTTCCAGGGAGTCAAGTTTCATAATTTATCGACGTCGACGTTGCCCTGTAGAAATTGCCAAACCTACACCACACGATGGCCCAAAAGTTCCATTTCAGACAATATTGGGATTTGTGTTTTCCCGTGTCACATGAATATTTCTGTTAGCGGTGATAATTTATCTGGAAAGAAGACTTGCCAAGCTTTCCAGGAAGTCCAGTTTCATAATTTATCGACGTCTACGTTGCCCTGTAGAAATTGCCAAACTCAGACGACAGGACGGCCCAAAAGTTCTATTTTGGATAGTTTTGGGATTTTTGTGTTTTCGAGCGTCAGATGAATATTTCTGCGAGCGGTGATAATTTATCTGCAAAGTAGACTTGCCAAGCTTTCCAGGGAGTCCAGTTTCATAATTTATCGACGTCGACGTTGCCCCGTAGAAATTGCCAAACCCAGAGGACAGGATGGCCCAAAAGTTCCATTTCGGACAGTTTTGGGATTTTTGTGTTTTCGGGCGTCAGATGAATTTTTCTGTGAGCGGTGATAATTTATCTGCAAAGTAGACTTGCCAATCTTCCCAGGGAGTCTGGTTTCATAATTTATCGACGTCGACGTTGCCCTGTAGAAATTACCAAACCCAGAGGACAGGATGGCCTAAAAGTTCCATTTCAGACAGTTTTGGGATTTTTGTGTTTTCCCGCGTCACATGAATATTTCTGTTAGCGGTGATAATTTATCTGGAAAGAAGACTTGCCAAGCTTTCCAGGGAGTCTAGTTTCATAATATATGGACATCTACGTTGCCCTGTAGAAGTTGCCAAACCCATACGACACGATGGCCCAAAAGTTACATTTCGTACAGTTTTGGGATTTTTGTGTTTTTGTACGTCAGATGAATTTTTCTGGGAGCTGTGATAATTTATCTGCAAAGTAGACTTGCCAAGCTTTCCAGGGAGTCCGGTTTCATAATTTATCGACGTCGACGTTGCCCTGTAGAAATTGCCAAACTTACACCACACGATGGCCCAAAAGTTTCATTTCGGACAGTTTTCGGATTTTTGTGTTTTCGGGGGCCAGATAAATTTTTCTGCGAGCGATGATAATTTATCTGCAAAGTAGACTTGCCAAGCATTCCAGGTAGTCTGGTTTCATAATTTATGGACATCTACGTTGCCATGTAGAAATTGCCAAACCCAGACAGCATGATGGCCCAAAAGTTACATTTCGTACAGTTTTTGGGTTTTTGTGTTTTCGGGTGTCACATGAATTTTTCTAGCGATGATAATTTATCTGCAAGGTAGACTTGCCAAGCTTTCCAGGGAGTCCAGTTTCATAATTTATCGACGTCGACGTTGCCCTGTAGAAATTGCCAAACCCAGAGGACAGGATGGCCCAAAAGTTCTATTTCAGACAGTTTTGGGATTTTTGTGTTTTCGGGCGTCAGATGAATTTTTCTGTGAGCGGTGATAATTTATCTGTAAAGTAGACTTGCCAATCTTTCCAGGGAGTCCGGTTTCATAATTTATCGACGTCGACGTTGCCCTGTAGAAATTACCAAACACAAACGACAGGATGGCCCAAAAGTTCCATTTCGTACAGTTTTGGGATTTTTGTCTTTTTGGGCGTCACATGAATTTTTCTGTGAGCGATGATAATTTATTTGCAAAGTAGACTTGCCAAACCTTCCAGGGAGTATGGTTTCATAATTTATCGACATTTACGTTGCCCTGTACAAATTGCCAAACCCATACCACACGATGGCCCAAAAGTTCCATTTCGGACAGTTTTTGGATTTTGGTGTTTTCCCGCGTCAAATGAATTTTTCTGTGACCGATGATAATTTATCTGGAAAGTAGACTTGCCAAACTTTCCAGAGAATCCAGTTTCATAATTTATTGACATCTATGTTGCCCTGTAGAAATTCCCAAACCCAGATGAGAGGATGGCCCAAAAGTTCCATTTCGTACAATTTTGGGATTTTTGTGTTTTCGGGCGTCAGATGAATTTTTCTGTACGCAGTGATAATTTATCTGCAAAGTAGACTTGCCAAGCTTTCTAGGTAGTCTAGTTTCATAATTTATCCACGTCGACGTTGCCTTGTAGAAATTGCCAAACCCAAACGACACGATGGCCCAAAAGTTCCATTTCAGACAGTTTTTGGTTTTTGGTGTTTTCCCGCGTCAAATGAATTTTTCTGTGAGCGGTGATAATTATCTGGAAAGTAGACTTGCTAAGCTTTCCAGGAGTCTGATTTCATAATTTATCGACGTCTACGTTGTCCTGTAGAAATTCCCAAACCCAGATGAGAGGATGGCCCAAAAGTTCCATTTCGTACATTTTTGGGATTTTTCTGTTTTCGGGCGTCAAATAAATTTTTCAGCGAGCGGTGATAATTTATCTGGAAAGTAGACTTACCAAGCTTTCCAGGTAGTCCGGTTTCATAATTTATCGACGTCGACGTTGCCCTGTAGAAATTGCCAAACCCAGACTACACGATGGCCCAAAAGTTCCATTTCGTACAGTTTTTTGGATTTGTGTTTTCAGGCGTCACATGAACTTTTCTGTGAGCGGTGATAACTTATCTGCAAAGTAGACTTGCCAAGATTTCTAGGGAGTCCAGTTTCATAATTTTTTGACATCTACGTTGCCCTGTAGAAATTGCGAAACCCAGACCACAAGAAGGGCCAAAAGTTCCATTTCAGACAGTTTTCGAATTTTTGTGTTTTTGGGGGTCAGATGAATTTTTCTGCAGGCGGTGATAATTTATTTGCAAAGTAGACTTGCCATGCTTTCCAGGGAGGCCGGTTTCATAATTTTTTGACTTCGACGTTGCCCTGTAGAAATTGCGAAACCCAGACCACATGATGGCCCAAAAGTTCCATTTCGGACAGTTTTGGGGTTTTTGTGTTTTCGGGAGTCAAATGAATTTTTCTGGGAGCGGTGATAATTTATCTGCAAAGTAGACTTGCCAAGCTTTCCAGGTAGTCTAGTTTTATAATTTTTTGATGTCGATGTTGCCCTGTAGAAATTGCCAAACCCACACCACACGATGGCCCAAAAGTTCCATTTCGTAAAGTTTTTGGATTTGTGTTTTCGGGCGTCACATGAACTTTTCTGTGAGCGGTGATAACTGATCTGAAAAGTAGACTTGCCAAGATTTCTAGGGAGTCCGGTTTCATAATTTTTTGACATCTACGTTGCCCTGTAGAAATTACGAAACCCAGACCACACGAAGGGCCAAAAGTTCCATTTCGGACAGTTTTGGGGTTTTTGTGTTTTCGGGAGTCAGATGAATTTTTCTGGGAGCGGTGATAATTTATCTGCAAAGTAGACTTGCCAAGCTTTCCAGGTAGTCTAGTTTCATAATTTTTTGATGTCGATGTTGCCCTGTAGAAATTGCCAAACCCACACCACACGATGGCCCAAAAGTTCCATTTCGTAAAGTTTTTGGATTTGTGTTTTCGGGCGTCACGTGAACTTTTCTGTGAGCGGTGATAACTGATCTGAAAAGTAGACTTGCCAAGATTTCTAGGGAGTCCGGTTTCATAATTTTTCGACATCTACGTTGCCCTGTAGAAATTACGAAACCCAGACCACACGAAGGGCCAAAAGTTCCATTTCGGACAGTTTTGGGGTTTTTGTGTTTTCGGGAGTCAGATGAATTTTTCTGGGAGCGGTGATAATTTATCTGCAAAGTAGACTTGCCAAGCTTTCCAGGTAGTCTAGTTTCATAATTTTTTGATGTCGATGTTGCCCTGTAGAAATTGCCAAACCCACACCACACGATGGCCCAAAAGTTCCATTTCGGACAGTTGTGGGGTTTTTGTGTTTTCGGGAGTCAGATGAATTTTTCTGGGAGCGGTGATAATTTATCTGCAAAGTAGACTTGCCAAGCTTTCCAGGTAGTCTAGTTTCATAATTTTTTGATGTCGATGTTGCCCTGTAGAAATTGCCAAACCCACACCACACGATGGCCCAAAAGTTCCATTTCGTAAAGTTTTTGGATTTGTGTTTTCGGGCGTCACATGAACTTTTCTGTGAGCGGTGATAACTGATCTGAAAAGTAGACTTGCCAAGATTTCTAGGGAGTCCGGTTTCATAATTTTTCGACATCTACGTTGCCCTGTAGAAATTGCGAAACCCAGACCACACGAAGGGCCAAAAGTTCCATTTCGGACAGTTTTGAAATTTTTGTGTTTTCGGGGGTCAGATGAATTTTTCTGCAGGCGGTGATAATTTATTTGCAAAGTAGACTTGCCAAGCTTTCCAGGGAGTCCGGTTTCATAATTTATCGACGTCGACGTTGCCCTCTAGAAATTGCCAAACCCAGACCAGACGATGGCCCAAAAGTTCTATTTCAGACAATTTTGGGATTTTTGTTTTTTCGGGCTTCACATGAATTTTTCTGCGAGCGGTGATAATTTATCTGTGAGGTAGACTTGCCAAGCTTTCCAGGAAGTCAAGTTTCATAATTTATCGACGTCGACGTTGCCCTGTAGAAATTGCCAAACCTACACCACACGATGGCCCAAAAGTTCCATTTCGTACAGTTTTTGAATTTTTGTGTTTTCGTATGTCAGATGAATTTTTATGCGAGCGGAGATAATTTATCTGGAAAGTAGACTTGCCAAGCTTTCTAGGGAGTCCAGTTTCATAATTTATCGACATCTACGTTGCCCTGTAGAAATTTTGAAACCCAGACCACACGGAGGGCCAAAAGTTCCATTTCGGACAGTTTTAGAATTTTTGTGTTTTCGGGGGTCAGATATTTTTTCTGCAGGCGGTGATAATTTATTTGCAAAGTAGACTTGCCAAGCTTTCCAGGTAGTCTAGTTTCATAATTTTTCGATGTCGACGTTGCCCTGTAGAAATTGCCAAACCCACACCACACGATGGCCCAAAAGTTCCATTTCATACAGTTTTGGGATTTATGTGTTTTCGGGGTCAGATGAATTTTTCTGCGAGCGGCGATAATTTATCTGCAAAGTAGACTTACCAATCTTTCCAGGGAGTCTAGTTTCATAATTTATCGACGTCGACGTTGCCCTGTAGAAATTGCCAAACCCATACGATAGGATGGCCTAAAAGTTCCATTTCGTACAGTTTTGGGATTTTTGTGTTTTCGGGCGTCACATGAATTTTTCTGTGAGCGGTGATAACTTATCTCCAAAGTAGACTTGCCAAGATTTCTAGTGAGTCCGGTTTCATAATTTATCGACATCTACGTTGCCCTGTAGAAATTGCCAAACCCAGGCCACACGAAGGGCCAAAAGTTCCATTTCGGATAGTTTTGGAATTTTTGTGTTTTCGGGGGTCAGATGAATTTTTCTGCAGGCGGTGATAATTTATGTGCAAAGTAGACTTACCATGCTTTCCAGGGAGTTGAGTTTCATAGTTTATTGACTTCGACGTTGACCTGTAGAAATTGCCAAACCCACACCACACGATGGCCCAAAAGTTCCATTTTGGATAGTTTTGGGGTTTTTGTGTTTTCGGGAGTCAGATGAATTTTTCTGGGAGCGGTGATAATTTATCTGCAAAGTAGACTTGCCAAGCTTTCCAGGTAGTCTAGCATCATAATTTTTCGATGTCGACGTTGCCCTGTAGAAATTGCCAAACCCACACCACACGATGACCCAAAAGTTCCATTTCGTACAGTTTTGGAATTTATGTGTTTTCGGGCTTAGATGAATTTTTCTGCGAGCGGCGATAATTTATCTACAAAGTAGACTTAGCAAGCTTTCCAGGGAGTCCAGTTTCATAATTTATCGACGTCGACGTTACCCTGTACAAATTGCCAAACCCAGACGATAGGATGGCCCAAAAGTTCCATTTCGTACAGTTTTGGGATTTTTATGTTTTCGGGCGTCACATGAATTTTTCTATGAGCGGTGATAATTTATCTGCAAAGTAGACTTGCCAAACTTTCCATGGAGTCCAGTTTCATAATTTATCGACATCTGCGTTGCCCTGTAGAAATTGCCAAACCTAGATGACACGATGGCCCAAAAGTTCCATTTCAGACAGTTTTGGGATTTTTGTTTTTTCGTACGACAGATGAATTTTTCTGCGAGCGGTGATAATTTATCTGGAAAGTAGACTTGCCAAGCTTTCCAGGGAGTCAGGTTTCATAATTTATCGACATCTACGTTGCCCTGTAGAAATTGCCAAACCCAGATGACAGGATGGCCCAAAAGTACCATTTCGTATAGTTTTTGGATTTGTGTTTTCGGGCGTCACATGAATTTTTCTGTGAGCGGTGATAACTTATCTGCAAAGTAGACTTGCCAAGCTTTCTAGGGAGTCCAGTTTCATAATTTATCGACATCTGCGTTACCCTGTAGAAATTGCCAAACCCAGGCCACACGAAGGGCCAAAAGTTCCATTTCGGACAGTTTTGGAATTTTTGTGTTTTCGGGGGTCAGATGAATTTTTCTGCAGGCGGTGATAATTTATGTGCAAAGTAGACTTACCATGCTTTCCAGGGAGTTGAGTTTCATAGTTTATTGACTTCGACGTTGACCTGTAGAAATTGCCAAACCCACACCACACGATGACCCAAAAGTTCCATTTCGGATAGTTTTGGGGTTTTTGTGTTTTCGGGAGTCAGATGAATTTTTCTGGGAGCGGTGATAATTTATCTGCAAAGTAGACTTGCCAAGCTTTCCAGGTAGTCTAGCATCATAATTTTTTGCTGTCGACGTTGCCCTGTAAAAATTGCCAAACCCAGACGACAGGATGGCCCAAAAGTTCCATTTCGTACAGTTTTGGGATTTTTGTGTTTTCAGGTGTCACATGAATTTTTCTGTGAGCGGTGATAATTTATCTGGAAAGTAGACTTGCCAAGCTTTCTAGGGAGTCTAGTTTCATAATTTATCGACATCTACGTTGCCCTGTAGAAATTCCCAAAGCCAGACCACACGATGGGCCAAAAGTTCCATTTCAGACAGTTTTGGGATTTTGGTGTTTTCGTAAGTCAGATGAATTTTTCTGGGAGCGGTGATAATTTATCTGCAAAGTACACTTGCCAAGCTTTCTAGGAAGTCCAATTTCATAATTTATCGACATCTACGTTACCCTGTAGAAATTGTGAAACCCTGATGACACGATGGCCCAAAAGTTCCATTTCGGACAGTTTTGGGATTTTGGTGTTTTCGTACGTCAGATGAATTTTTCTGTGAGCGGTGATAATTTATCTGGAAAGTAGACTTGCCAAGCTTTCCATGGAGTCTGATTTCATAATTTATCGACATCTACGTTACCCTGTAGAAATTGCCAAACCCTGACGACACGATGGCCCAAAAGTTCCTTTTCGGACAGTTTTGGGATTTTGGTGTTTTCGTATGTTAGATGAATTTTTCTGTGAGCGGTGATAATTTATCTGCAAAGTAGACTTGCCAAGCTTTCCAGAGAATCCAGTTTCATAATTTATTGACGTCGACATTGCCCTGTAGAAATTGCCAAACCCATACCACACGATGGCCTATAAGTTCCATTTCAGACAGTTTTGGGATTTTGTTGTTTGCGTATTTCAGAAAACTTTTTCTGGGAGCGGTAATAATTTATCTGCAAAGTAGACTTGCCAAGCTTTCCTGGGAGTCCAGTTTCATAATTTATCGAGATCTACCTTGCCCTCTAGTTATTGCCAAACCCCGACGACACGATAGCCCAAAAGTTCCATTTCAGACAGTTTTGGGATTTTTGTGTTCTTGCATGTCAGATGAATTTTTCTGCGAGCGGTGATAATTTATCTGGAAAGTACACTTACCAAGCTTTCCAGGGAGTCTGGTTTCATAATTTATCCACATCTATCTTGCCCTGTAGAAATTGCCATACCCAGACCACACGATGGGCCAAAAGTTCCATTTCAGACAGTTTTGGGATTTTTGGGTTTTCGGGTGTCAGATGAATTTTTCTGCGAGCGGTGATAATTTATCTGCAAAGTACACTTGCCAAGCTTTCCAGGGAGTCTGGTTTCATAATTTATCGACATCTATGTTGCCCTGTAGAAATTGCCAAACCCAGACGACACGATGGCCCAAAAGTTCCATTTCGTACAGTTTTGGGATTTTTGTGTTTTCGGGCGTCACATGAATTTTTCTGTGAGCGGTGATAATTTATCTGCAAAGTAGACTCTCCAAGCTTTCTAGAGAGTCCAGTTTCATAATTTATTGACGTCGATGTTGCCCTGTAGAAATTGCCAAACCCATACCACACGATGGCCCATAAGTTCCACTTCAGACAGTTTTGGGATTTTGTTGTTTTCGTACGTCGGAAAAATTTTTCTGGGAGCGGTAATAATTTATCTGCAAAGTAGACTTGCCAAGATTTCCAGGGAGTCTAGTTTCATAATTTATCGACATCTACGTTGCCCTGTAGAAATTCCCAAACCCAGACCACACGATGGGCAAAAAGTTCCATTTCAGACAGTTTTGGGATTTTGGTGTTTTCGTCAGTCAGATGAATTTTTCTGGGAGCGGTGATAATTGATCTGCAAAGTAGACTTGCGAATCTTTCCAGGGAGTCCGTTTCATAATTTATCGACATCTACGTTGCCCTGTAGAAATTGCCAAACACACACCACGGGATGGCCCAAAAGTTCCATTTCGGACAGTTTTGGGATTTTTGTGTTTTCGGGTGCCAGATGAATTTTTCTGCGAGCGGTGATAATTTATCTGCAAAGAAAACTTGCCAATCTTTCCAGGGAGTCCGGTTTCATAATTTATCGACATCTACGTTCCCTGTAGAAATTGGCAAACCCAGACCACACAATGTCGCAAAAGTTCTATGTTGGACAGTTTTGTGATTTTTGCGTTTTCGGGTGCCAGATGAATTTTTCTGCGAGCGGTGATAATTTATCTGCAAAGTAGACTTGCGAATCTTTCCAGGGAGTCCAGTTTCATAATTTATCGACATCTACGTTGCCCTGTAGGAATTGCCAAACCCAGACGACACGATGGCCCAAAAGTTCCATTTTGGATAGTGTTGGGATTTTTGTGTTTTCGTACGTCAGATGAATTTTTCTGCGAGCGGTGATAATTTATCTGGAAGGTAAACTTGCCAAGCTTTTCAGGGAGTCCAGTTTCATAATTTATCGACGTTGAGGTTGCCCTGTAGAAATTGCCAAACCCACACCACACGATAGGCCACAAGTTCCATTTCAAACAGTTTTGGGATTTTGGTATTTTCGGGTGTCAAATGAATTTTTCTGCACGCAGTGATAATTTATATGGAAAGTAGACTTTCCAAGCTTTCCAGATAATCCAGTTTCATAATTTATCGACATCTACTTTACCCTGTAGAAATTGCCAAACCCAGACCACACGATGGCCCAAAAGTTCCATTTCATACAGTTTTGGGATTTTTTTTGTGTTCGGGCGTCACATGAATTTTTCTGTGAGCGGTGATAATTTATCTGCAAAGTAGACTTGCCAAGCTTTCCAGGGAGTCCATTTCATAATTTATCGACGTCGACGTTGCCCTGTAGAAATTGCCAAACCCAGACCACACGATAGCCCAAAAGTTCCATTTCTGACAGTTTTGGGATTCTTGTGTTTTCGGGTGTCAAATGAATTTTTCTGCTCGCAGTGATAATTTATCTGGAAAGTAGACTTGCCAAGCTTCCAGGGAGTCCAGTTTCATAATTTATCGACATCTACGTTTCCCTGTAGAAATTGCCAAACCCAGACGACACGATGGCCCAAAAGTTACATTTCGTACAGTTTTGGGATTTTTGTGTTTTCGGGCGTCACATGAATTTTTCTGCGAGCGGTGATAATTTATCTGCAAGGTAGACTTGCCAAGCTTTCCAGGGAGTCTGGTTTCATAATTTATCGACATCTACGTTGCCCTGTAGAAATTACCAAACCCCAACGACACGATGGCCCCAAAGTTCCATTTCAGACAGTTTTGGGATTTTTGTGTTTTTGTATGACAGAGGAATTTTTCTGCGTGCGGTGATAATTTATCAGGAAAGTAGACTTGCCAATCCTTCCAGGGAGTCCGGTTTCATAATTTATTGACATCTACGTTGCCCTGTAGAAATTGCTAAACGCTGACGACACGGTGGCCCAAAAGTTCTATTTCGGACAGTTTTAGGATTTTGGTGTTTTCGTACGTCAGATGAATTTTTCTGCGAGCGGTGATAATTTATCTGCAAGGTAGACTTGCCAAGCTTTCCAGGGTTTCATAATTTATCGACATCTATGTTGGCCTGTAGAAATTCCCCAACCCAAACCACACGATGGGCCAAAAGTTCCATTTCAGACAGTTTTAGGATTTTGGTGTTTTCGGGTGTCAAATGAATTTTTCTGCACGCAGTGATAATTTATATGGAAAGTAGACTTGCCAAGCTTTCCAGATAGTCTAGTTTCATAATTTATCGACATCTACGTTGACCTGTAGAAATTGCCAAACCCAGACGACACGATCGCCCAAAAGTTCCATTTCGTACAGTTTTGGGATTTTTGTGTTTTCGGGCGTCACATGAATTTTTCTGTGAGCGGTGATAATTTATCTGCAAAGTAGACTCTCCAAGCTTTCTAGAGAGTCCAGTTTCATAATTTATTGACGTCGATGTTGCCCTGTAGAAATTGCCAAACCCATACCACACGATGGCCCATAAGTTCCATTTCAGACAGTTTTGGGATTTTGTTGTTTTCGTACGTCGGAAAAATTTTTCTGGGAGCGGTAATAATTTATCTGCAAAGTAGA
The DNA here is from genome assembly GCA_037074615.1 of Leucaena leucocephala. NCBI lineage: Eukaryota > Viridiplantae > Streptophyta > Magnoliopsida > Fabales > Fabaceae > Leucaena > Leucaena leucocephala. Next base: position 20,102 of record CM073525.1, read on the forward strand.
CTTGCCAAGATTTCCAGGGAGTCTAGTTTCATAATTTATCGACATCTACGTTGCCCTGTAGAAATTCCCAAACCCAGACCACACGATGGGCAAAAAGTTCCATTTCAGACAGTTTTGGGATTTTGGTGTTTTCGTAAGTCAGATGAATTTTTCTGGGAGCGGTGATAATTGATCTGCAAAGTAGACTTGCGAATCTTTCCAGGGAGTCCGTTTCATAATTTATCGACATCTACGTTGCCCTGTAGAAATTGCCAAACACACACCACGGGATGGCCCAAAAGTTCCATTTCGGACAGTTTTGGGATTTTTGTGTTTTCGGGTGCCAGATGAATTTTTCTGCGAGCGGTGATAATTTATCTGCAAAGAAAACTTGCCAATCTTTCCAGGGAGTCCGGTTTCATAATTTATCGACATCTACGTTCCCTGTAGAAATTGGCAAACCCAGACCACACAATGTCGCAAAAGTTCCATGTTGGACAGTTTTGTGATTTTTGCGTTTTCGGGTGCCAGATGAATTTTTCTGCGAGCGGTGATAATTTATCTGCAAAGTAGACTTGCGAATCTTTCCAGGGAGTCCAGTTTCATAATTTATCGACATCTACGTTGCCCTGTAGGAATTGCCAAACCCAGACGACACGATGGCCCAAAAGTTCCATTTTGGATAGTGTTGGGATTTTTGTGTTTTCGTACGTCAGATGAATTTTTCTGCGAGCGGTGATAATTTATCTGGAAGGTAAACTTGCCAAGCTTTTCAGGGAGTCCAGTTTCATAATTTATCGACGTTGAGGTTGCCCTGTAGAAATTGCCAAACCCACACCACACGATAGGCCACAAGTTCCATTTCAAACAGTTTTGGGATTTTGGTATTTTCGGGTGTCAAATGAATTTTTCTGCACGCAGTGATAATTTATATGGAAAGTTGACTTTCCAAGCTTTCCAGATAATCCAGTTTCATAATTTATCGACATCTACTTTACCCTGTAGAAATTGCCAAACCCAGACCACACGATGGCCCAAAAGTTCCATTTCGTACAGTTTTGGGATTTTTTTTGTGTTCGGGCGTCACATGAATTTTTCTGTGAGCGGTGATAATTTATCTGCAAAGTAGACTTGCCAAGCTTTCCAGGGAGTCCGTTTCATAATTTATCGACGTCGACGTTGCCCTGTAGAAATTGCCAAACCCAGACCACACGATAGCCCAAAAGTTCCATTTCTGACAGTTTTGGGATTCTTGTGTTTTCGGGTGTCAAATGAATTTTTCTGCTCGCAGTGATAATTTATCTGGAAAGTAGACTTGCCAAGCTTCCAGGGAGTCCAGTTTCATAATTTATCGACATCTACGTTGCCCTGTAGAAATTGCCAAACCCAGACGACACGATGGCCCAAAAGTTACATTTCGTACAGTTTTGGGATTTTTGTGTTTTCGGGCGTCACATGAATTTTTCTGCGAGCGGTGATAATTTATCTGCAAGGTAGACTTGCCAAGCTTTCCAGGGAGTCTGGGTTCATAATTTATCGACATCTACGTTGCCCTGTAGAAATTACCAAACCCCAACGACACGATGGCCCCAAAGTTCCATTTCAGACAGTTTTGGGATTTTTGTGTTTTTGTATGACAGAGGAATTTTTCTGCGTGCGGTGATAATTTATCAGGAAAGTAGACTTGCCAATCCTTCCAGGGAGTCCGGTTTCATAATTTATTGACATCTACGTTGCCCTGTAGAAATTGCTAAACGCTGACGACACGGTGGCCCAAAAGTTCTATTTCGGACAGTTTTAGGATTTTGGTGTTTTCGTACGTCAGATGAATTTTTCTGCGAGCGGTGATAATTTATCTGCAAGGTAGACTTGCCAAGCTTTCCAGGGTTTCATAATTTATCGACATCTATGTTGGCCTGTAGAAATTCCCCAACCCAAACCACACGATGGGCCAAAAGTTCCATTTCAGACAGTTTTAGGATTTTGGTGTTTTCGGGTGTCAAATGAATTTTTCTGCACGCAGTGATAATTTATATGGAAAGTAGACTTGCCAAGCTTTCCAGATAGTCTAGTTTCATAATTTATCGACATCTACGTTGACCTGTAGAAATTGCCAAACCCAGACGACACGATGGCCCAAAAGTTCCATTTCGTACAGTTTTGGGATTTTTGTGTTTTCGGGCGTCACATGAATTTTTCTGTGAGCGGTGATAATTTATCTGCAAAGTAGACTCTCCAAGCTTTCTAGAGAGTCCAGTTTCATAATTTATTGACGTCGATGTTGCCCTGTAGAAATTGCCAAACCCATACCACACGATGGCCCATAAGTTCCATTTCAGACAGTTTTGGGATTTTGTTGTTTTCGTACGTCGGAAAAATTTTTCTGGGAGCGGTAATAATTTATCTGCAAAGTAGACTTGCCAAGATTTCCAGGGAGTCTAGTTTCATAATTTATCGACATCTACGTTGCCCTGTAGAAATTCCCAAACCCAGACCACACGATGGGCAAAAAGTTCCATTTCAGACAGTTTTGGGATTTTGGTGTTTTCGTAAGTCAGATGAATTTTTCTGGGAGCGGTGATAATTGATCTGCAAAGTAGACTTGCGAATCTTTCCAGGGAGTCCGTTTCATAATTTATCGACATCTACGTTGCCCTGTAGAAATTGCCAAACACACACCACGGGATGGCCCAAAAGTTCTATTTCGGACAGTTTTGGGATTTTTGTGTTTTCGGGTGCCAGATGAATTTTTCTGCGAGCGGTGATAATTTATCTGCAAAGAAAACTTGCCAATCTTTCCAGGGAGTCCGGTTTCATAATTTATCGACATCTACGTTCCCTGTAGAAATTGGCAAACCCAGACCACACAATGTCGCAAAAGTTCCATGTTGGACAGTTTTGTGATTTTTGCGTTTTCGGGTGCCAGATGAATTTTTCTGCGAGCGGTGATAATTTATCTGCAAAGTAGACTTGCGAATCTTTCCAGGGAGTCCAGTTTCATAATTTATCGACATCTACGTTGCCCTGTAGGAATTGCCAAACCCAGACGACACGATGGCCCAAAAGTTCCATTTTGGATAGTGTTGGGATTTTTGTGTTTTCGTACGTCAGATGAATTTTTCTGCGAGCGGTGATAATTTATCTGGAAGGTAAACTTGCCAAGCTTTTCAGGGAGTCCAGTTTCATAATTTATCGACGTTGAGGTTGCCCTGTAGAAATTGCCAAACCCACACCACACGATAGGCCACAAGTTCCATTTCAAACAGTTTTGGGATTTTGGTATTTTCGGGTGTCAAATGAATTTTTCTGCACGCAGTGATAATTTATATGGAAAGTAGACTTTCCAAGCTTTCCAGATAATCCAGTTTCATAATTTATCGACATCTACTTTACCCTGTAGAAATTGCCAAACCCAGACCACACGATGGCCCAAAAGTTCCATTTCGTACAGTTTTGGGATTTTTTTTGTGTTCGGGCGTCACATGAATTTTTCTGTGAGCGGTGATAATTTATCTGCAAAGTAGACTTGCCAAGCTTTCCAGGGAGTCCATTTCATAATTTATCGACGTCGACGTTGCCCTGTAGAAATTGCCAAACCCAGACCACACGATAGCCCAAAAGTTCCATTTCTGACAGTTTTGGGATTCTTGTGTTTTCGGGTGTCAAATGAATTTGTCTGCTCGCAGTGATAATTTATCTGGAAAGTAGACTTGCCAAGCTTCCAGGGAGTCCAGTTTCATAATTTATCGACATCTACATTTCCCTGTAGAAATTGCCAAACCCAGACGACACGATGGCCCAAAAGTTACATTTCGTACAGTTTTGGGATTTTTGTGTTTTCGGGCGTCACATGAATTTTTCTGCGAGCGGTGATAATTTATCTGCAAGGTAGACTTGCCAAGCTTTCCAGGGAGTCTGGTTTCATAATTTATCGACATCTACATTGCCCTGTAGAAATTACCAAACCCCAACGACACGATGGCCCCAAAGTTCCATTTCAGACAGTTTTGGGATTTTTGTGTTTTTGTATGACAGAGGAATTTTTCTGCGTGCGGTGATAATTTATCAGGAAAGTAGACTTGCCAATCCTTCCAGGGAGTCCAGTTTCATAATTTATTGACATCTACGTTGCCCTGTAGAAATTGCTAAACGCTGACGACACGGTGGCCCAAAAGTTCTATTTCGGACAGTTTTAGGATTTTGGTGTTTTCGTACGTCAGATGAATTTTTCTGCGAGCGGTGATAATTTATCTGCAAGGTAGACTTGCCAAGCTTTCCAGGGTTTCATAATTTATCGACATCTATGTTGGCCTGTAGAAATTCCCCAACCCAAACCACACGATGGGCCAAAAGTTCCATTTCAGACAGTTTTAGGATTTTGGTGTTTTCGGGTGTCAAATGAATTTTTCTGCACGCAGTGATAATTTATATGGAAAGTAGACTTGCCAAGCTTTCCAGATAGTCTAGTTTCATAATTTATCGACATCTACGTTGACCTGTAGAAATTGCCAAACCCAGACGACACGATGGCCCAAAAGTTCCATTTCGTACAGTTTTGGGATTTTTGTGTTTTCGGGCGTCACATGAATTTTTCTGTGAGCGGTGATAATTTATCTGCAAAGTAGACTCTCCAAGCTTTCTAGAGAGTCCAGTTTCATAATTTATTGACGTCGATGTTGCCCTGTAGAAATTGCCAAACCCATACCACACGATGGCCCATAAGTTCCACTTCAGACAGTTTTGGGATTTTGTTGTTTTCGTACGTCGGAAAAATTTTTCTGGGAGCGGTAATAATTTATCTGCAAAGTAGACTTGCCAAGATTTCCAGGGAGTCTAGTTTCATAATTTATCGACATCTACGTTGCCCTGTAGAAATTCCCAAACCCAGACCACACGATGGGCAAAAAGTTCCATTTCAGACAGTTTTGGGATTTTGGTGTTTTCGTAAGTCAGATGAATTTTTCTGGGAGCGGTGATAATTGATCTGCAAAGTAGACTTGCGAATCTTTCCAGGGAGTCCGTTTCATAATTTATCGACATCTACGTTGCCCTGTAGAAATTGCCAAACACACACCACGGGATGGCCCAAAAGTTCCATTTCGGACAGTTTTGGGATTTTTGTGTTTTCGGGTGCCAGATGAATTTTTCTGCGAGCGGTGATAATTTATCTGCAAAGAAAACTTGCCAATCTTTCCAGGGAGTCCGGTTTCATAATTTATCGACATCTACGTTCCCTGTAGAAATTGGCAAACCCAGACCACACAATGTCGCAAAAGTTCCATGTTGGACAGTTTTGTGATTTTTGCGTTTTCGGGTGCCAGATGAATTTTTCTGCGAGCGGTGATAATTTATCTGCAAAGTAGACTTGCGAATCTTTCCAGGGAGTCCAGTTTCATAATTTATCGACATCTACGTTGCCCTGTAGGAATTGCCAAACCCAGACGACACGATGGCCCAAAAGTTCCATTTTGGATAGTGTTGGGATTTTTGTGTTTTCGTACGTCAGATGAATTTTTCTGCGAGCGGTGATAATTTATCTGGAAGGTAAACTTGCCAAGCTTTTCAGGGAGTCCAGTTTCATAATTTATCGACGTTGAGGTTGCCCTGTAGAAATTGCCAAACCCACACCACACGATAGGCCACAAGTTCCATTTCAAACAGTTTTGGGATTTTGGTATTTTCGGGTGTCAAATGAATTTTTCTGCACGCAGTGATAATTTATATGGAAAGTAGACTTTCCAAGCTTTCCAGATAATCCAGTTTCATAATTTATCGACATCTACTTTACCCTGTAGAAATTGCCAAACCCAGACCACACGATGGCCCAAAAGTTCCATTTCGTACAGTTTTGGGATTTTTTTTGTGTTCGGGCGTCACATGAATTTTTCTGTGAGCGGTGATAATTTATCTGCAAAGTAGACTTGCCAAGCTTTCCAGGGAGTCCGTTTCATAATTTATCGACGTCGACGTTGCCCTGTAGAAATTGCCAAACCCAGACCACACGATAGCCCAAAAGTTCCATTTCTGACAGTTTTGGGATTCTTGTGTTTTCGGGTGTCAAATGAATTTTTCTGCTCGCAGTGATAATTTATCTGGAAAGTAGACTTGCCAAGCTTCCAGGGAGTCCAGTTTCATAATTTATCGACATCTACGTTGCCCTGTAGAAATTGCCAAACCCAGACGACACGATGGCCCAAAAGTTACATTTCGTACAGTTTTGGGATTTTTGTGTTTTCGGGCGTCACATGAATTTTTCTGCGAGCGGTGATAATTTATCTGCAAGGTAGACTTGCCAAGCTTTCCAGGGAGTCTGGGTTCATAATTTATCGACATCTACGTTGCCCTGTAGAAATTACCAAACCCCAACGACACGATGGCCCCAAAGTTCCATTTCAGACAGTTTTGGGATTTTTGTGTTTTTGTATGACAGAGGAATTTTTCTGCGTGCGGTGATAATTTATCAGGAAAGTAGACTTGCCAATCCTTCCAGGGAGTCCGGTTTCATAATTTATTGACATCTACGTTGCCCTGTAGAAATTGCTAAACGCTGACGACACGGTGGCCCAAAAGTTCTATTTCGGACAGTTTTAGGATTTTGGTGTTTTCGTACGTCAGATGAATTTTTCTGCGAGCGGTGATAATTTATCTGCAAGGTAGACTTGCCAAGCTTTCCAGGGTTTCATAATTTATCGACATCTATGTTGGCCTGTAGAAATTCCCCAACCCAAACCACACGATGGGCCAAAAGTTCCATTTCAGACAGTTTTAGGATTTTGGTGTTTTCGGGTGTCAAATGAATTTTTCTGCACGCAGTGATAATTTATATGGAAAGTAGACTTGCCAAGCTTTCCAGATAGTCTAGTTTCATAATTTATCGACATCTACGTTGACCTGTAGAAATTGCCAAACCCAGACGACACGATGGCCCAAAAGTTCCATTTCGTACAGTTTTGGGATTTTTGTGTTTTCGGGCGTCACATGAATTTTTCTGTGAGCGGTGATAATTTATCTGCAAAGTAGACTCTCCAAGCTTTCTAGAGAGTCCAGTTTCATAATTTATTGACGTCGATGTTGCCCTGTAGAAATTGCCAAACCCATACCACACGATGGCCCATAAGTTCCATTTCAGACAGTTTTGGGATTTTGTTGTTTTCGTACGTCGGAAAAATTTTTCTGGGAGCGGTAATAATTTATCTGCAAAGTAGACTTGCCAAGATTTCCAGGGAGTCTAGTTTCATAATTTATCGACATCTACGTTGCCCTGTAGAAATTCCCAAACCCAGACCACACGATGGGCAAAAAGTTCCATTTCAGACAGTTTTGGGATTTTGGTGTTTTCGTAAGTCAGATGAATTTTTCTGGGAGCGGTGATAATTGATCTGCAAAGTAGACTTGCGAATCTTTCCAGGGAGTCCGTTTCATAATTTATCGACATCTACGTTGCCCTGTAGAAATTGCCAAACACACACCACGGGATGGCCCAAAAGTTCTATTTCGGACAGTTTTGGGATTTTTGTGTTTTCGGGTGCCAGATGAATTTTTCTGCGAGCGGTGATAATTTATCTGCAAAGAAAACTTGCCAATCTTTCCAGGGAGTCCGGTTTCATAATTTATCGACATCTACGTTCCCTGTAGAAATTGGCAAACCCAGACCACACAATGTCGCAAAAGTTCCATGTTGGACAGTTTTGTGATTTTTGCGTTTTCGGGTGCCAGATGAATTTTTCTGCGAGCGGTGATAATTTATCTGCAAAGTAGACTTGCGAATCTTTCCAGGGAGTCCAGTTTCATAATTTATCGACATCTACGTTGCCCTGTAGGAATTGCCAAACCCAGACGACACGATGGCCCAAAAGTTCCATTTTGGATAGTGTTGGGATTTTTGTGTTTTCGTACGTCAGATGAATTTTTCTGCGAGCGGTGATAATTTATCTGGAAGGTAAACTTGCCAAGCTTTTCAGGGAGTCCAGTTTCATAATTTATCGACGTTGAGGTTGCCCTGTAGAAATTGCCAAACCCACACCACACGATAGGCCACAAGTTCCATTTCAAACAGTTTTGGGATTTTGGTATTTTCGGGTGTCAAATGAATTTTTCTGCACGCAGTGATAATTTATATGGAAAGTAGACTTTCCAAGCTTTCCAGATAATCCAGTTTCATAATTTATCGACATCTACTTTACCCTGTAGAAATTGCCAAACCCAGACCACACGATGGCCCAAAAGTTCCATTTCGTACAGTTTTGGGATTTTTTTTGTGTTCGGGCGTCACATGAATTTTTCTGTGAGCGGTGATAATTTATCTGCAAAGTAGACTTGCCAAGCTTTCCAGGGAGTCCGTTTCATAATTTATCGACGTCGACGTTGCCCTGTAGAAATTGCCAAACCCAGACCACACGATAGCCCAAAAGTTCCATTTCTGACAGTTTTGGGATTCTTGTGTTTTCGGGTGTCAAATGAATTTTTCTGCTCGCAGTGATAATTTATCTAGAAAGTAGACTTGCCAAGCTTCCAGGGAGTCCAGTTTCATAATTTATCGACATCTACGTTGCCCTGTAGAAATTGCCAAACCCAGACGACACGATGGCCCAAAAGTTACATTTCGTATAGTTTTGGGATTTTTGTGTTTTCGGGCGTCACATGAATTTTTCTGCGAGCGGTGATAATTTATCTGCAAGGTAGACTTGCCAAGCTTTCCAGGGAGTCTGGTTTCATAATTTATCGACATCTACGTTGCCCTGTAGAAATTACCAAACCCCAACGACACGATGGCCCCAAAGTTCCATTTCAGACAGTTTTGGGATTTTTGTGTTTTTGTATGACAGAGGAATTTTTCTGCGTGCGGTGATAATTTATCAGGAAAGTAGACTTGCCAATCCTTCCAGGGAGTCCGGTTTCATAATTTATTGACATCTACGTTGCCCTGTAGAAATTGCTAAACGCTGACGACACGGTGGCCCAAAAGTTCTATTTCGGACAGTTTTAGGATTTTGGTGTTTTCGTACGTCAGATGAATTTTTCTGCGAGCGGTGATAATTTATCTGCAAGGTAGACTTGCCAAGCTTTCCAGGGTTTCATAATTTATCGACATCTATGTTGCCCTGTAGAAATTCCCCAACCCAAACCACACGATGGGCCAAAAGTTCCATTTCAGACAGTTTTAGGATTTTGGTGTTTTCGGGTGTCAAATGAATTTTTCTGCACGCAGTAAATTTATATGGAAAGTAGACTTGCCAAGCTTTCCAGATAGTCTAGTTTCATAATTTATCGACATCTACGTTGACCTGTAGAAATTGCCAAACCCAGACGACACGATGGCCCAAAAGTTCCATTTCGTACAGTTTTGGGATTTTTGTGTTTTCGGGCGTCACATGAATTTTTCTGTGAGCGGTGATAATTTATCTGCAAAGTAGACTTGCCAATCTTTCCAGGGAGTCCGTTTCATAATTTATCGACATCTACGTTGCCCTGTAGAAATTGCCAAACACACACCACGGGATGGCCCAAAAGTTCCATTTCAGACAGTTTTGGGATTTTGTTGTTTTCGGGCGTCAAATGAATTTTTCAGCGAGCGGTGATAATTTATCTGGAAAGTAGACATGTCAACCTTTCCAAATAGTCTAGTTTCATAATCTATGGACATCTACGTTACCCTGTAGAACTCGCCAAGCCGAGACCCCAAGGGAGTCCCAAAAGTTCCTTTTCGTGCAGTTTTGGGATTTTGGTGTTTTCGGGCATCAAATGAATTTTTCAGCGAGCGGTGATAATTTATCGAGAAAGTAGACTTGTCAAGCTTTCTAGATAGTCCAGTTTCATAATCTATTGACATCTATGTTACCCTGTAGAACTCGGCAAGCCGAGACCCCAACGGAGGCCCAAAAGTTCCATTTCGGGCAGTTTTGGGATTTTGGCGTTTTCGGGCGTCAAATGAATTTTTCAGCGACCGGTGATAATTTATCTGGAAAGTAGACATGTCAAGCTTTCCAGATAGTACAGTTTTATAATCTATCGACATCTACGTTGCCCAATAGAACTCGCTAAACGGAGACTGCAACGGAGGCCCAAAAGTTCTATTTCAGACAGTTTTGGGATTTTGGTGTTTTAGGGCGTCAAATGAATTTTTCAGCGAGCGGTGATAATTTATCTGGAAAGTAGACATGTCAACCTTTCCAAATAGTCTAGTTTCATAATCTATGGACATCTACGTTACCCTGTAGAACTCGCCAAGCCGAGACCCCAAGGGAGTCCCAAAAGTTCCTTTTCGGGCAGTTTTGGGATTTTGGTGTTTTCGGGCATCAAATGAATTTTTCAGCGAGCGGTGATAATTTATCGAGAAAGTAGACTTGTCAAGCTTTCTAGATAGTCCAGTTTCATAATCTATTGACATCTACGTTACCCTGTAGAACTCGGCAAGCCGAGACCCCAACGGAGGCCCAAAAGTTCCATTTCGGGCAGTTTTGGGATTTTGGCGTTTTCGGGCGTCAAATGAATTTTTCAGCGACCGGTGATAATTTATCTGGAAAGTAGACATGTCAAGCTTTCCAGATAGTACAGTTTTATAATCTATCGACATCTACGTTGCCCTATAGAACTCGCTAAACGGAGACTGCAACGGAGGCCTGAAAGTTCTATTTCAGACAGTTTTGGGATTTTGGTGTTTTAGGGCGTCAAATGAATTTTTCAGCGAGCGGTGATAATTTATCTGGAAAGTAGACATGTCAACCTTTCCAAATAGTCTAGTTTCATAATCTATGGACATCTACGTTACCCTGTAGAACACCCCAAGCTGAGACCCCAACGGACGCCCAAAAGTTCCTTTGCGGGCAGTTTTGGGATTTTGGTGTTTTCGGGCATCAAATGAATTTTTCAGCAGGCGGTGGTAATTTATTGAGAAAGTAGACTTGTCAAGCTTTCTAGATAGTCCAATTTCATAATCTATCGACATCTACGTTACCCTGTAGAACTCGCTAAACTGAGACCCCAACGGAGGCCCAAAAGTTCCATTCCGGGCAATTTTGGGATTTTGGTGTTTTTGGGTGTCAAATGAATTTTCCAATGAGCGGTGATAATTTATGGGGAAAGTAGCCTTGTCAAGCTTTCCAGATAGTCGAGTTTCATAATCCATCGACATCAACGTTGCCCAGTAGAACTCGCTAAACGGAGACCGCAACGGAGGCCCCAGAGTTCTATTTCGGGTAGTTTTGGGATTTTGGTGTTTTCGGGCGCCAAATGAATTTTTTAGCGAGCGATGATAATTTATAAGGAAAGTAGACATGTCAACCTTTCCAGATAGTCCAGTTTCATAGTCTATGGACATCTACGTTGCCCTATAGAACTCGCTAAACGGAGACCCTAACGGAGGCCCAAAAGTTCCATTTCAGAGTTTTGGCATGTTGGTGTTTTTAGGTGTCAAATGAATTTTTCAGTGAGCGGTGATAATTTATTGGGAAAGTAGACTTGTCAATTCTAGATAGTACAGTTTTATAATCTATCGACATCTACGTTACCCTGTAGAACTCGCTAAACGGAGATCGCAACGGAGGCCCAAAAGTTCCATTTCGGACAGTTTTGTGATTTTTGTGTTTTCGGGCGTGAAATGAATTTTTCAGTGAGCGGTGATAATTTATCTGGAAAGTAGACATGTCAACCTTTCCAAATAGTCTAGTTTCATAATCTATGGACATCTACGTTGCCCTATAGAACGCGCTAAACGGAGACCCTAACGGAGGCCCAAAAGTTCCATTTCAGGCAGTTTTGGCATGTTGGTGTTTTTAGGTGTCAAATGAATTTTTCAGCGAGCGGTGATAATTTATCGGGAAAGTAGACTTGTCAAGCTTTGCAGATAATCCAGTTTCATAATCTATGGACATGTACGTTACCCTGTAGAAATCGGCAAGCCGAGACCCCAACGGAGGCCCAAAAGTTCCATTTCGGGCAGTTTTGGGATTTTGGCTTTTTCGGGCGTCAAATGAATTTTTCAGCGAACGGTGATAATTTATCTGGAAAGTAGACATGTGAAGCTTTCCAGATAGTACAGTTTTATAATCTATCGACATCTACGTTGCCCTGTAGAACTCGCTAAACGGAGACGGCAACGGAGGCCCAAAAGTTCCATTTCGGACAGTTTTGGTATTTTGGTGTTTTAGGGCGTCAAATGAATTTTTCAGTGAGAGGTGATAATTTATCTGGAAAGTAGACATGTCAACCTTTCCAAATAGTCTAGTTTCATAATCTATAGACATCTACGTTACCCTGTAGAACTCGCCAAGCTGAGACCCCAACGGATGCCCCAAAGTTCCTTTCGGGCAGTTTTTGGATTTTGTTGTTTTCGGGTGTCAAATGAATTTTTCAGCCAGCGGTGATAATTTATCGAGAAAGTAGACTTGTCAAGCTTTCTAGATAGTCCAGTTTCATAATCTATCGACATCTACGTTACCTTGTAGAACTCGCTAAACCGAGACTGCAACGGAGGCCCAAAAGTTCTATTTCAGACAATTTTGGGATTTTGGTGTTTTAGGGCGTCAAATGAATTTTTCAGCGAGCGGTGATAATTTATCTGGAAAGTAGACATGTCAACCTTTCCAAATAGTCTAGTTTCATAATCTATGGACATCTACGTTACCCTGTAGAACTCGCCAAGCCGAGACCCCAACGGACGCCTAAAAGTTCCATTCCGGGCAGTTTTGGGATTTTGGTGTTTTCGGGTGTCAAATGAATTTTTCATCGAGCGGTGATAATTTATGGGGAAAGTAGACTTGTCAAGCTTTCCAGATAGTCGAGTTTCATAATCTTTCGATATCTACATTGCCCTGTAGAACTCGCTAAACGGAGACCCCAACGGAGGCCCAAAAGTTCCATTTTGGGCAATTTTCGGATTTTGGTGTTTTCGGGCGTCAAATGAATTTTTCAGAGAGCGGTGATAATTTATCTAGAAAGTAGACATGTGAAGCTTTCCAGATAGTACAGTTTTATAATCTATCGACATCTACGTTGCCCTGTAGAACTCGCTAAACGGAGACGGCAACGGAGGCCCAAAAGTTCCATTTCGGACAGTTTTGGTATTTTGGTGTTTTAGGGCGTCAAATGAATTTTTCAGTGAGAGGTGATAATTTATCTGGAAAGTAGACATGTCAACCTTTCCAAATAGTCTAGTTTCATAATCTATAGACATCTACGTTACCCTGTAGAACTCGCCAAGCTGAGACCCCAACGGACGCCCCAAAGTTCCTTTCGGGCAGTTTTTGGATTTTGTTGTTTTCGGGTGTCAAATGAATTTTTCAGCCAGCGGTGATAATTTATCGAGAAAGTAGACTTGTCAAGCTTTCTAGATAGTCCAGTTTCATAATCTATCGACATCTACGTTACCCTGTAGAACTCGCTACACGGAGACCGCAACGGTGGCCCAAAAGTTCCATTTCGGACAGTTTTGGGATTTTGGTGTTTTAGGGCGTCAAATGAATTTTTCAGCGAGCGGTGATAATTTATCTGGAAAGTAGACATGTCAACCTTTCCAAATAGTCTAGTTTCATAATCTATGGACATCTACATTACCCTGTAGAACTCGCCAAGCCGAGACCCCAACGGACGCCTAAAAGTTCCATTCCGGGCAGTTTTGGGATTTTGGTGTTTTCGGGTGTCAAATGAATTTTTCATCGAGCGGTGATAATTTATGGGGAAAGTAGACTTGTCAAGCTTTCCAGATAGTCGAGTTTCATAATCTTTCGATATCTACATTGCCCTGTAGAACTCGCTAAACGGAGACCCCAACGGAGGCCAAAAAGTTCCATTTTGGGCAATTTTCGGATTTTGGTGTTTTCGGGCGTCAAATGAATTTTTCAGAGAGCGGTGATAATTTATCTAGAAAGTAGACATGTGAAGCTTTCTAGATAGTACAGTTTTATAATCTATCGACATCTACGTTGCCCTGTAGAACTCGCTAAACGGAGACGGCAACGGAGGCCCAAAAGTTCCATTTCGGACAGTTTTGGTATTTTGGTGTTTTAGGGCGTCAAATGAATTTTTCAGTGAGAGGTGATAATTTATCTGGAAAGTAGACATGTCAACCTTTCCAAATAGTCTAGTTTCATAATCTATAGACATCTACGTTACCCTGTAGAACTCGCCAAGCTGAGACCCCAACGGACGCCCCAAAGTTCCTTTCGGGCAGTTTTTGGATTTTGTTGTTTTCGGGTGTCAAATGAATTTTTCAGCCAGCGGTGATAATTTATCGAGAAAGTAGACTTGTCAAGCTTTCTAGATAGTCCAGTTTCATAATCTATCGACATCTACGTTACCCTGTAGAACTCGCTACACGGAGACCGCAACGGTGGCCCAAAAGTTCCATTTCGGACAGTTTTGGGATTTTGGTGTTTTAGGGCGTCAAATGAATTTTTCAGCGAGCGGTGATAATTTATCTGGAAAGTAGACATGTCAACCTTTCCAAATAGTCTAGTTTCATAATCTATGGACATCTACATTACCCTGTAGAACTCGCCAAGCCGAGACCCCAACGGACGCCTAAAAGTTCCATTCCGGGCAGTTTTGGGATTTTGGTGTTTTCGGGTGTCAAATGAATTTTTCATCGAGCGGTGATAATTTATGGGGAAAGTAGACTTGTCAAGCTTTCCAGATAGTCGAGTTTCATAATCTTTCGATATCTACATTGCCCTGTAGAACTCGCTAAACGGAGACCCCAACGGAGGCCCAAAAGTTCCATTTTGGGCAATTTTCGGATTTTGGTGTTTTCGGGCGTCAAATGAATTTTTCAGAGAGCGGTGATAATTTATCTAGAAAGTAGACATGTGAAGCTTTCCAGATAGTACAGTTTTATAATCTATCGACATCTACGTTGCCCTGTAGAACTCGCTAAACGGAGACGGCAACGGAGGCCCAAAAGTTCCATTTCGGACAGTTTTGGTATTTTGGTGTTTTAGGGCGTCAAATGAATTTTTCAGTGAGAGGTGATAATTTATCTGGAAAGTAGACATGTCAACCTTTCCAAATAGTCTAGTTTCATAATCTATAGACATCTACGTTACCCTGTAGAACTCGCCAAGCTGAGACCCCAACGGACGCCCCAAAGTTCCTTTCGGGCAGTTTTTGGATTTTGTTGTTTTCGGGTGTCAAATGAATTTTTCAGCCAGCGGTGATAATTTATCGAGAAAGTAGACTTGTCAAGCTTTCTAGATAGTCCAGTTTCATAATCTATCGACATCTACGTTACCCTGTAGAACTCGCTACACGGAGACCGCAACGGTGGCCCAAAAGTTCCATTTCGGACAGTTTTGGGATTTTGGTGTTTTAGGGCGTCAAATGAATTTTTCAGCGAGCGGTGATAATTTATCTGGAAAGTAGACATGTCAACCTTTCCAAATAGTCTAGTTTCATAATCTATCAACATCTACGTTGCCCTGTAGAACTCGCTAAACGGAGACCGCAACGGAGGCCCAAAAGTTCCATTTCAGACAGTTTTGGTATTTTGGTGTTTTAGGGCGTCAAATGAATTTTTCAGTGAGAGGTGATAATTTATCTGGAAAGTAGACATGTCAACCTTTCCAAATAGTCTAGTTTCATAATCTATGGACATCTACGTTGCCCTATAGAACGCGCTAAACGGAGACCCTAACGGAGGCCCAAAAGTTCCATTTCAGGCAGTTTTGGCATGTTGGTGTTTTTAGGTGTCAAATGAATTTTTCAGCGAGCGGTGATAATTTATCGGGAAAGTAGACTTGTCAAGCTTTGCAGATAATCCAGTTTCATAATCTATGGACATGTACGTTACCCTGTAGAAATTGGCAAGCCGAGACCCCAACGGAGGCCCAAAAGTTCCATTTCGGGCAGTTTTGGGATTTTGGCTTTTTCGGGCGTCAAATGAATTTTTCAGCGAACGGTGATAATTTATCTGGAAAGTAGACATGTGAAGCTTTCCAGATAGTACAGTTTTATAATCTATCGACATCTACGTTGCCCTGTAGAACTCGCTAAACGGAGACGGCAACGGAGGCCCAAAAGTTCCATTTCGGACAGTTTTGGTATTTTGGTGTTTTAGGGCGTCAAATGAATTTTTCAGTGAGAGGTGATAATTTATCTGGAAAGTAGACATGTCAACCTTTCCAAATAGTCTAGTTTCATAATCTATAGACATCTACGTTACCCTGTAGAACTCGCCAAGCTGAGACCCCAACGGATGCCCCAAAGTTCCTTTCGGGCAGTTTTTGGATTTTGTTGTTTTCGGGTGTCAAATGAATTTTTCAGCCAGCGGTGATAATTTATCGAGAAAGTAGACTTGTCAAGCTTTCTAGATAGTCCAGTTTCATAATCTATCGACATCTACGTTACCTTGTAGAACTCGCTAAACCGAGACTGCAACGGAGGCCCAAAAGTTCTATTTCAGACAATTTTGGGATTTTGGTGTTTTAGGGCGTCAAATGAATTTTTCAGCGAGCGGTGATAATTTATCTGGAAAGTAGACATGTCAACCTTTCCAAATAGTCTAGTTTCATAATCTATGGACATCTACGTTACCCTGTAGAACTCGCCAAGCCGAGACCCCAACGGACGCCTAAAAGTTCCATTCCGGGCAGTTTTGGGATTTTGGTGTTTTCGGGTGTCAAATGAATTTTTCATCGAGCGGTGATAATTTATGGGGAAAGTAGACTTGTCAAGCTTTCCAGATAGTCGAGTTTCATAATCTTTCGATATCTACATTGCCCTGTAGAACTCGCTAAACGGAGACCCCAACGGAGGCCCAAAAGTTCCATTTTGGGCAATTTTCGGATTTTGGTGTTTTCGGGCGTCAAATGAATTTTTCAGAGAGCGGTGATAATTTATCTAGAAAGTAGACATGTGAAGCTTTCCAGATAGTACAGTTTTATAATCTATCGACATCTACGTTGCCCTGTAGAACTCGCTAAACGGAGACGGCAACGGAGGCCCAAAAGTTCCATTTCGGACAGTTTTGGTATTTTGGTGTTTTAGGGCGTCAAATGAATTTTTCAGTGAGAGGTGATAATTTATCTGGAAAGTAGACATGTCAACCTTTCCAAATAGTCTAGTTTCATAATCTATAGACATCTACGTTACCCTGTAGAACTCGCCAAGCTGAGACCCCAACGGACGCCCCAAAGTTCCTTTCGGGCAGTTTTTGGATTTTGTTGTTTTCGGGTGTCAAATGAATTTTTCAGCCAGCGGTGATAATTTATCGAGAAAGTAGACTTGTCAAGCTTTCTAGATAGTCCAGTTTCATAATCTATCGACATCTACGTTACCCTGTAGAACTCGCTACACGGAGACCGCAACGGTGGCCCAAAAGTTCCATTTCGGACAGTTTTGGGATTTTGGTGTTTTAGGGCGTCAAATGAATTTTTCAGCGAGCGGTGATAATTTATCTGGAAAGTAGACATGTCAACCTTTCCAAATAGTCTAGTTTCATAATCTATGGACATCTACATTACCCTGTAGAACTCGCCAAGCCGAGACCCCAACGGACGCCTAAAAGTTCCATTCCGGGCAGTTTTGGGATTTTGGTGTTTTCGGGTGTCAAATGAATTTTTCATCGAGCGGTGATAATTTATGGGGAAAGTAGACTTGTCAAGCTTTCCAGATAGTCGAGTTTCATAATCTTTCGATATCTACATTGCCCTGTAGAACTCGCTAAACGGAGACCCCAACGGAGGCCAAAAAGTTCCATTTTGGGCAATTTTCGGATTTTGGTGTTTTCGGGCGTCAAATGAATTTTTCAGAGAGCGGTGATAATTTATCTAGAAAGTAGACATGTGAAGCTTTCCAGATAGTACAGTTTTATAATCTATCGACATCTACGTTGCCCTGTAGAACTCGCTAAACGGAGACGGCAACGGAGGCCCAAAAGTTCCATTTCGGACAGTTTTGGTATTTTGGTGTTTTAGGGCGTCAAATGAATTTTTCAGTGAGAGGTGATAATTTATCTGGAAAGTAGACATGTCAACCTTTCCAAATAGTCTAGTTTCATAATCTATAGACATCTACGTTACCCTGTAGAACTCGCCAAGCTGAGACCCCAACGGACGCCCCAAAGTTCCTTTCGGGCAGTTTTTGGATTTTGTTGTTTTCGGGTGTCAAATGAATTTTTCAGCCAGCGGTGATAATTTATCGAGAAAGTAGACTTGTCAAGCTTTCTAGATAGTCCAGTTTCATAATCTATCGACATCTACGTTACCCTGTAGAACTCGCTACACGGAGACCGCAACGGTGGCCCAAAAGTTCCATTTCGGACAGTTTTGGGATTTTGGTGTTTTAGGGCGTCAAATGAATTTTTCAGCGAGCGGTGATAATTTATCTGGAAAGTAGACATGTCAACCTTTCCAAATAGTCTAGTTTCATAATCTATGGACATCTACATTACCCTGTAGAACTCGCCAAGCCGAGACCCCAACGGACGCCTAAAAGTTCCATTCCGGGCAGTTTTGGGATTTTGGTGTTTTCGGGTGTCAAATGAATTTTTCATCGAGCGGTGATAATTTATGGGGAAAGTAGACTTGTCAAGCTTTCCAGATAGTCGAGTTTCATAATCTTTCGATATCTACATTGCCCTGTAGAACTCGCTAAACGGAGACCCCAACGGAGGCCCAAAAGTTCCATTTTGGGCAATTTTCGGATTTTGGTGTTTTCGGGCGTCAAATGAATTTTTCAGAGAGCGGTGATAATTTATCTAGAAAGTAGACATGTCAATCTTTCCAAATAGTCTAGTTTTATAATCTATCGACATTTACGTTGCCCTGTAGAACTCGCTAAACGGAGACCGCAACGGAGGCCCAAAAGTTCCATTTCGGACAGTTTTGGTATTTTGGTGTTTTAGGGCGTCAAATGAATTTTTCAGTGAGAGGTGATAATTTATCTGGAAAGTAGACATGTCAACCTTTCCAAATAGTCTAGTTTCATAATCTATGGACATCTATGTTACCCTGTAGAACTCGCCAAGCTGAGACCCCAACGGACGCCCCAAAGTTCCTTTCGGGCAGTTTTTGGATTTTGGTGTTTTCGGGTGTCAAATGAATTTTTCAGCCAGCGGTGATAATTTATCGAGAAAGTAGACTTGTCAAGCTTTCTAGATAGTCCAGTTTCATAATCTATCAAAATCTACGTTACCTTGTAGAACTCGCTAAACCGAGACTGCAACGGAGGCCCAAAAGTTCTATTTCAGACAGTTTTGGGATTTTGGTGTTTTAGGGCGTCAAATGAATTTTTCAGCGAGCGGTGATAATTTATCTGGAAAGTAGACATGTCAACCTTTCCAAATAGTCTAGTTTCATAATCTATCAACATCTACGTTGCCCTGTAGAACTCGCTAAACGGAGACCGCAACGGAGGCCCAAAAGTTCCATTTCAGACAGTTTTGGTATTTTGGTGTTTTAGGGCGTCAAATGAATTTTTCAGTGAGAGGTGATAATTTATCTGGAAAGTAGACATGTCAACCTTTCCAAATAGTCTAGTTTCATAATCTATGGACATCTACGTTACCCTGTAGAACTCGCCAAGCTGAGACCCCAACGGACGCCCCAAAGTTCCTTTCGGGCAGTTTTTGGATTTTGGTGTTTTCGGGTGTCAAATCAATTTTTCAGCCAGCGGTGATAATTTATCGAGAAAGTAGACTTGTCAAGCTTTCTAGATAGTCCAGTTTCATAATCTATCGAAATCTACGTTACCTTGTAGAACTCGCTAAACCGAGACTGTAACGGAGGCCCAAAAGTTCTATTTCAGACAGTTTTGGGATTTTGGTGTTTTAGGGTGTCAAATGAATTTTTCAGCGAGCGGTGATAATTTATCTGGAAAGTAGACATGTCAACCTTTCCAAATAGTCTAGTTTCATAATCTATAGACATCTACGTTACCCTGTAGAACTCGCCAAGCCGAGAACCCAACGGACGCCTAAAAGTTCCATTCCGGGCAGTTTTGGGATTTTTGTTTTTTCGGGTGTCAAATGAATTTTTCAACGAGCGGTGATAATTTATCTGGAAAGTAGACATGTCAAGCTTTCCAGATAGTCCAGTTTCATAGTCTATCGACATCTACGTTGCCCTATACAACTCGCTAAACGGAGACCCTAACGGAGGCCCAAAAGTTCCAGTTCAGGCAGTTTTGGCATTTTGGTGTTTTTAGGTGTCAAATGAATTTTTCAGCGAGCGGTGATAATTTATCGGGAAAGTAGACTTATAAGCTTTGCAGATAATCCAGTTTCATAATCTATTGACATCTACGTTACCTTGTAGAACTTGGCAAGCCTAGACCCCAACGGAGGCCCAAAAGATCCATTTGGGGCAGTTTTGGGATTTTTTGCGTTTTCGGGCGTCAAATGAATTTTTCAGCGAACGGTGATAATTTATCAGGAAAGTAGACATGTCAAGCTTTCAAGATAGTACAGTTTTATAATCTATCGACATCTACATTGCCCTGTAGAACTCGCTACACGGAGACCGCAACGGTGGCCCAAAAGTTCTATTTCGGACAGTTTTGGGATTTTGGTGTTTTAGGGCGTCAAATGAATTTTTCAGCGAGCGGTGATAATTTATCTGGAAAGTAGACATGTCAACCTTTCCAAATAGTCTAGTTTCATAATCTATGGACATCTACGTTACCCTGTAGAACTCGCCAAGCCGAGACCCCAACGGACGCATAAAAGTTCCATTTCGGGCAGTTTTGGGATTTTGGTGTTTTCGGGCGTCAAATGAATTTTTCAATGAGCGGTGATAATTTATCTGGAAAGTAGACATGTCAAGCTTTCCAGATAGTCCAGTTTCATAGTCTATCGACATCTACGTTGCCCTATACAACTCGCTAAACGGAGACCCTAACGGAGGCCCAAAAGTTTCAGTTCAGGCAGTTTTGGCATTTTGGTGTTTTTAGGTGTCAAATGAATTTTTCAGCGAGCGGTGATAATTTATCGGGAAAGTAGGCTTATAAGCTTTGTAGATAATCCAGTTTCATAATCTATTCACATCTACGTTACCTTGTAGAACTTGGCAAGCCTAGACCCCAACGGAGGCCCAAAAGATCCATTTGGGGCAGTTTTGGGATTTTTGGCGTTTTCGGGCGTCAAATGAATTTTTCAGCGAACGGTGATAATTTATCAGGAAAGTAGACATGTCAAGCTTTCAAGATAGTACAGTTTTATAATCTATCGACATCTACATTGCCCTGTAGAACTCGCTACACGGAGACCGCAACGGTGGCCCAAAAGTTCCATTTCGGACAGTTTTGGGATTTTGGTGTTTTAGGGCGTCAAATGAATTTTTCAGCGAGCGGTGATAATTTATCTGGAAAGTAGACATGTCAACCTTTCCAAATAGTCTAGTTTCATAATCTATGGACATCTACGTTACCCTGTAGAACTCGCCAAGCCGAGACCCCAACGGACGCCTAAAAGTTCCATTTCGGGCAGTTTTGGGATTTTGGTGTTTTCGGGCGTCAAATGAATTTTTCAACGAGCGGTGATAATTTATCTGGAAAGTAGACATGTCAAGCTTTCCAGATAGTCCAGTTTCATAGTCTATCGACATCTACGTTGCCTTATACAACTCGCTAAACGGAGACCCTAACGGAGGCCCAAAAGTTCCAGTTCAGGCAGTTTTGGCATTTTGGTGTTTTTAGGTGTCAAATGAATTTTTCAGCGAGCGGTGATAATTTATCGGGAAAGTAGGCTTATAAGCTTTGTAGATAATCCAGTTTCATAATCTATTCACATCTACGTTACCTTGTAGAACTTGGCAAGCCTAGACCCCAACGGAGGCCCAAAAGATCCATTTGGGGCAGTTTTGGGATTTTTGGCGTTTTCGGGCGTCAAATGAATTTTTCAGCGAACGGTGATAATTTATCAGGAAAGTAGACATGTCAAGCTTTCAAGATAGTACAGTTTTATAATCTATCGACATCTACATTGCCCTGTAGAACTCGCTACACGGAGACCGCAACGGTGGCCCAAAAGTTCCATTTCGGACAGTTTTGGGATTTTGGTGTTTTCGGGCGTCAAATGAATTTTTCAGCGAGCGGTGATAATTTATCTGGAAAGTAGACATGTCAACCTTTCCAAATAGTCTAGTTTCATAATCTATGGACATCTACGTTACCCTGTAGAACTCGCCAAGCCGAGACCCCAACGGACGCCTAAAAGTTCCATTTCGGGCAGTTTTGGGATTTTGGTGTTTTCGGGCGTCAAATGAATTTTTCAACGAGCGGTGATAATTTATCTGGAAAGTAGACATGTCAAGCTTTCCAGATAGTCCAGTTTCATAGTCTATCGACATCTACGTTGCCCTATACAACTCGCTAAACGGAGACCCTAACGGAGGCCCAAAAGTTTCAGTTCAGGCAGTTTTGGCATTTTGGTGTTTTTAGGTGTCAAATGAATTTTTCAGCGAGCGGTGATAATTTATCGGGAAAGTAGGCTTATAAGCTTTGCAGATAATCCAGTTTCATAATCTATTGACATCTACGTTACCTTGTAGAACTTGGCAAGCCTAGACCCCAACGGAGGCCCAAAAGATCCATTTGGGGCAGTTTTGGGATTTTTGGCGTTTTCGGGCGTCAAATGAATTTTTCAGCGAACGGTGATAATTTATCAGGAAAGTAGACATGTCAAGCTTTCAAGATAGTACAGTTTTATAATCTATCGACATCTACATTGCCCTGTAGAACTCGCTACACGGAGACCGCAACGGTGGCCCAAAAGTTCTATTTCGGACAGTTTTGGGATTTTGGTGTTTTAGGGCGTCAAATGAATTTTTCAGCGAGCGGTGATAATTTATCTGGAAAGTAGACATGTCAACCTTTCCAAATAGTCTAGTTTCATAATCTATGGACATCTACGTTACCCTGTAGAACTCGCCAAGCCGAGACCCCAACGGACGCATAAAAGTTCCATTTCGGGCAGTTTTGGGATTTTGGTGTTTTCGGGCGTCAAATGAATTTTTCAATGAGCGGTGATAATTTATCTGGAAAGTAGACATGTCAAGCTTTCCAGATAGTCCAGTTTCATAGTCTATCGACATCTACGTTGCCTTATACAACTCGCTAAACGGAGACCCTAACGGAGGCCCAAAAGTTCCAGTTCAGGCAGTTTTGGCATTTTGGTGTTTTTAGGTGTCAAATGAATTTTTCAGCGAGCGGTGATAATTTATCGGGAAAGTAGGCTTATAAGCTTTGCAGATAATCCAGTTTCATAATCTATTCACATCTACGTTACCTTGTAGAACTTGGCAAGCCTAGACCCCAACGGAGGCCCAAAAGATCCATTTTGGGCAGTTTTGGGATTTTTGGCGTTTTCGGGCGTCAAATGAATTTTTCAGCGACCGGTGATAATTTATCTAGAAAGTAGACATGTCAAGCTTTCAAGATAGTACAGTTTTATAATCTATCGACATCTACGTTGCCCTGTAGAACTCACTACACAGAGACCGCAACGGTGGCCTAAAAGTTCCATTTCGGACAGTTTTGGGATTTTGGTGTTTTCGGGCGTCAAATGAATTTTTCAGCGAGCGGTGATAATTTATCTGGAAAGTAGACATGTCAACCTTTCCAAATAGTCTAGTTTCATAATCTATGGACATCTACGTTACCCTGTAGAACTCGCCAAGCCGAGACCCCAACGGACGCCTAAAAGTTCCATTTCGGGCAGTTTTGGGATTTTGGTGTTTTCGGGCGTCAAATGAATTTTTCAACGAGCGGTGATAATTTATCTGGAAAGTAGACATGTCAAGCTTTCCAGATAGTCCAGTTTCATAGTCTATCGACATCTACGTTGCCCTATACAACTCGCTAAACGGAGACCCTAACGGAGGCCCAAAAGTTTCAATTCAGGCAGTTTTGGCATTTTGGTGTTTTTAGGTGTCAAATGAATTTTTCAGCGAGCGGTGATAATTTATCGGGAAAGTAGGCTTATAAGCTTTGCAGATAATCCAGTTTCATAATCTATTGACATCTACGTTACCTTGTAGAACTTGGCAAGCCTAGACCCCAACGGAGGCCCAAAAGATCCATTTGGGGCAGTTTTGGGATTTTTGGCGTTTTCGGGCGTCAAATGAATTTTTCAGCGAACGGTGATAATTTATCAGGAAAGTAGACATGTCAAGCTTTCAAGATAGTACAGTTTTATAATCTATCGACATCTACATTGCCCTGTAGAACTCGCTACACGGAGACCGCAACGGTGGCCCAAAAGTTCCATTTCGGACAGTTTTGGGATTTTGGTGTTTTAGGGCGTCAAATGAATTTTTCAGCGAGCGGTGATAATTTATCTGGAAAGTAGACATGTCAACCTTTCCAAATAGTCTAGTTTCATAATCTATGGACATCTACGTTACCCTGTAGAACTCGCCAAGCCGAGACCCCAACGGACGCATAAAAGTTCCATTTCGGGCAGTTTTGGGATTTTGGTGTTTTCGGGCGTCAAATGAATTTTTCAATGAGCGGTGATAATTTATCTGGAAAGTAGACATGTCAAGCTTTCCAGATAGTCCAGTTTCATAGTCTATCGACATCTACGTTGCCTTATACAACTCGCTAAACGGAGACCCTAACGGAGGCCCAAAAGTTCCAGTTCAGGCAGTTTTGGCATTTTGGTGTTTTTAGGTGTCAAATGAATTTTTCAGCGAGCGGTGATAATTTATCGGGAAAGTAGGCTTATAAGCTTTGTAGATAATCCAGTTTCATAATCTATTCACATCTACGTTACCTTGTAGAACTTGGCAAGCCTAGACCCCAACGGAGGCCCAAAAGATCCATTTTGGGCAGTTTTGGGATTTTTGGCGTTTTCGGGCGTCAAATGAATTTTTCAGCGACCGGTGATAATTTATCTAGAAAGTAGACATGTCAAGCTTTCAAGATAGTACAGTTTTATAATCTATCGACATCTACGTTGCCCTGTAGAACTCGCTACACGGAGACCGCAACGGTGGCCCAAAAGTTCCATTTCGGACAGTTTTGGGATTTTGGTGTTTTCGGGCGTCAAATGAATTTTTCAGCGAGCGGTGATAATTTATCTGGAAAGTAGACATGTCAACCTTTCCAAATAGTCTAGTTTCATAATCTATGGACATCTACGTTACCCTGTAGAACTCGCCAAGCCGAGACCCCAACGGACGCCTAAAAGTTCCATTTCGGGCAGTTTTGGGATTTTGGTGTTTTCGGGCGTCAAATGAATTTTTCAACGAGCGGTGATAATTTATCTGGAAAGTAGACATGTCAAGCTTTCCAGATAGTCCAGTTTCATAGTCTATCGACATCTACGTTGCCCTATACAACTCGCTAAACGGAGACCCTAACGGAGGCCCAAAAGTTTCAGTTCAGGCAGTTTTGGCATTTTGGTGTTTTTAGGTGTCAAATGAATTTTTCAGCGAGCGGTGATAATTTATCGGGAAAGTAGGCTTATAAGCTTTGCAGATAATCCAGTTTCATAATCTATTGACATCTACGTTACCTTGTAGAACTTGGCAAGCCTAGACCCCAACGGAGGCCCAAAAGATCCATTTGGGGCAGTTTTGGGATTTTTGGCGTTTTCGGGCGTCAAATGAATTTTTCAGCGAACGGTGATAATTTATCAGGAAAGTAGACATGTCAAGCTTTCAAGATAGTACAGTTTTATAATCTATCGACATCTACATTGCCCTGTAGAACTCGCTACACGGAGACCGCAACGGTGGCCCAAAAGTTCTATTTCGGACAGTTTTGCGATTTTGGTGTTTTAGGGCGTCAAATGAATTTTTCAGCGAGCGGTGATAATTTATCTGGAAAGTAGACATGTCAACCTTTCCAAATAGTCTAGTTTCATAATCTATGGACATCTACGTTACCCTGTAGAACTCGCCAAGCCGAGACCCCAACGGACGCATAAAAGTTCCATTTCGGGCAGTTTTGGGATTTTGGTGTTTTCGGGCGTCAAATGAATTTTTCAATGAGCGGTGATAATTTATCTGGAAAGTAGACATGTCAAGCTTTCCAGATAGTCCAGTTTCATAGTCTATCGACATCTACGTTGCCTTATACAACTCGCTAAACGGAGACCCTAACGGAGGCCCAAAAGTTCCAGTTCAGGCAGTTTTGGCATTTTGGTGTTTTTAGGTGTCAAATGAATTTTTCAGCGAGCGGTGATAATTTATCGGGAAAGTAGGCTTATAAGCTTTGCAGATAATCCAGTTTCATAATCTATTCACATCTACGTTACCTTGTAGAACTTGGCAAGCCTAGACCCCAACGGAGGCCCAAAAGATCCATTTTGGGCAGTTTTGGGATTTTTGGCGTTTTCGGGCGTCAAATGAATTTTTCAGCGACCGGTGATAATTTATCTAGAAAGTAGACATGTCAAGCTTTCAAGATAGTACAGTTTTATAATCTATCGACATCTACGTTGCCCTGTAGAACTCACTACACAGAGACCGCAACGGTGGCCTAAAAGTTCCATTTCGGACAGTTTTGGGATTTTGGTGTTTTCGGGCGTCAAATGAATTTTTCAGCGAGCGGTGATAATTTATCTGGAAAGTAGACATGTCAACCTTTCCAAATAGTCTAGTTTCATAATCTATGGACATCTACGTTACCCTGTAGAACTCGCCAAGCCGAGACCCCAACGGACGCCTAAAAGTTCCATTTCGGGCAGTTTTGGGATTTTGGTGTTTTCGGGCGTCAAATGAATTTTTCAACGAGCGGTGATAATTTATCTGGAAAGTAGACATGTCAAGCTTTCCAGATAGTCCAGTTTCATAGTCTATCGACATCTACGTTGCCCTATACAACTCGCTAAACGGAGACCCTAACGGAGGCCCAAAAGTTTCAATTCAGGCAGTTTTGGCATTTTGGTGTTTTTAGGTGTCAAATGAATTTTTCAGCGAGCGGTGATAATTTATCGGGAAAGTAGGCTTATAAGCTTTGCAGATAATCCAGTTTCATAATCTATTGACATCTACGTTACCTTGTAGAACTTGGCAAGCCTAGACCCCAACGGAGGCCCAAAAGATCCATTTGGGGCAGTTTTGGGATTTTTGGCGTTTTCGGGCGTCAAATGAATTTTTCAGCGAACGGTGATAATTTATCAGGAAAGTAGACATGTCAAGCTTTCAAGATAGTACAGTTTTATAATCTATCGACATCTACATTGCCCTGTAGAACTCGCTACACGGAGACCGCAACGGTGGCCCAAAAGTTCCATTTCGGACAGTTTTGGGATTTTGGTGTTTTAGGGCGTCAAATGAATTTTTCAGCGAGCGGTGATAATTTATCTGGAAAGTAGACATGTCAACCTTTCCAAATAGTCTAGTTTCATAATCTATGGACATCTACGTTACCCTGTAGAACTCGCCAAGCCGAGACCCCAACGGACGCATAAAAGTTCCATTTCGGGCAGTTTTGGGATTTTGGTGTTTTCGGGCGTCAAATGAATTTTTCAATGAGCGGTGATAATTTATCTGGAAAGTAGACATGTCAAGCTTTCCAGATAGTCCAGTTTCATAGTCTATCGACATCTACGTTGCCTTATACAACTCGCTAAACGGAGACCCTAACGGAGGCCCAAAAGTTCCAGTTCAGGCAGTTTTGGCATTTTGGTGTTTTTAGGTGTCAAATGAATTTTTCAGCGAGCGGTGATAATTTATCGGGAAAGTAGGCTTATAAGCTTTGTAGATAATCCAGTTTCATAATCTATTCACATCTACGTTACCTTGTAGAACTTGGCAAGCCTAGACCCCAACGGAGGCCCAAAAGATCCATTTTGGGCAGTTTTGGGATTTTTGGCGTTTTCGGGCGTCAAATGAATTTTTCAGCGACCGGTGATAATTTATCTAGAAAGTAGACATGTCAAGCTTTCAAGATAGTACAGTTTTATAATCTATCGACATCTACGTTGCCCTGTAGAACTCACTACACAGAGACCGCAACGGTGGCCTAAAAGTTCCATTTCGGACAGTTTTGGGATTTTGGTGTTTTCGGGCGTCAAATGAATTTTTCAGCGAGCGGTGATAATTTATGGGAAAAGTAGACATGTCAACCTTTCCAAATAGTCTAGTTTCATAATCTATGGACATCTACGTTACCCTGTAGAACTCGCCAAGCCGAGACCCCAACGGACGCCCAAAAGTTCCATTTCGGACAGTTTTGGGATTTTGGTGTTTTCGGGCGTCAAATGAATTTTTCAGCCAGTGGTGATAATTTATTGAGAAAGTAGACTTGTCAAGCTTTCTAGATAGTCCAGTTTCATAATCTATCGACATCTACATTACCCTGTAGAACTCGCTACACGGAGACCGCAACGGTGGCCCAAAAGTTCCATTTCGGACAGTTTTGGGATTTTGGTGTTTTAGGGCGTCAAATGAATTTTTCAGCGAGCGGTGATAATTTATCTGGAAAGTAGACATGTCAACCTTTCCAAATAGTCTAGTTTCATAATCTATGGACATCTACGTTACCCTGTAGAACTCGCCAAGCCGAGACCCCAACGGACGCCTAAAAGTTCCATTCCGGGCAGTTTTGGGATTTTGGTGTTTTCGGGTGTCAAATGAATTTTTCATCAAGCGGTGATAATTTATGGGGAAAGTAGACTTGTCAAGCTTTCCAGATAGTCGAGTTTCATAATCTTTCGATATCTACATTGCCCTGTAGAACTCGCTAAACGGAGACCCCAACGGAGGCCCAAAAGTTCCATTTTGGGCAATTTTCGGATTTTGGTGTTTTCGGGCGTCAAATGAATTTTTCAGAGAGCGGTGATAATTTATCTAGAAAGTAGACATGTCAATCTTTCCAAATAGTCTAGTTTTATAATCTATCGACATTTACGTTGCCCTGTAGAACTCGCTAAACGGAGACCGCAACGGAGGCCCAAAAGTTCCATTTCGGACAGTTTTGGTATTTTGGTGTTTTAGGGCGTCAAATGAATTTTTCAGTGAGAGGTGATAATTTATCTGGAAAGTAGACATGTCAACCTTTCCAAATAGTCTAGTTTCATAATCTATGGACATCTACGTTACCCTGTAGAACTCGCCAAGCTGAGACCCCAACGGACGCCCCAAGGTTCCTTTCGGGCAGTTTTTGGATTTTGGTGTTTTCGGGTGACAAATGAATTTTTCAGCCAGCGGTGATAATTTATCGAGAAAGTAGACTTGTCAAGCTTTCTAGATAGTCCAGTTTCATAATCTATCGACATCTACGTTACCTTGTAGAACTCGCTAAACCGAGACTGCAACGGAGGCCCAAAAGTTCTATTTCAGACAATTTTGGGATTTTGGTGTTTTAGGGCGTCAAATGAATTTTTCAGCGAGCGGTGATAATTTATCTGGAAAGTAGACATGTCAACCTTTCCAAATAGTCTAGTTTCATAATCTATGGACATCTACGTTACCCTGTAGAACTCGCCAAGCCGAGACCCCAACGGACGCCTAAAAGTTCCATTCCGGGCAGTTTTGGGATTTTGGTGTTTTCGGGTGTCAAATGAATTTTTCATCGAGCGGTGATAATTTATGGGGAAAGTAGACTTGTCAAGCTTTCCAGATAGTCGAGTTTCATAATCTTTCGATATCTACATTGCCCTGTAGAACTCGCTAAACGGAGACCCCAACGGAGGCCCAAAAGTTCCATTTTGGGCAATTTTCGGATTTTGGTGTTTTCGGGCGTCAAATGAATTTTTCAGAGAGCGGTGATAATTTATCTAGAAAGTAGACATGTGAAGCTTTCCAGATAGTACAGTTTTATAATCTATCGACATCTACGTTGCCCTGTAGAACTCGCTAAACGGAGACGGCAACGGAGGCCCAAAAGTTCCATTTCGGACAGTTTTGGTATTTTGGTGTTTTAGGGCGTCAAATGAATTTTTCAGTGAGAGGTGATAATTTATCTGGAAAGTAGACATGTCAACCTTTCCAAATAGTCTAGTTTCATAATCTATAGACATCTACGTTACCCTGTAGAACTCGCCAAGCTGAGACCCCAACGGACGCCCCAAAGTTCCTTTCGGGCAGTTTTTGGATTTTGTTGTTTTCGGGTGTCAAATGAATTTTTCAGCCAGCGGTGATAATTTATCGAGAAAGTAGACTTGTCAAGCTTTCTAGATAGTCCAGTTTCATAATCTATCGACATCTACGTTACCCTGTAGAACTCGCTACACGGAGACCGCAACGGTGGCCCAAAAGTTCCATTTCGGACAGTTTTGGGATTTTGGTGTTTTAGGGCGTCAAATGAATTTTTCAGCGAGCGGTGATAATTTATCTGGAAAGTAGACATGTCAACCTTTCCAAATAGTCTAGTTTCATAATCTATGGACATCTACATTACCCTGTAGAACTCGCCAAGCCGAGACCCCAACGGACGCCTAAAAGTTCCATTCCGGGCAGTTTTGGGATTTTGGTGTTTTCGGGTGTCAAATGAATTTTTCATCGAGCGGTGATAATTTATGGGGAAAGTAGACTTGTCAAGCTTTCCAGATAGTCGAGTTTCATAATCTTTCGATATCTACATTGCCCTGTAGAACTCGCCAAGCTGAGACCCCAACGGACGCCCCAAAGTTCCTTTCGGGCAGTTTTTGGATTTTGGTGTTTTCGGGTGTCAAATCAATTTTTCAGCCAGCGGTGATAATTTATCGAGAAAGTAGACTTGTCAAGCTTTCTAGATAGTCCAGTTTCATAATCTATCGAAATCTACGTTACCTTGTAGAACTCGCTAAACCGAGACTGTAACGGAGGCCCAAAAGTTCTATTTCAGACAGTTTTGGGATTTTGGTGTTTTAGGGTGTCAAATGAATTTTTCAGCGAGCGGTGATAATTTATCTGGAAAGTAGACATGTCAACCTTTCCAAATAGTCTAGTTTCATAATCTATAGACATCTACGTTACCCTGTAGAACTCGCCAAGCCGAGAACCCAACGGACGCCTAAAAGTTCCATTCCGGGCAGTTTTGGGATTTTTGTTTTTTCGGGTGTCAAATGAATTTTTCAACGAGCGGTGATAATTTATCTGGAAAGTAGACATGTCAAGCTTTCCAGATAGTCCAGTTTCATAGTCTATCGACATCTACGTTGCCCTATACAACTCGCTAAACGGAGACCCTAACGGAGGCCCAAAAGTTCCAGTTCAGGCAGTTTTGGCATTTTGGTGTTTTTAGGTGTCAAATGAATTTTTCAGCGAGCGGTGATAATTTATCGGGAAAGTAGACTTATAAGCTTTGCAGATAATCCAGTTTCATAATCTATTGACATCTACGTTACCTTGTAGAACTTGGCAAGCCTAGACCCCAACGGAGGCCCAAAAGATCCATTTGGGGCAGTTTTGGGATTTTTGGCGTTTTCGGGCGTCAAATGAATTTTTCAGCGAACGGTGATAATTTATCAGGAAAGTAGACATGTCAAGCTTTCAAGATAGTACAGTTTTATAATCTATCGACATCTACATTGCCCTGTAGAACTCGCTACACGGAGACCGCAACGGTGGCCCAAAAGTTCCATTTCGGACAGTTTTGGGATTTTGGTGTTTTAGGGCGTCAAATGAATTTTTCAGCGAGCGGTGATAATTTATCTGGAAAGTAGACATGTCAACCTTTCCAAATAGTCTAGTTTCATAATCTATGGACATCTACGTTACCCTGTAGAACTCACCAAGCTGAGACCCCAACGGACGCCCCAAAGTTCCTTTCGGGCAGTTTTTGGATTTTGGTGTTTTCGGGTGTCAAATGAATTTTTCAGCCAGCGGTGATAATTTATCGAGAAAGTAGACTTGTCAAGCTTTCTAGATAGTCCAGTTTCATAATCTATCGAAATCTACGTTACCTTGTAGAACTCGCTAAACCGAGACTGCAACGGAGCCCCAAAAGTTCTATTTCAGACAGTTTTGGGATTTTGGTGTTTTAGGGCGTCAAATGAATTTTTCAGCGAGCGGTGATAATTTATCTGGAAAGTAGACATGTCAACCTTTCCAAATAGTCTAGTTTCATAATCTATCAACATCTACGTTGCCCTGTAGAACTCGCTAAACGGAGACCGCAACGAAGGCCCAAAAGTTCCATTTCGGACAGTTTTGGTATTTTGGTGTTTTAGGGCGTCAAATGAATTTTTCAGTGAGAGGTGATAATTTATCTGGAAAGTAGACATGTCAACCTTTCCAAATAGTCTAGTTTCATAATCTATGGACATCTACGTTACCTTGTAGAACTCGCCAAGCTGAGACCCCAACGGACGCCCCAAAGTTCCTTTCGGGCAGTTTTTGGATTTTGGTGTTTTCGGGTGTCAAATCAATTTTTCAGCCAGCGGTGATAATTTATCGAGAAAGTAGACTTGTCAAGCTTTCTAGATAGTCCAGTTTCATAATCTATCGAAATCTACGTTACCTTGTAGAACTCGCTAAACCGAGACTGTAACGGAGGCCCAAAAGTTCTATTTCAGACAGTTTTGGGATTTTGGTGTTTTAGGGTGTCAAATGAAATTTTCAGCGAGCGGCGATAATTTATCTGGAAAGTAGACATGTCAACCTTTCCAAATAGTCTAGTTTCATAATCTATAGACATCTACGTTACCCTGTAGAACTCGCCAAGCCGAGAACCCAACGGACGCCTAAAAGTTCCATTCCGGGCAGTTTTGGGATTTTTGTTTTTTCGGGTGTCAAATGAATTTTTCAACGAGCGGTGATAATTTATCTGGAAAGTAGACATGTCAAGCTTTCCAGATAGTCCAGTTTCATAGTCTATCGACATCTACGTTGCCCTATACAACTCGCTAAACGGAGACCCTAACGGAGGCCCAAAAGTTCCAGTTCAGGCAGTTTTGGCATTTTGGTGTTTTAGGTGTCAAATGAATTTTTCAGCGAGCGGTGATAATTTATCGGGAAAGTAGACTTATAAGCTTTGCAGATAATCTAGTTTCATAATCTATTGACATCTACGTTACCTTGTAGAACTTGGCAAGCCTAGACCCCAACGGAGGCCCAAAAGATCCATTTGGGGCAGTTTTGGGATTTTTGGCGTTTTCGGGCGTCAAATGAATTTTTCAGCGAACGGTGATAATTTATCTAGAAAGTAGACATGTCAAGCTTTCAAGATAGTACAGTTTTATAATCTATCGACATCTACGTTGCCCTGTAGAACTCACTACACAGAGACCGCAACGGTGGCCTAAAAGTTCCATTTCGGACAGTTTTGGGATTTTGGTGTTTTCGGGCGTCAAATGAATTTTTCAGCGAGCGGTGATAATTTATGGGAAAAGTAGACATGTCAACCTTTCCAAATAGTCTAGTTTCATAATCTATGGACATCTACGTTACCCTGTAGAACTCGCCAAGCCGAGACCCCAACGGACGCCCAAAAGTTCCATTTCGGACAGTTTTGGGATTTTGGTGTTTTCGGGCGTCAAATGAATTTTTCAGCCAGTGGTGATAATTTATTGAGAAAGTAGACTTGTCAAGCTTTCTAGATAGTCCAGTTTCATAATCTATCGACATCTACGTTACCCTGTAGAACTCGCTACACGGAGACCGCAACGGTGGCCTAAAAGTTCCATTTCGGACAGTTTTGGGATTTTGGTGTTTTAGGGCGTCAAATGAATTTTTCAGCGAGCGATGATAATTTATCTGGAAAGTAGACATGTCAACCTTTCCAAATAGTCTAGTTTCATAATCTATGGACATCTACGTTACCCTGTAGAACTCGCCAAGCCGAGACCCCAACGGACGCCTAAAAGTTCCACTCCGGGCAGTTTTGGGATTTTGGTGTTTTCGGGTGTCAAATGAATTTTTCATCGAGCGGTGATAATTTATGGGGAAAGTAGACTTGTCAAGCTTTCCAGATAGTCGAGTTTCATAATCTTTCGATATCTACATTGCCCTGTAGAACTCGCTAAACGGAGACCCCAACGGAGGCCCAAAAGTTCCATTTTGGGCAATTTTCGGATTTTGGTGTTTTCGGGCGTCAAATGAATTTTTCAGAGAGCGGTGATAATTTATCTAGAAAGTAGACATGTCAATCTTTCCAAATAGTCTAGTTTTATAATCTATCGACATTTACGTTGCCCTGTAGAACTCGCTAAACGGAGACCGCAACGGAGGCCCAAAAGTTCCATTTCGGACAGTTTTGGTATTTTGGTGTTTTAGGGCGTCAAATGAATTTTTCAGTGAGAGGTGATAATTTATCTGGAAAGTAGACATGTCAACCTTTCCAAATAGTCTAGTTTCATAATCTATGGACATCTACGTTACCCTGTAGAACTCGCCAAGCTGAGACCCCAACGGACGCCCCAAAGTTCCTTTCGGGCAGTTTTTGGATTTTGGTGTTTTCGGGTGTCAAATGAATTTTTCAGCCAGCGATGATAATTTATCGAGAAAGTAGACTTGTCAAGCTTTCTAGATAGTCCAGTTTCATAATCTATCGAAATCTACGTTACCTTGTAGAACTCGCTAAACCGAGACTGCAACGGAGCCCCAAAAGTTCTATTTCAGACAGTTTTGGGATTTTGGTGTTTTAGGGCGTCAAATGAATTTTTCAGCGAGCGGTGATAATTTATCTGGAAAGTAGACATGTCAACCTTTCCAAATAGTCTAGTTTCATAATCTATCGACATTTACGTTGCCCTGTAGAACTCGCTAAACGGAGACCGCAATGGAGGCCCAAAAGTTCCATTTCGGACAGTTTTGGTATTTTGGTGTTTTAGGGCGTCAAATGAATTTTTCAGGGAGAGGTGATAATTTATCTGGAAAGTAGACATGTCAACCTTTCCACATAGTCTAGTTTCATAATCTATGGACATCTACGTTACCCTGTAGAACTCGCCAAGCTGAGACCCCAACGGACGCCCCAAAGTTCCTTTCGGGCAGTTTTTGGATTTTGGTGTTTTCGGGTGTTAAATGAATTTTTCAGCCAGCGGTGATAATTTATCGAGAAAGTAGACTTGTCAAGCTTTCTAGATAGTCCAGTTTCATAATCTATCGAAATCTACGTTACCTTGTAGAACTCGCTAAACCGAGACTGCAACGGAGGCCCAAAAGTTCTATTTCAGACAGTTTTGGGATTTTGGTGTTTTAGGGCGTCAAATGAATTTTTCAGCGAGCGGTGATAATTTATCTGGAAAGTAGACATGTCAACCTTTCCAAATAGTCTAGTTTCATAATCTATCAACATCTACGTTGCCCTGTAGAACTCGCTAAACGGAGACCGCAACGAAGGCCCAAAAGTTCCATTTCGGACAGTTTTGGTATTTTGGTGTTTTAGGGCGTCAAATGAATTTTTCAGTGAGAGGTGATAATTTATCTGGAAAGTAGACATGTCAACCTTTCCAAATAGTCTAGTTTCATAATCTATGGACATCTACGTTACCCTGTAGAACTCGCCAAGCTGAGACCCCAACGGACGCCCCAAAGTTCCTTTCGGGCAGTTTTTGGATTTTGGTGTTTTCGGGTGTCAAATCAATTTTTCAGCCAGCGGTGATAATTTATCGAGAAAGTAGACTTGTCAAGCTTTCTAGATAGTCCAGTTTCATAATCTATCGACATCTACGTTGCCCTGTAGAACTCGCTAAACCGAGACCGCAACGAAGGCCCAAAAGTTCCATTTCGGACAGTTTTGGGATTTTGGTGTTTTAGGGCGTCAAATGAATTTTTCAGTGAGAGGTGATAATTTATCTGGAAAGTAGACATGTCAACCTTTCCAAATAGTCTAGTTTCATAATCTATGGACATCTACGTTACCCTGTAGAACTCGCCAAGCTGAGACCCCAACGGACGCCCCAAAGTTCCTTTCGGGCAGTTTTTGGATTTTGGTGTTTTCGGGTGTCAAATCAATTTTTCAGCCAGCGGTGATAATTTATCGAGAAAGTAGACTTGTCAAGCTTTCTAGATAGTCTAGTTTCATAATATATCGAAATCTACGTTACCTTGTAGAACTCGCTAAACCGAGACTGTAACGGAGGCCCAAAAGTTCTATTTCAGACAGTTTTGGGATTTTGGTGTTTTAGGGTGTCAAATGAATTTTTCAGCGAGCGGTGATAATTTATCTGGAAAGTAGACATGTCAACCTTTCCAAATAGTCTAGTTTCATAATCTATAGACATCTACGTTACCCTGTAGAACTCGCCAAGCCGAGAACCCAACGGACGCCTAAAAGTTCCATTCCGGGCAGTTTTGGGATTTTTGTTTTTTCGGGTGTCAAATGAATTTTTCAACGAGCGGTGATAATTTATCTGGAAAGTAGACATGTCAAGCTTTCCAGATAGTCCAGTTTCATAGTCTATCGACATCTACGTTGCCCTATACAACTCGCTAAACGGAGACCCTAACGGAGGCCCAAAAGTTCCAGTTCAGGCAGTTTTGGCATTTTGGTGTTTTTAGGTGTCAAATGAATTTTTCAGCGAGCGGTGATAATTTATCGGGAAAGTAGACTTATAAGCTTTGCAGATAATCCAGTTTCATAATCTATTGACATCTACGTTACCTTGTAGAACTTGGCAAGCCTAGACCCCAACGGAGGCCCAAAAGATCCATTTGGGGCAGTTTTGGGATTTTTGGCGTTTTCGGGCGTCAAATGAATTTTTCAGCGAACGGTGATAATTTATCAGGAAAGTAGACATGTCAAGCTTTCAAGATAGTACAGTTTTATAATCTATCGACATCTACATTGCCCTGTAGAACTCGCTACACGGAGACCGCAACGGTGGCCCAAAAGTTCCATTTCGGACAGTTTTGGGATTTTGGTGTTTTAGGGCGTCAAATGAATTTTTCAGCGAGCGGTGATAATTTATCTGGAAAGTAGACATGTCAACCTTTCCAAATAGTCTAGTTTCATAATCTATCGACATTTACGTTGCCCTGTAGAACTCGCTAAACAGAGACCGCAACGGAGGCCCAAAAGTTCCATTTCGGACAGTTTTGGTATTTTGGTGTTTTAGGGCGTCAAATGAATTTTTCAGTGAGAGGTGATAATTTATCTGGAAAGTAGACATGTCAACCTTTCCAAATAGTCTAGTTTCATAATCTATGGACATCTACGTTACCCTGTAGAACTCGCCAAGCCGAGACCCAACGGACGCCTAAAAGTTCCATTTCGGGCAGTTTTGGGATTTTGGTGTTTTCGGGCGTCAAATGAATTTTTCAACGAGCGGTGATAATTTATCTGGAAAGTAGACATGTCAAGCTTTCCAGATAGTCCAGTTTCATAGTCTATCGACATCTACGTTGCCCTATACAACTCGCTAAACGGAGACCCTAACGGAGGCCCAAAAGTTCCAGTTCAGGCAGTTTTGGCATTTTGGTGTTTTTAGGTGTCAAATGAATTTTTCAGCGAGCGGTGATAATTTATCGGGAAAGTAGGCTTATAAGCTTTGTAGATAATCCAGTTTCATAATCTATTCACATCTACGTTACCTTGTAGAACTTGGCAAGCCTAGACCCCAACGGAGGCCCAAAAGATCCATTTTGGGCTGTTTTGGGATTTTTGGCGTTTTCGGGCGTCAAATGAATTTTTCAGCGACCGGTGATAATTTATCTAGAAAGTAGACATGTCAAGCTTTCAAGATAGTACAGTTTTATAATCTATCGACATCTACGTTGCCCTGTAGAACTCACTACACAGAGACCGCAACGGTGGCCTAAAAGTTCCATTTCGGACAGTTTTGGGATTTTGGTGTTTTCGGGCGTCAAATGAATTTTTCAGCGAGCGGTGATAATTTATGGGAAAAGTAGACATGTCAACCTTTCCAAATAGTCTAGTTTCATAATCTATGGACATCTACGTTACCCTGTAGAACTCGCCAAGCCGAGACCCCAACGGACGCCCAAAAGTTCCATTTCGGACAGTTTTGGGATTTTGGTGTTTTCGGGCGTCAAATGAATTTTTCAGCCAGTGGTGATAATTTATTGAGAAAGTAGACTTGTCAAGCTTTCTAGATAGTCCAGTTTCATAATCTATCGACGTCTACGTTACCCTGTAGAACTCGCTACACGGAGACCTCAACGGTGGCCCAAAAGTTCCATTTCGGACAGTTTTGGGATTTTGGTGTTTTATGGCGTCAAATGAATTTTTCAGCGAGCGGTGATAATTTATCTGGAAAGTAGACATGTCAACCTTTCCAAATAGTCTAGTTTCATAATCTATGGACATCTACGTTACCCTGTAGAACTCGCCAAGCCGAGACCCCAACGGACGCCCAAAAGTTCCATTTCGGACAGTTTTGGGATTTTGGTGTTTTCGGGCGTCAAATGAATTTTTCAGCCAGGGGTGATAATTTATGGGGAAAGTAGCCTTGTCAAGCTTTCCAGATAGTCGAGTTTCATAATCTATCGACATCTACGTTTCCCTGTAGAACTCGCTAAACAGAGACCGCAACGGAGGCCCAAAAGTTCCATTCCGGGCAGTTTTGGGATTTTGGTGTTTTCGGGCATCAAATAAATTTTTCAACG
Source organism: Leucaena leucocephala (assembly GCA_037074615.1). Lineage (NCBI taxonomy): Eukaryota > Viridiplantae > Streptophyta > Magnoliopsida > Fabales > Fabaceae > Leucaena > Leucaena leucocephala. The sequence goes on from CM073525.1 coordinate 58,456, forward strand.
AGCGGTGATAATTTATGGGGAAAGTAGCCTTGTCAAGCTTTCCAGATAGTCGAGTTTCATAATCTATCGACATCTACGTTGCCCTGTAGAACTCGCTAAACAGAGACCGCAACGGAGGCCCCAGAGTTCCATTTTGGGTAGTTTTGGGATTTTGGTGTTTTCGGGTGTCAAATGAATTTTTCAGCGAGTGGTGATAATTTATGGGGAAAGTACACTTGTCAAGCTTTCCAGATAGTCGAGTTTCATAATCTATCGACATCTACATTGCCCTGTAGAACTTGCTAAAGGGAGACCGCAACGGAGGCCCCAAAGTTCCATTTCGGGCAGTTTTGGGATTTTGGTGTTTTCGGGCGTCAAATGAATTTTTCAGCGAGCGGTGATAATTTATCGAGAAAGTAGACTTGTCAAGCTTTGTAGATAATCCAGTTTCATAATCTATTGACATCTAAGTTACCCTGTAGAACTCGGCAAGCCGAGACCCTAACAGAGGCCCAAAAGTTTCATTTCGGGCAGTTTTGGGATTTTGGTGTTTTCGGGCGTCAAATGAATTTTTCAGCGAGCGATGATAATTTATCGAGAAAGTAGACTTGTCAAGCTTTGTAGATAATCTAGTTCCATAATCTATTGACATCTACGTTACCCTGTAGAACTCGGCAAGCCGAGACCCCAACAGAGGCCCAAAAGTTCCATTTCGCGCAGTTTTGGGATTTTGGTGTTTTCGGGCGTCAAATGAATTTTTCAGCGAGTGGTGATAATTTATGGGGAAAGTACACTTGTCAGTCTTTCCAGATAGTCGAGTTTCATAATCTATCGACAACTACATTGCCCTGTAGAACTTGCTAAACGGAGACCGCAACGGAGGCCCCAAAGTTCTATTTCGGGCAGTTTTGGGATTTTGGTGTTTTCGGGCATCAAATGAATTTTTCAATGAGCGGTGATAATTTATCTGGAAAGTAGACATGTCAAGCTTTCCAGATAGTCTAGTTTCATAATCTATGGATATCTACGTTACCCTGTAGAACTCGCCAAGCCGAGACCCCAACGAACGCCCAAAAGTTCCTTTTCGGGCAGTTTTGGGATTTTGGTATTTTCGGGCGTCAAATGAATTTTTTAGCCAGTGGTGATAATTTATCGAGAAAGTAGACTTGTCAAGCTTTCTAGATAGTCCAGTTTCATAATCTATTGACATCTATGTTACCCTGTAGAACTCGCTAAACTGAGACCACAACGGAGGCCCCAGAGTTCCATTTCGGTCAGTTTTTGGATTTTGCTGTTTTCGGGCGTCAAATGAATTTTTTAGCTAGCGGTGATAATTTATCAAGAAAGTAGACTTGTCAAGCTTTCCAGATAGTCTAGTTTTATTATCTATCGACATCTACGTTCCCCTGTAGCACTCAAAACCGAGACACCAACGGTGGCCCAAAAGTTCCATTTCGGGCAGTTTTGGGATTTTGGTGTTTTCGGGCGTCAAATGAATTTTTCAGCGAGTGGTGATAATTTATGGGGAAAGTACACTTGTCAAGCTTTCCAGATAGTCGAGTTTCATAATCTATCGACATCTACATTGCCCTGTAGAACTTGCTAAATGGAGACCGCAACGGAGGCCCCAAAGTTCCATTTCGGGCAGTTTTGGGATTTTGGTGTTTTCGGGCGTCAAATGAATTTTTCAACGAGCGGTGATAATTTATCTGGAAAGTAGACATGTCAAGCTTTCCAGATAGTCCAGTTTCATAGTCTATCCACATCTACGTTGCCCTATAGAACTCGCTAAACTGAGACCCTAACGGAGGCCCAAAAGTTCCATTTCAGGCAGTTTTGGCATTTTGGTGTTTTCAGCCGTCAAATGAATTTTTCAGGGAGCGGTGATAATTTATCGGGAAAGTAGACTTGTCAAGCTTTCCAGATAATCCAGTTTCATAATCTATTGACATGTACGTTACCCTGTAGAAATCGGCAAGCCGAGACCCCAACGGAGGCCCAAAAGTTCCATTTCGGGCAGTTTTGGGATTTTGACTTTTTCGGGCCTCAAATGAATTTTTCAGCGAACGGTGATAATTTATCTGGAAAGTAGACATGTGAAGCTTTCTAGATAGTACAGTTTTATAATCTATCGACATCTACGTTGCCCTGTAGAACTCGCTAAACGGAGACCGCAACGGAGGCCCAAAAGTTCCATTTCGGACAGTTTTGGTATTTTGGTGTTTTAGGGCGTCAAATGAATTTTTCAGTGAGAGGTGATAATTTATCTAGAAAGTAGACATGTCAACCTTTCCAAATAGTCTAGTTTCATAATCTATGGACGTCTACGTTACCCTGTAGAACTCGCCAAGCTGAGACCCCAACGGACGCCCCAAAGTTCCTTTCGGGCAGTTTTTGGATTTTGGTGTTTTCGGGTGTCAAATGAATTTTTCAGCCAGCGGTGATAATTTATCGAGAAAGTAGACTTGTCAAGCTTTCTAGATAGTCCAGTTTCATAATCTATCGAAATCTACGTTACCTTGTAGAACTCGCTAAACCGAGACTGCAACGGAGGCCCAAAAGTTCTATTTCAGACAGTTTTGGGATTTTGGTGTTTTAGGGCGTCAAATGAATTTTTCAGCGAGCGGTGATAATTTATCTGGAAAGTAGACATGTCAACCTTTCCAAATAGTCTAGTTTCGTAATCTATGGACATCTACGTTACCCTGTAGAACTCGCCAAGCCGAGACCCCAACGGACGCCTAAAAGTTCCATTCCGGGCAGTTTTGGGATTTTGGTTTTTTCGGGTGTCAAATGAATTTTTCAACGAGCGGTGATAATTTATCTGGAAAGTAGACATGTCAAGCTTTCCAGATAGTCCAGTTTCATAGTCTATCGACATCTACGTTGCCCTATACAACTCGCTAAACGGACACCCTAACGGAGGCCCAAAAGTTCCAGTTCAGGCAGTTTTGGCATTTTGGTGTTTTTAGGTGTCAAATGAATTTTTCAGCGAGCGGTGATAATTTATCGGGAAAGTAGACTTATAAGCTTTGCAGATAATCCAGTTTCATAATCTATTGACATCTACGTTACCTTGTAGAACTTGGCAAGCCTAGACCCCAACGGAGGCCCAAAAGATCCATTTTGGGCAGTTTTGGGATTTTTGGCGTTTTCGGGCGTCAAAAGAATTTTTCAGCGAACGGTGATAATTTATCTGGAAAGTAGACATGTCAAGCTTTCAAGATAGTACAGTTTTATAATCTATCGACATCTACCTTGCCCTGTAGAACTCGCTACACGGAGACCGCAACGGAGGCCCAAAAGTTCCATTTTGGGCAATTTTGGGATTTTGGTGTTTTCGGGCGTCAAATGAATTTTTCAGCGAGCGGTGATAATTTATCTAGAAAGTAGACATGTCAAGCTTTCCAAAGAGTCTAGTTTTATAATCTATTGACATCTACATTGCCCTGTAGAACTCGCTAAACGGAGACTACAACAGAGGCCCAAAAGTTCCAATACTGACAGTTTTGGGATTTTTGTGTTTTCGGGCGTCAAATGAATTTTTCAGCGAGCAGTGATAATTTATCTGGAAAGTAGACATGTCAACCTTTCCAAATAGTCTAGTTTCATAATCTATGGACATCTACGTTGCCCTGTAGAACTCGCCAAGCTGAGACCCCAATGGAGGCCCAAAAGTTCCTTTTCGGGCAGTTTTGGGATTTTGGTGTTTTCGGGCGTCAAATGAATTTTTCAGCCAGTGGTGATAATTTATCGAGAAAGTAGACTTGTCAAGCTTTCTAGATAGTCCAGTTTCATAATCTATCGACATCTACGTTACCCTGTAGAACTCGCTAAACCGAGACCCCAACGGAGGCCCAAAAGTTCCATTCCGGGCAGTTTTGGGATTTTGGTGTTTTCGGGCATCAAATGAATTTTTCAACGACCGGTGATAATTTATGGGGAAAGTAGCCTTGTCAAGCTTTCCATATAGTCGAGTTTCATAATCTATCGACATCTACGTTGCCCTGTAGAACTCGCTAAACGGAGACCGCAACGGAGGCCCCAGAGTTCCATTTTGGGTAGTCTTGGGATTTTTGGTGTTTTCGGGCGTCAAATGAATTTTTCAGGGAGTGGTAATAATTTATGGGGAAAGTACACTTGTCAAGCTTTCCAGATAGTCGAGTTTCATAATCTATCGACATCTACATTGCCCTGTAGAACTTGCTAAACGGAGACCGCAACGGAGGCCCCAAAGTTCCATTTCGGGCAGTTTTGGGATTTTGGTGTTTTCGGGTGTCAAATGAATTTTTTAACGAGTGGTGATAATTTATCTGGAAAGTAGACATGTCAACCTTTCCAAATAGTCTAGTTTCATAATCTATGGACATCTACGTTACCCTGTAGAACTCGCCAAGCTGAGACCCCAACGGAGGCCCGAAAGTTCCTTTTCGGGCAGTTTTGGGATTTTGGTGTTTTCGGGCGTCAATGAATTTTTCAGCGAGCGGTGAGAATTTATCGAGAAAGTAGACTTGTCAAGGTTTCTAGATAGTCTAGTTTCATAATCTATCGACATCTACGTTACCCAGTAGAACTCGCTAAACCGAGACCCCAACGGAGGCCCAAAAGTTCCATGCCAGGCAGTTTTGGGATTTTGGTGTTTTCAGGCGTCAAATGAATTTTTCAGCGAGCGGTGATAATTTATGGGAAAAGTAGACTTGTCAAGCTTTCTAGATAGTCAAGTTTCATAATCTATCGACATCTACGTCGCCCTGTAGAACTCGCTAAACGGAGACCACAACGGAGGCCCCAGAGTTCCATTTCGGTCAGTTTTTGGATTTTGCTGTTTTCGGGCGTCAAATGAATTTTTGAGCGAGCGGTGATAATTTATCAAGAAAGTAGACTTGTCAAGCTTTCCAGATAGTCTATTTTTATTATCTATCGACATCTACGTTCCCCTGTAGCACTCAAAATCGAGACCCCAACGGTGGCCCAAAAGTTCCATTTCGGGCAGTTTTGGGATTTTGGTGTTTTCGGGCGTCAAATGAATTTTTCAGCGAGAGGTGATAATTTATCGAGAAAGTAGACATGTCAAGCTTTCCAGATAGTACAGTTTTATAATCTATCGACATCTACGTTGCCCTGTAGAACTCGCTACACGGAGACTGTAACGATGGCCCAAAAGTTCCATTTCGGACAGTTTTGGGATTTTGGTATTTTAGGGCGTCAAATGAATTTTTCAGCGAGCGGTGATAATTTATCTGGAAAGTAGACATGTCAACCTTTCCAAATAGTCTAGTTTCATAATCTATGGACATCTACGTTACCCTGTAGAACTCGCCAAGCCGAGACCCCAACGGAGGCCCAAAAGTTCCATTTCGGACAGTTTTGGGATTTTGGTGTTTTAGGGCGTCAAATGAATTTTTCAGCGAGCGGTGATAATTTATCTGGAAAGTAGACATGTCAATCTTTCCAAATAGTCTAGTTTCATAATCTATGGACATCTACGTTACCCTGTGGAACTCGCCAAGCCGAGACCCCAACGGACGCCCAAAAGTTCCTTTTCGGGCACTTTTGGGATTTTAGTGTTTTCGGGCGTCAAATGAATTTTTCAGCCAGTGGTGATAATTTATCGAGAAAGTAGACTTGTCAAACTTTCTAGATAGTCCAGTTTCATAATCTATCAATATCTACGTTACGCTGTAGAACTCGCTAAACCGAGACCCCAACGGAGGCCCAAAAGTTCCATTCCGGGCAGTTTTGGGATTTTGGTGTTTTCGGGCATCAAATGAATTTTTCAACGACCGGTGATAATTTATGGGGAAAGTAGCCTTGTCAAGCTTTCCAGATAGTCGATTTTCATAATCTATCGACATCTACGTTGCCCTGTAGAACTCGCTAAATGGAGACCGCAACGGAGGCCCCAGAGTTCCATTTTGGGTAGTTTTGGGATTTTGGTGTTTTCGGGCGTCAAATGAATTTTTCAGTGAGTGGTAATAATTTATGGGGAAAGTACACTTGTCAAGCTTTCCAGATAGTTGAGTTTCATAATCTATCGACATCTACATTGCCCTGTAGAACTTGCTAAACGGAGACCGCAACGGAGGCCCCAAAGTTCCATTTCGCGCAGTTTTGGGATTTTGGTGTTTTCGGGTGTCAAATGAATTTTTCAGCGAGCGGTGATAATTTATCTAGAAAGTAGACATGTCAAGCTTTCCAAAGAGTCTAGTTTTATAATCTATTGACATCTACATTGCCCTGTAGAACTCGCTAAACGGAGACCCTAACGGAGGCCCAAAAGTTCCATTTCAGGCAGTTTTGGCATTTTGGTGTTTTCAGCCGTCAAATGAATTTTTCAGCGAGCGGTGATAATTTATGGGAAAAGTAGACTTGTCAAGCTTTCCAGATAATCCAGTTTGATAATCTATTGACATGTACGTTACCCTGTAGAACTCGGCAGGCTGAGACCCCAACGGAGGCCCAAAAGTTCCATTTTGGGCAATTTTGGGATTTTGGTGTTTTCGGGTGTCAAATGAATTTTTCAGAGAGCGGTGATAATTTATCTAGAAAGTAGACATGTCAAGCTTTCCAAATAGTCTAGTTTTATAATCTATCGACATTTACGTTGCCCTGTAGAACTCGCTAAACGGAGACTACAACGGAGGCCCAAAAGTTCCAATACGAACAGTTTTGGAATTTTTGTGTTTTCGGGCGTCAAATGAATTTTTCAGCGAGCGGTGATAATTTATCTGGAAAGAGACATGTCAACCTTTCCAAATAGTCTAGTTTCATAATCTATGGACATCTACGTTACCCTGTAGAACTCGCCAAGCCGAGACCCCAACGGAGGCCCAAAAGTTCCTCTTCGGGCAGTTTTGGGATTTTGGTGTTTTCGGGCGTCAAATGAATTTTTTAGTGAGCGGTGAGAATTTATCGAGAAAGTAGACTTGTCAAGCTTTCTAGATAGTCCAGTTTCATAATCTATCGACATCTACGTTACCCAGTAGAACTCGCTAAACCGAGACCCCAACGGAGGCCAAAAAGTTCCATTCCAGGCAGTTTTGGGATTTTGGTGTTTTCGGGCGTCAAATGAATTTTTCAGCGAGCGGTGATAATTTATGGGAAAAGTAGACTTGTCAAGCTTTCTAGATAGTCAAGTTTTATAATCTATCAACATCTACGTCGCCCTGTAGAACTCGCTAAACGGAGACCACAACGGAGGCCCCAGAGTTCCATTTCGGTCAGTTTTTGGATTTTGCTGTTTTCGGGCGTCAAATGAATTTTTTAGCGAGCGGTGATAATTTATCAAGAAAGTAGACTTGTCAAGCTTTCCAGATAGTCTAGTTTTATTATCTATCGACATCTACGTTCCCCTGTAGCACTCAAAACCGAGACCCCAATGGTGGCCCAAAAGTTCCATTTCGGGCAGTTTTTGGATTTTGTTGTTTTCGGGCGTCAAATGAATTTTTCAGCGAGCGGTGATAATTTATCGAGAAAGTAGACTTGTCAAGCTTTGTAGATAATCCAGTATCATAATCTATTGACATCTACGTTACCCTGTAGAACTCGGCAAGCCGAGACCCCAACGGAGGCCCAAAAGTTCCATTTCGGGCAGTTTTGCGATTTTGGCGTTTTTGGGAGTCAAATGAATTTTTCAGCGAACAGTGATAATTTATCTAGAAAGTAGACATGTCAAGCTTTCCAGATAGTAAAGTTTTATAATCTATCGACATCTACGTTGCCCTGTAGAACTCGCTACACGGAGAACGCAACGGTGGCCCAAAAGTTCTATTTCAGACAGTTTTGGGATTTTGGTGTTTTAGGGCATCAAATGAATTTTTCAGCGAGCGGTGATAATTTATCTGGAAAGTAGACATGTCAACCTTTCGAAATAGTCTAGTTTCATAATCTATGGACATCTACGTTACCCTGTAGAACTCGCCAAGCCGAGACCCCAACGGACGCCCAAAAGTTCCTTTTCGGGCAGTTTTGGGATTTTGGTGTTTTAGGGCGTCAAATGAATTTTTCAGCCAGTGGTGATAATTTATCGAGAAAGTAGACTTGTCAAGCTTTCTAGATAGTCCAGTTTCATAATCTATCGACATCTACGTTACCCTGTAGAACTCGCTAAACCGAGACCCCAACGGAGGCCCAAAAGTTCCATTCCGGGCAGTTTTGGGATTTTGGTGTTTTCGGGCATCAAATGAATTTTTGAACGAGCGGTGCTAATTTATGGGGAAGGTAGCCTTGTTAAGCTTTCCAGATAGTCGAGTTTCATAATCTATCGACATATACGTTGCCCTGTAGAACTCACTAAACGGAGACCGCAACGGAGGCCCCAGAGTTCCATTTTGGGTAGTTTTGGGATTTTGGTGTTTTCGGGCGTCAAATGAATTTTTCAGCGAGTGGGGATAATTTATGGGGAAAGTATACTTGTCAAGCTTTCCAGATAGTCGAGTTTCATAATCTATCGACATCTACATTGCCCTGTAGAACTTGCTAAACGGAGACCGCAACGGAGGCCCCAAAGTTCCATTTCGGGCAGTTTTGGGATTTTGGTGTTTTCCGGCGTCAAATGAATTTTTCAACGAGCGTTGATAATTTATCTGGAAAGTAGACATGTGAAACTTTCCAGATAGTCCAGTTTCATAGTCTATCGACATCTACGTTGCCCTATAGAACTCGCTAAACCGAGACCCTAATGGAGGCCCAAAAGTTCCATTTCAGGCAGTTTTGGCATTTTTGTGTTTTCAGCCGTCAAATGAATTTTTCAGCGAGCAGTGATAATTTATGGGAAAAATAGACTTGTCAAGCTTTCCAGATAATCCAGTTTCATAATCTATTGACATGTACGTTACCCTGTAGAACTCGGCAGGCTGAGACCCCAACGGAGGCCCAAAAGTTCCATTTTGGGCAATTTTGGGATTTTGGTGTTTTCGGGCGTCAAATGAATTTTTCAGAGAGCGGTGATAATTTATCTAGAAAGTAGACATGTCAAGCTTTCCAAATAGTCTAGTTTTATAATCTATCGACATCTACGTTGCCCTGTAGAACTCGCTAAACAGAGACTACAACGGAGGCCCAAAATTTCCATTACGGACTGTTTTGGGATTTTTGTGTTTTCAGGCGTCAAATGAATTTTTCAGCGAGCGGTGATAATTTATCTGGAAAGTAGACATGTCAACCTTTCCAAATAGTCTAGTTTCATAATCTATCGACATCTACGTTACCCTGTAGAACTCGCTAAACTGAGACCCCAATGGAGGCCCAAAAGTTCCATTCCGGGCAGTTTTGGGATTTTGTTGTTTTCGGGCGTCAAATTAATTTTTCAGCGAGCGGTGATAATTTATGGGGAAAGTAGACTTGTCAAGCTTTCCAGATAGTCGAGTTTCATAATCTATCGACATCTATGTTGCCCTGTAGAACTCGGTAAACGGAGACCTCAACGGAGGCCCAAAAGTTCCATTTCGGACAGTTTTCGGATTTTCGTGTTTAAGGGCGTCAAATGAATTTTTTAGCGAGCGGTGATAATTTATCTGGAAAGTAGACATGTCAACCTTTCCAAATAGTCTAGTTTCATAATCTATGGACATCTACGTTACCCTGTAGAACTCGTCAAGCCAAGACCCCAACGAAGGCCTAAAAGTTCCTTTTCAGGCAGTTTTGGGATTTTGGTGTTTTCGGGCGTCAAATGAATTTTTCAGCGAGCGGTGATAATTTATCGAGAAAGTAGACTTGTCAAGCTTTCTAGATAGTCCAGTTTCATAATCTATCGACATCTACGTTACCCTGTAGAACTCGCTAAACCGAGACCCCAACGGAGGCCCAAAAGTTCCATTCCGGGCAGTTTTGGGATTTTGTTGTTTTCGGGCGTCAAATGAATTTTTCAGCGAGCGGTGATAATTTATGGGGAAAGTAGACATGTCAAGCTTTCCAGATAGTCGAGTTTCATAATCTATTGACATCTATGTTGCCCTGTAGAACTCGCTAAACGGAGACCGCAAGGGAGGCCCAAAAGTTCCATTTCGGTAAGTTTTGGGATTTTGGTGTTTTAGGGTGTCAAATGAATTTTTCAGCGAGCGGTGATAATTTATCTGGAAAGTAGACATGTCAACCTTTCCAAATAGTCTAGTTTCATAATCTATGGATATCTATATTACCCTATAGAACTCGCCAAGCCGAGACCCCAATGGAGGCCCAAAAGTTCCTTTTCTGGCAGTTTTGGGATTTTGGTGTTTTCGGGCGTTAAATGAATTTTTCAGCGAGTGGTGATAATTTATCTGGAAAGTTGACATGTCAACCTTTCCAAATAGTCTAGTTTCATAATCTATGGGCATCTACGTTGCCCTATAGAACTCGCTAAACCTAGACCCTAACGGAGGCCCAAAAGTTCCATTTTGATCAATTTTGGGATTTTGGTGCTTTCGGGCCTCAAATGAATTTTTAAGAGAGTGGTGATAATTTATCTGGAAAGTAGACATGTCAAGCTTTCCAGATAGTCCAGTTTTATAATCTATCGACATCTACGTTGCTCTGTAGAACTCACTAAACGGAGACTACAACGGAGGCCCAAAAGTTCCATTTCAGACAGTTTTGGGATTTTTGTGTTTTAGGGCGTCAAATGAATTTTTCAGCGAGCGGTGATAATTTATCTGGAAAGTAGACATGTCAACCTTTCCAAATAGTCTAGTTTCATAATCTATGGACATCTACGTTACCCTGTAAAACTCGCCAAGCCGAGACCCCAACGGAGGCCCAAAAGTTCCTTTTCGGACAGTTTTGGGATTTTGGTGTTTTCGGGCGTCAAATGAATTTTTCAGCGAGCGGTGATAATTTATCGAGAAAGTAGACTTGTCAAGCTTTCTAGATAGTCCAGTTTCATAATCTATCAATATCTATGTTACGCTGTAGAACTCGCTAAACCGAGACCCCAACGGAGGCCCAAAAGTTCCATTCCGGGCAGTTTTGGGATTTTGGTGTTTTCGGGCATCAAATGAATTTTTCAACGACCGGTGATAATTTATGGGGAAAGTAGCCTTGTCAAGCTTTCCAGATAGTCGATTTTCATAATCTATCGACATCTACGTTGCCCTGTAGAACTCGCTAAATGGAGACCGCAACGGAGGCCCCAGAGTTCCATTTTGGGTAGTTTTGGGATTTTGGTGTTTTCGGGCGTCAAATGAATTTTTCAGTGAGTGGTAATAATTTATGGGGAAAGTACACTTGTCAAGCTTTCCAGATAGTTGAGTTTCATAATCTATCGACATCTACATTGCCCTGTAGAACTTGCTAAACGGAGACCGCAACGGAGGCCCCAAAGTTCCATTTCGCGCAGTTTTGGGATTTTGGTGTTTTCGGGTGTCAAATGAATTTTTCAGCGAGCGGTGATAATTTATCTAGAAAGTAGACATGTCAAGCTTTCCAAAGAGTCTAGTTTTATAATCTATTGACATCTACATTGCCCTGTAGAACTCGCTAAACGGAGACCCTAACGGAGGCCCAAAAGTTCCATTTCAGGCAGTTTTGGCATTTTGGTGTTTTCAGCCGTCAAATGAATTTTTCAGCGAGCGGTGATAATTTATGGGAAAAGTAGACTTGTCAAGCTTTCCAGATAATCCAGTTTGATAATCTATTGACATGTACGTTACCCTGTAGAACTCGGCAGGCTGAGACCCCAACGGAGGCCCAAAAGTTCCATTTTGGGCAATTTTGGGATTTTGGTGTTTTCGGGTGTCAAATGAATTTTTCAGAGAGCGGTGATAATTTATCTAGAAAGTAGACATGTCAAGCTTTCCAAATAGTCTAGTTTTATAATCTATCGACATTTACGTTGCCCTGTAGAACTCGCTAAACGGAGACTACAACGGAGGCCCAAAAGTTCCAATACGAACAGTTTTGGAATTTTTGTGTTTTCGGGCGTCAAATGAATTTTTCAGCGAGCGGTGATAATTTATCTGGAAAGAGACATGTCAACCTTTCCAAATAGTCTAGTTTCATAATCTATGGACATCTACGTTACCCTGTAGAACTCGCCAAGCCGAGACCCCAACGGAGGCCCAAAAGTTCCTTTTCGGGCAGTTTTGGGATTTTGGTGTTTTCGGGCGTCAAATGAATTTTTCAGTGAGCGGTGAGAATTTATCGAGAAAGTAGACTTGTCAAGCTTTCTAGATAGTCCAGTTTCATAATCTATCGACATCTACGTTACCCAGTAGAACTCGCTAAACCGAGAACCTAACGGAGGCCCAAAAGTTCCTTTTCGGGCAGTTTTGGGATTTTGGTGTTTTCGGGCGTCAAATGAATTTTTCAGCGAGCGGTGATAATTTATGGGGAAAGTAGACTTGTCAAGCTTTCCAGATAGTCTAGTTTCATAGTCTATCGACATCTACGTTGCCCTATAGAACTCGTTGAACGGAGACCCTAACGGAGGCCCGAAAGTTCTATTTCAGGCAGTTTTGGCATTTTGGTGTTTTTAGGTGTCAAATGAATTTTTCAGCGAGCGGTGATAATTTATCGGGAAAGTAGACTTGTCCAGCTTTGCAGATAATCCAGTTTCATAATCTATTGACATCTACGTTACCCTGTAGAACTCGGCAAGCCAAGACCCCTACGGAGGCCCAAAAGTTCCATTTCGGGCAGTTTTGGGATTTTGGCGTTTTCAGGCGTCAAATGAATTTTTCAGTGAACGGTGATAATTTATCTGGAAAGTAGACATGTCAAGCTTTCCAGATAGTCCAGTTTTATAATCTATCGACATCGACATTGCCCTGTTGAACTCTCTAAACGGAGACCGCAACGGAGGCCCAAAAGTTCCATTTCGGCCAGTTTTGGGATTTTGGTGTTTTAGGGCGTCAAATGAATTTTTCAGCGAGCGGTGATAATTTATCTGTAAAGTAGACATGTCAACCTTTCCAAATAGTCTAGTTTCATAATCTATGGACATCTACCTTACCCTGTAGAACTCGCCAAGCTGAGACCCCAACGGAGGCCCAAAAGTTCCTTTTCGGACAGTTTTGGGATTTTGGTGTTTTCGGGCATCAAATGTATTTTTCAGCGAGCGGTGATAATTTATCGAGAAAGTAAGACTTGTCAAGATTTCTAGATAGTCCAGTTTCATAATCTATCGACATCTACGTTACCTTGTAGAACTCGCTAAACCGAGACCATAGCGGAGGCCCAAAAGTTCCTTTTCAGGCAGTTTTGGGATTTTGTTGTTTTCGGGCGTCAAATGAATTTTTCAGCGAGCGGTGATAATTTATGGGGAAAGTAGACATGTCAAGCTTTCCTGATAGTCGAGTTTCATAATCTATCGCCATCTACGTTGCCCTGTAGAACTCGCTAAACGGAGACCCTAACGGAGGCCCAAAAGTTCCATTTCGGTCAGTTTTGGGATTTTTGTGTTTTAGGGCGTCAAATGAATTTTTCAGCGAGCAGTGATAATTTATCTGGAAAGAGACATGTCAACCTTTCCAAATAGTCTAGTTTCATAATCTATGGGCATCTACGTTGCCCTATAGAACTCGCTAAACTGAGACCCTAACGGAGGCCCAAAAGTTCCTTTTCGGGCAGTTTTGGGATTTTGGTGTTTTCGGGCGTCAAATGAATTTTTCAGCGAGCGGTGATAATTTATCGAGAAAGTAGACTTGTCAAGCTTTCTAGATAGTCTAGTTTTATAATCTATTGACATCTACGTTACCCTGTAAAACTCGCTAAACCGAGACCCCAACGGAGGCCCAAAAGTTCCATTCCAGGCAGTTTTGGGATTTTGTTGTTTTCGGGCGTCAAATGAATTTTTCAGCGAGCGGTGATAATTTATGGGTAAAGTAGACTTGTCAAGCTTTCCAGATAGTCCAGTTTCATAGTCTATCGACATCTACGTTACCCTATAGAGCTCACTGAACGGAGACCCTAACGGAGGCCCAAAAGTTCCATTTCAGACAGTTTTGGCATTTTGGTGTTTTTAGGTGTCAAATGAATTTTTCAGCGAGCAGTGATAATTTATCGGGAAAGTAGACATGTCCAGCTTTGCAGATAATCTAGTTTCATAATCTATTGACATCTACGTTACCCTGTAGAACTCGGCAAGCCCAGACCCCAACGGAGGCCCAAAAGTTCCATTTCGGGCAGTTTTGGGATTTTGGCGTTTTCGGGCGTCAAATGAATTTTTCAGTGAACGGTGATAATTTATCTGGAAAGTAGACATGTCAAGCTTTCCAGATAGTCCAGTTTTATAATCTATCGACATCGACGTTGCCCTGTAGAACTCGCTAAACGGAGACCGCAATGGAGGCCCAAAAGTTCCATTTCAGCCAGTTTTGGGATTTTGGTGTTTTAGGGCGTCAAATGAATTTTTCAGCGAGCGGTGATAATTTATCTGTAAAGTAGACATGTAACCTTTCCAAATATTTTAGTTTCATAATCTATGGACATCTACGTTACCCTCTAGAACTCGCCAAGCCGAGACCCCAACGGAGGCCCAAAAGTTCCTTTTCGGACAGTTTTGGAATTTTGGTGTTTTCGGGCGTCAAATGTATTTTTCAGGGAGCGGTGATAATTTATCGAGAAAGTAAGACTTGTCAAGATTTCTAGATAGTCCAGTTTCATAATCTATCGACATCTACGTTACCTTGTAGAACTCGCTAAACCGAGACCCCAGCGGAGGCCCAAAAGTTCCATTCCGGGCAGTTTTGGGATTTTGTTGTTTTCGGGCGTCAAATGAATTTTTCAGCGAGCAGTGATAATTTATGGGGAAAGTAGACATGTCAAGCATTCCAGATAGTCGAGTTTCATAATCTATCGCCATCTACGTTGCCCTGTAGAACTCGCTAAACAGAGACCGCAACGGAGGCCCCAAAGTTCCATTTCGGGCAGTTTTGGGATTTTGGTGTTTTCGGGTGTCAAATGAATTTTTTGGCCAACGGTGAGAATTTATCTGGAAGGTAGACATGTCAAGCTTTCCAGATAGTCCAGTTTCATAGTCTATCGATATCTACGTTGCCCTATAGAACTCGCTAAACGTAGACCCTAACGGAGGCCCAAAAGTTCCATTTCAGGCAGTTTTGGCATATTAGTGTTTTTAGGTGTCAAATGAATTTTTCAGTGAGCGGTGATAATTTATCGGAAAAGTAGACTTGTCAAGCTTTGCAGATAATCCAGTTTTATAATCTATTGACATCTACGTTACCCTGTAGAACTCGGCAAGCCGAGACCCCAACGGAGGCCCAAAAGTTCCATTTGGGCAGTTTTGGGATTTTGGCGTTTTCGGGCGTCAAATGAATTTTTCAGCGAACGGTTATAATTTATCTGGAGAGTAGACATGTCAAGCTTTCCAGATAGTCCAGTTTCATAATCTATTGACATCTATGTTGCCCTGTAGAACTCGCTAAACGGAGACCGCAATGGAGGCCCAAAAGTTCCATTTCTCGCAGTTTTGGGATTTTGGTGTTTTCGGGCGTCAAATGAATTTTTCAGAGAGTGGTGATAATTTATCTGGAAAGTTGACATGTCAACCTTTCCAAATAGTCTAGTTTCATAATCTATGGGCATCTACGTTGCCCTATAGAACTCGCTAAACCTAGACCCTAACGGAGGCCCAAAAGTTCCATTTTGATCAATTTTGGGATTGTGGTGCTTTCGGGCCTCAAATGAATTTTTAAGAGAGTGGTGATAATTTATCTGGAAAGTAGACATGTCAAGCTTTCCAGATAGTCCAGTTTTATAATCTATCGATATCTACGTTGCCCTATAGAACTCGCTAAACGGAGACCCTAACGGAGGCCCAAAAGTTCCATTTCGGTCAGTTTTGGGATTTTTGTGTTTTAGGGCGTCAAATGAATTTTTCAGCGAGCAGTGATAATTTATCTGGAAAGTAGACATGTCAACCTTTCCAAATAGTCTAGTTTCATAATCTATGGGCATCTACGTTGCCCTATAGAACTCGCTAAACCGAGACCCTAACGGAGGCCCAAAAGTTCCTTTTCGGCCAGTTTTGGGATTTTGGTGTTTTCGGGCGTCAAATGAATTTTTCAGCGAGCGGTGATAATTTATCTGGAAAGTAGACATGTCAACCTTTCCAAATAGTCTAGTTTCATAATCTATGGACATCTATATTACCCTATAGAACTCGCCAAGCCGAGACCCCAAGGGAGGCCCAAAAGTTCCTTTTCTGGCAGTTTTGGGATTTTGGTGTTTTCGGGCGTCAAATGAATTTTTCAGCGAGCGGTGATAATTTATGGGGAAATTAGAGCTGTCAAGCTTTCTAGATAGTCGAGTTTCATAGTCTATCGAGATCTACGTTGCCCTGTAGAACTCGCTAAATGGAGACCGCAACGGAGGCCCCAGAGTTCTATTTCGGGTAGTTTTGGGATTTTGGTGTTTTCGGGCGTCAAATGAATTTTTCAGCGAGCGGTGATAATTTATGGGGAAAGTACACTTGTCAAGCTTTCCAGATAGTCGAGTTTCATAATCTATCGACATCTACATTGCCCAGTAGAACTTGCTAAACGGAGACTGCAACAGAGGCCTCAAAGTTCCATTTCGGGCAGTTTTGGGATTTTGGTGTTTTTGGGTGTCAAATGAATTTTTCAGCGAGCAGTGATAATTTATCTGGAAAGTAGACATGTCAAGCTTTCCAGATAGTCCAGTTTCATAGTCTATCAACATCTACGTTGCCCTATAGAACTCACTAAACGGAGACCCTAACAGAGGCCCAAAAGTTCCATTTCAGGCAGTTTTGGCATTTTGGTGTTTTCAGCCGTGAAATAAATTTTTCAGCGAGCGGTGATAATTTATCGGGAAAGTACATTGTCAAGCTTTCCATATAGTCCAGTTTCATAATCTATTGACATCTACGTTACCCTGTAGAACTCGGCAGGCCGAGACCCCAACAGAGGCCCAAAAGTTCCATTTTGGTCAATTTTGGGATTTTGGTGCTTTCGGGTGTCAAATGAATTTTTGAGAGAGTGGTGATAATTTATCTGGAAAGTAGACATGTCAAGCTTTCCAGATAGTCCAGTTTTTTAATCTATCGACATCTACGTTGCTCTGTAGAACTCGCTAAACGGAGACCCTAACAGAGGCCCAAAAGTTCCATTTGAGGCAGTTTTGGCATTTTGGTGTTTTCAGCCGTGAAATGAATTTTTCAGCGAGCGGTGATAATTTATCGGGAAAGTACATTGTCAAGCTTTCCATATAGTCCAGTTTCATAATCTATTGACATCTACGTTACCCTGTAGAACTCGGCAGGCCGAGACCCCAACAGAGGCCTAAAAGTTCCATTTTGGTCAATTTTGGGATTTTGGTGCTTTCGGGTGCCAAATGAATTTTTTAGAGAGTGGTGATAATTTATCTGGAAAGTAGACATGTCAAGCTTTCCAGATAGTCCAGTTTTTTAATCTATCGACATCTACGTTGCTCTGTAGAACTCGCTAAACGGAGACTACAACGGAGGCCCAAAAGTTCCATTTCGGACAGTTTTAGGATTTTGGTGTTTTCGGGCGTCAAATGAATTTTTCAGCGAGCGGTGATAATTTATGGGGAAAGTAGAGCTGTCAAGCTTTCTAGATAGTCGAGTTTCATAATCTATCGACATCTACGTTGCCTTGTAGAACTCGCTAAACGGAGACCGCAACGGAGGCCCCAGAGTTCCATTTCGGGTAGTTTTAGGATTTTGGTGTTTTCGGGCATCAAATGAATTTTTCAGCGAGCGGTGATAATTTATGGGGAAAGTACACTTGTCAAGCTTTCCAGATAGTCGAGTTTCATAATCTATCGAAATCTACATTGCCCTGTAGAACTTGCTAAACGGAGACTGCAACGGAGGCCTCAAAGTTCCATTTCGGGCAGTTTTGGGATTTTGGTGTTTTCGGGTGTCAAATGAATTTTTCATCGAGCGGTGATAATTTATCTGGAAAGTAGACATGTCAAGCTTTTCAGATAGTCCAGTTTCATAGTCTATCAACATCTACGTTGCCCAATAGAACTCACTAAACTGAGACCCTAACAGAGGCCCAAAAGTTCCATTTCAGGCTGTTTTGGCATTTTGGTGTTTTCAGTCGTGAAATGAATTTTTCAGCGAGCGGTGATAATTTATTGGGAAAGTACATTGTCAAGCTTTCCAGATAGTCCAGTTTCATAATCTATTG
The DNA here is from genome assembly GCA_037074615.1 of Leucaena leucocephala. Classification (NCBI taxonomy): domain Eukaryota; kingdom Viridiplantae; phylum Streptophyta; class Magnoliopsida; order Fabales; family Fabaceae; genus Leucaena; species Leucaena leucocephala. Next base: position 76,554 of record CM073525.1, read on the forward strand.
ACATCTACGTTACCCTGTAGAACTCGGCAGGCCGAGACCCCAACGGAGGCCCAAAAGTTCCATTTTGGTCAATTTTGGGATTTTGGTGCTTTCGGGTGTCAAATGAATTTTTCAGAGAGTGGTGATAATTTATCTGGAAAGTAGACATGTCAAGCTTTCCAGATAGTCCAGTTTTATAATCTATCGACATCTACGTTGCCCTGTAGAACTCGCTAAACGGAGACTTCAACGGAGGCCCAAAAGTTCCATTTCGGACAGTTTTGGGATTTTTGTGTTTTTGGGCGTCAAATGAATTTTTCAGCGAGCTGTGATAATTTATCTGGAAAGTAGACATGTCAACCTTTCCAAATAGTCTAGTTTCATAATCTATGGGCATCTACGTTGCCCTATAGAACTGGCTAAACCGAGACCCTAACGGAGGCCTAAAAGTTCCATTTTTGTCAATTTTGGGATTTTGGTGCTTTCGGGCCTCAAATGAATTTTTCAGAGAGTGGTGATAATTTATCTGGAAAGTAGACATGTCAAGCTTTCCAGATAGTCCAGTTTTATAATCTATCGACATCTACGTTGCTCTGTAGAACTCACTAAACGGAGACTACAACGGAGGCCCAAAAGTTCCATTTCGGACAGTTTTGGGATTTCTGTGTTTTAGGGCGTCAAATGAATTTTTCAGCGAGCGGTGATAATTTATCTGGAAAGTAGACATGTCAACCTTTCCAAATAGTCTAGTTTCATAATCTATGGGCATCTACGTTGCCCTATAGAACTCGCTAAACTGAGACCCTAACGGAGGCCCAAAAGTTCCTTTTCAGGCAGTTTTGGGATTTTGGTGTTTTCGGGCGTCAAATGAATTTTTCAAGGAGCAGTGATAATTTATCGAGAAAGTAGACTTGTCAAGCTTTCTAGATAGTCCAGTTTCATAATCTATTGACATCTACGTTACCCTGTAGAACTCGCTAAACCGAGACCCCAACGGAGGCCCAAAAGTTCCATTCCGGGCAGTTTTGGGATTTTGTCGTTTTCGGGCGTCAAATAAATTTTTCAGCGAGCGGTGATAATTTATGGGGAAAGTAGACTTGTCAAGCTTTCCAGATAGTCCAGTTTCATAGTCTATTGACATCTACGTTGCCCTATAGAACTCGCTGAACGGAGACCCTAACGGAGGCCCAAAAGTTCCATTTCAGGCAGTTTTGGCATTTTGGTGTTTTTAGGTGTCAAATGAATTTTTCAGCGAGCGGTGATAATTTATCGGGAAAGTAGACTTGTCCAGCTTTGCAGATAATCCAGTTTCATAATCTATTGACATCTACGTTACCCTGTAGAACTCGGCAAGCCAAGATCCCAACGGAGGCCCAAAAGTTCCATTTCGGGCAGTTTTGGGATTTTGGCGTTTTCAGGCGTCAAATGAATTTTTCAGTGAACGGTGATAATTTATCTGGAAAGTAGACATGTCAAGCTTTCCAGATAGTCCAGTTTTATAATCTATCGACATCGACGTTGCCCTGTAGAACTCGCTAAACGGAGACCGCAACGGAGGCCCAAAAGTTCCATTCCGGGCAGTTTTGGGATTTTGTTGTTTTCGGGCGTCAAATGAATTTTTCAGCGAGCGGTTATAATTTATCTGGAAAGTAGATAAGTCAAGCTTTCCAGATAGTCCAGTTTCATAATCTATTGACATCTATGTTGCCCTGTAGAACTCACTAAACGAAGACCGCAATGGAGGCCCAAAAGTTCCATTTCGGCCAGTTTTGGGATTTTGGTGTTTTAGGGCGTCAAATGAATTTTTCAGCGAGCGGTGATAATTTATCTGTAAAGTAGACATGTCAACCTTTCCAAATAGTCTAGTTTCATAATCTATGGACATCTACATTACCCTGTAGAACTCGCTAAACCGAGACCCCAGCGGAGGCCCAAAAGTTCCTTTCCGGGCAGTTTTGGGATTTTGTTGTTTTCGGGCGTCAAATGAATTTTTCAGCGAGCGGTGATAATTTATGGGGAAAGTAGACATGTCAAGCTTTCCAGATAGTCGAGTTTCATAATCTATCACCATCTATGTTGCCCTGTAGAACTCGCTAAACAGAGACCGCAACGGAGGCCCCAAAGTTCCATTTCGGGCAGTTTTGGGATTTTGGTGTTTTCGGGCGTCAAATGAATTTTTTGGCCAACAGTGAGAATTTATCTGGAAGGTAGACATGTCAAGCTTTCCAGATAGTCCAGTTTCATAGTCTATCGATATCTACGTTGCCCTATAGAACTCGCTAAACGGAGACCCTAACGGAGGCCCAAAAGTTCCATTTCAGGCAGTTTTGGCATTTTGGTGTTTTTATGTGTCAAATGAATTTTTCAGCGAGCGGTGATAATTTATCGGAAAAGTAGACTTGTCAAGCTTTGCAGATAATCCAGTTTTATAATCTATTGACATCTACTTACCCTGTAGAACTCGGCAAGCCGAGACCCCAACGGAGGCCCAAAAGTTCCATTTGGGCAGTTTTGGGATTTTGGCGTTTTCGGGCATCAAATGAATTTTTCAGCGAACGGTTATAATTTATCTGGAAAGTAGACATGTCAAGCTTTCCAGATAGTCCAGTTTCATAATCTATTGACATCTATGTTGCCCTGTAGAACTCGCTAAACGGAGACCGCAATGGAGGCCCAAAAGTTCCATTTCGGCAAGTTTTGGGATTTTGGTGTTTTAGGGTGTCAATTGAATTTTTCAGCGAGCGGTGATAATTTATCTGGAAAGTAGACATGTCAACCTTTCCAAATAGTCTAGTTTCATAATCTATGGACATCTATATTACCCTATAGAACTCGCCAAGCCGAGACCCCAACGGAGGCCCACACGTTCCTTTTCTGGCAGTTTTGGGATTTTGGTGTTTTCGGGCGTCAAATGAATTTTTCAGTGAGCGGTGATAATTTATGGGGAAAGTAGACATGTCAAGCTTTCCAGATAGTCGAGTTTCATAATCTATCGCCATCTACGTTACCCTGTAGAACTCGCTAAACAGAGACCACAACGGAGGCCCCAAAGTTCCATTTCGGGCAGTTTTGGGATTTTGGTATTTTCGGGCGTCAAATGAATTTTTTGGCCAACGGTGAGAATTTATCTGGAAGGTAGACATGTCAAGCTTTCCAGATAGTCCAGTTTCATAGTCTATCGATATCTACGTTGCCCTATAGAACTCGCTAAACGGAGACCCTAACGGAGGTCCAAAAGTTCCATTTCAGGTAGTTTTGGCATTTTGGTGTTTTTATGTGTCAAATGAATTTTTCAGCGAGCGATGATAATTTATCGGAAAAGTAGACTTGTCAAGCTTTGCAGATAATCCAGTTTTATAATCTATTGACATCTACGTTACCCTGTAGAACTCGGTAAGCCGAGACCCCAACGGAGGCCCAAAAGTTCCATTTGGGCAGTTTTGGGATTTTGGCGTTTTCGGGCGTCAAATGAATTTTTCAGCGAACGGTTATAATTTATCTGGAAAGTAGACAAGTCAAGCTTTCCAGATAGTCCAGTTTCATAATCTATTGACATCTATGTTGCCCTGTAGAACTCGTTAAACGAAGACCGCAATGGAGGCCCAAAAGTTCCATTTCGGCCAGTTTTGGGATTTTGGTGTTTTAGGGTGTCAAATGAATTTTTCAGCGAGCGGTGATAATTTATCTGGAAAGTAGACATGTCAACCTTTCCAAATAGTCTAGTTTCATAATCTATGGACATCTATATTACCCTATAGAACTCGCCAAGCCGAGACCCCAACGGAGGCCCAAAAGTTCCTTTTCTGGCAGTTTTGGGATTTTGGTGTTTTCGGGCGTCAAATGAATTTTTCAGCGAGCGGTGATAATTTATGGGGAAAGTAGAGCTGTCAAGCTTTCTAGATAGTCGAGTTTCATAATCTATCGACATCTACGTTGCCCTATAGAACTCGCTAAACGGAGACCGCAACGGAGGCCCCAGAGTTCCATTTCAGGTAGTTTTGGGATATTGGTGTTTTCGGGCGTCAAATGAATTTTTCAGCGAGCGGTGATAATTTATGGGGAAAGTAAACTTGTCAAGCTTTCCAGATAGTCAAGTTTCATAATCTATCGACATCTACATTGCCCTGTAGAACTTGCTAAACGGAGACTGCAATGGAGGCCTCAAAGTTCCATTTCGGGCAGTTTTGGGATTTTGGTGCTTTCGGGTGTCAAATGAATTTTTGAGAGAGTGGTGATAATTTATCTGGAAAGTAGACATGTCAAGCTTTCCAGATAGTCCAGTTTTATAATCTATCGACATCTACGTTGCTCTGTAGAACTCGCTAAACGGAGACTACAACGGAGGCCCAAAAGTTCCATTTCGGACAGTTTTGGGATTTTGGTGTTTTCGGGCGTCAAATGAATTTTTCAGCGAGCGGTGATAATTTATGGGGAAATTAGAGCTGTCAAGCTTTCTAGATAGTCGAGTTTCATAATCTATCGACATCTACGTTGCCCTGTAGAACTCGCTAAACGGAGACTGCAACGGAGGCCCCAGAGTTCCATTTCGGGTAGTTTTGGGATTTTGGTGTTTTCGGGCGTCAAATGAATTTTTCAGCGAGCGGTGATAATTTATGGGGAAAGTAGAGCTGTCAAGCTTTCTAGATAGTGGAGTTTCATAATCTATCGACATCTACGTTGCCCTGTAGAACTCGCTAAATGGAGACCGCAACAGAGGCCCCAGAGTTCCATTTCGGGCAGTTTTGGGATTTTGGTGTTTTCGGGTGTCAAATGAATTTTTCATCGAGCGGTGATAATTTATCTGGAAAGTAGACATGTCAAGCTTTCCAGATAGTCTAGTTTCATAGTCTATAAACATCTACGTTGCCCTATAGAACTCACTAAACCGAGACCCTAACGGAGGCCCAAAAGTTCCATTTCAGGCAGTTTTGGCATTTTGGTGTTTTCAGCCGTGAAATGAATTTTTCAGCGAGCGGTGATAATTTATTGGGAAAGTACATTGTCAAGCTTTCCAGATAGTCCAGTTTCATAATCTATTGACATCTACGTTACCGTGTAGAACTCGGCAGGCCGAGACCCCAACGGAGGCCCAAAAGTTCCTTTTCAGGCAGTTTTGGGATTTTGGTGTTTTCGGGCGTCAAATGAATTTTTCAACGAGCGGTGATAATTTATCGAGAAAGTAGACTTGTCAAGCTTTCCAGATAGTCCAGTTTTATAATCTATCGACATCTACGTTGCTCTGTAGAACTCGCTAAACGGAGACTACAACGGAGGCCCAAAAGTTCCATTTCGGACAATTTTGGGATTTTTGTGTTTTCGGGCGTCAAATGAATTTTTCAGCGAGCGGTGATAATTTATCTGGAAAGTAGACATGTCAACCTTTCCAAATAGTCTAGTTTCATAATCTATGGGCATCTACGTTGCCCTATAGAACTCGCTAAACCGAGACCCTAACGGAGGCCTAAAAGTTCCTTTTCGGGCAGTTTTGGGATTTTGGTGTTTTCGGGCGTCAATGAATTTTTCAGCTAGCGGTGATAATTTATCTGGAACGTAGACATGTCAACCTTTCCAAATAGTCTAGTTTCATAATCTATGGGCATCTACGTTGCCCTATAGAACTCGCTAAACCGAGACCCTAACGGAGGCCTAAAAGTTCCTTTTCGGGCAGTTTTGGGATTTTGGTGTTTTCGGGCGTCAAATGAATTTTTCAGCTAGCGGTGATAATTTATCGAGAAAGTAGACTTGTCAAGCTTTCTAGATAGTCCAGTTTCATAATCTATTGACATCTACGTTACCCTGTAGAACTCGCTAAACCGAGACCCCAACGGAGGCCCAAAAGTTTCATTCCGGGCAGTTTTGGGATTTTTGTGTTTTCGGGCGTCAAATGAATTTTTCAGTGAGCGGTGATAATTTATGGGGAAAGTAGAGCTGTCAAGCTTTCTAGATAGTCGAGTTTCATAATCTATCGACATCTACGTTGCCCTGTAGAACTCGCTAAACGGAGACCGCAACGGAGGCCCCAGAGTTCCATTTCGGGTAGTTTTGGGATTTTGGTGTTTTCGGGCGTCAAATGAATTTTTCAGCGAGCGGTGATAATTTATGGGGAAAGTACACTTGTCAAGCTTTCTAGATAGTCGAGTTTCATAATCTATCGACATCTACATTGCCCTGTAGAACATGCTAAACGGAGACTGCAATGGAGGCCTCAAAGTTCCATTTCGGGCAGTTTTGGGATTTTGGTGTTTTCGGGTGTCAAATGAATTTTTCATCGAGCGGTGATAATTTATCTGGAAAGTAGACATGTCAAGCTTTCCAGATAGTGCAGTTTCATAGTCTATAAATATCTACGTTGCCCTATAGAACTCACTAAACCGAGACCCTAACGGAGGCCCAAAAGTTCCATTTCAGGCAGTTTTGGCATTTTGGTGTTTTCAGCCGTGAAATGAATTTTTCAGCGAGTGGTGATAATTTATCAGGAAAGTAAATTGTCAAGCTTTCCATATAGTCCAGATTCATAATCTATTGACATCTACGTTACCGTGTAGAACTCGGCAGGCCGAGACCCCAACGGAGGCCCAAAAGTTCCATTTTGGTCAATTTTGGGATTTTGGTGCTTTCGGGTGTCAAATGAATTTTTGAGAGAGTGGTGATAATTTATCTAGAAAGTAGACATGTCAAGCTTTCCAGATAGTCCAGTTTTATAATCTATCGACATCTACGTTGCTCTGTAGAACTCGCTAAACGGAGACTACAACGGAGGCCCAAAAGTTCCATTTCGGACAGTTTTGGGATTTTTGTGTTTTCGGGCGTCAAATGAATTTTTCAGCGAGCGGTGATAATTTATCTGGAAAGTAGACATGTGAACCTTTCCAAATAGTCTAGTTTCATAATCTATGGGCATACGTTGCCCTATAGAACTCGCTAAACTGAAACCCTAACGGAGGCCCAAAAGTTCCTTTTCGGGCAGTTTTGGGATTTTGGTGTTTTCGGGCGTCAAATGAATTTTTCAGCGAGCGGTGATAATTTATCGAGAAAGTAGACTTATCAAGCTTTCTAGATAGTCCAGTTTCATAATCTATTGACATCTACATTACCCTGTAGAACTCGCTAAATTGAGACCCCAACGGAGGCCCAAAAGTTCCATTCCAGGCAGTTTTGGGATTTTGTTGTTTTCGGGCGTCAAATGAATTTTTTAGCGAGCGGTGATAATTTATGGGGAAAGTAGACTTGTCAAGCTTTCCAGATAGTCCAGTTTCATAGTCTATCGACATCTACGTTGCCCTATAGAAGTCGCTGAACGGAGACCCTAACGGAGGCCCAAAAGTTCCATTTCAGGCAGTTTTGGCATTTTGGTGTTTTTAGGTGTCAAATGAATTTTTCAGCGAGCGGTGATAATTTATCGGGAAAGTAGACTTGTCCAGCTTTGCAGATAATCCAGTTTCATTATCTATTGACATCTACGTTACCCTGTAGAACTCGGCAAGCCAAGACCCCTACGGAGGCCCAAAAGTTCCATTTCGGGCAGTTTTGGGATTTTGGTGTTTTCGGGCGTCAAATGAATTTTTCAGTGAACGGTGATAATTTATCTGGAAAGTAGACATGTCAAGCTTTCCAGATAGTCCAGTTTTATAATCTATCGACATTGACGTTGCCCTGTAGAACTCGCTAAACGGAGACCGCAACGGAGGCCCAAAAGTTCCATTTCGGCCAGTTTTGGGATTTTGGAGTTTTAGGGCGCAAATGAATTTTTCAGCGAGCGGTGATAATTTATCTGTAAAGTAGACATGTCAACCTTTCCAAATAGTTTAGTTTCATAATCTATGGATATCTACGTTACCCTGTAAAACTCGCCAAGCCGAGACCCCAACGGAGGCCCAAAAGTTCCTTTTCAGGCAGTTTTGGGATTTTGGTGTTTTCGGGCGTCAAATGTATTTTTCAGCGAGCGGTGATAATTTATCGAGAAAGTAAGACTTGTCAAGATTTCTAGATAGTCCAGTTTCATAATCTATCGACATCTACGTTACCTTGTAGAACTCGCTAAACCGAGACCCCAGCAGAGGCCCAAAAGTTCCATTCCGGGTAGTTTTGGGATTTTGGTGTTTTCGAGCGTTAAATGAATTTTTCAGCGAGCGGTGATAATTTATGGGGAAAGTAGACTTGTCAAGCTTTCCAGATAGTCGAGTTTCATAATCTATCGACATCAACGTTGCCCTGTAGAACTCGCTAAACGGAGAACCCAGAGTTCCATTCCGGGCAATTTTGGGATTTTGGTGTTTTCGGGCGTCAAATGAATTTTTCAGCGAGCGGTGATAATTTATGGGGAAAGTAGACTTGTCAAGCTTTCCAGATAGTCAAGTTTCATAATCTATCGACATCTACATTGCCCTGTAGAACTTGCTAAATGGAGACCGCAATGGAGGCCCCAAAGTTCCATTTTCGACAGTTTGGGGATTTTGGTGTTTTCGAGCGTCAAATTAATTTTTCAGCGAGCGGTGATAATTTATCAGGAAAGTAGACTTGTCAAGCTTTTCAGATAGTCTAGTTTCATAGTCTAGCGACATCTATATTGCCCTGTAGAAATCGCCAAGCTGAGACCCCAACGGAGGCCCAAAAGTTCCATTTCGGGCAGTTTTAGGATTTTGGTGTTTTCGGGTGTCAAATGAATTTTTCAGTGAGCGGTGATAATTTATCTAGAAAGTGGACATGTCAAGCTTTCCAGATAGTCCAGTTTCATAATCTATCGACATCTACATTGCCCTATAGAACTCGTAAAACGGAGACCACAACGGAGGCCCAAAAGTTCCTTTTCGGGCAGTTTTGGGATTTTGGTGTTTTCGGGAGTCAAATGAATTTTTCAGTGAGCGGTGATAATTTAACGGGAAAGTAGACTTGTCAAGATTTCTAGATAGTCTAGTTTCATTATCTATCGACATCTATGTTCCACTGTAGCACTCGCCAAACTAAGACCCCAACGGAGGCCCAAAAGTTCTATTTCGGGCAGTTTTGGAATTTTGGTGTTTTCGGGCGTCAAATGAATTTTTCAGTGAGCGGTGATAATTTATCTGGAAAGTAGACATTTCAATCTTTCCAGATAGTCCAGTTTTATAATCTATCGACATCTACGTTGCCCTGTAGAACTCACTAAATGGAGACCATAACGGAGGCCCCAAAGTTCCATTTCGGGCAGTTTTGGGATTTTGGAGTTTTCGGACGTCAAATGAATTTTTGAGGGAGCGGTGATAATTTATGGGGAAAGTAGAGTTGTCAAGCTTTCCAGATAGTCTAGTTTCATAATCTATTGACATCTATGTTCCCCTGTAGCACTCGCCAAACAGAGACCCCAACGGAGGCCCAAAAGTTCCATTTCGGGCAGTTTTGGGATTTTGGTGTTTTTGGGCGTCAAATGAATTTTTCAGTGAGCGGTGATAATTTATCGGGAAAGTACACTTGTCAATATTTCTAGATAGTCCAGTTTTATAATCTATCGACATTGACGTTGCCCTGTAGAACTCGCTAAACGGAGACCGTAACGGAGGCCCAAAAGTTCCATTTCGGCCAGTTTTGGGATTTTGGTGTTTTAGGGCGCAAATGAATTTTTCAGCGAGCGCTGATAATTTATCTGGAAAGTAGACATGTCAAGCTTTCCAGATAGTCCAGTTTCATAATCTATCGACATCTACGTTGCCCTGTAGAACTCGCTAAACGGAGACCGCAACGGGGACCCCAAAGTTCCATTTCGGGCAGTTTTGGGATTTTGGTGTTTTCGGGCATCAAATGAATTTTTCAGCGAGCGGTGATAATTTATGGGGAAAGTAGACTTATCAAGCTTTCCAGATAGTCTAGTTTCATAATCTATCGACATCTACGTTCCCCTGTAGCACTCGCCAAACTGAGACCCCAATGGAGGCCCAAAAGTTCCATTTCAGATAGTTCTAGGATTTTGGTGTTTTCGGGTGTCAAATGAACTTTTCTGTGAGCGGAGATAATTTATCGGGAAAGTAGACTTGTCAAGCTTTCCAGATAGTCCAGTTTCATAAACTATTAACATCTATGTTTCCCTGTAGAACTCGGCAAGCCGAAAGCCTAACGGAGCCCCAAAAGTTCCATTTCGGACAGTTTTGGGATTTTTGTGTTTTCGGGCGTCAAATGAATTTTTCAGCAGGCGGTGATAATTTATGGGGAAAGTAGACTTGTCAACCTTTCCAGATAGTCGAGTTTCATAATCTATCGATATCTACATTGCCCTGTAGAACTCGCTAAACGGACACCGCAACAGAGGCCCCAGAGTTCCATTTCGGGCAGTTTTGGGATTTTGGTGTTTTCGGGCGTCAAATGAATTTTTCAGTGAGCGGTGATAATTTATCTGGAAAGTAGACATGTCAAGCTTTCCAGATAGTCCAGTTTCATAGTCTATCGACATCTACGTTGCCCTATAGAACTCGGCAAGCCGAGACCCCAACGGAGGCCCAAAAGTTCCATTTCAGGCAGTTTTGGCATGTTGGTGTTTTTAGGTGTCAAATGAATTTTTCAGCGAGCGGTGATAATTTATCGGGAAAGTAGACTTGTCAATTCTAGATAGTACAGTTTTATAATCTATCGACATCTACGTTACCCTATAGAACTCGCTAAACGGAGACCCCAACGGAGGCCCAAAAGTTCCATTTTGGGCAATTTTGGGATTTTGGTGTTTTCGGGCGTCAAATGAATTTTTCAGAGAGCGGTGATAATTTATCTAGAAAGTAGACATGTCAATCTTTCCAAATAGTCTAGTTTTATAATCTATCGACATCTACGTTGCCCTGTAGAACTCGCTAAACGGAGACTACAACGGAGGCCCAAAAGTTCCATTTCGGGCAGTTTTGGGATTTTGGTGTTTTCGGGTGTCAAATGAATTTTTCAGTGAGCGGTGATAATTTATCTAGAAAGTGGACATGTCAAGCTTTGCAGATAATCCAGTTTCATAATCTATTGACATGTACGTTACCCTGTAGAACTCGGCAAGCCGAGACCCCAACGGAGGCCCAAAAGTTCCATTTCGGGCAGTATTGGGATTTTGGTGTTTTCGGGCGTCAAATGAATTTTTCAGAGAGCGATGATAATTTATCCAGAAAGTAGACTTGTCAATTCCAGATAGTACAGTTTTATAATCTATCGACATCTACGTTGCCCTGTAGAACTCGCTAAACGGAGACCACAATGGAGGCCCGAAAGTTCCATTTCGGACAGTTTTGTGATTTTTGTGTTTTCGGGCGTCAAATGAATTTTTCAGCGAGCGGTGATAATTTATCTGGAAAGTAGACATGTCAACCTTTCCAAATAGTCTAGTTTCATAATCTATGGACATCTACGTTACCCTGTAGAACTCGCCAAGCCGAGACCCCAACGGACGCCTAAAAGTTCCATTCCGGGCAGTTTTGGGATTTTGGTGTTTTCGGGTGTCAAATGAATTTTTCAACGAGCGGTGATAATTTATGGGAAAGTAGACTTGTCAAGCTTTCCAGATAGTTGAGTTTCATAATCTTTCGATATCTACGTTGCCCTGTAGAACTCGCTAAACGGAGACCCCAACGGAGGCCCAAATGTTCCATTTTGGGCAATTTTGGGATTTTGGTGTTTTCGGGCGTCAAATGAATTTTTCAGAGAGCGGTGATAATTTATCTAGAAAGTAGACATGTCAATCTTTCCAAATAGTCTAGTTTTATAATCTATCGATATCTACGTTGCCCTGTAGAACTCGCTAAACGGAGACTACAACGGAGGCCCAAAAGTTCCATGACGGACAGTTTTGGGATTTTTGTGTTTTCGGGCGTCAAATGAATTTTTCAACGAGCGGTGATAATTTATCTGGAAAGTAGACATGTCAACCTTTCCAAATAGTCTAGTTTCATAATCTATGGACATCTACGTTACCCTGTAGAACTCGCCAAGCTGAGACCCCAACGGAGGCCCAAAAGTTCCTTTTCGGGCAGTTTTGGGATTTTGGTGTTTTCGGGCGTCAAATGAATTTTTCAGCGAGCTGTGAGAATTTATCGAGAAAGTAGACTTGTCAAGCTTTCTAGATAGTCCAGTTTCATAATCTATCGACATCTATGTTACCCTGTAGAACTCGCTAAACCGAGACCCCAACAGAGGCCCAAAAGTTCCATTCCGGGCAGTTTTGGGATTTTGGTGTTTTCGGGCGTCAAATGAATTTTTCAGCGAGCGGTTATAATTTACGGGAAAAGTAGACTTGTCAAGCTTTCTAGATAGTCAAGTTTCATAATCTATCGACATCTACGTCGCCCTGTAGAACTCGCTAAATGGAGACCACAACGGAGGCCCCAGAGTTCTATTTCGGTCAGTTTTTGGATTTTCCTGTTTTCGGGTGTCAAATGAATTTTTTAGCGAGCGGTGATAATTTATCAAGAAAGTAGACTTGTCAAGCTTTCCAGATAGTCTAGTTTTATTATCTATCAACATCTACGTTCCCCTGTAGCACTCAAAACCGAGACCCTAACAGAGGCCCAAAAGTTCCATTCCTGGCAGTTTTGGGATTTTGTTGTTTTCGGGCGTCAAATGAATTTTTCAGCGAGCGGTGATAATTTATGGGAAAGTAGACTTGTCAAGCTTTCCAGATAGTTGAGTTTCATAATCTATCGACATCTACGTTGCCCTGTAGAACTCGGTAAACGGAGACCGCAACGGAGGCCCAAAAGTTCCATTTCGGACAGTTTGGGGATTTTCGTGTTTTAGGGCATCAAATGAATTTTTTAGCGAGCGGTGATAATTTATCTGGAAAGTAGACATGTCAACCTTTTCAAATAGTCTAGTTTCATAATCTATGGACATCTACGTTACCCTATAGAATTCGTCAAGCCGAGACCCCAACGGAGGCCCCAAAGTTCCATTTCGGGCAGTTTTGGGATTTTGGTGTTTTCGGGTGTCAAATGAATTTTTCAACGAGCGGTGATAATTTATCTGGAAAGTAGACATGTCAACATTTCCAAATACTCTAATTTCATAATCTATGGACATCTACGTTACCCTGTAGAACTCGCCAAGCCGAGACCCCAACGGAGGCCCAAAAGTTCCTTTTCGGGCAGTTTTGGGATTTTGGTGTTTTCGTGCGTCAAATGAATTTTTCAGCGAGCGGTGAGAATTTATCGAGAAAGTAGACTTGTCAAGCTTTCTAGATAGTCCAGTTTCATAATCTATCGACATCTACGTTACCTTGTAGAACTCGCTAAACCGAGACCCCAATGGAGGCCCAAAAGTTCCATTCCGAGCAGTTTTGGGATTTTGGTGTTTTCGGGCGTCAAATGAATTTTTCAACGAGCGGTGATAAGTTATGGGGAAAGTAGACTTGTCAAGCTTTCCAGATAGTAGAGTTTCATAATCTATCGATATCTACGTTACCCTGTAGAACTCGCAAAACGGAGACTGCAATGGAGGCCCCAAAGTTCCATTTCGGGCAGTTTTGGGACTTTGGTGTTTTCGGGCATCAAATGAATTTTTCAATGAGCAGTGATAATTTATCGAGAAAGTAGACATGTCAAGCTTTCCAGATAGTCCAGTTTCATAGTCTATCGATATCTACGTTGCCCTATACAACTCGCTAAACGGAGACCCTAACGGAGGCCCAAAAGTTCCAGTTCGGGCAGTTTTGGCATTTTGGTGTTTTTAGGTGTCAAATGAATTTTTCAGCGAACGGTGATAATTTATCGGGAAAGTAGACTTATAAGCTTTGCAAATAATCCAGTTTCATAATCTATTGACATCTACGTTACCTTGTAGAACTTGGCAAGCCTAGACCCCAACTGAGGCCCAAAAGATCCATTTTGGGCAGTTTTGGGATTTTTGGCGTTTTCGGGCGTCAAATGAATTTTTCAGCGAACGGTGATAATTTATCTGGAAAGTAGACATGTCAAGCTTTCAAGATAGTACAGTTTTATAATCTATCGACATCTACGTTGCCCTGTAGAACTCGCTACACGGAGACCGCAACGGTGGCCCAAAAGTTCCATTTCAGACAGTTTTGGGATTTTGGTGTTTTAGGGCGTCAAATGAATTTTTCAGCGAGCGGTGATAATTTATCTGGAAAGCAGACATGTCAACCTTTCCAAATAGTCTAGTTTCATAATCTATGGACATCTACGTTACCCTGTAGAACTCGCCAAGCCGAGACCCCAACGGACGCCCAAAAGTTCTATTTCAGACAGTTTTGGGATTTTGGTGTTTTCGGGCGTCAAATGAATTTTTCAGCCAGTGGTGATAATTTATTGAGAAAGTAGACTTGTCAAGCTTTCTAGATAGTCTAGTTTCATAATCTATCGACATCTACGTTACCCTGTAGAACTCGCTACACGGAGACTGCAAAGGTGGCCAAAAAGTTCCATTTCGGACAGTTTTGGGATTTTGGTGTTTTAGGGCGTCAAATGAATTTTTCAGCGAGCGGTGATAATTTATCTGGAAAGTAGACATGTCAACCTTTCCAAATAGTCTAGTTTCATAATCTATCGACATCTACGTTACCCTGTAGAACTCGCCAAGCCGAGACCCCAACGGACGCCCAAAAGTTCCATTTCAGACAGTTTTGGGATTTTGGTGTTTTCGGGCGTCAAATGAATTTTTCAGCCAGTGGTGATAATTTATTGAGAAAGTAGACTTGTCAAGCTTTCTAGATAGTCCAGTTTCATAATCTATCAACATCTACGTTACCCTGTAGAACTCGCTAAACTGAGACCCCAACGGAGGCCCAAAAGTTCCATTCCGGGCAGTTTTGGGATTTTGGTGTTTTCGGGCATCAAATAAATTTTTCAACGAGCGGTGATAATTTATGGGGAAAGTAGCCTTGTCAAGCTTTCCAGATAGTCGAGTTTCATAATCTATCGACATCTACATTGCCCTGTAGAACTCGCTAAACGGAGACCCCAACGGAGGCCCAAAAGTTCCATTACGGGCAGTTTTGGGATTTTGGTGTTTTCGGGCGTCAAATGAATTTTTCAGCGAGCGGTGATAATTTATCGAGAAAGTAGACTTGTCAAGCTTTGTAGATAATCCAGTTTCACAATCTATTGACATCTAAGTTACCCTGTAGAACTCGGCAAGCCGAGACCCTAACAGAGGCCCAAAAGTTCCATTTCGGGCAGTTTTGGGATTTTGGTGTTTTCGGGCGTCAAATGAATTTTTCAGCGAGTGGTGATAATTTATTGGAAAAGTACACTTGTCAAGCTTTCCAGATAGTCGAGTTTCATAATCTATCGACATCTACGTTACCCTGTAGAATTCGTCAAGCCGAGACCCCAACGGAGGCCCAAAAGTTCCTTTTCGGGCAGTTTTGGGATTTTGGTGTTTTCGGGCGTCAAATGAATTTTTCAGCGAGCGGTGATAATTTATCGAGAAAGTAGACTTGTCAAGCTTTCTAGATAGTCTAGTTTCATAATCTATCGACATCTACGTTACCCTGTAGAATTCGCTAAACCGAGACCCCAACGGAGGCCCAAAAGTTCCATTTCGGGCAGTTTTGGGATTTTGGTGTTTTCGGGCATCAAATGAATTTTTCAACGAGCGGTGCTAATTTATGGGGAAGGTAGCCTTGTCAAGCTTTCCAGATAGTTGAGTTTCATAATCTATCGACATCTACGTTGACCTGTAGAACTCGCTAAACAGAGACCGCAATGGAGGCCCCAGAGTTCCATTTTGGGTAGTTTTGGGATTTTGGTGTTTTCGGGCGTCAAATGAATTTTTCAGCGAGTGGTGATAATTTATGGGGAAAGTACACTTGTCAAGCTTTCCAGATAGTCGAGTTTCATAATCTATCGACATCTACATTGCCCTGTAGAACTTGCTAAAGGGAGACCGCAACGGAGGCCCCACAGTTCCATTTTGGGCAGTTTTGGGATTTTGGTGTTTTCGGGCGTCAAATGAATTTTTCAGCGAGCGGTGATAATTTATTGAGAAAGTAGACTTGTCAAGCTTTGTAGATAATCCAGTTTCATAATCTATTGACATCTAAGTTACCCTGTAGAACTCGGCAAGCCGAGACCCTAACAGAGGCCCAAAAGTTCCATTTCGGGCAGTTTTGGGATTTTGGTGTTTTCGGGCGTCAAATGAATTTTTCAGCGAGTGGTGATAATTTATGGGGAAAGTACACTTGTCAAGCTTTCCAGATAGTCGAGTTTCATAATCTATCGACATCTACGTTACCCTGTAGAACTCGTCAAACCGAGACCCCAACGGAGGCCCAAAAGTTCCATTCCGGGCAGTTTTGGGATTTTGGTGTTTTCGGGCATCAAATGAATTTTTCAACGAGCGGTGCTAATTTATTGGGAAGGTAGCCTTGTCAAGCTTTCCAGATAGTCGAGTTTCATAATCTATCGACATCTACGTTGCCCTGTAGAACTCGGCAAGCCGAGACCCTAACGGAGGCCCCAGAGTTCCATTTTGGGTAGTTTTGGGATTTTGGTGTTTTCGGGCGTCAAATGAATTTTTCAGCGAGCGGTGATAATTTATCGAGAAAGTAGACTTGTCAAGCTTTGTAGATAATCCAGTTTCATAATCTATTGACATCTAAGTTACCCTGTAGAACTCGGCAAGCCGAGACCCTAACAGAGGCCCAAAAGTTCCATTTCGGGCAGTTTTGGGATTTTGGTGTTTTCGGGCGTCAAATGAATTTTTCAGCGAGCGGTGATAATTTATTGAGAAAGTAGACTTGTCAAGCTTTCCAGATAGTCGAGTTTCATAATCTATCGACATCTACGTTACCCTGTAGAACTCGTCAAACCGAGACCCCAACGGAGGCCCAAAAGTTCCATTCCGGGCAGTTTTGGGATTTTGGTGTTTTCGGGCATCAAATGAATTTTTCAACGAGCGGTGCTAATTTATGGGGAAGGTAGCCTTGTCAAGCTTTCCAGATAGTCGAGTTTCATAATCTATCGACATCTACGTTGCCCTGTAGAACTCGCTAAACAGAGACCGCAACGGAGGCCCCAGAGTTCCATTTTGGGTAGTTTTGGGATTTTGGTGTTTTCGGGCGTCAAATGAATTTTTCAGCGAGTGGTGATAATTTATGGGGAAAGTACACTTGTCAAGCTTTGCAGATAGTTGAGTTTCATAATCTATCGACATCTACATTGCCCTGTAGAACTTGCTAAAGGGAGACCGCAACGGAGGCCCCAAAGTTCCATTTCGGGCAGTTTTGGGATTTTGGTGTTTTCGGGCGTCAAATGAATTTTTCAGCGAGCGGTGATAATTTATCGAGAAAGTAGACTTGTCAAGCTTTGTAGATAATCCAGTTTCATAATCTATTGACATCTAAGTTACCCTGTAGAACTCGGCAAGCCGAGACCCTAACAGAGGCCCAAAAGTTCCATTTCGGGCAGTTTTGGGATTTTGGTGTTTTCGGGCGTCAAATGAATTTTTCAGCGAGTGGTGATAATTTATGGGGAAAGTACACTTGTCAAGCTTTCCAGATAGTCGAGTTTCATAATCTATCGACATCTACGTTACCCTGTAGAACTCGCTAAACGGAGATCGCAACGGAGGCCCAAAAGTTCCATTTCGGACAGTTTTGTGATTTTTTTGTTTTCGGGCGTGAAATGAATTTTTCAGCGAGCGGTGATAATTTATCTGGAAAGTAGACATGTCAAGCTTTCCAGATAGTCCAGTTTCATAGTCTATCGACATCTACGTTGCCCTATAGAACTCGCTAAACCGAGACCCTAACAGAGGCCCAAAAGTTCCATTTCAGGCAATTTTGGCATTTTGGTGTTTTCACCCGTCAAATGAATTTTTCAGCGAGCGGTGATAATTTATGGGAAAAGTAGACTTGTCAAGCTTTCCAGATAATCCAGTTTCATAATCTATCGACATCTACATTGCCCTGTAGAACTCGCTAAACAGAGACCGCAACGGAGGCCCCAAAGTTCCATTTCGGGCAGTTTTGGGATTTTGGTGTTTTCGGGCATCAAATCAATTTTTCAAGGAGCGGTGATCATTTATCTGGAAAGTAGACATGTCAAGCTTTCCAGATAGTCTAGTTTCATAGTCTATCGACATCTACGTTGCCCTATAGAACTCGCTAAACCGAGACCCTAACAGAGGCCCAAAAGTTCCATTTCAGGCAGTTTTGGCATTTTGGTGTTTTCAGCCGTCAAATGAATTTTTCAGCGAGCGGTGATAATTTATGGGAAAAGTAGACTTGTCAAGCTTTCCAGATAATCCAGTTTCATAATCTATTGACATGTACATTACCCTGTAGAACTCGGCAGGCTGAGACCCCAACGGAGGCCCAAAAGTTCCATTTTGGGCAATTTTGGGATTTTGGTGTTTTCGGGCCTCAAATGAATTTTTCAGAGAGCGGTGATAATTTATCTGGAAAGTAGACATGTCAACATTTCCAAATAGTCTAATTTCATAATCTATGGACATCTACGTTACCCTGTAGAACTCGCCAAGCCGAGACCCCAACGGAGGCCCAAAAGTTCCTTTTCGGGCAGTTTTGGGATTTTGGTGTTTTCGGGCGTCAAATGAATTTTTCAGCGAGCGGTGATAATTTATGGGAAAAGTAGACTTGTCAAGCTTTCTAGATAGTTAAGTTTCATAATCTATCGACAACTACGTCGCCCTGTAGAACTCGCTAAACGGAGACCACAACGGAGGCCCCAAAGTTCCATTTCGGTCAGTTTTTGGATTTTGCTGTTTTCGGGCGTCAAATGAATTTTTTAGCGAGCGGTGATAATTTATCAAGAAAGTAGACTTGTCAAGCTTTCCAGATAGTCTAGTTTTATTATCTATCGACATCTACGTTCCCCTGTAGCACTCAAAACCGAGACCCCAACGGTGGCCCAAAAGTTCCATTTCGGGCAGTTTTGGGATTTTGGTGTTTTCGGGCGTCAAATGAATTTTTCAGTGAGCGGTGATAATTTATCAAGAAAGTAGACTTGTCAAGCTTTGTAGATAATCCAGTTTCATAATCTATTGACATCTACGTTACCCTGTAGAACTCGGCAAGCCGAGACCCCAACAGAGGCCCAAAAGTTCCATTTCGGGCAGTTTTGGGATTTTGGCGTTTTCGGGAGTCAAAAGAATTTTTCAGCGAACGGTGATAATTTATCTAGAAAGTAGACATGTCAAGCTTTCCAGATAGTACAGTTTTATAATCTATCGACATCTACGTTGCCCTGTAGAACTCGCTACACGGAGACCGCAACGGTGGCCCAAAAGTTCCATTTCGGACAGTTTTGGGATTTTGGTGTTTTAGGGCGTCAAATGAATTTTTCAGCGAGCGGTGATAATTTATCTGGAAAGTAGACATGTCAACCTTTCGAAATAGTCTAGTTTCATAATCTATGGACATCTACGTTACCCTGTAGAACTCGCCAAGCCGAGACCCCAACGGACGCCCAAAAGTTCCTTTTCGGGCAGTTTTGGGATTTTGGCGTTTTCGGGCGTCAAATGAATTTTTCAGCGAACGGTGATAATTTATCTGGAAAGTAGACATGTCAAGCTTTCCAGATAGTACAGTTTTATAATCTATCAACATCTACGTTGCCCGGTAGAACTCGCTACACGGAGACCGCAACGGTGGCCCAAAAGTTCCATTTCGGACAATTTTGGGATTTTGGTGTTTTAGGGTGTCAAATGAATTTTTCAGCGAGCGGTGATAATTTATCTAGAAAGTAGACATGTCAAACTTTCCAAATAGTCTAGTTTCATAATCTATGGACATCTACGTTACCCTGTAGAACTCGCCAAGCCGAGACCCCAACGGAGGCCCAAAAGTTCCATTTTGGGCAGTTTTGGGATTTTGGTGTTTTCGGGTGTCAAATGAATTTTTCAGCGAGTGGTGATAATTTATGGGGAAAGTACACTTGTCAAGCTTTCCAGATAGTCGAGTTTCATAATCTATCGACATCTACGTTACCCTGTAGAACTCGTCAAGCTGAGACCCCAACGGAGGCCCAAAAGTTCCTTTTCGGGCAGTTTTGGGATTTTGGTGTTTTCGGGCATCAAATGAATTTTTCAACGAGCGGTGATAATTTATGGGGAAAGTAGCCTTGTCAAGCTTTCCAGATAGTCGAGTTTCATAATCTATCGACATCTATGTTGCCCTATAGAACTCGCTAAACTGAGACCCCAACGGAGGCCCAAAAGTTCCATTCCGGGCAGTTTTGGGATTTTGGTGTTTTCGGGCATCAAATGAATTTTTCAACGAGCGGTGATAATTTATGGGGAAAGTAGCCTTGTCAAGCTTTCCAGATAGTCGAGTTTCATAATCTATCGACATCTATGTTGCCCTATAGAACTCGCTAAACGGAGACCGCAACGGAGGCCCCAGAGTTCTATTTTGGGTAGTTTTGGGATTTTGGTGTTTTCGGGCGTCAAATGAATTTTTCAGCGAGTGGTGATAATTTATGGGGAAAGTACACTTGTCAAGCTTTCCAGATAGTCGAGTTTCATAATCTATCGACATCTACATTGCCCTGTAGAACTTACTAAATGGAGACCGCAACGGAGGCCACAAAGTTCCATTTCGGGCAGTTTTGGGATTTTGGTGTTTTCGGGCGTCAAATGAATTTTTCAACGAGCGGTGATAATTTATCTGGAAAGTAGACATGTCAAGCTTTCCAGATAGTCCAGTTTCATAGTCTATCCACATCTACGTTGCCCTATAGAACTCGCTAAACCGAGACCCTAACGGAGGCCCAAAAGTTCCATTTCAGGCAGTTTTGGCATTTTGGTGTTTTCAACCGTCAAATGAATTTTTCAGGGAGCGGTGATAATTTATGGGAAAAGTAGACTTGTCAAGCTTTCCAGATAATCCAGTTTTATAATCTATTGACATGTACGTTACCCTGTAGAACTCGGCAGGCTGAGACCCCAACGGAGGCACAAAAGTTCCATTTTGGGCAATTTTGGGATTTTGGTGTTTTCGGGCGTCAAATGAATTTTTCAGAGAGCAGTGATAATTTATCTAGAAAGTAGACATGTCAAGCTTTCCAAATAGTCTAGTTTTATAATCTATCTACATCTATGTTGCCCTGTAGAACTCGCGAAACGGAGACTACAACGGAGGCCCAAAAGTTCCATTACGGACAGTTTTGGGATTTTTGTGTTTTCGGGCGTCAAATGAATTTTTCAGCGAGCGGTGATAATTTATTTGGAAAGTAGACATGTCAACCTTTCCAAATAGTCTAGTTTCATTATCTATCGACATCTACGTTCCCCTGTAGCACTCAAAACCGAGACCCCAACGGTGGCCCAAAAGTTCCATTTCGGGCAGTTTTGGGATTTTGGTGTTTTCGGGCGTCAAATGAATTTTTCAGTGAGCGGTGATAATTTATCAAGAAAGTAGACTTGTCAAGCTTTGTAGATAATCCAGTTTCATAATCTATTGACATCTACGTTACCCTGTAGAACTCGCTAAACCGAGACCCCAACGGAGGCCCAAAAGTTCTATTCCGGGCAATTTTGGGATTTTTGTGTTTTCGGGCGTCAAATGAATTTTTCAGCGAGCGGTGATAATTTATCGAGAAAGTAGACTTGTCAAGCTTTCTAGATAGTCCAGTTTCATAATCTATCGACATCTACGTTACCCAGTAGAACTCGCTAAACTGAGACCCCAACGGAGGCCCAAAAGTTCTATTCCAGGCAGTTTTGGGATTTTGGTGTTTTCGGGTGTCAAATGAATTTTTCAGCGAGCGGTGATAATTTATGGGAAAAGTAGACTTGTCAAGCTTTCTAGATAGTCAAGTTTCATAATCTATCGACAACTACGTCGCCCTGTAGAACTCGCTAAACGGAGACCACAACGGAGGCCCCAGAGTTCCATTTCGGTCAGTTTTTGGATTTTGCTGTTTTCGGGCGTCAAATGAATTTTTTAGCGAGCGGTGATAATTTATCAAGAAAGTAGACTTGTCAAGCTTTCCAGATAGTCTAGTTTTATTATCTATCGACATCTACGTTCCCCTGTAGCACTCAAAACCAAGACCCCAACGGTGGCCCAAAAGTTCCATTTCGGGCAGTTTTTGGATTTTGGTGTTTTCGGGCGTCAAATGAATTTTTCAACGAGCGGTGATAATTTATCGAGAAAGTAGACTTGTCAAGCTTTTTAGATAATCCAGTTTCATAATCTATTGACATCTACGTTACCATGTAGAACTCGGCAAGCCGAGACCCCAACAGAGGCCCAAAAGTTCCATTTCGGGCAGTTTTGGGATTTTGGCGTTTTTGGGAGTCAAATGAATTTTTCAGCGAACGGTGATAATTTATCTAGAAAGTAGACATGTCAAGCATTCCAGATAGTATAGTTTTATAATCTATCGACACCTACGTTGCCCTGTAGAACTCGCTACACGGAGACCGCAACGGTGGCCCAAAAGTTCCATTTCGGACAGTTTTGGGATTTTGGTGTTTTAGGGCGTCAAATGAATTTTTCAGCGAGCGGTGATAATTTATCTGGAAAGTAGACATGTCAACCTTTCGAAATAGTCTAGTTTCATAATCTAAGGACATCTACGTTACCCTGTAGAACTCGCCAAGCCGAGACCCCAATGGACGCCCAAAAGTTCCTTTTCGGGCAATTTTGGGATTTTGGTGTTTTCGGGCGTCAAATAAATTTTTCAGCGAACGGTGATAATTTATCTGGAAAGTAGACATGTCAAGCTTTCCAGATAGCACAATTTTATAATCTATCAACATCTACGTTGCCCGGTAGAACTCGCTACACGGAGACCGCAACGTTAGCCCAAAAGTTCCATTTCAGACAATTTTGGGATTTTGGTGTTTTAGGGCGTCAAATGAATTTTTCAGCGAGCGGTGATAATTTATCTGGAAAGTAGACATGTCAACCTTTCCAAATAGTCTAGTTTCATAATCTATGGACATCTACGTTACCCTGTAGAACTCGCCAAGCCGAGACCCCAACGGAGGCCCAAAAGTTCCTTTTCGGGCAGTTTTGGGATTTTGGTGTTTTCGGGCGTCAAATGAATTTTTCAGCCAGTGGTGATAATTTATCGATAAAGTAGACTTGTCAAGCTTTCTAGATAGTCCAGTTTCATAATCTATCGACATCTACGTTACCCTGTAGAACTCGCTAAACCGAGACCCCAACGGAGGCCCAAAAGTTCCATTCCGGGCAGTTTTGGGATTTTGGTGTTTTCGGGCACCAAATGAATTTTTCAACGAGCGGTGATACTTTATGGGGAAAGTAGCCTTGTCAAGCTTTCCAGATAGTCGAGTTTCATAATCTATCGACATCTACGTTGCCCTGTAGAACTCGCGCAACGGAGGCCCCAGAGTTCCATTTTGCGTAGTTTTGGGATTTTGGTGTTTTCGGGCGTCAAATGAATTTTTCAGTGAGTGGTAATAATTTATGGGGAAAGTACACTTGTCAAGCTTTCTAGATAGTCGAGTTTCATAATCTATCGACATCTACATTGCCCTGTAGAACTTGCTAAACGGAGACCGCAACGGAGGCCCCAAAGTTCCATTTCGGGCAGTTTTGGGATTTTGGTGTTTTCGGGTGTCAAATGAATTTTTTAACGAGCGGTGATAATTTATCTGGAAAGTAGACATGTCAACCTTTCCAAATAGTCTAGTTTGATAATCTATGGACATCTACGTTACCCTGTAGAACTCGCCAAGCTGAGACCCCAACGGAGGCCCGAAAGTTCCTTTTCCGGCAGTTTTGGGATTTTGGTGTTTTCGGGCGTCAAATGAATTTTTCAGCGAGCGGTGAGAATATATCGAGAAAGTAGACTTGTCAAGGTTTCTAGATAGTCCAGTTTCATAATCTATCGACATCTACGTTACCCTGTAGAACTCGTTAAACTGAGACCCCAACGGAGGCCCAAAAGTTCCATTCCGGGCAGTTTTGGGATTTTGGTGTTTTCGGGCATCAAATGAATTTTTCAACGAGCGGTGATAATTTATGGGGAAAGTAGCCTTGTCAAGCTTTCCAGATAGTCGAGTTTCATAATCTATCGACATCTACGTTGCCCTGTAGAACTCGCTAAACGGAGACCGCAACGGAGGCACCAGAGTTCCATTTTGCGTAGTTTTGGGATTTTGGTGTTTTCGGGCGTCAAATGAATTTTTCAGTGAGTGGTAATAATTTATGGGGAAAGTACACTTGTCAAGCTTTCCAGATAGTCGAGTTTCATAATCTATCGACATCTACATTGCCCTGTAGAACTTGCTAAACGGAGACCGCAACGGAGGCCCCAAAGTTCCATTTCGGGCAGTTTTGGGATTTTGGTGTTTTCGGGCGTCAAATGAATTTTTTGGCCAACGGTGAGAATTTATCTGGGAGGTAGACATGTCAAGCTTTCCAGATAGTCCAGTTTCATAGTCTATCGATATCTACGTTGCCCTATAGAACTCGCTAAACGGAGACCCTAACGGAGGCCCAAAAGTTCCATTTGGGCAGTTTTGGGATTTTGGCGTTTTCGGGCGTCAAATGAATTTTTCAGCGAACGGTTATAATTTATCTGGAAAGTAGACATGTCAAGCTTTCCAGATAGTCCAGTTTCATAATCTATTGACATCTATGTTGCCCTGTAGAACTCGCTAAACGGAGACCGCAAGGGAGGCCCAAAAGTTCCATTTCGGCAAGTTTTGGGATTTTGGTGTTTTAGGGTGTCAAATGAATTTTTCAGCGAGCGGTGATAATTTATCTGGAAAGAAGACATGTCAACCTTTCCAAATAGTCTAGTTTCATAATCTATGGACATCTACGTTACCCTGTAGAACTTGCCAAGCCGAGACCCCAACGGAGGCCCAAAAGTTCCTTTTCAGGCAGTTTTGGGATTTTGGTGTTTTCGGGCGTCAAATGAATTTTTCAGCCAGTGGTGATAATTTATCGAGAAAGTAGACTTGTCAAGGTTTCTAGATAGTCCAGTTTCATAATCTATCGACATCTACGTTACCCTGTAGAACTCGCCAAGCCGAGACCCCAACGGAGGCCCAAAAGTTCCTTTTCAGGCAGTTTTGGGATTTTGGTGTTTTCGGGCGTCAAATGAATTTTTCAGCCAGTGGTGATAATTTATCGATAAAGTAGACTTGTCAAGCTTTCTAGATAGTCCAGTTTCATAATCTATCGACATCTACGTTACCCTGTAGAACTCGCTAAACCGAGACCCCAACGGAGGCCCAAAAGTTCCATTCCGGGCAGTTTTGGGATTTTGTTGTTTTCGGGCGTCAAATGAATTTTTCAGCTAGTGGTGATAATTTATGGGAAAGTAGACTTGTCAAGCTTTCCAGATAGTTGAGTTTCATAATCTATCAACATCTACGTTGCCCTGTAGAACTCGGTAAACGGAGACCGCAACGGAGGCCCAAAAGTTCCATTTCGGACAGTTTTGGGATTTTTGTGTTTTCGGGCGTCAAATGAATTTTTCAGCGAGCGGTGATAATTTATCTGGAAAGTAGACATGTCAACCTTTCCAAATAGTCTAGTTTCATAATCTATGGGCATCTACGTTGCCCTATAGAACTCACTAAACCGAGACCCTAACGGAGGCCCAAAAGTTCCTTTTCGGGCAGTTTTGGGATTTTGGTGTTTTCGGGCGTCAAATGAATTTTTCAGTGAGTGGTGATAATTTATCGAGAAAGTAGACTTGTCAAGCTTTCTAGATAGTCCAGTTTCATAATCTATTGACATCTACGTTACCCTGTAGAACTCGCTAAACCGAGACCCCAACGGAGGCCCAAAAGTTTCATTCCGGGCAGTTTTGGGATTTTGGTGTTTTCGGGCGTCAAATGAATTTTTCAGCGAGCGGTGATAATTTATCTGGAAAGTAGACATGTCAACCTTTCCAAATAGTCTAGTTTCATAATCTATGGGCATACGTTGCCCTATAGAACTCGCTAAACTGAGACCCTAACGGAGGCCCAAAAGTTCCTTTTCGGGCAGTTTTGGGATTTTGGTGTTTTCGGGCGTCAAATGAATTTTTCAGCGAGCGGTGAGAATATATCGAGAAAGTAGACTTGTCAAGGTTTCTAGATAGTCCAGTTTCATAATCTATCGACATCTACGTTACCCTGTAGAACTCGCCAAGCCGAGACCCCAACGGAGGCCCAAAAGTTCCTTTTCAGGCAGTTTTGGGATTTTGGTGTTTTCGGGCGTCAAATGAATTTTTCAGCCAGTGGTGATAATTTATCGATAAAGTAGACTTGTCAAGCTTTCTAGATAGTCCAGTTTCATAATCTATCGACATCTACGTTACCCTGCAGAACTCGCTAAACCGAGACCCCAACGGAGGCCCAAAAGTTCCATTCCGGGCAGTTTTGGGATTTTGTTGTTTTCGGGCGTCAAATGAATTTTTCAGCTAGTGGTGATAATTTATGGGAAAGTAGACTTGTCAAGCTTTCCAGATAGTTGAGTTTCATAATCTATCAACATCTACGTTGCCCTGTAGAACTCGGTACACGGAGACCGCAACGGAGGCCCAAAAGTTCCATTTCGGACAGTTTTGGGATTTTCGTGTTTTAGGGCATCAAATGAATTTTTTAGCAAGCGGTGATAATTTATCTGGAAAGTAGACATGTCAACCTTTTCAAATAGTCTAGTTTCATAATCTATGGATATCTACGTTACCCTGTAGAACTCGGCAAGCCGAGACCCCAACGGAGGCCCAAAAGTTCCTTTTCAGGCAGTTTTGGGATTTTGGTGTTTTCGGGCGTCAAATGAATTTTTCAGAGAGCGGTGATAATTTATCGAGAAAGTAGACTTGTCAAGCTTTCTAGATAGTCCAGTTTCATAATCTATCGACATCTACGTTACCCTATAGAACTCGCTAAACTGAGACCCCAACGGAGGCCCAAAAGTTCCATTCCGGGCAGTTTTGGGATTTTGTTGTTTTCGGGCGTCAAATGAATTTTTCAGCGAGCGGTGATAATTTATAGGGAAAGTAGACATGTCAAGCTTTCCAGATAGTCGAGTTTCATAATCTATCGCCATCTACGTTGCCCTGTAGAACTCTCTAAACGGAAACCGCAACGGAGGCCCCAAAGTTCCATTTCGGGCAGTTTTGGGATTTTGGTGTTTTCGGGCGTCAAATGAATTTTTTGGCCAACGGTGAGAATTTATCTGGAAGGTAGACATGTCAAGCTTTCCAGATAGTCCAGTTTCATAGTCTATCGATATCTACGTTGCCCTATAGAACTCGCTAAACGGAGACCCTAACGGAGGCCCAAAAGTTCCATTTCAGGCAGTTTTGGCATTTTGGTGTTTTTAGGTGTCAAATGAATTTTTCAGCGAGCGGTGATAATTTATCAGAAAAGTAGACTTGTCAAGCATTGCAGATAATCCAGGTTTATAATCTATTGACATCTACGTTACCCTGTAGAACTCGGCAAGCCGAGACCCCAACGGAGGCCCA
Organism: Leucaena leucocephala; assembly: GCA_037074615.1. Lineage (NCBI taxonomy): Eukaryota > Viridiplantae > Streptophyta > Magnoliopsida > Fabales > Fabaceae > Leucaena > Leucaena leucocephala. Next base: position 103,895 of record CM073525.1, read on the forward strand.
AAAGTTCCATTTGGGCAGTTTTGGGATTTTGGCGTTTTCGGGCGTCAAATGAATTTTTCAGCGAACGGTTATAATTTATCTGGAAAGTAGACATGTCAAGCTTTCCAGATAGTCCAGTTTCATAATCTATTGTCATCTATGTTGCCCTGTAAAACTCGCTAAACGGAGACCGCAAGGGAGGCCCAAAAGTTCCATTTCGGCAAGTTTTGGGATTTTGGTGTTTTAGGGTGTCAAATGAATTTTTTAGCGAGCGGTGATAATTTATCTGGAAAGTAGACATGTCAACCTTTCCAAATAGTCTAGTTTCATAATCTATGGACATCTATATTACCCTATAGAACTCGCCAAGCCGAGACCCCAATGGAGGCCCAAAAGTTCCTTTTCTGGCAGTTTTGGGATTTTGGTGTTTTCGGGCGTCAAATGAATTTTTCAGCGAGTAGTGATAATTTATCTGGAAAGTTGACATGTCAACCTTTCCAAATAGTCTAGTTTCATAATCTATGGGCATACGTTGCCCTATAGAACTCGCTAAACTGAGACCCTAACGGAGGCCCAAAAGTTCCTTTTCGGGCAGTTTTGGGATTTTGGTGTTTTCGTGCGTCAAATGAATTTTTCAGCGAGCGGTGAGAATATATCGAGAAAGTAGACTTGTCAAGGTTTCTAGATAGTCCAGTTTCATAATCTATCGACATCTACGTTACCCTGTAGAACTCGCCAAGCCGAGACCCCAACGGAGGCCCAAAAGTTCCTTTTCGGGCAGTTTTGGGATTTTGGTGTTTTCGGGCGTCAAATGAATTTTTCAGTGAGCGGTGATAATTTATCGAGAAAGTAGACTTGTCAAGCTTTCTAGATAGTCCAGTTTCATAATCTATCAACATCTACGTTACCCTGTAGAACTCGCTAAACCGAGACCCCAACGGAGGCCCAAAAGTTCTATTCCGGGCAATTTTGGGATTTTGGTGTTTTCGGGCGTCAAATGAATTTTTCAGCGAGCGGTGATAATTTATGGGAAAAGTAGACTTGTCAAGCTTTCTAGATACTCAAGTTTCATAATCTATCGACATCTACGTCGCCCTGTAGAACTCGCTAAACGGAGACCACAACGGAGGCCCCAGAGTTCCATTTCGGTCAGTTTTTGGATTTTGCTGTTTTCGGGCGTCAAATGAATTTTTTAGCGAGCGGTGATAATTTATCAAGAAAGTAGACTTGTCAAACTTTCCAGATAGTCTAGTTTTATTATCTATCGACATATACGTTCCCCTGTAGCACTCAAAACCGAGATCCCAACGGTGGCCCAAAAGTTCCATTTCGGGCAGTTTTGGGATTTTGGTGTTTTCGGGCGTCAAATGAATTTTTCAGCGAGCGGTCATAATTTATCAAGAAAGTAGACTTGTCAAGCTTTGTAGATAATCCAGTTTCATAATCTATTGACATCTACGTTACCCTGTAGAACTCGGCAAGCCGAGACCCCAACAGAGGCCCAAAAGTTCCATTTCGGGCAGTTTTGGGATTTTGGCATTTTCGGGCGTCAAATGAATTTTTCAGCGAACGGTAATAATTTATCTGGAAAGTAGACATGTCAAGCTTTCCAGATAGTCCAGTTTTATAATCTATCGACATCTACGTTGCCCTGTAGAACTCGGTAAAAGGAGACTGCAACGGAGGCCCAAAAGTTCCATTTCGGACAGTTTTGCGATTTTTGTGTTTTAGGGCGCCAAATGAATTTTTCAGCGAGCGGTGATAATTTATCTGGAAAGAAGACATGTCAACCTTTCCAAATAGTCTAGTTTCATAATCTATGGACATCTACGTTACCCTGTAGAACTTGCCAAGCCGAGACCCCAACGGAGGCCCAAAAGTTCCTTTTCAGGCAGTTTTGGGATTTTGGTGTTTTCGGGCGTCAAATGAATTTTTCAGCCAGTGGTGATAATTTATCGAGAAAGTAGACTTGTCAAGGTTTCTAGATAGTCCAGTTTCATAATCTATCGACATCTACGTTACCCTGTAGAACTCGCCAAGCCGAGACCCCAACGGAGGCCCAAAAGTTCCTTTTCAGGCAGTTTTGGGATTTTGGTGTTTTCGGGCGTCAAATGAATTTTTCAGCCAGTGGTGATAATTTATCGATAAAGTAGACTTGTCAAGCTTTCTAGATAGTCCAGTTTCATAATCTATCGACATCTACGTTACCCTGTAGAACTCGCTAAACCGAGACCCCAATGGAGGCCCAAAAGTTCCATTCCGGGCAGTTTTGGGATTTTGTTGTTTTCGGGCGTCAAATGAATTTTTCAGCTAGTGGTGATAATTTATGGGAAAGTAGACTTGTCAAGCTTTCCAGATAGTTGAGTTTCATAATCTATCAACATCTACGTTGCCCTGTAGAACTCGGTAAACGGAGACCGCAACGGAGGCCCAAAAGTTCCATTTCGGACAGTTTTGGGATTTTTGTGTTTTCGGGCGTCAAATGAATTTTTCAGCGAGCGGTGATAATTTATCTGGAAAGTAGACATGTCAACCTTTCCAAATAGTCTAGTTTCATAATCTATGGGCATACGTTGCCCTATAGAACTCGCTAAACTGAGACCCTAACGGAGGCCCAAAAGTTCCTTTCCGGGCAGTTTTGGGATTTTGGTGTTTTCGGGCGTCAAATGAATTTTTCAGCGAGCGGTGAGAATATATCGAGAAAGTAGACTTGTCAAGGTTTCTAGATAGTCCAGTTTCATAATCTATCGACATCTACGTTACCCTGTAGAACTCGCCAAGCCGAGACCCCAACGGAGGCCCAAAAGTTCCTTTTCAGGCAGTTTTGGGATTTTGGTGTTTTCGGGCGTCAAATGAATTTTTCAGCCAGTGGTGATAATTTATCGATAAAGTAGACTTGTCAAGCTTTCTAGATAGTCCAGTTTCATAATCTATCGACATCTACGTTACCCTGTAGAACTCGCTAAACCGAGACCCCAACGGAGGCCCAAAAGTTCCATTCCGGGCAGTTTTGGGATTTTGTTGTTTTCGGGCGTCAAATGAATTTTTCAGCTAGTGGTGATAATTTATGGAAAGTAGACTTGTCAAGCTTTCCAGATAGTTGAGTTTCATAATCTATCAACATCTACGTTGCCCTGTAGAACTCGGTACACGGAGACCGCAACGGAGGCCCAAAAGTTCCATTTCGGACAGTTTTGGGATTTTCGTGTTTTAGGGCATCAAATGAATTTTTTAGCAAGCGGTGATAATTTATCTGGAAAGTAGACATGTCAACCTTTTCAAATAGTCTAGTTTCATAATCTATGGATATCTACGTTACCCTGTAGAACTCGGCAAGCCGAGACCCCAACGGAGGCCCAAAAGTTCCTTTTCAGGCAGTTTTGGGATTTTGGTGTTTTCGGGCGTCAAATGAATTTTTCAGAGAGCGGTGATAATTTATCGAGAAAGTAGACTTGTCAAGCTTTCTAGATAGTCCAGTTTCATAATCTATCGACATCTACGTTACCCTATAGAACTCGCTAAACTGAGACCCCAACGGAGGCCCAAAAGTTCCATTCCGGGCAGTTTTGGGATTTTGTTGTTTTCGGGCGTCAAATGAATTTTTCAGCGAGCGGTGATAATTTATAGGGAAAGTAGACATGTCAAGCTTTCCAGATAGTCGAGTTTCATAATCTATCGCCATCTACGTTGCCCTGTAGAACTCTCTAAACGGAAACCGCAACGGAGGCCCCAAAGTTCCATTTCGGGCAGTTTTGGGATTTTGGTGTTTTCGGGCGTCAAATGAATTTTTTGGCCAACGGTGAGAATTTATCTGGAAGGTAGACATGTCAAGCTTTCCAGATAGTCCAGTTTCATAGTCTATCGATATCTACATTGCCCTATAGAACTCGCTAAACGGAGACCCTAACGGAGGCCCAAAAGTTCCATTTCAGGCAGTTTTGGCATTTTGGTGTTTTTAGGTGTCAAATGAATTTTTCAGCGAGCGGTGATAATTTATCAGAAAAGTAGACTTGTCAAGCATTGCAGATAATCCAGGTTTATAATCTATTGACATCTACGTTACCCTGTAGAACTCGGCAAGCCGAGACCCCAACGGAGGCCCAAAAGTTCCATTTGGGCAGTTTTGGGATTTTGGCGTTTTCGGGCGTCAAATGAATTTTTCAGCGAACGGTTATAATTTATCTGGAAAGTAGACATGTCAAGCTTTCCAGATAGTCCAGTTTCATAATCTATTGTCATCTATGTTGCCCTGTAAAACTCGCTAAACGGAGACCGCAAGGGAGGCCCAAAAGTTCCATTTCGGCAAGTTTTGGGATTTTGGTGTTTTAGGGTGTCAAATGAATTTTTTAGCGAGCGGTGATAATTTATCTGGAAAGTAGACATGTCAACCTTTCCAAATAGTCTAGTTTCATAATCTATGGACATCTATATTACCCTATAGAACTCGCCAAGCCGAGACCCCAATGGAGGCCCAAAAGTTCCTTTTCTGGCAGTTTTGGGATTTTGGTGTTTTCGGGCGTCAAATGAATTTTTCAGCGAGTAGTGATAATTTATCTGGAAAGTTGACATGTCAACCTTTCCAAATAGTCTAGTTTCATAATCTATGGGCATACGTTGCCCTATAGAACTCGCTAAACTGAGACCCTAACGGAGGCCCAAAAGTTCCTTTTCGGGCAGTTTTGGGATTTTGGTGTTTTCGGGCGTCAAATGAATTTTTCAGCGAGCGGTGAGAATATATCGAGAAAGTAGACTTGTCAAGGTTTCTAGATAGTCCAGTTTCATAATCTATCGACATCTACGTTACCCTGTAGAACTCGCCAAGCCGAGACCCCAACGGAGGCCCAAAAGTTCCTTTTCGGGCAGTTTTGGGATTTTGGTGTTTTCGGGCGTCAAATGAATTTTTCAGTGAGCGGTGATAATTTATCGAGAAAGTAGACTTGTCAAGCTTTCTAGATAGTCCAGTTTCATAATCTATCAACATCTACGTTACCCTGTAGAACTCGCTAAACCGAGACCCCAACGGAGGCCCAAAAGTTCTATTCCGGGCAATTTTGGGATTTTGGTGTTTTCGGGCGTCAAATGAATTTTTCAGCGAGCGGTGATAATTTATGGGAAAAGTAGACTTGTCAAGCTTTCTAGATACTCAAGTTTCATAATCTATCGACATCTACGTCGCCCTGTAGAACTCGCTAAACGGAGACCACAACGGAGGCCCCAGAGTTCCATTTCGGTCAGTTTTTGGATTTTGCTGTTTTCGGGCGTCAAATGAATTTTTTAGCGAGCGGTGATAATTTATCAAGAAAGTAGACTTGTCAAACTTTCCAGATAGTCTAGTTTTATTATCTATCGACATATACGTTCCCCTGTAGCACTCAAAACCGAGATCCCAACGGTGGCCCAAAAGTTCCATTTCGGGCAGTTTTGGGATTTTGGTGTTTTCGGGCGTCAAATGAATTTTTCAGCGAGCGGTCATAATTTATCAAGAAAGTAGACTTGTCAAGCTTTGTAGATAATCCAGTTTCATAATCTATTGACATCTACGTTACCCTGTAGAACTCGGCAAGCCGAGACCCCAACAGAGGCCCAAAAGTTCCATTTCGGGCAGTTTTGGGATTTTGGCATTTTCGGGCGTCAAATGAATTTTTCAGCGAACGGTAATAATTTATCTGGAAAGTAGACATGTCAAGCTTTCCAGATAGTCCAGTTTTATAATCTATCGACATCTACGTTGCCCTGTAGAACTCGGTAAAAGGAGACTGCAACGGAGGCCCAAAAGTTCCATTTCGGACAGTTTTGCGATTTTTGTGTTTTAGGGCGCCAAATGAATTTTTCAGCGAGCGGTGATAATTTATCTGGAAAGAAGACATGTCAACCTTTCCAAATAGTCTAGTTTCATAATCTATGGACATCTACGTTACCCTGTAGAACTTGCCAAGCCGAGACCCCAACGGAGGCCCAAAAGTTCCTTTTCAGGCAGTTTTGGGATTTTGGTGTTTTCGGGCGTCAAATGAATTTTTCAGCCAGTGGTGATAATTTATCGATAAAGTAGACTTGTCAAGCTTTCTAGATAGTCCAGTTTCATAATCTATCGACATCTACGTTACCCTGTAGAACTCGCTAAACCGAGACCCCAATGGAGGCCCAAAAGTTCCATTCCGGGCAGTTTTGGGAGTTTGTTGTTTTCGGGCGTCAAATGAATTTTTCAGCTAGTGGTGATAATTTATGGGAAAGTAGACTTGTCAAGCTTTCCAGATAGTTGAGTTTCATAATCTATCAACATCTACGTTGCCCTGTAGAACTCGGTAAACGGAGACCGCAACGGAGGCCCAAAAGTTCCATTTCGGACAGTTTTGGGATTTTTGTGTTTTCGGGCGTCAAATGAATTTTTCAGCGAGCGGTGATAATTTATCTGGAAAGTAGACATGTCAACCTTTCCAAATAGTCTAGTTTCATAATCTATGGGCATCTACGTTGCCCTATAGAACTCACTAAACCGAGACCCTAACGGAGGCCCGAAAGTTCCTTTTCGGGCAGTTTTGGGATTTTGGTGTTTTCGGGCGTCAAATGAATTTTTCAGTGAGTGGTGATAATTTATCGAGAAAGTAGACTTGTCAAGCTTTCTAGATAGTCCAGTTTCATAATCTATTGACATCTACGTTACCCTGTAGAACTCGCTAAACTGAGACCCCAACGGAGGCCCAAAAGTTTCATTCCGGGCAGTTTTGGGATTTTGGTGTTTTCGGGCGTCAAATGAATTTTTCAGCGAGCGGTGATAATTTATCTGGAAAGTAGACATGTCAACCTTTCCAAATAGTCTAGTTTCATAATCTATGGGCATACGTTGCCCTATAGAACTCGCTAAACTGAGACCCTAACGGAGGCCCAAAAGTTCCTTTCCGGGCAGTTTTGGGATTTTGGTGTTTTCGGGCGTCAAATGAATTTTTCAGCGAGCGGTGAGAATATATCGAGAAAGTAGACTTGTCAAGGTTTCTAGATAGTCCAGTTTCATAATCTATCGACATCTACGTTACCCTGTAGAACTCGCCAAGCCGAGACCCCAACGGAGGCCCAAAAGTTCCTTTTCAGGCAGTTTTGGGATTTTGGTGTTTTCGGGCGTCAAATGAATTTTTCAGCCAGTGGTGATAATTTATCGATAAAGTAGACTTGTCAAGCTTTCTAGATAGTCCAGTTTCATAATCTATCGACATCTACGTTACCCTGTAGAACTCGCTAAACCGAGACCCCAACGGAGGCCCAAAAGTTCCATTCCGGGCAGTTTTGGGATTTTGTTGTTTTCGGGCGTCAAATGAATTTTTCAGCTAGTGGTGATAATTTATGGAAAGTAGACTTGTCAAGCTTTCCAGATAGTTGAGTTTCATAATCTATCAACATCTACGTTGCCCTGTAGAACTCGGTACACGGAGACCGCAACGGAGGCCCAAAAGTTCCATTTCGGACAGTTTTGGGATTTTCGTGTTTTAGGGCATCAAATGAATTTTTTAGCAAGCGGTGATAATTTATCTGGAAAGTAGACATGTCAACCTTTTCAAATAGTCTAGTTTCATAATCTATGGATATCTACGTTACCCTGTAGAACTCGGCAAGCCGAGACCCCAACGGAGGCCCAAAAGTTCCTTTTCAGGCAGTTTTGGGATTTTGGTGTTTTCGGGCGTCAAATGAATTTTTCAGAGAGCGGTGATAATTTATCGAGAAAGTAGACTTGTCAAGCTTTCTAGATAGTCCAGTTTCATAATCTATCGACATCTACGTTACCCTATAGAACTCGCTAAACTGAGACCCCAACGGAGGCCCAAAAGTTCCATTCCGGGCAGTTTTGGGATTTTGTTGTTTTCGGGCGTCAAATGAATTTTTCAGCGAGCGGTGATAATTTATAGGGAAAGTAGACATGTCAAGCTTTCCAGATAGTCGAGTTTCATAATCTATCGCCATCTACGTTGCCCTGTAGAACTCTCTAAACGGAAACCGCAACGGAGGCCCCAAAGTTCCATTTCGGGCAGTTTTGGGATTTTGGTGTTTTCGGGCGTCAAATGAATTTTTTGGCCAACGGTGAGAATTTATCTGGAAGGTAGACATGTCAAGCTTTCCAGATAGTCCAGTTTCATAGTCTATCGATATCTACGTTGCCCTATAGAACTCGCTAAACGGAGACCCTAACGGAGGCCCAAAAGTTCCATTTCAGGCAGTTTTGGCATTTTGGTGTTTTTAGGTGTCAAATGAATTTTTCAGCGAGCGGTGATAATTTATCAGAAAAGTAGACTTGTCAAGCATTGCAGATAATCCAGGTTTATAATCTATTGACATCTACGTTACCCTGTAGAACTCGGCAAGCCGAGACCCCAACGGAGGCCCAAAAGTTCCATTTGGGCAGTTTTGGGATTTTGGCGTTTTCGGGCGTCAAATGAATTTTTCAGCGAACGGTTATAATTTATCTGGAAAGTAGACATGTCAAGCTTTCCAGATAGTCCAGTTTCATAATCTATTGACATCTATGTTGCCCTGTAAAACTCGCTAAACGGAGACCGCAAGGGAGGCCCAAAAGTTCCATTTCGGCAAGTTTTGGGATTTTGGTGTTTTAGGGTGTCAAATGAATTTTTTAGCGAGCGGTGATAATTTATCTGGAAAGTAGACATGTCAACCTTTCCAAATAGTCTAGTTTCATAATCTATGGACATCTATATTACCCTATAGAACTCGCCAAGCCGAGACCCCAATGGAGGCCCAAAAGTTCCTTTTCTGGCAGTTTTGGGATTTTGGTGTTTTCGGGCGTCAAATGAATTTTTCAGCGAGTAGTGATAATTTATCTGGAAAGTTGACATGTCAACCTTTCCAAATAGTCTAGTTTCATAATCTATGGGCATCTACGTTGCCCTATAGAACTCGCTAAACCTAGACCCTAACGGAGGCCCAAAAGTTCCATTTTGATCAATTTTGTGATTTTTGTGCTTTCGGGCCTCAAATGAATTTTTAAGAGAGTGGTGATAATTTATCTGGAAAGTAGACATGTCAAGCTTTCCAGATAGTCCAGTTTTATAATCTATCGACATCTACGTTGCTCTGTAGAACTCACTAAACGGAGACTACAACGGAGGCCTAAAAGTTCCATTTCGGACAGTTTTGGGATTTTTGTGTTTTAGGGCGTCAAATGAATTTTTCAGTGAGCGGTGATAATTTATCTGGAAAGTAGACATGTCAATCTTTCCAAATAGTCTAGTTTCATAATCTATGGACATCTACGTTACCCTGTAGAACTCGCCAAGCCGAGACCCCAACGGAGGCCCAAAAGTTCCTTTTCGGGCAGTTTTGGGATTTTGGTGTTTTCGGGCGTCAAATGAATTTTTCAGTGATCGGTGATAATTTATCGAGAAAGTAGACTTGTCAAGCTTTCTAGATAGTCCAGTTTCATAATCTATCAACATCTACGTTACCCTGTAGAACTCGCTAAACCGAGACCCCAACGGAGGCCCAAAAGTTCTATTCCGGGCAATTTTGGGATTTTGGTGTTTTCAGGCGTCAAATGAATTTTTCAGCGAGCGGTGATAATTTATCGAGAAAGTAGACTTGTCAAGCTTTCTAGATAGTCCAGTTTCATAATCTATTGACATCTACGTTACCCTGTAGAACTCGCTAAACCGAGACCCCAACAGAGGCCCAAAAGTTCCATTCCGGGCAGTTTTGGGATTTTGTTGTTTTCGGGCGTCAAATGAATTTTTCAGCGAGCGGTGATAATTTATGGGGAAAGTAGACTTGTCAAGCTTTCCAGATAGTCTAGTTTCATAGTCTATCGACATCTACGTTGCCCTATAGAACTCATTGAACGGAGACCCTAACGGAGGCCCAAAAGTTCTATTTCAGGCAGTTTTGGCATTTTGGTGTTTTTAGGTGTCAAATGAATTTTTCAGCGAGCGGTGATAATTTATCGGGAAAGTAGACTTGTCTAGCTTTGCAGATAATCCAGTTTCATAATCTATTGACATCTACGTTACCCTGTAGAACTCGGCAAGCCAAGACCCCAACGGAGGCCCAAAAGTTCCATTTCGGGCAGTTTTGGGATTTTGGCGTTTTCAGGCGTCAAATGAATTTTTCAGTGAACGGTGATAATTTATCTGGAAAGTAGACATGTCAAGCTTTCCAGATAGTCCAGTTTTATAATCTATCGACATCGACATTGCCCTGTTGAACTCGCTAAACGGAGACCGCAACGGAGGCCCAAAAGTTCCATTTCGGCCAGTTTTGGGAATTTGGTGTTTTAGGGCGTCAAATGAATTTTTCAGCGAGCGGTGATAATTTATCTGTAAAGTAGACATGTCAACCTTTCCAAATAGTCTAGTTTCATAATCTATGGACATCTACATTACCCTGTAGAACTCGCCAAGCCGAGACCCCAACGGAGGCCCAAAAGTTCCTTTTCGGACAGTTTTGGGATTTTGGTGTTTTCGGGCGTCAAATGTATTTTTCAGCGAGCGGTGATAATTTATCGAGAAAGTAAGACTTGTCAAGATTTCTAGATAGTCCAGTTTCATAATCTATCGACATCTACATTACCTTGTAGAACTCGCTAAACCGAGACCCCAGCGGAGGCCCAAAAGTTCCTTTTCAGGCAGTTTTGGGATTTTGTTGTTTTCGGGCGTCAAATGAATTTTTCAGCGAGCGGTGATAATTTATGGAGAAAGTAGACATGTCAAGCTTTCCTGATAGTCAAGTTTCATAATCTATCGCCATCTACGTTGCCCTGTAGAACTCGCTAAACAGAGACCGCAACGGAGGCCCCAAAGTTCCATTTCGGGCAGTTTTGGGATTTTGGTGTTTCCGGGCGTCAAATGAATTTTTTGGCCAACGGTGAGAATTTATCTGGAAGGTAGACATGTCAAGCTTTCCAGATAGTCCAGTTTCATAGTCTATCGATATCTATGTTGCCCTATAGAACTCGCTAAACGGAGACCCTAACGGAGGCCCAAATGTTCCATTTCGGTCAGTTTTAGGATTTTTGTGTTTTAGGGCGTCAAATGAATTTTTCAGCGAGCGGTGATAATTTATCTGGAATGTAGACATGTCAACCTTTCCAAATAGTCTAGTTTCATAATCTATGGGCATCTACGTTGCCCTATAGAACTCGCTAAACCGAGACCCCAACGGAGGCCCAAAAGTTCTATTCCGGGCAATTTTGGGATTTTGGTGTTTTCAGGCGTCAAATGAATTTTTCAGCGAGCGGTGATAATTTATCGAGAAAGTAGACTTGTCAAGCTTTCTAGATAGTCCAGTTTCATAATCTATTGACATCTACGTTACCCTGTAGAACTCGCTAAACCGAGACCCCAACAGAGGCCCAAAAGTTCCATTCCAGGCAGTTTTGGGATTTTGTTGTTTTCGGGCGTCAAATGAATTTTTCAGCGAGCGGTGATAATTTATGGGGAAAGTAGACTTGTCAAGCTTTCCAGATAGTCTAGTTTCATAGTCTATCGACATCTACGTTGCCCTATAGAACTCATTGAACGGAGACCCTAACGGAGGCCCAAAAGTTCTATTTCAGGCAGTTTTGGCATTTTGGTGTTTTTAGGTGTCAAATGAATTTTTCAGCGAGCGGTGATAATTTATCGGGAAAGTAGACTTGTCCAGCTTTGCAGATAATCCAGTTTCATAATCTATTGACATCTACGTTACCCTGTAGAACTGGGCAAGCCAAGACCCCAACGGAGGCCCAAAAGTTCCATTTCGGGCAGTTTTGGGATTTTGGCGTTTTCAGGCGTCAAATGAATTTTTCAGTGAACGGTGATAATTTATCTGGAAAGTAGACATGTCAAGCTTTCCAGATAGTCCAGTTTTATAATCTATCGACATCGACATTGCCCTGTTGAACTCGCTAAACGGAGACCGCAACGGAGGCCCAAAAGTTCCATTTCGGCCAGTTTTGGGAATTTGGTGTTTTAGGGCGTCAAATGAATTTTTCAGCGGGCGGTGATAATTTATCTGTAAAGTAGACATGTCAACCTTTCCAAATAGTCTAGTTTCATAATCTATGGACATCTACATTACCCTGTAGAACTCGCCAAGCAGAGACCCCAACGGAGGCCCAAAAGTTCCTTTTCGGACAGTTTTGGGATTTTGGTGTTTTCGGGCGTCAAATGTATTTTTCAGCGAGCGGTGATAATTTATCGAGAAAGTAAGACTTGTCAAGATTTCTAGATAGTCCAGTTTCATAATCTATCGACATCTACATTACCTTGTAGAACTCGTTAAACCGAGACCCCAGCGGAGGCCCAAAAGTTCCTTTTCAGGCAGTTTTGGGATTTTGTTGTTTTCGGGCGTCAAATGAATTTTTCAGCGAGCGGTGATAATTTATGGAGAAAGTAGACATGTCAAGCTTTCCTGATAGTCAAGTTTCATAATCTATCGCCATCTACGTTGCCCTGTAGAACTCGCTAAACAGAGACCGCAACGGAGGCCCCAAAGTTCCATTTCGGGCAGTTTTGGGATTTTGGTGTTTCCGGGCGTCAAATGAATTTTTTGGCCAACGGTGAGAATTTATCTGGAAGGTAGACATGTCAAGCTTTCCATATAGTCCAGTTTCATAGTCTATCGATATCTATGTTGCCCTATAGAACTCGCTAAACGGAGACCCTAACGGAGGCCCAAAAGTTCCATTTCGGTCAGTTTTAGGATTTTTGTGTTTTAGGGCGTCAAATGAATTTTTCAGCGAGCGGTGATAATTTATCTGGAATGTAGACATGTCAACCTTTCCAAATAGTCTAGTTTCATAATCTATGGGCATCTACGTTGCCCTCTAGAACTCGCTAAACCGAGACCCTAACGGAGGCCCAAAAGTTCCTTTTCGGGCAGTTTTGGGATTTTGGTATTTTCGGGCGTCAAATGAATTTTTCAGCGAGCGGTGATAATTTATTGAGAAAGTAAGACTTGTCAAGATTTCTAGATAGTCCAGTTTCATAATCTATCGACATCTACGTTACCTTGTAGAACTCGCTAAACTGAGACCCCAGCAGAGGCCCAAAAGTTTCATTCCGGGCAGTTTTGGGATTTTGGTGTTTTCGGGCGTTAAATGAATTTTTCAGCGAGCGGTGATAATTTATGGGGAAAGTAGACTTGTCAAGCTTTCCAGATAGTCGAGTTTCATAATCTATCGACATCAACGTTGCCCTGTAGAACTCGCTAAACGGAGAACCCAGAGTTCCATTCCGGGCAATTTTAGGATTTTGGTGTTTTCAGGCGTCAAATGAATTTTTCAGCGAGCGGTGATAATTTATGGGGAAAGTAGACTTGTCAAGCTTTCCAGATAGTCGAGTTTCATAATCTATCGACATCTACATTGCCCTGTAGAACTTGCTAAATGGAGACCGCAATGGAGGCCCCAAAGTTCCATTTTCGGCAGTTTGGGGATTTTGGTGTTTTCGAGCGTCAAATTAATTTTTCAGCGAGCGGTGATAATTTATCAGGAAAGTAGACTTGTCAAGCTTTTCAGATAGTCTAGTTTCATAGTCTAGCGACATCTATATTGCCCTGTAGAAATCGCCAAGCTGAGACCCCAACGGAGGCCCAAAAGTTCCATTTCGGGCAGTTTTGGGATTTTGGTGTTTTCGGGTGTCAAATGAATTTTTCAGTGAGCGGTGATAATTTATCTAGAAAGTGGACATGTCAAGCTTTCCAGATAGTCCAGTTTCATAATCTATCGATATCTACATTGCCCTATAGAACTCGTAAAACGGAGACCACAACGGAGGCCCAAAAGTTCCTTTTCGGGCAGTTTTGGGATTTTGGTGTTTTCGGGAGTCAAATGAATTTTTCAGTGAGCGGTGATAATTTAACGGGAAAGTAGACTTGTCAAGATTTCTAGATAGTCTAGTTTCATTATCTATCGACATCTATGTTCCACTGTAGCACTCGCCAAACTAAGACCCCAACGGAGGCCCAAAAGTTCCATTTCGGGCAGTTTTGGAATTTTGGTGTTTTCGGGCGTCAAATGAATTTTTCAGTGAGCGGTGATAATTTATCTGGAAAGTAGACATTTCAATCTTTCCAGATAGTCCAGTTTTATAATCTATCGACATCTACGTTGCCCTGTAGAACTCACTAAACGTAGACCATAACGGAGGCCCCAAAGTTCCATTTCGGGCAGTTTTGGGATTTTGGAGTTTTCGGACGTCAAATGAATTTTTCAGGGAGCGGTGATAATTTATGGGGAAAGTAGAGTTGTCAAACTTTCCAGATAGTCTAGTTTCATAATCTATTGACATCTATGTTCCCCTGTAGCACTCGGCAAACAGAGACCCCAACGGAGGCCCAAAAGTTCCATTTCGGGCAGTTTTGGGATTTTGGTGTTTTTGGGCGTCAAATGAATTTTTCAGTGAGCGGTGATAATTTATCGGGAAAGTACACTTGTCAATATTTCTAGATAGTCCAGTTTTATAATCTATCGACATTGACGTTGCCCTGTAGAACTCGCTAAACGGAGACCGCAACGGAGGCCCAAAAGTTCCATTTCGGCCAGTTTTGGGATTTTGGTGTTTTAGGGCGCAAATAAATTTTTCAGCGAGCGGTGATAATTTATCTGGAAAGTAGACATGTCAAGCTTTCCAGATAGTCCAGTTTCATAATCTATCGACATCTACGTTGCCCTGTAGAACTCGCTAAACGGAGACCGCAACGGGGGCCCCAAAGTTCTATTTCGGGCAGTTTTGGGATTTTGGTGTTTTCAGGTGTCAAATGAATTTTTCAGCAAGCGGTGATAATTTATGGGGAAAGTAGAATTGTCAAGCTTTCCAGATAGTCTAGTTTCATAATCTATCGACATCTACGTTCCCCTGTAGCACTCGCTAAACGGAGGCAGCAACGGGGGCCCCAAAGTTCTATTTCGAGCAGTTTTGGGATTTTGGTGTTTTCGGGTGTCAAATGAATTTTTCAGCTAGCGGTGATAATTTATGGGCAAAGTAGACTTGTCAAGCTTTCCAGATAGTCGAGTTTCACAATCTATCGACATCTATGTTGCCCTGTAGAACTCGCTAAACGGAGACCGCAACGGAGGCCCTAGAGTTCCATTTCGGGTAGTTTTGGGATTTTGGTGTTTTCGGGCGCCAAATGAATTTTTCAGCGTGGGGTGATAATTTATCGGGAAAGTAGACTTTTCAAGATTTCCAGATAGTCCAGTTTCATAATATATCGACATCTACGTTGCCCTGTAGAACTCGCTAAACGATGACAGCAACGGGGGCCCCAAAGTTCTATTTCGGGCAGTTTTGGGATTTTGGTGTTTTCAGGTGTCAAATGAATTTTTCAGCAAGCGGTGATAATTTATGGGGAAAGTAGAATTGTCAAGCTTTCCAGATAGTCTAGTTTCATAATCTATCGACATCTACGTTCCCCTGTAGCACTCGCCAAACCGAGACCCCAATGGAGGCCCAAAAGTTCTATTTCGGGCAGTTTTGGGATTTTGGTGTTTTCGGGCGTCAAATGAATTTTTTAGCGAGCGGTGATAATTTATCCAGAAAGTAGACTTGTCAATCCTTCTAGATAGTCTAGTTTCATTATCTATCGACATCTACGTTCCCCTGTAGAACTCGCTAAACTGAGACCCCAACGGAGGCCCAAAAGTTCCATTTCAGGCAGTTTTGGGATTTTGATGTTTTCGGGCGTCAAATGAATTTTTCAGTGAGCGGTGATAATTTATCAAGAAATTAGACTTGTCAAGCTTTCCAGATAGTCTAGTTTCATTCTACGTTACCCTGTAGAACTCGCCAAGCCGAGACCCCAACGGAGGCCCAAAAGTTCCATTTCGGGCAGTTTTGTGATTTTGGTGTTTTCGTATGTCAAATGAATTTTTTTAGCGAGCGGTGACAATTTATCTGGAAAGTAGACATGTCAAGCTTTGCAGATAGTCCAGTTTCATAATCTATTGACATTTACGTTACCCTATAGAACTCGCCAAGCCGAGACCCCAGCGGAGGCCCAAAATTTCCATTTCAGACACTTGTGGGATTTTGGGGTTTTTGGGCGTCAAATGAATTTTTCAGCGAGCGGTGATAATTTATTGGGAAAGTAGACTTGTCAAGCTTTCCAGATAGTCTAGTTTTATAGTCCATCGACATCTATGTTGCCCTGTAGAACTCGCTAAACTGAGACCCCAACGGAGGCCCAAAAGTTCCATTTCGGTCAGTTTTGGGATTTTAGTGTTTTCGGGCGTCAAATGAATTTTTCAATGAGCAGCGATAATTTATAGGGAGAGTAGACTTGTCAAACTTTCCAGATAGTCCAGTTTCATAATCTATTGACATCTACGTTACCGTGTAGAACTCGCCAAGCTGAGACCCCAACGGAGGCCCCAAAGTTTTATTCTGAGCAGTTTTGTGATTTTGGTGTTTTCGGTCGTCAAATGAATTTATCAGCGAGCAGTGATAATTTATCTGGAAAGTAGACATGCAATCTTTGCAGATAGTCCAGTTTCATAATCTATCGACATCTATGTTCCCCTGTAGCACTCGCCAAACTGAGACCCCAACGAAGGCCAAAGGGTTCCTTCTCACATAGTTCTGGGATTTTGGTGTTTTCGGGCGTCAAATAAATTTTTCAGCGAGCGGTGATAATTTATCAGGAAAGTAGACTTGTCAAGATTTCTAGATAGTCTAGTTTCATTATCTATCGACATCTATTTTCCACTGTAGCACTCGCCAAACTGAGACCCCAACGGAGGCCCAAAAGTTCCATTTTGACCAGTTTTGGGATTTTGGTGTTTTTGGGCGTCAAATGAATTTTTCAGCAAGCAATGATAATTTATTGGGAAAGTAGACTTGTCAAGCTTTCCAGATAGTCTAGTTTCATAATCTATCAACATCTACGTTGCCCTGTAGAACATGCCAAGCCGAGACCCTAATAGAGGCCCAAAAGATCCATTTCGAGCATTTTTGGGATTTTGGTATTTTTGGGCGTGAAATGAATTTTTCAGGGAGCAGTGATAATTTATCAGGAAAGTATACTTGTCAAGCTTTCTAGACAGTCTAGTTTCATTATCTATCGACATCTACATTCCCCTGTAGCACTCGCCAAACCGAGACACCAACGGAGGCCTACAAGTTCCATTCCGGGTAGTTTTGGGATTTTGGAGTTTTTGGGTGTCAAATGAATTTTTCAGCGAGCGGTGATAATTTATCTGGAAAGTAGACTTGTCAAGGTTTTCAGATAGTCCAGTTTCATAATCTATGGAAATCTACATTGCCCTGTAGAACTTGCTAAACTGAGACCCCAACGGACCCTAAAAAGTTACATTTCGGGCAGTTTTGGGATTTTAGTATTTTCGCGTGTCAAATGAATTTTTCAGCAAGCGGTGATAATTTATCAGGAAAGTAGACTTGTCAAGCTTTCTAGATAGTCTAGTTTCATTATCTATCGACATCTATATTCCCCTGTAGAACTCGCTAAACCGAGACACCAACGAAAGCCCAAAATTTCAATTTCGGGCAGTTTTGGGATTTTGGTGTTTTCGAGTGTCAAATGAATTTTTCAACGAGCGGTGATAATTTATTTGGAAAGTAGACTTGTCAAGCTTTCCATATAGTCCAGTTTCATAATCTATCGACATCTACGTTACCCTGTAGAACTCGCTAAACCGAGACACCAACGGAAGCCCAAAAGTTCCATTTCGGGCAGTTTTGGATTTTGGTGTTTTCGAGCGTCAAATGAATTTTTCAGTGAGCGGTGATAATTTATCGGGAAAGTAGACATGCAAGCTTTCCAGATAGTCCAGTTTCATAATCTATTGACATCTATGTTCCCCTGTAGCACTCGCCAAACTGAGACCCCAACGAAGGCCAAAGTGTTCCTTCTCGGATAATTCTGGGATTTTGGTGTTTTCGGGCGTCAAATAAATTTTTCAGCGAGCGGTGATAATTTATCAGGAAAGTAGACTTGTCAAGCTTTCTAGATAGTCTAGTTTCATTATCTATCGACATCTATTTTCCACTGTAGCACTCGCCAAACTGAGACCCCAACGGAGGCCCAAAAGTTCCATTTTGACCAGTTTTGGGATTTTGGTGTTTTTGGGCGTCAAATGAATTTTTCAGCAAGCAGTGATAATTTATTGCGAAAGTAGACTTGTCAAGCTTTCCAGATAGTCTAGTTTCATAATCTATCAACATCTATGTTGCCCTGTAGAACAGGCCAAGCCGAGACCCTAACGGAGGCCCAAAAGATCCATTTCGAGCATTTTTGGGATTTTGGTGTTTTCGGGTGTGAAATAAATTTTTCAGGGAGCAGTGATAATTTATCGGGAATGTAGACTTGTCAAGCTTTCTAGGTAGTCTAGTTTCATTATCTATCGACATCTACATTCCCCTGTAGCACTCGCCAAACCTAGACACCAACGGAGGCCCACAAGTTCCATTCCGGGTAGTTTTGGGATTTTGGAGTTTTTGGGCGTCAAATAAATTTTTCAGCGAGCGGTGATAATTTATCTGGAAAGTAGACTTGTCAAGGTTTCCAGATAGTCCAGTTTCATAATCTATGGACATCTACATTGCCCTGTAGAACTCGCTAAACTGAGACCCCAACGGACCCTAAAAAGTTACATTTCGGGCAGTTTTGGGATTTTGGTGTTTTCGGGTGTCAAATGAATTTTTCAGCGAGCGGTGATAATTTATCAGGAAAGTAGACTTGTCAAGCTTTCTAGACAGTCTAGTTTCATTATCTATCGACATCTACATTCCCCTGCAGAACTCGCTAAACCGAGACACCAACGGAAGCCCAAAATTTCAATTTCGGGCAGTTTTGGGATTTTGGTGTTTTCGAGTGTCAAATGAATTTTTCAGCGAGCGGTGATAATTTATTTGGAAAGTAGACTTGTCAAGCTTTCCATATAGTCCAGTTTCATAATCTATCGACATCTACGTTACCCTGTAGAACTCGCTAAACCGAGACACCAACGGAAGCCCAAAAGTTCCATTTCGGGCAGTTTTGGATTTTGGTGTTTTCGAGTGTCAAATGAATTTTTCAGTGAGCGGTGATAATTTATCGGAAAAGTAGACATGCAAGCTTTCCAGATAGTCCAGTTTCATAATCTATCGACATCTATGTTCCCCTGTAGCACTCGCCAAACTGAGACCCCAACGAAGGCCAAAGGGTTCCTTCTCGGATAATTCTGGGATTTTGGTGTTTTCGGGCGTCAAATAAATTTTTCAGCGAGTGGTGATAATTTATCAGGAAAGTAGACTTGTCAAGCTTTCTAGATAGTCTAGTTTCATTATCTATCGACATCTATTTTCCACTGTAGCACTCGCCAAACTGAGACCCCAACGGAGGCCCAAAAGTTCCATTTTGACCAGTTTTGGGATTTTGGTGTTTTTGGGCGTCAAATGAATTTTTCAGCAAGCAGTGATAATTTATTGCGAAAGTAGACTTGTCAAGCTTTCCAGATAGTCTAGTTTCATAATCTATCAACATCTATGTTGCCCTGTAGAACAGGCCAAGCCGAGACCCTAACGGAGGCCCAAAAGATCCATTTCGAGCATTTTTGGGATTTTGGTGTTTTCGGGTGTGAAATAAATTTTTCAGGGAGCAGTGATAATTTATCGGGAATGTAGACTTGTCAAGCTTTCTAGGTAGTCTAGTTTCATTATCTATCGACATCTACATTCCCCTGTAGCACTCGCCAAACCTAGACACCAACGGAGGCCCACAAGTTCCATTCCGGGTAGTTTTGGGATTTTGGAGTTTTTGGGCGTCAAATAAATTTTTCAGCGAGCGGTGATAATTTATCTGGAAAGTAGACTTGTCAAGGTTTCCAGATAGTCCAGTTTCATAATCTATGGACATCTACATTGCCCTGTAGAACTCGCTAAACTGAGACCCCAACGGACCCTAAAAAGTTACATTTCGGGCAGTTTTGGGATTTTGGTGTTTTCGGGTGTCAAATGAATTTTTCAGCGAGCGGTGATAATTTATCAGGAAAGTAGACTTGTCAAGCTTTCTAGACAGTCTAGTTTCATTATCTATCGACATCTACATTCCCCTGCAGAACTCGCTAAACCGAGACACCAACGGAAGCCCAAAATTTCAATTTCGGGCAGTTTTGGGATTTTGGTGTTTTCGAGTGTCAAATGAATTTTTCAGCGAGCGGTGATAATTTATTTGGAAAGTAGACTTGTCAAGCTTTCCATATAGTCCAGTTTCATAATCTATCGACATCTACGTTACCCTGTAGAACTCGCTAAACCGAGACACCAACGGAAGCCCAAAAGTTCCATTTCGGGCAGTTTTGGATTTTGGTGTTTTCGAGTGTCAAATGAATTTTTCAGTGAGCGGTGATAATTTATCGGAAAAGTAGACATGCAAGCTTTCCAGATAGTCCAGTTTCATAATCTATCGACATCTATGTTCCCCTGTAGCACTCGCCAAACTGAGACCCCAACGAAGGCCAAAGGGTTCCTTCTCGGATAATTCTGGGATTTTGGTGTTTTCGGGCGTCAAATAAATTTTTCAGCGAGTGGTGATAATTTATCAGGAAAGTAGACTTGTCAAGCTTTCTAGATAGTCTAGTTTCATTATCTATCGACATCTATTTTCCACTGTAGCACTCGCCAAACTGAGACCCCAACGGAGGCCCAAAAGTTCCATTTTGACCAGTTTTGGGATTTTGGTGTTTTTGGGCGTCAAATGAATTTTTCAGCAAGCAGTGATAATTTATTGGGAAAGTAGACTTGTCAAGATTTCCAGATAGTCTAGTTTTATAATCTATCAACATCTACGTTGCCCTGTAGAACAGGCCAAGCCGAGACCCTAACGGAGGCCCAAAAGATCCATTTCGAGCATTTTTGGGATTTTGGTGTTTTCGGGTGTGAAATAAATTTTTCAGGGAGCAGTGATAATTTATTGGGAATGTAGACTTGTCAAGCTTTCTAGGTAGTCTAGTTTCATTATCTATCGACATCTACATTCCCCTGTAGCACTCGCCAAACCTAGACACCAACGGAGGCCCACAAGTTCCATTCCGGGTAGTTTTGGGATTTTGGAGTTATTGGGCGTCATATAAATTTTTCAGCGAGCGGTGATAATTTATCTGGAAAGTAGACTTGTCAAGGTTTCCAGATAGTCCAGTTTCATAATCTATGGACATCTACATTGCCCTGTAGAACTCGCTAAACTGAGACCCCAACGAACCCTAAAAAGTTACATTTCGGGCAGTTTTGGGATTTTGGTGTTTTCGGGTGTCAAATGAATTTTTCAGCGAACGGTGATAATTTATCAGGAAAGTAGACTTGTCAAGCTTTCCAGATAGTCCAGTTTCATAATCTATTGACATCTACGTTGCCCTATAGAACTCGCCAAGACGAAACCCCAACGGAGGCCCAAAAGTTCCATTTCAGACAGTTTTGGGATTTTGCTGTTTTCGGGCGTCAAAAGAATTTTTCAGCGAGCGGTGATAATTTATCGAGAAAGTAGACTTGTCAAGCTTTCCAGATAGTCTAGTTTCATAATCTATCGACATCTATGTTACCCTGTAGAACTCGCTAAACCGAGACACCAACGGAAGCCCAAAAGTTCCATTTCGGGCAGTTTTGGGATTTTGGTGTTTTTGGGCGTCAAATGAATTTTTCAGGGAGCGGTGATAATTTATCGGGAAAGTAGACATGTCAAGATTTCTAGATAGTCTAGTTTCATTATCTATCGACATTTACGTTCCCCTGTAGCACTCGCCAAACGGAGACCGCAACGGAGGCCCCAAAGTTCCATTTCGGGCATTTTTGGGATTTTGGTGTTTTCGGGTGTCAAATGAATTTTTCAGTGATCGGTGATAATTTATTGGGAAAGTAGACATGTCAAGCTTTCTAGATAGTCTAGTTTCATTATCTATCAACATCTACGTTCCCCTGTAGCACTCGCCAAACAGAGACCGCAACGGAGGCCCAAAAGTTCCTTTTCGGGCAGTTTTGGGATTTCGGTGTTTTCGGGTGTCAAATGAATTTTTCAGCGAGCGGTGATAATTTGTGGGGAATGTAGACTTGTCAAGCTTTTCAGATAGTCTAGTTTCATAATCTATCGACATCTACGTTGTTCTGTAGAACACGCCAAGCCAAGACCCTAACGGAGGCCCAAAAGATCCATTTCAGGGATTTTTGGGATTTTGGTGTTTTCAGGAGTCAAATGAATTTTTCAGTGAGCGGTGATAATTTATCGGGAAAGTAGACTTATCAAGCTTTCTAGATAGTCCAGTTTCATAAGCTATTGACGTCTACATTCCCCTGTAGCACTCGCCAAACTGAGACCCCAACGGAGGCCCAAAAGTTCCATTTCGGGCAGTTTTGGGATTTTGGTGTTTTCGGGTGTCAAATGAATTTTTCAGCGAGCGGTGATAATTTATTGGGAAAGTAGACTTTTCAAGCTTTCCAGATAGTCCAGTTTCATAAGCTATCAACATCTACGTTACCCTGTAGAACTCGCCAAGCCGAGACCCCAACGGAGGCCCAAAAGTTCCATTACAGGCATTTTTGGGATTTTGGTGTTTTTGGCCGTCAAATAAATTTTTCAGCGAGTGGTGATAATTTATTCGGAAAGTAGACATCTCAACCGTTCCAGATAGTCTAGTTTCATAATCTATCGATGTCTACGTTCCCTTGTAGCACTCGCCAAACCGAGACCCCAACGGAGGCCCAAAAGTTCCATTTTGGGCAGTTTTGGGATTTTGGTGTTTTCGGACGTCAAATGAATTTTTCAGCGAGCGGTGATAATTTATCTGGAAAGTAGACATGTCAAGCTTTCCAGATAGTCCAGTTTCATAATATATCGACATCTACGTTGCCCTGTAGAACTCGCTAAACGGTGACAGCAACGGGGGCCCCAAAGTTCTATTTCGGGCAGTTTTGGGATTTTGGTGTTTTCGGGTGTCAAATGAATTTTTCAGCGAGCGATAATAATTTATGGGGAAAGTAGACTTGTCAAGCTTTCCAGATAGTCTAGTTTCATAATCTATCGACATCTACGTAACCCTGTAGAACTCGCCAAGCCGAGACCCCAACAGAGGCCCAAAAGATCCATTTCGGGCATTTTTGGGATTTTGGTGTTTCGGGCGTCAAATGAATTTTTTATCAAGGGGTGATAATTTATCGGGAAAGTAGACTTGTCAAGCTTTCTAGATAGTCTAGTTTCATTATCTATGGACATCTACATTACCCTGTAGAACTCGCTAAACTGAGACCCCAACGAACCCTAAAAAGTTACATTTTGGGCAGTTTTGGGATTTTGGTGTTTTCGGGTGTCAAATGAATTTTTCAGCGAACGGTGATAATTTATCAGGAAAGTAGACTTGTCAAGCTTTCCAGATAGTCCAGTTTCATAATCTATTGACATCTACGTTGCCCTATAGAACTCGCCAAGACGAAACCCCAACGGAGGCCCAAAAGTTCCATTTCAGACAGTTTTGGGATTTTGGTGTTTTCGGGCGTCAAAAGAATTTTTCAGTGAGCGGTGATAATTTATCGGGAAAGTAGACTTCTCAAGCTTTCCAGATAGTCTAGTTTCATAATCTATCAACATCTACGTTGCCCTGTAGAACACGCCAAGCCAAGACCCCAATGGAGGCCCAAAAGATCCATTACGGGCATTTTTGGGATTTTGGTGTTTCGGGCGTCAAATGAATTTTTTATTGAGGGGTGATAATTTATCGAGAAAGTAGACTTGTCAAGCTTTCTAGATAGTCTAGTTTCATTATCAATCAACATCTATGTTGCCCTGTAGGACTAGCCAAACTAAGACCCCAATGGACCCTAAAAAGTTACATTTCGGGCAGTTTTGGGATTTTGGTGTTTTCGGGTGTCAAATGAATTTTTCAGCGAGCGGTGATAATTTATCGGGAAAGTACACTTCTCAAGCTTTCCAGATAGTCTAGTTTCATAAGCTATCAACATCTACGTTACGCTGTAGAACTCGTCAAGCCGAGACCCCAACGGAGGCCCAAAATTTCCATTACAGGCATTTTTGGGATTTTGGTGTTTTCGGCCGTCAAATGAATTTTTCAGCGAGCGGTGATAATTTATCTGGAAAGTAGACATCTCAAGCGTTCTAGATAGTCTAGTTTCATAATCTATCGATGTCTACGTTCCCCTGTAGCACTCGCCAAACCGAGACCCCAACGGAGACCCAAAAGTTCCATTTCGGGCAGTTTTAGGATTTTGGTGTTTTCGGACGTCAAATGAATTTTTCAGTGAGCGGTGATAATTTATCTAGAAAGTAGACTTGTCAAGGTTTCCAGATAGTCTAGTTTCATAATCAATGGACATCTACGTTGCCCTGTAGAACTCGATAAACTGAGACCGCAATGGAGGCCCAAAAGTTCCATTTTAACCAGTTTTGGGATTTTGGTGTTTTCAAGCGTCAAATGAATTTTTCAGCGAGCGGTAATAATTTATTGGGAAAGTTGACTTGTCAAGCTTTCCAGATAGTCTAGTTTCATAATCTATCGACATCTACGTAACCCTGTATAACTCGCCAAGCCGAGACCCCAACGGAGGCCCAAAAGTTCCATTACGGGCAGTTTTGGGATTTTGGTATCTTCGGCCGTCAAATGAATTTTTTAGCGAGCAGTGATAATTTATCTGGAAAGTAGACATGTCAAGTATTCCAGATAGTCTAGTTTCATAATCTATCGACGTCTACATTCCCCTGTAGCACTCGCCAAACCGAGACCCCAATGATGGCCAAAAAGTTCCTTTTCGGATAGTTCTGGGATTTTGGTGTTTTCGCGTCAAATGAATTTTTCAGCGAGCGGTGATAATTTATTGGGAAAGTAGACTTGTCAAGATTTCCAGATAGTCCAGTTTCATAAGCTATTGACATCTACATTCCCTTGTAGCACTCGCCAAACCGTGACCCCAACGGAGGCCCAAAAGTTCCATTTCAGACAGTTTTAGGATTTTGGTGTTTTCGGGCGTCAAATGAATTTTTCAGCATGCGATGATAATTTATCGAGAAAGTAGACTTGTCAAGCTTTCTAGATAGTCCAGTTTCATAATCTATTGACGTCTAAATTACCCTGTAGAACTCGCCAAATCGAGACCCCAACGGAGGCCCAAAAGTTCCATTTCGGGCAATTTTGGATTTTGGTGTTTTCAGGCGTCAAATGAATTTTTCAACGAGCGGTGATAATTTATCGGGAAAGTAGACTTGTCAAGGTTTCCAGATAGTCCAGTTTCATAATCTATAGACATCTACGTTCCCCTGTAGCACTCGCCAAACCAAGACCCTAACGGAGGCACAAAAGTTTCATTTCGGGCAGTTTTGGGATTTTGGTGCTTTCGGGCGTGAAATGAATTTTTCAGCATGCGATGATAATTTATCGAGAAAGTAGACTTGTCAAGCTTTCCAGATAGTCCAGTTTCATAATCTATTGACGTCTAAGTTACCCTGTAGAACTCGCCAAATCGAGACCCCAACGGAGGCCCAAAAGTTCCATTTCGGGCAGTTTTGGATTTTGGTGTTTTCGGGCGTCAAATGAATTTTTTAGCGAGCGGTGATAATTTGTCAGGAAAGTAAACTAGTGAAGCTTTCCAGATAGTCTAGTTTCATAATCTATCAATATCTATGTTGCCCTGTAGGACTAGCTAAACTGAGACCCCAATGGACCCTAAAAAGTTACATTTCGGGCAGTTTTGGGATTTTGGTGTTTTCGGGCGTCAAATGAACTTTTCAGCGAGGGGTGATAATTTATCAGGAAAGTAGACTTGTCAAGCTTTCCAGAACTTTTGGGCCATCGTGTGGTGTGGGTTTGGCAATTTCTACAGGGCAACGTCGACGTCGATAACTTATGAAACTGGACTCCCTGGAAAGCTTGGCAAGTCTACTTTGGAGATAAATTATCACCGCTCGCAGAAAGATTCATCTGACGCCCGAAAACACAAAAACCCAGAAACTGTCCGAAAGGGAACTTTTGTGCCATCGCCTGGTGTGGGTTTGGCAATTTCTACAGGGCAACGTCGACGTCGATAAATTACAAAACTGGACTCCCTGGAAAGCTTGGCAAGTCTACTTTGGAGATAAATTATCACCGCTCGCAGAAAGATTCATCTGACGCCCGAAAACACAAAAACCCAGAAACTGTCTGAAAGGGAACTTTTGTGCCATCGCCTGGTGTGGGTTTGGAAATTTCTACAGGGCAACATCGACGTCGATAAATTACGAAACTGGACTCCCTGGAAAGCTTGGCAAGTCTACTTTGCAGATAAATTATCACCGCCCGCAGAAAGATTCATCTGACGCTCGAAAACACAAAAACCCAGAAACTGTTCGAAAGGGAACTTTTGTGCCATCGCCTGGTGTGGGTTTGGCAATTTCTACAGGGCAACGTCGACGTCGATAAATTACGAAACTGGACTCCCTGGAAAGCTTGGCAAGTCTACTTTGCAGATAAATTATCACCGCCCGCAGAAAGATTCATCTGACGCCCAAAAACACAAAAATCCCAAAACTGTCCGAAATGGAACTTTTGGGCCATCATGTGGTGTGGGTTTGGATATTTCTACGGGGCAACATCGACATCGATAAATTATGAAACTAGACTCCCTGGAAAGCTTGGCAAGTCTACTTTATAGATAAATTATCACCGCCCACAGAAAAATTCATCTGACACCCGAAAACACAAAAATCCCAAAACTGTCAGAAATGGAACTTTTGGGCCATCGTGTGGTGTGGGTTTGGCAATTTCTACGGGGTAATGTCGACGTCGATAAATTAAGAAACTGGACTCCCTGGAAAGCTTGGCAAGTCTACTTTGCAGATAAATTATTACCGCCCACAGAAAAATTCATCTGACACCCGAAAACACAAAAATCCCAAAACTGTCCGAAATGGAACTTTTGGGCCATCGTGTGGTGTGGGTTTTGCAATTTCTACAGGGCAACGTCGACGTCGATAAATTATGAAACTAGAGTCCCTGGAAAGCTTGGCAAGTATACTTTACAGATAAATTATCACCGCCTACAGAAAAATATATCTGACTCCCGAAAACACTAAAACCCTAAAACTGTCCGAAATGGAACTTTTAGGCCATCGTGTGGTGTGGGTTTGGCAATTTCTACAGGGCAACATCGACGTTGATAAATTATGTAAATGGACTCCCTGGAAAGCTTGGCAAGTCTACTTTGCAGATAAATTATCACGCCTGCAGAAAATTCATCTGACGCCTGAAAACACACAAATCGCAAAACTGTCCAAAATGGAACTTTTGGGCCATCGTTTGGTGTGGGTTTGGCAATTTCTACAGGGCAACGTCGACATCGATAAATTATGAAACTAGAGTCCTGGAAATCTTGGCAAGTCTACTTTACAGATAAATTATCACCGCCTACAGAAAAATTCATCTGACACTCGAAAACACAAAAATCCCAAAACTGTCCGAAATGGAACTTTTGGGCCATCGTCTGGTCTGGGTTTGGCAATTTCTACAGGGCAACGTTGACGTCGATAAATTATGAAACCGGACTCCCTGGAAAGCTTGGCAAGTCTACTTTGCAGATAAATTATCGCCGCTCGCAGAAAAATTCATCTGACACCCGAAAACACAAAAATCCCAAAACTGTCCGAAATGGAACTTTTGGGCCATCGTCTGGTCTGGGTTTGGCAATTTCTACAGGGCAACGTCGACGTCGATAAATTATGAAACTGGACTCCCTGGAAAGCTTGGCAAGTCTACTTTGCAGATAAATTATCGCCGCTCGCAGAAAAATTCATCTGACACCCGAAAACACAAAAATCCCAAAACTGTCCGAAATGGAACTTTTGGGCCATCGTCTGGTCTGGGTTTGGCAATTTCTAAAGGCCAACGTCGACGTCGATAAATTATGAAACTGGACTCCCTGGAAAGCTTGGCAAATCTACTTTCCAGATAAATTATCACCGCTTGCAGAAAAATTCATCTGACACCCGAAAACACAAAAATCCCAAAACTGTCCGAAATGGAACTTTTGGGGTCATCGTCTGGTCTATGTTTGGCAATTTCTACAAGGCAACGTAGACGTCGATAAATTATGAAACCGGACTCCCTGGAAAGCTTGGCAAGTCTACTTTGCAGATAAATTATTGCCGCTCGCAGAAAAATTCATCTGACACACGAAAACACAAAAATCCCAAAACTGTCCGAAATGGAACTTTTGGGCCATCGTCTGGTCTGGGTTTGGCAATTTCTACAGGGCAACGTCGACGTCGATAAATTATGAAACCGGATTACTTGGAAATCTTGGCAAGTCTACTTTGCAGATAAATTATCGCCGCTCGCAGAAAAATTCATCTGACACCCGAAAACACAAAAATCTTAAAACTGTCCAAAATGGAACTTTTGGGCCATCGTCATGTCTGGGTTTGGCAATTTCTACAGGGCAACGTAGATGTCGATAAATTATGAAACCAGACTCCCTGGAAAGCTTGGCAAGTCTACTTTCCAGAAAAATTAGCACCGCCCGCAGAAAAATTCATCTGACGCCCGAAAACACAAAAATCCCAAAACTGTCCAAAATGGAACTTTTGGGCCATCGTCTGGTGTGGGTTTGGCAATTTCTACAGGGCAACGTCGACGTCGATAAATTATGAAACTGGACTCCCTGGAAAGCTTGGCAAGTCTACTTTGCGGATAAATTATCGCCGCTAGCAGAACAATTTATCTGACACCCGAAAACACAAAAATCCTAAAACTGTCCAAAATGGAACTTTTGGGCCATCGTCATGTCTGGGTTTGGCAATTTCTACAGGGCAACGTAGATGTCCATAAATTATGAAACCGGACTCCCTGGAAAACTTGGCAAGTCTACTTTTCAGAAAAATTAGCACCGCCTGCAGAAAAATTCATCTGACACCCGAAAACACAAAAATCCCATAACTGTCCGAAATGGAACTTTTGGGCCATCGTCTGGTTTGGGTTTGGCAATTTTTAGAGGGCAACGTAGATGTCGATAAATTATGAAACCGGACTCCCTGGAAAGCTTGACAAGTCTACTTTGCAGATAAATTATCGCCGCTCGCAGAACAATTTATCTGACACCCGAAAATACAAAAATCCTAAAACTGTCCAAAATGGAACTTTTGGGCCATCGTCATGTCTGGGTTTGGCAATTTCTACAGGGCAACGTAGATGTCGATAAATTATGAAACCGGACTCCCTGGAAAGCTTGGCAAGTCTACTTTCCAGAAAAATTAGCACCGCCTGATCTGACACCCGAAAACACAAAAATCCCAAAACTGTCCGAAATGGAACTTTTGGGCCATCATCTGGTGTGGGTTTGGCAATTTCTACAGGGCAACGTCGACGTTGATAAATTATGAAACTGGAGTCTCTGGAAAGCTTGGCAAGTCTACTTTGCAGATAAATTATCACCGCCTGCAGAAAAATTCATCTGACGCCCGAAAACACAAAAACCGTAAAACTGTTAGAAATGGAACTTTTGGGCCATCGTGTGGTGTGGGTTTGGCAATTTCTACAGGGCAACGTCGACATCGATAAATTATGAAACTGGAGTCCCTGGAAAGCTTGTCAAGTCTACTTTGCAGATAAATTATCACCGCCCGCAGAAAAATTCATCTGACACACGAAAAGACAAAACCCCAAAACTGTCAGAAATGGAACTTTTGGGCCATCGTGTGGTGTGGGTTTGGCAATTTCTACAGGGCAACGTCGACGTCTATAAATTATGAAACTGGAGTCCCTGGAAAGCTTGGCAAGTCTACTTTGCAGATAAATTATCACCGCCCGCAGAAAAATTCATCTGACACACGAAAAGACAAAACCCCAAAACTGTCAGAAATGGAACTTTTGGGCCATCATCTGGTGTGGGTTTGGCAATTTCTACAGGGCAACGTCGACGTCGATAAATTATGAAACTGGAGTCCCTGGAAAGCTTGGCAAGTCTACTTTGCAGATAAATTATCACCGCCTGCAGAAAAATTCATCTGACGCCCGAAAACACAAAAACCGTAAAACTGTTAGAAATGGAACTTTTGGGCCATCGTGTGGTGTGGGTTTGGCAATTTCTACAGGGCAACATCGACGTCGATAAATTATGAAACTGGAGTCCCTGGAAAGCTTGGCAAGTCTACTTTGCAGATAAATTATCACCGCCTGCAGAAAAATTCATCTGACACCCGAAAACACAAAAACCCCAAAACTGTTAGAAATGGAACTTTTGGGCCATCGTGTGGTGTGGGTTTCGCAATTTCTACAGGGCAACGTCGACGTCGATAAATTATGAAACTGGACTCCCTGGAAAGCTTGGCAAGTATAGTTTGCAGATAAATTATCACCGCCCGCAGAAAAATTCATCTGGCTCCCGAAAACACAAAAATCCCAAAACACTATGAAATGGAACTTTTGGGCCATCGTGTGGTGTGGGTTTGGCAATTTCTACAAGGCAACGTCGACGTCGATAAATTATGAAACTGGACTCCCTGGAAAGCTTGGCAAGTCTACTTTGCAGATAAATTATCACCGCCCGCAAAGAAATTCATCGGACGCCCGAAAACACACAAATCGTAAAACTGTCCGAAATGTAACTTTTGGGCCATCGTCTGGTCTGGGTTTGGCAATTTCTACAGGGCAACATCGACGTCGATAAATTATGAAACCGGACTCCCTGGAAAGCTTGGCAAGTCTACTTTCCAGAAAAATTATCCCCGCTCACAGAAAAATTCATCTGACACGCGAAAACACAAAAATCCCAAAACTGTCCGAAATGGAACTTTTGGGCCATCGTCTGGTCTGGGTTTGGCAATTTCTACATGGCAACGTCGACGTCGATAAATTATGAAACCGGACTCCCTGGAAAGCTTGGCAAGTCTACTTTGCAGATAAATTATCGCCGCTCCCAGAAAAATTCATCTGACACCTGAAAACACAGAAATCCCAAAACTGTCTGAAATGGAACTTTTGGGCCATCGTCTGGTCTGGGTTTGGCAATTTCTACAGGGCAACGTCGACGTTGATAAATTATGAAACTGGACTCCCTGGAAAGCTTGGCAAGCTTACTTTGCAGATAAATTATCGCCGCTCACAGAAAAATTCATCTGACACCCGAAAACACAAAAATCCCAAAACTATCCGAAATGGAACTTTTGGGCCATCGTCTGGTCTGGGTTTGGCAATTTTTAGAGGGCAACGTAGATGTCGATAAATTATGAAATCGGACTCCCTGGAAAGCTTGGCAAGTCTACTTTGCAGATAGATTATCGCCGCTCGCAGAAAAATTCATCTGACACCCGAAAACACAAAAATCCCAAAACTGTCCGAAATGGAACTTTTGGGCCATCGTCTGGTCTGGGTTTGGCAATTTTTACAGGACAACGTAGATGTCGATAAATTATGAAACCAGACTCCCTGGAAAGCTTGGCAAGTCTACTTTCCAGAAAAATTAGCACCGCTGGCAGAAAAATTCATCTGACACCCGAAAACACAAAAATCCCAAAACTGTCCGAAATGGAACTTTTGGGCCATCGTCTGGTCTGGGTTTGGCAATTTCTACAAGGCAACGTCGACGTCGATAAATTATACAGCTGACACCCGAAAACACAAAAATCCCAAAACTGTCCGAAATGGAACTTTTGGCCATCCCGTGGTCTGGGTTTGGCGATTTCTACAGGGCAACGTCGATGTCGATAAATTATGGAACCGGACTCCCTGGAAAGATTCGCAAGTCTACTTTGCAGATAAATTATCACCGCTCGCAAAAAAATTCATCTGGCACCCGAAAACACAAAAATCCCAAAACTGTACGAAATGGAACTTTTGGGCCATCCCGTGGTGTGTGTTTGGCAATTTCTACAGGGCAACGTCAATGTCGATAAATTATGAAATGGACTCCCTGGAAAGATTGGCAAGTCTACTTTGCAGATAAATTATCACCGCTCCCAGAAAAATTCATCTGGCACCCAAAAATACAAAAATCCCAAAACTGTCCGAAATGGAACTTTTGGGCCATCCCGTGGTCTGGGTTTGGCAATTTCTACAGGGCAACGTCGATGTCGATAAATTATGAAACTGGACTCCCTGGAAAGATTGGCAAGTCTACTTTGCAGATAAATTATCACCGCTCGCAGAAAAATTCATCTGGCACCCGAAAATACAAAAATCGCAAAACTGTCCGAAATGGAACTTTTTGGCCATCCCGTGGTGTGGGTTTGGCAATTTCTACAGGGCAACGTCGATGTCGATAAATTATGAAACTGGACTCCCTGGAAAGCTTGGTAAGTCTACTTTGCAGATAAATTATCACCGCTCGCAGAAAAATTCATCTGGCACCCGAAAACACAAAAATCCCAAAACTGTCCAACATGGAACTTTTGCAACATTGTGTGGTCTGGGTTTGGCAATTTCTACAGATGTCGATAAATTATGAAACCAGACTCGCTGGAAAGCTTGGCAAGTCTACTTTGCAGATAAATTATCCCCGCTCGCAGAAAAATTCATCTGACCCCCGAAAACACAAAAATCCCAAAACTGTCCGGAATGGAACTTTTCGGCCATCGTGTGGTCTGGGTTTGGCAATTTGTACAGGGCAACGTAGATGTCGATAAATTATGAAACCGGACTCCCTGGAAAGCTTGGCACGTCTACTTTGCAGATAAATTATCCCCGCTCGCAGAAAAATTCATCTGACCCCCGAAAACACAAAAATCCCAAAACTGTCCGAAATGGAACTTTTCGGCCATCGTGTGGTGTGGGTTTGGCAATTTCTACAGGGCAACGTAGATGTCGATAAATTATGAAACCGGACTCCCTGGAAAGCTTGGCACGTCTACTTTGCAGATAAATTATCCCCGCTCGCAGAAAAATTCATCTGACCCCCGAAAACAGAAAAATCCGAAAACTGTCCGAAATGGAACTTTTGGGCCATCGTGTGGTCTGGGTTTGGCAATTTCTACAGTGCAACGTAGATGTCGATAAATTATGAAACCGGAGTCGATGGAAAGCTTGGCACGTCTACTTTGCAGATAAATTATCCCCGCTCGCAGAAAAATTCATCTGACCCCCGAAAACACAAAAATCCCAAAACTGTCCGAAATGGAACTTTTCGGCCATCGTGTGGTCTGGGTTTTGCAATTTCAACAGGGCAACGTAGATGTCGATAAATTATGAAACCGGACTCCCTGGAAAGCTTGGCAAGTCTACTTTGCAGATAAATTATCACCGCTCCCAGAAAAATTCATCTGACCCCCGAAAACACAAAAATCCCAAAACTGTCTGAAATGGAACTTTTCGGCCATCGTGTGGTGTGGGTTTGGCAATTTCTACAGGGCAACGTAGATGTCGATAAATTATGAAACTGGACTCACTGGAAAGCTTGGCAAGTCTACTTTGCAGATAAATTATCACCGCCCGCAGAAAAATTCATCCGAAACCTGAAAACAGAAAAATCCCAAAACTGTCCGAAATGGAACTTTTGGGCCATCGTGTGGTCTGGGTTTGACAATTTCTACAGGGTGTCGATAAATTATGAAACCGGACTCCCTGGAAAGCTTGGCACGTCTACTTTGCAGATAAATTATCCCCGCTCGCAGAAAAATTCATGTGACCCCCGAAAACACAAAAATCCCAAAACTGTCCGAAATGGAACTTTTGGGCCATCGTGTGGTGTGGGTTTGGCAATTTCTACAGTGCAACGTAGATGTCGATAAATTATGAAACCAGACTCGCTGGAAAGCTTGGCAAGTCTACTTTGCAGATAAATTATCCCCGCTCGCAGAAAAATTCATCTGTCCCCCGAAAACACAAAAATCCCAAAACTGTCCGAAATGGAACTTTTGGGCCATCGTGTGGTGTGGGTTTGGCAATTTCTACAGGGCAACGTAGATGTCGATAAATTATGAAACCGGACTCCCTGGAAAGCTTGGCACGTCTACTTTGAAGATAAATTATCGCCGCTCGCAGAAAAATTCATCTGACCCCCGAAAACACAAAAATCCCAAAACTGTCCGAAATGGAACTTTTCGGCCATTGTGTGGTGTGGGTTTGGCAATTTCTACAGTGCAACGTAGATGTCGATAAATTATGAAACCAGACTCGCTGGAAAGCTTGGCAAGTCTACTTTGCAGATAAATTATCCCCGCTCGCAGAAAAATTCATCTGACCCCCGAAAACACAAAAATCCCAAAACTGTCCGAAATGGAACTTTCCGGCCATCATGTGGTGTGGGTTTGGCAATTTCTACAGTGCAACGTAGATGTCGATAAATTATGAAACAGACTCGCTGGAAAGCTTGGCAGGTCTAATTTGCAGATAAATTATCACCGCTCGCAGAAAAATTCATCTGACCCCCGAAAACACAAAAATCCCAAAACTGTCCGAAATGGAACTTTTGGGCCATCGTGTGGTCTGGGTTTGGCAATTTCTACAGGGCAACGTAGATGTCGATAAATTATGAAACTGGACTCACTGGAAAGCTTGGCAGGTCTACTTTGCAGATAAATTATCCCCGCTCGCAGAAAAATTCATCTGACCCCCGAAAACAGAAAAATCCCAAAACTGTCCGAAATGGAACTTTTGGGCCATCATGTGGTGTGGGTTTGGCAATTTCTACAGTGCAACGTAGATGTCGATAAATTATGAAACCGGACTCGCTGGAAAGCTTGGCAAGTCTACTTTGCAGATAAATTATCCCCGCTCGCAGAAAAATTCATCTGACCCCCGAAAACAGAAAAATCCAAAAACTGTCCGAAATGGAACTTTTGGGCCATCGTGTGGTCTGGGTTTGGCAATTTCTACAGGGCAACGTAGATGTCGATAAATTATGAAACCGGACTCGCTGGAAAGCTTGGCAAGTCTACTTTGCAGATAAATTATCCCCGCTCGCAGAAAAATTCATCTGACCCCCGAAAACACAAAAATCCCAAAACTGTCCGAAATAGAACTTTTGGGCCATCGTGTGGTCTGGGTTTGCCAATTTCTACAGGGCAACGTAGATGTCGATAAATTATGAAACCGGACTCCCTGGAAAGCTTGGCAAGTCTACTTTGCAGATAAATTATCCCCGCTCGCAGAAAAATTCATCTGACCCCCGAAAACACAAAAATCCCAAAACTGTCCGGAATGGAACTTTTCGGCCATCGTGTGGTCTGGGTTTGGCAATTTCTACAGGGCAACGTAGATGTCGATAAATTATGAAACCGGACTCCCTGGAAAGCTTGGCAGGTCTACTTTGCAGATAAATTATCCCCGCTCGCAGAAAAATTCATCTGACCCCCGAAAACACAAAAATCCCAAAACTGTCCGAAATGGAACTTTTCGGCCATTGTGTGGTGTGGGTTTGGCAATTTTTACAGTGCAACGTAGATGTCCATAAATTATGAAACCGGACTCCCTGGAAAGCTTGGCAAGTCTACTTTGCAGATAAATTATCCCCGCTCGCAGAAAAATTCATCTGACCCCCGAAAACACAAAAATCCCAAAACTGTCCGGAATGGAACTTTTCGGCCATCGTGTGGTCTGGGTTTGGCAATTTCTACAGGGCAACGTAGATGTCGATAAATTATGAAACCGGACTCCCTGGAAAGCTTGGCAGGTCTACTTTGCAGATAAATTATCCCCGCTCGCAGAAAAATTCATCTGACCCCCGAAAACACAAAAATCCCAAAACTGTCCGGAATGGAACTTTTCGGCCATCGTGTGGTCTGGGTTTGGCAATTTGTACAGGGCAACGTAGATGTCGATAAATTATGAAACCGGACTCCCTGGAAAGCTTGGCACGTCTACTTTGCAGATAAATTATCCCCGCTCGCAGAAAAATTCATCTGACCCCCGAAAACACAAAAATCCCAAAACTGTCCGAAATGGAACTTTTCGGCCATCGTGTGGTGTGGGTTTGGCAATTTCTACAGGGCAACGTAGATGTCGATAAATTATGAAACCGGACTCCCTGGAAAGCTTGGCACGTCTACTTTGCAGATAAATTATCCCCGCTCGCAGAAAAATTCATCTGACCCCCGAAAACAGAAAAATCCGAAAACTGTCCGAAATGGAACTTTTGGGCCATCGTGTGGTCTGGGTTTGGCAATTTCTACAGTGCAACGTAGATGTCGATAAATTATGAAACCGGAGTCGATGGAAAGCTTGGCACGTCTACTTTGCAGATAAATTATCCCCGCTCGCAGAAAAATTCATCTGACCCCCGAAAACACAAAAATCCCAAAACTGTCCGAAATGGAACTTTTCGGCCATCGTGTGGTCTGGGTTTTGCAATTTCAACAGGGCAACGTAGATGTCGATAAATTATGAAACCGGACTCCCTGGAAAGCTTGGCAAGTCTACTTTGCAGATAAATTATCACCGCTCCCAGAAAAATTCATCTGACCCCCGAAAACACAAAAATCCCAAAACTGTCTGAAATGGAACTTTTCGGCCATCGTGTGGTGTGGGTTTGGCAATTTCTACAGGGCAACGTAGATGTCGATAAATTATGAAACTGGACTCACTGGAAAGCTTGGCAAGTCTACTTTGCAGATAAATTATCACCGCCCGCAGAAAAATTCATCCGAAACCTGAAAACAGAAAAATCCCAAAACTGTCCGAAATGGAACTTTTGGGCCATCGTGTGGTCTGGGTTTGACAATTTCTACAGGGTGTCGATAAATTATGAAACCGGACTCCCTGGAAAGCTTGGCACGTCTACTTTGCAGATAAATTATCCCCGCTCGCAGAAAAATTCATGTGACCCCCGAAAACACAAAAATCCCAAAACTGTCCGAAATGGAACTTTTGGGCCATCGTGTGGTGTGGGTTTGGCAATTTCTACAGTGCAACGTAGATGTCGATAAATTATGAAACCAGACTCGCTGGAAAGCTTGGCAAGTCTACTTTGCAGATAAATTATCCCCGCTCGCAGAAAAATTCATCTGTCCCCCGAAAACACAAAAATCCCAAAACTGTCCGAAATGGAACTTTTGGGCCATCGTGTGGTGTGGGTTTGGCAATTTCTACAGGGCAACGTAGATGTCGATAAATTATGAAACCGGACTCCCTGGAAAGCTTGGCACGTCTACTTTGAAGATAAATTATCGCCGCTCGCAGAAAAATTCATCTGACCCCCGAAAACACAAAAATCCCAAAACTGTCCGAAATGGAACTTTTCGGCCATTGTGTGGTGTGGGTTTGGCAATTTCTACAGTGCAACGTAGATGTCGATAAATTATGAAACCAGACTCGCTGGAAAGCTTGGCAAGTCTACTTTGCAGATAAATTATCCCCGCTCGCAGAAAAATTCATCTGACCCCCGAAAACACAAAAATCCCAAAACTGTCCGAAATGGAACTTTCCGGCCATCATGTGGTGTGGGTTTGGCAATTTCTACAGTGCAACGTAGATGTCGATAAATTATGAAACAGACTCGCTGGAAAGCTTGGCAGGTCTAATTTGCAGATAAATTATCACCGCTCGCAGAAAAATTCATCTGACCCCCGAAAACACAAAAATCCCAAAACTGTCCGAAATGGAACTTTTCGGCCATTGTGTGGTGTGGGTTTGGCAATTTCTACAGTGCAACGTAGATGTCGATAAATTATGAAACCAGACTCGCTGGAAAGCTTGGCAAGTCTACTTTGCAGATAAATTATCCCCGCTCGCAGAAAAATTCATCTGACCCCCGAAAACACAAAAATCCCAAAACTGTCCGAAATGGAACTTTCCGGCCATCATGTGGTGTGGGTTTGGCAATTTCTACAGTGCAACGTAGATGTCGATAAATTATGAAACAGACTCGCTGGAAAGCTTGGCAGGTCTAATTTGCAGATAAATTATCACCGCTCGCAGAAAAATTCATCTGACCCCCGAAAACACAAAAATCCCAAAACTGTCCGAAATGGAACTTTTGGGCCATCGTGTGGTCTGGGTTTGGCAATTTCTACAGGGCAACGTAGATGTCGATAAATTATGAAACTGGACTCACTGGAAAGCTTGGCAGGTCTACTTTGCAGATAAATTATCCCCGCTCGCAGAAAAATTCATCTGACCCCCGAAAACAGAAAAATCCCAAAACTGTCCGGAATGGAACTTTTCGGCCATCGTGTGGTCTGGGTTTGGCAATTTCTACAGGGCAACGTAGATGTCGATAAATTATGAAACCGGACTCCCTGGAAAGCTTGGCAAGTCTACTTTGCAGATAAATTATCCCCGCTCGCAGAAAAATTCATCTGACCCCCGAAAACACAAAAATCCCAAAACTGTCCGGAATGGAACTTTTCGGCCATCGTGTGGTCTGGGTTTGGCAATTTCTACAGGGCAACGTAGATGTCGATAAATTATGAAACCGGACTCCCTGGAAAGCTTGGCAGGTCTACTTTGCAGATAAATTATCCCCGCTCGCAGAAAAATTCATCTGACCCCCGAAAACACAAAAATCCCAAAACTGTCCGAAATGGAACTTTTCGGCCATTGTGTGGTGTGGGTTTGGCAATTTTTACAGTGCAACGTAGATGTCCATAAATTATGAAACCGGACTCGCTGGAAAGCTTGGCACGTCTACTTTGCAGATAAATTATCCCCGCTCGCAGAAAAATTCATCTGACCCCCGAAAACACAAAAATCCCAAAACTGTCCGAAATGGAACTTTTGGGCCATCGTGTGGTCTGGGTTTGACAATTTCTACAGGGTGTCGATAAATTATGAAACCGGACTCCCTGGAAAGCTTGGCACGTCTACTTTGCAGATAAATTATCCCCGCTCGCAGAAAAATTCATGTGACCCCCGAAAACACAAAAATCCCAAAACTGTCCGAAATGGAACTTTTGGGCCATCGTGTGGTGTGGGTTTGGCAATTTCTACAGTGCAACGTAGATGTCGATAAATTATGAAACCAGACTCGCTGGAAAGCTTGGCAAGTCTACTTTGCAGATAAATTATCCCCGCTCGCAGAAAAATTCATCTGTCCCCCGAAAACACAAAAATCCCAAAACTGTCCGAAATGGAACTTTTGGGCCATCGTGTGGTGTGGGTTTGGCAATTTCTACAGGGCAACGTAGATGTCGATAAATTATGAAACCGGACTCCCTGGAAAGCTTGGCACGTCTACTTTGAAGATAAATTATCGCCGCTCGCAGAAAAATTCATCTGACCCCCGAAAACACAAAAATCCCAAAACTGTCCGAAATGGAACTTTTGGGCCATCGTGTGGTCTGGGTTTGGCAATTTGTACAGGGCAACGTAGACGTCGATAAATTATGAAACTGGACTCCCTGGAAAGCTTGGCAGGTCTACTTTGCAGATAAATTATCCCCGCTCGCAGAAAAATTCATCTGACCCCCGAAAACACAAAAATCCCAAAACTGTCCGAAATGGAACTTTTCGGCCATCGTGTGGTCTGGGTTTGGCAATTTGTACAGGGCAACGTAGATGTCGATAAATTATGAAACCGGACTCCCTGGAAAGCTTGGCAGGTCTAATTTGCAGATAAATTATCCCCGCTCGCAGAAAAATTCATCTGACCCCCGAAAACACAAAAATCCCAAAACTGTCCGAAATGGAACTTTTCGGCCATCGTGTGGTGTGGGTTTGGCAATTTCTACAGGGCAACGTAGATGTCGATAAATTATGAAACCGGACTCGCTGGAAAGCTTGGCAAGTCTACTTTGCAGATAAATTATCCCCGCTCGCAGAAAAATTCATCTGACCCCCGAAAACACAAAAATCCCAAAACTGTCCGAAATGGAACTTTTGGGCCATCGTGTGGTGTGGGTTTGGCAATTTCTACAGGGCAACGTAGATGTCGATAAATTATGAAACCGGACTCGCTGGAAAGCTTGGCAAGTCTACTTTGCAGATAAATTATCCCCGCTCGCAGAAAAATTCATCTGTCCCCCGAAAACACAAAAATCCCAAAACTGTCCGAAATGGAACTTTTGGGCCATCGTGTGGTGTGGGTTTGGCAATTTCTACAGGGCAACGTAGATGTCGATAAATTATGAAACTAGACTCACTGGAAAGCTTGGCAGGTCTACTTTGCAGATAAATTATCCCCGCTCGCAGAAAAATTCATCTGACCCCCGAAAACACAAAAATCCCAAAACTGTCCGAAATGGAACTTTTGGGCCATCGTGTGGTCTGGGTTTGCCAATTTCTACAGGCAACGTAGATGTCGATAAATTATGAAACCGGACTCCCTGGAAAGCTTGGCACGTCTACTTTGCAGCTAAATTATCCCCGCTCGCAGAAAAATTCATCTGACCCCCGAAAACACAAAAATCCCAAAACTGTCCGGAATGGAACTTTTGGGCCATCGTGTGGTCTGGGTTTGGCAATTTGTACAGGGCAACGTAGATGTCGATAAATTATGAAACCGGACTCCCTGGAAAGCTTGGCACGTCTACTTTGCAGATAAATTATCCCCGCTCGCAGAAAAATTCATCTGACCCCCGAAAACACAAAAATCCCAAAACTGTCCGAAATGGAACTTTTCGGCCATCGTGTGGTGTGGGTTTGGCAATTTCTACAGTGCAACGTAGATGTCGATAAATTATGAAACCAGACTCGCTGGAAAGCTTGGCAAGTCTACTTTGCAGATAAATTATCCCCGCTCGCAGAAAAATTCATCTGACCCCCGAAAACACAAAAATCCCAAAACTGTCCGAAATGGAACTTTTCGGCCATCGTGTGGTGTGGGTTTGGCAATTTCTACAGTGCAACGTAGATGTCGATAAATTATGAAACCGGACTCGCTGGAAAGCTTGGCAAGTCTACTTTGCAGATAAATTATCCCCGCTCGCAGAAAAATTCATCTGACCCCCGAAAACAGAAAAATCCAAAAACTGTCCGAAATGGAACTTTTGGGCCATCGTGTGGTCTGGGTTTGGCAATTTCTACAGGGCAACGTCGACGTCGATAAATTATGAAACCGGACTCCCTGGAAAGCTTGGCAAGTCTACTTTGCAGATAAATTATCGCCGCTCCCAGAAAAATTCATCTGACACCTGAAAACACAGAAATCCCAAAACTGTCTGAAATGGAACTTTTGGGCCATCGTCTGGTCTGGGTTTGGCAATTTCTACAGGGCAACGTCGACGTTGATAAATTATGAAACTGGACTCCCTGGAAAGCTTGGCAAGCTTACTTTGCAGATAAATTATCGCCGCTCACAGAAAAATTCATCTGACACCCGAAAACACAAAAATCCCAAAACTATCCGAAATGGAACTTTTGGGCCATCGTCTGGTCTGGGTTTGGCAATTTTTAGAGGGCAACGTAGATGTCGATAAATTATGAAATCGGACTCCCTGGAAAGCTTGGCAAGTCTACTTTGCAGATAGATTATCGCCGCTCGCAGAAAAATTCATCTGACACCCGAAAACACAAAAATCCCAAAACTGTCCGAAATGGAACTTTTGGGCCATCGTCTGGTCTGGGTTTGGCAATTTTTACAGGACAACGTAGATGTCGATAAATTATGAAACCAGACTCCCTGGAAAGCTTGGCAAGTCTACTTTCCAGAAAAATTAGCACCGCTGGCAGAAAAATTCATCTGACACCCGAAAACACAAAAATCCCAAAACTGTCCGAAATGGAACTTTTGGGCCATCGTCTGGTCTGGGTTTGGCAATTTCTACAAGGCAACGTCGACGTCGATAAATTATACAGCTGACACCCGAAAACACAAAAATCCCAAAACTGTCCGAAATGGAACTTTTGGCCATCCCGTGGTCTGGGTTTGGCGATTTCTACAGGGCAACGTCGATGTCGATAAATTATGGAACCGGACTCCCTGGAAAGATTCGCAAGTCT
Organism: Leucaena leucocephala; assembly: GCA_037074615.1. Taxonomy (NCBI): domain Eukaryota; kingdom Viridiplantae; phylum Streptophyta; class Magnoliopsida; order Fabales; family Fabaceae; genus Leucaena; species Leucaena leucocephala. The sequence continues at coordinate 145,617 of CM073525.1, forward strand.
ACTTTGCAGATAAATTATCACCGCTCGCAAAAAAATTCATCTGGCACCCGAAAACACAAAAATCCCAAAACTGTACGAAATGGAACTTTTGGGCCATCCCGTGGTGTGTGTTTGGCAATTTCTACAGGGCAACGTCAATGTCGATAAATTATGAAATGGACTCCCTGGAAAGATTGGCAAGTCTACTTTGCAGATAAATTATCACCGCTCCCAGAAAAATTCATCTGGCACCCAAAAATACAAAAATCCCAAAACTGTCCGAAATGGAACTTTTGGGCCATCCCGTGGTCTGGGTTTGGCAATTTCTACAGGGCAACGTCGATGTCGATAAATTATGAAACTGGACTCCCTGGAAAGATTGGCAAGTCTACTTTGCAGATAAATTATCACCGCTCGCAGAAAAATTCATCTGGCACCCGAAAATACAAAAATCGCAAAACTGTCCGAAATGGAACTTTTTGGCCATCCCGTGGTGTGGGTTTGGCAATTTCTACAGGGCAACGTCGATGTCGATAAATTATGAAACTGGACTCCCTGGAAAGCTTGGTAAGTCTACTTTGCAGATAAATTATCACCGCTCGCAGAAAAATTCATCTGGCACCCGAAAACACAAAAATCCCAAAACTGTCCAACATGGAACTTTTGCAACATTGTGTGGTCTGGGTTTGGCAATTTCTACAGATGTCGATAAATTATGAAACCAGACTCGCTGGAAAGCTTGGCAAGTCTACTTTGCAGATAAATTATCCCCGCTCGCAGAAAAATTCATCTGACCCCCGAAAACACAAAAATCCCAAAACTGTCCGGAATGGAACTTTTCGGCCATCGTGTGGTCTGGGTTTGGCAATTTGTACAGGGCAACGTAGATGTCGATAAATTATGAAACCGGACTCCCTGGAAAGCTTGGCACGTCTACTTTGCAGATAAATTATCCCCGCTCGCAGAAAAATTCATCTGACCCCCGAAAACACAAAAATCCCAAAACTGTCCGAAATGGAACTTTTCGGCCATCGTGTGGTGTGGGTTTGGCAATTTCTACAGGGCAACGTAGATGTCGATAAATTATGAAACCGGACTCCCTGGAAAGCTTGGCACGTCTACTTTGCAGATAAATTATCCCCGCTCGCAGAAAAATTCATCTGACCCCCGAAAACAGAAAAATCCGAAAACTGTCCGAAATGGAACTTTTGGGCCATCGTGTGGTCTGGGTTTGGCAATTTCTACAGTGCAACGTAGATGTCGATAAATTATGAAACCGGAGTCGATGGAAAGCTTGGCACGTCTACTTTGCAGATAAATTATCCCCGCTCGCAGAAAAATTCATCTGACCCCCGAAAACACAAAAATCCCAAAACTGTCCGAAATGGAACTTTTCGGCCATCGTGTGGTCTGGGTTTTGCAATTTCAACAGGGCAACGTAGATGTCGATAAATTATGAAACCGGACTCCCTGGAAAGCTTGGCAAGTCTACTTTGCAGATAAATTATCACCGCTCCCAGAAAAATTCATCTGACCCCCGAAAACACAAAAATCCCAAAACTGTCTGAAATGGAACTTTTCGGCCATCGTGTGGTGTGGGTTTGGCAATTTCTACAGGGCAACGTAGATGTCGATAAATTATGAAACCGGACTCCCTGGAAAGCTTGGCAGGTCTACTTTGCAGATAAATTATCCCCGCTCGCAGAAAAATTCATCTGACCCCCGAAAACACAAAAATCCCAAAACTGTCCGAAATGGAACTTTTCGGCCATCCTGTGGTGTGGGTTTGGCAATTTTTACAGTGCAACGTAGATGTCGATAAATTATGAAACCGGACTCGCTGGAAAGCTTGGCACGTCTACTTTGCAGATAAATTATCCCCGCTCGCAGAAAAATTCATCTGACCCCCGAAAACACAAAAATCCCAAAACTGTCCGAAATGGAACTTTTGGGCCATCGTGTGGTCTGGGTTTGACAATTTCTACAGGGTGTCGATAAATTATGAAACCGGACTCCCTGGAAAGCTTGGCACGTCTACTTTGCAGATAAATTATCCCCGCTCGCAGAAAAATTCATGTGACCCCCGAAAACACAAAAATCCCAAAACTGTCCGAAATGGAACTTTTGGGCCATCGTGTGGTGTGGGTTTGGCAATTTCTACAGTGCAACGTAGATGTCGATAAATTATGAAACCAGACTCGCTGGAAAGCTTGGCAAGTCTACTTTGCAGATAAATTATCCCCGCTCGCAGAAAAATTCATCTGTCCCCCGAAAACACAAAAATCCCAAAACTGTCCGAAATGGAACTTTTGGGCCATCGTGTGGTGTGGGTTTGGCAATTTCTACAGGGCAACGTAGATGTCGATAAATTATGAAACCGGACTCCCTGGAAAGCTTGGCACGTCTACTTTGAAGATAAATTATCGCCGCTCGCAGAAAAATTCATCTGACCCCCGAAAACACAAAAATCCCAAAACTGTCCGAAATGGAACTTTTCGGCCATCGTGTGGTGTGGGTTTGGCAATTTCTACAGTGCAACGTAGATGTCGATAAATTATGAAACCAGACTCGCTGGAAAGCTTGGCAAGTCTACTTTGCAGATAAATTATCCCCGCTCGCAGAAAAATTCATCTGACCCCCGAAAACACAAAAATCCCAAAACTGTCCGAAATGGAACTTTCCGGCCATCATGTGGTGTGGGTTTGGCAATTTCTACAGTGCAACGTAGATGTCGATAAATTATGAAACAGACTCGCTGGAAAGCTTGGCAGGTCTAATTTGCAGATAAATTATCACCGCTCGCAGAAAAATTCATCTGACCCCCGAAAACACAAAAATCCCAAAACTGTCCGAAATGGAACTTTTGGGCCATCGTGTGGTCTGGGTTTGGCAATTTCTACAGGGCAACGTAGATGTCGATAAATTATGAAACTGGACTCACTGGAAAGCTTGGCAGGTCTACTTTGCAGATAAATTATCCCCGCTCGCAGAAAAATTCATCTGACCCCCGAAAACAGAAAAATCCCAAAACTGTCCGAAATGGAACTTTTGGGCCATCATGTGGTGTGGGTTTGGCAATTTCTACAGTGCAACGTAGATGTCGATAAATTATGAAACCGGACTCGCTGGAAAGCTTGGCAAGTCTACTTTGCAGATAAATTATCCCCGCTCGCAGAAAAATTCATCTGACCCCCGAAAACAGAAAAATCCAAAAACTGTCCGAAATGGAACTTTTGGGCCATCGTGTGGTCTGGGTTTGGCAATTTCTACAGGGCAACGTAGATGTCGATAAATTATGAAACCGGACTCGCTGGAAAGCTTGGCAAGTCTACTTTGCAGATAAATTATCCCCGCTCGCAGAAAAATTCATCTGACCCCCGAAAACACAAAAATCCCAAAACTGTCCGAAATAGAACTTTTGGGCCATCGTGTGGTCTGGGTTTGCCAATTTCTACAGGGCAACGTAGATGTCGATAAATTATGAAACCGGACTCCCTGGAAAGCTTGGCAAGTCTACTTTGCAGATAAATTATCCCCGCTCGCAGAAAAATTCATCTGACCCCCGAAAACACAAAAATCCCAAAACTGTCCGGAATGGAACTTTTCGGCCATCGTGTGGTCTGGGTTTGGCAATTTCTACAGGGCAACGTAGATGTCGATAAATTATGAAACCGGACTCCCTGGAAAGCTTGGCAGGTCTACTTTGCAGATAAATTATCCCCGCTCGCAGAAAAATTCATCTGACCCCCGAAAACACAAAAATCCCAAAACTGTCCGAAATGGAACTTTTCGGCCATTGTGTGGTGTGGGTTTGGCAATTTTTACAGTGCAACGTAGATGTCCATAAATTATGAAACCGGACTCGCTGGAAAGCTTGGCACGTCTACTTTGCAGATAAATTATCCCCGCTCGCAGAAAAATTCATCTGACCCCCGAAAACACAAAAATCCCAAAACTGTCCGAAATGGAACTTTTGGGCCATCGTGTGGTCTGGGTTTGACAATTTCTACAGGGTGTCGATAAATTATGAAACCGGACTCCCTGGAAAGCTTGGCACGTCTACTTTGCAGATAAATTATCCCCGCTCGCAGAAAAATTCATGTGACCCCCGAAAACACAAAAATCCCAAAACTGTCCGAAATGGAACTTTTGGGCCATCGTGTGGTGTGGGTTTGGCAATTTCTACAGTGCAACGTAGATGTCGATAAATTATGAAACCAGACTCGCTGGAAAGCTTGGCAAGTCTACTTTGCAGATAAATTATCCCCGCTCGCAGAAAAATTCATCTGTCCCCCGAAAACACAAAAATCCCAAAACTGTCCGAAATGGAACTTTTGGGCCATCGTGTGGTGTGGGTTTGGCAATTTCTACAGGGCAACGTAGATGTCGATAAATTATGAAACCGGACTCCCTGGAAAGCTTGGCACGTCTACTTTGAAGATAAATTATCGCCGCTCGCAGAAAAATTCATCTGACCCCCGAAAACACAAAAATCCCAAAACTGTCCGAAATGGAACTTTTGGGCCATCGTGTGGTCTGGGTTTGGCAATTTGTACAGGGCAACGTAGACGTCGATAAATTATGAAACTGGACTCCCTGGAAAGCTTGGCAGGTCTACTTTGCAGATAAATTATCCCCGCTCGCAGAAAAATTCATCTGACCCCCGAAAACACAAAAATCCCAAAACTGTCCGAAATGGAACTTTTCGGCCATCGTGTGGTCTGGGTTTGGCAATTTGTACAGGGCAACGTAGATGTCGATAAATTATGAAACCGGACTCCCTGGAAAGCTTGGCAGGTCTAATTTGCAGATAAATTATCCCCGCTCGCAGAAAAATTCATCTGACCCCCGAAAACACAAAAATCCCAAAACTGTCCGAAATGGAACTTTTCGGCCATCGTGTGGTGTGGGTTTGGCAATTTCTACAGGGCAACGTAGATGTCGATAAATTATGAAACCGGACTCGCTGGAAAGCTTGGCAAGTCTACTTTGCAGATAAATTATCCCCGCTCGCAGAAAAATTCATCTGACCCCCGAAAACACAAAAATCCCAAAACTGTCCGAAATGGAACTTTTGGGCCATCGTGTGGTGTGGGTTTGGCAATTTCTACAGGGCAACGTAGATGTCGATAAATTATGAAACCGGACTCGCTGGAAAGCTTGGCAAGTCTACTTTGCAGATAAATTATCCCCGCTCGCAGAAAAATTCATCTGTCCCCCGAAAACACAAAAATCCCAAAACTGTCCGAAATGGAACTTTTGGGCCATCGTGTGGTGTGGGTTTGGCAATTTCTACAGGGCAACGTAGATGTCGATAAATTATGAAACTAGACTCACTGGAAAGCTTGGCAGGTCTACTTTGCAGATAAATTATCCCCGCTCGCAGAAAAATTCATCTGACCCCCGAAAACACAAAAATCCCAAAACTGTCCGAAATGGAACTTTTGGGCCATCGTGTGGTCTGGGTTTGCCAATTTCTACAGGCAACGTAGATGTCGATAAATTATGAAACCGGACTCCCTGGAAAGCTTGGCACGTCTACTTTGCAGCTAAATTATCCCCGCTCGCAGAAAAATTCATCTGACCCCCGAAAACACAAAAATCCCAAAACTGTCCGGAATGGAACTTTTGGGCCATCGTGTGGTCTGGGTTTGGCAATTTGTACAGGGCAACGTAGATGTCGATAAATTATGAAACCGGACTCCCTGGAAAGCTTGGCACGTCTACTTTGCAGATAAATTATCCCCGCTCGCAGAAAAATTCATCTGACCCCCGAAAACACAAAAATCCCAAAACTGTCCGAAATGGAACTTTTCGGCCATCGTGTGGTGTGGGTTTGGCAATTTCTACAGTGCAACGTAGATGTCGATAAATTATGAAACCAGACTCGCTGGAAAGCTTGGCAAGTCTACTTTGCAGATAAATTATCCCCGCTCGCAGAAAAATTCATCTGACCCCCGAAAACACAAAAATCCCAAAACTGTCCGAAATGGAACTTTTCGGCCATCGTGTGGTGTGGGTTTGGCAATTTCTACAGTGCAACGTAGATGTCGATAAATTATGAAACCGGACTCGCTGGAAAGCTTGGCAAGTCTACTTTGCAGATAAATTATCCCCGCTCGCAGAAAAATTCATCTGACCCCCGAAAACAGAAAAATCCAAAAACTGTCCGAAATGGAACTTTTGGGCCATCGTGTGGTCTGGGTTTGGCAATTTCTACAGGGCAACGTAGATGTCGATAAATTATGAAACCGGACTCGCTGGAAAGCTTGGCAAGTCTACTTTGCAGATAAATTATCCCCGCTCGCAGAAAAATTCATCTGACCCCCGAAAACACAAAAATCCCAAAACTGTCCGAAATAGAACTTTTCGGCCATCCTGTGGTGTGGGTTTGGCAATTTCTACAGGGCAACGTAGATGTCGATAAATTATGAAACCGGACTCCCTGGAAAGCTTGGCACGTCTACTTTGCAGATAAATTATCCCCGCTCGCAGAAAAATTCATCTGACCCCCGAAAACACAAAAATCCCAAAACTGTCCGAAATAGAACTTTTCGGCCATCATGTGGTGTGGGTTTGGCAATTTCTACAGGGCAACGTAGATGTCGATAAATTATGAAACCGGACTCGCTGGAAAGCTTGGCAAGTCTACTTTGCAGATAAATTATCCCCGCTCGCAGAAAAATTCATCTGACCCCCGAAAACACAAAAATCCCAAAACTGTCCGAAATGGAACTTTTGGGCCATCGTGTGGTCTGGATTTGGCAATTTCTACAGGGCAACGTAGATGTCGATAAATTATGAAACCAGACTCGCTGGAAAGCTTGGCAAGTCTACTTTGCAGATAAATTATCCCCGCTCGCAGAAAAATTCATCTGACCCCCGAAAACACAAAAATCCCAAAACTGTCCGGAATGGAACTTTTCGGCCATCGTGTGGTCTGGGTTTGGCAATTTCTACAGGGCAACGTAGATGTCGATAAATTATGAAACCGGACTCCCTAGAAAGCTTGGCACGTCTACTTTGCAGATAAATTAGCGCCGCTCGCAGAAAAATTCATCTGACCCCCGAAAACAGAAAAATCCCAAAACTGTCCGAAATGGAACTTTTGGGCCATCGTGTGGTCTGGGTTTGGCAATTTCTACAGGGCAACGTAGTTGTCGATAAATTATGAAACCGGACTCCCTGGAAAGCTTGGCACGTCTACTTTGCAGATAAATTATCCCCGCTCGCAGAAAAATTCATCTGACCCCCGAAAACACAAAAATCCCAAAACTGTCCGAAATAGAACTTTTCGGCCATCATGTGGTGTGGGTTTGGCAATTTCTACAGGGCAACGTAGATGTCGATAAATTATGAAACCGGACTCGCTGGAAAGCTTGGCAAGTCTACTTTGCAGATAAATTATCCCCGCTCGCAGAAAAATTCATCTGACCCCCGAAAACACAAAAATCCCAAAACTGTCCGAAATGGAACTTTTGGGCCATCGTGTGGTCTGGATTTGGCAATTTCTACAGGGCAACGTAGATGTCGATAAATTATGAAACCAGACTCGCTGGAAAGCTTGGCAAGTCTACTTTGCAGATAAATTATCCCCGCTCGCAGAAAAATTCATCTGACCCCCGAAAACACAAAAATCCCAAAACTGTCCGGAATGGAACTTTTCGGCCATCGTGTGGTCTGGGTTTGGCAATTTCTACAGGGCAACGTAGATGTCGATAAATTATGAAACCGGACTCCCTAGAAAGCTTGGCACGTCTACTTTGCAGATAAATTATCGCCGCTCGCAGAAAAATTCATCTGACCCCCGAAAACAGAAAAATCCCAAAACTGTCCGAAATGGAACTTTTGGGCCATCGTGTGGTCTGGGTTTGGCAATTTCTACAGGGCAACGTAGTTGTCGATAAATTATGAAACCGGACTCCCTGGAAAGCTTGGCACGTCTACTTTGCAGATAAATTATCCCCGCTCGCAGAAAAATTCATCTGTCCCCCGAAAACACAAAAATCCCAAAACTGTCCGAAATGGAACTTTTGGGCCATCGTGTGGTGTGGGTTTGGCAATTTCTACAGGGCAACGTAGATGTCGATAAATTATGAAACTAGACTCACTGGAAAGCTTGGCAGGTCTACTTTGCAGATAAATTATCCCCGCTCGCAGAAAAATTCATCTGACCCCCGAAAACACAAAAATCCCAAAACTGTCCGAAATGGAACTTTTGGGCCATCGTGTGGTCTGGGTTTGCCAATTTCTACAGGCAACGTAGATGTCGATAAATTATGAAACCGGACTCCCTGGAAAGCTTGGCACGTCTACTTTGCAGCTAAATTATCCCCGCTCGCAGAAAAATTCATCTGACCCCCGAAAACACAAAAATCCCAAAACTGTCCGGAATGGAACTTTTGGGCCATCGTGTGGTCTGGGTTTGGCAATTTGTACAGGGCAACGTAGATGTCGATAAATTATGAAACCGGACTCCCTGGAAAGCTTGGCACGTCTACTTTGCAGATAAATTATCCCCGCTCGCAGAAAAATTCATCTGACCCCCGAAAACACAAAAATCCCAAAACTGTCCGAAATGGAACTTTTCGGCCATCGTGTGGTGTGGGTTTGGCAATTTCTACAGTGCAACGTAGATGTCGATAAATTATGAAACCAGACTCGCTGGAAAGCTTGGCAAGTCTACTTTGCAGATAAATTATCCCCGCTCGCAGAAAAATTCATCTGACCCCCGAAAACACAAAAATCCCAAAACTGTCCGAAATGGAACTTTTCGGCCATCATGTGGTGTGGGTTTGGCAATTTCTACAGTGCAACGTAGATGTCGATAAATTATGAAACCGGACTCGCTGGAAAGCTTGGCAAGTCTACTTTGCAGATAAATTATCCCCGCTCGCAGAAAAATTCATCTGACCCCCGAAAACAGAAAAATCCAAAAACTGTCCGAAATGGAACTTTTGGGCCATCGTGTGGTCTGGGTTTGGCAATTTCTACAGGGCAACGTAGATGTCGATAAATTATGAAACCGGACTCGCTGGAAAGCTTGGCAAGTCTACTTTGCAGATAAATTATCCCCGCTCGCAGAAAAATTCATCTGACCCCCGAAAACACAAAAATCCCAAAACTGTCCGAAATAGAACTTTTCGGCCATCCTGTGGTGTGGGTTTGGCAATTTCTACAGGGCAACGTAGATGTCGATAAATTATGAAACCGGACTCCCTGGAAAGCTTGGCACGTCTACTTTGCAGATAAATTATCCCCGCTCGCAGAAAAATTCATCTGACCCCCGAAAACACAAAAATCCCAAAACTGTCCGAAATAGAACTTTTCGGCCATCATGTGGTGTGGGTTTGGCAATTTCTACAGGGCAACGTAGATGTCGATAAATTATGAAACCGGACTCGCTGGAAAGCTTGGCAAGTCTACTTCGCAGATAAATTATCCCCGCTCGCAGAAAAATTCATCTGACCCCCGAAAACACAAAAATCCCAAAACTGTCCGAAATGGAACTTTTGGGCCATCGTGTGGTCTGGATTTGGCAATTTCTACAGGGCAACGTAGATGTCGATAAATTATGAAACCAGACTCGCTGGAAAGCTTGGCAAGTCTACTTTGCAGATAAATTATCCCCGCTCGCAGAAAAATTCATCTGACCCCCGAAAACACAAAAATCCCAAAACTGTCCGGAATGGAACTTTTCGGCCATCGTGTGGTCTGGGTTTGGCAATTTCTACAGGGCAACGTAGATGTCGATAAATTATGAAACCGGACTCCCTAGAAAGCTTGGCACGTCTACTTTGCAGATAAATTATCGCCGCTCGCAGAAAAATTCATCTGACCCCCGAAAACAGAAAAATCCCAAAACTGTCCGAAATGGAACTTTTGGGCCATCGTGTGGTCTGGGTTTGGCAATTTCTACAGGGCAACGTAGTTGTCGATAAATTATGAAACCGGACTCCCTGGAAAGCTTGGCACGTCTACTTTGCAGATAAATTATCCCCGCTCGCAGAAAAATTCATCTGACCCCCGAAAACACAAAAATCCCAAAACTGTCCGAAATGGAACTTTTCGGCCATCGTGTGGTGTGGGTTTGGCAATTTCTACAGGGCAACGTAGATGTCGATAAATTATGAAACCAGACTCGCTGGAAAGCTTGGCAAGTCTACTTTGCAGATAAATTATCCCCGCTTGCAGAAAAATTCATCTGACCCCCGAAAACAGAAAAATCCCAAAACTGTCCGAAATGGAACTTTTCGGCCATCATGTGGTGTGGGTTTGGCAATTTCTACAGTGCAACGTAGATGTCGATAAATTATGAAACCGGACTCGCTGGAAAGCTTGGCAAGTCTACTTTGCAGATAAATTATCCCCGCTCGCAGAAAAATTCATCTGACCCCCGAAAACACAAAAATCCCAAAACTGTCCGAAATGGAACTTTTGGGCCATCGTGTGGTCTGGGTTTGGCAATTTGTACAGGGCAACGTAGATGTCGATAAATTATGAAACTGGACTCCCTGGAAAGCTTGGCAGGTCTACTTTGCAGATAAATTATCCCCGCTCGCAGAAAAATTCATCTGACCCCCGAAAACACAAAAATCCCAAAACTGTCCGAAATGGAACTTTTCGGCCATCATGTGGTGTGGGTTTGGCAATTTCTACAGTGCAACGTAGATGTCGATAAATTATGAAACCGGACTCGCTGGAAAGCTTGGCAAGTCTACTTTGCAGATAAATTATCCCCGCTCGCAGAAAAATTCATCTGACCCCCGAAAACACAAAAATCCCAAAACTGTCCGGAATGGAACTTTTCGGCCATCGTGTGGTCTGGGTTTGGCAATTTCTACAGGGCAACGTAGATGTCGATAAATTATGAAACCGGACTCCCTAGAAAGCTTGGCACGTCTACTTTGCAGATAAATTATCGCCGCTCGCAGAAAAATTCATCTGACCCCCGAAAACACAAAAATCCCAAAACTGTCCGAAATGGAACTTTTCGGCCATCGTGTGGTCTGGGTTTGGCAATTTGTACAGGGCAACGTAGATGTCGATAAATTATGAAACCGGACTCCCTGGAAAGCTTGGCAGGTCTAATTTGCAGATAAATTATCCCCGCTCGCAGAAAAATTCATCTGACCCCCGAAAACACAAAAATCCCAAAACTGTCCGAAATGGAACTTTTCGGCCATCGTGTGGTGTGGGTTTGGCAATTTCTACAGGGCAACGTAGATGTCGATAAATTATGAAACTGGACTCACTGGAAAGCTTGGCAGGTCTACTTTGCAGATAAATTATCCCCGCTCGCAGAAAAATTCATCTGACCCCCGAAAACACAAAAATCCCAAAACTGTCCGAAATGGAACTTTTCCGCCATCGTGTGGTGTGGGTTTGGCAATTTCTACAGTGCAACGTAGATGTCGATAAATTATGAAACCGGACTCGCTGGAAAGCTTGGCAAGTCTACTTTGCAGATAAATTATCCCCGCTCGCAGAAAAATTCATCTGACCCCCGAAAACACAAAAATCCCAAAACTGTCCGAAATGGAACTTTTGGGCCATCGTGTGGTCTGGGTTTGGCAATTTGTACAGGGCAACGTAGATGTCGATAAATTATGAAACTGGACTCCCTGGAAAGCTTGGCAGGTCTACTTTGCAGATAAATTATCCCCGCTCGCAGAAAAATTCATCTGACCCCCGAAAACACAAAAATCCCAAAACTGTCCGAAATGGAACTTTTCGGCCATCATGTGGTGTGGGTTTGGCAATTTCTACAGTGCAACGTAGATGTCGATAAATTATGAAACCGGACTCGCTGGAAAGCTTGGCAAGTCTACTTTGCAGATAAATTATCCCCGCTCGCAGAAAAATTCATCTGTCCCCCGAAAACACAAAAATCCCAAAACTGTCCGAAATGGAACTTTTGGGCCATCGTGTGGTGTGGGTTTGGCAATTTCTACAGGGCAACGTAGATGTCGATAAATTATGAAACCGGACTCGCTGGAAAGCTTGGCAAGTCTACTTTGCAGATAAATTATCCCCGCTCGCAGAAAAATTCATCTGTCCCCCGAAAACACAAAAATCCCAAAACTGTCCGAAATGGAACTTTTGGGCCATCGTGTGGTGTGGGTTTGGCAATTTCTACAGGGCAACGTAGATGTCGATAAATTATGAAACTAGACTCACTGGAAAGCTTGGCAGGTCTACTTTGCAGATAAATTATCCCCGCTCGCAGAAAAATTCATCTGACCCCCGAAAACACAAAAATCCCAAAACTGTCCGAAATGGAACTTTTCGGCCATCATGTGGTGTGGGTTTGGCAATTTCTACAGTGCAACGTAGATGTCGATAAATTATGAAACCGGACTCGCTGGAAAGCTTGGCAAGTCTACTTTGCAGATAAATTATCCCCGCTCGCAGAAAAATTCATCTGACCCCCGAAAACACAAAAATCCCAAAACTGTCCGGAATGGAACTTTTGGGCCATCGTGTGGTCTGGGTTTGCCAATTTCTACAGGCAACGTAGATGTCGATAAATTATGAAACCGGACTCCCTGGAAAGCTTGGCACGTCTACTTTGCAGCTAAATTATCCCCGCTCGCAGAAAAATTCATCTGACCCCCGAAAACACAAAAATCCCAAAACTGTCCGGAATGGAACTTTTGGGCCATCGTGTGGTCTGGGTTTGGCAATTTGTACAGGGCAACGTAGATGTCGATAAATTATGAAACCGGACTCCCTGGAAAGCTTGGCACGTCTACTTTGCAGATAAATTATCCCCGCTCGCAGAAAAATTCATCTGACCCCCGAAAACACAAAAATCCCAAAACTGTCCGGAATGGAACTTTTCGGCCATCGTGTGGTCTGGGTTTGGCAATTTCTACAGGGCAACGTAGATGTCGATAAATTATGAAACCGGACTCCCTAGAAAGCTTGGCACGTCTACTTTGCAGATAAATTATCGCCGCTCGCAGAAAAATTCATCTGACCCCCGAAAACAGAAAAATCCCAAAACTGTCCGAAATGGAACTTTTGGGCCATCGTGTGGTCTGGGTTTGGCAATTTCTACAGGGCAACGTAGTTGTCGATAAATTATGAAACCGGACTCCCTGGAAAGCTTGGCACGTCTACTTTGCAGATAAATTATCCCCGCTCGCAGAAAAATTCATCTGACCCCCGAAAACACAAAAATCCCAAAACTGTCCGAAATGGAACTTTTCGGCCATCGTGTGGTGTGGGTTTGGCAATTTCTACAGGGCAACGTAGATGTCGATAAATTATGAAACCAGACTCGCTGGAAAGCTTGGCAAGTCTACTTTGCAGATAAATTATCCCCGCTTGCAGAAAAATTCATCTGACCCCCGAAAACAGAAAAATCCCAAAACTGTCCGAAATGGAACTTTTCGGCCATCATGTGGTGTGGGTTTGGCAATTTCTACAGTGCAACGTAGATGTCGATAAATTATGAAACCGGACTCGCTGGAAAGCTTGGCAAGTCTACTTTGCAGATAAATTATCCCCGCTCGCAGAAAAATTCATCTGACCCCCGAAAACACAAAAATCCCAAAACTGTCCGAAATGGAACTTTTGGGCCATCGTGTGGTGTGGGTTTGGCAATTTCTACAGGGCAACGTAGATGTCGATAAATTATGAAACCGGACTCGCTGGAAAGCTTGGCAAGTCTACTTTGCAGATAAATTATCCCCGCTCGCAGAAAAATTCATCTGTCCCCCGAAAACACAAAAATCCCAAAACTGTCCGAAATGGAACTTTTGGGCCATCGTGTGGTGTGGGTTTGGCAATTTCTACAGGGCAACGTAGATGTCGATAAATTATGAAACCGGACTCCCTGGAAAGCTTGGCACGTCTACTTTGAAGATAAATTATCCCCGCTCGCAGAAAAATTCATCTGACCCCCGAAAACACAAAAATCCCAAAACTGTCCGAAATGGAACTTTTCGGCCATCGTGTGGTGTGGGTTTGGCAATTTCTACAGTGCAACGTAGATGTCGATAAATTATGAAACCGGACTCGCTGGAAAGCTTGGCAAGTCTACTTTGCAGATAAATTATCCCCGCTCGCAGAAAAATTCATCTGACCCCCGAAAACACAAAAATCCCAAAACTGTCCGAAATGGAACTTTTGGGCCATCGTGTGGTCTGGGTTTGGCAATTTGTACAGGGCAACGTAGATGTCGATAAATTATGAAACTGGACTCCCTGGAAAGCTTGGCAGGTCTAATTTGCAGATAAATTATCCCCGCTCGCAGAAAAATTCATCTGACCCCCGAAAACACAAAAATCCCAAAACTGTCCGAAATGGAACTTTTCGGCCATCGTGTGGTGTGGGTTTGGCAATTTCTACAGTGCAACGTAGATGTCGATAAATTATGAAACCGGACTCGCTGGAAAGCTTGGCAAGTCTACTTTGCAGATAAATTATCCCCGCTCGCAGAAAAATTCATCTGACCCCCGAAAACACAAAAATCCCAAAACTGTCCGAAATGGAACTTTTGGGCCATCGTGTGGTCTGGGTTTGGCAATTTGTACAGGGCAACGTAGATGTCGATAAATTATGAAACTGGACTCCCTGGAAAGCTTGGCAGGTCTAATTTGCAGATAAATTATCCCCGCTCGCAGAAAAATTCATCTGACCCCCGAAAACACAAAAATCCCAAAACTGTCCGAAATGGAACTTTTGGGCCATCGTGTGGTCTGGGTTTGGCAATTTGTACAGGGCAACGTAGATGTCGATAAATTATGAAACCAGACTCCCTGGAAAGCTTGGCAGGTCTAATTTGCAGATAAATTATCCCCGCTCGCAGAAAAATTCATCTGACCCCCGAAAACACAAAAATCCCAAAACTGTCCGAAGTGGAACTTTTCGGCCATCGTGTGGTGTGGGTTTGGCAATTTCTACAGGGCAACGTAGATGTCGATAAATTATGAAACTAGACTCACTGGAAAGCTTGGCAGGTCTACTTTGCAGATAAATTATCCCCGCTCGCAGAAAAATTCATCTGACCCCCGAAAACACAAAAATCCCAAAACTGTCCGAAATGGAACTTTTCGGCCATCATGTGGTGTGGGTTTGGCAATTTCTACAGTGCAACGTAGATGTCGATAAATTATGAAACCGGACTCGCTGGAAAGCTTGGCAAGTCTACTTTGCAGATAAATTATCCCCGCTCGCAGAAAAATTCATCTGTCCCCCGAAAACACAAAAATCCCAAAACTGTCCGAAATGGAACTTTTGGGCCATCGTGTGGTGTGGGTTTGGCAATTTCTACAGGGCAACGTAGATGTCGATAAATTATGAAACCGGACTCCCTGGAAAGCTTGGCACGTCTACTTTGAAGATAAATTATCCCCGCTCGCAGAAAAATTCATCTGACCCCCGAAAACACAAAAATCCCAAAACTGTCCGAAATGGAACTTTTCGGCCATCGTGTGGTGTGGGTTTGGCAATTTCTACAGTGCAACGTAGATGTCGATAAATTATGAAACAGACTCGCTGGAAAGCTTGGCAAGTCTACTTTGCAGATAAATTATCCCCGCTCGCAGAAAAATTCATCTGACCCCCGAAAACACAAAAATCCCAAAACTGTCCGAAATGGAACTTTTGGGCCATCGTGTGGTCTGGGTTTGGCAATTTGTACAGGGCAACGTAGATGTCGATAAATTATGAAACTGGACTCCCTGGAAAGCTTGGCAGGTCTAATTTGCAGATAAATTATCCCCGCTCGCAGAAAAATTCATCTGACCCCCGAAAACACAAAAATCCCAAAACTGTCCGAAATGGAACTTTTGGGCCATCGTGTGGTCTGGGTTTGGCAATTTGTACAGGGCAACGTAGATGTCAATAAATTATGAAACCGGACTCCCTGGAAAGCTTGGCAGGTCTAATTTGCAGATAAATTATCCCCGCTCGCAGAAAAATTCATCTGATCCCCGAAAACACAAAAATCCCAAAACTGTCCGAAATGGAACTTTTCGGCCATCGTGTGGTGTGGGTTTGGCAATTTCTACAGGGCAACGTAGATGTCGATAAATTATGAAACTAGACTCACTGGAAAGCTTGGCAGGTCTACTTTGCAGATAAATTATCCCCGCTCGCAGAAAAATTCATCTGACCCCCGAAAACACAAAAATCCCAAAACTGTCCGAAATGGAACTTTTGGGCCATCATGTGGTGTGGGTTTGGCAATTTCTACAGTGCAACGTAGATGTCGATAAATTATGAAACCGGACTCGCTGGAAAGCTTGGCAAGTCTACTTTGCAGATAAATTATCCCCGCTCGCAGAAAAATTCATCTGTCCCCCGAAAACACAAAAATCCCAAAACTGTCCGAAATGGAACTTTTGGGCCATCGTGTGGTGTGGGTTTGGCAATTTCTACAGGGCAACGTAGATGTCGATAAATTATGAAACCGGACTCCCTGGAAAGCTTGGCACGTCTACTTTGAAGATAAATTATCGCCGCTCGCAGAAAAATTCATCTGACCCCCGAAAACACAAAAATCCCAAAACTGTCCGAAATGGAACTTTTCGGCCATCGTGTGGTGTGGGTTTGACAATTTCTACAGGGCAACGTAGATGTCGATAAATTATGAAACCGGACTCGCTGGAAAGCTTGGCAAGTCTACTTTGCAGATAAATTATCCCCGCTCGCAGAAAAATTCATCTGACCCCCGAAAACACAAAAATCCCAAAACTGTCCGAAATGGAACTTTTGGGCCATCGTGTGGTCTGGGTTTGGCAATTTGTACAGGGCAACGTAGATGTCGATAAATTATGAAACTGGACTCCCTGGAAAGCTTGGCAGGTCTACTTTGCAGATAAATTATCCCCGCTCGCAGAAAAATTCATCTGACCCCCGAAAACACAAAAATCCCAAAACTGTCCGAAATGGAACTTTTCGGCCATCATGTGGTGTGGGTTTGGCAATTTCTACAGTGCAACGTAGATGTCGATAAATTATGAAACCGGACTCGCTGGAAAGCTTGGCAAGTCTACTTTGCAGATAAATTATCCCCGCTCGCAGAAAAATTCATCTGACCCCCGAAAACACAAAAATCCCAAAACTGTCCGGAATGGAACTTTTGGGCCATCGTGTGGTCTGGGTTTGCCAATTTCTACAGGCAACGTAGATGTCGATAAATTATGAAACCGGACTCCCTGGAAAGCTTGGCACGTCTACTTTGCAGCTAAATTATCCCCGCTCGCAGAAAAATTCATCTGACCCCCGAAAACACAAAAATCCCAAAACTGTCCGGAATGGAACTTTTGGGCCATCGTGTGGTCTGGGTTTGGCAATTTGTACAGGGCAACGTAGATGTCGATAAATTATGAAACCGGACTCCCTGGAAAGCTTGGCACGTCTACTTTGCAGATAAATTATCCCCGCTCGCAGAAAAATTCATCTGACCCCCGAAAACACAAAAATCCCAAAACTGTCCGGAATGGAACTTTTCGGCCATCGTGTGGTCTGGGTTTGGCAATTTCTACAGGGCAACGTAGATGTCGATAAATTATGAAACCGGACTCCCTAGAAAGCTTGGCACGTCTACTTTGCAGATAAATTATCGCCGCTCGCAGAAAAATTCATCTGACCCCCGAAAACAGAAAAATCCCAAAACTGTCCGAAATGGAACTTTTGGGCCATCGTGTGGTCTGGGTTTGGCAATTTCTACAGGGCAACGTAGTTGTCGATAAATTATGAAACCGGACTCCCTGGAAAGCTTGGCACGTCTACTTTGCAGATAAATTATCCCCGCTCGCAGAAAAATTCATCTGACCCCCGAAAACACAAAAATCCCAAAACTGTCCGAAATGGAACTTTTCGGCCATCGTGTGGTGTGGGTTTGGCAATTTCTACAGGGCAACGTAGATGTCGATAAATTATGAAACCAGACTCGCTGGAAAGCTTGGCAAGTCTACTTTGCAGATAAATTATCCCCGCTTGCAGAAAAATTCATCTGACCCCCGAAAACAGAAAAATCCCAAAACTGTCCGAAATGGAACTTTTCGGCCATCATGTGGTGTGGGTTTGGCAATTTCTACAGTGCAACGTAGATGTCGATAAATTATGAAACCGGACTCGCTGGAAAGCTTGGCAAGTCTACTTTGCAGATAAATTATCCCCGCTCGCAGAAAAATTCATCTGACCCCCGAAAACACAAAAATCCCAAAACTGTCCGAAATGGAACTTTTGGGCCATCGTGTGGTCTGGGTTTGGCAATTTGTACAGGGCAACGTAGATGTCGATAAATTATGAAACCGGACTCCCTGGAAAGCTTGGCAGGTCTAATTTGCAGATAAATTATCCCCGCTCGCAGAAAAATTCATCTGACCCCCGAAAACACAAAAATCCCAAAACTGTCCGAAATGGAACTTTTCGGCCATCATGTGGTGTGGGTTTGGCAATTTCTACAGTGCAACGTAGATGTCGATAAATTATGAAACCGGACTCGCTGGAAAGCTTGGCAAGTCTACTTTGCAGATAAATTATCCCCGCTCACAGAAAAATTCATCTGACCCCCGAAAACACAAAAATCCCAAAACTGTCCGAAATGGAACTTTTGGGCCATCGTGTGGTGTGGGTTTGGCAATTTCTACAGGGCAACGTAGATGTCGATAAATTATGAAACCGGACTCCCTGGAAAGCTTGGCACGTCTACTTTGAAGATAAATTATCGCCGCTCGCAGAAAAATTCATCTGACCCCCGAAAACACAAAAATCCCAAAACTGTCCGAAATGGAACTTTTCGGCCATCGTGTGGTGTGGGTTTGGCAATTTCTACAGGGCAACGTAGATGTCGATAAATTATGAAACTGGACTCACTGGAAAGCTTGGCAGGTCTACTTTGCAGATAAATTATCCCCGCTCGCAGAAAAATTCATCTGACCCCCGAAAACACAAAAATCCCAAAACTGTCCGAAATGGAACTTTTCGGCCATCGTGTGGTGTGGGTTTGGCAATTTCTACAGTGCAACGTAGATGTCGATAAATTATGAAACCGGACTCACTGGAAAGCTTGGCAGGTCTACTTTGCAGATAAATTATCCCCGCTCGCAGAAAAATTCATCTGACCCCCGAAAACACAAAAATCCCAAAACTGTCCGAAATGGAACTTTTCGGCCATCGTGTGGTGTGGGTTTGGCAATTTCTACAGTGCAACGTAGATGTCGATAAATTATGAAACAGACTCGCTGGAAAGCTTGGCAGGTATAATTTGCAGATAAATTATCACCGCTCGCAGAAAAATTCATATGACCCCTGAAAACACAAAAATCCCAAAACTGTCCGAAATGGAACTTTTGGGCCATCGTGTGGTGTGGGTTTGGCAATTTCTACAGTGCAACGTAGATGTCGATAAATTATGAAACCAGACTCGCTGGAAAGCTTGGCAAGTCTACTTTGCAGATAAATTATCCCCGCTCGCAGAAAAATTCATCTGTCCCCCGAAAACACAAAAATCCCAAAACTGTCCGAAATGGAACTTTTGGGCCATCGTGTAGTCTGGGTTTGGCAATTTGTACAGGGCAACGTAGATGTCGATAAATTATGAAACTGGACTCCCTGGAAAGCTTGGCAGGTCTAATTTGCAGATAAATTATCCCCGCTTGCAGAAAAATTCATCTGACCCCCGAAAACACAAAAATCCCAAAACTGTCCGAAATGGAACTTTTCGGCCATCGTGTGGTGTGGGTTTGGCAATTTCTACAGGGCAACGTAGATGTCGATAAATTATGAAACCGGACTCGCTGGAAAGCTTGGCAAGTCTACTTTGCAGATAAATTATCCCCGCTCGCAGAAAAATTCATCTGACCCCCGAAAACACAAAAATCCCAAAACTATCCGAAATGGAACTTTTGGGCCATCGTGTGGTCTGGGTTTGGCAATTTCTACAGGGCAACGTAGATGTCGATAAATTATGAAACCGGACTCCCTGGAAAGCTTGGCACGTCTACTTTGAAGATAAATTATCCCCGCTCGCAGAAAAATTCATCTGACCCCCGAAAACACAAAAATCCCAAAACTGTCCGAAATGGAACTTTTCGGCCATCGTGTGGTGTGGGTTTGGCAATTTCTACAGTGCAACGTAGATGTCGATAAATTATGAAACCGGACTCGCTGGAAAGCTTGGCAAGTCTACTTTGCAGATAAATTATCCCCGCTCGCAGAAAAATTCATCTGACCCCCGAAAACACAAAAATCCCAAAACTGTCCGAAATGGAACTTTTGGGCCATCGTGTGGTCTGGGTTTGGCAATTTGTACAGGGCAACGTAGATGTCGATAAATTATGAAACTGGACTCCCTGGAAAGCTTGGCAGGTCTAATTTGCAGATAAATTATCCCCGCTCGCAGAAAAATTCATCTGACCCCCGAAAACACAAAAATCCCAAAACTGTCCGAAATGGAACTTTTGGGCCATCGTGTGGTCTGGGTTTGGCAATTTGTACAGGGCAACGTAGATGTCAATAAATTATGAAACCGGACTCCCTGGAAAGCTTGGCAGGTCTAATTTGCAGATAAATTATCCCCGCTCGCAGAAAAATTCATCTGACCCCCGAAAACACAAAAATCCCAAAACTGTCCGAAATGGAACTTTTCGGCCATCGTGTGGTGTGGGTTTGGCAATTTCTACAGGGCAACGTAGATGTCGATAAATTATGAAACCGGACTCCCTGGAAAGCTTGGCACGTCTACTTTGAAGATAAATTATCCCCGCTCGCAGAAAAATTCATCTGACCCCCGAAAACACAAAAATCCCAAAACTGTCCGAAATGGAACTTTTCGGCCATCGTGTGGTGTGGGTTTGGCAATTTCTACAGTGCAACGTAGATGTCGATAAATTATGAAACCGGACTCGCTGGAAAGCTTGGCAAGTCTACTTTGCAGATAAATTATCCCCGCTCGCAGAAAAATTCATCTGACCCCCGAAAACACAAAAATCCCAAAACTGTCCGAAATGGAACTTTTGGGCCATCGTGTGGTCTGGGTTTGGCAATTTGTACAGGGCAACGTAGATGTCGATAAATTATGAAACTGGACTCCCTGGAAAGCTTGGCAGGTCTACTTTGCAGATAAATTATCCCCGCTCGCAGAAAAATTCATCTGACCCCCGAAAACACAAAAATCCCAAAACTGTCCGAAATGGAACTTTTCGGCCATCATGTGGTGTGGGTTTGGCAATTTCTACAGTGCAACGTAGATGTCGATAAATTATGAAACCGGACTCGCTGGAAAGCTTGGCAAGTCTACTTTGCAGATAAATTATCCCCGCTCGCAGAAAAATTCATCTGTCCCCCGAAAACACAAAAATCCCAAAACTGTCCGAAATGGAACTTTTGGGCCATCGTGTGGTGTGGGTTTGGCAATTTCTACAGGGCAACGTAGATGTCGATAAATTATGAAACCGGACTCGCTGGAAAGCTTGGCAAGTCTACTTTGCAGATAAATTATCCCCGCTCGCAGAAAAATTCATCTGTCCCCCGAAAACACAAAAATCCCAAAACTGTCCGAAATGGAACTTTTGGGCCATCGTGTGGTGTGGGTTTGGCAATTTCTACACTGCAACGTAGATGTCGATAAATTATGAAACCGGACTCACTGGAAAGCTTGGCAGGTCTACTTTGCAGATAAATTATCCCCGCTCGCAGAAAAATTCATCTGACCCCCGAAAACACAAAAATCCCAAAACTGTCCGAAATGGAACTTTTCGGCCATCATGTGGTGTGGGTTTGGCAATTTCTACAGTGCAACGTAGATGTCGATAAATTATGAAACCGGACTCGCTGGAAAGCTTGGCAAGTCTACTTTGCAGATAAATTATCCCCGCTCGCAGAAAAATTCATCTGTCCCCCGAAAACACAAAAATCCCAAAACTGTCCGAAATGGAACTTTTGGGCCATCGTGTAGTCTGGGTTTGGCAATTTGTACAGGGCAACGTAGATGTCGATAAATTATGAAACCGGACTCCCTGGAAAGCTTGGCAGGTCTAATTTGCAGATAAATTATCCCCGCTTGCAGAAAAATTCATCTGACCCCCGAAAACACAAAAATCCCAAAACTGTCCGAAATGGAACTTTTCGGCCATCGTGTGGTGTGGGTTTGGCAATTTCTACAGGGCAACGTAGATGTCGATAAATTATGAAACTAGACTCACTGGAAAGCTTGGCAGGTCTACTTTGCAGATAAATTATCCCCGCTCGCAGAAAAATTCATCTGACCCCCGAAAACACAAAAATCCCAAAACTGTCCGAAATGGAACTTTTCGGCCATCATGTGGTGTGGGTTTGGCAATTTCTACAGTGCAACGTAGATGTCGATAAATTATGAAACCGGACTCGCTGGAAAGCTTGGCAAGTCTACTTTGCAGATAAATTATCCCCGCTCGGAGAAAAATTAATCTGTCCCCCGAAAACACAAAAATCCCAAAACTGTCCGAAATGGAACTTTTGGGCCATCGTGTGGTGTGGGTTTGGCAATTTCTACAGGGCAACGTAGATGTCGATAAATTATGAAACCGGACTCCCTGGAAAGCTTGGCACGTCTACTTTGAAGATAAATTATCCCCGCTCGCAGAAAAATTCATCTGACCCCCGAAAACACAAAAATCCCAAAACTGTCCGAAATGGAACTTTTCGGCCATCGTGTGGTGTGGGTTTGGCAATTTCTACAGTGCAACGTAGATGTCGATAAATTATGAAACCGGACTCGCTGGAAAGCTTGGCAAGTCTACTTTGCAGATAAATTATCCCCGCTCGCAGAAAAATTCATCTGACCCCCGAAAACACAAAAATCCCAAAACTGTCCGAAATGGAACTTTTGGGCCATCGTGTGGTCTGGGTTTGGCAATTTGTACAGGGCAACGTAGATGTCGATAAATTATGAAACTGGACTCCCTGGAAAGCTTGGCAGGTCTAATTTGCAGATAAATTATCCCCGCTCGCAGAAAAATTCATCTGACCCCCGAAAACACAAAAATCCCAAAACTGTCCGAAATGGAACTTTTGGGCCATCGTGTGGTATGGGTTTGGCAATTTGTACAGGGCAACGTAGATGTCGATAAATTATGAAACCGGACTCCCTGGAAAGCTTGGCACGTCTACTTTGAAGATAAATTATCCCCGCTCGCAGAAAAATTCATCTGACCCCCGAAAACACAAAAATCCCAAAACTGTCCGAAATGGAACTTTTCGGCCATCGTGTGGTGTGGGTTTGGCAATTTCTACAGTGCAACGTAGATGTCGATAAATTATGAAACCGGACTCGCTGGAAAGCTTGGCAAGTCTACTTTGCAGATAAATTATCCCCGCTCGCAGAAAAATTCATCTGACCCCCGAAAACACAAAAATCCCAAAACTGTCCGAAATGGAACTTTTGGGCCATCGTGTGGTCTGGGTTTGGCAATTTGTACAGGGCAACGTAGATGTCGATAAATTATGAAACTGGACTCCCTGGAAAGCTTGGCAGGTCTAATTTGCAGATAAATTATCCCCGCTCGCAGAAAAATTCATCTGACCCCCGAAAACACAAAAATCCCAAAACTGTCCGAAATGGAACTTTTGGGCCATCGTGTGGTCTGGGTTTGGCAATTTGTACAGGGCAACGTAGATGTCAATAAATTATGAAACCGGACTCCCTGGAAAGCTTGGCAGGTCTAATTTGCAGATAAATTATCCCCGCTCGCAGAAAAATTCATCTGACCCCCGAAAACACAAAAATCCCAAAACTGTCCGAAATGGAACTTTTCGGCCATCGTGTGGTGTGGGTTTGGCAATTTCTACAGGGCAACGTAGATGTCGATAAATTATGAAACTGGACTCACTGGAAAGCTTGGCAGGTCTACTTTGCAGATAAATTATCCCCGCTCGCAGAAAAATTCATCTGACCCCCGAAAACACAAAAATCCCAAAACTGTCCGAAATGGAACTTTTGGGCCATCGTGTGGTGTGGGTTTGGCAATTTCTACAGTGCAACGTAGATGTCGATAAATTATGAAACCGGACTCGCTGGAAAGCTTGGCAAGTCTACTTTGCAGATAAATTATCCCCGCTCGCAGAAAAATTCATCTGACCCCCGAAAACACAAAAATCCCAAAACTGTCCGAAATGGAACTTTTGGGCCATCGTGTGGTCTGGGTTTGGCAATTTGTACAGGGCAACGTAGATGTCGATAAATTATGAAACTGGACTCCCTGGAAAGCTTGGCAGGTCTACTTTGCAGATAAATTATCCCCGCTCGCAGAAAAATTCATCTGACCCCCGAAAACACAAAAATCCCAAAACTGTCCGAAATGGAACTTTTCGGCCATCCTGTGGTGTGGGTTTGGCAATTTCTACAGTGCAATGTAGATGTCGATAAATTATGAAACCGGACTCGCTGGAAAGCTTGGCAAGTCTACTTTGCAGATAAATTATCCCCGCTCGCAGAAAAATTCATCTGACCCCCGAAAACACAAAAATCCCAAAACTGTCCGAAATGGAACTTTTGGGCCATCGTGTGGTCTGGGTTTGGCAATTTGTACAGGGCAACGTAGATGTCGATAAATTATGAAACCGGACTCGCTGGAAAGCTTGGCAGGTCTAATTTGCAGATAAATTATCCCCGCTCGCAGAAAAATTCATCTGACCCCCGAAAACACAAAAATCCCAAAACTGTCCGAAATGGAACTTTTGGGCCATCGTGTGGTCTGGGTTTGGCAATTTGTACAGGGCAACGTAGATGTCAATAAATTATGAAACCGGACTCCCTGGAAAGCTTGGCAGGTCTAATTTGCAGATAAATTATCCCCGCTCGCAGAAAAATTCATCTGACCCCCGAAAACACAAAAATCCCAAAACTGTCCGAAATGGAACTTTTCGGCCATCGTGTGGTGTGGGTTTGGCAATTTCTACAGGGCAACGTAGATGTCGATAAATTATGAAACTAGACTCACTGGAAAGCTTGGCAGGTCTACTTTGCAGATAAATTATCCCCGCTCGCAGAAAAATTCATCTGACCCCCGAAAACACAAAAATCCCAAAACTGTCAGAAATGGAACTTTTGGGCCATCATGTGGTGTGGGTTTGGCAATTTCTACAGTGCAACGTAGATGTCGATAAATTATGAAACCGGACTCGCTGGAAAGCTTGGCAAGTCTACTTTGCAGATAAATTATCCCCGCTCGCAGAAAAATTCATCTGTCCCCCGAAAACACAAAAATCCCAAAACTGTCCGAAATGGAACTTTTGGGCCATCGTGTGGTGTGGGTTTGGCAATTTCTACAGGGCAACGTAGATGTCGATAAATTATGAAACCGGACTCCCTGGAAAGCTTGGCACGTCTACTTTGCAGATAAATTATCCCCGCTCGCAGAAAAATTCATCTGACCCCCGAAAACACAAAAATCCCAAAACTGTCCGAAATGGAACTTTTCGGCCATCGTGTGGTGTGGGTTTGGCAATTTCTACAGTGCAA
The DNA here is from genome assembly GCA_037074615.1 of Leucaena leucocephala. Taxonomy (NCBI): domain Eukaryota; kingdom Viridiplantae; phylum Streptophyta; class Magnoliopsida; order Fabales; family Fabaceae; genus Leucaena; species Leucaena leucocephala. The sequence goes on from CM073525.1 coordinate 171,058, forward strand.
CGTAGATGTCGATAAATTATGAAACCGGACTCGCTGGAAAGCTTGGCAAGTCTACTTTGCAGATAAATTATCCCCGCTCGCGGAAAAATTCATCTGACCCCCGAAAACACAAAAATCCCAAAACTGTCCGAAATGGAACTTTTCGGCCATCGTGTGGTGTGGGTTTGGCAATTTCTACAGGGCAACGTAGATGTCGATAAATTATGAAACCGGACTCGCTGGAAAGCTTGGCAAGTCTACTTTGCAGATAAATTATCCCCGCTCGCAGAAAAATTCATCTGTCCCCCGAAAACACAAAAATCCCAAAACTGTCCGAAATGGAACTTTTGGGCCATCGTGTGGTGTGGGTTTGGCAATTTCTACAGGGCAACGTAGATGTCGATAAATTATGAAACCGGACTCGCTGGAAAGCTTGGCAAGTCTACTTTGCAGATAAATTATCCCCGCTCGCAGAAAAATTCATCTGTCCCCCGAAAACACAAAAATCCCAAAACTGTCCGAAATGGAACTTTTGGGCCATCGTGTGGTGTGGGTTTGGCAATTTCTACAGGGCAACGTAGATGTCGATAAATTATGAAACTAGACTCACTGGAAAGCTTGGCAGGTCTACTTTGCAGATAAATTATCCCCGCTCGCAGAAAAATTCATCTGACCCCCGAAAACACAAAAATCCCAAAACTGTCCGAAATGGAACTTTTCGACCATCATGTGGTGTGGGTTTGGCAATTTCTACAGTGCAACGTAGATGTCGATAAATTATGAAACCGGACTCGCTGGAAAGCTTGGCAAGTCTACTTTGCAGATAAATTATCCCCGCTCGCAGAAAAATTCATCTGACCCCCGAAAACACAAAAATCCCAAAACTGTCCGAAATGGAACTTTTGGGCCATCGTGTGGTGTGGGTTTGGCAATTTCTACAGGGCAACGTAGATGTCGATAAATTATGAAACCGGACTCACTGGAAAGCTTGGCAGGTCTACTTTGCAGATAAATTATCCCCGTTCGCAGAAAAATTCATCTGTCCCCCGAAAACACAAAAATCCCAAAACTGTCCGAAATGGAACTTTTCGGCCATCGTGTGGTGTGGGTTTGGCAATTTGTACAGGGCAACGTAGATGTCGATAAATTATGAAACCGGACTCCCTGGAAAGCTTGGCAGGTCTACTTTGCAGATAAATTATCCCCGCTCGCAGAAAAATTCATCTGACCCCCGAAAACACAAAAATCCCAAAACTGTCCGAAATGGAACTTTTCGGCCATCGTGTGGTGTGGGTTTGGCAATTTCTACACTGCAACGTAGATGTCGATAAATTATGAAACCGGACTCACTGGAAAGCTTGGCAGGTCTACTTTGCAGATAAATTATCCCCGCTCGCAGAAAAATTCATCTGACCCCCGAAAACACAAAAATCCCAAAACTGTCCGAAATGGAACTTTTCGGCCATCGTGTGGTGTGGGTTTGGCAATTTCTACAGTGCAACGTAGATGTCGATAAATTATGAAACAGACTCGCTGGAAAGCTTGGCAGGTCTAATTTGCAGATAAATTATCACCGCTCGCAGAAAAATTCATATGACCCCTGAAAACACAAAAATCCCAAAACTGTCCGAAATGGAACTTTTGGGCCATCGTGTGGTGTGGGTTTGGCAATTTCTACAGTGCAACGTAGATGTCGATAAATTATGAAACCAGACTCGCTGGAAAGCTTGGCAAGTCTACTTTGCAGATAAATTATCCCCGCTCGCAGAAAAATTCATCTGTCCCCCGAAAACACAAAAATCCCAAAACTGTCCGAAATGGAACTTTTGGGCCATCGTGTAGTCTGGGTTTGGCAATTTGTACAGGGCAACGTAGATGTCGATAAATTATGAAACCGGACTCCCTGGAAAGCTTGGCAGGTCTAATTTGCAGATAAATTATCCCCGCTTGCAGAAAAATTCATCTGACCCCCGAAAACACAAAAATCCCAAAACTGTCCGAAATGGAACTTTTCGGCCATCGTGTGGTGTGGGTTTGGCAATTTCTACAGGGCAACGTAGATGTCGATAAATTATGAAACTAGACTCACTGGAAAGCTTGGCAGGTCTACTTTGCAGATAAATTATCCCCGCTCGCAGAAAAATTCATCTGACCCCCGAAAACACAAAAATCCCAAAACTGTCCGAAATGGAACTTTTCGGCCATCATGTGGTGTGGGTTTGGCAATTTCTACAGTGCAACGTAGATGTCGATAAATTATGAAACCGGACTCGCTGGAAAGCTTGGCAAGTCTACTTTGCAGATAAATTATCCCCGCTCGGAGAAAAATTCATCTGTCCCCCGAAAACACAAAAATCCCAAAACTGTCCGAAATGGAACTTTTGGGCCATCGTGTGGTGTGGGTTTGACAATTTCTACAGGGCAACGTAGATGTCGATAAATTATGAAACCGGACTCCCTGGAAAGCTTGGCACGTCTACTTTGAAGATAAATTATCCCCGCTCGCAGAAAAATTCATCTGACCCCCGAAAACACAAAAATCCCAAAACTGTCCGAAATGGAACTTTTCGGCCATCGTGTGGTGTGGGTTTGGCAATTTCTACAGTGCAACGTAGATGTCGATAAATTATGAAACCGGACTCGCTGGAAAGCTTGGCAAGTCTACTTTGCAGATAAATTATCCCCGCTCGCAGAAAAATTCATCTGTCCCCCGAAAACACAAAAATCCCAAAACTGTCCGAAATGGAACTTTTGGGCCATCGTGTGGTGTGGGTTTGGCAATTTCTACAGGGCAACGTAGATGTCGATAAATTATGAAACCGGACTCGCTGGAAAGCTTGGCAAGTCTACTTTGCAGATAAATTATCCCCGCTCGCAGAAAAATTCATCTGTCCCCCGAAAACACAAAAATCCCAAAACTGTCCGAAATGGAACTTTTGGGCCATCGTGTGGTGTGGGTTTGGCAATTTCTACAGGGCAACGTAGATGTCGATAAATTATGAAACTAGACTCACTGGAAAGCTTGGCAGGTCTACTTTGCAGATAAATTATCCCCGCTCGCAGAAAAATTCATCTGACCCCCGAAAACACAAAAATCCCAAAACTGTCCGAAATGGAACTTTTCGGCCATCATGTGGTGTGGGTTTGGCAATTTCTACAGTGCAACGTAGATGTCGATAAATTATGAAACTGGACTCGCTGGAAAGCTTGGCAAGTCTACTTTGCAGATAAATTATCCCCGCTCGCAGAAAAATTCATCTGACCCCCGAAAACACAAAAATCCCAAAACTGTCCGAAATGGAACTTTTGGGCCATCGTGTGGTGTGGGTTTGGCAATTTCTACAGGGCAACGTAGATGTCGATAAATTATGAAACCGGACTCACTGGAAAGCTTGGCAGGTCTACTTTGCAGATAAATTATCCCCGTTCGCAGAAAAATTCATCTGTCCCCCGAAAACACAAAAATCCCAAAACTGTCCGAAATGGAACTTTTCGGCCATCGTGTGGTGTGGGTTTGGCAATTTGTACAGGGCAACGTAGATGTCGATAAATTATGAAACCGGACTCCCTGGAAAGCTTGGCAGGTCTACTTTGCAGATAAATTATCCCCGCTCGCAGAAAAATTCATCTGACCCCCGAAAACACAAAAATCCCAAAACTGTCCGAAATGGAACTTTTCGGCCATCGTGTGGTGTGGGTTTGGCAATTTCTACACTGCAACGTAGATGTCGATAAATTATGAAACCGGACTCACTGGAAAGCTTGGCAGGTCTACTTTGCAGATAAATTATCCCCGCTCGCAGAAAAATTCATCTGACCCCCGAAAACACAAAAATCCCAAAACTGTCCGAAATGGAACTTTTCGGCCATCGTGTGGTGTGGGTTTGGCAATTTCTACAGTGCAACGTAGATGTCGATAAATTATGAAACAGACTCGCTGGAAAGCTTGGCAGGTCTAATTTGCAGATAAATTATCACCGCTCGCAGAAAAATTCATATGACCCCTGAAAACACAAAAATCCCAAAACTGTCCGAAATGGAACTTTTGGGCCATCGTGTGGTGTGGGTTTGGCAATTTCTACAGTGCAACGTAGATGTCGATAAATTATGAAACCAGACTCGCTGGAAAGCTTGGCAAGTCTACTTTGCAGATAAATTATCCCCGCTCGCAGAAAAATTCATCTGTCCCCCGAAAACACAAAAATCCCAAAACTGTCCGAAATGGAACTTTTGGGCCATCGTGTAGTCTGGGTTTGGCAATTTGTACAGGGCAACGTAGATGTCGATAAATTATGAAACCGGACTCCCTGGAAAGCTTGGCAGGTCTAATTTGCAGATAAATTATCCCCGCTTGCAGAAAAATTCATCTGACCCCCGAAAACACAAAAATCCCAAAACTGTCCGAAATGGAACTTTTCGGCCATCGTGTGGTGTGGGTTTGGCAATTTCTACAGGGCAACGTAGATGTCGATAAATTATGAAACTAGACTCACTGGAAAGCTTGGCAGGTCTACTTTGCAGATAAATTATCCCCGCTCGCAGAAAAATTCATCTGACCCCCGAAAACACAAAAATCCCAAAACTGTCCGAAATGGAACTTTTCGGCCATCATGTGGTGTGGGTTTGGCAATTTCTACAGTGCAACGTAGATGTCGATAAATTATGAAACCGGACTCGCTGGAAAGCTTGGCAAGTCTACTTTGCAGATAAATTATCCCCGCTCGGAGAAAAATTCATCTGTCCCCCGAAAACACAAAAATCCCAAAACTGTCCGAAATGGAACTTTTGGGCCATCGTGTGGTGTGGGTTTGACAATTTCTACAGGGCAACGTAGATGTCGATAAATTATGAAACCGGACTCCCTGGAAAGCTTGGCACGTCTACTTTGAAGATAAATTATCCCCGCTCGCAGAAAAATTCATCTGACCCCCGAAAACACAAAAATCCCAAAACTGTCCGAAATGGAACTTTTCGGCCATCGTGTGGTGTGGGTTTGGCAATTTCTACAGTGCAACGTAGATGTTGATAAATTATGAAACCGGACTCGCTGGAAAGCTTGGCAAGTCTACTTTGCAGATAAATTATCCCCGCTCGCAGAAAAATTCATCTGTCCCCCGAAAACACAAAAATCCCAAAACTGTCCGAAATGGAACTTTTGGGCCATCGTGTAGTCTGGGTTTGGCAATTTGTACAGGGCAACGTAGATGTCGATAAATTATGAAACCGGACTCCCTGGAAAGCTTGGCAGGTCTAATTTGCAGATAAATTATCCCCGCTTGCAGAAAAATTCATCTGACCCCCGAAAACACAAAAATCCCAAAACTGTCCGAAATGGAACTTTTCGGCCATCGTGTGGTGTGGGTTTGGCAATTTCTACAGGGCAACGTAGATGTCGATAAATTATGAAACTAGACTCACTGGAAAGCTTGGCAGGTCTACTTTGCAGATAAATTATCCCCGCTCGCAGAAAAATTCATCTGACCCCCGAAAACACAAAAATCCCAAAACTGTCCGAAATGGAACTTTTCGGCCATCATGTGGTGTGGGTTTGGCAATTTCTACAGTGCAACGTAGATGTCGATAAATTATGAAACCGGACTCGCTGGAAAGCTTGGCAAGTCTACTTTGCAGATAAATTATCCCCGCTCGGAGAAAAATTCATCTGTCCCCCGAAAACACAAAAATCCCAAAACTGTCCGAAATGGAACTTTTGGGCCATCGTGTGGTGTGGGTTTGACAATTTCTACAGGGCAACGTAGATGTCGATAAATTATGAAACCGGACTCCCTGGAAAGCTTGGCACGTCTACTTTGAAGATAAATTATCCCCGCTCGCAGAAAAATTCATCTGACCCCCGAAAACACAAAAATCCCAAAACTGTCCGAAATGGAACTTTTCGGCCATCGTGTGGTGTGGGTTTGGCAATTTCTACAGTGCAACGTAGATGTCGATAAATTATGAAACCGGACTCGCTGGAAAGCTTGGCAAGTCTACTTTGCAGATAAATTATCCCCGCTCGCAGAAAAATTCATCTGTCCCCCGAAAACACAAAAATCCCAAAACTGTCCGAAATGGAACTTTTGGGCCATCGTGTGGTGTGGGTTTGGCAATTTCTACAGGGCAACGTAGATGTCGATAAATTATGAAACCGGACTCGCTGGAAAGCTTGGCAAGTCTACTTTGCAGATAAATTATCCCCGCTCGCAGAAAAATTCATCTGTCCCCCGAAAACACAAAAATCCCAAAACTGTCCGAAATGGAACTTTTGGGCCATCGTGTGGTGTGGGTTTGGCAATTTCTACAGGGCAACGTAGATGTCGATAAATTATGAAACTAGACTCACTGGAAAGCTTGGCAGGTCTACTTTGCAGATAAATTATCCCCGCTCGCAGAAAAATTCATCTGACCCCCGAAAACACAAAAATCCCAAAACTGTCCGAAATGGAACTTTTCGGCCATCATGTGGTGTGGGTTTGGCAATTTCTACAGTGCAACGTAGATGTCGATAAATTATGAAACCGGACTCGCTGGAAAGCTTGGCAAGTCTACTTTGCAGATAAATTATCCCCGCTCGCAGAAAAATTCATCTGACCCCCGAAAACACAAAAATCCCAAAACTGTCCGAAATGGAACTTTTGGGCCATCGTGTGGTGTGGGTTTGGCAATTTCTACAGGGCAACGTAGATGTCGATAAATTATGAAACCGGACTCACTGGAAAGCTTGGCAGGTCTACTTTGCAGATAAATTATCCCCGTTCGCAGAAAAATTCATCTGTCCCCCGAAAACACAAAAATCCCAAAACTGTCCGAAATGGAACTTTTCGGCCATCGTGTGGTGTGGGTTTGGCAATTTGTACAGGGCAACGTAGATGTCGATAAATTATGAAACCGGACTCCCTGGAAAGCTTGGCAGGTCTACTTTGCAGATAAATTATCCCCGCTCGCAGAAAAATTCATCTGACCCCCGAAAACACAAAAATCCCAAAACTGTCCGAAATGGAACTTTTCGGCCATCGTGTGGTGTGGGTTTGGCAATTTCTACACTGCAACGTAGATGTCGATAAATTATGAAACCGGACTCACTGGAAAGCTTGGCAGGTCTACTTTGCAGATAAATTATCCCCGCTCGCAGAAAAATTCATCTGACCCCCGAAAACACAAAAATCCCAAAACTGTCCGAAATGGAACTTTTCGGCCATCGTGTGGTGTGGGTTTGGCAATTTCTACAGTGCAACGTAGATGTCGATAAATTATGAAACAGACTCGCTGGAAAGCTTGGCAGGTCTAATTTGCAGATAAATTATCACCGCTCGCAGAAAAATTCATATGACCCCTGAAAACACAAAAATCCCAAAACTGTCTGAAATGGAACTTTTGGGCCATCGTGTGGTGTGGGTTTGGCAATTTCTACAGTGCAACGTAGATGTCGATAAATTATGAAACCAGACTCGCTGGAAAGCTTGGCAAGTCTACTTTGCAGATAAATTATCCCCGCTCGCAGAAAAATTCATCTGTCCCCCGAAAACACAAAAATCCCAAAACTGTCCGAAATGGAACTTTTGGGCCATCGTGTAGTCTGGGTTTGGCAATTTGTACAGGGCAACGTAGATGTCGATAAATTATGAAACCGGACTCCCTGGAAAGCTTGGCAGGTCTAATTTGCAGATAAATTATCCCCGCTTGCAGAAAAATTCATCTGACCCCCGAAAACACAAAAATCCCAAAACTGTCCGAAATGGAACTTTTCGGCCATCGTGTGGTGTGGGTTTGGCAATTTCTACAGGGCAACGTAGATGTCGATAAATTATGAAACTAGACTCACTGGAAAGCTTGGCAGGTCTACTTTGCAGATAAATTATCCCCGCTCGCAGAAAAATTCATCTGACCCCCGAAAACACAAAAATCCCAAAACTGTCCGAAATGGAACTTTTCGGCCATCATGTGGTGTGGGTTTGGCAATTTCTACAGTGCAACGTAGATGTCGATAAATTATGAAACCGGACTCGCTGGAAAGCTTGGCAAGTCTACTTTGCAGATAAATTATCCCCGCTCGGAGAAAAATTCATCTGTCCCCCGAAAACACAAAAATCCCAAAACTGTCCGAAATGGAACTTTTGGGCCATCGTGTGGTGTGGGTTTGACAATTTCTACAGGGCAACGTAGATGTCGATAAATTATGAAACCGGACTCCCTGGAAAGCTTGGCACGTCTACTTTGAAGATAAATTATCCCCGCTCGCAGAAAAATTCATCTGACCCCCGAAAACACAAAAATCCCAAAACTGTCCGAAATGGAACTTTTCGGCCATCGTGTGGTGTGGGTTTGGCAATTTCTACAGTGCAACGTAGATGTCGATAAATTATGAAACCGGACTCGCTGGAAAGCTTGGCAAGTCTACTTTGCAGATAAATTATCCCCGCTCGCAGAAAAATTCATCTGTCCCCCGAAAACACAAAAATCCCAAAACTGTCCGAAATGGAACTTTTGGGCCATCGTGTGGTGTGGGTTTGGCAATTTCTACAGGGCAACGTAGATGTCGATAAATTATGAAACCGGACTCGCTGGAAAGCTTGGCAAGTCTACTTTGCAGATAAATTATCCCCGCTCGCAGAAAAATTCATCTGTCCCCCGAAAACACAAAAATCCCAAAACTGTCCGAAATGGAACTTTTGGGCCATCGTGTGGTGTGGGTTTGGCAATTTCTACAGGGCAACGTAGATGTCGATAAATTATGAAACTAGACTCACTGGAAAGCTTGGCAGGTCTACTTTGCAGATAAATTATCCCCGCTCGCAGAAAAATTCATCTGACCCCCGAAAACACAAAAATCCCAAAACTGTCCGAAATGGAACTTTTCGGCCATCATGTGGTGTGGGTTTGGCAATTTCTACAGTGCAACGTAGATGTCGATAAATTATGAAACCGGACTCGCTGGAAAGCTTGGCAAGTCTACTTTGCAGATAAATTATCCCCGCTCGCAGAAAAATTCATCTGACCCCCGAAAACACAAAAATCCCAAAACTGTCCGAAATGGAACTTTTGGGCCATCGTGTGGTGTGGGTTTGGCAATTTCTACAGGGCAACGTAGATGTCGATAAATTATGAAACCGGACTCACTGGAAAGCTTGGCAGGTCTACTTTGCAGATAAATTATCCCCGTTCGCAGAAAAATTCATCTGTCCCCCGAAAACACAAAAATCCCAAAACTGTCCGAAATGGAACTTTTCGGCCATCGTGTGGTGTGGGTTTGGCAATTTGTACAGGGCAACGTAGATGTCGATAAATTATGAAACCGGACTCCCTGGAAAGCTTGGCAGGTCTACTTTGCAGATAAATTATCCCCGCTCGCAGAAAAATTCATCTGACCCCCGAAAACACAAAAATCCCAAAACTGTCCGAAATGGAACTTTTCGGCCATCGTGTGGTGTGGGTTTGGCAATTTCTACACTGCAACGTAGATGTCGATAAATTATGAAACCGGACTCACTGGAAAGCTTGGCAGGTCTACTTTGCAGATAAATTATCCCCGCTCGCAGAAAAATTCATCTGACCCCCGAAAACACAAAAATCCCAAAACTGTCCGAAATGGAACTTTTCGGCCATCGTGTGGTGTGGGTTTGGCAATTTCTACAGTGCAACGTAGATGTCGATAAATTATGAAACAGACTCGCTGGAAAGCTTGGCAGGTCTAATTTGCAGATAAATTATCACCGCTCGCAGAAAAATTCATATGACCCCTGAAAACACAAAAATCCCAAAACTGTCCGAAATGGAACTTTTGGGCCATCGTGTGGTGTGGGTTTGGCAATTTCTACAGTGCAACGTAGATGTCGATAAATTATGAAACCAGACTCGCTGGAAAGCTTGGCAAGTCTACTTTGCAGATAAATTATCCCCGCTCGCAGAAAAATTCATCTGTCCCCCGAAAACACAAAAATCCCAAAACTGTCCGAAATGGAACTTTTGGGCCATCGTGTAGTCTGGGTTTGGCAATTTGTACAGGGCAACGTAGATGTCGATAAATTATGAAACCGGACTCCCTGGAAAGCTTGGCAGGTCTAATTTGCAGATAAATTATCCCCGCTTGCAGAAAAATTCATCTGACCCCCGAAAACACAAAAATCCCAAAACTGTCCGAAATGGAACTTTTCAGCCATCGTGTGGTGTGGGTTTGGCAATTTCTACAGTGCAACGTAGATGTCGATAAATTATGAAACCGGACTCGCTGGAAAGCTTGGCAGGTCTACTTTGCAGATAAATTATCCCCGCTCGCAGAAAAATTCATCTGACCCCCGAAAACACAAAAATCCCAAAACTGTCCGAAATGGAACTTTTGGGCCATCATGTGGTGTGGGTTTGGCAATTTCTACAGTGCAACGTAGATGTCGATAAATTATGAAACCGGACTCGCTGGAAAGCTTGGCAAGTCTACTTTGCAGATAAATTATCCCCGCTCGCAGAAAAATTCATCTGACCCCCGAAAACACAAAAATCCCAAAACTGTCCGAAATGGAACTTTTGGGCCATCGTGTGGTGTGGGTTTGGCAATTTCTACAGGGCAACGTAGATGTCGATAAATTATGAAACCGGACTCCCTGGAAAGCTTGGCACGTCTACTTTGAAGATAAATTATCGCCGCTCGCAGAAAAATTCATCTGACCCCCGAAAACACAAAAATCCCAAAACTGTCCGAAATGGAACTTTTCGGCCATCGTGTGGTGTGGGTTTGGCAATTTCTACAGGGCAACGTAGATGTCGATAAATTATGAAACTGGACTCACTGGAAAGCTTGGCAGGTCTACTTTGCAGATAAATTATCCCCGCTCGCAGAAAAATTCATCTGACCCCCGAAAACACAAAAATCCCAAAACTGTCCGAAATGGAACTTTTCGGCCATCGTGTGGTGTGGGTTTGGCAATTTCTACAGGGCAATGTAGATGTCGATAAATTATGAAACCGGACTCACTGGAAAGCTTGGCACGTCTACTTTGCAGATAAATTATCCCCGTTCGCAGAAAAATTCATCTGTCCCCCGAAAACACAAAAATCCCAAAACTGTCCGAAATGGAACTTTTCGGCCATCGTGTGGTGTGGGTTTGGCAATTTCTACAGGGCAACGTAGATGTCGATAAATTATGAAACTGGACTCACTGGAAAGCTTGGCAGGTCTACTTTGCAGATAAATTATCCCCGCTCGCAGAAAAATTCATCTGACCCCCGAAAACACAAAAATCCCAAAACTGTCCGAAATGGAACTTTTCAGCCATCGTGTGGTGTGGGTTTGGCAATTTCTACAGTGCAACGTAGATGTCGATAAATTATGAAACCGGACTCGCTGGAAAGCTTGGCAGGTCTACTTTGCAGATAAATTATCCCCGCTCGCAGAAAAATTCATCTGACCCCCGAAAACACAAAAATCCCAAAACTGTCCGAAATGGAACTTTTGGGCCATCTTGTGGTATGGGTTTGGCAATTTCTACAGTGCAACGTAGATGTCGATAAATTATGAAACCGGACTCGCTGGAAAGCTTGGCAAGTCTACTTTGCAGATAAATTATCCCCGCTCGCAGAAAAATTCATCTGACCCCCGAAAACACAAAAATCCCAAAACTGTCCGAAATGGAACTTTTGGGCCATCGTGTGGTGTGGGTTTGGCAATTTGTACAGGGCAACGTAGATGTCGATAAATTATGAAACCGGACTCCCTGGAAAGCTTGGCACGTCTACTTTGAAGATAAATTATCGCCGCTCGCAGAAAAATTCATCTGACCCCCGAAAACACAAAAATCCCAAAACTGTCCGAAATGGAACTTTTCGGCCATCGTGTGGTGTGGGTTTGGCAATTTCTACAGGGCAACGTAGATGTCGATAAATTATGAAACTGGACTCACTGGAAAGCTTGGCAGGTCTACTTTGCAGATAAATTATACCCGCTCGCAGAAAAATTCATCTGACCCCCGAAAACACAAAAATCCCAAAACTGTCCGAAATGGAACTTTTCGGCCATCGTGTGGTGTGGGTTTGGCAATTTCTACAGTGCAATGTAGATGTCGATAAATTATGAAACCGGACTCACTGGAAAGCTTGGCAGGTCTACTTTGCAGATAAATTATCCCCGTTCGCAGAAAAATTCATCTGTCCCCCGAAAACACAAAAATCCCAAAACTGTCCGAAATGGAACTTTTCGGCCATCGTGTGGTGTGGGTTTGGCAATTTCTACAGGGCAACGTAGATGTCGATAAATTATGAAACTGGACTCACTGGAAAGCTTGGCAGGTCTACTTTGCAGATAAATTATCCCCGCTCGCAGAAAAATTCATCTGACCCCCGAAAACACAAAAATCCCAAAACTGTCCGAAATGGAACTTTTCAGCCATCGTGTGGTGTGGGTTTGGCAATTTCTACAGTGCAACGTAGATGTCGATAAATTATGAAACCGGACTCGCTGGAAAGCTTGGCAAGTCTACTTTGCAGATAAATTATCCCCGCTCGCAGAAAAATTCATCTGACCCCCGAAAACACAAAAATCCCAAAACTGTCCGAAATGGAACTTTTGGGCCATCGTGTGGTCTGGGTTTGGCAATTTGTACAGGGCAACGTAGATGTCGATAAATTATGAAACTGGACTCCCTGGAAAGCTTGGCAGGTCTACTTTGCAGATAAATTATCCCCGCTCGCAGAAAAATTCATCTGACCCCCGAAAACACAAAAATCCCAAAACTGTCCGAAATGGAACTTTTCGGCCATCATGTGGTGTGGGTTTGGCAATTTCTACAGTGCAACGTAGATGTCGATAAATTATGAAACCGGACTCGCTGGAAAGCTTGGCAAGTCTACTTTGCAGATAAATTATCCCCGCTCGCAGAAAAATTCATCTGTCCCCCGAAAACACAAAAATCCCAAAACTGTCCGAAATGGAACTTTTGGGCCATCGTGTGGTGTGGGTTTGGCAATTTCTACAGGGCAACGTAGATGTCGATAAATTATGAAACCGGACTCGCTGGAAAGCTTGGCAAGTCTACTTTGCAGATAAATTATCCCCGCTCGCAGAAAAATTCATCTGTCCCCCGAAAACACAAAAATCCCAAAACTGTCCGAAATGGAACTTTTGGGCCATCGTGTGGTGTGGGTTTGGCAATTTCTACAGGGCAACGTAGATGTCGATAAATTATGAAACTAGACTCACTGGAAAGCTTGGCAGGTCTACTTTGCAGATAAATTATCCCCGCTCGCAGAAAAATTCATCTGACCCCCGAAAACACAAAAATCCCAAAACTGTCCGAAATGGAACTTTTCGGCCATCATGTGGTGTGGGTTTGGCAATTTCTACAGTGCAACGTAGATGTCGATAAATTATGAAACCGGACTCGCTGGAAAGCTTGGCAAGTCTACTTTGCAGATAAATTATCCCCGCTCGCAGAAAAATTCATCTGACCCCCGAAAACACAAAAATCCCAAAACTGTCCGAAATGGAACTTTTGGGCCATCGTGTGGTGTGGGTTTGGCAATTTCTACAGGGCAACGTAGATGTCGATAAATTATGAAACCGGACTCACTGGAAAGCTTGGCAGGTCTACTTTGCAGATAAATTATCCCCGTTCGCAGAAAAATTCATCTGTCCCCCGAAAACACAAAAATCCCAAAACTGTCCGAAATGGAACTTTTCGGCCATCGTGTGGTGTGGGTTTGGCAATTTCTACAGGGCAACGTAGATGTCGATAAATTATGAAACTAGACTCACTGGAAAGCTTGGCAGGTCTACTTTGCAGATAAATTATCCCCGCTCGCAGAAAAATTCATCTGACCCCCGAAAACACAAAAATCCCAAAACTGTCCGAAATGGAACTTTTCGGCCATCATGTGGTGTGGGTTTGGCAATTTGTACAGGGCAACGTAGATGTCGATAAATTATGAAACCGGACTCCCTGGAAAGCTTGGCAGGTCTACTTTGCAGATAAATTATCCCCGCTCGCAGAAAAATTCATCTGACCCCCGAAAACACAAAAATCCCAAAACTGTCCGAAATGGAACTTTTCGGCCATCGTGTGGTGTGGGTTTGGCAATTTCTACACTGCAACGTAGATGTCGATAAATTATGAAACCGGACTCACTGGAAAGCTTGGCAGGTCTACTTTGCAGATAAATTATCCCCGCTCGCAGAAAAATTCATCTGACCCCCGAAAACACAAAAATCCCAAAACTGTCCGAAATGGAACTTTTCGGCCATCGTGTGGTGTGGGTTTGGCAATTTCTACAGTGCAACGTAGATGTCGATAAATTATGAAACAGACTCGCTGGAAAGCTTGGCAGGTCTAATTTGCAGATAAATTATCACCGCTCGCAGAAAAATTCATATGACCCCTGAAAACACAAAAATCCCAAAACTGTCCGAAATGGAACTTTTGGGCCATCGTGTGGTGTGGGTTTGGCAATTTCTACAGTGCAACGTAGATGTCGATAAATTATGAAACCAGACTCGCTGGAAAGCTTGGCAAGTCTACTTTGCAGATAAATTATCCCCGCTCGCAGAAAAATTCATCTGTCCCCCGAAAACACAAAAATCCCAAAACTGTCCGAAATGGAACTTTTGGGCCATCGTGTAGTCTGGGTTTGGCAATTTGTACAGGGCAACGTAGATGTCGATAAATTATGAAACCGGACTCCCTGGAAAGCTTGGCAGGTCTAATTTGCAGATAAATTATCCCCGCTTGCAGAAAAATTCATCTGACCCCCGAAAACACAAAAATCCCAAAACTGTCCGAAATGGAACTTTTCGGCCATCGTGTGGTGTGGGTTTGGCAATTTCTACAGGGCAACGTAGATGTCGATAAATTATGAAACTAGACTCACTGGAAAGCTTGGCAGGTCTACTTTGCAGATAAATTATCCCCGCTCGCAGAAAAATTCATCTGACCCCCGAAAACACAAAAATCCCAAAACTGTCCGAAATGGAACTTTTCGGCCATCATGTGGTGTGGGTTTGGCAATTTCTACAGTGCAACGTAGATGTCGATAAATTATGAAACCGGACTCGCTGGAAAGCTTGGCAAGTCTACTTTGCAGATAAATTATCCCCGCTCGGAGAAAAATTCATCTGTCCCCCGAAAACACAAAAATCCCAAAACTGTCCGAAATGGAACTTTTGGGCCATCGTGTGGTGTGGGTTTGACAATTTCTACAGGGCAACGTAGATGTCGATAAATTATGAAACCGGACTCCCTGGAAAGCTTGGCACGTCTACTTTGAAGATAAATTATCCCCGCTCGCAGAAAAATTCATCTGACCCCCGAAAACACAAAAATCCCAAAACTGTCCGAAATGGAACTTTTCGGCCATCGTGTGGTGTGGGTTTGGCAATTTCTACAGTGCAACGTAGATGTCGATAAATTATGAAACCGGACTCGCTGGAAAGCTTGGCAAGTCTACTTTGCAGATAAATTATCCCCGCTCGCAGAAAAATTCATCTGACCCCCGAAAACACAAAAATCCCAAAACTGTCCGAAATGGAACTTTTGGGCCATCGTGTGGTCTGGGTTTGGCAATTTGTACATGGCAACGTAGATGTCGATAAATTATGAAACTGGACTCCCTGGAAAGCTTGGCAGGTCTAATTTGCAGATAAATTATCCCCGCTCGCAGAAAAATTCATCTGACCCCCGAAAACACAAAAATCCCAAAACTGTCCGAAATGGAACTTTTGGGCCATCGTGTGGTCTGGGTTTGGCAATTTGTACAGGGCAACGTAGATGTCGATAAATTATGAAACCGGACTCCCTGGAAAGCTTGGCAGGTCTAATTTGCAGATAAATTATCCCCGCTCGCAGAAAAATTCATCTGACCCCCGAAAACACAAAAATCCCAAAACTGTCCGAAGTGGAACTTTTCGGCCATCGTGTGGTGTGGGTTTGGCAATTTCTACAGGGCAACGTAGATGTCGATAAATTATGAAACTAGACTCACTGGAAAGCTTGGCAGGTCTACTTTGCAGATAAATTATCCCCGCTCGCAGAAAAATTCATCTGACCCCCGAAAACACAAAAATCCCAAAACTGTCCGAAATGGAACTTTTCGGCCATCATGTGGTGTGGGTTTGGCAATTTCTACAGTGCAACGTAGATGTCGATAAATTATGAAACCGGACTCGCTGGAAAGCTTGGCAAGTCTACTTTGCAGATAAATTATCCCCGCTCGCAGAAAAATTCATCTGTCCCCCGAAAACACAAAAATCCCAAAACTGTCCGAAATGGAACTTTTGGGCCATCGTGTGGTGTGGGTTTGGCAATTTCTACAGGGCAACGTAGATGTCGATAAATTATGAAACCGGACTCCCTGGAAAGCTTGGCACGTCTACTTTGAAGATAAATTATCCCCGCTCGCAGAAAAATTCATCTGACCCCCGAAAACACAAAAATCCCAAAACTGTCCGAAATGGAACTTTTCGGCCATCGTGTGGTGTGGGTTTGGCAATTTCTACAGTGCAACGTAGATGTCGATAAATTATGAAACCGGACTCGCTGGAAAGCTTGGCAAGTCTACTTTGCAGATAAATTATCCCCGCTCGCAGAAAAATTCATCTGACCCCCGAAAACACAAAAATCCCAAAACTGTCCGAAATGGAACTTTTGGGCCATCGTGTGGTCTGGGTTTGGCAATTTGTACAGGGCAACGTAGATGTCGATAAATTATGAAACTGGACTCCCTGGAAAGCTTGGCAGGTCTAATTTGCAGATAAATTATCCCCGCTCGCAGAAAAATTCATCTGACCCCCGAAAACACAAAAATCCCAAAACTGTCCGAAATGGAACTTTTGGGCCATCGTGTGGTCTGGGTTTGGCAATTTGTACAGGGCAACGTAGATGTCAATAAATTATGAAACCGGACTCCCTGGAAAGCTTGGCAGGTCTAATTTGCAGATAAATTATCCCCGCTCGCAGAAAAATTCATCTGACCCCCGAAAACACAAAAATCCCAAAACTGTCCGAAATGGAACTTTTCGGCCATCGTGTGGTATGGGTTTGGCAATTTCTACAGGGCAACGTAGATGTCGATAAATTATGAAACTATACTCACTGGAAAGCTTGGCAGGTCTACTTTGCAGATAAATTATCCCCGCTCGCAGAAAAATTCATCTGACCCCCGAAAACACAAAAATCCCAAAACTGTCCGAAATGGAACTTTTGGGCCATCGTGTGGTCTGGGTTTGGCAATTTGTACAGGGCAACGTAGATGTCGATAAATTATGAAACCGGACTCCCTGGAAAGCTTGGCAGGTCTAATTTGCAGATAAATTATCCCCGCTCGCAGAAAAATTCATCTGACCCCCGAAAACACAAAAATCCCAAAACTGTCCGAAGTGGAACTTTTCGGCCATCGTGTGGTGTGGGTTTGGCAATTTCTACAGGGCAACGTAGATGTCGATAAATTATGAAACTAGACTCACTGGAAAGCTTGGCAGGTCTACTTTGCAGATAAATTATCCCCGCTCGCAGAAAAATTCATCTGACCCCCGAAAACACAAAAATCCCAAAACTGTCCGAAATGGAACTTTTCGGCCATCATGTGGTGTGGGTTTGGCAATTTCTACAGTGCAACGTAGATGTCGATAAATTATGAAACCGGACTCGCTGGAAAGCTTGGCAAGTCTACTTTGCAGATAAATTATCCCCGCTCGCAGAAAAATTCATCTGTCCCCCGAAAACACAAAAATCCCAAAACTGTCCGAAATGGAACTTTTGGGCCATCGTGTGGTGTGGGTTTGGCAATTTCTACAGGGCAACGTAGATGTCGATAAATTATGAAACCGGACTCCCTGGAAAGCTTGGCACGTCTACTTTGAAGATAAATTATCCCCGCTCGCAGAAAAATTCATCTGACCCCCGAAAACACAAAAATCCCAAAACTGTCCGAAATGGAACTTTTCGGCCATCGTGTGGTGTGGGTTTGGCAATTTCTACAGTGCAACGTAGATGTCGATAAATTATGAAACCGGACTCGCTGGAAAGCTTGGCAAGTCTACTTTGCAGATAAATTATCCCCGCTCGCAGAAAAATTCATCTGACCCCCGAAAACACAAAAATCCCAAAACTGTCCGAAATGGAACTTTTGGGCCATCGTGTGGTCTGGGTTTGGCAATTTGTACAGGGCAACGTAGATGTCGATAAATTATGAAACTGGACTCCCTGGAAAGCTTGGCAGGTCTAATTTGCAGATAAATTATCCCCGCTCGCAGAAAAATTCATCTGACCCCCGAAAACACAAAAATCCCAAAACTGTCCGAAATGGAACTTTTGGGCCATCGTGTGGTCTGGGTTTGGCAATTTGTACAGGGCAACGTAGATGTCGATAAATTATGAAACTGGACTCCCTGGAAAGCTTGGCAGGTCTAATTTGCAGATAAATTATCCCCGCTCGCAGAAAAATTCATCTGACCCCCGAAAACACAAAAATCCCAAAACTGTCCGAAATGGAACTTTTCGGCCATCGTGTGGTGTGGGTTTGGCAATTTCTACAGTGCAAGTAGATGTCGATAAATTATGAAACCGGACTCACTGGAAAGCTTGGCAGGTCTACTTTGCAGATAAATTATCCCCGTTCGCAGAAAAATTCATCTGTCCCCCGAAAACACAAAAATCCCAAAACTGTCCGAAATGGAACTTTTCGGCCATCGTGTGGTGTGGGTTTGGCAATTTCTACAGGGCAACGTAGATGTCGATAAATTATGAAACTGGACTCACTGGAAAGCTTGGCAGGTCTACTTTGCAGATAAATTATCCCCGCTCGCAGAAAAATTCATCTGACCCCCGAAAACACAAAAATCCCAAAACTGTCTGAAATGGAACTTTTCAGCCATCGTGTGGTGTGGGTTTGGCAATTTCTACAGTGCAACGTAGATGTCGATAAATTATGAAACCGGACTCGCTGGAAAGCTTGGCAAGTCTACTTTGCAGATAAATTATCCCCGCTCGCAGAAAAATTCATCTGACCCCCGAAAACACAAAAATCCCAAAACTGTCCGAAATGGAACTTTTGGGCCATCGTGTGGTCTGGGTTTGGCAATTTGTACAGGGCAACGTAGATGTCGATAAATTATGAAACTGGACTCCCTGGAAAGCTTGGCAGGTCTACTTTGCAGATAAATTATCCCCGCTCGCAGAAAAATTCATCTGACCCCCGAAAACACAAAAATCCCAAAACTGTCCGAAATGGAACTTTTCGGCCATCATGTGGTGTGGGTTTGGCAATTTCTACAGTGCAACGTAGATGTCGATAAATTATGAAACCGGACTCGCTGGAAAGCTTGGCAAGTCTACTTTGCAGATAAATTATCCCCGCTCGCAGAAAAATTCATCTGTCCCCCGAAAACACAAAAATCCCAAAACTGTCCGAAATGGAACTTTTGGGCCATCGTGTGGTGTGGGTTTGGCAATTTCTACAGGGCAACGTAGATGTCGATAAATTATGAAACCGGACTCCCTGGAAAGCTTGGCACGTCTACTTTGAAGATAAATTATCCCCGCTCGCAGAAAAATTCATCTGACCCCCGAAAACACAAAAATCCCAAAACTGTCAGAAATGGAACTTTTGGGCCATCGTGTGGTGTGGGTTTGGCAATTTCTACAGGGCAACGTAGATGTCGATAAATTATGAAACCGGACTCCCTGGAAAGCTTGGCACGTCTACTTTGAAGATAAATTATCCCCGCTCGCAGAAAAATTCATCTGACCCCCGAAAACACAAAAATCCCAAAACTGTCCGAAATGGAACTTTTCGGCCATCGTGTGGTGTGGGTTTGGCAATTTCTACAGTGCAACGTAGATGTCGATAAATTATGAAACTGGACTCACTGGAAAGCTTGGCAGGTCTACTTTGCAGATAAATTATCCCCGCTCGCAGAAAAATTCATCTGACCCCCGAAAACACAAAAATCCCAAAACTGTCTGAAATGGAACTTTTCAGCCATCGTGTGGTGTGGGTTTGGCAATTTCTACAGTGCAACGTAGATGTCGATAAATTATGAAACCGGACTCGCTGGAAAGCTTGGCAAGTCTACTTTGCAGATAAATTATCCCCGCTCGCAGAAAAATTCATCTGACCCCCGAAAACACAAAAATCCCAAAACTGTCCGAAATGGAACTTTTGGGCCATCGTGTGGTCTGGGTTTGGCAATTTGTACAGGGCAACGTAGATGTCGATAAATTATGAAACTGGACTCCCTGGAAAGCTTGGCAGGTCTAATTTGCAGATAAATTATCCCCGCTCGCAGAAAAATTCATCTGACCCCCGAAAACACAAAAATCCCAAAACTGTCCGAAATGGAACTTTTGGGCCATCGTGTGGTCTGGGTTTGGCAATTTGTACAGGGCAACGTAGATGTCGATAAATTATGAAACCGGACTCCCTGGAAAGCTTGGCAGGTCTAATTTGCAGATAAATTATCCCCGCTCGCAGAAAAATTCATCTGACCCCCGAAAACACAAAAATCCCAAAACTGTCCGAAGTGGAACTTTTCGGCCATCGTGTGGTGTGGGTTTGGCAATTTCTACAGGGCAACGTAGATGTCGATAAATTATGAAACTAGACTCACTGGAAAGCTTGGCAGGTCTACTTTGCAGATAAATTATCCCCGCTCGCAGAAAAATTCATCTGACCCCCGAAAACACAAAAATCCCAAAACTGTCCGAAATGGAACTTTTCGGCCATCGTGTGGTGTGGGTTTGGCAATTTCTACAGGGCAACGTAGATGTCGATAAATTATGAAACCGGACTCGCTGGAAAGCTTGGCAAGTCTACTTTGCAGATAAATTATCCCCGCTCGCAGAAAAATTCATCTGTCCCCCGAAAACACAAAAATCCCAAAACTGTCCGAAATGGAACTTTTGGGCCATCGTGTGGTGTGGGTTTGGCAATTTCTACAGGGCAACGTAGATGTCGATAAATTATGAAACCGGACTCCCTGGAAAGCTTGGCACGTCTACTTTGAAGATAAATTATCCCCGCTCGCAGAAAAATTCATCTGACCCCCGAAAACACAAAAATCCCAAAACTGTCCGAAATGGAACTTTTCGGCCATCGTGTGGTGTGGGTTTGGCAATTTCTACAGTGCAACGTAGATGTCGATAAATTATGAAACCGGACTCGCTGGAAAGCTTGGCAAGTCTACTTTGCAGATAAATTATCCCCGCTCGCAGAAAAATTCATCTGACCCCCGAAAACACAAAAATCCCAAAACTGTCCGAAATGGAACTTTTGGGCCATCGTGTGGTCTGGGTTTGGCAATTTGTACAGGGCAACGTAGATGTCGATAAATTATGAAACCGGACTCCCTGGAAAGCTTGGCAAGTCTACTTTGTAGATAAATTATCCCCGCTCGCAGAAAAATTCATCTGACCCCCGAAAACACAAAAATCCCAAAACTGTCCGAAATGGAACTTTTGGGCCATCGTGTGGTCTGGGTTTGGCAATTTGTACAGGGCAACGTAGATGTCGATAAATTATGAAACCGGACTCCCTGGAAAGCTTGGCAGGTCTAATTTGCAGATAAATTATCCCCGCTCGCAGAAAAATTCATCTGACCCCCGAAAACACAAAAATCCCAAAACTGTCCGAAATGGAACTTTTCGGCCATCGTGTGGTGTGGGTTTGGCAATTTCTACAGGGCAACGTAGATGTCGATAAATTATGAAACTGGACTCACTGGAAAGCTTGGCAGGTCTACTTTGCAGATAAATTATCCCCGCTCGCAGAAAAATTCATCTGACCCCCGAAAACACAAAAATCCCAAAACTGTCCGAAATGGAACTTTTCGGCCATCGTGTGGTGTGGGTTTGGCAATTTCTACAGTGCAATGTAGATGTCGATAAATTATGAAACCGGACTCACTGGAAAGCTTGGCAGGTCTACTTTGCAGATAAATTATCCCCGTTCGCAGAAAAATTCATCTGTCCCCCGAAAACACAAAAATCCCAAAACTGTCCGAAATGGAACTTTTCGGCCATCGTGTGGTGTGGGTTTGGCAATTTCTACAGGGCAACGTAGATGTCGATAAATTATGAAACTGGACTCACTGGAAAGCTTGGCAGGTCTACTTTGCAGATAAATTATCCCCGCTCGCAGAAAAATTCATCTGACCCCCGAAAACACAAAAATCCCAAAACTGTCTGAAATGGAACTTTTCAGCCATCGTGTGGTGTGGGTTTGGCAATTTCTACAGTGCAACGTAGATGTCGATAAATTATGAAACCGGACTCGCTGGAAAGCTTGGCAAGTCTACTTTGCAGATAAATTATCCCCGCTCGCAGAAAAATTCATCTGACCCCCGAAAACACAAAAATCCCAAAACTGTCCGAAATGGAACTTTTGGGCCATCGTGTGGTCTGGGTTTGGCAATTTGTACAGGGCAACGTAGATGTCAATAAATTATGAAACCGGACTCCCTGGAAAGCTTGGCAGGTCTAATTTGCAGATAAATTATCCCCGTTCGCAGAAAAATTCATCTGTCCCCCGAAAACACAAAAATCCCAAAACTGTCCGAAATGGAACTTTTCGGCCATCGTGTGGTGTGGGTTTGGCAATTTCTACAGGGCAACGTAGATGTCGATAAATTATGAAACTGGACTCACTGGAAAGCTTGGCAGGTCTACTTTGCAGATAAATTATCCCCGCTCGCAGAAAAATTCATCTGACCCCCGAAAACACAAAAATCCCAAAACTGTCTGAAATGGAACTTTTCAGCCATCGTGTGGTCTGGGTTTGGCAATTTGTACAGGGCAACGTAGATGTCGATAAATTATGAAACCGGACTCCCTGGAAAGCTTGGCAGGTCTAATATGTCGATAAATTATCCCCGCTCGCAGAAAAATTCATCTGACCCCCGAAAACACAAAAATCCCAAAACTGTCCGAAATGGAACTTTTGGGCCATCGTGTGGTCTGGGTTTGGCAATTTGTACAGGGCAACGTAGATGTCAATAAATTATGAAACCGGACTCCCTGGAAAGCTTGGCAGGTCTAATTTGCAGATAAATTATCCCCGTTCGCAGAAAAATTCATCTGTCCCCCGAAAACACAAAAATCCCAAAACTGTCCGAAATGGAACTTTTCGGCCATCGTGTGGTGTGGGTTTGGCAATTTCTACAGGGCAACGTAGATGTCGATAAATTATGAAACTGGACTCACTGGAAAGCTTGGCAGGTCTACTTTGCAGATAAATTATCCCCGCTCGCAGAAAAATTCATCTGTCCCCCGAAAACACAAAAATCCCAAAACTGTCCGAAATGGAACTTTTGGGCCATCGTGTGGTGTGGGTTTGGCAATTTCTACAGGGCAACGTAGATGTCGATAAATTATGAAACCGGACTCCCTGGAAAGCTTGGCACGTCTACTTTGAAGATAAATTATCCCCGCTCGCAGAAAAATTCATCTGACCCCCGAAAACACAAAAATCCCAAAACTGTCCGAAATGGAACTTTTCGGCCATCATGTGGTGTGGGTTTGGCAATTTCTACAGTGCAACGTAGATGTCGATAAATTATGAAACCGGACTCGCTGGAAAGCTTGGCAAGTCTACTTTGCAGATAAATTATCCCCGCTCGCAGAAAAATTCATCTGTCCCCCGAAAACACAAAAATCCCAAAACTGTCCGAAATGGAACTTTTGGGCCATCGTGTGGTGTGGGTTTGGCAATTTCTACAGGGCAACGTAGATGTCGATAAATTATGAAACCGGACTCCCTGGAAAGCTTGGCACGTCTACTTTGAAGATAAATTATCCCCGCTCGCAGAAAAATTCATCTGACCCCCGAAAACACAAAAATCCCAAAACTGTCCGAAATGGAACTTTTCGGCCATCGTGTGGTGTGGGTTTGGCAATTTCTACAGTGCAACGTAGATGTCGATAAATTATGAAACCGGACTCGCTGGAAAGCTTGGCAAGTCTACTTTGCAGATAAATTATCCCCGCTCGCAGAAAAATTCATCTGACCCCCGAAAACACAAAAATCCCAAAACTGTCCGAAATGGAACTTTTGGGCCATCGTGTGGTCTGGGTTTGGCAATTTGTACAGGGCAACGTAGATGTCGATAAATTATGAAACTGGACTCCCTGGAAAGCTTGGCAGGTCTAATTTGCAGATAAATTATCCCCGCTCGCAGAAAAATTCATCTGACCCCCGAAAACACAAAAATCCCAAAACTGTCCGAAATGGAACTTTTGGGCCATCGTGTGGTCTGGGTTTGGCAATTTGTACAGGGCAACGTAGATGTCAATAAATTATGAAACCGGACTCCCTGGAAAGCTTGGCAGGTCTAATTTGCAGATAAATTATCCCCGCTCGCAGAAAAATTCATCTGACCCCCGAAAACACAAAAATCCCAAAACTGTCCGAAATGGAACTTTTCGGCCATCGTGTGGTGTGGGTTTGGCAATTTCTACAGGGCAACGTAGATGTCGATAAATTATGAAACTAGACTCACTGGAAAGCTTGGCAGGTCTACTTTGCAGATAAATTATCCCCGCTCGCAGAAAAATTCATCTGACCCCCGAAAACACAAAAATCCCAAAACTGTCCGAAATGGAACTTTTGGGCCATCGTGTGGTCTAGGTTTGGCAATTTGTACAGGGCAACGTAGATGTCGATAAATTATGAAACCGGACTCCCTGGAAAGCTTGGCAAGTCTACTTTGTAGATAAATTATCCCCGCTCGCAGAAAAATTCATCTGACCCCCGAAAACACAAAAATCCCAAAACTGTCCGAAATGGAACTTTTGGGCCATCGTGTGGTCTGGGTTTGGCAATTTGTACAGGGCAACGTAGATGTCGATAAATTATGAAACCGGACTCCCTGGAAAGCTTGGCAGGTCTAATTTGCAGATAAATTATCCCCGCTCGCAGAAAAATTCATCTGACCCCCGAAAACACAAAAATCCCAAAACTGTCCGAAATGGAACTTTTCGGCCATCGTGTGGTGTGGGTTTGGCAATTTCTACAGGGCAACGTAGATGTCGATAAATTATGAAACTGGACTCACTGGAAAGCTTGGCAGGTCTACTTTGCAGATAAATTATCCCCGCTCGCAGAAAAATTCATCTGACCCCCGAAAACACAAAAATCCCAAAACTGTCCGAAATGGAACTTTTCGGCCATCGTGTGGTGTGGGTTTGGCAATTTCTACAGTGCAATGTAGATGTCGATAAATTATGAAACCGGACTCACTGGAAAGCTTGGCAGGTCTACTTTGCAGATAAATTATCCCCGTTCGCAGAAAAATTCATCTGTCCCCCGAAAACACAAAAATCCCAAAACTGTCCGAAATGGAACTTTTCGGCCATCGTATGGTGTGGGTTTGGCAATTTCTACAGGGCAACGTAGATGTCGATAAATTATGAAACTGGACTCACTGGAAAGCTTGGCAGGTCTACTTTGCAGATAAATTATCCCCGCTCGCAGAAAAATTCATCTGACCCCCGAAAACACAAAAATCCCAAAACTGTCTGAAATGGAACTTTTCAGCCATCGTGTGGTGTGGGTTTGGCAATTTCTACAGTGCAACGTAGATGTCGATAAATTATGAAACCGGACTCGCTGGAAAGCTTGGCAAGTCTACTTTGCAGATAAATTATCCCCGCTCGCAGAAAAATTCATCTGACCCCCGAAAACACAAAAATCCCAAAACTGTCCGAAATGGAACTTTTGGGCCATCGTGTGGTCTGGGTTTGGCAATTTGTACAGGGCAACGTAGATGTCGATAAATTATGAAACTGGACTCCCTGGAAAGCTTGGCAGGTCTACTTTGCAGATAAATTATCCCCGCTCGCAGAAAAATTCATCTGACCCCCGAAAACACAAAAATCCCAAAACTGTCCGAAATGGAACTTTTCGGCCATCCTGTGGTGTGGGTTTGGCAATTTCTACAGTGCAACGTAGATGTCGATAAATTATGAAACCGGACTCGCTGGAAAGCTTGGCAAGTCTACTTTGCAGATAAATTATCCCCGCTCGCAGAAAAATTCATCTGTCCCCCGAAAACACAAAAATCCCAAAACTGTCCGAAATGGAACTTTTGGGCCATCGTGTGGTGTGGGTTTGGCAATTTCTACAGGGCAACGTAGATGTCGATAAATTATGAAACCGGACTCCCTGGAAAGCTTGGCACGTCTACTTTGAAGATAAATTATCCCCGCTCGCAGAAAAATTCATCTGACCCCCGAAAACACAAAAATCCCAAAACTGTCCGAAATGGAACTTTTCGGCCATCGTGTGGTGTGGGTTTGGCAATTTCTACAGTGCAACGTAGATGTCGATAAATTATGAAACCGGACTCGCTGGAAAGCTTGGCAAGTCTACTTTGCAGATAAATTATCCCCGCTCGCAGAAAAATTCATCTGACCCCCGAAAACACAAAAATCCCAAAACTGTCCGAAATGGAACTTTTGGGCCATCGTGTGGTCTGGGTTTGGCAATTTGTACAGGGCAACGTAGATGTCGATAAATTATGAAACTGGACTCCCTGGAAAGCTTGGCAGGTCTAATTTGCAGATAAATTATCCCCGCTCGCAGAAAAATTCATCTGACCCCCGAAAACACAAAAATCCCAAAACTGTCCGTAGTGGAACTTTTCGGCCATCGTGTGGTGTGGGTTTGGCAATTTCTACAGGGCAACGTAGATGTCGATAAATTATGAAACTAGACTCACTGGAAAGCTTGGCAGGTCTACTTTGCAGATAAATTATCCCCGCTCGCAGAAAAATTCATCTGACCCCCGAAAACACAAAAATCCCAAAACTGTCCGAAATGGAACTTTTCGGCCATCATGTGGTGTGGGTTTGGCAATTTCTACAGTGCAACGTAGATGTCGATAAATTATGAAACCGGACTCGCTGGAAAGCTTGGCAAGTCTACTTTGCAGATAAATTATCCCCGCTCGCAGAAAAATTCATCTGTCCCCCGAAAACACAAAAATCCCAAAACTGTCCGAAATGGAACTTTTGGGCCATCGTGTGGTGTGGGTTTGGCAATTTCTACAGGGCAACGTAGATGTCGATAAATTATGAAACTGGACTCCCTGGAAAGCTTGGCACGTCTACTTTGAAGATAAATTATCCCCGCTCGCAGAAAAATTCATCTGACCCCCGAAAACACAAAAATCCCAAAACTGTCCGAAATGGAACTTTTCGGCCATCGTGTGGTGTGGGTTTGGCAATTTCTACAGTGCAACGTAGATGTCGATAAATTATGAAACCGGACTCGCTGGAAAGCTTGGCAAGTCTACTTTGCAGATAAATTATCCCCGCTCGCAGAAAAATTCATCTGACCCCCGAAAACACAAAAATCCCAAAACTGTCCGAAATGGAACTTTTGGGCCATCGTGTGGTCTGGGTTTGGCAATTTGTACAGGGCAACGTAGATGTCGATAAATTATGA
Organism: Leucaena leucocephala; assembly: GCA_037074615.1. Classification (NCBI taxonomy): domain Eukaryota; kingdom Viridiplantae; phylum Streptophyta; class Magnoliopsida; order Fabales; family Fabaceae; genus Leucaena; species Leucaena leucocephala. Next base: position 198,454 of record CM073525.1, read on the forward strand.
AACTGGACTCCCTGGAAAGCTTGGCAGGTCTAATTTGCAGATAAATTATCCCCGCTCGCAGAAAAATTCATCTGACCCCCGAAAACACAAAAATCCCAAAACTGTCCGAAATGGAACTTTTGGGCCATCGTGTGGTCTGGGTTTGGCAATTTGTACAGGGCAACGTAGATGTCGATAAATTATGAAACTAGACTCACTGGAAAGCTTGGCAGGTCTACTTTGCAGATAAATTATCCCCGCTCGCAGAAAAATTCATCTGACCCCCGAAAACACAAAAATCCCAAAACTGTCCGAAATGGAACTTTTGGGCCATCGTGTGGTCTAGGTTTGGCAATTTGTACAGGGCAACGTAGATGTCGATAAATTATGAAACCGGACTCCCTGGAAAGCTTGGCAAGTCTACTTTGTAGATAAATTATCCCCGCTCGCAGAAAAATTCATCTGACCCCCGAAAACACAAAAATCCCAAAACTGTCCGAAATGGAACTTTTGGGCCATCGTGTGGTCTGGGTTTGGCAATTTGTACAGGGCAACGTAGATGTCAATAAATTATGAAACCGGACTCCCTGGAAAGCTTGGCAGGTCTAATTTGCAGATAAATTATCCCCGCTCGCAGAAAAATTCATCTGACCCCCGAAAACACAAAAATCCCAAAACTGTCCGAAATGGAACTTTTCGGCCATCGTGTGGTGTGGGTTTGGCAATTTCTACAGGGCAACGTAGATGTCGATAAATTATGAAACTAGACTCACTGGAAAGCTTGGCAGGTCTACTTTGCAGATAAATTATCCCCGCTCGCAGAAAAATTCATCTGACCCCCGAAAACACAAAAATCCCAAAACTGTCCGAAATGGAACTTTTGGGCCATCGTGTGGTCTAGGTTTGGCAATTTGTACAGGGCAACGTAGATGTCGATAAATTATGAAACCGGACTCCCTGGAAAGCTTGGCAAGTCTACTTTGTAGATAAATTATCCCCGCTCGCAGAAAAATTCATCTGACCCCCGAAAACACAAAAATCCCAAAACTGTCCGAAATGGAACTTTTGGGCCATCGTGTGGTCTGGGTTTGGCAATTTGTACAGGGCAACGTAGATGTCGATAAATTATGAAACCGGACTCCCTGGAAAGCTTGGCAGGTCTAATTTGCAGATAAATTATCCCCGCTCGCAGAAAAATTCATCTGACCCCCGAAAACACAAAAATCCCAAAACTGTCCGAAATGGAACTTTTCGGCCATCGTGTGGTGTGGGTTTGGCAATTTCTACAGGGCAACGTAGATGTCGATAAATTATGAAACTGGACTCACTGGAAAGCTTGGCAGGTCTACTTTGCAGATAAATTATCCCCGCTCGCAGAAAAATTCATCTGACCCCCGAAAACACAAAAATCCCAAAACTGTCCGAAATGGAACTTTTCGGCCATCGTGTGGTGTGGGTTTGGCAATTTCTACAGTGCAATGTAGATGTCGATAAATTATGAAACCGGACTCACTGGAAAGCTTGGCAGGTCTACTTTGCAGATAAATTATCCCCGTTCGCAGAAAAATTCATCTGTCCCCCGAAAACACAAAAATCCCAAAACTGTCCGAAATGGAACTTTTCGGCCATCGTATGGTGTGGGTTTGGCAATTTCTACAGGGCAACGTAGATGTCGATAAATTATGAAACTGGACTCACTGGAAAGCTTGGCAGGTCTACTTTGCAGATAAATTATCCCCGCTCGCAGAAAAATTCATCTGACCCCCGAAAACACAAAAATCCCAAAACTGTCTGAAATGGAACTTTTCAGCCATCGTGTGGTGTGGGTTTGGCAATTTCTACAGTGCAACGTAGATGTCGATAAATTATGAAACCGGACTCGCTGGAAAGCTTGGCAAGTCTACTTTGCAGATAAATTATCCCCGCTCGCAGAAAAATTCATCTGACCCCCGAAAACACAAAAATCCCAAAACTGTCCGAAATGGAACTTTTGGGCCATCGTGTGGTCTGGGTTTGGCAATTTGTACAGGGCAACGTAGATGTCGATAAATTATGAAACTGGACTCCCTGGAAAGCTTGGCAGGTCTACTTTGCAGATAAATTATCCCCGCTCGCAGAAAAATTCATCTGACCCCCGAAAACACAAAAATCCCAAAACTGTCCGAAATGGAACTTTTCGGCCATCCTGTGGTGTGGGTTTGGCAATTTCTACAGTGCAACGTAGATGTCGATAAATTATGAAACCGGACTCGCTGGAAAGCTTGGCAAGTCTACTTTGCAGATAAATTATCCCCGCTCGCAGAAAAATTCATCTGTCCCCCGAAAACACAAAAATCCCAAAACTGTCCGAAATGGAACTTTTGGGCCATCGTGTGGTGTGGGTTTGGCAATTTCTACAGGGCAACGTAGATGTCGATAAATTATGAAACCGGACTCCCTGGAAAGCTTGGCACGTCTACTTTGAAGATAAATTATCCCCGCTCGCAGAAAAATTCATCTGACCCCCGAAAACACAAAAATCCCAAAACTGTCCGAAATGGAACTTTTCGGCCATCGTGTGGTGTGGGTTTGGCAATTTCTACAGTGCAACGTAGATGTCGATAAATTATGAAACCGGACTCGCTGGAAAGCTTGGCAAGTCTACTTTGCAGATAAATTATCCCCGCTCGCAGAAAAATTCATCTGACCCCCGAAAACACAAAAATCCCAAAACTGTCCGAAATGGAACTTTTGGGCCATCGTGTGGTCTGGGTTTGGCAATTTGTACAGGGCAACGTAGATGTCGATAAATTATGAAACTGGACTCCCTGGAAAGCTTGGCAGGTCTAATTTGCAGATAAATTATCCCCGCTCGCAGAAAAATTCATCTGACCCCCGAAAACACAAAAATCCCAAAACTGTCCGTAGTGGAACTTTTCGGCCATCGTGTGGTGTGGGTTTGGCAATTTCTACAGGGCAACGTAGATGTCGATAAATTATGAAACTAGACTCACTGGAAAGCTTGGCAGGTCTACTTTGCAGATAAATTATCCCCGCTCGCAGAAAAATTCATCTGACCCCCGAAAACACAAAAATCCCAAAACTGTCCGAAATGGAACTTTTCGGCCATCATGTGGTGTGGGTTTGGCAATTTCTACAGTGCAACGTAGATGTCGATAAATTATGAAACCGGACTCGCTGGAAAGCTTGGCAAGTCTACTTTGCAGATAAATTATCCCCGCTCGCAGAAAAATTCATCTGTCCCCCGAAAACACAAAAATCCCAAAACTGTCCGAAATGGAACTTTTGGGCCATCGTGTGGTGTGGGTTTGGCAATTTCTACAGGGCAACGTAGATGTCGATAAATTATGAAACCGGACTCCCTGGAAAGCTTGGCACGTCTACTTTGAAGATAAATTATCCCCGCTCGCAGAAAAATTCATCTGACCCCCGAAAACACAAAAATCCCAAAACTGTCCGAAATGGAACTTTTCGGCCATCGTGTGGTGTGGGTTTGGCAATTTCTACAGTGCAACGTAGATGTCGATAAATTATGAAACCGGACTCGCTGGAAAGCTTGGCAAGTCTACTTTGCAGATAAATTATCCCCGCTCGCAGAAAAATTCATCTGACCCCCGAAAACACAAAAATCCCAAAACTGTCCGAAATGGAACTTTTGGGCCATCGTGTGGTCTGGGTTTGGCAATTTGTACAGGGCAACGTAGATGTCGATAAATTATGAAACTGGACTCCCTGGAAAGCTTGGCAGGTCTAATTTGCAGATAAATTATCCCCGCTCGCAGAAAAATTCATCTGACCCCCGAAAACACAAAAATCCCAAAACTGTCCGAAATGGAACTTTTGGGCCATCGTGTGGTCTGGGTTTGGCAATTTGTACAGGGCAACGTAGATGTCAATAAATTATGAAACCGGACTCCCTGGAAAGCTTGGCAGGTCTAATTTGCAGATAAATTATCCCCGCTCGCAGAAAAATTCATCTGACCCCCGAAAACACAAAAATCCCAAAACTGTCCGAAATGGAACTTTTCGGCCATCGTGTGGTGTGGGTTTGGCAATTTCTACAGGGCAACGTAGATGTCGATAAATTATGAAACTAGACTCACTGGAAAGCTTGGCAGGTCTACTTTGCAGATAAATTATCCCCGCTCGCAGAAAAATTCATCTGACCCCCGAAAACACAAAAATCCCAAAACTGTCCGAAATGGAACTTTTGGGCCATCGTGTGGTCTAGGTTTGGCAATTTGTACAGGGCAACGTAGATGTCGATAAATTATGAAACCGGACTCCCTGGAAAGCTTGGCAAGTCTACTTTGTAGATAAATTATCCCCGCTCGCAGAAAAATTCATCTGACCCCCGAAAACACAAAAATCCCAAAACTGTCCGAAATGGAACTTTTGGGCCATCGTGTGGTCTGGGTTTGGCAATTTGTACAGGGCAACGTAGATGTCGATAAATTATGAAACCGGACTCCCTGGAAAGCTTGGCAGGTCTAATTTGCAGATAAATTATCCCCGCTCGCAGAAAAATTCATCTGACCCCCGAAAACACAAAAATCCCAAAACTGTCTGAAATGGAACTTTTCAGCCATCGTGTGGTGTGGGTTTGGCAATTTCTACAGTGCAACGTAGATGTCGATAAATTATGAAACCGGACTCGCTGGAAAGCTTGGCAAGTCTACTTTGCAGATAAATTATCCCCGCTCGCAGAAAAATTCATCTGACCCCCGAAAACACAAAAATCCCAAAACTGTCCGAAATGGAACTTTTGGGCCATCGTGTGGTCTGGGTTTGGCAATTTGTACAGGGCAACGTAGATGTCGATAAATTATGAAACTGGACTCCCTGGAAAGCTTGGCAGGTCTACTTTGCAGATAAATTATCCCCGCTCGCAGAAAAATTCATCTGACCCCCGAAAACACAAAAATCCCAAAACTGTCCGAAATGGAACTTTTCGGCCATCATGTGGTGTGGGTTTGGCAATTTCTACAGTGCAACGTAGATGTCGATAAATTATGAAACCGGACTCGCTGGAAAGCTTGGCAAGTCTACTTTGCAGATAAATTATCCCCGCTCGCAGAAAAATTCATCTGTCCCCCGAAAACACAAAAATCCCAAAACTGTCCGAAATGGAACTTTTGGGCCATCGTGTGGTGTGGGTTTGGCAATTTCTACAGGGCAACGTAGATGTCGATAAATTATGAAACCGGACTCCCTGGAAAGCTTGGCACGTCTACTTTGAAGATAAATTATCGCCGCTCGCAGAAAAATTCATCTGACCCCCGAAAACACAAAAATCCCAAAACTGTCCGAAATGGAACTTTTCGGCCATCGTGTGGTGTGGGTTTGGCAATTTCTACAGGGCAACGTAGATGTCGATAAATTATGAAACTGGACTCACTGGAAAGCTTGGCAGGTCTAATTTGCAGATAAATTATCCCCGCTCGCAGAAAAATTCATCTGACCCCCGAAAACACAAAAATCCCAAAACTGTCCGAAATGGAACTTTTCGGCCATCGTGTGGTGTGGGTTTGGCAATTTCTACAGGGCAACGTAGATGTCGATAAATTATGAAACCGGACTCACTGGAAAGCTTGGCAGGTCTACTTTGCAGATAAATTATCCCCGCTCGCAGAAAAATTCATCTGACCCCCGAAAACACAAAAATCCCAAAACTGTCCGAAATGGAACTTTTCGGCCATCGTGTGGTGTGGGTTTGGCAATTTCTACAGTGCAACGTAGATGTCGATAAATTATGAAACCGGACTCACTGGAAAGCTTGGCAGGTCTACTTTGCAGATAAATTATCCCCGCTCGCAGAAAAATTCATCTGACCCCCGAAAACACAAAAATCCCAAAACTGTCCGAAATGGAACTTTTGGGCCATCGTGTGGTCTGGGTTTGGCAATTTGTACAGGGCAACGTAGATGTCGATAAATTATGAAACCGGACTCCCTGGAAAGCTTGGCAGGTCTAATTTGCAGATAAATTATCCCCGCTCGCAGAAAAATTCATCTGACCCCCGAAAACACAAAAATCCCAAAACTGTCCGAAATGGAACTTTTCGGCCATCGTGTGGTGTGGGTTTGGCAATTTCTACAGGGCAACGTAGATGTCGATAAATTATGAAACTGGACTCACTGGAAAGCTTGGCAGGTCTACTTTGCAGATAAATTATCCCCGCTCGCAGAAAAATTCATCTGTCCCCCGAAAACACAAAAATCCCAAAACTGTCCGAAATGGAACTTTTGGGCCATCGTGTGGTGTGGGTTTGGCAATTTCTACAGGGCAACGTAGATGTCGATAAATTATGAAACCGGACTCCCTGGAAAGCTTGGCACGTCTACTTTGAAGATAAATTATCGCCGCTCGCAGAAAAATTCATCTGACCCCCGAAAACACAAAAATCCCAAAACTGTCCGAAATGGAACTTTTGGGCCATCGTGTGGTGTGGGTTTGGCAATTTCTACAGGGCAACGTAGATGTCGATAAATTATGAAACCGGACTCCCTGGAAAGCTTGGCACGTCTACTTTGAAGATAAATTATCGCCGCTCGCAGAAAAATTCATCTGACCCCCGAAAACACAAAAATCCCAAAACTGTCCGAAATGGAACTTTTGGGCCATCGTGTGGTCTGGGTTTGGCAATTTCTACAGTGCAACGTAGATGTCGATAAATTATGAAACCGGACTCGCTGGAAAGCTTGGCAAGTCTACTTTGCAGATAAATTATCCCCGCTCGCAGAAAAATTCATCTGACCCCCGAAAACACAAAAATCCCAAAACTGTCCGAAATGGAACTTTTGGGCCATCGTGTGGTCTGGGTTTGGCAATTTCTACAGTGCAACGTAGATGTCGATAAATTATGAAACCGGACTCCCTGGAAAGCTTGGCAGGTCTAATTTGCAGATAAATTATCCCCGCTCGCAGAAAAATTCATCTGACCCCCGAAAACACAAAAATCCCAAAACTGTCCGAAATGGAACTTTTCAGCCATCTTGTGGTGTGGGTTTGGCAATTTCTACAGTGCAACGTAGATGTCGATAAATTATGAAACCAGACTCGCTGGAAAGCTTGGCAGGTCTAATTTGCAGATAAATTATCCCCGCTCGCAGAAAAATTCATCTGACCCCCGAAAACACAAAAATCCCAAAACTGTCCGAAATGGAACTTTTCGGCCATCGTGTGGTGTGGGTTTGGCAATTTCTACAGTGCAACGTAGATGTCGATAAATTATGAAACCGGACTCGCTGGAAAGCTTGGCAAGTCTACTTTGCAGATAAATTATCCCCGCTCGCAGAAAAATTCATCTGTCCCCCGAAAACACAAAAATCCCAAAACTGTCCGAAATGGAACTTTTGGGCCATCGTGTGGTGTGGGTTTGGCAATTTCTACAGGGCAACGTAGATGTCGATAAATTATGAAACCGGACTCCCTGGAAAGCTTGGCACGTCTACTTTGAAGATAAATTATCGCCGCTCGCAGAAAAATTCATCTGACCCCCGAAAACACAAAAATCCCAAAACTGTCCGAAATGGAACTTTTCGGCCATCGTGTGGTGTGGGTTTGGCAATTTCTACAGGGCAACGTAGATGTCGATAAATTATGAAACTGGACTCACTGGAAAGCTTGGCAGGTCTACTTTGCAGATAAATTATCCCCGCTCGCAGAAAAATTCATCTGACCCCCGAAAACACAAAAATCCCAAAACTGTCCGAAATGGAACTTTTCGGCCATCGTGTGGTGTGGGTTTGGCAATTTCTACAGTGCAACGTAGATGTCGATAAATTATGAAACTGGACTCGCTGGAAAGCTTGGCAAGTCTACTTTGCAGATAAATTATCCCCGCTCCCAGAAAAATTCATCTGTCCCCCGAAAACACAAAAATCCCAAAACTGTCCGAAATGGAACTTTTGGGCCATCGTGTGGTGTGGGTTTGGCAATTTCTACAGGGCAACGTAGATGTCGATAAATTATGAAACCGGACTCCCTGGAAAGCTTGGCACGTCTACTTTGAAGATAAATTATCGCCGCTCGCAGAAAAATTCATCTGACCCCCGAAAACACAAAAATCCCAAAACTGTCCGAAATGGAACTTTTGGGCCATCGTGTGGTGTGGGTTTGGCAATTTCTACAGGGCAACGTAGATGTCGATAAATTATGAAACCGGACTCCCTGGAAAGCTTGGCACGTCTACTTTGAAGATAAATTATCGCCGCTCGCAGAAAAATTCATCTGACCCCCGAAAACACAAAAATCCCAAAACTGTCCGAAACGGAACTTTTCGGCCATCGTGTGGTGTGGGTTTGGCAATTTCTACAGGGCAACGTAGATGTCGATAAATTATGAAACTGGACTCACTGGAAAGCTTGGCAGGTCTACTTTGCAGATAAATTATCCCCGCTCGCAGAAAAATTCATCTGACCCCCGAAAACATAAAAATCCCAAAACTGTCCGAAATAGAACTTTTGGGCCATCGTGTGGTGTGGGTTTGGCAATTTCTACAGGGCAACGTAGATGTCGATAAATTATGAAACCGGACTCCCTGAAAAGATTTGCAAGCTACTTTGCAGATAAATTATCACCGCTCGCAGAAAAATTCATCTGTCCCCCGAAAACACAAAAATCCAAAAACTGTCCGAAATGGAACTTTTCGGCCATCGTGTGGTGTGGGTTTGGCAATTTCTACAGGGCAACGTAGATGTCGATAAATTATGAAACTGGACTCACTGGAAAGCTTGGCAGGTCTACTTTGCAGATAAATTATCCCCGCTCGCAGAAAAATTCATCTGACCCCCGAAAACACAAAAATCCCAAAACTGTCCGAAATGGAACTTTTCGGCCATCATGTGGTGTGGGTTTGGCAATTTCTACAGGGCAACGTAGATGTCGATAAATTATGAAACTGGACTCACTGGAAAGCTTGGCAGGTCTACTTTGCAGATAAATTATCCCCGCTCGCAGAAAAATTCATCTGACCCCCGAAAACACAAAAATCCCAAAACTGTCCGAAATGGAACTTTTCGGCCATCATGTGGTGTGGGTTTGGCAATTTCTACAGTGCAACGTAGATGTCGATAAATTATGAAACCGGACTCGCTGGAAAGTTTGGCAGGTCTACTTTGCAGATAAATTATCGCCGCTCGCAGAAAAATTCATCTGACCCCCGAAAACACAAAAATCCCAAAACTGTCCGAAATGGAACTTTTGGGCCATCGTGTGGTGTGGGTTTGGCAATTTCTACAGGGCAACGTAGATGTCGATAAATTATGAAACCGGACTCCCTGGAAAGCTTGGCACGTCTACTTTGAAGATAAATTATCCCCGCTCGCAGAAAAATTCATCTGACCCCCGAAAACACAAAAATCCCAAAACTGTCCGAAATGGAACTTTTGGGCCATCGTGTGGTGTGGGTTTGGCAATTTCTACAGTGCAACGTAGATGTCGATAAATTATGAAACCAGACTCGCTGGAAAGCTTGGCAAGTCTACTTTGCAGATAAATTATCCCCGCTCGCAGAAAAATTCATCTGACCCCCGAAAACACAAAAATCCCAAAACTGTCCGAAATGGAACTTTTCGGCCATCGTGTGGTGTGGGTTTGGCAATTTCTACAGTGCAACGTAGATGTCGATAAATTATGAAACCGGACTCACTGGAAAGCTTGGCAAGTCTACTTTGCAGATAAATTATCCCCGCTCGCAGAAAAATTCATCTGACCCCCGAAAACACAAAAATCCCAAAACTGTCCGAAATGGAACTTTTCGGCCATCCAGTGGTGTGGGTTTGGCAATTTCTACAGTGCAACGTAGATGTCGATAAATTATGAAACCGGACTCGCTGGAAAGCTTGGCAAGTCTACTTTGCAGATAAATTATCCCCGCTCGCAGAAAAATTCATCTGACCCTCGAAAACACAAAAATCCCAAAACTGTCCGAAATGGAACTTTTGGGCCATCGTGTGGTCTGGGTTTGGCAATTTGTACAGGGCAACGTAGATGTCGATAAATTATGAAACTGGACTCCCTGGAAAGCTTGGCAGGTCTAATTTGCAGATAAATTATCCCCGCTCGCAGAAAAATTTATCTGACCCCCGAAAACACAAAAATCCCAAAACTGTCCGAAATGGAACTTTTGGGCCATCGTGTGGTCTGGGTTTGGCAATTTGTACAGGGCAACGTAGATGTCGATAAATTATGAAACTGGACTCCCTGGAAAGCTTGGCAAGTCTAATTTGCAGATAAATTATCCCCGCTCGCAGAAAATTTCATCTGACCCCCGAAAACACAAAAATCCCAAAACTGTCCGAAATAGAACTTTTGGGCCATCGTGTGGTCTAGGTTCGGCAATTTCTACAGGGCATCGTAGATGTCGATAAATTATGAAACCGGACTCCCTGGAAAGCTTGGCAAGTCTACTTTGCAGATAAATTATCCCCGCTTGCAGAAAAATTCATCTGACCCCCGAAAACACAAAAATCCCAAAACTGTCCGAAATGGAACTTTTGGGCCATCGTGTGGTCTGGGTTTGGCAATTTGTACAGGGCAACGTAGATGTCGATAAATTATGAAACCGGACTCCCTGGAAAGCTTGGCAGGTCTAATTTGCAGATAAATTATCCCCGCTCGCAGAAAAATTCATCTGACCCCCGAAAACACAAAAATCCCAAAACTGTCCGAAATGGAACTTTTCGGCCATCGTGTGGTGTGGGTTTGGCAATTTCTACAGTGCAACGTAGATGTCGATAAATTATGAAACCCGACTCGCTGGAAAGCTTGGCAAGTCTACTTTGCAGATAAATTATCCCCGCTCGCAGAAAAATTCATCTGACCCCCGAAAATAGAAAAATCCCAAAACTGTCCGAAATGGAACTTTTCGGCCATCGTGTGGTGTGGGTTTGGCAATTTCTACAGTGCAACGTAGATGTCGATAAATTATGAAACCGGACTCGCTGGAAAGCTTGGCAAGTCTACTTTGCAGATAAATTATCCCCGCTCGCAGAAAAATTCATCTGACCCCCGAAAACACAAAAATCCCAAAACTGTCCGAAATGGAACTTTTCGGCCATCCTGTGGTGTGGGTTTGGCAATTTCTACAGTGCAACATAGATGTCGATAAATTATGAAACCGGACTCGCTGGAAAGCTTGGTAAGTCTACTTTGCAGATAAATTATCCCCGCTCGCAGAAAAATTCATCTGACCCCCGAAAACACAAAAATCCCAAAACTGTCCGAAATGGAACTTTTGGGCCATCGTGTGGTCTGGGTTTGGCAATTTGTACAGGGCAACGTAGATGTCGATAAATTATGAAACTGGACTCCCTGGAAAGCTTGGCAGGTCTAATTTGCAGATAAATTATCCCCGCTCGCAGAAAAATTCATCTGACCCCTGAAAACACAAAAATCCCAAAACTGTCCGAAATGGAACTTTTGGGCCATCGTGTGGTGTGGGTTTGGCAATTTCTACAGTGCAACGTAGATGTCGATAAATTATGAAACCGGACTCGCTGGAAAGCTTGGCAAGTCTACTTTGAAGATAAATTATCCCCGCTCGCAGAAAAATTCATCTGACCCCCGAAAACACAAAAATCCCAAAACTGTCCGAAATGGAACTTTTGGGCCATCGTGTGGTCTGGGTTTGGCAATTTGTACAGGGCAACGTAGATGTCGATAAATTATGAAACTGGACTCCCTGGAAAGCTTGGCAGGTCTAATTTGCAGATAAATTATCCCCGCTCGTAGAAAAATTCATGTGACCCCCGAAAACACAAAAATCCCAAAACTGTCCGAAATGGAACTTTGGGGCCATCGTGTGGTCTGGGTTTGGCAATTTGTACAGGGCAACGTAGATGTCGATAAATTATGAAACCGGACTCCCTGGAAAGCTTGGCAGGTCTAATTTGCAGATAAATTATCCCCGCTCGCAGAAAAATTCATCTGACCCCCGAAAACACAAAAATCCCAAAACTGTGCGAAATGGAACTTTTCGGCCATCGTGTGGTGTGGGTTTGGCAATTTCTACAGTGCAACGTAGATGTCGATAAATTATGAAACCGGACTCGCTGGAAAGCTTGGCAAGTCTACTTTGCAGATAAATTATCCCCGCTCGCACAAAAATTCATCTGTCCCCCGAAAACACAAAAATCCCAAAACTGTCCGAAATGGAACTTTTGGGCCATCGTGTGGTGTGGGTTTGGCAATTTCTACAGGGCAACGTAGATATCGATAAATTATGAAACCGGACTCCCTGGAAAGCTTGGCACGTCTACTTTGAAGATAAATTATCGCCGCTCGCAGAAAAATTCATCTGACCCCCGAAAACACAAAAATCCCAAAACTGTCCGAAATGGAACTTTTCGGCCATCGTGTGGTGTGGGTTTGGCAATTTCTACAGGGCAACGTAGATGTCGATAAATTATGAAACTGGACTCACTGGAAAGCTTGGCAGGTCTACTTTGCAGATAAATTATCCCCGTTCGCAGAAAAATTCATCTGACCCCCGAAAACACAAAAATCCCAAAACTGTCCGAAATGGAACTTTTCGGCCATCGTGTGGTGTGGGTTTGGCAATTTCTACAGTGCAACGTAGATGTCGATAAATTATGAAACTGGACTCGCTGGAAAGCTTGGCAAGTCTACTTTGCAGATAAATTATCCCCGCTCCCAGAAAAATTCATCTGTCCCCCGAAAACACAAAAATCCCAAAACTGTCCGAAATGGAACTTTTCGGCCATCGTGTGGTGTGGGTTTGGCAATTTCTACAGGGCAACGTAGATGTCGATAAATTATGAAACTGGACTCACTGGAAAGCTTGGCAGGTCTACTTTGCAGATAAATTATCCCCGCTCGCAGAAAAATTCATCTGACCCCCGAAAACACAAAAATCCCAAAACTGTCCGAAATGGAACTTTTCGGCCATCCTGTGGTGTGGGTTTGGCAATTTCTACAGTGCAACGTAGATGTCGATAAATTATGAAACCGGACTCGCTGGAAAGCTTGGCAAGTCTACTTTGCAGATAAATTATCCCCGCTCACAGAAAAATTCATCTGTCCCCCGAAAACACAAAAATCCCAAAACTGTCCGAAATGGAACTTTTGGGCCATCGTGTGGTGTGGGTTTGGCAATTTCTACAGGGCAACGTAGATGTCGATAAATTATGAAACTAGACTCACTGGAAAGCTTGGCACGTCTACTTTGAAGATAAATTATCGCCGCTCGCAGAAAAATTCATCTGACCCCCGAAAACACAAAAATCCCAAAACTGTCCGAAATGGAACTTTTCGGCCATCGTGTGGTGTGGGTTTGGCAATTTCTACAGGGCAACGTAGATGTCGATAAATTATGAAACTGGACTCACTGGAAAGCTTGGCAGGTCTACTTTGCAGATAAATTATCCCCGCTCGCAGAAAAATTCATCTGACCCCCGAAAACACAAAAATCCCAAAACTGTCCGAAATGGAACTTTTCGGCCATCGTGTGGTGTGGGTTTGGCAATTTCTACAGTGCAACGTAGATGTCGATAAATTATGAAACCGGACTCACTGGAAAGCTTGGCAGGTCTACTTTGCAGATAAATTATCCCCGCTCGCAGAAAAATTCATCTGACCCCCGAAAACACAAAAATCCCAAAACTGTCCGAAATGGAACTTTTCGTCCATCGTGTGGTGTGGGTTTGGCAATTTCTACAGTGCAACGTAGATGTCGATAAATTATGAAACAGACTCGCTGGAAAGCTTGGCAGGTCTAATTTGCAGATAAATTATCCCCGCTCGCAGAAAAATTCATCTGTCCCCCGAAAACACAAAAATCCCAAAACTGTCCGAAATGGAACTTTTCGGCCATCGTGTGGTGTGGGTTTGGCAATTTCTACAGTGCAACGTAGATGTCGATAAATTATGAAACCGGACTCACTGGAAAGCTTGGCAGGTCTACTTTGCAGATAAATTATCCCCGCTCGCAGAAAAATTCATCTGACCCCCGAAAACACAAAAATCCCAAAACTGTCCGAAATGGAACTTTTCGGCCATCGTGTGGTCTGGGTTTGGCAATTTCTACAGGGCAACGTAGATGTCGATAAATTATGAAACTGGACTCACTGGAAAGCTTGGCAGGTCTACTTTGCAGATAAATTATCCCCGCTCGCAGAAAAATTCATCTGACCCCCGAAAACACAAAAATCCCAAAACTGTCCGAAATGGAACTTTTCGGCCATCGTGTGGTGTGGGTTTGGCAATTTCTACAGTGCAACGTAGATGTCGATAAATTATGAAACCGGACTCGCTGGAAAGCTTGGCAAGTCTACTTTGCAGATAAATTATCCCCGCTCACAGAAAAATTCATCTGTCCCCCGAAAACCCAAAAATCCCAAAACTGTCCGAAATGGAACTTTTGGGCCATCGTGTGGTGTGGGTTTGGCAATTTCTACAGTGCAACGTAGATGTCGATAAATTATGAAACTAGACTCACTGGAAAGCTTGGCACGTCTACTTTGAAGATAAATTATCGCCGCTCGCAGAAAAATTCATCTGACCCCCGAAAACACAAAAATCCCAAAACTGTCCGAAATGGAACTTTTCGGCCATCGTGTGGTGTGGGTTTGGCAATTTCTACAGGGCAACGTAGATGTCGATAAATTATGAAACTGGACTCACTAGAAAGCTTGGCAGGTCTACTTTGCAGATAAATTATCCCCGCTCGCAGAAAAATTCATCTGACCCCCGAAAACACAAAAATCCCAAAACTGTCCGAAATGGAACTTTTCGGCCATCGTGTGGTGTGGGTTTGGCAATTTCTACAGTGCAACGTAGATGTCGATAAATTATGAAACCGGACTCACTGGAAAGCTTGGCAGGTCTACTTTGCAGATAAATTATCCCCGCTCGCAGAAAAATTCATCTGACCCCCGAAAACACAAAAATCCCAAAACTGTCCGAAATGGAACTTTTCGTCCATCGTGTGGTGTGGGTTTGGCAATTTCTACAGTGCAACGTAGATGTCGATAAATTATGAAACAGACTCGCTGGAAAGCTTGGCAGGTCTAATTTGCAGATAAATTATCACCGCTCGCAGAAAAATTCATATGACCCATGAAAACACAAAAATCCCAAAACTGTCCGAAATGGAACTTTTGGGCCATCGTGTGGTGTGGGTTTGGCAATTTCTACAGTGCAACGTAGATGTCGATAAATTATGAAACCAGACTCGCTGGAAAGCTTGGCATGTCTACTTTGCAGATAAATTATCCCCGCTCGCAGAAAAATTCATCTGTCCCCCGAAAACACAAAAATCCCAAAACTGTCCGAAATGGAACTTTTGGGCCATCGTGTGGTGTGGGTTTGGCAATTTCTACAGGGCAACGTAGATGTCGATAAATTATGAAACCGGACTCCCTGGAAAGCTTGGCACGTCTACTTTGAAGATAAATTATCGCCGCTCGCAGAAAAATTCATCTGACCCCCGAAAACACAAAAATCCCAAAACTGTCCGAAATGGAACTTTTCGGCCATCGTGTGGTGTGGGTTTGGCAATTTCTACAGTGCAACGTAGATGTCGATAAATTATGAAACCAGACTCGCTGGAAAGCTTGGCAAGTCTACTTTGCAGATAAATTATCCCCGCTCGCAGAAAAATTCATCTGACCCCCGAAAACACAAAAATCCCAAAACTGTCCGAAATGGAACTTTTGGGCCATCGTGTGGTCTGGGTTTGGCAATTTCTACAGTGCAACGTAGATGTCGATAAATTATGAAACCGGACTCGCTGGAAAGCTTGGCAAGTCTACTTTGCAGATAAATTATCCCCGCTCGCAGAAAAATTCATCTGACCCCCGAAAACACAAAAATCCCAAAACTGTCCGAAATGGAACTTTTCGGCCATCGTGTGGTGTGGGTTTGGCAATTTCTACAGTGCAACGTAGATGTCGATAAATTATGAAACCGGACTCGCTGGAAAGCTTGGCAAGTCTACTTTGCAGATAAATTATCCCCGCTCGCAGAAAAATTCATCTGACCCCCGAAAACACAAAAATCCCAAAACTGTCCGAAATGGAACTTTTGGGCCATCGTGTGGTCTGGGTTTGGCAATTTGTACAGGGCAACGTAGATGTCGATAAATTATGAAACTGGACTCCCTGGAAAGCTTGGCAGCTCTAATTTGCAGATAAATTATCCCCGCTCGCAGAAAAATTCATGTGACCCCCGAAAACACAAAAATCCCAAAACTGTCCGTAATGGAACTTTTGGGCCATCGTGTGGTCTGGGTTTGGCAATTTGTACAGGGCAACGTAGATGTCGATAAATTATGAAACTAGACTCACTGGAAAGCTTGGCACGTCTACTTTGAAGATAAATTATCGCCGCTCGCAGAAAAATTCATCTGACCCCCGAAAACACAAAAATCCCAAAACTGTCCGAAATGGAACTTTTGGGCCATCGTGTGGTCTGGGTTTGGCAATTTGTACAGGGCAACGTAGATGTCGATAAATTATGAAACTGGACTCCCTGGAAAGCTTGGCAGGTCTAATTTGCAGATAAATTATCCCCGCTCGCAGAAAAATTCATCTGACCCCTGAAAACACAAAAATCCCAAAACTGTCCGAAATGGAACTTTTGGGCCATCGTGTGGTGTGGGTTTGGCAATTTCTACAGTGCAACGTAGATGTCGATAAATTATGAAACCGGACTCGCTGGAAAGCTTGGCAAGTCTACTTTGAAGATAAATTATCCCCGCTCGCAGAAAAATTCATCTGACCCCCGAAAACACAAAAATCCCAAAACTGTCCGAAATGGAACTTTTGGGCCATCGTGTGGTCTGGGTTTGGCAATTTGTACAGGGCAACGTAGATGTCGATAAATTATGAAACTGGACTCCCTGGAAAGCTTGGCAGGTCTAATTTGCAGATAAATTATCCCCGCTCGTAGAAAAATTCATGTGACCCCCGAAAACACAAAAATCCCAAAACTGTCCGAAATGGAACTTTGGGGCCATCGTGTGGTCTGGGTTTGGCAATTTGTACAGGGCAACGTAGATGTCGATAAATTATGAAACCGGACTCCCTGGAAAGCTTGGCAGGTCTAATTTGCAGATAAATTATCCCCGCTCGCAGAAAAATTCATCTGACCCCCGAAAACACAAAAATCCCAAAACTGTGCGAAATGGAACTTTTCGGCCATCGTGTGGTGTGGGTTTGGCAATTTCTACAGTGCAACGTAGATGTCGATAAATTATGAAACCGGACTCGCTGGAAAGCTTGGCAAGTCTACTTTGCAGATAAATTATCCCCGCTCGCACAAAAATTCATCTGTCCCCCGAAAACACAAAAATCCCAAAACTGTCCGAAATGGAACTTTTGGGCCATCGTGTGGTGTGGGTTTGGCAATTTCTACAGGGCAACGTAGATATCGATAAATTATGAAACCGGACTCCCTGGAAAGCTTGGCACGTCTACTTTGAAGATAAATTATCGCCGCTCGCAGAAAAATTCATCTGACCCCCGAAAACACAAAAATCCCAAAACTGTCCGAAATGGAACTTTTCGGCCATCGTGTGGTGTGGGTTTGGCAATTTCTACAGTGCAACGTAGATGTCGATAAATTATGAAACTGGACTCGCTGGAAAGCTTGGCAAGTCTACTTTGCAGATAAATTATCCCCGCTCCCAGAAAAATTCATCTGTCCCCCGAAAACACAAAAATCCCAAAACTGTCCGAAATGGAACTTTTCGGCCATCGTGTGGTGTGGGTTTGGCAATTTCTACAGGGCAACGTAGATGTCGATAAATTATGAAACTGGACTCCCTGGAAAGCTTGGCAGGTCTACTTTGCAGATAAATTATCCCCGCTCACAGAAAAATTCATCTGTCCCCCGAAAACCCAAAAATCCCAAAACTGTCCGAAATGGAACTTTTGGGCCATCGTGTGGTGTGGGTTTGGCAATTTCTACAGTGCAACGTAGATGTCGATAAATTATGAAACTAGACTCACTGGAAAGCTTGGCAAGTCTACTTTGCAGATAAATTATCCCCGCTCGCAGAAAAATTCATCTGACCCCCGAAAACACAAAAATCCCAAAACTGTCCGAAATGGAACTTTTCGGCCATCGTGTGGTGTGGGTTTGGCAATTTCTACAGTGCAACGTAGATGTCGATAAATTATGAAACCGGACTCGCTGGAAAGCTTGGCAAGTCTACTTTGCAGATAAATTATCCCCGCTCACAGAAAAATTCATCTGTCCCCCGAAAACCCAAAAATCCCAAAACTGTCCGAAATGGAACTTTTGGGCCATCGTGTGGTGTGGGTTTGGCAATTTCTACAGTGCAACGTAGATGTCGATAAATTATGAAACTAGACTCACTGGAAAGCTTGGCACGTCTACTTTGAAGATAAATTATCGCCGCTCGCAGAAAAATTCATCTGACCCCCGAAAACACAAAAATCCCAAAACTGTCCGAAATGGAACTTTTCGGCCATCGTGTGGTGTGGGTTTGGCAATTTCTACAGGGCAACGTAGATGTCGATAAATTATGAAACTGGACTCACTAGAAAGCTTGGCAGGTCTACTTTGCAGATAAATTATCCCCGCTCGCAGAAAAATTCATCTGACCCCCGAAAACACAAAAATCCCAAAACTGTCCGAAATGGAACTTTTCGGCCATCGTGTGGTGTGGGTTTGGCAATTTCTACAGTGCAACGTAGATGTTGATAAATTATGAAACCGGACTCACTGGAAAGCTTGGCAGGTCTACTTTGCAGATAAATTATCCCCGCTCGCAGAAAAATTCATCTGACCCCCGAAAACACAAAAATCCCAAAACTGTCCGAAATGGAACTTTTCGTCCATCGTGTGGTGTGGGTTTGGCAATTTCTACAGTGCAACGTAGATGTCGATAAATTATGAAACAGACTCGCTGGAAAGCTTGGCAGGTCTAATTTGCAGATAAATTATCACCGCTCGCAGAAAAATTCATATGACCCATGAAAACACAAAAATCCCAAAACTGTCCGAAATGGAACTTTTGGGCCATCGTGTGGTGTGGGTTTGGCAATTTCTACAGTGCAACGTAGATGTCGATAAATTATGAAACCAGACTCGCTGGAAAGCTTGGCATGTCTACTTTGCAGATAAATTATCCCCGCTCGCAGAAAAATTCATCTGTCCCCCGAAAACACAAAAATCCCAAAACTGTCCGAAATGGAACTTTTGGGCCATCGTGTGGTGTGGGTTTGGCAATTTCTACAGGGCAACGTAGATGTCGATAAATTATGAAACCGGACTCCCTGGAAAGCTTGGCACGTCTACTTTGAAGATAAATTATCGCCGCTCGCAGAAAAATTCATCTGACCCCCGAAAACACAAAAATCCCAAAACTGTCCGAAATGGAACTTTTCGGCCATCGTGTGGTGTGGGTTTGGCAATTTCTACAGTGCAACGTAGATGTCGATAAATTATGAAACCAGACTCGCTGGAAAGCTTGGCAAGTCTACTTTGCAGATAAATTATCCCCGCTCGCAGAAAAATTCATCTGACCCCCGAAAACACAAAAATCCCAAAACTGTCCGAAATGGAACTTTTGGGCCATCGTGTGGTCTGGGTTTGGCAATTTCTACAGTGCAACGTAGATGTCGATAAATTATGAAACCGGACTCGCTGGAAAGCTTGGCAAGTCTACTTTGCAGATAAATTATCCCCGCTCGCAGAAAAATTCATCTGACCCCCGAAAACACAAAAATCCCAAAACTGTCCGAAATGGAACTTTTCGGCCATCGTGTGGTGTGGGTTTGGCAATTTCTACAGTGCAACGTAGATGTCGATAAATTATGAAACCGGACTCGCTGGAAAGCTTGGCAAGTCTACTTTGCAGATAAATTATCCCCGCTCGCAGAAAAATTCATCTGACCCCCGAAAACACAAAAATCCCAAAACTGTCCGAAATGGAACTTTTGGGCCATCGTGTGGTCTGGGTTTGGCAATTTGTACAGGGCAACGTAGATGTCGATAAATTATGAAACTGGACTCCCTGGAAAGCTTGGCAGCTCTAATTTGCAGATAAATTATCCCCGCTCGCAGAAAAATTCATGTGACCCCCGAAAACACAAAAATCCCAAAACTGTCCGTAATGGAACTTTTGGGCCATCGTGTGGTCTGGGTTTGGCAATTTGTACAGGGCAACGTAGATGTCGATAAATTATGAAACCGGACTCGCTGGAAAGCTTGGCAAGTCTACTTTGAAGATAAATTATCCCCGCTCGCAGAAAAATTCATCTGACCCCCGAAAACACAAAAATCCCAAAACTGTCCGAAATGGAACTTTTGGGCCATCGTGTGGTCTGGGTTTGGCAATTTGTACAGGGCAACGTAGATGTCGATAAATTATGAAACTGGACTCCCTGGAAAGCTTGGCAGGTCTAATTTGCAGATAAATTATCCCCGCTCGTAGAAAAATTCATGTGACCCCCGAAAACACAAAAATCCCAAAACTGTCCGAAATGGAACTTTGGGGCCATCGTGTGGTCTGGGTTTGGCAATTTGTACAGGGCAACGTAGATGTCGATAAATTATGAAACCGGACTCCCTGGAAAGCTTGGCAGGTCTAATTTGCAGATAAATTATCCCCGCTCGCAGAAAAATTCATCTGACCCCTGAAAACACAAAAATCCCAAAACTGTCCGAAATGGAACTTTTGGGCCATCGTGTGGTGTGGGTTTGGCAATTTCTACAGTGCAACGTAGATGTCGATAAATTATGAAACCGGACTCGCTGGAAAGCTTGGCAAGTCTACTTTGAAGATAAATTATCCCCGCTCGCAGAAAAATTCATCTGACCCCCGAAAACACAAAAATCCCAAAACTGTCCGAAATGGAACTTTTGGGCCATCGTGTGGTCTGGGTTTGGCAATTTGTACAGGGCAACGTAGATGTCGATAAATTATGAAACTGGACTCCCTGGAAAGCTTGGCAGGTCTAATTTGCAGATAAATTATCCCCGCTCGTAGAAAAATTCATGTGACCCCCGAAAACACAAAAATCCCAAAACTGTCCGAAATGGAACTTTGGGGCCATCGTGTGGTCTGGGTTTGGCAATTTGTACAGGGCAACGTAGATGTCGATAAATTATGAAACCGGACTCCCTGGAAAGCTTGGCAGGTCTAATTTGCAGATAAATTATCCCCGCTCGCAGAAAAATTCATCTGACCCCCGAAAACACAAAAATCCCAAAACTGTGCGAAATGGAACTTTTCGGCCATCGTGTGGTGTGGGTTTGGCAATTTCTACAGTGCAACGTAGATGTCGATAAATTATGAAACCGGACTCGCTGGAAAGCTTGGCAAGTCTACTTTGAAGATAAATTATCCCCGCTCGCAGAAAAATTCATCTGACCCCCGAAAACACAAAAATCCCAAAACTGTCCGAAATGGAACTTTTGGGCCATCGTGTGGTCTGGGTTTGGCAATTTGTACAGGGCAACGTAGATGTCGATAAATTATGAAACTAGACTCACTGGAAAGCTTGGCACGTCTACTTTGAAGATAAATTATCGCCGCTCGCAGAAAAATTCATCTGACCCCCGAAAACACAAAAATCCCAAAACTGTCCGAAATGGAACTTTTGGGCCATCGTGTGGTCTGGGTTTGGCAATTTGTACAGGGCAACGTAGATGTCGATAAATTATGAAACTGGACTCCCTGGAAAGCTTGGCAGGTCTAATTTGCAGATAAATTATCCCCGCTCGCAGAAAAATTCATCTGACCCCTGAAAACACAAAAATCCCAAAACTGTCCGAAATGGAACTTTTGGGCCATCGTGTGGTGTGGGTTTGGCAATTTCTACAGTGCAACGTAGATGTCGATAAATTATGAAACCGGACTCGCTGGAAAGCTTGGCAAGTCTACTTTGAAGATAAATTATCCCCGCTCGCAGAAAAATTCATCTGACCCCCGAAAACACAAAAATCCCAAAACTGTCCGAAATGGAACTTTTGGGCCATCGTGTGGTCTGGGTTTGGCAATTTGTACAGGGCAACGTAGATGTCGATAAATTATGAAACTGGACTCCCTGGAAAGCTTGGCAGGTCTAATTTGCAGATAAATTATCCCCGCTCGTAGAAAAATTCATGTGACCCCCGAAAACACAAAAATCCCAAAACTGTCCGAAATGGAACTTTGGGGCCATCGTGTGGTCTGGGTTTGGCAATTTGTACAGGGCAACGTAGATGTCGATAAATTATGAAACCGGACTCCCTGGAAAGCTTGGCAGGTCTAATTTGCAGATAAATTATCCCCGCTCGCAGAAAAATTCATCTGACCCCCGAAAACACAAAAATCCCAAAACTGTGCGAAATGGAACTTTTCGGCCATCGTGTGGTGTGGGTTTGGCAATTTCTACAGTGCAACGTAGATGTCGATAAATTATGAAACTGGACTCACTGGAAAGCTTGGCAGGTCTACTTTGCAGATAAATTATCCCCGCTCGCAGAAAAATTCATCTGACCCCCGAAAACACAAAAATCCCAAAACTGTCCGAAATGGAACTTTTCGGCCATCGTGTGGTGTGGGTTTGGCAATTTCTACAGTGCAACGTAGATGTCGATAAATTATGAAACTGGACTCGCTGGAAAGCTTGGCAAGTCTACTTTGCAGATAAATTATCCCCGCTCCCAGAAAAATTCATCTGACCCCTGAAAACACAAAAATCCCAAAACTGTCCGAAATGGAACTTTTGGGCCATCGTGTGGTGTGGGTTTGGCAATTTCTACAGTGCAACGTAGATGTCGATAAATTATGAAACCGGACTCGCTGGAAAGCTTGGCAAGTCTACTTTGAAGATAAATTATCCCCGCTCGCAGAAAAATTCATCTGACCCCCGAAAACACAAAAATCCCAAAACTGTCCGAAATGGAACTTTTGGGCCATCGTGTGGTGTGGGTTTGGCAATTTCTACAGGGCAACGTAGATATCGATAAATTATGAAACCGGACTCCCTGGAAAGCTTGGCACGTCTACTTTGAAGATAAATTATCGCCGCTCGCAGAAAAATTCATCTGACCCCCGAAAACACAAAAATCCCAAAACTGTCCGAAATGGAACTTTTCGGCCATCGTGTGGTGTGGGTTTGGCAATTTCTACAGTGCAACGTAGATGTCGATAAATTATGAAACTGGACTCGCTGGAAAGCTTGGCAAGTCTACTTTGCAGATAAATTATCCCCGCTCCCAGAAAAATTCATCTGTCCCCCGAAAACACAAAAATCCCAAAACTGTCCGAAATGGAACTTTTCGGCCATCGTGTGGTGTGGGTTTGGCAATTTCTACAGGGCAACGTAGATGTCGATAAATTATGAAACTGGACTCACTGGAAAGCTTGGCAGGTCTACTTTGCAGATAAATTATCCCCGCTCGCAGAAAAATTCATCTGACCCCCGAAAACACAAAAATCCCAAAACTGTCCGAAATGGAACTTTTCGGCCATCCTGTGGTGTGGGTTTGGCAATTTCTACAGTGCAACGTAGATGTCGATAAATTATGAAACCGGACTCGCTGGAAAGCTTGGCAAGTCTACTTTGCAGATAAATTATCCCCGCTCGCACAAAAATTCATCTGTCCCCCGAAAACACAAAAATCCCAAAACTGTCCGAAATGGAACTTTTGGGCCATCGTGTGGTGTGGGTTTGGCAATTTCTACAGGGCAACGTAGATATCGATAAATTATGAAACCGGACTCCCTGGAAAGCTTGGCACGTCTACTTTGAAGATAAATTATCGCCGCTCGCAGAAAAATTCATCTGACCCCCGAAAACACAAAAATCCCAAAACTGTCCGAAATGGAACTTTTCGGCCATCGTGTGGTGTGGGTTTGGCAATTTCTACAGTGCAACGTAGATGTCGATAAATTATGAAACTGGACTCGCTGGAAAGCTTGGCAAGTCTACTTTGCAGATAAATTATCCCCGCTCCCAGAAAAATTCATCTGTCCCCCGAAAACACAAAAATCCCAAAACTGTCCGAAATGGAACTTTTCGGCCATCGTGTGGTGTGGGTTTGGCAATTTCTACAGGGCAACGTAGATGTCGATAAATTATGAAACTGGACTCACTGGAAAGCTTGGCAGGTCTACTTTGCAGATAAATTATCCCCGCTCGCAGAAAAATTCATCTGACCCCCGAAAACACAAAAATCCCAAAACTGTCCGAAATGGAACTTTTGGGCCATCGTGTGGTGTGGGTTTGGCAATTTCTACAGGGCAACGTAGATGTCGATAAATTATGAAACTAGACTCACTGGAAAGCTTGGCACGTCTACTTTGAAGATAAATTATCGCCGCTCGCAGAAAAATTCATCTGACCCCCGAAAACACAAAAATCCCAAAACTGTCCGAAATGGAACTTTTCGGCCATCGTGTGGTGTGGGTTTGGCAATTTCTACAGGGCAACGTAGAAGTCGATAAATTATGAAACTGGACTCACTGGAAAGCTTGGCATGTCTACTTTGCAGATAAATTATCCCCGCTCGCAGAAAAATTCATCTGACCCCCGAAAACACAAAAATCCCAAAACTGTCCGAAATGGAACTTTTCGGCCATCGTGTGGTGTGGGTTTGGCAATTTCTACAGTGCAACGTAGATGTCGATAAATTATGAAACCGGACTCGCTGGAAAGCTTGGCAAGTCTACTTTGCAGATAAATTATCCCCGCTCACAGAAAAATTCATCTGTCCCCCGAAAACCCAAAAATCCCAAAACTGTCCGAAATGGAACTTTTGGGCCATCGTGTGGTGTGGGTTTGGCAATTTCTACAGTGCAACGTAGATGTCGATAAATTATGAAACTAGACTCACTGGAAAGCTTGGCACGTCTACTTTGAAGATAAATTATCGCCGCTCGCAGAAAAATTCATCTGACCCCCGAAAACACAAAAATCCCAAAACTGTCCGAAATGGAACTTTTCGGCCATCGTGTGGTGTGGGTTTGGCAATTTCTACAGGGCAACGTAGATGTCGATAAATTATGAAACTGGACTCACTAGAAAGCTTGGCAGGTCTACTTTGCAGATAAATTATCCCCGCTCCCAGAAAAATTCATCTGTCCCCCGAAAACACAAAAATCCCAAAACTGTCCGAAATGGAACTTTTCGGCCATCGTGTGGTGTGGGTTTGGCAATTTCTACAGGGCAACGTAGATGTCGATAAATTATGAAACTGGACTCACTGGAAAGCTTGGCAGGTCTACTTTGCAGATAAATTATCCCCGCTCGCAGAAAAATTCATCTGACCCCCGAAAACACAAAAATCCCAAAACTGTCCGAAATGGAACTTTTCGGCCATCCTGTGGTGTGGGTTTGGCAATTTCTACAGTGCAACGTAGATGTCGATAAATTATGAAACCGGACTCGCTGGAAAGCTTGGCAAGTCTACTTTGCAGATAAATTATCCCCGCTCACAGAAAAATTCATCTGTCCCCCGAAAACACAAAAATCCCAAAACTGTCCGAAATGGAACTTTTGGGCCATCGTGTGGTGTGGGTTTGGCAATTTCTACAGGGCAACGTAGATGTCGATAAATTATGAAACTAGACTCACTGGAAAGCTTGGCACGTCTACTTTGAAGATAAATTATCGCCGCTCGCAGAAAAATTCATCTGACCCCCGAAAACACAAAAATCCCAAAACTGTCCGAAATGGAACTTTTCGGCCATCGTGTGGTGTGGGTTTGGCAATTTCTACAGGGCAACGTAGATGTCGATAAATTATGAAACTGGACTCACTGGAAAGCTTGGCAGGTCTACTTTGCAGATAAATTATCCCCGCTCGCAGAAAAATTCATCTGACCCCCGAAAACACAAAAATCCCAAAACTGTCCGAAATGGAACTTTTCGGCCATCGTGTGGTGTGGGTTTGGCAATTTCTACAGTGCAACGTAGATGTCGATAAATTATGAAACTGGACTCACTGGAAAGCTTGGCAGGTCTACTTTGCAGATAAATTATCCCCGCTCGCAGAAAAATTCATCTGACCCCCGAAAACACAAAAATCCCAAAACTGTCCGAAATGGAACTTTTCGGCCATCGTGTGGTGTGGGTTTGGCAATTTCTACAGTGCAACGTAGATGTCGATAAATTATGAAACCGGACTCACTGGAAAGCTTGGCAGGTCTACTTTGCAGATAAATTATCCCCGCTCGCAGAAAAATTCATCTGACCCCCGAAAACACAAAAATCCCAAAACTGTCCGAAATGGAACTTTTCGTCCATCGTGTGGTGTGGGTTTGGCAATTTCTACAGTGCAACGTAGATGTCGATAAATTATGAAACAGACTCGCTGGAAAGCTTGGCAGGTCTAATTTGCAGATAAATTATCCCCGCTCGCAGAAAAATTCATCTGTCCCCCGAAAACACAAAAATCCCAAAACTGTCCGAAATGGAACTTTTCGTCCATCGTGTGGTGTGGGTTTGGCAATTTCTACAGGGCAACGTAGATGTCGATAAATTATGAAACCGGACTCCCTGGAAAGCTTGGCAGGTCTAATTTGCAGATAAATTATCCCCGCTCGCAGAAAAATTCATCTGACCCCCGAAAATAGAAAAATCCGAAAACTGTCCGAAATGGAACTTTCGGGCCATCGTGTGGTCTGGGTTTGGCAATTTCTACAGGGCAACGTAGATGTCGATAAATTATGAAACTGGACTCACTGGAAAGCTTGGCAGGTCTACTTTGCAGATAAATTATCCCCGCTCGCAGAAAAATTCATCTGACCCCCGAAAACACAAAAATCCCAAAACTGTCCGAAATGGAACTTTTGGGCCATCGTGTGGTGTGGGTTTGGCAATTTCTACAGTGCAACGTAGATGTCGATAAATTATGAAACCAGACTCGCTGGAAAGCTTGGCAAGTCTACTTTGCAGATAAATTATCCCCGCTCGCAGAAAAATTCATCTGACCCCCGAAAACACAAAAATCCCAAAACTGTCCGAAATGGAACTTTTCGGCCATCGTGTGGTGTGGGTTTGGCAATTTCTACAGTGCAACGTAGATGTCGATAAATTATGAAACTGGACTCGCTGGAAAGCTTGGCAAGTCTACTTTGCAGATAAATTATCCCCGCTCCCAGAAAAATTCATCTGTCCCCCGAAAACACAAAAATCCCAAAACTGTCCGAAATGGAACTTTTGGGCCATCGTGTGGTGTGGGTTTGGCAATTTCTACAGGGCAACGTAGATGTCGATAAATTATGAAACTAGACTCACTGGAAAGCTTGGCACGTCTACTTTGAAGATAAATTATCGCCGCTCGCAGAAAAATTCATCTGACCCCCGAAAACACAAAAATCCCAAAACTGTCCGAAATGGAACTTTTCGGCCATCGTGTGGTGTGGGTTTGGCAATTTCTACAGGGCAACGTAGATGTCGATAAATTATGAAACTGGACTCACTGGAAAGCTTGGCAGGTCTACTTTGCAGATAAATTATCCCCGCTCGCAGAAAAATTCATCTGACCCCCGAAAACACAAAAATCCCAAAACTGTCCGAAATGGAACTTTTCGGCCATCGTGTGGTGTGGGTTTGGCAATTTCTACAGTGCAACGTAGATGTCGATAAATTATGAAACCGGACTCACTGGAAAGCTTGGCAGGTCTACTTTGCAGATAAATTATCCCCGCTCGCAGAAAAATTCATCTGACCCCCGAAAACACAAAAATCCCAAAACTGTCCGAAATGGAACTTTTCGTCCATCGTGTGGTGTGGGTTTGGCAATTTCTACAGTGCAACGTAGATGTCGATAAATTATGAAACAGACTCGCTGGAAAGCTTGGCAGGTCTAATTTGCAGATAAATTATCGCCGCTCGCAGAAAAATTCATCTGTCCCCCGAAAACACAAAAATCCCAAAACTGTCCGAAATGGAACTTTTCGGCCATCGTGTGGTGTGGGTTTGGCAATTTCTACAGGGCAACGTAGATGTCGATAAATTATGAAACTGGACTCACTGGAAAGCTTGGCAGGTCTACTTTGCAGATAAATTATCCCCGCTCGCAGAAAAATTCATCTGACCCCCGAAAATAGAAAAATCCGAAAACTGTCCGAAATGGAACTTTCGGGCCATCGTGTGGTCTGGGTTTGGCAATTTCTACAGGGCAACGTAGATGTCGATAAATTATGAAACCGGACTCACTGGAAAGCTTGGCAGGTCTACTTTGCAGATAAATTATCCCCGCTCGCAGAAAAATTCATCTGACCCCCGAAAACACAAAAATCCCAAAACTGTCCGAAATGGAACTTTTCGGCCATCCTGTGGTGTGGGTTTGGCAATTTCTACAGTGCAACGTAGATGTCGATAAATTATGAAACCGGACTCGCTGGAAAGCTTGGCAAGTCTACTTTGCAGATAAATTATCCCCGCTCACAGAAAAATTCATCTGTCCCCCGAAAACACAAAAATCCCAAAACTGTCCGAAATGGAACTTTTGGGCCATCGTGTGGTGTGGGTTTGGCAATTTCTACAGGGCAACGTAGATGTCGATAAATTATGAAACTAGACTCACTGGAAAGCTTGGCACGTCTACTTTGAAGATAAATTATCGCCGCTCGCAGAAAAATTCATCTGACCCCCGAAAACACAAAAATCCCAAAACTGTCCGAAATGGAACTTTTCGGCCATCGTGTGGTGTGGGTTTGGCAATTTCTACAGGGCAACGTAGATGTCGATAAATTATGAAACTGGACTCACTGGAAAGCTTGGCAGGTCTACTTTGCAGATAAATTATCCCCGCTCGCAGAAAAATTCATCTGACCCCCGAAAACACAAAAATCCCAAAACTGTCCGAAATGGAACTTTTCGGCCATCGTGTGGTGTGGGTTTGGCAATTTCTACAGTGCAACGTAGATGTCGATAAATTATGAAACCGGACTCACTGGAAAGCTTGGCAGGTCTACTTTGCAGATAAATTATCCCCGCTCGCAGAAAAATTCATCTGACCCCCGAAAACACAAAAATCCCAAAACTGTCCGAAATGGAACTTTTCGTCCATCGTGTGGTGTGGGTTTGGCAATTTCTACAGTGCAACGTAGATGTCGATAAATTATGAAACAGACTCGCTGGAAAGCTTGGCAGGTCTAATTTGCAGATAAATTATCCCCGCTCGCAGAAAAATTCATCTGTCCCCCGAAAACACAAAAATCCCAAAACTGTCCGAAATGGAACTTTTCGTCCATCGTGTGGTGTGGGTTTGGCAATTTCTACAGGGCAACGTAGATGTCGATAAATTATGAAACCGGACTCCCTGGAAAGCTTGGCAGGTCTAATTTGCAGATAAATTATCCCCGCTCGCAGAAAAATTCATCTGACCCCCGAAAATAGAAAAATCCGAAAACTGTCCGAAATGGAACTTTCGGGCCATCGTGTGGTCTGGGTTTGGCAATTTCTACAGGGCAACGTAGATGTCGATAAATTATGAAACTGGACTCACTGGAAAGCTTGGCAGGTCTACTTTGCAGATAAATTATCCCCGCTCGCAGAAAAATTCATCTGACCCCCGAAAACACAAAAATCCCAAAACTGTCCGAAATGGAACTTTTGGGCCATCGTGTGGTGTGGGTTTGGCAATTTCTACAGTGCAACGTAGATGTCGATAAATTATGAAACCAGACTCGCTGGAAAGCTTGGCAAGTCTACTTTGCAGATAAATTATCCCCGCTCGCAGAAAAATTCATCTGACCCCCGAAAACACAAAAATCCCAAAACTGTCCGAAATGGAACTTTTCGGCCATCGTGTGGTGTGGGTTTGGCAATTTCTACAGTGCAACGTAGATGTCGATAAATTATGAAACTGGACTCGCTGGAAAGCTTGGCAAGTCTACTTTGCAGATAAATTATCCCCGCTCCCAGAAAAATTCATCTGTCCCCCGAAAACACAAAAATCCCAAAACTGTCCGAAATGGAACTTTTGGGCCATCGTGTGGTGTGGGTTTGGCAATTTCTACAGGGCAACGTAGATGTCGATAAATTATGAAACTAGACTCACTGGAAAGCTTGGCACGTCTACTTTGAAGATAAATTATCGCCGCTCGCAGAAAAATTCATCTGACCCCCGAAAACACAAAAATCCCAAAACTGTCCGAAATGGAACTTTTCGGCCATCGTGTGGTGTGGGTTTGGCAATTTCTACAGGGCAACGTAGATGTCGATAAATTATGAAACTGGACTCACTGGAAAGCTTGGCAGGTCTACTTTGCAGATAAATTATCCCCGCTCGCAGAAAAATTCATCTGACCCCCGAAAACACAAAAATCCCAAAACTGTCCGAAATGGAACTTTTCGGCCATCGTGTGGTGTGGGTTTGGCAATTTCTACAGTGCAACGTAGATGTCGATAAATTATGAAACCGGACTCACTGGAAAGCTTGGCAGGTCTACTTTGCAGATAAATTATCCCCGCTCGCAGAAAAATTCATCTGACCCCCGAAAACACAAAAATCCCAAAACTGTCCGAAATGGAACTTTTCGTCCATCGTGTGGTGTGGGTTTGGCAATTTCTACAGTGCAACGTAGATGTCGATAAATTATGAAACAGACTCGCTGGAAAGCTTGGCAGGTCTAATTTGCAGATAAATTATCCCCGCTCGCAGAAAAATTCATCTGTCCCCCGAAAACACAAAAATCCCAAAACTGTCCGAAATGGAACTTTTCGTCCATCGTGTGGTGTGGGTTTGGCAATTTCTACAGGGCAACGTAGATGTCGATAAATTATGAAACCGGACTCCCTGGAAAGCTTGGCAGGTCTAATTTGCAGATAAATTATCCCCGCTCGCAGAAAAATTCATCTGACCCCCGAAAATAGAAAAATCCGAAAACTGTCCGAAATGGAACTTTCGGGCCATCGTGTGGTCTGGGTTTGGCAATTTCTACAGGGCAACGTAGATGTCGATAAATGATGAAACTGGACTCACTGGAAAGCTTGGCAGGTCTACTTTGCAGATAAATTATCCCCGCTCGCAGAAAAATTCATCTGACCCCCGAAAACACAAAAATCCCAAAACTGTCCGAAATGGAACTTTTGGGCCATCGTGTGGTGTGGGTTTGGCAATTTCTACAGTGCAACGTAGATGTCGATAAATTATGAAACCGGACTCGCTGGAAAGCTTGGCAAGTCTACTTTGCAGATAAATTATCCCCGCTCGCAGAAAAATTCATCTGACCCCCGAAAACACAAAAATCCCAAAACTGTCTGAAATGGAACTTTTCGGCCATCGTGTGGTGTGGGTTTGGCAATTTCTACAGTGCAACGTAGATGTCGATAAATTATGAAACTGGACTCGCTGGAAAGCTTGGCAAGTCTACTTTGCAGATAAATTATCCCCGCTCGCAGAAAAATTCATCTGACCCCCGAAAACACAAAAATCCCAAAACTGTCCGAAATGGAACTTTTCGTCCATCGTGTGGTGTGGGTTTGGCAATTTCTACAGTGCAACGTAGATGTCGATAAATTATGAAACCGGACTCCCTGGAAAGCTTGGCAGGTCTAATTTGCAGATAAATTATCCCCGCTCGCAGAAAAATTCATCTGACCCCCGAAAATAGAAAAATCCGAAAACTGTCCGAAATGGAACTTTCGGGCCATCGTGTGGTCTGGGTTTGGCAATTTCTACAGGGCAACGTAGATGTCGATAAATGATGAAACTGGACTCACTGGAAAGCTTGGCAGGTCTACTTTGCAGATAAATTATCCCCGCTCGCAGAAAAATTCATCTGACCCCCGAAAACACAAAAATCCCAAAACTGTCCGAAATGGAACTTTTGGGCCATCGTGTGGTGTGGGTTTGGCAATTTCTACAGTGCAACGTAGATGTCGATAAATTATGAAACCGGACTCGCTGGAAAGCTTGGCAAGTCTACTTTGCAGATAAATTATCCCCGCTCGCAGAAAAATTCATCTGACCCCCGAAAACACAAAAATCCCAAAACTGTCCGAAATGGAACTTTTCGGCCATCGTGTGGTGTGGGTTTGGCAATTTCTACAGTGCAACGTAGATGTCGATAAATTATGAAACTGGACTCGCTGGAAAGCTTGGCAAGTCTACTTTGCAGATAAATTATCCCCGCTCCCAGAAAAATTCATCTGTCCCCCGAAAACACAAAAATCCCAAAACTGTCCGAAATGGAACTTTTGGGCCATCGTGTGGTGTGGGTTTGGCAATTTCTACAGGGCAACGTAGATGTCGATAAATTATGAAACCGGACTCCCTGGAAAGCTTGGCACGTCTACTTTGAAGATAAATTATCGCCGCTCGCAGAAAAATTCATCTGACCCCCGAAAACACAAAAATCCCAAAACTGTCCGAAATGGAACTTTTCGGCCATCGTGTGGTGTGGGTTTGGCAATTTCTACAGGGCAACGTAGATGTCGATAAATTATGAAACTGGACTCACTGGAAAGCTTGGCAGGTCTACTTTGCAGATAAATTATCCCCGCTCGCAGAAAAATTCATCTGACCCCCGAAAACACAAAAATCCCAAAACTGTCCGAAATGGAACTTTTCGGCCATCGTGTGGTGTGGGTTTGGCAATTTCTACAGTGCAACGTAGATGTCGATAAATTATGAAACCGGACTCGCTGGAAAGCTTGGCAAGTCTACTTTGCAGATAAATTATCCCCGCTCACAGAAAAATTCATCTGTCCCCCGAAAACCCAAAAATCCCAAAACTGTCCGAAATGGAACTTTTGGGCCATCGTGTGGTGTGGGTTTGGCAATTTCTACAGTGCAACGTAGATGTCGATAAATTATGAAACTAGACTCACTGGAAAGCTTGGCACGTCTACTTTGAAGATAAATTATCGCCGCTCGCAGAAAAATTCATCTGACCCCCGAAAACACAAAAATCCCAAAACTGTCCGAAATGGAACTTTTCGGCCATCGTGTGGTGTGGGTTTGGCAATTTCTACAGGGCAACGTAGATGTCGATAAATTATGAAACTGGACTCACTAGAAAGCTTGGCAGGTCTACTTTGCAGATAAATTATCCCCGCTCGCAGAAAAATTCATCTGACCCCCGAAAACACAAAAATCCCAAAACTGTCCGAAATGGAACTTTTCGGCCATCGTGTGGTGTGGGTTTGGCAATTTCTACAGTGCAACGTAGATGTCGATAAATTATGAAACCGGACTCACTGGAAAGCTTGGCAGGTCTACTTTGCAGATAAATTATCCCCGCTCGCAGAAAAATTCATCTGACCCCCGAAAACACAAAAATCCCAAAACTGTCCGAAATGGAACTTTTGGGCCATCGTGTGGTGTGGGTTTGGCAATTTCTACAGGGCAACGTAGATGTCGATAAATTATGAAACCGGACTCCCTTGAAAGCTTGGCACGTCTACTTTGAAGATAAATTATCGCCGCTCGCAGAAAAATTCATCTGACCCCCGAAAACACAAAAATCCCAAAACTGTCCGAAATGGAACTTTTCGGCCATCGTGTGGTGTGGGTTTGGCAATTTCTACAGGGCAACGTAGATGTCGATAAATTATGAAACTGGACTCACTAGAAAGCTTGGCAGGTCTACTTTGCAGATAAATTATCCCCGCTCGCAGAAAAATTCATCTGACCCCCGAAAACACAAAAATCCCAAAACTGTCCGAAATGGAACTTTTCGGCCATCGTGTGGTGTGGGTTTGGCAATTTCTACAGTGCAACGTAGATGTCGATAAATTATGAAACCGGACTCACTGGAAAGCTTGGCAGGTCTACTTTGCAGATAAATTATCCCCGCTCGCAGAAAAATTCATCTGACCCCCGAAAACACAAAAATC
Source organism: Leucaena leucocephala (assembly GCA_037074615.1). Classification (NCBI taxonomy): domain Eukaryota; kingdom Viridiplantae; phylum Streptophyta; class Magnoliopsida; order Fabales; family Fabaceae; genus Leucaena; species Leucaena leucocephala. The sequence continues at coordinate 232,211 of CM073525.1, forward strand.
CCAAAACTGTCCGAAATGGAACTTTTGGGCCATCGTGTGGTGTGGGTTTGGCAATTTCTACAGGGCAACGTAGATGTCGATAAATTATGAAACCGGACTCCCTTGAAAGCTTGGCACGTCTACTTTGAAGATAAATTATCGCCGCTCGCAGAAAAATTCATCTGACCCCCGAAAACACAAAAATCCCAAAACTGTCCGAAATGGAACTTTTCGGCCATCGTGTGGTGTGGGTTTGGCAATTTCTACAGGGCAACGTAGATGTCGATAAATTATGAAACTGGACTCACTGGAAAGCTTGGCAGGTCTACTTTGCAGATAAATTATCCCCGCTCGCAGAAAAATTCATCTGACCCCCGAAAACACAAAAATCCCAAAACTGTCCGAAATGGAACTTTTCGGCCATCGTGTGGTGTGGGTTTGGCAATTTCTACAGTGCAACGTAGATGTCGATAAATTATGAAACCGGACTCGCTGGAAAGCTTGGCAAGTCTACTTTGCAGATAAATTATCCCCGCTCACAGAAAAATTCATCTGTCCCCCGAAAACCCAAAAATCCCAAAACTGTCCGAAATGGAACTTTTGGGCCATCGTGTGGTGTGGGTTTGGCAATTTCTACAGTGCAACGTAGATGTCGATAAATTATGAAACTAGACTCACTGGAAAGCTTGGCACGTCTACTTTGAAGATAAATTATCGCCGCTCGCAGAAAAATTCATCTGACCCCCGAAAACACAAAAATCCCAAAACTGTCCGAAATGGAACTTTTCGGCCATCGTGTGGTGTGGGTTTGGCAATTTCTACAGGGCAACGTAGATGTCGATAAATTATGAAACTGGACTCACTAGAAAGCTTGGCAGGTCTACTTTGCAGATAAATTATCCCCGCTCGCAGAAAAATTCATCTGACCCCCGAAAACACAAAAATCCCAAAACTGTCCGAAATGGAACTTTTCGGCCATCGTGTGGTGTGGGTTTGGCAATTTCTACAGTGCAACGTAGATGTCGATAAATTATGAAACCGGACTCACTGGAAAGCTTGGCAGGTCTACTTTGCAGATAAATTATCCCCGCTCGCAGAAAAATTCATCTGACCCCCGAAAACACAAAAATCCCAAAACTGTCCGAAATGGAACTTTTCGTCCATCGTGTGGTGTGGGTTTGGCAATTTCTACAGTGCAACGTAGATGTCGATAAATTATGAAACAGACTCGCTGGAAAGCTTGGCAGGTCTAATTTGCAGATAAATTATCACCGCTCGCAGAAAAATTCATATGACCCATGAAAACACAAAAATCCCAAAACTGTCCGAAATGGAACTTTTGGGCCATCGTGTGGTGTGGGTTTGGCAATTTCTACAGTGCAACGTAGATGTCGATAAATTATGAAACCAGACTCGCTGGAAAGCTTGGCAAGTCTACTTTGCAGATAAATTATCCCCGCTCGCAGAAAAATTCATCTGTCCCCCGAAAACACAAAAATCCCAAAACTGTCCGAAATGGAACTTTTGGGCCATCGTGTGGTGTGGGTTTGGCAATTTCTACAGGGCAACGTAGATGTCGATAAATTATGAAACCGGACTCCCTGGAAAGCTTGGCACGTCTACTTTGAAGATAAATTATCGCCGCTCGCAGAAAAATTCATCTGACCCCCGAAAACACAAAAATCCCAAAACTGTCCGAAATGGAACTTTTCGGCCATCGTGTGGTGTGGGTTTGGCAATTTCTACAGTGCAACGTAGATGTCGATAAATTATGAAACCAGACTCGCTGGAAAGCTTGGCAAGTCTACTTTGCAGATAAATTATCCCCGCTCGCAGAAAAATTCATCTGACCCCCGAAAACACAAAAATCCCAAAACTGTCCGAAATGGAACTTTTGGGCCATCGTGTGGTCTGGGTTTGGCAATTTCTACAGTGCAACGTAGATGTCGATAAATTATGAAACCGGACTCGCTGGAAAGCTTGGCAAGTCTACTTTGCAGATAAATTATCCCCGCTCGCAGAAAAATTCATCTGACCCCCGAAAACACAAAAATCCCAAAACTGTCCGAAATGGAACTTTTCGGCCATCGTGTGGTGTGGGTTTGGCAATTTCTACAGTGCAACGTAGATGTCGATAAATTATGAAACCGGACTCGCTGGAAAGCTTGGCAAGTCTACTTTGCAGATAAATTATCCCCGCTCGCAGAAAAATTCATCTGACCCCCGAAAACACAAAAATCCCAAAACTGTCCGAAATGGAACTTTTGGGCCATCGTGTGGTCTGGGTTTGGCAATTTGTACAGGGCAACGTAGATGTCGATAAATTATGAAACTGGACTCCCTGGAAAGCTTGGCAGCTCTAATTTGCAGATAAATTATCCCCGCTCGCAGAAAAATTCATGTGACCCCCGAAAACACAAAAATCCCAAAACTGTCCGTAATGGAACTTTTGGGCCATCGTGTGGTCTAGGTTCGGCAATTTCTACAGTGCAACGTAGATGTCGATAAATTATGAAACCAGACTCGCTGGAAAGCTTGGCAAGTCTACTTTGCAGATAAATTATCCCCGCTCGCAGAAAAATTCATCTGACCCCCGAAAACACAAAAATCCCAAAACTGTCCGAAATGGAACTTTTGGGCCATCGTGTGGTCTGGGTTTGGCAATTTCTACAGTGCAACGTAGATGTCGATAAATTATGAAACCGGACTCGCTGGAAAGCTTGGCAAGTCTACTTTGCAGATAAATTATCCCCGCTCGCAGAAAAATTCATCTGACCCCCGAAAACACAAAAATCCCAAAACTGTCCGAAATGGAACTTTTCGGCCATCGTGTGGTGTGGGTTTGGCAATTTCTACAGTGCAACGTAGATGTCGATAAATTATGAAACCGGACTCGCTGGAAAGCTTGGCAAGTCTACTTTGCAGATAAATTATCCCCGCTCGCAGAAAAATTCATCTGACCCCCGAAAACACAAAAATCCCAAAACTGTCCGAAATGGAACTTTTGGGCCATCGTGTGGTCTGGGTTTGGCAATTTGTACAGGGCAACGTAGATGTCGATAAATTATGAAACTGGACTCCCTGGAAAGCTTGGCAGCTCTAATTTGCAGATAAATTATCCCCGCTCGCAGAAAAATTCATGTGACCCCCGAAAACACAAAAATCCCAAAACTGTCCGTAATGGAACTTTTGGGCCATCGTGTGGTCTGGGTTTGGCAATTTGTACAGGGCAACGTAGATGTCGATAAATTATGAAACCGGACTCGCTGGAAAGCTTGGCAAGTCTACTTTGCAGATAAATTATCCCCGCTCACAGAAAAATTCATCTGTCCCCCGAAAACACAAAAATCCCAAAACTGTCCGAAATGGAACTTTTGGGCCATCGTGTGGTGTGGGTTTGGCAATTTCTACAGGGCAACGTAGATATCGATAAATTATGAAACCGGACTCGCTGGAAAGCTTGGCAAGTCTACTTTGCAGATAAATTATCCCCGCTCGCACAAAAATTCATCTGTCCCCCGAAAACACAAAAATCCCAAAACTGTCCGAAATGGAACTTTTGGGCCATCGTGTGGTGTGGGTTTGGCAATTTCTACAGGGCAACGTAGATATCGATAAATTATGAAACCGGACTCCCTGGAAAGCTTGGCACGTCTACTTTGAAGATAAATTATCGCCGCTCGCAGAAAAATTCATCTGACCCCCGAAAACACAAAAATCCCAAAACTGTGCGAAATGGAACTTTTCGGCCATCGTGTGGTGTGGGTTTGGCAATTTCTACAGTGCAACGTAGATGTCGATAAATTATGAAACCGGACTCGCTGGAAAGCTTGGCAAGTCTACTTTGCAGATAAATTATCCCCGCTCGCACAAAAATTCATCTGTCCCCCGAAAACACAAAAATCCCAAAACTGTCCGAAATGGAACTTTTGGGCCATCGTGTGGTGTGGGTTTGGCAATTTCTACAGGGCAACGTAGATATCGATAAATTATGAAACCGGACTCCCTGGAAAGCTTGGCACGTCTACTTTGAAGATAAATTATCGCCGCTCGCAGAAAAATTCATCTGACCCCCGAAAACACAAAAATCCCAAAACTGTCCGAAATGGAACTTTTCGGCCATCGTGTGGTGTGGGTTTGGCAATTTCTACAGGGCAACGTAGATGTCGATAAATTATGAAACTGGACTCACTGGAAAGCTTGGCAGGTCTACTTTGCAGATAAATTATCCCCGCTCGCAGAAAAATTCATCTGACCCCCGAAAACACAAAAATCCCAAAACTGTCCGAAATGGAACTTTTCGGCCATCGTGTGGTGTGGGTTTGGCAATTTCTACAGGGCAACGTAGATGTCGATAAATTATGAAACTGGACTCACTAGAAAGCTTGGCAGGTCTAATTTGCAGATAAATTATCCCCGCTCGCAGAAAAATTCATCTGACCCCCGAAAACACAAAAATCCCAAAACTGTGCGAAATGGAACTTTTCGGCCATCGTGTGGTGTGGGTTTGGCAATTTCTACAGTGCAACGTAGATGTCGATAAATTATGAAACTGGACTCGCTGGAAAGCTTGGCAAGTCTACTTTGCAGATAAATTATCCCCGCTCGCACAAAAATTCATCTGTCCCCCGAAAACACAAAAATCCCAAAACTGTCCGAAATGGAACTTTTGGGCCATCGTGTGGTGTGGGTTTGGCAATTTCTACAGGGCAACGTAGATATCGATAAATTATGAAACCGGACTCCCTGGAAAGCTTGGCACGTCTACTTTGAAGATAAATTATCGCCGCTCGCAGAAAAATTCATCTGACCCCCGAAAACACAAAAATCCCAAAACTGTCCGAAATGGAACTTTTGGGCCATCGTGTGGTGTGGGTTTGGCAATTTCTACAGGGCAACGTAGATATCGATAAATTATGAAACCGGACTCGCTGGAAAGCTTGGCAAGTCTACTTTGCAGATAAATTATCCCCGCTCGCACAAAAATTCATCTGTCCCCCGAAAACACAAAAATCCCAAAACTGTCCGAAATGGAACTTTTGGGCCATCGTGTGGTGTGGGTTTGGCAATTTCTACAGGGCAACGTAGATATCGATAAATTATGAAACCGGACTCCCTAGAAAGCTTGGCAGGTCTAATTTGCAGATAAATTATCCCCGCTCGCAGAAAAATTCATCTGACCCCCGAAAACACAAAAATCCCAAAACTGTGCGAAATGGAACTTTTCGGCCATCGTGTGGTGTGGGTTTGGCAATTTCTACAGTGCAACGTAGATGTCGATAAATTATGAAACCGGACTCGCTGGAAAGCTTGGCAAGTCTACTTTGCAGATAAATTATCCCCGCTCGCACAAAAATTCATCTGTCCCCCGAAAACACAAAAATCCCAAAACTGTCCGAAATGGAACTTTTGGGCCATCGTGTGGTGTGGGTTTGGCAATTTCTACAGGGCAACGTAGATATCGATAAATTATGAAACCGGACTCCCTGGAAAGCTTGGCACGTCTACTTTGAAGATAAATTATCGCCGCTCGCAGAAAAATTCATCTGACCCCCGAAAACACAAAAATCCCAAAACTGTCCGAAATGGAACTTTTCGGCCATCGTGTGGTGTGGGTTTGGCAATTTCTACAGGGCAACGTAGATGTCGATAAATTATGAAACTGGACTCACTGGAAAGCTTGGCAGGTCTACTTTGCAGATAAATTATCCCCGCTCGCAGAAAAATTCATCTGACCCCCGAAAACACAAAAATCCCAAAACTGTCCGAAATGGAACTTTTCGGCCATCGTGTGGTGTGGGTTTGGCAATTTCTACAGGGCAACGTAGATGTCGATAAATTATGAAACTGGACTCACTAGAAAGCTTGGCAGGTCTAATTTGCAGATAAATTATCCCCGCTCGCAGAAAAATTCATCTGACCCCCGAAAACACAAAAATCCCAAAACTGTGCGAAATGGAACTTTTCGGCCATCGTGTGGTGTGGGTTTGGCAATTTCTACAGTGCAACGTAGATGTCGATAAATTATGAAACTGGACTCGCTGGAAAGCTTGGCAAGTCTACTTTGCAGATAAATTATCCCCGCTCGCACAAAAATTCATCTGTCCCCCGAAAACACAAAAATCCCAAAACTGTCCGAAATGGAACTTTTGGGCCATCGTGTGGTGTGGGTTTGGCAATTTCTACAGGGCAACGTAGATATCGATAAATTATGAAACCGGACTCCCTGGAAAGCTTGGCACGTCTACTTTGAAGATAAATTATCGCCGCTCGCAGAAAAATTCATCTGACCCCCGAAAACACAAAAATCCCAAAACTGTCCGAAATGGAACTTTTCGGCCATCGTGTGGTGTGGGTTTGGCAATTTCTACAGGGCAACGTAGATGTCGATAAATTATGAAATGGACTCACTGGAAAGCTTGGCAGGTCTACTTTGCAGATAAATTATCCCCGCTCGCAGAAAAATTCATCTGACCCCCGAAAACACAAAAATCCCAAAACTGTCCGAAATGGAACTTTTCGGCCATCGTGTGGTGTGGGTTTGGCAATTTCTACAGTGCAACGTAGATGTCGATAAATTATGAAACTGGACTCGCTGGAAAGCTTGGCAAGTCTACTTTGCAGATAAATTATCCCCGCTCCCAGAAAAATTCATCTGTCCCCCGAAAACACAAAAATCCCAAAACTGTCCGAAATGGAACTTTTCGGCCATCGTGTGGTGTGGGTTTGGCAATTTCTACAGGGCAACGTAGATGTCGATAAATTATGAAACTGGACTCCCTGGAAAGCTTGGCAGGTCTACTTTGCAGATAAATTATCCCCGCTCGCAGAAAAATTCATCTGACCCCCGAAAACACAAAAATCCCAAAACTGTCCGAAATGGAACTTTTCGGCCATCGTGTGGTGTGGGTTTGGCAATTTCTACAGTGCAACGTAGATGTCGATAAATTATGAAACCGGACTCGCTGGAAAGCTTGGCAAGTCTACTTTGCAGATAAATTATCCCCGCTCACAGAAAAATTCATCTGTCCCCCGAAAACACAAAAATCCCAAAACTGTCCGAAATGGAACTTTTCGGCCATCGTGTGGTGTGGGTTTGGCAATTTCTACAGGGCAACGTAGATGTCGATAAATTATGAAACTAGACTCACTGGAAAGCTTGGCACGTCTACTTTGAAGATAAATTATCGCCGCTCGCAGAAAAATTCATCTGACCCCCGAAAACACAAAAATCCCAAAACTGTCCGAAATGGAACTTTTCGGCCATCGTGTGGTGTGGGTTTGGCAATTTCTACAGGGCAACGTAGATGTCGATAAATTATGAAACTGGACTCACTGGAAAGCTTGGCAGGTCTACTTTGCAGATAAATTATCCCCGCTCGCAGAAAAATTCATCTGACCCCCGAAAACACAAAAATCCCAAAACTGTCCGAAATGGAACTTTTCGGCCATCGTGTGGTGTGGGTTTGGCAATTTCTACAGTGCAACGTAGATGTCGATAAATTATGAAACCGGACTCACTGGAAAGCTTGGCAGGTCTACTTTGCAGATAAATTATCCCCGCTCGCAGAAAAATTCATCTGACCCCCGAAAACACAAAAATCCCAAAACTGTCCGAAATGGAACTTTTCGTCCATCGTGTGGTGTGGGTTTGGCAATTTCTACAGTGCAACGTAGATGTCGATAAATTATGAAACAGACTCGCTGGAAAGCTTGGCAGGTCTAATTTGCAGATAAATTATCCCCGCTCGCAGAAAAATTCATCTGTCCCCCGAAAACACAAAAATCCCAAAACTGTCCGAAATGGAACTTTTCGGCCATCGTGTGGTGTGGGTTTGGCAATTTCTACAGGGCAACGTAGATGTCGATAAATTATGAAACCGGACTCACTGGAAAGCTTGGCAGGTCTACTTTGCAGATAAATTATCCCCGCTCGCAGAAAAATTCATCTGACCCCCGAAAACACAAAAATCCCAAAACTGTCCGAAATGGAACTTTTCGGCCATCGTGTGGTGTGGGTTTGGCAATTTCTACAGGGCAACGTAGATGTCGATAAATTATGAAACTGGACTCACTGGAAAGCTTGGCAGGTCTACTTTGCAGATAAATTATCCCCGCTCGCAGAAAAATTCATCTGACCCCCGAAAACACAAAAATCCCAAAACTGTCCGAAATGGAACTTTTCGGCCATCGTGTGGTGTGGGTTTGGCAATTTCTACAGTGCAACGTAGATGTCGATAAATTATGAAACCGGACTCGCTGGAAAGCTTGGCAAGTCTACTTTGCAGATAAATTATCCCCGCTCACAGAAAAATTCATCTGTCACCCGAAAACCCAAAAATCCCAAAACTGTCCGAAATGGAACTTTTGGGCCATCGTGTGGTGTGGGTTTGGCAATTTCTACAGTGCAACGTAGATGTCGATAAATTATGAAACTAGACTCACTGGAAAGCTTGGCACGTCTACTTTGAAGATAAATTATCGCCGCTCGCAGAAAAATTCATCTGACCCCCGAAAACACAAAAATCCCAAAACTGTCCGAAATGGAACTTTTCGGCCATCGTGTGGTGTGGGTTTGGCAATTTCTACAGTGCAACGTAGATGTCGATAAATTATGAAACCGGACTCACTGGAAAGCTTGGCAGGTCTACTTTGCAGATAAATTATCCCCGCTCGCAGAAAAATTCATCTGACCCCCGAAAACACAAAAATCCCAAAACTGTCCGAAATGGAACTTTTCGTCCATCGTGTGGTGTGGGTTTGGCAATTTCTACAGTGCAACGTAGATGTCGATAAATTATGAAACAGACTCGCTGGAAAGCTTGGCAGGTCTAATTTGCAGATAAATTATCCCCGCTCGCAGAAAAATTCATCTGTCCCCCGAAAACACAAAAATCCCAAAACTGTCCGAAATGGAACTTTTCGGCCATCGTGTGGTGTGGGTTTGGCAATTTCTACAGGGCAACGTAGATGTCGATAAATTATGAAACTGGACTCACTGGAAAGCTTGGCAGGTCTACTTTGCAGATAAATTATCCCCGCTCGCAGAAAAATTCATCTGACCCCCGAAAACACAAAAATCCCAAAACTGTCCGAAATGGAACTTTTCGGCCATCGTGTGGTGTGGGTTTGGCAATTTCTACAGTGCAACGTAGATGTCGATAAATTATGAAACCGGACTCACTGGAAAGCTTGGCAGGTCTACTTTGCAGATAAATTATCCCCGCTCGCAGAAAAATTCATCTGACCCCCGAAAACACAAAAATCCCAAAACTGTCCGAAATGGAACTTTTCGTCCATCGTGTGGTCTGGGTTTGGCAATTTCTACAGTGCAACGTAGATGTCGATAAATTATGAAACAGACTCGCTGGAAAGCTTGGCAGGTCTAATTTGCAGATAAATTATCCCCGCTCGCAGAAAAATTCATCTGTCCCCCGAAAACACAAAAATCCCAAAACTGTCCGAAATGGAACTTTTCGTCCATCGTGTGGTGTGGGTTTGGCAATTTCTACAGGGCAACGTAGATGTCGATAAATTATGAAACCGGACTCCCTGGAAAGCTTGGCAGGTCTAATTTGCAGATAAATTATCCCCGCTCGCAGAAAAATTCATCTGACCCCCGAAAACACAAAAATCCCAAAACTGTCCGAAATGGAACTTTTCGGCCATCCTGTGGTGTGGGTTTGGCAATTTCTACAGTGCAACGTAGATGTCGATAAATTATGAAACCGGACTCGCTGGAAAGCTTGGCAAGTCTACTTTGCAGATAAATTATCCCCGCTCGCAGAAAAATTCATCTGTCCCCCGAAAACACAAAAATCCCAAAACTGTCCGAAATGGAACTTTTGGGCCATCGTGTGGTCTGGGTTTGGCAATTTCTACAGGGCAACGTAGATGTCGATAAATTATGAAACTGGACTCACTGGAAAGCTTGGCAGGTCTACTTTGCAGATAAATTATCCCCGCTCGCAGAAAAATTCATCTGACCCCCGAAAACACAAAAATCCCAAAACTGTCCGAAATGGAACTTTTCGTCCATCGTGTGGTGTGGGTTTGGCAATTTCTACAGTGCAACGTAGATGTCGATAAATTATGAAACCGGACTCCCTGGAAAGCTTGGCAGGTCTAATTTGCAGATAAATTATCCCCGCTCGCAGAAAAATTCATCTGACCCCCGAAAATAGAAAAATCCGAAAACTGTCCGAAATGGAACTTTCGGGCCATCGTGTGGTCTGGGTTTGGCAATTTCTACAGGGCAACGTAGATGTCGATAAATTATGAAACTGGACTCACTGGAAAGCTTGGCAGGTCTACTTTGCAGATAAATTATCCCCGCTCGCAGAAAAATTCATCTGACCCCCGAAAACACAAAAATCCCAAAACTGTCCGAAATGGAACTTTTGGGCCATCGTGTGGTGTGGGTTTGGCAATTTCTACAGTGCAACGTAGATGTCGATAAATTATGAAACCAGACTCGCTGGAAAGCTTGGCAAGTCTACTTTGCAGATAAATTATCCCCGCTCGCAGAAAAATTCATCTGACCCCCGAAAACACAAAAATCCCAAAACTGTCCGAAATGGAACTTTTCGGCCATCGTGTGGTGTGGGTTTGGCAATTTCTACAGTGCAACGTAGATGTCGATAAATTATGAAACTGGACTCGCTGGAAAGCTTGGCAAGTCTACTTTGCAGATAAATTATCCCCGCTCCCAGAAAAATTCATCTGTCCCCCGAAAATACAAAAATCCCAAAACTGTCCGAAATGGAACTTTTGGGCCATCGTGTGGTGTGGGTTTGGCAATTTCTACAGGGCAACGTAGATGTCGATAAATTATGAAACCGGACTCCCTGGAAAGCTTGGCACGTCTACTTTGAAGATAAATTATCGCCGCTCGCAGAAAAATTCATCTGACCCCCGAAAACACAAAAATCCCAAAACTGTCCGAAATGGAACTTTTCGGCCATCGTGTGGTGTGGGTTTGGCAATTTCTACAGGGCAACGTAGATGTCGATAAATTATGAAACTGGACTCACTGGAAAGCTTGGCAGGTCTACTTTGCAGATAAATTATCCCCGCTCGCAGAAAAATTCATCTGACCCCCGAAAACACAAAAATCCCAAAACTGTCCGAAATGGAACTTTTCGGCCATCGTGTGGTGTGGGTTTGGCAATTTCTACAGTGCAACGTAGATGTCGATAAATTATGAAACCGGACTCGCTGGAAAGCTTGGCAAGTCTACTTTGCAGATAAATTATCCCCGCTCACAGAAAAATTCATCTGTCCCCCGAAAACCCAAAAATCCCAAAACTGTCCGAAATGGAACTTTTGGGCCATCGTGTGGTGTGGGTTTGGCAATTTCTACAGTGCAACGTAGATGTCGATAAATTATGAAACTAGACTCACTGGAAAGCTTGGCACGTCTACTTTGAAGATAAATTATCGCCGCTCGCAGAAAAATTCATCTGACCCCCGAAAACACAAAAATCCCAAAACTGTCCGAAATGGAACTTTTCGGCCATCGTGTGGTGTGGGTTTGGCAATTTCTACAGGGCAACGTAAATGTCGATAAATTATGAAACTGGACTCACTAGAAAGCTTGGCAGGTCTACTTTGCAGATAAATTATCCCCGCTCGCAGAAAAATTCATCTGACCCCCGAAAACACAAAAATCCCAAAACTGTCCGAAATGGAACTTTTCGGCCATCGTGTGGTGTGGGTTTGGCAATTTCTACAGTGCAACGTAGATGTCGATAAATTATGAAACCGGACTCACTGGAAAGCTTGGCAGGTCTACTTTGCAGATAAATTATCCCCGCTCGCAGAAAAATTCATCTGACCCCCGAAAACACAAAAATCCCAAAACTGTCCGAAATGGAACTTTTCGTCCATCGTGTGGTGTGGGTTTGGCAATTTCTACAGTGCAACGTAGATGTCGATAAATTATGAAACAGACTCGCTGGAAAGCTTGGCAGGTCTAATTTGCAGATAAATTATCACCGCTCGCAGAAAAATTCATATGACCCATGAAAACACAAAAATCCCAAAACTGTCCGAAATGGAACTTTTGGGCCATCGTGTGGTGTGGGTTTGGCAATTTCTACAGTGCAACGTAGATGTCGATAAATTATGAAACCAGACTCGCTGGAAAGCTTGGCAAGTCTACTTTGCAGATAAATTATCCCCGCTCGCAGAAAAATTCATCTGTCCCCCGAAAACACAAAAATCCCAAAACTGTCCGAAATGGAACTTTTGGGCCATCGTGTGGTGTGGGTTTGGCAATTTCTACAGGGCAACGTAGATGTCGATAAATTATGAAACCGGACTCCCTTGAAAGCTTGGCACGTCTACTTTGAAGATAAATTATCGCCGCTCGCAGAAAAATTCATCTGACCCCCGAAAACACAAAAATCCCAAAACTGTCCGAAATGGAACTTTTCGGCCATCGTGTGGTGTGGGTTTGGCAATTTCTACAGTGCAACGTAGATGTCGATAAATTATGAAACCAGACTCGCTGGAAAGCTTGGCAAGTCTACTTTGCAGATAAATTATCCCCGCTCGCAGAAAAATTCATCTGACCCCCGAAAACACAAAAATCCCAAAACTGTCCGAAATGGAACTTTTGGGCCATCGTGTGGTCTGGGTTTGGCAATTTCTACAGTGCAACGTAGATGTCGATAAATTATGAAACCGGACTCGCTGGAAAGCTTGGCAAGTCTACTTTGCAGATAAATTATCCCCGCTCGCAGAAAAATTCATCTGACCCCCGAAAACACAAAAATCCCAAAACTGTCCGAAATGGAACTTTTCGGCCATCGTGTGGTGTGGGTTTGGCAATTTCTACAGTGCAACGTAGATGTCGATAAATTATGAAACCGGACTCGCTGGAAAGCTTGGCAAGTCTACTTTGCAGATAAATTATCCCCGCTCGCAGAAAAATTCATCTGACCCCCGAAAACACAAAAATCCCAAAACTGTCCGAAATGGAACTTTTGGGCCATCGTGTGGTCTGGGTTTGGCAATTTGTACAGGGCAACGTAGATGTCGATAAATTATGAAACTGGACTCCCTGGAAAGCTTGGCAGCTCTAATTTGCAGATAAATTATCCCCGCTCGCAGAAAAATTCATGTGACCCCCGAAAACACAAAAATCCCAAAACTGTCCGTAATGGAACTTTTGGGCCATCGTGTGGTCTGGGTTTGGCAATTTGTACAGGGCAACGTAGATGTCGATAAATTATGAAACTAGACTCCCTGGAAAGCTTGGCAAGTCTAATTTGCAGATAAATTATCCCCGCTCGCAGAAAAATTCATCTGACCCCCGAAAACATAAAAATCCCAAAACTGTCCGAAATAGAACTTTTGGGCCATCGTGTGGTCTAGGTTCGGCAATTTCTACAGGGCATCGTAGATGTCGATAAATTATGAAACCGGACTCCCTGGAAAGCTTGGCAAGTCTACTTTGCAGATAAATTATCCCCGCTCGCAGAAAAATTCATCTGACCCCCGAAAACACAAAAATCCCAAAACTGTCCGAAATGGAACTTTTGGGCCATCGTGTGGTCTGGGTTTGGCAATTTGTACAGGGCAACGTAGATGTCGATAAATTATGAAACCGGACTCCCTGGAAAGCTTGGCAGGTCTAATTTGCAGATAAATTATCCCCGCTCGCAGAAAAATTCATCTGACCCCCGAAAACACAAAAATCCCAAAACTGTCCGAAATGGAACTTTTCAGCCATCTTGTGGTGTGGGTTTGGCAATTTCTACAGTGCAACGTAGATGTCGATAAATTATGAAACCAGACTCGCTGGAAAGCTTGGCAGGTCTAATTTGCAGATAAATTATCCCCGCTCGCAGAAAAATTCATCTGACCCCCGAAAACACAAAAATCCCAAAACTGTCCGAAATGGAACTTTTCGGCCATCATGTGGTGTGGGTTTGGCAATTTCTACAGTGCAACGTAGATGTCGATAAATTATGAAACCGGACTCGCTGGAAAGCTTGGCAAGTCTACTTTGCAGATAAATTATCCCCGCTCGCAGAAAAATTCATCTGTCCCCCGAAAACACAAAAATCCCAAAACTGTCCGAAATGGAACTTTTCGGCCATCGTGTGGTGTGGGTTTGGCAATTTCTACAGGGCAACGTAGATGTCGATAAATTATGAAACCGGACTCCCTGGAAAGCTTGGCACGTCTACTTTGAAGATAAATTATCGCCGCTCGCAGAAAAATTCATCTGACCCCCGAAAACACAAAAATCCCAAAACTGTCCGAAATGGAACTTTTCGGCCATCGTGTGGTGTGGGTTTGGCAATTTCTACAGGGCAACGTAGATGTCGATAAATTATGAAACCGGACTCACTGGAAAGCTTGGCAGGTCTACTTTGCAGATAAATTATCCCCGCTCGCAGAAAAATTCATCTGACCCCCGAAAACACAAAAATCCCAAAACTGTCCGAAATGGAACTTTTCGGCCATCGTGTGGTGTGGGTTTGGCAATTTCTACAGGGCAACGTAGATGTCGATAAATTATGAAACTGGACTCACTGGAAAGCTTGGCAGGTCTACTTTGCAGATAAATTATCCCCGCTCGCAGAAAAATTCATCTGACCCCCGAAAACACAAAAATCCCAAAACTGTCCGAAATGGAACTTTTCGGCCATCGTGTGGTGTGGGTTTGGCAATTTCTACAGTGCAACGTAGATGTCGATAAATTATGAAACCGGACTCGCTGGAAAGCTTGGCAAGTCTACTTTGCAGATAAATTATCCCCGCTCACAGAAAAATTCATCTGTCACCCGAAAACCCAAAAATCCCAAAACTGTCCGAAATGGAACTTTTGGGCCATCGTGTGGTGTGGGTTTGGCAATTTCTACAGTGCAACGTAGATGTCGATAAATTATGAAACTAGACTCACTGGAAAGCTTGGCACGTCTACTTTGAAGATAAATTATCGCCGCTCGCAGAAAAATTCATCTGACCCCCGAAAACACAAAAATCCCAAAACTGTCCGAAATGGAACTTTTCGGCCATCGTGTGGTGTGGGTTTGGCAATTTCTACAGTGCAACGTAGATGTCGATAAATTATGAAACCGGACTCACTGGAAAGCTTGGCAGGTCTACTTTGCAGATAAATTATCCCCGCTCGCAGAAAAATTCATCTGACCCCCGAAAACACAAAAATCCCAAAACTGTCCGAAATGGAACTTTTCGTCCATCGTGTGGTGTGGGTTTGGCAATTTCTACAGTGCAACGTAGATGTCGATAAATTATGAAACAGACTCGCTGGAAAGCTTGGCAGGTCTAATTTGCAGATAAATTATCCCCGCTCGCAGAAAAATTCATCTGTCCCCCGAAAACACAAAAATCCCAAAACTGTCCGAAATGGAACTTTTCGGCCATCGTGTGGTGTGGGTTTGGCAATTTCTACAGGGCAACGTAGATGTCGATAAATTATGAAACTGGACTCACTGGAAAGCTTGGCAGGTCTACTTTGCAGATAAATTATCCCCGCTCGCAGAAAAATTCATCTGACCCCCGAAAACACAAAAATCCCAAAACTGTCCGAAATGGAACTTTTCGGCCATCGTGTGGTGTGGGTTTGGCAATTTCTACAGTGCAACGTAGATGTCGATAAATTATGAAACCGGACTCACTGGAAAGCTTGGCAGGTCTACTTTGCAGATAAATTATCCCCGCTCGCAGAAAAATTCATCTGACCCCCGAAAACACAAAAATCCCAAAACTGTCCGAAATGGAACTTTTCGTCCATCGTGTGGTCTGGGTTTGGCAATTTCTACAGTGCAACGTAGATGTCGATAAATTATGAAACAGACTCGCTGGAAAGCTTGGCAGGTCTAATTTGCAGATAAATTATCCCCGCTCGCAGAAAAATTCATCTGTCCCCCGAAAACACAAAAATCCCAAAACTGTCCGAAATGGAACTTTTCGTCCATCGTGTGGTGTGGGTTTGGCAATTTCTACAGGGCAACGTAGATGTCGATAAATTATGAAACCGGACTCCCTGGAAAGCTTGGCAGGTCTAATTTGCAGATAAATTATCCCCGCTCGCAGAAAAATTCATCTGACCCCCGAAAACACAAAAATCCCAAAACTGTCCGAAATGGAACTTTTCGGCCATCCTGTGGTGTGGGTTTGGCAATTTCTACAGTGCAACGTAGATGTCGATAAATTATGAAACCGGACTCGCTGGAAAGCTTGGCAAGTCTACTTTGCAGATAAATTATCCCCGCTCGCAGAAAAATTCATCTGTCCCCCGAAAACACAAAAATCCCAAAACTGTCCGAAATGGAACTTTTGGGCCATCGTGTGGTCTGGGTTTGGCAATTTCTACAGGGCAACGTAGATGTCGATAAATTATGAAACTGGACTCACTGGAAAGCTTGGCAGGTCTACTTTGCAGATAAATTATCCCCGCTCGCAGAAAAATTCATCTGACCCCCGAAAACACAAAAATCCCAAAACTGTCCGAAATGGAACTTTTCGTCCATCGTGTGGTGTGGGT
This sequence comes from Leucaena leucocephala, assembly GCA_037074615.1. Lineage (NCBI taxonomy): Eukaryota > Viridiplantae > Streptophyta > Magnoliopsida > Fabales > Fabaceae > Leucaena > Leucaena leucocephala. Next base: position 248,715 of record CM073525.1, read on the forward strand.
TTGGCAATTTCTACAGGGCAACGTAGATGTCGATAAATTATGAAACCGGACTCCCTGGAAAGCTTGGCAGGTCTAATTTGCAGATAAATTATCCCCGCTCGCAGAAAAATTCATCTGACCCCCGAAAATAGAAAAATCCGAAAACTGTCCGAAATGGAACTTTCGGGCCATCGTGTGGTCTGGGTTTGGCAATTTCTACAGGGCAACGTAGATGTCGATAAATTATGAAACTGGACTCACTGGAAAGCTTGGCAGGTCTACTTTGCAGATAAATTATCCCCGCTCGCAGAAAAATTCATCTGACCCCCGAAAACACAAAAATCCCAAAACTGTCCGAAATGGAACTTTTGGGCCATCGTGTGGTGTGGGTTTGGCAATTTCTACAGTGCAACGTAGATGTCGATAAATTATGAAACCAGACTCGCTGGAAAGCTTGGCAAGTCTACTTTGCAGATAAATTATCCCCGCTCGCAGAAAAATTCATCTGACCCCCGAAAACACAAAAATCCCAAAACTGTCCGAAATGGAACTTTTCGGCCATCGTGTGGTGTGGGTTTGGCAATTTCTACAGTGCAACGTAGATGTCGATAAATTATGAAACTGGACTCGCTGGAAAGCTTGGCAAGTCTACTTTGCAGATAAATTATCCCCGCTCCCAGAAAAATTCATCTGTCCCCCGAAAACACAAAAATCCCAAAACTGTCCGAAATGGAACTTTTGGGCCATCGTGTGGTGTGGGTTTGGCAATTTCTACAGGGCAACGTAGATGTCGATAAATTATGAAACCGGACTCCCTGGAAAGCTTGGCACGTCTACTTTGAAGATAAATTATCGCCGCTCGCAGAAAAATTCATCTGACCCCCGAAAACACAAAAATCCCAAAACTGTCCGAAATGGAACTTTTCGGCCATCGTGTGGTGTGGGTTTGGCAATTTCTACAGGGCAACGTAGATGTCGATAAATTATGAAACTGGACTCACTGGAAAGCTTGGCAGGTCTACTTTGCAGATAAATTATCCCCGCTCGCAGAAAAATTCATCTGACCCCCGAAAACACAAAAATCCCAAAACTGTCCGAAATGGAACTTTTCGGCCATCGTGTGGTGTGGGTTTGGCAATTTCTACAGTGCAACGTAGATGTCGATAAATTATGAAACCGGACTCGCTGGAAAGCTTGGCAAGTCTACTTTGCAGATAAATTATCCCCGCTCACAGAAAAATTAATCTGTCCCCTGAAAACCCAAAAATCCCAAAACTGTCCGAAATGGAACTTTTGGGCCATCGTGTGGTGTGGGTTTGGCAATTTCTACAGTGCAACGTAGATGTCGATAAATTATGAAACTAGACTCACTGGAAAGCTTGGCACGTCTACTTTGAAGATAAATTATCGCCGCTCGCAGAAAAATTCATCTGACCCCCGAAAACACAAAAATCCCAAAACTGTCCGAAATGGAACTTTTCGGCCATCGTGTGGTGTGGGTTTGGCAATTTCTACAGGGCAACGTAAATGTCGATAAATTATGAAACTGGACTCACTAGAAAGCTTGGCAGGTCTACTTTGCAGATAAATTATCCCCGCTCGCAGAAAAATTCATCTGACCCCCGAAAACACAAAAATCCCAAAACTGTCCGAAATGGAACTTTTCGGCCATCGTGTGGTGTGGGTTTGGCAATTTCTACAGTGCAACGTAGATGTCGATAAATTATGAAACCGGACTCACTGGAAAGCTTGGCAGGTCTACTTTGCAGATAAATTATCCCCGCTCGCAGAAAAATTCATCTGACCCCCGAAAACACAAAAATCCCAAAACTGTCCGAAATGGAACTTTTCGTCCATCGTGTGGTGTGGGTTTGGCAATTTCTACAGTGCAACGTAGATGTCGATAAATTATGAAACAGACTCGCTGGAAAGCTTGGCAGGTCTAATTTGCAGATAAATTATCACCGCTCGCAGAAAAATTCATATGACCCATGAAAACACAAAAATCCCAAAACTGTCCGAAATGGAACTTTTGGGCCATCGTGTGGTGTGGGTTTGGCAATTTCTACAGTGCAACGTAGATGTCGATAAATTATGAAACCAGACTCGCTGGAAAGCTTGGCAAGTCTACTTTGCAGATAAATTATCCCCGCTCGCAGAAAAATTCATCTGTCCCCCGAAAACACAAAAATCCCAAAACTGTCCGAAATGGAACTTTTGGGCCATCGTGTGGTGTGGGTTTGGCAATTTCTACAGGGCAACGTAGATGTCGATAAATTATGAAACCGGACTCCCTTGAAAGCTTGGCACGTCTACTTTGAAGATAAATTATCGCCGCTCGCAGAAAAATTCATCTGACCCCCGAAAACACAAAAATCCCAAAACTGTCCGAAATGGAACTTTTCGGCCATCGTGTGGTGTGGGTTTGGCAATTTCTACAGTGCAACGTAGATGTCGATAAATTATGAAACCAGACTCGCTGGAAAGCTTGGCAAGTCTACTTTGCAGATAAATTATCCCCGCTCGCAGAAAAATTCATCTGACCCCCGAAAACACAAAAATCCCAAAACTGTCCGAAATGGAACTTTTGGGCCATCGTGTGGTCTGGGTTTGGCAATTTCTACAGTGCAACGTAGATGTCGATAAATTATGAAACCGGACTCGCTGGAAAGCTTGGCAAGTCTACTTTGCAGATAAATTATCCCCGCTCGCAGAAAAATTCATCTGACCCCCGAAAACACAAAAATCCCAAAACTGTCCGAAATGGAACTTTTCGGCCATCGTGTGGTGTGGGTTTGGCAATTTCTACAGTGCAACGTAGATGTCGATAAATTATGAAACCGGACTCGCTGGAAAGCTTGGCAAGTCTACTTTGCAGATAAATTATCCCCGCTCGCAGAAAAATTCATCTGACCCCCGAAAACACAAAAATCCCAAAACTGTCCGAAATGGAACTTTTGGGCCATCGTGTGGTCTGGGTTTGGCAATTTGTACAGGGCAACGTAGATGTCGATAAATTATGAAACTGGACTCCCTGGAAAGCTTGGCAGCTCTAATTTGCAGATAAATTATCCCCGCTCGCAGAAAAATTCATGTGACCCCCGAAAACACAAAAATCCCAAAACTGTCCGTAATGGAACTTTTGGGCCATCGTGTGGTCTGGGTTTGGCAATTTGTACAGGGCAACGTAGATGTCGATAAATTATGAAACTAGACTCCCTGGAAAGCTTGGCAAGTCTAATTTGCAGATAAATTATCCCCGCTCGCAGAAAAATTCATCTGACCCCCGAAAACATAAAAATCCCAAAACTGTCCGAAATAGAACTTTTGGGCCATCGTGTGGTCTAGGTTCGGCAATTTCTACAGGGCATCGTAGATGTCGATAAATTATGAAACCGGACTCCCTGGAAAGCTTGGCAAGTCTACTTTGCAGATAAATTATCCCCGCTCGCAGAAAAATTCATCTGACCCCCGAAAACACAAAAATCCCAAAACTGTCCGAAATGGAACTTTTGGGCCATCGTGTGGTCTGGGTTTGGCAATTTGTACAGGGCAACGTAGATGTCGATAAATTATGAAACCGGACTCCCTGGAAAGCTTGGCAGGTCTAATTTGCAGATAAATTATCCCCGCTCGCAGAAAAATTCATCTGACCCCCGAAAACACAAAAATCCCAAAACTGTCCGAAATGGAACTTTTCAGCCATCTTGTGGTGTGGGTTTGGCAATTTCTACAGTGCAACGTAGATGTCGATAAATTATGAAACCAGACTCGCTGGAAAGCTTGGCAGGTCTAATTTGCAGATAAATTATCCCCGCTCGCAGAAAAATTCATCTGACCCCCGAAAACACAAAAATCCCAAAACTGTCCGAAATGGAACTTTTCGGCCATCATGTGGTGTGGGTTTGGCAATTTCTACAGTGCAACGTAGATGTCGATAAATTATGAAACCGGACTCGCTGGAAAGCTTGGCAAGTCTACTTTGCAGATAAATTATCCCCGCTCGCAGAAAAATTCATCTGTCCCCCGAAAACACAAAAATCCCAAAACTGTCCGAAATGGAACTTTTCGGCCATCGTGTGGTGTGGGTTTGGCAATTTCTACAGGGCAACGTAGATGTCGATAAATTATGAAACCGGACTCCCTGGAAAGCTTGGCACGTCTACTTTGAAGATAAATTATCGCCGCTCGCAGAAAAATTCATCTGACCCCCGAAAACACAAAAATCCCAAAACTGTCCGAAATGGAACTTTTCGGCCATCGTGTGGTGTGGGTTTGGCAATTTCTACAGGGCAACGTAGATGTCGATAAATTATGAAACTGGACTCACTGGAAAGCTTGGCAGGTCTACTTTGCAGATAAATTATCCCCGCTCGCAGAAAAATTCATCTGACCCCCGAAAACACAAAAATCCCAAAACTGTCCGAAATGGAACTTTTCGGCCATCGTGTGGTGTGGGTTTGGCAATTTCTACAGTGCAACGTAGATGTCGATAAATTATGAAACTGGACTCGCTGGAAAGCTTGGCAAGTCTACTTTGCAGATAAATTATCCCCGCTCCCAGAAAAATTCATCTGTCCCCCGAAAACACAAAAATCCCAAAACTGTCCGAAATGGAACTTTTGGGCCATCGTGTGGTGTGGGTTTGGCAATTTCTACAGGGCAACGTAGATGTCGATAAATTATGAAACCGGACTCCCTGGAAAGCTTGGCACGTCTACTTTGAAGATAAATTATCGCCACTCGCAGAAAAATTCATCTGACCCCCGAAAACACAAAAATCCCAAAACTGTCCGAAATGGAACTTTTGGGCCATCGTGTGGTGTGGGTTTGGCAATTTCTACAGGGCAACGTAGATGTCGATAAATTATGAAACCGGACTCCCTGGAAAGCTTGGCACGTCTACTTTGAAGATAAATTATCGCCGCTCGCAGAAAAATTCATCTGACCCCCGAAAACACAAAAATCCCAAAACTGTCCGAAACGGAACTTTTCGGCCATCGTGTGGTGTGGGTTTGGCAATTTCTACAGGGCAACGTAGATGTCGATAAATTATGAAACTGGACTCACTGGAAAGCTTGGCAGGTCTACTTTGCAGATAAATTATCCCCGCTCGCAGAAAAATTCATCTGACCCCCGAAAACATAAAAATCCCAAAACTGTCCGAAATAGAACTTTTGGGCCATCGTGTGGTGTGGGTTTGGCAATTTCTACAGGGCAACGTAGATGTCGATAAATTATGAAACCGGACTCCCTGAAAAGATTTGCAAGCTACTTTGCAGATAAATTATCACCGCCCGCAGAAAAATTCATCCGACACACGAAAACAGAAAAATCCAAAAACTGTCCGGAATGGAACTACTGGGCCATCAAGTGGTGTGGGTTTGGCAATTTCTACAGGGCAACGTCGACGTCGATAAATTATGAAACTAGACTCCCTGGAAAGCTTGGCAAGTCTACTTTGCAGATAAATTATCACCGGCCGCAGAAAAATTCATCCGACACCCGAAAACAGAAAAATCCAAAAACTGTCCGGAATGGAACTTTTGGGCCATCGTGTGGTGTGGGTTTGGCAATTTCTACAGGGCAACGTCGACGTCGATAAATTAGGAAACTGGACTCCCTGGAAAGCTTGGCAAGTCTACTTTGCAGATAAATTATCACCGCCCGCAGAAAAATTCATCCGAAACCTGAAAACAGAAAAATCCAAAAATTCTGCGGAATGGAACTTCTGGGCCATCGTGTGGTGTGGGTTTGGCAATTTCTACAGGTCAACGTCGACGTCGATAAATTAGGAAACTGGACTCCCTGGAAAGCTTGGCAAGTCTACTTTGCAGATAAATTATCACCGCCCGCAGAAAAATTCATCCGACACCCGAAAACAGAAAAATCCAAAAACTGTGCGGAATGGAACTTCTGGGCCATCGTGTGGTGTGGGTTTGCCAATTTCTACAGGGCAACGTCGACGTCGATAAATTAGGAAACTGGACTCCCTGGAAAGCTTGGCAAGTCTACTTTGCAGATAAATTATCACCGGCCGCAGAAAAATTCATCTGACACCCGAAAACAGAAAAATCCAAAAACTGTCCGGAATGGAACTTCTGGGCCATCGTGTGGTGTGGGTTTGGCAATTTGTACAGGGCAACGTCGACGTCGTTAAATTATGAAACTAGACTCCCTGGAAAGCTTGGCAAGTCTACTTTGCAGATAAATTATCACCGGCCGCAGAAAAATTCATCCGACACCCAAAAACAGAAAAATCCAAAAACTGTCCGGAATGGAACTTCTGGGCCATCGTGTGGTGTGGGTTTGGCAATTTGTACAGGGCAACGTCGACGTCGTTAAATTATGAAACTAGACTCCCTGGAAAGCTTGGCAAGTCTACTTTGGAGATAAATTATCACCGGCCGCAGAAAAATTCATCCGACACCCGAAAACAGAAAAATCCAAAAACTGTCCGGAATGGAACTTTTGGGCCATCGTGTGGTATGGGTTTGGCAATTTCTACAGGGCAACGTCGACGTCAATAAATTAGGAAACTGGACTCGCTGGAAACCTTGGCTAGTCTACTTTGCAGATAAATTATCACCGGCCGCAGAAAAATTCATCTGACACCCGAAACACAAAAACCCAAAACCGTCCGGAATGGAACTTCTGGGCCATCGTGTGGTGTGGGTTTGGAAATTTCTACAGGGCAACGTCGACGTCGATAAATTATGAAACTAGACTCCCTGGAAAGCTTGGCAAGTCTACTTTGCAGATAAATTATCACCGGCCGCAGAAAAATTCATCCGACACCCGAAAACACAAAAATCCAAAAACTGTCCGGAATGGAACTTTTGGGCCATCGTGTGGTGTGGGTTTGGCAATTTCTACAGGGCAACGTCGACGTCGATAAATTACGAAACTGGACTCCCTGGAAACCTTGGCAAGTCTACTTTGCAGATAAATTATCACCGCCCGCAGAAAAATTCATCCGACACACGAAAACAGAAAAATCCAAAAACTGTCCGGAATGGAACTTCTGGGCCATCGTGTGGTGTGGGTTTGGCAATTTGTACAGGGCAACGTCGACGTCGTTAAATTATGAAACTAGACTCCCTGGAAAGCTTGGCAAGTCTACTTTGCAGATAAATTATCACCGGCCGCAGAAAAATTCATCCGACACCCGAAAACAGAAAAATCCAAAAACTGTCCGGAATGGAACTTCTGGGCCATCGTGTGGTGTGGGTTTGGCAATTTGTACAGGGCAACGTCGACGTCGTTAAATTATGAAACTAGACTCCCTGGAAAGCTTGGCAAGTCTACTTTGTAGATAAATTATCACCGGCCGCAGAAAAATTCATCCGACACCCGAAAACAGAAAAATCCAAAAACTGTCCGGAATGGAACTTTTGGGCCATCGTGTGGTATGGGTTTGACAATTTCTACAGGGCAACGTCGACGTCAATAAATTAGGAAACTGGACTCGCTGGAAACCTTGGCTAGTCTACTTTGCAGATAAATTATCACCGGCCGCAGAAAAATTCATCTGACACCCGAAACACAAAAACCCAAAACCGTCCGGAATGGAACTTCTGGGCCATCGTGTGGTGTGGGTTTGGAAATTTCTACAGGGCAACGTCGACGTCGATAAATTATGAAACTAGACTCCCTGGAAAGCTTGGCAAGTCTACTTTGCAGATAAATTATCACCGGCCGCAGAAAAATTCATCCGACACCCGAAAACAGAAAAATCCAAAAACTGTCCGGAATGGAACTTTTGGGCCATCGTGTGGTGTGGGTTTGGCAATTTCTACAGGGCAACGTCGACGTCGATAAATTACGAAACTGGACTCCCTGGAAACCTTGGCAAGTCTACTTTGCAGATAAATTATCACCGCCCGCAGAAAAATTCATCCGACACACGAAAACAGAAAAATCCAAAAACTGTCCGGAATGGAACTTCTGGGCCATCGTGTGGTGTGGGTTTGGAAATTTCTACAGGGCAACGTCGACGTCGATAAATTAGGAAACTGGACTCCCTGGAAAGCTTGGCAAGTCTACTTTGCAGATAAATTATCACCGGCCGCAGAAAAACTCATCCGACACCCGAAAATAGAAAAATCCAAAAACTGTCCGGAATGGAACTTTTGGGCCATCGTGTGGTGTGGGTTTGGAAATTTGTACAGGGCAACGTCGACGTCATTAAATTATGAAACTAGACTCCCTGGAAAGCTTGGCAAGTCTACTTTGCAGATAAATTATCACCGGCCGCAGAAAAATTCATCCGACACAAGAAAACAGAAAAATCCAAAAACTGTCCGGAATGGAACTACTGGGCCATCAAGTGGTGTGGGTTTGGCAATTTCTACAGGGCAACGTCGACGTCGATAAATTATGAAACTAGACTCCCTGGAAAGCTTGGCAAGTCTACTTTGCAGATAAATTATCACCGGCCACAGAAAAACTCATCCGACACCCGAAAACAGAAAAATCCAAAAACTGTCTGGAATGGAACTTTTGGGCCATCGTGTGGTGTGGGTTTGGAAATTTCTACAGGGCAACGTCGACGTCGATAAATTATGAAACTGGACTCCCTGGAAACCTTGGCAAGTCTACTTTGCAGATAAATTATCACCGGCCGCAGAAAAATTCATCCGACACACGAAAACAGAAAAATCCAAAAACTGTCCGGAATGGAACTACTGGGCCATCGTGTGGTGTGGGTTTGGCAATTTGTACAGGGCAACGTCGACGTCGATAAATTACGAAACTGGACTCCCTGGAAAGCTTGGCAAGTCTACTTTGCAGATAAATTATCACCGGCCGCAGAAAAATTCATCCGACACCCGAAAACAGAAAAATCCAAAAACTGTCCGGAATGGAACTTCTGGGCCATCGTGTGGTGTGGGTTTGGCAATTTGTACAGGGCAACGTCGACGTCGTTAAATTATGAAACTAGACTCCCTGGAAAGCTTGGCAAGTCTACTTTGTAGATAAATTATCACCGGCCACAGAAAAACTCATCCGACACCCGAAAACAGAAAAATCCAAAAACTGTCTGGAATGGAACTTTTGGGCCATCTTGTGGTGTGGGTTTGGAAATTTCTACAGGGCAACGTCGACGTCGATAAATTATGAAACTGGACTCCCTGGAAAGCTTGGCAAGTCTACTTTGCAGATAAATTATCACCGCCCGCAGAAAAATTCATCCGACACACGAAAACAGAAAAATCCAAAAACTGTCCGGAATGGAACTACTGGGCCATCAAGTGGTGTGGGTTTGGCAATTTCTACAGGGCAACGTCGACGTCGATAAATTAGGAAACTGGACTCCCTGGAAAGCTTGGCAAGTCTACTTTGCAGATAAATTATCACCGCCCGCAGAAAAATTCATCCGACACCCGAAAACAGAAAAATCCAAAAACTGTCTGGAATGGAACTTTTGGGCCATCGTGTGGTGTGGGTTTGGAAATTTCTACAGGGCAACGTCGACGTCGATAAATTATGAAACTGGACTCCCTGGAAACCTTGGCAAGTCTACTTTGCAGATAAATTATCACCGGCCGCAGAAAAATTCATCCGACACACGAAAACAGAAAAATTCAAAAACTGTCAGGAATGGAACTACTGGGCCATCGTGTGGTGTGGGTTTGGCAATTTGTACAGGGCAACGTCGACGTCGTTAAATTATGAAACTAGACTCCCTGGAAAGCTTGGCAAGTCTACTTTGCAGATAAATTATCACCGGCCGCAGAAAAATTCATCCGACACCCGAAAACAGAAAAATCCAAAAACTGTCCGGAATGGAACTTCTGGGCCATCGTGTGGTGTGGGTTTGGCAATTTGTACAGGGCAACGTCGACGTCGTTAAATTATGAAACTAGACTCCCTGGAAAGCTTGGCAAGTCTACTTTGTAGATAAATTATCACCGGCCGCAGAAAAATTCATCCGACACCCGAAAACAGAAAAATCCAAAAACTGTCCGGAATGGAACTTTTGGGCCATCGTGTGGTGTGGGTTTGGCAATTTCTACAGGGCAACGTCGACGTCAATAAATTAGGAAACTGGACTCGCTGGAAACCTTGGCTAGTCTACTTTGCAGATAAATTATCACCGGCCGCAGAAAAATTCATCCGACACCCGAAAACAGAAAAATCCAAAAACTGTCTGGAATGGAACTTTTGGGCCATCGTGTGGTGTGGGTTTGGAAATTTCTACAGGGCAACGTCGACGTCGATAAATTATGAAACTGGACTCCCTGGAAACCTTGGCAAGTCTACTTTGCAGATAAATTATCACCGGCCGCAGAAAAATTCATCCGACACACGAAAACAGAAAAATCCAAAAACTGTCCGGAATGGAACTACTGGGCCATCGTGTGGTGTGGGTTTGGCAATTTGTACAGGGCAACGTCGACGTCGTTAAATTATGAAACTGGACTCCCTGGAAAGCTTGGCAAGTCTACTTTGCAGATAAATTATCACCGGCCGCAGAAAAATTCATCCGACACCCGAAAACAGAAAAATCCAAAAACTGTCCGGAATGGAACTTTTGGGCCATCGTGTGGTCTAGGTTCGGCAATTTCTACAGGGCATCGTAGATGTCGATAAATTATGAAACCGGACTCCCTGGAAAGCTTGGCAAGTCTACTTTGTAGATAAATTATCACCGGCCGCAGAAAAATTCATCCGACACCCGAAAACAGAAAAATCCAAAAACTGTCCGGAATGGAACTTTTGGGCCATCGTGTGGTGTGGGTTTGGCAATTTCTACAGGGCAACGTCGACATCGATAAATTAGGAAACTGGACTCCCTGGAAAGCTTGGCAAGTCTACTTTGCAGATAAATTATCACCGCCCGCAGAAAAATTCATCCGACACCCGAAAACAGAAAAATCCAAAAACTGTGCGGAATGGAACTTCTGGGCCATCGTGTGGTGTGGGTTTGGCAATTTCTACAGGGCAACGTCGACGTCGATAAATTAGGAAACTGGACTCCCTGGAAAGCTTGGCAAGTCTACTTTGCAGATAAATTATCACCGCTCGCAGAAAAATTCATCTGACCCCCGAAAACACAAAAATCCCAAAACTGTCCGAAATGGAACTTTTCGGCCATCGTGTGGTGTGGGTTTGGCAATTTCTACAGGGCAACGTCGACGTCGATAAATTAGGAAACTGGACTCCCTGGAAAGCTTGGCAAGTCTACTTTGCAGATAAATTATCACCGGCCGCAGAAAAATTCATCTGACACCCGAAAACAGAAAAATCCAAAAACTGTCCGGAATGGAACTTCTGGGCCATCGTGTGGTGTGGGTTTGGAAATTTCTACAGGGCAACGTCGACGTCGATAAATTAGGAAACCGGACTCCCTGGAAAGCTTGGCACGTCTACTTTGAAGATAAATTATCGCCGCTCGCAGAAAAATTCATCTGACCCCCGAAAACACAAAAATCCCAAAACTGTCCGAAATGGAACTTTTCGGCCATCGTGTGGTGTGGGTTTGGCAATTTCTACAGGGCAACGTAGATGTCGATAAATTATGAAACTGGACTCACTGGAAAGCTTGGCAGGTCTACTTTGCAGATAAATTATCCCCGCTCGCAGAAAAATTCATCTGACCCCCGAAAACACAAAAATCCCAAAACTGTCCGAAATGGAACTTTTCGGCCATCGTGTGGTGTGGGTTTGGCAATTTCTACAGTGCAACGTAGATGTCGATAAATTATGAAACTGGACTCGCTGGAAAGCTTGGCAAGTCTACTTTGCAGATAAATTATCCCCGCTCGCAGAAAAATTCATCTGTCCCCCGAAAACACAAAAATCCCAAAACTGTCCGAAATGGAACTTTTGGGCCATCGTGTGGTGTGGGTTTGGCAATTTCTACAGGGCAACGTAGATGTCGATAAATTATGAAACCGGACTCCCTGGAAAGCTTGGCACGTCTACTTTGAAGATAAATTATCGCCGCTCGCAGAAAAATTCATCTGACCCCCGAAAACACAAAAATCCCAAAACTGTCCGAAATGGAACTTTTGGGCCATCGTGTGGTGTGGGTTTGGCAATTTCTACAGGGCAACGTAGATGTCGATAAATTATGAAACCGGACTCCCTGGAAAGCTTGGCACGTCTACTTTGAAGATAAATTATCGCCGCTCGCAGAAAAATTCATCTGACCCCCGAAAACACAAAAATCCCAAAACTATCCGAAACGGAACTTTTCGGCCATCGTGTGGTGTGGGTTTGGCAATTTCTACAGGGCAACGTAGATGTCGATAAATTATGAAACTGGACTCACTGGAAAGCTTGGCAGGTCTACTTTGCAGATAAATTATCCCCGCTCGCAGAAAAATTCATCTGACCCCCGAAAACATAAAAATCCCAAAACTGTCCGAAATAGAACTTTTGGGCCATCGTGTGGTGTGGGTTTGGCAATTTCTACAGGGCAACGTAGATGTCGATAAATTATGAAACCGGACTCCCTGAAAAGATTTGCAAGCTACTTTGCAGATAAATTATCACCGCTCGCAGAAAAATTCATCTGTCCCCCGAAAACACAAAAATCCAAAAACTGTCCGAAATGGAACTTTTCGGCCATCGTGTGGTGTGGGTTTGGCAATTTCTACAGGGCAACGTAGATGTCGATAAATTATGAAACTGGACTCACTGGAAAGCTTGGCAGGTCTACTTTGCAGATAAATTATCCCCGCTCGCAGAAAAATTCATCTGACCCCCGAAAACACAAAAATCCCAAAACTGTCCGAAATGGAACTTTTCGGCCATCATGTGGTGTGGGTTTGGCAATTTCTACAGGGCAACGTAGATGTCGATAAATTATGAAACTGGACTCACTGGAAAGCTTGGCAGGTCTACTTTGCAGATAAATTATCCCCGCTCGCAGAAAAATTCATCTGACCCCCGAAAACACAAAAATCCCAAAACTGTCCGAAATGGAACTTTTCGGCCATCATGTGGTGTGGGTTTGGCAATTTCTACAGTGCAACGTAGATGTCGATAAATTATGAAACCGGACTCGCTGGAAAGTTTGGCAGGTCTACTTTGCAGATAAATTATCCCCGCTCCCAGAAAAATTCATCTGTCCCCCGAAAACACAAAAATCCCAAAACTGTCCGAAATGGAACTTTTCGGCCATCGTGTGGTGTGGGTTTGGCAATTTCTACAGTGCAACGTAGATGTCGATAAATTATGAAACCAGACTCGCTGGAAAGCTTGGCAAGTCTACTTTGCAGATAAATTATCCCCGCTCGCAGAAAAATTCATCTGACCCCCGAAAACAGAAAAATCCAAAAACTGTCCGGAATGGAACTTTTGGGCCATCGTGTGGTGTGGGTTTGGCAATTTCTACAGGGCAACGTCGACATCGATAAATTAGGAAACTGGACTCCCTGGAAAGCTTGGCAAGTCTACTTTGCAGATAAATTATCACCGCCCGCAGAAAAATTCATCTGACCCCCGAAAACACAAAAATCCCAAAACTGTCCGAAATGGAACTTTTGGGCCATCGTGTGGTGTGGGTTTGGCAATTTCTACAGGGCAACGTAGATGTCGATAAATTATGAAACCGGACTCCCTGGAAAGCTTGGCACGTCTACTTTGAAGATAAATTATCGCCGCTCGCAGAAAAATTCATCTGACCCCCGAAAACACAAAAATCCCAAAACTGTCCGAAATGGAACTTTTGGGCCATCGTGTGGTGTGGGTTTGGCAATTTCTACAGGGCAACGTAGATGTCGATAAATTATGAAACCGGACTCCCTGGAAAGCTTGGCACGTCTACTTTGAAGATAAATTATCGCCGCTCGCAGAAAAATTCATCTGACCCCCGAAAACACAAAAATCCCAAAACTATCCGAAACGGAACTTTTCGGCCATCGTGTGGTGTGGGTTTGGCAATTTCTACAGGGCAACGTAGATGTCGATAAATTATGAAACTGGACTCACTGGAAAGCTTGGCAGGTCTACTTTGCAGATAAATTATCCCCGCTCGCAGAAAAATTCATCTGACCCCCGAAAACATAAAAATCCCAAAACTGTCCGAAATAGAACTTTTGGGCCATCGTGTGGTGTGGGTTTGGCAATTTCTACAGGGCAACGTAGATGTCGATAAATTATGAAACCGGACTCCCTGAAAAGATTTGCAAGCTACTTTGCAGATAAATTATCACCGCTCGCAGAAAAATTCATCTGTCCCCCGAAAACACAAAAATCCAAAAACTGTCCGAAATGGAACTTTTCGGCCATCGTGTGGTGTGGGTTTGGCAATTTCTACAGGGCAACGTAGATGTCGATAAATTATGAAACTGGACTCACTGGAAAGCTTGGCAGGTCTACTTTGCAGATAAATTATCCCCGCTCGCAGAAAAATTCATCTGACCCCCGAAAACACAAAAATCCCAAAACTGTCCGAAATGGAACTTTTCGGCCATCATGTGGTGTGGGTTTGGCAATTTCTACAGTGCAACGTAGATGTCGATAAATTATGAAACCGGACTCGCTGGAAAGTTTGGCAGGTCTACTTTGCAGATAAATTATCCCCGCTCCCAGAAAAATTCATCTGTCCCCCGAAAACACAAAAATCCCAAAACTGTCCGAAATGGAACTTTTCGGCCATCGTGTGGTGTGGGTTTGGCAATTTCTACAGTGCAACGTAGATGTCGATAAATTATGAAACCAGACTCGCTGGAAAGCTTGGCAAGTCTACTTTGCAGATAAATTATCCCCGCTCGCAGAAAAATTCATCTGACACCCGAAAACAGAAAAATCCAAAAACTGTCCGGAATGGAACTTTTGGGCCATCGTGTGGTGTGGGTTTGGCAATTTCTACAGGGCAACGTCGACATCGATAAATTAGGAAACTGGACTCCCTGGAAAGCTTGGCAAGTCTACTTTGCAGATAAATTATCACCGCCCGCAGAAAAATTCATCCGACACCCGAAAACAGAAAAATCCAAAAACTGTGCGGAATGGAACTTCTGGGCCATCGTGTGGTGTGGGTTTGGCAATTTCTACAGGGCAACGTCGACGTCGATAAATTAGGAAACTGGACTCCCTGGAAAGCTTGGCAAGTCTACTTTGCAGATAAATTATCACCGCTCGCAGAAAAATTCATCTGACCCCCGAAAACACAAAAATCCCAAAACTGTCCGAAATGGAACTTTTCGGCCATCGTGTGGTGTGGGTTTGGCAATTTCTACAGGGCAACGTCGACGTCGATAAATTAGGAAACTGGACTCCCTGGAAAGCTTGGCAAGTCTACTTTGCAGATAAATTATCACCGGCCGCAGAAAAATTCATCTGACACCCGAAAACAGAAAAATCCAAAAACTGTCCGGAATGGAACTTCTGGGCCATCGTGTGGTGTGGGTTTGGAAATTTCTACAGGGCAACGTCGACGTCGATAAATTAGGAAACCGGACTCCCTGGAAAGCTTGGCACGTCTACTTTGAAGATAAATTATCGCCGCTCGCAGAAAAATTCATCTGACCCCCGAAAACACAAAAATCCCAAAACTGTCCGAAATGGAACTTTTCGGCCATCGTGTGGTGTGGGTTTGGCAATTTCTACAGGGCAACGTAGATGTCGATAAATTATGAAACTGGACTCACTGGAAAGCTTGGCAGGTCTACTTTGCAGATAAATTATCCCCGCTCGCAGAAAAATTCATCTGACCCCCGAAAACACAAAAATCCCAAAACTGTCCGAAATGGAACTTTTCGGCCATCGTGTGGTGTGGGTTTGGCAATTTCTACAGTGCAACGTAGATGTCGATAAATTATGAAACTGGACTCGCTGGAAAGCTTGGCAAGTCTACTTTGCAGATAAATTATCCCCGCTCGCAGAAAAATTCATCTGTCCCCCGAAAACACAAAAATCCCAAAACTGTCCGAAATGGAACTTTTGGGCCATCGTGTGGTGTGGGTTTGGCAATTTCTACAGGGCAACGTAGATGTCGATAAATTATGAAACCGGACTCCCTGGAAAGCTTGGCACGTCTACTTTGAAGATAAATTATCGCCGCTCGCAGAAAAATTCATCTGACCCCCGAAAACACAAAAATCCCAAAACTGTCCGAAATGGAACTTTTGGGCCATCGTGTGGTGTGGGTTTGGCAATTTCTACAGGGCAACGTAGATGTCGATAAATTATGAAACCGGACTCCCTGGAAAGCTTGGCACGTCTACTTTGAAGATAAATTATCCCCGCTCGCAGAAAAATTCATCTGACCCCCGAAAACACAAAAATCCCAAAACTGTCCGAAATGGAACTTTTGGGCCATAGTGTGGTGTGGGTTTGGCAATTTCTACAGTGCAACGTAGATGTCGATAAATTATGAAACCAGACTCGCTGGAAAGCTTGGCAAGTCTACTTTGCAGATAAATTATCCCCGCTCGCAGAAAAATTCATCTGACCCCCGAAAACACAAAAATCCCAAAACTGTCCGAAATGGAACTTTTCGGCCATCGTGTGGTGTGGGTTTGGCAATTTCTACAGTGCAACGTAGATGTCGATAAATTATGAAACCGGACTCACTGGAAAGCTTGGCAAGTCTACTTTGCAGATAAATTATTCCCGCTCGCAGAAAAATTCATCTGACCCCCGAAAACACAAAAATCCCAAAACTGTCCGAAATGGAACTTTTCGGCCATCCAGTGGTGTGGGTTTGGCAATTTCTACAGTGCAACGTAGATGTCGATAAATTATGAAACCGGACTCGCTGGAAAGCTTGGCAAGTCTACTTTGCAGATAAATTATCCCCGCTCGCAGAAAAATTCATCTGACCCTCGAAAACACAAAAATCCCAAAACTGTCCGAAATGGAACTTTTGGGCCATCGTGTGGTCTGGGTTTGGCAATTTGTACAGGGCAACGTAGATGTCGATAAATTATGAAACTGGACTCCCTGGAAAGCTTGGCAGGTCTAATTTGCAGATAAATTATCCCCGCTCGCAGAAAAATTTATCTGACCCCCGAAAACACAAAAATCCCAAAACTGTCCGAAATGGAACTTTTGGGCCATCGTGTGGTCTGGGTTTGGCAATTTGTACAGGGCAACGTAGATGTCGATAAATTATGAAACCGGACTCCCTGGAAAGCTTGGCAGGTCTAATTTGCAGATAAATTATCCCCGCTCGCAGAAAAATTCATCTGACCCCCGAAAACACAAAAATCCCAAAACTGTCCGAAATGGAACTTTTCGGCCATCGTGTGGTGTGGGTTTGGCAATTTCTACAGTGCAACGTAGATGTCGATAAATTATGAAACCAGACTCGCTGGAAAGCTTGGCAAGTCTACTTTGCAGATAAATTATCCCCGCTCGCAGAAAAATTCATCTGACCCCCGAAAACAGAAAAATCCCAAAACTGTCCGAAATGGAACTTTTCGGCCATCGTGTGGTGTGGGTTTGGCAATTTCTACAGTGCAACGTAGATGTCGATAAATTATGAAACCGGACTCGCTGGAAAGCTTGGCAAGTCTACTTTGCAGATAAATTATCCCCGCTCGCAGAAAAATTCATCTGACCCCCGAAAACACAAAAATCCCAAAACTGTCCGAAATGGAACTTTTCGGCCATCCTGTGGTGTGGGTTTGGCAATTTCTACAGTGCAACATAGATGTCGATAAATTATGAAACCGGACTCGCTGGAAAGCTTGGCAAGTCTACTTTGCAGATAAATTATCCCCGCTCGCAGAAAAATTCATCTGACCCCCGAAAACACAAAAATCCCAAAACTGTCCGAAATGGAACTTTTGGGCCATCGTGTGGTCTGGGTTTGGCAATTTGTACAGGGCAACGTAGATGTCGATAAATTATGAAACTGGACTCCCTGGAAAGCTTGGCAGGTCTAATTTGCAGATAAATTATCCCCGCTCGCAGAAAAATTCATCTGACCCCTGAAAACACAAAAATCCCAAAACTGTCCGAAATGGAACTTTTGGGCCATCGTGTGGTGTGGGTTTGGCAATTTCTACAGTGCAACGTAGATGTCGATAAATTATGAAACCGGACTCGCTGGAAAGCTTGGCAAGTCTACTTTGAAGATAAATTATCCCCGCTCGCAGAAAAATTCATCTGACCCCCGAAAACACAAAAATCCCAAAACTGTCCGAAATGGAACTTTTCGGCCATCGTGTGGTGTGGGTTTGGCAATTTCTACAGGGCAACGTAGATGTCGATAAATTATGAAACTGGACTCCCTGGAAAGCTTGGCAGGTCTACTTTGCAGATAAATTATCCCCGCTCGCAGAAAAATTCATCTGACCCCCGAAAACACAAAAATCCCAAAACTGTCCGAAATGGAACTTTTCGGCCATCGTGTGGTGTGGGTTTGGCAATTTCTACAGTGCAACGTAGATGTCGATAAATTATGAAACCGGACTCGCTGGAAAGCTTGGCAAGTCTACTTTGAAGATAAATTATCCCCGCTCGCAGAAAAATTCATCTGACCCCCGAAAACACAAAAATCCCAAAACTGTCCGAAATGGAACTTTTCGGCCATCGTGTGGTGTGGGTTTGGCAATTTCTACAGGGCAACGTAGATGTCGATAAATTATGAAACTGGACTCACTGGAAAGCTTGGCAGGTCTACTTTGCAGATAAATTATCCCCGCTCGCAGAAAAATTCATCTGACCCCCGAAAACACAAAAATCCCAAAACTGTCCGAAATGGAACTTTTCGGCCATCGTGTGGTGTGGGTTTGGCAATTTCTACAGTGCAACGTAGATGTCGATAAATTATGAAACTGGACTCGCTGGAAAGCTTGGCAAGTCTACTTTGCAGATAAATTATCCCCGCTCCCAGAAAAATTCATCTGTCCCCCGAAAACACAAAAATCCCAAAACTGTCCGAAATGGAACTTTTCGGCCATCGTGTGGTGTGGGTTTGGCAATTTCTACAGGGCAACGTAGATGTCGATAAATTATGAAACTGGACTCACTGGAAAGCTTGGCAGGTCTACTTTGCAGATAAATTATCCCCGCTCGCAGAAAAATTCATCTGACCCCCGAAAACACAAAAATCCCAAAACTGTCCGAAATGGAACTTTTCGGCCATCCTGTGGTGTGGGTTTGGCAATTTCTACAGTGCAACGTAGATGTCGATAAATTATGAAACCGGACTCGCTGGAAAGCTTGGCAAGTCTACTTTGCAGATAAATTATCCCCGCTCACAGAAAAATTCATCTGTCCCCCGAAAACACAAAAATCCCAAAACTGTCCGAAATGGAACTTTTGGGCCATCGTGTGGTGTGGGTTTGGCAATTTCTACAGGGCAACGTAGATGTCGATAAATTATGAAACTAGACTCACTGGAAAGCTTGGCACGTCTACTTTGAAGATAAATTATCGCCGCTCGCAGAAAAATTCATCTGACCCCCGAAAACACAAAAATCCCAAAACTGTCCGAAATGGAACTTTTCGGCCATCGTGTGGTGTGGGTTTGGCAATTTCTACAGGGCAACGTAGATGTCGATAAATTATGAAACTGGACTCACTGGAAAGCTTGGCAGGTCTACTTTGCAGATAAATTATCCCCGCTCGCAGAAAAATTCATCTGACCCCCGAAAACACAAAAATCCCAAAACTGTCCGAAATGGAACTTTTCGGCCATCGTGTGGTGTGGGTTTGGCAATTTCTACAGTGCAACGTAGATGTCGATAAATTATGAAACCGGACTCACTGGAAAGCTTGGCAGGTCTACTTTGCAGATAAATTATCCCCGCTCGCAGAAAAATTCATCTGACCCCCGAAAACACAAAAATCCCAAAACTGTCCGAAATGGAACTTTTCGTCCATCGTGTGGTGTGGGTTTGGCAATTTCTACAGTGCAACGTAGATGTCGATAAATTATGAAACAGACTCGCTGGAAAGCTTGGCAGGTCTAATTTGCAGAAATTATCCCCGCTCGCAGAAAAATTCATCTGTCCCCCGAAAACACAAAAATCCCAAAACTGTCCGAAATGGAACTTTTCGTCCATCGTGTGGTGTGGGTTTGGCAATTTCTACAGGGCAACGTAGATGTCGATAAATTATGAAACCGGACTCCCTGGAAAGCTTGGCAGGTCTAATTTGCAGATAAATTATCCCCGCTCGCAGAAAAATTCATCTGACCCCCGAAAACACAAAAATCCCAAAACTGTCCGAAATGGAACTTTTCGGCCATCCTGTGGTGTGGGTTTGGCAATTTCTACAGTGCAACGTAGATGTCGATAAATTATGAAACCGGACTCGCTGGAAAGCTTGGCAAGTCTACTTTGCAGATAAATTATCCCCGCTCGCAGAAAAATTCATCTGTCCCCCGAAAACACAAAAATCCCAAAACTGTCCGAAATGGAACTTTTGGGCCATCGTGTGGTCTGGGTTTGGCAATTTCTACAGGGCAACGTAGATGTCGATAAATTATGAAACTGGACTCACTGGAAAGCTTGGCAGGTCTACTTTGCAGATAAATTATCCCCGCTCGCAGAAAAATTCATCTGACCCCCGAAAACACAAAAATCCCAAAACTGTCCGAAATGGAACTTTTCGTCCATCGTGTGGTGTGGGTTTGGCAATTTCTACAGGGCAACGTAGATGTCGATAAATTATGAAACCGGACTCCCTGGAAAGCTTGGCAGGTCTAATTTGCAGATAAATTATCCCCGCTCGCAGAAAAATTCATCTGACCCCCGAAAACAGAAAAATCCCAAAACTGTCCGAAATGGAACTTTTCGTCCATCGTGTGGTGTGGGTTTGGCAATTTCTACAGGGCAACGTAGATGTCGATAAATTATGAAACCGGACTCCCTGGAAAGCTTGGCAGGTCTAATTTGCAGATAAATTATCCCCGCTCGCAGAAAAATTCATCTGACCCCCGAAAACAGAAAAATCCGAAAACTGTCCGAAATGGAACTTTTGGGCCATCGTGTGGTCTGGGTTTGGCAATTTGTACAGGGCAACGTAGATGTCGATAAATTATGAAACCGGACTCCCTGGAAAGCTTGGCAGGTCTAATTTGCAGATAAATTATCCCCGCTCGCAGAAAAATTCATCTGACCGCCGAAAACACAAAAATCCCAAAACTGTCCGAAATGGAACTTTTCGGCCATCGTGTGGTCTGGGTTTGGCAATTTCTACAGGGCAACGTAGATGTCGATAAATTATGAAACAGGACTCACTGGAAAGCTTGGCAGGTCTACTTTGCAGATAAATTATCCCCGCTCGCAGAAAAATTCATCTGACCCCCGAAAACACAAAAATCCCAAAACTGTCCGAAATGGAACTTTTCGTCCATCGTGTGGTGTGGGTTTGGCAATTTCTACAGGGCAACGTAGATGTCGATAAATTATGAAACCGGACTCCCTGGAAAGCTTGGCAGGTCTAATTTGCAGATAAATTATCCCCGCTCGCAGAAAAATTCATCTGACCCCCGAAAATAGAAAAATCCGAAAACTGTCCGAAATGGAACTTTCGGGCCATCGTGTGGTCTGGGTTTGGCAATTTCTACAGGGCAACGTAGATGTCGATAAATTATGAAACCGGACTCCCTGGAAAGCTTGGCAGGTCTAATTTGCAGATAAATTATCCCCGCTCGCAGAAAAATTCATCTGACCCCCGAAAACACAAAAATCCCAAAACTGTCCGAAATGGAACTTTTCGGCCATCGTGTGGTGTGGGTTTGGCAATTTCTACAGTGCAACGTAGATGTCGATAAATTATGAAACCGGACTTCCTGGAAAGCTTGGCAAGTCTACTTTGCAGATAAATTATCACCGCTCGCAGAAAAATTCATCTGACCCCCGAAAACAGAAAAATCCGAAAACTGTCCGAAATGGAACTTTTGGGCCATCGTGTGGTCTAGGTTTGGCAATTTGTACAGGGCAACGTAGATGTCGATAAATTATGAAACTGGACTCACTGGAAAGCTTGGCAGGTCTAATTTGCAGATAAATTATCCCCGCTCGCAGAAAAATTCATCTGACCCCCGAAAACACAAAAATCCCAAAACTGTCCGAAATAGAACTTTTGGGCCATCGTGTGGTTTGGGTTTGGCAATTTCTACAGGGCAACGTAGATGTCGATAAATTATGAAACCGGACTCCCTGGAAAGCTTGGCACGTCTACTTTGCAGATAAATTATCCCCGCTCGCAGAAAAATTCATATGACCCCCGAAAACACAAAAATCCCAAAACTGTCCGAAATGGAACTTTTCGGCCATCGTGTGGTGTGGGTTTGGCAATTTCTACAGTGCAACGTAGATGTCGATAAATTATGAAACCGGACTCCCTGGAAAGCTTGGCACGTCTACTTTGCAGATAAATTATCCTCGCTCGCAGAAAAATTCATCTGACCCCCGAAAACACAAAAATCCCAAAACTGTTTGAAATGGAACTTTTCGGCCATCGTGTGGTGTGGGTTTGGCAATTTCTACAGTGCAACGTAGATGTCGATAAATTATGAAACCGGACTTCCTGGAAAGCTTGGCACGTCTACTTTGCAGATAAATTATCACCGCTCGCAGAAAAATTCATCTGACCCCCGAAAACAGAAAAATCCGAAAACTGTCCGAAATGGAACTTTTGGGCCATCGTGTGGTCTGGGTTTGGCAATTTGTACAGGGCAACGTAGATGTCGATAAATTATGAAACTGGACTCACTGGAAAGCTTGGCAGGTCTAATTTGCAGATAAATTATCCCCGCTCGCAGAAAAATTCATCTGACCCCCGAAAACACAAAAATCCCAAAACTGTCCGAAATAGAACTTTTGGGCCATCGTGTGGTTTGGGTTTGGCAATTTGTACAGGGCAACGTAGATGTCGATAAATTATGAAACCGGACTCGCTGGAAAGCTTGGCAAGTCTACTTGGCAGATAAATTATCACCGCTCGCAGAAAAATTCATATGACACCCGAAAACACAAAAATCCCAAAACTGTCCAAAATGGAACTTTTGGGCCATCGTGTGGTCTGGGTTTGCCAATTTCTACAGGGCAACGTAGATGTCGATAAATTATGAAACCGGACTCGCTGGAAAGCTTGGCACGTCTACTTTGCAGATAAATTATCCCCGCTCGCAGAAAAATTCATCTGACCCCCGAAAACAGAAAAATCCGAAAACTGTCCGAAATGGAACTTTTGGGCCATCGTGTGGTCTGGGTTTGGCAATTTGTACAGGGCAACGTAGATGTCGATAAATTATGAAACTGGACTCCCTGGAAAGCTTGGCAAGTCTACTTTGCAGATAAATTATCACCGCTCGCAGAAAAATTCATATGACACCCGAAAACACAAAAATCCCAAAACTGTCCAAAATGGAACTTTTGGGCCATCGTGTGGTCTGGGTTTGCCAATTTCTACAGGGCAACGTAGATGTCGATAAATTATGAAACCGGACTCCCTGGAAAGCTTGGCACGTCTACTTTGCAGATAAATTATCCCCGCTAGCAGAAAAATTCATCTGTCCCCCGAAAACAGAAAAATCCGAAAACTGTCAGAAATGGAACTTTCGGGCCATCGTGTGGTCTGGGTTTAGCAATTTCTACAGTGCAACGTAAATGTCGATAAATTATGAAACCGGACTCCCTGGAAAGCTTGGCACGTCTACTTTGCAGATAAATTATCCCCGCTCGCAGAAAAATTCATCTGACCCCCGAAAACACAAAAATCCCAAAACTGTCCGAAATGGAACTTTTGGGCCATCGTGTGGTCTGGGTTTGGCAATTTGTACAGGGCAACGTAGATGTCGATAAATTATGAAACCGGACTCGCTGGAAAGCTTGGCAAGTCTACTTTGCAGATAAATTATCTCCGCTCGCAGAAAAATTCATCTGACCCCCGAAAACAGAAAAATCCGAAAACTGTCCGAAATGGAACTTTTGGGCCATCGTGTGGTCTGGGTTTGGCAATTTGTACAGGGCAACGTAGATGTCGATAAATTATGAAACTGGACTCCCTGGAAAGCTTGGCAGGTCTAATTTGCAGATAAATTATCCCCGCTCGCAGAAAAATTCATCTGACCGCCGAAAACACAAAAATCCCAAAACTGTCTGAAATGGAACTTTTCGGCCATCGTGTGGTGTGGGTTTGGCAATTTCTACAGTGCAACGTAAATGTCGATAAATTATGAAACCAGACTCGCTGGAAAGCTTGGCAAGTCTACTTTACAGATAAATTATCCCCGCTCGCAGAAAAATTCATCTGTCCCCCGAAAACACAAAAATCCCAAAACTGTTTGAAATGGAACTTTTCGGCCATCGTGTGGTGTGGGTTTGGCAATTTCTACAGTGCAACGTAGATGTCGATAAATTATGAAACCGGACTTCCTGGAAAGCTTGGCAAGTCTACTTTGCAGATAAATTATCACCGCTCGCAGAAAAATTCATCTGACCCCCGAAAACAGAAAAATCCGAAAACTGTCCGAAATGGAACTTTTGGGCCATCGTGTGGTCTGGGTTTGGCAATTTGTACAGGGCAACGTAGATGTCGATAAATTATGAAACTGGACTCACTGGAAAGCTTGGCAGGTCTAATTTGCAGATAAATTATCCCCGCTCGCAGAAAAATTCATCTGACCCCCGAAAACACAAAAATCCCAAAACTGTCCGAAATAGAACTTTTGGGCCATCGTGTGGTTTGGGTTTGGCAATTTCTACAGGGCAACGTAGATGTCGATAAATTATGAAACCGGACTCCCTGGAAAGCTTGGCACGTCTACTTTGCAGATAAATTATCCCCGCTCGCAGAAAAATTCATATGACCCCCGAAAACACAAAAATCCCAAAACTGTCTGAAATGGAACTTTTCAGCCATCGTGTGGTGTGGGTTTGGCAATTTCTACAGTGCAACGTAGATGTCGATAAATTATGAAACCGGACTCGCTGGAAAGCTTGGCAAGTCTACTTTGCAGATAAATTATCCCCGCTCGCAGAAAAATTCATCTGACCCCCGAAAACAGAAAAATCCGAAAACTGTCCGAAATAGAACTTTTGGGCCATCGTGTTGTCTGGGTTTGGCAATTTCTACAGGGCAACGTAGATGTCGATAAATTATGAAACCGGACTCGCTGGAAAGCTTGGCAAGTCTACTTTGCAGATAAATGATCACCGCTCGCAGAAAAATTCATATGACACCCGAAAACACAAAAATCCCAAAACTGTCCAAAATGGAACTTTTGGGCCATCGTGTGGTCTGGGTTTGCCAATTTCTACAGGGCAACGTAGATGTCGATAAATTATGAAACCGGACTCCCTGGAAAGCTTGGCACGTCTACTTTGCAGATAAATTATCCCCGCTCGCAGAAAAATTCATCTGTCCCCCGAAAACAGAAAAATCCGAAAACTGTCAGAAATGGAACTTTCGGGCCATCGTGTGGTCTGGGTTTAGCAATTTCTACAGGGCAACGTAGATGTCGATAAATTATGAAACCGAACTCCCTGGAAAGCTTGGCAAGTCTACTTTACAGATAAATTATCACCGCTGGCAGAAAAATTCATCTGGCACCAAAAACACAAAAATCCCAAAACTGTCCGAAATGGAACTTTTCGGCCATCATGTGGTGTGGGTTTGGCAATTTCTACAGTGCAACGTAGATGTCGATAAATTATGAAACCGGACTCGCTGGAAAGCTTGGCAAGTCTACTTTGCAGATAAATTATCCCCGCTCGTAGAAAAATTCATCTGACCCCCGAAAACAGAAAAATCCGAAAACTGTCCGAAATGGAACTTTTGGGCCATCGTGTGGTCTGGGTTTGGCAATTTGTACAGGGCAACGTAGATGTCGATAAATTATGAAACCGGACTCGCTGGAAAGCTTGGCAAGTCTACTTTGCAGATAAATTATCTCCGCTCGCAGAAAAATTCATCTGACCCCCGAAAACAGAAAAATCCGAAAACTGTCCGAAATGGAACTTTTGGGCCATCGTGTGGTCTGGGTTTGGCAATTTGTACAGGGCAACGTAGATGTCGATAAATTATGAAACTGGACTCCCTGGAAAGCTTGGCAGGTCTAATTTGCAGATAAATTATCCCCGCTCGCAGAAAAATTCATCTGACCGCCGAAAACACAAAAATCCCAAAACTGTCTGAAATGGAACTTTTCGGCCATCGTGTGGTGTGGGTTTGGCAATTTGTACAGGGCAACGTAGATGTCGATAAATTATGAAACTGGACTCCCTGGAAAGCTTGGCAAGTCTACTTTACAGATAAATTATCACCGCTTGCAGAAAAATTCATCTGGCACCCAAAAACGCAAAAATCCCAAAACTGTCCGAAATGGAAGTTTTGGGCCATCGTGTGGTCTAGGTTCGACAATTTCTACAGGCCAACGTAGATGTCGATAAATTATGAAACCGGACTCGCTGGAAAGCTTGGCAAGTCTACTTTGCAGATAAATTATCTCCGCTCGCAGAAAAATTCATCTGACCCCCGAAAACAGAAAAATCCGAAAACTGTCCGAAATGGAACTTTTGGGCCATCGTGTGGTCTGGGTTTGGCAATTTGTACAGGGCAACGTAGATGTCGATAAATTATGAAATTGGACTCCCTGGAAAGCTTGGCAGGTCTAATTTGCAGATAAATTATCCCCGCTCGCAGAAAAATTCATCTGACCGCCGAAAACACAAAAATCCCAAAACTGTCCGAAATGGAACTTTTGGGCCATCGTGTGGTCTGGGTTTGGCAATTTGTACAGGGCAACGTAGATGTCGATAAATTATGAAACTGGACTCCCTGGAAAGCTTGGCACGTCTACTTTGCAGATAAATTATCCCCGCTCGCACAAAAATTCATCTGACCCCCGAAAACATAAAAATCCAAAAACTGTCCGAAATGTAACTTTTCGGCCATCGTGTGGTGTGGGTTTGGCAATTTCTACAGTGCAACGTAGATGTCGATAAATTATGAAACCAGACTCGCTGGAAAGCTTGGCAGGTCTACTTTGCAGATAAATTATCCCCGCTCGCAGAAAAATTCATCTGACCCCCGAAAACACAAAAATCCCAAAACTGTCCGAAATGGAACTTTTCGGCCATCGTGTGGTGTGGGTTTGGCAATTTCTACAGTGCAATGTAGATGTCGATAAATTATGAAACCGGACTCCCTGGAAAGCTTGGCACGTCTACTTTGCAGATAAATTATCCCCGCTCGCAGAAAAATTCATCTGACCCCCGAAAACAGAAAAATCCCAAAACTGTCCGAAATGGAACTTTTCGGCCATCGTGTGGTGTGGGTTTGGCAATTTCTACAGTGCAACGTAGATGTCGATAAATTATGAAACCGGACTCCCTGGAAAGCTTGGCAAGTCTACTTTGCAGATAAATTATCCCCGCTCGCAGAAAAATTCATCTGACCCCCGAAAACACAAAAATCCCAAAACTGTCCGAAATGGAACTTTTGGGCCATCGTGTGGTCTGGGTTTGGCAATTTCTACAGTGCAACGTAGATGTCGATAAATTATGAAACCGGACTCGCTGGAAAGCTTGGCAAGTCTACTTTGCAGATAAATTATCCCCGCTCGCAGAAAAATTCATCTGACCCCCGAAAACACAAAAATCCCAAAACTGTCCGAAATGGAACTTTTCGGCCATCGTGTGGTGTGGGTTTGGCAATTTCTACAGTGCAACGTAGATGTCGATAAATTATGAAACCGGACTCGCTGGAAAGCTTGGCAAGTCTACTTTGCAGATAAATTATCCCCGCTCGCAGAAAAATTCATCTGACCCCCGAAAACAGAAAAATCCGAAAACTGTCCGAAATAGAACTTTTGGGCCATCGTGTTGTCTGGGTTTGGCAATTTGTACAGGGCAACGTAGATGTCGATAAATTATGAAACCGGACTCGCTGGAAAGCTTGGTAAGTCTACTTTGCAGATAAATGATCACCGCTCGCAGAAAAATTCATATGACACCCGAAAACACAAAAATCCCAAAACTGTCCAAAATGGAACTTTTGGGCCATCGTGTGGTCTGGGTTTGCCAATTTCTACAGGGCAACGTAGATGTCGATAAATTATGAAACCGGACTCCCTGGAAAGCTTGGCACGTCTACTTTGCAGATAAATTATCCCCGCTCACAGAAAAATTCATCTGTCCCCCGAAAACAGAAAAATCCGAAAACTGTCAGAAATGGAACTTTCGGGCCATCGTGTGGTCTGGGTTTAGCAATTTCTACAGGGCAACGTAGATGTCGATAAATTATGAAACCGAACTCCCTGGAAAGCTTGGCAAGTCTACTTTACAGATAAATTATCACCGCTGGCAGAAAAATTCATCTGGCACCAAAAACACAAAAATCCCAAAACTGTCCGAAATGGAACTTTTCGGCCATCATGTGGTGTGGGTTTGGCAATTTCTACAGTGCAACGTAGATGTCGATAAATTATGAAACCGGACTCGCTGGAAAGCTTGGCAAGTCTACTTTGCAGATAAATTATCCCCGCTCGCAGAAAAATTCATCTGACCCCCGAAAACAGAAAAATCCGAAAACTGTCCGAAATGGAACTTTTGGGCCTTCGTGTGGTCTGGGTTTGGCAATTTGTACAGGGCAACGTAGATGTCGATAAATTATGAAACCGGACTCGCTGGAAAGCTTGGCAGGTCTACTTTGCAGATAAATTATCCCCGCTCGTAGAAAAATTCATCTGACCCCCGAAAACACAAAAATCCCAAAACTGTCCGAAATGGAACTTTTCGGCCATCCTGTGGTGTGGGTTTGGCAATTTCTACAGTGCAACGTAGATGTCGATAAATTATGAAACCGGACTCGCTGGAAAGCTTGGCAAGTCTACTTTGCAGATAAATTATCCCCGCTCGCAGAAAAATTCATCTGACCCCCAAAAACACAAAAATCCCAAAACTGTCCGAAATGGAACTTTTCGGCCATCCTGTGGTGTGGGTTTGGCAATTTCTACAGTGCAACGTAGATGTCGATAAATTATGAAACCGGACTCCCTGGAAAGCTTGGCACGTCTACTTTGCAGCTAAATTATCCCCGCTCGCAGAAAAATTCATCTGGCACCCAAAAACGCAAAAATCCCAAAACTGTCCGAAATGGAACTTTTCGGCCATCCTGTGGTGTGGGTTTGGCAATTTCTACAGTGCAACGTAGATGTCGATAAATTATGAAACCGGACTCCCTGGAAAGCTTGGCACGTCTACTTTGCAGATAAATTATCCCCGCTCGCAGAAAAATTCATCTGACCCCCGAAAACAGAAAAATCCGAAAACTGTCAGAAATGGAACTTTCGGGCCATCGTGTGGTCTGGGTTTGGCAATTTCTACAGGGCAACGTAGATGTCGATAAATTATGAAACCGGACTCCCTGGAAAGCTTGGCAAGTCTACTTTACAGATAAATTATCACCGCTTGCAGAAAAATTCATCTGGCACCCAAAAACGCAAAAATCCCAAAACTGTCCGGAATGGAACTTTTGGGCCATCGTGTGGTCTAGGTTCGACAATTTCTACAGGCCAACGTAGATGTCGATAAATTATGAAACCGGACTCGCTGGAAAGCTTGGCAAGTCTACTTTGCAGATAAATTATCTCCGCTCGCAGAAAAATTCATCTGACCCCCGAAAACAGAAAAATCCGAAAACTGTCCGAAATGGAACTTTTGGGCCATCGTGTGGTCTGGGTTTGGCAATTTGTACAGGGCAACGTAGATGTCGATAAATTATGAAACTAGACTCCCTGGAAAGCTTGGCAGGTCTAATTTGCAGATAAATTATCCCCGCTCGCAGAAAAATTCATCTGACCGCCGAAAACACAAAAATCCCAAAACTGTCCGAAATGGAACTTTTGGGCCATCGTGTGGTCTGGGTTTGGCAATTTGTACAGGGCAACGTAGATGTCGATAAATTATGAAACTGGACTCCCTGGAAAGCTTGGCACGTCTAATTTGCAGATAAATTATCCCCGCTCGCAGAAAAATTCATCTGACCCCCGAAAACACAAAAATCCCGAAACTGTCCGAAATGGAACTTTTGGGCCATCGTGTGGTCTGGGTTTGACAATTTCTACAGTGCAACGTAGATGTCGATAAATTATGAAACCAGACTCGCTGGAAAGCTTGGCAAGTCTACTTTGCAGATAAATTATCCCCGCTCGCAGAAAAATTCATCTGACCCCCGAAAACACAAAAATCCCAAAACTGTCCGAAATGGAACTTTTCGGCCATCGTGTGCTGTGGGTTTGGCAATTTCTACAGTGCAACGTAGATGTCGATAAATTATGAAACCGGACTCGCTGGAAAGCTTGGCAAGTCTACTTTGCAGATAAATTATCCCCGCTCGCACAAAAATTCATCTGTCCCCCGAAAACACAAAAATCCCAAAACTGTCCGAAATGGAACTTTTGGGCCATCGTGTGGTGTGGGTTTGGCAATTTCTACAGGGCAACGTAGATATCGATAAATTATGAAACCGGACTCCCTGGAAAGCTTGGCACGTCTACTTTGAAGATAAATTATCGCCGCTCGCAGAAAAATTCATCTGACCCCCGAAAACACAAAAATCCCAAAACTGTCCGAAATGGAACTTTTCGGCCATCGTGTGGTGTGGGTTTGGCAATTTCTACAGGGCAACGTAGATGTCGATAAATTATGAAACTGGACTCACTGGAAAGCTTGGCAGGTCTACTTTGCAGATAAATTATCCCCGCTCGCAGAAAAATTCATCTGACCCCCGAAAACACAAAAATCCCAAAACTGTCCGAAATGGAACTTTTCGGCCATCGTGTGGTGTGGGTTTGGCAATTTCTACAGTGCAACGTAGATGTCGATAAATTATGAAACTGGACTCGCTGGAAAGCTTGGCAAGTCTACTTTGCAGATAAATTATCCCCGCTCCCAGAAAAATTCATCTGTCCCCCGAAAACACAAAAATCCCAAAACTGTCCGAAATGGAACTTTTCGGCCATCGTGTGGTGTGGGTTTGGCAATTTCTACAGGGCAACGTAGATGTCGATAAATTATGAAACTGGACTCACTGGAAAGCTTGGCAGGTCTACTTTGCAGATAAATTATCCCCGCTCGCAGAAAAATTCATCTGACCCCCGAAAACACAAAAATCCCGAAACTGTCCGAAATGGAACTTTTGGGCCATCGTGTGGTCTGGGTTTGACAATTTCTACAGTGCAACGTAGATGTCGATAAATTATGAAACCAGACTCGCTGGAAAGCTTGGCAAGTCTACTTTGCAGATAAATTATCCCCGCTCGCAGAAAAATTCATCTGACCCCCGAAAACACAAAAATCCCAAAACTGTCCGAAATGGAACTTTTCGGCCATCGTGTGCTGTGGGTTTGGCAATTTCTACAGTGCAACGTAGATGTCGATAAATTATGAAACCGGACTCGCTGGAAAGCTTGGCAAGTCTACTTTGCAGATAAATTATCCCCGCTCGCACAAAAATTCATCTGTCCCCCGAAAACACAAAAATCCCAAAACTGTCCGAAATGGAACTTTTGGGCCATCGTGTGGTGTGGGTTTGGCAATTTCTACAGGGCAACGTAGATATCGATAAATTATGAAACCGGACTCCCTGGAAAGCTTGGCACGTCTACTTTGAAGATAAATTATCGCCGCTCGCAGAAAAATTCATCTGACCCCCGAAAACACAAAAATCCCAAAACTGTCCGAAATGGAACTTTTCGGCCATCGTGTGGTGTGGGTTTGGCAATTTCTACAGGGCAACGTAGATGTCGATAAATTATGAAACTGGACTCACTGGAAAGCTTGGCAGGTCTACTTTGCAGATAAATTATCCCCGCTCGCAGAAAAATTCATCTGACCCCCGAAAACACAAAAATCCCAAAACTGTCCGAAATGGAACTTTTCGGCCATCGTGTGGTGTGGGTTTGGCAATTTCTACAGTGCAACGTAGATGTCGATAAATTATGAAACTGGACTCGCTGGAAAGCTTGGCAAGTCTACTTTGCAGATAAATTATCCCCGCTCCCAGAAAAATTCATCTGTCCCCCGAAAACACAAAAATCCCAAAACTGTCCGAAATGGAACTTTTCGGCCATCGTGTGGTGTGGGTTTGGCAATTTCTACAGGGCAACGTAGATGTCGATAAATTATGAAACTGGACTCACTGGAAAGCTTGGCAGGTCTACTTTGCAGATAAATTATCCCCGCTCGCAGAAAAATTCATCTGACCCCCGAAAACACAAAAATCCCAAAACTGTCCGAAATGGAACTTTTCGGCCATCCTGTGGTGTGGGTTTGGCAATTTCTACAGTGCAACGTAGATGTCGATAAATTATGAAACCGGACTCGCTGGAAAGCTTGGCAAGTCTACTTTGCAGATAAATTATCCCCGCTCACAGAAAAATTCATCTGTCCCCCGAAAACACAAAAATCCCAAAACTGTCCGAAATGGAACTTTTGGGCCATCGTGTGGTGTGGGTTTGGCAATTTCTACAGGGCAACGTAGATGTCGATAAATTATGAAACTAGACTCACTGGAAAGCTTGGCACGTCTACTTTGAAGATAAATTATCGCCGCTCGCAGAAAAATTCATCTGACCCCCGAAAACACAAAAATCCCAAAACTGTCCGAAATGGAACTTTTCGGCCATCGTGTGGTGTGGGTTTGGCAATTTCTACAGGGCAACGTAGATGTCGATAAATTATGAAACTGGACTCACTGGAAAGCTTGGCAGGTCTACTTTGCAGATAAATTATCCCCGCTCGCAGAAAAATTCATCTGACCCCCGAAAACACAAAAATCCCAAAACTGTCCGAAATGGAACTTTTCGGCCATCGTGTGGTGTGGGTTTGGCAATTTCTACAGTGCAACGTAGATGTCGATAAATTATGAAACCGGACTCACTGGAAAGCTTGGCAGGTCTACTTTGCAGATAAATTATCCCCGCTCGCAGAAAAATTCATCTGACCCCCGAAAACACAAAAATCCCAAAACTGTCCGAAATGGAACTTTTCGTCCATCGTGTGGTGTGGGTTTGGCAATTTCTACAGTGCAACGTAGATGTCGATAAATTATGAAACAGACTCGCTGGAAAGCTTGGCAGGTCTAATTTGCAGATAAATTATCCCCGCTCGCAGAAAAATTCATCTGTCCCCCGAAAACACAAAAATCCCAAAACTGTCCGAAATGGAACTTTTCGTCCATCGTGTGGTGTGGGTTTGGCAATTTCTACAGGGCAACGTAGATGTCGATAAATTATGAAACCGGACTCCCTGGAAAGCTTGGCAGGTCTAATTTGCAGATAAATTATCCCCGCTCGCAGAAAAATTCATCTGACCCCCGAAAACACAAAAATCCCAAAACTGTCCGAAATGGAACTTTTCGGCCATCCTGTGGTGTGGGTTTGGCAATTTCTACAGTGCAACGTAGATGTCGATAAATTATGAAATCGGACTCGCTGGAAAGCTTGGCAAGTCTACTTTGCAGATAAATTATCCCCGCTCGCAGAAAAATTCATCTGTCCCCCGAAAACACAAAAATCCCAAAACTGTCCGAAATGGAACTTTTGGGCCATCGTGTGGTCTGGGTTTGGCAATTTCTACAGGGCAACGTAGATGTCGATAAATTATGAAACTGGACTCACTGGAAAGCTTGGCAGGTCTACTTTGCAGATAAATTATCCCCGCTCGCAGAAAAATTCATCTGACCCCCGAAAACACAAAAATCCCAAAACTGTCCGAAATGGAACTTTTCGTCCATCGTGTGGTGTGGGTTTGGCAATTTCTACAGGGCAACGTAGATGTCGATAAATTATGAAACCGGACTCCCTGGAAAGCTTGGCAGGTCTAATTTGCAGATAAATTATCCCCGCTCGCAGAAAAATTCATCTGACCCCCGAAAACACAAAAATCCCAAAACTGTCCGAAATGGAACTTTTCGGCCATCCTGTGGTGTGGGTTTGGCAATTTCTACAGTGCAACGTAGATGTCGATAAATTATGAAATCGGACTCGCTGGAAAGCTTGGCAAGTCTACTTTGCAGATAAATTATCCCCGCTCGCAGAAAAATTCATCTGTCCCCCGAAAACACAAAAATCCCAAAACTGTCCGAAATGGAACTTTTGGGCCATCGTGTGGTCTGGGTTTGGCAATTTCTACAGGGCAACGTAGATGTCGATAAATTATGAAACTGGACTCACTGGAAAGCTTGGCAGGTCTACTTTGCAGATAAATTATCCCCGCTCGCAGAAAAATTCATCTGACCCCCGAAAACACAAAAATCCCAAAACTGTCCGAAATGGAACTTTTCGTCCATCGTGTGGTGTGGGTTTGGCAATTTCTACAGGGCAACGTAGATGTCGATAAATTATGAAACCGGACTCCCTGGAAAGCTTGGCAGGTCTAATTTGCAGATAAATTATCCCCGCTCGCAGAAAAATTCATCTGACCCCCGAAAACACAAAAATCCGAAAACTGTCCGAAATGGAACTTTCGGGCCATCGTGTGGTCTGGGTTTGGCAATTTCTACAGGGCAACGTAGATGTCGATAAATTATGAAACTGGACTCACTGGAAAGCTTGGCAGGTCTACTTTGCAGATAAATTATCCCCGCTCGCAGAAAAATTCATCTGACCCCCGAAAACACAAAAATCCCAAAACTGTCCGAAATGGAACTTTTCGGCCATCGTGTGGTGTGGGTTTGGCAATTTCTACAGTGCAACGTAGATGTCGATAAATTATGAAACAGACTCGCTGGAAAGCTTGGCAGGTCTAATTTGCAGATAAATTATCCCCGCTCGCAGAAAAATTCATCTGTCCCCCGAAAACACAAAAATCCCAAAACTGTCCGAAATGGAACTTTTCGTCCATCGTGTGGTGTGGGTTTGGCAATTTCTACAGGGCAACGTAGATGTCGATAAATTATGAAACCGGACTCCCTGGAAAGCTTGGCAGGTCTAATTTGCAGATAAATTATCCCCGCTCGCAGAAAAATTCATCTGACCCCCGAAAACACAAAAATCCCAAAACTGTCCGAAATGGAACTTTTCGGCCATCCTGTGGTGTGGGTTTGGCAATTTCTACAGTGCAACGTAGATGTCGATAAATTATGAAACCGGACTCGCTGGAAAGCTTGGCAAGTCTACTTTGCAGATAAATTATCCCCGCTCGCAGAAAAATTCATCTGTCCCCCGAAAACACAAAAATCCCAAAACTGTCCGAAATGGAACTTTTGGGCCATCGTGTGGTCTGGGTTTGGCAATTTCTACAGGGCAACGTAGATGTCGATAAATTATGAAACTGGACTCACTGGAAAGCTTGGCAGGTCTACTTTGCAGATAAATTATCCCCGCTCGCAGAAAAATTCATCTGACCCCCGAAAACACAAAAATCCCAAAACTGTCCGAAATGGAACTTTTCGTCCATCGTGTGGTGTGGGTTTGGCAATTTCTACAGGGCAACGTAGATGTCGATAAATTATGAAACCGGACTCCCTGGAAAGCTTGGCAGGTCTAATTTGCAGATAAATTATCCCCGCTCGCAGAAAAATTCATCTGACCCCCGAAAACACAAAAATCCGAAAACTGTCCGAAATGGAACTTTCGGGCCATCGTGTGGTCTGGGTTTGGCAATTTCTACAGGGCAACGTAGATGTCGATAAATTATGAAACTGGACTCACTGGAAAGCTTGGCAGGTCTACTTTGCAGATAAATTATCCCCGCTCGCAGAAAAATTCATCTGACCCCCGAAAACACAAAAATCCCAAAACTGTCCGAAATGGAACTTTTCGGCCATCGTGTGGTGTGGGTTTGGCAATTTCTACAGTGCAACGTAGATGTCGATAAATTATGAAACCGGACTTCCTGGAAAGCTTGGCAAGTCTACTTTGCAGATAAATTATCACCGCTCGCAGAAAAATTCATCTGACCCCCGAAAACAGAAAAATCCAAAAACTGTCCGAAATGGAACTTTTGGGCCATCGTGTGGTCTAGGTTTGGCAATTTGTACAGGGCAACGTAGATGTCGATAAATTATGAAACTGGACTCCCTGGAAAGCTTGGCAGGTCTAATTTGCAGATAAATTATCCCCGCTCGCAGAAAAATTCATCTGACCCCCGAAAACACAAAAATCCGAAAACTGTCCGAAATGGAACTTTTGGGCCTTCGTGTGGTCTGGGTTTGGCAATTTGTACAGGGCAACGTAGATGTCGATAAATTATGAAACTGGACTCACTGGAAAGCTTGGCAGGTCTACTTTGCAGATAAATTATCCCCGCTCGTAGAAAAATTCATCTGACCCCCGAAAACACAAAAATCCCAAAACTGTCCGAAATGGAACTTTTCGGCCATCCTGTGGTGTGGGTTTGGCAATTTCTACAGTGCAACGTAGATGTCGATAAATTATGAAACCGGACTCGCTGGAAAGCTTGGCAAGTCTACTTTGCAGATAAATTATCCCCGCTCGCAGAAAAATTCATCTGACCCCCAAAAACACAAAAATCCCAAAACTGTCCGAAATGGAACTTTTCGGCCATCCTGTGGTGTGGGTTTGGCAATTTCTACAGTGCAACGTAGATGTCGATAAATTATGAAACCGGACTCCCTGGAAAGCTTGGCACGTCTACTTTGCAGATAAATTATCCCCGCTCGCAGAAAAATTCATCTGACCCCCAAAAACACAAAAATCCCAAAACTGTCCGAAATGGAACTTTTCGGCCATCCTGTGGTGTGGGTTTGGCAATTTCTACAGTGCAACGTAGATGTCGATAAATTATGAAACCGGACTCCCTGGAAAGCTTGGCACGTCTACTTTGCAGATAAATTATCCCCGCTCGCAGAAAAATTCATCTGACCCCCGAAAACAGAAAAATCCGAAAACTGTCAGAAATGGAACTTTCGGGCCATCGTGTGGTCTGGGTTTGGCAATTTCTACAGGGCAACGTAGATGTCGATAAATTATGAAACCGGACTCCCTGGAAAGCTTGGCAAGTCTACTTTACAGATAAATTATCACCGCTTGCAGAAAAATTCATCTGGCACCCAAAAACGCAAAAATCCCAAAACTGTCCGGAATGGAACTTTTGGGCCATCGTGTGGTCTAGGTTCGACAATTTCTACAGGCCAACGTAGATGTCGATAAATTATGAAACCGGACTCGCTGGAAAGCTTGGCAAGTCTACTTTGCAGATAAATTATCTCCGCTCGCAGAAAAATTCATCTGACCCCCGAAAACAGAAAAATCCGAAAACTGTCCGAAATGGAACTTTTGGGCCATCGTGTGGTCTGGGTTTGGCAATTTGTACAGGGCAACGTAGATGTCGATAAATTATGAAACTAGACTCGCTGGAAAGCTTGGCAAGTCTACTTTGCAGATAAATTATCCCCGCTCGCAGAAAAATTCATCTGACCCCCGAAAACAGAAAAATCCGAAAACTGTCCGAAATGGAACTTTTTGGCCATCGTGTGGTCTGGGTTTGGCATTTTGTACAGGGCAACGTAGATGTCGATAAATTATGAAACCGGACTCCCTGGAAAGCTTGGCAGGTCTAATTTGCAGATAAATTATCCCCGCTCGCAGAAAAATTCATCTGACCCCCGAAAACACAAAAATCCCAAAACTGTCCGAAATGGAACTTTTCGTCCATCGTGTGGTGTGGGTTTGGCAATTTCTACAGTGCAACGTAGATGTCGATAAATTATGAAACCGGACTCCCTGGAAAGCTTGGCAGGTCTAATTTGCAGATAAATTATCCCCGCTCGCAGAAAAATTCCTATGACACCCGAAAACAGAAAAATCCGAAAACTGTCAGAAATGGAACTTTCGGGCCATCGTGTGGTCTGGGTTTGGCAATTTCTACAGGGCAACGTAGATGTCGATAAATTATGAAACCGGACTCCCTGGAAAGCTTGGCAAGTCTACTTTACAGATAAATTATCACCGCTTGCAGAAAAATTCATCTGGCACCCAAAAACGCAAAAATCCCAAAACTGTCCGGAATGGAACTTTTGGGCCATCGTGTGGTCTAGGTTCGACAATTTCTACAGGCCAACGTAGATGTCGATAAATTATGAAACCGGACTCGCTGGAAAGCTTGGCAAGTCTACTTTGCAGATAAATTATCTCCGCTCGCAGAAAAATTCATCTGACCCCCGAAAACAGAAAAATCCGAAAACTGTCCGAAATGGAACTTTTGGGCCATCGTGTGGTCTGGGTTTGGCAATTTGTACAGGGCAACGTAGATGTCGATAAATTATGAAACTAGACTCCCTGGAAAGCTTGGCAGGTCTAATTTGCAGATAAATTATCCCCGCTCGCAGAAAAATTCATCTGACCGCCGAAAACACAAAAATCCCAAAACTGTCCGAAATGGAACTTTTGGGCCATCGTGTGGTCTGGGTTTGGCAATTTGTACAGGGCAACGTAGATGTCGATAAATTATGAAACTGGACTGCCTGGAAAGCTTGGCAGGTCTAATTTGCAGATAAATTATCCCCGCTCGCAGAAAAATTCATCTGACCCCCGAAAACACAAAAATCCCGAAACTGTCCGAAATGGAACTTTTGGGCCATCGTGTGGTCTGGGTTTGACAATTTCTACAGTGCAACGTAGATGTCGATAAATTATGAAACCAGACTCGCTGGAAAGCTTGGCAAGTCTACTTTGCAGATAAATTATCCCCGCTCGCAGAAAAATTCATCTGACCCCCGAAAACACAAAAATCCCAAAACTGTCCGAAATGGAACTTTTCGGCCATCATGTGGTGTGGGTTTGGCAATTTCTACAGTGCAACGTAGATGTCGATAAATTATGAAACTAGACTCGCTGGAAAGCTTGGCAAGTCTACTTTGCAGATAAATTATCCCCGCTCGCAGAAAAATTCATCTGACCCCCGAAAACAGAAAAATCCGAAAACTGTCCGAAATGGAACTTTTGGGCCATCGTGTGGTCTGGGTTTGGCATTTTGTACAGGGCAACGTAGATGTCGATAAATTATGAAACCGGACTCCCTGGAAAGCTTGGCAGGTCTAATTTGCAGATAAATTATCCCCGCTCGCAGAAAAATTCATCTGACCCCCGAAAACACAAAAATCCCAAAACTGTCCGAAATGGAACTTTTCGTCCATCGTGTGGTGTGGGTTTGGCAATTTCTACAGTGCAACGTAGATGTCGATAAATTATGAAACCAGACTCGCTGGAAAGCTTGGCAGGTCTAATTTGCAGATAAATTATCACCGCTCGCAGAAAAATTCCTATGACACCCGAAAACACAAAAATCCCAAAACTGTCCAAAATGGAACTTTCGGGCCATCGTGTGGTCTGGGTTTGGCAATTTCTACAGGGCAACGTAGATGTCGATAAATTATGAAACCGGACTCCCTGGAAAGCTTGGCAAGTCTACTTTACAGATAAATTATCACCGCTTGCAGAAAAATTCATCTGGCACCCAAAAACGCAAAAATCCCAAAACTGTCCGCAATGGAAGTTTTGGGCCATCGTGTGGTCTAGGTTCGGCAATTTCTACAGGCCAACGTAGATGTCGATAAATTATGAAACCGGACTCGCTGGAAAGCTTGGCAAGTCTACTTTGCAGATAAATTATCCCCGCTCGCAGAAAAATTCATGTGACACCCGAAAACAGAAAAATCCGAAAACTGTCCGCAATGGAACTTTTGGGCCATCGTGTGGTCTGGGTTTGGCAATTTGTACAGGGCAACGTAGATGTCGATAAATTATGAAACTGGACTCCCTGGAAAGCTTGGCAGGTCTAATTTGCAGATAAATTATCCCCGCTCGCAGAAAAATTCATCTGACCCCCGAAAACACAAAAATCCCAAAACTGTCCGAAATGGAACTTTTCGGCCATCGTGTGGTGTGGGTTTGGCAATTTCTACAGTGCAACGTAGATGTCGATAAATTATGAAACCAGACTCGCTGGAAAGCTTGGCAAGTCTACTTTGCAGATAAATTATCCCCGCTCGCAGAAAAATTCATCTGACCCCCGAAAACACAAAAATCCCAAAACTGTCCGAAATGGAACTTTTGGGCCATCGTGTGGTCTGGATTTGGCATTTTGTACAGGGCAACGTAGATGTCGATAAATTATGAAACTGGACTCACTGGAAAGCTTGGCAGGTCTAATTTGCAGATAAATTATCCCTCCTCGCAGAAAAATTCATCTGACCCCCGAAAACACAAAAATCCCAAAACTGTCCGAAATAGAACTTTTGGGCCATCGTGTGGTCTGGGTTTGGCAATTTCTACAGGGCAACGTAGATGTCGATAAATTATGAAACCGGACTCGCTGGAAAGCTTGGCAAGTCTACTTTGCAGATAAATTATGTCCGCTCGCAGAAAAATTCATCTGACCCCCGAAAACAGAAAAATCCGAAAACTGTCCGAAATGGAACTTTTGGGCCATCGTGTGGTCTGGGTTTGGCAATTTCTACAGGGCAACGTAGATGTCGATAAATTATGAAACTGGACTCCCTGGAAAGCTTGGCAGGTCTAATTTGCAGATAAATTATCCCCGCTCGCAGAAAAATTCATCTGACCGCCGAAAACACAAAAATCCCAAAACTGTCCGGAATGGAACTTTTCGGCCATCGTGTGGTCTGGGTTTGGCAATTTGTACAGGGCAACGTAGATGTCGATAAATTATGAAACTGGACTCCCTGGAAAGCTTGGCACGTCTACTTTGCAGATAAATTATCCCCGCTCGCACAAAAATTCATCTGACCCCCGAAAACATAAAAATCCAAAAACTGTCCGAAATGTAACTTTTCGGCCATCGTGTGGTGTGGGTTTGGCAATTTCTACAGTGCAACGTAGATGTCGATAAATTATGAAACCAGACTCGCTGGAAAGCTTGGCAGGTCTACTTTGCAGATAAATTATCCCCGCTCGCAGAAAAATTCATCTGACCCCCGAAAACACAAAAATCCCAAAACTGTCCGAAATGGAACTTTTCGGCCATCGTGTGGTGTGGGTTTGGCAATTTCTACAGTGCAACGTAGATGTCGATAAATTATGAAACCGGACTCGCTGGAAAGCTTGGCAAGTCTACTTTGCAGATAAATTATCACCGCTAGCAGAAAAATTCATCTGACCCCCGAAAACAGAAAAATCCGAAAACTGTCCGAAATGGAACTTTTGGGCCATCGTGTGGTCTGGGTTTGGCAATTTGTACAGGGCAACGTAGATGTCGATAAATTATGAAACCGGACTCCCTGGAAAGCTTGGCAGGTCTAATTTGCAGATAAATTATCCCCGCTCGCAGAAAAATTCATCTGACCCCCGAAAACACAAAAATCCCAAAACTGTCCGAAATGGAACTTTTCGTCCATCGTGTGGTGTGGGTTTGGCAATTTCTACAGTGCAACGTAGATGTCGATAAATTATGAAACCAGACTCGCTGGAAAGCTTGGCAGGTCTAATTTGCAGATAAATTATCACCGCTCGCAGAAAAATTCCTATGACACCCGAAAACACAAAAATCCCAAAACTGTCCAAAATGGAACTTTCGGGCCATCGTGTGGTCTGGGTTTGGCAATTTCTACAGGGCAACGTAGATGTCGATAAATTATGAAACCGGACTCCCTGGAAAGCTTGGCAAGTCTACTTTACAGATAAATTATCACCGCTTGCAGAAAAATTCATCTGGCACCCAAAAACGCAAAAATCCCAAAACTGTCCGCAATGGAAGTTTTGGGCCATCGTGTGGTCTAGGTTCGGCAATTTCTACAGGCCAACGTAGATGTCGATAAATTATGAAACCGGACTCGCTGGAAAGCTTGGCAAGTCTACTTTGCAGATAAATTATCCCCGCTCGCAGAAAAATTCATGTGACACCCGAAAACAGAAAAATCCGAAAACTGTCCGCAAT
The DNA here is from genome assembly GCA_037074615.1 of Leucaena leucocephala. Taxonomy (NCBI): domain Eukaryota; kingdom Viridiplantae; phylum Streptophyta; class Magnoliopsida; order Fabales; family Fabaceae; genus Leucaena; species Leucaena leucocephala. The sequence continues at coordinate 290,480 of CM073525.1, forward strand.
GGAACTTTTGGGCCATCGTGTGGTCTGGGTTTGGCAATTTGTACAGGGCAACGTAGATGTCGATAAATTATGAAACTGGACTCCCTGGAAAGCTTGGCAGGTCTAATTTGCAGATAAATTATCCCCGCTCGCAGAAAAATTCATCTGACCCCCGAAAACACAAAAATCCCAAAACTGTCCGAAATGGAACTTTTCGGCCATCGTGTGGTGTGGGTTTGGCAATTTCTACAGTGCAACGTAGATGTCGATAAATTATGAAACCAGACTCGCTGGAAAGCTTGGCAAGTCTACTTTGCAGATAAATTATCCCCGCTCGCAGAAAAATTCATCTGACCCCCGAAAACACAAAAATCCCAAAACTGTCCGAAATGGAACTTTTGGGCCATCGTGTGGTCTGGATTTGGCATTTTGTACAGGGCAACGTAGATGTCGATAAATTATGAAACTGGACTCACTGGAAAGCTTGGCAGGTCTAATTTGCAGATAAATTATCCCTCCTCGCAGAAAAATTCATCTGACCCCCGAAAACACAAAAATCCCAAAACTGTCCGAAATAGAACTTTTGGGCCATCGTGTGGTCTGGGTTTGGCAATTTCTACAGGGCAACGTAGATGTCGATAAATTATGAAACCGGACTCGCTGGAAAGCTTGGCAAGTCTACTTTGCAGATAAATTATGTCCGCTCGCAGAAAAATTCATCTGACCCCCGAAAACAGAAAAATCCGAAAACTGTCCGAAATGGAACTTTTGGGCCATCGTGTGGTCTGGGTTTGGCAATTTCTACAGGGCAACGTAGATGTCGATAAATTATGAAACTGGACTCCCTGGAAAGCTTGGCAGGTCTAATTTGCAGATAAATTATCCCCGCTCGCAGAAAAATTCATCTGACCGCCGAAAACACAAAAATCCCAAAACTGTCCGGAATGGAACTTTTCGGCCATCGTGTGGTCTGGGTTTGGCAATTTGTACAGGGCAACGTAGATGTCGATAAATTATGAAACTGGACTCCCTGGAAAGCTTGGCACGTCTACTTTGCAGATAAATTATCCCCGCTCGCACAAAAATTCATCTGACCCCCGAAAACATAAAAATCCAAAAACTGTCCGAAATGTAACTTTTCGGCCATCGTGTGGTGTGGGTTTGGCAATTTCTACAGTGCAACGTAGATGTCGATAAATTATGAAACCAGACTCGCTGGAAAGCTTGGCAGGTCTACTTTGCAGATAAATTATCCCCGCTCGCAGAAAAATTCATCTGACCCCCGAAAACACAAAAATCCCAAAACTGTCCGAAATGGAACTTTTCGGCCATCGTGTGGTGTGGGTTTGGCAATTTCTACAGTGCAACGTAGATGTCGATAAATTATGAAACCGGACTCGCTGGAAAGCTTGGCAAGTCTACTTTGCAGATAAATTATCACCGCTAGCAGAAAAATTCATCTGACCCCCGAAAACAGAAAAATCCGAAAACTGTCTGAAATGGAACTTTTGGGCCATCGTGTGGTCTGGGTTTGGCAATTTGTACAGGGCAACGTAGATGTCGATAAATTATGAAACTGGACTCACTGGAAAACTTGGCAGGTCTAATTTGCAGATAAATTATCCCCGCTCGCAGAAAAATTCATCTGACCCCCGAAAACACAAAAATCCCAAAACTGTCCAAAATAGAACTTTTGGGCCATCGTGTGGTTTGGGTTTGGCAATTTCTACAGGGCAACGTAGATGTCGATAAATTATGAAACCGGACTCCCTGGAAAGCTTGGCACGTCTACTTTGCAGATAAATTATCCCCGCTCGCAGAAAAATTCATCTGACCCCCGAAAACACAAAAATCCCAAAACTGTCCGAAATGGAACTTTTCGGCCATCGTGTGGTGTGGGTTTGGCAATTTCTACAGTGGAACGTAGATGTCGATAAATTATGAAACCGGACTCGCTGGAAAGCTTGGCAGGTCTACTTTGCAGATAAATTATCCCCGCTCGCAGAAAAATTTATCTGACCCCCGAAAACACAAAAATCCCAAAACTGTCCGAAATAGAACTTTTGGGCCATCGTGTTGTCTGGGTTTGGCAATTTCTACAGGGCAACGTAGATGTCGATAAATTATGAAACCGGACTCGCTGGAAAGCTTGGCAAGTCTACTTTGCAGATAAATTATCCCCGCTCGCAGAAAAATTCATGTGACACCCGAAAACAGAAAAATCCGAAAACTGTCCGCAATGGAACTTTTGGGCCATCGTGTGGTCTGGGTTTGGCAATTTGTACAGGGCAACGTAGATGTCGATAAATTATGAAACTGGACTCCCTGGAAAGCTTGGCAGGTCTAATTTGCAGATAAATTATCCCCGCTCGCAGAAAAATTCATCTGACCCCCGAAAACACAAAAATCCCAAAACTGTCCGAAATGGAACTTTTCGGCCATCGTGTGGTGTGGGTTTGGCAATTTCTACAGTGCAACGTAGATGTCGATAAATTATGAAACCAGACTCGCTGGAAAGCTTGGCAAGTCTACTTTGCAGATAAATTATCCCCGCTCGCAGAAAAATTCATCTGACCCCCGAAAACACAAAAATCCCAAAACTGTCCGAAATGGAACTTTTGGGCCATCGTGTGGTCTGGATTTGGCATTTTGTACAGGGCAACGTAGATGTCGATAAATTATGAAACTGGACTCACTGGAAAGCTTGGCAGGTCTAATTTGCAGATAAATTATCCCTCCTCGCAGAAAAATTCATCTGACCCCCGAAAACACAAAAATCCCAAAACTGTCCGAAATAGAACTTTTGGGCCATCGTGTGGTCTGGGTTTGGCAATTTCTACAGGGCAACGTAGATGTCGATAAATTATGAAACCGGACTCGCTGGAAAGCTTGGCAAGTCTACTTTGCAGATAAATTATGTCCGCTCGCAGAAAAATTCATCTGACCCCCGAAAACAGAAAAATCCGAAAACTGTCCGAAATGGAACTTTTGGGCCATCGTGTGGTCTGGGTTTGGCAATTTCTACAGGGCAACGTAGATGTCGATAAATTATGAAACTGGACTCCCTGGAAAGCTTGGCAGGTCTAATTTGCAGATAAATTATCCCCGCTCGCAGAAAAATTCATCTGACCGCCGAAAACACAAAAATCCCAAAACTGTCCGGAATGGAACTTTTCGGCCATCGTGTGGTCTGGGTTTGGCAATTTGTACAGGGCAACGTAGATGTCGATAAATTATGAAACTGGACTCCCTGGAAAGCTTGGCACGTCTACTTTGCAGATAAATTATCCCCGCTCGCACAAAAATTCATCTGACCCCCGAAAACATAAAAATCCAAAAACTGTCCGAAATGTAACTTTTTGGCCATCGTGTGGTGTGGGTTTGGCAATTTCTACAGTGCAACGTAGATGTCGATAAATTATGAAACCAGACTCGCTGGAAAGCTTGGCAGGTCTACTTTGCAGATAAATTATCCCCGCTCGCAGAAAAATTCATCTGACCCCCGAAAACACAAAAATCCCAAAACTGTCCGAAATGGAACTTTTCGGCCATCGTGTGGTGTGGGTTTGGCAATTTCTACAGTGCAACGTAGATGTCGATAAATTATGAAACCGGACTCGCTGGAAAGCTTGGCAAGTCTACTTTGCAGATAAATTATCACCGCTAGCAGAAAAATTCATCTGACACCCGAAAACAGAAAAATCCGAAAACTGTCTGAAATGGAACTTTTGGGCCATCGTGTGGTCTGGGTTTGGCAATTTGTACAGGGCAACGTAGATGTCGATAAATTATGAAACTGGACTCACTGGAAAACTTGGCAGGTCTAATTTGCAGATAAATTATCCCCGCTCGCAGAAAAATTCATCTGACCCCCGAAAACACAAAAATCCCAAAACTGTCCAAAATAGAACTTTTGGGCCATCGTGTGGTTTGGGTTTGGCAATTTCTACAGGGCAACGTAGATGTCGATAAATTATGAAACCGGACTCCCTGGAAAGCTTGGCACGTCTACTTTGCAGATAAATTATCCCCGCTCGCAGAAAAATTCATCTGACCCCCGAAAACACAAAAATCCCAAAACTGTCCGAAATGGAACTTTTCGGCCATCGTGTGGTGTGGGTTTGGCAATTTCTACAGTGGAACGTAGATGTCGATAAATTATGAAACCGGACTCGCTGGAAAGCTTGGCAGGTCTACTTTGCAGATAAATTATCCCCGCTCGCAGAAAAATTTATCTGACCCCCGAAAACACAAAAATCCCAAAACTGTCCGAAATAGAACTTTTGGGCCATCGTGTTGTCTGGGTTTGGCAATTTCTACAGGGCAACGTAGATGTCGATAAATTATGAAACCGGACTCGCTGGAAAGCTTGGCAAGTCTACTTTGCAGATAAATTATCCCCGCTCGCAGAAAAATTCATCTGACCCCCGAAAACAGAAAAATCCGAAAACTGTCCGAAATGGAACTTTTGGGCCATCGTGTGGTCTGGGTTTGGCAATTTGTACAGGGCAACGTAGATGTCGATAAATTATGAAACCGGACTCGCTGGAAAGCTTGGCAAGTCTACTTTGCAGATAAATTATCACCGCTCGCAGAAAAATTCATCTGACCCCCGAAAACACAAAAATCCCAAAACTGTCCGAAATGGAACTTTTCGGCCATCGTGTGGTGTGGGTTTGGCAATTTCTACAGTGCAACGTAGATGTCGATAAATTATGAAACCGGACTCCCTGGAAAGCTTGGCACGTCTACTTTGCAGATAAATTATCCCCGCTCACAGAAAAATTCATCTGACCCCCGAAAACAAAAAAATCCCAAAACTGTCCGAAATGGAACTTTTGGGCCATCGTGTGGTCTGGGTTTGGCAATTTGTACAGGGCAACGTAGATGTCGATAAATTATGAAACCGGACTCGCTGGAAAGCTTGGCAAGTCTACTTTGCAGATAAATTATCCCCGCTCGCAGAAAAATTCATCTGACCCCCGAAAACAGAAAAATCCGAAAACTGTCCGAAATGGAACTTTTGGGCCATCGTGTGGTCTGGGTTTGGCAATTTGTACAGGGCAACGTAGATGTCGATAAATTATGAAACCGGACTCGCTGGAAAGCTTGGCAAGTCTACTTTGCAGATAAATTATCACCGCTCGCAGAAAAATTCATCTGACCCCCGAAAACACAAAAATCCCAAAACTGTCCGAAATGGAACTTTTCGGCCATCGTGTGGTGTGGGTTTGGCAATTTCTACAGTGCAACGTAGATGTCGATAAATTATGAAACCGGACTCCCTGGAAAGCTTGGCACGTCTACTTTGCAGATAAATTATCCCCGCTCGCAGAAAAATTCATCTGACCCCCGAAAACAAAAAAATCCCAAAACTGTCCGAAATGGAACTTTTCGGCCATCGTGTGGTGTGGGTTTGGCAATTTCTACAGGGCAACCTAGATGTCGATAAATTATGAAACTAGACTCGCTGGAAAGCTTGGCAAGTCTACTTTGCAGATAAATTATCCCCGCTCGCAGAAAAATTCATCTGAACCCCGAAAACAGAAAAATCCGAAAACTGTCCGAAATGGAACTTTTGGGCCATCGTGTGGTCTGGGTTTGGCAATTTGTACAGGGCAACGTAGATGTCGATAAATTATGAAACTGGACTCACTGGAAAGCTTGGCAGGTCTAATTTGCAGATAAATTATCCCTCCTCGCAGAAAAATTCATCTGACCCCCGAAAACACAAAAATCCCAAAACTGTCCGAAATAGAACTTTTGGGCCATCGTGTGGTCTGGGTTTGGCAATTTCTACAGGGCAACGTAGATGTCGATAAATTATGAAACCGGACTCCCTGGAAAGCTTGGCAAGTCTACTTTGCAGATAAATTATCCCCGCTCGCAGAAAAATTCATCTGACCCCCGAAAACACAAAAATCCCAAAACTGTCCGGAATGGAACTTTTCGGCCATCGTGTGGTCTGGGTTTGGCAATTTCTACAGGGCAACGTAGATGTCGATAAATTATGAAACCGGACTCGCTGGAAAGCTTGGCAAGTCTACTTTGCAGATAAATTATCCCCGCTCGCAGAAAAATTCATCTGAACCCCGAAAACAGAAAAATCCGAAAACTGTCCGAAATGGAACTTTTGGGCCATCGTGTGGTCTGGGTTTGGCAATTTGTACAGGGCAACGTAGATGTCGATAAATTATGAAACTGGACTCACTGGAAAACTTGGCAGGTCTAATTTGCAGATAAATTATCCCCGCTCGCAGAAAAATTCATCTGACCCCCGAAAACACAAAAATCCCAAAACTGTCCGAAATAGAACTTTTGGGCCATCGTGTGGTTTGGGTTTGGCAATTTCTACAGGGCAACGTAGATGTCGATAAATTATGAAACCGGACTCCCTGGAAAGCTTGGCAAGTCTACTTTGCAGATAAATTATCCCCGCTCGCAGAAAAATTCATCTGTACCCCGAAAACAGAAAAATCCGAAAACTGTCCGAAATGGAACTTTTGGGCCATCGTGTGGTCTGGGTTTGGCAATTTGTACAGGGCAACGTAGATGTCGATAAATTATGAAACTGGACTCACTGGAAAGCTTGGCAGGTCTAATTTGCAGATAAATTATCCCTCCTCGCAGAAAAATTCATCTGACCCCCGAAAACACAAAAATCCCAAAACTGTCCGAAATGGAACTTTTCGGCCATCGTGTGGTGTGGGTTTGGCAATTTCTACAGTGCAACGTAGATGTCGATAAATTATGAAACCGGACTCGCTGGAAAGCTTGGCAGGTCTACTTTGCAGATAAATTATCCCCGCTCGCAGAAAAATTTATCTGACCCCCGAAAACACAAAAATCCCAAAACTGTCCGAAATAGAACTTTTGGGCCATCGTGTTGTCTGGGTTTGGCAATTTCTACAGGGCAACGTAGATGTCGATAAATTATGAAACCGGACGCGCTGGAAAGCTTGGCAAGTCTACTTTGCAGATAAATTATCCCCGCTCGCAGAAAAATTCATCTGACCCCCGAAAACAGAAAAATCCGAAAACTGTCCGAAATGGAACTTTTGGGCCATCGTGTGGTCTGGTTTGGCAATTTGTACAGGGCAACGTAGATGTCGATAAATTATGAAACCGGACTAGCTGGAAAGCTTGGCAAGTCTACTTTGCAGATAAATTATCACCGCGCGCAGAAAAATTCATCTGACACCCGAAAACACAAAAACCCCAAAACTGTCCGAAATAGAACTTTTGGGCCATCGTGTGGTGTGGGTTTTGACAATTTCTACAGGGCAACGTCGACGTCGATAAATTACGAAACTGGACTTCCTGGAAAGCTTGGCAAGTCTACTTTACAGATAAATTATCACCGCGCGCAGAAAAATTCATCTGACACCCGAAAACACAAAAACCCCAAAACTGCCCGAAATGGAACTTTTGGGCCATCGTGTGGTGTGGGTTTGGCAATTTCTACAGGGCAACGTCGACGTCGATAAATTACGAAACTGGACTCCCTGGAAAGCTTGGCAAGTCTACTTTGCAGATAAATTATCACCGCTCGCAGAAAAATTCATCTGACACCCGAAAACACAAAAACCCCAAAACTGTCCGAAATGGAACTTTTGGGCCATCGTATGGTGTGGGATTTGACAATTTCTACAGGGCAACGTCGACGTCGATAAATTATGAAACTGGACTCCCTGGAAAGCTTGGCAAGTCTACTTTGCAGATAAATTATCACCGCGCGCAGAAAAATTCATCTGACACCCGAAAACACAAAAACCCCAAAACTGTCCGAAATAGAACTTTTGGGCCATCGTGTGGTGTGGGTTTTGACAATTTCTACAGGGCAACGTCGATGTCGATAAATTACGAAACTGGACTTCCTGGAAAGCTTGGCAAGTCTACTTTGCAGATAAATTATCACCGCTCGCAGAAAAATTCATCTGACACCCGAAAACACAAAAACCCCAAAACTGTCCGAAATGGAACTTTTGGGCCATCGTGTGGTGTGGGTTTTGACAATTTCTACAGGGCAACGTCGACGTCGATAAATTATGAAACTGGACTCCTTGGAAAGCTTGGCAAGTCTACTTTGCAGATAAATTATCACCGCTCGCAGAAAAATTCATCTGACACCCGAAAACACAAAAACCCCAAAACTGTCCGAAATGGAACTTTTGGGCCATCGTGTGGTGTGGGTTTGGCAATTTCTACAGGGCAACGTCGACGTCGATAAATTACGAAACTGGACTCCCTGGAAAGCTTGGCAAGTCTACTTTGCAGATAAATTATCACCGCGCGCAGAAAAATTCATCTGACACCCGAAAACACAAAAACCCCAAAACTGTCCGAAATAGAACTTTTGGGCCATCGTGTGGTGTGGGTTTTGACAATTTCTACAGGGCAACGTCGATGTCGATAAATTACGAAACTGGACTTCCTGGAAAGCTTGGCAAGTCTACTTTGCAGATAAATTATCACCGCTCGCAGAAAAATTCATCTGACACCCGAAAACACAAAAACCCCAAAACTGTCCGAAATGGAACTTTTGGGCCATCGTGTGGTGTGGGTTTTGACAATTTCTACAGGGCAACGTCGACGTCGATAAATTATGAAACTGGACTCCTTGGAAAGCTTGGCAAGTCTACTTTGCAGATAAATTATCACCGCTCGCAGAAAAATTCATCTGACACCCGAAAACACAAAAACCCCAAAACTGTCCGAAATGGAAATTTTGGGCCATCGTGTGGTGTGGGTTTGGCAATTTCTACAGCGCAATGTCGACGTCGATAAATTATGAAACTGGACTCCCTGGAAAGCTTGGCAAGTCTACTTTGCAGATAAATTATCACCGCGCGCAGAAAAATTCATCTGACACCCGAAAACACAAAAACCCCAAAACTGTCCGAAATGGAACTTTTGGGCCATCGTGTGGTGTGGGTTTGGCAATTTCTACAGCGCAACGTCGACGTCGATAAATTATGAAACTGGACTCCCTGGAAAGCTTGGCAAGTCTACTTTGCAGATAAATTATCACCGCTCGCAGAAAAATTCATCTGACACCCGAAAACACAAAAACCCCAAAACTGTCCGAAATGGAACTTTTGGGCCATCGTATGGTGTGGGATTTGACAATTTCTACAGGGCAACGTCGACGTCGATAAATTATGAAACTGGACTCCCTGGAAAGCTTGGCAAGTCTACTTTGCAGATAAATTATCACCGCGCGCAGAAAAATTCATCTGACACCCGAAAACACAAAAACCCCAAAACTGTCCGAAATAGAACTTTTGGGCCATCGTGTGGTGTGGGTTTTGACAATTTCTACAGGGCAACGTCGATGTCGATAAATTACGAAACTGGACTTCCTGGAAAGCTTGGCAAGTCTACTTTGCAGATAAATTATCACCGCCCGCAGAAAAATTCATCTGACACCCGAAAACACAAAAACCCCAAAACTGTCCGAAATGGAACTTTTGGGCCATCGTGTGGTGTGGGTTTTGACAATTTCTACAGGGCAACGTCGACGTCGATAAATTATGAAACTGGACTCCTTGGAAAGCTTGGCAAGTCTACTTTGCAGATAAATTATCACCGCTCGCAGAAAAATTCATCTGACACCCGAAAACACAAAAACCCCAAAACTGTCCGAAATGGAAATTTTGGGCCATCGTGTGGTGTGGGTTTGGCAATTTCTACAGCGCAATGTCGACGTCGATAAATTATGAAACTGGACTCCCTGGAAAGCTTGGCAAGTCTACTTTGCAGATAAATTATCACCGCGCGCAGAAAAATTCATCTGACACCCGAAAACACAAAAACCCCAAAACTGTCCGAAATGGAACTTTTGGGCCATCGTGTGGTGTGGGTTTGGCAATTTCTACAGCGCAACGTCGACGTCGATAAATTATGAAACTGGACTCCCTGGAAAGCTTGGCAAGTCTACTTTGCAGATAAATTATCACCGCCCGCAGAAAAATTCATCTGACACCCGAAAACACAAAAACCCCAAAACTGTCCGAAATGGAACTTTTGGGCCATCGTGTGGTGTGGGTTTGGCAATTTCTACAGCGCAACGTCGACGTCGATAAATTATGAAACTGGACTCCCTGGAAAGCTTGGCAAGTCTAATTTGCAGATAAATTATCACCGCGCGCAGAAAAATTCATCCGACACCCGAAAAAACAAAAACCCCAAAACTGTCCGAAATAGAACTTTTGGGCCATCGTGTGGTGTGGGTTTTGACAATTTCTACAGGGCAACGTCGATGTCGATAAATTACGAAACTGGACTTCCTGGAAAGCTTGGCAAGTCTACTTTGCAGATAAATTATCACCGCCCGCAGAAAAATTCATCTGACACCCGAAAACACAAAAACCCCAAAACTGTCCGAAATGGAACTTTTGGGCCATCGTGTGGTGTGGGTTTTGACAATTTCTACAGGGCAACGTCGACGTGGATAAATTACGAAACTGGACTTCCTGGAAAGCTTGGCAAGTCTACTTTACAGATAAATTATCACCGCGCGCAGAAAAATTCATCTGACACCCGAAAACACAAAAACCCCAAAACTGTCCGAAATGGACTTTTGGGCCATCGTGTGGTGTGGGTTTGCCAATTTCTACAGGGCAACGTTGACGTCGATAAATTACGAAACTGGACTCCCTGGAAAGCTTGGCAAGTCTACTTTGCAGATAAATTATCACCGCTCGCAGAAAAATTCATCTGACACCCGAAAACACAAAAACCCCAAAACTGTCCGAAATAGAACTTTTGGGCCATCGTGTGGTGTGGGTTTGGCAATTTCTACAGCGCAACGTCGACGTCGATAAATTATGAAACTGGACTCCCTGGAAAGCTTGGCAAGTCTACTTTGCAGATAAATTATCACCGCGCGCAGAAAAATTCATCTGACACCCGAAAAAACAAAAACCCCAAAACTGTCCGAAATGGAAATTTTGGGCCATCGTGTGGTGTGGGTTTGGCAATTTCTACAGCGCAACGTCGACGTCGATAAATTATGAAACTGGACTCCCTGGAAAGCTTGGCAAGTCTACTTTGCAGATAAATTATCACCGCTCGCAGAAAAATTCATCTGACACCCGAAAACACAAAAACCCCAAAACTGCCCGAAATGGAACTTTTGGGCCATCGTGTGGTGTGGGTTTGGCAATTTCTACAGGGCAACGTCGACGTCGATAAATTACGAAACTGGACTCCCTGGAAAGCTTGGCAAGTCTACTTTGCAGATAAATTATCACCGCGCGCAGAAAAATTCATCTGACACCCGAAAACACAAACCCCAAAACTGTCAGAAATGGAAATTTTGGGCCATCGTGTGGTGTGGGTTTGGCAATTTCTACAGCGCAACATCGACGTCGATAAATTATGAAACTGGACTCCCTGGAAAGCTTGGCAAGTCTACTTTGCAGATAAATTATCACCGCTCGCAGAAAAATTCATCTGACACCCGAAAACACAAAAACCCCAAAACTGCCCGAAATGGAACTTTTGGGCCATCGTGTGGTGTGGGTTTGGCAATTTCTACAGGGCAACGTCGACGTCGATAAATTACGAAACTGGACTCCCTGGAAAGCTTGGCAAGTCTACTTTGCAGATAAATTATCACCGCGCGCAGAAAAATTCATCTGACACCCGAAAACAGAAAAATCCAAAAACTGTCCGAAATGAAACTTTTGGGCCATCGTGTGGTGTGGGTTTGGCAATTTTTACAGCGCAACGTCGACGTCGATAAATTACGAAACTGGACTCCCTGGAAAGCTTGGCAAGTCTACTTTGCAGATAAATTATCACCGGCCGCAGAAAAATTCATCCGACACCCGAAAAAACAAAAATCCAAAAACTGTCCGGAATGGAACTTTTGGGCCATCGTGTGGTGTGGGTTTGGCAATTTCTACAGCGCAACGTCGACGTCGATAAATTATGAAACTGGACTCCCTGGAAAGCTTGGCAAGTCTACTTTGCAGATAAATTATCACCGCTCGCAGAAAAATTCATCTGACACCCGAAAACACAAAAACCCCAAAACTGTCCGAAATGGAACTTTTGGGCCATCGTGTGGTGTGGGTTTGTCAATTTCTACAGGGCAACGTCGACGTCGATAAATTACGAAACTGGACTCCCTGGAAAGCTTGGCAAGTCTACTTTGCAGATAAATTATCACCGCGCGCAGAAAAATTCATCTGACTCCCGAAAACACAAAAATCCCAAAACAGCCCGAAATGGAACTTTTGGGCCATCGTGTGGTGTGGGTTTGCCAATTTCTACAGGGCAACGTCGAAGTGTATAAATTACGAAACTGGACTCCCTGGAAAGCTTGGCAAGTCTACTTTGCAGATAAATTATCACCGCTCGCAGAAAAATTCATCTGACACCCGAAAACACAAAAACCCCAAAACTGTCCGAAATGGAAATTTTGGGCCATCGTGTGGTGTGGGTTTGGCAATTTCTACAGCGCAACGTCGACGTCGATAAATTACGAAACTGGACTCCCTGGAAAGCTTGGTAAGTCTACTTTGCAGATAAATTATCACCGCGCGCAGAAAAATTCATCTGACACCCGAAAACACAAACCCCAAAACTGTCAGAAATGGAACTTTTGGGCCATCGTGTGGTGTGGGTTTGGCAATTTCTACAGGGCAACTTCGACGTCGATAAATTACGAAACTGGACTCCCTGGAAAGCTTGGCAAGTCTACTTTGCAGATAAATTATCACCGCCCGCAGAAAAATTCATCTGACACCCGAAAACACAAAAACCCCAAAACTGTCCGAAATGGAACTTTTGGGCCATCGTGTGGTGTGGGATTTGACAATTTCTACAGGGCAACGTCGACGTCGATAAATTATGAAACTGGACTCCCTGGAAAGCTTGGCAAGTCTACTTTGCAGATAAATTATCACCGCGCGCAGAAAAATTCATCTGACACCCGAAAACACAAAAACCCCAAAACTGTCCGAAATGAACTTTTGGGCCATCGTGTGGTGTGGGTTTGCCAATTTCTACAGGGCAACGTTGACATCGATAAATTACGAAACTGGACTCCCTGGAAAGCTTGGCAAGTCTACTTTGCAGATAAATTATCACCACTCGCAGAAAAATTCATCTGACACCCGAAAACACAAAAACCCCAAAACTGTCCGAAATAGAACTTTTGGGCCATCGTGTGGTGTGGGTTTGGCAATTTCTACAGCGCAACGTCGACGTCGATAAATTATGAAACTGGACTCCCTGGAAAGCTTGGCAAGTCTACTTTGCAGATAAATTATCACCGCGCGCAGAAAAATTCATCTGACACCCGAAAAAACAAAAACCCCAAAACTGTCCGAAATGGAAATTTTGGGCCATCGTGTGGTGTGGGTTTGGCAATTTCTACAGCGCAACGTCGACGTCGATAAATTATGAAACTGGACTCCCTGGAAAGCTTGGCAAGTCTACTTTGCAGATAAATTATCACCGCTCGCAGAAAAATTCATCTGACACCCGAAAACACAAAAACCCCAAAACTGCCCGAAATGGAACTTTTGGGCCATCGTGTGGTGTGGGTTTGGCAATTTCTACAGGGCAACGTCGACGTCGATAAATTACGAAACTGGACTCCCTGGAAAGCTTGGCAAGTCTACTTTGCAGATAAATTATCACCGCGCGCAGAAAAATTCATCTGACACCCGAAAACACAAACCCCAAAACTGTCAGAAATGGAACTTTTGGGCCATCGTGTGGTGTGGGTTTGGCAATTTCTACAGGGCAACTTCGACGTCGATAAATTACGAAACTGGACTCCCTGGAAAGCTTGGCAAGTCTACTTTGCAGATAAATTATCACCGCCCGCAGAAAAATTCATCTGACACCCGAAAACACAAAAACCCCAAAACTGTCCGAAATGGAACTTTTGGGCCATCGTGTGGTGTGGGATTTGACAATTTCTACAGGGCAACGTCGACGTCGATAAATTATGAAACTGGACTCCCTGGAAAGCTTGGCAAGTCTACTTTGCAGATAAATTATCACCGCGCGCAGAAAAATTCATCTGACACCCGAAAACACAAAAACCCCAAAACTGTCCGAAATGAACTTTTGGGCCATCGTGTGGTGTGGGTTTGCCAATTTCTACAGGGCAACGTTGACGTCGATAAATTACGAAACTGGACTCCCTGGAAAGCTTGGCAAGTCTACTTTGCAGATAAATTATCACCGCGCGCAGAAAAATTCATCTGACACCCGAAAACACAAACCCCAAAACTGTCAGAAATGGAACTTTTGGGCCATCGTGTGGTGTGGGTTTGGCAATTTCTACAGGGCAACTTCGACGTCGATAAATTACGAAACTGGACTCCCTGGAAAGCTTGGCAAGTCTACTTTGCAGATAAATTATCACCGCCCGCAGAAAAATTCATCTGACACCCGAAAACACAAAAACCCCAAAACTGTCCGAAATGAACTTTTGGGCCATCGTGTGGTGTGGGTTTGCCAATTTCTACAGGGCAACGTCGACGTCGATAAATTACGAAACTGGACTCCCTGGAAAGCTTGGCAAGTCTACTTTACAGATAAATTATCACCGCGCGCAGAAAAATTCATCTGACACCCGAAAACACAAAAACCCCAAAACTGTCCGAAATGGAAATTTTGGGCCATCGTGTGGTGTGGGTTTGGCAATTTCTACAGCGCAACGTCGACGTCGATAAATTATGAAACTGGACTCCCTGGAAAGCTTGGGAAGTCTACTTTGCAGATAAATTATCACCGCGCGCAGAAAAATTCATCTGACACCCGAAAACAGAAAAATCCAAAAACTGTCCGAAATGGAACTTTTGGGCCATCGTGTGGTGTGGGTTTGGCAATTTCTACAGGGCAACGTCGACGTCGATAAATTACGAAACTGGACTCCCTGGAAAGCTTGGCAAGTCTACTTTGCAGATAAATTATCACCGCCCGCAGAAAAATTCATCTGACACCCGAAAACACAAAAACCCCAAAACTGTCCGAAATGGAACTTTTGGGCCATCGTGTGGTGTGGGATTTGACAATTTCTACAGGGCAACGTCGACGTCGATAAATTAGGAAACTGGACTCCCTGGAAAGCTTGGCAAGTCTACTTTGCAGATAAATTATCACCGGCCGCAGAAAAATTCATCTGACACCCGAAAACACAAAAACCCCAAAACTGTGCGGAATGGAACTTTTGGGCCATCGTGTGGTGTGGGATTTGACAATTTCTACAGGGCAACGTCGACGTCGATAAATTAGGAAACTGGACTCCCTGGAAAGCTTGGCAAGTCTACTTTGCAGATAAATTATCACCGCGCGCAGAAAAATTCATCTGACACCCGAAAACAGAAAAATCCAAAAACTGTCCGAAATGAACTTTTGGGCCATCGTGTGGTGTGGGTTTGGCAATTTCTACAGGGCAACGTCGACGTCGATAAATTACGAAACTGGACTCCCTGGAAAGCTTGGCAAGTCTACTTTACACATAAATTATCACCGGCCGCAGAAAAATTCATCCGACACCCGAAAACAGAAAAATCCAAAAACTGTCCGGAATGGAACTACTGGGCCATCAAGTGGTATGGGTTTGGCAATTTCTACAGGGCAACGTCGACGTCGATAAATTACGAAACTGGACTCCCTGGAAAGCTTGGCAAGTCTACTTTGCAGATAAATTATCACCGGCCGCAGAAAAATTCATCCGACACCCGAAAACAGAAAAATCCAAAAACTGTCCGGAATGGAACTTTTGGGCCATCGTGTGGTGTGGGTTTGGAAATTTCTACAGGGCAACGTCGACGTCGATAAATTACGAAACTGGACTCCCTGGAAAGCTTGGCAAGTCTACTTTGCAGATAAATTATCACCGCGCGCAGAAAAATTCATCTGACACCCGAAAACAGAAAAATCCAAAAACTGTCCGAAATGAACTTTTGGGCCATCGTGTGGTGTGGGTTTGCCAATTTCTACAGGGCAACGTCGACGTCGATAAATTACGAAACTGGACTCCCTGGAAAGCTTGGCAAGTCTACTTTGCAGATAAATTATCACCGCTCGCAGAAAAATTCATCTGACACCCGAAAACACAAAAACCCCAAAACTGTCCGAAATAGAACTTTTGGGCCATCGTGTGGTGTGGGTTTTGACAATTTCTACAGGGCAACGTCGAGGTCGATAAATTATGAAACTAGACTCCCTGGAAAGCTTGGCAAGTCTACTTTACAGATAAATTATCACGGCCGCAGAAAAATTCATCTGACACCCGAAAACACAAAAACCCCAAAACTGTCCGAAATGGAAATTTTGGGCCATCGTGTGGTGTGGGTTTGGCAATTTCTACAGCGCAACGTCGACGTCGTTAAATTATGAAACTACACTCCCTGGAAACCTTGGCAAGTCTACTTTGCAGATAAATTATCACCGGCCGCAGAAAAATTCATCCGACACCCGAAAACAGAAAAATCCAAAAACTGTCCGAAATGGAACTTTTGGGCCATCGTGTGGTGTGGGTTTGGCAATTTCTACAGGGCAACGTCGAGGTCGATAAATTATGAAACTAGACTCCCTGGAAACCTTGGCAAGTCTACTTTGCAGATAAATTATCACCGGCCGCAGAAAAATTCGTCCGACACCCGAAAACAGAAAAATCCAAAAACTGTCCGGAATGGAACTTCTGGGCCATCGTGTGGTGTGGGTTTGGCAATTTCTACAGGGCAACGTCGACGTCGATAAATTATGAAACTAGACTCCCTGGAAAGCTTGGCAAGTCTACTTTGCAGATAAATTATCACCGGCCGCAGAAAAATTCCTCCGACACCCGAAAACAGAAAAATCCAAAAACTGTCCGGAATGGAACTTTTGGGCCATCGTGTGGTGTGGGTTTGGAAATTTCTACAGGGCAACATCGACGTCGATAAATTACGAAACTGGACTCCCTGCAAACCTTGGCAAGTCTACTTTGCAGATAAATTATCACCGGCCGCAGAAAAATTCATCCGACACACGAAAACAGAAAAATCCAAAAACTGTCCGGAATGGAACTACTGGGCCATCAAGTGGTGTGGGTTTGGCAATTTCTACAGGGCAACGTCGACGTCGATAAATTAGGAAACTAGACTCCCTGGAAAGCTTGGCAAGTCTACTTTGCAGATAAATTATCACCGGCCGCAGAAAAATTCATCCGACACCCAAAAACAGAAAAATCCAAAAACTGTCCGGAATGGAACTTCTGGGCCATCGTGTGGTGTGGGTTTGGAAATTTCTACAGGGCAACGTCGACGTCGATAAATTACGAAACTGGACTCCCTGGAAACCTTGGCAAGTCTACTTTGCAGATAAATTATCACCGGCCGCAGAAAAATTCATCCGACACACGAAAACAGAAAAATCCAAAAACTGTCCGGAATGGAACTACTGGGCCATCAAGTGGTGTGGGTTTGGCAATTTCTACAGGGCAACGTCGACGTCGATAAATTATGAAACTAGACTCCCTGGAAAGCTTGGCAAGTCTACTTTGCAGATAAATTATCACCGGCCGCAGAAAAACTCATCCGACACCCGAAAACAGAAAAATCCAAAAACTGTCCGGAATGGAACTTTTGGGCCATCGTGTGGTGTGGGTTTGGAAATTTCTACAGGGCAACGTCGACGTCGATAAATTACGAAACTGGACTCCCTGGAAACCTTGGCAAGTCTACTTTGCAGATAAATTATCACCGGCCGCAGAAAAATTCATCCGACACCCGAAAACAGAAAAATCCAAAAACTGTCCGGAATGAAACTACTGGGCCATCAAGTGGTGTGGGTTTGGCAATTTCTACAGGGCAACGTCGATGTCGATAAATTATGAAACTAGACTCCCTGGAAAGCTTGGCAAGTCTACTTTGCAGATAAATTATCACCGCCCGCAGAAAAATTCATCCGACACCCGAAAACAGAAAAATCCAAAAGCTGTGCGGAATAGAACTTCTGGGCCATCGTGTGGTGTGGGTTTGGCAATTTCTACAGGGCAACGTCGACGTCGATAAATTAGGAAACTGGACTCCCTGGAAAGCTTGGCAAGTCTACTTTGCAGATAAATTATCACCGCCCGCAGAAAAATTCATCTGACACCCGAAAACACAAAAACCCCAAAACTGTCCGAAATAGAACTTTTGGGCCATCGTGTGGTGTGGGTTTTGACAATTTCTACAGGGCAACGTCGACGTCGATAAATTACGAAACTGGACTTCCTGGAAAGCTTGGCAAGTCTACTTTACAGATAAATTATCACCGCGCGCAGAAAAATTCATCTGACACCCGAAAACACAAAAACCCCAAAACTGTCCGAAATGGAAATTTTGGGCCATCGTGTGGTGTGGGTTTGGCAATTTCTACAGCGCAACGTCGACGTCGATAAATTATGAAACTGGACTCCCTGGAAAGCTTGGTAAGTCTACTTTGCAGATAAATTATCACCGCGCGCAGAAAAATTCATCTGACACCCGAAAACACAAACCCCAAAACTGTCAGAAATGGAACTTTTGGGCCATCGTGTGGTGTGGGTTTGGCAATTTCTACAGGGCAACTTCGACGTCGATAAATTACGAAACTGGACTCCCTGGAAAGCTTGGCAAGTCTACTTTGCAGATAAATTATCACCGCCCGCAGAAAAATTCATCTGACACCCGAAAACACAAAAACCCCAAAACTGTCCGGAATGGAACTTTTGGGCCATCGTGTGGTGTGGGTTTGGAAATTTCTACAGGGCAACGTCGACGTCGATAAATTACGAAACTGGACTCCCTGGAAAGCTTGGCAAGTCTACTTTGCAGATAAATTATCACCGCGCGCAGAAAAATTCATCTGACACCCGAAAACAGAAAAATCCAAAAACTGTCCGAAATGAACTTTTGGGCCATCGTGTGGTGTGGGTTTGCCAATTTCTACAGGGCAACGTCGACGTCGATAAATTACGAAACTGGACTCCCTGGAAAGCTTGGCAAGTCTACTTTGCAGATAAATTATCACCGCTCGCAGAAAAATTCATCTGACACCCGAAAACACAAAAACCCCAAAACTGTCCGAAATAGAACTTTTGGGCCATCGTGTGGTGTGGGTTTTGACAATTTCTACAGGGCAACGTCGACGTCGATAAATTACGAAACTGGACTTCCTGGAAAGCTTGGCAAGTCTACTTTACAGATAAATTATCACCGCGCGCAGAAAAATTCATCTGACACCCGAAAACACAAAAACCCCAAAACTGTCCGAAATGGAAATTTTGGGCCATCGTGTGGTGTGGGTTTGGCAATTTCTACAGCGCAACGTCGACGTCGATAAATTATGAAACTGGACTCCCTGGAAAGCTTGGTAAGTCTACTTTGCAGATAAATTATCACCGCGCGCAGAAAAATTCATCTGACACCCGAAAACACAAACCCCAAAACTGTCAGAAATGGAACTTTTGGGCCATCGTGTGGTGTGGGTTTGGCAATTTCTACAGGGCAACTTCGACGTCGATAAATTACGAAACTGGACTCCCTGGAAAGCTTGGCAAGTCTACTTTGCAGATAAATTATCACCGCCCGCAGAAAAATTCATCTGACACCCGAAAACACAAAAACCCCAAAACTGTCCGAAATGGAACTTTTGGGCCATCGTGTGGTGTGGGTTTGGCAATTTCTACAGCGCAACATCGACGTCGATAAATTATGAAACTGGACTCCCTGGAAAGCTTGGTAAGTCTACTTTGCAGATAAATTATCACCGCGCGCAGAAAAATTCATCTGACACCCGAAAACACAAACCCCAAAACTGTCAGAAATGGAACTTTTGGGCCATCGTGTGGTGTGGGTTTGGCAATTTCTACAGGGCAACTTCGACGTCGATAAATTACGAAACTGGACTCCCTGGAAAGCTTGGCAAGTCTACTTTGCAGATAAATTATCACCGCCCGCAGAAAAATTCATCTGACACCCGAAAACACAAAAACCCCAAAACTGTCAGAAATGGAACTTTTGGGCCATCGTGTGGTGTGGGATTTGACAATTTCTACAGGGCAACGTCGACGTCGATAAATTACGAAACTGGACTCCCTGGAAAGCTTGGCAAGTCTACTTTGCAGATAAATTATCACCGCGCGCAGAAAAATTCATCTGACACCCGAAAACACAAAAACCCCAAAACTGTCCGAAATGAACTTTTGGGCCATCGTGTGGTGTGGGTTTGGCAATTTCTACAGCGCAACGTCGACGTCGATAAATTATGAAACTAGACTCCCTGGAAAGCTTGGCAAGTCTACTTTGCAGATAAATTATCACCGCGCGCAGAAAAATTCATCTGACACCCGAAAACACAAAAACCCCAAAACTGTCCGAAATGGAAATTTTGGGCCATCGTGTGGTGTGGGTTTGGCAATTTCTACAGCGCAACGTCGACGTCGATAAATTATGAAACTGGACTCCCTGGAAAGCTTGGCAAGTCTACTTTGCAGATAAATTATCACCGCGCGCAGAAAAATTCATCTGACACCCGAAAACACAAAAACCCCAAAACTGTCCGAAATGGAACTTTTGGGCCATCGTGTGGTGTGGGTTTGGCAATTTCTACAGCGCAACTTCGACGTCGATAAATTATGAAACTGGACTCCCTGGAAAGCTTGGCAAGTCTACTTTGCAGATAAATTATCACCGCCCGCAGAAAAATTCATCTGACACCCGAAAACACAAAAACCCCAAAACTGTCCGAAATGGAACTTTTGGGCCATCGTGTGGTGTGGGTTTGGCAATTTCTACAGCGCAACGTCGACGTCGATAAATTATGAAACTGGACTCCCTGGAAAGCTTGGCAAGTCTAATTTGCAGATAAATTATCACCGCGCGCAGAAAAATTCATCCGACACCCGAAAAAACAAAAACCCCAAAACTGTCCGAAATAGAACTTTTGGGCCATCGTGTGGTGTGGGTTTTGACAATTTCTACAGGGCAACGTCGATGTCGATAAATTACGAAACTGGACTTCCTGGAAAGCTTGGCAAGTCTACTTTGCAGATAAATTATCACCGCCCGCAGAAAAATTCATCTGACACCCGAAAACACAAAAACCCCAAAACTGTCCGAAATGGAACTTTTGGGCCATCGTGTGGTGTGGGTTTTGACAATTTCTACAGGGCAACGTCGACGTCGATAAATTACGAAACTGGACTTCCTGGAAAGCTTGGCAAGTCTACTTTACAGATAAATTATCACCGCGCGCAGAAAAATTCATCTGACACCCGAAAACACAAAAACCCCAAAACTGTCCGAAATGGACTTTTGGGCCATCGTGTGGTGTGGGTTTGCCAATTTCTACAGGGCAACGTCGACGTCGATAAATTACGAAACTGGACTCCCTGGAAAGCTTGGCAAGTCTACTTTGCAGATAAATTATCACCGCTCGCAGAAAAATTCATCTGACACCCGAAAACACAAAAACCCCAAAACTGTCCGAAATAGAACTTTTGGGCCATCGTGTGGTGTGGGTTTGGCAATTTCTACAGCGCAACGTCGACGTCGATAAATTATGAAACTGGACTCCCTGGAAAGCTTGGCAAGTCTACTTTGCAGATAAATTATCACCGCGCGCAGAAAAATTCATCTGACACCCGAAAAAACACAAACCCCAAAACTGTCAGAAATGGAAATTTTGGGCCATCGTGTGGTGTGGGTTTGGCAATTTCTACAGCGCAACGTCGACGTCGATAAATTATGAAACTGGACTCCCTGGAAAGCTTGGCAAGTCTACTTTGCAGATAAATTATCACCGCTCGCAGAAAAATTCATCTGACACCCGAAAACACAAAAACCCCAAAACTGCCCGAAATGGAACTTTTGGGCCATCGTGTGGTGTGGGTTTGGCAATTTCTACAGGGCAACGTCGACGTCGATAAATTACGAAACTGGACTCCCTGGAAAGCTTGGCAAGTCTACTTTGCAGATAAATTATCACCGCGCGCAGAAAAATTCATCTGACACCCGAAAACACAAACCCCAAAACTGTCAGAAATGGAAATTTTGGGCCATCGTGTGGTGTGGGTTTGGCAATTTCTACAGGGCAACGTCGACGTCGATAAATTACGAAACTGGACTCCCTGGAAAGCTTGGCAAGTCTACTTTGCAGATAAATTATCACCGCGCGCAGAAAAATTCATCTGACACCCGAAAACAGAAAAATCCAAAAACTGTCCGAAATGAAACTTTTGGGCCATCGTGTGGTGTGGGTTTGGCAATTTTTACAGCGCAACGTCGACGTCGATAAATTACGAAACTGGACTCCCTGGAAAGCTTGGCAAGTCTACTTTGCAGATAAATTATCACCGGCCGCAGAAAAATTCATCCGACACCCGAAAAAACAAAAATCCAAAAACTGTCCGGAATGGAACTTTTGGGCCATCGTGTGGTGTGGGTTTGGCAATTTCTACAGGGCAACGTCGACGTCGATAAATTATGAAACTGGACTCCCTGGAAAGCTTGGCAAGTCTACTTTGCAGATAAATTATCACCGCTCGCAGAAAAATTCATCTGACACCCGAAAACACAAAAACCCCAAAACTGTCCGAAATGGAACTTTTGGGCCATCGTGTGGTGTGGGTTTTGACAATTCCTACAGGGCAACGTCGACGTCGATAAATTACGAAACTGGACTTCCTGGAAAGCTTGGCAAGTCTACTTTACAGATAAATTATCACCGCGCGCAGAAAAATTCATCTGACACCCGAAAACACAAAAACCCCAAAACTGTCCGAAATGAACTTTTGGGCCATCGTGTGGTGTGGGTTTGCCAATTTCTACAGGGCAACGTCGACGTCGATAAATTACGAAACTGGACTCCCTGGAAAGCTTGGCAAGTCTACTTTGCAGATAAATTATCACCGCCCGCAGAAAAATTCATCTGACACCCGAAAACACAAAAACCCCAAAACTGTCCGAAATGGAACTTTTGGGCCATCGTGTGGTGTGGGTTTTGACAATTTCTACAGGGCAACGTCGACGTCGATAAATTACGAAACTGGACTTCCTGGAAAGCTTGGCAAGTCTACTTTACAGATAAATTATCACCGCGTGCAGAAAAATTCATCTGACACCCGAAAACACAAAAACCCCAAAACTGCCCGAAATGGAACTTTTGGGCCATCGTGTGGTGTGGGTTTGGCAATTTCTACAGGGCAATGTCGACGTCGATAAATTATAAAACTGGACTCCCTGGAAAGCTTGGCAAGTCTACTTTGCAGATAAATTATCACCGCTCGCAGAAAAATTCATCTGACACCCGAAAACACAAACCCCAAAACTGTCAGAAATGGAACTTTTGGGCCATCGTGTGGTGTGGGTTTGGCAATTTCTACAGGGCAACGTCGACGTCGATAAATTACGAAACTGGACTCCCTGGAAAGCTTGGCAAGTCTACTTTACACATAAATTATCACCGCGCGCAGAAAAATTCATCTGACACCCGAAAACACAAAAACCCCAAAACTGCCCGAAATGGAACTTTTGGGCCATCGTGTGGTGTGGGTTTGGCAATTTCTACAGGGCAACGTCGACGTCGATAAATTACGAAACTGGACTCCCTGGAAAGCTTGGCAAGTCTACTTTGCAGATAAATTATCACCGCCCGCAGAAAAATTCATCTGACACCCGAAAACACAAAAACCCCAAAACTGTCCGAAATGGAACTTTTGGGCCATCGTGTGGTGTGGGATTTGACAATTTCTACAGGGCAACGTCGACGTCGATAAATTACGAAACTGGACTCCCTGGAAAGCTTGGCAAGTCTACTTTGCAGATAAATTATCACCGCCCGCAGAAAAATTCATCTGACACCCGAAAACACAAAAACCCCAAAACTGTCCGGAATGGAACTTTTGGGCCATCGTGTGGTGTGGGATTTGACAATTTCTACAGGGCAACGTCGACGTCGATAAATTATGAAACTGGACTCCCTGGAAAGCTTGGCAAGTCTACTTTGCAGATAAATTATCACCGCCCGCAGAAAAATTCATCTGACACCCGAAAACACAAAAACCCCAAAACTGTCCGGAATGGAACTTTTGGGCCATCGTGTGGTGTGGGATTTGACAATTTCTACAGGGCAACGTCGACGTCGATAAATTATGAAACTGGACTCCCTGGAAAGCTTGGCAAGTCTACTTTGCAGATAAATTATCACCGCGCGCAGAAAAATTCATCTGACACCCGAAAACAGAAAAATCCAAAAACTGTCCGAAATGAACTTTTGGGCCATCGTGTGGTGTGGGTTTGGCAATTTCTACAGGGCAACGTCGACGTCGATAAATTACGAAACTGGACTCCCTGGAAAGCTTGGCAAGTCTACTTTACACATAAATTATCACCGGCCGCAGAAAAATTCATCCGACACCCGAAAACAGAAAAATCCAAAAACTGTCCGGAATGGAACTACTGGGCCATCAAGTGGTATGGGTTTGGCAATTTCTACAGGGCAACGTCGACGTCGATAAATTACGAAACTGGACTCCCTGGAAAGCTTGGCAAGTCTACTTTGCAGATAAATTATCACCGGCCGCAGAAAAATTCATCCGACACCCGAAAACAGAAAAATCCAAAAACTGTCCGGAATGGAACTTTTGGGCCATCGTGTGGTGTGGGTTTGGAAATTTCTACAGGGCAACGTCGACGTCGATAAATTACGAAACTGGACTCCCTGGAAAGCTTGGCAAGTCTACTTTGCAGATAAATTATCACCGCGCGCAGAAAAATTCATCTGACACCCGAAAACAGAAAAATCCAAAAACTGTCCGAAATGAACTTTTGGGCCATCGTGTGGTGTGGGTTTGCCAATTTCTACAGGGCAACGTCGACGTCGATAAATTACGAAACTGGACTCCCTGGAAAGCTTGGCAAGTCTACTTTGCAGATAAATTATCACCGCTCGCAGAAAAATTCATCTGACACCCGAAAACACAAAAACCCCAAAACTGTCCGAAATGGAACTTTTGGGCCATCGTGTGGTGTGGGTTTTGACAATTCCTACAGGGCAACGTCGACGTCGATAAATTACGAAACTGGACTTCCTGGAAAGCTTGGCAAGTCTACTTTACAGATAAATTATCACCGCGCGCAGAAAAATTCATCTGACACCCGAAAACACAAAAACCCCAAAACTGTCCGAAATGAACTTTTGGGCCATCGTGTGGTGTGGGTTTGCCAATTTCTACAGGGCAACGTCGACGTCGATAAATTACGAAACTGGACTCCCTGGAAAGCTTGGCAAGTCTACTTTGCAGATAAATTATCACCGCCCGCAGAAAAATTCATCTGACACCCGAAAACACAAAAACCCCAAAACTGTCCGAAATGGAACTTTTGGGCCATCGTGTGGTGTGGGTTTTGACAATTTCTACAGGGCAACGTCGACGTCGATAAATTACGAAACTGGACTTCCTGGAAAGCTTGGCAAGTCTACTTTACAGATAAATTATCACCGCGCGCAGAAAAATTCATCTGACACCCGAAAACACAAAAACCCCAAAACTGCCCGAAATGGAACTTTTGGGCCATCGTGTGGTGTGGGTTTGGCAATTTCTACAGGGCAATGTCGACGTCGATAAATTATAAAACTGGACTCCCTGGAAAGCTTGGCAAGTCTACTTTGCAGATAAATTATCACCGCTCGCAGAAAAATTCATCTGACACCCGAAAACACAAACCCCAAAACTGTCAGAAATGGAACTTTTGGGCCATCGTGTGGTGTGGGTTTGGCAATTTCTACAGGGCAACGTCGACGTCGATAAATTACGAAACTGGACTCCCTGGAAAGCTTGGCAAGTCTACTTTACACATAAATTATCACCGCGCGCAGAAAAATTCATCTGACACCCGAAAACACAAAAACCCCAAAACTGCCCGAAATGGAACTTTTGGGCCATCGTGTGGTGTGGGTTTGGCAATTTCTACAGGGCAACGTCGACGTCGATAAATTACGAAACTGGACTCCCTGGAAAGCTTGGCAAGTCTACTTTGCAGATAAATTATCACCGCCCGCAGAAAAATTCATCTGACACCCGAAAACACAAAAACCCCAAAACTGTCCGAAATGGAACTTTTGGGCCATCGTGTGGTGTGGGATTTGACAATTTCTACAGGGCAACGTCGACGTCGATAAATTACGAAACTGGACTCCCTGGAAAGCTTGGCAAGTCTACTTTGCAGATAAATTATCACCGCCCGCAGAAAAATTCATCTGACACCCGAAAACACAAAAACCCCAAAACTGTCCGGAATGGAACTTTTGGGCCATCGTGTGGTGTGGGATTTGACAATTTCTACAGGGCAACGTCGACGTCGATAAATTATGAAACTGGACTCCCTGGAAAGCTTGGCAAGTCTACTTTGCAGATAAATTATCACCGCCCGCAGAAAAATTCATCTGACACCCGAAAACACAAAAACCCCAAAACTGTCCGGAATGGAACTTTTGGGCCATCGTGTGGTGTGGGATTTGACAATTTCTACAGGGCAACGTCGACGTCGATAAATTATGAAACTGGACTCCCTGGAAAGCTTGGCAAGTCTACTTTGCAGATAAATTATCACCGCGCGCAGAAAAATTCATCTGACACCCGAAAACAGAAAAATCCAAAAACTGTCCGAAATGAACTTTTGGGCCATCGTGTGGTGTGGGTTTGGCAATTTCTACAGGGCAACGTCGACGTCGATAAATTACGAAACTGGACTCCCTGGAAAGCTTGGCAAGTCTACTTTACACATAAATTATCACCGGCCGCAGAAAAATTCATCCGACACCCGAAAACAGAAAAATCCAAAAACTGTCCGGAATGGAACTACTGGGCCATCAAGTGGTATGGGTTTGGCAATTTCTACAGGGCAACGTCGACGTCGATAAATTACGAAACTGGACTCCCTGGAAAGCTTGGCAAGTCTACTTTGCAGATAAATTATCACCGGCCGCAGAAAAATTCATCCGACACCCGAAAACAGAAAAATCCAAAAACTGTCCGGAATGGAACTTTTGGGCCATCGTGTGGTGTGGGTTTGGAAATTTCTACAGGGCAACGTCGACGTCGATAAATTACGAAACTGGACTCCCTGGAAAGCTTGGCAAGTCTACTTTGCAGATAAATTATCACCGCGCGCAGAAAAATTCATCTGACACCCGAAAACAGAAAAATCCAAAAACTGTCCGAAATGAACTTTTGGGCCATCGTGTGGTGTGGGTTTGCCAATTTCTACAGGGCAACATCGACGTCGATAAATTACGAAACTGGACTCCCTGGAAAGCTTGGCAAGTCTACTTTGCAGATAAATTATCACCGCTCGCAGAAAAATTCATCTGACACCCGAAAACACAAAAACCCCAAAACTGTCCGAAATAGAACTTTTGGGCCATCGTGTGGTGTGGGTTTTGACAATTTCTACAGGGCAACGTCGACGTCGATAAATTACGAAACTGGACTTCCTGGAAAGCTTGGCAAGTCTACTTTACAGATAAATTATCACCGCGCGCAGAAAAATTCATCTGACACCCGAAAACACAAAAACCCCAAAACTGCCCGAAATGGAACTTTTGGGCCATCGTGTGGTGTGGGTTTGGCAATTTCTACAGGGCAACGTCGACGTCGATAAATTACGAAACTGGACTCCCTGGAAAGCTTGGCAAGTCTACTTTGCAGATAAATTATCACCGCTCGCAGAAAAATTCATCTGACACCCGAAAACACAAAAACCCCAAAACTGTCCGAAATGGAACTTTTGGGCCATCGTATGGTGTGGGATTTGACAATTTCTACAGGGCAACGTCGACGTCGATAAATTACGAAACTGGACTTCCTGGAAAGCTTGGCAAGTCTACTTTACAGATAAATTATCACCGCGCGCAGAAAAATTCATCTGACACCCGAAAACACAAAAACCCCAAAACTGCCCGAAATGGAACTTTTGGGCCATCGTGTGGTGTGGGTTTGGCAATTTCTACAGGGCAACGTCGACGTCGAT
Source organism: Leucaena leucocephala (assembly GCA_037074615.1). Classification (NCBI taxonomy): domain Eukaryota; kingdom Viridiplantae; phylum Streptophyta; class Magnoliopsida; order Fabales; family Fabaceae; genus Leucaena; species Leucaena leucocephala. Next base: position 318,475 of record CM073525.1, read on the forward strand.
AAATTACGAAACTGGACTCCCTGGAAAGCTTGGCAAGTCTACTTTGCAGATAAATTATCACCGCTCGCAGAAAAATTCATCTGACACCCGAAAATACAAAAACCCCAAAACTGTCCGAAATGGAACTTTTGGGCCATCGTGTGGTGTGGGTTTGTCAATTTCTACAGGGCAACGTCGACGTCGATAAATTACGAAACTGGACTCCCTGGAAAGCTTGGCAAGTCTACTTTGCAGATAAATTATCACCGCGCGCAGAAAAATTCATCTGACACCCGAAAAAACAAAAACCCCAAAACTGTCCGAAATGGAAATTTTGGGCCATCGTGTGGTGTGGGTTTGGCAATTTCTACAGGGCAACGTCGACGTCGATAAATTACGAAACTGGACTCCCTGGAAAGCTTGGCAAGTCTACTTTGCAGATAAATTATCACCGCTCGCAGAAAAATTCATCTGACACCCGAAAATACAAAAACCCCAAAACTGTCCGAAATGGAACTTTTGGGCCATCGTGTGGTGTGGGTTTGTCAATTTCTACAGGGCAACGTCGACGTCGATAAATTACGAAACTGGACTCCCTGGAAAGCTTGGCAAGTCTACTTTGCAGATAAATTATCACCGCGCGCAGAAAAATTCATCTGACACCCGAAAAAACAAAAACCCCAAAACTGTCCGAAATGGAAATTTTGGGCCATCGTGTGGTGTGGGTTTGGCAATTTCTACAGCGCAATGTCGACGTCGATAAATTATAAAACTGGACTCCCTGGAAAGCTTGGCAAGTCTACTTTGCAGATAAATTATCACCGCTCGCAGAAAAATTCATCTGACACCCGAAAACACAAACCCCAAAACTGTCAGAAATGGAACTTTTGGGCCATCGTGTGGTGTGGGTTTGGCAATTTCTACAGGGCAACGTCGACGTCGATAAATTACGAAACTGGACTCCCTGGAAAGCTTGGCAAGTCTACTTTACACATAAATTATCACCGCGCGCAGAAAAATTCATCTGACACCCGAAAACACAAAAACCCCAAAACTGCCCGAAATGGAACTTTTGGGCCATCGTGTGGTGTGGGTTTGGCAATTTCTACAGGGCAACGTCGACGTCGATAAATTACGAAACTGGACTCCCTGGAAAGCTTGGCAAGTCTACTTTGCAGATAAATTATCACCGCCCGCAGAAAAATTCATCTGACACCCGAAAACACAAAAACCCCAAAACTGTCCGAAATGGAACTTTTGGGCCATCGTGTGGTGTGGGATTTGACAATTTCTACAGGGCAACGTCGACGTCGATAAATTACGAAACTGGACTCCCTGGAAAGCTTGGCAAGTCTACTTTGCAGATAAATTATCACCGCCCGCAGAAAAATTCATCTGACACCCGAAAACACAAAAACCCCAAAACTGTCCGGAATGGAACTTTTGGGCCATCGTGTGGTGTGGGATTTGACAATTTCTACAGGGCAACGTCGACGTCGATAAATTATGAAACTGGACTCCCTGGAAAGCTTGGCAAGTCTACTTTGCAGATAAATTATCACCGCCCGCAGAAAAATTCATCTGACACCCGAAAACACAAAAACCCCAAAACTGTCCGGAATGGAACTTTTGGGCCATCGTGTGGTGTGGGATTTGACAATTTCTACAGGGCAACGTCGACGTCGATAAATTATGAAACTGGACTCCCTGGAAAGCTTGGCAAGTCTACTTTGCAGATAAATTATCACCGCGCGCAGAAAAATTCATCTGACACCCGAAAACAGAAAAATCCAAAAACTGTCCGAAATGAACTTTTGGGCCATCGTGTGGTGTGGGTTTGGCAATTTCTACAGGGCAACGTCGACGTCGATAAATTACGAAACTGGACTCCCTGGAAAGCTTGGCAAGTCTACTTTGCAGATAAATTATCACCGGCCGCAGAAAAATTCATCCGACACCCGAAAACAGAAAACCCCAAAACTGTCCGGAATGGAACTTTTGGGCCATCGTGTGGTGTGGGATTTGACAATTTCTACAGGGCAACGTCGACGTCCATAAATTATGAAACTGGACTCCCTGGAAAGCTTGGCAAGTCTACTTTGCAGATAAATTATCACCGCGCGCAGAAAAATTCATCTGACACCCGAAAACAGAAAAATCCAAAAACTGTCCGGAATGGAACTTGTGGGCCATCGTGTGGTGTGGGTTTGGCAATTTCTACAGGGCAACGTCGACGTCGATAAATTATGAAACTGGACTCCCTGGAAACCTTGGCAAGTCTACTTTGCAGATAAATTATCACCGGCCGCAGAAAAATTCATCCGACACCCGAAAACAGAAAAATCCAAAAACTGTCCGGAATGGAACTACTGGGCCATCAAGTGGTATGGGTTTGGCAATTTCTACAGGGCAACGTCGACGTCGATAAATTACGAAACTGGACTCCCTGGAAAGCTTGGCAAGTCTACTTTGCAGATAAATTATCACCGGCCGCAGAAAAATTCATCCGACACCCGAAAACAGAAAAATCCAAAAACTGTCCGGAATGGAACTTTTGGGCCATCGTGTGGTGTGGGTTTGGAAATTTCTACAGGGCAACGTCGACGTCGATAAATTACGAAACTGGACTCCCTGGAAAGCTTGGCAAGTCTACTTTGCAGATAAATTATCACCGCGCGCAGAAAAATTCATCTGACACCCGAAAACAGAAAAATCCAAAAACTGTCCGAAATGAACTTTTGGGCCATCGTGTGGTGTGGGTTTGCCAATTTCTACAGGGCAACGTCGACGTCGATAAATTACGAAACTGGACTCCCTGGAAAGCTTGGCAAGTCTACTTTGCAGATAAATTATCACCGCTCGCAGAAAAATTCATCTGACACCCGAAAACACAAAAACCCCAAAACTGTCCGAAATAGAACTTTTGGGCCATCGTGTGGTGTGGGTTTTGACAATTTCTACAGGGCAACGTCGACGTCGATAAATTACGAAACTGGACTTCCTGGAAAGCTTGGCAAGTCTACTTTACAGATAAATTATCACCGCGCGCAGAAAAATTCATCTGACACCCGAAAACACAAAAACCCCAAAACTGCCCGAAATGGAACTTTTGGGCCATCGTGTGGTGTGGGTTTGGCAATTTCTACAGGGCAACGTCGACGTCGATAAATTACGAAACTGGACTCCCTGGAAAGCTTGGCAAGTCTACTTTGCAGATAAATTATCACCGCTCGCAGAAAAATTCATCTGACACCCGAAAACACAAAAACCCCAAAACTGTCCGAAATGGAACTTTTGGGCCATCGTATGGTGTGGGATTTGACAATTTCTACAGGGCAACGTCGACGTCGATAAATTACGAAACTGGACTCCCTGGAAAGCTTGGCAAGTCTACTTTACAGATAAATTATCACCGCGCGCAGAAAAATTCATCTGACACCCGAAAACACAAAAACCCCAAAACTGCCCGAAATGGAACTTTTGGGCCATCGTGTGGTGTGGGATTTGACAATTTCTACAGGGCAACGTCGACGTCGATAAATTAGGAAACTGGACTCCCTGGAAAGCTTGGCAAGTCTACTTTGCAGATAAATTATCACCGGCCGCAGAAAAATTCATCCGACACCCGAAAACAGAAAAATCCAAAAACTGTCCGGAATGGAACTTCTGGGCCATCGTGTGGTGTGGGTTTGGAAATTTCTACAGGGCAACGTCGACGTCGATAAATTACGAAACTGGACTCCCTGGAAACCTTGGCAAGTCTACTTTGCAGATAAATTATCACCGGCCGCAGAAAAATTCATCTGACACCCGAAAAAACAAAAACCCCAAAACTGTCCGAAATGGAAATTTTGGGCCATCGTGTGGTGTGGGTTTGGCAATTTCTACAGCGCAACGTCGACGTCGATAAATTATGAAACTGGACTCCCTGGAAAGCTTGGCAAGTCTACTTTGCAGATAAATTATCACCGCTCGCAGAAAAATTCATCTGACACCCGAAAACACAAAAACCCCAAAACTGCCCGAAATGGAACTTTTGGGCCATCGTGTGGTATGGGTTTGGCAATTTCTACAGGGCAACGTCGACGTCGATAAATTACGAAACTGGACTCCCTGGAAAGCTTGGCAAGTCTACTTTGCAGATAAATTATCACCGGCCGCAGAAAAATTCATCCGACACCCGAAAACAGAAAAATCCAAAAACTGTCCGGAATGGAACTTTTGGGCCATCGTGTGGTGTGGGTTTGGAAATTTCTACAGGGCAACGTCGACGTCGATAAATTACGAAACTGGACTCCCTGGAAAGCTTGGCAAGTCTACTTTGCAGATAAATTATCACCGGCCGCAGAAAAATTCATCCGACACCCGAAAACAGAAAAATCCAAAAACTGTCCGGAATGGAACTACTGGGCCATCAAGTGGTGTGGGTTTGGCAATTTCTACAGGGCAACGTCGACGTCGATAAATTACGAAACTGGACTCCCTGGAAAGCTTGGCAAGTCTACTTTGCAGATAAATTATCACCGCCCGCAGAAAAATTCATCTGACGCCCGAAAACACAAAAATCCCAAAACTGTCTGGAATAGAACTTTTGGGCCATCGTGTGGTGTGGGTTTGGCAATTTCTACAGGGCAACGTCGACGTCGATAAATTATGAAACTGGACTCCCTGGAAAGCTTGGCAAGTCTACTTTGCAGATAAATTATCACCGCTCGCAGAAAAATTCATCTGACACCCGAAAATACAAAAACCCCAAAACTGTCCGCAATGGAACTTTTGGGCCATCGTGTGGTGTGGGTTTGTCAATTTCTACAGGGCAACGTCGACGTCGATAAATTATGAAACTGGACTCCCTGGAAAGCTTGGCAAGTCTACTTTGCAGATAAATTATCACCGCCCGCAGAAAAATTCATCTGACGCCCGAAAACACAAAAATCCCAAAACTGTCTGGTATAGAACTTTTGGGCCATCGTGTGGTGTGGGTTTGGCAATTTCTACAGGGCAACGTCGACGTCGATAAATTATGAAACTGGACTCCCTGGAAAGCTTGGCAAGTCTACTTTGCAGATAAATTATCACCGCGCGCAGAAAAATTCATCTGACACTCGAAAACACAAAAACCCCAAAACTGTCCGAAATGGAACTTTTGGGCCATCGTGTGGTGTGGGTTTTGACAATTCCTACAGGGCAACGTCGACGTCGATAAATTACGAAACTGGACTTCCTGGAAAGCTTGGCAAGTCTACTTTACAGATAAATTATCACCGCGCGCAGAAAAATTCATCTGACACCCGAAAACACAAAAACCCCAAAACTGTCCGAAATGAACTTTTGGGCCATCGTGTGGTGTGGGTTTGCCAATTTCTACAGGGCAACGTCGACGTCGATAAATTACGAAACTGGACTCCCTGTAAAGCTTGGCAAGTCTACTTTGCAGATAAATTATCATCGGCCGCAGAAAAATTCATCCGACACCCGAAAACAGAAAAATCCAAAAACTGTCCGGAATGGAACTTTTGGGCCATCGTGTGGTGTGGGTTTGGCAATTTCTACAGGGCAACGTCGACGTCGATAAATTAGGAAACTGGACTCCCTGGAAAGCTTGGCAAGTCTACTTTGCAGATAAATTATCACCGGCCGCAGAAAAATTCATCCGACACCCAAAAACAGAAAAATCCAAAAACTGTCCGGAATGGAACTTTTGGGCCATCGTGTGGTGTGGGTTTGGAAATTTCTACAGGGCAACGTCGACGTCGATAAATTACGAAACTGGACTCCCTGGAAACCTTGGCAAGTCTACTTTGCAGATAAATTATCACCGGCAGCAGAAAAATTCATCCGACACACGAAAACAGAAAAATCCAAAAACTGTCCGGAATAGAACTACTGGGCCATCGTGTGGTGTGGGTTTGGCAATTTGTACAGGGCAACGTCGACGTCGTTAAATTATGAAACTAGACTCCCTGGAAAGCTTGGCAAGTCTACTTTGCAGATAAATTATCACCGGCCGCAGAAAAATTCATCCGACACCCGAAAACAGAAAAATCCAAAAACTGTCCGGAATGGAACTTCTGGGCCATCGTGTGGTGTGGGTTTGGCAATTTGTACAGGGCAACGTCGACGTCGTTAAATTATGAAACTAGACTCCCTGGAAAGCTTGGCAAGTCTACTTTGTAGATAAATTATCACCGGCCGCAGAAAAATTCATCTGACGCCCGAAAACAGAAAAATCCAAAAACTGTCCGGAATGGAACTTCTGGGTCATCGTGTGGTGTGGGTTTGAAAATTTCTACAGGGCAACGTCGACGTCGATAAATTATGAAACTAGACTCCCTGGAAAGCTTGGCAAGTCTACTTTGCAGATAAATTATCACCGGCCGCAGAAAAATTCATCCGACACCCGAAAACAGAAAAATCCAAAAACTGTCCGGAATGGAACTTCTGGGCCATCGTGTGGTGTGGGTTTGGAAATTTCTACAGGGCAACGTCGACGTCGATAAATTAGGAAACTGGACTCCCTGGAAAGCTTGGCAAGTCTACTTTGCAGATAAATTATCACCGGCCGCAGAAAAATTCATCCGACACCCGAAAACAGAAAAATCCAAAAACTGTCCGGAATGGAACTTCTGGGCCATCGTGTGGTGTGGGTTTGGCAATTTGTACAGGGCAACGTCGACGTCGTTAAATTATGAAACTAGACTCCCTGGAAAGCTTGGCAAGTCTACTTTGCAGATAAATTATCACCGGCAGCAGAAAAATTCATCCGACACACGAAAACAGAAAAATCCAAAAACTGTCCGGAATGGAACTACTGGGCCATCAAGTGGTGTGGGTTTGGCAATTTCTACAGGGCAACGTCGACGTCGATAAATTATGAAACTAGACTCCCTGGAAAGCTTGGCAAGTCTACTTTGCAGATAAATTATCACCGGCCGCAGAAAAACTCATCCGACACCCGAAAACAGAAAAATCCAAAAACTGTCCGGAATGGAACTTTTGGGCCATCGTGTGGTGTGGGTTTGGAAATTTCTACAGGGCAACGTCGACGTCGATAAATTACGAAACTGGACTCCCTGGAAACCTTGGCAAGTCTACTTTGCAGATAAATTATCACCGGCCGCAGAAAAATTCATCCGACACCCGAAAACAGAAAAATCCAAAAACTGTCCGGAATGGAACTACTGGGCCATCAAGTGGTGTGGGTTTGGCAATTTCTACAGGGCAACGTCGACGTCGATAAATTATGAAACTAGACTCCCTGGAAAGCTTGGCAAGTCTACTTTGCAGATAAATTATCACCGCCCGCAGAAAAATTCATCCGACACCCGAAAACAGAAAAATCCAAAAGCTGTGCGGAATGGAACTTCTGGGCCATCGTGTGGTGTGGGTTTGGCAATTTCTACAGGGCAACGTCGACGTCGATAAATTAGGAAACTGGACTCCCTGGAAAGCTTGGCAAGTCTACTTTGCAGATAAATTATCACCGCCCGCAGAAAAATTCATCTGACGCCCGAAAACACAAAAATCCCAAAACTGTCTGGAATAGAACTTTTGGGCCATCGTGTGGTGTTGGTTTGTCAATTTCTACAGGGCAACGTCGACGTCGATAAATTATGAAACTGGACTCCCTGGAAACCTTGGCAAGTCTACTTTGCAGATAAATTATCACCGGCAGCAGAAAAATTCATCCGACACACGAAAACAGAAAAATCCAAAAACTGTCCGGAATAGAACTACTGGGCCATCGTGTGGTGTGGGTTTGGCAATTTGTACAGGGCAACGTCGACGTCGTTAAATTATGAAACTAGACTCCCTGGAAAGCTTGGCAAGTCTACTTTGCAGATAAATTATCACCGGCCGCAGAAAAATTCATCCGACACCCGAAAACAGAAAAATCCAAAAACTGTCCGGAATGGAACTTCTGGGCCATCGTGTGGTGTGGGTTTGGCAATTTGTACAGGGCAACGTCGACGTCGTTAAATTATGAAACTAGACTCCCTGGAAAGCTTGGCAAGTCTACTTTGTAGATAAATTATCACCGGCCGCAGAAAAATTCATCTGACGCCCGAAAACAGAAAAATCCAAAAACTGTCCGGAATGGAACTTCTGGGCCATCGTGTGGTGTGGGTTTGAAAATTTCTACAGGGCAACGTCGACGTCGATAAATTATGAAACTCGACTCCCTGGAAAGCTTGGCAAGTCTACTTTGCAGATAAATTATCAACGGCCGCAGAAAAATTCATACGACACCCGAAAACAGAAAAATCCAAAAACTGTCCGGAATGGAACTTCTGGGCCATCGTGTGGTGTGGGTTTGGAAATTTCTACAGGGCAACGTCGACGTCGATAAATTAGGAAACTGGACTCCCTGGAAAGCTTGGCAAGTCTACTTTGCAGATAAATTATCACCGGCCGCAGAAAAATTCATCCGACACCCGAAAACAGAAAAATCCAAAAACTGTCCGGAATGGAACTTTTGGGCCATCGTGTGGTGTGGGTTTGGCAATTTCTACAGGGCAACGTCGACGTCGATAAATTATGAAACTGGACTCCCTGGAAAGCTTGGCAAGTCTACTTTGCAGATAAATTATCACCGGCCGCAGAAAAATTCATCCGACACCCGAAAACAGAAAAATCCAAAAACTGTCCGGAATGGAACTTCTGGGCCATCGTGTGGTGTGGGTTTGGAAATTTCTACAGGGCAACGTCGACGTCGATAAATTACGAAACTGGACTCCCTGGAAACCTTGGCAAGTCTACTTTGCAGATAAATTATCACCGGCCGCAGAAAAATTCATCCGACACACGAAAACAGAAAAATCCAAAAACTGTCCGGAATGGAACTACTGGGCCATCAAGTGGTGTGGGTTTGGCAATTTCTACAGGGCAACGTCGACGTCGATAAATTATGAAACTAGACTCCCTGGAAAGCTTGGCAAGTCTACTTTGCAGATAAATTATCACCGGCCGCAGAAAAATTCATCCGACACCCGAAAACAGAAAAATCCAAAAACTGTCCGGAATGGAACTTTTGGGCCATCGTATGGTGTGGGTTTGGCAATTTCTACAGGGCAACGTCGACGTCGATAAATTAGGAAACTGGACTCCCTGGAAAGCTTGGCAAGTCTACTTTGCAGATAAATTATCACCGGCCGCAGAAAAATTCATCCGACACCCAAAAACAGAAAAATCCAAAAACTGTCCGGAATGGAACTTTTGGGCCATCGTGTGGTGTGGGTTTGGAAATTTCTACAGGGCAACGTCGACGTCGATAAATTACGAAACTGGACTCCCTGGAAAGCTTGGCAAGTCTACTTTGCAGATAAATTATCACCGGCCGCAGAAAAATTCATCCGACACACGAAAACAGAAAAATCCAAAAACTGTCCGGAATGGAACTACTGGGCCATCAAGTGGTGTGGGTTTGGCAATTTCTACAGGGCAACGTCGACGTCGATAAATTATGAAACTAGACTCCCTGGAAACCTTGGCAAGTCTACTTTGCAGATAAATTATCACCGGCCGCAGAAAAATTCATCCGACACACGAAAACAGAAAAATCCAAAAACTGTCCGGAATGGAACTTCTGGGCCATCGTGTGGTGTGGGTTTGGCAATTTGTACAGGGCAACGTCGACGTCGTTAAATTATGAAACTAGACTCCCTGGAAAGCTTGGCAAGTCTACTTTGCAGATAAATTATCACCGGCAGCAGAAAAATTCATCCGACACACGAAAACAGAAAAATCCAAAAACTGTCCGGAATGGAACTACTGGGCCATCAAGTGGTGTGGGTTTGGCAATTTCTACAGGGCAACGTCGACGTCGATAAATTATGAAACTAGACTCCCTGGAAAGCTTGGCAAGTCTACTTTGCAGATAAATTATCATCGGCCGCAGAAAAACTCATCCGACACCCGAAAACAGAAAAATCCAAAAACTGTCCGGAATGGAACTTTTGGGCCATCGTGTGGTGTGGGTTTGGCAATTTCTACAGGGCAACGTCGACGTCGATAAATTATGAAACTGGACTCCCTGGAAACCTTGGCAAGTCTACTTTGCAGATAAATTATCACCGGCCGCAGAAAAATTCATCCGACACCCGAAAACAGAAAAATCCAAAAACTGTCCGGAATGGAACTTCTGGGCCATCGTGTGGTGTGGGTTTGGAAATTTCTACAGGGCAACGTCGACGTCGATAAATTACGAAACTGGACTCCCTGGAAACCTTGGCAAGTCTACTTTGCAGATAAATTATCACCGGCCGCAGAAAAATTCATCCGACACACGAAAACAGAAAAATCCAAAAACTGTCCGGAATGGAACTACTGGGCCATCAAGTGGTGTGGGTTTGGCAATTTCTACAGGGCAACGTCGACGTCGATAAATTAGGAAACTGGACTCCCTGGAAAGCTTGGCAAGTCTACTTTGCAGATAAATTATCACCGGCCGCAGAAAAATTCATCCGACACCCGAAAACAGAAAAATCCAAAAACTGTCCGGAATGGAACTTTTGGGCCATCGTGTGGTGTGGGTTTGGCAATTTCTACAGGGCAACGTCGACGTCGATAAATTAGGAAACTGGACTCCCTGGAAAGCTTGGCAAGTCTACTTTGCAGATAAATTATCACCGGCCGCAGAAAAATTCATCCGACACCCAAAAACAGAAAAATCCAAAAACTGTCCGGAATGGAACTTTTGGGCCATCGTGTGGTGTGGGTTTGGAAATTTCTACAGGGCAACGTCGACGTCGATAAATTACGAAACTGGACTCCCTGGAAACCTTGGCAAGTCTACTTTGCAGATAAATTATCACCGGCCGCAGAAAAATTCATCCGACACACGAAAACAGAAAAATCCAAAAACTGTCCGGAATGGAACTACTGGGCCATCAAGTGGTGTGGGTTTGGCAATTTCTACAGGGCAACGTCGACGTCGATAAATTATGAAACTAGACTCCCTGGAAAGCTTGGAAAGTCTACTTTGCAGATAAATTATCACCGGCCGCAGAAAAATTCATCCGACACCCGAAAACAGAAAAATCCAAAAACTGTCCGGAATGGAACTTCTGGGCCATCGTGTGGTGTGGGTTTGGCAATTTGTACAGGGCAACGTCGACGTCGTTAAATTATGAAACTAGACTCCCTGGAAAGCTTGGCAAGTCTACTTTGCAGATAAATTATCACCGGCAGCAGAAAAATTCATCCGACACACGAAAACAGAAAAATCCAAAAACTGTCCGGAATGGAACTACTGGGCCATCAAGTGGTGTGGGTTTGGCAATTTCTACAGGGCAACGTCGACGTCGATAAATTATGAAACTAGACTCCCTGGAAAGCTTGGCAAGTCTACTTTGCAGATAAATTATCACCGGCCGCAGAAAAACTCATCCGACACCCGAAAACAGAAAAATCAAAAAACTGTACGGAATGGAACTTCTGGGCCATCGTGTGGTGTGGGTTTGGAAATTTCTACAGGGCAACGTCGACGTCGATAAATTATGAAACTGGACTCCCTGGAAACCTTGGCAAGTCTACTTTGCAGATAAATTATCACCGGCCGCAGAAAAATTCATCCGACACCCGAAAACAGAAAAATCCAAAAACTGTCCGGAATGGAACTTGTGGGCCATCGTGTGGTGTGGGTTTGGCAATTTCTACAGGGCAACGTCGACGTCGATAAATTAGGAAACTGGACTCCCTGGAAACCTTGGCAAGTCTACTTTGCAGATAAATTATCACCGGCCGCAGAAAAATTCATCCGACACCCGAAAACAGAAAAATCCAAAAACTGTCCGGAATGGAACTTCTGGGCCATCGTGTGGTGTGGGTTTGGAAATTTCTACAGGGCAACGTCGACGTCGATAAATTACGAAACTGGACTCCCTGGAAACCTTGGCAAGTCTACTTTGCAGATAAATTATCACCGGCCGCAGAAAAATTCATCCGACACACGAAAACAGAAAAATCCAAAAACTGTCCAGAATGGAACTACTGGGCCATCAAGTGGTGTGGGTTTGGCAATTTCTACAGGGGAACGTCGACGTCGATAAATTATGAAACTAGACTCCCTGGAAAGCTTGGCAAGTCTACTTTGCAGATAAATTATCACATGCCGCAGAAAAATTCATCCGACACCCGAAAACAGAAAAATCCAAAAACTGTCCGGAATGGAACTTTTGGGCCATCGTGTGGTGTGGGTTTGGCAATTTCTACAGGGCAACGTCGACGTCGATAAATTATGAAACTGGACTCCCTGGAAACCTTGGCAAGTCTACTTTGCAGATAAATTATCACCGGCCGCAGAAAAATTCATCCGACACCCGAAAACAGAAAAATCCAAAAACTGTCCGGAATGGAACTTCTGGGCCATCGTGTGGTGTGGGTTTGGAAATTTCTACAGGGCAACGTCGACGTCGATAAATTACGAAACTGGACTCCCTGGAAACCTTGGCAAGTCTACTTTGCAGATAAATTATCACCGGCCGCAGAAAAATTCATCCGACACACGAAAACAGAAAAATCCAAAAACTGTCCGGAATGGAACTACTGGGCCATCAAGTGGTGTGGGTTTGGCAATTTCTACAGGGCAACGTCGACGTCGATAAATTATGAAACTAGACTCCCTGGAAAGCTTGGCAAGTCTACTTTGCAGATAAATTATCACCGGCCGCAGAAAAATTCATCCGACACCCGAAAACAGAAAAATCCAAAAACTGTCCGGAATGGAACTTCTGGGCCATCGTGTGGTGTGGGTTTGGCAATTTGTACAGGGCAACGTCGACGTCGTTAAATTATGAAACTAGACTCCCTGGAAAGCTTGGCAAGTCTACTTTGCAGATAAATTATCACCGGCAGCAGAAAAATTCATCCGACACACGAAAACAGAAAAATCCAAAAACTGTCCGGAATGGAACTACTGGGCCATCAAGTGGTGTGGGTTTGGCAATTTCTACAGGGCAACGTCGACGTCGATAAATTATGAAACTAGACTCCCTGGAAAGCTTGGCAAGTCTACTTTGCAGATAAATTATCACCGGCCGCAGAAAAACTCATCCGACACCCGAAAACAGAAAAATCCAAAAACTGTCCGGAATGGAACTTTTGGGCCATCGTGTGGTGTGGGTTTGGAAATTTCTACAGGGCAACGTCGACGTCGATAAATTATGAAACTGGACTCCCTGGAAACCTTGGCAAGTCTACTTTGCAGATAAATTATCACCGGCCGCAGAAAAATTCATCCGACACCCGAAAACAGAAAAATCCAAAAACTGTCCGGAATGGAACTTTTGGGCCATCGTGTGGTGTGGGTTTGGCAATTTCTACAGGGCAACGTCGACGTCGATAAATTATGAAACTGGACTCCCTGGAAAGCTTGGCAAGTCTACTTTGCAGATAAATTATCACCGGCCGCAGAAAAACTCATCCGACACCCGAAAACAGAAAAATCCAAAAACTGTCCGGAATGGAACTTTTGGGCCATCGTGTGGTGTGGGTTTGGAAATTTCTACAGGGCAACGTCGACGTCGATAAATTACGAAACTGGACTCCCTGGAAACCTTGGCAAGTCTACTTTGCAGATAAATTATCACCGGCCGCAGAAAAATTCATCCGACACCCGAAAACAGAAAAATCCAAAAACTGTCCGGAATGAAACTACTGGGCCATCAAGTGGTGTGGGTTTGGCAATTTCTACAGGGCAACGTCGATGTCGATAAATTATGAAACTAGACTCCCTGGAAAGCTTGGCAAGTCTACTTTGCAGATAAATTATCACCGCCCGCAGAAAAATTCATCTGACGCCCGAAAACACACAAATCGCAAAACTGTCCGAAATGGAACTTTTGGGCCATGATATGGTGTGGGTTTGGCAATTTCTACAGGGCAACGTCGACGTCGATAAATTATGAAACTAGACTCCCTGGAAAGCTTGGCAAGTCTACTTTGCAGATAAATTATCACCGGCAGCAGAAAAATTCATCCGACACACGAAAACAGAAAAATCCAAAAACTGTCCGGAATGGAACTTCTGGGCCATCGTGTGGTGTGGGTTTGAAAATTTCTACAGGGCAACGTCGACGTCGATAAATTATGAAACTCGACTCCCTGGAAAGCTTGGCAAGTCTACTTTGCAGATAAATTATCACCGGCCGCAGAAAAATTCATCCGACACTCGAAAACAGAAAAATCCAAAAATTGTCCGGAATGGAACTTCTGGGCCATCGTGTGGTGTGGGTTTGGAAATTTCTACAGGGCAACGTCGACGTCGATAAATTAGGAAACTGGACTCCCTGGAAAGCTTGGCAAGTCTACTTTGCAGATAAATTATCACCGGCCGCAGAAAAATTCATCCGACACCCGAAAACAGAAAAATCCAAAAACTGTCCGGAATGGAACTACTGGGCCATCAAGTGGTGTGGGTTTGGCAATTTCTACAGGGCAACGTCGACGTCGATAAATTACGAAACTGGACTCCCTGGAAACCTTGGCAAGTCTACTTTGCAGATAAATTATCACCGGCCGCAGAAAAATTCATCCGACACCCGAAAACAGAAAAATCCAAAAGCTGTGCGGAATGGAACTTCTGGGCCATCGTGTGGTGTGGGTTTGGCAATTTCTACAGGGCAACGTCGACGTCGATAAATTATGAAACTGGACTCCCTGGAAAGCTTGGCAAGTCTACTTTGCAGATAAATTATCACCGCCCGCAGAAAAATTCATCTGACGCCCGAAAACACAAAAATCCCAAAACTGTCTGGAATAGAACTTTTGGGCCATCGTGTGGTGTTGGTTTGTCAATTTCTACAGGGCAACGTCGACGTCGATAAATTATGAAACTGGACTCCCTGGAAACCTTGGCAAGTCTACTTTGCAGATAAATTATCACCGGCAGCAGAAAAATTCATCCGACACCCGAAAACAGAAAAATCCAAAAACTGTCCGGAATGGAACTTTTGGGCCATCGTGTGGTGTGGGTTTGGAAATTTCTACAGGGCAACGTCGACGTCGATAAATTAGGAAACTGGACTCCCTGGAAAGCTTGGCAAGTCTACTTTGCAGATAAATTATCACCGCCCGCAGAAAAATTCATCTGACGCCCGAAAACACAAAAATCCCAAAACTGTCTGGAATAGAACTTTTGGGCCATCGTGTGGTGTTGGTTTGTCAATTTCTACAGGGCAACGTCGACGTCGATAAATTATGAAACTGGACTCCCTGGAAACCTTGGCAAGTCTACTTTGCAGATAAATTATCACCGGCAGCAGAAAAATTCATCCGACACACGAAAACAGAAAAATCCAAAAACTGTCCGGAATGGAACTTCTGGGCCATCGTGTGGTGTGGGTTTGAAAATTTCTACAGGGCAACGTCGACGTCGATAAATTATGAAACTCGACTCCCTGGAAAGCTTGGCAAGTCTACTTTGCAGATAAATTATCACCGGCCGCAGAAAAATTCATCCGACACCCGAAAACAGAAAAATCCAAAAACTGTCCGGAATGGAACTTCTGGGCCATCGTGTGGTGTGGGTTTGGAAATTTCTACAGGGCAACGTCGACGTCGATAAATTAGGAAACTGGACTCCCTGGAAAGCTTGGCAAGTCTACTTTGCAGATAAATTATCACCGGCCGCAGAAAAATTCATCCGACACCCGAAAACAGAAAAATCCAAAAACTGTCCGGAATGGAACTTCTGGGCCATCAAGTGGTGTGGGTTTGGCAATTTCTACAGGGCAACGTCGACGTCGATAAATTAGGAAACTGGACTCCCTGGAAAGCTTGGCAAGTCTACTTTGCAGATAAATTATCACCGGCCGCAGAAAAATTCATCCGACACCCAAAAACAGAAAAATCCAAAAACTGTCCGGAATGGAACTTCTGGGCCATCGTGTGGTGTGGGTTTGGAAATTTCTACAGGGCAACGTCGACGTCGATAAATTAGGAAACTGGACTCCCTGGAAAGCTTGGCAAGTCTACTTTGCAGATAAATTATCACCGGCCGCAGAAAAATTCATCCGACACACGAAAACAGAAAAATCCAAAAACTGTCCGGAATGGAACTACTGGGCCATCAAGTGGTGTGGGTTTGGCAATTTCTACAGGGCAACGTCGACGTCGATATATTATGAAACTAGACTCCCTGGAAAGCTTGGCAAGTCTACTTTGCAGATAAATTATCACTGGCCGCAGAAAAACTCATCCGACACCCGAAAACAGAAAAATCCAAAAACTGTCCGGAATGGAACTTTTGGGCCATCGTGTGGTGTGGGTTTGGAAATTTCTACAGGGCAACGTCGACGTCGATAAATTATGAAACTGGACTCCCTGGAAACCTTGGCAAGTCTACTTTGCAGATAAATTATCACCGGCCGCAGAAAAATTCATCCGACACACGAAAACAGAAAAATTCAAAAACTGTCAGGAATGGAACTACTGGGCCATCGTGTGGTGTGGGTTTGGCAATTTGTACAGGGCAACGTCGACGTCGTTAAATTATGAAACTAGACTCCCTGGAAAGCTTGGCAAGTCTACTTTGCAGATAAATTATCACCGGCAGCAGAAAAATTCATCCGACACACGAAAACAGAAAAATCCAAAAACTGTCCGGAATGGAACTACTGGGCCATCAAGTGGTGTGGGTTTGGCAATTTCTACAGGGCAACGTCGACGTCGATAAATTATGAAACTAGAATCCCTGGAAAGCTTGGCAAGTCTACTTTGCTGATAAATTATCACCGCCCGCAGAAAAATTCATCTGACGCCCGAAAACACAAAAATCCCAAAACTGTCTGGAATAGAACTTTTGGGCCATCGTGTGGTGTGGGTTTGGAAATTTCTACAGGGCAACGTCGACGTCGATAAATTAGGAAACTGGACTCCCTGGAAAGCTTGGCAAGTGTACTTTGCAGATAAATTATCACCGGCCGCAGAAAAATTCATCCGACACCCAAAAACAGAAAAATCCAAAAACTGTCCGGAATGGAACTTTTGGGCCATCGTGTGGTGTGGGTTTGGAAATTTCTACAGGGCAACATCGACGTCGATAAATTACGAAACTGGACTCCCTGCAAACCTTGGCAAGTCTACTTTGCAGATAAATTATCACCGGCCGCAGAAAAATTCATCCGACACACGAAAACAGAAAAATCCAAAAACTGTCCGGAATGGAACTACTGGGCCATCAAGTGGTGTGGGTTTGGCAATTTCTACAGGGCAACGTCGACGTCGATAAATTAGGAAACTGGACTCCCTGGAAAGCTTGGCAAGTCTACTTTGCAGATAAATTATCACCGGCCGCAGAAAAATTCATCCGACACCCAAAAACAGAAAAATCCAAAACCTGTCCGGAATGGAACTTCTGGGCCATCGTGTGGTGTGGGTTTGGAAATTTCTACAGGGCAACGTCGACGTCGATAAATTACGAAACTGGACTCCCTGGAAACCTTGGCAAGTCTACTTTGCAGATAAATTATCACCGGCCGCAGAAAAATTCATCCGACACACGAAAACAGAAAAATCCAAAAACTGTCCGGAATGGAACTACTGGGCCATCAAGTGGTGTGGGTTTGGCAATTTCTACAGGGCAACGTCGACGTCGATAAATTATGAAACTAGACTCCCTGGAAAGCTTGGCAAGTCTACTTTGCAGATAAATTATCACCGGCCGCAGAAAAACTCATCCGACACCCGAAAACAGAAAAATCCAAAAACTGTCCGGAATGGAACTTTTGGGCCATCGTGTGGTGTGGGTTTGGAAATTTCTACAGGGCAACGTCGACGTCGATAAATTACGAAACTGGACTCCCTGGAAAGCTTGGCAAGTCTACTTTGCAGATAAATTATCACCGCCCGCAGAAAAATTCATCTGACGCCCGAAAACACAAAAATCCCAAAACTGTATGGAATAGAACTTTTGGGCCATCGTGTGGTGTTGGTTTGTCAATTTCTACAGGGCAACGTCGACGTCGATAAATTATGAAACTGGACTCCCTGGAAACCTTGGCAAGTCTACTTTGCAGATAAATTATCACCGGCAGCAGAAAAATTCATCCGACACCCGAAAACAGAAAAATCCAAAAACTGTCCTGAATGGAACTTTTGGGCCATCGTGTGGTGTGGGTTTGGAAATTTCTACAGGGCAACGTCGACGTCGATAAATTAGGAAACTGGACTCCCTGGAAAGCTTGGCAAGTCTACTTTGCAGATAAATTATCACCGCCCGCAGAAAAATTCATCTGACGCCCGAAAACACAAAAATCCCAAAACTGTCTGGAATAGAACTTTTGGGCCATCGTGTGGTGTTGGTTTGTCAATTTCTACGGGGCAACGTCGACGTCGATAAATTATGAAACTGGACTCCCTGGAAACCTTGGCAAGTCTACTTTGCAGATAAATTATCACCGGCCGCAGAAAAATTCATCCGACACCCAAAAACAGAAAAATCCAAAAACTGTCCGGAATGGAACTTTTGGGCCATCGTGTGGTGTGGGTTTGGAAATTTCTACAGGGCAACATCGACGTCGATAAATTACGAAACTGGACTCCCTGCAAACCTTGGCAAGTCTACTTTGCAGATAAATTATCACCGGCCGCAGAAAAATTCATCCGACACACGAAAACAGAAAAATCCAAAAACTGTCCGGAATGGAACTACTGGGCCATCAAGTGGTGTGGGTTTGGCAATTTCTACAGGGCAACGTCGACGTCGATAAATTAGGAAACTGGACTCCCTGGAAAGCTTGGCAAGTCTACTTTGCAGATAAATTATCACCGGCCGCAGAAAAACTCATCCGACACCCAAAAACAGAAAAATCCAAAACCTGTCCGGAATGGAACTTCTGGGCCATCGTGTGGTGTGGGTTTGGAAATTTCTACAGGGCAACGTCGACGTCGATAAATTACGAAACTGGACTCCCTGGAAACCTTGGCAAGTCTACTTTGCAGATAAATTATCACCGGCCGCAGAAAAATTCATCCGACACACGAAAACAGAAAAATCCAAAAACTGTCCGGAATGGAACTACTGGGCCATCAAGTGGTGTGGGTTTGGCAATTTCTACAGGGCAACGTCGACGTCGATAAATTATGAAACTAGACTCCCTGGAAAGCTTGGCAAGTCTACTTTGCAGATAAATTATCACCGGCCGCAGAAAAACTCATCCGACACCCGAAAACAGAAAAATCCAAAAACTGTCCGGAATGGAACTTTTGGGCCATCGTGTGGTGTGGGTTTGGAAATTTCTACAGGGCAACGTCGACGTCGATAAATTACGAAACTGGACTCCCTGGAAAGCTTGGCAAGTCTACTTTGCAGATAAATTATCACCGCCCGCAGAAAAATTCATCTGACGCCCGAAAACACAAAAATCCCAAAACTGTATGGAATAGAACTTTTGGGCCATCGTGTGGTGTTGGTTTGTCAATTTCTACAGGGCAACGTCGACGTCGATAAATTATGAAACTGGACTCCCTGGAAACCTTGGCAAGTCTACTTTGCAGATAAATTATCACCGGCAGCAGAAAAATTCATCCGACACCCGAAAACAGAAAAATCCAAAAACTGTCCTGAATGGAACTTTTGGGCCATCGTGTGGTGTGGGTTTGGAAATTTCTACAGGGCAACGTCGACGTCGATAAATTAGGAAACTGGACTCCCTGGAAAGCTTGGCAAGTCTACTTTGCAGATAAATTATCACCGGCCGCAGAAAAATTCATCCGACCCACGAAAACAGAAAAATCCAAAAACTGTCCGGAATGGAACTACTGGGCCATCAAGTGGTGTGGGTTTGGCAATTTCTACAGGGCAACGTCGACGTCGATAAATTAGGAAACTGGACTCCCTGGAAAGCTTGGCAAGTCTACTTTGCAGATAAATTATCACCGGCCGCAGAAAAACTCATCCGACACCCAAAAACAGAAAAATCCAAAACCTGTCCGGAATGGAACTTCTGGGCCATCGTGTGGTGTGGGTTTGGAAATTTCTACAGGGCAACGTCGACGTCGATAAATTACGAAACTGGACTCCCTGGAAACCTTGGCAAGTCTACTTTGCAGATAAATTATCACCGGCCGCAGAAAAATTCATCCGACACACGAAAACAGAAAAATCCAAAAACTGTCCGGAATGGAACTACTGGGCCATCAAGTGGTGTGGGTTTGGCAATTTCTACAGGGCAACGTCGACGTCGATAAATTATGAAACTAGACTCCCTGGAAAGCTTGGCAAGTCTACTTTGCAGATAAATTATCACCGGCCGCAGAAAAACTCATCCGACACCCGAAAACAGAAAAATCCAAAAACTGTCCGGAATGGAACTTTTGGGCCATCGTGTGGTGTGGGTTTGGAAATTTCTACAGGGCAACGTCGACGTCGATAAATTACGAAACTGGACTCCCTGGAAAGCTTGGCAAGTCTACTTTGCAGATAAATTATCACCGCCCGCAGAAAAATTCATCTGACGCCCGAAAACACAAAAATCCCAAAACTGTATGGAATAGAACTTTTGGGCCATCGTGTGGTGTTGGTTTGTCAATTTCTACAGGGCAACGTCGACGTCGATAAATTATGAAACTGGACTCCCTGGAAACCTTGGCAAGTCTACTTTGCAGATAAATTATCACCGGCAGCAGAAAAATTCATCCGACACCCGAAAACAGAAAAATCCAAAAACTGTCCTGAATGGAACTTTTGGGCCATCGTGTGGTGTGGGTTTGGAAATTTCTACAGGGCAACGTCGACGTCGATAAATTAGGAAACTGGACTCCCTGGAAAGCTTGGCAAGTCTACTTTGCAGATAAATTATCACCGCCCGCAGAAAAATTCATCTGACGCCCGAAAACACAAAAATCCCAAAACTGTCTGGAATAGAACTTTTGGGCCATCGTGTGGTGTTGGTTTGTCAATTTCTACAGGGCAACGTCGACGTCGATAAATTATGAAACTGGACTCCCTGGAAACCTTGGCAAGTCTACTTTGCAGATAAATTATCACCGGCCGCAGAAAAATTCATCCGACACCCAAAAACAGAAAAATCCAAAAACTGTCCGGAATGGAACTTTTGGGCCATCGTGTGGTGTGGGTTTGGAAATTTCTACAGGGCAACATCGACGTCGATAAATTACGAAACTGGACTCCCTGCAAACCTTGGCAAGTCTACTTTGCAGATAAATTATCACCGGCAGCAGAAAAATTCATCCGACACACGAAAACAGAAAAATCCAAAAACTGTCCGGAATGGAACTACTGGGCCATCAAGTGGTGTGGGTTTGGCAATTTCTACAGGGCAACGTCGACGTCGATAAATTATGAAACTAGACTCCCTGGAAAGCTTGGCAAGTCTACTTTGCAGATAAATTATCACCGGCCGCAGAAAAACTCATCCGACACCCGAAAACAGAAAAATCCAAAAACTGTCCGGAATGGAACTTTTGGGCCATCGTGTGGTGTGGGTTTGGAAATTTCTACAGGGCAACGTCGACGTCGATAAATTATGAAACTGGACTCCCTGGAAACCTTGGCAAGTCTACTTTGCAGATAAATTATCACCGGCCGCAGAAAAATTCATCCGACACACGAAAACAGAAAAATTCAAAAACTGTCAGGAATGGAACTACTGGGCCATCGTGTGGTGTGGGTTTGGCAATTTGTACAGGGCAACGTCGACGTCGTTAAATTATGAAACTAGACTCCCTGGAAAGCTTGGCAATTCTACTTTGCAGATAAATTATCACCGGCAGCAGAAAAATTCATCCGACACACGAAAACAGAAAAATCCAAAAACTGTCCGGAATGGAACTACTGGGCCATCAAGTGGTGTGGGTTTGGCAATTTCTACAGGGCAACGTCGACGTCGATAAATTATGAAACTAGACTCCCTGGAAAGCTTGGCAAGTCTACTTTGCAGATAAATTATCACCGCCCGCAGAAAAATTCATCTGACGCCCGAAAACACAAAAATCCCAAAACTGTCTGGAATAGAACTTTTGGGCCATCGTGTGGTGTGGGTTTGGAAATTTCTACAGGGCAACGTCGACGTCGATAAATTAGGAAACTGGACTCCCTGGAAAGCTTGGCAAGTGTACTTTGCAGATAAATTATCACCGGCCGCAGAAAAATTCATCCGACACCCAAAAACAGAAAAATCCAAAAACTGTCCGGAATGGAACTTTTGGGCCATCGTGTGGTGTGGGTTTGGAAATTTCTACAGGGCAACCTCGACGTCGATAAATTACGAAACTGGACTCCCTGCAAACCTTGGCAAGTCTACTTTGCAGATAAATTATCACCGGCCGCAGAAAAATTCATCCGACACACGAAAACAGAAAAATCCAAAAACTGTCCGGAATGGAACTACTGGGCCATCAAGTGGTGTGGGTTTGGCAATTTCTACAGGGCAACGTCGACGTCGATAAATTAGGAAACTGGACTCCCTGGAAAGCTTGGCAAGTCTACTTTGCAGATAAATTATCACCGGCCGCAGAAAAACTCATCCGACACCCAAAAACAGAAAAATCCAAAACCTGTCCGGAATGGAACTTCTGGGCCATCGTGTGGTGTGGGTTTGGAAATTTCTACAGGGCAACGTCGACGTCGATAAATTACGAAACTGGACTCCCTGGAAACCTTGGCAAGTCTACTTTGCAGATAAATTATCACCGGCCGCAGAAAAATTCATCCGACACACGAAAACAGAAAAATCCAAAAACTGTCCGGAATGGAACTACTGGGCCATCAAGTGGTGTGGGTTTGGCAATTTCTACAGGGCAACGTCGACGTCGATAAATTATGAAACTAGACTCCCTGGAAAGCTTGGCAAGTCTACTTTGCAGATAAATTATCACCGGCCGCAGAAAAACTCATCCGACACCCGAAAACAGAAAAATCCAAAAACTGTCCGGAATGGAACTTTTGGGCCATCGTGTGGTGTGGGTTTGGAAATTTCTACAGGGCAACGTCGACGTCGATAAATTACGAAACTGGACTCCCTGGAAAGCTTGGCAAGTCTACTTTGCAGATAAATTATCACCGCCCGCAGAAAAATTCATCTGACGCCCGAAAACACAAAAATCCCAAAACTGTATGGAATAGAACTTTTGGGCCATCGTGTGGTGTTGGTTTGTCAATTTCTACAGGGCAACGTCGACGTCGATAAATTATGAAACTGGACTCCCTGGAAACCTTGGCAAGTCTACTTTGCAGATAAATTATCACCGGCAGCAGAAAAATTCATCCGACACCCGAAAACAGAAAAATCCAAAAACTGTCCTGAATGGAACTTTTGGGCCATCGTGTGGTGTGGGTTTGGAAATTTCTACAGGGCAACGTCGACGTCGATAAATTAGGAAACTGGACTCCCTGGAAAGCTTGGCAAGTCTACTTTGCAGATAAATTATCACCGCCCGCAGAAAAATTCATCTGACGCCCGAAAACACAAAAATCCCAAAACTGTCTGGAATAGAACTTTTGGGCCATCGTGTGGTGTTGGTTTGTCAATTTCTACAGGGCAACGTCGACGTCGATAAATTATGAAACTGGACTCCCTGGAAACCTTGGCAAGTCTACTTTGCAGATAAATTATCACCGGCCGCAGAAAAATTCATCCGACACCCAAAAACAGAAAAATCCAAAAACTGTCCGGAATGGAACTTTTGGGCCATCGTGTGGTGTGGGTTTGGAAATTTCTACAGGGCAACATCGACGTCGATAAATTACGAAACTGGACTCCCTGCAAACCTTGGCAAGTCTACTTTGCAGATAAATTATCACCGGCCGCAGAAAAATTCATCCGACACACGAAAACAGAAAAATCCAAAAACTGTCCGGAATGGAACTACTGGGCCATCAAGTGGTGTGGGTTTGGCAATTTCTACAGGGCAACGTCGACGTCGATAAATTAGGAAACTGGACTCCCTGGAAAGCTTGGCAAGTCTACTTTGCAGATAAATTATCACCGGCCGCAGAAAAATTCATCCGACACCCAAAAACAGAAAAATCCAAAAACTGTCCGGAATGGAACTTCTGGGCCATCGTGTGGTGTGGGTTTGGAAATTTCTACAGGGCAACGTCGACGTCGATAAATTACGAAACTGGACTCCCTGGAAACCTTGGCAAGTCTACTTTGCAGATAAATTATCACCGGCCGCAGAAAAATTCATCCGACACACGAAAACAGAAAAATCCAAAAACTGTCCGGAATGGAACTACTGGGCCATCAAGTGGTGTGGGTTTGGCAATTTCTACAGGGCAACGTCGACGTCGATAAATTATGAAACTGGACTCCCTGGAAAGCTTGGCAAGTCTACTTTGCAGATAAATTATCACCGGCCGCAGAAAAACTCATCCGACACCCGAAAACAGAAAAATCCAAAACCTGTCCGGAATGGAACTTCTGGGCCATCGTGTGGTGTGGGTTTGGAAATTTCTACAGGGCAACGTCGACGTCGATAAATTACGAAACTGGACTCCCTGGAAACCTTGGCAAGTCTACTTTGCAGATAAATTATCACCGGCCGCAGAAAAATTCATCCGACACACGAAAACAGAAAAATCCAAAAACTGTCCGGAATGGAACTACTGGGCCATCAAGTGGTGTGGGTTTGGCAATTTCTACAGGGCAACGTCGACGTCGATAAATTATGAAACTAGACTCCCTGGAAAGCTTGGCAAGTCTACTTTGCAGATAAATTATCACCGGCCGCAGAAAAACTCATCCGACACCCGAAAACAGAAAAATCCAAAAACTGTCCGGAATGGAACTTTTGGGCCATCGTGTGGTGTGGGTTTGGAAATTTCTACAGGGCAACGTCGACGTCGATAAATTATGAAACTGGACTCCCTGGAAAGCTTGGCAAGTCTACTTTGCAGATAAATTATCACCGCCCGCAGAAAAATTCATCTGACGCCCGAAAACACAAAAATCCCAAAACTGTCTGGAATAGAACTTTTGGGCCATCGTGTGGTGTTGGTTTGTCAATTTCTACAGGGCAACGTCGACGTCGATAAATTATGAAACTGGACTCCCTGGAAACCTTGGCAAGTCTACTTTGCAGATAAATTATCACCGGCAGCAGAAAAATTCATCCGACACACGAAAACAGAAAAATCCAAAAACTGTCCGGAATGGAACTTCTGGGCCATCGTGTGGTGTGGGTTTGAAAATTTCTACAGGGCAACGTCGACGTCGATAAATTATGAAACTCGACTCCCTGGAAAGCTTGGCAAGTCTACTTTGCAGATAAATTATCACCGCCCGCAGAAAAATTCATCCGACACCCGAAAACAGAAAAATCCAAAAACTGTCCGGAATGGAACTTCTGGGCCATCGTGTGGTGTGGGTTTGGAAATTTCTACAGGGCAACGTCGACGTCGATAAATTAGGAAACTGGACTCCCTGGAAAGCTTGGCAAGTCTACTTTGCAGATAAATTATCACCGGCCGCAGAAAAATTCATCCGACACCCGAAAACAGAAAAATCCAAAAACTGTCCGGAATGGAACTTCTGGGCCATCAAGTGGTGTGGGTTTGGCAATTTCTACAGGGCAACGTCGACGTCGATAAATTAGGAAACTGGACTCCCTGGAAAGCTTGGCAAGTCTACTTTGCAGATAAATTATCACCGGCCGCAGAAAAATTCATCCGACACCCAAAAACAGAAAAATCCAAAAACTGTCCGGAATGGAACTTCTGTGCCATCGTGTGGTGTGGGTTTGGAAATTTCTACAGGGCAACGTCGACGTCGATAAATTACGAAACTGGACTCCCTGGAAACCTTGGCAAGTCTACTTTGCAGATAAATTATCACCGGCCGCAGAAAAATTCATCCGACACACGAAAACAGAAAAATCCAAAAACTGTCCGGAATGGAACTACTGGGCCATCAAGTGGTGTGGGTTTGGCAATTTCTACAGGGCAACGTCGACGTCGATAAATTATGAAACTAGACTCCCTGGAAAGCTTGGCAAGTCTACTTTGCAGATAAATTATCACCGGCCGCAGAAAAACTCATCCGACACCCGAAAACAGAAAAATCCAAAAACTGTCCGGAATGGAACTTTTGGGCCATCGTGTGGTGTGGGTTTGGAAATTTCTACAGGGCAACGTCGACGTCGATAAATTACGAAACTGGACTCCCTGGAAACCTTGGCAAGTCTACTTTGCAGATAAATTATCACCGGCCGCAGAAAAATTCATCCGACACCCGAAAACAGAAAAATCCAAAAACTGTCCGGAATGAAACTACTGGGCCATCAAGTGGTGTGGGTTTGGCAATTTCTACAGGGCAACGTCGATGTCGATAAATTATGAAACTAGACTCCCTGGAAAGCTTGGCAAGTCTACTTTGCAGATAAATTATCACCGCCCGCAGAAAAATTCATCCGACACCCGAAAACAGAAAAATCCAAAAGCTGTGCGGAATGGAACTTCTGGGCCATCGTGTGGTGTGGGTTTAGCAATTTCTACAGGGCAACGTCGACGTCGATAAATTAGGAAACTGGACTCCCTGGAAAGCTTGGCAAGTCTACTTTGCAGATAAATTATCACCGCCCGCAGAAAAATTCATCTGACGCCCGAAAACACAAAAATCCCAAAACTGTCTGGAATAGAACTTTTGGGCCATCGTGTGGTGTTGGTTTGTCAATTTCTACAGGGCAACGTCGACGTCGATAAATTATGAAACTGGACTCCCTGGAAACCTTGGCAAGTCTACTTTGCAGATAAATTATCACCGGCAGCAGAAAAATTCATCCGACACCCGAAAACAGAAAAATCCAAAAACTGTCCGGAATGGAACTTTTGGGCCATCGTGTGGTGTGGGTTTGGAAATTTCTACAGGGCAACGTCGACGTCGATAAATTAGGAAACTGGACTCCCTGGAAAGCTTGGCAAGTCTACTTTGCAGATAAATTATCACCGCCCGCAGAAAAATTCATCCGACACCCGAAAACAGAAAAATCCAAAAACTGTCCGGAATGGAACTACTGGGCCATCAAGTGGTGTGGGTTTGGCAATTTCTACAAGGCAACTCGACGTCGATAAATTATGAAACTAGACTCCCTGGAAAGCTTGGCAAGTCTACTTTGCAGATAAATTATCACCGGCCGCAGAAAAACTCATCCGACACCCGAAAACAGAAAAATCCAAAAACTGTCCGGAATGGAACTTTTGGGCCATCGTGGGCTGTGGGTTTGGCAATTTCTACAGGGCAACGTCGACGTCGATAAATTATGAAACTGGACTCCCTGGAAACCTTGGCAAGTCTACTTTGCAGATAAATTATCACCGGCCGCAGAAAAATTCATCCGACACACGAAAACAGAAAAATCCAAAAACTGTCCGGAATGGAACTTCTGGGCCATCGTGTGGTGTGGGTTTGGCAATTTCTACAGGGCAACGTCGACGTCGATAAATTAGGAAACTGGACTCCCTGGAAAGCTTGGCAAGTCTACTTTGCAGATAAATTATCACCGGCAGCAGAAAAATTCATCCGACACACGAAAACAGAAAAATCCAAAAACTGTCCGGAATGGAACTTCTGGGCCATCGTGTGGTGTGGGTTTGAAAATTTCTACAGGGCAACGTCGACGTCGATAAATTATGAAACTCGACTCCCTGGAAAGCTTGGCAAGTCTACTTTGCAGATAAATTATCACCGGCCGCAGAAAAATTCATCCGACACCCGAAAACAGAAAAATCCAAAAACTGTCCGGAATGGAACTTCTGGGCCATCGTGTGGTGTGGGTTTGGAAATTTCTACAGGGCAACGTCGACGTCGATAAATTAGGAAACTGGACTCCCTGGAAAGCTTGGCAAGTCTACTTTGCAGATAAATTATCACCGGCCGCAGAAAAATTCATCCGACACCCGAAAACAGAAAAATCCAAAAACTGTCCGGAATGGAACTTCTGGGCCATCAAGTGGTGTGGGTTTGGCAATTTCTACAGGGCAACGTCGACGTCGATAAATTAGGAAACTGGACTCCCTGGAAAGCTTGGCAAGTCTACTTTGCAGATAAATTATCACCGGCCGCAGAAAAATTCATCCGACACCCAAAAACAGAAAAATCCAAAAACTGTCCGGAATGGAACTTCTGTGCCATCGTGTGGTGTGGGTTTGGAAATTTCTACAGGGCAACGTCGACGTCGATAAATTACGAAACTGGACTCCCTGGAAACCTTGGCAAGTCTACTTTGCAGATAAATTATCACCGGCCGCAGAAAAATTCATCCGACACACGAAAACAGAAAAATCCAAAAACTGTCCGGAATGGAACTACTGGGCCATCAAGTGGTGTGGGTTTGGCAATTTCTACAGGGCAACGTCGACGTCGATAAATTATGAAACTAGACTCCCTGGAAAGCTTGGCAAGTCTACTTTGCAGATAAATTATCACCGGCCGCAGAAAAACTCATCCGACACCCGAAAACAGAAAAATCCAAAAACTGTCCGGAATGGAACTTTTGGGCCATCGTGTGGTGTGGGTTTGGAAATTTCTACAGGGCAACGTCGACGTCGATAAATTACGAAACTGGACTCCCTGGAAACCTTGGCAAGTCTACTTTGCAGATAAATTATCACCGGCCGCAGAAAAATTCATCCGACACCCGAAAACAGAAAAATCCAAAAACTGTCCGGAATGAAACTACTGGGCCATCAAGTGGTGTGGGTTTGGCAATTTCTACAGGGCAACGTCGATGTCGATAAATTATGAAACTAGACTCCCTGGAAAGCTTGGCAAGTCTACTTTGCAGATAAATTATCACCGCCCGCAGAAAAATTCATCCGACACCCGAAAACAGAAAAATCCAAAAGCTGTGCGGAATGGAACTTCTGGGCCATCGTGTGGTGTGGGTTTAGCAATTTCTACAGGGCAACGTCGACGTCGATAAATTAGGAAACTGGACTCCCTGGAAAGCTTGGCAAGTCTACTTTGCAGATAAATTATCACCGC
Source organism: Leucaena leucocephala (assembly GCA_037074615.1). Lineage (NCBI taxonomy): Eukaryota > Viridiplantae > Streptophyta > Magnoliopsida > Fabales > Fabaceae > Leucaena > Leucaena leucocephala. The sequence continues at coordinate 347,400 of CM073525.1, forward strand.
CCGCAGAAAAATTCATCTGACGCCCGAAAACACAAAAATCCCAAAACTGTCTGGAATAGAACTTTTGGGCCATCGTGTGGTGTTGGTTTGTCAATTTCTACAGGGCAACGTCGACGTCGATAAATTATGAAACTGGACTCCCTGGAAACCTTGGCAAGTCTACTTTGCAGATAAATTATCACCGGCAGCAGAAAAATTCATCCGACACCCGAAAACAGAAAAATCCAAAAACTGTCCGGAATGGAACTTTTGGGCCATCGTGTGGTGTGGGTTTGGAAATTTCTACAGGGCAACGTCGACGTCGATAAATTAGGAAACTGGACTCCCTGGAAAGCTTGGCAAGTCTACTTTGCAGATAAATTATCACCGCCCGCAGAAAAATTCATCCGACACCCGAAAACAGAAAAATCCAAAAACTGTCCGGAATGGAACTACTGGGCCATCAAGTGGTGTGGGTTTGGCAATTTCTACAAGGCAACTCGACGTCGATAAATTATGAAACTAGACTCCCTGGAAAGCTTGGCAAGTCTACTTTGCAGATAAATTATCACCGGCCGCAGAAAAACTCATCCGACACCCGAAAACAGAAAAATCCAAAAACTGTCCGGAATGGAACTTTTGGGCCATCGTGGGCTGTGGGTTTGGCAATTTCTACAGGGCAACGTCGACGTCGATAAATTATGAAACTGGACTCCCTGGAAACCTTGGCAAGTCTACTTTGCAGATAAATTATCACCGGCCGCAGAAAAATTCATCCGACACACGAAAACAGAAAAATCCAAAAACTGTCCGGAATGGAACTTCTGGGCCATCGTGTGGTGTGGGTTTGGCAATTTCTACAGGGCAACGTCGACGTCGATAAATTAGGAAACTGGACTCCCTGGAAAGCTTGGCAAGTCTACTTTGCAGATAAATTATCACCGCCCGCAGAAAAATTCATCTGACGCCCGAAAACACAAAAATCCCAAAACTGTCTGGAATAGAACTTTTGGGCCATCGTGTGGTGTTGGTTTGTCAATTTCTACAGGGCAACGTCGACGTCGATAAATTAGGAAACTGGACTCCCTGGAAAGCTTGGCAAGTCTACTTTGCAGATAAATTATCACCGCCCGCAGAAAAATTCATCTGACGCCCGAAAACACAAAAATCCCAAAACTGTCTGGAATAGAACTTTTGGGCCATCGTGTGGTGTTGGTTTGTCAATTTCTACAGGGCAACGTCGACGTCGATAAATTAGGAAACTGGACTCCCTGGAAAGCTTGGCAAGTCTACTTTGCAGATAAATTATCACCGCCCGCAGAAAAATTCATCTGACGCCCGAAAACACAAAAATCCCAAAACTGTCTGGAATAGAACTTTTGGGCCATCGTGTGGTGTTGGTTTGTCAATTTCTACAGGGCAACGTCGACGTCGATAAATTAGGAAACTGGACTCCCTGGAAAGCTTGGCAAGTCTACTTTGCAGATAAATTATCACCGCCCGCAGAAAAATTCATCTGACGCCCGAAAACACAAAAATCCCAAAACTGTCTGGAATAGAACTTTTGGGCCATCGTGTGGTGTTGGTTTGTCAATTTCTACAGGGCAACGTCGACGTCGATAAATTATGAAACTGGACTCCCTGGAAACCTTGGCAAGTCTACTTTGCAGATAAATTATCACCGGCCGCAGAAAAATTCATCCGACACCCAAAAACAGAAAAATCCAAAAACTGTCCGGAATGGAACTTTTGGGCCATCGTGTGGTGTGGGTTTGGAAATTTCTACAGGGCAACATCGACGTCGATAAATTACGAAACTGGACTCCCTGCAAACCTTGGCAAGTCTACTTTGCAGATAAATTATCACCGGCCGCAGAAAAATTCATCCGACACACGAAAACAGAAAAATCCAAAAACTGTCCGGAATGGAACTACTGGGCCATCAAGTGGTGTGGGTTTGGCAATTTCTACAGGGCAACGTCGACGTCGATAAATTAGGAAACTGGACTCCCTGGAAAGCTTGGCAAGTCTACTTTGCAGATAAATTATCACCGGCCGCAGAAAAATTCATCCGACACCCAAAAACAGAAAAATCCAAAAACTGTCCGGAATGGAACTTCTGGGCCATCGTGTGGTGTGGGTTTGGAAATTTCTACAGGGCAACGTCGACGTCGATAAATTACGAAACTGGACTCCCTGGAAACCTTGGCAAGTCTACTTTGCAGATAAATTATCACCGGCCGCAGAAAAATTCATCCGACACACGAAAACAGAAAAATCCAAAAACTGTCCGGAATGGAACTACTGGGCCATCAAGTGGTGTGGGTTTGGCAATTTCTACAGGGCAACGTCGACGTCGATAAATTATGAAACTAGACTCCCTGGAAAGCTTGGCAAGTCTACTTTGCAGATAAATTATCACCGCCCGCAGAAAAATTCATCTGACGCCCGAAAACACAAAAATCCCAAAACTGTCTGGAATAGAACTTTTGGGCCATCGTGTGGTGTGGGTTTGGAAATTTCTACAGGGCAACGTCGACGTCGATAAATTAGGAAACTGGACTCCCTGGAAAGCTTGGCAAGTGTACTTTGCAGATAAATTATCACCGGCCGCAGAAAAATTCATCCGACACCCAAAAACAGAAAAATCCAAAAACTGTCCGGAATGGAACTTTTGGGCCATCGTGTGGTGTGGGTTTGGAAATTTCTACAGGGCAACATCGACGTCGATAAATTACGAAACTGGACTCCCTGCAAACCTTGGCAAGTCTACTTTGCAGATAAATTATCACCGGCCGCAGAAAAATTCATCCGACACACGAAAACAGAAAAATCCAAAAACTGTCCGGAATGGAACTACTGGGCCATCAAGTGGTGTGGGTTTGGCAATTTCTACAGGGCAACGTCGACGTCGATAAATTAGGAAACTGGACTCCCTGGAAAGCTTGGCAAGTCTACTTTGCAGATAAATTATCACCGGCCGCAGAAAAATTCATCCGACACCCAAAAACAGAAAAATCCAAAACCTGTCCGGAATGGAACTTCTGGGCCATCGTGTGGTGTGGGTTTGGAAATTTCTACAGGGCAACGTCGACGTCGATAAATTACGAAACTGGACTCCCTGGAAACCTTGGCAAGTCTACTTTGCAGATAAATTATCACCGGCCGCAGAAAAATTCATCCGACACACGAAAACAGAAAAATCCAAAAACTGTCCGGAATGGAACTACTGGGCCATCAAGTGGTGTGGGTTTGGCAATTTCTACAGGGCAACGTCGACGTCGATAAATTATGAAACTAGACTCCCTGGAAAGCTTGGCAAGTCTACTTTGCAGATAAATTATCACCGGCCGCAGAAAAACTCATCCGACACCCGAAAACAGAAAAATCCAAAAACTGTCCGGAATGGAACTTTTGGGCCATCGTGTGGTGTGGGTTTGGAAATTTCTACAGGGCAACGTCGACGTCGATAAATTACGAAACTGGACTCCCTGGAAAGCTTGGCAAGTCTACTTTGCAGATAAATTATCACCGCCCGCAGAAAAATTCATCTGACGCCCGAAAACACAAAAATCCCAAAACTGTATGGAATAGAACTTTTGGGCCATCGTGTGGTGTTGGTTTGTCAATTTCTACAGGGCAACGTCGACGTCGATAAATTATGAAACTGGACTCCCTGGAAACCTTGGCAAGTCTACTTTGCAGATAAATTATCACCGGCAGCAGAAAAATTCATCCGACACCCGAAAACAGAAAAATCCAAAAACTGTCCTGAATGGAACTTTTGGGCCATCGTGTGGTGTGGGTTTGGAAATTTCTACAGGGCAACGTCGACGTCGATAAATTACGAAACTGGACTCCCTGGAAACCTTGGCAAGTCTACTTTGCAGATAAATTATCACCGCCCGCAGAAAAATTCATCTGACGCCCGAAAACACAAAAATCCCAAAACTGTCTGGAATAGAACTTTTGGGCCATCGTGTGGTGTTGGTTTGTCAATTTCTACAGGGCAACGTCGACGTCGATAAATTATGAAACTGGACTCCCTGGAAACCTTGGCAAGTCTACTTTGCAGATAAATTATCACCGGCCGCAGAAAAATTCATCCGACACCCAAAAACAGAAAAATCCAAAAACTGTCCGGAATGGAACTTTTGGGCCATCGTGTGGTGTGGGTTTGGAAATTTCTACAGGGCAACATCGACGTCGATAAATTACGAAACTGGACTCCCTGCAAACCTTGGCAAGTTTACTTTGCAGATAAATTATCACCGGCCGCAGAAAAATTCATCCGACACACGAAAACAGAAAAATCCAAAAACTGTCCGGAATGGAACTACTGGGCCATCAAGTGGTGTGGGTTTGGCAATTTCTACAGGGCAACGTCGACGTCGATAAATTAGGAAACTGGACTCCCTGGAAAGCTTGGCAAGTCTACTTTGCAGATAAATTATCACCGGCCGCAGAAAAATTCATCCGACACCCAAAAACAGAAAAATCCAAAAACTGTCCGGAATGGAACTTCTGGGCCATCGTGTGGTGTGGGTTTGGAAATTTCTACAGGGCAACGTCGACGTCGATAAATTACGAAACTGGACTCCCTGGAAACCTTGGCAAGTCTACTTTGCAGATAAATTATCACCGGCCGCAGAAAAATTCATCCGACACACGAAAACAGAAAAATCCAAAAACTGTCCGGAATGGAACTACTGGGCCATCAAGTGGTGTGGGTTTGGCAATTTCTACAGGGCAACGTCGACGTCGATAAATTATGAAACTAGACTCCCTGGAAAGCTTGGCAAGTCTACTTTGCAGATAAATTATCACCGGCCGCAGAAAAACTCATCCGACACCCGAAAACAGAAAAATCCAAAAACTGTCCGGAATGGAACTTTTGGGCCATCGTGTGGTGTGGGTTTGGAAATTTCTACAGGGCAACGTCGACGTCGATAAATTATGAAACTGGACTCCCTGGAAAGCTTGGCAAGTCTACTTTGCAGATAAATTATCACCGGCCGCAGAAAAATTCATCCGACACCCGAAAACAGAAAAATCCAAAAACTGTCCGGAATGAAACTACTGGGCCATCAAGTGGTGTGGGTTTGGCAATTTCTACAGGGCAACGTCGATGTCGATAAATTATGAAACTAGACTCCCTGGAAAGCTTGGCAAGTCTACTTTGCAGATAAATTATCACCGCCCGCAGAAAAATTCATCCGACACCCGAAAACAGAAAAATCCAAAAGCTGTGCGGAATGGAACTTCTGGGCCATCGTGTGGTGTGGGTTTGGCAATTTCTACAGGGCAACGTCGACGTCGATAAATTAGGAAACTGGACTCCCTGGAAAGCTTGGCAAGTCTACTTTGCAGATAAATTATCACCGCCCGCAGAAAAATTCATCTGACGCCCGAAAACACAAAAATCCCAAAACTGTCTGGAATAGAACTTTTGGGCCATCGTGTGGTGTTGGTTTGTCAATTTCTACAGGGCAACGTCGATGTCGATAAATTATGAAACTGGACTCCCTGGAAACCTTGGCAAGTCTACTTTGCAGATAAATTATCACCGGCAGCAGAAAAATTCATCCGACACCCGAAAACAGAAAAATCCAAAAACTGTCCGGAATGGAACTTTTGGGCCATCGTGTGGTGTGGGTTTGGAAATTTCTACAGGGCAACGTCGACGTCGATAAATTAGGAAACTGGACTCCCTGGAAAGCTTGGCAAGTCTACTTTGCAGATAAATTATCACCGCCCGCAGAAAAATTCATCTGACGCCCGAAAACACAAAAATCCCAAAACTGTCTGGAATAGAACTTTTGGGCCATCGTGTGGTGTTGGTTTGTCAATTTCTACAGGGCAACGTCGACGTCGATAAATTATGAAACTGGACTCCCTGGAAACCTTGGCAAGTCTACTTTGCAGATAAATTATCACCGGCAGCAGAAAAATTCATCCGACACACGAAAACAGAAAAATCCAAAAACTGTCCGGAATGGAACTTCTGGGCCATCGTGTGGTGTGGGTTTGAAAATTTCTACAGGGCAACGTCGACGTCGATAAATTATGAAACTCGACTCCCTGGAAAGCTTGGCAAGTCTACTTTGCAGATAAATTATCACCGGCCGCAGAAAAATTCATCCGACACCCGAAAACAGAAAAATCCAAAAACTGTCCGGAATGGAACTTCTGGGCCATCGTGTGGTGTGGGTTTGGAAATTTCTACAGGGCAACGTCGACGTCGATAAATTACGAAACTGGACTCCCTGGAAACCTTGGCAAGTCTACTTTGCAGATAAATTATCACCGGCCGCAGAAAAATTCATCCGACACCCGAAAACAGAAAAATCCAAAAACTGTCCGGAATGGAACTACTGGGCCATCAAGTGGTGTGGGTTTGGCAATTTCTACAGGGCAACGTAGACGTCGATAAATTATGAAACTGGACTCCCTGGAAAGCTTGGCAAGTCTACTTTGCAGATAAATTATCACCGGCCGCAGAAAAATTCATCCGACACCCAAAAACAGAAAAATCCAAAAACTGTCCGGAATGGAACTTCTGTGCCATCGTGTGGTGTGGGTTTGGAAATTTCTACAGGGCAACGTCGACGTCGATAAATTACGAAACTGGACTCCCTGGAAACCTTGGCAAGTCTACTTTGCAGATAAATTATCACCGGCCGCAGAAAAATTCATCCGACACACGAAAACAGAAAAATCCAAAAACTGTCCGGAATGGAACTACTGGGCCATCAAGTGGTGTGGGTTTGGCAATTTCTACAGGGCAACGTCGACGTCGATAAATTATGAAACTAGACTCCCTGGAAAGCTTGGCAAGTCTACTTTGCAGATAAATTATCACCGGCCGCAGAAAAACTCATCCGACACCCGAAAACAGAAAAATCCAAAAACTGTCCGGAATGGAACTTTTGGGCCATCGTGTGGTGTGGGTTTGGAAATTTCTACAGGGCAACGTCGACGTCGATAAATTACGAAACTGGACTCCCTGGAAACCTTGGCAAGTCTACTTTGCAGATAAATTATCACCGGCCGCAGAAAAATTCATCCGACACCCGAAAACAGAAAAATCCAAAAACTGTCCGGAATGAAACTACTGGGCCATCAAGTGGTGTGGGTTTGGCAATTTCTACAGGGCAACGTCGATGTCGATAAATTATGAAACTAGACTCCCTGGAAAGCTTGGCAAGTCTACTTTGCAGATAAATTATCACCGCCCGCAGAAAAATTCATCCGACACCCGAAAACAGAAAAATCCAAAAGCTGTGCGGAATGGAACTTCTGGGCCATCGTGTGGTGTGGGTTTAGCAATTTCTACAGGGCAACGTCGACGTCGATAAATTAGGAAACTGGACTCCCTGGAAAGCTTGGCAAGTCTACTTTGCAGATAAATTATCACCGCCCGCAGAAAAATTCATCTGACGCCCGAAAACACAAAAATCCCAAAACTGTCTGGAATAGAACTTTTGGGCCATCGTGTGGTGTTGGTTTGTCAATTTCTACAGGGCAACGTCGACGTCGATAAATTATGAAACTGGACTCCCTGGAAACCTTGGCAAGTCTACTTTGCAGATAAATTATCACCGGCAGCAGAAAAATTCATCCGACACCCGAAAACAGAAAAATCCAAAAACTGTCCGGAATGGAACTTTTGGGCCATCGTGTGGTGTGGGTTTGGAAATTTCTACAGGGCAACGTCGACGTCGATAAATTAGGAAACTGGACTCCCTGGAAAGCTTGGCAAGTCTACTTTGCAGATAAATTATCACCGCCCGCAGAAAAATTCATCCGACACCCGAAAACAGAAAAATCCAAAAACTGTCCGGAATGGAACTACTGGGCCATCAAGTGGTGTGGGTTTGGCAATTTCTACAAGGCAACTCGACGTCGATAAATTATGAAACTAGACTCCCTGGAAAGCTTGGCAAGTCTACTTTGCAGATAAATTATCACCGGCCGCAGAAAAACTCATCCGACACCCGAAAACAGAAAAATCCAAAAACTGTCCGGAATGGAACTTTTGGGCCATCGTGGGCTGTGGGTTTGGCAATTTCTACAGGGCAACGTCGACGTCGATAAATTATGAAACTGGACTCCCTGGAAACCTTGGCAAGTCTACTTTGCAGATAAATTATCACCGGCCGCAGAAAAATTCATCCGACACACGAAAACAGAAAAATCCAAAAACTGTCCGGAATGGAACTTCTGGGCCATCGTGTGGTGTGGGTTTGGCAATTTCTACAGGGCAACGTCGACGTCGATAAATTAGGAAACTGGACTCCCTGGAAAGCTTGGCAAGTCTACTTTGCAGATAAATTATCACCGCCCGCAGAAAAATTCATCTGACGCCCGAAAACACAAAAATCCCAAAACTGTCTGGAATAGAACTTTTGGGCCATCGTGTGGTGTTGGTTTGTCAATTTCTACAGGGCAACGTCGACGTCGATAAATTAGGAAACTGGACTCCCTGGAAAGCTTGGCAAGTCTACTTTGCAGATAAATTATCACCGCCCGCAGAAAAATTCATCTGACGCCCGAAAACACAAAAATCCCAAAACTGTCTGGAATAGAACTTTTGGGCCATCGTGTGGTGTTGGTTTGTCAATTTCTACAGGGCAACGTCGACGTCGATAAATTATGAAACTGGACTCCCTGGAAACCTTGGCAAGTCTACTTTGCAGATAAATTATCACCGGCAGCAGAAAAATTCATCCGACACACGAAAACAGAAAAATCCAAAAACTGTCCGGAATGGAACTTCTGGGCCATCGTGTGGTGTGGGTTTGAAAATTTCTACAGGGCAACGTCGACGTCGATAAATTATGAAACTCGACTCCCTGGAAAGCTTGGCAAGTCTACTTTGCAGATAAATTATCACCGGCCGCAGAAAAATTCATCCGACACCCGAAAACAGAAAAATCCAAAAACTGTCCGGAATGGAACTTCTGGGCCATCGTGTGGTGTGGGTTTGGAAATTTCTACAGGGCAACGTCGACGTCGATAAATTAGGAAACTGGACTCCCTGGAAAGCTTGGCAAGTCTACTTTGCAGATAAATTATCACCGGCCGCAGAAAAATTCATCCGACACCCGAAAACAGAAAAATCCAAAAACTGTCCGGAATGGAACTTCTGGGCCATCAAGTGGTGTGGGTTTGGCAATTTCTACAGGGCAACGTCGACGTCGATAAATTAGGAAACTGGACTCCCTGGAAAGCTTGGCAAGTCTACTTTGCAGATAAATTATCACCGGCCGCAGAAAAATTCATCCGACACCCAAAAACAGAAAAATCCAAAAACTGTCCGGAATGGAACTTCTGGGCCATCGTGTGGTGTGGGTTTGGAAATTTCTACAGGGCAACGTCGACGTCGATAAATTACGAAACTGGACTCCCTGGAAACCTTGGCAAGTCTACTTTGCAGATAAATTATCACCGGCCGCAGAAAAATTCATCCGACACACGAAAACAGAAAAATCCAAAAACTGTCCGGAATGGAACTACTGGGCCATCAAGTGGTGTGGGTTTGGCAATTTCTACAGGGCAACGTCGACGTCGATAAATTATGAAACTAGACTCCCTGGAAAGCTTGGCAAGTCTACTTTGCAGATAAATTATCACCGGCCGCAGAAAAACTCATCCGACACCCGAAAACAGAAAAATCCAAAAACTGTCCGGAATGGAACTTTTGGGCCATCGTGTGGTGTGGGTTTGGAAATTTCTACAGGGCAACGTCGACGTCGATAAATTACGAAACTGGACTCCCTGGAAAGCTTGGCAAGTCTACTTTGCAGATAAATTATCACCGCCCGCAGAAAAATTCATCTGACGCCCGAAAACACAAAAATCCCAAAACTGTCTGGAATAGAACTTTTGGGCCATCGTGTGGTGTTGGTTTGTCAATTTCTACAGGGCAACGTCGACGTCGATAAATTACGAAACTGGACTCCCTGGAAAGCTTGGCAAGTCTACTTTGCAGATAAATTATCACCGGCCGCAGAAAAATTCATCCGACACCCGAAAACAGAAAAATCCAAAAAATGTCCGGAATGGAACTTCTGGGCCATCGTGTGGTGTGGGTTTGGAAATTTCTACAGGGCAACGTCGACGTCGATAAATTAGGAAACTGGACTCCCTGGAAAGCTTGGCAAGTCTACTTTGCAGATAAATTATCACCGGCCGCAGAAAAATTCATCCGACACCCAAAAAAAGAAAAATCCAAAAACTGTCCGGAATGGAACTTTTGGGCCATCGTGTGGTGTGGGTTTGGCAATTTGTACAGGGCAACGTCGACGTCGATAAATTATGAAACTAGACTCCCTGGAAAGCTTGGCAAGTCTACTTTGCAGATAAATTATCACCGGCCGCAGAAAAATTCATCCGACACCCGAAAACAGAAAAATCCAAAAACTGTCCGGAATGGAACTTTTGGGCCATCGTGTGGTGTGGGTTTGGCAATTTCTACAGGGCAACGTCGACGTCGATAAATTAGGAAACTGGACTCCCTGGAAAGCTTGGCAAGTCTACTTTGCAGATAAATTATCACCGGCCGCAGAAAAATTCATCCGACACCCGAAAACAGAAAAATCCAAAAACTGTCCGGAATGGAACTACTGGGCCATCAAGTGGTGTGGGTTTGGCAATTTCTACAGGGCAACGTCGACGTCGATAAATTATGAAACTAGACTCCCTGGAAAGCTTGGCAAGTCTACTTTGCAGATAAATTATCACCGGCCGCAGAAAAATTCATCCGACACCCGAAAACAGAAAAATCCAAAAACTGTCCGGAATGGAACTTCTGGGCCATCGTGTGGTGTGGGTTTGGCAATTTGTACAGGGCAACGTCGACGTCGTTAAATTATGAAACTAGACTCCCTGGAAAGCTTGGCAAGTCTACTTTGCAGATAAATTATCACCGGCAGCAGAAAAATTCATCCGACACACGAAAACAGAAAAATCCAAAAACTGTCCGGAATGGAACTACTGGGCCATCAAGTGGTGTGGGTTTGGCAATTTCTACAGGGCAACGTCGACGTCGATAAATTATGAAACTAGACTCCCTGGAAAGCTTGGCAAGTCTACTTTGCAGATAAATTATCACCGGCCGCAGAAAAACTCATCCGACACCCGAAAACAGAAAAATCCAAAAACTGTCCGGAATGGAACTTTTGGGCCATCGTGTGGTGTGGGTTTGGAAATTTCTACAGGGCAACGTCGACGTCGATAAATTATGAAACTGGACTCCCTGGAAACCTTGGCAAGTCTACTTTGCAGATAAATTATCACCGGCCGCAGAAAAATTCATCCGACACACGAAAACAGAAAAATTCAAAAACTGTCAGGAATGGAACTACTGGGCCATCGTGTGGTGTGGGTTTGGCAATTTGTACAGGGCAACGTCGACGTCATTAAATTATGAAACTAGACTCCCTGGAAAGCTTGGCAAGTCTACTTTGCAGATAAATTATCACCTGCCGCAGAAAAATTCATCCGACACCCGAAAACAGAAAAATCCAAAAACTGTCCGGAATGGAACTTCTGGGCCATCAAGTGGTGTGGGTTTGGCAATTTCTACAGGGCAACGTCGACGTCGATAAATTAGGAAACTGGACTCCCTGGAAAGCTTGGCAAGTCTACTTTGCAGATAAATTATCACCGGCCGCAGAAAAATTCATCCGACACCCAAAAACAGAAAAATCCAAAAACTGTCCGGAATGGAACTTCTGGGCCATCGTGTGGTGTGGGTTTGGAAATTTCTACAGGGCAACGTCGACGTCGATAAATTACGAAACTGGACTCCCTGGAAACCTTGGCAAGTCTACTTTGCAGATAAATTATCACCGGCCGCAGAAAAATTCATCCGACACACGAAAACAGAAAAATCCAAAAACTGTCCGGAATGGAACTACTGGGCCATCAAGTGGTGTGGGTTTGGCAATTTCTACAGGGCAACGTCGACGTCGATAAATTACGAAACTGGACTCCCTGGAAAGCTTGGCAAGTCTACTTTGCAGATAAATTATCACCGCCCGCAGAAAAATTCATCTGACGCCCGAAAACACAAAAATCCCAAAACTGTCTGGTATAGAACTTTTGGGCCATCGTGTGGTGTGGGTTTGGCAATTTCTACAGGGCAACGTCGACGTCGATAAATTATAAAACTAGACTCCCTGGAAAGCTTGGCAAGTCTACTTTGCAGATAAATTATCACCGCCCGCAGAAAAATTCATCTGACGCCCGAAAACACAAAAATCCCAAAACTGTCTGGAATAGAACTTTTGGGCCATCGTGTGGTGTTGGTTTGTCAATTTCTACAGGGCAACGTCGACGTCGATAAATTATGAAACTGGACTCCCTGGAAACCTTGGCAAGTCTACTTTGCAGATAAATTATCACCGGCAGCAGAAAAATTCATCCGACACACGAAAACAGAAAAATCCAAAAACTGTCCGGAATAGAACTACTGGGCCATCGTGTGGTGTGGGTTTGGCAATTTGTACAGGGCAACGTCGACGTCGTTAAATTATGAAACTAGACTCCCTGGAAAGCTTGGCAAGTCTACTTTGCAGATAAATTATCACCGGCCGCAGAAAAATTCATCCGACACCCGAAAACAGAAAAATCCAAAAACTGTCCGGAATGGAACTTCTGGGCCATCGTGTGGTGTGGGTTTGGAAATTTCTACAGGGCAACATCGACGTCGATAAATTACGAAACTGGACTCCCTGCAAACCTTGGCAAGTCTACTTTGCAGATAAATTATCACCGGCCGCAGAAAAATTCATCCGACACACGAAAACAGAAAAATCCAAAAACTGTCCGGAATGGAACTACTGGGCCATCAAGTGGTGTGGGTTTGGCAATTTCTAAAGGGCAACGTCGACGTCGATAAATTATGAAACTAGACTCCCTGGAAAGCTTGGCAAGTCTACTTTGCAGATAAATTATCACCGGCCGCAGAAAAATTCATCCGACACACGAAAACAGAAAAATCCAAAAACTGTCCGGAATGGAACTACTGGGCCATCAAGTGGTGTGGGTTTGGCAATTTGTACAGGGCAACGTCGACGTCGATAAATTATGAAACTAGACTCCCTGGAAAGCTTGGCAAGTCTACTTTGCAGATAAATTATCACCGGCCGCAGAAAAACTCATCCGACACCCGAAAACAGAAAAATCCAAAAACTGTCCGGAATGGAACTTTTGGGCCATCGTGTGGTGTGGGTTTGGCAATTTCTACAGGGCAACGTCGACGTCGATAAATTAGGAAACTGGACTCCCTGGAAAGCTTGGCAAGTCTACTTTGCAGATAAATTATCACCGGCCGCAGAAAAATTCATCCGACACCCGAAAACAGAAAAATCCAAAAACTGTCCGGAATGGAACTACTGGGCCATCAAGTGGTGTGGGTTTGGCAATTTCTACAGGGCAACGTCGACGTCGATAAATTATGAAACTAGACTCCCTGGAAAGCTTGGCAAGTCTACTTTGCAGATAAATTATCACCGGCCGCAGAAAAATTCATCCGACACCCGAAAACAGAAAAATCCAAAAACTGTCCGGAATGGAACTTCTGGGCCATCGTGTGGTGTGGGTTTGGCAATTTGTACAGGGCAACGTCGACGTCGTTAAATTATGAAACTAGACTCCCTGGAAAGCTTGGCAAGTCTACTTTGCAGATAAATTATCACCGGCAGCAGAAAAATTCATCCGACACACGAAAACAGAAAAATCCAAAAACTGTCCGGAATGGAACTACTGGGCCATCAAGTGGTGTGGGTTTGGCAATTTCTACAGGGCAACGTCGACGTCGATAAATTATGAAACTAGACTCCCTGGAAAGCTTGGCAAGTCTACTTTGCAGATAAATTATCACCGGCCGCAGAAAAACTCATCCGACACCCGAAAACAGAAAAATCCAAAAACTGTCCGGAATGGAACTTTTGGGCCATCGTGTGGTGTGGGTTTGGAAATTTCTACAGGGCAACGTCGACGTCGATAAATTATGAAACTGGACTCCCTGGAAACCTTGGCAAGTCTACTTTGCAGATAAATTATCACCGGCCGCAGAAAAATTCATCCGACACACGAAAACAGAAAAATTCAAAAACTGTCAGGAATGGAACTACTGGGCCATCGTGTGGTGTGGGTTTGGCAATTTGTACAGGGCAACGTCGACGTCATTAAATTATGAAACTAGACTCCCTGGAAAGCTTGGCAAGTCTACTTTGCAGATAAATTATCACCTGCCGCAGAAAAATTCATCCGACACCCGAAAACAGAAAAATCCAAAAACTGTCCGGAATGGAACTTCTGGGCCATCAAGTGGTGTGGGTTTGGCAATTTCTACAGGGCAACGTCGACGTCGATAAATTAGGAAACTGGACTCCCTGGAAAGCTTGGCAAGTCTACTTTGCAGATAAATTATCACCGGCCGCAGAAAAATTCATCCGACACCCAAAAACAGAAAAATCCAAAAACTGTCCGGAATGGAACTTCTGGGCCATCGTGTGGTGTGGGTTTGGAAATTTCTACAGGGCAACGTCGACGTCGATAAATTACGAAACTGGACTCCCTGGAAACCTTGGCAAGTCTACTTTGCAGATAAATTATCACCGGCCGCAGAAAAATTCATCCGACACACGAAAACAGAAAAATCCAAAAACTGTCCGGAATGGAACTACTGGGCCATCAAGTGGTGTGGGTTTGGCAATTTCTACAGGGCAACGTCGACGTCGATAAATTACGAAACTGGACTCCCTGGAAAGCTTGGCAAGTCTACTTTGCAGATAAATTATCACCGCCCGCAGAAAAATTCATCTGACGCCCGAAAACACAAAAATCCCAAAACTGTCTGGTATAGAACTTTTGGGCCATCGTGTGGTGTGGGTTTGGCAATTTCTACAGGGCAACGTCGACGTCGATAAATTATAAAACTAGACTCCCTGGAAAGCTTGGCAAGTCTACTTTGCAGATAAATTATCACCGCCCGCAGAAAAATTCATCTGACGCCCGAAAACACAAAAATCCCAAAACTGTCTGGAATAGAACTTTTGGGCCATCGTGTGGTGTTGGTTTGTCAATTTCTACAGGGCAACGTCGACGTCGATAAATTATGAAACTGGACTCCCTGGAAACCTTGGCAAGTCTACTTTGCAGATAAATTATCACCGGCAGCAGAAAAATTCATCCGACACACGAAAACAGAAAAATCCAAAAACTGTCCGGAATAGAACTACTGGGCCATCGTGTGGTGTGGGTTTGGCAATTTGTACAGGGCAACGTCGACGTCGTTAAATTATGAAACTAGACTCCCTGGAAAGCTTGGCAAGTCTACTTTGCAGATAAATTATCACCGGCCGCAGAAAAATTCATCCGACACCCGAAAACAGAAAAATCCAAAAACTGTCCGGAATGGAACTTCTGGGCCATCGTGTGGTGTGGGTTTGGAAATTTCTACAGGGCAACATCGACGTCGATAAATTACGAAACTGGACTCCCTGCAAACCTTGGCAAGTCTACTTTGCAGATAAATTATCACCGGCCGCAGAAAAATTCATCCGACACACGAAAACAGAAAAATCCAAAAACTGTCCGGAATGGAACTACTGGGCCATCAAGTGGTGTGGGTTTGGCAATTTCTAAAGGGCAACGTCGACGTCGATAAATTATGAAACTAGACTCCCTGGAAAGCTTGGCAAGTCTACTTTGCAGATAAATTATCACCGGCCGCAGAAAAATTCATCCGACACACGAAAACAGAAAAATCCAAAAACTGTCCGGAATGGAACTACTGGGCCATCAAGTGGTGTGGGTTTGGCAATTTGTACAGGGCAACGTCGACGTCGATAAATTATGAAACTAGACTCCCTGGAAAGCTTGGCAAGTCTACTTTGCAGATAAATTATCACCGGCCGCAGAAAAACTCATCCGACACCCGAAAACAGAAAAATCCAAAAACTGTCCGGAATGGAACTTTTGGGCCATCGTGTGGTGTGGGTTTGGCAATTTCTACAGGGCAACGTCGACGTCGATAAATTAGGAAACTGGACTCCCTGGAAAGCTTGGCAAGTCTACTTTGCAGATAAATTATCACCGGCCGCAGAAAAATTCATCCGACACCCGAAAACAGAAAAATCCAAAAACTGTCCGGAATGGAACTACTGGGCCATCAAGTGGTGTGGGTTTGGCAATTTCTACAGGGCAACGTCGACGTCGATAAATTATGAAACTAGACTCCCTGGAAAGCTTGGCAAGTCTACTTTGCAGATAAATTATCACCGGCCGCAGAAAAATTCATCCGACACCCGAAAACAGAAAAATCCAAAAACTGTCCGGAATGGAACTTCTGGGCCATCGTGTGGTGTGGGTTTGGCAATTTGTACAGGGCAACGTCGACGTCGTTAAATTATGAAACTAGACTCCCTGGAAAGCTTGGCAAGTCTACTTTGCAGATAAATTATCACCGGCAGCAGAAAAATTCATCCGACACACGAAAACAGAAAAATCCAAAAACTGTCCGGAATGGAACTACTGGGCCATCAAGTGGTGTGGGTTTGGCAATTTCTACAGGGCAACGTCGACGTCGATAAATTATGAAACTAGACTCCCTGGAAAGCTTGGCAAGTCTACTTTGCAGATAAATTATCACCGGCCGCAGAAAAACTCATCCGACACCCGAAAACAGAAAAATCCAAAAACTGTCCGGAATGGAACTTTTGGGCCATCGTGTGGTGTGGGTTTGGAAATTTCTACAGGGCAACGTCGACGTCGATAAATTATGAAACTGGACTCCCTGGAAACCTTGGCAAGTCTACTTTGCAGATAAATTATCACCGGCCGCAGAAAAATTCATCCGACACACGAAAACAGAAAAATTCAAAAACTGTCAGGAATGGAACTACTGGGCCATCGTGTGGTGTGGGTTTGGCAATTTGTACAGGGCAACGTCGACGTCATTAAATTATGAAACTAGACTCCCTGGAAAGCTTGGCAAGTCTACTTTGCAGATAAATTATCACCTGCCGCAGAAAAATTCATCCGACACCCGAAAACAGAAAAATCCAAAAACTGTCCGGAATGGAACTTCTGGGCCATCAAGTGGTGTGGGTTTGGCAATTTCTACAGGGCAACGTCGACGTCGATAAATTAGGAAACTGGACTCCCTGGAAAGCTTGGCAAGTCTACTTTGCAGATAAATTATCACCGGCCGCAGAAAAATTCATCCGACACCCAAAAACAGAAAAATCCAAAAACTGTCCGGAATGGAACTTCTGGGCCATCGTGTGGTGTGGGTTTGGAAATTTCTACAGGGCAACGTCGACGTCGATAAATTACGAAACTGGACTCCCTGGAAACCTTGGCAAGTCTACTTTGCAGATAAATTATCACCGGCCGCAGAAAAATTCATCCGACACACGAAAACAGAAAAATCCAAAAACTGTCCGGAATGGAACTACTGGGCCATCAAGTGGTGTGGGTTTGGCAATTTCTACAGGGCAACGTCGACGTCGATAAATTACGAAACTGGACTCCCTGGAAAGCTTGGCAAGTCTACTTTGCAGATAAATTATCACCGCCCGCAGAAAAATTCATCTGACGCCCGAAAACACAAAAATCCCAAAACTGTCTGGTATAGAACTTTTGGGCCATCGTGTGGTGTGGGTTTGGCAATTTCTACAGGGCAACGTCGACGTCGATAAATTATAAAACTAGACTCCCTGGAAAGCTTGGCAAGTCTACTTTGCAGATAAATTATCACCGCCCGCAGAAAAATTCATCTGACGCCCGAAAACACAAAAATCCCAAAACTGTCTGGAATAGAACTTTTGGGCCATCGTGTGGTGTTGGTTTGTCAATTTCTACAGGGCAACGTCGACGTCGATAAATTATGAAACTGGACTCCCTGGAAACCTTGGCAAGTCTACTTTGCAGATAAATTATCACCGGCAGCAGAAAAATTCATCCGACACACGAAAACAGAAAAATCCAAAAACTGTCCGGAATAGAACTACTGGGCCATCGTGTGGTGTGGGTTTGGCAATTTGTACAGGGCAACGTCGACGTCGTTAAATTATGAAACTAGACTCCCTGGAAAGCTTGGCAAGTCTACTTTGCAGATAAATTATCACCGGCCGCAGAAAAATTCATCCGACACCCGAAAACAGAAAAATCCAAAAACTGTCCGGAATGGAACTTCTGGGCCATCGTGTGGTGTGGGTTTGGAAATTTCTACAGGGCAACATCGACGTCGATAAATTACGAAACTGGACTCCCTGCAAACCTTGGCAAGTCTACTTTGCAGATAAATTATCACCGGCCGCAGAAAAATTCATCCGACACACGAAAACAGAAAAATCCAAAAACTGTCCGGAATGGAACTACTGGGCCATCAAGTGGTGTGGGTTTGGCAATTTCTAAAGGGCAACGTCGACGTCGATAAATTATGAAACTAGACTCCCTGGAAAGCTTGGCAAGTCTACTTTGCAGATAAATTATCACCGGCCGCAGAAAAATTCATCCGACACACGAAAACAGAAAAATCCAAAAACTGTCCGGAATGGAACTACTGGGCCATCAAGTGGTGTGGGTTTGGCAATTTCTACAGGGCAACGTCGACGTCGATAAATTATGAAACTAGACTCCCTGGAAAGCTTGGCAAGTCTACTTTGCAGATAAATTATCACCGGCCGCAGAAAAACTCATCCGACACCCGAAAACAGAAAAATCCAAAAACTGTCCGGAATGGAACTACTGGGCCATCAAGTGGTGTGGGTTTGGCAATTTCTACAGGGCAACGTCGACGTCGATAAATTATGAAACTAGACTCCCTGGAAAGCTTGGCAAGTCTACTTTGCAGATAAATTATCACCGGCCGCAGAAAAACTCATCCGACACCCGAAAACAGAAAAATCCAAAAACTGTCCGGAATGGAACTTTTGGGCCATCGTGTGGTGTGGGTTTGGAAATTTCTACAGGGCAACGTCGACGTCGATAAATTATGAAACTGGACTCCCTGGAAACCTTGGCAAGTCTACTTTGCAGATAAATTATCACCGGCCGCAGAAAAATTCATCCGACACCCGAAAACAGAAAAATCCAAAAACTGTCCGGAATGGAACTTCTGGGCCATCGTGTGGTGTGGGTTTGGAAATTTCTACAGGGCAACGTCGACGTCGATAAATTAGGAAACTGGACTCCCTGGAAAGCTTGGCAAGTCTACTTTGCAGATAAATTATCACCGGCCGCAGAAAAATTCATCCGACACCCAAAAACAGAAAAATCCAAAAACTGTCCGGAATGGAACTTTTGGGCCATCGTGTGGTGTGGGTTTGGAAATTTCTACAGGGCAACATCGACGTCGATAAATTACGAAACTGGACTCCCTGGAAACCTTGGCAAGTCTACTTTGCAGATAAATTATCACCGGCCGCAGAAAAATTCATCCGACTCACGAAAACAGAAAAATCCAAAAACTGTCCGGAATGGAACTACTGGGCCATCAAGTGGTGTGGGTTTGGCAATTTCTACAGGGCAACGTCGACGTCGATAAATTATGAAACTAGACTCCCTGGAAAGCTTGGCAAGTCTACTTTGCAGATAAATTATCACCGGCCGCAGAAAAACTCATCCGACTACCGAAAACAGAAAAATCCAAAAACTGTCCGGAATGGAACTTTTGGGCCATCGTGTGGTGTGGGTTTGGAAATTTCTACAGGGCAACGTCGACGTCGATAAATTACGAAACTGGACTCCCTGGAAACCTTGGCAAGTCTACTTTGCAGATAAATTATCACCGGCCGCAGAAAAATTCATCCGACACCCAAAAACAGAAAAATCCAAAAACTGTCCGGAATGGAACTACTGGGCCATCAAGTGGTGTGGGTTTGGCAATTTCTACAGGGCAACGTCGACGTCGATAAATTATGAAACTAGACTCCCTGGAAAGCTTGGCAAGTCTACTTTGCAGATAAATTATCACCGGCCGCAGAAAAATTCATCCGACACCCGAAAACAGAAAAATCCAAAAACTGTCCGGAATGGAACTTTTGGGCCATCGTGTGGTGTGGGTTTGGCAATTTCTACAGGGCAACGTCGACGTCGATAAATTAGGAAACTGGACTCCCTGGAAAGCTTGGCAAGTCTACTTTGCAGATAAATTATCACCGGCCGCAGAAAAATTCATCCGACACCCGAAAACAGAAAAATCCAAAAACTGTCCGGAATGGAACTTCTGGGCCATCGTGTGGTGTGGGTTTGGAAATTTCTACAGGGCAACGTCGACGTCGATAAATTAGGAAACTGGACTCCCTGGAAAGCTTGGCAAGTCTACTTTGCAGATAAATTATCACCGGCCGCAGAAAAATTCATCTGACACCCGAAAACAGAAAAATCCAAAAACTGTCCGGAATGGAACTTCTGGGCCATCGTGTGGTGTGGGTTTGGAAATTTCTACAGGGCAACGTCGTCGTCGATAAATTAGGAAACTGGACTCCCTGGAAAGCTTGGCAAGTCTACTTTGCAGATAAATTATCACCGCCCGCAGAAAAATTCATCCGACACCCGAAAACAGAAAAATCCAAAAACTGTGCGGAATGGAACTTCTGGGCCATCGTGTGGTGTGGGTTTGGCAATTTCTACAGGGCAACGTCGACGTCGATAAATTAGGAAACTGGACTCCCTGGAAAGCTTGGCAAGTCTACTTTGCAGATAAATTATCAGCGGCCGCAGAAAAATTCATCCGACACACGAAAACAGAAAAATCCAAAAACTGTGCGGAATGGAACTTTTGGGCCATCGTGTGGTGTGGGTTTGGAAATTTCTACAGGGCAACATCGACGTCGATAAATTACGAAACTGGACTCCCTGCAAACCTTGGCAAGTCTACTTTGCAGATAAATTATCACCGGCCGCAGAAAAATTCATCCGACACACGAAAACAGAAAAATCCAAAAACTGTCCGGAATGGAACTACTGGGCCATCAAGTGGTGTGGGTTTGGCAATTTCTACAGGGCAACGTCGACGTCGATAAATTAGGAAACTGGACTCCCTGGAAAGCTTGGCAAGTCTACTTTGCAGATAAATTATCACCGGCCGCAGAAAAATTCATCCGACACCCAAAAACAGAAAAATCCAAAACCTGTCCGGAATGGAACTTCTGGGCCATCGTGTGGTGTGGGTTTGGAAATTTCTACAGGGCAACGTCGACGTCGATAAATTACGAAACTGGACTCCCTGGAAACCTTGGCAAGTCTACTTTGCAGATAAATTATCACCGGCCGCAGAAAAATTCATCCGACACACGAAAACAGAAAAATCCAAAAACTGTCCGGAATGGAACTACTGGGCCATCAAGTGGTGTGGGTTTGGCAATTTCTACAGGGCAACGTCGACGTCGATAAATTATGAAACTAGACTCCCTGGAAAGCTTGGCAAGTCTACTTTGCAGATAAATTATCACCGGCCGCAGAAAAACTCATCCGACACCCGAAAACAGAAAAATCCAAAAACTGTCCGGAATGGAACTTTTGGGCCATCGTGTGGTGTGGGTTTGGAAATTTCTACAGGGCAACGTCGACGTCGATAAATTACGAAACTGGACTCCCTGGAAAGCTTGGCAAGTCTACTTTGCAGATAAATTATCACCGCCCGCAGAAAAATTCATCTGACGCCCGAAAACACAAAAATCCCAAAACTATCTGGAATAGAACTTTTGGGCCATCGTGTGGTGTTGGTTTGTCAATTTCTACAGGGCAACGTCGACGTCGATAAATTATGAAACTGGACTCCCTGGAAACCTTGGCAAGTCTACTTTGCAGATAAATTATCACCGGCAGCAGAAAAATTCATCCGACACCCGAAAACAGAAAAATCCAAAAACTGTCCTGAATGGAACTTTTGGGCCATCGTGTGGTGTGGGTTTGGAAATTTCTACAGGGCAACGTCGACGTCGATAAATTAGGAAACTGGACTCCCTGGAAAGCTTGGCAAGTCTACTTTGCAGATAAATTATCACCGCCCGCAGAAAAATTCATCTGACGCCCGAAAACACAAAAATCCCAAAACTGTCTGGAATAGAACTTTTGGGCCATCGTGTGGTGTTGGTTTGTCAATTTCTACAGGGCAACGTCGACGTCGATAAATTATGAAACTGGACTCCCTGGAAACCTTGGCAAGTCTACTTTGCAGATAAATTATCACCGGCCGCAGAAAAATTCATCCGACACCCAAAAACAGAAAAATCCAAAAACTGTCCGGAATGGAACTTTTGGGCCATCGTGTGGTGTGGGTTTGGAAATTTCTACAGGGCAACATCGACGTCGATAAATTAAGAAACTGGACTCCCTGCAAACCTTGGCAAGTCTACTTTGCAGATAAATTATCACCGGCCGCAGAAAAATTCATCCGACACACGAAAACAGAAAAATCCAAAAACTGTCCGGAATGGAACTACTGGGCCATCAAGTGGTGTGGGTTTGGCAATTTCTACAGGGCAACGTCGACGTCGATAAATTAGGAAACTGGACTCCCTGGAAAGCTTGGCAAGTCTACTTTGCAGATAAATTATCACCGGCCGCAGAAAAATTCATCCGACACCCAAAAACAGAAAAATCCAAAAACTGTCCGGAATGGAACTTCTGGGCCATCGTGTGGTGTGGGTTTGGAAATTTCTACAGGGCAACGTCGACGTCGATAAATTACGAAACTGGACTCCCTGGAAACCTTGGCAAGTCTACTTTGCAGATAAATTATCACCGGCCGCAGAAAAATTCATCCGACACACGAAAACAGAAAAATCCAAAAACTGTCCGGAATGGAACTACTGGGCCATCAAGTGGTGTGGGTTTGGCAATTTCTACAGGGCAACGTCGACGTCGATAAATTATGAAACTAGACTCCCTGGAAAGCTTGGCAAGTCTACTTTGCAGATAAATTATCACCGGCCGCAGAAAAACTCATCCGACACCCGAAAACAGAAAAATCCAAAAACTGTCCGGAATGGAACTTTTGGGCCATCGTGTGGTGTGGGTTTGGAAATTTCTACAGGGCAACGTCGACGTCGATAAATTACGAAACTGGACTCCCTGGAAACCTTGGCAAGTCTACTTTGCAGATAAATTATCACCGGCCGCAGAAAAATTCATCCGACACCCGAAAACAGAAAAATCCAAAAACTGTCCGGAATGAAACTACTGGGCCATCAAGTGGTGTGGGTTTGGCAATTTCTACAGGGCAACGTCGATGTCGATAAATTATGAAACTAGACTCCCTGGAAAGCTTGGCAAGTCTACTTTGCAGATAAATTATCACCGCCCGCAGAAAAATTCATCCGACACCCGAAAACAGAAAAATCCAAAAGCTGTGCGGAATGGAACTTCTGGGCCATCGTGTGGTGTGGGTTTAGCAATTTCTACAGGGCAACGTCGACGTCGATAAATTAGGAAACTGGACTCCCTGGAAAGCTTGGCAAGTCTACTTTGCAGATAAATTATCACCGCCCGCAGAAAAATTCATCTGACGCCCGAAAACACAAAAATCCCAAAACTGTCTGGAATAGAACTTTTGGGCCATCGTGTGGTGTTGGTTTGTCAATTTCTACAGGGCAACGTCGACGTCGATAAATTATGAAACTGGACTCCCTGGAAACCTTGGCAAGTCTACTTTGCAGATAAATTATCACCGGCAGCAGAAAAATTCATCCGACACCCGAAAACAGAAAAATCCAAAAACTGTCCGGAATGGAACTTTTGGGCCATCGTGTGGTGTGGGTTTGGAAATTTCTACAGGGCAACGTCGACGTCGATAAATTAGGAAACTGGACTCCCTGGAAAGCTTGGCAAGTCTACTTTGCAGATAAATTATCACCGCCCGCAGAAAAATTCATCCGACACCCGAAAACAGAAAAATCCAAAAACTGTCCGGAATGGAACTACTGGGCCATCAAGTGGTGTGGGTTTGGCAATTTCTACAAGGCAACTCGACGTCGATAAATTATGAAACTAGACTCCCTGGAAAGCTTGGCAAGTCTACTTTGCAGATAAATTATCACCGGCCGCAGAAAAACTCATCCGACACCCGAAAACAGAAAAATCCAAAAACTGTCCGGAATGGAACTTTTGGGCCATCGTGGGCTGTGGGTTTGGCAATTTCTACAGGGCAACGTCGACGTCGATAAATTATGAAACTGGACTCCCTGGAAACCTTGGCAAGTCTACTTTGCAGATAAATTATCACCGGCCGCAGAAAAATTCATCCGACACACGAAAACAGAAAAATCCAAAAACTGTCCGGAATGGAACTTCTGGGCCATCGTGTGGTGTGGGTTTGGCAATTTCTACAGGGCAACGTCGACGTCGATAAATTAGGAAACTGGACTCCCTGGAAAGCTTGGCAAGTCTACTTTGCAGATAAATTATCACCGCCCGCAGAAAAATTCATCTGACGCCCGAAAACACAAAAATCCCAAAACTGTCTGGAATAGAACTTTTGGGCCATCGTGTGGTGTTGGTTTGTCAATTTCTACAGGGCAACGTCGACGTCGATAAATTAGGAAACTGGACTCCCTGGAAAGCTTGGCAAGTCTACTTTGCAGATAAATTATCACCGCCCGCAGAAAAATTCATCTGACGCCCGAAAACACAAAAATCCCAAAACTGTCTGGAATAGAACTTTTGGGCCATCGTGTGGTGTTGGTTTGTCAATTTCTACAGGGCAACGTCGACGTCGATAAATTATGAAACTGGACTCCCTGGAAACCTTGGCAAGTCTACTTTGCAGATAAATTATCACCGGCAGCAGAAAAATTCATCCGACACACGAAAACAGAAAAATCCAAAAACTGTCCGGAATGGAACTTCTGGGCCATCGTGTGGTGTGGGTTTGAAAATTTCTACAGGGCAACGTCGACGTCGATAAATTATGAAACTCGACTCCCTGGAAAGCTTGGCAAGTCTACTTTGCAGATAAATTATCACCGGCCGCAGAAAAATTCATCCGACACCCGAAAACAGAAAAATCCAAAAACTGTCCGGAATGGAACTTCTGGGCCATCGTGTGGTGTGGGTTTGGAAATTTCTACAGGGCAACGTCGACGTCGATAAATTAGGAAACTGGACTCCCTGGAAAGCTTGGCAAGTCTACTTTGCAGATAAATTATCACCGGCCGCAGAAAAATTCATCCGACACCCGAAAACAGAAAAATCCAAAAACTGTCCGGAATGGAACTTCTGGGCCATCAAGTGGTGTGGGTTTGGCAATTTCTACAGGGCAACGTCGACGTCGATAAATTAGGAAACTGGACTCCCTGGAAAGCTTGGCAAGTCTACTTTGCAGATAAATTATCACCGGCCGCAGAAAAATTCATCCGACACCCAAAAACAGAAAAATCCAAAAACTGTCCGGAATGGAACTTCTGGGCCATCGTGTGGTGTGGGTTTGGAAATTTCTACAGGGCAACGTCGACGTCGATAAATTACGAAACTGGACTCCCTGGAAACCTTGGCAAGTCTACTTTGCAGATAAATTATCACCGGCCGCAGAAAAATTCATCCGACACACGAAAACAGAAAAATCCAAAAACTGTCCGGAATGGAACTACTGGGCCATCAAGTGGTGTGGGTTTGGCAATTTCTACAGGGCAACGTCGACGTCGATAAATTATGAAACTAGACTCCCTGGAAAGCTTGGCAAGTCTACTTTGCAGATAAATTATCACCGGCCGCAGAAAAACTCATCCGACACCCGAAAACAGAAAAATCCAAAAACTGTCCGGAATGGAACTTTTGGGCCATCGTGTGGTGTGGGTTTGGAAATTTCTACAGGGCAACGTCGACGTCGATAAATTACGAAACTGGACTCCCTGGAAAGCTTGGCAAGTCTACTTTGCAGATAAATTATCACCGCCCGCAGAAAAATTCATCTGACGCCCGAAAACACAAAAATCCCAAAACTGTCTGGAATAGAACTTTTGGGCCATCGTGTGGTGTTGGTTTGTCAATTTCTACAGGGCAACGTCGACGTCGATAAATTACGAAACTGGACTCCCTGGAAAGCTTGGCAAGTCTACTTTGCAGATAAATTATCACCGGCCGCAGAAAAATTCATCCGACACCCGAAAACAGAAAAATCCAAAAAATGTCCGGAATGGAACTTCTGGGCCATCGTGTGGTGTGGGTTTGGAAATTTCTACAGGGCAACGTCGACGTCGATAAATTAGGAAACTGGACTCCCTGGAAAGCTTGGCAAGTCTACTTTGCAGATAAATTATCACCGGCCGCAGAAAAATTCATCCGACACCCAAAAAAAGAAAAATCCAAAAACTGTCCGGAATGGAACTTTTGGGCCATCGTGTGGTGTGGGTTTGGCAATTTGTACAGGGCAACGTCGACGTCGATAAATTATGAAACTAGACTCCCTGGAAAGCTTGGCAAGTCTACTTTGCAGATAAATTATCACCGGCCGCAGAAAAATTCATCCGACACCCGAAAACAGAAAAATCCAAAAACTGTCCGGAATGGAACTTTTGGGCCATCGTGTGGTGTGGGTTTGGCAATTTCTACAGGGCAACGTCGACGTCGATAAATTAGGAAACTGGACTCCCTGGAAAGCTTGGCAAGTCTACTTTGCAGATAAATTATCACCGGCCGCAGAAAAATTCATCCGACACCCGAAAACAGAAAAATCCAAAAACTGTCCGGAATGGAACTACTGGGCCATCAAGTGGTGTGGGTTTGGCAATTTCTACAGGGCAACGTCGACGTCGATAAATTATGAAACTAGACTCCCTGGAAAGCTTGGCAAGTCTACTTTGCAGATAAATTATCACCGGCCGCAGAAAAATTCATCCGACACCCGAAAACAGAAAAATCCAAAAACTGTCCGGAATGGAACTTCTGGGCCATCGTGTGGTGTGGGTTTGGCAATTTGTACAGGGCAACGTCGACGTCGTTAAATTATGAAACTAGACTCCCTGGAAAGCTTGGCAAGTCTACTTTGCAGATAAATTATCACCGGCAGCAGAAAAATTCATCCGACACACGAAAACAGAAAAATCCAAAAACTGTCCGGAATGGAACTACTGGGCCATCAAGTGGTGTGGGTTTGGCAATTTCTACAGGGCAACGTCGACGTCGATAAATTATGAAACTAGACTCCCTGGAAAGCTTGGCAAGTCTACTTTGCAGATAAATTATCACCGGCCGCAGAAAAACTCATCCGACACCCGAAAACAGAAAAATCCAAAAACTGTCCGGAATGGAACTTTTGGGCCATCGTGTGGTGTGGGTTTGGAAATTTCTACAGGGCAACGTCGACGTCGATAAATTATGAAACTGGACTCCCTGGAAACCTTGGCAAGTCTACTTTGCAGATAAATTATCACCGGCCGCAGAAAAATTCATCCGACACACGAAAACAGAAAAATTCAAAAACTGTCAGGAATGGAACTACTGGGCCATCGTGTGGTGTGGGTTTGGCAATTTGTACAGGGCAACGTCGACGTCATTAAATTATGAAACTAGACTCCCTGGAAAGCTTGGCAAGTCTACTTTGCAGATAAATTATCACCTGCCGCAGAAAAATTCATCCGACACCCGAAAACAGAAAAATCCAAAAACTGTCCGGAATGGAACTTCTGGGCCATCAAGTGGTGTGGGTTTGGCAATTTCTACAGGGCAACGTCGACGTCGATAAATTAGGAAACTGGACTCCCTGGAAAGCTTGGCAAGTCTACTTTGCAGATAAATTATCACCGCCCGCAGAAAAATTCATCCGACACCCAAAAACAGAAAAATCCAAAAACTGTCCGGAATGGAACTTCTGGGCCATCGTGTGGTGTGGGTTTGGAAATTTCTACAGGGCAACGTCGACGTCGATAAATTACGAAACTGGACTCCCTGGAAACCTTGGCAAGTCTACTTTGCAGATAAATTATCACCGGCCGCAGAAAAATTCATCCGACACACGAAAACAGAAAAATCCAAAAACTGTCCGGAATGGAACTACTGGGCCATCAAGTGGTGTGGGTTTGGCAATTTCTACAGGGCAACGTCGACGTCGATAAATTACGAAACTGGACTCCCTGGAAAGCTTGGCAAGTCTACTTTGCAGATAAATTATCACCGCCCGCAGAAAAATTCATCTGACGCCCGAAAACACAAAAATCCCAAAACTGTCTGGTATAGAACTTTTGGGCCATCGTGTGGTGTGGGTTTGGCAATTTCTACAGGGCAACGTCGACGTCGATAAATTATAAAACTAGACTCCCTGGAAAGCTTGGCAAGTCTACTTTGCAGATAAATTATCACCGCCCGCAGAAAAATTCATCTGACGCCCGAAAACACAAAAATCCCAAAACTGTCTGGAATAGAACTTTTGGGCCATCGTGTGGTGTTGGTTTGTCAATTTCTACAGGGCAACGTCGACGTCGATAAATTATGAAACTGGACTCCCTGGAAACCTTGGCAAGTCTACTTTGCAGATAAATTATCACCGGCAGCAGAAAAATTCATCCGACACACGAAAACAGAAAAATCCAAAAACTGTCCGGAATAGAACTACTGGGCCATCGTGTGGTGTGGGTTTGGCAATTTGTACAGGGCAACGTCGACGTCGTTAAATTATGAAACTAGACTCCCTGGAAAGCTTGGCAAGTCTACTTTGCAGATAAATTATCACCGGCCGCAGAAAAATTCATCCGACACCCGAAAACAGAAAAATCCAAAAACTGTCCGGAATGGAACTTCTGGGCCATCGTGTGGTGTGGGTTTGGAAATTTCTACAGGGCAACATCGACGTCGATAAATTACGAAACTGGACTCCCTGCAAACCTTGGCAAGTCTACTTTGCAGATAAATTATCACCGGCCGCAGAAAAATTCATCCGACACACGAAAACAGAAAAATCCAAAAACTGTCCGGAATGGAACTACTGGGCCATCAAGTGGTGTGGGTTTGGCAATTTCTAAAGGGCAACGTCGACGTCGATAAATTATGAAACTAGACTCCCTGGAAAGCTTGGCAAGTCTACTTTGCAGATAAATTATCACCGGCCGCAGAAAAATTCATCCGACACACGAAAACAGAAAAATCCAAAAACTGTCCGGAATGGAACTACTGGGCCATCAAGTGGTGTGGGTTTGGCAATTTGTACAGGGCAACGTCGACGTCGATAAATTATGAAACTAGACTCCCTGGAAAGCTTGGCAAGTCTACTTTGCAGATAAATTATCACCGGCCGCAGAAAAACTCATCCGACACCCGAAAACAGAAAAATCCAAAAACTGTCCGGAATGGAACTTTTGGGCCATCGTGTGGTGTGGGTTTGGCAATTTCTACAGGGCAACGTCGACGTCGATAAATTAGGAAACTGGACTCCCTGGAAAGCTTGGCAAGTCTACTTTGCAGATAAATTATCACCGGCCGCAGAAAAATTCATCCGACACCCGAAAACAGAAAAATCCAAAAACTGTCCGGAATGGAACTACTGGGCCATCAAGTGGTGTGGGTTTGGCAATTTGTACAGGGCAACGTCGACGTCGATAAATTATGAAACTAGACTCCCTGGAAAGCTTGGCAAGTCTACTTTGCAGATAAATTATCACCGGCCGCAGAAAAATTCATCCGACACCCGAAAACAGAAAAATCCAAAAACTGTCCGGAATGGAACTTCTGGGCCATCGTGTGGTGTGGGTTTGGCAATTTGTACAGGGCAACGTCGACGTCGTTAAATTATGAAACTAGACTCCCTGGAAAGCTTGGCAAGTCTACTTTGCAGATAAATTATCACCGGCAGCAGAAAAATTCATCCGACACACGAAAACAGAAAAATCCAAAAACTGTCCGGAATGGAACTACTGGGCCATCAAGTGGTGTGGGTTTGGCAATTTCTACAGGGCAACGTCGACGTCGATAAATTATGAAACTAGACTCCCTGGAAAGCTTGGCAAGTCTACTTTGCAGATAAATTATCACCGGCCGCAGAAAAACTCATCCGACACCCGAAAACAGAAAAATCCAAAAACTGTCCGGAATGGAACTTTTGGGCCATCGTGTGGTGTGGGTTTGGAAATTTCTACAGGGCAACGTCGACGTCGATAAATTATGAAACTGGACTCCCTGGAAACCTTGGCAAGTCTACTTTGCAGATAAATTATCACCGGCCGCAGAAAAATTCATCCGACACACGAAAACAGAAAAATTCAAAAACTGTCAGGAATGGAACTACTGGGCCATCGTGTGGTGTGGGTTTGGCAATTTGTACAGGGCAACGTCGACGTCATTAAATTATGAAACTAGACTCCCTGGAAAGCTTGGCAAGTCTACTTTGCAGATAAATTATCACCTGCCGCAGAAAAATTCATCCGACACCCGAAAACAGAAAAATCCAAAAACTGTCCGGAATGGAACTTCTGGGCCATCAAGTGGTGTGGGTTTGGCAATTTCTACAGGGCAACGTCGACGTCGATAAATTAGGAAACTGGACTCCCTGGAAAGCTTGGCAAGTCTACTTTGCAGATAAATTATCACCGGCCGCAGAAAAATTCATCCGACACCCAAAAACAGAAAAATCCAAAAACTGTCCGGAATGGAACTTCTGGGCCATCGTGTGGTGTGGGTTTGGAAATTTCTACAGGGCAACGTCGACGTCGATAAATTACGAAACTGGACTCCCTGGAAACCTTGGCAAGTCTACTTTGCAGATAAATTATCACCGGCCGCAGAAAAATTCATCCGACACACGAAAACAGAAAAATCCAAAAACTGTCCGGAATGGAACTACTGGGCCATCAAGTGGTGTGGGTTTGGCAATTTCTACAGGGCAACGTCGACGTCGATAAATTACGAAACTGGACTCCCTGGAAAGCTTGGCAAGTCTACTTTGCAGATAAATTATCACCGCCCGCAGAAAAATTCATCTGACGCCCGAAAACACAAAAATCCCAAAACTGTCTGGTATAGAACTTTTGGGCCATCGTGTGGTGTGGGTTTGGCAATTTCTACAGGGCAACGTCGACGTCGATAAATTATAAAACTAGACTCCCTGGAAAGCTTGGCAAGTCTACTTTGCAGATAAATTATCACCGCCCGCAGAAAAATTCATCTGACGCCCGAAAACACAAAAATCCCAAAACTGTCTGGAATAGAACTTTTGGGCCATCGTGTGGTGTTGGTTTGTCAATTTCTACAGGGCAACGTCGACGTCGATAAATTATGAAACTGGACTCCCTGGAAACCTTGGCAAGTCTACTTTGCAGATAAATTATCACCGGCAGCAGAAAAATTCATCCGACACACGAAAACAGAAAAATCCAAAAACTGTCCGGAATAGAACTACTGGGCCATCGTGTGGTGTGGGTTTGGCAATTTGTACAGGGCAACGTCGACGTCGTTAAATTATGAAACTAGACTCCCTGGAAAGCTTGGCAAGTCTACTTTGCAGATAAATTATCACCGGCCGCAGAAAAATTCATCCGACACCCGAAAACAGAAAAATCCAAAAACTGTCCGGAATGGAACTTCTGGGCCATCGTGTGGTGTGGGTTTGGAAATTTCTACAGGGCAACATCGACGTCGATAAATTACGAAACTGGACTCCCTGCAAACCTTGGCAAGTCTACTTTGCAGATAAATTATCACCGGCCGCAGAAAAATTCATCCGACACACGAAAACAGAAAAATCCAAAAACTGTCCGGAATGGAACTACTGGGCCATCAAGTGGTGTGGGTTTGGCAATTTCTAAAGGGCAACGTCGACGTCGATAAATTATGAAACTAGACTCCCTGGAAAGCTTGGCAAGTCTACTTTGCAGATAAATTATCACCGGCCGCAGAAAAATTCATCCGACACACGAAAACAGAAAAATCCAAAAACTGTCCGGAATGGAACTACTGGGCCATCAAGTGGTGTGGGTTTGGCAATTTCTACAGGGCAACGTCGACGTCGATAAATTATGAAACTAGACTCCCTGGAAAGCTTGGCAAGTCTACTTTGCAGATAAATTATCACCGGCCGCAGAAAAACTCATCCGACACCCGAAAACAGAAAAATCCAAAAACTGTCCGGAATGGAACTACTGGGCCATCAAGTGGTGTGGGTTTGGCAATTTCTACAGGGCAACGTCGACGTCGATAAATTATGAAACTAGACTCCCTGGAAAGCTTGGCAAGTCTACTTTGCAGATAAATTATCACCGGCCGCAGAAAAACTCATCCGACACCCGAAAACAGAAAAATCCAAAAACTGTCCGGAATGGAACTTTTGGGCCATCGTGTGGTGTGGGTTTGGAAATTTCTACAGGGCAACGTCGACGTCGATAAATTATGAAACTGGACTCCCTGGAAACCTTGGCAAGTCTACTTTGCAGATAAATTATCACCGGCCGCAGAAAAATTCATCCGACACCCGAAAACAGAAAAATCCAAAAACTGTCCGGAATGGAACTTCTGGGCCATCGTGTGGTGTGGGTTTGGAAATTTCTACAGGGCAACGTCGACGTCGATAAATTAGGAAACTGGACTCCCTGGAAAGCTTGGCAAGTCTACTTTGCAGATAAATTATCACCGGCCGCAGAAAAATTCATCCGACACCCAAAAACAGAAAAATCCAAAAACTGTCCGGAATGGAACTTTTGGGCCATCGTGTGGTGTGGGTTTGGAAATTTCTACAGGGCAACATCGACGTCGATAAATTACGAAACTGGACTCCCTGGAAACCTTGGCAAGTCTACTTTGCAGATAAATTATCACCGGCCGCAGAAAAATTCATCCGACACACGAAAACAGAAAAATCCAAAAACTGTCCGGAATGGAACTACTGGGCCATCAAGTGGTGTGGGTTTGGCAATTTCTACAGGGCAACGTCGACGTCGATAAATTATGAAACTAGACTCCCTGGAAAGCTTGGCAAGTCTACTTTGCAGATAAATTATCACCGGCCGCAGAAAAACTCATCCGACTACCGAAAACAGAAAAATCCAAAAACTGTCCGGAATGGAACTTTTGGGCCATCGTGTGGTGTGGGTTTGGAAATTTCTACAGGGCAACGTCGACGTCGATAAATTACGAAACTGGACTCCCTGGAAACCTTGGCAAGTCTACTTTGCAGATAAATTATCACCGGCCGCAGAAAAATTCATCCGACACCCAAAAACAGAAAAATCCAAAAACTGTCCGGAATGGAACTACTGGGCCATCAAGTGGTGTGGGTTTGGCAATTTCTACAGGGCAACGTCGACGTCGATAAATTATGAAACTAGACTCCCTGGAAAGCTTGGCAAGTCTACTTTGCAGATAAATTATCACCGGCCGCAGAAAAATTCATCCGACACCCGAAAACAGAAAAATCCAAAAACTGTCCGGAATGGAACTTTTGGGCCATCGTGTGGTGTGGGTTTGGCAATTTCTACAGGGCAACGTCGACGTCGATAAATTAGGAAACTGGACTCCCTGGAAAGCTTGGCAAGTCTACTTTGCAGATAAATTATCACCGGCCGCAGAAAAATTCATCCGACACCCGAAAACAGAAAAATCCAAAAACTGTCCGGAATGGAACTTCTGGGCCATCGTGTGGTGTGGGTTTGGAAATTTCTACAGGGCAACGTCGACGTCGATAAATTAGGAAACTGGACTCCCTGGAAAGCTTGGCAAGTCTACTTTGCAGATAAATTATCACCGGCCGCAGAAAAATTCATCTGACACCCGAAAACAGAAAAATCCAAAAACTGTCCGGAATGGAACTTCTGGGCCATCGTGTGGTGTGGGTTTGGAAATTTCTACAGGGCAACGTCGTCGTCGATAAATTAGGAAACTGGACTCCCTGGAAAGCTTGGCAAGTCTACTTTGCAGATAAATTATCACCGCCCGCAGAAAAATTCATCCGACACCCGAAAACAGAAAAATCCAAAAACTGTGCGGAATGGAACTTCTGGGCCATCGTGTGGTGTGGGTTTGGCAATTTCTACAGGGCAACGTCGACGTCGATAAATTAGGAAACTGGACTCCCTGGAAAGCTTGGCAAGTCTACTTTGCAGATAAATTATCAGCGGCCGCAGAAAAATTCATCCGACACACGAAAACAGAAAAATCCAAAAACTGTGCGGAATGGAACTTTTGGGCCATCGTGTGGTGTGGGTTTGGAAATTTCTACAGGGCAACATCGACGTCGATAAATTACGAAACTGGACTCCCTGCAAACCTTGGCAAGTCTACTTTGCAGATAAATTATCACCGGCCGCAGAAAAATTCATCCGACACACGAAAACAGAAAAATCCAAAAACTGTCCGGAATGGAACTACTGGGCCATCAAGTGGTGTGGGTTTGGCAATTTCTACAGGGCAACGTCGACGTCGATAAATTAGGAAACTGGACTCCCTGGAAAGCTTGGCAAGTCTACTTTGCAGATAAATTATCACCGGCCGCAGAAAAATTCATCCGACACCCAAAAACAGAAAAATCCAAAACCTGTCCGGAATGGAACTTCTGGGCCATCGTGTGGTGTGGGTTTGGAAATTTCTACAGGGCAACGTCGACGTCGATAAATTACGAAACTGGACTCCCTGGAAACCTTGGCAAGTCTACTTTGCAGATAAATTATCACCGGCCGCAGAAAAATTCATCCGACACACGAAAACAGAAAAATCCAAAAACTGTCCGGAATGGAACTACTGGGCCATCAAGTGGTGTGGGTTTGGCAATTTCTACAGGGCAACGTCGACGTCGATAAATTATGAAACTAGACTCCCTGGAAAGCTTGGCAAGTCTACTTTGCAGATAAATTATCACCGGCCGCAGAAAAACTCATCCGACACCCGAAAACAGAAAAATCCAAAAACTGTCCGGAATGGAACTTTTGGGCCATCGTGTGGTGTGGGTTTGGAAATTTCTACAGGGCAACGTCGACGTCGATAAATTACGAAACTGGACTCCCTGGAAAGCTTGGCAAGTCTACTTTGCAGATAAATTATCACCGCCCGCAGAAAAATTCATCTGACGCCCGAAAACACAAAAATCCCAAAACTATCTGGAATAGAACTTTTGGGCCATCGTGTGGTGTTGGTTTGTCAATTTCTACAGGGCAACGTCGACGTCGATAAATTATGAAACTGGACTCCCTGGAAACCTTGGCAAGTCTACTTTGCAGATAAATTATCACCGGCAGCAGAAAAATTCATCCGACACCCGAAAACAGAAAAATCCAAAAACTGTCCTGAATGGAACTTTTGGGCCATCGTGTGGTGTGGGTTTGGAAATTTCTACAGGGCAACGTCGACGTCGATAAATTAGGAAACTGGACTCCCTGGAAAGCTTGGCAAGTCTACTTTGCAGATAAATTATCACCGCCCGCAGAAAAATTCATCTGACGCCCGAAAACACAAAAATCCCAAAACTGTCTGGAATAGAACTTTTGGGCCATCGTGTGGTGTTGGTTTGTCAATTTCTACAGGGCAACGTCGACGTCGATAAATTATGAAACTGGACTCCCTGGAAACCTTGGCAAGTCTACTTTGCAGATAAATTATCACCGGCCGCAGAAAAATTCATCCGACACCCAAAAACAGAAAAATCCAAAAACTGTCCGGAATGGAACTTTTGGGCCATCGTGTGGTGTGGGTTTGGAAATTTCTACAGGGCAACATCGACGTCGATAAATTAAGAAACTGGACTCCCTGCAAACCTTGGCAAGTCTACTTTGCAGATAAATTATCACCGGCCGCAGAAAAATTCATCCGACACACGAAAACAGAAAAATCCAAAAACTGTCCGGAATGGAACTACTGGGCCATCAAGTGGTGTGGGTTTGGCAATTTCTACAGGGCAACGTCGACGTCGATAAATTAGGAAACTGGACTCCCTGGAAAGCTTGGCAAGTCTACTTTGCAGATAAATTATCACCGGCCGCAGAAAAATTCATCCGACACCCAAAAACAGAAAAATCCAAAAACTGTCCGGAATGGAACTTCTGGGCCATCGTGTGGTGTGGGTTTGGAAATTTCTACAGGGCAACGTCGACGTCGATAAATTACGAAACTGGACTCCCTGGAAACCTTGGCAAGTCTACTTTGCAGATAAATTATCACCGGCCGCAGAAAAATTCATCCGACACACGAAAACAGAAAAATCCAAAAACTGTCCGGAATGGAACTACTGGGCCATCAAGTGGTGTGGGTTTGGCAATTTCTACAGGGCAACGTCGACGTCGATAAATTATGAAACTAGACTCCCTGGAAAGCTTGGCAAGTCTACTTTGCAGATAAATTATCACCGGCCGCAGAAAAACTCATCCGACACCCGAAAACAGAAAAATCCAAAAACTGTCCGGAATGGAACTTTTGGGCCATCGTGTGGTGTGGGTTTGGAAATTTCTACAGGGCAACGTCGACGTCGATAAATTACGAAACTGGACTCCCTGGAAACCTTGGCAAGTCTACTTTGCAGATAAATTATCACCGGCCGCAGAAAAATTCATCCGACACCCGAAAACAGAAAAATCCAAAAACTGTCCGGAATGAAACTACTGGGCCATCAAGTGGTGTGGGTTTGGCAATTTCTACAGGGCAACGTCGATGTCGATAAATTATGAAACTAGACTCCCTGGAAAGCTTGGCAAGTCTACTTTGCAGATAAATTATCACCGCCCGCAGAAAAATTCATCCGACACCCGAAAACAGAAAAATCCAAAAGCTGTGCGGAATGGAACTTCTGGGCCATCGTGTGGTGTGGGTTTGGCAATTTCTACAGGGCAACGTCGACGTCGATAAATTAGGAAACTGGACTCCCTGGAAAGCTTGGCAAGTCTACTTTGCAGATAAATTATCACCGCCCGCAGAAAAATTCATCTGACGCCCGAAAACACAAAAATCCCAAAACTGTCTGGAATAGAACTTTTGGGCCATCGTGTGGTGTTGGTTTGTCAATTTCTACAGGGCAACGTCGACGTCGATAAATTATGAAACTGGACTCCCTGGAAACCTTGGCAAGTCTACTTTGCAGATAAATTATCACCGGCAGCAGAAAAATTCATCCGACACCCGAAAACAGAAAAATCCAAAAACTGTCCGGAATGGAACTTTTGGGCCATCGTGTGGTGTGGGTTTGGAAATTTCTACAGGGCAACGTCGACGTCGATAAATTAGGAAACTGGACTCCCTGGAAAGCTTGGCAAGTCTACTTTGCAGATAAATTATCACCGCCCGCAGAAAAATTCATCTGACGCCCGAAAACACAAAAATCCCAAAACTGTCTGGAATAGAACTTTTGGGCCATCGTGTGGTGTTGGTTTGTCAATTTCTACAGGGCAACGTCGACGTCGATAAATTATGAAACTGGACTCCCTGGAAACCTTGGCAAGTCTACTTTGCAGATAAATTATCACCGGCAGCAGAAAAATTCATCCGACACACGAAAACAGAAAAATCCAAAAACTGTCCGGAATGGAACTTCTGGGCCATCGTGTGGTGTGGGTTTGAAAATTTCTACAGGGCAACGTCGACGTCGATAAATTATGAAACTCGACTCCCTGGAAAGCTTGGCAAGTCTACTTTGCAGATAAATTATCACCGGCCGCAGAAAAATTCATCCGACACCCGAAAACAGAAAAATCCAAAAACTGTCCGGAATGGAACTTCTGGGCCATCGTGTGGTGTGGGTTTGGAAATTTCTACAGGGCAACGTCGACGTCGATAAATTAGGAAACTGGACTCCCTGGAAAGCTTGGCAAGTCTACTTTGCAGATAAATTATCACCGGCCGCAGAAAAATTCATCCGACACCCGAAAACAGAAAAATCCAAAAACTGTCCGGAATGGAACTTCTGGGCCATCAAGTGGTGTGGGTTTGGCAATTTCTACAGGGCAACGTCGATGTCGATAAATTAGGAAACTGGACTCCCTGGAAAGCTTGGCAAGTCTACTTTGCAGATAAATTATCACCGGCCGCAGAAAAATTCATCCGACACCCAAAAACAGAAAAATCCAAAAACTGTCCGGAATGGAACTTCTGTGCCATCGTGTGGTGTGGGTTTGGAAATTTCTACAGGGCAACGTCGACGTCGATAAATTACGAAACTGGACTCCCTGGAAACCTTGGCAAGTCTACTTTGCAGATAAATTATCACCGGCCGCAGAAAAATTCATCCGACACACGAAAACAGAAAAATCCAAAAACTGTCCGGAATGGAACTACTGGGCCATCAAGTGGTGTGGGTTTGGCAATTTCTACAGGGCAACGTCGACGTCGATAAATTATGAAACTAGACTCCCTGGAAAGCTTGGCAAGTCTACTTTGCAGATAAATTATCACCGCCCGCAGAAAAATTCATCTGACGCCCGAAAACACAAAAATCCCAAAACTGTCTGGAATAGAACTTTTGGGCCATCGTGTGGTGTGGGTTTGGAAATTTCTACAGGGCAACGTCGACGTCGATAAATTAGGAAACTGGACTCCCTGGAAAGCTTGGCAAGTCTACTTTGCAGATAAATTATCACCGGCCGCAGAAAAATTCATCCGACACCCGAAAACAGAAAAATCCAAAAACTGTCCGGAATGGAACTTCTGGGCCATCGTGTGGTGTGGGTTTGGAAATTTCTACAGGGCAACGTCGACGTCGATAAATTAGGAAACTGGACTCCCTGGAAAGCTTGGCAAGTCTACTTTGCAGATAAATTATCACCGGCCGCAGAAAAATTCATCCGACACCCGAAAACAGAAAAATCCAAAAACTGTCCGGAATGGAACTTCTGGGCCATCAAGTGGTGTGGGTTTGGCAATTTCTACAGGGCAACGTCGATGTCGATAAATTAGGAAACTGGACTCCCTGGAAAGCTTGGCAAGTCTACTTTGCAGATAAATTATCACCGGCCGCAGAAAAATTCATCCGACACCCAAAAACAGAAAAATCCAAAAACTGTCCGGAATGGAACTTCTGTGCCATCGTGTGGTGTGGGTTTGGAAATTTCTACAGGGCAACGTCGACGTCGATAAATTACGAAACTGGACTCCCTGGAAACCTTGGCAAGTCTACTTTGCAGATAAATTATCACCGGCCGCAGAAAAATTCATCCGACACACGAAAACAGAAAAATCCAAAAACTGTCCGGAATGGAACTACTGGGCCATCAAGTGGTGTGGGTTTGGCAATTTCTACAGGGCAACGTCGACGTCGATAAATTATGAAACTAGACTCCCTGGAAAGCTTGGCAAGTCTACTTTGCAGATCAATTATCACCGCCCGCAGAAAAATTCATCTGACGCCCGAAAACACAAAAATCCCAAAACTGTCTGGAATAGAACTTTTGGGCCATCGTGTGGTGTGGGTTTGGAAATTTCTACAGGGCAACGTCGACGTCGATAAATTAGGAAACTGGACTCCCTGGAAAGCTTGGCAAGTCTACTTTGCAGATAAATTATCACCGGCCGCAGAAAAATTCATCCGACACCCAAAAACAGAAAAATCCAAAAATTGTCCGGAATGGAACTTTTGGGCCATCGTGTGGTGTGGGTTTGGAAATTTCTACAGGGCAACATCGACGTCGATAAATTACGAAACTGGACTCCCTGCAAACCTTGGCAAGTCTACTTTGCAGATAAATTATCACCGGCCGCAGAAAAATTCATCCGACACACGAAAACAGAAAAATCCAAAAACTGTCCGGAATGGAACTACTGGGCCATCAAGTGGTGTGGGTTTGGCAATTTCTACAGGGCAACGTCGACGTCGATAAATTAGGAAACTGGACTCCCTGGAAAGCTTGGCAAGTCTACTTTGCAGATAAATTATCACCGGCCGCAGAAAAATTCATCCGACACCCAAAAACAGAAAAATCCAAAAACTGTCCGGAATGGAACTTCTGGGCCATCGTGTGGTGTGGGTTTGGAAATTTCTACAGGGCAACGTCGACGTCGATAAATTACGAAACTGGACTCCCTGGAAACCTTGGCAAGTCTACTTTGCAGATAAATTATCACCGGCCGCAGAAAAATTCATCCGACACACGAAAACAGAAAAATCCAAAAACTGTCCGGAATGGAACTACTGGGCCATCAAGTGGTGTGGGTTTGGCAATTTCTACAGGGCAACGTCGACGTCGATAAATTATGAAACTAGACTCCCTGGAAAGCTTGGCAAGTCTACTTTGCAGATAAATTATCACCGGCCGCAGAAAAACTCATCCGACACCCGAAAACAGAAAAATCCAAAAACTGTCCGGAATGGAACTTTTGGGCCATCGTGTGGTGTGGGTTTGGAAATTTCTACAGGGCAACGTCGACGTCGATAAATTACGAAACTGGACTCCCTGGAAACCTTGGCAAGTCTACTTTGCAGATAAATTATCACCGGCCGCAGAAAAATTCATCCGACACCCGAAAACAGAAAAATCCAAAAACTGTCCGGAATGAAACTACTGGGCCATCAAGTGGTGTGGGTTTGGCAATTTCTACAGGGCAACGTCGATGTCGATAAATTATGAAACTAGACTCCCTGGAAAGCTTGGCAAGTCTACTTTGCAGATAAATTATCACCGCCCGCAGAAAAATTCATCCGACACCCGAAAACAGAAAAATCCAAAAGCTGTGCGGAATGGAACTTCTGGGCCATCGTGTGGTGTGGGTTTGGCAATTTCTACAGGGCAACGTCGACGTCGATAAATTAGGAAACTGGACTCCCTGGAAAGCTTGGCAAGTCTACTTTGCAGATAAATTATCACCGCCCGCAGAAAAATTCATCTGACCCGAAAACACAAAAATCCCAAAACTGTCTGGAATAGAACTTTTGGGCCATCGTGTGGTGTTGGTTTGTCAATTTCTACAGGGCAACGTCGACGTCGATAAATTATGAAACTGGACTCCCTGGAAACCTTGGCAAGTCTACTTTGCAGATAAATTATCACCGGCAGCAGAAAAATTCATCCGACACCCGAAAACAGAAAAATCCAAAAACTGTCCGGAATGGAACTTTTGGGCCATCGTGTGGTGTGGGTTTGGAAATTTCTACAGGGCAACGTCGACGTCGATAAATTAGGAAACTGGACTCCCTGGAAAGCTTGGCAAGTCTACTTTGCAGATAAATTATCACCGCCCGCAGAAAAATTCATCTGACGCCCGAAAACACAAAAATCCCAAAACTGTCTGGAATAGAACTTTTGGGCCATCGTGTGGTGTTGGTTTGTCAATTTCTACAGGGCAACGTCGACGTCGATAAATTATGAAACTGGACTCCCTGGAAACCTTGGCAAGTCTACTTTGCAGATAAATTATCACCGGCAGCAGAAAAATTCATCCGACACACGAAAACAGAAAAATCCAAAAACTGTCCGGAATGGAACTTCTGGGCCATCGTGTGGTGTGGGTTTGAAAATTTCTACAGGGCAACGTCGACGTCGATAAATTATGAAACTCGACTCCCTGGAAAGCTTGGCAAGTCTACTTTGCAGATAAATTATCACCGGCCGCAGAAAAATTCATCCGACACCCGAAAACAGAAAAATCCAAAAACTGTCCGGAATGGAACTTCTGGGCCATCGTGTGGTGTGGGTTTGGAAATTTCTACAGGGCAACGTCGACGTCGATAAATTAGGAAACTGGACTCCCTGGAAAGCTTGGCAAGTCTACTTTGCAGATAAATTATCACCGGCCGCAGAAAAATTCATCCGACACCCGAAAACAGAAAAATCCAAAAACTGTCCGGAATGGAACTTCTGGGCCATCAAGTGGTGTGGGTTTGGCAATTTCTACAGGGCAACGTCGACGTCGATAAATTAGGAAACTGGACTCCCTGGAAAGCTTGGCAAGTCTACTTTGCAGATAAATTATCACCGGCCGCAGAAAAATTCATCCGACACCCGAAAACAGAAAAATCCAAAAACTGTCCGGAATGGAACTTCTGGGCCATCAAGTGGTGTGGGTTTGGCAATTTCTACAGGGCAACGTCGATGTCGATAAATTAGGAAACTGGACTCCCTGGAAAGCTTGGCAAGTCTACTTTGCAGATAAATTATCACCGGCCGCAGAAAAATTCATCCGACACCCAAAAACAGAAAAATCCAAAAACTGTCCGGAATGGAACTTCTGTGCCATCGTGTGGTGTGGGTTTGGAAATTTCTACAGGGCAACGTCGACGTCGATAAATTACGAAACTGGACTCCCTGGAAACCTTGGCAAGTCTACTTTGCAGATAAATTATCACCGGCCGCAGAAAAATTCATCCGACACACGAAAACAGAAAAATCCAAAAACTGTCCGGAATGGAACTACTGGGCCATCAAGTGGTGTGGGTTTGGCAATTTCTACAGGGCAACGTCGACGTCGATAAATTATGAAACTAGACTCCCTGGAAAGCTTGGCAAGTCTACTTTGCAGATCAATTATCACCGCCCGCAGAAAAATTCATCTGACGCCCGAAAACACAAAAATCCCAAAACTGTCTGGAATAGAACTTTTGGGCCATCGTGTGGTGTGGGTTTGGAAATTTCTACAGGGCAACGTCGACGTCGATAAATTAGGAAACTGGACTCCCTGGAAAGCTTGGCAAGTCTACTTTGCAGATAAATTATCACCGGCCGCAGAAAAATTCATCCGACACCCAAAAACAGAAAAATCCAAAAACTGTCCGGAATGGAACTTTTGGGCCATCGTGTGGTGTGGGTTTGGAAATTTCTACAGGGCAACATCGACGTCGATAAATTACGAAACTGGACTCCCTGCAAACCTTGGCAAGTCTACTTTGCAGATAAATTATCACCGGCCGCAGAAAAATTCATCCGACACACGAAAACAGAAAAATCCAAAAACTGTCCGGAATGGAACTACTGGGCCATCAAGTGGTGTGGGTTTGGCAATTTCTACAGGGCAACGTCGACGTCGATAAATTAGGAAACTGGACTCCCTGGAAAGCTTGGCAAGTCTACTTTGCAGATAAATTATCACCGGCCGCAGAAAAATTCATCCGACACCCAAAAACAGAAAAA
Source organism: Leucaena leucocephala (assembly GCA_037074615.1). NCBI lineage: Eukaryota > Viridiplantae > Streptophyta > Magnoliopsida > Fabales > Fabaceae > Leucaena > Leucaena leucocephala. The sequence goes on from CM073525.1 coordinate 390,353, forward strand.
TCCAAAAACTGTCCGGAATGGAACTTCTGGGCCATCGTGTGGTGTGGGTTTGGAAATTTCTACAGGGCAACGTCGACGTCGATAAATTACGAAACTGGACTCCCTGGAAACCTTGGCAAGTCTACTTTGCAGATAAATTATCACCGGCCGCAGAAAAATTCATCCGACACACGAAAACAGAAAAATCCAAAAACTGTCCGGAATGGAACTACTGGGCCATCAAGTGGTGTGGGTTTGGCAATTTCTACAGGGCAACGTCGACGTCGATAAATTATGAAACTAGACTCCCTGGAAAGCTTGGCAAGTCTACTTTGCAGATAAATTATCACCGGCCGCAGAAAAACTCATCCGACACCCGAAAACAGAAAAATCCAAAAACTGTCCGGAATGGAACTTTTGGGCCATCGTGTGGTGTGGGTTTGGAAATTTCTACAGGGCAACGTCGACGTCGATAAATTACGAAACTGGACTCCCTGGAAACCTTGGCAAGTCTACTTTGCAGATAAATTATCACCGGCCGCAGAAAAATTCATCCGACACCCGAAAACAGAAAAATCCAAAAACTGTCCGGAATGAAACTACTGGGCCATCAAGTGGTGTGGGTTTGGCAATTTCTACAGGGCAACGTCGATGTCGATAAATTATGAAACTAGACTCCCTGGAAAGCTTGGCAAGTCTACTTTGCAGATAAATTATCACCGCCCGCAGAAAAATTCATCCGACACCCGAAAACAGAAAAATCCAAAAGCTGTGCGGAATGGAACTTCTGGGCCATCGTGTGGTGTGGGTTTGGCAATTTCTACAGGGCAACGTCGACGTCGATAAATTAGGAAACTGGACTCCCTGGAAAGCTTGGCAAGTCTACTTTGCAGATAAATTATCACCGCCCGCAGAAAAATTCATCTGACCCGAAAACACAAAAATCCCAAAACTGTCTGGAATAGAACTTTTGGGCCATCGTGTGGTGTTGGTTTGTCAATTTCTACAGGGCAACGTCGACGTCGATAAATTATGAAACTGGACTCCCTGGAAACCTTGGCAAGTCTACTTTGCAGATAAATTATCACCGGCAGCAGAAAAATTCATCCGACACCCGAAAACAGAAAAATCCAAAAACTGTCCGGAATGGAACTTTTGGGCCATCGTGTGGTGTGGGTTTGGAAATTTCTACAGGGCAACGTCGACGTCGATAAATTAGGAAACTGGACTCCCTGGAAAGCTTGGCAAGTCTACTTTGCAGATAAATTATCACCGCCCGCAGAAAAATTCATCTGACGCCCGAAAACACAAAAATCCCAAAACTGTCTGGAATAGAACTTTTGGGCCATCGTGTGGTGTTGGTTTGTCAATTTCTACAGGGCAACGTCGACGTCGATAAATTATGAAACTGGACTCCCTGGAAACCTTGGCAAGTCTACTTTGCAGATAAATTATCACCGGCAGCAGAAAAATTCATCCGACACACGAAAACAGAAAAATCCAAAAACTGTCCGGAATGGAACTTCTGGGCCATCGTGTGGTGTGGGTTTGAAAATTTCTACAGGGCAACGTCGACGTCGATAAATTATGAAACTCGACTCCCTGGAAAGCTTGGCAAGTCTACTTTGCAGATAAATTATCACCGGCCGCAGAAAAATTCATCCGACACCCGAAAACAGAAAAATCCAAAAACTGTCCGGAATGGAACTTCTGGGCCATCGTGTGGTGTGGGTTTGGAAATTTCTACAGGGCAACGTCGACGTCGATAAATTAGGAAACTGGACTCCCTGGAAAGCTTGGCAAGTCTACTTTGCAGATAAATTATCACCGGCCGCAGAAAAATTCATCCGACACCCGAAAACAGAAAAATCCAAAAACTGTCCGGAATGGAACTTCTGGGCCATCAAGTGGTGTGGGTTTGGCAATTTCTACAGGGCAACGTCGACGTCGATAAATTAGGAAACTGGACTCCCTGGAAAGCTTGGCAAGTCTACTTTGCAGATAAATTATCACCGGCCGCAGAAAAATTCATCCGACACCCGAAAACAGAAAAATCCAAAAACTGTCCGGAATGGAACTTCTGGGCCATCAAGTGGTGTGGGTTTGGCAATTTCTACAGGGCAACGTCGACGTCGATAAATTAGGAAACTGGACTCCCTGGAAACCTTGGCAAGTCTACTTTGCAGATAAATTATCACCGGCCGCAGAAAAATTCATCCGACACACGAAAACAGAAAAATCCAAAAACTGTCCGGAATGGAACTACTGGGCCATCAAGTGGTGTGGGTTTGGCAATTTCTACAGGGCAACGTCGACGTCGATAAATTAGGAAACTGGACTCCCTGGAAAGCTTGGCAAGTCTACTTTGCAGATAAATTATCACCGGCCGCAGAAAAATTCATCCGACACCCGAAAACAGAAAAATCCAAAAACTGTCCGGAATGGAACTTCTGGGCCATCGTGTGGTGTGGGTTTGGAAATTTCTACAGGGCAACGTCGACGTCGATAAATTAGGAAACTGGACTCCCTGGAAAGCTTGGCAAGTCTACTTTGCAGATAAATTATCACCGGCCGCAGAAAAATTCATCCGACACCCGAAAACAGAAAAATCCAAAAACTGTCCGGAATGGAACTTCTGGGCCATCAAGTGGTGTGGGTTTGGCAATTTCTACAGGGCAACGTCGACGTCGATAAATTAGGAAACTGGACTCCCTGGAAAGCTTGGCAAGTCTACTTTGCAGATAAATTATCACCGGCCGCAGAAAAATTCATCCGACACACGAAAACAGAAAAATCCAAAAACTGTCCGGAATGGAACTACTGGGCCATCAAGTGGTGTGGGTTTGGCAATTTCTACAGGGCAACGTCGACGTCGATAAATTAGGAAACTGGACTCCCTGGAAAGCTTGGCAAGTCTACTTTGCAGATAAATTATCACCGGCCGCAGAAAAATTCATCCGACACCCGAAAACAGAAAAATCCAAAAACTGTCCGGAATGGAACTTTTGGGCCATCGTGTGGTGTGGGTTTGGAAATTTCTACAGGGCAACATCGACGTCGATAAATTAGGAAACTGGACTCCCTGGAAAGCTTGGCAAGTCTACTTTGCAGATAAATTATCACCGCCCGCAGAAAAATTCATCTGACCCGAAAACACAAAAATCCCAAAACTGTCTGGAATAGAACTTTTGGGCCATCGTGTGGTGTTGGTTTGTCAATTTCTACAGGGCAACGTCGACGTCGATAAATTATGAAACTAGACTCCCTGGAAAGCTTGGCAAGTCTACTTTGCAGATAAATTATCACCGGCCGCAGAAAAACTCATCCGACACCCGAAAACAGAAAAATCCAAAAACTGTCCGGAATGGAACTTTTGGGCCATCGTGTGGTGTGGGTTTGGAAATTTCTACAGGGCAACGTCGACGTCGATAAATTACGAAACTGGACTCCCTGTAAAGCTTGGCAAGTCTACTTTGCAGATAAATTATCACCGCCCGCAGAAAAATTCATCTGACGCCCGAAAACACAAAAATCCCAAAACTGTCTGGAATAGAACTTTTGGGCCATCGTGTGGTGTTGGTTTGTCAATTTCTACAGGGCAACGTCGACGTCGATAAATTACGAAACTGGACTCCCTGGAAAGCTTGGCAAGTCTACTTTGCAGATAAATTATCACCGGCCGCAGAAAAATTCATCCGACACCCGAAAACAAAAAAATCCAAAAACTGTCCGGAATGGAACTTCTGGGCCATCGTGTGGTGTGGGTTTGGAAATTTCTACAGGGCAACGTCGACGTCGATAAATTAGGAAACTGGACTCCCTGGAAAGCTTGGCAAGTCTACTTTGCAGATAAATTATCACCGGCCGCAGAAAAATTCATCCGACACCCAAAAAAAGAAAAATCCAAAAACTGTCCGGAATGGAACTTTTGGGCCATCGTGTGGTGTGGGTTTGGCAATTTGTACAGGGCAACGTCGACGTCGATAAATTATGAAACTAGACTCCCTGGAAAGCTTGGCAAGTCTACTTTGCAGATAAATTATCACCGGCCGCAGAAAAATTCATCCGACACCCGAAAACAGAAAAATCCAAAAACTGTCCGGAATGGAACTTCTGGGCCATCGTGTGGTGTGGGTTTGGCAATTTCTACAGGGCAACGTCGACGTCGATAAATTAGGAAACTGGACTCCCTGGAAAGCTTGGCAAGTCTACTTTGCAGATAAATTATCACCGCCCGCAGAAAAATTCATCTGACCCGAAAACACAAAAATCCCAAAACTGTCCGGAATAGAACTTTTGGGCCATCGTGTGGTGTTGGTTTGTCAATTTCTACAGGGCAACGTCGACGTCGATAAATTATGAAACTGGACTCCCTGGAAACCTTGGCAAGTCTACTTTGCAGATAAATTATCACCGGCCGCAGAAAAATTCATCCGACACCCGAAAACAGAAAAATCCAAAAACTGTCCGGAATGGAACTTTTGGGCCATCGTGTGGTGTGGGTTTGGAAATTTCTACAGGGCAACGTCGACGTCGATAAATTAGGAAACTGGACTCCCTGGAAAGCTTGGCAAGTCTACTTTGCAGATAAATTATCACCGGCCGCAGAAAAATTCATCTGACGCCCGAAAACACAAAAATCCAAAAACTGTCTGGAATGGAACTTCTGGGCCATCGTGTGGTGTTGGTTTGTCAATTTCTACAGGGCAACGTCGACGTCGATAAATTATGAAACTGGACTCCCTGGAAACCTTGGCAAGTCTACTTTGCAGATAAATTATCACCGGCAGCAGAAAAATTCATCCGACACACGAAAACAGAAAAATCCAAAAACTGTCCGGAATGGAACTTCTGGGCCATCGTGTGGTGTGGGTTTGGCAATTTCTACAGGGCAACGTCGACGTCGATAAATTATGAAACTAGACTCCCTGGAAAGCTTGGCAAGTCTACTTTGCAGATAAATTATCACCGGCCGCAGAAAAATTCATCCGACACCCGAAAACAGAAAAATCCAAAAACTGTCCGGAATGGAACTTTTGGGCCATCGTATGGTGTGGGTTTGGCAATTTCTACAGGGCAACGTCGACGTCGATAAATTAGGAAACTGGACTCCCTGGAAAGCTTGGCAAGTCTACTTTGCAGATAAATTATCACCGGCCGCAGAAAAATTCATCCGACACCCGAAAACAGAAAAATCCAAAAACTGTCCGGAATGGAACTACTGGGCCATCAAGTGGTGTGGGTTTGGCAATTTCTACAGGGCAACGTCGACGTCGATAAATTATGAAACTGGACTCCCTGGAAAGCTTGGCAAGTCTACTTTGCAGATAAATTATCACCGGCCGCAGAAAAACTCATCTGACGCCCGAAAACACAAAAATCCCAAAACTGTCTGGAATAGAACTTTTGGGCCATCGTGTGGTGTTGGTTTGTCAATTTCTACAGGGCAACGTCGACGTCGATAAATTATGAAACTGGACTCCCTGGAAACCTTGGCAAGTCTACTTTGCAGATAAATTATCACCGGCAGCAGAAAAATTCATCCGACACACGAAAACAGAAAAATCCAAAAACTGTCCGGAATGGAACTTCTGGGCCATCGTGTGGTGTGGGTTTGAAAATTTCTACAGGGCAACGTCGACGTCGATAAATTATGAAACTCGACTCCCTGGAAAGCTTGGCAAGTCTACTTTGCAGATAAATTATCACCGGCCGCAGAAAAATTCATCCGACACCCGAAAACAGAAAAATCCAAAAACTGTCCGGAATGGAACTTCTGGGCCATCGTGTGGTGTGGGTTTGGAAATTTCTACAGGGCAACGTCGACGTCGATAAATTAGGAAACTGGACTCCCTGGAAAGCTTGGCAAGTCTACTTTGCAGATAAATTATCACCGGCCGCAGAAAAATTCATCCGACACCCGAAAACAGAAAAATCCAAAAACTGTCCGGAATGGAACTTCTGGGCCATCAAGTGGTGTGGGTTTGGCAATTTCTACAGGGCAACGTCGACGTCGATAAATTAGGAAACTGGACTCCCTGGAAAGCTTGGCAAGTCTACTTTGCAGATAAATTATCACCGGCCGCAGAAAAATTCATCCGACACCCAAAAACAGAAAAATCCAAAAACTGTCCGGAATGGAACTTCTGGGCCATCGTGTGGTGTGGGTTTGGAAATTTCTACAGGGCAACGTCGACGTCGATAAATTACGAAACTGGACTCCCTGGAAACCTTGGCAAGTCTACTTTGCAGATAAATTATCACCGGCCGCAGAAAAATTCATCCGACACACGAAAACAGAAAAATCCAAAAACTGTCCGGAATGGAACTACTGGGCCATCAAGTGGTGTGGGTTTGGCAATTTCTACAGGGCAACGTCGACGTCGATAAATTATGAAACTAGACTCCCTGGAAAGCTTGGCAAGTCTACTTTGCAGATAAATTATCACCGGCCGCAGAAAAACTCATCCGACACCCGAAAACAGAAAAATCCAAAAACTGTCCGGAATGGAACTTTTGGGCCATCGTGTGGTGTGGGTTTGGAAATTTCTACAGGGCAACGTCGACGTCGATAAATTACGAAACTGGACTCCCTGTAAAGCTTGGCAAGTCTACTTTGCAGATAAATTATCACCGCCCGCAGAAAAATTCATCTGACGCCCGAAAACACAAAAATCCCAAAACTGTCTGGAATAGAACTTTTGGGCCATCGTGTGGTGTTGGTTTGTCAATTTCTACAGGGCAACGTCGACGTCGATAAATTACGAAACTGGACTCCCTGGAAAGCTTGGCAAGTCTACTTTGCAGATAAATTATCACCGGCCGCAGAAAAATTCATCCGACACCCGAAAACAAAAAAATCCAAAAACTGTCCGGAATGGAACTTCTGGGCCATCGTGTGGTGTGGGTTTGGAAATTTCTACAGGGCAACGTCGACGTCGATAAATTAGGAAACTGGACTCCCTGGAAAGCTTGGCAAGTCTACTTTGCAGATAAATTATCACCGGCCGCAGAAAAATTCATCCGACACCCAAAAAAAGAAAAATCCAAAAACTGTCCGGAATGGAACTTTTGGGCCATCGTGTGGTGTGGGTTTGGCAATTTGTACAGGGCAACGTCGACGTCGATAAATTATGAAACTAGACTCCCTGGAAAGCTTGGCAAGTCTACTTTGCAGATAAATTATCACCGGCCGCAGAAAAATTCATCCGACACCCGAAAACAGAAAAATCCAAAAACTGTCCGGAATGGAACTTCTGGGCCATCGTGTGGTGTGGGTTTGGCAATTTCTACAGGGCAACGTCGACGTCGATAAATTAGGAAACTGGACTCCCTGGAAAGCTTGGCAAGTCTACTTTGCAGATAAATTATCACCGCCCGCAGAAAAATTCATCTGACCCGAAAACACAAAAATCCCAAAACTGTCCGGAATAGAACTTTTGGGCCATCGTGTGGTGTTGGTTTGTCAATTTCTACAGGGCAACGTCGACGTCGATAAATTATGAAACTGGACTCCCTGGAAACCTTGGCAAGTCTACTTTGCAGATAAATTATCACCGGCCGCAGAAAAATTCATCCGACACCCGAAAACAGAAAAATCCAAAAACTGTCCGGAATGGAACTTTTGGGCCATCGTGTGGTGTGGGTTTGGAAATTTCTACAGGGCAACGTCGACGTCGATAAATTAGGAAACTGGACTCCCTGGAAAGCTTGGCAAGTCTACTTTGCAGATAAATTATCACCGGCCGCAGAAAAATTCATCTGACGCCCGAAAACACAAAAATCCAAAAACTGTCTGGAATGGAACTTCTGGGCCATCGTGTGGTGTTGGTTTGTCAATTTCTACAGGGCAACGTCGACGTCGATAAATTATGAAACTGGACTCCCTGGAAACCTTGGCAAGTCTACTTTGCAGATAAATTATCACCGGCAGCAGAAAAATTCATCCGACACACGAAAACAGAAAAATCCAAAAACTGTCCGGAATGGAACTTCTGGGCCATCGTGTGGTGTGGGTTTGGCAATTTCTACAGGGCAACGTCGACGTCGATAAATTATGAAACTAGACTCCCTGGAAAGCTTGGCAAGTCTACTTTGCAGATAAATTATCACCGGCCGCAGAAAAATTCATCCGACACCCGAAAACAGAAAAATCCAAAAACTGTCCGGAATGGAACTTTTGGGCCATCGTATGGTGTGGGTTTGGCAATTTCTACAGGGCAACGTCGACGTCGATAAATTAGGAAACTGGACTCCCTGGAAAGCTTGGCAAGTCTACTTTGCAGATAAATTATCACCGGCCGCAGAAAAATTCATCCGACACCCGAAAACAGAAAAATCCAAAAACTGTCCGGAATGGAACTACTGGGCCATCAAGTGGTGTGGGTTTGGCAATTTCTACAGGGCAACGTCGACGTCGATAAATTATGAAACTGGACTCCCTGGAAAGCTTGGCAAGTCTACTTTGCAGATAAATTATCACCGCCCGCAGAAAAATTCATCTGACGCCCGAAAACACAAAAATCCAAAAACTGTCCGGAATGGAACTTCTGGGCCATCGTGTGGTGTGGGTTTGGAAATTTCTACAGGGCAACGTCGACGTCGATAAATTAGGAAACTGGACTCCCTGGAAAGCTTGGCAAGTCTACTTTGCAGATAAATTATCACCGGCCGCAGAAAAATTCATCCGACACACGAAAACAGAAAAATCCAAAAACTGTCCGGAATGGAACTTTTGGGCCATCAAGTGGTGTGGGTTTGGCAATTTCTACAGGGCAACGTCGACGTCGATAAATTATGAAACTAGACTCCCTGGAAAGCTTGGCAAGTCTACTTTGCAGATAAATTATCACCGGCCGCAGAAAAACTCATCCGACACCCGAAAACAGAAAAATCCAAAAACTGTCCGGAATGGAACTACTGGGCCATCAAGTGGTGTGGGTTTGGCAATTTCTACAGGGCAACGTCGACGTCGATAAATTAGGAAACTGGACTCCCTGGAAAGCTTGGCAAGTCTACTTTGCAGATAAATTATCACCGGCCGCAGAAAAATTCATCCGACACCCAAAAACAGAAAAATCCAAAAACTGTCCGGAATGGAACTTCTGGGCCATCGTGTGGTGTGGGTTTGGAAATTTCTACAGGGCAACGTCGACGTCGATAAATTACGAAACTGGACTCCCTGGAAACCTTGGCAAGTCTACTTTGCAGATAAATTATCACCGGCCGCAGAAAAATTCATCCGACACCCGAAAACAGAAAAATCCAAAAACTGTCCGGAATGGAACTTTTGGGCCACCGTGTGGTGTGGGTTTGGAAATTTCTACAGGGCAACGTCGACGTCGATAAATTACGAAACTGGACTCCCTGGAAAGCTTGGCAAGTCTACTTTGCAGATAAATTATCACCGCCCGCAGAAAAATTCATCCGACACACGAAAACAGAAAAATCCAAAAACTGTCCGGAATGGAACTACTGGGCCATCAAGTGGTGTGGGTTTGGCAATTTCTACAGGGCAACGTCGACGTCGATAAATTATGAAACTAGACTCCCTGGAAAGCTTGGCAAGTCTACTTTGCAGATAAATTATCACCGCCCGCAGAAAAATTCATCTGACGCCCGAAAACACAAAAATCCCAAAACTGTCTGGAATAGAACTTTTGGGCCATCGTGTGGTGTGGGTTTGGAAATTTCTACAGGGCAACGTCGACGTCGATAAATTAGGAAACTGGACTCCCTGGAAAGCTTGGCAAGTCTACTTTGCAGATAAATTATCACCGGCCGCAGAAAATTCATCCGACACCCAAAAACAGAAAAATCCAAAAACTGTCCGGAATGGAACTTTTGGGCCATCGTGTGGTGTGGGTTTGGAAATTTCTACAGGGCAACATCGACGTCGATAAATTACGAAACTGGACTCCCTGCAAACCTTGGCAAGTCTACTTTGCAGATAAATTATCACCGGCCGCAGAAAAATTCATCCGACACACGAAAACAGAAAAATCCAAAAACTGTCCGGAATGGAACTACTGGGCCATCAAGTGGTGTGGGTTTGGCAATTTCTACAGGGCAACGTCGACGTCGATAAATTAGGAAACTGGACTCCCTGGAAAGCTTGGCAAGTCTACTTTGCAGATAAATTATCACCGGCCGCAGAAAAATTCATCCGACACCCAAAAACAGAAAAATCCAAAAACTGTCCGGAATGGAACTTTTGGGCCATCGTGTGGTGTGGGTTTGGAAATTTCTACAGGGCAACGTCGACGTCGATAAATTACGAAACTGGACTCCCTGGAAACCTTGGCAAGTCTACTTTGCAGATAAATTATCACCGGCCGCAGAAAAATTCATCCGACACCCGAAAACAGAAAAATCCAAAAACTGTCCGGAATAAAACTACTGGGCCATCAAGTGGTGTGGGTTTGGCAATTTCTACAGGGCAACGTCGATGTCGATAAATTATGAAACTAGACTCCCTGGAAAGCTTGGCAAGTCTACTTTGCAGATAAATTATCACCGCCCGCAGAAAAATTCATCCGACACCCGAAAACAGAAAAATCCAAAAGCTGTGCGGAATGGAACTTCTGGGCCATCGTGTGGTGTGGGTTTGGCAATTTCTACAGGGCAACGTCGACGTCGATAAATTAGGAAACTGGACTCCCTGGAAAGCTTGGCAAGTCTACTTTGCAGATAAATTATCACCGCCCGCAGAAAAATTCATCTGACCCGAAAACACAAAAATCCCAAAACTGTCTGGAATAGAACTTTTGGGCCATCGTGTGGTGTTGGTTTGTCAATTTCTACAGGGCAACGTCGACGTCGATAAATTATGAAACTGGACTCCCTGGAAACCTTGGCAAGTCTACTTTGCAGATAAATTATCACCGGCAGCAGAAAAATTCATCCGACACCCGAAAACAGAAAAATCCAAAAACTGTCCGGAATGGAACTTTTGGGCCATCGTGTGGTGTGGGTTTGGAAATTTCTACAGGGCAACGTCGACGTCGATAAATTAGGAAACTGGACTCCCTGGAAAGCTTGGCAAGTCTACTTTGCAGATAAATTATCACCGCCCGCAGAAAAATTCATCTGACGCCCGAAAACACAAAAATCCCAAAACTGTCTGGAATAGAACTTTTGGGCCATCGTGTGGTGTTGGTTTGTCAATTTCTACAGGGCAACGTCGACGTCGATAAATTACGAAACTGGACTCCCTGGAAAGCTTGGCAAGTCTACTTTGCAGATAAATTATCACCGGCCGCAGAAAAATTCATCCGACACCCGAAAACAGAAAAATCCAAAAACTGTCCGGAATGGAACTTCTGGGCCATCGTGTGGTGTGGGTTTGGAAATTTCTACAGGGCAACGTCGACGTCGATAAATTAGGAAACTGGACTCCCTGGAAAGCTTGGCAAGTCTACTTTGCAGATAAATTATCACCGGCCGCAGAAAAATTCATCCGACACCCAAAAAAAGAAAAATCCAAAAACTGTCCGGAATGGAACTTTTGGGCCATCGTGTGGTGTGGGTTTGGCAATTTGTACAGGGCAACGTCGACGTCGATAAATTATGAAACTAGACTCCCTGGAAAGCTTGGCACGTCTACTTTGCAGATAAATTATCACCGGCCGCAGAAAAATTCATCCGACACCCGAAAACAGAAAAATCCAAAAACTGTCCGGAATGGAACTTCTGGGCCATCGTGTGGTGTGGGTTTGGAAATTTCTACAGGGCAACGTCGACGTCGATAAATTAGGAAACTAGACTCCCTGGAAAGCTTGGCAAGTCTACTTTGCAGATAAATTATCACCGGCCGCAGAAAAATTCATCCGACACCCGAAAACAGAAAAATCCAAAAACTGTCCGGAATGGAACTTCTGGGCCATCGTGTGGTGTGGGTTTGGCAATTTGTACAGGGCAACGTCGACGTCGTTAAATTATGAAACTAGACTCCCTGGAAAGCTTGGCAAGTCTACTTTGCAGATAAATTATCACCGGCAGCAGAAAAATTCATCCGACACACGAAAACAGAAAAATCCAAAAACTGTCCGGAATGGAACTACTGGGCCATCAAGTGGTGTGGGTTTGGCAATTTCTACAGGGCAACGTCGACGTCGATAAATTATGAAACTAGACTCCCTGGAAAGCTTGGCAAGTCTACTTTGCAGATAAATTATCACCGGCCGCAGAAAAACTCATCCGACACCCGAAAACAGAAAAATCCAAAAACTGTCCGGAATGGAACTTTTGGGCCATCGTGTGGTGTGGGTTTGGAAATTTCTACAGGGCAACGTCGACGTCGATAAATTATGAAACTGGACTCCCTGGAAACCTTGGCAAGTCTACTTTGCAGATAAATTATCTCCGGCCGCAGAAAAATTCATCCGACACACGAAAACAGAAAAATTCAAAAACTGTCAGGAATGGAACTACTGGGCCATCGTGTGGTGTGGGTTTGGCAATTTGTACAGGGCAACGTCGACGTCATTAAATTATGAAACTAGACTCCCTGGAAAGCTTGGCAAGTCTACTTTGCAGATAAATTATCACCTGCCGCAGAAAAATTCATCCGACACCCGAAAACAGAAAAATCCAAAAACTGTCCGGAATGGAACTTCTGGGCCATCGTGTGGTGTGGGTTTGGCAATTTGTACAGGGCAACGTCGACGTCGTTAAACTATGAAACTAGACTCCCTGGAAAGCTTGGCAAGTCTACTTTGTAGATAAATTATCACCGGCCGCAGAAAAATTCATCCGACACCCGAAAACAGAAAAATCCCAAAACTGTCTGGAATAGAACTTTTGGGCCATCGTGTGGTGTTGGTTTGTCAATTTCTACAGGGCAACGTCGACGTCGATAAATTACGAAACTGGACTCCCTAGAAAGCTTGGCAAGTCTACTTTGCAGATAAATTATCACCGCCCGCAGAAAAATTCATCTGACGCCCGAAAACACAAAAATCCCAAAACTGTCTGGAATAGAACTTTTGGGCCATCGTGTGGTGTTGGTTTGTCAATTTCTACAGGGCAACGTCGACGTCGATAAATTACGAAACTGGACTCCCTGGAAAGCTTGGCAAGTCTACTTTGCAGATAAATTATCACCGCCCGCAGAAAAATTCATCTGACGCCCGAAAACACAAAAATCCCAAAACTGTCTGGTATAGAACTTTTGGGCCATCGTGTGGTGTGGGTTTGGCAATTTCTACAGGGCATCGTCGACGTCGATAAATTATAAAACTAGACTCCCTGGAAAGCTTGGCAAGTCTACTTTGCAGATAAATTATCACCGCCCGCAGAAAAATTCATCTGACGCCCGAAAACACAAAAATCCCAAAACTGTCTGGAATAGAACTTTTGGGCCATCGTGTGGTGTTGGTTTGTCAATTTCTACAGGGCAACGTCGACGTCGATAAATTATGAAACTGGACTCCCTGGAAACCTTGGCAAGTCTACTTTGCAGATAAATTATCACCGGCAGCAGAAAAATTCATCCGACACACGAAAACAGAAAAATCCAAAAACTGTCCGGAATAGAACTACTGGGCCATCGTGTGGTGTGGGTTTGGCAATTTGTACAGGGCAACGTCGACGTCGTTAAATTATGAAACTAGACTCCCTGGAAAGCTTGGCAAGTCTACTTTGCAGATAAATTATCACCGGCCGCAGAAAAATTCATCCGACACCCGAAAACAGAAAAATCCAAAAACTGTCCGGAATGGAACTTCTGGGCCATCGTGTGGTGTGGGTTTGGCAATTTGTACAGGGCAACGTCGACGTCGTTAAATTATGAAACTAGACTCCCTGGAAAGCTTGGCAAGTCTACTTTGTAGATAAATTATCACCGGCCGCAGAAAAATTCATCTGACGCCCGAAAACAGAAAAATCAAAAAACTGTCCGGAATGGAACTTCTGGGCCATCGTGTGGTGTGGGTTTGAAAATTTCTACAGGGCAACGTCGACGTCGATAAATTATGAAACTAGACTCCCTGGAAAGCTTGGCAAGTCTACTTTGCAGATAAATTATCACCGGCCGCAGAAAAATTCATCCGACACCCGAAAACAGAAAAATCCAAAAACTGTCCGGAATGGAACTTCTGGGCCATCGTGTGGTGTGGGTTTGGAAATTTCTACAGGGCAACGTCGACGTCGATAAATTAGGAAACTGGACTCCCTGGAAAGCTTGGCAAGTCTACTTTGCAGATAAATTATCACCGGCCGCAGAAAAATTCATCCGACACCCAAAAACAGAAAAATCCAAAAACTGTCCGGAATGGAACTTTTGGGCCATCGTGTGGTGTGGGTTTGGCAATTTGTACAGGGCAACGTCGACGTCGATAAATTATGAAACTAGACTCCCTGGAAAGCTTGGCAAGTCTACTTTGCAGATAAATTATCACCGGCCGCAGAAAAATTCATCCGACACCCGAAAACAGAAAAATCCAAAAACTGTCCGGAATGGAACTTTTGGGCCATCGTGTGGTGTGGGTTTGGCAATTTCTACAGGGCAACGTCGACGTCGATAAATTAGGAAACTGGACTCCCTGGAAAGCTTGGCAAGTCTACTTTGCAGATAAATTATCACCGGCTGCAGAAAAATTCATCCGACGCCCGAAAACACAAAAATCCCAAAACTGTCTGGAATAGAACTTTTGGGCCATCGTGTGGTGTGGGTTTGGAAATTTCTACAGGGCAACGTCGACGTCGATAAATTAGGAAACTGGACTCCCTGGAAAGCTTGGCAAGTCTACTTTGCAGATAAATTATCACCGGCCGCAGAAAAATTCATCCGACACCCAAAAACAGAAAAATCCAAAAACTGTCCGGAATGGAACTTTTGGGCCATCGTGTGGTGTGGGTTTGGAAATTTCTACAGGGCAACATCGACGTCGATAAATTACGAAACTGGACTCCCTGCAAACCTTGGCAAGTCTACTTTGCAGATAAATTATCACCGGCCGCAGAAAAATTCATCCGACACACGAAAACAGAAAAATCCAAAAACTGTCCGGAATGGAACTACTGGGCCATCAAGTGGTGTGGGTTTGGCAATTTCTACAGGGCAACGTCGACGTCGATAAATTAGGAAACTGGACTCCCTGGAAAGCTTGGCAAGTCTACTTTGCAGATAAATTATCACCGGCCGCAGAAAAATTCATCCGACACCCAAAAACAGAAAAATCCAAAAACTGTCCGGAATGGAACTTCTGGGCCATCGTGTGGTGTGGGTTTGGAAATTTCTACAGGGCAACGTCGACGTCGATAAATTACGAAACTGGACTCCCTGGAAACCTTGGCAAGTCTACTTTGCAGATAAATTATCACCGGCCGCAGAAAAATTCATCCGACACACGAAAACAGAAAAATCCAAAAACTGTCCGGAATGGAACTACTGGGCCATCAAGTGGTGTGGGTTTGGCAATTTCTACAGGGCAACGTCGACGTCGATAAATTATGAAACTAGACTCCCTGGAAAGCTTGGCAAGTCTACTTTGCAGATAAATTATCACCGGCCGCAGAAAAACTCATCCGACACCCGAAAACAGAAAAATCCAAAAACTGTCCGGAATGGAACTTTTGGGCCATCGTGTGGTGTGGGTTTGGAAATTTCTACAGGGCAACGTCGACGTCGATAAATTACGAAACTGGACTCCCTGGAAACCTTGGCAAGTCTACTTTGCAGATAAATTATCACCGGCCGCAGAAAAATTCATCCGACACCCGAAAACAGAAAAATCCAAAAACTGTCCGGAATGAAACTACTGGGCCATCAAGTGGTGTGGGTTTGGCAATTTCTACAGGGCAACGTCGATGTCGATAAATTATGAAACTAGACTCCCTGGAAAGCTTGGCAAGTCTACTTTGCAGATAAATTATCACCGCCCGCAGAAAAATTCATCCGACACCCGAAAACAGAAAAATCCAAAAGCTGTGCGGAATAGAACTTCTGGGCCATCGTGTGGTGTGGGTTTGGCAATTTCTACAGGGCAACGTCGACGTCGATAAATTAGGAAACTGGACTCCCTGGAAAGCTTGGCAAGTCTACTTTGCAGATAAATTATCACCGCCCGCAGAAAAATTCATCTGACGCCCGAAAACACAAAAATCCCAAAACTGTCTGGAATAGAACTTTTGGGCCATCGTGTGGTGTTGGTTTGTCAATTTCTACAGGGCAACGTCGACGTCGATAAATTATGAAACTGGACTCCCTGGAAACCTTGGCAAGTCTACTTTGCAGATAAATTATCACCGGCAGCAGAAAAATTCATCCGACACCCGAAAACAGAAAAATCCAAAAACTGTACGGAATGGAACTTTTGGGCCATCGTGTGGTGTGGGTTTGGAAATTTCTACAGGGCAACGTCGACGTCGATAAATTAGGAAACTGGACTCCCTGGAAAGCTTGGCAAGTCTACTTTGCAGATAAATTATCACCGCCCGCAGAAAAATTCATCTGACGCCCAAAAACACAAAAATCCCAAAACTGTCTGGAATAGAACTTTTGGGCCATCGTGTGGTGTTGGTTTGTCAATTTCTACAGGGCAACGTCGACGTCGATAAATTATGAAACTGGACTCCCTGGAAACCTTGGCAAGTCTACTTTGCAGATAAATTATCACCGGCAGCAGAAAAATTCATCCGACACACGAAAACAGAAAAATCCAAAAACTGTCCGGAATGGAACTTCTGGGCCATCGTGTGGTGTGGGTTTGAAAATTTCTACAGGGCAACGTCGACGTCGATAAATTATGAAACTCGACTCCCTGGAAAGCTTGGCAAGTCTACTTTGCAGATAAATTATCACCGGCCGCAGAAAAATTCATCCGACACCCGAAAACAGAAAAATCCAAAAACTGTCCGGAATGGAACTTCTGGGCCATCGTGTGGTGTGGGTTTGGAAATTTCTACAGGGCAACGTCGACGTCGATAAATTAGGAAACTGGACTCCCTGGAAAGCTTGGCAAGTCTACTTTGCAGATAAATTATCACCGGCCGCAGAAAAATTCATCCGACACCCGAAAACAGAAAAATCCAAAAACTGTCCGGAATGGAACTTCTGGGCCATCAAGTGGTGTGGGTTTGGCAATTTCTACAGGGCAACGTCGACGTCGATAAATTAGGAAACTGGACTCCCTGGAAAGCTTGGCAAGTCTACTTTGCAGATAAATTATCACCGGCCGCAGAAAAATTCATCCGACACCCAAAAACAGAAAAATCCAAAAACTGTCCGGAATGGAACTTCTGGGCCATCGTGTGGTGTGGGTTTGGAAATTTCTACAGGGCAACGTCGACGTCGATAAATTACGAAACTGGACTCCCTGGAAACCTTGGCAAGTCTACTTTGCAGATAAATTATCACCGGCCGCAGAAAAATTCATCCGACACACGAAAACAGAAAAATCCAAAAACTGTCCGGAATGGAACTACTGGGCCATCAAGTGGTGTGGGTTTGGCAATTTCTACAGGGCAACGTCGACGTCGATAAATTAGGAAACTGGACTCCCTGGAAAGCTTGGCAAGTCTACTTTGCAGATAAATTATCACCGGCCGCAGAAAAATTCATCCGACACCCAAAAACAGAAAAATCCAAAAACTGTCCGGAATGGAACTTCTGGGCCATCGTGTGGTGTGGGTTTGGAAATTTCTACAGGGCAACGTCGACGTCGATAAATTACGAAACTGGACTCCCTGGAAACCTTGGCAAGTCTACTTTGCAGATAAATTATCACCGGCCGCAGAAAAATTCATCCGACACACGAAAACAGAAAAATCCAAAAACTGTCCGGAATGGAACTACTGGGCCATCAAGTGGTGTGGGTTTGGCAATTTCTACAGGGCAACGTCGACGTCGATAAATTAGGAAACTGGACTCCCTGGAAAGCTTGGCAAGTCTACTTTGCAGATAAATTATCACCGGCCGCAGAAAAATTCATCCGACACCCGAAAACAGAAAAATCCAAAAACTGTCCGGAATGGAACTTCTGGGCCATCAAGTGGTGTGGGTTTGGCAATTTCTACAGGGCAACGTCGACGTCGATAAATTAGGAAACTGGACTCCCTGGAAAGCTTGGCAAGTCTACTTTGCAGATAAATTATCACCGGCCGCAGAAAAATTCATCCGACACCCGAAAACAGAAAAATCCAAAAACTGTCCGGAATGGAACTTCTGGGCCATCAAGTGGTGTGGGTTTGGCAATTTCTACAGGGCAACGTCGACGTCGATAAATTAGGAAACTGGACTCCCTGGAAAGCTTGGCAAGTCTACTTTGCAGATAAATTATCACCGGCCGCAGAAAAATTCATCCGACACCCAAAAACAGAAAAATCCAAAAACTGTCCGGAATGGAACTTCTGGGCCATCGTGTGGTGTGGGTTTGGAAATTTCTACAGGGCAACGTCGACGTCGATAAATTATGAAACTAGACTCCCTGGAAAGCTTGGCAAGTCTACTTTGCAGATAAATTATCACCGGCCGCAGAAAAATTCATCCGACACCCGAAAACAGAAAAATCCAAAAACTGTCCGGAATGGAACTTTTGGGCCATCGTATGGTGTGGGTTTGGCAATTTCTACAGGGCAACGTCGACGTCGATAAATTAGGAAACTGGACTCCCTGGAAAGCTTGGCAAGTCTACTTTGCAGATAAATTATCACCGGCCGCAGAAAAATTCATCCGACACCCGAAAACAGAAAAATCCAAAAACTGTCCGGAATGGAACTACTGGGCCATCAAGTGGTGTGGGTTTGGCAATTTCTACAGGGCAACGTCGACGTCGATAAATTATGAAACTGGACTCCCTGGAAAGCTTGGCAAGTCTACTTTGCAGATAAATTATCACCGCCCGCAGAAAAATTCATCTGACGCCCGAAAACACAAAAATCCAAAAACTGTCCGGAATGGAACTTCTGGGCCATCGTGTGGTGTGGGTTTGGAAATTTCTACAGGGCAACGTCGACGTCGATAAATTAGGAAACTGGACTCCCTGGAAAGCTTGGCAAGTCTACTTTGCAGATAAATTATCACCGGCCGCAGAAAAATTCATCCGACACACGAAAACAGAAAAATCCAAAAACTGTCCGGAATGGAACTTTTGGGCCATCAAGTGGTGTGGGTTTGGCAATTTCTACAGGGCAACGTCGACGTCGATAAATTATGAAACTAGACTCCCTGGAAAGCTTGGCAAGTCTACTTTGCAGATAAATTATCACCGGCCGCAGAAAAACTCATCCGACACCCGAAAACAGAAAAATCCAAAAACTGTCCGGAATGGAACTACTGGGCCATCAAGTGGTGTGGGTTTGGCAATTTCTACAGGGCAACGTCGACGTCGATAAATTAGGAAACTGGACTCCCTGGAAAGCTTGGCAAGTCTACTTTGCAGATAAATTATCACCGGCCGCAGAAAAATTCATCCGACACCCAAAAACAGAAAAATCCAAAAACTGTCCGGAATGGAACTTCTGGGCCATCGTGTGGTGTGGGTTTGGAAATTTCTACAGGGCAACGTCGACGTCGATAAATTACGAAACTGGACTCCCTGGAAACCTTGGCAAGTCTACTTTGCAGATAAATTATCACCGGCCGCAGAAAAATTCATCCGACACCCGAAAACAGAAAAATCCAAAAACTGTCCGGAATGGAACTTTTGGGCCATCGTGTGGTGTGGGTTTGGAAATTTCTACAGGGCAACGTCGACGTCGATAAATTACGAAACTGGACTCCCTGGAAAGCTTGGCAAGTCTACTTTGCAGATAAATTATCACCGCCCGCAGAAAAATTCATCCGACACACGAAAACAGAAAAATCCAAAAACTGTCCGGAATGGAACTACTGGGCCATCAAGTGGTGTGGGTTTGGCAATTTCTACAGGGCAACGTCGACGTCGATAAATTATGAAACTAGACTCCCTGGAAAGCTTGGCAAGTCTACTTTGCAGATAAATTATCACCGCCCGCAGAAAAATTCATCTGACGCCCGAAAACACAAAAATCCCAAAACTGTCTGGAATAGAACTTTTGGGCCATCGTGTGGTGTGGGTTTGGAAATTTCTACAGGGCAACGTCGACGTCGATAAATTAGGAAACTGGACTCCCTGGAAAGCTTGGCAAGTCTACTTTGCAGATAAATTATCACCGGCCGCAGAAAATTCATCCGACACCCAAAAACAGAAAAATCCAAAAACTGTCCGGAATGGAACTTTTGGGCCATCGTGTGGTGTGGGTTTGGAAATTTCTACAGGGCAACATCGACGTCGATAAATTACGAAACTGGACTCCCTGCAAACCTTGGCAAGTCTACTTTGCAGATAAATTATCACCGGCCGCAGAAAAATTCATCCGACACACGAAAACAGAAAAATCCAAAAACTGTCCGGAATGGAACTACTGGGCCATCAAGTGGTGTGGGTTTGGCAATTTCTACAGGGCAACGTCGACGTCGATAAATTAGGAAACTGGACTCCCTGGAAAGCTTGGCAAGTCTACTTTGCAGATAAATTATCACCGGCCGCAGAAAAATTCATCCGACACCCAAAAACAGAAAAATCCAAAAACTGTCCGGAATGGAACTTTTGGGCCATCGTGTGGTGTGGGTTTGGAAATTTCTACAGGGCAACGTCGACGTCGATAAATTACGAAACTGGACTCCCTGGAAACCTTGGCAAGTCTACTTTGCAGATAAATTATCACCGGCCGCAGAAAAATTCATCCGACACCCGAAAACAGAAAAATCCAAAAACTGTCCGGAATAAAACTACTGGGCCATCAAGTGGTGTGGGTTTGGCAATTTCTACAGGGCAACGTCGATGTCGATAAATTATGAAACTAGACTCCCTGGAAAGCTTGGCAAGTCTACTTTGCAGATAAATTATCACCGCCCGCAGAAAAATTCATCCGACACCCGAAAACAGAAAAATCCAAAAGCTGTGCGGAATGGAACTTCTGGGCCATCGTGTGGTGTGGGTTTGGCAATTTCTACAGGGCAACGTCGACGTCGATAAATTAGGAAACTGGACTCCCTGGAAAGCTTGGCAAGTCTACTTTGCAGATAAATTATCACCGCCCGCAGAAAAATTCATCTGACCCGAAAACACAAAAATCCCAAAACTGTCTGGAATAGAACTTTTGGGCCATCGTGTGGTGTTGGTTTGTCAATTTCTACAGGGCAACGTCGACGTCGATAAATTATGAAACTGGACTCCCTGGAAACCTTGGCAAGTCTACTTTGCAGATAAATTATCACCGGCAGCAGAAAAATTCATCCGACACCCGAAAACAGAAAAATCCAAAAACTGTCCGGAATGGAACTTTTGGGCCATCGTGTGGTGTGGGTTTGGAAATTTCTACAGGGCAACGTCGACGTCGATAAATTAGGAAACTGGACTCCCTGGAAAGCTTGGCAAGTCTACTTTGCAGATAAATTATCACCGCCCGCAGAAAAATTCATCTGACGCCCGAAAACACAAAAATCCCAAAACTGTCTGGAATAGAACTTTTGGGCCATCGTGTGGTGTTGGTTTGTCAATTTCTACAGGGCAACGTCGACGTCGATAAATTACGAAACTGGACTCCCTGGAAAGCTTGGCAAGTCTACTTTGCAGATAAATTATCACCGGCCGCAGAAAAATTCATCCGACACCCGAAAACAGAAAAATCCAAAAACTGTCCGGAATGGAACTTCTGGGCCATCGTGTGGTGTGGGTTTGGAAATTTCTACAGGGCAACGTCGACGTCGATAAATTAGGAAACTGGACTCCCTGGAAAGCTTGGCAAGTCTACTTTGCAGATAAATTATCACCGGCCGCAGAAAAATTCATCCGACACCCAAAAAAAGAAAAATCCAAAAACTGTCCGGAATGGAACTTTTGGGCCATCGTGTGGTGTGGGTTTGGCAATTTGTACAGGGCAACGTCGACGTCGATAAATTATGAAACTAGACTCCCTGGAAAGCTTGGCACGTCTACTTTGCAGATAAATTATCACCGGCCGCAGAAAAATTCATCCGACACCCGAAAACAGAAAAATCCAAAAACTGTCCGGAATGGAACTTCTGGGCCATCGTGTGGTGTGGGTTTGGAAATTTCTACAGGGCAACGTCGACGTCGATAAATTAGGAAACTAGACTCCCTGGAAAGCTTGGCAAGTCTACTTTGCAGATAAATTATCACCGGCCGCAGAAAAATTCATCCGACACCCGAAAACAGAAAAATCCAAAAACTGTCCGGAATGGAACTTCTGGGCCATCGTGTGGTGTGGGTTTGGCAATTTGTACAGGGCAACGTCGACGTCGTTAAATTATGAAACTA
This sequence comes from Leucaena leucocephala, assembly GCA_037074615.1. Lineage (NCBI taxonomy): Eukaryota > Viridiplantae > Streptophyta > Magnoliopsida > Fabales > Fabaceae > Leucaena > Leucaena leucocephala. The sequence continues at coordinate 412,636 of CM073525.1, forward strand.
GACTCCCTGGAAAGCTTGGCAAGTCTACTTTGCAGATAAATTATCACCGGCAGCAGAAAAATTCATCCGACACACGAAAACAGAAAAATCCAAAAACTGTCCGGAATGGAACTACTGGGCCATCAAGTGGTGTGGGTTTGGCAATTTCTACAGGGCAACGTCGACGTCGATAAATTATGAAACTAGACTCCCTGGAAAGCTTGGCAAGTCTACTTTGCAGATAAATTATCACCGGCCGCAGAAAAACTCATCCGACACCCGAAAACAGAAAAATCCAAAAACTGTCCGGAATGGAACTTTTGGGCCATCGTGTGGTGTGGGTTTGGAAATTTCTACAGGGCAACGTCGACGTCGATAAATTATGAAACTGGACTCCCTGGAAACCTTGGCAAGTCTACTTTGCAGATAAATTATCTCCGGCCGCAGAAAAATTCATCCGACACACGAAAACAGAAAAATTCAAAAACTGTCAGGAATGGAACTACTGGGCCATCGTGTGGTGTGGGTTTGGCAATTTGTACAGGGCAACGTCGACGTCATTAAATTATGAAACTAGACTCCCTGGAAAGCTTGGCAAGTCTACTTTGCAGATAAATTATCACCTGCCGCAGAAAAATTCATCCGACACCCGAAAACAGAAAAATCCAAAAACTGTCCGGAATGGAACTTCTGGGCCATCGTGTGGTGTGGGTTTGGCAATTTGTACAGGGCAACGTCGACGTCGTTAAACTATGAAACTAGACTCCCTGGAAAGCTTGGCAAGTCTACTTTGTAGATAAATTATCACCGGCCGCAGAAAAATTCATCCGACACCCGAAAACAGAAAAATCCCAAAACTGTCTGGAATAGAACTTTTGGGCCATCGTGTGGTGTTGGTTTGTCAATTTCTACAGGGCAACGTCGACGTCGATAAATTACGAAACTGGACTCCCTAGAAAGCTTGGCAAGTCTACTTTGCAGATAAATTATCACCGCCCGCAGAAAAATTCATCTGACGCCCGAAAACACAAAAATCCCAAAACTGTCTGGAATAGAACTTTTGGGCCATCGTGTGGTGTTGGTTTGTCAATTTCTACAGGGCAACGTCGACGTCGATAAATTACGAAACTGGACTCCCTGGAAAGCTTGGCAAGTCTACTTTGCAGATAAATTATCACCGCCCGCAGAAAAATTCATCTGACGCCCGAAAACACAAAAATCCCAAAACTGTCTGGTATAGAACTTTTGGGCCATCGTGTGGTGTGGGTTTGGCAATTTCTACAGGGCATCGTCGACGTCGATAAATTATAAAACTAGACTCCCTGGAAAGCTTGGCAAGTCTACTTTGCAGATAAATTATCACCGCCCGCAGAAAAATTCATCTGACGCCCGAAAACACAAAAATCCCAAAACTGTCTGGAATAGAACTTTTGGGCCATCGTGTGGTGTTGGTTTGTCAATTTCTACAGGGCAACGTCGACGTCGATAAATTATGAAACTGGACTCCCTGGAAACCTTGGCAAGTCTACTTTGCAGATAAATTATCACCGGCAGCAGAAAAATTCATCCGACACACGAAAACAGAAAAATCCAAAAACTGTCCGGAATAGAACTACTGGGCCATCGTGTGGTGTGGGTTTGGCAATTTGTACAGGGCAACGTCGACGTCGTTAAATTATGAAACTAGACTCCCTGGAAAGCTTGGCAAGTCTACTTTGCAGATAAATTATCACCGGCCGCAGAAAAATTCATCCGACACCCGAAAACAGAAAAATCCAAAAACTGTCCGGAATGGAACTTCTGGGCCATCGTGTGGTGTGGGTTTGGCAATTTGTACAGGGCAACGTCGACGTCGTTAAATTATGAAACTAGACTCCCTGGAAAGCTTGGCAAGTCTACTTTGTAGATAAATTATCACCGGCCGCAGAAAAATTCATCTGACGCCCGAAAACAGAAAAATCAAAAAACTGTCCGGAATGGAACTTCTGGGCCATCGTGTGGTGTGGGTTTGAAAATTTCTACAGGGCAACGTCGACGTCGATAAATTATGAAACTAGACTCCCTGGAAAGCTTGGCAAGTCTACTTTGCAGATAAATTATCACCGGCCGCAGAAAAATTCATCCGACACCCGAAAACAGAAAAATCCAAAAACTGTCCGGAATGGAACTTCTGGGCCATCGTGTGGTGTGGGTTTGGAAATTTCTACAGGGCAACGTCGACGTCGATAAATTAGGAAACTGGACTCCCTGGAAAGCTTGGCAAGTCTACTTTGCAGATAAATTATCACCGGCCGCAGAAAAATTCATCCGACACCCAAAAACAGAAAAATCCAAAAACTGTCCGGAATGGAACTTTTGGGCCATCGTGTGGTGTGGGTTTGGCAATTTGTACAGGGCAACGTCGACGTCGATAAATTATGAAACTAGACTCCCTGGAAAGCTTGGCAAGTCTACTTTGCAGATAAATTATCACCGGCCGCAGAAAAATTCATCCGACACCCGAAAACAGAAAAATCCAAAAACTGTCCGGAATGGAACTTTTGGGCCATCGTGTGGTGTGGGTTTGGCAATTTCTACAGGGCAACGTCGACGTCGATAAATTAGGAAACTGGACTCCCTGGAAAGCTTGGCAAGTCTACTTTGCAGATAAATTATCACCGGCTGCAGAAAAATTCATCCGACGCCCGAAAACACAAAAATCCCAAAACTGTCTGGAATAGAACTTTTGGGCCATCGTGTGGTGTGGGTTTGGAAATTTCTACAGGGCAACGTCGACGTCGATAAATTAGGAAACTGGACTCCCTGGAAAGCTTGGCAAGTCTACTTTGCAGATAAATTATCACCGGCCGCAGAAAAATTCATCCGACACCCAAAAACAGAAAAATCCAAAAACTGTCCGGAATGGAACTTTTGGGCCATCGTGTGGTGTGGGTTTGGAAATTTCTACAGGGCAACATCGACGTCGATAAATTACGAAACTGGACTCCCTGCAAACCTTGGCAAGTCTACTTTGCAGATAAATTATCACCGGCCGCAGAAAAATTCATCCGACACACGAAAACAGAAAAATCCAAAAACTGTCCGGAATGGAACTACTGGGCCATCAAGTGGTGTGGGTTTGGCAATTTCTACAGGGCAACGTCGACGTCGATAAATTAGGAAACTGGACTCCCTGGAAAGCTTGGCAAGTCTACTTTGCAGATAAATTATCACCGGCCGCAGAAAAATTCATCCGACACCCAAAAACAGAAAAATCCAAAAACTGTCCGGAATGGAACTTCTGGGCCATCGTGTGGTGTGGGTTTGGAAATTTCTACAGGGCAACGTCGACGTCGATAAATTACGAAACTGGACTCCCTGGAAACCTTGGCAAGTCTACTTTGCAGATAAATTATCACCGGCCGCAGAAAAATTCATCCGACACACGAAAACAGAAAAATCCAAAAACTGTCCGGAATGGAACTACTGGGCCATCAAGTGGTGTGGGTTTGGCAATTTCTACAGGGCAACGTCGACGTCGATAAATTATGAAACTAGACTCCCTGGAAAGCTTGGCAAGTCTACTTTGCAGATAAATTATCACCGGCCGCAGAAAAACTCATCCGACACCCGAAAACAGAAAAATCCAAAAACTGTCCGGAATGGAACTTTTGGGCCATCGTGTGGTGTGGGTTTGGAAATTTCTACAGGGCAACGTCGACGTCGATAAATTACGAAACTGGACTCCCTGGAAACCTTGGCAAGTCTACTTTGCAGATAAATTATCACCGGCCGCAGAAAAATTCATCCGACACCCGAAAACAGAAAAATCCAAAAACTGTCCGGAATGAAACTACTGGGCCATCAAGTGGTGTGGGTTTGGCAATTTCTACAGGGCAACGTCGATGTCGATAAATTATGAAACTAGACTCCCTGGAAAGCTTGGCAAGTCTACTTTGCAGATAAATTATCACCGCCCGCAGAAAAATTCATCCGACACCCGAAAACAGAAAAATCCAAAAGCTGTGCGGAATAGAACTTCTGGGCCATCGTGTGGTGTGGGTTTGGCAATTTCTACAGGGCAACGTCGACGTCGATAAATTAGGAAACTGGACTCCCTGGAAAGCTTGGCAAGTCTACTTTGCAGATAAATTATCACCGCCCGCAGAAAAATTCATCTGACGCCCGAAAACACAAAAATCCCAAAACTGTCTGGAATAGAACTTTTGGGCCATCGTGTGGTGTTGGTTTGTCAATTTCTACAGGGCAACGTCGACGTCGATAAATTATGAAACTGGACTCCCTGGAAACCTTGGCAAGTCTACTTTGCAGATAAATTATCACCGGCAGCAGAAAAATTCATCCGACACCCGAAAACAGAAAAATCCAAAAACTGTCCGGAATGGAACTTTTGGGCCATCGTGTGGTGTGGGTTTGGAAATTTCTACAGGGCAACGTCGACGTCGATAAATTAGGAAACTGGACTCCCTGGAAAGCTTGGCAAGTCTACTTTGCAGATAAATTATCACCGCCCGCAGAAAAATTCATCTGACGCCCAAAAACACAAAAATCCCAAAACTGTCTGGAATAGAACTTTTGGGCCATCGTGTGGTGTTGGTTTGTCAATTTCTACAGGGCAACGTCGACGTCGATAAATTATGAAACTGGACTCCCTGGAAACCTTGGCAAGTCTACTTTGCAGATAAATTATCACCGGCAGCAGAAAAATTCATCCGACACACGAAAACAGAAAAATCCAAAAACTGTCCGGAATGGAACTTCTGGGCCATCGTGTGGTGTGGGTTTGAAAATTTCTACAGGGCAACGTCGACGTCGATAAATTATGAAACTCGACTCCCTGGAAAGCTTGGCAAGTCTACTTTGCAGATAAATTATCACCGGCCGCAGAAAAATTCATCCGACACCCGAAAACAGAAAAATCCAAAAACTGTCCGGAATGGAACTTCTGGGCCATCGTGTGGTGTGGGTTTGGAAATTTCTACAGGGCAACGTCGACGTCGATAAATTAGGAAACTGGACTCCCTGGAAAGCTTGGCAAGTCTACTTTGCAGATAAATTATCACCGGCCGCAGAAAAATTCATCCGACACCCGAAAACAGAAAAATCCAAAAACTGTCCGGAATGGAACTTCTGGGCCATCAAGTGGTGTGGGTTTGGCAATTTCTACAGGGCAACGTCGACGTCGATAAATTAGGAAACTGGACTCCCTGGAAAGCTTGGCAAGTCTACTTTGCAGATAAATTATCACCGGCCGCAGAAAAATTCATCCGACACCCAAAAACAGAAAAATCCAAAAACTGTCCGGAATGGAACTTCTGGGCCATCGTGTGGTGTGGGTTTGGAAATTTCTACAGGGCAACGTCGACGTCGATAAATTACGAAACTGGACTCCCTGGAAACCTTGGCAAGTCTACTTTGCAGATAAATTATCACCGGCCGCAGAAAAATTCATCCGACACACGAAAAGAGAAAAATCCAAAAACTGTCCGGAATGGAACTACTGGGCCATCAAGTGGTGTGGGTTTGGCAATTTCTACAGGGCAACGTCGACGTCGATAAATTAGGAAACTGGACTCCCTGGAAAGCTTGGCAAGTCTACTTTGCAGATAAATTATCACCGGCCGCAGAAAAATTCATCCGACACCCAAAAACAGAAAAATCCAAAAACTGTCCGGAATGGAACTTCTGGGCCATCGTGTGGTGTGGGTTTGGAAATTTCTACAGGGCAACGTCGACGTCGATAAATTACGAAACTGGACTCCCTGGAAACCTTGGCAAGTCTACTTTGCAGATAAATTATCACCGGCCGCAGAAAAATTCATCCGACACACGAAAACAGAAAAATCCAAAAACTGTCCGGAATGGAACTACTGGGCCATCAAGTGGTGTGGGTTTGGCAATTTCTACAGGGCAACGTCGACGTCGATAAATTAGGAAACTGGACTCCCTGGAAAGCTTGGCAAGTCTACTTTGCAGATAAATTATCACCGGCCGCAGAAAAATTCATCCGACACCCAAAAACAGAAAAATCCAAAAACTGTCCGGAATGGAACTTCTGGGCCATCGTGTGGTGTGGGTTTGGAAATTTCTACAGGGCAACGTCGACGTCGATAAATTACGAAACTGGACTCCCTGGAAACCTTGGCAAGTCTACTTTGCAGATAAATTATCACCGGCAGCAGAAAAATTCATCCGACACACGAAAACAGAAAAATCCAAAAACTGTCCGGAATGGAACTTCTGGGCCATCGTGTGGTGTGGGTTTGAAAATTTCTACAGGGCAACGTCGACGTCGATAAATTAGGAAACTGGACTCCCTGGAAACCTTGGCAAGTCTACTTTGCAGATAAATTATCACCGGCAGCAGAAAAATTCATCCGACACACGAAAACAGAAAAATCCAAAAACTGTCCGGAATGGAACTTCTGGGCCATCGTGTGGTGTGGGTTTGAAAATTTCTACAGGGCAACGTCGACGTCGATAAATTAGGAAACTGGACTCCCTGAAAAGCTTGGCAAGTCTACTTTGCAGATAAATTATCACCGGCCGCAGAAAAATTCATCCGACACCCGAAAACAGAAAAATCCAAAAACTGTCCGGAATGGAACTTCTGGGCCATCGTGTGGTGTGGGTTTGGAAATTTCTACAGGGCAACGTCGACGTCGATAAATTAGGAAACTCGACTCCCTGGAAAGCTTGGCAAGTCTACTTTGCAGATAAATTATCACCGGCCGCAGAAAAATTCATCCGACACCCGAAAACAGAAAAATCCAAAAACTGTCCGGAATGGAACTTCTGGGCCATCGTGTGGTGTGGGTTTGGCAATTTGTACAGGGCAACGTCGACGTCGATAAATTAGGAAACTCGACTCCCTGGAAAGCTTGGCAAGTCTACTTTGCAGATAAATTATCACCGGCCGCAGAAAAATTCATCCGACACCCGAAAACAGAAAAATCCAAAAACTGTCCGGAATGGAACTTCTGGGCCATCGTGTGGTGTGGGTTTGGAAATTTCTACAGGGCAACGTCGACGTCGATAAATTACGAAACTGGACTCCCTGGAAACCTTGGCAAGTCTACTTTGCAGATAAATTATCACCGGCCGCAGAAAAATTCATCCGACACACGAAAACAGAAAAATCCAAAAACTGTCCGGAATGGAACTACTGGGCCATCAAGTGGTGTGGGTTTGGCAATTTCTACAGGGCAACGTCGACGTCGATAAATTAGGAAACTGGACTCCCTGGAAAGCTTGGCAAGTCTACTTTGCAGATAAATTATCACCGGCCGCAGAAAAATTCATCCGACACCCAAAAACAGAAAAATCCAAAAACTGTCCGGAATGGAACTTCTGGGCCATCGTGTGGTGTGGGTTTGGAAATTTCTACAGGGCAACGTCGACGTCGATAAATTACGAAACTGGACTCCCTGGAAACCTTGGCAAGTCTACTTTGCAGATAAATTATCACCGGCAGCAGAAAAATTCATCCGACACACGAAAACAGAAAAATCCAAAAACTGTCCGGAATGGAACTTCTGGGCCATCGTGTGGTGTGGGTTTGAAAATTTCTACAGGGCAACGTCGACGTCGATAAATTAGGAAACTGGACTCCCTGGAAACCTTGGCAAGTCTACTTTGCAGATAAATTATCACCGGCAGCAGAAAAATTCATCCGACACACGAAAACAGAAAAATCCAAAAACTGTCCGGAATGGAACTTCTGGGCCATCGTGTGGTGTGGGTTTGAAAATTTCTACAGGGCAACGTCGACGTCGATAAATTAGGAAACTGGACTCCCTGGAAAGCTTGGCAAGTCTACTTTGCAGATAAATTATCACCGGCCGCAGAAAAATTCATCCGACACCCGAAAACAGAAAAATCCAAAAACTGTCCGGAATGGAACTTCTGGGCCATCGTGTGGTGTGGGTTTGAAAATTTCTACAGGGCAACGTCGACGTCGATAAATTACGAAACTGGACTCCCTGGAAAGCTTGGCAAGTCTACTTTGCAGATAAATTATCACCGCCCGCAGAAAAATTCATCTGACGCCCGAAAACACAAAAATCCCAAAACTATCTGGAATAGAACTTTTGGGCCATCGTGTGGTGTTGGTTTGTCAATTTCTACAGGGCAACGTCGACGTCGATAAATTATGAAACTGGACTCCCTGGAAACCTTGGCAAGTCTACTTTGCAGATAAATTATCACCGGCAGCAGAAAAATTCATCCGACACCCGAAAACAGAAAAATCCAAAAACTGTCCTGAATGGAACTTTTGGGCCATCGTGTGGTGTGGGTTTGGAAATTTCTACAGGGCAACGTCGACGTCGATAAATTAGGAAACTGGACTCCCTGGAAAGCTTGGCAAGTCTACTTTGCAGATAAATTATCACCGCCCGCAGAAAAATTCATCTGACGCCCGAAAACACAAAAATCCCAAAACTGTCTGGAATAGAACTTTTGGGCCATCGTGTGGTGTTGGTTTGTCAATTTCTACAGGGCAACGTCGACGTCGATAAATTATGAAACTGGACTCCCTGGAAACCTTGGCAAGTCTACTTTGCAGATAAATTATCACCGGCCGCAGAAAAATTCATCCGACACCCAAAAACACAAAAATCCCAAAACTGTCCGGAATGGAACTTTTGGGCCATCGTGTGGTGTTGGTTTGTCAATTTCTACAGGGCAACGTCGACGTCGATAAATTACGAAACTGGACTCCCTGGAAAGCTTGGCAAGTCTACTTTGCAGATAAATTATCACCGGCCGCAGAAAAATTCATCCGACACCCGAAAACAAAAAAATCCAAAAACTGTCCGGAATGGAACTACTGGGCCATCAAGTGGTGTGGGTTTGGCAATTTCTACAGGGCAACGTCGACGTCGATAAATTAGGAAACTGGACTCCCTGGAAAGCTTGGCAAGTCTACTTTGCAGATAAATTATCACCGGCCGCAGAAAAATTCATCCGACACCCAAAAACAGAAAAATCCAAAAACTGTCCGGAATGGAACTTCTGGGCCATCGTGTGGTGTGGGTTTGGAAATTTCTACAGGGCAACGTCGACGTCGATAAATTACGAAACTGGACTCCCTGGAAACCTTGGCAAGTCTACTTTGCAGATAAATTATCACCGGCCGCAGAAAAATTCATCCGACACACGAAAACAGAAAAATCCAAAAACTGTCCGGAATGGAACTACTGGGCCATCAAGTGGTGTGGGTTTGGCAATTTCTACAGGGCAACGTCGACGTCGATAAATTATGAAACTAGACTCCCTGGAAAGCTTGGCAAGTCTACTTTGCAGATAAATTATCACCGGCCGCAGAAAAACTCATCCGACACCCGAAAACAGAAAAATCCAAAAACTGTCCGGAATGGAACTTTTGGGCCATCGTGTGGTGTGGGTTTGGAAATTTCTACAGGGCAACGTCGACGTCGATAAATTACGAAACTGGACTCCCTGGAAACCTTGGCAAGTCTACTTTGCAGATAAATTATCACCGGCCGCAGAAAAATTCATCCGACACCCGAAAACAGAAAAATCCAAAAACTGTCCGGAATGAAACTACTGGGCCATCAAGTGGTGTGGGTTTGGCAATTTCTACAGGGCAACGTCGATGTCGATAAATTATGAAACTAGACTCCCTGGAAAGCTTGGCAAGTCTACTTTGCAGATAAATTATCACCGCCCGCAGAAAAATTCATCCGACACCCGAAAACAGAAAAATCCAAAAGCTGTGCGGAATGGAACTTCTGGGCCATCGTGTGGTGTGGGTTTGGCAATTTCTACAGGGCAACGTCGACGTCGATAAATTAGGAAACTGGACTCCCTGGAAAGCTTGGCAAGTCTACTTTGCAGATAAATTATCACCGCCCGCAGAAAAATTCATCTGACGCCCGAAAACACAAAAATCCCAAAACTGTCTGGAATAGAACTTTTGGGCCATCGTGTGGTGTTGGTTTGTCAATTTCTACAGGGCAACGTCGACGTCGATAAATTATGAAACTGGACTCCCTGGAAACCTTGGCAAGTCTACTTTGCAGATAAATTATCACCGGCAGCAGAAAAATTCATCCGACACCCGAAAACAGAAAAATCCAAAAACTGTCCGGAATGGAACTTTTGGGCCATCGTGTGGTGTGGGTTTGGAAATTTCTACAGGGCAACGTCGACGTCGATAAATTAGGAAACTGGACTCCCTGGAAAGCTTGGCAAGTCTACTTTGCAGATAAATTATCACCGCCCGCAGAAAAATTCATCTGACGCCCGAAAACACAAAAATCCGAAAACTGTCTGGAATAGAACTTTTGGGCCATCGTGTGGTGTTGGTTTGTCAATTTCTACAGGGCAACGTCGACGTCGATAAATTATGAAACTGGACTCCCTGGAAACCTTGGCAAGTCTACTTTGCAGATAAATTATCACCGGCAGCAGAAAAATTCATCCGACACACGAAAACAGAAAAATCCAAAAACTGTCCGGAATGGAACTTCTGGGCCATCGTGTGGTGTGGGTTTGAAAATTTCTACAGGGCAACGTCGACGTCGATAAATTATGAAACTCGACTCCCTGGAAAGCTTGGCAAGTCTACTTTGCAGATAAATTATCACCGGCCGCAGAAAAATTCATCCGACACCCGAAAACAGAAAAATCCAAAAACTGTCCGGAATGGAACTTCTGGGCCATCGTGTGGTGTGGGTTTGGAAATTTCTACAGGGCAACGTCGACGTCGATAAATTAGGAAACTGGACTCCCTGGAAACCTTGGCAAGTCTACTTTGCAGATAAATTATCACCGGCCGCAGAAAAATTCATCCGACACCCGAAAACAGAAAAATCCAAAAACTGTCCGGAATGGAACTTCTGGGCCATCAAGTGGTGTGGGTTTGGCAATTTCTACAGGGCAACGTCGATGTCGATAAATTAGGAAACTGGACTCCCTGGAAAGCTTGGCAAGTCTACTTTGCAGATAAATTATCACCGGCCGCAGAAAAATTCATCCGACACCCAAAAACAGAAAAATCCAAAAACTGTCCGGAATGGAACTTCTGTGCCATCGTGTGGTGTGGGTTTGGAAATTTCTACAGGGCAACGTCGACGTCGATAAATTACGAAACTGGACTCCCTGGAAACCTTGGCAAGTCTACTTTGCAGATAAATTATCACCGGCCGCAGAAAAATTCATCCGACACACGAAAACAGAAAAATCCAAAAACTGTCCGGAATGGAACTACTGGGCCATCAAGTGGTGTGGGTTTGGCAATTTCTACAGGGCAACGTCGACGTCGATAAATTATGAAACTAGACTCCCTGGAAAGCTTGGCAAGTCTACTTTGCAGATAAATTATCACCGCCCGCAGAAAAATTCATCTGACGCCCGAAAACACAAAAATCCCAAAACTGTCTGGAATAGAACTTTTGGGCCATCGTGTGGTGTGGGTTTGGAAATTTCTACAGGGCAACGTCGACGTCGATAAATTAGGAAACTGGACTCCCTGGAAAGCTTGGCAAGTCTACTTTGCAGATAAATTATCACCGGCCGCAGAAAAATTCATCCGACACCCGAAAACAGAAAAATCCAAAAACTGTCCGGAATGGAACTTCTGGGCCATCGTGTGGTGTGGGTTTGGAAATTTCTACAGGGCAACGTCGACGTCGATAAATTAGGAAACTGGACTCCCTGGAAAGCTTGGCAAGTCTACTTTGCAGATAAATTATCACCGGCCGCAGAAAAATTCATCCGACACCCGAAAACAGAAAAATCCAAAAACTGTCCGGAATGGAACTTCTGGGCCATCAAGTGGTGTGGGTTTGGCAATTTCTACAGGGCAACGTCGATGTCGATAAATTAGGAAACTGGACTCCCTGGAAAGCTTGGCAAGTCTACTTTGCAGATAAATTATCACCGGCCGCAGAAAAATTCATCCGACACCCAAAAACAGAAAAATCCAAAAACTGTCCGGAATGGAACTTCTGTGCCATCGTGTGGTGTGGGTTTGGAAATTTCTACAGGGCAACGTCGACGTCGATAAATTACGAAACTGGACTCCCTGGAAACCTTGGCAAGTCTACTTTGCAGATAAATTATCACCGGCCGCAGAAAAATTCATCCGACACACGAAAACAGAAAAATCCAAAAACTGTCCGGAATGGAACTACTGGGCCATCAAGTGGTGTGGGTTTGGCAATTTCTACAGGGCAACGTCGACGTCGATAAATTATGAAACTAGACTCCCTGGAAAGCTTGGCAAGTCTACTTTGCAGATCAATTATCACCGCCCGCAGAAAAATTCATCTGACGCCCGAAAACACAAAAATCCCAAAACTGTCTGGAATAGAACTTTTGGGCCATCGTGTGGTGTGGGTTTGGAAATTTCTACAGGGCAACGTCGACGTCGATAAATTAGGAAACTGGACTCCCTGGAAAGCTTGGCAAGTCTACTTTGCAGATAAATTATCACCGGCCGCAGAAAAATTCATCCGACACCCAAAAACAGAAAAATCCAAAAACTGTCCGGAATGGAACTTTTGGGCCATCGTGTGGTGTGGGTTTGGAAATTTCTACAGGGCAACATCGACGTCGATAAATTACGAAACTGGACTCCCTGCAAACCTTGGCAAGTCTACTTTGCAGATAAATTATCACCGGCCGCAGAAAAATTCATCCGACACACGAAAACAGAAAAATCCAAAAACTGTCCGGAATGGAACTACTGGGCCATCAAGTGGTGTGGGTTTGGCAATTTCTACAGGGCAACGTCGACGTCGATAAATTAGGAAACTGGACTCCCTGGAAAGCTTGGCAAGTCTACTTTGCAGATAAATTATCACCGGCCGCAGAAAAATTCATCCGACACCCAAAAACAGAAAAATCCAAAAACTGTCCGGAATGGAACTTCTGGGCCATCGTGTGGTGTGGGTTTGGAAATTTCTACAGGGCAACGTCGACGTCGATAAATTACGAAACTGGACTCCCTGGAAACCTTGGCAAGTCTACTTTGCAGATAAATTATCACCGGCCGCAGAAAAATTCATCCGACACACGAAAACAGAAAAATCCAAAAACTGTCCGGAATGGAACTACTGGGCCATCAAGTGGTGTGGGTTTGGCAATTTCTACAGGGCAACGTCGACGTCGATAAATTATGAAACTAGACTCCCTGGAAAGCTTGGCAAGTCTACTTTGCAGATAAATTATCACCGGCCGCAGAAAAACTCATCCGACACCCGAAAACAGAAAAATCCAAAAACTGTCCGGAATGGAACTTTTGGGCCATCGTGTGGTGTGGGTTTGGAAATTTCTACAGGGCAACGTCGACGTCGATAAATTACGAAACTGGACTCCCTGGAAACCTTGGCAAGTCTACTTTGCAGATAAATTATCACCGGCCGCAGAAAAATTCATCCGACACCCGAAAACAGAAAAATCCAAAAACTGTCCGGAATGAAACTACTGGGCCATCAAGTGGTGTGGGTTTGGCAATTTCTACAGGGCAACGTCGATGTCGATAAATTATGAAACTAGACTCCCTGGAAAGCTTGGCAAGTCTACTTTGCAGATAAATTATCACCGGCCGCAGAAAAACTCATCCGACACCCGAAAACAGAAAAATCCAAAAACTGTCCGGAATGGAACTTTTGGGCCATCGTGTGGTGTGGGTTTGGAAATTTCTACAGGGCAACGTCGACGTCGATAAATTACGAAACTGGACTCCCTGGAAACCTTGGCAAGTCTACTTTGCAGATAAATTATCACCGGCCGCAGAAAAATTCATCCGACACCCGAAAACAGAAAAATCCAAAAACTGTCCGGAATGAAACTACTGGGCCATCAAGTGGTGTGGGTTTGGCAATTTCTACAGGGCAACGTCGATGTCGATAAATTATGAAACTAGACTCCCTGGAAAGCTTGGCAAGTCTACTTTGCAGATAAATTATCACCGCCCGCAGAAAAATTCATCCGACACCCGAAAACAGAAAAATCCAAAAGCTGTGCGGAATGGAACTTCTGGGCCATCGTGTGGTGTGGGTTTGGCAATTTCTACAGGGCAACGTCGACGTCGATAAATTAGGAAACTGGACTCCCTGGAAAGCTTGGCAAGTCTACTTTGCAGATAAATTATCACCGCCCGCAGAAAAATTCATCTGACGCCCGAAAACACAAAAATCCCAAAACTGTCTGGAATAGAACTTTTGGGCCATCGTGTGGTGTTGGTTTGTCAATTTCTACAGGGCAACGTCGACGTCGATAAATTATGAAACTGGACTCCCTGGAAACCTTGGCAAGTCTACTTTGCAGATAAATTATCACCGGCAGCAGAAAAATTCATCCGACACCCGAAAACAGAAAAATCCAAAAACTGTCCGGAATGGAACTTTTGGGCCATCGTGTGGTGTGGGTTTGGAAATTTCTACAGGGCAACGTCGACGTCGATAAATTAGGAAACTGGACTCCCTGGAAAGCTTGGCAAGTCTACTTTGCAGATAAATTATCACCGCCCGCAGAAAAATTCATCTGACGCCCGAAAACACAAAAATCCGAAAACTGTCTGGAATAGAACTTTTGGGCCATCGTGTGGTGTTGGTTTGTCAATTTCTACAGGGCAACGTCGACGTCGATAAATTATGAAACTGGACTCCCTGGAAACCTTGGCAAGTCTACTTTGCAGATAAATTATCACCGGCAGCAGAAAAATTCATCCGACACACGAAAACAGAAAAATCCAAAAACTGTCCGGAATGGAACTTCTGGGCCATCGTGTGGTGTGGGTTTGAAAATTTCTACAGGGCAACGTCGACGTCGATAAATTATGAAACTCGACTCCCTGGAAAGCTTGGCAAGTCTACTTTGCAGATAAATTATCACCGGCCGCAGAAAAATTCATCCGACACCCGAAAACAGAAAAATCCAAAAACTGTCCGGAATGGAACTTCTGGGCCATCGTGTGGTGTGGGTTTGGAAATTTCTACAGGGCAACGTCGACGTCGATAAATTAGGAAACTGGACTCCCTGGAAAGCTTGGCAAGTCTACTTTGCAGATAAATTATCACCGGCCGCAGAAAAATTCATCCGACACCCGAAAACAGAAAAATCCAAAAACTGTCCGGAATGGAACTTCTGGGCCATCAAGTGGTGTGGGTTTGGCAATTTCTACAGGGCAACGTCGATGTCGATAAATTAGGAAACTGGACTCCCTGGAAAGCTTGGCAAGTCTACTTTGCAGATAAATTATCACCGGCCGCAGAAAAATTCATCCGACACCCAAAAACAGAAAAATCCAAAAACTGTCCGGAATGGAACTTCTGTGCCATCGTGTGGTGTGGGTTTGGAAATTTCTACAGGGCAACGTCGACGTCGATAAATTACGAAACTGGACTCCCTGGAAACCTTGGCAAGTCTACTTTGCAGATAAATTATCACCGGCCGCAGAAAAATTCATCCGACACACGAAAACAGAAAAATCCAAAAACTGTCCGGAATGGAACTACTGGGCCATCAAGTGGTGTGGGTTTGGCAATTTCTACAGGGCAACGTCGACGTCGATAAATTATGAAACTAGACTCCCTGGAAAGCTTGGCAAGTCTACTTTGCAGATAAATTATCACCGCCCGCAGAAAAATTCATCTGACGCCCGAAAACACAAAAATCCCAAAACTGTCTGGAATAGAACTTTTGGGCCATCGTGTGGTGTGGGTTTGGAAATTTCTACAGGGCAACGTCGACGTCGATAAATTAGGAAACTGGACTCCCTGGAAAGCTTGGCAAGTCTACTTTGCAGATAAATTATCACCGGCCGCAGAAAAATTCATCCGACACCCGAAAACAGAAAAATCCAAAAACTGTCCGGAATGGAACTTCTGGGCCATCGTGTGGTGTGGGTTTGGAAATTTCTACAGGGCAACGTCGACGTCGATAAATTAGGAAACTGGACTCCCTGGAAAGCTTGGCAAGTCTACTTTGCAGATAAATTATCACCGGCCGCAGAAAAATTCATCCGACACCCGAAAACAGAAAAATCCAAAAACTGTCCGGAATGGAACTTCTGGGCCATCAAGTGGTGTGGGTTTGGCAATTTCTACAGGGCAACGTCGATGTCGATAAATTAGGAAACTGGACTCCCTGGAAAGCTTGGCAAGTCTACTTTGCAGATAAATTATCACCGGCCGCAGAAAAATTCATCCGACACCCAAAAACAGAAAAATCCAAAAACTGTCCGGAATGGAACTTCTGTGCCATCGTGTGGTGTGGGTTTGGAAATTTCTACAGGGCAACGTCGACGTCGATAAATTACGAAACTGGACTCCCTGGAAACCTTGGCAAGTCTACTTTGCAGATAAATTATCACCGGCCGCAGAAAAATTCATCCGACACACGAAAACAGAAAAATCCAAAAACTGTCCGGAATGGAACTACTGGGCCATCAAGTGGTGTGGGTTTGGCAATTTCTACAGGGCAACGTCGACGTCGATAAATTATGAAACTAGACTCCCTGGAAAGCTTGGCAAGTCTACTTTGCAGATCAATTATCACCGCCCGCAGAAAAATTCATCTGACGCCCGAAAACACAAAAATCCCAAAACTGTCTGGAATAGAACTTTTGGGCCATCGTGTGGTGTGGGTTTGGAAATTTCTACAGGGCAACGTCGACGTCGATAAATTAGGAAACTGGACTCCCTGGAAAGCTTGGCAAGTCTACTTTGCAGATAAATTATCACCGGCCGCAGAAAAATTCATCCGACACCCAAAAACAGAAAAATCCAAAAACTGTCCGGAATGGAACTTTTGGGCCATCGTGTGGTGTGGGTTTGGAAATTTCTACAGGGCAACATCGACGTCGATAAATTACGAAACTGGACTCCCTGCAAACCTTGGCAAGTCTACTTTGCAGATAAATTATCACCGGCCGCAGAAAAATTCATCCGACACACGAAAACAGAAAAATCCAAAAACTGTCCGGAATGGAACTACTGGGCCATCAAGTGGTGTGGGTTTGGCAATTTCTACAGGGCAACGTCGACGTCGATAAATTAGGAAACTGGACTCCCTGGAAAGCTTGGCAAGTCTACTTTGCAGATAAATTATCACCGGCCGCAGAAAAATTCATCCGACACCCAAAAACAGAAAAATCCAAAAACTGTCCGGAATGGAACTTCTGGGCCATCGTGTGGTGTGGGTTTGGAAATTTCTACAGGGCAACGTCGACGTCGATAAATTACGAAACTGGACTCCCTGGAAACCTTGGCAAGTCTACTTTGCAGATAAATTATCACCGGCCGCAGAAAAATTCATCCGACACACGAAAACAGAAAAATCCAAAAACTGTCCGGAATGGAACTACTGGGCCATCAAGTGGTGTGGGTTTGGCAATTTCTACAGGGCAACGTCGACGTCGATAAATTATGAAACTAGACTCCCTGGAAAGCTTGGCAAGTCTACTTTGCAGATAAATTATCACCGGCCGCAGAAAAACTCATCCGACACCCGAAAACAGAAAAATCCAAAAACTGTCCGGAATGGAACTTTTGGGCCATCGTGTGGTGTGGGTTTGGAAATTTCTACAGGGCAACGTCGACGTCGATAAATTACGAAACTGGACTCCCTGGAAACCTTGGCAAGTCTACTTTGCAGATAAATTATCACCGGCCGCAGAAAAATTCATCCGACACCCGAAAACAGAAAAATCCAAAAACTGTCCGGAATGAAACTACTGGGCCATCAAGTGGTGTGGGTTTGGCAATTTCTACAGGGCAACGTCGATGTCGATAAATTATGAAACTAGACTCCCTGGAAAGCTTGGCAAGTCTACTTTGCAGATAAATTATCACCGCCCGCAGAAAAATTCATCCGACACCCGAAAACAGAAAAATCCAAAAGCTGTGCGGAATGGAACTTCTGGGCCATCGTGTGGTGTGGGTTTGGCAATTTCTACAGGGCAACGTCGACGTCGATAAATTAGGAAACTGGACTCCCTGGAAAGCTTGGCAAGTCTACTTTGCAGATAAATTATCACCGCCCGCAGAAAAATTCATCTGACCCGAAAACACAAAAATCCCAAAACTGTCTGGAATAGAACTTTTGGGCCATCGTGTGGTGTTGGTTTGTCAATTTCTACAGGGCAACGTCGACGTCGATAAATTATGAAACTGGACTCCCTGGAAACCTTGGCAAGTCTACTTTGCAGATAAATTATCACCGGCAGCAGAAAAATTCATCCGACACCCGAAAACAGAAAAATCCAAAAACTGTCCGGAATGGAACTTTTGGGCCATCGTGTGGTGTGGGTTTGGAAATTTCTACAGGGCAACGTCGACGTCGATAAATTAGGAAACTGGACTCCCTGGAAAGCTTGGCAAGTCTACTTTGCAGATAAATTATCACCGCCCGCAGAAAAATTCATCTGACGCCCGAAAACACAAAAATCCCAAAACTGTCTGGAATAGAACTTTTGGGCCATCGTGTGGTGTTGGTTTGTCAATTTCTACAGGGCAACGTCGACGTCGATAAATTATGAAACTGGACTCCCTGGAAACCTTGGCAAGTCTACTTTGCAGATAAATTATCACCGGCAGCAGAAAAATTCATCCGACACACGAAAACAGAAAAATCCAAAAACTGTCCGGAATGGAACTTCTGGGCCATCGTGTGGTGTGGGTTTGAAAATTTCTACAGGGCAACGTCGACGTCGATAAATTATGAAACTCGACTCCCTGGAAAGCTTGGCAAGTCTACTTTGCAGATAAATTATCACCGGCCGCAGAAAAATTCATCCGACACCCGAAAACAGAAAAATCCAAAAACTGTCCGGAATGGAACTTCTGGGCCATCGTGTGGTGTGGGTTTGGAAATTTCTACAGGGCAACGTCGACGTCGATAAATTAGGAAACTGGACTCCCTGGAAAGCTTGGCAAGTCTACTTTGCAGATAAATTATCACCGGCCGCAGAAAAATTCATCCGACACCCGAAAACAGAAAAATCCAAAAACTGTCCGGAATGGAACTTCTGGGCCATCAAGTGGTGTGGGTTTGGCAATTTCTACAGGGCAACGTCGACGTCGATAAATTAGGAAACTGGACTCCCTGGAAAGCTTGGCAAGTCTACTTTGCAGATAAATTATCACCGGCCGCAGAAAAATTCATCCGACACCCAAAAACAGAAAAATCCAAAAACTGTCCGGAATGGAACTTCTGGGCCATCGTGTGGTGTGGGTTTGGAAATTTCTACAGGGCAACGTCGACGTCGATAAATTACGAAACTGGACTCCCTGGAAACCTTGGCAAGTCTACTTTGCAGATAAATTATCACCGGCCGCAGAAAAATTCATCCGACACACGAAAACAGAAAAATCCAAAAACTGTCCGGAATGGAACTACTGGGCCATCAAGTGGTGTGGGTTTGGCAATTTCTACAGGGCAACGTCGACGTCGATAAATTAGGAAACTGGACTCCCTGGAAAGCTTGGCAAGTCTACTTTGCAGATAAATTATCACCGGCCGCAGAAAAATTCATCCGACACCCAAAAACAGAAAAATCCAAAAACTGTCCGGAATGGAACTTCTGGGCCATCGTGTGGTGTGGGTTTGGAAATTTCTACAGGGCAACGTCGACGTCGATAAATTACGAAACTGGACTCCCTGGAAACCTTGGCAAGTCTACTTTGCAGATAAATTATCACCGGCCGCAGAAAAATTCATCCGACACACGAAAACAGAAAAATCCAAAAACTGTCCGGAATGGAACTACTGGGCCATCAAGTGGTGTGGGTTTGGCAATTTCTACAGGGCAACGTCGACGTCGATAAATTAGGAAACTGGACTCCCTGGAAAGCTTGGCAAGTCTACTTTGCAGATAAATTATCACCGGCCGCAGAAAAATTCATCCGACACCCAAAAACAGAAAAATCCAAAAACTGTCCGGAATGGAACTTCTGGGCCATCGTGTGGTGTGGGTTTGGAAATTTCTACAGGGCAACGTCGACGTCGATAAATTACGAAACTGGACTCCCTGGAAACCTTGGCAAGTCTACTTTGCAGATAAATTATCACCGGCAGCAGAAAAATTCATCCGACACACGAAAACAGAAAAATCCAAAAACTGTCCGGAATGGAACTTCTGGGCCATCGTGTGGTGTGGGTTTGAAAATTTCTACAGGGCAACGTCGACGTCGATAAATTAGGAAACTGGACTCCCTGGAAACCTTGGCAAGTCTACTTTGCAGATAAATTATCACCGGCAGCAGAAAAATTCATCCGACACACGAAAACAGAAAAATCCAAAAACTGTCCGGAATGGAACTTCTGGGCCATCGTGTGGTGTGGGTTTGAAAATTTCTACAGGGCAACGTCGACGTCGATAAATTAGGAAACTGGACTCCCTGAAAAGCTTGGCAAGTCTACTTTGCAGATAAATTATCACCGGCCGCAGAAAAATTCATCCGACACCCGAAAACAGAAAAATCCAAAAACTGTCCGGAATGGAACTTCTGGGCCATCGTGTGGTGTGGGTTTGGAAATTTCTACAGGGCAACGTCGACGTCGATAAATTAGGAAACTCGACTCCCTGGAAAGCTTGGCAAGTCTACTTTGCAGATAAATTATCACCGGCCGCAGAAAAATTCATCCGACACCCGAAAACAGAAAAATCCAAAAACTGTCCGGAATGGAACTTCTGGGCCATCGTGTGGTGTGGGTTTGGCAATTTGTACAGGGCAACGTCGACGTCGATAAATTAGGAAACTCGACTCCCTGGAAAGCTTGGCAAGTCTACTTTGCAGATAAATTATCACCGGCCGCAGAAAAATTCATCCGACACCCGAAAACAGAAAAATCCAAAAACTGTCCGGAATGGAACTTCTGGGCCATCGTGTGGTGTGGGTTTGGAAATTTCTACAGGGCAACGTCGACGTCGATAAATTACGAAACTGGACTCCCTGGAAACCTTGGCAAGTCTACTTTGCAGATAAATTATCACCGGCCGCAGAAAAATTCATCCGACACACGAAAACAGAAAAATCCAAAAACTGTCCGGAATGGAACTACTGGGCCATCAAGTGGTGTGGGTTTGGCAATTTCTACAGGGCAACGTCGACGTCGATAAATTAGGAAACTGGACTCCCTGGAAAGCTTGGCAAGTCTACTTTGCAGATAAATTATCACCGGCCGCAGAAAAATTCATCCGACACCCAAAAACAGAAAAATCCAAAAACTGTCCGGAATGGAACTTCTGGGCCATCGTGTGGTGTGGGTTTGGAAATTTCTACAGGGCAACGTCGACGTCGATAAATTACGAAACTGGACTCCCTGGAAACCTTGGCAAGTCTACTTTGCAGATAAATTATCACCGGCAGCAGAAAAATTCATCCGACACACGAAAACAGAAAAATCCAAAAACTGTCCGGAATGGAACTTCTGGGCCATCGTGTGGTGTGGGTTTGAAAATTTCTACAGGGCAACGTCGACGTCGATAAATTAGGAAACTGGACTCCCTGGAAACCTTGGCAAGTCTACTTTGCAGATAAATTATCACCGGCAGCAGAAAAATTCATCCGACACACGAAAACAGAAAAATCCAAAAACTGTCCGGAATGGAACTTCTGGGCCATCGTGTGGTGTGGGTTTGAAAATTTCTACAGGGCAACGTCGACGTCGATAAATTAGGAAACTGGACTCCCTGGAAAGCTTGGCAAGTCTACTTTGCAGATAAATTATCACCGGCCGCAGAAAAATTCATCCGACACCCGAAAACAGAAAAATCCAAAAACTGTCCGGAATGGAACTTCTGGGCCATCGTGTGGTGTGGGTTTGGAAATTTCTACAGGGCAACGTCGACGTCGATAAATTACGAAACTGGACTCCCTGGAAACCTTGGCAAGTCTACTTTGCAGATAAATTATCACCGGCCGCAGAAAAATTCATCCGACACACGAAAACAGAAAAATCCAAAAACTGTCCGGAATGGAACTACTGGGCCATCAAGTGGTGTGGGTTTGGCAATTTCTACAGGGCAACGTCGACGTCGATAAATTATGAAACTAGACTCCCTGGAAACCTTGGCAAGTCTACTTTGCAGATAAATTATCACCGGCCGCAGAAAAACTCATCCGACACCCGAAAACAGAAAAATCCAAAAACTGTCCGGAATGGAACTTTTGGGCCATCGTGTGGTGTGGGTTTGGAAATTTCTACAGGGCAACGTCGACGTCGATAAATTACGAAACTGGACTCCCTGGAAACCTTGGCAAGTCTACTTTGCAGATAAATTATCACCGGCCGCAGAAAAATTCATCCGACACCCGAAAACAGAAAAATCCAAAAACTGTCCGGAATGAAACTACTGGGCCATCAAGTGGTGTGGGTTTGGCAATTTCTACAGGGCAACGTCGATGTCGATAAATTATGAAACTAGACTCCCTGGAAAGCTTGGCAAGTCTACTTTGCAGATAAATTATCACCGCCCGCAGAAAAATTCATCCGACACCCGAAAACAGAAAAATCCAAAAGCTGTGCGGAATGGAACTTCTGGGCCATCGTGTGGTGTGGGTTTGGCAATTTCTACAGGGCAACGTCGACGTCGATAAATTAGGAAACTGGACTCCCTGGAAAGCTTGGCAAGTCTACTTTGCAGATAAATTATCACCGCCCGCAGAAAAATTCATCTGACCCGAAAACACAAAAATCCCAAAACTGTCTGGAATAGAACTTTTGGGCCATCGTGTGGTGTTGGTTTGTCAATTTCTACAGGGCAACGTCGACGTCGATAAATTATGAAACTGGACTCCCTGGAAACCTTGGCAAGTCTACTTTGCAGATAAATTATCACCGGCAGCAGAAAAATTCATCCGACACCCGAAAACAGAAAAATCCAAAAACTGTCCGGAATGGAACTTTTGGGCCATCGTGTGGTGTGGGTTTGGAAATTTCTACAGGGCAACGTCGACGTCGATAAATTAGGAAACTGGACTCCCTGGAAAGCTTGGCAAGTCTACTTTGCAGATAAATTATCACCGCCCGCAGAAAAATTCATCTGACGCCCGAAAACACAAAAATCCCAAAACTGTCTGGAATAGAACTTTTGGGCCATCGTGTGGTGTTGGTTTGTCAATTTCTACAGGGCAACGTCGACGTCGATAAATTATGAAACTGGACTCCCTGGAAACCTTGGCAAGTCTACTTTGCAGATAAATTATCACCGGCAGCAGAAAAATTCATCCGACACACGAAAACAGAAAAATCCAAAAACTGTCCGGAATGGAACTTCTGGGCCATCGTGTGGTGTGGGTTTGAAAATTTCTACAGGGCAACGTCGACGTCGATAAATTATGAAACTCGACTCCCTGGAAAGCTTGGCAAGTCTACTTTGCAGATAAATTATCACCGGCCGCAGAAAAATTCATCCGACACCCGAAAACAGAAAAATCCAAAAACTGTCCGGAATGGAACTTCTGGGCCATCGTGTGGTGTGGGTTTGGAAATTTCTACAGGGCAACGTCGACGTCGATAAATTAGGAAACTGGACTCCCTGGAAAGCTTGGCAAGTCTACTTTGCAGATAAATTATCACCGGCCGCAGAAAAATTCATCCGACACCCGAAAACAGAAAAATCCAAAAACTGTCCGGAATGGAACTTCTGGGCCATCAAGTGGTGTGGGTTTGGCAATTTCTACAGGGCAACGTCGACGTCGATAAATTAGGAAACTGGACTCCCTGGAAAGCTTGGCAAGTCTACTTTGCAGATAAATTATCACCGGCCGCAGAAAAATTCATCCGACACCCAAAAACAGAAAAATCCAAAAACTGTCCGGAATGGAACTTCTGGGCCATCGTGTGGTGTGGGTTTGGAAATTTCTACAGGGCAACGTCGACGTCGATAAATTACGAAACTGGACTCCCTGGAAACCTTGGCAAGTCTACTTTGCAGATAAATTATCACCGGCCGCAGAAAAATTCATCCGACACACGAAAACAGAAAAATCCAAAAACTGTCCGGAATGGAACTACTGGGCCATCAAGTGGTGTGGGTTTGGCAATTTCTACAGGGCAACGTCGACGTCGATAAATTAGGAAACTGGACTCCCTGGAAAGCTTGGCAAGTCTACTTTGCAGATAAATTATCACCGGCCGCAGAAAAATTCATCCGACACCCAAAAACAGAAAAATCCAAAAACTGTCCGGAATGGAACTTCTGGGCCATCGTGTGGTGTGGGTTTGGAAATTTCTACAGGGCAACGTCGACGTCGATAAATTACGAAACTGGACTCCCTGGAAACCTTGGCAAGTCTACTTTGCAGATAAATTATCACCGGCCGCAGAAAAATTCATCCGACACACGAAAACAGAAAAATCCAAAAACTGTCCGGAATGGAACTACTGGGCCATCAAGTGGTGTGGGTTTGGCAATTTCTACAGGGCAACGTCGACGTCGATAAATTAGGAAACTGGACTCCCTGGAAAGCTTGGCAAGTCTACTTTGCAGATAAATTATCACCGGCCGCAGAAAAATTCATCCGACACCCAAAAACAGAAAAATCCAAAAACTGTCCGGAATGGAACTTCTGGGCCATCGTGTGGTGTGGGTTTGGAAATTTCTACAGGGCAACGTCGACGTCGATAAATTACGAAACTGGACTCCCTGGAAACCTTGGCAAGTCTACTTTGCAGATAAATTATCACCGGCAGCAGAAAAATTCATCCGACACACGAAAACAGAAAAATCCAAAAACTGTCCGGAATGGAACTTCTGGGCCATCGTGTGGTGTGGGTTTGAAAATTTCTACAGGGCAACGTCGACGTCGATAAATTAGGAAACTGGACTCCCTGGAAACCTTGGCAAGTCTACTTTGCAGATAAATTATCACCGGCAGCAGAAAAATTCATCCGACACACGAAAACAGAAAAATCCAAAAACTGTCCGGAATGGAACTTCTGGGCCATCGTGTGGTGTGGGTTTGAAAATTTCTACAGGGCAACGTCGACGTCGATAAATTAGGAAACTGGACTCCCTGAAAAGCTTGGCAAGTCTACTTTGCAGATAAATTATCACCGGCCGCAGAAAAATTCATCCGACACCCGAAAACAGAAAAATCCAAAAACTGTCCGGAATGGAACTTCTGGGCCATCGTGTGGTGTGGGTTTGGAAATTTCTACAGGGCAACGTCGACGTCGATAAATTAGGAAACTCGACTCCCTGGAAAGCTTGGCAAGTCTACTTTGCAGATAAATTATCACCGGCCGCAGAAAAATTCATCCGACACCCGAAAACAGAAAAATCCAAAAACTGTCCGGAATGGAACTTCTGGGCCATCGTGTGGTGTGGGTTTGGCAATTTGTACAGGGCAACGTCGACGTCGATAAATTAGGAAACTCGACTCCCTGGAAAGCTTGGCAAGTCTACTTTGCAGATAAATTATCACCGGCCGCAGAAAAATTCATCCGACACCCGAAAACAGAAAAATCCAAAAACTGTCCGGAATGGAACTTCTGGGCCATCGTGTGGTGTGGGTTTGGAAATTTCTACAGGGCAACGTCGACGTCGATAAATTAGGAAACTGGACTCCCTGGAAAGCTTGGCAAGTCTACTTTGCAGATAAATTATCACCGGCCGCAGAAAAATTCATCCGACACCCGAAAACAGAAAAATCCAAAAACTGTCCGGAATGGAACTTCTGGGCCATCAAGTGGTGTGGGTTTGGCAATTTCTACAGGGCAACGTCGACGTCGATAAATTAGGAAACTGGACTCCCTGGAAAGCTTGGCAAGTCTACTTTGCAGATAAATTATCACCGGCCGCAGAAAAATTCATCCGACACCCAAAAACAGAAAAATCCAAAAACTGTCCGGAATGGAACTTCTGGGCCATCGTGTGGTGTGGGTTTGGAAATTTCTACAGGGCAACGTCGACGTCGATAAATTACGAAACTGGACTCCCTGGAAACCTTGGCAAGTCTACTTTGCAGATAAATTATCACCGGCCGCAGAAAAATTCATCCGACACACGAAAACAGAAAAATCCAAAAACTGTCCGGAATGGAACTACTGGGCCATCAAGTGGTGTGGGTTTGGCAATTTCTACAGGGCAACGTCGACGTCGATAAATTAGGAAACTGGACTCCCTGGAAAGCTTGGCAAGTCTACTTTGCAGATAAATTATCACCGGCCGCAGAAAAATTCATCCGACACCCAAAAACAGAAAAATCCAAAAACTGTCCGGAATGGAACTTCTGGGCCATCGTGTGGTGTGGGTTTGGAAATTTCTACAGGGCAACGTCGACGTCGATAAATTACGAAACTGGACTCCCTGGAAACCTTGGCAAGTCTACTTTGCAGATAAATTATCACCGGCCGCAGAAAAATTCATCCGACACACGAAAACAGAAAAATCCAAAAACTGTCCGGAATGGAACTACTGGGCCATCAAGTGGTGTGGGTTTGGCAATTTCTACAGGGCAACGTCGACGTCGATAAATTAGGAAACTGGACTCCCTGGAAAGCTTGGCAAGTCTACTTTGCAGATAAATTATCACCGGCCGCAGAAAAATTCATCCGACACCCAAAAACAGAAAAATCCAAAAACTGTCCGGAATGGAACTTCTGGGCCATCGTGTGGTGTGGGTTTGGAAATTTCTACAGGGCAACGTCGACGTCGATAAATTACGAAACTGGACTCCCTGGAAACCTTGGCAAGTCTACTTTGCAGATAAATTATCACCGGCAGCAGAAAAATTCATCCGACACACGAAAACAGAAAAATCCAAAAACTGTCCGGAATGGAACTTCTGGGCCATCGTGTGGTGTGGGTTTGAAAATTTCTACAGGGCAACGTCGACGTCGATAAATTAGGAAACTGGACTCCCTGGAAACCTTGGCAAGTCTACTTTGCAGATAAATTATCACCGGCAGCAGAAAAATTCATCCGACACACGAAAACAGAAAAATCCAAAAACTGTCCGGAATGGAACTTCTGGGCCATCGTGTGGTGTGGGTTTGAAAATTTCTACAGGGCAACGTCGACGTCGATAAATTAGGAAACTGGACTCCCTGAAAAGCTTGGCAAGTCTACTTTGCAGATAAATTATCACCGGCCGCAGAAAAATTCATCCGACACCCGAAAACAGAAAAATCCAAAAACTGTCCGGAATGGAACTTCTGGGCCATCGTGTGGTGTGGGTTTGGAAATTTCTACAGGGCAACGTCGACGTCGATAAATTAGGAAACTCGACTCCCTGGAAAGCTTGGCAAGTCTACTTTGCAGATAAATTATCACCGGCCGCAGAAAAATTCATCCGACACCCGAAAACAGAAAAATCCAAAAACTGTCCGGAATGGAACTTCTGGGCCATCGTGTGGTGTGGGTTTGGCAATTTGTACAGGGCAACGTCGACGTCGATAAATTAGGAAACTCGACTCCCTGGAAAGCTTGGCAAGTCTACTTTGCAGATAAATTATCACCGGCCGCAGAAAAATTCATCCGACACCCGAAAACAGAAAAATCCAAAAACTGTCCGGAATGGAACTTCTGGGCCATCGTGTGGTGTGGGTTTGGAAATTTCTACAGGGCAACGTCGACGTCGATAAATTAGGAAACTGGACTCCCTGGAAAGCTTGGCAAGTCTACTTTGCAGATAAATTATCACCGGCCGCAGAAAAATTCATCCGACACCCAAAAACAGAAAAATCCAAAAACTGTCCGGAATGGAACTTCTGGGCCATCGTGTGGTGTGGGTTTGGAAATTTCTACAGGGCAACGTCGACGTCGATAAATTACGAAACTGGACTCCCTGGAAACCTTGGCAAGTCTACTTTGCAGATAAATTATCACCGGCCGCAGAAAAATTCATCCGACACACGAAAACAGAAAAATCCAAAAACTGTCCGGAATGGAACTACTGGGCCATCAAGTGGTGTGGGTTTGGCAATTTCTACAGGGCAACGTCGACGTCGATAAATTAGGAAACTGGACTCCCTGGAAAGCTTGGCAAGTCTACTTTGCAGATAAATTATCACCGGCCGCAGAAAAATTCATCCGACACCCAAAAACAGAAAAATCCAAAAACTGTCCGGAATGGAACTTCTGGGCCATCGTGTGGTGTGGGTTTGGAAATTTCTACAGGGCAACGTCGACGTCGATAAATTACGAAACTGGACTCCCTGGAAACCTTGGCAAGTCTACTTTGCAGATAAATTATCACCGGCCGCAGAAAAATTCATCCGACACACGAAAACAGAAAAATCCAAAAACTGTCCGGAATGGAACTACTGGGCCATCAAGTGGTGTGGGTTTGGCAATTTCTACAGGGCAACGTCGACGTCGATAAATTAGGAAACTGGACTCCCTGGAAAGCTTGGCAAGTCTACTTTGCAGATAAATTATCACCGGCCGCAGAAAAATTCATCCGACACCCAAAAACAGAAAAATCCAAAAACTGTCCGGAATGGAACTTCTGGGCCATCGTGTGGTGTGGGTTTGGAAATTTCTACAGGGCAACGTCGACGTCGATAAATTACGAAACTGGACTCCCTGGAAACCTTGGCAAGTCTACTTTGCAGATAAATTATCACCGGCAGCAGAAAAATTCATCCGACACACGAAAACAGAAAAATCCAAAAACTGTCCGGAATGGAACTTCTGGGCCATCGTGTGGTGTGGGTTTGAAAATTTCTACAGGGCAACGTCGACGTCGATAAATTAGGAAACTGGACTCCCTGGAAACCTTGGCAAGTCTACTTTGCAGATAAATTATCACCGGCAGCAGAAAAATTCATCCGACACACGAAAACAGAAAAATCCAAAAACTGTCCGGAATGGAACTTCTGGGCCATCGTGTGGTGTGGGTTTGAAAATTTCTACAGGGCAACGTCGACGTCGATAAATTAGGAAACTGGACTCCCTGAAAAGCTTGGCAAGTCTACTTTGCAGATAAATTATCACCGGCCGCAGAAAAATTCATCCGACACCCGAAAACAGAAAAATCCAAAAACTGTCCGGAATGGAACTTCTGGGCCATCGTGTGGTGTGGGTTTGGAAATTTCTACAGGGCAACGTCGACGTCGATAAATTAGGAAACTCGACTCCCTGGAAAGCTTGGCAAGTCTACTTTGCAGATAAATTATCACCGGCCGCAGAAAAATTCATCCGACACCCGAAAACAGAAAAATCCAAAAACTGTCCGGAATGGAACTTCTGGGCCATCGTGTGGTGTGGGTTTGGCAATTTGTACAGGGCAACGTCGACGTCGATAAATTAGGAAACTCGACTCCCTGGAAAGCTTGGCAAGTCTACTTTGCAGATAAATTATCACCGGCCGCAGAAAAATTCATCCGACACCCGAAAACAGAAAAATCCAAAAACTGTCCGGAATGGAACTTCTGGGCCATCGTGTGGTGTGGGTTTGGAAATTTCTACAGGGCAACGTCGACGTCGATAAATTACGAAACTGGACTCCCTGGAAACCTTGGCAAGTCTACTTTGCAGATAAATTATCACCGGCCGCAGAAAAATTCATCCGACACACGAAAACAGAAAAATCCAAAAACTGTCCGGAATGGAACTACTGGGCCATCAAGTGGTGTGGGTTTGGCAATTTCTACAGGGCAACGTCGACGTCGATAAATTAGGAAACTGGACTCCCTGGAAAGCTTGGCAAGTCTACTTTGCAGATAAATTATCACCGGCCGCAGAAAAATTCATCCGACACCCAAAAACAGAAAAATCCAAAAACTGTCCGGAATGGAACTTCTGGGCCATCGTGTGGTGTGGGTTTGGAAATTTCTACAGGGCAACGTCGACGTCGATAAATTACGAAACTGGACTCCCTGGAAACCTTGGCAAGTCTACTTTGCAGATAAATTATCACCGGCAGCAGAAAAATTCATCCGACACACGAAAACAGAAAAATCCAAAAACTGTCCGGAATGGAACTTCTGGGCCATCGTGTGGTGTGGGTTTGAAAATTTCTACAGGGCAACGTCGACGTCGATAAATTAGGAAACTGGACTCCCTGGAAACCTTGGCAAGTCTACTTTGCAGATAAATTATCACCGGCAGCAGAAAAATTCATCCGACACACGAAAACAGAAAAATCCAAAAACTGTCCGGAATGGAACTTCTGGGCCATCGTGTGGTGTGGGTTTGAAAATTTCTACAGGGCAACGTCGACGTCGATAAATTAGGAAACTGGACTCCCTGGAAACCTTGGCAAGTCTACTTTGCAGATAAATTATCACCGGCAGCAGAAAAATTCATCCGACACACGAAAACAGAAAAATCCAAAAACTGTCCGGAATGGAACTTCTGGGCCATCGTGTGGTGTGGGTTTGAAAATTTCTACAGGGCAACGTCGACGTCGATAAATTAGGAAACTGGACTCCCTGAAAAGCTTGGCAAGTCTACTTTGCAGATAAATTATCACCGGCCGCAGAAAAATTCATCCGACACCCGAAAACAGAAAAATCCAAAAACTGTCCGGAATGGAACTTCTGGGCCATCGTGTGGTGTGGGTTTGGAAATTTCTACAGGGCAACGTCGACGTCGATAAATTAGGAAACTGGACTCCCTGGAAACCTTGGCAAGTCTACTTTGCAGATAAATTATCACCGGCCGCAGAAAAATTCATCCGACACCCAAAAACAGAAAAATCCAAAAACTGTCCGGAATGGAACTTCTGGGCCATCGTGTGGTGTGGGTTTGGAAATTTCTACAGGGCAACGTCGACGTCGATAAATTACGAAACTGGACTCCCTGGAAACCTTGGCAAGTCTACTTTGCAGATAAATTATCACCGGCCGCAGAAAAATTCATCCGACACACGAAAACAGAAAAATCCAAAAACTGTCCGGAATGGAACTACTGGGCCATCAAGTGGTGTGGGTTTGGCAATTTCTACAGGGCAACGTCGACGTCGATAAATTAGGAAACTGGACTCCCTGGAAAGCTTGGCAAGTCTACTTTGCAGATAAATTATCACCGGCCGCAGAAAAATTCATCCGACACCCAAA
This sequence comes from Leucaena leucocephala, assembly GCA_037074615.1. Taxonomy (NCBI): domain Eukaryota; kingdom Viridiplantae; phylum Streptophyta; class Magnoliopsida; order Fabales; family Fabaceae; genus Leucaena; species Leucaena leucocephala. Next base: position 443,605 of record CM073525.1, read on the forward strand.
AACAGAAAAATCCAAAAACTGTCCGGAATGGAACTTCTGGGCCATCGTGTGGTGTGGGTTTGGAAATTTCTACAGGGCAACGTCGACGTCGATAAATTACGAAACTGGACTCCCTGGAAACCTTGGCAAGTCTACTTTGCAGATAAATTATCACCGGCAGCAGAAAAATTCATCCGACACACGAAAACAGAAAAATCCAAAAACTGTCCGGAATGGAACTTCTGGGCCATCGTGTGGTGTGGGTTTGAAAATTTCTACAGGGCAACGTCGACGTCGATAAATTAGGAAACTGGACTCCCTGGAAACCTTGGCAAGTCTACTTTGCAGATAAATTATCACCGGCAGCAGAAAAATTCATCCGACACACGAAAACAGAAAAATCCAAAAACTGTCCGGAATGGAACTTCTGGGCCATCGTGTGGTGTGGGTTTGAAAATTTCTACAGGGCAACGTCGACGTCGATAAATTAGGAAACTGGACTCCCTGAAAAGCTTGGCAAGTCTACTTTGCAGATAAATTATCACCGGCCGCAGAAAAATTCATCCGACACCCGAAAACAGAAAAATCCAAAAACTGTCCGGAATGGAACTTCTGGGCCATCGTGTGGTGTGGGTTTGGAAATTTCTACAGGGCAACGTCGACGTCGATAAATTAGGAAACTCGACTCCCTGGAAAGCTTGGCAAGTCTACTTTGCAGATAAATTATCACCGGCCGCAGAAAAATTCATCCGACACCCGAAAACAGAAAAATCCAAAAACTGTCCGGAATGGAACTTCTGGGCCATCGTGTGGTGTGGGTTTGGCAATTTGTACAGGGCAACGTCGACGTCGATAAATTAGGAAACTCGACTCCCTGGAAAGCTTGGCAAGTCTACTTTGCAGATAAATTATCACCGGCCGCAGAAAAATTCATCCGACACCCGAAAACAGAAAAATCCAAAAACTGTCCGGAATGGAACTTCTGGGCCATCGTGTGGTGTGGGTTTGGAAATTTCTACAGGGCAACGTCGACGTCGATAAATTACGAAACTGGACTCCCTGGAAACCTTGGCAAGTCTACTTTGCAGATAAATTATCACCGGCCGCAGAAAAATTCATCCGACACACGAAAACAGAAAAATCCAAAAACTGTCCGGAATGGAACTACTGGGCCATCAAGTGGTGTGGGTTTGGCAATTTCTACAGGGCAACGTCGACGTCGATAAATTAGGAAACTGGACTCCCTGGAAAGCTTGGCAAGTCTACTTTGCAGATAAATTATCACCGGCCGCAGAAAAATTCATCCGACACCCAAAAACAGAAAAATCCAAAAACTGTCCGGAATGGAACTTCTGGGCCATCGTGTGGTGTGGGTTTGGAAATTTCTACAGGGCAACGTCGACGTCGATAAATTACGAAACTGGACTCCCTGGAAACCTTGGCAAGTCTACTTTGCAGATAAATTATCACCGGCAGCAGAAAAATTCATCCGACACACGAAAACAGAAAAATCCAAAAACTGTCCGGAATGGAACTTCTGGGCCATCGTGTGGTGTGGGTTTGAAAATTTCTACAGGGCAACGTCGACGTCGATAAATTAGGAAACTGGACTCCCTGGAAACCTTGGCAAGTCTACTTTGCAGATAAATTATCACCGGCAGCAGAAAAATTCATCCGACACACGAAAACAGAAAAATCCAAAAACTGTCCGGAATGGAACTTCTGGGCCATCGTGTGGTGTGGGTTTGAAAATTTCTACAGGGCAACGTCGACGTCGATAAATTAGGAAACTGGACTCCCTGGAAAGCTTGGCAAGTCTACTTTGCAGATAAATTATCACCGGCCGCAGAAAAATTCATCCGACACCCGAAAACAGAAAAATCCAAAAACTGTCCGGAATGGAACTTCTGGGCCATCGTGTGGTGTGGGTTTGAAAATTTCTACAGGGCAACGTCGACGTCGATAAATTACGAAACTGGACTCCCTGGAAAGCTTGGCAAGTCTACTTTGCAGATAAATTATCACCGCCCGCAGAAAAATTCATCTGACGCCCGAAAACACAAAAATCCCAAAACTATCTGGAATAGAACTTTTGGGCCATCGTGTGGTGTTGGTTTGTCAATTTCTACAGGGCAACGTCGACGTCGATAAATTATGAAACTGGACTCCCTGGAAACCTTGGCAAGTCTACTTTGCAGATAAATTATCACCGGCAGCAGAAAAATTCATCCGACACCCGAAAACAGAAAAATCCAAAAACTGTCCTGAATGGAACTTTTGGGCCATCGTGTGGTGTGGGTTTGGAAATTTCTACAGGGCAACGTCGACGTCGATAAATTAGGAAACTGGACTCCCTGGAAAGCTTGGCAAGTCTACTTTGCAGATAAATTATCACCGCCCGCAGAAAAATTCATCTGACGCCCGAAAACACAAAAATCCCAAAACTGTCTGGAATAGAACTTTTGGGCCATCGTGTGGTGTTGGTTTGTCAATTTCTACAGGGCAACGTCGACGTCGATAAATTATGAAACTGGACTCCCTGGAAACCTTGGCAAGTCTACTTTGCAGATAAATTATCACCGGCCGCAGAAAAATTCATCCGACACCCAAAAACACAAAAATCCCAAAACTGTCTGGAATAGAACTTTTGGGCCATCGTGTGGTGTTGGTTTGTCAATTTCTACAGGGCAACGTCGACGTCGATAAATTACGAAACTGGACTCCCTGGAAAGCTTGGCAAGTCTACTTTGCAGATAAATTATCACCGGCCGCAGAAAAATTCATCCGACACCCGAAAACAGAAAAATCCAAAAACTGTCCGGAATGGAACTTCTGGGCCATCAAGTGGTGTGGGTTTGGCAATTTCTACAGGGCAACGTCGACGTCGATAAATTAGGAAACTGGACTCCCTGGAAAGCTTGGCAAGTCTACTTTGCAGATAAATTATCACCGGCCGCAGAAAAATTCATCCGACACCCAAAAACAGAAAAATCCAAAAACTGTCCGGAATGGAACTTCTGGGCCATCGTGTGGTGTGGGTTTGGAAATTTCTACAGGGCAACGTCGACGTCGATAAATTACGAAACTGGACTCCCTGGAAACCTTGGCAAGTCTACTTTGCAGATAAATTATCACCGGCCGCAGAAAAATTCATCCGACACACGAAAACAGAAAAATCCAAAAACTGTCCGGAATGGAACTACTGGGCCATCAAGTGGTGTGGGTTTGGCAATTTCTACAGGGCAACGTCGACGTCGATAAATTATGAAACTAGACTCCCTGGAAAGCTTGGCAAGTCTACTTTGCAGATAAATTATCACCGGCCGCAGAAAAACTCATCCGACACCCGAAAACAGAAAAATCCAAAAACTGTCCGGAATGGAACTTTTGGGCCATCGTGTGGTGTGGGTTTGGAAATTTCTACAGGGCAACGTCGACGTCGATAAATTACGAAACTGGACTCCCTGGAAACCTTGGCAAGTCTACTTTGCAGATAAATTATCACCGGCCGCAGAAAAATTCATCCGACACCCGAAAACAGAAAAATCCAAAAACTGTCCGGAATGAAACTACTGGGCCATCAAGTGGTGTGGGTTTGGCAATTTCTACAGGGCAACGTCGATGTCGATAAATTATGAAACTAGACTCCCTGGAAAGCTTGGCAAGTCTACTTTGCAGATAAATTATCACCGCCCGCAGAAAAATTCATCCGACACCCGAAAACAGAAAAATCCAAAAGCTGTGCGGAATGGAACTTCTGGGCCATCGTGTGGTGTGGGTTTGGCAATTTCTACAGGGCAACGTCGACGTCGATAAATTAGGAAACTGGACTCCCTGGAAAGCTTGGCAAGTCTACTTTGCAGATAAATTATCACCGCCCGCAGAAAAATTCATCTGACCCGAAAACACAAAAATCCCAAAACTGTCTGGAATAGAACTTTTGGGCCATCGTGTGGTGTTGGTTTGTCAATTTCTACAGGGCAACGTCGACGTCGATAAATTATGAAACTGGACTCCCTGGAAACCTTGGCAAGTCTACTTTGCAGATAAATTATCACCGGCAGCAGAAAAATTCATCCGACACCCGAAAACAGAAAAATCCAAAAACTGTCCGGAATGGAACTTTTGGGCCATCGTGTGGTGTGGGTTTGGAAATTTCTACAGGGCAACGTCGACGTCGATAAATTAGGAAACTGGACTCCCTGGAAAGCTTGGCAAGTCTACTTTGCAGATAAATTATCACCGCCCGCAGAAAAATTCATCTGACGCCCGAAAACACAAAAATCCCAAAACTGTCTGGAATAGAACTTTTGGGCCATCGTGTGGTGTTGGTTTGTCAATTTCTACAGGGCAACGTCGACGTCGATAAATTATGAAACTGGACTCCCTGGAAACCTTGGCAAGTCTACTTTGCAGATAAATTATCACCGGCAGCAGAAAAATTCATCCGACACACGAAAACAGAAAAATCCAAAAACTGTCCGGAATGGAACTTCTGGGCCATCGTGTGGTGTGGGTTTGAAAATTTCTACAGGGCAACGTCGACGTCGATAAATTATGAAACTCGACTCCCTGGAAAGCTTGGCAAGTCTACTTTGCAGATAAATTATCACCGGCCGCAGAAAAATTCATCCGACACCCGAAAACAGAAAAATCCAAAAACTGTCCGGAATGGAACTTCTGGGCCATCGTGTGGTGTGGGTTTGGAAATTTCTACAGGGCAACGTCGACGTCGATAAATTAGGAAACTGGACTCCCTGGAAAGCTTGGCAAGTCTACTTTGCAGATAAATTATCACCGGCCGCAGAAAAATTCATCCGACACCCGAAAACAGAAAAATCCAAAAACTGTCCGGAATGGAACTTCTGGGCCATCAAGTGGTGTGGGTTTGGCAATTTCTACAGGGCAACGTCGACGTCGATAAATTAGGAAACTGGACTCCCTGGAAAGCTTGGCAAGTCTACTTTGCAGATAAATTATCACCGGCCGCAGAAAAATTCATCCGACACCCAAAAACAGAAAAATCCAAAAACTGTCCGGAATGGAACTTCTGGGCCATCGTGTGGTGTGGGTTTGGAAATTTCTACAGGGCAACGTCGACGTCGATAAATTACGAAACTGGACTCCCTGGAAACCTTGGCAAGTCTACTTTGCAGATAAATTATCACCGGCCGCAGAAAAATTCATCCGACACACGAAAACAGAAAAATCCAAAAACTGTCCGGAATGGAACTACTGGGCCATCAAGTGGTGTGGGTTTGGCAATTTCTACAGGGCAACGTCGACGTCGATAAATTATGAAACTAGACTCCCTGGAAAGCTTGGCAAGTCTACTTTGCAGATAAATTATCACCGGCCGCAGAAAAACTCATCCGACACCCGAAAACAGAAAAATCCAAAAACTGTCCGGAATGGAACTTTTGGGCCATCGTGTGGTGTGGGTTTGGAAATTTCTACAGGGCAACGTCGACGTCGATAAATTACGAAACTGGACTCCCTGGAAAGCTTGGCAAGTCTACTTTGCAGATAAATTATCACCGCCCGCAGAGAAATTCATCTGACGCCCGAAAACACAAAAATCCCAAAACTGTCTGGAATAGAACTTCTGGGCCATCGTGTGGTGTTGGTTTGTCAATTTCTACAGGGCAACGTCGACGTCGATAAATTACGAAACTGGACTCCCTGGAAAGCTTGGCAAGTCTACTTTGCAGATAAATTATCACCGGCCGCAGAAAAATTCATCCGACACCCGAAAACAAAAAAATCCAAAAACTGTCCGGAATGGAACTTCTGGGCCATCGTGTGGTGTGGGTTTGGAAATTTCTACAGGGCAACGTCGACGTCGATAAATTAGGAAACTGGACTCCCTGGAAAGCTTGGCAAGTCTACTTTGCAGATAAATTATCACCGGCCGCAGAAAAATTCATCCGACACCCAAAAAAAGAAAAATCCAAAAACTGTCCGGAATGGAACTTTTGGGCCATCGTGTGGTGTGGGTTTGGCAATTTGTACAGGGCAACGTCGACGTCGATAAATTATGAAACTAGACTCCCTGGAAAGCTTGGCAAGTCTACTTTGCAGATAAATTATCACCGGCCGCAGAAAAATTCATCCGACACCCGAAAACAGAAAAATCCAAAAACTGTCCGGAATGGAACTTCTGGGCCATCGTGTGGTGTGGGTTTGGCAATTTCTACAGGGCAACGTCGACGTCGATAAATTAGGAAACTGGACTCCCTGGAAAGCTTGGCAAGTCTACTTTGCAGATAAATTATCACCGCCCGCAGAAAAATTCATCTGACCCGAAAACACAAAAATCCCAAAACTGTCCGGAATAGAACTTTTGGGCCATCGTGTGGTGTTGGTTTGTCAATTTCTACAGGGCAACGTCGACGTCGATAAATTATGAAACTGGACTCCCTGGAAACCTTGGCAAGTCTACTTTGCAGATAAATTATCACCGGCCGCAGAAAAATTCATCCGACACCCGAAAACAGAAAAATCCAAAAACTGTCCGGAATGGAACTTTTGGGCCATCGTGTGGTGTGGGTTTGGAAATTTCTACAGGGCAACGTCGACGTCGATAAATTAGGAAACTGGACTCCCTGGAAAGCTTGGCAAGTCTACTTTGCAGATAAATTATCACCGGCCGCAGAAAAATTCATCTGACGCCCGAAAACACAAAAATCCAAAAACTGTCTGGAATGGAACTTCTGGGCCATCGTGTGGTGTTGGTTTGTCAATTTCTACAGGGCAACGTCGACGTCGATAAATTATGAAACTGGACTCCCTGGAAACCTTGGCAAGTCTACTTTGCAGATAAATTATCACCGGCAGCAGAAAAATTCATCCGACACACGAAAACAGAAAAATCCAAAAACTGTCCGGAATGGAACTTCTGGGCCATCGTGTGGTGTGGGTTTGGCAATTTCTACAGGGCAACGTCGACGTCGATAAATTATGAAACTAGACTCCCTGGAAAGCTTGGCAAGTCTACTTTGCAGATAAATTATCACCGGCCGCAGAAAAATTCATCCGACACCCGAAAACAGAAAAATCCAAAAACTGTCCGGAATGGAACTTTTGGGCCATCAAGTGGTGTGGGTTTGGCAATTTCTACAGGGCAACGTCGACGTCGATAAATTAGGAAACTAGACTCCCTGGAAAGCTTGGCAAGTCTACTTTGCAGATAAATTATCACCGGCCGCAGAAAAATTCATCCGACACCCGAAAACAGAAAAATCCAAAAACTGTCCGGAATGGAACTACTGGGCCATCAAGTGGTGTGGGTTTGGCAATTTCTACAGGGCAACGTCGACGTCGATAAATTATGAAACTGGACTCCCTGGAAAGCTTGGCAAGTCTACTTTGCAGATAAATTATCACCGCCCGCAGAAAAATTCATCTGACGCCCGAAAACACAAAAATCCAAAAACTGTCCGGAATGGAACTTCTGGGCCATCGTGTGGTGTGGGTTTGGAAATTTCTACAGGGCAACGTCGACGTCGATAAATTAGGAAACTGGACTCCCTGGAAAGCTTGGCAAGTCTACTTTGCAGATAAATTATCACCGCCCGCAGAAAAATTCATCCGACACACGAAAACAGAAAAATCCAAAAACTGTCCGGAATGGAACTTTTGGGCCATCAAGTGGTGTGGGTTTGGCAATTTCTACAGGGCAACGTCGACGTCGATAAATTATGAAACTAGACTCCCTGGAAAGCTTGGCAAGTCTACTTTGCAGATAAATTATCACCGGCCGCAGAAAAACTCATCCGACACCCGAAAACAGAAAAATCCAAAAACTGTCCGGAATGGAACTACTGGGCCATCAAGTGGTGTGGGTTTGGCAATTTCTACAGGGCAACGTCGACGTCGATAAATTAGGAAACTGGACTCCCTGGAAAGCTTGGCAAGTCTACTTTGCAGATAAATTATCACCGGCCGCAGAAAAATTCATCCGACACCCAAAAACAGAAAAATCCAAAAACTGTCCGGAATGGAACTTCTGGGCCATCGTGTGGTGTGGGTTTGGAAATTTCTACAGGGCAACGTCGACGTCGATAAATTACGAAACTGGACTCCCTGGAAACCTTGGCAAGTCTACTTTGCAGATAAATTATCACCGGCCGCAGAAAAATTCATCCGACACCCGAAAACAGAAAAATCCAAAAACTGTCCGGAATGGAACTTTTGGGCCATCGTGTGGTGTGGGTTTGGAAATTTCTACAGGGCAACGTCGACGTCGATAAATTACGAAACTGGACTCCCTGGAAAGCTTGGCAAGTCTACTTTGCAGATAAATTATCACCGCCCGCAGAAAAATTCATCCGACACACGAAAACAGAAAAATCCAAAAACTGTCCGGAATGGAACTACTGGGCCATCAAGTGGTGTGGGTTTGGCAATTTCTACAGGGCAACGTCGACGTCGATAAATTATGAAACTAGACTCCCTGGAAAGCTTGGCAAGTCTACTTTGCAGATAAATTATCACCGCCCGCAGAAAAATTCATCTGACGCCCGAAAACACAAAAATCCCAAAACTGTCTGGAATAGAACTTTTGGGCCATCGTGTGGTGTGGGTTTGGAAATTTCTACAGGGCAACGTCGACGTCGATAAATTAGGAAACTGGACTCCCTGGAAAGCTTGGCAAGTCTACTTTGCAGATAAATTATCACCGGCCGCAGAAAATTCATCCGACACCCAAAAACAGAAAAATCCAAAAACTGTCCGGAATGGAACTTTTGGGCCATCGTGTGGTGTGGGTTTGGAAATTTCTACAGGGCAACATCGACGTCGATAAATTACGAAACTGGACTCCCTGCAAACCTTGGCAAGTCTACTTTGCAGATAAATTATCACCGGCCGCAGAAAAATTCATCCGACACACGAAAACAGAAAAATCCAAAAACTGTCCGGAATGGAACTACTGGGCCATCAAGTGGTGTGGGTTTGGCAATTTCTACAGGGCAACGTCGACGTCGATAAATTAGGAAACTGGACTCCCTGGAAAGCTTGGCAAGTCTACTTTGCAGATAAATTATCACCGGCCGCAGAAAAATTCATCCGACACCCAAAAACAGAAAAATCCAAAAACTGTCCGGAATGGAACTTTTGGGCCATCGTGTGGTGTGGGTTTGGAAATTTCTACAGGGCAACGTCGACGTCGATAAATTACGAAACTGGACTCCCTGGAAACCTTGGCAAGTCTACTTTGCAGATAAATTATCACCGGCCGCAGAAAAATTCATCCGACACCCGAAAACAGAAAAATCCAAAAACTGTCCGGAATAAAACTACTGGGCCATCAAGTGGTGTGGGTTTGGCAATTTCTACAGGGCAACGTCGATGTCGATAAATTATGAAACTAGACTCCCTGGAAAGCTTGGCAAGTCTACTTTGCAGATAAATTATCACCGCCCGCAGAAAAATTCATCCGACACCCGAAAACAGAAAAATCCAAAAGCTGTGCGGAATGGAACTTCTGGGCCATCGTGTGGTGTGGGTTTGGCAATTTCTACAGGGCAACGTCGACGTCGATAAATTAGGAAACTGGACTCCCTGGAAAGCTTGGCAAGTCTACTTTGCAGATAAATTATCACCGCCCGCAGAAAAATTCATCTGACCCGAAAACACAAAAATCCCAAAACTGTCTGGAATAGAACTTTTGGGCCATCGTGTGGTGTTGGTTTGTCAATTTCTACAGGGCAACGTCGACGTCGATAAATTATGAAACTGGACTCCCTGGAAACCTTGGCAAGTCTACTTTGCAGATAAATTATCACCGGCAGCAGAAAAATTCATCCGACACCCGAAAACAGAAAAATCCAAAAACTGTCCGGAATGGAACTTTTGGGCCATCGTGTGGTGTGGGTTTGGAAATTTCTACAGGGCAACGTCGACGTCGATAAATTAGGAAACTGGACTCCCTGGAAAGCTTGGCAAGTCTACTTTGCAGATAAATTATCACCGCCCGCAGAAAAATTCATCTGACGCCCGAAAACACAAAAATCCCAAAACTGTCTGGAATAGAACTTTTGGGCCATCGTGTGGTGTTGGTTTGTCAATTTCTACAGGGCAACGTCGACGTCGATAAATTACGAAACTGGACTCCCTGGAAAGCTTGGCAAGTCTACTTTGCAGATAAATTATCACCGGCCGCAGAAAAATTCATCCGACACCCGAAAACAGAAAAATCCAAAAACTGTCCGGAATGGAACTTCTGGGCCATCGTGTGGTGTGGGTTTGGAAATTTCTACAGGGCAACGTCGACGTCGATAAATTAGGAAACTGGACTCCCTGGAAAGCTTGGCAAGTCTACTTTGCAGATAAATTATCACCGGCCGCAGAAAAATTCATCCGACACCCAAAAAAAGAAAAATCCAAAAACTGTCCGGAATGGAACTTTTGGGCCATCGTGTGGTGTGGGTTTGGCAATTTGTACAGGGCAACGTCGACGTCGATAAATTATGAAACTAGACTCCCTGGAAAGCTTGGCAAGTCTACTTTGCAGATAAATTATCACCGGCCGCAGAAAAATTCATCCGACACCCCAAAACAGAAAAATCCAAAAACTGTCCGGAATGGAACTTCTGGGCCATCGTGTGGTGTGGGTTTGGAAATTTCTACAGGGCAACGTCGACGTCGATAAATTAGGAAACTAGACTCCCTGGAAAGCTTGGCAAGTCTACTTTGCAGATAAATTATCACCGGCCGCAGAAAAATTCATCCGACACCCGAAAACAGAAAAATCCAAAAACTGTCCGGAATGGAACTTCTGGGCCATCGTGTGGTGTGGGTTTGGCAATTTGTACAGGGCAACGTCGACGTCGTTAAATTATGAAACTAGACTCCCTGGAAAGCTTGGCAAGTCTACTTTGCAGATAAATTATCACCGGCAGCAGAAAAATTCATCCGACACACGAAAACAGAAAAATCCAAAAACTGTCCGGAATGGAACTACTGGGCCATCAAGTGGTGTGGGTTTGGCAATTTCTACAGGGCAACGTCGACGTCGATAAATTATGAAACTAGACTCCCTGGAAAGCTTGGCAAGTCTACTTTGCAGATAAATTATCACCGGCCGCAGAAAAACTCATCCGACACCCGAAAACAGAAAAATCCAAAAACTGTCCGGAATGGAACTTTTGGGCCATCGTGTGGTGTGGGTTTGGAAATTTCTACAGGGCAACGTCGACGTCGATAAATTATGAAACTGGACTCCCTGGAAACCTTGGCAAGTCTACTTTGCAGATAAATTATCTCCGGCCGCAGAAAAATTCATCCGACACACGAAAACAGAAAAATTCAAAAACTGTCAGGAATGGAACTACTGGGCCATCGTGTGGTGTGGGTTTGGCAATTTGTACAGGGCAACGTCGACGTCATTAAATTATGAAACTAGACTCCCTGGAAAGCTTGGCAAGTCTACTTTGCAGATAAATTATCACCTGCCGCAGAAAAATTCATCCGACACCCGAAAACAGAAAAATCCAAAAACTGTCCGGAATGGAACTTCTGGGCCATCGTGTGGTGTGGGTTTGGCAATTTGTACAGGGCAACGTCGACGTCGTTAAACTATGAAACTAGACTCCCTGGAAAGCTTGGCAAGTCTACTTTGTAGATAAATTATCACCGGCCGCAGAAAAATTCATCCGACACCCGAAAACAGAAAAATCCCAAAACTGTCTGGAATAGAACTTTTGGGCCATCGTGTGGTGTTGGTTTGTCAATTTCTACAGGGCAACGTCGACGTCGATAAATTACGAAACTGGACTCCCTAGAAAGCTTGGCAAGTCTACTTTGCAGATAAATTATCACCGCCCGCAGAAAAATTCATCTGACGCCCGAAAACACAAAAATCCCAAAACTGTCTGGAATAGAACTTTTGGGCCATCGTGTGGTGTTGGTTTGTCAATTTCTACAGGGCAACGTCGACGTCGATAAATTACGAAACTGGACTCCCTGGAAAGCTTGGCAAGTCTACTTTGCAGATAAATTATCACCGCCCGCAGAAAAATTCATCTGACGCCCGAAAACACAAAAATCCCAAAACTGTCTGGTATAGAACTTTTGGGCCATCGTGTGGTGTGGGTTTGGCAATTTCTACAGGGCATCGTCGACGTCGATAAATTATAAAACTAGACTCCCTGGAAAGCTTGGCAAGTCTACTTTGCAGATAAATTATCACCGCCCGCAGAAAAATTCATCTGACGCCCGAAAACACAAAAATCCCAAAACTGTCTGGAATAGAACTTTTGGGCCATCGTGTGGTGTTGGTTTGTCAATTTCTACAGGGCAACGTCGACGTCGATAAATTATGAAACTGGACTCCCTGGAAACCTTGGCAAGTCTACTTTGCAGATAAATTATCACCGGCCGCAGAAAAATTCATCCGACACCCGAAAACACAAAAATCCAAAAACTGTCCGGAATAGAACTACTGGGCCATCGTGTGGTGTGGGTTTGGCAATTTCTACAGGGCAACGTCGACGTCGATAAATTAGGAAACTGGACTCCCTGGAAAGCTTGGCAAGTCTACTTTGCAGATAAATTATCACCGGCCGCAGAAAAATTCATCCGACACCCAAAAACAGAAAAATCCAAAAACTGTCCGGAATGGAACTTCTGGGCCATCGTGTGGTGTGGGTTTGGAAATTTCTACAGGGCAACGTCGACGTCGATAAATTACGAAACTGGACTCCCTGGAAACCTTGGCAAGTCTACTTTGCAGATAAATTATCACCGGCCGCAGAAAAATTCATCCGACACCCAAAAACAGAAAAATCCAAAAACTGTCCGGAATGGAACTTCTGGGCCATCGTGTGGTGTGGGTTTGGAAATTTCTACAGGGCAACGTCGACGTCGATAAATTACGAAACTGGACTCCCTGGAAACCTTGGCAAGTCTACTTTGCAGATAAATTATCACCGGCCGCAGAAAAATTCATCCGACACACGAAAACAGAAAAATCCAAAAACTGTCCGGAATGGAACTACTGGGCCATCAAGTGGTGTGGGTTTGGCAATTTCTACAGGGCAACGTCGACGTCGATAAATTAGGAAACTGGACTCCCTGGAAAGCTTGGCAAGTCTACTTTGCAGATAAATTATCACCGGCCGCAGAAAAATTCATCCGACACCCAAAAACAGAAAAATCCAAAAACTGTCCGGAATGGAACTTCTGGGCCATCGTGTGGTGTGGGTTTGGAAATTTCTACAGGGCAACGTCGACGTCGATAAATTACGAAACTGGACTCCCTGGAAACCTTGGCAAGTCTACTTTGCAGATAAATTATCACCGGCCGCAGAAAAATTCATCCGACACACGAAAACAGAAAAATCCAAAAACTGTCCGGAATGGAACTACTGGGCCATCAAGTGGTGTGGGTTTGGCAATTTCTACAGGGCAACGTCGACGTCGATAAATTAGGAAACTGGACTCCCTGGAAAGCTTGGCAAGTCTACTTTGCAGATAAATTATCACCGGCCGCAGAAAAATTCATCCGACACCCAAAAACAGAAAAATCCAAAAACTGTCCGGAATGGAACTTCTGGGCCATCGTGTGGTGTGGGTTTGGAAATTTCTACAGGGCAACGTCGACGTCGATAAATTACGAAACTGGACTCCCTGGAAACCTTGGCAAGTCTACTTTGCAGATAAATTATCACCGGCAGCAGAAAAATTCATCCGACACACGAAAACAGAAAAATCCAAAAACTGTCCGGAATGGAACTTCTGGGCCATCGTGTGGTGTGGGTTTGAAAATTTCTACAGGGCAACGTCGACGTCGATAAATTAGGAAACTGGACTCCCTGGAAACCTTGGCAAGTCTACTTTGCAGATAAATTATCACCGGCAGCAGAAAAATTCATCCGACACACGAAAACAGAAAAATCCAAAAACTGTCCGGAATGGAACTTCTGGGCCATCGTGTGGTGTGGGTTTGAAAATTTCTACAGGGCAACGTCGACGTCGATAAATTAGGAAACTGGACTCCCTGAAAAGCTTGGCAAGTCTACTTTGCAGATAAATTATCACCGGCCGCAGAAAAATTCATCCGACACCCGAAAACAGAAAAATCCAAAAACTGTCCGGAATGGAACTTCTGGGCCATCGTGTGGTGTGGGTTTGGAAATTTCTACAGGGCAACGTCGACGTCGATAAATTAGGAAACTCGACTCCCTGGAAAGCTTGGCAAGTCTACTTTGCAGATAAATTATCACCGGCCGCAGAAAAATTCATCCGACACCCGAAAACAGAAAAATCCAAAAACTGTCCGGAATGGAACTTCTGGGCCATCGTGTGGTGTGGGTTTGGCAATTTGTACAGGGCAACGTCGACGTCGATAAATTAGGAAACTCGACTCCCTGGAAAGCTTGGCAAGTCTACTTTGCAGATAAATTATCACCGGCCGCAGAAAAATTCATCCGACACCCGAAAACAGAAAAATCCAAAAACTGTCCGGAATGGAACTTCTGGGCCATCGTGTGGTGTGGGTTTGGAAATTTCTACAGGGCAACGTCGACGTCGATAAATTACGAAACTGGACTCCCTGGAAACCTTGGCAAGTCTACTTTGCAGATAAATTATCACCGGCCGCAGAAAAATTCATCCGACACACGAAAACAGAAAAATCCAAAAACTGTCCGGAATGGAACTACTGGGCCATCAAGTGGTGTGGGTTTGGCAATTTCTACAGGGCAACGTCGACGTCGATAAATTAGGAAACTGGACTCCCTGGAAAGCTTGGCAAGTCTACTTTGCAGATAAATTATCACCGGCCGCAGAAAAATTCATCCGACACCCAAAAACAGAAAAATCCAAAAACTGTCCGGAATGGAACTTCTGGGCCATCGTGTGGTGTGGGTTTGGAAATTTCTACAGGGCAACGTCGACGTCGATAAATTACGAAACTGGACTCCCTGGAAACCTTGGCAAGTCTACTTTGCAGATAAATTATCACCGGCAGCAGAAAAATTCATCCGACACACGAAAACAGAAAAATCCAAAAACTGTCCGGAATGGAACTTCTGGGCCATCGTGTGGTGTGGGTTTGAAAATTTCTACAGGGCAACGTCGACGTCGATAAATTAGGAAACTGGACTCCCTGGAAACCTTGGCAAGTCTACTTTGCAGATAAATTATCACCGGCAGCAGAAAAATTCATCCGACACACGAAAACAGAAAAATCCAAAAACTGTCCGGAATGGAACTTCTGGGCCATCGTGTGGTGTGGGTTTGAAAATTTCTACAGGGCAACGTCGACGTCGATAAATTAGGAAACTGGACTCCCTGGAAAGCTTGGCAAGTCTACTTTGCAGATAAATTATCACCGGCCGCAGAAAAATTCATCCGACACCCGAAAACAGAAAAATCCAAAAACTGTCCGGAATGGAACTTCTGGGCCATCGTGTGGTGTGGGTTTGGAAATTTCTACAGGGCAACGTCGACGTCGATAAATTAGGAAACTCGACTCCCTGGAAAGCTTGGCAAGTCTACTTTGCAGATAAATTATCACCGGCCGCAGAAAAATTCATCCGACACCCGAAAACAGAAAAATCCAAAAACTGTCCGGAATGGAACTTCTGGGCCATCGTGTGGTGTGGGTTTGGAAATTTCTACAGGGCAACGTCGACGTCGATAAATTAGGAAACTCGACTCCCTGGAAAGCTTGGCAAGTCTACTTTGCAGATAAATTATCACCGGCCGCAGAAAAATTCATCCGACACCCGAAAACAGAAAAATCCAAAAACTGTCCGGAATGGAACTTCTGGGCCATCGTGTGGTGTGGGTTTGGCAATTTGTACAGGGCAACGTCGACGTCGTTAAATTATGAAACTAGACTCCCTGGAAAGCTTGGCAAGTCTACTTTGCAGATAAATTATCACCGGCAGCAGAAAAATTCATCCGACACACGAAAACAGAAAAATCCAAAAACTGTCCGGAATGGAACTACTGGGCCATCAAGTGGTGTGGGTTTGGCAATTTCTACAGGGCAACGTCGACGTCGATAAATTATGAAACTAGACTCCCTGGAAAGCTTGGCAAGTCTACTTTGCAGATAAATTATCACCGGCCGCAGAAAAACTCATCCGACACCCGAAAACAGAAAAATCCAAAAACTGTCCGGAATGGAACTTTTGGGCCATCGTGTGGTGTGGGTTTGGAAATTTCTACAGGGCAACGTCGACGTCGATAAATTATGAAACTGGACTCCCTGGAAACCTTGGCAAGTCTACTTTGCAGATAAATTATCACCGGCCGCAGAAAAATTCATCCGACACACGAAAACAGAAAAATTCAAAAACTGTCAGGAATGGAACTACTGGGCCATCGTGTGGTGTGGGTTTGGCAATTTGTACAGGGCAACGTCGACGTCATTAAATTATGAAACTAGACTCCCTGGAAAGCTTGGCAAGTCTACTTTGCAGATAAATTATCACCTGCCGCAGAAAAATTCATCCGACACCCGAAAACAGAAAAATCCAAAAACTGTCCGGAATGGAACTTCTGGGCCATCGTGTGGTGTGGGTTTGGCAATTTGTACAGGGCAACGTCGACGTCGTTAAACTATGAAACTAGACTCCCTGGAAAGCTTGGCAAGTCTACTTTGTAGATAAATTATCACCGGCCGCAGAAAAATTCATCCGACACCCGAAAACAGAAAAATCCCAAAACTGTCTGGAATAGAACTTTTGGGCCATCGTGTGGTGTTGGTTTGTCAATTTCTACAGGGCAACGTCGACGTCGATAAATTACGAAACTGGACTCCCTAGAAAGCTTGGCAAGTCTACTTTGCAGATAAATTATCACCGCCCGCAGAAAAATTCATCTGACGCCCGAAAACACAAAAATCCCAAAACTGTCTGGAATAGAACTTTTGGGCCATCGTGTGGTGTTGGTTTGTCAATTTCTACAGGGCAACGTCGACGTCGATAAATTACGAAACTGGACTCCCTGGAAAGCTTGGCAAGTCTACTTTGCAGATAAATTATCACCGCCCGCAGAAAAATTCATCTGACGCCCGAAAACACAAAAATCCCAAAACTGTCTGGTATAGAACTTTTGGGCCATCAAGTGGTGTGGGTTTGGCAATTTCTACAGGGCAACGTCGACGTCGATAAATTAGGAAACTGGACTCCCTGGAAAGCTTGGCAAGTCTACTTTGCAGATAAATTATCACCGGCCGCAGAAAAATTCATCCGACACCCAAAAAAAGAAAAATCCAAAAACTGTCCGGAATGGAACTTCTGGGCCATCGTGTGGTGTGGGTTTGGAAATTTCTACAGGGCAACGTCGACGTCGATAAATTACGAAACTGGACTCCCTGGAAACCTTGGCAAGTCTACTTTGCAGATAAATTATCACCGGCAGCAGAAAAATTCATCCGACACACGAAAACAGAAAAATCCAAAAACTGTCCGGAATGGAACTTCTGGGCCATCGTGTGGTGTGGGTTTGAAAATTTCTACAGGGCAACGTCGACGTCGATAAATTAGGAAACTGGACTCCCTGAAAAGCTTGGCAAGTCTACTTTGCAGATAAATTATCACCGGCCGCAGAAAAATTCATCCGACACCCGAAAACAGAAAAATCCAAAAACTGTCCGGAATGGAACTTCTGGGCCATCGTGTGGTGTGGGTTTGGAAATTTCTACAGGGCAACGTCGACGTCGATAAATTAGGAAACTCGACTCCCTGGAAAGCTTGGCAAGTCTACTTTGCAGATAAATTATCACCGGCCGCAGAAAAATTCATCCGACACCCGAAAACAGAAAAATCCAAAAACTGTCCGGAATGGAACTTCTGGGCCATCGTGTGGTGTGGGTTTGGCAATTTGTACAGGGCAACGTCGACGTCGATAAATTAGGAAACTCGACTCCCTGGAAAGCTTGGCAAGTCTACTTTGCAGATAAATTATCACCGGCCGCAGAAAAATTCATCCGACACCCGAAAACAGAAAAATCCAAAAACTGTCCGGAATGGAACTTCTGGGCCATCGTGTGGTGTGGGTTTGGAAATTTCTACAGGGCAACGTCGACGTCGATAAATTACGAAACTGGACTCCCTGGAAACCTTGGCAAGTCTACTTTGCAGATAAATTATCACCGGCCGCAGAAAAATTCATCCGACACACGAAAACAGAAAAATCCAAAAACTGTCCGGAATGGAACTACTGGGCCATCAAGTGGTGTGGGTTTGGCAATTTCTACAGGGCAACGTCGACGTCGATAAATTAGGAAACTGGACTCCCTGGAAAGCTTGGCAAGTCTACTTTGCAGATAAATTATCACCGGCCGCAGAAAAATTCATCCGACACCCAAAAACAGAAAAATCCAAAAACTGTCCGGAATGGAACTTCTGGGCCATCGTGTGGTGTGGGTTTGGAAATTTCTACAGGGCAACGTCGACGTCGATAAATTACGAAACTGGACTCCCTGGAAACCTTGGCAAGTCTACTTTGCAGATAAATTATCACCGGCAGCAGAAAAATTCATCCGACACACGAAAACAGAAAAATCCAAAAACTGTCCGGAATGGAACTTCTGGGCCATCGTGTGGTGTGGGTTTGAAAATTTCTACAGGGCAACGTCGACGTCGATAAATTAGGAAACTGGACTCCCTGGAAACCTTGGCAAGTCTACTTTGCAGATAAATTATCACCGGCCGCAGAAAAATTCATCCGACACCCGAAAACAGAAAAATCCAAAAACTGTCCGGAATGGAACTTCTGGGCCATCGTGTGGTGTGGGTTTGGAAATTTCTACAGGGCAACGTCGACGTCGATAAATTACGAAACTGGACTCCCTGGAAAGCTTGGCAAGTCTACTTTGCAGATAAATTATCACCGGCCGCAGAAAAATTCATCCGACACACGAAAACAGAAAAATCCAAAAACTGTCCGGAATGGAACTACTGGGCCATCAAGTGGTGTGGGTTTGGCAATTTCTACAGGGCAACGTCGACGTCGATAAATTAGGAAACTCGACTCCCTGGAAAGCTTGGCAAGTCTACTTTGCAGATAAATTATCACCGGCCGCAGAAAAATTCATCCGACACCCGAAAACAGAAAAATCCAAAAACTGTCCGGAATGGAACTTCTGGGCCATCGTGTGGTGTGGGTTTGGAAATTTCTACAGGGCAACGTCGACGTCGATAAATTACGAAACTCGACTCCCTGGAAAGCTTGGCAAGTCTACTTTGCAGATAAATTATCACCGGCCGCAGAAAAATTCATCCGACACACGAAAACAGAAAAATCCAAAAACTGTCCGGAATGGAACTTCTGGGCCATCGTGTGGTGTGGGTTTGAAAATTTGTACAGGGCAACGTCGACGTCGATAAATTACGAAACTGGACTCCCTGGAAACCTTGGCAAGTCTACTTTGCAGATAAATTATCACCGGCCGCAGAAAAATTCATCCGACACACGAAAACAGAAAAATCCAAAAACTGTCCGGAATGGAACTACTGGGCCATCAAGTGGTGTGGGTTTGGCAATTTCTACAGGGCAACGTCGACGTCGATAAATTAGGAAACTGGACTCCCTGGAAAGCTTGGCAAGTCTACTTTGCAGATAAATTATCACCGGCCGCAGAAAAATTCATCCGACACCCAAAAACAGAAAAATCCAAAAACTGTCCGGAATGGAACTTCTGGGCCATCGTGTGGTGTGGGTTTGGAAATTTCTACAGGGCAACGTCGACGTCGATAAATTACGAAACTGGACTCCCTGGAAACCTTGGCAAGTCTACTTTGCAGATAAATTATCACCGGCAGCAGAAAAATTCATCCGACACACGAAAACAGAAAAATCCAAAAACTGTCCGGAATGGAACTTCTGGGCCATCGTGTGGTGTGGGTTTGGAAATTTCTACAGGGCAACGTCGACGTCGATAAATTAGGAAACTGGACTCCCTGGAAACCTTGGCAAGTCTACTTTGCAGATAAATTATCACCGGCAGCAGAAAAATTCATCCGACACACGAAAACAGAAAAATCCAAAAACTGTCCGGAATGGAACTTCTGGGCCATCGTGTGGTGTGGGTTTGAAAATTTCTACAGGGCAACGTCGACGTCGATAAATTAGGAAACTGGACTCCCTGGAAAGCTTGGCAAGTCTACTTTGCAGATAAATTATCACCGGCCGCAGAAAAATTCATCCGACACCCGAAAACAGAAAAATCCAAAAACTGTCCGGAATGGAACTTCTGGGCCATCGTGTGGTGTGGGTTTGGAAATTTCTACAGGGCAACGTCGACGTCGATAAATTAGGAAACTCGACTCCCTGGAAAGCTTGGCAAGTCTACTTTGCAGATAAATTATCACCGGCCGCAGAAAAATTCATCCGACACCCGAAAACAGAAAAATCCAAAAACTGTCCGGAATGGAACTTCTGGGCCATCGTGTGGTGTGGGTTTGGAAATTTCTACAGGGCAACGTCGACGTCGATAAATTAGGAAACTCGACTCCCTGGAAAGCTTGGCAAGTCTACTTTGCAGATAAATTATCACCGGCCGCAGAAAAATTCATCCGACACCCGAAAACAGAAAAATCCAAAAACTGTCCGGAATGGAACTTCTGGGCCATCGTGTGGTGTGGGTTTGGCAATTTGTACAGGGCAACGTCGACGTCGTTAAATTATGAAACTAGACTCCCTGGAAAGCTTGGCAAGTCTACTTTGCAGATAAATTATCACCGGCAGCAGAAAAATTCATCCGACACACGAAAACAGAAAAATCCAAAAACTGTCCGGAATGGAACTACTGGGCCATCAAGTGGTGTGGGTTTGGCAATTTCTACAGGGCAACGTCGACGTCGATAAATTATGAAACTAGACTCCCTGGAAAGCTTGGCAAGTCTACTTTGCAGATAAATTATCACCGGCCGCAGAAAAACTCATCCGACACCCGAAAACAGAAAAATCCAAAAACTGTCCGGAATGGAACTTTTGGGCCATCGTGTGGTGTGGGTTTGGAAATTTCTACAGGGCAACGTCGACGTCGATAAATTATGAAACTGGACTCCCTGGAAACCTTGGCAAGTCTACTTTGCAGATAAATTATCACCGGCCGCAGAAAAATTCATCCGACACCCGAAAACAGAAAAATCCAAAAACTGTCCGGAATGGAAATTCTGGGCCATCGTGTGGTGTGGGTTTGGCAATTTGTACAGGGCAACGTCGACGTCGATAAATTACGAAACTGGACTCCCTGGAAACCTTGGCAAGTCTACTTTGCAGATAAATTATCACCGGCCGCAGAAAAATTCATCCGACACACGAAAACAGAAAAATCCAAAAACTGTCCGGAATGGAACTACTGGGCCATCAAGTGGTGTGGGTTTGGCAATTTCTACAGGGCAACGTCGACGTCGATAAATTAGGAAACTGGACTCCCTGGAAAGCTTGGCAAGTCTACTTTGCAGATAAATTATCACCGGCCGCAGAAAAATTCATCCGACACCCAAAAACAGAAAAATCCAAAAACTGTCCGGAATGGAACTTCTGGGCCATCGTGTGGTGTGGGTTTGGAAATTTCTACAGGGCAACGTCGACGTCGATAAATTACGAAACTGGACTCCCTGGAAACCTTGGCAAGTCTACTTTGCAGATAAATTATCACCGGCAGCAGAAAAATTCATCCGACACACGAAAACAGAAAAATCCAAAAACTGTCCGGAATGGAACTTCTGGGCCATCGTGTGGTGTGGGTTTGAAAATTTCTACAGGGCAACGTCGACGTCGATAAATTAGGAAACTGGACTCCCTGGAAACCTTGGCAAGTCTACTTTGCAGATAAATTATCACCGGCAGCAGAAAAATTCATCCGACACACGAAAACAGAAAAATCCAAAAACTGTCCGGAATGGAACTTCTGGGCCATCGTGTGGTGTGGGTTTGGAAATTTCTACAGGGCAACGTCGACGTCGATAAATTAGGAAACTGGACTCCCTGGAAACCTTGGCAAGTCTACTTTGCAGATAAATTATCACCAGCCGCAGAAAAATTCATCCGACACCCGAAAACAGAAAAATCCAAAAACTGTCCGGAATGGAACTTCTGGGCCATCGTGTGGTGTGGGTTTGGAAATTTCTACAGGGCAACGTCGACGTCGATAAATTAGGAAACTCGACTCCCTGGAAAGCTTGGCAAGTCTACTTTGCAGATAAATTATCACCGGCCGCAGAAAAATTCATCCGACACCCGAAAACAGAAAAATCCAAAAACTGTCCGGAATGGAACTTCTGGGCCATCGTGTGGTGTGGGTTTGGAAATTTCTACAGGGCAACGTCGACGTCGATAAATTAGGAAACTCGACTCCCTGGAAAGCTTGGCAAGTCTACTTTGCAGATAAATTATCACCGGCCGCAGAAAAATTCATCCGACACCCGAAAACAGAAAAATCCAAAAACTGTCCGGAATGGAACTTCTGGGCCATCGTGTGGTGTGGGTTTGGCAATTTGTACAGGGCAACGTCGACGTCGTTAAATTATGAAACTAGACTCCCTGGAAAGCTTGGCAAGTCTACTTTGCAGATAAATTATCACCGGCAGCAGAAAAATTCATCCGACACACGAAAACAGAAAAATCCAAAAACTGTCCGGAATGGAACTACTGGGCCATCAAGTGGTGTGGGTTTGGCAATTTCTACAGGGCAACGTCGACGTCGATAAATTATGAAACTAGACTCCCTGGAAAGCTTGGCAAGTCTACTTTGCAGATAAATTATCACCGGCCGCAGAAAAACTCATCCGACACCCGAAAACAGAAAAATCCAAAAACTGTCCGGAATGGAACTTTTGGGCCATCGTGTGGTGTGGGTTTGGAAATTTCTACAGGGCAACGTCGACGTCGATAAATTATGAAACTGGACTCCCTGGAAACCTTGGCAAGTCTACTTTGCAGATAAATTATCACCGGCCGCAGAAAAATTCATCCGACACACGAAAACAGAAAAATTCAAAAACTGTCAGGAATGGAACTACTGGGCCATCGTGTGGTGTGGGTTTGGCAATTTGTACAGGGCAACGTCGACGTCATTAAATTATGAAACTAGACTCCCTGGAAAGCTTGGCAAGTCTACTTTGCAGATAAATTATCACCTGCCGCAGAAAAATTCATCCGACACCCGAAAACAGAAAAATCCAAAAACTGTCCGGAATGGAACTTCTGGGCCATCGTGTGGTGTGGGTTTGGCAATTTGTACAGGGCAACGTCGACGTCGTTAAACTATGAAACTAGACTCCCTGGAAAGCTTGGCAAGTCTACTTTGTAGATAAATTATCACCGGCCGCAGAAAAATTCATCCGACACCCGAAAACAGAAAAATCCCAAAACTGTCTGGAATAGAACTTTTGGGCCATCGTGTGGTGTTGGTTTGTCAATTTCTACAGGGCAACGTCGACGTCGATAAATTACGAAACTGGACTCCCTAGAAAGCTTGGCAAGTCTACTTTGCAGATAAATTATCACCGCCCGCAGAAAAATTCATCTGACGCCCGAAAACACAAAAATCCCAAAACTGTCTGGAATAGAACTTTTGGGCCATCGTGTGGTGTTGGTTTGTCAATTTCTACAGGGCAACGTCGACGTCGATAAATTACGAAACTGGACTCCCTGGAAAGCTTGGCAAGTCTACTTTGCAGATAAATTATCACCGCCCGCAGAAAAATTCATCTGACGCCCGAAAACACAAAAATCCCAAAACTGTCTGGTATAGAACTTTTGGGCCATCAAGTGGTGTGGGTTTGGCAATTTCTACAGGGCAACGTCGACGTCGATAAATTAGGAAACTGGACTCCCTGGAAAGCTTGGCAAGTCTACTTTGCAGATAAATTATCACCGGCCGCAGAAAAATTCATCCGACACCCAAAAAAAGAAAAATCCAAAAACTGTCCGGAATGGAACTTCTGGGCCATCGTGTGGTGTGGGTTTGGAAATTTCTACAGGGCAACGTCGACGTCGATAAATTACGAAACTGGACTCCCTGGAAAGCTTGGCAAGTCTACTTTGCAGATAAATTATCACCGCGCGCAGAAAAATTCATCCGACACCCGAAAACAGAAAAATCCAAAAACTGTCCGGAATGGAACTTCTGGGCCATCGTGTGGTGTGGGTTTGGAAATTTCTACAGGGCAACGTCGACGTCGATAAATTAGGAAACTCGACTCCCTGGAAAGCTTGGCAAGTCTACTTTGCAGATAAATTATCACCGGCCGCAGAAAAATTCATCCGACACCCGAAAACAGAAAAATCCAAAAACTGTCCGGAATGGAACTTCTGGGCCATCGTGTGGTGTGGGTTTGGCAATTTGTACAGGGCAACGTCGACGTCGTTAAATTATGAAACTAGACTCCCTGGAAAGCTTGGCAAGTCTACTTTGCAGATAAATTATCACCGGCAGCAGAAAAATTCATCCGACACACGAAAACAGAAAAATCCAAAAACTGTCCGGAATGGAACTACTGGGCCATCAAGTGGTGTGGGTTTGGCAATTTCTACAGGGCAACGTCGACGTCGATAAATTATGAAACTAGACTCCCTGGAAAGCTTGGCAAGTCTACTTTGCAGATAAATTATCACCGGCCGCAGAAAAACTCATCCGACACCCGAAAACAGAAAAATCCAAAAACTGTCCGGAATGGAACTTTTGGGCCATCGTGTGGTGTGGGTTTGGAAATTTCTACAGGGCAACGTCGACGTCGATAAATTATGAAACTGGACTCCCTGGAAACCTTGGCAAGTCTACTTTGCAGATAAATTATCACCGGCCGCAGAAAAATTCATCCGACACACGAAAACAGAAAAATTCAAAAACTGTCAGGAATGGAACTACTGGGCCATCGTGTGGTGTGGGTTTGGCAATTTGTACAGGGCAACGTCGACGTCATTAAATTATGAAACTAGACTCCCTGGAAAGCTTGGCAAGTCTACTTTGCAGATAAATTATCACCTGCCGCAGAAAAATTCATCCGACACCCGAAAACAGAAAAATCCAAAAACTGTCCGGAATGGAACTTCTGGGCCATCGTGTGGTGTGGGTTTGGCAATTTGTACAGGGCAACGTCGACGTCGTTAAACTATGAAACTAGACTCCCTGGAAAGCTTGGCAAGTCTACTTTGTAGATAAATTATCACCGGCCGCAGAAAAATTCATCCGACACCCGAAAACAGAAAAATCCCAAAACTGTCTGGAATAGAACTTTTGGGCCATCGTGTGGTGTTGGTTTGTCAATTTCTACAGGGCAACGTCGACGTCGATAAATTACGAAACTGGACTCCCTAGAAAGCTTGGCAAGTCTACTTTGCAGATAAATTATCACCGCCCGCAGAAAAATTCATCTGACGCCCGAAAACACAAAAATCCCAAAACTGTCTGGAATAGAACTTTTGGGCCATCGTGTGGTGTTGGTTTGTCAATTTCTACAGGGCAACGTCGACGTCGATAAATTACGAAACTGGACTCCCTGGAAAGCTTGGCAAGTCTACTTTGCAGATAAATTATCACCGCCCGCAGAAAAATTCATCTGACGCCCGAAAACACAAAAATCCCAAAACTGTCTGGTATAGAACTTTTGGGCCATCAAGTGGTGTGGGTTTGGCAATTTCTACAGGGCAACGTCGACGTCGATAAATTAGGAAACTGGACTCCCTGGAAAGCTTGGCAAGTCTACTTTGCAGATAAATTATCACCGGCAGCAGAAAAATTCATCCGACACACGAAAACAGAAAAATCCAAAAACTGTCCGGAATGGAACTACTGGGCCATCAAGTGGTGTGGGTTTGGCAATTTCTACAGGGCAACGTCGACGTCGATAAATTATGAAACTAGACTCCCTGGAAAGCTTGGCAAGTCTACTTTGCAGATAAATTATCACCGGCCGCAGAAAAACTCATCCGACACCCGAAAACAGAAAAATCCAAAAACTGTCCGGAATGGAACTTTTGGGCCATCGTGTGGTGTGGGTTTGGAAATTTCTACAGGGCAACGTCGACGTCGATAAATTATGAAACTGGACTCCCTGGAAACCTTGGCAAGTCTACTTTGCAGATAAATTATCACCGGCCGCAGAAAAATTCATCCGACACACGAAAACAGAAAAATTCAAAAACTGTCAGGAATGGAACTACTGGGCCATCGTGTGGTGTGGGTTTGGCAATTTGTACAGGGCAACGTCGACGTCATTAAATTATGAAACTAGACTCCCTGGAAAGCTTGGCAAGTCTACTTTGCAGATAAATTATCACCTGCCGCAGAAAAATTCATCCGACACCCGAAAACAGAAAAATCCAAAAACTGTCCGGAATGGAACTTCTGGGCCATCGTGTGGTGTGGGTTTGGCAATTTGTACAGGGCAACGTCGACGTCGTTAAACTATGAAACTAGACTCCCTGGAAAGCTTGGCAAGTCTACTTTGTAGATAAATTATCACCGGCCGCAGAAAAATTCATCCGACACCCGAAAACAGAAAAATCCCAAAACTGTCTGGAATAGAACTTTTGGGCCATCGTGTGGTGTTGGTTTGTCAATTTCTACAGGGCAACGTCGACGTCGATAAATTACGAAACTGGACTCCCTAGAAAGCTTGGCAAGTCTACTTTGCAGATAAATTATCACCGCCCGCAGAAAAATTCATCTGACGCCCGAAAACACAAAAATCCCAAAACTGTCTGGAATAGAACTTTTGGGCCATCGTGTGGTGTTGGTTTGTCAATTTCTACAGGGCAACGTCGACGTCGATAAATTACGAAACTGGACTCCCTGGAAAGCTTGGCAAGTCTACTTTGCAGATAAATTATCACCGCCCGCAGAAAAATTCATCTGACGCCCGAAAACACAAAAATCCCAAAACTGTCTGGTATAGAACTTTTGGGCCATCAAGTGGTGTGGGTTTGGCAATTTCTACAGGGCAACGTCGACGTCGATAAATTAGGAAACTGGACTCCCTGGAAAGCTTGGCAAGTCTACTTTGCAGATAAATTATCACCGGCCGCAGAAAAATTCATCCGACACCCAAAAAAAGAAAAATCCAAAAACTGTCCGGAATGGAACTTCTGGGCCATCGTGTGGTGTGGGTTTGGAAATTTCTACAGGGCAACGTCGACGTCGATAAATTACGAAACTGGACTCCCTGGAAACCTTGGCAAGTCTACTTTGCAGATAAATTATCACCGGCAGCAGAAAAATTCATCCGACACACGAAAACAGAAAAATCCAAAAACTGTCCGGAATGGAACTTCTGGGCCATCGTGTGGTGTGGGTTTGAAAATTTCTACAGGGCAACGTCGACGTCGATAAATTAGGAAACTGGACTCCCTGAAAAGCTTGGCAAGTCTACTTTGCAGATAAATTATCACCGGCCGCAGAAAAATTCATCCGACACCCGAAAACAGAAAAATCCAAAAACTGTCCGGAATGGAACTTCTGGGCCATCGTGTGGTGTGGGTTTGGAAATTTCTACAGGGCAACGTCGACGTCGATAAATTAGGAAACTCGACTCCCTGGAAAGCTTGGCAAGTCTACTTTGCAGATAAATTATCACCGGCCGCAGAAAAATTCATCCGACACCCGAAAACAGAAAAATCCAAAAACTGTCCGGAATGGAACTTCTGGGCCATCGTGTGGTGTGGGTTTGGCAATTTGTACAGGGCAACGTCGACGTCGATAAATTAGGAAACTCGACTCCCTGGAAAGCTTGGCAAGTCTACTTTGCAGATAAATTATCACCGGCCGCAGAAAAATTCATCCGACACCCGAAAACAGAAAAATCCAAAAACTGTCCGGAATGGAACTTCTGGGCCATCGTGTGGTGTGGGTTTGGAAATTTCTACAGGGCAACGTCGACGTCGATAAATTACGAAACTGGACTCCCTGGAAACCTTGGCAAGTCTACTTTGCAGATAAATTATCACCGGCCGCAGAAAAATTCATCCGACACACGAAAACAGAAAAATCCAAAAACTGTCCGGAATGGAACTACTGGGCCATCAAGTGGTGTGGGTTTGGCAATTTCTACAGGGCAACGTCGACGTCGATAAATTAGGAAACTGGACTCCCTGGAAAGCTTGGCAAGTCTACTTTGCAGATAAATTATCACCGGCCGCAGAAAAATTCATCCGACACCCAAAAACAGAAAAATCCAAAAACTGTCCGGAATGGAACTTCTGGGCCATCGTGTGGTGTGGGTTTGGAAATTTCTACAGGGCAACGTCGACGTCGATAAATTACGAAACTGGACTCCCTGGAAAGCTTGGCAAGTCTACTTTGCAGATAAATTATCACCGCCCGCAGAAAAATTCATCTGACGCCCGAAAACACAAAAATCCCAAAACTGTCTGGTATAGAACTTTTGGGCCATCAAGTGGTGTGGGTTTGGCAATTTCTACAGGGCAACGTCGACGTCGATAAATTAGGAAACTGGACTCCCTGGAAAGCTTGGCAAGTCTACTTTGCAGATAAATTATCACCGGCCGCAGAAAAATTCATCCGACACCCAAAAAAAGAAAAATCCAAAAACTGTCCGGAATGGAACTTCTGGGCCATCGTGTGGTGTGGGTTTGGAAATTTCTACAGGGCAACGTCGACGTCGATAAATTACGAAACTGGACTCCCTGGAAACCTTGGCAAGTCTACTTTGCAGATAAATTATCACCGGCAGCAGAAAAATTCATCCGACACACGAAAACAGAAAAATCCAAAAACTGTCCGGAATGGAACTACTGGGCCATCAAGTGGTGTGGGTTTGGCAATTTCTACAGGGCAACGTCGACGTCGATAAATTAGGAAACTCGACTCCCTGGAAAGCTTGGCAAGTCTACTTTGCAGATAAATTATCACCGGCCGCAGAAAAATTCATCCGACACCCGAAAACAGAAAAATCCAAAAACTGTCCGGAATGGAACTTCTGGGCCATCGTGTGGTGTGGGTTTGGAAATTTCTACAGGGCAACGTCGACGTCGATAAATTACGAAACTCGACTCCCTGGAAAGCTTGGCAAGTCTACTTTGCAGATAAATTATCACCGGCCGCAGAAAAATTCATCCGACACACGAAAACAGAAAAATCCAAAAACTGTCCGGAATGGAACTTCTGGGCCATCGTGTGGTGTGGGTTTGAAAATTTGTACAGGGCAACGTCGACGTCGATAAATTACGAAACTGGACTCCCTGGAAACCTTGGCAAGTCTACTTTGCAGATAAATTATCACCGGCCGCAGAAAAATTCATCCGACACACGAAAACAGAAAAATCCAAAAACTGTCCGGAATGGAACTACTGGGCCATCAAGTGGTGTGGGTTTGGCAATTTCTACAGGGCAACGTCGACGTCGATAAATTAGGAAACTGGACTCCCTGGAAAGCTTGGCAAGTCTACTTTGCAGATAAATTATCACCGGCCGCAGAAAAATTCATCCGACACCCAAAAACAGAAAAATCCAAAAACTGTCCGGAATGGAACTTCTGGGCCATCGTGTGGTGTGGGTTTGGAAATTTCTACAGGGCAACGTCGACGTCGATAAATTACGAAACTGGACTCCCTGGAAACCTTGGCAAGTCTACTTTGCAGATAAATTATCACCGGCAGCAGAAAAATTCATCCGACACACGAAAACAGAAAAATCCAAAAACTGTCCGGAATGGAACTTCTGGGCCATCGTGTGGTGTGGGTTTGGAAATTTCTACAGGGCAACGTCGACGTCGATAAATTAGGAAACTGGACTCCCTGGAAACCTTGGCAAGTCTACTTTGCAGATAAATTATCACCGGCAGCAGAAAAATTCATCCGACACACGAAAACAGAAAAATCCAAAAACTGTCCGGAATGGAACTTCTGGGCCATCGTGTGGTGTGGGTTTGAAAATTTCTACAGGGCAACGTCGACGTCGATAAATTAGGAAACTGGACTCCCTGGAAAGCTTGGCAAGTCTACTTTGCAGATAAATTATCACCGGCCGCAGAAAAATTCATCCGACACCCGAAAACAGAAAAATCCAAAAACTGTCCGGAATGGAACTTCTGGGCCATCGTGTGGTGTGGGTTTGGAAATTTCTACAGGGCAACGTCGACGTCGATAAATTAGGAAACTCGACTCCCTGGAAAGCTTGGCAAGTCTACTTTGCAGATAAATTATCACCGGCCGCAGAAAAATTCATCCGACACCCGAAAACAGAAAAATCCAAAAACTGTCCGGAATGGAACTTCTGGGCCATCGTGTGGTGTGGGTTTGGAAATTTCTACAGGGCAACGTCGACGTCGATAAATTAGGAAACTCGACTCCCTGGAAAGCTTGGCAAGTCTACTTTGCAGATAAATTATCACCGGCCGCAGAAAAATTCATCCGACACCCGAAAACAGAAAAATCCAAAAACTGTCCGGAATGGAACTTCTGGGCCATCGTGTGGTGTGGGTTTGGCAATTTGTACAGGGCAACGTCGACGTCGTTAAATTATGAAACTAGACTCCCTGGAAAGCTTGGCAAGTCTACTTTGCAGATAAATTATCACCGGCAGCAGAAAAATTCATCCGACACACGAAAACAGAAAAATCCAAAAACTGTCCGGAATGGAACTACTGGGCCATCAAGTGGTGTGGGTTTGGCAATTTCTACAGGGCAACGTCGACGTCGATAAATTATGAAACTAGACTCCCTGGAAAGCTTGGCAAGTCTACTTTGCAGATAAATTATCACCGGCCGCAGAAAAACTCATCCGACACCCGAAAACAGAAAAATCCAAAAACTGTCCGGAATGGAACTTTTGGGCCATCGTGTGGTGTGGGTTTGGAAATTTCTACAGGGCAACGTCGACGTCGATAAATTATGAAACTGGACTCCCTGGAAACCTTGGCAAGTCTACTTTGCAGATAAATTATCACCGGCCGCAGAAAAATTCATCCGACACCCGAAAACAGAAAAATCCAAAAACTGTCCGGAATGGAACTTCTGGGCCATCGTGTGGTGTGGGTTTGGCAATTTGTACAGGGCAACGTCGACGTCGATAAATTACGAAACTGGACTCCCTGGAAACCTTGGCAAGTCTACTTTGCAGATAAATTATCACCGGCCGCAGAAAAATTCATCCGACACACGAAAACAGAAAAATCCAAAAACTGTCCGGAATGGAACTACTGGGCCATCAAGTGGTGTGGGTTTGGCAATTTCTACAGGGCAACGTCGACGTCGATAAATTAGGAAACTGGACTCCCTGGAAAGCTTGGCAAGTCTACTTTGCAGATAAATTATCACCGGCCGCAGAAAAATTCATCCGACACCCAAAAACAGAAAAATCCAAAAACTGTCCGGAATGGAACTTCTGGGCCATCGTGTGGTGTGGGTTTGGAAATTTCTACAGGGCAACGTCGACGTCGATAAATTACGAAACTGGACTCCCTGGAAACCTTGGCAAGTCTACTTTGCAGATAAATTATCACCGGCAGCAGAAAAATTCATCCGACACACGAAAACAGAAAAATCCAAAAACTGTCCGGAATGGAACTTCTGGGCCATCGTGTGGTGTGGGTTTGAAAATTTCTACAGGGCAACGTCGACGTCGATAAATTAGGAAACTGGACTCCCTGGAAACCTTGGCAAGTCTACTTTGCAGATAAATTATCACCGGCAGCAGAAAAATTCATCCGACACACGAAAACAGAAAAATCCAAAAACTGTCCGGAATGGAACTTCTGGGCCATCGTGTGGTGTGGGTTTGGAAATTTCTACAGGGCAACGTCGACGTCGATAAATTAGGAAACTGGACTCCCTGGAAACCTTGGCAAGTCTACTTTGCAGATAAATTATCACCAGCCGCAGAAAAATTCATCCGACACCCGAAAACAGAAAAATCCAAAAACTGTCCGGAATGGAACTTCTGGGCCATCGTGTGGTGTGGGTTTGGAAATTTCTACAGGGCAACGTCGACGTCGATAAATTAGGAAACTCGACTCCCTGGAAAGCTTGGCAAGTCTACTTTGCAGATAAATTATCACCGGCCGCAGAAAAATTCATCCGACACCCGAAAACAGAAAAATCCAAAAACTGTCCGGAATGGAACTTCTGGGCCATCGTGTGGTGTGGGTTTGGAAATTTCTACAGGGCAACGTCGACGTCGATAAATTAGGAAACTCGACTCCCTGGAAAGCTTGGCAAGTCTACTTTGCAGATAAATTATCACCGGCCGCAGAAAAATTCATCCGACACCCGAAAACAGAAAAATCCAAAAACTGTCCGGAATGGAACTTCTGGGCCATCGTGTGGTGTGGGTTTGGCAATTTGTACAGGGCAACGTCGACGTCGTTAAATTATGAAACTAGACTCCCTGGAAAGCTTGGCAAGTCTACTTTGCAGATAAATTATCACCGGCAGCAGAAAAATTCATCCGACACACGAAAACAGAAAAATCCAAAAACTGTCCGGAATGGAACTACTGGGCCATCAAGTGGTGTGGGTTTGGCAATTTCTACAGGGCAACGTCGACGTCGATAAATTATGAAACTAGACTCCCTGGAAAGCTTGGCAAGTCTACTTTGCAGATAAATTATCACCGGCCGCAGAAAAACTCATCCGACACCCGAAAACAGAAAAATCCAAAAACTGTCCGGAATGGAACTTTTGGGCCATCGTGTGGTGTGGGTTTGGAAATTTCTACAGGGCAACGTCGACGTCGATAAATTATGAAACTGGACTCCCTGGAAACCTTGGCAAGTCTACTTTGCAGATAAATTATCACCGGCCGCAGAAAAATTCATCCGACACACGAAAACAGAAAAATTCAAAAACTGTCAGGAATGGAACTACTGGGCCATCGTGTGGTGTGGGTTTGGCAATTTGTACAGGGCAACGTCGACGTCATTAAATTATGAAACTAGACTCCCTGGAAAGCTTGGCAAGTCTACTTTGCAGATAAATTATCACCTGCCGCAGAAAAATTCATCCGACACCCGAAAACAGAAAAATCCAAAAACTGTCCGGAATGGAACTTCTGGGCCATCGTGTGGTGTGGGTTTGGCAATTTGTACAGGGCAACGTCGACGTCGTTAAACTATGAAACTAGACTCCCTGGAAAGCTTGGCAAGTCTACTTTGTAGATAAATTATCACCGGCCGCAGAAAAATTCATCCGACACCCGAAAACAGAAAAATCCCAAAACTGTCTGGAATAGAACTTTTGGGCCATCGTGTGGTGTTGGTTTGTCAATTTCTACAGGGCAACGTCGACGTCGATAAATTACGAAACTGGACTCCCTAGAAAGCTTGGCAAGTCTACTTTGCAGATAAATTATCACCGCCCGCAGAAAAATTCATCTGACGCCCGAAAACACAAAAATCCCAAAACTGTCTGGAATAGAACTTTTGGGCCATCGTGTGGTGTTGGTTTGTCAATTTCTACAGGGCAACGTCGACGTCGATAAATTACGAAACTGGACTCCCTGGAAAGCTTGGCAAGTCTACTTTGCAGATAAATTATCACCGCCCGCAGAAAAATTCATCTGACGCCCGAAAACACAAAAATCCCAAAACTGTCTGGTATAGAACTTTTGGGCCATCAAGTGGTGTGGGTTTGGCAATTTCTACAGGGCAACGTCGACGTCGATAAATTAGGAAACTGGACTCCCTGGAAAGCTTGGCAAGTCTACTTTGCAGATAAATTATCACCGGCCGCAGAAAAATTCATCCGACACCCAAAAAAAGAAAAATCCAAAAACTGTCCGGAATGGAACTTCTGGGCCATCGTGTGGTGTGGGTTTGGAAATTTCTACAGGGCAACGTCGACGTCGATAAATTACGAAACTGGACTCCCTGGAAAGCTTGGCAAGTCTACTTTGCAGATAAATTATCACCGCGCGCAGAAAAATTCATCCGACACCCGAAAACAGAAAAATCCAAAAACTGTCCGGAATGGAACTTCTGGGCCATCGTGTGGTGTGGGTTTGGAAATTTCTACAGGGCAACGTCGACGTCGATAAATTAGGAAACTCGACTCCCTGGAAAGCTTGGCAAGTCTACTTTGCAGATAAATTATCACCGGCCGCAGAAAAATTCATCCGACACCCGAAAACAGAAAAATCCAAAAACTGTCCGGAATGGAACTTCTGGGCCATCGTGTGGTGTGGGTTTGGCAATTTGTACAGGGCAACGTCGACGTCGTTAAATTATGAAACTAGACTCCCTGGAAAGCTTGGCAAGTCTACTTTGCAGATAAATTATCACCGGCAGCAGAAAAATTCATCCGACACACGAAAACAGAAAAATCCAAAAACTGTCCGGAATGGAACTACTGGGCCATCAAGTGGTGTGGGTTTGGCAATTTCTACAGGGCAACGTCGACGTCGATAAATTATGAAACTAGACTCCCTGGAAAGCTTGGCAAGTCTACTTTGCAGATAAATTATCACCGGCCGCAGAAAAACTCATCCGACACCCGAAAACAGAAAAATCCAAAAACTGTCCGGAATGGAACTTTTGGGCCATCGTGTGGTGTGGGTTTGGAAATTTCTACAGGGCAACGTCGACGTCGATAAATTATGAAACTGGACTCCCTGGAAACCTTGGCAAGTCTACTTTGCAGATAAATTATCACCGGCCGCAGAAAAATTCATCCGACACACGAAAACAGAAAAATTCAAAAACTGTCAGGAATGGAACTACTGGGCCATCGTGTGGTGTGGGTTTGGCAATTTGTACAGGGCAACGTCGACGTCATTAAATTATGAAACTAGACTCCCTGGAAAGCTTG
This sequence comes from Leucaena leucocephala, assembly GCA_037074615.1. Taxonomy (NCBI): domain Eukaryota; kingdom Viridiplantae; phylum Streptophyta; class Magnoliopsida; order Fabales; family Fabaceae; genus Leucaena; species Leucaena leucocephala. The sequence goes on from CM073525.1 coordinate 478,318, forward strand.
GCAAGTCTACTTTGCAGATAAATTATCACCTGCCGCAGAAAAATTCATCCGACACCCGAAAACAGAAAAATCCAAAAACTGTCCGGAATGGAACTTCTGGGCCATCGTGTGGTGTGGGTTTGGCAATTTGTACAGGGCAACGTCGACGTCGTTAAACTATGAAACTAGACTCCCTGGAAAGCTTGGCAAGTCTACTTTGTAGATAAATTATCACCGGCCGCAGAAAAATTCATCCGACACCCGAAAACAGAAAAATCCCAAAACTGTCTGGAATAGAACTTTTGGGCCATCGTGTGGTGTTGGTTTGTCAATTTCTACAGGGCAACGTCGACGTCGATAAATTACGAAACTGGACTCCCTAGAAAGCTTGGCAAGTCTACTTTGCAGATAAATTATCACCGCCCGCAGAAAAATTCATCTGACGCCCGAAAACACAAAAATCCCAAAACTGTCTGGAATAGAACTTTTGGGCCATCGTGTGGTGTTGGTTTGTCAATTTCTACAGGGCAACGTCGACGTCGATAAATTACGAAACTGGACTCCCTGGAAAGCTTGGCAAGTCTACTTTGCAGATAAATTATCACCGCCCGCAGAAAAATTCATCTGACGCCCGAAAACACAAAAATCCCAAAACTGTCTGGTATAGAACTTTTGGGCCATCAAGTGGTGTGGGTTTGGCAATTTCTACAGGGCAACGTCGACGTCGATAAATTAGGAAACTGGACTCCCTGGAAAGCTTGGCAAGTCTACTTTGCAGATAAATTATCACCGGCCGCAGAAAAATTCATCCGACACCCAAAAAAAGAAAAATCCAAAAACTGTCCGGAATGGAACTTCTGGGCCATCGTGTGGTGTGGGTTTGGAAATTTCTACAGGGCAACGTCGACGTCGATAAATTACGAAACTGGACTCCCTGGAAACCTTGGCAAGTCTACTTTGCAGATAAATTATCACCGGCAGCAGAAAAATTCATCCGACACACGAAAACAGAAAAATCCAAAAACTGTCCGGAATGGAACTTCTGGGCCATCGTGTGGTGTGGGTTTGAAAATTTCTACAGGGCAACGTCGACGTCGATAAATTAGGAAACTGGACTCCCTGGAAACCTTGGCAAGTCTACTTTGCAGATAAATTATCACCGGCAGCAGAAAAATTCATCCGACACACGAAAACAGAAAAATCCAAAAACTGTCCGGAATGGAACTTCTGGGCCATCGTGTGGTGTGGGTTTGAAAATTTCTACAGGGCAACGTCGACGTCGATAAATTAGGAAACTGGACTCCCTGGAAAGCTTGGCAAGTCTACTTTGCAGATAAATTATCACCGGCCGCAGAAAAATTCATCCGACACCCGAAAACAGAAAAATCCAAAAACTGTCCGGAATGGAACTTCTGGGCCATCGTGTGGTGTGGGTTTGGAAATTTGTACAGGGCAACGTCGACGTCGATAAATTAGGAAACTGGACTCCCTGGAAAGCTTGGCCAGTCTACTTTGCAGATAAATTATCACCGGCCGCAGAAAAATTCATCCGACACCCGAAAACAGAAAAATCCAAAAACTGTCCGGAATGGAACTTCTGGGCCATCGTGTGGTGTGGGTTTGGAAATTTCTACAGGGCAACGTCGACGTCGATAAATTACGAAACTGGACTCCCTGGAAACCTTGGCAAGTCTACTTTGCAGATAAATTATCACCGGCCGCAGAAAAATTCATCCGACACACGAAAACAGAAAAATCCAAAAACTGTCCGGAATGGAACTACTGGGCCATCAAGTGGTGTGGGTTTGGCAATTTCTACAGGGCAACGTCGACGTCGATAAATTAGGAAACTGGACTCCCTGGAAAGCTTGGCAAGTCTACTTTGCAGATAAATTATCACCGGCCGCAGAAAAATTCATCCGACACCCAAAAACAGAAAAATCCAAAAACTGTCCGGAATGGAACTTCTGGGCCATCGTGTGGTGTGGGTTTGGAAATTTCTACAGGGCAACGTCGACGTCGATAAATTACGAAACTGGACTCCCTGGAAACCTTGGCAAGTCTACTTTGCAGATAAATTATCACCGGCAGCAGAAAAATTCATCCGACACACGAAAACAGAAAAATCCAAAAACTGTCCGGAATGGAACTTCTGGGCCATCGTGTGGTGTGGGTTTGAAAATTTCTACAGGGCAACGTCGACGTCGATAAATTAGGAAACTGGACTCCCTGGAAACCTTGGCAAGTCTACTTTGCAGATAAATTATCACCGGCAGCAGAAAAATTCATCCGACACACGAAAACAGAAAAATCCAAAAACTGTCCGGAATGGAACTTCTGGGCCATCGTGTGGTGTGGGTTTGAAAATTTCTACAGGGCAACGTCGACGTCGATAAATTAGGAAACTGGACTCCCTGAAAAGCTTGGCAAGTCTACTTTGCAGATAAATTATCACCGGCCGCAGAAAAATTCATCCGACACCCGAAAACAGAAAAATCCAAAAACTGTCCGGAATGGAACTTCTGGGCCATCGTGTGGTGTGGGTTTGGAAATTTCTACAGGGCAACGTCGACGTCGATAAATTAGGAAACTCGACTCCCTGGAAAGCTTGGCAAGTCTACTTTGCAGATAAATTATCACCGGCAGCAGAAAAATTCATCCGACACACGAAAACAGAAAAATCCAAAAACTGTCCGGAATGGAACTTCTGGGCCATCGTGTGGTGTGGGTTTGAAAATTTCTACAGGGCAACGTCGACGTCGATAAATTAGGAAACTGGACTCCCTGGAAACCTTGGCAAGTCTACTTTGCAGATAAATTATCACCGGCAGCAGAAAAATTCATCCGACACACGAAAACAGAAAAATCCAAAAACTGTCCGGAATGGAACTTCTGGGCCATCGTGTGGTGTGGGTTTGAAAATTTCTACAGGGCAACGTCGACGTCGATAAATTAGGAAACTGGACTCCCTGGAAACCTTGGCAAGTCTACTTTGCAGATAAATTATCACCGGCAGCAGAAAAATTCATCCGACACACGAAAACAGAAAAATCCAAAAACTGTCCGGAATGGAACTTCTGGGCCATCGTGTGGTGTGGGTTTGAAAATTTCTACAGGGCAACGTCGACGTCGATAAATTAGGAAACTGGACTCCCTGGAAAGCTTGGCAAGTCTACTTTGCAGATAAATTATCACCGGCCGCAGAAAAATTCATCCGACACCCGAAAACAGAAAAATCCAAAAACTGTCCGGAATGGAACTTCTGGGCCATCGTGTGGTGTGGGTTTGGAAATTTCTACAGGGCAACGTCGACGTCGATAAATTAGGAAACTCGACTCCCTGGAAAGCTTGGCAAGTCTACTTTGCAGATAAATTATCACCGGCCGCAGAAAAATTCATCCGACACCCGAAAACAGAAAAATCCAAAAACTGTCCGGAATGGAACTTCTGGGCCATCGTGTGGTGTGGGTTTGGAAATTTCTACAGGGCAACGTCGACGTCGATAAATTAGGAAACTCGACTCCCTGGAAAGCTTGGCAAGTCTACTTTGCAGATAAATTATCACCGGCCGCAGAAAAATTCATCCGACACCCGAAAACAGAAAAATCCAAAAACTGTCTGGAATGGAACTTCTGGGCCATCGTGTGGTGTGGGTTTGGCAATTTGTACAGGGCAACGTCGACGTCGTTAAATTATGAAACTAGACTCCCTGGAAAGCTTGGCAAGTCTACTTTGCAGATAAATTATCACCGGCCGCAGAAAAATTCATCCGACACCCGAAAACAGAAAAATCCAAAAACTGTCCGGAATGGAACTTCTGGGCCATCGTGTGGTGTGGGTTTGGAAATTTCTACAGGGCAACGTCGACGTCGATAAATTAGGAAACTCGACTCCCTGGAAAGCTTGGCAAGTCTACTTTGCAGATAAATTATCACCGGCCGCAGAAAAATTCATCCGACACCCGAAAACAGAAAAATCCAAAAACTGTCTGGAATGGAACTTCTGGGCCATCGTGTGGTGTGGGTTTGGCAATTTGTACAGGGCAACGTCGACGTCGTTAAATTATGAAACTAGACTCCCTGGAAAGCTTGGCAAGTCTACTTTGCAGATAAATTATCACCGGCCGCAGAAAAATTCATCCGACACCCGAAAACAGAAAAATCCAAAAACTGTCTGGAATGGAACTTCTGGGCCATCGTGTGGTGTGGGTTTGGCAATTTGTACAGGGCAACGTCGACGTCGTTAAATTATGAAACTAGACTCCCTAGAAAGCTTGGCAAGTCTACTTTGCAGATAAATTATCACCGCCCGCAGAAAAATTCATCTGACGCCCGAAAACACAAAAATCCCAAAACTGTCTGGAATAGAACTTTTGGGCCATCGTGTGGTGTTGGTTTGTCAATTTCTACAGGGCAACGTCGACGTCGATAAATTACGAAACTGGACTCCCTAGAAAGCTTGGCAAGTCTACTTTGCAGATAAATTATCACCGCCCGCAGAAAAATTCATCTGACGCCCGAAAACACAAAAATCCCAAAACTGTCTGGAATAGAACTTTTGGGCCATCGTGTGGTGTTGGTTTGTCAATTTCTACAGGGCAACGTCGACGTCGATAAATTACGAAACTGGACTCCCTGGAAAGCTTGGCAAGTCTACTTTGCAGATAAATTATCACCGCCCGCAGAAAAATTCATCTGACGCCCGAAAACACAAAAATCCCAAAACTGTCTGGTATAGAACTTTTGGGCCATCAAGTGGTGTGGGTTTGGCAATTTCTACAGGGCAACGTCGACGTCGATAAATTAGGAAACTGGACTCCCTGGAAAGCTTGGCAAGTCTACTTTGCAGATAAATTATCACCGGCCGCAGAAAAATTCATCCGACACCCAAAAAAAGAAAAATCCAAAAACTGTCCGGAATGGAACTTCTGGGCCATCGTGTGGTGTGGGTTTGGAAATTTCTACAGGGCAACGTCGACGTCGATAAATTACGAAACTGGACTCCCTGGAAACCTTGGCAAGTCTACTTTGCAGATAAATTATCACCGGCAGCAGAAAAATTCATCCGACACACGAAAACAGAAAAATCCAAAAACTGTCCGGAATGGAACTTCTGGGCCATCGTGTGGTGTGGGTTTGAAAATTTCTACAGGGCAACGTCGACGTCGATAAATTAGGAAACTGGACTCCCTGGAAACCTTGGCAAGTCTACTTTGCAGATAAATTATCACCGGCAGCAGAAAAATTCATCCGACACACGAAAACAGAAAAATCCAAAAACTGTCCGGAATGGAACTTCTGGGCCATCGTGTGGTGTGGGTTTGAAAATTTCTACAGGGCAACGTCGACGTCGATAAATTAGGAAACTGGACTCCCTGGAAAGCTTGGCAAGTCTACTTTGCAGATAAATTATCACCGGCCGCAGAAAAATTCATCCGACACCCGAAAACAGAAAAATCCAAAAACTGTCCGGAATGGAACTTCTGGGCCATCGTGTGGTGTGGGTTTGGAAATTTGTACAGGGCAACGTCGACGTCGATAAATTAGGAAACTGGACTCCCTGGAAAGCTTGGCCAGTCTACTTTGCAGATAAATTATCACCGGCCGCAGAAAAATTCATCCGACACCCGAAAACAGAAAAATCCAAAAACTGTCCGGAATGGAACTTCTGGGCCATCGTGTGGTGTGGGTTTGGAAATTTCTACAGGGCAACGTCGACGTCGATAAATTACGAAACTGGACTCCCTGGAAACCTTGGCAAGTCTACTTTGCAGATAAATTATCACCGGCCGCAGAAAAATTCATCCGACACACGAAAACAGAAAAATCCAAAAACTGTCCGGAATGGAACTACTGGGCCATCAAGTGGTGTGGGTTTGGCAATTTCTACAGGGCAACGTCGACGTCGATAAATTAGGAAACTGGACTCCCTGGAAAGCTTGGCAAGTCTACTTTGCAGATAAATTATCACCGGCCGCAGAAAAATTCATCCGACACCCAAAAACAGAAAAATCCAAAAACTGTCCGGAATGGAACTTCTGGGCCATCGTGTGGTGTGGGTTTGGAAATTTCTACAGGGCAACGTCGACGTCGATAAATTACGAAACTGGACTCCCTGGAAACCTTGGCAAGTCTACTTTGCAGATAAATTATCACCGGCAGCAGAAAAATTCATCCGACACACGAAAACAGAAAAATCCAAAAACTGTCCGGAATGGAACTTCTGGGCCATCGTGTGGTGTGGGTTTGAAAATTTCTACAGGGCAACGTCGACGTCGATAAATTAGGAAACTGGACTCCCTGGAAACCTTGGCAAGTCTACTTTGCAGATAAATTATCACCGGCAGCAGAAAAATTCATCCGACACACGAAAACAGAAAAATCCAAAAACTGTCCGGAATGGAACTTCTGGGCCATCGTGTGGTGTGGGTTTGAAAATTTCTACAGGGCAACGTCGACGTCGATAAATTAGGAAACTGGACTCCCTGAAAAGCTTGGCAAGTCTACTTTGCAGATAAATTATCACCGGCCGCAGAAAAATTCATCCGACACCCGAAAACAGAAAAATCCAAAAACTGTCCGGAATGGAACTTCTGGGCCATCGTGTGGTGTGGGTTTGGAAATTTCTACAGGGCAACGTCGACGTCGATAAATTAGGAAACTCGACTCCCTGGAAAGCTTGGCAAGTCTACTTTGCAGATAAATTATCACCGGCAGCAGAAAAATTCATCCGACACACGAAAACAGAAAAATCCAAAAACTGTCCGGAATGGAACTTCTGGGCCATCGTGTGGTGTGGGTTTGAAAATTTCTACAGGGCAACGTCGACGTCGATAAATTAGGAAACTGGACTCCCTGGAAACCTTGGCAAGTCTACTTTGCAGATAAATTATCACCGGCAGCAGAAAAATTCATCCGACACACGAAAACAGAAAAATCCAAAAACTGTCCGGAATGGAACTTCTGGGCCATCGTGTGGTGTGGGTTTGAAAATTTCTACAGGGCAACGTCGACGTCGATAAATTAGGAAACTGGACTCCCTGGAAACCTTGGCAAGTCTACTTTGCAGATAAATTATCACCGGCAGCAGAAAAATTCATCCGACACACGAAAACAGAAAAATCCAAAAACTGTCCGGAATGGAACTTCTGGGCCATCGTGTGGTGTGGGTTTGAAAATTTCTACAGGGCAACGTCGACGTCGATAAATTAGGAAACTGGACTCCCTGGAAAGCTTGGCAAGTCTACTTTGCAGATAAATTATCACCGGCCGCAGAAAAATTCATCCGACACCCGAAAACAGAAAAATCCAAAAACTGTCCGGAATGGAACTTCTGGGCCATCGTGTGGTGTGGGTTTGGAAATTTCTACAGGGCAACGTCGACGTCGATAAATTAGGAAACTCGACTCCCTGGAAAGCTTGGCAAGTCTACTTTGCAGATAAATTATCACCGGCCGCAGAAAAATTCATCCGACACCCGAAAACAGAAAAATCCAAAAACTGTCCGGAATGGAACTTCTGGGCCATCGTGTGGTGTGGGTTTGGAAATTTCTACAGGGCAACGTCGACGTCGATAAATTAGGAAACTCGACTCCCTGGAAAGCTTGGCAAGTCTACTTTGCAGATAAATTATCACCGGCCGCAGAAAAATTCATCCGACACCCGAAAACAGAAAAATCCAAAAACTGTCTGGAATGGAACTTCTGGGCCATCGTGTGGTGTGGGTTTGGCAATTTGTACAGGGCAACGTCGACGTCGTTAAATTATGAAACTAGACTCCCTGGAAAGCTTGGCAAGTCTACTTTGCAGATAAATTATCACCGGCCGCAGAAAAATTCATCCGACACCCGAAAACAGAAAAATCCAAAAACTGTCCGGAATGGAACTTCTGGGCCATCGTGTGGTGTGGGTTTGGAAATTTCTACAGGGCAACGTCGACGTCGATAAATTAGGAAACTCGACTCCCTGGAAAGCTTGGCAAGTCTACTTTGCAGATAAATTATCACCGGCCGCAGAAAAATTCATCCGACACCCGAAAACAGAAAAATCCAAAAACTGTCTGGAATGGAACTTCTGGGCCATCGTGTGGTGTGGGTTTGGCAATTTGTACAGGGCAACGTCGACGTCGTTAAATTATGAAACTAGACTCCCTGGAAAGCTTGGCAAGTCTACTTTGCAGATAAATTATCACCGGCCGCAGAAAAATTCATCCGACACCCGAAAACAGAAAAATCCAAAAACTGTCTGGAATGGAACTTCTGGGCCATCGTGTGGTGTGGGTTTGGCAATTTGTACAGGGCAACGTCGACGTCGTTAAATTATGAAACTAGACTCCCTAGAAAGCTTGGCAAGTCTACTTTGCAGATAAATTATCACCGCCCGCAGAAAAATTCATCTGACGCCCGAAAACACAAAAATCCCAAAACTGTCTGGAATAGAACTTTTGGGCCATCGTGTGGTGTTGGTTTGTCAATTTCTACAGGGCAACGTCGACGTCGATAAATTACGAAACTGGACTCCCTGGAAAGCTTGGCAAGTCTACTTTGCAGATAAATTATCACCGCCCGCAGAAAAATTCATCTGACGCCCGAAAACACAAAAATCCCAAAACTGTCTGGTATAGAACTTTTGGGCCATCAAGTGGTGTGGGTTTGGCAATTTCTACAGGGCAACGTCGACGTCGATAAATTAGGAAACTGGACTCCCTGGAAAGCTTGGCAAGTCTACTTTGCAGATAAATTATCACCGGCCGCAGAAAAATTCATCCGACACCCGAAAACAGAAAAATCCAAAAACTGTCCGGAATGGAACTTCTGGGCCATCGTGTGGTGTGGGTTTGGCAATTTGTACAGGGCAACGTCGACGTCGATAAATTATGAAACTGGACTCCCTGGAAACCTTGGCAAGTCTACTTTGCAGATAAATTATCACCGGCAGCAGAAAAATTCATCCGACACACGAAAACAGAAAAATCCAAAAACTGTCCGGAATAGAACTACTGGGCCATCGTGTGGTGTGGGTTTGGCAATTTGTACAGGGCAACGTCGACGTCGTTAAATTATGAAACTAGACTCCCTGGAAAGCTTGGCAAGTCTACTTTGCAGATAAATTATCACCGGCCGCAGAAAAATTCATCCGACACCCGAAAACAGAAAAATCCAAAAACTGTCCGGAATGGAACTTCTGGGCCATCGTGTGGTGTGGGTTTGGCAATTTGTACAGGGCAACGTCGACGTCGTTAAATTATGAAACTAGACTCCCTGGAAAGCTTGGCAAGTCTACTTTGTAGATAAATTATCACCGGCCGCAGAAAAATTCATCTGACGCCCGAAAACAGAAAAATCAAAAAACTGTCCGGAATGGAACTTCTGGGCCATCGTGTGGTGTGGGTTTGAAAATTTCTACAGGGCAACGTCGACGTCGATAAATTATGAAACTAGACTCCCTGGAAAGCTTGGCAAGTCTACTTTGCAGATAAATTATCACCGGCCGCAGAAAAATTCATCCGACACCCGAAAACAGAAAAATCCAAAAACTGTCCGGAATGGAACTTCTGGGCCATCGTGTGGTGTGGGTTTGGAAATTTCTACAGGGCAACGTCGACGTCGATAAATTAGGAAACTGGACTCCCTGGAAAGCTTGGCAAGTCTACTTTGCAGATAAATTATCACCGGCCGCAGAAAAATTCATCCGACACCCGAAAACAGAAAAATCCAAAAACTGTCCGGAATGGAACTTCTGGGCCATCGTGTGGTGTGGGTTTGGCAATTTGTACAGGGCAACGTCGACGTCGATAAATTATGAAACTGGACTCCCTGGAAACCTTGGCAAGTCTACTTTGCAGATAAATTATCACCGGCAGCAGAAAAATTCATCCGACACACGAAAACAGAAAAATCCAAAAACTGTCCGGAATAGAACTACTGGGCCATCGTGTGGTGTGGGTTTGGCAATTTGTACAGGGCAACGTCGACGTCGTTAAATTATGAAACTAGACTCCCTGGAAAGCTTGGCAAGTCTACTTTGTAGATAAATTATCACCGGCCGCAGAAAAATTCATCGGACGCCCGAAAACAGAAAAATCAAAAAACTGTCCGGAATGGAACTTCTGGGCCATCGTGTGGTGTGGGTTTGAAAATTTCTACAGGGCAACGTCGACGTCGATAAATTATGAAACTAGACTCCCTGGAAAGCTTGGCAAGTCTACTTTGCAGATAAATTATCACCGGCCGCAGAAAAATTCATCCGACACCCGAAAACAGAAAAATCCAAAAACTGTCCGGAATGGAACTTCTGGGCCATCGTGTGGTGTGGGTTTGGAAATTTCTACAGGGCAACGTCGACGTCGATAAATTAGGAAACTGGACTCCCTGGAAAGCTTGGCAAGTCTACTTTAAAGATAAATTATCACCGGCCGCAGAAAAATTCATCCGACACCCGAAAACAGAAAAATCCAAAAACTGTCCGGAATGGAACTTTTGGGCCATCGTGTGGTGTGGGTTTGGCAATTTGTACAGGGCAACGTCGACGTCGATAAATTATGAAACTAGACTCCCTGGAAAGCTTGGCAAGTCTACTTTGCAGATAAATTATCACCGGCCGCAGAAAAATTCATCCGACACCCGAAAACAGAAAAATCCAAAAACTGTCCGGAATGGAACTTTTGGGCCATCGTGTGGTGTGGGTTTGGCAATTTCTACAGGGCAACGTCGACGTCGATAAATTACGAAACTGGACTCCCTGGAAACCTTGGCAAGTCTACTTTGCAGATAAATTATCACCGGCCGCAGAAAAATTCATCCGACACACGAAAACAGAAAAATCCAAAAACTGTCCGGAATGGAACTACTGGGCCATCAAGTGGTGTGGGTTTGGCAATTTCTACAGGGCAACGTCGACGTCGATAAATTATGAAACTAGACTCCCTGGAAAGCTTGGCAAGTCTACTTTGCAGATAAATTATCACCGGCCGCAGAAAAACTCATCCGACTACCGAAAACAGAAAAATCCAAAAACTGTCCGGAATGGAACTTTTGGGCCATCGTGTGGTGTGGGTTTGGAAATTTCTACAGGGCAACGTCGACGTCGATAAATTACGAAACTGGACTCCCTGGAAACCTTGGCAAGTCTACTTTGCAGATAAATTATCACCGGCCGCAGAAAAATTCATCCGACACCCGAAAACAGAAAAATCCAAAAACTGTCCGGAATGGAACTACTGGGCCATCAAGTGGTGTGGGTTTGGCAATTTCTACAGGGCAACGTCGACGTCGATAAATTAGGAAACTGGACTCCCTGGAAAGCTTGGCAAGTCTACTTTGCAGATAAATTATCACCGGCCGCAGAAAAATTCATCCGACGCCCGAAAACAGAAAAATCCAAAAACTGTCCGGAATGGAACTTTTGGGCCATCGTGTGGTGTGGGTTTGGCAATTTCTACAGGGCAACGTCGACGTCGATAAATTAGGAAACTGGACTCCCTGGAAAGCTTGGCAAGTCTACTTTGCAGATAAATTATCACCGGCCGCAGAAAAATTCATCCGACACCCGAAAACAGAAAAATCCAAAAACTGTCCGGAATGGAACTTCTGGGCCATCGTGTGGTGTGGGTTTGGAAATTTCTACAGGGCAACGTCGACGTCGATAAATTAGGAAACTGGACTCCCTGGAAAGCTTGGCCAGTCTACTTTGCAGATAAATTATCACCGGCCGCAGAAAAATTCATCCGACACCCGAAAACAGAAAAATCCAAAAACTGTGCGGAATGGAACTTCTGGGCCATCGTGTGGTGTGGGTTTGGCAATTTCTACAGGGCAACGTCGACGTCGATAAATTAGGAAACTGGACTCCCTGGAAAGCTTGGCAAGTCTACTTTGCAGATAAATTATCACCGGCCGCAGAAAAATTCATCTGACACCCGAAAACAGAAAAATCCAAAAACTGTCCGGAATGGAACTTCTGGGCCATCGTGTGGTGTGGGTTTGGAAATTTCTACAGGGCAACGTCGACGTCGATAAATTAGGAAACTGGACTCCCTGGAAAGCTTGGCAAGTCTACTTTGCAGATAAATTATCACCGGCCGCAGAAAAATTCATCCGACACCCAAAAACAGAAAAATCCAAAAACTGTCCGGAATGGAACTTTTGGGCCATCGTGTGGTGTGGGTTTGGAAATTTCTACAGGGCAACGTCGACGTCGATAAATTACGAAACTGGACTCCCTGGAAACCTTGGCAAGTCTACTTTGCAGATAAATTATCACCGGCCGCAGAAAAATTCATCCGACACCCGAAAACAGAAAAATCCAAAAACTGTCCGGAATGGAACTACTGGGCCATCAAGTGGTGTGGGTTTGGCAATTTCTACAGGGTAATGTCGACGTCAATAAATTACGAAACTAGACTCCCTGGAAACCTTGGCAAGTCTACTTTGCAGATAAATTATCACCGGCCGCAGAAAAATTCATCCGACACCCCAAAACAGAAAAATCCAAAAACTGTCCGGAATAGAACTACTGGGCCATCAAGTGGTGTGGGTTTGGCAATTTCTACAGGGCAACGTCGACGTCGATAAATTATGAAACTAGACTCCCTGGAAAGCTTGGCAAGTCTACTTTGCAGATAAATTATCACCGCCCGCAGAAAAATTCATCCGACACCCGAAAACAAAAAAATCCAAAAACTGTCCGGAATGGAACTTTTGGGCCATCGTGTGGTGTGGGTTTGGCAATTTCTACAGGGCAACGTCGACGTCGATAAATTAGGAAACTGGACTCCCTGGAAAGCTTGGCCAGTCTACTTTGCAGATAAATTATCACCGGCCGCAGAAAAATTCATCCGACACCCGAAAACAGAAAAATCCAAAAACTGTCCGGAATGGAACTTCTGGGCCATCGTGTGGTGTGGGTTTGGCAATTTCTACAGGGCAACGTCGACGTCGATAAATTATGAAACTAGACTCCCTGGAAACCTTGGCAAGTCTACTTTGCAGATAAATTATCACCGCCCGCAGAAAAATTCATCCGACACCCGAAAACAGAAAAATCCAAAAGCTGTGCGGAATGGAACTTCTGGGCCATCGTGTGGTGTGGGTTTGGCAATTTCTACAGGGCAACGTCGACGTCGATAAATTAGGAAACTGGACTCCCTGGAAAGCTTGGCAAGTCTACTTTGCAGATAAATTATCACCGGCCGCAGAAAAATTCATCTGACACCCGAAAACAGAAAAATCCAAAAACTGTCCGGAATGGAACTTCTGGGCCATCGTGTGGTGTGGGTTTGGCAATTTCTACAGGGCAACGTCGACGTCGATAAATTAGGAAACTGGACTCCCTGGAAAGCTTGGCAAGTCTACTTTGCAGATAAATTATCACCGGCCGCAGAAAAATTCATCTGACACCCGAAAACAGAAAAACCCCAAAACTGTCCGAAATGGAACTTTTGGGCCATCGTGTGGTGTGGGTTTGGAAATTTCTACAGGGCAATGTCGACGTCAATAAATTACGAAACTAGACTCCCTGGAAACCTTGGCAAGTCTACTTTGCAGATAAATTATCACCGGCCGCAGAAAAATTCATCCGACACCCGAAAACAGAAAAACCCCAAAACTGTCCGAAATGGAACTTTTAGGCCATCGTGTGGTGTGGGTTTGGAAATTTCTACAGGGCAACGTCGACGTCGATAAATTATGAAACTAGACTCCCTGGAAACCTTGGCAAGTCTACTTTGCAGATAAATTATCACCGGCCGCAGAAAAATTCATCCGACACCCGAAAACAGAAAAATCAAAAAACTGTCCGGAATGGAACTTCTGGGCCATCGTGTGGTGTGGGTTTGGCAATTTGTACAGGGCAACGTCGACGTCGATAAATTAGGAAACTGGACTCCCTGGAAAGCTTGGCCAGTCTACTTTGCAGATAAATTATCACCGGCCGCAGAAAAATTCATCCGACACCCGAAAACAAAAAAATCCAAAAACTGTCCGGAATGGAACTTTTGGGCCATCGTGTGGTGTGGGTTTGGCAATTTCTACAGGGCAACGTCGACGTCGATAAATTAGGAAACTGGACTCCCTGGAAAGCTTGGCCAGTCTACTTTGCAGATAAATTATCACCGGCCGCAGAAAAATTCATCCGACACCCGAAAACAGAAAAATCCAAAAACTGTCCGGAATGGAACTTCTGGGCCATCGTGTGGTGTGGGTTTGGAAATTTCTACAGGGCAACGTCGTCGTCGATAAATTAGGAAACTGGACTCCCTGGAAAGCTTGGCAAGTCTACTTTGCAGATAAATTATCACCGCCCGCAGAAAAATTCATCCGACACCCGAAAACAGAAAAATCCAAAAACTGTCCGGAATGGAACTTCTGGGCCATCGTGTGGTGTGGGTTTGGAAATTTCTACAGGGCAACGTCGACGTCGATAAATTAGGAAACTGGACTCCCTGGAAAGCTTGGCAAGTCTACTTTGCAGATAAATTATCACCGGCCGCAGAAAAATTCATCCGACACCCGAAAACAGAAAAATCCAAAAACTGTCCGGAATGGAACTTCTGGGCCATCGTGTGGTGTGGGTTTGGCAATTTGTACAGGGCAACGTCGACGTCGATAAATTATGAAACTGGACTCCCTGGAAACCTTGGCAAGTCTACTTTGCAGATAAATTATCACCGGCAGCAGAAAAATTCATCCGACACACGAAAACAGAAAAATCCAAAAACTGTCCGGAATAGAACTACTGGGCCATCGTGTGGTGTGGGTTTGGCAATTTGTACAGGGCAACGTCGACGTCGTTAAATTATGAAACTAGACTCCCTGGAAAGCTTGGCAAGTCTACTTTGCAGATAAATTATCACCGGCCGCAGAAAAATTCATCCGACACCCGAAAACAGAAAAATCCAAAAACTGTCCGGAATGGAACTTCTGGGCCATCGTGTGGTGTGGGTTTGGCAATTTGTACAGGGCAACGTCGACGTCGTTAAATTATGAAACTAGACTCCCTGGAAAGCTTGGCAAGTCTACTTTGTAGATAAATTATCACCGGCCGCAGAAAAATTCATCGGACGCCCGAAAACAGAAAAATCAAAAAACTGTCCGGAATGGAACTTCTGGGCCATCGTGTGGTGTGGGTTTGAAAATTTCTACAGGGCAACGTCGACGTCGATAAATTATGAAACTAGACTCCCTGGAAAGCTTGGCAAGTCTACTTTGCAGATAAATTATCACCGGCCGCAGAAAAATTCATCCGACACCCGAAAACAGAAAAATCCAAAAACTGTCCGGAATGGAACTTCTGGGCCATCGTGTGGTGTGGGTTTGGAAATTTCTACAGGGCAACGTCGTCGTCGATAAATTAGGAAACTGGACTCCCTGGAAAGCTTGGCAAGTCTACTTTGCAGATAAATTATCACCGCCCGCAGAAAAATTCATCCGACACCCGAAAACAGAAAAATCCAAAAACTGTCCGGAATGGAACTTTTGGGCCATCGTGTGGTGTGGGTTTGGCAATTTCTACAGGGCAACGTCGACGTCGATAAATTACGAAACTGGACTCCCTGGAAACCTTGGCAAGTCTACTTTGCAGATAAATTATCACCGGCCGCAGAAAAATTCATCCGACACACGAAAACAGAAAAATCCAAAAACTGTCCGGAATGGAACTACTGGGCCATCAAGTGGTGTGGGTTTGGCAATTTCTACAGGGCAACGTCGACGTCGATAAATTATGAAACTAGACTCCCTGGAAAGCTTGGCAAGTCTACTTTGCAGATAAATTATCACCGGCCGCAGAAAAACTCATCCGACTACCGAAAACAGAAAAATCCAAAAACTGTCCGGAATGGAACTTTTGGGCCATCGTGTGGTGTGGGTTTGGAAATTTCTACAGGGCAACGTCGACGTCGATAAATTACGAAACTGGACTCCCTGGAAACCTTGGCAAGTCTACTTTGCAGATAAATTATCACCGGCCGCAGAAAAATTCATCCGACACCCGAAAACAGAAAAATCCAAAAACTGTCCGGAATGGAACTACTGGGCCATCAAGTGGTGTGGGTTTGGCAATTTCTACAGGGCAACGTCGACGTCGATAAATTAGGAAACTGGACTCCCTGGAAAGCTTGGCAAGTCTACTTTGCAGATAAATTATCACCGGCCGCAGAAAAATTCATCCGACGCCCGAAAACAGAAAAATCCAAAAACTGTCCGGAATGGAACTTTTGGGCCATCGTGTGGTGTGGGTTTGGCAATTTCTACAGGGCAACGTCGACGTCGATAAATTAGGAAACTGGACTCCCTGGAAAGCTTGGCAAGTCTACTTTGCAGATAAATTATCACCGGCCGCAGAAAAATTCATCCGACACCCGAAAACAGAAAAATCCAAAAACTGTCCGGAATGGAACTTCTGGGCCATCGTGTGGTGTGGGTTTGGAAATTTCTACAGGGCAACGTCGACGTCGATAAATTAGGAAACTGGACTCCCTGGAAAGCTTGGCCAGTCTACTTTGCAGATAAATTATCACCGGCCGCAGAAAAATTCATCCGACACCCGAAAACAGAAAAATCCAAAAACTGTGCGGAATGGAACTTCTGGGCCATCGTGTGGTGTGGGTTTGGCAATTTCTACAGGGCAACGTCGACGTCGATAAATTAGGAAACTGGACTCCCTGGAAAGCTTGGCAAGTCTACTTTGCAGATAAATTATCACCGGCCGCAGAAAAATTCATCTGACACCCGAAAACAGAAAAATCCAAAAACTGTCCGGAATGGAACTTCTGGGCCATCGTGTGGTGTGGGTTTGGAAATTTCTACAGGGCAACGTCGACGTCGATAAATTAGGAAACTGGACTCCCTGGAAAGCTTGGCAAGTCTACTTTGCAGATAAATTATCACCGGCCGCAGAAAAATTCATCCGACACCCAAAAACAGAAAAATCCAAAAACTGTCCGGAATGGAACTTTTGGGCCATCGTGTGGTGTGGGTTTGGAAATTTCTACAGGGCAACGTCGACGTCGATAAATTACGAAACTGGACTCCCTGGAAACCTTGGCAAGTCTACTTTGCAGATAAATTATCACCGGCCGCAGAAAAATTCATCCGACACCCGAAAACAGAAAAATCCAAAAACTGTCCGGAATGGAACTACTGGGCCATCAAGTGGTGTGGGTTTGGCAATTTCTACAGGGTAATGTCGACGTCAATAAATTACGAAACTAGACTCCCTGGAAACCTTGGCAAGTCTACTTTGCAGATAAATTATCACCGGCCGCAGAAAAATTCATCCGACACCCCAAAACAGAAAAATCCAAAAACTGTCCGGAATAGAACTACTGGGCCATCAAGTGGTGTGGGTTTGGCAATTTCTACAGGGCAACGTCGACGTCGATAAATTATGAAACTAGACTCCCTGGAAAGCTTGGCAAGTCTACTTTGCAGATAAATTATCACCGCCCGCAGAAAAATTCATCCGACACCCGAAAACAAAAAAATCCAAAAACTGTCCGGAATGGAACTTTTGGGCCATCGTGTGGTGTGGGTTTGGCAATTTCTACAGGGCAACGTCGACGTCGATAAATTAGGAAACTGGACTCCCTGGAAAGCTTGGCCAGTCTACTTTGCAGATAAATTATCACCGGCCGCAGAAAAATTCATCCGACACCCGAAAACAGAAAAATCCAAAAACTGTCCGGAATGGAACTTCTGGGCCATCGTGTGGTGTGGGTTTGGCAATTTCTACAGGGCAACGTCGACGTCGATAAATTATGAAACTAGACTCCCTGGAAACCTTGGCAAGTCTACTTTGCAGATAAATTATCACCGCCCGCAGAAAAATTCATCCGACACCCGAAAACAGAAAAATCCAAAAGCTGTGCGGAATGGAACTTCTGGGCCATCGTGTGGTGTGGGTTTGGCAATTTCTACAGGGCAACGTCGACGTCGATAAATTAGGAAACTGGACTCCCTGGAAAGCTTGGCAAGTCTACTTTGCAGATAAATTATCACCGGCCGCAGAAAAATTCATCTGACACCCGAAAACAGAAAAATCCAAAAACTGTCCGGAATGGAACTTCTGGGCCATCGTGTGGTGTGGGTTTGGCAATTTCTACAGGGCAACGTCTACGTCGATAAATTAGGAAACTGGACTCCCTGGAAAGCTTGGCAAGTCTACTTTGCAGATAAATTATCACCGGCCGCAGAAAAATTCATCTGACACCCGAAAACAGAAAAACCCCAAAACTGTCCGAAATGGAACTTTTGGGCCATCGTGTGGTGTGGGTTTGGAAATTTCTACAGGGCAATGTCGACGTCAATAAATTACGAAACTAGACTCCCTGGAAACCTTGGCAAGTCTACTTTGCAGATAAATTATCACCGGCCGCAGAAAAATTCATCCGACACCCGAAAACAGAAAAACCCCAAAACTGTCCGAAATGGAACTTTTAGGCCATCGTGTGGTGTGGGTTTGGAAATTTCTACAGGGCAACGTCGACGTCGATAAATTATGAAACTAGACTCCCTGGAAACCTTGGCAAGTCTACTTTGCAGATAAATTATCACCGGCCGCAGAAAAATTCATCCGACACCCGAAAACAGAAAAATCAAAAAACTGTCCGGAATGGAACTTCTGGGCCATCGTGTGGTGTGGGTTTGGCAATTTGTACAGGGCAACGTCGACGTCGATAAATTAGGAAACTGGACTCCCTGGAAAGCTTGGCCAGTCTACTTTGCAGATAAATTATCACCGGCCGCAGAAAAATTCATCCGACACCCGAAAACAAAAAAATCCAAAAACTGTCCGGAATGGAACTTTTGGGCCATCGTGTGGTGTGGGTTTGGCAATTTCTACAGGGCAACGTCGACGTCGATAAATTAGGAAACTGGACTCCCTGGAAAGCTTGGCCAGTCTACTTTGCAGATAAATTATCACCGGCCGCAGAAAAATTCATCCGACACCCGAAAACAGAAAAATCCAAAAACTGTCCGGAATGGAACTTCTGGGCCATCGTGTGGTGTGGGTTTGGAAATTTCTACAGGGCAACGTCGTCGTCGATAAATTAGGAAACTGGACTCCCTGGAAAGCTTGGCAAGTCTACTTTGCAGATAAATTATCACCGCCCGCAGAAAAATTCATCCGACACCCGAAAACAGAAAAATCCAAAAACTGTCCGGAATGGAACTTCTGGGCCATCGTGTGGTGTGGGTTTGGAAATTTCTACAGGGCAACGTCGACGTCGATAAATTAGGAAACTGGACTCCCTGGAAAGCTTGGCAAGTCTACTTTGCAGATAAATTATCACCGCCCGCAGAAAAATTCATCCGACACCCGAAAACAGAAAAATCCAAAAACTGTCCGGAATGGAACTTCTGGGCCATCGTGTGGTGTGGGTTTGGAAATTTCTACAGGGCAACGTCGTCGTCGATAAATTAGGAAACTGGACTCCCTGGAAAGCTTGGCAAGTCTACTTTGCAGATAAATTATCACCGCCCGCAGAAAAATTCATCCGACACCCGAAAACAGAAAAATCCAAAAACTGTCCGGAATGGAACTTCTGGGCCATCGTGTGGTGTGGGTTTGGAAATTTCTACAGGGCAACGTCGACGTCGATAAATTAGGAAACTGGACTCCCTGGAAAGCTTGGCAAGTCTACTTTGCAGATAAATTATCACCGCCCGCAGAAAAATTCATCCGACACCCGAAAACAGAAAAATCCAAAAACTGTGCGGAATGGAACTTCTGGGCCATCGTGTGGTGTGGGTTTGGCAATTTCTACAGGGCAACGTCGACGTCGATAAATTAGGAAACTGGACTCCCTGGAAAGCTTGGCAAGTCTACTTTGCAGATAAATTATCACCGGCCGCAGAAAAATTCATCCGACACACGAAAACAGAAAAATCCAAAAACTGTCCGGAATGGAACTACTGGGCCATCAAGTGGTGTGGGTTTGGCAATTTCTACAGGGCAACGTCGACGTCGATAAATTAGGAAACTAGACTCCCTGGAAAGCTTGGCAAGTCTACTTTGCAGATAAATTATCACCGGCCGCAGAAAAATTCATCCGACACCCGAAAACAGAAAAATCCAAAAACTGTCCGGAATGGAACTTCTGGGCCATCGTGTGGTGTGGGTTTGGCAATTTGTACAGGGCAACGTCGACGTCGTTAAATTATGAAACTAGACTCCCTGGAAAGCTTGGCAAGTCTACTTTGCAGATAAATTATCACCGGCAGCAGAAAAATTCATCCGACACACGAAAACAGAAAAATCCAAAAACTGTCCGGAATGGAACTACTGGGCCATCAAGTGGTGTGGGTTTGGCAATTTCTACAGGGCAACGTCGACGTCGATAAATTATGAAACTAGACTCCCTAGAAAGCTTGGCAAGTCTACTTTACAGATAAATTATCACCGGCCGCAGAAAAATTCATCCGACACCCGAAAACAGAAAAATCCAAAAACTGTCCGGAATGGAACTTTTGGGCCATCGTGTGGTGTGGGTTTGGAAATTTCTACAGGGCAACGTCGACGTCGATAAATTATGAAACTGGACTCCCTGGAAACCTTGGCAAGTCTACTTTGCAGGTAAGTTATCACCGGCAGCAGAAAAATTCATCCGACACACGAAAACAGAAAAATCCAAAAACTGTCCGGAATAGAACTACTGGGCCATCGTGTGGTGTGGGTTTGGCAATTTGTACAGGGCAACGTCGACGTCGTTAAATTATGAAACTAGACTCCCTGGAAAGCT
The DNA here is from genome assembly GCA_037074615.1 of Leucaena leucocephala. Taxonomy (NCBI): domain Eukaryota; kingdom Viridiplantae; phylum Streptophyta; class Magnoliopsida; order Fabales; family Fabaceae; genus Leucaena; species Leucaena leucocephala. Next base: position 499,036 of record CM073525.1, read on the forward strand.
TGGCAAGTCTACTTTGCAGATAAATTATCACCGGCCGCAGAAAAATTCATCCGACACCCGAAAACAGAAAAATCCAAAAACTGTCCGGAATGGAACTTCTGGGCCATCGTGTGGTGTGGGTTTGGCAATTTGTACAGGGCAACGTCGACGTCGTTAAATTATGAAACTAGACTCCCTGGAAAGCTTGGCAAGTCTACTTTGTAGATAAATTATCACCGGCCGCAGAAAAATTCATCTGACGCCCGAAAACAGAAAAATCCAAAAACTGTCCGGAATGGAACTTCTGGGCCATCGTGTGGTGTGGGTTTGGAAATTTCTACAGGGCAACGTCGACGTCGATAAATTATGAAACTAGACTCCCTGGAAAGCTTGGCAAGTCTACTTTGCAGATAAATTATCACCGGCCGCAGAAAAATTCATCCGACACCGAAAACAGAAAAATCCAAAAACTGTCCGGAATGGAACTTTTGGGCCATCGTGTGGTGTGGGTTTGGCAATTTCTACAGGGCAACGCCGACGTCGATAAATTAGGAAACTGGACTCCCTGGAAAGCTTGGCAAGTCTACTTTGCAGATAAATTATCACCGCCCGCAGAAAAATTCATCCGACACCCGAAAACAGAAAAATCCAAAAACTGTGCGGAATGGAACTTCTGGGCCATCGTGTGGTGTGGGTTTGGCAATTTCTACAGGGCAACGTCGACGTCGATAAATTAGGAAACTGGACTCCCTGGAAAGCTTGGCAAGTCTACTTTGCAGATAAATTATCACCGGCCGCAGAAAAATTCATCTGACACCCGAAAACAGAAAAATCCAAAAACTGTCCGGAATGGAACTTCTGGGCCATCGTGTGGTGTGGGTTTGGAAATTTCTACAGGGCAACGTCGACGTCGATAAATTAGGAAACTGGACTCCCTGGAAAGCTTGGCAAGTCTACTTTGCAGATAAATTATCACCGGCCGCAGAAAAATTCATCCGACACCCAAAAACAGAAAAATCCAAAAACTGTCCGGAATGGAACTTTTGGGCCATCGTGTGGTGTGGGTTTGGAAATTTCTACAGGGCAACGTCGACGTCGATAAATTACGAAACTGGACTCCCTGGAAACCTTGGCAAGTCTACTTTGCAGATAAATTATCACCGGCCGCAGAAAAATTCATCCGACACACGAAAACAGAAAAATCCAAAAACTGTCCGGAATGGAACTACTGGGCCATCAAGTGGTGTGGGTTTGGCAATTTCTACAGGGCAACGTCGACGTCGATAAATTATGAAACTAGACTCCCTGGAAAGCTTGGCAAGTCTACTTTGCAGATAACTTATCACCGCCCGCAGAAAAATTCATCCGACACCCGAAAACAGAAAAATCCAAAAGCTGTGCGGAATGGAACTTCTGGGCCATCGTGTGGTGTGGGTTTGGCAATTTCTACAGGGCAACGTCGACGTCGATAAATTACGAAACTGGACTCCCTGGAAACCTTGGCAAGTCTACTTTGCAGATAAATTATCACCGGCCGCAGAAAAATTCATCCGACACACGAAAACAGAAAAATCCAAAAACTGTCCGGAATGGAACTACTGGGCCATCAAGTGGTGTGGGTTTGGCAATTTCTACAGGGCAACGTCGACGTCGATAAATTATGAAACTAGACTCCCTGGAAAGCTTGGCAAGTCTACTTTGCAGATAAATTATCACCGCCCGCAGAAAAATTCATCCGACACCCGAAAACAGAAAAATCCAAAAGCTGTGCGGAATGGAACTTCTGGGCCATCGTGTGGTGTGGGTTTGGCAATTTCTACAGGGCAACGTCGACGTCGATAAATTAGGAAACTGGACTCCCTGGAAAGCTTGGCAAGTCTACTTTGCAGATAAATTATCACCGGCCGCAGAAAAATTCATCTGACACCCGAAAACAGAAAAATCCAAAAACTGTCCGGAATGGAACTTCTGGGCCATCGTGTGGTGTGGGTTTGGCAATTTCTACAGGGCAACGTCGACGTCGATAAATTAGGAAACTGGACTCCCTGGAAAGCTTGGCAAGTCTACTTTGCAGATAAATTATCACCGGCCGCAGAAAAATTCATCTAACACCCGAAAACAGAAAAACCCCAAAACTGTCCGAAATGGAACTTTTGGGCCATCGTGTGGTGTGGGTTTGGAAATTTCTACAGGGCAATGTCGACGTCAATAAATTACGAAACTAGACTCCCTGGAAACCTTGGCAAGTCTACTTTGCAGATAAATTATCACCGGCCGCAGAAAAATTCATCCGACACCCGAAAACAGAAAAACCCCAAAACTGTCCGAAATGGAACTTTTAGGCCATCGTGTGGTGTGGGTTTGGAAATTTCTACAGGGCAACGTCGACGTCGATAAATTAGGAAACTGGACTCCCTGGAAAGCTTGGCAAGTCTACTTTGCAGATAAATTATCACCGGCCGCAGAAAAATTCATCCGACACCCCAAAACAGAAAAATCCAAAAACTGTCCGGAATGGAACTTGTGGGCCATCGTGTGGTGTGGGTTTGGAAATTTCTACAGGGCAACGTCGACGTCGATAAATTACGAAACTGGACTCCCTGGAAACCTTGGCAAGTCTACTTTGCAGATAAATTATCACCGCCCGCAGAAAAATTCATCCGACACCCGAAAACAGAAAAATCCAAAAACTGTGCGGAATGGAACTTCTGGGCCATCGTGTGGTGTGGGTTTGGCAATTTCTACAGGGCAACGTCGACGTCGATAAATTAGGAAACTGGACTCCCTGGAAAGCTTGGCAAGTCTACTTTGCAGATAAATTATCACCGGCCGCAGAAAAATTCATCCGACACCCCAAAACAGAAAAATCCAAAAACTGTCTGGAATAGAACTACTGGGCCATCAAGTGGTGTGGGTTTGGCAATTTCTACAGGGCAACGTCGACGTCGATAAATTATGAAACTAGACTCCCTGGAAAGCTTGGCAAGTCTACTTTGCAGATAAATTATCACCGCCCGCAGAAAAATTCATCCGACACCCGAAAACAAAAAAATCCAAAAACTGTCCGGAATGGAACTTTTGGGCCATCGTGTGGTGTGGGTTTGGCAATTTCTACAGGGCAACGTCGACGTCGATAAATTAGGAAACTGGACTCCCTGGAAAGCTTGGCCAGTCTACTTTGCAGATAAATTATCACCGGCCGCAGAAAAATTCATCCGACACCCGAAAACAGAAAAATCCAAAAACTGTCCGGAATGGAACTTCTGGGCCATCGTGTGGTGTGGGTTTGGAAATTTCTACAGGGCAACGTCGTCGTCGATAAATTAGGAAACTGGACTCCCTGGAAAGCTTGGCAAGTCTACTTTGCAGATAAATTATCACCGCCCGCAGAAAAATTCATCCGACACCCGAAAACAGAAAAATCCAAAAACTGTCCGGAATGGAACTTCTGGGCCATCGTGTGGTGTGGGTTTGGAAATTTCTACAGGGCAACGTCGACGTCGATAAATTAGGAAACTGGACTCCCTGGAAAGCTTGGCAAGTCTACTTTGCAGATAAATTATCACCGCCCGCAGAAAAATTCATCCGACACACGAAAACAGAAAAATCCAAAAACTGTCCGGAATAGAACTACTGGGCCATCGTGTGGTGTGGGTTTGGAAATTTCTACAGGGCAACGTCGACGTCGATAAATTACGAAACTGGACTCCCTGGAAACCTTGGCAAGTCTACTTTGCAGATAAATTATCACCGCCCGCAGAAAAATTCATCCGACACCCGAAAACAAAAAATCCAAAAACTGTCCGGAATGGAACTTTTGGGCCATCGTGTGGTGTGGGTTTGGCAATTTCTACAGGGCAACGTCGACGTCGATAAATTAGGAAACTGGACTCCCTGGAAAGCTTGGCAAGTCTACTTTGCAGATAAATTATCACCGGCCGCAGAAAAATTCATCTGACACCCGAAAACAGAAAAATCCAAAAACTGTCCGGAATGGAACTTCTGGGCCATCGTGTGGTGTGGGTTTGGCAATTTCTACAGGGCAACGTCGACGTCGATAAATTAGGAAACTGGACTCCCTGGAAAGCTTGGCAAGTCTACTTTGCAGATAAATTATCACCGGCCGCAGAAAAATTCATCTGACACCCGAAAACAGAAAAACCCCAAAATTGTCCGAAATGGAACTTTTGGGCCATCGTGTGGTGTGGGTTTGGAAATTTCTACAGGGCAATGTCGACGTCAATAAATTACGAAACTAGACTCCCTGGAAACCTTGGCAAGTCTACTTTGCAGATAAATTATCACCGGCCGCAGAAAAATTCATCCGACACCCGAAAACAGAAAAACCCCAAAACTGTCCGAAATGGAACTTTTAGGCCATCGTGTGGTGTGGGTTTGGAAATTTCTACAGGGCAACGTCGACATCGATAAATTATGAAACTAGACTCCCTGGAAACCTTGGCAAGTCTACTTTGCAGATAAATTATCACCGGCCGCAGAAAAATTCATCCGACACCCGAAAACAGAAAAATCAAAAAACTGTCCGGAATGGAACTTCTGGGCCATCGTGTGGTGTGGGTTTGGCAATTTGTACAGGGCAACGTCGACGTCGATAAATTAGGAAACTGGACTCCCTGGAAAGCTTGGCCAGTCTACTTTGCAGATAAATTATCACCGGCCGCAGAAAAATTCATCCGACACCCGAAAACAAAAAAATCCAAAAACTGTCCGGAATGGAACTTTTGGGCCATCGTGTGGTGTGGGTTTGGCAATTTCTACAGGGCAACGTCGACGTCGATAAATTAGGAAACTGGACTCCCTGGAAAGCTTGGCCAGTCTACTTTGCAGATAAATTATCACCGGCCGCAGAAAAATTCATCCGACACCCGAAAACAGAAAAATCCAAAAACTGTCCGGAATGGAACTTCTGGGCCATCGTGTGGTGTGGGTTTGGAAATTTCTACAGGGCAACGTCGTCGTCGATAAATTAGGAAACTGGACTCCCTGGAAAGCTTGGCAAGTCTACTTTGCAGATAAATTATCACCGCCCGCAGAAAAATTCATCCGACACCCGAAAACAGAAAAATCCAAAAACTGTCCGGAATGGAACTTCTGGGCCATCGTGTGGTGTGGGTTTGGAAATTTCTACAGGGCAACGTCGACGTCGATAAATTAGGAAACTGGACTCCCTGGAAAGCTTGGCAAGTCTACTTTGCAGATAAATTATCACCGGCCGCAGAAAAATTCATCTGACACCCGAAAACAGAAAAATCCAAAAACTGTCCGGAATGGAACTTCTGGGCCATCGTGTGGTGTGGGTTTGGAAATTTCTACAGGGCAATGTCGACGTCGATAAATTAGGAAACTGGACTCCCTGGAAAGCTTGGCAAGTCTACTTTGCAGATAAATTATCACCGGCCGCAGAAAAATTCATCCGACACCCCAAAACAGAAAAATCCAAAAACTGTCCGGAATGGAACTTGTGGGCCATCGTGTGGTGTGGGTTTGGAAATTTCTACAGGGCAACGTCGACGTCGATAAATTACGAAACTGGACTCCCTGGAAACCTTGGCAAGTCTACTTTGCAGATAAATTATCACCGCCCGCAGAAAAATTCATCCGACACCCGAAAACAGAAAAATCCAAAAACTGTGCGGAATGGAACTTCTGGGCCATCGTGTGGTGTGGGTTTGGCAATTTCTACAGGGCAACGTCGACGTCGATAAATTAGGAAACTGGACTCCCTGGAAAGCTTGGCAAGTCTACTTTGCAGATAAATTATCACCGGCCGCAGAAAAATTCATCCGACACCCCAAAACAGAAAAATCCAAAAACTGTCCGGAATAGAACTACTGGGCCATCAAGTGGTGTGGGTTTGGCAATTTCTACAGGGCAACGTCGACGTCGATAAATTATGAAACTAGACTCCCTGGAAAGCTTGGCAAGTCTACTTTGCAGATAAATTATCACCGCCCGCAGAAAAATTCATCCGACACCCGAAAACAAAAAAATCCAAAAACTGTCCGGAATGGAACTTTTGGGCCATCGTGTGGTGTGGGTTTGGCAATTTCTACAGGGCAACGTCGACGTCGATAAATTAGGAAACTGGACTCCCTGGAAAGCTTGGCCAGTCTACTTTGCAGATAAATTATCACCGGCCGCAGAAAAATTCATCCGACACCCGAAAACAGAAAAATCCAAAAACTGTCCGGAATGGAACTTCTGGGCCATCGTGTAGTGTGGGTTTGGCAATTTCTACAGGGCAACGTCGACGTCGATAAATTATGAAACTAGACTCCCTGGAAACCTTGGCAAGTCTACTTTGCAGATAAATTATCACCGCCCGCAGAAAAATTCATCCGACACCCGAAAACAGAAAAATCCAAAAGCTGTGCGGAATGGAACTTCTGGGCCATCGTGTGGTGTGGGTTTGGCAATTTCTACAGGGCAACGTCGACGTCGATAAATTAGGAAACTGGACTCCCTGGAAAGCTTGGCAAGTCTACTTTGCAGATAAATTATCACCGGCCGCAGAAAAATTCATCTGACACCCGAAAACAGAAAAATCCAAAAACTGTCCGGAATGGAACTTCTGGGCCATCGTGTGGTGTGGGTTTGGCAATTTCTACAGGGCAACGTCGACGTCGATAAATTAGGAAACTGGACTCCCTGGAAAGCTTGGCAAGTCTACTTTGCAGATAAATTATCACCGGCCGCAGAAAAATTCATCTGACACCCGAAAACAGAAAAACCCCAAAACTGTCCGAAATGGAACTTTTGGGCCATCGTGTGGTGTGGGTTTGGAAATTTCTACAGGGCAATGTCGACGTCAATAAATTACGAAACTAGACTCCCTGGAAACCTTGGCAAGTCTACTTTGCAGATAAATTATCACCGGCCGCAGAAAAATTCATCCGACACCCGAAAACAGAAAAACCCCAAAACTGTCCGAAATGGAACTTTTAGGCCATCGTGTGGTGTGGGTTTGGAAATTTCTACAGGGCAACGTCGACGTCGATAAATTATGAAACTAGACTCCCTGGAAACCTTGGCAAGTCTACTTTGCAGATAAATTATCACCGGCCGCAGAAAAATTCATCCGACACCCGAAAACAGAAAAATCCAAAAACTGTCCGGAATGGAACTTCTGGGCCATCGTGTGGTGTGGGTTTGGCAATTTGTACAGGGCAACGTCGACGTCGATAAATTAGGAAACTGGACTCCCTGGAAAGCTTGGCCAGTCTACTTTGCAGATAAATTATCACCGGCCGCAGAAAAATTCATCCGACACCCGAAAACAAAAAAATCCAAAAACTGTCCGGAATGGAACTTTTGGGCCATCGTGTGGTGTGGGTTTGGCAATTTCTACAGGGCAACGTCGACGTCGATAAATTAGGAAACTGGACTCCCTGGAAAGCTTGGCCAGTCTACTTTGCAGATAAATTATCACCGGCCGCAGAAAAATTCATCCGACACCCGAAAACAGAAAAATCCAAAAACTGTCCGGAATGGAACTTCTGGGCCATCGTGTGGTGTGGGTTTGGAAATTTCTACAGGGCAACGTCGTCGTCGATAAATTAGGAAACTGGACTCCCTGGAAAGCTTGGCAAGTCTACTTTGCAGATAAATTATCACCGCCCGCAGAAAAATTCATCCGACACCCGAAAACAGAAAAATCCAAAAACTGTCCGGAATGGAACTTCTGGGCCATCGTGTGGTGTGGGTTTGGAAATTTCTACAGGGCAACGTCGACGTCGATAAATTAGGAAACTGGACTCCCTGGAAAGCTTGGCAAGTCTACTTTGCAGATAAATTATCACCGCCCGCAGAAAAATTCATCCGACACCCGAAAACAGAAAAATCCAAAAACTGTGCGGAATGGAACTTCTGGGCCATCGTGTGGTGTGGGTTTGGCAATTTCTACAGGGCAACGTCGACGTCGATAAATTAGGAAACTGGACTCCCTGGAAAGCTTGGCAAGTCTACTTTGCAGATAAATTATCACCGGCCGCAGAAAAATTCATCCGACACACGAAAACAGAAAAATCCAAAAACTGTCCGGAATGGAACTACTGGGCCATCAAGTGGTGTGGGTTTGGCAATTTCTACAGGGCAACGTCGACGTCGATAAATTAGGAAACTAGACTCCCTGGAAAGCTTGGCAAGTCTACTTTGCAGATAAATTATCACCGGCCGCAGAAAAATTCATCCGACACCCGAAAACAGAAAAATCCAAAAACTGTCCGGAATGGAACTTCTGGGCCATCGTGTGGTGTGGGTTTGGCAATTTGTACAGGGCAACGTCGACGTCGTTAAATTATGAAACTAGACTCCCTGGAAAGCTTGGCAAGTCTACTTTGCAGATAAATTATCACCGGCAGCAGAAAAATTCATCCGACACACGAAAACAGAAAAATCCAAAAACTGTCCGGAATGGAACTACTGGGCCATCAAGTGGTGTGGGTTTGGCAATTTCTACAGGGCAACGTCGACGTCGATAAATTATGAAACTAGACTCCCTAGAAAGCTTGGCAAGTCTACTTTACAGATAAATTATCACCGGCCGCAGAAAAATTCATCCGACACCCGAAAACAGAAAAATCCAAAAACTGTCCGGAATGGAACTTTTGGGCCATCGTGTGGTGTGGGTTTGGAAATTTCTACAGGGCAACGTCGACGTCGATAAATTATGAAACTGGACTCCCTGGAAACCTTGGCAAGTCTACTTTGCAGATAAATTATCACCGGCAGCAGAAAAATTCATCCGACACACGAAAACAGAAAAATCCAAAAACTGTCCGGAATAGAACTACTGGGCCATCGTGTGGTGTGGGTTTGGCAATTTGTACAGGGCAACGTCGACGTCGTTAAATTATGAAACTAGACTCCCTGGAAAGCTTGGCAAGTCTACTTTGCAGATAAATTATCACCGGCCGCAGAAAAATTCATCCGACACCCGAAAACAGAAAAATCCAAAAACTGTCCGGAATGGAACTTCTGGGCCATCGTGTGGTGTGGGTTTGGCAATTTGTACAGGGCAACGTCGACGTCGATAAATTATGAAACTGGACTCCCTGGAAACCTTGGCAAGTCTACTTTGCAGATAAATTATCACCGGCAGCAGAAAAATTCATCCGACACACGAAAACAGAAAAATCCAAAAACTGTCCGGAATAGAACTACTGGGCCATCGTGTGGTGTGGGTTTGGCAATTTGTACAGGGCAACGTCGACGTCGTTAAATTATGAAACTAGACTCCCTGGAAAGCTTGGCAAGTCTACTTTGCAGATAAATTATCACCGGCCGCAGAAAAATTCATCCGACACCCGAAAACAGAAAAATCCAAAAACTGTCCGGAATGGAACTTCTGGGCCATCGTGTGGTGTGGGTTTGGCAATTTGTACAGGGCAACGTCGACGTCGTTAAATTATGAAACTAGACTCCCTGGAAAGCTTGGCAAGTCTACTTTGTAGATAAATTATCACCGGCCGCAGAAAAATTCATCTGACGCCCGAAAACAGAAAAATCCAAAAACTGTCCGGAATGGAACTTCTGGGCCATCGTGTGGTGTGGGTTTGGAAATTTCTACAGGGCAACGTCGACGTCGATAAATTATGAAACTAGACTCCCTGGAAAGCTTGGCAAGTCTACTTTGCAGATAAATTATCACCGGCCGCAGAAAAATTCATCCGACACCGAAAACAGAAAAATCCAAAAACTGTCCGGAATGGAACTTTTGGGCCATCGTGTGGTGTGGGTTTGGCAATTTCTACAGGGCAACGCCGACGTCGATAAATTAGGAAACTGGACTCCCTGGAAAGCTTGGCAAGTCTACTTTGCAGATAAATTATCACCGCCCGCAGAAAAATTCATCCGACACCCGAAAACAGAAAAATCCAAAAACTGTGCGGAATGGAACTTCTGGGCCATCGTGTGGTGTGGGTTTGGCAATTTCTACAGGGCAACGTCGACGTCGATAAATTAGGAAACTGGACTCCCTGGAAAGCTTGGCAAGTCTACTTTGCAGATAAATTATCACCGGCCGCAGAAAAATTCATCCGACACCCCAAAACAGAAAAATCCAAAAACTGTCCGGAATAGAACTACTGGGCCATCAAGTGGTGTGGGTTTGGCAATTTGTACAGGGCAACGTCGACGTCGATAAATTATGAAACTAGACTCCCTGGAAAGCTTGGCAAGTCTACTTTGCAGATAAATTATCACCGCCCGCAGAAAAATTCATCCGACACCCGAAAACAGAAAAATCCAAAAACTGTGCGGAATGGAACTTCTGGGCCATCGTGTGGTGTGGGTTTGGCAATTTCTACAGGGCAACGTCGACGTCGTTAAATTAGGAAACTAGACTCCCTGGAAAGCTTGGCAAGTCTACTTTGCAGATAAATTATCACCGGCCGCAGAAAAATTCATCCGACACACGAAAACAGAAAAATCCAAAAACTGTCCGGAATGGAACTACTGGGCCATCAAGTGGTGTGGGTTTGGCAATTTCTACAGGGCAACGTCGACGTCGATAAATTAGGAAACTAGACTCCCTGGAAAGCTTGGCAAGTCTACTTTGCAGATAAATTATCACCGGCCGCAGAAAAATTCATCCGACACCCGAAAACAGAAAAATCCAAAAACTGTCCGGAATGGAACTTCTGGGCCATCGTGTGGTGTGGGTTTGGCAATTTGTACAGGGCAACGTCGACGTCGTTAAATTATGAAACTAGACTCCCTGGAAAGCTTGGCAAGTCTACTTTGCAGATAAATTATCACCGGCAGCAGAAAAATTCATCCGACACACGAAAACAGAAAAATCCAAAAACTGTCCGGAATGGAACTACTGGGCCATCAAGTGGTGTGGGTTTGGCAATTTCTACAGGGCAACGTCGACGTCGATAAATTATGAAACTAGACTCCCTAGAAAGCTTGGCAAGTCTACTTTACAGATAAATTATCACCGGCCGCAGAAAAATTCATCCGACACCCGAAAACAGAAAAATCCAAAAACTGTCCGGAATGGAACTTTTGGGCCATCGTGTGGTGTGGGTTTGGAAATTTCTACAGGGCAACGTCGACGTCGATAAATTATGAAACTGGACTCCCTGGAAACCTTGGCAAGTCTACTTTGCAGATAAATTATCACCGGCAGCAGAAAAATTCATCCGACACACGAAAACAGAAAAATCCAAAAACTGTCCGGAATAGAACTACTGGGCCATCGTGTGGTGTGGGTTTGGCAATTTGTACAGGGCAACGTCGACGTCGTTAAATTATGAAACTAGACTCCCTGGAAAGCTTGGCAAGTCTACTTTGCAGATAAATTATCACCGGCCGCAGAAAAATTCATCCGACACCCGAAAACAGAAAAATCCAAAAACTGTCCGGAATGGAACTTCTGGGCCATCGTGTGGTGTGGGTTTGGCAATTTCTACAGGGCAACGTCGACGTCGTTAAATTATGAAACTAGACTCCCTGGAAAGCTTGGCAAGTCTACTTTGTAGATAAATTATCACCGGCCGCAGAAAAATTCATCTGACGCCCGAAAACAGAAAAATCCAAAAACTGTCCGGAATGGAACTTCTGGGCCATCGTGTGGTGTGGGTTTGGAAATTTCTACAGGGCAACGTCGACGTCGATAAATTATGAAACTAGACTCCCTGGAAAGCTTGGCAAGTCTACTTTGCAGATAAATTATCACCGGCCGCAGAAAAATTCATCCGACACCGAAAACAGAAAAATCCAAAAACTGTCCGGAATGGAACTTTTGGGCCATCGTGTGGTGTGGGTTTGGCAATTTCTACAGGGCAACGCCGACGTCGATAAATTAGGAAACTGGACTCCCTGGAAACCTTGGCAAGTCTACTTTGCAGATAAATTATCACCGCCCGCAGAAAAATTCATCCGACACCCGAAAACAGAAAAATCCAAAAACTGTGCGGAATGGAACTTCTGGGCCACCGTGTGGTGTGGGTTTGGCAATTTCTACAGGGCAACGTCGACGTAGATAAATTAGGAAACTGGACTCCCTGGAAAGCTTGGCAAGTCTACTTTGCAGATAAATTATCACCGGCCGCAGAAAAATTCATCTGACACCCGAAAACAGAAAAATCCAAAAACTGTCCGGAATGGAACTTCTGGGCCATCGTGTGGTGTGGGTTTGGAAATTTCTACAGGGCAACGTCGACGTCGATAAATTAGGAAACTGGACTCCCTGGAAAGCTTGGCAAGTCTACTTTGCAGATAAATTATCACCGGCCGCAGAAAAATTCATCCGACACCCAAAAACAGAAAAATCCAAAAACTGTCCGGAATGGAACTTTTGGGCCATCGTGTGGTGTGGGTTTGGAAATTTCTACAGGGCAACGTCGACGTCGATAAATTACGAAACTGGACTCCCTGGAAACCTTGGCAAGTCTACTTTGCAGATAAATTATCACCGGCCGCAGAAAAATTCATCCGACACACGAAAACAGAAAAATCCAAAAACTGTCCGGAATGGAACTACTGGGCCATCAAGTGGTGTGGGTTTGGCAATTTCTACAGGGCAACGTCGACGTCGATAAATTATGAAACTAGACTCCCTGGAAAGCTTGGCAAGTCTACTTTGCAGATAAATTATCACCGCCCGCAGAAAAATTCATCCGACACCCGAAAACAGAAAAATCCAAAAGCTGTGCGGAATGGAACTTCTGGGCCATCGTGTGGTGTGGGTTTGGCAATTTCTACAGGGCAACGTCGACGTCGATAAATTAGGAAACTGGACTCCCTGGAAAGCTTGGCAAGTCTACTTTGCAGATAAATTATCACCGGCCGCAGAAAAATTCATCTGACACCCGAAAACAGAAAAATCCAAAAACTGTCAGGAATGGAACTTCTGGGCCATCGTGTGGTGTGGGTTTGGCAATTTCTACAGGGCAACGTCGACGTCGATAAATTAGGAAACTGGACTCCCTGGAAAGCTTGGCAAGTCTACTTTGCAGATAAATTATCACCGGCCGCAGAAAAATTCATCTGACACCCGAAAACAGAAAAACCCCAAAACTGTCCGAAATGGAACTTTTGGGCCATCGTGTGGTGTGGGTTTGGAAATTTCTACAGGGCAATGTCGACGTCAATAAATTACGAAACTAGACTCCCTGGAAACCTTGGCAAGTCTACTTTGCAGATAAATTATCACCGGCCGCAGAAAAATTCATCCGACACCCGAAAACAGAAAAACCCCAAAACTGTCCGAAATGGAACTTTTAGGCCATCGTGTGGTGTGGGTTTGGAAATTTCTACAGGGCAACGTCGACGTCGATAAATTAGGAAACTGGACTCCCTGGAAAGCTTGGCAAGTCTACTTTGCAGATAAATTATCACCGGCCGCAGAAAAATTCATCCGACACCCCAAAACAGAAAAATCCAAAAACTGTCCGGAATGGAACTTGTGGGCCATCGTGTGGTGTGGGTTTGGAAATTTCTACAGGGCAACGTCGACGTCGATAAATTACGAAACTGGACTCCCTGGAAACCTTGGCAAGTCTACTTTGCAGATAAATTATCACCGCCCGCAGAAAAATTCATCCGACACCCGAAAACAGAAAAATCCAAAAACTGTGCGGAATGGAACTTCTGGGCCATCGTGTGGTGTGGGTTTGGCAATTTCTACAGGGCAACGTCGACGTCGATAAATTAGGAAACTGGACTCCCTGGAAAGCTTGGCAAGTCTACTTTGCAGATAAATTATCACCGGCCGCAGAAAAATTCATCCGACACCCCAAAACAGAAAAATCCAAAAACTGTCCGGAATAGAACTACTGGGCCATCAAGTGGTGTGGGTTTGGCAATTTCTACAGGGCAACGTCGACGTCGATAAATTATGAAACTAGACTCCCTGGAAAGCTTGGCAAGTCTACTTTGCAGATAAATTATCACCGCCCGCAGAAAAATTCATCCGACACCCGAAAACAAAAAAATCCAAAAACTGTCCGGAATGGAACTTCTGGGCCATCGTGTGGTGTGGGTTTGGCAATTTCTACAGGGCAACGTCGACGTCGATAAATTAGGAAACTGGACTCCCTGGAAAGCTTGGCAAGTCTACTTTGCAGATAAATTATCACCGGCCGCAGAAAAATTCATCTGACACCCGAAAACAGAAAAACCCCAAAACTGTCCGAAATGGAACTTTTGGGCCATCGTGTGGTGTGGGTTTGGAAATTTCTACAGGGCAATGTCGACGTCAATAAATTACGAAACTAGACTCCCTGGAAACCTTGGCAAGTCTACTTTGCAGATAAATTATCACCGGCCGCAGAAAAATTCATCCGACACCCGAAAACAGAAAAACCCCAAAACTGTCCGAAATGGAACTTTTAGGCCATCGTGTGGTGTGGGTTTGGAAATTTCTACAGGGCAACGTCGACGTCGATAAATTATGAAACTAGACTCCCTGGAAACCTTGGCAAGTCTACTTTGCAGATAAATTATCACCGGCCGCAGAAAAATTCATCCGACACCCGAAAACAGAAAAATCAAAAAACTGTCCGGAATGGAACTTCTGGGCCATCGTGTGGTGTGGGTTTGGCAATTTGTACAGGGCAACGTCGACGTCGATAAATTAGGAAACTGGACTCCCTGGAAAGCTTGGCCAGTCTACTTTGCAGATAAATTATCACCGGCCGCAGAAAAATTCATCCGACACCCGAAAACAAAAAAATCCAAAAACTGTCCGGAATGGAACTTTTGGGCCATCGTGTGGTGTGGGTTTGGCAATTTCTACAGGGCAACGTCGACGTCGATAAATTAGGAAACTGGACTCCCTGGAAAGCTTGGCCAGTCTACTTTGCAGATAAATTATCACCGGCCGCAGAAAAATTCATCCGACACCCGAAAACAGAAAAATCCAAAAACTGTCCGGAATGGAACTTCTGGGCCATCGTGTGGTGTGGGTTTGGAAATTTCTACAGGGCAACGTCGTCGTCGATAAATTAGGAAACTGGACTCCCTGGAAAGCTTGGCAAGTCTACTTTGCAGATAAATTATCACCGCCCGCAGAAAAATTCATCCGACACCCGAAAACAGAAAAATCCAAAAACTGTCCGGAATGGAACTTCTGGGCCATCGTGTGGTGTGGGTTTGGAAATTTCTACAGGGCAACGTCGACGTCGATAAATTAGGAAACTGGACTCCCTGGAAAGCTTGGCAAGTCTACTTTGCAGATAAATTATCACCGCCCGCAGAAAAATTCATCCGACACCCGAAAACAGAAAAATCCAAAAACTGTGCGGAATGGAACTTCTGGGCCATCGTGTGGTGTGGGTTTGGCAATTTCTACAGGGCAACGTCGACGTCGATAAATTAGGAAACTGGACTCCCTGGAAAGCTTGGCAAGTCTACTTTGCAGATAAATTATCACCGGCCGCAGAAAAATTCATCCGACACACGAAAACAGAAAAATCCAAAAACTGTCCGGAATGGAACTACTGGGCCATCAAGTGGTGTGGGTTTGGCAATTTCTACAGGGCAACGTCGACGTCGATAAATTAGGAAACTAGACTCCCTGGAAAGCTTGGCAAGTCTACTTTGCAGATAAATTATCACCGGCCGCAGAAAAATTCATCCGACACCCGAAAACAGAAAAATCCAAAAACTGTCCGGAATGGAACTTCTGGGCCATCGTGTGGTGTGGGTTTGGCAATTTGTACAGGGCAACGTCGACGTCGTTAAATTATGAAACTAGACTCCCTGGAAAGCTTGGCAAGTCTACTTTGCAGATAAATTATCACCGGCAGCAGAAAAATTCATCCGACACACGAAAACAGAAAAATCCAAAAACTGTCCGGAATGGAACTACTGGGCCATCAAGTGGTGTGGGTTTGGCAATTTCTACAGGGCAACGTCGACGTCGATAAATTATGAAACTAGACTCCCTAGAAAGCTTGGCAAGTCTACTTTACAGATAAATTATCACCGGCCGCAGAAAAATTCATCCGACACCCGAAAACAGAAAAATCCAAAAACTGTCCGGAATGGAACTTTTGGGCCATCGTGTGGTGTGGGTTTGGAAATTTCTACAGGGCAACGTCGACGTCGATAAATTATGAAACTGGACTCCCTGGAAACCTTGGCAAGTCTACTTTGCAGATAAATTATCACCGGCAGCAGAAAAATTCATCCGACACACGAAAACAGAAAAATCCAAAAACTGTCCGGAATAGAACTACTGGGCCATCGTGTGGTGTGGGTTTGGCAATTTGTACAGGGCAACGTCGACGTCGTTAAATTATGAAACTAGACTCCCTGGAAAGCTTGGCAAGTCTACTTTGCAGATAAATTATCACCGGCCGCAGAAAAATTCATCCGACACCCGAAAACAGAAAAATCCAAAAACTGTCCGGAATGGAACTTCTGGGCCATCGTGTGGTGTGGGTTTGGCAATTTGTACAGGGCAACGTCGACGTCGTTAAATTATGAAACTAGACTCCCTGGAAAGCTTGGCAAGTCTACTTTGTAGATAAATTATCACCGGCCGCAGAAAAATTCATCTGACGCCCGAAAACAGAAAAATCCAAAAACTGTCCGGAATGGAACTTCTGGGCCATCGTGTGGTGTGGGTTTGGAAATTTCTACAGGGCAACGTCGACGTCGATAAATTATGAAACTAGACTCCCTGGAAAGCTTGGCAAGTCTACTTTGCAGATAAATTATCACCGGCCGCAGAAAAATTCATCCGACACCGAAAACAGAAAAATCCAAAAACTGTCCGGAATGGAACTTTTGGGCCATCGTGTGGTGTGGGTTTGGCAATTTCTACAGGGCAACGCCGACGTCGATAAATTAGGAAACTGGACTCCCTGGAAAGCTTGGCAAGTCTACTTTGCAGATAAATTATCACCGCCCGCAGAAAAATTCATCCGACACCCGAAAACAGAAAAATCCAAAAACTGTGCGGAATGGAACTTCTGGGCCATCGTGTGGTGTGGGTTTGGCAATTTCTACAGGGCAACGTCGACGTCGATAAATTAGGAAACTGGACTCCCTGGAAAGCTTGGCAAGTCTACTTTGCAGATAAATTATCACCGGCCGCAGAAAAATTCATCCGACACCCCAAAACAGAAAAATCCAAAAACTGTCCGGAATAGAACTACTGGGCCATCAAGTGGTGTGGGTTTGGCAATTTGTACAGGGCAACGTCGACGTCGTTAAATTATGAAACTAGACTCCCTGGAAAGCTTGGCAAGTCTACTTTGCAGATAAATTATCACCGCCCGCAGAAAAATTCATCCGACACCCGAAAACAGAAAAATCCAAAAACTGTGCGGAATGGAACTTCTGGGCCATCGTGTGGTGTGGGTTTGGCAATTTCTACAGGGCAACGTCGACGTCGATAAATTAGGAAACTGGACTCCCTGGAAAGCTTGGCAAGTCTACTTTGCAGATAAATTATCACCGGCCGCAGAAAAATTCATCCGACACACGAAAACAGAAAAATCCAAAAACTGTCCGGAATGGAACTACTGGGCCATCAAGTGGTGTGGGTTTGGCAATTTCTACAGGGCAACGTCGACGTCGATAAATTAGGAAACTAGACTCCCTGGAAAGCTTGGCAAGTCTACTTTGCAGATAAATTATCACCGGCCGCAGAAAAATTCATCCGACACCCGAAAACAGAAAAATCCAAAAACTGTCCGGAATGGAACTTCTGGGCCATCGTGTGGTGTGGGTTTGGCAATTTGTACAGGGCAACGTCGACGTCGTTAAATTATGAAACTAGACTCCCTGGAAAGCTTGGCAAGTCTACTTTGCAGATAAATTATCACCGGCAGCAGAAAAATTCATCCGACACACGAAAACAGAAAAATCCAAAAACTGTCCGGAATGGAACTACTGGGCCATCAAGTGGTGTGGGTTTGGCAATTTCTACAGGGCAACGTCGACGTCGATAAATTATGAAACTAGACTCCCTAGAAAGCTTGGCAAGTCTACTTTACAGATAAATTATCACCGGCCGCAGAAAAATTCATCCGACACCCGAAAACAGAAAAATCCAAAAACTGTCCGGAATGGAACTTTTGGGCCATCGTGTGGTGTGGGTTTGGAAATTTCTACAGGGCAACGTCGACGTCGATAAATTATGAAACTGGACTCCCTGGAAACCTTGGCAAGTCTACTTTGCAGATAAATTATCACCGGCAGCAGAAAAATTCATCCGACACACGAAAACAGAAAAATCCAAAAACTGTCCGGAATAGAACTACTGGGCCATCGTGTGGTGTGGGTTTGGCAATTTGTACAGGGCAACGTCGACGTCGTTAAATTATGAAACTAGACTCCCTGGAAAGCTTGGCAAGTCTACTTTGCAGATAAATTATCACCGGCCGCAGAAAAATTCATCCGACACCCGAAAACAGAAAAATCCAAAAACTGTCCGGAATGGAACTTCTGGGCCATCGTGTGGTGTGGGTTTGGCAATTTCTACAGGGCAACGTCGACGTCGTTAAATTATGAAACTAGACTCCCTGGAAAGCTTGGCAAGTCTACTTTGTAGATAAATTATCACCGGCCGCAGAAAAATTCATCTGACGCCCGAAAACAGAAAAATCCAAAAACTGTCCGGAATGGAACTTCTGGGCCATCGTGTGGTGTGGGTTTGGAAATTTCTACAGGGCAACGTCGACGTCGATAAATTATGAAACTAGACTCCCTGGAAAGCTTGGCAAGTCTACTTTGCAGATAAATTATCACCGGCCGCAGAAAAATTCATCCGACACCGAAAACAGAAAAATCCAAAAACTGTCCGGAATGGAACTTTTGGGCCATCGTGTGGTGTGGGTTTGGCAATTTCTACAGGGCAACGCCGACGTCGATAAATTAGGAAACTGGACTCCCTGGAAACCTTGGCAAGTCTACTTTGCAGATAAATTATCACCGCCCGCAGAAAAATTCATCCGACACCCGAAAACAGAAAAATCCAAAAACTGTGCGGAATGGAACTTCTGGGCCACCGTGTGGTGTGGGTTTGGCAATTTCTACAGGGCAACGTCGACGTAGATAAATTAGGAAACTGGACTCCCTGGAAAGCTTGGCAAGTCTACTTTGCAGATAAATTATCACCGGCCGCAGAAAAATTCATCTGACACCCGAAAACAGAAAAATCCAAAAACTGTCCGGAATGGAACTTCTGGGCCATCGTGTGGTGTGGGTTTGGAAATTTCTACAGGGCAACGTCGACGTCGATAAATTAGGAAACTGGACTCCCTGGAAAGCTTGGCAAGTCTACTTTGCAGATAAATTATCACCGGCCGCAGAAAAATTCATCCGACACCCAAAAACAGAAAAATCCAAAAACTGTCCGGAATGGAACTTTTGGGCCATCGT
The DNA here is from genome assembly GCA_037074615.1 of Leucaena leucocephala. Taxonomy (NCBI): domain Eukaryota; kingdom Viridiplantae; phylum Streptophyta; class Magnoliopsida; order Fabales; family Fabaceae; genus Leucaena; species Leucaena leucocephala. Next base: position 518,380 of record CM073525.1, read on the forward strand.
GTGGTGTGGGTTTGGAAATTTCTACAGGGCAACGTCGACGTCGATAAATTACGAAACTGGACTCCCTGGAAACCTTGGCAAGTCTACTTTGCAGATAAATTATCACCGGCCGCAGAAAAATTCATCCGACACACGAAAACAGAAAAATCCAAAAACTGTCCGGAATGGAACTACTGGGCCATCAAGTGGTGTGGGTTTGGCAATTTCTACAGGGCAACGTCGACGTCGATAAATTATGAAACTAGACTCCCTGGAAAGCTTGGCAAGTCTACTTTGCAGATAAATTATCACCGCCCGCAGAAAAATTCATCCGACACCCGAAAACAGAAAAATCCAAAAGCTGTGCGGAATGGAACTTCTGGGCCATCGTGTGGTGTGGGTTTGGCAATTTCTACAGGGCAACGTCGACGTCGATAAATTAGGAAACTGGACTCCCTGGAAAGCTTGGCAAGTCTACTTTGCAGATAAATTATCACCGGCCGCAGAAAAATTCATCTGACACCCGAAAACAGAAAAATCCAAAAACTGTCAGGAATGGAACTTCTGGGCCATCGTGTGGTGTGGGTTTGGCAATTTCTACAGGGCAACGTCGACGTCGATAAATTAGGAAACTGGACTCCCTGGAAAGCTTGGCAAGTCTACTTTGCAGATAAATTATCACCGGCCGCAGAAAAATTCATCTGACACCCGAAAACAGAAAAACCCCAAAACTGTCCGAAATGGAACTTTTGGGCCATCGTGTGGTGTGGGTTTGGAAATTTCTACAGGGCAATGTCGACGTCAATAAATTACGAAACTAGACTCCCTGGAAACCTTGGCAAGTCTACTTTGCAGATAAATTATCACCGGCCGCAGAAAAATTCATCCGACACCCGAAAACAGAAAAACCCCAAAACTGTCCGAAATGGAACTTTTAGGCCATCGTGTGGTGTGGGTTTGGAAATTTCTACAGGGCAACGTCGACGTCGATAAATTAGGAAACTGGACTCCCTGGAAAGCTTGGCAAGTCTACTTTGCAGATAAATTATCACCGGCCGCAGAAAAATTCATCCGACACCCCAAAACAGAAAAATCCAAAAACTGTCCGGAATGGAACTTGTGGGCCATCGTGTGGTGTGGGTTTGGAAATTTCTACAGGGCAACGTCGACGTCGATAAATTACGAAACTGGACTCCCTGGAAACCTTGGCAAGTCTACTTTGCAGATAAATTATCACCGCCCGCAGAAAAATTCATCCGACACCCGAAAACAGAAAAATCCAAAAACTGTGCGGAATGGAACTTCTGGGCCATCGTGTGGTGTGGGTTTGGCAATTTCTACAGGGCAACGTCGACGTCGATAAATTAGGAAACTGGACTCCCTGGAAAGCTTGGCAAGTCTACTTTGCAGATAAATTATCACCGGCCGCAGAAAAATTCATCCGACACCCCAAAACAGAAAAATCCAAAAACTGTCCGGAATAGAACTACTGGGCCATCAAGTGGTGTGGGTTTGGCAATTTCTACAGGGCAACGTCGACGTCGATAAATTATGAAACTAGACTCCCTGGAAAGCTTGGCAAGTCTACTTTGCAGATAAATTATCACCGCCCGCAGAAAAATTCATCCGACACCCGAAAACAAAAAAATCCAAAAACTGTCCGGAATGGAACTTTTGGGCCATCGTGTGGTGTGGGTTTGGCAATTTCTACAGGGCAACGTCGACGTCGATAAATTAGGAAACTGGACTCCCTGGAAAGCTTGGCCAGTCTACTTTGCAGATAAATTATCACCGGCCGCAGAAAAATTCATCCGACACCCGAAAACAGAAAAATCCAAAAACTGTCCGGAATGGAACTTCTGGGCCATCGTGTGGTGTGGGTTTGGAAATTTCTACAGGGCAACGTCGTCGTCGATAAATTAGGAAACTGGACTCCCTGGAAAGCTTGGCAAGTCTACTTTGCAGATAAATTATCACCGCCCGCAGAAAAATTCATCCGACACCCGAAAACAGAAAAATCCAAAAACTGTCCGGAATGGAACTTCTGGGCCATCGTGTGGTGTGGGTTTGGAAATTTCTACAGGGCAACGTCGACGTCGATAAATTAGGAAACTGGACTCCCTGGAAAGCTTGGCAAGTCTACTTTGCAGATAAATTATCACCGCCCGCAGAAAAATTCATCCGACACACGAAAACAGAAAAATCCAAAAACTGTCCGGAATAGAACTACTGGGCCATCGTGTGGTGTGGGTTTGGAAATTTCTACAGGGCAACGTCGACGTCGATAAATTACGAAACTGGACTCCCTGGAAACCTTGGCAAGTCTACTTTGCAGATAAATTATCACCGGCCGCAGAAAAATTCATCCGACACACGAAAACAGAAAAATCCAAAAACTGTCCGGAATGGAACTACTGGGCCATCAAGTGGTGTGGGTTTGGCAATTTCTACAGGGCAACGTCGACGTCGATAAATTATGAAACTAGACTCCCTGGAAAGCTTGGCAAGTCTACTTTGCAGATAAATTATCACCGGCCGCAGAAAAATTCATCCGACACACGAAAACAGAAAAATCCAAAAACTGTCCGGAATGGAACTACTGGGCCATCAAGTGGTGTGGGTTTGGCAATTTCTACAGGGCAACGTCGACGTCGATAAATTATGAAACTAGACTCCCTGGAAAGCTTGGCAAGTCTACTTTGCAGATAAATTATCACCGGCCGCAGAAAAATTCATCCGACACCCGAAAACAGAAAAATCCAAAAACTGTCCGGAATGGAACTTCTGGGCCATCGTGTGGTGTGGGTTTGGCAATTTGTACAGGGCAACGTCGACGTCGTTAAATTATGAAACTAGACTCCCTGGAAAGCTTGGCAAGTCTACTTTGCAGATAAATTATCACCGGCAGCAGAAAAATTCATCCGACACACGAAAACAGAAAAATCCAAAAACTGTCCGGAATGGAACTACTGGGCCATCAAGTGGTGTGGGTTTGGCAATTTCTACAGGGCAACGTCGACGTCGATAAATTATGAAACTAGACTCCCTGGAAAGCTTGGCAAGTCTACTTTGCAGATAAATTATCACCGGCCGCAGAAAAATTCATCCGACACCCGAAAACAGAAAAATCCAAAAACTGTCCGGAATGGAACTTTTGGGCCATCGTGTGGTGTGGGTTTGGAAATTTCTACAGGGCAACGTCGACGTCGATAAATTATGAAACTGGACTCCCTGGAAAACTTGGCAAGTCTACTTTGCAGATAAATTATCACCGGCAGCAGAAAAATTCATCCGACACACGAAAACAGAAAAATCCAAAAACTGTCCGGAATAGAACTACTGGGCCATCGTGTGGTGTGGGTTTGGCAATTTGTACAGGGCAACGTCGACGTCGTTAAATTATGAAACTAGACTCCCTGGAAAGCTTGGCAAGTCTACTTTGCAGATAAATTATCACCGGCCGCAGAAAAATTCATCCGACACCCGAAAACAGAAAAATCCAAAAACTGTCCGGAATGGAACTTCTGGGCCATCGTGTGGTGTGGGTTTGGCAATTTGTACAGGGCAACGTCGACGTCGTTAAATTATGAAACTAGACTCCCTGGAAAGCTTGGCAAGTCTACTTTGTAGATAAATTATCACCGGCCGCAGAAAAATTCATCTGACGCCCGAAAACAGAAAAATCCAAAAACTGTCCGGAATGGAACTTCTGGGCCATCGTGTGGTGTGGGTTTGGAAATTTCTACAGGGCAACGTCGACGTCGATAAATTATGAAACTAGACTCCCTGGAAAGCTTGGCAAGTCTACTTTGCAGATAAATTATCACCGCCCGCAGAAAAATTCATCCGACACCCGAAAACAGAAAAATCCAAAAACTGTGCGGAATGGAACTTCTGGGCCACCGTGTGGTGTGGGTTTGGCAATTTCTACAGGGCAACGTCGACGTAGATAAATTAGGAAACTGGACTCCCTGGAAAGCTTGGCAAGTCTACTTTGCAGATAAATTATCACCGGCCGCAGAAAAATTCATCTGACACCCGAAAACAGAAAAATCCAAAAACTGTCCGGAATGGAACTTCTGGGCCATCGTGTGGTGTGGGTTTGGAAATTTCTACAGGGCAACGTCGACGTCGATAAATTAGGAAACTGGACTCCCTGGAAAGCTTGGCAAGTCTACTTTGCAGATAAATTATCACCGGCCGCAGAAAAATTCATCCGACACCCAAAAACAGAAAAATCCAAAAACTGTCCGGAATGGAACTTTTGGGCCATCGTGTGGTGTGGGTTTGGAAATTTCTACAGGGCAACGTCGACGTCGATAAATTACGAAACTGGACTCCCTGGAAACCTTGGCAAGTCTACTTTGCAGATAAATTATCACCGGCCGCAGAAAAATTCATCCGACACACGAAAACAGAAAAATCCAAAAACTGTCCGGAATGGAACTACTGGGCCATCAAGTGGTGTGGGTTTGGCAATTTCTACAGGGCAACGTCGACGTCGATAAATTATGAAACTAGACTCCCTGGAAAGCTTGGCAAGTCTACTTTGCAGATAAATTATCACCGCCCGCAGAAAAATTCATCCGACACCCGAAAACAGAAAAATCCAAAAGCTGTGCGGAATGGAACTTCTGGGCCATCGTGTGGTGTGGGTTTGGCAATTTCTACAGGGCAACGTCGACGTCGATAAATTACGAAACTGGACTCCCTGGAAACCTTGGCAAGTCTACTTTGCAGATAAATTATCACCGGCCGCAGAAAAATTCATCTGACACCCGAAAACAGAAAAATCCAAAAACTGTCAGGAATGGAACTTCTGGGCCATCGTGTGGTGTGGGTTTGGCAATTTCTACAGGGCAACGTCGACGTCGATAAATTAGGAAACTGGACTCCCTGGAAACCTTGGCAAGTCTACTTTGCAGATAAATTATCACCGGCCGCAGAAAAATTCATCCGACACCCGAAAACAGAAAAACCCCAAAACTGTCCGAAATGGAACTTTTAGGCCATCGTGTGGTGTGGGTTTGGAAATTTCTACAGGGCAACGTCGACGTCGATAAATTAGGAAACTGGACTCCCTGGAAAGCTTGGCAAGTCTACTTTGCAGATAAATTATCACCGGCCGCAGAAAAATTCATCCGACACCCGAAAACAGAAAAACCCCAAAACTGTCCGAAATGGAACTTTTAGGCCATCGTGTGGTGTGGGTTTGGAAATTTCTACAGGGCAACGTCGACGTCGATAAATTAGGAAACTGGACTCCCTGGAAAGCTTGGCAAGTCTACTTTGCAGATAAATTATCACCGGCCGCAGAAAAATTCATCCGACACCCCAAAACAGAAAAATCCAAAAACTGTCCGGAATGGAACTTGTGGGCCATCGTGTGGTGTGGGTTTGGAAATTTCTACAGGGCAACGTCGACGTCGATAAATTACGAAACTGGACTCCCTGGAAACCTTGGCAAGTCTACTTTGCAGATAAATTATCACCGCCCGCAGAAAAATTCATCCGACACCCGAAAACAGAAAAATCCAAAAACTGTGCGGAATGGAACTTCTGGGCCATCGTGTGGTGTGGGTTTGGCAATTTCTACAGGGCAACGTCGACGTCGATAAATTAGGAAACTGGACTCCCTGGAAAGCTTGGCAAGTCTACTTTGCAGATAAATTATCACCGGCCGCAGAAAAATTCATCCGACACCCCAAAACAGAAAAATCCAAAAACTGTCCGGAATAGAACTACTGGGCCATCAAGTGGTGTGGGTTTGGCAATTTCTACAGGGCAACGTCGACGTCGATAAATTATGAAACTAGACTCCCTGGAAAGCTTGGCAAGTCTACTTTGCAGATAAATTATCACCGCCCGCAGAAAAATTCATCCGACACCCGAAAACAAAAAAATCCAAAAACTGTCCGGAATGGAACTTTTGGGCCATCGTGTGGTGTGGGTTTGGCAATTTCTACAGGGCAACGTCGACGTCGATAAATTAGGAAACTGGACTCCCTGGAAAGCTTGGCCAGTCTACTTTGCAGATAAATTATCACCGGCCGCAGAAAAATTCATCCGACACCCGAAAACAGAAAAATCCAAAAACTGTCCGGAATGGAACTTCTGGGCCATCGTGTGGTGTGGGTTTGGAAATTTCTACAGGGCAACGTCGTCGTCGATAAATTAGGAAACTGGACTCCCTGGAAAGCTTGGCAAGTCTACTTTGCAGATAAATTATCACCGCCCGCAGAAAAATTCATCCGACACCCGAAAACAGAAAAATCCAAAAACTGTGCGGAATGGAACTTCTGGGCCATCGTGTGGTGTGGGTTTGGAAATTTCTACAGGGCAACGTCGACGTCGATAAATTAGGAAACTGGACTCCCTGGAAAGCTTGGCAAGTCTACTTTGCAGATAAATTATCACCGCCCGCAGAAAAATTCATCCGACACCCGAAAACAGAAAAATCCAAAAACTGTCCGGAATGGAACTTCTGGGCCATCGTGTGGTGTGGGTTTGGAAATTTCTACAGGGCAACGTCGACGTCGATAAATTAGGAAACTGGACTCCCTGGAAAGCTTGGCAAGTCTACTTTGCAGATAAATTATCACCGCCCGCAGAAAAATTCATCCGACACACGAAAACAGAAAAATCCAAAAACTGTCCGGAATAGAACTACTGGGCCATCGTGTGGTGTGGGTTTGGAAATTTCTACAGGGCAACGTCGACGTCGATAAATTATGAAACTAGACTCCCTGGAAAGCTTGGCAAGTCTACTTTGCAGATAAATTATCACCGCCCGCAGAAAAATTCATCCGACACCCGAAAACAAAAAAATCCAAAAACTGTCCGGAATGGAACTTTTGGGCCATCGTGTGGTGTGGGTTTGGCAATTTCTACAGGGCAACGTCGACGTCGATAAATTAGGAAACTGGACTCCCTGGAAAGCTTGGCCAGTCTACTTTGCAGATAAATTATCACCGGCCGCAGAAAAATTCATCCGACACCCGAAAACAGAAAAATCCAAAAACTGTCCGGAATGGAACTTCTGGGCCATCGTGTGGTGTGGGTTTGGAAATTTCTACAGGGCAACGTCGTCGTCGATAAATTAGGAAACTGGACTCCCTGGAAAGCTTGGCAAGTCTACTTTGCAGATAAATTATCACCGCCCGCAGAAAAATTCATCCGACACCCGAAAACAGAAAAATCCAAAAACTGTCCGGAATGGAACTTCTGGGCCATCGTGTGGTGTGGGTTTGGAAATTTCTACAGGGCAACGTCGACGTCGATAAATTAGGAAACTGGACTCCCTGGAAAGCTTGGCAAGTCTACTTTGCAGATAAATTATCACCGCCCGCAGAAAAATTCATCCGACACACGAAAACAGAAAAATCCAAAAACTGTCCGGAATAGAACTACTGGGCCATCGTGTGGTGTGGGTTTGGAAATTTCTACAGGGCAACGTCGACGTCGATAAATTACGAAACTGGACTCCCTGGAAACCTTGGCAAGTCTACTTTGCAGATAAATTATCACCGGCCGCAGAAAAATTCATCCGACACACGAAAACAGAAAAATCCAAAAACTGTCCGGAATGGAACTACTGGGCCATCAAGTGGTGTGGGTTTGGCAATTTCTACAGGGCAACGTCGACGTCGATAAATTATGAAACTAGACTCCCTGGAAAGCTTGGCAAGTCTACTTTGCAGATAAATTATCACCGGCCGCAGAAAAATTCATCCGACACACGAAAACAGAAAAATCCAAAAACTGTCCGGAATGGAACTACTGGGCCATCAAGTGGTGTGGGTTTGGCAATTTCTACAGGGCAACGTCGACGTCGATAAATTATGAAACTAGACTCCCTGGAAAGCTTGGCAAGTCTACTTTGCAGATAAATTATCACCGGCCGCAGAAAAATTCATCCGACACCCGAAAACAGAAAAATCCAAAAACTGTCCGGAATGGAACTTCTGGGCCATCGTGTGGTGTGGGTTTGGCAATTTGTACAGGGCAACGTCGACGTCGTTAAATTATGAAACTAGACTCCCTGGAAAGCTTGGCAAGTCTACTTTGCAGATAAATTATCACCGGCAGCAGAAAAATTCATACGACACACGAAAACAGAAAAATCCAAAAACTGTCCGGAATGGAACTACTGGGCCATCAAGTGGTGTGGGTTTGGCAATTTCTACAGGGCAACGTCGACGTCGATAAATTATGAAACTAGACTCCCTGGAAAGCTTGGCAAGTCTACTTTGCAGATAAATTATCACCGGCCGCAGAAAAATTCATCCGACACCCGAAAACAGAAAAATCCAAAAACTGTCCGGAATGGAACTTTTGGGCCATCGTGTGGTGTGGGTTTGGAAATTTCTACAGGGCAACGTCGACGTCGATAAATTATGAAACTGGACTCCCTGGAAAACTTGGCAAGTCTACTTTGCAGATAAATTATCACCGGCAGCAGAAAAATTCATCCGACACACGAAAACAGAAAAATCCAAAAACTGTCCGGAATAGAACTACTGGGCCATCGTGTGGTGTGGGTTTGGCAATTTGTACAGGGCAACGTCGACGTCGTTAAATTATGAAACTAGACTCCCTGGAAAGCTTGGCAAGTCTACTTTGCAGATAAATTATCACCGGCCGCAGAAAAATTCATCCGACACCCGAAAACAGAAAAATCCAAAAACTGTCCGGAATGGAACTTCTGGGCCATCGTGTGGTGTGGGTTTGGCAATTTGTACAGGGCAACGTCGACGTCGTTAAATTATGAAACTAGACTCCCTGGAAAGCTTGGCAAGTCTACTTTGTAGATAAATTATCACCGGCCGCAGAAAAATTCATCTGACGCCCGAAAACAGAAAAATCCAAAAACTGTCCGGAATGGAACTTCTGGGCCATCGTGTGGTGTGGGTTTGGAAATTTCTACAGGGCAACGTCGACGTCGATAAATTATGAAACTAGACTCCCTGGAAAGCTTGGCAAGTCTACTTTGCAGATAAATTATCACCGCCCGCAGAAAAATTCATCCGACACCCGAAAACAGAAAAATCCAAAAACTGTGCGGAATGGAACTTCTGGGCCACCGTGTGGTGTGGGTTTGGCAATTTCTACAGGGCAACGTCGACGTAGATAAATTAGGAAACTGGACTCCCTGGAAAGCTTGGCAAGTCTACTTTGCAGATAAATTATCACCGGCCGCAGAAAAATTCATCTGACACCCGAAAACAGAAAAATCCAAAAACTGTCCGGAATGGAACTTCTGGGCCATCGTGTGGTGTGGGTTTGGAAATTTCTACAGGGCAACGTCGACGTCGATAAATTAGGAAACTGGACTCCCTGGAAAGCTTGGCAAGTCTACTTTGCAGATAAATTATCACCGGCCGCAGAAAAATTCATCCGACACCCAAAAACAGAAAAATCCAAAAACTGTCCGGAATGGAACTTTTGGGCCATCGTGTGGTGTGGGTTTGGAAATTTCTACAGGGCAACGTCGACGTCGATAAATTACGAAACTGGACTCCCTGGAAACCTTGGCAAGTCTACTTTGCAGATAAATTATCACCGGCCGCAGAAAAATTCATCCGACACACGAAAACAGAAAAATCCAAAAACTGTCCGGAATGGAACTACTGGGCCATCAAGTGGTGTGGGTTTGGCAATTTCTACAGGGCAACGTCGACGTCGATAAATTATGAAACTAGACTCCCTGGAAAGCTTGGCAAGTCTACTTTGCAGATAAATTATCACCGCCCGCAGAAAAATTCATCCGACACCCGAAAACAGAAAAATCCAAAAGCTGTGCGGAATGGAACTTCTGGGCCATCGTGTGGTGTGGGTTTGGCAATTTCTACAGGGCAACGTCGACGTCGATAAATTACGAAACTGGACTCCCTGGAAACCTTGGCAAGTCTACTTTGCAGATAAATTATCACCGGCCGCAGAAAAATTCATCTGACACCCGAAAACAGAAAAATCCAAAAACTGTCAGGAATGGAACTTCTGGGCCATCGTGTGGTGTGGGTTTGGCAATTTCTACAGGGCAACGTCGACGTCGATAAATTAGGAAACTGGACTCCCTGGAAAGCTTGGCAAGTCTACTTTGCAGATAAATTATCACCGGCCGCAGAAAAATTCATCTGACACCCGAAAACAGAAAAACCCCAAAACTGTCCGAAATGGAACTTTTGGGCCATCGTGTGGTGTGGGTTTGGAAATTTCTACAGGGCAATGTCGACGTCAATAAATTACGAAACTAGACTCCCTGGAAACCTTGGCAAGTCTACTTTGCAGATAAATTATCACCGGCCGCAGAAAAATTCATCCGACACCCGAAAACAGAAAAACCCCAAAACTGTCCGAAATGGAACTTTTAGGCCATCGTGTGGTGTGGGTTTGGAAATTTCTACAGGGCAACGTCGACGTCGATAAATTAGGAAACTGGACTCCCTGGAAAGCTTGGCAAGTCTACTTTGCAGATAAATTATCACCGGCCGCAGAAAAATTCATCCGACACCCCAAAACAGAAAAATCCAAAAACTGTCCGGAATGGAACTTGTGGGCCATCGTGTGGTGTGGGTTTGGAAATTTCTACAGGGCAACGTCGACGTCGATAAATTACGAAACTGGACTCCCTGGAAACCTTGGCAAGTCTACTTTGCAGATAAATTATCACCGCCCGCAGAAAAATTCATCCGACACCCGAAAACAGAAAAATCCAAAAACTGTGCGGAATGGAACTTCTGGGCCATCGTGTGGTGTGGGTTTGGCAATTTCTACAGGGCAACGTCGACGTCGATAAATTAGGAAACTGGACTCCCTGGAAAGCTTGGCAAGTCTACTTTGCAGATAAATTATCACCGGCCGCAGAAAAATTCATCCGACACCCCAAAACAGAAAAATCCAAAAACTGTCCGGAATAGAACTACTGGGCCATCAAGTGGTGTGGGTTTGGCAATTTCTACAGGGCAACGTCGACGTCGATAAATTATGAAACTAGACTCCCTGGAAAGCTTGGCAAGTCTACTTTGCAGATAAATTATCACCGCCCGCAGAAAAATTCATCCGACACCCGAAAACAAAAAAATCCAAAAACTGTCCGGAATGGAACTTTTGGGCCATCGTGTGGTGTGGGTTTGGCAATTTCTACAGGGCAACGTCGACGTCGATAAATTAGGAAACTGGACTCCCTGGAAAGCTTGGCCAGTCTACTTTGCAGATAAATTATCACCGGCCGCAGAAAAATTCATCCGACACCCGAAAACAGAAAAATCCAAAAACTGTCCGGAATGGAACTTCTGGGCCATCGTGTGGTGTGGGTTTGGAAATTTCTACAGGGCAACGTCGTCGTCGATAAATTAGGAAACTGGACTCCCTGGAAAGCTTGGCAAGTCTACTTTGCAGATAAATTATCACCGCCCGCAGAAAAATTCATCCGACACCCGAAAACAGAAAAATCCAAAAACTGTCCGGAATGGAACTTCTGGGCCATCGTGTGGTGTGGGTTTGGAAATTTCTACAGGGCAACGTCGACGTCGATAAATTAGGAAACTGGACTCCCTGGAAAGCTTGGCAAGTCTACTTTGCAGATAAATTATCACCGCCCGCAGAAAAATTCATCCGACACCCGAAAACAGAAAAATCCAAAAACTGTCCGGAATGGAACTTCTGGGCCATCGTGTGGTGTGGGTTTGGAAATTTCTACAGGGCAACGTCGACGTCGATAAATTAGGAAACTGGACTCCCTGGAAAGCTTGGCAAGTCTACTTTGCAGATAAATTATCACCGCCCGCAGAAAAATTCATCCGACACACGAAAACAGAAAAATCCAAAAACTGTCCGGAATAGAACTACTGGGCCATCGTGTGGTGTGGGTTTGGAAATTTCTACAGGGCAACGTCGACGTCGATAAATTACGAAACTGGACTCCCTGGAAACCTTGGCAAGTCTACTTTGCAGATAAATTATCACCGGCCGCAGAAAAATTCATCCGACACACGAAAACAGAAAAATCCAAAAACTGTCCGGAATGGAACTACTGGGCCATCAAGTGGTGTGGGTTTGGCAATTTCTACAGGGCAACGTCGACGTCGATAAATTATGAAACTAGACTCCCTGGAAAGCTTGGCAAGTCTACTTTGCAGATAAATTATCACCAGCCGCAGAAAAATTCATCCGACACACGAAAACAGAAAAATCCAAAAACTGTCCGGAATGGAACTACTGGGCCATCAAGTGGTGTGGGTTTGGCAATTTCTACAGGGCAACGTCGACGTCGATAAATTATGAAACTAGACTCCCTGGAAAGCTTGGCAAGTCTACTTTGCAGATAAATTATCACCGGCCGCAGAAAAATTCATCCGACACCCGAAAACAGAAAAATCCAAAAACTGTCCGGAATGGAACTTCTGGGCCATCGTGTGGTGTGGGTTTGGCAATTTGTACAGGGCAACGTCGACGTCGTTAAATTATGAAACTAGACTCCCTGGAAAGCTTGGCAAGTCTACTTTGCAGATAAATTATCACCGGCAGCAGAAAAATTCATCCGACACACGAAAACAGAAAAATCCAAAAACTGTCCGGAATGGAACTACTGGGCCATCAAGTGGTGTGGGTTTGGCAATTTCTACAGGGCAACGTCGACGTCGATAAATTATGAAACTAGACTCCCTGGAAAGCTTGGCAAGTCTACTTTGCAGATAAATTATCACCGGCCGCAGAAAAATTCATCCGACACCCGAAAACAGAAAAATCCAAAAACTGTCCGGAATGGAACTTTTGGGCCATCGTGTGGTGTGGGTTTGGAAATTTCTACAGGGCAACGTCGACGTCGATAAATTATGAAACTGGACTCCCTGGAAAACTTGGCAAGTCTACTTTGCAGATAAATTATCACCGGCAGCAGAAAAATTCATCCGACACACGAAAACAGAAAAATCCAAAAACTGTCCGGAATAGAACTACTGGGCCATCGTGTGGTGTGGGTTTGGCAATTTGTACAGGGCAACGTCGACGTCGTTAAATTATGAAACTAGACTCCCTGGAAAGCTTGGCAAGTCTACTTTGCAGATAAATTATCACCGGCCGCAGAAAAATTCATCCGACACCCGAAAACAGAAAAATCCAAAAACTGTCCGGAATGGAACTTCTGGGCCATCGTGTGGTGTGGGTTTGGCAATTTGTACAGGGCAACGTCGACGTCGTTAAATTATGAAACTAGACTCCCTGGAAAGCTTGGCAAGTCTACTTTGTAGATAAATTATCACCGGCCGCAGAAAAATTCATCTGACGCCCGAAAACAGAAAAATCCAAAAACTGTCCGGAATGGAACTTCTGGGCCATCGTGTGGTGTGGGTTTGGAAATTTCTACAGGGCAACGTCGACGTCGATAAATTATGAAACTAGACTCCCTGGAAAGCTTGGCAAGTCTACTTTGCAGATAAATTATCACCGGCCGCAGAAAAATTCATCCGACACCGAAAACAGAAAAATCCAAAAACTGTCCGGAATGGAACTTTTGGGCCATCGTGTGGTGTGGGTTTGGCAATTTCTACAGGGCAACGTCGACGTCGATAAATTAGGAAACTGGACTCCCTGGAAAGCTTGGCAAGTCTACTTTGCAGATAAATTATCACCGCCCGCAGAAAAATTCATCCGACACCCGAAAACAGAAAAATCCAAAAACTGTGCGGAATGGAACTTCTGGGCCATCGTGTGGTGTGGGTTTGGCAATTTCTACAGGGCAACGTCGACGTCGATAAATTAGGAAACTGGACTCCCTGGAAAGCTTGGCAAGTCTACTTTGCAGATAAATTATCACCGGCCGCAGAAAAATTCATCTGACACCCGAAAACAGAAAAATCCAAAAACTGTCCGGAATGGAACTTCTGGGCCATCGTGTGGTGTGGGTTTGGAAATTTCTACAGGGCAACGTCGACGTCGATAAATTAGGAAACTGGACTCCCTGGAAAGCTTGGCAAGTCTACTTTGCAGATAAATTATCACCGGCCGCAGAAAAATTCATCCGACACCCAAAAACAGAAAAATCCAAAAACTGTCCGGAATGGAACTTTTGGGCCATCGTGTGGTGTGGGTTTGGAAATTTCTACAGGGCAACGTCGACGTCGATAAATTACGAAACTGGACTCCCTGGAAACCTTGGCAAGTCTACTTTGCAGATAAATTATCACCGGCCGCAGAAAAATTCATCCGACACACGAAAACAGAAAAATCCAAAAACTGTCCGGAATGGAACTACTGGGCCATCAAGTGGTGTGGGTTTGGCAATTTCTACAGGGCAACGTCGACGTCGATAAATTATGAAACTCGACTCCCTGGAAAGCTTGGCAAGTCTACTTTGCAGATAAATTATCACCGCCCGCAGAAAAATTCATCCGACACCCGAAAACAGAAAAATCCAAAAGCTGTGCGGAATGGAACTTCTGGGCCATCGTGTGGTGTGGGTTTGGCAATTTCTACAGGGCAACGTCGACGTCGATAAATTAGGAAACTGGACTCCCTGGAAAGCTTGGCAAGTCTACTTTGCAGATAAATTATCACCGGCCGCAGAAAAATTCATCTGACACCCGAAAACAGAAAAATCCAAAAACTGTCCGGAATGGAACTTCTGGGCCATCGTGTGGTGTGGGTTTGGAAATTTCTACAGGGCAACGTCGACGTCGATAAATTAGGAAACTGGACTCCCTGGAAAGCTTGGCAAGTCTACTTTGCAGATAAATTATCACCGGCCGCAGAAAAATTCATCTGACACCCGAAAACAGAAAAATCCAAAAACTGTGCGGAATGGAACTTCTGGGCCATCGTGTGGTGTGGGTTTGGCAATTTCTACAGGGCAACGTCGACGTCGATAAATTAGGAAACTGGACTCCCTGGAAAGCTTGGCAAGTCTACTTTGCAGATAAATTATCAGCGGCCGCAGAAAAATTCATCTGACACCCGAAAACAGAAAAATCCAAAAACTGTCCGGAATGGAACTTCTGGGCCATCGTGTGGTGTGGGTTTGGCAATTTCTACAGGGCAACGTCGACGTCGATAAATTAGGAAACTGGACTCCCTGGAAAGCTTGGCAAGTCTACTTTGCAGATAAATTATCACCGGCCGCAGAAAAATTCATCTGACACCCGAAAACAGAAAAATCCAAAAACTGTCCGGAATGGAACTTCTGGGCCATCGTGTGGTGTGGGTTTGGAAATTTCTACAGGGCAACGTCGACGTCGATAAATTAGGAAACTGGACTCCCTGGAAAGCTTGGCAAGTCTACTTTGCAGATAAATTATCACCGGCCGCAGAAAAATTCATCCGACACCCGAAAACAGAAAAATCCAAAAACTGTCCGGAATGGAACTTCTGGGCCATCGTGTGGTGTGGGTTTGGAAATTTCTACAGGGCAACGTCGACGTCGATAAATTAGGAAACTGGACTCCCTGGAAAGCTTGGCAAGTCTACTTTGCAGATAAATTATCACCGCCCGCAGAAAAATTCATCCGACACCCGAAAACAGAAAAATCCAAAAACTGTGCGGAATGGAACTTCTGGGCCATCGTGTGGTGTGGGTTTGGCAATTTCTACAGGGCAACGTCGACGTCGATAAATTAGGAAACTGGACTCCCTGGAAAGCTTGGCAAGTCTACTTTGCAGATAAATTATCACCGGCCGCAGAAAAATCCATCCGACACACGAAAACAGAAAAATCCAAAAACTGTCCGGAATGGAACTACTGGGCCATCAAGTGGTGTGGGTTTGGCAATTTCTACAGGGCAACGTCGACGTCGATAAATTAGGAAACTAGACTCCCTGGAAAGCTTGGCAAGTCTACTTTGCAGATAAATTATCACCGGCCGCAGAAAAATTCATCCGACACCCGAAAACAGAAAAATCCAAAAACTGTCCGGAATGGAACTTCTGGGCCATCGTGTGGTGTGGGTTTGGCAATTTGTACAGGGCAACGTCGACGTCGTTAAATTATGAAACTAGACTCCCTGGAAAGCTTGGCAAGTCTACTTTGCAGATAAATTATCACCGGCAGCAGAAAAATTCATCTGACACACGAAAACAGAAAAATCCAAAAACTGTCCGGAATGGAACTACTGGGCCATCAAGTGGTGTGGGTTTGGCAATTTCTACAGGGCAACGTCGACGTCGATAAATTATGAAACTAGACTCCCTAGAAAGCTTGGCAAGTCTACTTTACAGATAAATTATCACCGGCCGCAGAAAAATTCATCCGACACCCGAAAACAGAAAAATCCAAAAACTGTCCGGAATGGAACTTTTGGGCCATCGTGTGGTGTGGGTTTGGAAATTTCTACAGGGCAACGTCGACGTCGATAAATTATGAAACTGGACTCCCTGGAAACCTTGGCAAGTCTACTTTGCAGATAAATTATCACCGGCAGCAGAAAAATTCATCCGACACACGAAAACAGAAAAATCCAAAAACTGTCCGGAATAGAACTACTGGGCCATCGTGTGGTGTGGGTTTGGCAATTTGTACAGGGCAACGTCGACGTCGTTAAATTATGAAACTAGACTCCCTGGAAAGCTTGGCAAGTCTACTTTGCAGATAAATTATCACCGGCCGCAGAAAAATTCATCCGACACCCGAAAACAGAAAAATCCAAAAACTGTCCGGAATGGAACTTCTGGGCCATCGTGTGGTGTGGGTTTGGCAATTTGTACAGGGCAACGTCGACGTCGTTAAATTATGAAACTAGACTCCCTGGAAAGCTTGGCAAGTCTACTTTGTAGATAAATTATCACCGGCCGCAGAAAAATTCATCTGACGCCCGAAAACAGAAAAATCCAAAAACTGTCCGGAATGGAACTTCTGGGCCATCGTGTGGTGTGGGTTTGGAAATTTCTACAGGGCAACGTCGACGTCGATAAATTATGAAACTAGACTCCCTGGAAAGCTTGGCAAGTCTACTTTGCAGATAAATTATCACCGGCCGCAGAAAAATTCATCCGACACCGAAAACAGAAAAATCCAAAAACTGTCCGGAATGGAACTTTTGGGCCATCGTGTGGTGTGGGTTTGGCAATTTCTACAGGGCAACGCCGACGTCGATAAATTAGGAAACTGGACTCCCTGGAAAGCTTGGCAAGTCTACTTTGCAGATAAATTATCACCGCCCGCAGAAAAATTCATCCGACACCCGAAAACAGAAAAATCCAAAAACTGTGCGGAATGGAACTTCTGGGCCATCGTGTGGTGTGGGTTTGGCAATTTCTACAGGGCAACGTCGACGTAGATAAATTAGGAAACTGGACTCCCTGGAAAGCTTGGCAAGTCTACTTTGCAGATAAATTATCACCGGCCGCAGAAAAATTCATCTGACACCCGAAAACAGAAAAATCCAAAAACTGTCCGGAATGGAACTTCTGGGCCATCGTGTGGTGTGGGTTTGGAAATTTCTACAGGGCAACGTCGACGTCGATAAATTAGGAAACTGGACTCCCTGGAAAGCTTGGCAAGTCTACTTTGCAGATAAATTATCACCGGCCGCAGAAAAATTCATCCGACACCCAAAAACAGAAAAATCCAAAAACTGTCCGGAATGGAACTTTTGGGCCATCGTGTGGTGTGGGTTTGGAAATTTCTACAGGGCAACGTCGACGTCGATAAATTACGAAACTGGACTCCCTGGAAACCTTGGCAAGTCTACTTTGCAGATAAATTATCACCGGCCGCAGAAAAATTCATCCGACACACGAAAACAGAAAAATCCAAAAACTGTCCGGAATGGAACTACTGGGCCATCAAGTGGTGTGGGTTTGGCAATTTCTACAGGGCAACGTCGACGTCGATAAATTATGAAACTAGACTCCCTGGAAAGCTTGGCAAGTCTACTTTGCAGATAAATTATCACCGCCCGCAGAAAAATTCATCCGACACCCGAAAACAGAAAAATCCAAAAGCTGTGCGGAATGGAACTTCTGGGCCATCGTGTGGTGTGGGTTTGGCAATTTCTACAGGGCAACGTCGACGTCGATAAATTAGGAAACTGGACTCCCTGGAAAGCTTGGCAAGTCTACTTTGCAGATAAATTATCACCGGCCGCAGAAAAATTCATCTGACACCCGAAAACAGAAAAATCCAAAAACTGTCAGGAATGGAACTTCTGGGCCATCGTGTGGTGTGGGTTTGGCAATTTCTACAGGGCAACGTCGACGTCGATAAATTAGGAAACTGGACTCCCTGGAAAGCTTGGCAAGTCTACTTTGCAGATAAATTATCACCGGCCGCAGAAAAATTCATCTGACACCCGAAAACAGAAAAACCCCAAAACTGTCCGAAATGGAACTTTTGGGCCATCGTGTGGTGTGGGTTTGGAAATTTCTACAGGGCAATGTCGACGTCAATAAATTACGAAACTAGACTCCCTGGAAACCTTGGCAAGTCTACTTTGCAGATAAATTATCACCGGCCGCAGAAAAATTCATCCGACACCCGAAAACAGAAAAACCCCAAAACTGTCCGAAATGGAACTTTTAGGCCATCGTGTGGTGTGGGTTTGGAAATTTCTACAGGGCAACGTCGACGTCGATAAATTAGGAAACTGGACTCCCTGGAAAGCTTGGCAAGTCTACTTTGCAGATAAATTATCACCGGCCGCAGAAAAATTCATCCGACACCCCAAAACAGAAAAATCCAAAAACTGTCCGGAATGGAACTTGTGGGCCATCGTGTGGTGTGGGTTTGGAAATTTCTACAGGGCAACGTCGACGTCGATAAATTACGAAACTGGACTCCCTGGAAACCTTGGCAAGTCTACTTTGCAGATAAATTATCACCGCCCGCAGAAAAATTCATCCGACACCCGAAAACAGAAAAATCCAAAAACTGTGCGGAATGGAACTTCTGGGCCATCGTGTGGTGTGGGTTTGGCAATTTCTACAGGGCAACGTCGACGTCGATAAATTAGGAAACTGGACTCCCTGGAAAGCTTGGCAAGTCTACTTTGCAGATAAATTATCACCGGCCGCAGAAAAATTCATCCGACACCCCAAAACAGAAAAATCCAAAAACTGTCCGGAATAGAACTACTGGGCCATCAAGTGGTGTGGGTTTGGCAATTTCTACAGGGCAACGTCGACGTCGATAAATTATGAAACTAGACTCCCTGGAAAGCTTGGCAAGTCTACTTTGCAGATAAATTATCACCGCCCGCAGAAAAATTCATCCGACACCCGAAAACAAAAAAATCCAAAAACTGTCCGGAATGGAACTTTTGGGCCATCGTGTGGTGTGGGTTTGGCAATTTCTACAGGGCAACGTCGACGTCGATAAATTAGGAAACTGGACTCCCTGGAAAGCTTGGCCAGTCTACTTTGCAGATAAATTATCACCGGCCGCAGAAAAATTCATCCGACACCCGAAAACAGAAAAATCCAAAAACTGTCCGGAATGGAACTTCTGGGCCATCGTGTGGTGTGGGTTTGGAAATTTCTACAGGGCAACGTCGTCGTCGATAAATTAGGAAACTGGACTCCCTGGAAAGCTTGGCAAGTCTACTTTGCAGATAAATTATCACCGCCCGCAGAAAAATTCATCCGACACCCGAAAACAGAAAAATCCAAAAACTGTCCGGAATGGAACTTCTGGGCCATCGTGTGGTGTGGGTTTGGAAATTTCTACAGGGCAACGTCGACGTCGATAAATTAGGAAACTGGACTCCCTGGAAAGCTTGGCAAGTCTACTTTGCAGATAAATTATCACCGCCCGCAGAAAAATTCATCCGACACACGAAAACAGAAAAATCCAAAAACTGTCCGGAATAGAACTACTGGGCCATCGTGTGGTGTGGGTTTGGAAATTTCTACAGGGCAACGTCGACGTCGATAAATTACGAAACTGGACTCCCTGGAAACCTTGGCAAGTCTACTTTGCAGATAAATTATCACCGGCCGCAGAAAAATTCATCCGACACACGAAAACAGAAAAATCCAAAAACTGTCCGGAATGGAACTACTGGGCCATCAAGTGGTGTGGGTTTGGCAATTTCTACAGGGCAACGTCGACGTCGATAAATTATGAAACTAGACTCCCTGGAAAGCTTGGCAAGTCTACTTTGCAGATAAATTATCACCGGCCGCAGAAAAATTCATCCGACACACGAAAACAGAAAAATCCAAAAACTGTCCGGAATGGAACTACTGGGCCATCAAGTGGTGTGGGTTTGGCAATTTCTACAGGGCAACGTCGACGTCGATAAATTATGAAACTAGACTCCCTGGAAAGCTTGGCAAGTCTACTTTGCAGATAAATTATCACCGGCCGCAGAAAAATTCATCCGACACCCGAAAACAGAAAAATCCAAAAACTGTCCGGAATGGAACTTCTGGGCCATCGTGTGGTGTGGGTTTGGCAATTTGTACAGGGCAACGTCGACGTCGTTAAATTATGAAACTAGACTCCCTGGAAAGCTTGGCAAGTCTACTTTGCAGATAAATTATCACCGGCAGCAGAAAAATTCATCCGACACACGAAAACAGAAAAATCCAAAAACTGTCCGGAATGGAACTACTGGGCCATCAAGTGGTGTGGGTTTGGCAATTTCTACAGGGCAACGTCGACGTCGTTAAATTATGAAACTAGACTCCCTGGAAAGCTTGGCAAGTCTACTTTGCAGATAAATTATCACCGCCCGCAGAAAAATTCATCCGACACCCGAAAACAGAAAAATCCAAAAACTGTCCGGAATGGAACTTCTGGGCCATCGTGTGGTGTGGGTTTGGAAATTTCTACAGGGCAACGTCGACGTCGATAAATTAGGAAACTGGACTCCCTGGAAAGCTTGGCAAGTCTACTTTGCAGATAAATTATCACCGCCCGCAGAAAAATTCATCCGACACACGAAAACAGAAAAATCCAAAAACTGTCCGGAATAGAACTACTGGGCCATCGTGTGGTGTGGGTTTGGAAATTTCTACAGGGCAACGTCGACGTCGATAAATTACGAAACTGGACTCCCTGGAAACCTTGGCAAGTCTACTTTGCAGATAAATTATCACCGGCCGCAGAAAAATTCATCCGACACACGAAAACAGAAAAATCCAAAAACTGTCCGGAATGGAACTACTGGGCCATCAAGTGGTGTGGGTTTGGCAATTTCTACAGGGCAACGTCGACGTCGATAAATTATGAAACTAGACTCCCTGGAAAGCTTGGCAAGTCTACTTTGCAGATAAATTATCACCGGCCGCAGAAAAATTCATCCGACACACGAAAACAGAAAAATCCAAAAACTGTCCGGAATGGAACTACTGGGCCATCAAGTGGTGTGGGTTTGGCAATTTCTACAGGGCAACGTCGACGTCGATAAATTATGAAACTAGACTCCCTGGAAAGCTTGGCAAGTCTACTTTGCAGATAAATTATCACCGGCCGCAGAAAAATTCATCCGACACCCGAAAACAGAAAAATCCAAAAACTGTCCGGAATGGAACTTCTGGGCCATCGTGTGGTGTGGGTTTGGCAATTTGTACAGGGCAACGTCGACGTCGTTAAATTATGAAACTAGACTCCCTGGAAAGCTTGGCAAGTCTACTTTGCAGATAAATTATCACCGGCAGCAGAAAAATTCATCCGACACACGAAAACAGAAAAATCCAAAAACTGTCCGGAATGGAACTACTGGGCCATCAAGTGGTGTGGGTTTGGCAATTTCTACAGGGCAACGTCGACGTCGATAAATTATGAAACTAGACTCCCTGGAAAGCTTGGCAAGTCTACTTTGCAGATAAATTATCACCGGCCGCAGAAAAATTCATCCGACACACGAAAACAGAAAAATCCAAAAACTGTCCGGAATGGAACTTTTGGGCCATCGTGTGGTGTGGGTTTGGAAATTTCTACAGGGCAACGTCGACGTCGATAAATTATGAAACTGGACTCCCTGGAAAACTTGGCAAGTCTACTTTGCAGATAAATTATCACCGGCAGCAGAAAAATTCATCCGACACACGAAAACAGAAAAATCCAAAAACTGTCCGGAATAGAACTACTGGGCCATCGTGTGGTGTGGGTTTGGCAATTTGTACAGGGCAACGTCGACGTCGTTAAATTATGAAACTAGACTCCCTGGAAAGCTTGGCAAGTCTACTTTGCAGATAAATTATCACCGGCCGCAGAAAAATTCATCCGACACCCGAAAACAGAAAAATCCAAAAACTGTCCGGAATGGAACTTCTGGGCCATCGTGTGGTGTGGGTTTGGCAATTTCTACAGGGCAACGTCGACGTCGATAAATTAGGAAACTGGACTCCCTGGAAAGCTTGGCAAGTCTACTTTGCAGATAAATTATCACCGGCCGCAGAAAAATTCATCTGACACCCGAAAACAGAAAAATCCAAAAACTGTCCGGAATGGAACTTCTGGGCCATCGTGTGGTGTGGGTTTGGAAATTTCTACAGGGCAACGTCGACGTCGATAAATTAGGAAACTGGACTCCCTGGAAAGCTTGGCAAGTCTACTTTGCAGATAAATTATCACCGGCCGCAGAAAAATTCATCCGACACCCAAAAACAGAAAAATCCAAAAACTGTCCGGAATGGAACTTTTGGGCCATCGTGTGGTGTGGGTTTGGAAATTTCTACAGGGCAACGTCGACGTCGATAAATTACGAAACTGGACTCCCTGGAAACCTTGGCAAGTCTACTTTGCAGATAAATTATCACCGGCCGCAGAAAAATTCATCCGACACACGAAAACAGAAAAATCCAAAAACTGTCCGGAATGGAACTACTGGGCCATCAAGTGGTGTGGGTTTGGCAATTTCTACAGGGCAACGTCGACGTCGATAAATTATGAAACTCGACTCCCTGGAAAGCTTGGCAAGTCTACTTTGCAGATAAATTATCACCGCCCGCAGAAAAATTCATCCGACACCCGAAAACAGAAAAATCCAAAAGCTGTGCGGAATGGAACTTCTGGGCCATCGTGTGGTGTGGGTTTGGCAATTTCTACAGGGCAACGTCGACGTCGATAAATTAGGAAACTGGACTCCCTGGAAAGCTTGGCAAGTCTACTTTGCAGATAAATTATCACCGGCCGCAGAAAAATTCATCTGACACCCGAAAACAGAAAAATCCAAAAACTGTCCGGAATGGAACTTCTGGGCCATCGTGTGGTGTGGGTTTGGAAATTTCTACAGGGCAACGTCGACGTCGATAAATTAGGAAACTGGACTCCCTGGAAAGCTTGGCAAGTCTACTTTGCAGATAAATTATCACCGGCCGCAGAAAAATTCATCTGACACCCGAAAACAGAAAAATCCAAAAACTGTGCGGAATGGAACTTCTGGGCCATCGTGTGGTGTGGGTTTGGCAATTTCTACAGGGCAACGTCGACGTCGATAAATTAGGAAACTGGACTCCCTGGAAAGCTTGGCAAGTCTACTTTGCAGATAAATTATCAGCGGCCGCAGAAAAATTCATCTGACACCCGAAAACAGAAAAATCCAAAAACTGTCCGGAATGGAACTTCTGGGCCATCGTGTGGTGTGGGTTTGGCAATTTCTACAGGGCAACGTCGACGTCGATAAATTAGGAAACTGGACTCCCTGGAAAGCTTGGCAAGTCTACTTTGCAGATAAATTATCACCGGCCGCAGAAAAATTCATCTGACACCCGAAAACAGAAAAATCCAAAAACTGTCCGGAATGGAACTTCTGGGCCATCGTGTGGTGTGGGTTTGGAAATTTCTACAGGGCAACGTCGACGTCGATAAATTAGGAAACTGGACTCCCTGGAAAGCTTGGCAAGTCTACTTTGCAGATAAATTATCACCGGCCGCAGAAAAATTCATCCGACACCCCAAAACAGAAAAATCCAAAAACTGTCCGGAATGGAACTTGTGGGCCATCGTGTGGTGTGGGTTTGGAAATTTCTACAGGGCAACGTCGACGTCGATAAATTACGAAACTGGACTCCCTGGAAACCTTGGCAAGTCTACTTTGCAGATAAATTATCACCGCCCGCAGAAAAATTCATCCGAAACCCGAAAACAGAAAAATCCAAAAACTGTGCGGAATGGAACTTCTGGGCCATCGTGTGGTGTGGGTTTGGCAATTTCTACAGGGCAACGTCGACGTCGATAAATTAGGAAACTGGACTCCCTGGAAAGCTTGGCAAGTCTACTTTGCAGATAAATTATCACCGGCCGCAGAAAAATTCATCTGACACCCGAAAACAGAAAAATCCAAAAACTGTCCGGAATGGAACTTCTGGGCCATCGTGTGGTGTGGGTTTGGAAATTTCTACAGGGCAACGTCGACGTCGATAAATTAGGAAACTGGACTCCCTGGAAAGCTTGGCAAGTCTACTTTGCAGATAAATTATCACCGGCCGCAGAAAAATTCATCCGACACCCAAAAACAGAAAAATCCAAAAACTGTCCGGAATGGAACTTTTGGGCCATCGTGTGGTGTGGGTTTGGAAATTTCTACAGGGCAACGTCGACGTCGATAAATTACGAAACTGGACTCCCTGGAAACCTTGGCAAGTCTACTTTGCAGATAAATTATCACCGGCCGCAGAAAAATTCATCCGACACACGAAAACAGAAAAATCCAAAAACTGTCCGGAATGGAACTACTGGGCCATCAAGTGGTGTGGGTTTGGCAATTTCTACAGGGCAACGTCGACGTCGATAAATTATGAAACTAGACTCCCTGGAAAGCTTGGCAAGTCTACTTTGCAGATAAATTATCACCGGCCGCAGAAAAATTCATCCGACACCCGAAAACAGAAAAATCCAAAAACTGTCCGGAATGGAACTTCTGGGCCATCGTGTGGTGTGGGTTTGGCAATTTGTACAGGGCAACGTCGACGTCGTTAAATTATGAAACTAGACTCCCTGGAAAGCTTGGCAAGTCTACTTTGTAGATAAATTATCACCGGCCGCAGAAAAATTCATCTGACGCCCGAAAACAGAAAAATCCAAAAACTGTCCGGAATGGAACTTCTGGGCCATCGTGTGGTGTGGGTTTGGAAATTTCTACAGGGCAACGTCGACGTCGATAAATTATGAAACTAGACTCCCTGGAAAGCTTGGCAAGTCTACTTTGCAGATAAATTATCACCGGCCGCAGAAAAATTCATCCGACACCGAAAACAGAAAAATCCAAAAACTGTCCGGAATGGAACTTCTGGGCCATCGTGTGGTGTGGGTTTGGAAATTTCTACAGGGCAACGTCGACGTCGATAAATTAGGAAACTGGACTCCCTGGAAAGCTTGGCAAGTCTACTTTGCAGATAAATTATCACCGGCCGCAGAAAAATTCATCTGACACCCGAAAACAGAAAAATCCAAAAACTGTGCGGAATGGAACTTCTGGGCCATCGTGTGGTGTGGGTTTGGCAATTTCTACAGGGCAACGTCGACGTCGATAAATTAGGAAACTGGACTCCCTGGAAAGCTTGGCAAGTCTACTTTGCAGATAAATTATCACCGGCCGCAGAAAAATTCATCTGACACCCGAAAACAGAAAAATCCAAAAACTGTCCGGAATGGAACTTCTGGGCCATCGTGTGGTGTGGGTTTGGCAATTTCTACAGGGCAACGTCGACGTCGATAAATTAGGAAACTGGACTCCCTGGAAAGCTTGGCAAGTCTACTTTGCAGATAAATTATCACCGGCCGCAGAAAAATTCATCTGACACCCGAAAACAGAAAAATCCAAAAACTGTCCGGAATGGAACTTCTGGGCCATCGTGTGGTGTGGGTTTGGAAATTTCTACAGGGCAACGTCGACGTCGATAAATTAGGAAACTGGACTCCCTGGAAAGCTTGGCAAGTCTACTTTGCAGATAAATTATCACCGGCCGCAGAAAAATTCATCCGACACCCCAAAACAGAAAAATCCAAAAACTGTCCGGAATGGAACTTGTGGGCCATCGTGTGGTGTGGGTTTGGAAATTTCTACAGGGCAACGTCGACGTCGATAAATTACGAAACTGGACTCCCTGGAAACCTTGGCAAGTCTACTTTGCAGATAAATTATCACCGCCCGCAGAAAAATTCATCCGAAACCCGAAAACAGAAAAATCCAAAAACTGTGCGGAATGGAACTTCTGGGCCATCGTGTGGTGTGGGTTTGGCAATTTCTACAGGGCAACGTCGACGTCGATAAATTAGGAAACTGGACTCCCTGGAAAGCTTGGCAAGTCTACTTTGCAGATAAATTATCACCGGCCGCAGAAAAATTCATCTGACACCCGAAAACAGAAAAATCCAAAAACTGTCCGGAATGGAACTTCTGGGCCATCGTGTGGTGTGGGTTTGGAAATTTCTACAGGGCAACGTCGACGTCGATAAATTAGGAAACTGGACTCCCTGGAAAGCTTGGCAAGTCTACTTTGCAGATAAATTATCACCGGCCGCAGAAAAATTCATCCGACACCCAAAAACAGAAAAATCCAAAAACTGTCCGGAATGGAACTTTTGGGCCATCGTGTGGTGTGGGTTTGGAAATTTCTACAGGGCAACGTCGACGTCGATAAATTACGAAACTGGACTCCCTGGAAACCTTGGCAAGTCTACTTTGCAGATAAATTATCACCGGCCGCAGAAAAATTCATCCGACACACGAAAACAGAAAAATCCAAAAACTGTTCGGAATGGAACTACTGGGCCATCAAGTGGTGTGGGTTTGGCAATTTCTACAGGGCAACGTCGACGTCGATAAATTATGAAACTAGACTCCCTGGAAAGCTTGGCAAGTCTACTTTGCAGATAAATTATCACCGGCCGCAGAAAAATTCATCCGACACCCGAAAACAGAAAAATCCAAAAACTGTCCGGAATGGAACTTCTGGGCCATCGTGTGGTGTGGGTTTGGCAATTTGTACAGGGCAACGTCGACGTCGTTAAATTATGAAACTAGACTCCCTGGAAAGCTTGGCAAGTCTACTTTGTAGATAAATTATCACCGGCCGCAGAAAAATTCATCTGACGCCCGAAAACAGAAAAATCCAAAAACTGTCCGGAATGGAACTTCTGGGCCATCGTGTGGTGTGGGTTTGGAAATTTCTACAGGGCAACGTCGACGTCGATAAATTATGAAACTAGACTCCCTGGAAAGCTTGGCAAGTCTACTTTGCAGATAAATTATCACCGGCCGCAGAAAAATTCATCCGACACCGAAAACAGAAAAATCCAAAAACTGTCCGGAATGGAACTTTTGGGCCATCGTGGGCTGTGGGTTTGGCAATTTCTACAGGGCAACGTCGACGTCGATAAATTAGGAAACTGGACTCCCTGGAAAGCTTGGCAAGTCTACTTTGCAGATAAATTATCACCGCCCGCAGAAAAATTCATCCGACACCCGAAAACAGAAAAATCCAAAAACTGTGCGGAATGGAACTTCTGGGCCATCGTGTGGTGTGGGTTTGGCAATTTCTACAGGGCAACGTCGACGTCGATAAATTAGGAAACTGGACTCCCTGGAAAGCTTGGCAAGTCTACTTTGCAGATAAATTATCACCGGCCGCAGAAAAATTCATCTGACACCCGAAAACAGAAAAATCCAAAAACTGTCCGGAATGGAACTTCTGGGCCATCGTGTGGTGTGGGTTTGGAAATTTCTACAGGGCAACGTCGACGTCGATAAATTAGGAAACTGGACTCCCTGGAAAGCTTGGCAAGTCTACTTTGCAGATAAATTATCACCGGCCGCAGAAAAATTCATCCGACACCCAAAAACAGAAAAATCCAAAAACTGTCCGGAATGGAACTACTGGGCCATCAAGTGGTGTGGGTTTGGCAATTTCTACAAGGCAACTCGACGTCGATAAATTATGAAACTAGACTCCCTGGAAAGCTTGGCAAGTCTACTTTGCAGATAAATTATCACCGGCCGCAGAAAAACTCATCCGACACCCGAAAACAGAAAAATCCAAAACCTGTCCGGAATGGAACTTGTGGGCCATCGTGTGGTGTGGGTTTGGAAATTTCTACAGGGCAACGTCGACGTCGATAAATTATGAAACTGGACTCCCTGGAAACCTTGGCAAGTCTACTTTGCAGATAAATTATCACCGGCCGCAGAAAAATTCATCTGACACCCGAAAACAGAAAAATCCAAAAACTGTCCGGAATGGAACTTCTGGGCCATCGTGTGGTGTGGGTTTGGAAATTTCTACAGGGCAACGTCGACGTCGATAAATTAGGAAACTGGACTCCCTGGAAACCTTGGCAAGTCTACTTTGCAGATAAATTATCACCGGCCGCAGAAAAATTCATCCGACACCCAAAAACAGAAAAATCCAAAAACTGTCCGGAATGGAACTTTTGGGCCATCGTGTGGTGTGGGTTTGGAAATTTCTACAGGGCAACGTCGACGTCGATAAATTACGAAACTGGACTCCCTGGAAACCTTGGCAAGTCTACTTTGCAGATAAATTATCACCGGCCGCAGAAAAATTCATCCGACACACGAAAACAGAAAAATCCAAAAACTGTCCGGAATGGAACTACTGGGCCATCAAGTGGTGTGGGTTTGGCAATTTCTACAGGGCAACGTCGACGTCGATAAATTATGAAACTAGACTCCCTGGAAAGCTTGGCAAGTCTACTTTGCAGATAAATTATCACCGGCCGCAGAAAAATTCATCCGACACCCGAAAACAGAAAAATCCAAAAACTGTCCGGAATGGAACTTCTGGGCCATCGTGTGGTGTGGGTTTGGCAATTTGTACAGGGCAACGTCGACGTCGTTAAATTATGAAACTAGACTCCCTGGAAAGCTTGGCAAGTCTACTTTGCAGATAAATTATCACCGGCAGCAGAAAAATTCATCCGACACACGAAAACAGAAAAATCCAAAAACTGTCCGGAATGGAACTACTGGGCCATCAAGTATTGTGGGTTTGGCAATTTCTACAGGGCAACGTCGACGTCGATAAATTATGAAACTAGACTCCCTGGAAAGCTTGGCAAGTCTACTTTGCAGATAAATTATCACCGGCCGCAGAAAAACTCATCCGACACCCGAAAACAGAAAAATCCAAAAACTGTCTGGAATGGAACTTTTGGGCCATCGTGTGGTGTGGGTTTGGAAATTTCTACAGGGCAACGTCGTCGTCGATAAATTATGAAACTGGACTCCCTGGAAACCTTGGCAAGTCTACTTTGCAGATAAATTATCACCGGCCGCAGAAAAATTCATCCGACACCCGAAAACAGAAAAATCCAAAAACTGTGCGGAATGGAACTTCTGGGCCATCGTGTGGTGTGGGTTTTCCAATTTCTACAGGGCAACGTCGACGTCGATAAATTAGGAAACTGGACTCCCTGGAAAGCTTGGCAAGTCTACTTTGCAGATAAATTATCACCGGCCGCAGAAAAATTCATCTGACACCCGAAAACAGAAAAATCCAAAAACTGTCCGGAATGGAACTTCTGGGCCATCGTGTGGTGTGGGTTTGGAAATTTCTACAGGGCAACGTCGACGTCGATAAATTAGGAAACTGGACTCCCTGGAAAGCTTGGCAAGTCTACTTTGCAGATAAATTATCACCGGCCGCAGAAAAACTCATCCGACACCCGAAAACAGAAAAATCCAAAAACTGTCCGGAATGGAACTTTTGGGCCATCGTGTGGTGTGGGTTTGGAAATTTGTACAGGGCAACGTCGACGTCGTTAAATTATGAAACTAGACTCCCTGGAAAGCTTGGCAAGTCTACTTTGCAGATAAATTATCACCGGCCGCAGAAAAATTCATCCGACACAAGAAAACAGAAAAATCCAAAAACTGTCCGGAATGGAACTACTGGGCCATCAAGTGGTGTGGGTTTGGCAATTTCTACAGGGCAACGTCGACGTCGATAAATTATGAAACTAGACTCCCTGGAAAGCTTGGCAAGTCTACATTGCAGATAAATTATCACCGGCCACAGAAAAACTCATCCGACACCCGAAAACAGAAAAATCCAAAAACTGTCTGGAATGGAACTTTTGGGCCATCGTGTGGTGTGGGTTTGGAAATTTCTACAGGGCAACGTCGACGTCGATAAATTATGAAACTGGACTCCCTGGAAACCTTGGCAAGTCTACTTTGCAGATAAATTATCACCGGCCGCAGAAAAATTCATCCGACACACGAAAACAGAAAAATCCAAAAACTGTCCGGAATGGAACTTCTGGGCCATCGTGTGGTGTGGGTTTGGAAATTTCTACAGGGCAACGTCGACGTCGATAAATTAGGAAACTGGACTCCCTGGAAAGCTTGGCAAGTCTACTTTGCAGATAAATTATCACCGGCCGCAGAAAAATTCATCCGACACCCAAAAACAGAAAAATCCAAAAACTGTCCGGAATGGAACTTTTGGGCCATCGTGTGGTGTGGGTTTGGAAATTTCTACAGGGCAACGTCGACGTCGATAAATTACGAAACTGGACTCCCTGGAAACCTTGGCAAGTCTACTTTGCAGATAAATTATCACCGGCCGCAGAAAAATTCATCCGACACACGAAAACAGAAAAATCCAAAAACTGTCCGGAATGGAACTACTGGGCCATCAAGTGGTGTGGGTTTGGCAATTTCTACAGGGCAACGTCGACGTCGATAAATTATGAAACTGGACTCCCTGGAAAGCTTGGCAAGTCTACTTTGCAGATAAATTATCACCGGCCGCAGAAAAATTCATCCGACACCCGAAAACAGAAAAATCCAAAAACTGTCCGGAATGGAACTTCTGGGCCATCGTGTGGTGTGGGTTTGGCAATTTGTACAGGGCAACGTCGACGTCGTTAAATTATGAAACTAGACTCCCTGGAAAGCTTGGCAAGTCTACTTTGTAGATAAATTATCACCGGCCGCAGAAAAATTCATCTGACGCCCGAAAACAGAAAAATCCAAAAACTGTCCGGAATGGAACTTCTGGGCCATCGTGTGGTGTGGGTTTGGAAATTTCTACAGGGCAACGTCGACGTCGATAAATTATGAAACTAGACTCCCTGGAAAGCTTGGCAAGTCTACTTTGCAGATAAATTATCACCGGCCGCAGAAAAATTCATCCGACACTGAAAACAGAAAAATCCAAAAACTGTCCGGAATAGAACTTTTGGGCCATCGTGGGCTGTGGGTTTGGCAATTTCTACAGGGCAACGTCGACGTCGATAAATTAGGAAACTGGACTCCCTGGAAAGCTTGGCAAGTCTACTTTGCAGATAAATTATCACCGCCCGCAGAAAAATTCATCCGACACCCGAAAACAGAAAAATCCAAAAACTGTGCGGAATGGAACTTCTGGGCCATCGTGTGGTGTGGGTTTTCCAATTTCTACAGGGCAACGTCGACGTCGATAAATTAGGAAACTGGACTCCCTGGAAAGCTTGGCAAGTCTACTTTGCAGATAAATTATCACCGGCCGCAGAAAAATTCATCCGACACCCGAAAACAGAAAAATCCAAAAACTGTCCGGAATGGAACTTCTGGGCCATCGTGTGGTGTGGGTTTGGCAATTTGTACAGGGCAACGTCGACGTCGTTAAATTATGAAACTAGACTCCCTGGAAAGCTTGGCAAGTCTACTTTGTAGATAAATTATCACCGGCCGCAGAAAAATTCATCTGACGCCCGAAAACAGAAAAATCCAAAAACTGTCCGGAATGGAACTTCTGGGCCATCGTGTGGTGTGGGTTTGGAAATTTCTACAGGGCAACGTCGACGTCGATAAATTATGAAACTAGACTCCCTGGAAAGCTTGGCAAGTCTACTTTGCAGATAAATTATCACCGGCCGCAGAAAAATTCATCCGACACCGAAAACAGAAAAATCCAAAAACTGTCCGGAATGGAACTTTTGGGCCATCGTGGGCTGTGGGTTTGGCAATTTCTACAGGGCAACGTCGACGTCGATAAATTAGGAAACTGGACTCCCTGGAAAGCTTGGCAAGTCTACTTTGCAGATAAATTATCACCGCCCGCAGAAAAATTCATCCGACACCCGAAAACAGAAAAATCCAAAAACTGTGCGGAATGGAACTTCTGGGCCATCGTGTGGTGTGGGTTTTCCAATTTCTACAGGGCAACGTCGACGTCGATAAATTAGGAAACTGGACTCCCTGGAAAGCTTGGCAAGTCTACTTTGCAGATAAATTATCACCGGCCGCAGAAAAATTCATCTGACACCCGAAAACAGAAAAATCCAAAAACTGTCCGGAATGGAACTTCTGGGCCATCGTGTGGTGTGGGTTTGGAAATTTCTACAGGGCAACGTCGACGTCGATAAATTAGGAAACTGGACTCCCTGGAAACCTTGGCAAGTCTACTTTGCAGATAAATTATCACCGGCCGCAGAAAAATTCATCCGACACCCGAAAACAGAAAAATCAAAAAACTGTCCGGAATGGAACTTCTGGGCCATCGTGTGGTGTGGGTTTGGCAATTTGTACAGGGCAACGTCGACGTCGATAAATTAGGAAACTGGACTCCCTGGAAAGCTTGGCAAGTCTACTTTGCAGATAAATTATCACCGGCCGCAGAAAAATTCATCCGACACCCCAAAACAGAAAAATCCAAAAACTGTCCGGAATGGAACTTGTGGGCCATCGTGTGGTGTGGGTTTGGAAATTTCTACAGGGCAACGTCGACGTCGATAAATTACGAAACTGGACTCCCTGGAAACCTTGGCAAGTCTACTTTGCAGATAAATTATCACCGCCCGCAGAAAAATTCATCCGACACCCGAAAACAGAAAAATCCAAAAACTGTGCGGAATGGAACTTCTGGGCCATCGTGTGGTGTGGGTTTGGCAATTTCTACAGGGCAACGTCGACGTCGATAAATTAGGAAACTGGACTCCCTGGAAAGCTTGGCAAGTCTACTTTGCAGATAAATTATCACCGGCCGCAGAAAAATTCATCCGACACCCGAAAACAGAAAAATCCAAAAACTGTCCGGAATAGAACTACTGGGCCATCAAGTGGTGTGGGTTTGGCAATTTCTACAGGGCAACGTCGACGTCGATAAATTATGAAACTAGACTCCCTGGAAAGCTTGGCAAGTCTACTTTGCAGATAAATTATCACCGGCCGCAGAAAAATTCATCCGACACCCGAAAACAAAAAATTCAAAAACTGTCCGGAATGGAACTTTTGGGCCATCGTGTGGTGTGGGTTTTGCAATTTCTACAGGGCAACGTCGACGTCGATAAATTAGGAAACTGGACTCCCTGGAAAGCTTGGCCAGTCTACTTTGCAGATAAATTATCACCGGCCGCAGAAAAATTCATCCGACACCCGAAAACAGAAAAATCCAAAAACTGTCCGGAATGGAACTTCTGGGCCATCGTGTGGTGTGGGTTTGGAAATTTCTACAGGGCAACGTCGTCGTCGATAAATTAGGAAACTGGACTCCCTGGAAAGCTTGGCAAGTCTACTTTGCAGATAAATTATCACCGCCCGCAGAAAAATTCATCCGACACCCGAAAACAGAAAAATCCAAAAACTGTCCGGAATGGAACTTCTGGGCCATCGTGTGGTGTGGGTTTGGAAATTTCTACAGGGCAACGTCGACGTCGATAAATTAGAAAACTGGACTCCCTGGAAAGCTTGGCAAGTCTACTTTGCAGATAAATTATCACCGCCCGCAGAAAAATTCATCCGACACACGAAAACAGAAAAATCCAAAAACTGTCCGGAATAGAACTACTGGGCCATCGTGTGGTCTGGGTTTGGAAATTTCTACAGGGCAACGTCGACGTCGATAAATTACGAAACTGGACTCCCTGGAAACCTTGGCAAGTCTACTTTGCAGATAAATTATCACCGGCCGCAGAAAAATTCATCCGACACACGAAAACAGAAAAATCCAAAAACTGTCCGGAATGGAACTACTGGGCCATCAAGTGGTGTGGGTTTGCCAATTTCTACAGGGCAACGTCGACGTCGATAAATTAGGAAACTGGACTCCCTGGAAAGCTTGGCAAGTCTACTTTGCAGATAAATTATCAGCGGCCGCAGAAAAATTCATCTGACACCCGAAAACAGAAAAATCCAAAAACTATCCGGAATGGAACTTCTGGGCCATCGTGTGGTGTGGGTTTGGAAATTTCTACAGGGCAACGTCGACGTCGATAAATTAGGAAACTGGACTCCCTGGAAAGCTTGGCAAGTCTACTTTGCAGATAAATTATCACCGGCCGCAGAAAAATTCATCTGACACCCGAAAACAGAAAAATCCAAAAACTGTCCGGAATGGAACTTCTGGGCCATCGTGTGGTGTGGGTTTGGAAATTTCTACAGGGCAACGTCGACGTCGATAAATTAGGAAACTGGACTCCCTGGAAAGCTTGGCAAGTCTACTTTGCAGATAAATTATCACCGGCCGCAGAAAAATTCATCCGACACCCCAAAACAGAAAAATCCAAAAACTGTCCGGAATGGAACTTGTGGGCCATCGTGTGGTGTGGGTTTGGAAATTTCTACAGGGCAACGTCGACGTCGATAAATTACGAAACTGGACTCCCTGGAAACCTTGGCAAGTCTACTTTGCAGATAAATTATCACCGCCCGCAGAAAAATTCATCCGAAACCCGAAAACAGAA
Source organism: Leucaena leucocephala (assembly GCA_037074615.1). Classification (NCBI taxonomy): domain Eukaryota; kingdom Viridiplantae; phylum Streptophyta; class Magnoliopsida; order Fabales; family Fabaceae; genus Leucaena; species Leucaena leucocephala. The sequence goes on from CM073525.1 coordinate 552,926, forward strand.
AAATCCAAAAACTGTGCGGAATGGAACTTCTGGGCCATCGTGTGGTGTGGGTTTGGCAATTTCTACAGGGCAACGTCGACGTCGATAAATTAGGAAACTGGACTCCCTGGAAAGCTTGGCAAGTCTACTTTGCAGATAAATTATCACCGGCCGCAGAAAAATTCATCTGACACCCGAAAACAGAAAAATCCAAAAACTGTCCGGAATGGAACTTCTGGGCCATCGTGTGGTGTGGGTTTGGAAATTTCTACAGGGCAACGTCGACGTCGATAAATTAGGAAACTGGACTCCCTGGAAAGCTTGGCAAGTCTACTTTGCAGATAAATTATCACCGGCCGCAGAAAAATTCATCCGACACCCAAAAACAGAAAAATCCAAAAACTGTCCGGAATGGAACTTTTGGGCCATCGTGTGGTGTGGGTTTGGAAATTTCTACAGGGCAACGTCGACGTCGATAAATTACGAAACTGGACTCCCTGGAAAGCTTGGCAAGTCTACTTTGCAGATAAATTATCACCGGCCGCAGAAAAATTCATCTGACACCCGAAAACAGAAAAACCCCAAAACTGTCCGAAATGGAACTTTTGGGCCATCGTGTGGTGTGGGTTTGGAAATTTCTACAGGGCAATGTCGACGTCAATAAATTACGAAACTAGACTCCCTGGAAACCTTGGCAAGTCTACTTTGCAGATAAATTATCACCGGCCGCAGAAAAATTCATCCGACACCCGAAAACAGAAAAATCAAAAAACTGTCCGGAATGGAACTTCTGGGCCATCGTGTGGTGTGGGTTTGGCAATTTGTACAGGGCAACGTCGACATCGATAAATTAGGAAACTGGACTCCCTGGAAAGCTTGGCCAGTCTACTTTGCAGATAAATTATCACCGGCCGCAGAAAAATTCATCCGACACCCGAAAACAAAAAAATCCAAAAACTGTCCGGAATGGAACTTTTGGGCCATCGTGTGGTGTGGGTTTGGAAATTTCTACAGGGCAACGTCGTCGTCGATAAATTAGGAAACTGGACTCCCTGGAAAGCTTGGCAAGTCTACTTTGCAGATAAATTATCACCGCCCGCAGAAAAATTCATCCGACACCCGAAAACAGAAAAATCCAAAAACTGTCCGGAATGGAACTTCTGGGCCATCGTGTGGTGTGGGTTTGGAAATTTCTACAGGGCAACGTCGACGTCGATAAATTAGGAAACTGGACTCCCTGGAAAGCTTGGCAAGTCTACTTTGCAGATAAATTATCACCGGCCGCAGAAAAATTCATCTGACACCCGAAAACAGAAAAATCCAAAAACTGTCCGGAATGGAACTTCTGGGCCATCGTGTGGTGTGGGTTTGGAAATTTCTACAGGGCAACGTCGACGTCGATAAATTCGGAAACTGGACTCCCTGGAAAGCTTGGCAAGTCTACTTTGCAGATAAATTATCACCGGCCGCAGAAAAATTCATCCGACACCCCAAAACAGAAAAATCCAAAAACTGTCCGGAATGGAACTTGTGGGCCATCGTGTGGTGTGGGTTTGGAAATTTCTACAGGGCAACGTCGACGTCGATAAATTACGAAACTGGACTCCCTGGAAACCTTGGCAAGTCTACTTTGCAGATAAATTATCACCGGCCGCAGAAAAATTCATCCGACACCCGAAAACAAAAAAATCCAAAAACTGTCCGGAATGGAACTTTTGGGCCATCGTGTGGTGTGGGTTTTGCAATTTCTACAGGGCAACGTCGACGTCGATAAATTAGGAAACTGGACTCCCTGGAAAGCTTGGCCAGTCTACTTTGCAGATAAATTATCACCGGCCGCAGAAAAATTCATCCGACACCCGAAAACAGAAAAATCCAAAAACTGTCCGGAATGGAACTTCTGGGCCATCGTGTGGTGTGGGTTTGGAAATTTCTACAGGGCAACGTCGTCGTCGATAAATTAGGAAACTGGACTCCCTGGAAAGCTTGGCAAGTCTACTTTGCAGATAAATTATCACCGCCCGCAGAAAAATTCATCCGACACCCGAAAACAGAAAAATCCAAAAACTGTCCGGAATGGAACTTCTGGGCCATCGTGTGGTGTGGGTTTGGAAATTTCTACAGGGCAACGTCGACGTCGATAAATTAGGAAACTGGACTCCCTGGAAAGCTTGGCAAGTCTACTTTGCAGATAAATTATCACCGCCCGCAGAAAAATTCATCCGACACACGAAAACAGAAAAATCCAAAAACTGTCCGGAATAGAACTACTGGGCCATCGTGTGGTGTGGGTTTGGAAATTTCTACAGGGCAACGTCGACGTCGATAAATTACGAAACTGGACTCCCTGGAAACCTTGGCAAGTCTACTTTGCAGATAAATTATCACCGGCCGCAGAAAAATTCATCCGACACACGAAAACAGAAAAATCCAAAAACTGTCCGGAATGGAACTACTGGGCCATCAAGTGGTGTGGGTTTGGCAATTTCTACAGGGCAACGTCGACGTCGATAAATTATGAAACTAGACTCCCTGGAAAGCTTGGCAAGTCTACTTTGCAGATAAATTATCACCGGCCGCAGAAAAATTCATCCGACACACGAAAACAGAAAAATCCAAAAACTGTCCGGAATGGAACTACTGGGCCATCAAGTGGTGTGGGTTTGGCAATTTCTTCAGGGCAACGTCGACGTCGATAAATTATGAAACTAGACTCCCTGGAAAGCTTGGCAAGTCTACTTTGCAGATAAATTATCACCGGCCGCAGAAAAATTCATCCGACACCCGAAAACAGAAAAATCCAAAAACTGTCCGGAATGGAACTTCTGGGCCATCGTGTGGTGTGGGTTTGGCAATTTGTACAGGGCAACGTCGACGTCGTTAAATTATGAAACTAGACTCCCTGGAAAGCTTGGCAAGTCTACTTTGCAGATAAATTATCACCGGCAGCAGAAAAATTCATCCGACACACGAAAACAGAAAAATCCAAAAACTGTCCGGAATGGAACTACTGGGCCATCAAGTGGTGTGGGTTTGGCAATTTCTACAGGGCAACGTCGACGTCGATAAATTATGAAACTAGACTCCCTGGAAAGCTTGGCAAGTCTACTTTGCAGATAAATTATCACCGGCCGCAGAAAAATTCATCCGACACCCGAAAACAGAAAAATCCAAAAACTGTCCGGAATGGAACTTTTGGGCCATCGTGTGGTGTGGGTTTGGAAATTTCTACAGGGCAACGTCGACGTCGATAAATTATGAAACTGGACTCCCTGGAAACCTTGGCAAGTCTACTTTGCAGATAAATTATCACCGGCAGCAGAAAAATTCATCCGACACACGAAAACAGAAAAATCCAAAAACTGTCCGGAATAGAACTACTGGGCCATCGTGTGGTGTGGGTTTGGCAATTTGTACAGGGCAACGTCGACGTCGTTAAATTATGAAACTAGACTCCCTGGAAAGCTTGGCAAGTCTACTTTGCAGATAAATTATCACCGCCCGCAGAAAAATTCATCCGACACCCGAAAACAGAAAAATCCAAAAACTGTCCGGAATGGAACTTCTGGGCCATCGTGTGGTGTGGGTTTGGAAATTTCTACAGGGCAACGTCGACGTCGATAAATTAGGAAACTGGACTCCCTGGAAAGCTTGGCAAGTCTACTTTGCAGATAAATTATCACCGGCCGCAGAAAAATTCATCTGACACCCGAAAACAGAAAAATCCAAAAACTGTCCGGAATGGAACTTCTGGGCCATCGTGTGGTGTGGGTTTGGAAATTTCTACAGGGCAACGTCGACGTCGATAAATTCGGAAACTGGACTCCCTGGAAAGCTTGGCAAGTCTACTTTGCAGATAAATTATCACCGGCCGCAGAAAAATTCATCCGACACCCCAAAACAGAAAAATCCAAAAACTGTCCGGAATGGAACTTGTGGGCCATCGTGTGGTGTGGGTTTGGAAATTTCTACAGGGCAACGTCGACGTCGATAAATTACGAAACTGGACTCCCTGGAAACCTTGGCAAGTCTACTTTGCAGATAAATTATCACCGCCCGCAGAAAAATTCATCCGACACCCGAAAACAGAAAAATCCAAAAACTGTGCGGAATGGAACTTCTGGGCCATCGTGTGGTGTGGGCTTGGCAATTTCTACAGGGCAACGTCGACGTCGATAAATTAGGAAACTGGACTCCCTGGAAAGCTTGGCAAGTCTACTTTGCAGATAAATTATCACCGGCCGCAGAAAAATTCATCCGACACCCGAAAACAGAAAAATCCAAAAACTGTCCGGAATAGAACTACTGGGCCATCAAGTGGTGTGGGTTTGGCAATTTCTACAGGGCAACGTCGACGTCGATAAATTATGAAACTAGACTCCCTGGAAAGCTTGGCAAGTCTACTTTGCAGATAAATTATCACCGGCCGCAGAAAAATTCATCCGACACCCGAAAACAAAAAAATCCAAAAACTGTCCGGAATGGAACTTTTGGGCCATCGTGTGGTGTGGGTTTTGCAATTTCTACAGGGCAACGTCGACGTCGATAAATTAGGAAACTGGACTCCCTGGAAAGCTTGGCCAGTCTACTTTGCAGATAAATTATCACCGGCCGCAGAAAAATTCATCCGACACCCGAAAACAGAAAAATCCAAAAACTGTCCGGAATGGAACTTCTGGGCCATCGTGTGGTGTGGGTTTGGAAATTTCTACAGGGCAACGTCGTCGTCGATAAATTAGGAAACTGGACTCCCTGGAAAGCTTGGCAAGTCTACTTTGCAGATAAATTATCACCGCCCGCAGAAAAATTCATCCGACACCCGAAAACAGAAAAATCCAAAAACTGTCCGGAATGGAACTTCTGGGCCATCGTGTGGTGTGGGTTTGGAAATTTCTACAGGGCAACGTCGACGTCGATAAATTAGGAAACTGGACTCCCTGGAAAGCTTGGCAAGTCTACTTTGCAGATAAATTATCACCGCCCGCAGAAAAATTCATCCGACACACGAAAACAGAAAAATCCAAAAACTGTCCGGAATAGAACTACTGGGCCATCGTGTGGTGTGGGTTTGGAAATTTCTACAGGGCAACGTCGACGTCGATAAATTACGAAACTGGACTCCCTGGAAACCTTGGCAAGTCTACTTTGCAGATAAATTATCACCGGCCGCAGAAAAATTCATCCGACACACGAAAACAGAAAAATCCAAAAACTGTCCGGAATGGAACTACTGGGCCATCAAGTGGTGTGGGTTTGGCAATTTCTACAGGGCAACGTCGATGTCGATAAATTATGAAACTAGACTCCCTGGAAAGCTTGGCAAGTCTACTTTGCAGATAAATTATCACCGGCCGCAGAAAAATTCATCCGACACACGAAAACAGAAAAATCCAAAAACTGTCCGGAATGGAACTACTGGGCCATCAAGTGGTGTGGGTTTGGCAATTTCTTCAGGGCAACGTCGACGTCGATAAATTATGAAACTAGACTCCCTGGAAAGCTTGGCAAGTCTACTTTGCAGATAAATTATCACCGGCCGCAGAAAAATTCATCCGACACCCGAAAACAGAAAAATCCAAAAACTGTCCGGAATGGAACTTCTGGGCCATCGTGTGGTGTGGGTTTGGCAATTTGTACAGGGCAACGTCGACGTCGTTAAATTATGAAACTAGACTCCCTGGAAAGCTTGGCAAGTCTACTTTGCAGATAAATTATCACCGGCAGCAGAAAAATTCATCCGACACACGAAAACAGAAAAATCCAAAAACTGTCCGGAATGGAACTACTGGGCCATCAAGTGGTGTGGGTTTGGCAATTTCTACAGGGCAACGTCGACGTCGATAAATTATGAAACTAGACTCCCTGGAAAGCTTGGCAAGTCTACTTTGCAGATAAATTATCACCGGCCGCAGAAAAATTCATCCGACACCCGAAAACAGAAAAATCCAAAAACTGTCCGGAATGGAACTTTTGGGCCATCGTGTGGTGTGGGTTTGGAAATTTCTACAGGGCAACGTCGACGTCGATAAATTATGAAACTGGACTCCCTGGAAACCTTGGCAAGTCTACTTTGCAGATAAATTATCACCGGCAGCAGAAAAATTCATCCGACACACGAAAACAGAAAAATCCAAAAACTGTCCGGAATAGAACTACTGGGCCATCGTGTGGTGTGGGTTTGGCAATTTGTACAGGGCAACGTCGACGTCGTTAAATTATGAAACTAGACTCCCTGGAAAGCTTGGCAAGTCTACTTTGCAGATAAATTATCACCGGCCGCAGAAAAATTCATCCGACACCCGAAAACAGAAAAATCCAAAAACTGTCCGGAATGGAACTTCTGGGCCATCGTGTGGTGTGGGTTTGGCAATTTGTACAGGGCAACGTCGACGTCGTTAAATTATGAAACTAGACTCCCTGGAAAGCTTGGCAAGTCTACTTTGTAGATAAATTATCACCGGCCGCAGAAAAATTCATCTGACGCCCGAAAACAGAAAAATCCAAAAACTGTCCGGAATGGAACTTCTGGGCCATCGTGTGGTGTGGGTTTGGAAATTTCTACAGGGCAACGTCGACGTCGATAAATTATGAAACTAGACTCCCTGGAAAGCTTGGCAAGTCTACTTTGCAGATAAATTATCACCGGCCGCAGAAAAATTCATCCGACACCGAAAACAGAAAAATCCAAAAACTGTCCGGAATGGAACTTTTGGGCCATCGTGTGGTGTGGGTTTGGCAATTTCTACAGGGCAACGTCGACGTCGATAAATTAGGAAACTGGACTCCCTGGAAACCTTGGCAAGTCTACTTTGCAGATAAATTATCACCGGCCGCAGAAAAATTCATCCGACACCCGAAAACAGAAAAATCAAAAAACTGTCCGGAATGGAACTTCTGGGCCATCGTGTGGTGTGGGTTTGGCAATTTGTACAGGGCAACGTCGACGTCGATAAATTAGGAAACTGGACTCCCTGGAAAGCTTGGCCAGTCTACTTTGCAGATAAATTATCACCGGCCGCAGAAAAATTCATCCGACACCCGAAAACAAAAAAATCCAAAAACTGTCCGGAATGGAACTTTTGGGCCATCGTGTGGTGTGGGTTTGGCAATTTCTACAGGGCAACGTCGACGTCGATAAATTAGGAAACTGGACTCCCTGGAAAGCTTGGCCAGTCTACTTTGCAGATAAATTATCACCGGCCGCAGAAAAATTCATCCGACACCCGAAAACAGAAAAATCCAAAAACTGTCCGGAATGGAACTTCTGGGCCATCGTGTGGTGTGGGTTTGGAAATTTCTACAGGGCAACGTCGTCGTCGATAAATTAGGAAACTGGACTCCCTGGAAAGCTTGGCAAGTCTACTTTGCAGATAAATTATCACCGCCCACAGAAAAATTCATCCGACACCCGAAAACAGAAAAATCCAAAAACTGTCCGGAATGGAACTTCTGGGCCATCGTGTGGTGTGGGTTTGGAAATTTCTACAGGGCAACGTCGACGTCGATAAATTAGGAAACTGGACTCCCTGGAAAGCTTGGCAAGTCTACTTTGCAGATAAATTATCACCGGCCGCAGAAAAATTCATCTGACACCCGAAAACAGAAAAATCCAAAAACTGTCCGGAATGGAACTTCTGGGCCATCGTGTGGTGTGGGTTTGGAAATTTCTACAGGGCAACGTCGACGTCGATAAATTCGGAAACTGGACTCCCTGGAAAGCTTGGCAAGTCTACTTTGCAGATAAATTATCACCGGCCGCAGAAAAATTCATCCGACACCCCAAAACAGAAAAATCCAAAAACTGTCCGGAATGGAACTTGTGGGCCATCGTGTGGTGTGGGTTTGGAAATTTCTACAGGGCAACGTCGACGTCGATAAATTACGAAACTGGACTCCCTGGAAACCTTGGCAAGTCTACTTTGCAGATAAATTATCACCGCCCGCAGAAAAATTCATCCGACACCCGAAAACAGAAAAATCCAAAAACTGTGCGGAATGGAACTTCTGGGCCATCGTGTGGTGTGGGTTTGGCAATTTCTACAGGGCAACGTCGACGTCGATAAATTAGGAAACTGGACTCCCTGGAAAGCTTGGCAAGTCTACTTTGCAGATAAATTATCACCGGCCGCAGAAAAATTCATCCGACACCCGAAAACAGAAAAATCCAAAAACTGTCCGGAATAGAACTACTGGGCCATCAAGTGGTGTGGGTTTGGCAATTTCTACAGGGCAACGTCGACGTCGATAAATTATGAAACTAGACTCCCTGGAAAGCTTGGCAAGTCTACTTTGCAGATAAATTATCACCGGCCGCAGAAAAATTCATCCGACACCCGAAAACAAAAAAATCCAAAAACTGTCCGGAATGGAACTTTTGGGCCATCGTGTGGTGTGGGTTTTGCAATTTCTACAGGGCAACGTCGACGTCGATAAATTAGGAAACTGGACTCCCTGGAAAGCTTGGCCAGTCTACTTTGCAGATAAATTATCACCGGCCGCAGAAAAATTCATCCGACACCCGAAAACAGAAAAATCCAAAAACTGTCCGGAATGGAACTTCTGGGCCATCGTGTGGTGTGGGTTTGGAAATTTCTACAGGGCAACGTCGTCGTCGATAAATTAGGAAACTGGACTCCCTGGAAAGCTTGGCAAGTCTACTTTGCAGATAAATTATCACCGCCCGCAGAAAAATTCATCCGACACCCGAAAACAGAAAAATCCAAAAACTGTCCGGAATGGAACTTCTGGGCCATCGTGTGGTGTGGGTTTGGAAATTTCTACAGGGCAACGTCGACGTCGATAAATTAGGAAACTGGACTCCCTGGAAAGCTTGGCAAGTCTACTTTGCAGATAAATTATCACCGCCCGCAGAAAAATTCATCCGACACACGAAAACAGAAAAATCCAAAAACTGTCCGGAATAGAACTACTGGGCCATCGTGTGGTGTGGGTTTGGAAATTTCTACAGGGCAACGTCGACGTCGATAAATTACGAAACTGGACTCCCTGGAAACCTTGGCAAGTCTACTTTGCAGATAAATTATCACCGGCCGCAGAAAAATTCATCCGACACACGAAAACAGAAAAATCCAAAAACTGTCCGGAATGGAACTACTGGGCCATCAAGTGGTGTGGGTTTGGCAATTTCTACAGGGCAACGTCGACGTCGATAAATTATGAAACTAGACTCCCTGGAAAGCTTGGCAAGTCTACTTTGCAGATAAATTATCACCGGCCGCAGAAAAATTCATCCGACACACGAAAACAGAAAAATCCAAAAACTGTCCGGAATGGAACTACTGGGCCATCAAGTGGTGTGGGTTTGGCAATTTCTTCAGGGCAACGTCGACGTCGATAAATTATGAAACTAGACTCCCTGGAAAGCTTGGCAAGTCTACTTTGCAGATAAATTATCACCGGCCGCAGAAAAATTCATCCGACACCCGAAAACAGAAAAATCCAAAAACTGTCCGGAATGGAACTTCTGGGCCATCGTGTGGTGTGGGTTTGGCAATTTGTACAGGGCAACGTCGACGTCGTTAAATTATGAAACTAGACTCCCTGGAAAGCTTGGCAAGTCTACTTTGCAGATAAATTATCACCGGCAGCAGAAAAATTCATCCGACACACGAAAACAGAAAAATCCAAAAACTGTCCGGAATGGAACTACTGGGCCATCAAGTGGTGTGGGTTTGGCAATTTCTACAGGGCAACGTCGACGTCGATAAATTATGAAACTAGACTCCCTGGAAAGCTTGGCAAGTCTACTTTGCAGATAAATTATCACCGGCCGCAGAAAAATTCATCCGACACCCGAAAACAGAAAAATCCAAAAACTGTCCGGAATGGAACTTTTGGGCCATCGTGTGGTGTGGGTTTGGAAATTTCTACAGGGCAACGTCGACGTCGATAAATTATGAAACTGGACTCCCTGGAAACCTTGGCAAGTCTACTTTGCAGATAAATTATCACCGGCAGCAGAAAAATTCATCCGACACACGAAAACAGAAAAATCCAAAAACTGTGCGGAATGGAACTTCTGGGCCATCGTGTGGTGTGGGTTTGGCAATTTCTACAGGGCAACGTCGACGTCGATAAATTAGGAAACTGGACTCCCTGGAAAGCTTGGCAAGTCTACTTTGCAGATAAATTATCACCGGCCGCAGAAAAATTCATCCGACACCCGAAAACAGAAAAATCCAAAAACTGTCCGGAATGGAACTTCTGGGCCATCGTGTGGTGTGGGTTTGGAAATTTCTACAGGGCAACGTCGACGTCGATAAATTAGGAAACTGGACTCCCTGGAAAGCTTGGCAAGTCTACTTTGCAGATAAATTATCACCGGCCGCAGAAAAATTCATCCGACACCCAAAAACAGAAAAATCCAAAAACTGTCCGGAATGGAACTTTTGGGCCATCGTGTGGTGTGGGTTTGGAAATTTCTACAGGGCAACGTCGACGTCGATAAATTACGAAACTGGACTCCCTGGAAAGCTTGGCAAGTCTACTTTGCAGATAAATTATCACCGGCCGCAGAAAAATTCATCTGACACCCGAAAACAGAAAAACCCCAAAACTGTCCGAAATGGAACTTTTGGGCCATCGTGTGGTGTGGGTTTGGAAATTTCTACAGGGCAATGTCGACGTCAATAAATTACGAAACTAGACTCCCTGGAAACCTTGGCAAGTCTACTTTGCAGATAAATTATCACCGGCCGCAGAAAAATTCATCCGACACCCGAAAACAGAAAAACCCCAAAACTGTCCGAAATGGAACTTTTAGGCCATCGTGTGGTGTGGGTTTGGAAATTTCTACAGGGCAACGTCGACGTCGATAAATTATGAAACTAGACTCCCTGGAAAGCTTGGCAAGTCTACTTTGCAGATAAATTATCACCGGCCGCAGAAAAACTCATCCGACACCCGAAAACAGAAAAATCCAAAAACTGTCCGGAATGGAACTTGTGGGCCATCGTGTGGTGTGGGTTTGGAAATTTCTACAGGGCAACGTCGACGTCGATAAATTATGAAACTGGACTCCCTGGAAACCTTGGCAAGTCTACTTTGCAGATAAATTATCACCGGCCGCAGAAAAATTCATCTGACACCCGAAAACAGAAAAATCCAAAAACTGTCCGGAATGGAACTTCTGGGCCATCGTGTGGTGTGGGTTTGGAAATTTCTACAGGGCAACGTCGACGTCGATAAATTATGAAACTAGACTCCCTGGAAAGCTTGGCAAGTCTACTTTGCAGATAAATTATCACCGGCCGCAGAAAAATTCATCCGACACCCGAAAACAGAAAAATCCAAAAACTGTCCGGAATGGAACTTCTGGGCCATCGTGTGGTGTGGGTTTGGCAATTTGTACAGGGCAACGTCGACGTCGTTAAATTATGAAACTAGACTCCCTGGAAAGCTTGGCAAGTCTACTTTGCAGATAAATTATCACCGGCAGCAGAAAAATTCATCCGACACACGAAAACAGAAAAATCCAAAAACTGTCCGGAATGGAACTACTGGGCCATCAAGTATTGTGGGTTTGGCAATTTCTACAGGGCAACGTCGACGTCGATAAATTATGAAACTAGACTCCCTGGAAAGCTTGGCAAGTCTACTTTGCAGATAAATTATCACCGGCCGCAGAAAAATTCATCCGACACCCGAAAACAGAAAAATCCAAAAACTGTCCGGAATGGAACTTCTGGGCCATCGTGTGGTGTGGGTTTGGCAATTTGTACAGGGCAACGTCGACGTCGTTAAATTATGAAACTAGACTCCCTGGAAAGCTTGGCAAGTCTACTTTGCAGATAAATTATCACCGGCAGCAGAAAAATTCATCCGACACACGAAAACAGAAAAATCCAAAAACTGTCCGGAATGGAACTACTGGGCCATCAAGTATTGTGGGTTTGGCAATTTCTACAGGGCAACGTCGACGTCGATAAATTATGAAACTAGACTCCCTGGAAACCTTGGCAAGTCTACTTTGCAGATAAATTATCACCGGCCGCAGAAAAATTCATCCGACACCCGAAAACAGAAAAACCCCAAAACTGTCCGAAATGGAACTTTTAGGCCATCGTGTGGTGTGGGTTTGGAAATTTCTACAGGGCAACGTCGACGTCGATAAATTATGAAACTAGACTCCCTGGAAAGCTTGGCAAGTCTACTTTGCAGATAAATTATCACCGGCCGCAGAAAAACTCATCCGACACCCGAAAACAGAAAAATCCAAAAACTGTCCGGAATGGAACTTGTGGGCCATCGTGTGGTGTGGGTTTGGCAATTTCTACAGGGCAACGTCGACGTCAATAAATTAGGAAACTGGACTCGCTGGAAACCTTGGCTAGTCTACTTTGCATATAAATTATCACCGGCCGCAGAAAAATTCATCCGACACCCGAAAACAGAAAAATCCAAAAACTGTCTGGAATGGAACTTTTGGGCCATCGTGTGGTGTGGGTTTGGAAATTTCTACAGGGCAACGTCGACGTCGATAAATTATGAAACTGGACTCCCTGGAAACCTTGGCAAGTCTACTTTGCAGATAAATTATCACCGGCCGCAGAAAAATTCATCCGACACACGAAAACAGAAAAATCCAAAAACTGTCCGGAATGGAACTACTGGGCCATCGTGTGGTGTGGGTTTGGCAATTTGTACAGGGCAACGTCGACGTCGTTAAATTATGAAACTGGACTCCCTGGAAAGCTTGGCAAGTCTACTTTGCAGATAAATTATCACCGGCCGCAGAAAAATTCATCCGACACCCGAAAACAGAAAAATCCAAAAACTGTCCGGAATGGAACTTCTGGGCCATCGTGTGGTGTGGGTTTGGCAATTTGTACAGGGCAACGTCGACGTCGATAAATTAGGAAACTGGACTCCCTGGAAAGCTTGGCAAGTCTACTTTGCAGATAAATTATCACCGCCCGCAGAAAAATTCATCCGACACCCGAAAACAGAAAAATCCAAAAACTGTGCGGAATGGAACTTCTGGGCCATCGTGTGGTGTGGGTTTGCCAATTTCTACAGGGCAACGTCGACGTCGATAAATTAGGAAACTGGACTCCCTGGAAAGCTTGGCAAGTCTACTTTGCAGATAAATTATCACCGGCCGCAGAAAAATTCATCTGACACCCGAAAACAGAAAAATCCAAAAACTATCCGGAATGGAACTTCTGGGCCATCGTGTGGTGTGGGTTTGGCAATTTGTACAGGGCAACGTCGACGTCGTTAAATTATGAAACTAGACTCCCTGGAAAGCTTGGCAAGTCTACTTTGCAGATAAATTATCACCGGCCGCAGAAAAATTCATCCGACACACGAAAACAGAAAAATTCAAAAACTGTCAGGAATGGAACTACTGGGCCATCGTGTGGTGTGGGTTTGGCAATTTGTACAGGGCAACGTCGACGTCGATAAATTATGAAACTGGACTCCCTGGAAACCTTGGCAAGTCTACTTTGCAGATAAATTATCACCGGCCGCAGAAAAATTCATCCGACACACGAAAACAGAAAAATTCAAAAACTGTCAGGAATGGAACTACTGGGCCATCGTGTGGTGTGGGTTTGGCAATTTGTACAGGGCAACGTCGACGTCGTTAAATTATGAAACTAGACTCCCTGGAAAGCTTGGCAAGTCTACTTTGCAGATAAATTATCACCGGCCGCAGAAAAATTCATCCGACACCCGAAAACAGAAAAATCCAAAAACTGTCCGGAATGGAACTTCTGGGCCATCGTGTGGTGTGGGTTTGGCAATTTCTACAGGGCAACGTCGACGTCGATAAATTATGAAACTAGACTCCCTGGAAAGCTTGGCAAGTCTACTTTGCAGATAAATTATCACCGGCCGCAGAAAAACTCATCCGACACCCGAAAACAGAAAAATCCAAAAACTGTCCGGAATGGAACTTGTGGGCCATCGTGTGGTGTGGGTTTGGAAATTTCTACAGGGCAACGTCGACGTCGATAAATTATGAAACTGGACTCCCTGGAAACCTTGGCAAGTCTACTTTGCAGATAAATTATCACCGGCCGCAGAAAAATTCATCTGACACCCGAAAACAGAAAAATCCAAAAACTGTCCGGAATGGAACTTCTGGGCCATCGTGTGGTGTGGGTTTGGAAATTTCTACAGGGCAACGTCGACGTCGATAAATTATGAAACTAGACTCCCTGGAAAGCTTGGCAAGTCTACTTTGCAGATAAATTATCACCGGCCGCAGAAAAATTCATCCGACACCCGAAAACAGAAAAATCCAAAAACTGTCCGGAATGGAACTTCTGGGCCATCGTGTGGTGTGGGTTTGGCAATTTGTACAGGGCAACGTCGACGTCGTTAAATTATGAAACTAGACTCCCTGGAAAGCTTGGCAAGTCTACTTTGCAGATAAATTATCACCGGCAGCAGAAAAATTCATCCGACACACGAAAACAGAAAAATCCAAAAACTGTCCGGAATGGAACTACTGGGCCATCAAGTATTGTGGGTTTGGCAATTTCTACAGGGCAACGTCGACGTCGATAAATTATGAAACTAGACTCCCTGGAAAGCTTGGCAAGTCTACTTTGCAGATAAATTATCACCGGCCGCAGAAAAATTCATCCGACACCCGAAAACAGAAAAATCCAAAAACTGTCCGGAATGGAACTTCTGGGCCATCGTGTGGTGTGGGTTTGGCAATTTGTACAGGGCAACGTCGACGTCGTTAAATTATGAAACTAGACTCCCTGGAAAGCTTGGCAAGTCTACTTTGCAGATAAATTATCACCGGCAGCAGAAAAATTCATCCGACACACGAAAACAGAAAAATCCAAAAACTGTCCGGAATGGAACTACTGGGCCATCAAGTATTGTGGGTTTGGCAATTTCTACAGGGCAACGTCGACGTCGATAAATTATGAAACTAGACTCCCTGGAAAGCTTGGCAAGTCTACTTTGCAGATAAATTATCACCGGCCGCAGAAAAACTCATCCGACACCCGAAAACAGAAAAATCCAAAAACTGTCTGGAATGGAACTTTTGGGCCATCGTGTGGTGTGGGTTTGGAAATTTCTACAGGGCAACGTCGTCGTCGATAAATTATGAAACTGGACTCCCTGGAAACCTTGGCAAGTCTACTTTGCAGATAAATTATCACCGGCCGCAGAAAAATTCATCCGACACACGAAAACAGAAAAATTCAAAAACTGTCAGGAATGGAACTACTGGGCCATCGTGTGGTGTGGGTTTGGCAATTTGTACAGGGCAACGTCGACGTCGTTAAATTATGAAACTAGACTCCCTGGAAAGCTTGGCAAGTCTACTTTGCAGATAAATTATCACCGGCCGCAGAAAAATTCATCCGACACCCGAAAACAGAAAAATCCAAAAACTGTCCGGAATGGAACTTCTGGGCCATCGTGTGGTGTGGGTTTGGCAATTTGTACAGGGCAACGTCGACGTCGTTAAATTATGAAACTAGACTCCCTGGAAAGCTTGGCAAGTCTACTTTGTAGATAAATTATCACCGGCCGCAGAAAAATTCATCCGACACCCGAAAACAGAAAAATCCAAAAACTGTCCGGAATGGAACTTTTGGGCCATCGTGTGGTGTGGGTTTGGCAATTTCTACAGGGCAACGTCGACGTCAATAAATTAGGAAACTGGACTCGCTGGAAACCTTGGCTAGTCTACTTTGCAGATAAATTATCACCGGCCGCAGAAAAATTCATCTGACGCCCGAAAACAGAAAAATCCAAAAACTGTCCGGAATGGAACTTCTGGGCCATCGTGTGGTGTGGGTTTGGAAATTTCTACAGGGCAACGTCGACGTCGATAAATTATGAAACTAGACTCCCTGGAAAGCTTGGCAAGTCTACTTTGCAGATAAATTATCACCGGCCGCAGAAAAATTCATCCGACACCCGAAAACAGAAAAATTCAAAAACTGTCCGGAATGGAACTTTTGGGCCATCGTGTGGTGTGGGTTTGGCAATTTCTACAGGGCAACGTCGACGTCGATAAATTAGGAAACTGGACTCCCTAGAAAGCTTGGCAAGTCTACTTTGCAGATAAATTATCACCGCCCGCAGAAAAATTCATCCGACACCCGAAAACAGAAAAATCCAAAAACTATGCGGAATGGAACTTCTGGGCCATCGTGTGGTGTGGGTTTGGCAATTTCTACAGGGCAACGTCGACGTCGATAAATTAGGAAACTGGACTCCCTGGAAAGCTTGGCAAGTCTACTTTGCAGATAAATTATCACCGCCCGCAGAAAAATTCATCCGACACCCGAAAACAGAAAAATCCAAAAACTGTGCGGAATGGAACTTCTGGGCCATCGTGTGGTGTGGGTTTTCCAATTTCTACAGGGCAACGTCGACGTCGATAAATTAGGAAACTGGACTCCCTGGAAAGCTTGGCAAGTGTACTTTGCAGATAAATTATCACCGGCCGCAGAAAAATTCATCTGACACCCGAAAACAGAAAAATCCAAAAACTGTCCGGAATGGAACTTCTGGGCCATCGTGTGGTGTGGGTTTGGAAATTTCTACAGGGCAACGTCGACGTCGATAAATTAGGAAACTGGACTCCCTGGAAAGCTTGGCAAGTCTACTTTGCAGATAAATTATCACCGGCCGCAGAAAAACTCATCCGACACCCGAAAACAGAAAAATCCAAAAACTGTCCGGAATGGAACTTTTGGGCCATCGTGTGGTGTGGGTTTGGAAATTTGTACAGGGCAACGTCGACGTCGTTAAATTATGAAACTAGACTCCCTGGAAAGCTTGGCAAGTCTACTTTGCAGATAAATTATCACCGGCCGCAGAAAAATTCATCCGACACAAGAAAACAGAAAAATCCAAAAACTGTCCGGAATGGAACTACTGGGCCATCAAGTGGTGTGGGTTTGGCAATTTCTACAGGGCAACGTCGACGTCGATAAATTATGAAACTAGACTCCCTGGAAAGCTTGGCAAGTCTACATTGCAGATAAATTATCACCGGCCCCAGAAAAACTCATCCGACACCCGAAAACAGAAAAATCCAAAAACTGTCTGGAATGGAACTTTTGGGCCATCGTGTGGTGTGGGTTTGGAAATTTCTACAGGGCAACGTCGACGTCGATAAATTATGAAACTGGACTCCCTGGAAACCTTGGCAAGTCTACTTTGCAGATAAATTATCACCGGCCGCAGAAAAATTCATCCGACACACGAAAACAGAAAAATCCAAAAACTGTCCGGAATGGAACTACTGGGCCATCGTGTGGTGTGGCTTTGGCAATTTGTACAGGGCAACGTCGACGTCGATAAATTAGGAAACTGGACTCCCTGGAAAGCTTGGCAAGTCTACTTTGCAGATAAATTATCACCGGCCGCAGAAAAATTCATCCGACACCCGAAAACAGAAAAATCCAAAAACTGTCCGGAATGGAACTTTTGGGCCATCGTGTGGTTTGGGTTTGGCAATTTCTACAGGGCAACGTCGACGTCAATAAATTAGGAAACTGGACTCGCTGGAAAGCTTGGCAAGTCTACTTTGCAGATAAATTATCACCGGCCGCAGAAAAACTCATCCGACACCCGAAAACAGAAAAATCCAAAAACTGTCCGGAATGGAACTTGTGGGCCATCGTGTGGTGTGGGTTTGGAAATTTCTACAGGGCAACGTCGACGTCGATAAATTATGAAACTGGACTCCCTGGAAAGCTTGGCAAGTCTACTTTGCAGATAAATTATCACCGGCCGCAGAAAAATTCATCCGACACCCAAAAACAGAAAAATCCAAAAACTGTCCGGAATGGAACTTTTGGGCCATCGTGTGGTGTGGGTTTGGAAATTTCTACAGGGCAACGTCGACGTCGATAAATTACGAAACTGGACTCCCTGGAAACCTTGGCAAGTCTACTTTGCAGATAAATTATCACCGGCCGCAGAAAAATTCATCCGACACACGAAAACAGAAAAATCCAAAAACTGTCCGGAATGGAACTACTGGGCCATCAAGTGGTGTGGGTTTGGCAATTTCTACAGGGCAACGTCGACGTCGATAAATTATGAAACTAGACTCCCTGGAAAGCTTGGCAAGTCTACTTTGCAGATAAATTATCACCGGCCGCAGAAAAATTCATCCGACACCCGAAAACAGAAAAATCCAAAAACTGTCCGGAATGGAACTTCTGGGCCATCGTGTGGTGTGGGTTTGGCAATTTGTACAGGGCAACGTCGACGTCGTTAAATTATGAAACTAGACTCCCTGGAAAGCTTGGCAAGTCTACTTTGCAGATAAATTATCACCGGCAGCAGAAAAATTCATCCGACACACGAAAACAGAAAAATCCAAAAACTGTCCGGAATGGAACTACTGGGCCATCGTGTGGTGTGGGTTTGGAAATTTCTACAGGGCAACGTCGACGTCGATAAATTATGAAACTAGACTCCCTGGAAAGCTTGGCAAGTCTACTTTGCAGATAAATTATCACCGGCCGCAGAAAAATTCATCCGACACCCGAAAACAGAAAAATCCAAAAACTGTCCGGAATGGAACTTTTGGGCCATCGTGTGGTGTGGGTTTGGCAATTTCTACAGGGCAACGTCGACGTCGATAAATTAGGAAACTGGACTCCCTGGAAAGCTTGGCAAGTCTACTTTGCAGATAAATTATCACCGCCCGCAGAAAAATTCATCCGACACCCGAAAACAGAAAAATCCAAAAACTATGCGGAATGGAACTTCTGGGCCATCGTGTGGTGTGGGTTTGGCAATTTCTACAGGGCAACGTCGACGTCGATAAATTAGGAAACTGGACTCCCTGGAAAGCTTGGCAAGTCTACTTTGCAGATAAATTATCACCGCCCGCAGAAAAATTCATCCGACACCCGAAAACAGAAAAATCCAAAAACTATGCGGAATGGAACTTCTGGGCCATCGTGTGGTGTGGGTTTGGCAATTTCTACAGGGCAACGTCGACGTCGATAAATTAGGAAACTGGACTCCCTGGAAAGCTTGGCAAGTCTACTTTGCAGATAAATTATCACCGCCCGCAGAAAAATTCATCCGACACCCGAAAAAAGAAAAATCCAAAAACTGTGCGGAATGGAACTTCTGGGCCATCGTGTGGTGTGGGTTTTCCAATTTCTACAGGGCAACGTCGACGTCGATAAATTAGGAAACTGGACTCCCTGGAAAGCTTGGCAAGTCTACTTTGCAGATAAATTATCACCGGCCGCAGAAAAATTCATCTGACACCCGAAAACAGAAAAATCCAAAAACTGTCCGGAATGGAACTTCTGGGCCATCGTGTGGTGTGGGTTTGGAAATTTCTACAGGGCAACGTCGACGTCGATAAATTAGGAAACTGGACTCCCTGGAAAGCTTGGCAAGTCTACTTTGCAGATAAATTATCACCGGCCGCAGAAAAACTCATCCGACACCCGAAAACAGAAAAATCCAAAAACTGTCCGGAATGGAACTTTTGGGCCATCGTGTGGTGTGGGTTTGGAAATTTGTACAGGGCAACGTCGACGTCGTTAAATTATGAAACTAGACTCCCTGGAAAGCTTGGCAAGTCTACTTTGCAGATAAATTATCAACGGCCGCAGAAAAATTCATCCGACACAAGAAAACAGAAAAATCCAAAAACTGTCCGGAATGGAACTACTGGGCCATCAAGTGGTGTGGGTTTGGCAATTTCTACAGGGCAACGTCGACGTCGATAAATTAGGAAACTGGACTCCCTGGAAAGCTTGGCAAGTCTACTTTGCAGATAAATTATCACCGGCCGCAGAAAAATTCATCCGACACCCGAAAACAGAAAAATCCAAAAACTGTCCGGAATGGAACTTTTGGGCCATCGTGTGGTGTGGGTTTGGCAATTTCTACAGGGCAACGTCGACGTCGATAAATTAGGAAACTGGACTCCCTGGAAAGCTTGGCAAGTCTACTTTGCAGATAAATTATCACCGCCCGCAGAAAAATTCATCCGACACCCGAAAACAGAAAAATCCAAAAACTATGCGGAATGGAACTTCTGGGCCATCGTGTGGTGTGGGTTTGGCAATTTCTACAGGGCAACGTCGACGTCGATAAATTATGAAACTGGACTCCCTGGAAACCTTGGCAAGTCTACTTTGCAGATAAATTATCACCGGCCGCAGAAAAATTCATCTGACGCCCGAAAACAGAAAAATCCAAAAACTGTCCGGAATGGAACTTCTGGGCCATCGTGTGGTGTGGGTTTGGAAATTTCTACAGGGCAACGTCGACGTCGATAAATTATGAAACTAGACTCCCTGGAAAGCTTGGCAAGTCTACTTTGCAGATAAATTATCACCGGCCGCAGAAAAATTCATCCGACACCCGAAAACAGAAAAATCCAAAAACTGTCCGGAATGGAACTTTTGGGCCATCGTGTGGTGTGGGTTTGGCAATTTCTACAGGGCAACGTCGACGTCGATAAATTAGGAAACTGGACTCCCTGGAAAGCTTGGCAAGTCTACTTTGCAGATAAATTATCACCGCCCGCAGAAAAATTCATCCGACACCCGAAAACAGAAAAATCCAAAAACTATGCGGAATGGAACTTCTGGGCCATCGTGTGGTGTGGGTTTGGCAATTTCTACAGGGCAACGTCGACGTCGATAAATTAGGAAACTGGACTCCCTGGAAAGCTTGGCAAGTCTACTTTGCAGATAAATTATCACCGGCCGCAGAAAAACTCATCCGACACCCGAAAACAGAAAAATCCAAAAACTATGCGGAATGGAACTTCTGGGCCATCGTGTGGTGTGGGTTTGGCAATTTCTACAGGGCAACGTCGACGTCGATAAATTAGGAAACTGGACTCCCTGGAAAGCTTGGCAAGTCTACTTTGCAGATAAATTATCACCGCCCGCAGAAAAATTCATCCGACACCCGAAAACAGAAAAATCCAAAAACTATGCGGAATGGAACTTCTGGGCCATCGTGTGGTGTGGGTTTGGCAATTTCTACAGGGCAACGTCGACGTCAATAAATTAGGAAACTGGACTCGCTGGAAAGCTTGGCAAGTCTACTTTGCAGATAAATTATCACCGGCAGCAGAAAAATTCATCCGACACACGAAAACAGAAAAATCCAAAAACTGTCCGGAATGGAACTACTGGGCCATCAAGTATTGTGGGTTTGGCAATTTCTACAGGGCAACGTCGACGTCGATAAATTATGAAACTGGACTCCCTGGAAAGCTTGGCAAGTCTACTTTGCAGATAAATTATCACCGGCCGCAGAAAAATTCATCCGACACCCAAAAACAGAAAAATCCAAAAACTGTCCGGAATGGAACTTTTGGGCCATCGTGTGGTGTGGGTTTGGAAATTTCTACAGGGCAACGTCGACGTCGATAAATTACGAAACTGGACTCCCTGGAAACCTTGGCAAGTCTACTTTGCAGATAAATTATCACCGGCCGCAGAAAAATTCATCCGACACACGAAAACAGAAAAATCCAAAAACTGTCCGGAATGGAACTACTGGGCCATCAAGTGGTGTGGGTTTGGCAATTTCTACAGGGCAACGTCGACGTCGATAAATTATGAAACTAGACTCCCTGGAAAGCTTGGCAAGTCTACTTTGCAGATAAATTATCACCGGCCGCAGAAAAATTCATCCGACACCCGAAAACAGAAAAATCCAAAAACTGTCCGGAATGGAACTTCTGGGCCATCGTGTGGTGTGGGTTTGGCAATTTGTACAGGGCAACGTCGACGTCGTTAAATTATGAAACTAGACTCCCTGGAAAGCTTGGCAAGTCTACTTTGCAGATAAATTATCACCGGCAGCAGAAAAATTCATCCGACACACGAAAACAGAAAAATCCAAAAACTGTCCGGAATGGAACTTCTGGGCCATCGTGTGGTGTGGGTTTGGAAATTTCTACAGGGCAACGTCGACGTCGATAAATTATGAAACTAGACTCCCTGGAAAGCTTGGCAAGTCTACTTTGCAGATAAATTATCACCGGCCGCAGAAAAATTCATCCGACACCCGAAAACAGAAAAATCCAAAAACTGTCCGGAATGGAACTTTTGGGCCATCGTGTGGTGTGGGTTTGGCAATTTCTACAGGGCAACGTCGACGTCGATAAATTAGGAAACTGGACTCCCTGGAAAGCTTGGCAAGTCTACTTTGCAGATAAATTATCACCGCCCGCAGAAAAATTCATCCGACACCCGAAAACAGAAAAATCCAAAAACTATGCGGAATGGAACTTCTGGGCCATCGTGTGGTGTGGGTTTGGCAATTTCTACAGGGCAACGTCGACGTCGATAAATTAGGAAACTGGACTCCCTGGAAAGCTTGGCAAGTCTACTTTGCAGATAAATTATCACCGCCCGCAGAAAAATTCATCCGACACCCGAAAAAAGAAAAATCCAAAAACTGTGCGGAATGGAACTTCTGGGCCATCGTGTGGTGTGGGTTTTCCAATTTCTACAGGGCAACGTCGACGTCGATAAATTAGGAAACTGGACTCCCTGGAAAGCTTGGCAAGTCTACTTTGCAGATAAATTATCACCGGCCGCAGAAAAATTCATCTGACACCCGAAAACAGAAAAATCCAAAAACTGTCCGGAATGGAACTTCTGGGCCATCGTGTGGTGTGGGTTTGGAAATTTCTACAGGGCAACGTCGACGTCGATAAATTAGGAAACTGGACTCCCTGGAAAGCTTGGCAAGTCTACTTTGCAGATAAATTATCACCGGCCGCAGAAAAACTCATCCGACACCCGAAAACAGAAAAATCCAAAAACTGTCCGGAATGGAACTTTTGGGCCATCGTGTGGTGTGGGTTTGGAAATTTGTACAGGGCAACGTCGACGTCGTTAAATTATGAAACTAGACTCCCTGGAAAGCTTGGCAAGTCTACTTTGCAGATAAATTATCAACGGCCGCAGAAAAATTCATCCGACACAAGAAAACAGAAAAATCCAAAAACTGTCCGGAATGGAACTACTGGGCCATCAAGTGGTGTGGGTTTGGCAATTTCTACAGGGCAACGTCGACGTCGATAAATTAGGAAACTGGACTCCCTGGAAAGCTTGGCAAGTCTACTTTGCAGATAAATTATCACCGGCCGCAGAAAAATTCATCCGACACCCGAAAACAGAAAAATCCAAAAACTGTCCGGAATGGAACTTTTGGGCCATCGTGTGGTGTGGGTTTGGCAATTTCTACAGGGCAACGTCGACGTCGATAAATTAGGAAACTGGACTCCCTGGAAAGCTTGGCAAGTCTACTTTGCAGATAAATTATCACCGCCCGCAGAAAAATTCATCCGACACCCGAAAACAGAAAAATCCAAAAACTATGCGGAATGGAACTTCTGGGCCATCGTGTGGTGTGGGTTTGGCAATTTCTACAGGGCAACGTCGACGTCGATAAATTATGAAACTGGACTCCCTGGAAACCTTGGCAAGTCTACTTTGCAGATAAATTATCACCGGCCGCAGAAAAATTCATCTGACGCCCGAAAACAGAAAAATCCAAAAACTGTCCGGAATGGAACTTCTGGGCCATCGTGTGGTGTGGGTTTGGAAATTTCTACAGGGCAACGTCGACGTCGATAAATTATGAAACTAGACTCCCTGGAAAGCTTGGCAAGTCTACTTTGCAGATAAATTATCACCGGCCGCAGAAAAATTCATCCGACACCCGAAAACAGAAAAATCCAAAAACTGTCCGGAATGGAACTTTTGGGCCATCGTGTGGTGTGGGTTTGGCAATTTCTACAGGGCAACGTCGACGTCGATAAATTAGGAAACTGGACTCCCTGGAAAGCTTGGCAAGTCTACTTTGCAGATAAATTATCACCGCCCGCAGAAAAATTCATCCGACACCCGAAAACAGAAAAATCCAAAAACTATGCGGAATGGAACTTCTGGGCCATCGTGTGGTGTGGGTTTGGCAATTTCTACAGGGCAACGTCGACGTCGATAAATTAGGAAACTGGACTCCCTGGAAAGCTTGGCAAGTCTACTTTGCAGATAAATTATCACCGGCCGCAGAAAAATTCATCCGACACCCGAAAACAGAAAAATCCAAAAACTGTCCGGAATGGAACTTTTGGGCCATCGTGTGGTATGGGTTTGGCAATTTCTACAGGGCAACGTCGACGTCGATAAATTAGGAAACTGGACTCCCTGGAAAGCTTGGCTAGTCTACTTTGCAGATAAATTATCACCGGCCGCAGAAAAATTCATCTGACGCCCGAAAACAGAAAAATCCAAAAACTGTCCGGAATGGAACTTCTGGGCCATCGTGTGGTGTGGGTTTGGCAATTTGTACAGGGCAACGTCGACGTCGTTAAATTATGAAACTAGACTCCCTGGAAAGCTTGGCAAGTCTACTTTGCAGATAAATTATCACCGGCAGCCGAAAAATTCATCCGACACACGAAAACAGAAAAATCCAAAA
Organism: Leucaena leucocephala; assembly: GCA_037074615.1. Taxonomy (NCBI): domain Eukaryota; kingdom Viridiplantae; phylum Streptophyta; class Magnoliopsida; order Fabales; family Fabaceae; genus Leucaena; species Leucaena leucocephala. The sequence goes on from CM073525.1 coordinate 577,355, forward strand.
ACTGTCCGGAATGGAACTACTGGGCCATCAAGTGGTGTGGGTTTGGCAATTTCTACAGGGCAACGTCGACGTCGATAAATTATGAAACTAGACTCCCTGGAAAGCTTGGCAAGTCTACTTTGCAGATAAATTATCACCGGCCGCAGAAAAATTCATCCGACACCCGAAAACAGAAAAATCCAAAAACTGTCCGGAATGGAACTTTTGGGACATCGTGTGGTGTGGGTTTGGAAATTTCTGCAGGGCAACGTCGACGTCGATAAATTATGAAACTGGACTCCCTGGAAACCTTGGCAAGTCTACTTTACAGATAAATTATCACCGGCAGCAGAAAAATTCATCCGACACACGAAAACAGAAAAATCCAAAAACTGTCCGGAATAGAACTACTGGGCCATCGTGTGGTGTGGGTTTGGCAATTTGTACAGGGCAACGTCGACGTCGTTAAATTATGAAACTAGACTCCCTGGAAAGCTTGGCAAGTCTACTTTGCAGATAAATTATCACCGGCCGCAGAAAAATTCATCCGACACCCGAAAACAGAAAAATCCAAAAACTGTCCGGAATGGAACTTCTGGGCCATCGTGTGGTGTGGGTTTGGAAATTTCTACAGGGCAACGTCGACGTCGATAAATTATGAAACTAGACTCCCTGGAAAGCTTGGCAAGTCTACTTTGCAGATAAATTATCACCGGCCGCAGAAAAATTCATCCGACACCCGAAAACAGAAAAATCCAAAAACTGTCCGGAATGGAACTTTTGGGCCATCGTGTGGTGTGGGTTTGGCAATTTCTACAGGGCAACGTCGACGTCAATAAATTAGGAAACTGGACTCGCTGGAAACCTTGGCTAGTCTACTTTGCAGATAAATTATCACCGGCCGCAGAAAAAGTCATCCGACGCCCGAAAACAGAAAAATCCAAAAACTGTCCGGAATGGAACTTTTGGGCCATCGTGTGGTGTGGGTTTGGCAATTTCTACAGGGCAACGTCGACGTCGATAAATTAGGAAACTGGACTCCCTGGAAAGCTTGGCAAGTCTACTTTGCAGATAAATTATCACCGCCCGCAGAAAAATTCATCCGACACCCGAAAACAGAAAAATCCAAAAACTATGCGGAATGGAACTTCTGGGCCATCGTGTGGTGTGGGTTTGGCAATTTCTACAGGGCAACGTCGACGTCGATAAATTAGGAAACTGGACTCCCTGGAAAGCTTGGCAAGTCTACTTTGCAGATAAATTATCACCGCCCGCAGAAAAATTCATCCGACACCCGAAAACAGAAAAATCCAAAAACTGTGCGGAATGGAACTTCTGGGCCATCGTGTGGTGTGGGTTTTCCAATTTCTACAGGGCAACGTCGACGTCGATAAATTAGGAAACTGGACTCCCTGGAAAGCTTGGCAAGTCTACTTTGCAGATAAATTATCACCGGCCGCAGAAAAATTCATCTGACACCCGAAAACAGAAAAATCCAAAAACTGTCCGGAATGGAACTTCTGGGCCATCGTGTGGTGTGGGTTTGGAAATTTCTACAGGGCAACGTCGACGTCGATAAATTAGGAAACTGGACTCCCTGGAAAGCTTGGCAAGTCTACTTTGCAGATAAATTATCACCGGCCGCAGAAAAACTCATCCGACACACGAAAACAGAAAAATCCAAAAACTGTCCGGAATGGAACTTTTGGGCCATCGTGTGGTGTGGGTTTGGAAATTTGTACAGGGCAACGTCGACGTCAATAAATTAGGAAACTAGACTCCCTGGAAAGCTTGGCAAGTCTACTTTGCAGATAAATTATCACCGGCCGCAGAAAAATTCATCCGACACAAGAAAACAGAAAAATCCAAAAACTGTCCGGAATGGAACTGCTGGGCCATCAAGTGGTGTGGGTTTGGCAATTTCTACAGGGCAACGTCGACGTCGATAAATTATGAAACTAGACTCCCTGGAAAGCTTGGCAAGTCTACTTTGCAGATAAATTATCACCGGCCATAGAAAAACTCATCCGACACCCGAAAACAGAAAAATCCAAAAACTGTCTGGAATGGAACTTTTGGGCCATCGTGTGGTGTGGGTTTGGAAATTTCTACAGGGCAACGTCGACGTCGATAAATTATGAAACTGGACTCCCTGGAAACCTTGGCAAGTCTACTTTGCAGATAAATTATCACCGCCCGCAGAAAAATTCATCCGACACACGAAAACAGAAAAATCCAAAAACTGTCCGGAATGGAACTACTGGGCCATCGTGTGGTGTGGCTTTGGCAATTTGTACAGGGCAACGTCGACGTCGATAAATTAGGAAACTGGACTCCCTGGAAAGCTTGGCAAGTCTACTTTGCAGATAAATTATCACCGGCCGCAGAAAAATTCATCCGACACCCGAAAACAGAAAAATCCAAAAACTGTCCGGAATGGAACTTCTGGGCCATCGTGTGGTGTGGGTTTGGCAATTTGTACAGGGCAACGTCGACGTCGTTAAATTATGAAACTAGACTCCCTGGAAAGCTTGGCAAGTCTACTTTGTAGATAAATTATCACCGGCCGCAGAAAAATTCATCCGACACCCGAAAACAGAAAAATCCAAAAACTGTCCGGAATGGAACTTTTGGGCCATCGTGTGGTATGGGTTTGGCAATTTCTACAGGGCAACGTCGACGTCAATAAATTAGGAAACTGGACTCGCTGGAAACCTTGGCTAGTCTACTTTGCAGATAAATTATCACCGGCCGCAGAAAAATTCATCTGACGCCCGAAAACAGAAAAATCCAAAAACTGTCCGGAATGGAACTTCTGGGCCATCGTGTGGTGTGGGTTTGGAAATTTCTACAGGGCAACGTCGACGTCGATAAATTATGAAACTAGACTCCCTGGAAAGCTTGGCAAGTCTACTTTGCAGATAAATTATCACCGGCCGCAGAAAAATTCATCCGACACCCGAAAACAGAAAAATCCAAAAACTGTCCGGAATGGAACTTTTGGGCCATCGTGTGGTGTGGGTTTGGCAATTTCTACAGGGCAACGTCGACGTCGATAAATTAGGAAACTGGACTCCCTGGAAAGCTTGGCAAGTCTACTTTGCAGATAAATTATCACCGCCCGCAGAAAAATTCATCCGACACCCGAAAACAGAAAAATCCAAAAACTGTGCGGAATGGAACTTCTGGGCCATTGTGTGGTGTGGGGTTCGCAATTTCTACAGGGCAACGTCGACGTCGATAAATTAGGAAACTGGACTCCCTGGAAAGCTTGGCAAGTCTACTTTGCAGATAAATTATCACCGCCCGCAGAAAAATTCATCCGACACCCGAAAACAGAAAAATCCAAAAACTGTGCGGAATGGAACTTCTGGGCCATCGTGTGGTGTGGGTTTGCCAATTTCTACAGGGCAACATCGACGTCGATAAATTAGGAAACTGGACTCCCTGGAAAGCTTGGCAAGTCTACTTTGCAGATAAATTATCACCGCCCGCAGAAAAATTCATCCGACACCCGAAAACAGAAAAATCCAAAAACTATGCGGAATGGAACTTCTGGGCCATCGTGTGGTGTGGGTTTGGCAATTTCTACAGGGCAACGTCGACGTCGATAAATTAGGAAACTGGACTCCCTGGAAAGCTTGGCAAGTCTACTTTGCAGATAAATTATCACCGCCCGCAGAAAAATTCATCCGACACCCGAAAACAGAAAAATCCAAAAACTGTGCGGAATGGAACTTCTGGGCCATCGTGTGGTGTGGGTTTTCCAATTTCTACAGGGCAACGTCGACGTCGATAAATTAGGAAACTGGACTCCCTGGAAAGCTTGGCAAGTCTACTTTGCAGATAAATTATCACCGGCCGCAGAAAAATTCATCTGACACCCGAAAACAGAAAAATCCAAAAACTGTGCGGAATGGAACTTCTGGGCCATCGTGTGGTGTGGGTTTGGAAATTTCTACAGGGCAACGTCGACGTCGATAAATTAGGAAACTGGACTCCCTGGAAAGCTTGGCAAGTCTACTTTGCAGATAAATTATCACCGGCCGCAGAAAAACTCATCCGACACACGAAAACAGAAAAATCCAAAAACTGTCCGGAATGGAACTACTGGGCCATCAAGTGGTGTGGGTTTGGCAATTTCTACAGGGCAACGTCGACGTCGATAAATTAGGAAACTGGACTCCCTGGAAAGCTTGGCAAGTCTACTTTGCAGATAAATTATCACCGGCCGCAGAAAAATTCATCCGACACCCAAAAACAGAAAAATCCAAAAACTGTCCGGAATGGAACTTTTGGGCCATCGTGTGGTGTGGGTTTGGAAATTTCTACAGGGCAACGTCGACGTCGATAAATTACGAAACTGGACTCCCTGGAAACCTTGGCAAGTCTACTTTGCAGATAAATTATCACCGGCCGCAGAAAAATTCATCCGACACACGAAAACAGAAAAATCCAAAAACTGTCCGGAATGGAACTTCTGGGCCATCGTGTGGTGTGGGTTTGGAAATTTCTACAGGGCAACGTCGACGTCGATAAATTACGAAACTAGACTCCCTGGAAACCTTGGCAAGTCTACTTTGCAGATAAATTATCACCGGCCGCAGAAAAATTCATGCGACACCCGAAAACAGAAAAATCCAAAAACTGTCCGGAATGGAACTTCTGGGCCATCGTGTGGTGTGGGTTTGGCAATTTCTACAGGGCAACGTCGACGTCGATAAATTAGGAAACTGGACTCCCTGGAAAGCTTGGCAAGTCTACTTTGCAGATAAATTATCACCGGCCGCAGAAAAATTCATCTGACACCCGAAAACAGAAAAATCCAAAAACTGTGCGGAATGGAACTTCTGGGCCATCGTGTGGTGTGGGTTTGGCAATTTCTACAGGGCAACGTCGACGTCGATAAATTAGGAAACTGGACTCCCTGGAAAGCTTGGCAAGTCTACTTTGCAGATAAATTATCACCGGCCGCAGAAAAATTCATCTGACACCCGAAAACAGAAAAATCCAAAAACTGTCCGGAATGGAACTTCTGGGCCATCGTGTGGTGTGGGTTTGGAAATTTCTACAGGGCAACGTCGACGTCGATAAATTAGGAAACTGGACTCCCTGGAAAGCTTGGCAAGTCTACTTTGCAGATAAATTATCACCGGCCGCAGAAAAATTCATCTGACACCCGAAAACAGAAAAATCCAACGGAATGGAACTTCTGGGCCATCGTGTGGTGTGGGTTTGGAAATTTCTACAGGGCAACGTCGACGTCGATAAATTAGGAAACTGGACTCCCTGGAAAGCTTGGCAAGTCTACTTTGCAGATAAATTATCACCGGCCGCAGAAAAATTCATCCGACACCCCAAAACAGAAAAATCCAAAAACTGTCCGGAATGGAACTTTTGGGCCATCGTGTGGTGTGGGTTTGGAAATTTCTACAGGGCAACGTCGACGTCGATAAATTAGGAAACTGGACTCCCTGGAAAGCTTGGCAAGTCTACTTTGCAGATAAATTATCACCGCCCGCAGAAAAATTCATCCGACACCCGAAAACAGAAAAATCCAAAAACTGTGCGGAATGGAACTTCTGGGCCATCGTGTGGTGTGGGTTTGGCAATTTCTACAGGGCAACGTCGACGTCGATAAATTAGGAAACTGGACTCCCTGGAAAGCTTGGCGAGTCTACTTTGCAGATAAATTATCACCGGCCGCAGAAAAATTCATCTGACACCCGAAAACAGAAAAATCCAAAAACTGTCCGGAATGGAACTTCTGGGCCATCGTGTGGTGTGGGTTTGGAAATTTCTACAGGGCAACGTCGACGTCGATAAATTACGAAACTGGACTCCCTGGAAAGCTTGGCAAGTCTACTTTGCAGATAAATTATCACCGGCCGCAGAAAAATTCATCCGACACACGAAAACAGAAAAATCCAAAAACTGTCCGGAATGGAACTACTGGGCCATCAAGTGGTGTGGGTTTGGCAATTTGTACAGGGCAACGTCGACGTCGATAAATTATGAAACTAGACTCCCTGGAAAGCTTGGCAAGTCTACTTTGCAGATAAATTACCACCGGCCGCAGAAAAATTCATCCGACACCCGAAAACAGAAAAATCCAAAAACTGTCCGGAATGGAACTTCTGGGCCATCGTGTGGTGTGGGTTTGGCAATTTCTACAGGGCAACGTCGACGTCGATAAATTAGGAAACTGGACTCCCTGGAAAGCTTGGCAAGTCTACTTTGCAGATAAATTATCACCGCCCGCAGAAAAATTCATCCGCCACCCGAAAACAGAAAAATCCAAAAACTGTGCGGAATGGAACTTCTGGGCCATCGTGTGGTGTGGGTTTGGCAATTTCTACAGGGCAACGTCGACGTCGATAAATTAGGAAACTGGACTCCCTGGAAAGCTTGGCAAGTCTACTTTGCAGATAAATTATCACCGGCCGCAGAAAAATTCATCTGACACCCGAAAACAGAAAAATCCAAAAACTGTCCGGAATGGAACTTCTGGGCCATCGTGTGGTGTGGGTTTGGAAATTTCTACAGGGCAACGTCGACGTCGATAAATTAGGAAACTGGACTCCCTGGAAACCTTGGCAAGTCTACTTTGCAGATAAATTATCACCGGCCGCAGAAAAATTCATCCGACACCCAAAAACAGAAAAATCCAAAAACTGTCCGGAATGGAACTTTTGGGCCATCGTGTGGTGTGGGTTTGGAAATTTCTACAGGGCAACGTCGACGTCGATAAATTACGAAACTGGACTCCCTGGAAACCTTGGCAAGTCTACTTTGCAGATAAATTATCACCGGCCGCAGAAAAATTCATCCGACACACGAAAACAGAAAAATCCAAAAACTGTCCGGAATGGAACTACTGGGCCATCAAGTGGTGTGGGTTTGGCAATTTCTACAGGGCAACGTCGACGTCGATAAATTATGAAACTAGACTCCCTGGAAAGCTTGGCAAGTCTACTTTGCAGATAAATTATCACCGGCCGCAGAAAAATTCATCCGACACAAGAAAACAGAAAAATCCAAAAACTGTCCGGAATGGAACTTCTGGGCCATCGTGTGGTGTGGGTTTGGCAATTTGTACAGGGCAACGTCGACGTCGTTAAATTATGAAACTAGACTCCCTGGAAAGCTTGGCAAGTCTACTTTGCAGATAAATTATCACCGGCAGCAGAAAAATTCATCCGACACACGAAAACAGAAAAATCCAAAAACTGTCCGGAATGGAACTACTGGGCCATCAAGTATTGTGGGTTTGGCAATTTCTACAGGGCAACGTCGACGTCGATAAATTATGAAACTAGACTCCCTGGAAAGCTTGGCAAGTCTACTTTGCAGATAAATTATCACCGGCCGCAGAAAAACTCATCCGACACCCAAAAACAGAAAAATCCAAAAACTGTCTGGAATGGAACTTTTGGGCCATCGTGTGGTGTGGGTTTGGAAATTTCTACAGGGCAACGTCGACGTCGATAAATTATGAAACTGGACTCCCTGGAAACCTTGGCAAGTCTACTTTGCAGATAAATTATCACCGGCCGCAGAAAAATTCATCCGACACACGAAAACAGAAAAATTCAAAAACTGTCAGGAATGGAACTACTGGGCCATCGTGTGGTGTGGGTTTGGCAATTTGTACAGGGCAACGTCGACGTCGTTAAATTATGAAACTAGACTCCCTGGAAAGCTTGGCAAGTCTACTGTGTAGATAAATTATCACCGGCCGCAGAAAAATTCATCCGACACCCGAAAACAGAAAAATCCAAAAACTGTCCGGAATGGAACTTTTGGGCCATCGTGTGGTGTGGGTTTGGCAATTTCTACAGGGCAACGTCGACGTCAATAAATTAGGAAACTGGACTCGCTGGAAACCTTGGCTAGTCTACTTTGCAGATAAATTATCACCGGCCGCAGAAAAATTCATCTGACGCCCGAAAACAGAAAAATCCAAAAACTGTCCGGAATGGAACTTCTGGGCCATCGTGTGGTGTGGGTTTGGAAATTTCTACAGGGCAACGTCGACGTCGATAAATTATGAAACTAGACTCCCTGGAAAGCTTGGCAAGTCTACTTTGCAGATAAATTATCACCGGCCGCAGAAAAATTCATCCGACACCCGAAAACAGAAAAATCCAAAAACTGTCCGGAATGGAACTTTTGGGCCATCGTGTGGTGTGGGTTTGGCAATTTCTACAGGGCAACGTCGACGTCGATAAATTAGGAAACTGGACTCCCTGGAAAGCTTGGCAAGTCTACTTTGCAGATAAATTATCACCGCCCGCAGAAAAATTCATCCGACACCCGAAAACAGAAAAATCCAAAAACTATGCGGAATGGAACTTCTGGGCCATCGTGTGGTGTGGGTTTGGCAATTTCTACAGGGCAACGTCGACGTCGATAAATTAGGAAACTGGACTCCCTGGAAAGCTTGGCAAGTCTACTTTGCAGATAAATTATCACCGCCCGCAGAAAAATTCATCCGACACCCGAAAACAGAAAAATCCAAAAACTGTGCGGAATGGAACTTCTGGGCCATCGTGTGGTGTGGGTTTTCCAATTTCTACAGGGCAACGTCGACGTCGATAAATTAGGAAACTGGACTCCCTGGAAAGCTTGGCAAGTCTACTTTGCAGATAAATTATCACCGGCCGCAGAAAAATTCATCTGACACCCGAAAACAGAAAAATCCAAAAACTGTCCGGAATGGAACTTCTGGGCCATCGTGTGGTGTGGGTTTGGAAATTTCTACAGGGCAACGTCGACGTCGATAAATTAGGAAACTGGACTCCCTGGAAAGCTTGGCAAGTCTACTTTGCAGATAAATTATCACCGGCCGCAGAAAAACTCATCCGACACCCGAAAACAGAAAAATCCAAAAACTGTCCGGAATGGAACTTTTGGGCCATCGTGTGGTGTGGGTTTGGAAATTTGTACAGGGCAACGTCGACGTCGTTAAATTATGAAACTAGACTCCCTGGAAAGCTTGGCAAGTCTACTTTGCAGATAAATTATCACCGGCCGCAGAAAAATTCATCCGACACAAGAAAACAGAAAAATCCAAAAACTGTCCGGAATGGAACTACTGGGCCATCAAGTGGTGTGGGTTTGGCAATTTCTACAGGGCAACGTCGACGTCGATAAATTATGAAACTAGACTCCCTGGAAAGCTTGGCAAGTCTACATTGCAGATAAATTATCACCGGCCACAGAAAAACTCATCCGACACCCGAAAACAGAAAAATCCAAAAACTGTCTGGAATGGAACTTTTGGGCCATCGTGTGGTGTGGGTTTGGAAATTTCTACAGGGCAACGTCGACGTCGATAAATTATGAAACTAGACTCCCTGGAAACCTTGGCAAGTCTACTTTGCAGATAAATTATCACCGGCCGCAGAAAAATTCATCCGACACACGAAAACAGAAAAATCCAAAAACTGTCCGGAATGGAACTACTGGGCCATCGTGTGGTGTGGCTTTGGCAATTTGTACAGGGCAACGTCGACGTCGATAAATTAGGAAACTGGACTCCCTGGAAAGCTTGGCAAGTCTACTTTGCAGATAAATTATCACCGGCCGCAGAAAAATTCATCCGACACCCGAAAACAGAAAAATCCAAAAACTGTCAGGAATGGAACTACTGGGCCATCAAGTGGTGTGGGTTTGGCAATTTCTACAGGGCAACGTCGACGTCAATAAATTATGAAACTAGACTCCCTGGAAAGCTTGGCAAGTCTACTTTGCAGATAAATTATCACCGGCCGCAGAAAAATTCATCCGACACCCGAAAACAGAAAAATCCAAAAACTGTCCGGAATGGAACTTGTGGGCCATCGTGTGGTGTGGGTTTGGCAATTTCTACAGGGCAACGTCGACGTCGATAAATTACGAAACTGGACTCCCTGGAAACCTTGGCAAGTCTACTTTGCAGATAAATTATCACCAGCCGCAGAAAAATTCATCCGACACACGAAAACAGAAAAATCCAAAAACTGTCCGGAATGGAACTACTGGGCCATCAAGTGGTGTGGGTTTGGCAATTTCTACAGGGCAACGTCGACGTCGATAAATTATGAAACTAGACTCCCTGGAAAGCTTGGCAAGTCTACTTTGCAGATAAATTATCACCGCCCGCAGAAAAATTCATCCGACACCCGAAAACAGAAAAATCCAAAAACTATGCGGAATGGAACTTCTGGGCCATCGTGTGGTGTGGGTTTGGCAATTTCTACAGGGCAACGTCGACGTCGATAAATTAGGAAACTGGACTCCCTGGAAAGCTTGGCAAGTCTACTTTGCAGATAAATTATCACCGCCCGCAGAAAAATTCATCCGACACCCGAAAACAGAAAAATCCAAAAACTGTGCGGAATGGAACTTCTGGGCCATCGTGTGGTGTGGGTTTTCCAATTTCTACAGGGCAACGTCGACGTCGATAAATTAGGAAACTGGACTCCCTGGAAAGCTTGGCAAGTCTACTTTGCAGATAAATTATCACCGGCCGCAGAAAAACTCATCCGACACCCGAAAACAGAAAAATCCAAAAACTGTCCGGAATGGAACTTTTGGGCCATCGTGTGGTGTGGGTTTGGAAATTTGTACAGGGCAACGTCGACGTCGTTAAATTATGAAACTAGACTCCCTGGAAAGCTTGGCAAGTCTACTTTGCAGATAAATTATCACCGGCCGCAGAAAAATTCATCCGACACAAGAAAACAGAAAAATCCAAAAACTGTCCGGAATGGAACTACTGGGCCATCAAGTGGTGTGGGTTTGGCAATTTCTACAGGGCAACGTCGACGTCGATAAATTATGAAACTAGACTCCCTGGAAAGCTTGGCAAGTCTACTTTGCAGATAAATTATCACCGGCCACAGAAAAACTCATCCGACACCCGAAAACAGAAAAATCCAAAAACTGTCTGGAATGGAACTTTTGGGCCATCGTGTGGTGTGGGTTTGGAAATTTCTACAGGGCAACGTCGACATCGATAAATTATGAAACTGGACTCCCTGGAAACCTTGGCAAGTCTACTTTGCAGATAAATTATCACCGGCCACAGAAAAATTCATCCGACACACGAAAACAGAAAAATCCAAAAACTGTCCGGAATGGAACTACTGGGCCATCGTGTGGTGTGGGTTTGGCAATTTGTACAGGGCAACGTCGACGTCGATAAATTACGAAACTGGACTCCCTGGAAAGCTTGGCAAGTCTACTTTGCAGATAAATTATCACCGGCCGCAGAAAAATTCATCCGACACCCGAAAACAGAAAAATCCAAAAACTGTCCGGAATGGAACTTCTGGGCCATCGTGTGGTGTGGGTTTGGCAATTTGTACAGGGCAACGTCGACGTCGTTAAATTATGAAACTAGACTCCCTGGAAAGCTTGGCAAGTCTACTTTGTAGATAAATTATCACCGGCCGCAGAAAAATTCATCCGACACCCGAAAACAGAAAAATCCAAAAACTGTCCGGAATGGAACTTTTGGGCCATCGTGTGGTATGGGTTTGGCAATTTCTACAGGGCAACGTCGACGTCAATAAATTAGGAAACTGGACTCGCTGGAAACCTTGGCTAGTCTACTTTGCAGATAAATTATCACCGGCCGCAGAAAAATTCATCTGACGCCCGAAAACAGAAAAATCCAAAAACTGTCCGGAATGGAACTTCTGGGCCATCGTGTGGTGTGGGTTTGGAAATTTCTACAGGGCAACGTCGACATCGATAAATTATGAAACTAGACTCCCTGGAAAGCTTGGCAAGTCTACTTTGCAGATAAATTATCACCGGCCGCAGAAAAATTCATCCGACACCCGAAAACAGAAAAATCCAAAAACTGTCCGGAATGGAACTTTTGGGCCATCGTGTGGTGTGGGTTTGGCAATTTCTACAGGGCAACGTCGACGTCGATAAATTAGGAAACTGGACTCCCTGGAAAGCTTGGCAAGTCTACTTTGCAGATAAATTATCACCGCCCGCAGAAAAATTCATCCGACACCCGAAAACAGAAAAATCCAAAAACTGTGCGGAATGGAACTTCTGGGCCATCGTGTGGTGTGGGGTTCGCAATTTCTACAGGGCAACGTCGACGTCGATAAATTAGGAAACTGGACTCCCTGGAAAGCTTGGCAAGTCTACTTTGCAGATAAATTATCACCGCCCGCAGAAAAATTCATCCGACACCCGAAAACAGAAAAATCCAAAAACTGTGCGGAATGGAACTTCTGGGCCATCGTGTGGTGTGGGTTTGCCAATTTCTACAGGGCAACGTCGACGTCGATAAATTAGGAAACTGGACTCCCTGGAAAGCTTGGCAAGTCTACTTTGCAGATAAATTATCACCGGCCGCAGAAAAATTCATCTGACACCCGAAAACAGAAAAATCCAAAAACTGTCCGGAATGGAACTTCTGGGCCATCGTGTGGTGTGGGTTTGGAAATTTCTACAGGGCAACGTCGACGTCGATAAATTAGGAAACTGGACTCCCTGGAAAGCTTGGCAAGTCTACTTTGCAGATAAATTATCACCGCCCGCAGAAAAATTCATCCGACACCCGAAAACAGAAAAATCCAAAAACTGTCCGGAATGGAACTTCTGGGCCATCGTGTGGTGTGGGTTTGGCAATTTGTACAGGGCAACGTCGACGTCGTTAAATTATGAAACTAGACTCCCTGGAAACCTTGGCCAGTCTACTTTGCAGATAAATTATCACCGGCCGCAGAAAAATTCATCCGACACAAGAAAACAGAAAAATCCAAAAACTGTCCGGAATGGAACTACTGGGCCATCAAGTGGTGTGGGTTTGGCAATTTCTACAGGGCAACGTCGACGTCGATAAATTATGAAACTAGACTCCCTGGAAAGCTTGGCAAGTCTACTTTGCAGATAAATTATCACCGGCCACAGAAAAACTCATCCGACACCCGAAAACAGAAAAATCCAAAAACTGTCTGGAATGGAACTTTTGGGCCATCGTGTGGTGTGGGTTTGGAAATTTCTACAGGGCAACGTCGACGTCGATAAATTATGAAACTGGACTCCCTGGAAAGCTTGGCAAGTCTACTTTGCAGATAAATTATCACCGCCCGCAGTAAAATTCATCCGACACACGAAAACAGAAAAATCCAAAAACTGTCCGGAATGGAACTACTGGGCCATCGTGTGGTGTGGGTTTGGCAATTTGTACAGGGCAACGTCGACGTCGATAAATTAGGAAACTGGACTCCCTGGAAAGCTTGGCAAGTCTACTTTGCAGATAAATTATCACCGGCCGCAGAAAAATTCATCCGACACCCGAAAACAGAAAAATCCAAAAACTGTCCGGAATGGAACTTCTGGGCCATCGTGTGGTGTGGGTTTGGCAATTTGTACAGGGCAACATCGACGTCGTTAAATTATGAAACTAGACTCCCTGGAAAGCTTGGCAAGTCTACTTTGTAGATAAATTATCGCCGCCCGCAGAAAAATTCATCCGACACCCGAAAACAGAAAAATCCAAAAACTGTCCGGAATGGAACTTTTGGGCCATCGTGTGGTATGGGTTTGGCAATTTCTACAGGGCAACGTCGACGTCAATAAATTAGGAAACTGGACTCGCTGGAAACCTTGGCTAGTCTACTTTGCAGATAAATTATCACCGGCCGCAGAAAAATTCATCTGACGCCCGAAAACAGAAAAATCCAAAAACTGTCCGAAATGGAACTTCTGGGCCATCGTGTGGTGTGGGTTTGGCAATTTCTACAGGGCAACGTCGACGTCGATAAATTATGAAACTAGACTCCCTGGAAAGCTTGGCAAGTCTACTTTGCAGATAAATTATCACCGGCCGCAGAAAAATTCATCCGACACCCGAAAACAGAAAAATCCAAAAACTGTCCGGAATTCAACTTTTGGGCCATCGTGTGGTGTGGGTTTGGCAATTTCTACAGGGCAACGTCGACGTCGATAAATTAGGAAACTGGACTCCCTGGAAAGCTTGGCAAGTCTACTTTGCTGATAAATTATCACCGCCCGCAGAAAAATTCATCCGACACCTGAAAACAGAAAAATCCAAAAACTGTGCGGAATGGAACTTCTGGGCCATCGTGTGGTGTGGGTTTGGCAATTTCTACAGGGCAACGTCGACGTCGATAAATTAGGAAACTGGACTCCCTGGAAAGCTTGGCAAGTCTACTTTGCAGATAAATTATCACCGGCCGCAGAAAAATTCATCCGACACCCGAAAACAGAAAAATCCAAAAACTGTGCGGAATGGAACTTCTGGGCCATCGTGTGGTGTGGGTTTGGCAATTTCTACAGGGCAACGTCGACGTCGATAAATTAGGAAACTAGACTCCCTGGAAAGCTTGGCAAGTCTACTTTGTAGATAAATTATCACCGGCCGCAGAAAAATTCATCCGACACAAGAAAACAGAAAAATCCAAAAACTGTCCGGAATGGAACTACTGGGCCATCAAGTGGTGTGGGTTTGGCAATTTCTACAGGGCAACGTCGACGTCGATAAATTATGAAACTAGACTCCCTGGAAAGCTTGGCAAGTCTACTTTGCAGATAAATTATCACCGGCCACAGAAAAACTCATCCGACACCCGAAAACAGAAAAATCCAAAAACTGTCTGGAATGGAACTTTTGGGCCATCGTGTGGTGTGGGTTTGGAAATTTCTACAGGGCAACGTCGACGTCGATAAATTATGAAACTGGACTCCCTGGAAAGCTTGGCAAGTCTACTTTGCAGATAAATTATCACCGCCCGCAGAAAAATTCATCCGACACACGAAAACAGAAAAATCCAAAAACTGTCCGGAATGGAACTACTGGGCCATCGTGTGGTGTGGGTTTGGCAATTTGTACAGGGCAACGTCGACGTCGATAAATTAGGAAACTGGACTCCCTGGAAAGCTTGGCAAGTCTACTTTGCAGATAAATTATCACCGGCCGCAGAAAAATTCATCCGACACCCGAAAACAGAAAAATCCAAAAACTGTCCGGAATGGAACTTCTGGGCCATCGTGTGGTGTGGGTTTGGCAATTTGTACAGGGCAACATCGACGTCGTTAAATTATGAAACTAGACTCCCTGGAAAGCTTGGCAAGTCTACTTTGCAGATAAATTATCACCGGCCGCAGAAAAATTCATCCGACACCCGAAAACAGAAAAATCCAAAAACTGTGCGGAATGGAACTTCTGGGCCATCGTGTGGTGTGGGTTTGGCAATTTCTACAGGGCAACGTCGACGTCGATAAATTATGAAACTGGACTCCCTGGAAAGCTTGGCAAGTCTACTTTGCAGATAAATTATCACCGGCCGCAGAAAAATTCATCTGACACCCGAAAACAGAAAAATCCAAAAACTGTCCGGAATGGAACTTCTGGGCCATCGTGTGGTGTGGGTTTGGAAATTTCTACAGGGCAACGTCGACGTCGATAAATTAGGAAACTGGACTCCCTGGAAAGCTTGGCAAGTCTACTTTGCAGATAAATTATCACCGGCCGCAGAAAAATTCATCCGACACCCAAAAACAGAAAAATCCAAAAACTGTCCGGAATGGAACTTCTGGGCCATCGTGTGGTGTGGGTTTGGAAATTTCTACAGGGCAACATCGACGTCGATAAATTAGGAAACTGGACTCCCTGGAAAGCTTGGCAAGTCTACTTTGCAGATAAATTATCACCGCCCGCAGAAAAATTCATCCGACACCCGAAAACAGAAAAATCCAAAAACTGTCCGGAATGGAACTTCTGGGCCATCGTGTGGTGTGGGTTTGGCAATTTGTACAGGGCAACGTCGACGTCGTTAAATTATGAAACTAGACTCCCTGGAAACCTTGGCCAGTCTACTTTGCAGATAAATTATCACCGGCCGCAGAAAAATTCATCCGACACAAGAAAACAGAAAAATCCAAAAACTGTCCGGAATGGAACTACTGGGCCATCAAGTGGTGTGGGTTTGGCAATTTCTACAGGGCAACGTCGACGTCGATAAATTAGGAAACTGGACTCCCTGGAAAGCTTGGCCAGTCTACTTTGCAGATAAATTATCACCGGCCGCAGAAAAATTCATCCGACACCCGAAAACAGAAAAATCCAAAAACTGTCCGGAATGGAACTACTGGGCCATCGTGTGGTGTGGGTTTGGCAATTTCTACAGGGCAACGTCAACGTCGATAAATTAGGAAACTGGACTCGCTGGAAACCTTGGCAAGTCTACTTTGCAGATAAATTATCACCGCCAGCAGAAAAATTCATCCGACACCCGAAAACAGAAAAATCCAAAAACTGTCCGGAATGGAACTTCTGGGCCATCGTGTGGTGTGGGTTTGGCAATTTCTACAGGGCAACGTCGACGTCGATAAATTATGAAACTAGACTCCCTGGAAACCTTGGCAAGTCTACTTTGCAGATAAATTATCACCGGCCGCAGAAAAATTCGTCCGACACCCGAAAACAGAAAAATCCAAAAACTGTCCGGAATGGAACTTCTGGGCCATCGTGTGGTGTGGGCTTGGCAATTTCTACAGGGCAACGTCGACGTCGATAAATTAGGAAACTGGACTCCCTGGAAAGCTTGGCCAGTCTACTTTGCAGATAAATTATCACCGCCAGCAGAAAAATTCATCTGACACCCGAAAACAGAAAAATCCAAAAACTGTCCGGAATGGAACTTCTGGGCCATCGTGTGGTGTGGGTTTGGCAATTTCTACAGGGCAACGTTGACGTCGATAAATTATGAAACTAGACTCCCTGGAAAGCTTGGCAAGTCTACTTTGCAGATAAATTATCACCGGCCGCAGAAAAATTCATCCGACACCCGAAAACAGAAAAATCCAAAAACTGTCCGGAATGGAACTTCTGGGCCATCGTGTGGTGTGGGCTTGGCAATTTCTACAGGGCAACGTCGACGTCGATAAATTAGGAAACTGGACTCCCTGGAAAGCTTGGCCAGTCTACTTTGCAGATAAATTATCACCGGCCGCAGAAAAATTCATCCGACACCCGAAAACAGAAAAATCCAAAAACTGTCCGGAATGGAACTTCTGGGCCATCGTGTGGTGTGGGTTTGGCAATTTCTACAGGGCAACGTCAACGTCGATAAATTAGGAAACTGGACTCGCTGGAAACCTTGGCAAGTCTACTTTGCAGATAAATTATCACCGCCAGCAGAAAAATTCATCCGACACCCGAAAACAGAAAAATCCAAAAACTGTCCGGAATGGAACTTCTGGGCCATCGTGTGGTGTGGGTTTGGCAATTTCTACAGGGCAACGTCGACGTCGATAAATTATGAAACTAGACTCCCTGGAAAGCTTGGCAAGTCTACTTTGCAGATAAATTATCACCGGCCGCAGAAAAATTCATCCGACACCCGAAAACAGAAAAATCCAAAAACTGTCCGGAATGGAACTTCTGGGCCATCGTGTGGTGTGGGCTTGGCAATTTCTACAGGGCAACGTCGACGTCGATAAATTAGGAAACTGGACTCCCTGGAAAGCTTGGCCAGTCTACTTTGCAGATAAATTATCACCGGCCGCAGAAAAATTCATCCGACACCCGAAAACAGAAAAATCCAAAAACTGTCCGGAATGGAACTTCTGGGCCATCGTGTGGTGTGGGTTTGGCAATTTCTACAGGGCAACGTCAACGTCGATAAATTAGGAAACTGGACTCGCTGGAAACCTTGGCAAGTCTACTTTGCAGATAAATTATCACCGCCAGCAGAAAAATTCATCCGACACCCGAAAACAGAAAAATCCAAAAACTGTCCGGAATGGAACTTCTGGGCCATCGTGTGGTGTGGGTTTGGCAATTTCTACAGGGCAACGTCGACGTCGATAAATTATGAAACTAGACTCCCTGGAAACCTTGGCAAGTCTACTTTGCAGATAAATTATCACCGGCCGCAGAAAAATTCGTCCGACACCCGAAAACAGAAAAATCCAAAAACTGTCCGGAATGGAACTTCTGGGCCATCGTGTGGTGTGGGTTTGGCAATTTGTACAAGGCAACGTCGACGTCGATAAATTAGGAAACTGGACTCCCTGGAAAGCTTGGCAAGTCTACTTTGCAGATAAATTATCACCGGCCGCAGAAAAATTCATCTGACACCCGAAAACAGAAAAATCCAAAAACTGTCCGGAATGGAACTTCTGGGCCATCGTGTGGTGTGGGTTTGGCAATTTGTACAGGGCAACGTCGACGTCGATAAATTAGGAAACTGGACTCCCTGGAAAGCTTGGCAAGTCTACTTTGCAGATAAATTATCACCGGCCGCAGAAAAATTCAACCGACACCCGAAAACAGAAAAATCCAAAAACTGTCCGGAATGGAACTTCTGGGCCATCGTGTGGTGTGGGTTTGGCAATTTCTACAGGGCAACATCGACGTCGATAAATTAGGAAACTGGACTCCCTGGAAACCTTGGCAAGTCTACTTTGCAGATAAATTATCACCGGCCGCAGAAAAATTCGTCCGACACCCGAAAACAGAAAAATCCAAAAACTGTCCGGAATGGAACTTCTGGGCCATCGTGTGGTGTGGGTTTGGCAATTTGTACAAGGCAACGTCGACGTCGATAAATTAGGAAACTGGACTCCCTGGAAAGCTTGGCAAGTCTACTTTGCAGATAAATTATCACCGGCCGCAGAAAAATTCATCTGACACCCGAAAACAGAAAAATCCAAAAACTGTCCGGAATGGAACTTTTAGGCCATCGTGTGGTGTGGGTTTGGAAATTTCTACAGGGCAACGTCGACGTCGATAAATTATGAAACTGGACTCCCTGGAAAGCTTGGCAAGTCTACTTTGCAGATAAATTATCACCGGCCGCAGAAAAATTCATCTGACACCCGAAAACAGAAAAATCCAAAAACTGTCCGGAATGGAACTTCTGGGCCATCGTGTGGTGTGGGTTTGGCAATTTGTACAGGGCAACGTCGACGTCGATAAATTAGGAAACTGGACTCCCTGGAAAGCTTGGCAAGTCTACTTTGCAGATAAATTATCACCGGCCGCAGAAAAATTCAACCGACACCCGAAAAACAAAAACCCCAAAACTGTCCGAAATGGAACTTTTGGGCCATCGTGTGGTGTGGGTTTGGCAATTTCTACAGGGCAACGTCGACGTCGATAAATTAGGAAACTGGACTCCCTGGAAACCTTGGCAAGTCTACTTTGCAGATAAATTATCACCGGCCGCAGAAAAATTCGTCCGACACCCGAAAACAGAAAAATCCAAAAACTGTCCGGAATGGAACTTCTGGGCCATCGTGTGGTGTGGGTTTGGCAATTTGTACAAGGCAACGTCGACGTCGATAAATTAGGAAACTGGACTCCCTGGAAAGCTTGGCAAGTCTACTTTGCAGATAAATTATCACCGGCCGCAGAAAAATTCATCTGACACCCGAAAACAGAAAAATCCAAAAACTGTCCGGAATGGAACTTTTAGGCCATCGTGTGGTGTGGGTTTGGAAATTTCTACAGGGCAACGTCGACGTCGATAAATTATGAAACTAGACTCCCTGGAAACATTGGCAAGTCTACTTTGCAGATAAATTATCACCGGCCGCAGAAAAATTCATCCGACACCCGAAAACAGAAAAATCCAAAAACTGTCCGAAATGGAACTTCTGGGCCATCGTGTGGTGTGGGCTTGGCAATTTCTACAGGGCAACGTCGACGTCGATAAATTAGGAAACTGGACTCCCTGGAAAGCTTGGCCAGTCTACTTTGCAGATAAATTATCACCGGCCGCAGAAAAATTCATCCGACACCCGAAAACAGAAAAATCCAAAAACTGTCCGGAATGGAACTACTGGGCCATCGTGTGGTGTGGGTTTGGCAATTTCTACAGGGCAACGTCAACGTCGATAAATTAGGAAACTGGACTCGCTGGAAACCTTGGCAAGTCTACTTTGCAGATAAATTATCACCGCCAGCAGAAAAATTCATCCGACACCCGAAAACAGAAAAATCCAAAAACTGTCCGGAATGGAACTTCTGGGCCATCGTGTGGTGTGGGTTTGGCAATTTCTACAGGGCAACGTCGACGTCGATAAATTATGAAACTAGACTCCCTGGAAACCTTGGCAAGTCTACTTTGCAGATAAATTATCACCGGCCGCAGAAAAATTCGTCCGACACCCGAAAACAGAAAAATCCAAAAACTGTCCGGAATGGAACTTCTGGGCCATCGTGTGGTGTGGGCTTGGCAATTTCTACAGGGCAACGTCGACGTCGATAAATTAGGAAACTGGACTCCCTGGAAAGCTTGGCCAGTCTACTTTGCAGATAAATTATCACCGCCAGCAGAAAAATTCATCTGACACCCGAAAACAGAAAAATCCAAAAACTGTCCGGAATGGAACTTCTGGGCCATCGTGTGGTGTGGGTTTGGCAATTTCTACAGGGCAACGTCAACGTCGATAAATTAGGAAACTGGACTCCCTGGAAAGCTTGGCAAGTCTACTTTGCAGATAAATTATCACCGGCCGCAGAAAAATTCATCCGACACCCGAAAACAGAAAAATCCAAAAACTGTCCGGAATGGAACTTCTGGGCCATCGTGTGGTGTGGGTTTGGCAATTTGTACAGGGCAACATCGACGTCGTTAAATTATGAAACTAGACTCCCTGGAAAGCTTGGCAAGTCTACTTTGCAGATAAATTATCACCGGCCGCAGAAAAATTCATCCGACACCCGAAAACAGAAAAATCCAAAAACTGTGCGGAATGGAACTTCTGGGCCATCGTGTGGTGTGGGTTTGGCAATTTCTACAGGGCAACGTCGACGTCGATAAATTATGAAACTGGACTCCCTGGAAAGCTTGGCAAGTCTACTTTGCAGATAAATTATCACCGGCCGCAGAAAAATTCATCTGACACCCGAAAACAGAAAAATCCAAAAACTGTCCGGAATGGAACTTCTGGGCCATCGTGTGGTGTGGGTTTGGAAATTTCTACAGGGCAACGTCGACGTCGATAAATTAGGAAACTGGACTCCCTGGAAAGCTTGGCAAGTCTACTTTGCAGATAAATTATCACCGGCCGCAGAAAAATTCATCCGACACCCAAAAACAGAAAAATCCAAAAACTGTCCGGAATGGAACTTCTGGGCCATCGTGTGGTGTGGGTTTGGAAATTTCTACAGGGCAACATCGACGTCGATAAATTAGGAAACTGGACTCCCTGGAAAGCTTGGCAAGTCTACTTTGCAGATAAATTATCACCGCCCGCAGAAAAATTCATCCGACACCCGAAAACAGAAAAATCCAAAAACTGTCCGGAATGGAACTTCTGGGCCATCGTGTGGTGTGGGTTTGGCAATTTGTACAGGGCAACGTCGACGTCGTTAAATTATGAAACTAGACTCCCTGGAAACCTTGGCCAGTCTACTTTGCAGATAAATTATCACCGGCCGCAGAAAAATTCATCCGACACAAGAAAACAGAAAAATCCAAAAACTGTCCGGAATGGAACTACTGGGCCATCAAGTGGTGTGGGTTTGGCAATTTCTACAGGGCAACGTCGACGTCGATAAATTAGGAAACTGGACTCCCTGGAAAGCTTGGCCAGTCTACTTTGCAGATAAATTATCACCGGCCGCAGAAAAATTCATCCGACACCCGAAAACAGAAAAATCCAAAAACTGTCCGGAATGGAACTACTGGGCCATCGTGTGGTGTGGGTTTGGCAATTTCTACAGGGCAACGTCAACGTCGATAAATTAGGAAACTGGACTCGCTGGAAACCTTGGCAAGTCTACTTTGCAGATAAATTATCACCGCCAGCAGAAAAATTCATCCGACACCCGAAAACAGAAAAATCCAAAAACTGTCCGGAATGGAACTTCTGGGCCATCGTGTGGTGTGGGTTTGGCAATTTCTACAGGGCAACGTCGACGTCGATAAATTATGAAACTAGACTCCCTGGAAACCTTGGCAAGTCTACTTTGCAGATAAATTATCACCGGCCGCAGAAAAATTCGTCCGACACCCGAAAACAGAAAAATCCAAAAACTGTCCGGAATGGAACTTCTGGGCCATCGTGTGGTGTGGGCTTGGCAATTTCTACAGGGCAACGTCGACGTCGATAAATTAGGAAACTGGACTCCCTGGAAAGCTTGGCCAGTCTACTTTGCAGATAAATTATCACCGCCAGCAGAAAAATTCATCTGACACCCGAAAACAGAAAAATCCAAAAACTGTCCGGAATGGAACTTCTGGGCCATCGTGTGGTGTGGGTTTGGCAATTTCTACAGGGCAACGTTGACGTCGATAAATTATGAAACTAGACTCCCTGGAAAGCTTGGCAAGTCTACTTTGCAGATAAATTATCACCGGCCGCAGAAAAATTCATCCGACACCCGAAAACAGAAAAATCCAAAAACTGTCCGGAATGGAACTTCTGGGCCATCGTGTGGTGTGGGCTTGGCAATTTCTACAGGGCAACGTCGACGTCGATAAATTAGGAAACTGGACTCCCTGGAAAGCTTGGCCAGTCTACTTTGCAGATAAATTATCACCGGCCGCAGAAAAATTCATCCGACACCCGAAAACAGAAAAATCCAAAAACTGTCCGGAATGGAACTTCTGGGCCATCGTGTGGTGTGGGTTTGGCAATTTCTACAGGGCAACGTCAACGTCGATAAATTAGGAAACTGGACTCGCTGGAAACCTTGGCAAGTCTACTTTGCAGATAAATTATCACCGCCAGCAGAAAAATTCATCCGACACCCGAAAACAGAAAAATCCAAAAACTGTCCGGAATGGAACTTCTGGGCCATCGTGTGGTGTGGGTTTGGCAATTTCTACAGGGCAACGTCGACGTCGATAAATTATGAAACTAGACTCCCTGGAAAGCTTGGCAAGTCTACTTTGCAGATAAATTATCACCGGCCGCAGAAAAATTCATCCGACACCCGAAAACAGAAAAATCCAAAAACTGTCCGGAATGGAACTTCTGGGCCATCGTGTGGTGTGGGCTTGGCAATTTCTACAGGGCAACGTCGACGTCGATAAATTAGGAAACTGGACTCCCTGGAAAGCTTGGCCAGTCTACTTTGCAGATAAATTATCACCGGCCGCAGAAAAATTCATCCGACACCCGAAAACAGAAAAATCCAAAAACTGTCCGGAATGGAACTTCTGGGCCATCGTGTGGTGTGGGTTTGGCAATTTCTACAGGGCAACGTCAACGTCGATAAATTAGGAAACTGGACTCGCTGGAAACCTTGGCAAGTCTACTTTGCAGATAAATTATCACCGCCAGCAGAAAAATTCATCCGACACCCGAAAACAGAAAAATCCAAAAACTGTCCGGAATGGAACTTCTGGGCCATCGTGTGGTGTGGGTTTGGCAATTTCTACAGGGCAACGTCGACGTCGATAAATTATGAAACTAGACTCCCTGGAAACCTTGGCAAGTCTACTTTGCAGATAAATTATCACCGGCCGCAGAAAAATTCGTCCGACACCCGAAAACAGAAAAATCCAAAAACTGTCCGGAATGGAACTTCTGGGCCATCGTGTGGTGTGGGTTTGGCAATTTGTACAAGGCAACGTCGACGTCGATAAATTAGGAAACTGGACTCCCTGGAAAGCTTGGCAAGTCTACTTTGCAGATAAATTATCACCGGCCGCAGAAAAATTCATCTGACACCCGAAAACAGAAAAATCCAAAAACTGTCCGGAATGGAACTTCTGGGCCATCGTGTGGTGTGGGTTTGGCAATTTGTACAGGGCAACGTCGACGTCGATAAATTAGGAAACTGGACTCCCTGGAAAGCTTGGCAAGTCTACTTTGCAGATAAATTATCACCGGCCGCAGAAAAATTCAACCGACACCCGAAAACAGAAAAATCCAAAAACTGTCCGGAATGGAACTTCTGGGCCATCGTGTGGTGTGGGTTTGGCAATTTCTACAGGGCAACATCGACGTCGATAAATTAGGAAACTGGACTCCCTGGAAACCTTGGCAAGTCTACTTTGCAGATAAATTATCACCGGCCGCAGAAAAATTCGTCCGACACCCGAAAACAGAAAAATCCAAAAACTGTCCGGAATGGAACTTCTGGGCCATCGTGTGGTGTGGGTTTGGCAATTTGTACAAGGCAACGTCGACGTCGATAAATTAGGAAACTGGACTCCCTGGAAAGCTTGGCAAGTCTACTTTGCAGATAAATTATCACCGGCCGCAGAAAAATTCATCTGACACCCGAAAACAGAAAAATCCAAAAACTGTCCGGAATGGAACTTTTAGGCCATCGTGTGGTGTGGGTTTGGAAATTTCTACAGGGCAACGTCGACGTCGATAAATTATGAAACTGGACTCCCTGGAAAGCTTGGCAAGTCTACTTTGCAGATAAATTATCACCGGCCGCAGAAAAATTCATCTGACACCCGAAAACAGAAAAATCCAAAAACTGTCCGGAATGGAACTTCTGGGCCATCGTGTGGTGTGGGTTTGGCAATTTGTACAGGGCAACGTCGACGTCGATAAATTAGGAAACTGGACTCCCTGGAAAGCTTGGCAAGTCTACTTTGCAGATAAATTATCACCGGCCGCAGAAAAATTCAACCGACACCCGAAAAACAAAAACCCCAAAACTGTCCGAAATGGAACTTTTGGGCCATCGTGTGGTGTGGGTTTGGCAATTTCTACAGGGCAACGTCGACGTCGATAAATTAGGAAACTGGACTCCCTGGAAACCTTGGCAAGTCTACTTTGCAGATAAATTATCACCGGCCGCAGAAAAATTCGTCCGACACCCGAAAACAGAAAAATCCAAAAACTGTCCGGAATGGAACTTCTGGGCCATCGTGTGGTGTGGGTTTGGCAATTTGTACAAGGCAACGTCGACGTCGATAAATTAGGAAACTGGACTCCCTGGAAAGCTTGGCAAGTCTACTTTGCAGATAAATTATCACCGGCCGCAGAAAAATTCATCTGACACCCGAAAACAGAAAAATCCAAAAACTGTCCGGAATGGAACTTTTAGGCCATCGTGTGGTGTGGGTTTGGAAATTTCTACAGGGCAACGTCGACGTCGATAAATTATGAAACTAGACTCCC
The DNA here is from genome assembly GCA_037074615.1 of Leucaena leucocephala. NCBI lineage: Eukaryota > Viridiplantae > Streptophyta > Magnoliopsida > Fabales > Fabaceae > Leucaena > Leucaena leucocephala. The sequence goes on from CM073525.1 coordinate 602,417, forward strand.
TGGAAACATTGGCAAGTCTACTTTGCAGATAAATTATCACCGGCCGCAGAAAAATTCATCCGACACCCGAAAACAGAAAAATCCAAAAACTGTCCGAAATGGAACTTCTGGGCCATCGTGTGGTGTGGGCTTGGCAATTTCTACAGGGCAACGTCGACGTCGATAAATTAGGAAACTGGACTCCCTGGAAAGCTTGGCCAGTCTACTTTGCAGATAAATTATCACCGGCCGCAGAAAAATTCATCCGACACCCGAAAACAGAAAAATCCAAAAACTGTCCGGAATGGAACTACTGGGCCATCGTGTGGTGTGGGTTTGGCAATTTCTACAGGGCAACGTCAACGTCGATAAATTAGGAAACTGGACTCGCTGGAAACCTTGGCAAGTCTACTTTGCAGATAAATTATCACCGCCAGCAGAAAAATTCATCCGACACCCGAAAACAGAAAAATCCAAAAACTGTCCGGAATGGAACTTCTGGGCCATCGTGTGGTGTGGGTTTGGCAATTTCTACAGGGCAACGTCGACGTCGATAAATTATGAAACTAGACTCCCTGGAAACCTTGGCAAGTCTACTTTGCAGATAAATTATCACCGGCCGCAGAAAAATTCGTCCGACACCCGAAAACAGAAAAATCCAAAAACTGTCCGGAATGGAACTTCTGGGCCATCGTGTGGTGTGGGCTTGGCAATTTCTACAGGGCAACGTCGACGTCGATAAATTAGGAAACTGGACTCCCTGGAAAGCTTGGCCAGTCTACTTTGCAGATAAATTATCACCGCCAGCAGAAAAATTCATCTGACACCCGAAAACAGAAAAATCCAAAAACTGTCCGGAATGGAACTTCTGGGCCATCGTGTGGTGTGGGTTTGGCAATTTCTACAGGGCAACGTTGACGTCGATAAATTATGAAACTAGACTCCCTGGAAAGCTTGGCAAGTCTACTTTGCAGATAAATTATCACCGGCCGCAGAAAAATTCATCCGACACCCGAAAACAGAAAAATCCAAAAACTGTCCGGAATGGAACTTCTGGGCCATCGTGTGGTGTGGGCTTGGCAATTTCTACAGGGCAACGTCGACGTCGATAAATTAGGAAACTGGACTCCCTGGAAAGCTTGGCCAGTCTACTTTGCAGATAAATTATCACCGGCCGCAGAAAAATTCATCCGACACCCGAAAACAGAAAAATCCAAAAACTGTCCGGAATGGAACTTCTGGGCCATCGTGTGGTGTGGGTTTGGCAATTTCTACAGGGCAACGTCAACGTCGATAAATTAGGAAACTGGACTCGCTGGAAACCTTGGCAAGTCTACTTTGCAGATAAATTATCACCGCCAGCAGAAAAATTCATCCGACACCCGAAAACAGAAAAATCCAAAAACTGTCCGGAATGGAACTTCTGGGCCATCGTGTGGTGTGGGTTTGGCAATTTCTACAGGGCAACGTCGACGTCGATAAATTATGAAACTAGACTCCCTGGAAAGCTTGGCAAGTCTACTTTGCAGATAAATTATCACCGGCCGCAGAAAAATTCATCCGACACCCGAAAACAGAAAAATCCAAAAACTGTCCGGAATGGAACTTCTGGGCCATCGTGTGGTGTGGGCTTGGCAATTTCTACAGGGCAACGTCGACGTCGATAAATTAGGAAACTGGACTCCCTGGAAAGCTTGGCCAGTCTACTTTGCAGATAAATTATCACCGGCCGCAGAAAAATTCATCCGACACCCGAAAACAGAAAAATCCAAAAACTGTCCGGAATGGAACTTCTGGGCCATCGTGTGGTGTGGGTTTGGCAATTTCTACAGGGCAACGTCAACGTCGATAAATTAGGAAACTGGACTCGCTGGAAACCTTGGCAAGTCTACTTTGCAGATAAATTATCACCGCCAGCAGAAAAATTCATCCGACACCCGAAAACAGAAAAATCCAAAAACTGTCCGGAATGGAACTTCTGGGCCATCGTGTGGTGTGGGTTTGGCAATTTCTACAGGGCAACGTCGACGTCGATAAATTATGAAACTAGACTCCCTGGAAACCTTGGCAAGTCTACTTTGCAGATAAATTATCACCGGCCGCAGAAAAATTCGTCCGACACCCGAAAACAGAAAAATCCAAAAACTGTCCGGAATGGAACTTCTGGGCCATCGTGTGGTGTGGGTTTGGCAATTTGTACAAGGCAACGTCGACGTCGATAAATTAGGAAACTGGACTCCCTGGAAAGCTTGGCAAGTCTACTTTGCAGATAAATTATCACCGGCCGCAGAAAAATTCATCTGACACCCGAAAACAGAAAAATCCAAAAACTGTCCGGAATGGAACTTCTGGGCCATCGTGTGGTGTGGGTTTGGCAATTTGTACAGGGCAACGTCGACGTCGATAAATTAGGAAACTGGACTCCCTGGAAAGCTTGGCAAGTCTACTTTGCAGATAAATTATCACCGGCCGCAGAAAAATTCAACCGACACCCGAAAACAGAAAAATCCAAAAACTGTCCGGAATGGAACTTCTGGGCCATCGTGTGGTGTGGGTTTGGCAATTTCTACAGGGCAACGTCGACGTCGATAAATTAGGAAACTGGACTCCCTGGAAACCTTGGCAAGTCTACTTTGCAGATAAATTATCACCGGCCGCAGAAAAATTCGTCCGACACCCGAAAACAGAAAAATCCAAAAACTGTCCGGAATGGAACTTCTGGGCCATCGTGTGGTGTGGGTTTGGCAATTTGTACAAGGCAACGTCGACGTCGATAAATTAGGAAACTGGACTCCCTGGAAAGCTTGGCAAGTCTACTTTGCAGATAAATTATCACCGGCCGCAGAAAAATTCATCTGACACCCGAAAACAGAAAAATCCAAAAACTGTCCGGAATGGAACTTTTAGGCCATCGTGTGGTGTGGGTTTGGAAATTTCTACAGGGCAACGTCGACGTCGATAAATTATGAAACTAGACTCCCTGGAAACATTGGCAAGTCTACTTTGCAGATAAATTATCACCGGCCGCAGAAAAATTCATCCGACACCCGAAAACAGAAAAATCCAAAAACTGTCCGAAATGGAACTTCTGGGCCATCGTGTGGTGTGGGCTTGGCAATTTCTACAGGGCAACGTCGACGTCGATAAATTAGGAAACTGGACTCCCTGGAAAGCTTGGCCAGTCTACTTTGCAGATAAATTATCACCGGCCGCAGAAAAATTCATCCGACACCCGAAAACAGAAAAATCCAAAAACTGTCCGGAATGGAACTTCTGGGCCATCGTGTGGTGTGGGTTTGGCAATTTGTACAAGGCAACGTCGACGTCGATAAATTAGGAAACTGGACTCCCTGGAAAGCTTGGCAAGTCTACTTTGCAGATAAATTATCACCGGCCGCAGAAAAATTCATCCGACACCCGAAAACAGAAAAATCCAAAAACTGTCCGGAATGGAACTTCTGGGCCATCGTGTGGTGTGGGTTTGGCAATTTCTACAGGGCAACGTCGACGTCGATAAATTAGGAAACTGGACTCCCTGGAAAGCTTGGCAAGTCTACTTTGCAGATAAATTATCACCGGCCGCAGAAAAATTCATCTGACACCCGAAAACAGAAAAATCCAAAAACTGTCCGGAATGGAACTTCTGGGCCATCGTGTGGTGTGGGTTTGGCAATTTCTACAGGGCAACGTCGACGTCGATAAATTAGGAAACTGGACTCCCTGGAAAGCTTGGCAAGTCTACTTTGCAGATAAATTATCACCGGCCGCAGAAAAATTCATCCGACACCCGAAAACAGAAAAATCCAAAAACTGTCCGGAATGGAACTTCTGGGCCATCGTGTGGTGTGGGTTTGGAAATTTCTACAGGGCAACGTCGACGTCGATAAATTAGGAAACTGGACTCCCTGGAAAGCTTGGCAAGTCTACTTTGCAGATAAATTATCACCGCCCGCAGAAAAATTCATCCGACACCCGAAAACAGAAAAATCCAAAAACTGTCCGGAATGGAACTTCTGGGCCATCGTGTGGTGTGGGTTTGGCAATTTGTACAGGGCAACGTCGACGTCGTTAAATTATGAAACTAGACTCCCTGGAAACCTTGGCCAGTCTACTTTGCAGATAAATTATCACCGGCCGCAGAAAAATTCATCCGACACAAGAAAACAGAAAAATCCAAAAACTGTCCGGAATGGAACTACTGGGCCATCAAGTGGTGTGGGTTTGGCAATTTCTACAGGGCAACGTCGACGTCGATAAATTAGGAAACTGGACTCCCTGGAAAGCTTGGCCAGTCTACTTTGCAGATAAATTATCACCGGCCGCAGAAAAATTCATCCGACACCCGAAAACAGAAAAATCCAAAAACTGTCCGGAATGGAACTTCTGGGCCGACGTGTGGTGTGGGTTTGGCAATTTGTACAGGGCAACGTCGACGTCGTTAAATTATGAAACTAGACTCCCTGGAAAGCTTGGCAAGTCTACTTTGTATATAAATTATCGCCGCCCGCAGAAAAATTCATCCGACACCCGAAAACAGAAAAATCCAAAAACTGTCCGGAATGGAACTTTTGGGCCATCGTGTGGTATGGGTTTGGCAATTTCTACAGGGCAACGTCGACGTCAATAAATTAGGAAACTGGACTCGCTGGAAACCTTGGCTAGTCTACTTTGCAGATAAATTATCACCGGCCGCAGAAAAATTCATCTGACGCCCGAAAACAGAAAAATCCAAAAACTGTCCGAAATGGAACTTCTGGGCCATCGTGTGGTGTGGGTTTGGCAATTTCTACAGGGCAACGTCGACGTCGATAAATTATGAAACTAGACTCCCTGGAAAGCTTGGCAAGTCTACTTTGCAGATAAATTATCACCGGCCGCAGAAAAATTCATCCGACACCCGAAAACAGAAAAATCCAAAAACTGTCCGGAATTCAACTTTTGGGCCATCGTGTGGTGTGGGTTTGGCAATTTCTACAGGGCAACGTCGACGTCGATAAATTAGGAAACTGGACTCCCTGGAAAGCTTGGCAAGTCTACTTTGCTGATAAATTATCACCGCCCGCAGAAAAATTCATCCGACACCTGAAAACAGAAAAATCCAAAAACTGTGCGGAATGGAACTTCTGGGCCATCGTGTGGTGTGGGTTTGGCAATTTCTACAGGGCAACGTCGACGTCGATAAATTAGGAAACTGGACTCCCTGGAAAGCTTGGCAAGTCTACTTTGCAGATAAATTATCACCGGCCGCAGAAAAATTCATCCGACACCCGAAAACAGAAAAATCCAAAAACTGTGCGGAATGGAACTTCTGGGCCATCGTGTGGTGTGGGTTTGGCAATTTCTACAGGGCAACGTCGACGTCGATAAATTATGAAACTAGACTCCCTGGAAAGCTTGGCAAGTCTACTTTGTAGATAAATTATCACCGGCCGCAGAAAAATTCATCCGACACAAGAAAACAGAAAAATCCAAAAACTGTCCGGAATGGAACTACTGGGCCATCAAGTGGTGTGGGTTTGGCAATTTCTACAGGGCAACGTCGACGTCGATAAATTATGAAACTAGACTCCCTGGAAAGCTTGGCAAGTCTACTTTGCAGATAAATTATCACCGGCCACAGAAAAACTCATCCGACACCCGAAAACAGAAAAATCCAAAAACTGTCTGGAATGGAACTTTTGGGCCATCGTGTGGTGTGGGTTTGGAAATTTCTACAGGGCAACGTCGACGTCGATAAATTATGAAACTGGACTCCCTGGAAAGCTTGGCAAGTCTACTTTGCAGATAAATTATCACCGCCCGCAGAAAAATTCATCCGACACACGAAAACAGAAAAATCCAAAAACTGTCCGGAATGGAACTACTGGGCCATCGTGTGGTGTGGGTTTGGCAATTTGTACAGGGCAACGTCGACGTCGATAAATTAGGAAACTGGACTCCCTGGAAAGCTTGGCAAGTCTACTTTGCAGATAAATTATCACCGGCCGCAGAAAAATTCATCCGACACCCGAAAACAGAAAAATCCAAAAACTGTCCGGAATGGAACTTCTGGGCCATCGTGTGGTGTGGGTTTGGCAATTTGTACAGGGCAACATCGACGTCGTTAAATTATGAAACTAGACTCCCTGGAAAGCTTGGCAAGTCTACTTTGCAGATAAATTATCACCGGCCGCAGAAAAATTCATCCGACACCCGAAAACAGAAAAATCCAAAAACTGTGCGGAATGGAACTTCTGGGCCATCGTGTGGTGTGGGTTTGGCAATTTCTACAGGGCAACGTCGACGTCGATAAATTATGAAACTAGACTCCCTGGAAAGCTTGGCAAGTCTACTTTGTAGATAAATTATCACCGGCCGCAGAAAAATTCATCCGACACCCGAAAACAGAAAAATCCAAAAACTGTCCGGAATGGAACTTTTGGGCCATCGTGTGGTATGGGTTTGGCAATTTCTACAGGGCAACGTCGACGTCAATAAATTAGGAAACTGGACTCGCTGGAAACCGTGGCTAGTCTACTTTGCAGATAAATTATCACCGGCCGCAGAAAAATTCATCTGACGCCCGAAAACAGAAAAATCCAAAAACTGTCCGGAATGGAACTTCTGGGCCATCGTGTGGTGTGGGTTTGGAAATTTCTACAGGGCAACGTCGACGTCGATAAATTATGAAACTAGACTCCCTGGAAAGCTTGGCAAGTCTACTTTGCAGATAAATTATCACCGGCCGCAGAAAAATTCATCCGACACCCGAAAACAGAAAAATCCAAAAACTGTCCGGAATGGAACTTTTGGGCCATCGTGTGGTGTGGGTTTGGCAATTTCTACAGGGCAACGTCGACGTCGATAAATTAGGAAACTGGACTCCCTGGAAAGCTTGGCAAGTCTACTTTGCAGATAAATTATCACCGCCCGCAGAAAAATTCATCCGACACCCGAAAACAGAAAAATCCAAAAACTGTGCGGAATGGAACTTCTGGGCCATCGTGTGGTGTGGGTTTGGCAATTTCTACAGGGCAACGTCGACGTCGATAAATTAGGAAACTGGACTCCCTGGAAAGCTTGGCAAGTCTACTTTGCAGATAAATTATCACCGGCCGCAGAAAAATTCATCCGACACCCGAAAACAGAAAAATCCAAAAACTGTCCGGAATGGAACTACTGGGCCATCAAGTGGTGTGGGTTTGGCAATTTCTACAGGGCAACGTCGACGTCGATAAATTATGAAACTAGACTCCCTGGAAAGCTTGGCAAGTCTACTTTGCAGATAAATTATCACCGGCCGCAGAAAAATTCATCCGACACCCGAAAACAGAAAAATCCAAAAACTGTCCGGAATGGAACTACTGGGCCATCAAGTGGTGTGGGTTTGGCAATTTCTACAGGGCAACGTCGACGTCGATAAATTATGAAACTAGACTCCCTGGAAAGCTTGGCAAGTCTACTTTGCAGATAAATTATCACCGGCCGCAGAAAAACTCATCCGACACCCGAAAACAGAAAAATCCAAAAACTGTCCGGAATGGAACTTTTGGGCCATCGTGTGGTCTGGGTTTGGCAATTTCTACAGGGCAACGTCGACGTCGATAAATTAGGAAACTGGACTCCCTGGAAAGCTTGGCAAGTCTACTTTGCAGATAAATTATCACCGGCCGTAGAAAAATTCATCTGACACCCGAAAACAGAAAAATCCAAAAACTGTCTGGAATGGAACTTCTGGGCCATCGTGTGGTGTGGGTTTGGAAATTTCTACAGGGCAACGTCGACGTCGATAAATTAGGAAACTGGACTCCCTGGAAAGCTTGGCAAGTCTACTTTGCAGATAAATTATCACCGCCCGCAGAAAAATTCATCCGACACCCGAAAACAGAAAAATCCAAAAACTGTGCGGAATGGAACTTCTGGGCCATCGTGTGGTCTGGGTTTGGAAATTTCTACAGGGCAACGTCGACGTCGATAAATTAGGAAACTGGACTCCCTGGAAAGCTTGGCAAGTCTACTTTGCAGATAAATTATCACCGGCCGCAGAAAAATTCATCCGACACCCGAAAACAGAAAAATCCAAAAACTGTGCGGAATGGAACTTCTGGGCCATCGTGTGGTGTGGGTTTGGCAATTTCTACAGGGCAACGTCGACGTCGATAAATTATGAAACTCGACTCCCTGGAAAGCTTGGCAAGTCTACTTTGTAGATAAATTATCACCGGCCGCAGAAAAATTCATCCGACACCCGAAAACAGAAAAATCCAAAAACTGTCCGGAATGGAACTTTTGGGCCATCGTGTGGTATGGGTTTGGCAATTTCTACAGGGCAACGTCGACGTCAATAAATTAGGAAACTGGACTCGCTGGAAACCGTGGCTAGTCTACTTTGCAGATAAATTATCACCGGCCGCAGAAAAATTCATCTGACGCCCGAAAACAGAAAAATCCAAAAACTGTCCGGAATGGAACTTCTGGGCCATCGTGTGGTGTGGGTTTGGAAATTTCTACAGGGCAACGTCGACGTCGATAAATTATGAAACTAGACTCCCTGGAAAGCTTGGCAAGTCTACTTTGCAGATAAATTATCACCGGCCGCAGAAAAATTCATCCGACACCCGAAAACAGAAAAATCCAAAAACTGTCCGGAATGGAACTTTTGGGCCATCGTGTGGTGTGGGTTTGGCAATTTCTACAGGGCAACGTCGACGTCGATAAATTAGGAAACTGGACTCCCTGGAAAGCTTGGCAAGTCTACTTTGCAGATAAATTATCACCGCCCGCAGAAAAATTCATCCGACACCCGAAAACAGAAAAATCCAAAAACTGTGCGGAATGGAACTTCTGGGCCATCGTGTGGTGTGGGTTTGGCAATTTCTACAGGGCAACGTCGACGTCGATAAATTAGGAAACTGGACTCCCTGGAAAGCTTGGCAAGTCTACTTTGCAGATAAATTATCACCGGCCGCAGAAAAATTCATCCGACACCCGAAAACAGAAAAATCCAAAAACTGTCCGGAATGGAACTACTGGGCCATCAAGTGGTGTGGGTTTGGCAATTTCTACAGGGCAACGTCGACGTCGATAAATTATGAAACTAGACTCCCTGGAAAGCTTGGCAAGTCTACTTTGCAGATAAATTATCACCGGCCGCAGAAAAATTCATCCGACACCCGAAAACAGAAAAATCCAAAAACTGTCCGGAATGGAACTACTGGGCCATCAAGTGGTGTGGGTTTGGCAATTTCTACAGGGCAACGTCGACGTCGATAAATTATGAAACTAGACTCCCTGGAAAGCTTGGCAAGTCTACTTTGCAGATAAATTATCACCGGCCGCAGAAAAACTCATCCGACACCCGAAAACAGAAAAATCCAAAAACTGTCCGGAATGGAACTTTTGGGCCATCGTGTGGTCTGGGTTTGGCAATTTCTACAGGGCAACGTCGACGTCGATAAATTAGGAAACTGGACTCCCTGGAAAGCTTGGCAAGTCTACTTTGCAGATAAATTATCACCGGCCGTAGAAAAATTCATCTGACACCCGAAAACAGAAAAATCCAAAAACTGTCTGGAATGGAACTTCTGGGCCATCGTGTGGTGTGGGTTTGGAAATTTCTACAGGGCAACGTCGACGTCGATAAATTAGGAAACTGGACTCCCTGGAAAGCTTGGCAAGTCTACTTTGCAGATAAATTATCACCGCCCGCAGAAAAATTCATCCGACACCCGAAAACAGAAAAATCCAAAAACTGTGCGGAATGGAACTTCTGGGCCATCGTGTGGTCTGGGTTTGGAAATTTCTACAGGGCAACGTCGACGTCGATAAATTAGGAAACTGGACTCCCTGGAAAGCTTGGCAAGTCTACTTTGCAGATAAATTATCACCGGCCGCAGAAAAATTCATCTGACACCCGAAAACAGAAAAATCCAAAAACTGTCCGGAATGGAACTTCTGGGCCATCGTGTGGTGTGGGTTTGGAAATTTCTACAGGGCAACGTCGACGTCGATAAATTAGGAAACTGGACTCCCTGGAAAGCTTGGCAAGTCTACTTTGCAGATAAATTATCACCGGCCACAGAAAAATTCATCCGACACCCAAAAACAGAAAAATCCAAAAACTGTCCGGAATGGAACTTTTGGGCCATCGTGTGGTGTGGGTTTGGAAATTTCTATAGGGCAACGTCGACGTCGATAAATTAGGAAACTGGACTCCCTGGAAACCTTGGCAAGTCTACTTTGCAGATAAATTATCACCGGCCGCAGAAAAATTCATCCGACACACGAAAACAGAAAAATCCAAAAACTGTCCGGAATGGAACTACTGGGCCATCAAGTGGTGTGGGTTTGGCAATTTCTACAGGGCAACGTCGACGTCGATAAATTATGAAACTAGACTCCTTGGAAAGCTTGGCAAGTCTACTTTGCAGATAAATTATCACCGGCCGCAGAAAAATTCATCCGACACCCGAAAACAGAAAAATCCAAAAACTGTCCGGAATGGAACTTCTGGGCCATCGTGTGGTGTGGGTTTGGCAATTTGTACAGGGCAACGTCGACGTCGTTAAATTATGAAACTAGAGTCCCTGGAAAGCTTGGCAAGTCTACTTTGCAGATAAATTATCACAGGCAGCAGAAAAATTCATCCGACACACGAAAACAGAAAAATCCAAAAACTGTCCGGAATGGAACTACTGGGCCATCAAGTGGTGTGGGTTTGGCAATTTCTACAGGGCAACGTCGACGTCGATAAATTATGAAACTAGACTCCCTGGAAAGCTTGGCAAGTCTACTTTGCAGATAAATTATCACCGGCCGCAGAAAAACTCATCCGACACCCGAAAACAGAAAAATCCAAAAACTGTCCGGAATGGAACTTTTTGGCCATCGTGTGGTGTGGGTTTGGAAATTTCTACAGGGCAACGTCGACGTCGATAAATTATGAAACTGGACTCCCTGGAAACCTTGGCAAGTCTACTTTGCAGATAAATTATCACCGGCCGCAGAAAAATTCATCTGACACCCGAAAACAGAAAAATCCAAAAACTGTCCGGAATGGAACTTCTGGGCCATCGTGTGGTGTGGGTTTGGAAATTTCTACAGGGCAACCTCGACGTCGATAAATTAGGAAACTGGACTCCCTGGAAAGCTTGGCAAGTCTACTTTGCAGATAAATTATCACCGGCCGCAGAAAAATTCATCTGACACCCGAAAACAGAAAAATCCAAAAACTGTCCGGAATGGAACTTGTGGGCCATCGTGTGGTGTGGGTTTGGCAATTTCTACAGGGCAACGTCGACGTCGATAAATTACGAAACTGGACTCCCTGGAAACCTTGGCAAGTCTACTTTGCAGATAAATTATCACCAGCCGCAGAAAAATTCATCCGACACACGAAAACAGAAAAATCCAAAAACTGTCCGGAATGGAACTACTGGGCCATCAAGTGGTGTGGGTTTGGCAATTTCTACAGGGCAACGTCGACGTCGATAAATTATGAAACTAGACTCCCTGGAAAGCTTGGCAAGTCTACTTTGCAGATAAATTATCACCGCCCGCAGAAAAATTCATCCGACACCCGAAAACAGAAAAATCCAAAAACTATGCGGAATGGAACTTCTGGGCCATCGTGTGGTGTGGGTTTGGCAATTTCTACAGGGCAACGTCGACGTCGATAAATTAGGAAACTGGACTCCCTGGAAAGCTTGGCAAGTCTACTTTGCAGATAAATTATCACCGCCCGCAGAAAAATTCATCCGACACCCGAAAACAGAAAAATCCAAAAACTGTGCGGAATGGAACTTCTGGGCCATCGTGTGGTGTGGGTTTTCCAATTTCTACAGGGCAACGTCGACGTCGATAAATTAGGAAACTGGACTCCCTGGAAAGCTTGGCAAGTCTACTTTGCAGATAAATTATCACCGGCCGCAGAAAAATTCATCTGACACCCGAAAACAGAAAAATCCAAAAACTGTCCGGAATGGAACTTCTGGGCCATCGTGTGGTGTGGGTTTTCCAATTTCTACAGGGCAACGTCGACGTCGATAAATTAGGAAACTGGACTCCCTGGAAAGCTTGGCAAGTCTACTTTGCAGATAAATTATCACCGGCCGCAGAAAAACTCATCCGACACCCGAAAACAGAAAAATCCAAAAACTGTCCGGAATGGAACTTTTGGGCCATCGTGTGGTGTGGGTTTGCCAATTTCTACAGGGCAACGTCGACGTCGATAAATTACGAAACTAGACTCCCTGGAAAGCTTGGCAAGTCTACTTTGCAGATAAATTATCACCGGCCGCAGAAAAATTCATTCGGCACCCGAAAACAGAAAAACCCCAAAACTGTCCGAAATGGAACTTTTGGGCCATCGTGTGGTGTGGGTTTGGAAATTTCTACAGGGCAACGTCGACGTCGATAAATTACGAAACTGGACTCCCTGGAAACCTTGGCAAGTCTACTTTGCAGATAAATTATCACCGGCCGCAGAAAAATTCATCCGACACACGAAAACAGAAAAATCCAAAAACTGTCCGGAATGGAACTACTGGGCCATCAAGTGGTGTGGGTTTGGCAATTTCTACAGGGCAACGTCGACGTCGATAAATTATGAAACTAGACTCCCTGGAAAGCTTGGCAAGTCTACTTTGCAGATAAATTATCACCGGCCGCAGAAAAATTCATCCGACACCCGAAAACAGAAAAATCCAAAAACTGTCCGGAATGGAACTTCTGGGCCATCGTGTGGTGTGGGTTTGGAAATTTCTACAGGGCAACGTCGACGTCGATAAATTACGAAACTGGACTCCCTGGAAACCTTGGCAAGTCTACTTTGCAGATAAATTATCACCGGCCGCAGAAAAATTCATCCGACACACGAAAACAGAAAAATCCAAAAACTGTCCGGAATGGAACTACTGGGCCATCAAGTGGTGTGGGTTTGGCAATTTCTACAGGGCAATGTCGACGTCAATAAATTACGAAACTAGACTCCCTGGAAACCTTGGCAAGTCTACTTTGCAGATAAATTATCACCGGCCGCAGAAAAATTCATCCGACACACGAAAACAGAAAAATCCAAAAACTGTCCGGAATGGAACTACTGGGCCATCAAGTGGTGTGGGTTTGGCAATTTCTACAGGGCAACGTCGACGTCGATAAATTATGAAACTAGACTCCCTGGAAAGCTTGGCAAGTCTACTTTGCAGATAAATTATCACCGGCCGCAGAAAAATTCATCCGACACCCGAAAACAGAAAAATCCAAAAACTGTCCGGAATGGAACTTCTGGGCCATCGTGTGGTGTGGGTTTGGCAATTTGTACAGGGCAACGTCGACGTCGATAAATTAGGAAACTGGACTCCCTGGAAAGCTTGGCAAGTCTACTTTGCAGATAAATTATCACCGGCCGCAGAAAAATTCATCCGACACCCGAAAACAGAAAAATCCAAAAACTGTCCGGAATGGAACTTCTGGGCCATCGTGTGGTGTGGGTTTGGCAATTTGTACAGGGCAACGTCGACGTCGTTAAATTATGAAACTAGACTCTCTGGAAAGCTTGGCAAGTCTACTTTGTAGATAAATTATCACCGGCCGCAGAAAAATTCATCCGACACCCGAAAACAAATCCAAAAACTGTCCGGAATGGAACTTTTGGGCCATCGTGTGGTGTGGGTTTGGCAATTTCTACAGGGCAACGTCGACGTCGATAAATTACGAAACTAGACTCCCTGAAAAGCTTGGCAAGTCTACTTTGCAGATAAATTATCACCGGCCGCAGAAAAATTCATTCGGCACCCGAAAACAGAAAAACCCCAAAACTGTCCGAAATGGAACTTTTGGGCCATCGTGTGGTGTGGGTTTGGCAATTTCTACAGGGCAACGTCGACGTCGATAAATTAGGAAACTGGACTCCCTGGAAAGCTTGGCAAGTCTACTTTGCAGATAAATTATCACCGGCCGCAGAAAAATTCATCCGACACCCGAAAACAGAAAAATCCAAAAACTGTGCGGAATGGAACTTCTGGGCCATCGTGTGGTGTGGGTTTGGCAATTTCTACAGGGCAACGTCGACGTCGATAAATTAGGAAACTGGACTCGCTGGAAAGCTTGGCAAGTCTACTTTGCAGATAAATTATCACCGCCCGCAGAAAAATTCATCCGACACCCGAAAACAGAAAAATCCAAAAACTGTGCGGAATGGAACTTCTGGGCCATCGTGTGGTGTGGGTTTGCCAATTTCTACAGGGCAACGTCGACGTCGATAAATTAGGAAACTGGACTCCCTGGAAAGCTTGGCAAGTCTACTTTGCAGATAAATTATCACCGCCCGCAGAAAAATTCATCCGACACCCGAAAACAGAAAAATCCAAAAACTGTGCGGAATGGAACTTCTGGGCCATCGTGTGGTGTGGGTTTGCCAATTTCTACAGGGCAACGTCGACGTCGATAAATTACGAAACTAGACTCCCTGGAAAGCTTGGCAAGTCTACTTTGCAGATAAATTATCACCGGCCGCAGAAAAATTCATTCGGCACCCGAAAACAGAAAAACCCCAAAACTGTCCGAAATGGAACTTTTGGGCCATCGTGTGGTGTGGGTTTGGAAATTTCTACAGGGCAACGTCGAGGTCGATAAATTATGAAACTAGACTCCCTGGAAACCTTGGCAAGTCTACTTTGCAGATAAATTATCACCGGCCGCAGAAAAATTCGTCCGCACCCGAAAACAGAAAAATCCAAAAACTGTCCGGAATGGAACTTCTGGGCCATCGTGTGGTGTGGGTTTGGCAATTTCTATAGGGCAACGTCGACGTCGATAAATTATGAAACTAGACTCCCTGGAAAGCTTGGCAAGTCTACTTTGCAGATAAATTATCACCGGCCGCAGAAAAATTCCTCCGACACCCGAAAACAGAAAAATCCAAAAACTGTCCGGAATGGAACTTTTGGGTCATCGTGTGGTGTGGGTTTGGCAATTTCTACAGGGCAACGTCGACGTCGATAAATTAGGAAACTGGACTCCCTGGAAAGCTTGGCAAGTCTACTTTGCAGATAAATTATCACCGCCCGCAGAAAAATTCATCCGACACCCGAAAACAGAAAAATCCAAAAACTGTGCGGAATGGAACTTCTGGGCCATCGTGTGGTGTGGGTTTGCCAATTTCTACAGGGCAACGTCGACGTCGATAAATTACGAAACTAGACTCCCTGAAAAGCTTGGCAAGTCTACTTTGCAGATAAATTATCACCGGCCGCAGAAAAATTCATTCGGCACCCGAAAACAGAAAAACCCCAAAACTGTCCGAAATGGAACTTTTGGGCCATCGTGTGGTGTGGGTTTGGAAATTTCTACAGGGCAACGTCGAGGTCGATAAATTATGAAACTAGACTCCCTGGAAACCTTGGCCAGTCTACTTTGCAGATAAATTATCACGGCCGCAGAAAAATTCATCCGCCACCCGAAAACAGAAAAATCCAAAAACTGTCCGGAATGGAACTACTGGGCCATCGTGTGGTGTGGGTTTGGCAATTTCTACAGGGCAACGTCGACGTCGTTAAATTATGAAACTACACTCCCTGGAAACCTTGGCAAGTCTACTTTGCAGATAAATTATCACCGGCCGCAGAAAAATTCATCCGACACCCGAAAACAGAAAAATCCAAAAAATGTATGGAATGGAACTTTTGGGCCATCGTGTGGTGTGGGTTTGGCAATTTCTACAGGGCAACGTCGACGTCAATAAATTAGGAAACTGGACTCGCTGGAAACCTTGGCTAGTCTACTTTGCAGATAAATTATTACCGGCCGCAGAAAAATTCATCTGACGCCCGAAAACAGAAAAATCCAAAAACTGTCCGGAATGGAACTTCTGGGCCATCATGTGGTGTGGGTTTGGAAATTTCTACAGGGCAACGTCGACGTCGATAAATTATGAAACTAGACTCCCTGGAAAGCTTGGCAAGTCTACTTTGCAGATAAATTATCACCGGCCGCAGAAAAATTCATCCGACACCCGAAAACAGAAAAATCCAAAAACTGTCCGGAATGGAACTTTTGGGCCATCGTGTGGTGTGGGTTTGGCAATTTCTACAGGGCAACGTCGACGTCGATAAATTAGGAAACTGGACTCCCTGGAAACCTTGGCAAGTCTACTTTGCAGATAAATTATCACCGGCCGCAGAAAAATTCATCTGACGCCCGAAAACAGAAAAACCCCAAAACTGTCCGAAATGGAACTTTTGGGCCATCGTGTGGTGTGGGTTTGGAAATTTCTACAGGGCAATGTCGACGTCAATAAATTACGAAACTAGACTCCCTGGAAACCTTGGCAAGTCTACTTTGCAGATAAATTATCACTAGCCGCAGAAAAATTCGTCCGACACCCGAAAACAGAAAAATCCAAAAACTGTCCGAAATGGAACTTTTGGGCCATCGTGTGGTGTGGGTTTGGCAATTTCTACAGGGCAACGTCGACGTCGATAAATTAGGAAACTGGACTCCCTGGAAAGCTTGGCAAGTCTACTTTGCAGATAAATTATCACCGCCCGCAGAAAAATTCATCCGACACCCGAAAACAGAAAAATCCAAAAACTGTGCGGAATGGAACTTCTGGGCCATCGTGTGGTGTGGGTTTGGCAATTTCTACAGGGCAACGTCGACGTCGATAAATTAGGAAACTGGACTCGCTGGAAAGCTTGGCAAGTCTACTTTGCAGATAAATTATCACCGGCCGCAGAAAAATTCATCCGACACCCGAAAACAGAAAAATCCAAAAACTGTGCGGAATGGAACTTCTGGGCCATCGTGTGGTGTGGGTTTGCCAATTTCTACAGGGCAACGTCGACGTCGATAAATTAGGAAACTGGACTCCCTGGAAAGCTTGGCAAGTCTACTTTGCAGATAAATTATCACCGCCCGCAGAAAAATTCATCCGACACCCGAAAACAGAAAAATCCAAAAACTGTGCGGAATGGAACTTCTGGGCCATCGTGTGGTGTGGGTTTGCCAATTTCTACAGGGCAACGTCGACGTCGATAAATTAGGAAACTGGACTCCCTGGAAAGCTTGGCAAGTCTACTTTGCAGATAAATTATCACCGCCCGCAGAAAAATTCGTCCGACACCCGAAAACAGAAAAATCCAAAAACTGTCCGGAATGGAACTTCTGGGCCATCGTGTGGTGTGGGTTTGGCAATTTCTATAGGGCAACGTCGACGTCGATAAATTATGAAACTAGACTCCCTGGAAAGCTTGGCAAGTCTACTTTGCAGATAAATTATCACCGGCCGCAGAAAAATTCCTCCGACACCCGAAAACAGAAAAATCCAAAAACTGTCCGGAATGGAACTTTTGGGTCATCGTGTGGTGTGGGTTTGGCAATTTCTACAGGGCAACGTCGACGTCGATAAATTAGGAAACTGGACTCCCTGGAAAGCTTGGCAAGTCTACTTTGCAGATAAATTATCACCGCCCGCAGAAAAATTCATCCGACACCCGAAAACAGAAAAATCCAAAAACTGTGCGGAATGGAACTTCTGGGCCATGGTGTGGTGTGGGTTTGCCAATTTCTACAGGGCAACGTCGACGTCGATAAATTACGAAACTAGACTCCCTGAAAAGCTTGGCAAGTCTACTTTGCAGATAAATTATCACCGGCCGCAGAAAAATTCATTCGGCACCCGAAAACAGAAAAACCCCAAAACTGTCCGAAATGGAACTTTTGGGCCATCGTGTGGTGTGGGTTTGGAAATTTCTACAGGGCAACGTCGAGGTCGATAAATTATGAAACTAGACTCCCTGGAAACCTTGGCCAGTCTACTTTGCAGATAAATTATCACGGCCGCAGAAAAATTCATCCGCCACCCGAAAACAGAAAAATCCAAAAACTGTCCGGAATGGAACTACTGGGCCATCGTGTGGTGTGGGTTTGGCAATTTCTACAGGGCAACGTCGACGTCGTTAAATTATGAAACTACACTCCCTGGAAACCTTGGCAAGTCTACTTTGCAGATAAATTATCACCGGCCGCAGAAAAATTCATCCGACACCCGAAAACAGAAAAATCCAAAAACTGTCCGAAATGGAACTTTTGGGCCATCGTGTGGTGTGGGTTTGGCAATTTCTACAGGGCAACGTCGAGGTCGATAAATTATGAAACTAGACTCCCTGGAAACCTTGGCAAGTCTACTTTGCAGATAAATTATCACCGGCCGCAGAAAAATTCGTCCGACACCCGAAAACAGAAAAATCCAAAAACTGTCCGGAATGGAACTTCTGGGCCATCGTGTGGTGTGGGTTTGGCAATTTCTACAGGGCAACGTCGACGTCGATAAATTATGAAACTAGACTCCCTGGAAAGCTTGGCAAGTCTACTTTGCAGATAAATTATCACCGGCCGCAGAAAAATTCCTCCGACACCCGAAAACAGAAAAATCCAAAAACTGTCCGGAATGGAACTTTTGGGCCATCGTGTGGTGTGGGTTTGGAAATTTCTACAGGGCAACATCGACGTCGATAAATTACGAAACTGGACTCCCTGCAAACCTTGGCAAGTCTACTTTGCAGATAAATTATCACCGGCCGCAGAAAAATTCATCCGACACACGAAAACAGAAAAATCCAAAAACTGTCCGGAATGGAACTACTGGGCCATCAAGTGGTGTGGGTTTGGCAATTTCTACAGGGCAACGTCGACGTCGATAAATTAGGAAACTAGACTCCCTGGAAAGCTTGGCAAGTCTACTTTGCAGATAAATTATCACCGGCCGCAGAAAAATTCATCCGACACCCAAAAACAGAAAAATCCAAAAACTGTCCGGAATGGAACTTCTGGGCCATCGTGTGGTGTGGGTTTGGAAATTTCTACAGGGCAACGTCGACGTCGATAAATTACGAAACTGGACTCCCTGGAAACCTTGGCAAGTCTACTTTGCAGATAAATTATCACCGGCCGCAGAAAAATTCATCCGACACACGAAAACAGAAAAATCCAAAAACTGTCCGGAATGGAACTACTGGGCCATCAAGTGGTGTGGGTTTGGCAATTTCTACAGGGCAACGTCGACGTCGATAAATTATGAAACTAGACTCCCTGGAAAGCTTGGCAAGTCTACTTTGCAGATAAATTATCACCGGCCGCAGAAAAACTCATCCGACACCCGAAAACAGAAAAATCCAAAAACTGTCCGGAATGGAACTTTTGGGCCATCGTGTGGTGTGGGTTTGGAAATTTCTACAGGGCAACGTCGACGTCGATAAATTACGAAACTGGACTCCCTGGAAACCTTGGCAAGTCTACTTTGCAGATAAATTATCACCGGCCGCAGAAAAATTCATCCGACACCCGAAAACAGAAAAATCCAAAAACTGTCCGGAATGAAACTACTGGGCCATCAAGTGGTGTGGGTTTGGCAATTTCTACAGGGCAACGTCGATGTCGATAAATTATGAAACTAGACTCCCTGGAAAGCTTGGCAAGTCTACTTTGCAGATAAATTATCACCGCCCGCAGAAAAATTCATCCGACACCCGAAAACAGAAAAATCCAAAAGCTGTGCGGAATAGAACTTCTGGGCCATCGTGTGGTGTGGGTTTGGCAATTTCTACAGGGCAACGTCGACGTCGATAAATTAGGAAACTGGACTCCCTGGAAAGCTTGGCAAGTCTACTTTGCAGATAAATTATCACCGCCCGCAGAAAAATTCATCTGACGCCCGAAAACACAAAAATCCCAAAACTGTCTGGAATAGAACTTTTGGGCCATCGTGTGGTGTTGGTTTGTCAATTTCTACAGGGCAACGTCGACGTCGATAAATTATGAAACTGGACTCCCTGGAAACCTTGGCAAGTCTACTTTGCAGATAAATTATCACCGGCAGCAGAAAAATTCATCCGACACCCGAAAACAGAAAAATCCAAAAACTGTCCGGAATGGAACTTTTGGGCCATCGTGTGGTGTGGGTTTGGAAATTTCTACAGGGCAACGTCGACGTCGATAAATTAGGAAACTGGACTCCCTGGAAAGCTTGGCAAGTCTACTTTGCAGATAAATTATCACCGCCCGCAGAAAAATTCATCTGACGCCCAAAAACACAAAAATCCCAAAACTGTCTGGAATAGAACTTTTGGGCCATCGTGTGGTGTTGGTGTGTCAATTTCTACAGGGCAACGTCGACGTCGATAAATTATGAAACTGGACTCCCTGGAAACCTTGGCAAGTCTACTTTGCAGATAAATTATCACCGGCAGCAGAAAAATTCATCCGACACACGAAAACAGAAAAATCCAAAAACTGTCCGGAATGGAACTTCTGGGCCATCGTGTGGTGTGGGTTTGAAAATTTCTACAGGGCAACGTCGACGTCGATAAATTATGAAACTCGACTCCCTGGAAAGCTTGGCAAGTCTACTTTGCAGATAAATTATCACCGGCCGCAGAAAAATTCATCCGACACCCGAAAACAGAAAAATCCAAAAACTGTCCGGAATGGAACTTCTGGGCCATCGTGTGGTGTGGGTTTGGCAATTTGTACAGGGCAACGTCGACGTCGTTAAATTATGAAACTAGACTCGCTGGAAAGCTTGGCAAGTCTACTTTGCAGATAAATTATCACCGGCCGCAGAAAAATTCATCCGACACCCGAAAACAGAAAAATCCAAAAACTGTGCGGAATGGAACTTCTGGGCCATCAAGTGGTGTGGGTTTGCCAATTTCTACAGGGCAACGTCGACGTCGATAAATTAGGAAACTGGACTCCCTGGAAAGCTTGGCAAGTCTACTTTGCAGATAAATTATCACCGCCCGCAGAAAAATTCATCCGACACCCGAAAACAGAAAAATCCAAAAACTGTGCGGAATGGAACTTCTGGGCCATCGTGTGGTGTGGGTTTGGAAATTTCTACAGGGCAACGTAGACGTCGATAAATTACGAAACTAGACTCCCTGGAAAGCTTGGCAAGTCTACTTTGCAGATAAATTATCACCGGCCGCAGAAAAATTCATTCGGCACCCGAAAACAGAAAAACCCCAAAACTGTCCGAAATGGAACTTTTGGGCCATCGTGTGGTGTGGGTTTGGAAATTTCTACAGGGCAACGTCGAGGTCGATAAATTATGAAACTCGACTCCCTGGAAACCTTGGCAAGTCTACTTTGCAGATAAATTATCACCGGCCGCAGAAAAATTCATCCGACACACGAAAACAGAAAAATCCAAAAACTGTCCGGAATGGAACTTCTGGGCCATCGTGTGGTGTGGGTTTGGCAATTTGTACAGGGCAACGTCGACGTCGATAAATTAGGAAACTGGACTCCCTGGAAAGCTTGGCAAGTCTACTTTGCAGATAAATTATCACCGGCCGCAGAAAAATTCATCCGACACCCGAAAACAGAAAAATCCAAAAACTGTGCGGAATGGAACTTCTGGGCCATCGTGTGGTGTGGGTTTGGCAATTTCTACAGGGCAACGTCGACGTCGATAAATTAGGAAACTGGACTCGCTGGAAAGCTTGGCAAGTCTACTTTGCAGATAAATTATCACCGCCCGCAGAAAAATTCATCCGACACCCGAAAACAGAAAAATCCAAAAACTGTGCGGAATGGAACTTCTGGGCCATCGTGTGGTGTGGGTTTGCCAATTTCTACAGGGCAACGTCGACGTCGATAAATTAGGAAACTGGACTCCCTGGAAAGCTTGGCAAGTCTACTTTGCAGATAAATTATCACCGCCCGCAGAAAAATTCATCCGACACCCGAAAACAGAAAAATCCAAAAACTGTGCAGAATGGAACTTCTGGGCCATCGTGTGGTGTGGGTTTGCCAATTTCTACAGGGCAACGTCGACGTCGATAAATTACGAAACTAGACTCCCTGGAAAGCTTGGCAAGTCTACTTTGCAGATAAATTATCACCGGCCGCAGAAAAATTCATTCGGCACCCGAAAACAGAAAAACCCCAAAACTGTCCGAAATGGAACTTTTGGGCCATCGTGTGGTGTGGGTTTGGAAATTTCTACAGGGCAACGTCGAGGTCGATAAATTATGAAACTAGACTCCCTGGAAACCTTGGCAAGTCTACTTTGCAGATAAATTATCACCGGCCGCAGAAAAATTCGTCCGCACCCGAAAACAGAAAAATCCAAAAACTGTCCGGAATGGAACTTCTGGGCCATCGTGTGGTGTGGGTTTGGCAATTTCTATAGGGCAACGTCGACGTCGATAAATTATGAAACTAGACTCCCTGGAAAGCTTGGCAAGTCTACTTTGCAGATAAATTATCACCGGCCGCAGAAAAATTCCTCCGACACCCGAAAACAGAAAAATCCAAAAACTGTCCGGAATGGAACTTTTGGGTCATCGTGTGGTGTGGGTTTGGCAATTTCTACAGGGCAACGTCGACGTCGATAAATTAGGAAACTGGACTCCCTGGAAAGCTTGGCAAGTCTACTTTGCAGATAAATTATCACCGCCCGCAGAAAAATTCATCCGACACCCGAAAACAGAAAAATCCAAAAACTGTGCGGAATGGAACTTCTGGGCCATCGTGTGGTGTGGGTTTGCCAATTTCTACAGGGCAACGTCGACGTCGATAAATTACGAAACTAGACTCCCTGAAAAGCTTGGCAAGTCTACTTTGCAGATAAATTATCACCGGCCGCAGAAAAATTCATTCGGCACCCGAAAACAGAAAAACCCCAAAACTGTCCGAAATGGAACTTTTGGGCCATCGTGTGGTGTGGGTTTGGAAATTTCTACAGGGCAACGTCGAGGTCGATAAATTATGAAACTAGACTCCCTGGAAACCTTGGCCAGTCTACTTTGCAGATAAATTATCACGGCCGCAGAAAAATTCATCCGCCACCCGAAAACAGAAAAATCCAAAAACTGTCCGGAATGGAACTACTGGGCCATCGTGTGGTGTGGGTTTGGCAATTTCTACAGGGCAACGTCGACGTCGTTAAATTATGAAACTACACTCCCTGGAAACCTTGGCAAGTCTACTTTGCAGATAAATTATCACCGGCCGCAGAAAAATTCATCCGACACCCGAAAACAGAAAAATCCAAAAAATGTATGGAATGGAACTTTTGGGCCATCGTGTGGTGTGGGTTTGGCAATTTCTACAGGGCAACGTCGACGTCAATAAATTAGGAAACTGGACTCGCTGGAAACCTTGGCTAGTCTACTTTGCAGATAAATTATTACCGGCCGCAGAAAAATTCATCTGACGCCCGAAAACAGAAAAATCCAAAAACTGTCCGGAATGGAACTTCTGGGCCATCATGTGGTGTGGGTTTGGAAATTTCTACAGGGCAACGTCGACGTCGATAAATTATGAAACTAGACTCCCTGGAAAGCTTGGCAAGTCTACTTTGCAGATAAATTATCACCGGCCGCAGAAAAATTCATCCGACACCCGAAAACAGAAAAATCCAAAAACTGTCCGGAATGGAACTTTTGGGCCATCGTGTGGTGTGGGTTTGGCAATTTCTACAGGGCAACGTCGACGTCGATAAATTAGGAAACTGGACTCCCTGGAAACCTTGGCAAGTCTACTTTGCAGATAAATTATCACCGGCCGCAGAAAAATTCATCTGACGCCCGAAAACAGAAAAACCCCAAAACTGTCCGAAATGGAACTTTTGGGCCATCGTGTGGTGTGGGTTTGGAAATTTCTACAGGGCAATGTCGACGTCAATAAATTACGAAACTAGACTCCCTGGAAACCTTGGCAAGTCTACTTTGCAGATAAATTATCACTAGCCGCAGAAAAATTCGTCCGACACCCGAAAACAGAAAAATCCAAAAACTGTCCGAAATGGAACTTTTGGGCCATCGTGTGGTGTGGGTTTGGCAATTTCTACAGGGCAACGTCGACGTCGATAAATTAGGAAACTGGACTCCCTGGAAAGCTTGGCAAGTCTACTTTGCAGATAAATTATCACCGCCCGCAGAAAAATTCATCCGACACCCGAAAACAGAAAAATCCAAAAACTGTGCGGAATGGAACTTCTGGGCCATCGTGTGGTGTGGGTTTGGCAATTTCTACAGGGCAACGTCGACGTCGATAAATTAGGAAACTGGACTCGCTGGAAAGCTTGGCAAGTCTACTTTGCAGATAAATTATCACCGGCCGCAGAAAAATTCATCCGACACCCGAAAACAGAAAAATCCAAAAACTGTGCGGAATGGAACTTCTGGGCCATCGTGTGGTGTGGGTTTGCCAATTTCTACAGGGCAACGTCGACGTCGATAAATTAGGAAACTGGACTCCCTGGAAAGCTTGGCAAGTCTACTTTGCAGATAAATTATCACCGCCCGCAGAAAAATTCATCCGACACCCGAAAACAGAAAAATCCAAAAACTGTGCGGAATGGAACTTCTGGGCCATCGTGTGGTGTGGGTTTGCCAATTTCTACAGGGCAACGTCGACGTCGATAAATTAGGAAACTGGACTCCCTGGAAAGCTTGGCAAGTCTACTTTGCAGATAAATTATCACCGCCCGCAGAAAAATTCGTCCGACACCCGAAAACAGAAAAATCCAAAAACTGTCCGGAATGGAACTTCTGGGCCATCGTGTGGTGTGGGTTTGGCAATTTCTATAGGGCAACGTCGACGTCGATAAATTATGAAACTAGACTCCCTGGAAAGCTTGGCAAGTCTACTTTGCAGATAAATTATCACCGGCCGCAGAAAAATTCCTCCGACACCCGAAAACAGAAAAATCCAAAAACTGTCCGGAATGGAACTTTTGGGTCATCGTGTGGTGTGGGTTTGGCAATTTCTACAGGGCAACATCGACGTCGATAAATTAGGAAACTGGACTCCCTGGAAAGCTTGGCAAGTCTACTTTGCAGATAAATTATCACCGCCCGCAGAAAAATTCATCCGACACCCGAAAACAGAAAAATCCAAAAACTGTGCGGAATGGAACTTCTGGGCCATGGTGTGGTGTGGGTTTGCCAATTTCTACAGGGCAACGTCGACGTCGATAAATTACGAAACTAGACTCCCTGAAAAGCTTGGCAAGTCTACTTTGCAGATAAATTATCACCGGCCGCAGAAAAATTCATTCGGCACCCGAAAACAGAAAAACCCCAAAACTGTCCGAAATGGAACTTTTGGGCCATCGTGTGGTGTGGGTTTGGAAATTTCTACAGGGCAACGTCGAGGTCGATAAATTATGAAACTAGACTCCCTGGAAACCTTGGCCAGTCTACTTTGCAGATAAATTATCACGGCCGCAGAAAAATTCATCCGCCACCCGAAAACAGAAAAATCCAAAAACTGTCCGGAATGGAACTACTGGGCCATCGTGTGGTGTGGGTTTGGCAATTTCTACAGGGCAACGTCGACGTCGTTAAATTATGAAACTACACTCCCTGGAAACCTTGGCAAGTCTACTTTGCAGATAAATTATCACCGGCCGCAGAAAAATTCATCCGACACCCGAAAACAGAAAAATCCAAAAACTGTCCGAAATGGAACTTTTGGGCCATCGTGTGGTGTGGGTTTGGCAATTTCTACAGGGCAACGTCGAGGTCGATAAATTATGAAACTAGACTCCCTGGAAACCTTGGCAAGTCTACTTTGCAGATAAATTATCACCGGCCGCAGAAAAATTCGTCCGACACCCGAAAACAGAAAAATCCAAAAACTGTCCGGAATGGAACTTCTGGGCCATCGTGTGGTGTGGGTTTGGCAATTTCTACAGGGCAACGTCGACGTCGATAAATTATGAAACTAGACTCCCTGGAAAGCTTGGCAAGTCTACTTTGCAGATAAATTATCACCGGCCGCAGAAAAATTCCTCCGACACCCGAAAACAGAAAAATCCAAAAACTGTCCGGAATGGAACTTTTGGGCCATCGTGTGGTGTGGGTTTGGAAATTTCTACAGGGCAACATCGACGTCGATAAATTACGAAACTGGACTCCCTGGAAACCTTGGCAAGTCTACTTTGCAGATAAATTATCACCGGCCGCAGAAAAATTCATCCGACACCCGAAAACAGAAAAATCCAAAAGCTGTGCGGAATAGAACTTCTGGGCCATCGTGTGGTGTGGGTTTGGCAATTTCTACAGGGCAACGTCGACGTCGATAAATTAGGAAACTGGACTCCCTGGAAAGCTTGGCAAGTCTACTTTGCAGATAAATTATCACCGCCCGCAGAAAAATTCATCTGACGCCCAAAAACACAAAAATCCCAAAACTGTCTGGAATAGAACTTTTGGGCCATCGTGTGGTGTTGGTTTGTCAATTTCTACAGGGCAACGTCGACGTCGATAAATTATGAAACTGGACTCCCTGGAAACCTTGGCAAGTCTACTTTGCAGATAAATTATCACCGGCAGCAGAAAAATTCATCCGACACACGAAAACAGAAAAATCCAAAAACTGTCCGGAATGGAACTTCTGGGCCATCGTGTGGTGTGGGTTTGAAAATTTCTACAGGGCAACGTCGACGTCGATAAATTATGAAACTCGACTCCCTGGAAAGCTTGGCAAGTCTACTTTGCAGATAAATTATCACCGGCCGCAGAAAAATTCATCCGACACCCGAAAACAGAAAAATCCAAAAACTGTCCGGAATGGAACTTCTGGGCCATCGTGTGGTGTGGGTTTGGAAATTTCTACAGGGCAACGTCGACGTCGATAAATTAGGAAACTGGACTCCCTGGAAAGCTTGGCAAGTCTACTTTGCAGATAAATTATCACCGGCCGCAGAAAAATTCATCCGACACCCGAAAACAGAAAAATCCAAAAACTGTCCGGAATGGAACTTCTGGGCCATCAAGTGGTGTGGGTTTGGCAATTTCTACAGGGCAACGTCGACGTCGATAAATTAGGAAACTGGACTCCCTGGAAAGCTTGGCAAGTCTACTTTGCAGATAAATTATCACCGGCCGCAGAAAAATTCATCCGACACCCAAAAACAGAAAAATCCAAAAACTGTCCGGAATGGAACTTCTGGGCCATCGTGTGGTGTGGGTTTGGAAATTTCTACAGGGCAACGTCGACGTCGATAAATTACGAAACTGGACTCCCTGGAAACCTTGGCAAGTCTACTTTGCAGATAAATTATCACCGGCCGCAGAAAAATTCATCCGACACACGAAAACAGAAAAATCCAAAAACTGTCCGGAATGGAACTACTGGGCCATCAAGTGGTGTGGGTTTGGCAATTTCTACAGGGCAACGTCGACGTCGATAAATTAGGAAACTGGACTCCCTGGAAAGCTTGGCAAGTCTACTTTGCAGATAAATTATCACCGGCCGCAGAAAAATTCATCCGACACCCAAAAACAGAAAAATCCAAAAACTGTCCGGAATGGAACTTCTGGGCCATCGTGTGGTGTGGGTTTGGAAATTTCTATAGGGCAACGTCGACGTCGATAAATTACGAAACTGGACTCCCTGGAAACCTTGGCAAGTCTACTTTGCAGATAAATTATCACCGGCAGCAGAAAAATTCATCCGACACACGAAAACAGAAAAATCCAAAAACTGTCCGGAATGGAACTTCTGGGCCATCGTGTGGTGTGGGTTTGAAAATTTCTACAGGGCAACGTCGACGTCGATAAATTAGGAAACTGGACTCCCTGGAAACCTTGGCAAGTCTACTTTGCAGATAAATTATCACCGGCAGCAGAAAAATTCATCCGACACACGAAAACAGAAAAATCCAAAAACTGTCCGGAATGGAACTTCTGGGCCATCGTGTGGTGTGGGTTTGAAAATTTCTACAGGGCAACGTCGACGTCGATAAATTAGGAAACTGGACTCCCTGAAAAGCTTGGCAAGTCTACTTTGCAGATAAATTATCACCGGCCGCAGAAAAATTCATCCGACACCCGAAAACAGAAAAATCCAAAAACTGTCCGGAATGGAACTTCTGGGCCATCGTGTGGTGTGGGTTTGGAAATTTCTACAGGGCAACGTCGACGTCGATAAATTAGGAAACTCGACTCCCTGGAAAGCTTGGCAAGTCTACTTTGCAGATAAATTATCACCGGCCGCAGAAAAATTCATCCGACACCCGAAAACAGAAAAATCCAAAAACTGTCCGGAATGGAACTTCTGGGCCATCGTGTGGTGTGGGTTTGGAAATTTCTACAGGGCAACGTCGACGTCGATAAATTAGGAAACTCGACTCCCTGGAAAGCTTGGCAAGTCTACTTTGCAGATAAATTATCACCGGCCGCAGAAAAATTCATCCGACACCCGAAAACAGAAAAATCCAAAAACTGTCCGGAATGGAACTTCTGGGCCATCGTGTGGTGTGGGTTTGGCAATTTGTACAGGGCAACGTCGACGTCGATAAATTACGAAACTGGACTCCCTGGAAACCTTGGCAAGTCTACTTTGCAGATAAATTATCACCGGCCGCAGAAAAATTCATCCGACACACGAAAACAGAAAAATCCAAAAACTGTCCGGAATGGAACTACTGGGCCATCAAGTGGTGTGGGTTTGGCAATTTCTACAGGGCAACGTCGACGTCGATAAATTAGGAAACTGGACTCCCTGGAAAGCTTGGCAAGTCTACTTTGCAGATAAATTATCACCGGCCGCAGAAAAATTCATCCGACACCCAAAAACAGAAAAATCCAAAAACTGTCCGGAATGGAACTTCTGGGCCATCGTGTGGTGTGGGTTTGGAAATTTCTACAGGGCAACGTCGACGTCGATAAATTACGAAACTGGACTCCCTGGAAACCTTGGCAAGTCTACTTTGCAGATAAATTATCACCGGCAGCAGAAAAATTCATCCGACACACGAAAACAGAAAAATCCAAAAACTGTCCGGAATGGAACTTCTGGGCCATCGTGTGGTGTGGGTTTGAAAATTTCTACAGGGCAACGTCGACGTCGATAAATTAGGAAACTGGACTCCCTGGAAACCTTGGCAAG
Source organism: Leucaena leucocephala (assembly GCA_037074615.1). Taxonomy (NCBI): domain Eukaryota; kingdom Viridiplantae; phylum Streptophyta; class Magnoliopsida; order Fabales; family Fabaceae; genus Leucaena; species Leucaena leucocephala. The sequence continues at coordinate 631,283 of CM073525.1, forward strand.
TCTACTTTGCAGATAAATTATCACCGGCAGCAGAAAAATTTATCCGACACACGAAAACAGAAAAATCCAAAAACTGTCCGGAATGGAACTTCTGGGCCATCGTGTGGTGTGGGTTTGAAAATTTCTACAGGGCAACGTCGACGTCGATAAATTAGGAAACTGGACTCCCTGGAAAGCTTGGCAAGTCTACTTTGCAGATAAATTATCACCGGCCGCAGAAAAATTCATCCGACACCCGAAAACAGAAAAATCCAAAAACTGTCCGGAATGGAACTTCTGGGCCATCGTGTGGTGTGGGTTTGGAAATTTCTACAGGGCAACGTCGACGTCGATAAATTAGGAAACTCGACTCCCTGGAAAGCTTGGCAAGTCTACTTTGCAGATAAATTATCACCGGCCGCAGAAAAATTCATCCGACACCCGAAAACAGAAAAATCCAAAAACTGTCCGGAATGGAACTTCTGGGCCATCGTGTGGTGTGGGTTTGGAAATTTCTACAGGGCAACGTCGACGTCGATAAATTAGGAAACTCGACTCCCTGGAAAGCTTGGCAAGTCTACTTTGCAGATAAATTATCACCGGCCGCAGAAAAATTCATCCGACACCCGAAAACAGAAAAATCCAAAAACTGTCCGGAATGGAACTTCTGGGCCATCGTGTGGTGTGGGTTTGGCAATTTGTACAGGGCAACGTCGACGTCGTTAAATTATGAAACTAGACTCCCTGGAAAGCTTGGCAAGTCTACTTTGCAGATAAATTATCACCGGCAGCAGAAAAATTCATCCGACACACGAAAACAGAAAAATCCAAAAACTGTCCGGAATGGAACTACTGGGCCATCAAGTGGTGTGGGTTTGGCAATTTCTACAGGGCAACGTCGACGTCGATAAATTATGAAACTAGACTCCCTGGAAAGCTTGGCAAGTCTACTTTGCAGATAAATTATCACCGGCCGCAGAAAAACTCATCCGACACCCGAAAACAGAAAAATCCAAAAACTGTCCGGAATGGAACTTTTGGGCCATCGTGTGGTGTGGGTTTGGAAATTTCTACAGGGCAACGTCGACGTCGATAAATTATGAAACTGGACTCCCTGGAAACCTTGGCAAGTCTACTTTGCAGATAAATTATCACCGGCCGCAGAAAAATTCATCCGACACACGAAAACAGAAAAATTCAAAAACTGTCAGGAATGGAACTACTGGGCCATCGTGTGGTGTGGGTTTGGCAATTTGTACAGGGCAACGTCGACGTCATTAAATTATGAAACTAGACTCCCTGGAAAGCTTGGCAAGTCTACTTTGCAGATAAATTATCACCTGCCGCAGAAAAATTCATCCGACACCCGAAAACAGAAAAATCCAAAAACTGTCCGGAATGGAACTTCTGGGCCATCGTGTGGTGTGGGTTTGGCAATTTGTACAGGGCAACGTCGACGTCGTTAAACTATGAAACTAGACTCCCTGGAAAGCTTGGCAAGTCTACTTTGTAGATAAATTATCACCGGCCGCAGAAAAATTCATCCGACACCCGAAAACAGAAAAATCCCAAAACTGTCTGGAATAGAACTTTTGGGCCATCGTGTGGTGTTGGTTTGTCAATTTCTACAGGGCAACGTCGACGTCGATAAATTACGAAACTGGACTCCCTAGAAAGCTTGGCAAGTCTACTTTGCAGATAAATTATCACCGCCCGCAGAAAAATTCATCTGACGCCCGAAAACACAAAAATCCCAAAACTGTCTGGAATAGAACTTTTGGGCCATCGTGTGGTGTTGGTTTGTCAATTTCTACAGGGCAACGTCGACGTCGATAAATTACGAAACTGGACTCCCTGGAAAGCTTGGCAAGTCTACTTTGCAGATAAATTATCACCGCCCGCAGAAAAATTCATCTGACGCCCGAAAACACAAAAATCCCAAAACTGTCTGGTATAGAACTTTTGGGCCATCAAGTGGTGTGGGTTTGGCAATTTCTACAGGGCAACGTCGACGTCGATAAATTAGGAAACTGGACTCCCTGGAAAGCTTGGCAAGTCTACTTTGCAGATAAATTATCACCGGCCGCAGAAAAATTCATCTGACGCCCGAAAACAGAAAAACCCCAAAACTGTCCGAAATGGAACTTTTGGGCCATCGTGTGGTGTGGGTTTGGAAATTTCTACAGGGCAATGTTGACGTCAATAAATTACGAAACTAGACTCCCTGGAAACCTTGGCAAGTCTACTTTGCAGATAAATTATCACTAGCCGCAGAAAAATTCATTCGACACCCGAAAACAGAAAAACCCCAAAACTGTCCGAAATGGAACTTTTAGGCCATCGTGTGGTGTGGGTTTGGAAATTTCTACAGGGCAACGTCGACGTCGATAAATTATGAAACTAGACTCCCTGGAAACCTTGGCAAGTCTACTTTGCAGATAAATTATCACCGGCCGCAGAAAAATTCATCCGACACCCGAAAACAGAAAAATCCAAAAACTGTCCGGAATGGAACTTCTGGGCCATCGTGTGGTGTGGGTTTGGCAATTTGTACAGGGCAACGTCGACATCGTTAAATTATGAAACTAGACTCCCTGGAAAGCTTGGCAAGTCTACTTTGCAGATAAATTATCACCGGCCGCAGAAAAATTCATCCGACACCCGAAAACAGAAAAATCCAAAAACTGTCCAGAATGGAACTTTTGGGCCATCGTGTGGTGTGGGTTTGGCAATTTCTACAGGGCAACGTCGACGTCGATAAATTAGGAAACTGGACTCCCTGGAAACCTTGGCAAGTCTACTTTGCAGATAAATTATCACCGGCCGCAGAAAAATTCAACCGACACCCGAAAACAGAAAAATCAAAAAACTGTCCGGAATGGAACTTTCGGGCCATCGTGTGGTGTGTGTTTGGCAATTTCTACAGGGCAACGTCGACGTCGATAAATTATGAAACTAGACTCCCTGGAAAGCTTGGCAAGTCTACTTTGCAGATAAATTATCACCGGCCGCAGAAAAATTCATCCGACACCCGAAAACAGAAAAATCAAAAAACTGTCCGGAATGGAACTTTCGGGCCATCGTGTGGTGTGGGTTTGGCAATTTCTACAGGGCAACGTCGACGTCGATAAATTAGGAAACTGGACTCCCTGGAAAGCTTGGCAAGTCTACTTTGCAGATAAATTATCACCGGCCGCAGAAAAATTCATCTGACGCCCGAAAACAGAAAAACCCCAAAACTGTCCGAAATGGAACTTTTGGGCCATCGTGTGGTGTGGGTTTGGCAATTTCTACAGCGCAACGTCGACGTCGATAAATTATGAAACTGGACTCCCTGGAAAGCTTGGCAAGTCTAATTTGCAGATAAATTATCACCGCGCGCAGAAAAATTCATCCGACACCCGAAAAAACAAAAACCCCAAAACTGTCCGAAATAGAACTTTTGGGCCATCGTGTGGTGTGGGTTTTGACAATTTCTACAGGGCAACGTCGATGTCGATAAATTACGAAACTGGACTTCCTGGAAAGCTTGGCAAGTCTACTTTACAGATAAATTATCACCGCGCGCAGAAAAATTCATCTGACACCCGAAAACACAAAAACCCCAAAACTGTCCGGAATGGAACTTTCGGGCCATCGTGTGGTGTGGGTTTGGCAATTTCTACAGGGCAACGTCGACGTCGATAAATTAGGAAACTGGACTCCCTGGAAAGCTTGGCAAGTCTACTTTGCAGATAAATTATCACCGGCCGCAGAAAAATTCATCCGACACCCGAAAACAGAAAAATCCAAAAACTGTCTGGAATGGAACTTTTGGGCCATCGTGTGGTGTGGGTTTGGCAATTTCTACAGGGCAACGTCGACGTCGATAAATTAGGAAACTGGACTCCCTGGAAAGCTTGGCCAGTCTACTTTGCAGATAAATTATCACCGGCCGCAGAAAAATTCATCTGACACCCGAAAACAGAAAAATCCAAAAACTGTCCGGAATGGAACTTCTGGGCCATCAAGTGGTGTGGGTTTGGCAATTTCTACAGGGCAACGTCGACGTCGATAAATTAGGAAACTGGACTCCCTGGAAACCTTGGCAAGTCTACTTTGCAGATAAATTATCACCGGCCGCAGAAAAATTCAACCGACACCCGAAAACAGAAAAATCCAAAAACTGTCTGGAATGGAACTTTTGGGCCATCGTGTGGTGTGGGTTTGGCAATTTCTACAGGGCAACGTCGACGTCGATAAATTAGGAAACTGGACTCCCTGGAAAGCTTGGCCAGTCTACTTTGCAGCTAAATTATCACCGGCCGCAGAAAAATTCATCCGACACCCGAAAACAGAAAAATCCAAAAACTGTCCGGAATGGAACTTCTGGGCCATCGTGTGGTGTGGGTTTGGCAATTTGTACAGGGCAACGTCGACGTCGTTAAATTATGAAACTAGACTCCCTGGAAAGCTTGGCCAGTCTACTTTGCAGATAAATTATCACCGGCCGCAGAAAAATTCATCTGACACCCAAAAACAGAAAAATCCAAAAACTGTCCGGAATGGAACTTCTGGGCCATCAAGTGGTGTGGGTTTGGCAATTTCTACAGGGCAACGTCGACGTCGATAAATTAGGAAACTGGACTCCCTGGAAACCTTGGCAAGTCTACTTTGCAGATAAATTATCACCGGCCGCAGAAAAATTCAACCGACACCCGAAAACACAAAAATCCAAAAACTGTCTGGAATGGAACTTTTGGGCCATCGTGTGGTGTGGGTTTGGCAATTTCTACAGGGCAACGTCGACGTCGATAAATTAGGAAACTGGACTCCCTGGAAAGCTTGGCCAGTCTACTTTGCAGATAAATTCTCACCGGCCGCAGAAAAATTCATCCGACACCCGAAAACAGAAAAATCCAAAAACTGTTCGGAATGGAACTTATGGGCCATCGTGTGGTGTGGGTTTGGCAATTTCTACAGGGCAACGTCGACGTCGTTAAATTATGAAACTACACTCCCTGGAAACCTTGGCAAGTCTACTTTGCAGATAAATTATCACCGGCCGCAGAAAAATTCATCCGACACCCGAAAACAGAAAAATCCAAAAAATGTATGGAATGGAACTTTTGGGCCATCGTGTGGTGTGGGTTTGGAAATTTCTACAGGGCAACGTCGACGTCGATAAATTATGAAACTAGACTCCCTGGAAACCTTGGCAAGTCTACTTTGCAGATAAATTATCACGGGCCGCAGAAAAATTCAACCGACACCCGAAAACAGAAAAATCCAAAAACTGTCTGGAATGGAACTTCTGGGCCATCGTGTGGTTTGGGTTTGGCAATTTCTACAGGGCAACGTCGACGTCGATAAATTATGAAACTAGACTCCCTGGAAACCTTGGTAAGTCTACTTTGCAGATAAATTATCACCGGCCGCAGAAAAATTCATCTGACGCCCGAAAACAGAAAAACCCCAAAAACTATCCGGAATGGAACATCTGGGCCATCGTGTGGTGTGGGTTTGGCAATTTCTACAGGGCAACGTCGACGTCGATAAATTAGGAAACTGGACTCCCTGGAAAGCTTGGCAAGTCTACTTTGCAGATAAATTATCACCGGCCGCAGAAAAATTCATCTGACGCCCGAAAACAGAAAAACCCCAAAACTGTCCGAAATGGAACTTTTGGGCCATCGTGTGGTGTGGGTTTGGAAATTTCTACAGGGCAATGTTGACGTCAATAAATTACGAAACTAGACTCCCTGGAAACCTTGGCAAGTCTACTTTGCAGATAAATTATCACTAGCCGCAGAAAAATTCATTCGACACCCGAAAACAGAAAAACCCCAAAACTGTCCGAAATGGAACTTTTAGGCCATCGTGTGGTGTGGGTTTGGAAATTTCTACAGGGCAATGTCGACGTCGATAAATTATGAAACTAGACTCCCTGGAAACCTTGGCAAGTCTACTTTGCAGATAAATTATCACCGGCCGCAGAAAAATTCATCCGACACCCGAAAACAAATCCAAAAACTGTCCGGAATGGAACTTTTGGGCCATCGTGTGGTGTGGGTTTGGCAATTTCTACAGGGCAACGTCGACGTCAATAAATTAGGAAACTGGACTCGCTGGAAACCTTGGCTAGTCTACTTTGCAGATAAATTATTACCGGCCGCAGAAAAATTCATCTGACGCCCGAAAACAGAAAAATCCAAAAACTGTCCGGAATGGAACTTCTGGGCCATCATGTGGTGTGGGTTTGGAAATTTCTACAGGGCAACGTCGACGTCGATAAATTATGAAACTAGACTCCCTGGAAAGCTTGGCAAGTCTACTTTGCAGATAAATTATCACCGGCCGCAGAAAAATTCATCCGACACCCGAAAACAGAAAAATCCAAAAACTGTCCGGAATGGAACTTTTGGGCCATCGTGTGGTGTGGGTTTGGCAATTTCTACAGGGCAACGTCGACGTCGATAAATTAGGAAACTGGACTCCCTGGAAACCTTGGCAAGTCTACTTTGCAGATAAATTATCACCGGCCGCAGAAAAATTCATCTGACGCCCGAAAACAGAAAAACCCCAAAACTGTCCGAAATGGAACTTTTGGGCCATCGTGTGGTGTGGGTTTGGAAATTTCTACAGGGCAATGTCGACGTCAATAAATTACGAAACTAGACTCCCTGGAAACCTTGGCAAGTCTACTTTGCAGATAAATTATCACTAGCCGCAGAAAAATTCGTCCGACACCCGAAAACAGAAAAATCCAAAAACTGTCCGAAATGGAACTTTTGGGCCATCGTGTGGTGTGGGTTTGGCAATTTCTACAGGGCAACGTCGACGTCGATAAATTAGGAAACTGGACTCCCTGGAAAGCTTGGCAAGTCTACTTTGCAGATAAATTATCACCGCCCGCAGAAAAATTCATCCGACACCCGAAAACAGAAAAATCCAAAAACTGTGCGGAATGGAACTTCTGGGCCATCGTGTGGTGTGGGTTTGGCAATTTCTACAGGGCAACGTCGACGTCGATAAATTAGGAAACTGGACTCGCTGGAAAGCTTGGCAAGTCTACTTTGCAGATAAATTATCACCGCCCGCAGAAAAATTCATCCGACACCCGAAAACAGAAAAATCCAAAAACTGTGCGGAATGGAACTTCTGGGCCATCGTGTGGTGTGGGTTTGCCAATTTCTACAGGGCAACGTCGACGTCGATAAATTAGGAAACTGGACTCCCTGGAAAGCTTGGCAAGTCTACTTTGCAGATAAATTATCACCGCCCGCAGAAAAATTCATCCGACACCCGAAAACAGAAAAATCCAAAAACTGTGCGGAATGGAACTTCTGGGCCATCGTGTGGTGTGGGTTTGCCAATTTCTACAGGGCAACGTCGACGTCGATAAATTACGAAACTAGACTCCCTGGAAAGCTTGGCAAGTCTACTTTGCAGATAAATTATCACCGGCCGCAGAAAAATTCATTCGGCACCCGAAAACAGAAAAACCCCAAAACTGTCCGAAATGGAACTTTTGGGCCATCGTGTGGTGTGGGTTTGGAAATTTCTACAGGGCAACGTCGAGGTCGATAAATTATGAAACTAGACTCCCTGGAAACCTTGGCAAGTCTACTTTGCAGATAAATTAATACCGGCCGCAGAAAAATTCGTCCGCACCCGAAAACAGAAAAATCCAAAAACTGTCCGGAATGGAACTTCTGGGCCATCGTGTGGTGTGGGTTTGGCAATTTCTATAGGGCAACGTCGACGTCGATAAATTATGAAACTAGACTCCCTGGAAAGCTTGGCAAGTCTACTTTGCAGATAAATTATCACCGGCCGCAGAAAAATTCCTCCGACACCCGAAAACAGAAAAATCCAAAAACTGTCCGGAATGGAACTTTTGGGTCATCGTGTGGTGTGGGTTTGGCAATTTCTACAGGGCAACGTCGACGTCGATAAATTAGGAAACTGGACTCCCTGGAAAGCTTGGCAAGTCTACTTTGCAGATAAATTATCACCGCCCGCAGAAAAATTCATCCGACACCCGAAAACAGAAAAATCCAAAAACTGTGCGGAATGGAACTTCTGGGCCATCGTGTGGTGTGGGTTTGCCAATTTCTACAGGGCAACGTCGACGTCGATAAATTACGAAACTAGACTCCCTGAAAAGCTTGGCAAGTCTACTTTGCAGATAAATTATCACCGGCCGCAGAAAAATTCATTCGGCACCCGAAAACAGAAAAACCCCAAAACTGTCCGAAATGGAACTTTTGGGCCATCGTGTGGTGTGGGTTTGGAAATTTCTACAGGGCAACGTCGAGGTCGATAAATTATGAAACTAGACTCCCTGGAAACCTTGGCAAGTCTACTTTGCAGATAAATTATCACCGGCCGCAGAAAAATTCATCCGACACCCGAAAACAGAAAAATCCAAAAACTGTCCGGAATGGAACTTCTGGGCCATCGTGTGGTGTGGGTTTGGCAATTTGTACAGGGCAACGTCGACGTCGATAAATTAGGAAACTGGACTCCCTGGAAAGCTTGGCAAGTCTACTTTGCAGATAAATTATCACCGGCCGCAGAAAAATTCATCCGACACCCGAAAACAGAAAAATCCAAAAAATGTATGGAATGGAACTTTTGGGCCATCGTGTGGTGTGGGTTTGGCAATTTGTACAGGGCAACGTCGACGTCGATGAATTAGGAAACTGGACTCCCTGGAAAGCTTGGCCAGTCTACTTTGCAGATAAATTATCACCGGCCGCAGAAAAATTCATCCGACACCCGAAAACAGGAAAATCAAAAAACTGTCCGGAATGGAACTTTCGGGCCATCGTGTGGTGTGGGTTTGGCAATTTCTACAGGGCAACGTCGACGTCGATAAATTAGGAAACTGGACTCCCTAGAAAGCTTGGCAAGTCTACTTTGCAGATAAATTATCACCGGCCGCAGAAAAATTCGTCCGACACCCGAAAATAGAAAAATCCAAAAACTGTCCGAAATGGAACTTTTGGGCCATCGTGTGGTGTGGGTTTGGCAATTTCTACAGGGCAACGTCGACGTCTATAAATTAGGAAACTGGACTCCCTGGAAAGCTTGGCCAGTCTACTTTGCAGATAAATTATCACCGGCCGCAGAAAAATTCATCTGACACCTGAAAACAGAAAAATCCAAAAACTGTTCGGAATGGAACTTCTGGGCCATCGTGTGGTGTGGGTTTGGCAATTTCTACAGGGCAACGTCGACGTCAATAAATTAGGAAACTGGACTCGCTGGAAACCTTGGCTAGTCTACTTTGCAGATAAATTATTACCGGCCGCAGAAAAATTCATCTGACGCCCGAAAACAGAAAAACCCCAAAACTGTCCGAAATGGAACTTTTGGGCCATCGTGTGGTGTGGGTTTGGAAATTTCTACAGGGCAACGTCGACGTCGATAAATTACGAAACTAGACTCCCTGGAAACCTTGGCAAGTCTACTTTGCAGATAAATTATCACCGGCAGCAGAAAAATTCATTCGGCACCCGAAAACAGAAAAATCCAAAAAATGTATGGAATGGAACTTTTGGGCCATCGTGTGGTGTGGGTTTGGCAATTTGTACAGGGCAACGTCGACGTCGATAAATTAGGAAACTGGACTCCCTGGAAAGCTTGGCCAGTCTACTTTGCAGATAAATTGTCACCGGCCGCAGAAAAATTCATCTGACGCCCGAAAACAGAAAAACCCCAAAAACTATCCGGAATGGAACTTCTGGGCCATCGTGTGGTGTGGGTTTGGCAATTTCTACAGGGCAACGTCGACGTCGATAAATTATGAAACTAGACTCCCTGGAAACCTTGGCCAGTCTACTTTGCAGATAAATTATCACGGCCGCAGAAAAATTCATCCGCCACCCGAAAACAGAAAAATCCAAAAACTGTCCGGAATGGAACTACTGGGCCATCGTGTGGTGTGGGTTTGGCAATTTCTACAGGGCAACGTCGACGTCGTTAAATTATGAAACTACACTCCCTGGAAACCTTGGCAAGTCTACTTTGCAGATAAATTATCACCGGCCGCAGAAAAATTCATCCGACACCCGAAAACAGAAAAATCCAAAAAATGTATGGAATGGAACTTTTGGGCCATCGTGTGGTGTGGGTTTGGAAATTTCTACAGGGCAACGTCGACGTCGATAAATTATGAAACTGGACTCCCTGGAAACCTTGGCAAGTCTACTTTGCAGATAAATTATCACCGGCCGCAGAAAAATTCATCCGACACACGAAAACAGAAAAATTCAAAAACTGTCAGGAATGGAACTACTGGGCCATCGTGTGGTGTGGGTTTGGCAATTTGTACAGGGCAACGTCGACGTCATTAAATTATGAAACTAGACTCCCTGGAAAGCTTGGCAAGTCTACTTTGCAGATAAATTATCACCTGCCGCAGAAAAATTCATCCGACACCCGAAAACAGAAAAATCCAAAAACTGTCCGGAATGGAACTTCTGGGCCATCGTGTGGTGTGGGTTTGGCAATTTGTACAGGGCAACGTCGACGTCGTTAAACTATGAAACTAGACTCCCTGGAAAGCTTGGCAAGTCTACTTTGTAGATAAATTATCACCGGCCGCAGAAAAATTCATCCGACACCCGAAAACAGAAAAATCCCAAAACTGTCTGGAATAGAACTTTTGGGCCATCGTGTGGTGTTGGTTTGTCAATTTCTACAGGGCAACGTCGACGTCGATAAATTACGAAACTGGACTCCCTAGAAAGCTTGGCAAGTCTACTTTGCAGATAAATTATCACCGCCCGCAGAAAAATTCATCTGACGCCCGAAAACACAAAAATCCCAAAACTGTCTGGAATAGAACTTTTGGGCCATCGTGTGGTGTTGGTTTGTCAATTTCTACAGGGCAACGTCGACGTCGATAAATTACGAAACTGGACTCCCTGGAAAGCTTGGCAAGTCTACTTTGCAGATAAATTATCACCGCCCGCAGAAAAATTCATCTGACGCCCGAAAACACAAAAATCCCAAAACTGTCTGGTATAGAACTTTTGGGCCATCAAGTGGTGTGGGTTTGGCAATTTCTACAGGGCAACGTCGACGTCGATAAATTAGGAAACTGGACTCCCTGGAAAGCTTGGCAAGTCTACTTTGCAGATAAATTATCACCGGCCGCAGAAAAATTCATCTGACGCCCGAAAACAGAAAAACCCCAAAACTGTCCGAAATGGAACTTTTGGGCCATCGTGTGGTGTGGGTTTGGAAATTTCTACAGGGCAATGTTGACGTCAATAAATTACGAAACTAGACTCCCTGGAAACCTTGGCAAGTCTACTTTGCAGATAAATTATCACTAGCCGCAGAAAAATTCATTCGACACCCGAAAACAGAAAAACCCCAAAACTGTCCGAAATGGAACTTTTAGGCCATCGTGTGGTGTGGGTTTGGAAATTTCTACAGGGCAACGTCGACGTCGATAAATTATGAAACTAGACTCCCTGGAAACCTTGGCAAGTCTACTTTGCAGATAAATTATCACCGGCCGCAGAAAAATTCATCCGACACCCGAAAACAGAAAAATCCAAAAACTGTCCGGAATGGAACTTCTGGGCCATCGTGTGGTGTGGGTTTGGCAATTTGTACAGGGCAACGTCGACATCGTTAAATTATGAAACTAGACTCCCTGGAAAGCTTGGCAAGTCTACTTTGCAGATAAATTATCACCGGCCGCAGAAAAATTCATCCGACACCCGAAAACAGAAAAATCCAAAAACTGTCCGGAATGGAACTTTTGGGCCATCGTGTGGTGTGGGTTTGGCAATTTCTACAGGGCAACGTCGACGTCGATAAATTAGGAAACTGGACTCCCTGGAAACCTTGGCAAGTCTACTTTGCAGATAAATTATCACCGGCCGCAGAAAAATTCAACCGACACCCGAAAACAGAAAAATCAAAAAACTGTCCGGAATGGAACTTTCGGGCCATCGTGTGGTGTGTGTTTGGCAATTTCTACAGGGCAACGTCGACGTCGATAAATTATGAAACTAGACTCCCTGGAAAGCTTGGCAAGTCTACTTTGCAGATAAATTATCACCGGCCGCAGAAAAATTCATCCGACACCCGAAAACAGAAAAATCAAAAAACTGTCCGGAATGGAACTTTCGGGCCATCGTGTGGTGTGGGTTTGGCAATTTCTACAGGGCAACGTCGACGTCGATAAATTAGGAAACTGGACTCCCTGGAAAGCTTGGCAAGTCTACTTTGCAGATAAATTATCACCGGCCGCAGAAAAATTCATCTGACGCCCGAAAACAGAAAAACCCCAAAACTGTCCGAAATGGAACTTTTGGGCCATCGTGTGGTGTGGGTTTGGCAATTTCTACAGCGCAACGTCGACGTCGATAAATTATGAAACTGGACTCCCTGGAAAGCTTGGCAAGTCTAATTTGCAGATAAATTATCACCGCGCGCAGAAAAATTCATCCGACACCCGAAAAAACAAAAACCCCAAAACTGTCCGAAATAGAACTTTTGGGCCATCGTGTGGTGTGGGTTTTGACAATTTCTACAGGGCAACGTCGATGTCGATAAATTACGAAACTGGACTTCCTGGAAAGCTTGGCAAGTCTACTTTACAGATAAATTATCACCGCGCGCAGAAAAATTCATCTGACACCCGAAAACACAAAAACCCCAAAACTGTCCGGAATGGAACTTTCGGGCCATCGTGTGGTGTGGGTTTGGCAATTTCTACAGGGCAACGTCGACGTCGATAAATTAGGAAACTGGACTCCCTGGAAAGCTTGGCAAGTCTACTTTGCAGATAAATTATCACCGGCCGCAGAAAAATTCATCCGACACCCGAAAACAGAAAAATCCAAAAAATGTATGGAATGGAACTTTTGGGCCATCGTGTGGTGTGGGTTTGGCAATTTGTACAGGGCAACGTCGACGTCGATAAATTAGGAAACTGGACTCCCTGGAAAGCTTGGCCAGTCTACTTTGCAGATAAATTATCACCGGCCGCAGAAAAATTCATCCGACACCCGAAAACAGGAAAATCAAAAAACTGTCCGGAATGGAACTTTCGGGCCATCGTGTGGTGTGGGTTTGGCAATTTCTACAGGGCAACGTCGACGTCGATAAATTAGGAAACTGGACTCCCTAGAAAGCTTGGCAAGTCTACTTTGCAGATAAATTATCACCGGCCGCAGAAAAATTCGTCCGACACCCGAAAATAGAAAAATCCAAAAACTGTCCGAAATGGAACTTTTGGGCCATCGTGTGGTGTGGGTTTGGCAATTTCTACAGGGCAACGTCGACGTCTATAAATTAGGAAACTGGACTCCCTGGAAAGCTTGGCCAGTCTACTTTGCAGATAAATTATCACCGGCCGCAGAAAAATTCATCTGACACCTGAAAACAGAAAAATCCAAAAACTGTTCGGAATGGAACTTCTGGGCCATCGTGTGGTGTGGGTTTGGCAATTTCTACAGGGCAACGTCGACGTCAATAAATTAGGAAACTGGACTCGCTGGAAACCTTGGCTAGTCTACTTTGCAGATAAATTATTACCGGCCGCAGAAAAATTCATCTGACGCCCGAAAACAGAAAAACCCCAAAACTGTCCGAAATGGAACTTTTGGGCCATCGTGTGGTGTGGGTTTGGAAATTTCTACAGGGCAACGTCGACGTCGATAAATTACGAAACTAGACTCCCTGGAAACCTTGGCAAGTCTACTTTGCAGATAAATTATCACCGGCAGCAGAAAAATTCATTCGGCACCCGAAAACAGAAAAATCCAAAAAATGTATGGAATGGAACTTTTGGGCCATCGTGTGGTGTGGGTTTGGCAATTTGTACAGGGCAACGTCGACGTCGATAAATTAGGAAACTGGACTCCCTGGAAAGCTTGGCCAGTCTACTTTGCAGATAAATTGTCACCGGCCGCAGAAAAATTCATCTGACGCCCGAAAACAGAAAAACCCCAAAAACTATCCGGAATGGAACTTCTGGGCCATCGTGTGGTGTGGGTTTGGCAATTTCTACAGGGCAACGTCGACGTCGATAAATTATGAAACTAGACTCCCTGGAAAGCTTGGCAAGTCTACTTTGCAGATAAATTATCACCGGCCGCAGAAAAATTCGTCCGACACCCGAAAACAGAAAAATCCAAAAACTGTCCGGAATGGAACTTCTGGGCCATCGTGTGGTGTGGGTTTGGCAATTTCTATAGGGCAACGTCGACGTCGATAAATTATGAAACTAGACTCCTTGGAAAGCTTGGCAAGTCTACTTTGCAGATAAATTATCACCGGCCGCAGAAAAATTCCTCCGACACCCGAAAACAGAAAAATCCAAAAACTGTCCGGAATGGAACTTTTGGGTCATCGTGTGGTGTGGGTTTGGCAATTTCTACAGGGCAACGTCGACGTCGATAAATTAGGAAACTGGACTCCCTGGAAAGCTTGGCAAGTCTACTTTGCAGATAAATTATCACCGGCCGCAGAAAAATTCATCTGACGCCCGAAAACAGAAAAACCCCAAAACTGTCCGAAATGGAACTTTTGGGCCATCGTGTGGTGTGGGTTTGGAAATTTCTACAGGGCAACGTCGACGTCGATAAATTACGAAACTAGACTCCCTGGAAACCTTGGCAAGTCTACTTTGCAGATAAATTATCACCGGCAGCAGAAAAATTCATTCGGCACCCGAAAACAGAAAAATCCAAAAAATGTATGGAATGGAACTTTTGGGCCATCGTGTGGTGTGGGTTTGGCAATTTGTACAGGGCAACGTCGACGTCGATAAATTAGGAAACTGGACTCCCTGGAAAGCTTGGCCAGTCTACTTTGCAGATAAATTGTCACCGGCCGCAGAAAAATTCATCTGACGCCCGAAAACAGAAAAACCCCAAAAACTATCCGGAATGGAACTTCTGGGCCATCGTGTGGTGTGGGTTTGGCAATTTCTACAGGGCAACGTCGACGTCGATAAATTATGAAACTAGACTCCCTGGAAAGCTTGGCAAGTCTACTTTGCAGATAAATTATCACCGGCCGCAGAAAAATTCATCCGACACCCGAAAACAGAAAAATCCAAAAAATGTATGGAATGGAACTTTTGGGCCATCGTGTGGTGTGGGTTTGGCAATTTGTACAGGGCAACGTCGACGTCGATAAATTAGGGAACTGGACTCCCTGGAAAGCTTGGCCAGTCTACTTTGCAGATAAATTATCACCGGCCGCAGAAAAATTCATCCGACACCCGAAAACAGAAAAATCAAAAAACTGTCCGGAATGGAACTTTCGGGCCATCGTGTGGTGTGGGTTTGGCAATTTCTACAGGGCAACGTCGACGTCGATAAATTAGGAAACTGGACTCCCTGGAAAGCTTGGCAAGTCTACTTTGCAGATAAATTATCACCGGCCGCAGAAAAATTCATCCGACACCCGAAAACAGAAAAATCCAAAAAATGTATGGAATGGAACTTTTGGGCCATCGTGTGGTGTGGGTTTGGCAATTTCTACAGGGCAACGTCGACGTCAATAAATTAGGAAACTGGACTCGCTGGAAACCTTGGCTAGTCTACTTTGCAGATAAATTATTACCGGCCGCAGAAAAATTCATCTGACGCCCGAAAACAGAAAAATCCAAAAACTGTCCGGAATGGAACTTTTGGGCCATCGTGTGGTGTGGGTTTGGAAATTTCTACAGGGCAACGTCGACGTCGATAAATTATGAAACTAGACTCCCTGGAAAGCTTGGCAAGTCTACTTTGCAGATAAATTATCACCGGCCGCAAAAAAATTCATCCGACACCCGAAAACAGAAAAATCCAAAAACTGTCCGGAATGGAACTTTTGGGCCATCGTGTGCTGTGGGTTTGGCAATTTCTACAGGGCAACGTCGACGTCGATAAATTATGAAACTAGACTCCCTGGAAACCTTGGCAAGTCTACTTTGCAGATAAATTATCAACGGCCGCAGAAAAATTCATCCGACACCCGAAAACAGAAAAACCCCAAAACTGTCCGAAATGGAACTTTTAGGCCATCGTGTGGTGTGGGTTTGGAAATTTCTACAGGGCAACGTCGACGTCGATAAATTATGAAACTAGACTCCCTGGAAACCTTGGCAAGTCTACTTTGCAGATAAATTATCACCGGCCGCAGAAAAATTCATCCGACACCCGAAAACAGAAAAATCAAAAAACTGTCCGGAATGGAATTTCTGGGCCATCGTGTGGTGTGGGTTTGGCAATTTCTACAGGGCAACGTCGACGTCGATAAATTAGGAAACTGGACTCCCTTGAAAGCTTGGCCAGTCTACTTTGCAGCTAAATTATCACCGGCCGCAGAAAAATTCATCCGACACCCGAAAACAGAAAAATCCAAAAACTGTCCGGAATGGAACTTCTGGGCCATCGTGTGGTGTGGGTTTGGCAATTTCTACAGGGCAACGTCGACGTCGATAAATTAGGAAACTGGACTCCCTGGAAAGCTTGGCCAGTCTACTTTGCAGATAAATTATCACCGGCCGCAGAAAAATTCATCCGACACCCGAAAACAGAAAAATCCAAAAACTGTCCGGAATGGAACTTTTGGGCCATCGTGTGGTGTGGGTTTGGAAATTTCTACAGGGCAACGTCGACGTCGATAAATTATGAAACTAGACTCCCTGGAAACCTTGGCAAGTCTACTTTGCAGATAAATTATCAACGGCCGCAGAAAAATTCATCCGACACCCGAAAACAGAAAAACCCCAAAATTGTCCGAAATGGAACTTTTAGGCCATCGTCTGGTGTGGGTTTGGAAATTTCTACAGGGCAACGTCGACGTCGATAAATTATGAAACTAGACTCCCTGGAAACCTTGGCAAGTCTACTTTGCAGATAAATTATCACCGGCCGCAGAAAAATTCATCCGACACCCGAAAACAGAAAAATCAAAAAACTGTCCGGAATGGAATTTCTGGGCCATCGTGTGGTGTGGGTTTGGCAATTTGTACAGGGCAACGTCGACGTCGTTAAATTATGAAACTAGACTCCCTGGAAACCTTGGCAAGTCTACTTTGCAGATAAATTATCAACGGCCGCAGAAAAATTCATCCGACACCCGAAAACAGAAAAACCCCAAAACTGTCCGAAATGGAACTTTTAGGCCATCGTCTGGTGTGGGTTTGGAAATTTCTACAGGGCAACGTCGACGTCGATAAATTATGAAACTAGACTCCCTGGAAACCTTGGCAAGTCTACTTTGCAGATAAATTATCACCGGCCGCAGAAAAATTCATCCGACACCCGAAAACAGAAAAATCAAAAAACTGTCCGGAATGGAATTTCTGGGCCATCGTGTGGTGTGGGTTTGGCAATTTGTACAGGGCAACGTCGACGTCGTTAAATTATGAAACTAGACTCCCTGGAAACCTTGGCAAGTCTACTTTGCAGATAAATTATCACCGGCCGCAGAAAAATTCATCCGACACCCGAAAACAGAAAAATCAAAAAACTGTCCGGAATGGAATTTCTGGGCCATCGTGTGGTGTGGGTTTGGCAATTTGTACAGGGCAACGTCGACGTCGTTAAATTATGAAACTAGACTCCCTGGAAACCTTGGCAAGTCTACTTTGCAGATAAATTATCACCTGCCGCAGAAAAATTCATCCGACACCCGAAAACAGAAAAATCCAAAAACTGTCTGGAATGGAACTTTTGGGCCATCATGTGGTGTGGGTTTGGCAATTTCTACAGGGCAACGTCGACGTCGTTAAATTATGAAACTCGACTCCCTGGAAACCTTGGCAAGTCTACCTTGCAGATAAATTATCACTGGCCGCAGAAAAATTCAACCGACACCCGAAAACAAAAAAATCCAAAAACTGTCTGGAATGGAACTTCTGGGCCATCGTGTGGTTTGGGTTTGGCAATTTCTACAGGGCAACGTCGACGTCGATAAATTATGAAACTAGACTCCCTGGAAACCTTGGCAAGTCTACTTTGCAGATAAATTATCACCGGCCGCAGAAAAATTCATCCGACACCCGAAAACAGAAAAATCAAAAAACTGTCCGGAATGGAATTTCTGGGCCATCGTGTGGTGTGGGTTTGCCAATTTCTACAGGGCAACGTCGACGTCGATAAATTACGAAACTAGACTCCCTGGAAAGCTTGGCAAGTCTACTTTGCAGATAAATTATCACCGGCCGCAGAAAAATTCATTCGGCACCCGAAAACAGAAAAACCCCAAAACTGTCCGAAATGGAACTTTTGGGCCATCGTGTGGTGTGGGTTTGGAAATTTCTACAGGGCAACGTCGAGGTCGATAAATTATGAAACTAGACTCCCTGGAAACCTTGGCCAGTCTACTTTGCAGATAAATTATCACGGCCGCAGAAAAATTCATCCGCCACCCGAAAACAGAAAAATCCAAAAACTGTCCGGAATGGAACTACTGGGCCATCGTGTGGTGTGGGTTTGGCAATTTGTACAGGGCAACGTCGACGTCGTTAAATTATGAAACTAGACTCCCTGGAAAGCTTGGCAAGTCTACTTTGCAGATAAATTATCACCGGCCGCAGAAAAATTCATCCGACACCCGAAAACAGAAAAATCCAAAAAATGTATGGAATGGAACTTTTGGGCCATCGTGTGGTGTGGGTTTGGCAATTTGTACAGGGCAACGTCGACGTCGATAAATTAGGAAACTGGACTCCCTGGAAAGCTTGGCCAGTCTACTTTGCAGATAAATTCTCACCGGCCGCAGAAAAATTCATCCGACACCCGAAAACAGAAAAATCCAAAAACTGTTCGGAATGGAACTTTTGGGCCATCGTGTGGTGTGGGTTTGGCAATTTCTACAGGGCAACGTCGACGTCGTTAAATTATGAAACTACACTCCCTGGAAACCTTGGCAAGTCTACTTTGCAGATAAATTATCACCGGCCGCAGAAAAATTCATCCGACACCCGAAAACAGAAAAATCCAAAAACTGTCCGGAATGGAACTTTTGGGCCATCGTGTGGTGTGGGTTTGGCAATTTCTACAGGGCAACGTCGACGTCAATAAATTAGGAAACTGGACTCGCTGGAAACCTTGGCAAGTCTACTTTGCAGATAAATTATCACCGGCCGCAGAAAAATTCATCTGACACCCGAAAACAGAAAAATCCAAAAACTGTTCGGAATGGAACTTCTGGGCCATCGTGTGGTGTGGGTTTGGCAATTTGTACAGGGCAACGTCGACGTCGTTAAATTAGGAAACTAGACTCCCTGGAAACCTTGGCAAGTCTACTTTGCAGATAAATTATCACCGGCCGCAGAAAAATTCATCCGACACCCGAAAACAGAAAAATCCAAAAACTGTCCGGAATGGAACTTTTGGGCCATCGTGTGGTGTGGGTTTGGCAATTTCTACAGGGCAACGTCGACGTCGTTAAATTATGAAACTACACTCCCTGGAAACCTTGGCAAGTCTACTTTGCAGATAAATTATCACGGGCCGCAGAAAAATTCAACCGACACCCGAAAACAGAAAAATCCAAAAACTGTCTGGAATGGAACTTCTGGGCCATCGTGTGGTTTGGGTTTGGCAATTTCTACAGGGCAACGTCGACGTCGATAAATTATGAAACTAGACTCCCTGGAAAGCTTGGTAAGTCTACTTTGCAGATAAATTATCACCGGCCGCAGAAAAATTCATCTGACGCCCGAAAACAGAAAAACCCCAAAAACTATCCGGAATGGAACTTCTGGGCCATCGTGTGGTGTGGGTTTGGCAATTTCTACAGGGCAACGTCGACGTCGATAAATTAGGAAACTGGACTCCCTGGAAAGCTTGGCAAGTCTACTTTGCAGATAAATTATCACCGGCCGCAGAAAAATTCATCTGACGCCCGAAAACAGAAAAACCCCAAAACTGTCCGAAATGGAACTTTTGGGCCATCGTGTGGTGTGGGTTTGGAAATTTCTACAGGGCAATGTTGACGTCAATAAATTACGAAACTAGACTCCCTGGAAACCTTGGCAAGTCTACTTTGCAGATAAATTATCACTAGCCGCAGAAAAATTCATTCGACACCCGAAAACAGAAAAACCCCAAAACTGTCCGAAATGGAACTTTTAGGCCATCGTGTGGTGTGGGTTTGGAAATTTCTACAGGGCAACGTCGACGTCGATAAATTATGAAACTAGACTCCCTGGAAACCTTGGCAAGTCTACTTTGCAGATAAATTATCACCGGCCGCAGAAAAATTCATCCGACACCCGAAAACAGAAAAATCCAAAAACTGTCCGGAATGGAACTTCTGGGCCATCGTGTGGTGTGGGTTTGGCAATTTGTACAGGGCAACGTCGACATCGTTAAATTATGAAACTAGACTCCCTGGAAAGCTTGGCAAGTCTACTTTGCAGATAAATTATCACCGGCCGCAGAAAAATTCATCCGACACCCGAAAACAGAAAAATCCAAAAACTGTCCGGAATGGAACTTTTGGGCCATCGTGTGGTGTGGGTTTGGCAATTTCTACAGGGCAACGTCGACGTCGATAAATTAGGAAACTGGACTCCCTGGAAACCTTGGCAAGTCTACTTTGCAGATAAATTATCACCGGCCGCAGAAAAATTCAACCGACACCCGAAAACAGAAAAATCAAAAAACTGTCCGGAATGGAACTTTCGGGCCATCGTGTGGTGTGTGTTTGGCAATTTCTACAGGGCAACGTCGACGTCGATAAATTATGAAACTAGACTCCCTGGAAAGCTTGGCAAGTCTACTTTGCAGATAAATTATCACCGGCCGCAGAAAAATTCATCCGACACCCGAAAACAGAAAAATCAAAAAACTGTCCGGAATGGAACTTTCGGGCCATCGTGTGGTGTGGGTTTGGCAATTTCTACAGGGCAACGTCGACGTCGATAAATTAGGAAACTGGACTCCCTGGAAAGCTTGGCAAGTCTACTTTGCAGATAAATTATCACCGGCCGCAGAAAAATTCATCTGACGCCCGAAAACAGAAAAACCCCAAAACTGTCCGAAATGGAACTTTTGGGCCATCGTGTGGTGTGGGTTTGGCAATTTCTACAGCGCAACGTCGACGTCGATAAATTATGAAACTGGACTCCCTGGAAAGCTTGGCAAGTCTAATTTGCAGATAAATTATCACCGCGCGCAGAAAAATTCATCCGACACCCGAAAAAACAAAAACCCCAAAACTGTCCGAAATAGAACTTTTGGGCCATCGTGTGGTGTGGGTTTTGACAATTTCTACAGGGCAACGTCGATGTCGATAAATTACGAAACTGGACTTCCTGGAAAGCTTGGCAAGTCTACTTTACAGATAAATTATCACCGCGCGCAGAAAAATTCATCTGACACCCGAAAACACAAAAACCCCAAAACTGTCCGGAATGGAACTTTCGGGCCATCGTGTGGTGTGGGTTTGGCAATTTCTACAGGGCAACGTCGACGTCGATAAATTAGGAAACTGGACTCCCTGGAAAGCTTGGCAAGTCTACTTTGCAGATAAATTATCACCGGCCGCAGAAAAATTCATCCGACACCCGAAAACAGAAAAATCCAAAAACTGTCTGGAATGGAACTTTTGGGCCATCGTGTGGTGTGGGTTTGGCAATTTCTACAGGGCAACGTCGACGTCGATAAATTAGGAAACTGGACTCCCTGGAAAGCTTGGCCAGTCTACTTTGCAGATAAATTATCACCGGCCGCAGAAAAATTCATCTGACACCCGAAAACAGAAAAATCCAAAAACTGTCCGGAATGGAACTTCTGGGCCATCAAGTGGTGTGGGTTTGGCAATTTCTACAGGGCAACGTCGACGTCGATAAATTAGGAAACTGGACTCCCTGGAAACCTTGGCAAGTCTACTTTGCAGATAAATTATCACCGGCCGCAGAAAAATTCAACCGACACCCGAAAACAGAAAAATCCAAAAACTGTCTGGAATGGAACTTTTGGGCCATCGTGTGGTGTGGGTTTGGCAATTTCTACAGGGCAACGTCGACGTCGATAAATTAGGAAACTGGACTCCCTGGAAAGCTTGGCCAGTCTACTTTGCAGCTAAATTATCACCGGCCGCAGAAAAATTCATCCGACACCCGAAAACAGAAAAATCCAAAAACTGTCCGGAATGGAACTTCTGGGCCATCGTGAGGTGTGGGTTTGGCAATTTGTACAGGGCAACGTCGACGTCGTTAAATTATGAAACTAGACTCCCTGGAAAGCTTGGCCAGTCTACTTTGCAGATAAATTATCACCGGCCGCAAAAAAATTCATCTGACACCCAAAAACAGAAAAATCCAAAAACTGTCCGGAATGGAACTTCTGGGCCATCAAGTGGTGTGGGTTTGGCAATTTCTACAGGGCAACGTCGACGTCGTTAAATTATGAAACTACACTCCCTGGAAACCTTGGCAAGTCTACTTTGCAGATAAATTATCACCGGCCGCAGAAAAATTCATCCGACACCCGAAAACAGAAAAATCCAAAAAATGTATGGAATGGAACTTTTGGGCCATCGTGTGGTGTGGGTTTGGAAATTTCTACAGGGCAACGTCGACGTCGATAAATTATGAAACTAGACTCCCTGGAAACCTTGGCAAGTCTACTTTGCAGATAAATTATCACGGGCCGCAGAAAAATTCAACCGACACCCGAAAACAGAAAAATCCAAAAACTGTCTGGAATGGAACTTCTGGGCCATCGTGTGGTTTGGGTTTGGCAATTTCTACAGGGCAACGTCGACGTCGATAAATTATGAAACTAGACTCCCTGGAAACCTTGGTAAGTCTACTTTGCAGATAAATTATCACCGGCCGCAGAAAAATTCATCTGACGCCCGAAAACAGAAAAACCCCAAAAACTATCCGGAATGGAACATCTGGGCCATCGTGTGGTGTGGGTTTGGCAATTTCTACAGGGCAACGTCGACGTCGATAAATTAGGAAACTGGACTCCCTGGAAAGCTTGGCAAGTCTACTTTGCAGATAAATTATCACCGGCCGCAGAAAAATTCATCTGACGCCCGAAAACAGAAAAACCCCAAAACTGTCCGAAATGGAACTTTTGGGCCATCGTGTGGTGTGGGTTTGGAAATTTCTACAGGGCAATGTTGACGTCAATAAATTACGAAACTAGACTCCCTGGAAACCTTGGCAAGTCTACTTTGCAGATAAATTATCACTAGCCGCAGAAAAATTCATTCGACACCCGAAAACAGAAAAACCCCAAAACTGTCCGAAATGGAACTTTTAGGCCATCGTGTGGTG
Organism: Leucaena leucocephala; assembly: GCA_037074615.1. NCBI lineage: Eukaryota > Viridiplantae > Streptophyta > Magnoliopsida > Fabales > Fabaceae > Leucaena > Leucaena leucocephala. The sequence goes on from CM073525.1 coordinate 654,519, forward strand.
TGGGTTTGGAAATTTCTACAGGGCAACGTCGACGTCGATAAATTATGAAACTAGACTCCCTGGAAACCTTGGCAAGTCTACTTTGCAGATAAATTATCACCGGCCGCAGAAAAATTCATCCGACACCCGAAAACAGAAAAATCCAAAAACTGTCCGGAATGGAACTTCTGGGCCATCGTGTGGTGTGGGTTTGGCAATTTGTACAGGGCAACGTCGACATCGTTAAATTATGAAACTAGACTCCCTGGAAAGCTTGGCAAGTCTACTTTGCAGATAAATTATCACCGGCCGCAGAAAAATTCATCCGACACCCGAAAACAGAAAAATCCAAAAACTGTCCGGAATGGAACTTTTGGGCCATCGTGTGGTGTGGGTTTGGCAATTTCTACAGGGCAACGTCGACGTCGATAAATTAGGAAACTGGACTCCCTGGAAACCTTGGCAAGTCTACTTTGCAGATAAATTATCACCGGCCGCAGAAAAATTCAACCGACACCCGAAAACAGAAAAATCAAAAAACTGTCCGGAATGGAACTTTCGGGCCATCGTGTGGTGTGTGTTTGGCAATTTCTACAGGGCAACGTCGACGTCGATAAATTAGGAAACTGGACTCCCTGGAAAGCTTGGCCAGTCTACTTTGCAGATAAATTATCACCGGCCGCAGAAAAATTCATCCGACACCCGAAAACAGAAAAATCAAAAAACTGTCCGGAATGGTACTTTCGGGCCATCGTGTGGTGTGGGTTTGGCAATTTCTACAGGGCAACGTCGACGTCGATAAATTAGGAAACTGGACTCCCTGGAAAGCTTGGCAAGTCTACTTTGCAGATAAATTATCACCGGCCGCAGAAAAATTCGTCCGACACCCGAAAATAGAAAAATCCAAAAACTGTCCGGAATGGAACTTCTGGGCCATCGTGTGGTGTGGGTTTGGCAATTTCTACAGGGCAACGTCGACGTCGATAAATTAGGAAACTGGACTCCCTGGAAATCTTGGCAAGTCTACTTTGCAGATAAATTATCACCGGCCGCAGAAAAATTCAACCGACACCCGAAAACAGAAAAATCCAAAAACTGTCTGGAATGGAACTTTTGGGCCATCGTGTGGTGTGGGTTTGGCAATTTCTACAGGGCAACGTCGACGTCGATAAATTAGGAAACTGGACTCCCTGGAAAGCTTGGCCAGTCTACTTTGCAGATAAATTCTCACCGGCCGCAGAAAAATTCATCCGACACCCGAAAACAGAAAAATCCAAAAACTGTTCGGAATGGAACTTTTGGGCCATCGTGTGGTGTGGGTTTGGCAATTTCTACAGGGCAACGTCGACGTCGTTAAATTATGAAACTACACTCCCTGGAAACCTTGGCAAGTCTACTTTGCAGATAAATTATCACCGGCCGCAGAAAAATTCATCCGACACCCGAAAACAGAAAAATCCAAAAAATGTATGGAATGGAACTTTTGGGCCATCGTGTGGTGTGGGTTTGGAAATTTCTACAGGGCAACGTCGACGTCGATAAATTATGAAACTAGACTCCCTGGAAACCTTGGCAAGTCTACTTTGCAGATAAATTATCACCGGCCGCAGAAAAATTCATCTGACACCCGAAAACAGAAAAATCCAAAAACTGTCAGGAATGGAACTTTTGGGCCATCGTGTGGTGTGGGTTTGGCAATTTCTACAGGGCAACGTCGACGTCGATAAATTAGGAAACTGGACTCCCTGGAAACCTTGGCAAGTCTACTTTGCAGATAAATTATCACCGGCCGCAGAAAAATTCAACCGACACCCGAAAACAGAAAAATCAAAAAACTGTCCGGAATGGAACTTTCGGGCCATCGTGTGGTGTGGGTTTGGCAATTTGTACAGGGCAACGTCGACGTCGATAAATTATGAAACTAGACTCCCTGGAAACCTTGGCAAGTCTACTTTGCAGATAAATTATCACCGGCAGCAGAAAAATTCATTCGGCACCCGAAAACAGAAAAATCCAAAAAATGTATGGAATGGAACTTTTGGGCCATCGTGTGGTGTGGGTTTGGCAATTTCTACAGGGCAACGTCGACGTCGATAAATTATGAAACTAGACTCCCTGGAAAGCTTGGCAAGTCTACTTTGCAGATAAATTATCACCGGCCGCAGAAAAATTCATCCGACACCCGAAAACAGAAAAATCCAAAAAATGTATGGAATGGAACTTTTGGGCCATCGTGTGGTGTGGGTTTGGCAATTTGTACAGGGCAACGTCGACGTCGATAAATTAGAAAACTGGACTCCCTGGAAAGCTTGGCCAGTCTACTTTGCAGATAAATTATCACCGGCCGCAGAAAAATTCATCCGACACCCGAAAACAGAAAAATCAAAAAACTGTCCGGAATGGAACTTTCGGGCCATCGTGTGGTGTGGGTTTGGCAATTTCTACAGGGCAACGTCGACGTCGATAAATTAGGAAACTGGACTCCCTGGAAAGCTTGGCAAGTCTACTTTGCAGATAAATTATCACCGGCCGCAGAAAAATTCATCTGACACCCGAAAATAGAAAAATCCAAAACTGTCCGAAATGGAACTTTTGGGCCATCGTGTGGTGTGGGTTTGGAAATTTCTACAGGGCAACGTCGACGTCGATAAATTACGAAACTAGACTCCCTGGAAACCTTGGCAAGTCTACTTTGCAGATAAATTATCACCGGCAGCAGAAAAATTCATTCGGCACCCGAAAACAGAAAAATCCAAAAAATGTATGGAATGGAACTTTTGGGCCATCGTGTGGTGTGGGTTTGGCAATTTCTACAGGGCAACGTCGACGTCGATAAATTATGAAACTCGACTCCCTGGAAAGCTTGGCAAGTCTACTTTGCAGATAAATTATCACCGGCCGCAGAAAAATTCATCCGACACCCGAAAACAGAAAAATCCAAAAAATGTATGGAATGGAACTTTTGGGCCATCGTGTGGTGTGGGTTTGGCAATTTCTACAGGGCAACGTCGACGTCGATAAATTAGGAAACTGGACTCCCTGGAAAGCTTGGCCAGTCTACTTTGCAGATAAATTATCACCGGCCGCAGAAAAATTCATCCGACACCCGAAAACAGAAAAATCAAAAAACTGTCCGGAATGGAACTTTCGGGCCATCGTGTGGTGTGGGTTTGGCAATTTCTACAGGGCAACGTCGACGTCGATAAATTAGGAAACTGGACTCCCTGGAAAGCTTGGCAAGTCTACTTTGCAGATAAATTATCACCGGCCGCAGAAAAATTCGTCCAACACCCGAAAATAGAAAAATCCAAAAACTGTCCGGAATGGAACTTCTGGGCCATCGTGTGGTGTGGGTTTGGCAATTTCTACAGGGCAACGTCGACGTCGATAAATTAGGAAACTGGACTCCCTGGAAATCTTGGCAAGTCTACTTTGCAGATAAATTATCACCGGCCGCAGAAAAATTCAACCGACACCCGAAAACAGAAAAATCCAAAAACTGTCTGGAATGGAACTTTTGGGCCATCGTGTGGTGTGGGTTTGGCAATTTCTACAGGGCAACGTCGACGTCGATAAATTAGGAAACTGGACTCCCTGGAAAGCTTGGCCAGTCTACTTTGCAGATAAATTCTCACCGGCCGCAGAAAAATTCATCCGACACCCGAAAACAGAAAAATCCAAAAACTGTTCGGAATGGAACTTTTGGGCCATCGTGTGGTGTGGGTTTGGCAATTTCTACAGGGCAACGTCGACGTCGTTAAATTATGAAACTACACTCCCTGGAAACCTTGGCAAGTCTACTTTGCAGATAAATTATCACCGGCCGCAGAAAAATTCATCCGACACCCGAAAACAGAAAAATCCAAAAAATGTATGGAATGGAACTTTTGGGCCATCGTGTGGTGTGGGTTTGGAAATTTCTACAGGGCAACGTCGACGTCGATAAATTATGAAACTAGACTCCCTGGAAACCTTGGCAAGTCTACTTTGCAGATAAATTATCACCGGCCGCAGAAAAATTCATCTGACACCCGAAAACAGAAAAATCCAAAAACTGTTCGGAATGGAACTTCTGGGCCATCGTGTGGTGTGGGTTTGGCAATTTGTACAGGGCAACGTCGACGTCGTTAAATTAGGAAACTAGACTCCCTGGAAACCTTGGCAAGTCTACTTTGCAGATAAATTATCACCGGCCGCAGAAAAATTCATCCGACACCCGAAAACAGAAAAATCCAAAAACTGTCCGGAATGGAACTTTTGGGCCATCTTGTGGTGTGGGTTTGGCAATTTCTACAGGGCAACGTCGACGTCGTTAAATTATGAAACTACACTCCCTGGAAACCTTGGCAAGTCTACTTTGCAGATAAATTATCACGGGCCGCAGAAAAATTCAACCGACACCCGAAAACAGAAAAATCCAAAAACTGTCTGGAATGGAACTTCTGGGCCATCGTGTGGTTTGGGTTTGGCAATTTCTACAGGGCAACGTCGACGTCGATAAATTATGAAACTAGACTCCCTGGAAAGCTTGGTAAGTCTACTTTGCAGATAAATTATCACCGGCCGCAGAAAAATTCATCTGACGCCCGAAAACAGAAAAACCCCAAAAACTATCCGGAATGGAACTTCTGGGCCATCGTGTGGTGTGGGTTTGGCAATTTCTACAGGGCAACGTCGACGTCGATAAATTAGGAAACTGGACTCCCTGGAAAGCTTGGCAAGTCTACTTTGCAGATAAATTATCACCGGCCGCAGAAAAATTCATCTGACGCCCGAAAACAGAAAAACCCCAAAACTGTCCGAAATGGAACTTTTGGGCCATCGTGTGGTGTGGGTTTGGAAATTTCTACAGGGCAATGTTGACGTCAATAAATTACGAAACTAGACTCCCTGGAAACCTTGGCAAGTCTACTTTGCAGATAAATTATCACTAGCCGCAGAAAAATTCATTCGACACCCGAAAACAGAAAAACCCCAAAACTGTCCGAAATGGAACTTTTAGGCCATCGTGTGGTGTGGGTTTGGAAATTTCTACAGGGCAACGTCGACGTCGATAAATTATGAAACTAGACTCCCTGGAAACCTTGGCAAGTCTACTTTGCAGATAAATTATCACCGGCCGCAGAAAAATTCATCCGACACCCGAAAACAGAAAAATCCAAAAACTGTCCGGAATGGAACTTCTGGGCCATCGTGTGGTGTGGGTTTGGCAATTTGTACAGGGCAACGTCGACATCGTTAAATTATGAAACTAGACTCCCTGGAAAGCTTGGCAAGTCTACTTTGCAGATAAATTATCACCGGCCGCAGAAAAATTCATCCGACACCCGAAAACAGAAAAATCCAAAAACTGTCCGGAATGGAACTTTTGGGCCATCGTGTGGTGTGGGTTTGGCAATTTCTACAGGGCAACGTCGACGTCGATAAATTAGGAAACTGGACTCCCTGGAAACCTTGGCAAGTCTACTTTGCAGATAAATTATCACCGGCCGCAGAAAAATTCAACCGACACCCGAAAACAGAAAAATCAAAAAACTGTCCGGAATGGAACTTTCGGGCCATCGTGTGGTGTGTGTTTGGCAATTTCTACAGGGCAACGTCGACGTCGATAAATTATGAAACTAGACTCCCTGGAAAGCTTGGCAAGTCTACTTTGCAGATAAATTATCACCGGCCGCAGAAAAATTCATCCGACACCCGAAAACAGAAAAATCAAAAAACTGTCCGGAATGGAACTTTCGGGCCATCGTGTGGTGTGGGTTTGGCAATTTCTACAGGGCAACGTCGACGTCGATAAATTAGGAAACTGGACTCCCTGGAAAGCTTGGCAAGTCTACTTTGCAGATAAATTATCACCGGCCGCAGAAAAATTCATCTGACGCCCGAAAACAGAAAAACCCCAAAACTGTCCGAAATGGAACTTTTGGGCCATCGTGTGGTGTGGGTTTGGCAATTTCTACAGCGCAACGTCGACGTCGATAAATTATGAAACTGGACTCCCTGGAAAGCTTGGCAAGTCTAATTTGCAGATAAATTATCACCGCGCGCAGAAAAATTCATCCGACACCCGAAAAAACAAAAACCCCAAAACTGTCCGAAATAGAACTTTTGGGCCATCGTGTGGTGTGGGGTTTGACAATTTCTACAGGGCAACGTCGATGTCGATAAATTACGAAACTGGACTTCCTGGAAAGCTTGGCAAGTCTACTTTACAGATAAATTATCACCGCGCGCAGAAAAATTCATCTGACACCCGAAAACACAAAAACCCCAAAACTGTCCGGAATGGAACTTTCGGGCCATCGTGTGGTGTGGGTTTGGCAATTTCTACAGGGCAACGTCGACGTCGATAAATTAGGAAACTGGACTCCCTGGAAAGCTTGGCAAGTCTACTTTGCAGATAAATTATCACCGGCCGCAGAAAAATTCATCCGACACCCGAAAACAGAAAAATCCAAAAAATGTATGGAATGGAACTTTTGGGCCATCGTGTGGTGTGGGTTTGGCAATTTGTACAGGGCAACGTCGACGTCGATAAATTAGGAAACTGGACTCCCTGGAAAGCTTGGCCAGTCTACTTTGCAGATAAATTATCACCGGCCGCAGAAAAATTCATCCGACACCCGAAAACAGGAAAATCAAAAAACTGTCCGGAATGGAACTTTCGGGCCATCGTGTGGTGTGGGTTTGGCAATTTCTACAGGGCAACGTCGACGTCGATAAATTAGGAAACTGGACTCCCTAGAAAGCTTGGCAAGTCTACTTTGCAGATAAATTATCACCGGCCGCAGAAAAATTCGTCCGACACCCGAAAATAGAAAAATCCAAAAACTGTCCGAAATGGAACTTTTGGGCCATCGTGTGGTGTGGGTTTGGCAATTTCTACAGGGCAACGTCGACGTCTATAAATTAGGAAACTGGACTCCCTGGAAAGCTTGGCCAGTCTACTTTGCAGATAAATTATCACCGGCCGCAGAAAAATTCATCTGACACCTGAAAACAGAAAAATCCAAAAACTGTTCGGAATGGAACTTCTGGGCCATCGTGTGGTGTGGGTTTGGCAATTTCTACAGGGCAACGTCGACGTCGATAAATTAGGAAACTGGACTCCCTGGAAAGCTTGGCCAGTCTACTTTGCAGATAAATTATCACCGGCCGCAGAAAAATTCGTCCGACACCCGAAAACAGAAAAATCCAAAAACTGTCCGGAATGGAACTTCTGGGCCATCGTGTGGTGTGGGTTTGGCAATTTCTATAGGGCAACGTCGACGTCGATAAATTATGAAACTAGACTCCCTGGAAAGCTTGGCAAGTCTACTTTGCAGATAAATTATCACCGGCCGCAGAAAAATTCCTCCGACACCCGAAAACAGAAAAATCCAAAAACTGTCCGGAATGGAACTTTTGGGTCATCGTGTGGTGTGGGTTTGGCAATTTCTACAGGGCAACGTCGACGTCGATAAATTAGGAAACTGGACTCCCTGGAAAGCTTGGCAAGTCTACTTTGCAGATAAATTATCACCGGCCGCAGAAAAATTCATCTGACGCCCGAAAACAGAAAAACCCCAAAACTGTCCGAAATGGAACTTTTGGGCCATCGTGTGGTGTGGGTTTGGCAATTTCTACAGGGCAACGTCGACGTCTATAAATTAGGAAACTGGACTCCCTGGAAAGCTTGGCCAGTCTACTTTGCAGATAAATTATCACCGGCCGCAGAAAAATTCATCTGACACCTGAAAACAGAAAAATCCAAAAACTGTTCGGAATGGAACTTCTGGGCCATCGTGTGGTGTGGGTTTGGCAATTTCTACAGGGCAACGTCGACGTCGATAAATTAGGAAACTGGACTCCCTGGAAAGCTTGGCCAGTCTACTTTGCAGATAAATTATCACCGGCCGCAGAAAAATTCGTCCGACACCCGAAAACAGAAAAATCCAAAAACTGTCCGGAATGGAACTTCTGGGCCATCGTGTGGTGTGGTTTTGGCAATTTCTATAGGGCAACGTCGACGTCGATAAATTATGAAACTAGACTCCCTGGAAAGCTTGGCAAGTCTACTTTGCAGATAAATTATCACCGGCCGCAGAAAAATTCCTCCGACACCCGAAAACAGAAAAATCCAAAAACTGTCCGGAATGGAACTTTTGGGTCATCGTGTGGTGTGGGTTTGGCAATTTCTACAGGGCAACGTCGACGTCGATAAATTAGGAAACTGGACTCCCGGGAAAGCTTGGCAAGTCTACTTTGCAGATAAATTATCACCGGCCGCAGAAAAATTCATCTGACGCCCGAAAACAGAAAAATCCAAAAACTGTCCGGAATGGAACTTTTGGGCCATCGTGTGGTGTGGGTTTGGAAATTTCTACAGGGCAACGTCGACGTCAATAAATTATGAAACTAGACTCCCTGGAAAGCTTGGCAAGTCTACTTTGCAGATAAATTATCACCGGCCGCAAAAAAATTCATCCGACACCCGAAAACAGAAAAATCCAAAAACTGTCCGGAATGGAACTTTTGGGCCATCGTGTGCTGTGGGTTTGGCAATTTCTACAGGGCAACGTCGACGTCGATAAATTATGAAACTAGACTCCCTGGAAACCTTGGCAAGTCTACTTTGCAGATAAATTATCAACGGCCGCAGAAAAATTCATCCGACACCCGAAAACAGAAAAACCCCAAAACTGTCCGAAATGGAACTTTTAGGCCATCGTGTGGTGTGGGTTTGGAAATTTCTACAGGGCAACGTCGACGTCGATAAATTATGAAACTAGACTCCCTGGAAACCTTGGCAAGTCTACTTTGCAGATAAATTATCACCGGCCGCAGAAAAATTCATCCGACACCCGAAAACAGAAAAATCAAAAAACTGTCCGGAATGGAATTTCTGGGCCATCGTGTGGTGTGGGTTTGGCAATTTCTACAGGGCAACGTCGACGTCGATAAATTAGGAAACTGGACTCCCTTGAAAGCTTGGCCAGTCTACTTTGCAGCTAAATTATCACCGGCCGCAGAAAAATTCATCCGACACCCGAAAACAGAAAAATCCAAAAACTGTCCGGAATGGAACTTGTGGGCCATCGTGTGGTGTGGGTTTGGCAATTTCTACAGGGCAACGTCGACGTCGATAAATTAGGAAACTGGACTCCCTGGAAAGCTTGGCCAGTCTACTTTGCAGATAAATTATCACCGGCCGCAGAAAAATTCATCCGACACCCGAAAACAGAAAAATCCAAAAACTGTCCGGAATGGAACTTTTGGGCCATCGTGTGGTGTGGGTTTGGAAATTTCTACAGGGCAACGTCGACGTCGATAAATTATGAAACTAGACTCCCTGGAAACCTTGGCAAGTCTACTTTGCAGATAAATTATCAACGGCCGCAGAAAAATTCATCCGACACCCGAAAACAGAAAAACCCCAAAACTGTCCGAAATGGAACTTTTAGGCCATCGTCTGGTGTGGGTTTGGAAATTTCTACAGGGCAACGTCGACGTCGATAAATTATGAAACTAGACTCCCTGGAAACCTTGGCAAGTCTACTTTGCAGATAAATTATCACCGGCCGCAGAAAAATTCATCCGACACCCGAAAACAGAAAAATCAAAAAACTGTCCGGAATGGAATTTCTGGGCCATCGTGTGGTGTGGGTTTGGCAATTTGTACAGGGCAACGTCGACGTCGTTAAATTATGAAACTAGACTCCCTGGAAACCTTGGCAAGTCTACTTTGCAGATAAATTATCAACGGCCGCAGAAAAATTCATCCGACACCCGAAAACAGAAAAACCCCAAAACTGTCCGAAATGGAACTTTTAGGCCATCGTCTGGTGTGGGTTTGGAAATTTCTACAGGGCAACGTCGACGTCGATAAATTATGAAACTAGACTCCCTGGAAACCTTGGCAAGTCTACTTTGCAGATAAATTATCACCGGCCGCAGAAAAATTCATCCGACACCCGAAAACAGAAAAATCAAAAAACTGTCCGGAATGGAATTTCTGGGCCATCGTGTGGTGTGGGTTTGGCAATTTGTACAGGGCAACGTCGACGTCGTTAAATTATGAAACTAGACTCCCTGGAAACCTTGGCAAGTCTACTTTGCAGATAAATTATCACCGGCCGCAGAAAAATTCATCCGACACCCGAAAACAGAAAAATCAAAAAACTGTCCGGAATGGAATTTCTGGGCCATCGTGTGGTGTGGGTTTGGCAATTTGTACAGGGCAACGTCGACGTCGTTAAATTATGAAACTAGACTCCCTGGAAACCTTGGCAAGTCTACTTTGCAGATAAATTATCACCTGCCGCAGAAAAATTCATCCGACACCCGAAAACAGAAAAATCCAAAAACTGTCTGGAATGGAACTTTTGGGCCATCATGTGGTGTGGGTTTGGCAATTTCTACAGGGCAACGTCGACGTCGTTAAATTATGAAACTCGACTCCCTGGAAACCTTGGCAAGTCTACCTTGCAGATAAATTATCACTGGCCGCAGAAAAATTCAACCGACACCCGAAAACAAAAAAATCCAAAAACTGTCTGGAATGGAACTTCTGGGCCATCGTGTGGTTTGGGTTTGGCAATTTCTACAGGGCAACGTCGACGTCGATAAATTATGAAACTAGACTCCCTGGAAAGCTTGGCCAGTCTACTTTGCAGATAAATTATCACCGGCCGCAGAAAAATTCATCCGACACCCGAAAACACAAAAATCCAAAAACTGTCCGGAATGGAACTTTTGGGCCATCGTGTGGTGTGGGTTTGGCAATTTCTACAGGGCAACGTCGACGTCGATAAATTAGGAAACTGGACTCCCTGGAAACCTTGGCAAGTCTACTTTGCAGATAAATTATCACCGGCCGCAGAAAAATTCAACCGACACCCGAAAACAGAAAAATCCAAAAACTGTCTGGAATGGAACCTTTGGGCCATCGTGTGGTGTGGGTTTGGCAATTTCTACAGGGCAACGTCGACGTCGATAAATTAGGAAACTGGACTCCCTGGAAAGCTTGGCCAGTCTACTTTGCAGATAAATTATCACCGGCCGCAGAAAAATTCATCCGACACCCGAAAACAAAAAAATCCAAAAACTGTCCGGAATGGAACTTTTGGGCCATCGTGTGGTGTGGGTTTGGCAATTTCTACAGGGCAACGTCGACGTCGATAAATTAGGAAACTGGACTCCCTGGAAAGCTTGGCCAGTCTACTTTGCAGCTAAATTATCACCGGCCGCAGAAAAATTCATCCGACACCCGAAAACAGAAAAATCCAAAAACTGTCCGGAATGGAACTTGTGGGCCATCGTGTGGTGTGGGTTTGGCAATTTCTACAGGGCAACGTCGACGTCGATAAATTAGGAAACTGGACTCCCTGGAAAGCTTGGCCAGTCTACTTTGCAGATAAATTATCACCGGCCGCAGAAAAATTCATCCGACACCCGAAAACAGAAAAATCCAAAAACTGTCCGGAATGGAACTTTTGGGCCATCGTGTGGTGTGGGTTTGGAAATTTCTACAGGGCAACGTCGACGTCGATAAATTATGAAACTAGACTCCCTGGAAACCTTGGCAAGTCTACTTTGCAGATAAATTATCAACGGCCGCAGAAAAATTCATCCGACAGCCGAAAACAGAAAAACCCCAAAACTGTCCGAAATGGAACTTTTAGGCCATCGTGTGGTGTGGGTTTGGAAATTTCTACAGGGCAATGTCGACGTCGATAAATTAGGAAACTGGACTCCCTGGAAACCTTGGCCAGTCTACTTTGCAGCTAAATTATCACCGGCCGCAGAAAAATTCAACCGACACCCGAAAACAGAAAAATCCAAAAACTGTCCGGAATGGAACTTGTGGGCCATCGTGTGGTGTGGGTTTGGCAATTTCTACAGGGCAACGTCGACGTCGATAAATTAGGAAACTGGACTCCCTGGAAAGCTTGGCCAGTCTACTTTGCAGATAAATTATCACCGGCCGCAGAAAAATTCATCCGACACCCGAAAACAGAAAAATCCAAAAACTGTCCGGAATGGAACTTTTGGGCCATCGTGTGGTGTGGGTTTGGAAATTTCTACAGGGCAACGTCGACGTCGATAAATTATGAAACTAGACTCCCTGGAAACCTTGGCAAGTCTACTTTGCAGATAAATTATCAACGGCCGCAGAAAAATTCATCCGACACCCGAAAACAGAAAAACCCCAAAACTGTCCGAAATGGAACTTTTAGGCCATCGTGTGGTGTGGGTTTGGAAATTTCTACAGGGCAACGTCGACGTCGATAAATTATGAAACTAGACTCCCTGGAAACCTTGGCAAGTCTACTTTGCAGATAAATTATCACCGGCCGCAGAAAAATTCATCCGACACCCGAAAACAGAAAAATCAAAAAACTGTCCGGAATGGAATTTCTGGGCCATCGTGTGGTGTGGGTTTGGCAATTTGTACAGGGCAACGTCGACGTCGTTAAATTATGAAACTAGACTCCCTGGAAACCTTGGCAAGTCTACTTTGCAGATAAATTATCACCTGCCGCAGAAAAATTCATCCGACACCCGAAAACAGAAAAATTCAAAAACTGTCTGGAATGGAACTTTTGGGCCATCGTGTGGTGTGGGTTTGGCAATTTCTACAGGGCAACGTCGACGTCGTTAAATTATGAAACTCGACTCCCTGGAAACCTTGGCAAGTCTACTTTGCAGATAAATTATCACTGGCCGCAGAAAAATTCATCCGACACCCGAAAACAGAAAAATCAAAAAACTGTCCGGAATGGAATTTCTGGGCCATCGTGTGGTGTGGGTTTGGCAATTTCTACAGGGCAACGTCGACGTCGATATATTATGAAACTAGACTCCCTGGAAACCTTGGCAAGTCTACTTTGCAGATAAATTATCACCGGCCGCAGAAAAATTCATCCGACACCCGAAAACAGAAAAATCAAAAAACTGTCCGGAATGGAACTTCTGGGCCATCGTGTGGTGTGGGTTTGGCAATTTGTACAGGGCAACGTCGACGTCGATAAATTAGGAAACTGGACTCCCTGGAAAGCTTGGCCAGTCTACTTTGCAGATAAATTATCACCGGCCGCAGAAAAATTCATCCGACACCCGAAAACAAAAAAATCCAAAAACTGTCCGGAATGGAACTTTTGGGCCATCGTGTGGTGTGGGTTTGGCAATTTCTACAGGGCAACGTCGACGTCGATAAATTAGGAAACTGGACTCCCTGGAAAGCTTGGCCAGTCTACTTTGCAGATAAATTATCACCGGCCGCAGAAAAATTCATCCGACACCCGAAAACAGAAAAATCAAAAAACTGTCCGGAATGGAACTTCTGGGCCATCGTGTGGTGTGGGTTTGGCAATTTGTACAGGGCAACGTCGACGTCGTTAAATTAGGAAACTAGACTCCCTGGAAACCTTGGCAAGTCTACTTTGCAGATAAATTATCACCGGCCGCAGAAAAATTCATCCGACACCCGAAAACAGAAAAATCCAAAAACTGTCTGGAATTGAACTTTTGGGCCATCGTGTGGTGTGGGTTTGGCAATTTCTACAGGGCAACGTCGACGTCGTTAAATTATGAAACTAGACTCCCTGGAAACCTTGGCAAGTCTACTTTGCAGATAAATTATCACTGGCCGCAGAAAAATTCAACCGACACCCGAAAACAGAAAAATCCAAAAACTGTCTGGAATGGAACTTCTGGGCCATCGTGTGGTTTGGGTTTGGCAATTTCTACAGGGCAACGTCGACGTCGATAAATTATGAAACTAGACTCCCTGGAAAGCTTGGTAAGTCTACTTTGCAGATAAATTATCACCGGCCGCAGAAAAATTCATCTGACGCCCGAAAACAGAAAAACCCCAAAAACTATCCGGAATGGAACTTCTGGGCCATCGTGTGGTGTGGGTTTGGCAATTTCTACAGGGCAACGTCGACGTCGTTAAATTATGAAACTCGACTCCCTGGAAACCTTGGCAAGTCTACTTTGCAGATAAATTATCACTGGCCGCAGAAAAATTCATCCGACACCCGAAAACAGAAAAATCAAAAAACTGTCCGGAATGGAATTTCTGGGCCATCGTGTGGTGTGGGTTTGGCAATTTCTACAGGGCAACGTCGACGTCGATAAATTATGAAACTAGACTCCCTGGAAACCTTGGCAAGTCTACTTTGCAGATAAATTATCACCGGCCGCAGAAAAATTCATCCGACACCCGAAAACAGAAAAATCAAAAAACTGTCCGGAATGGAACTTCTGGGCCATCGTGTGGTGTGGGTTTGGCAATTTGTACAGGGCAACGTCGACGTCGATAAATTAGGAAACTGGACTCCCTGGAAAGCTTGGCCAGTCTACTTTGCAGATAAATTATCACCGGCCGCAGAAAAATTCATCCGACACCCGAAAACAAAAAAATCCAAAAACTGTCCGGAATGGAACTTTTGGGCCATCGTGTGGTGTGGGTTTGGCAATTTCTACAGGGCAACGTCGACGTCGATAAATTAGGAAACTGGACTCCCTGGAAAGCTTGGCCAGTCTACTTTGCAGATAAATTATCACCGGCCGCAGAAAAATTCATCCGACACCCGAAAACAGAAAAATCAAAAAACTGTCCGGAATGGAACTTCTGGGCCATCGTGTGGTGTGGGTTTGGCAATTTGTACAGGGCAACGTCGACGTCGTTAAATTAGGAAACTAGACTCCCTGGAAACCTTGGCAAGTCTACTTTGCAGATAAATTATCACCGGCCGCAGAAAAATTCATCTGACACCCGAAAACAGAAAAATCCAAAAACTGTCTGGAATTGAACTTTTGGGCCATCGTGTGGTGTGGGTTTGGCAATTTCTACAGGGCAACGTCGACGTCGTTAAATTATGAAACTAGACTCCCTGGAAACCTTGGCAAGTCTACTTTGCAGATAAATTATCACTGGCCGCAGAAAAATTCAACCGACACCCGAAAACAGAAAAATCCAAAAACTGTCTGGAATGGAACTTCTGGGCCATCGTGTGGTTTGGGTTTGGCAATTTCTACAGGGCAACGTCGACGTCGATAAATTATGAAACTAGACTCCCTGGAAAGCTTGGTAAGTCTACTTTGCAGATAAATTATCACCGGCCGCAGAAAAATTCATCTGACGCCCGAAAACAGAAAAACCCCAAAAACTATCCGGAATGGAACTTCTGGGCCATCGTGTGGTGTGGGTTTGGCAATTTCTACAGGGCAACGTCGACGTCGATAAATTATGAAACTAGACTCCCTGGAAACCTTGGCAAGTCTACTTTGCAGATAAATTATCACCGGCCGCAGAAAAATTCATCCGACACCCGAAAACAGAAAAATCAAAAAACTGTCCGGAATGGAACTTCTGGTCCATCGTGTGGTGTGGGTTTGGCAATTTGTACAGGGCAACGTCGACGTCGTTAAATTAGGAAACTAGACTCCCTGGAAACCTTGGCAAGTCTACTTTGCAGATAAATTATCACCGGCCGCAGAAAAATTCATCCGACACCCGAAAACAGAAAAATCCAAAAACTGTCTGGAATGGAACTTTTGGGCCATCGTGTGGTGTGGGTTTGGCAATTTCTACAGGGCAACGTCGACGTCGTTAAATTATGAAACTAGACTCCCTGGAAACCTTGGCAAGTCTACTTTGCAGATAAATTATCACTGGCCGCAGAAAAATTCAACCGACACCCGAAAACAGAAAAATCCAAAAACTGTCTGGAATGGAACTTCTGGGCCATCGTGTGGTTTGGGTTTGGCAATTTCTACAGGGCAACGTCGACGTCGATAAATTATGAAACTAGACTCCCTGGAAAGCTTGGTAAGTCTACTTTGCAGATAAATTATCACCGGCCGCAGAAAAATTCATCTGACGCCCGAAAACAGAAAAACCCCAAAAACTATCCGGAATGGAACTTCTGGGCCATCGTGTGGTGTGGGTTTGGCAATTTCTACAGGGATACGTCGACGTCGATAAATTAGGAAACTGGACTCCCTGGAAAGCTTGGCAAGTCTACTTTGCAGATAAATTATCACCGGCCGCAGAAAAATTCATCTGACGCCCGAAAACAGAAAAACCCCAAAACTATCCGAAATGGAACTTTTGGGCCATCGTGTGGTGTGGGTTTGGCAATTTCTACAGGGCAACGTCGACGTCGATAAATTACGAAACTAGACTCCCTGGAAACCTTGGCAAGTCTACTTTGCAGATAAATTATCACCGGCCGCAGAAAAATTCATTCGACACCCGAAAACAGAAAAACACCAAAACTGTCCGAAATGGAACTTTTGGGCCATCGTGTTGTGTGGGTTTGGAAATTTCTACAGGGCAACGTCGACGTCGATAAATTATGAAGCTAGACTCCCTGGAAAGCTTGGCAAGTCTACTTTGCAGATAAATTATCACCGGCCGCAGAAAAATTCGTCCGACACCCGAAAACAGAAAAATCCAAAAACTGTCCGGAATGGAACTTCTGGGCCATCGTGTGGTGTGGGTTTGGCAATTTCTACAGGGCAACGTCGACGTCAATAAATTATGAAACTAGACTCCCTGGAAAGCTTGGCAAGTCTACTTTGCAGATAAATTGTCACCGGCCGCAGAAAAATTCATCCGACACCCGAAAACAGAAAAATCCAAAAACTGTCCGGAATGGAACTTTTGGGCCATCGTGTGGTGTGGGTTTGGCAATTTCTACAGGGCAACGTCGACGTCGATAAATTATGAAACTAGACTCCCTGGAAAGCTTGGCAAGTCTACTTTGCAGATAAATTATCACCGGCCGCAGAAAAATTCATCCGACACCCGAAAACAGAAAAATCCAAAAACTGTCCGGAATGAAACTTCTGGGCCATCAAGTGGTGTGGGTTTGACAATTTCTACAGGGCAACGTCGACGTCGATAAATTAGGAAACTGGACTCCCTGGAAACCTTGGCAAGTCTACTTTGCAGATAAATTATCACCGGCCGCAGAAAAATTCAACCGACACCCGAAAACAGAAAAATCCAAAAACTGTCTGGAAAGAAACTTCTGGGCCATCGTGTGGTGTGGGTTTGGCAATTTCTACAGGGCAACGTCGACGTCGATAAATTAGGAAACTGGACTCCCTGGAAAGCTTGGCCAGTCTACTTTGCAGATAAATTATCACCGGCCGCAGAAAAATTCAACCGACACCCGAAAACAGAAAAATCCAAAAACTGTCCGGAATGGAACTTTTGGGCCATCAAGTGGTGTGGGTTTGGCAATTTCTACAGGGCAACGTCGACGTCGATAAATTAGGAAACTGGACTCCCTGGAAACCTTGGCAAGTCTACTTTGCAGATAAATTATCACCGGCCGCAGAAAAATTCAACCGACACCCGAAAACAGAAAAATCCAAAAACTGTCTGGAATGGAACTTTTGGGCCATCGTGTGGTGTGGGTTTGGCAATTTCTACAGGGCAACGTCGACGTCGATAAATTAGGAAACTGGACTCCCTGGAAAGCTTGGCCAGTCTACTTTGCAGCTAAATTATCACCGGCCGCAGAAAAATTCATCCGAAACCCGAAAACAGAAAAATCCAAAAACTGTCCGGAATGGAACTTTTGGGCCATCGTGTGGTGTGGGTTTGGCAATTTCTACAGGGCAACGTCGACGTCGATAAATTAGGAAACTGGACTCCCTGGAAAGCTTGGCCAGTCTACTTTGCAGATAAATTATCACCGGCCGCAGAAAAATTCATCCGACACCCGAAAACAGAAAAATCAAAAAACTGTCCGGAATGGAACTTCTGGGCCATCGTGTGGTGTGGGTTTGGCAATTTGTACAGGGCAACGTCGACGTCGTTAAATTAGGAAACTAGACTCCCTGGAAACCTTGGCAAGTCTACTTTGCAGATAAATTATCACCGGCCGCAGAAAAATTCATCCGACACCCGAAAACAGAAAAATCAAAAAACTGTCTGGAATTGAACTTTTGGGCCATCGTGTGGTGTGGGTTTGGCAATTTCTACAGGGCAACGTCGACGTCGTTAAATTATGAAACTAGACTCCCTGGAAACCTTGGCAAGTCTACTTTGCAGATAAATTATCACTGGCCGCAGAAAAATTCAACCGACACCCGAAAACAGAAAAATCCAAAAACTGTCTGGAATGGAACTTCTGGGACATCGTGTGGTTTGGGTTTGGCAATTTCTACAGGGCAACGTCGACGTCGATAAATTATGAAACTAGACTCCCTGGAAAGCTTGGTAAGTCTACTTTGCAGATAAATTATCACCGGCCGCAGAAAAATTCATCTGACGCCCGAAAACAGAAAAACCCCAAAAACTATCCGGAATGGAACTTCTGGGCCATCGTGTGGTGTGGGTTTGGCAATTTCTACAGGGATACGTCGACGTCGATAAATTAGGAAACTGGACTCCCTGGAAAGCTTGGCAAGTCTACTTTGCAGATAAATTATCACCGGCCGCAGAAAAATTCCTCCGACACCCGAAAACAGAAAAATCCAAAAACTGTCCGGAATGGAACTTTTGGGTCATCGTGTGGTGTGGGTTTGGCAATTTCTACAGGGCAACGTCGACGTCGATAAATTAGGAAACTGGACTCCCTGGAAAGCTTGGCAAGTCTACTTTGCAGATAAATTATCACCGCCCGCAGAAAAATTCATCCGACACCCGAAAACAGAAAAATCCAAAAACTGTGCGGAATGGAACTTCTGGGCCATCGTGTGGTGTGGGTTTGCCAATTTCTACAGGGCAACGTCGACGTCGATAAATTACGAAACTAGACTCCCTGGAAAGCTTGGCAAGTCTACTTTGCAGATAAATTATCACCGGCCGCAGAAAAATTCATTCGGCACCCGAAAACAGAAAAACCCCAAAACTGTCCGAAATGGAACTTTTGGGCCATCGTGTGGTGTGGGTTTGGAAATTTCTACAGGGCAACGTCGAGGTCGATAAATTATGAAACTAGACTCCCTGGAAACCTTGGCCAGTCTACTTTGCAGATAAATTATCACGGCCGCAGAAAAATTCATCCGCCACCCGAAAACAGAAAAATCCAAAAACTGTCCGGAATGGAACTACTGGGCCATCGTGTGGTGTGGGTTTGGCAATTTGTACAGGGCAACGTCGACGTCGTTAAATTATGAAACTAGACTCCCTGGAAAGCTTGGCAAGTCTACTTTGCAGATAAATTATCACCGGCCGCAGAAAAATTCGTCCGACACCCGAAAACAGAAAAATCCAAAAAATGTATGGAATGGAACTTTTGGGCCATCGTGTGGTGTGGGTTTGGCAATTTGTACAGGGCAACGTCGACGTCGATAAATTAGGAAACTGGACTCCCTGGAAAGCTTGGCCAGTCTACTTTGCAGATAAATTATCACCGGCCGCAGAAAAATTCATCTGACACCCGAAAACAGAAAAATCCAAAAACTGTCCGGAATGGAACTTCTGGGCCATCAAGTGGTGTGGGTTTGGCAATTTCTACAGGGCAACGTCGATGTCGATAAATTAGGAAACTGGACTCCCTGGAAACCTTGGCAAGTCTACTTTGCAGATAAATTATCACCGGCCGCAGAAAAATTCAACCGACACCCGAAAACAGAAAAATCCAAAAACTGTCTGGAATGGAACTTTTGGGCCATCGTGTGGTGTGGGTTTGGCAATTTCTACAGGGCAACGTCGACGTCGATAAATTAGGAAACTGGACTCCCTGGAAACCTTGGCCAGTCTACTTTGCAGATAAATTATCACCGGCCGCAGAAAAATTCATCTGACACCCGAAAACAGAAAAATCCAAAAACTGTCCGGAATGGAACTTCTGGGCCATCGTGTGGTGTGGGTTTGGCAATTTGTACAGGGCAACGTCGACATCGTTAAATTATGAAACTGGACTCCCTGGAAAGCTTGGCCAGTCTACTTTGCAGATAAATTCTCACCGGCCGCAGAAAAATTCATCCGACACCCGAAAACAGAAAAATCCAAAAACTGTTCGGAATGGAACTTATGGGCCATCGTGTGGTGTGGGTTTGGCAATTTGTACAGGGCAACGTCGACGTCGATAAATTAGGCAACTGCACTCCCTGGAAAGCTTGGCCAGTCTACTTTGCAGATAAATTATCACCGGCCGCAGAAAAATTCATCTGACACCCGAAAACAGAAAAATCCAAAAACTGTCCGGAATGGAATTTCTGGGCCATCGTGTGGTGTGGGTTTGGCAATTTGTACAGGGCAACGTCGACGTCGTTAAATTATGAAACTAGACTCCCTGGAAACCTTGGCAAGTCTACTTTGCAGATAAATTATCACCTGCCGCAGAAAAATTCATCCGACACCCGAAAACAGAAAAATTCAAAAACTGTCTGGAATGGAACTTTTGGGCCATCGTGTGGTGTGGGTTTGGCAATTTCTACAGGGCAACGTCGACGTCGTTAAATTATGAAACTCGACTCCCTGGAAACCTTGGCAAGTCTACTTTGCAGATAAATTATCACTGGCCGCAGAAAAATTCATCCGACACCCGAAAACAGAAAAATCAAAAAACTGTCCGGAATGGAATTTCTGGGCCATCGTGTGGTGTGGGTTTGGCAATTTCTACAGGGCAACGTCGACGTCGATATATTATGAAACTAGACTCCCTGGAAACCTTGGCAAGTCTACTTTGCAGATAAATTATCACCGGCCGCAGAAAAATTCATCCGACACCCGAAAACAGAAAAATCAAAAAACTGTCCGGAATGGAACTTCTGGGCCATCGTGTGGTGTGGGTTTGGCAATTTCTACAGGGCAACGTCGACGTCGATAAATTATGAAACTAGACTCCCTGGAAAGCTTGGTAAGTCTACTTTGCAGATAAATTATCACCGGCCGCAGAAAAATTCATCTGACGCCCGAAAACAGAAAAACCCCAAAAACTATCCGGAATGGAACTTCTGGGCCATCGTGTGGTGTGGGTTTGGCAATTTCTACAGGGATACGTCGACGTCGATAAATTAGGAAACTGGACTCCCTGGAAAGCTTGGCAAGTCTACTTTGCAGATAAATTATCACCGGCCGCAGAAAAATTCATCTGACGCCCGAAAACAGAAAAACCCCAAAACTATCCGAAATGGAACTTTTGGGCCATCGTGTGGTGTGGGTTTGGCAATTTCTACAGGGCAACGTCGACGTCGATAAATTACGAAACTAGACTCCCTGGAAACCTTGGCAAGTCTACTTTGCAGATAAATTATCACCGGCCGCAGAAAAATTCATTCGACACCCGAAAACAGAAAAACACCAAAACTGTCCGAAATGGAACTTTTGGGCCATCGTGTTGTGTGGGTTTGGAAATTTCTACAGGGCAACGTCGACGTCGATAAATTATGAAGCTAGACTCCCTGGAAAGCTTGGCAAGTCTACTTTGCAGATAAATTATCACCGGCCGCAGAAAAATTCGTCCGACACCCGAAAACAGAAAAATCCAAAAACTGTCCGGAATGGAACTTCTGGGCCATCGTGTGGTGTGGGTTTGGCAATTTCTACAGGGCAACGTCGACGTCAATAAATTATGAAACTAGACTCCCTGGAAAGCTTGGCAAGTCTACTTTGCAGATAAATTGTCACCGGCCGCAGAAAAATTCATCCGACACCCGAAAACAGAAAAATCCAAAAACTGTCCGGAATGGAACTTTTGGGCCATCGTGTGGTGTGGGTTTGGCAATTTCTACAGGGCAACGTCGACGTCGATAAATTATGAAACTAGACTCCCTGGAAAGCTTGGCAAGTCTACTTTGCAGATAAATTATCACCGGCCGCAGAAAAATTCATCCGACACCCGAAAACAGAAAAATCCAAAAACTGTCCGGAATGAAACTTCTGGGCCATCAAGTGGTGTGGGTTTGACAATTTCTACAGGGCAACGTCGACGTCGATAAATTAGGAAACTGGACTCCCTGGAAACCTTGGCCAGTCTACTTTGCAGATAAATTATCACCGGCCGCAGAAAAATTCAACCGACACCCGAAAACAGAAAAATCCAAAAACTGTCTGGAAAGAAACTTCTGGGCCATCGTGTGGTGTGGGTTTGGCAATTTCTACAGGGCAACGTCGACGTCGATAAATTAGGAAACTGGACTCCCTGGAAAGCTTGGCCAGTCTACTTTGCAGATAAATTATCACCGGCCGCAGAAAAATTCAACCGACACCCGAAAACAGAAAAATCCAAAAACTGTCCGGAATGGAACTTTTGGGCCATCAAGTGGTGTGGGTTTGGCAATTTCTACAGGGCAACGTCGACGTCGATAAATTAGGAAACTGGACTCCCTGGAAACCTTGGCCAGTCTACTTTGCAGATAAATTATCACCGGCCGCAGAAAAATTCAACCGACACCCGAAAACAGAAAAATCCAAAAACTGTCCGGAATGGAACTTTTGGGCCATCGTGTGGTGTGGGTTTGGCAATTTCTACAGGGCAACGTCGACATCGTTAAATTATGAAACTGGACTCCCTGGAAAGCTTGGCCAGTCTACTTTGCAGCTAAATTATCACCGGCCGCAGAAAAATTCATCCGAAACCCGAAAACAGAAAAATCCAAAAACTGTCCGGAATGGAACTTTTGGGCCATCGTGTGGTGTGGGTTTGGCAATTTCTACAGGGCAACGTCGACGTCGATAAATTAGGAAACTGGACTCCCTGGAAAGCTTGGCCAGTCTACTTTGCAGATAAATTATCACCGGCCGCAGAAAAATTCATCCGACACCCGAAAACAGAAAAATCAAAAAACTGTCCGGAATGGAACTTCTGGGCCATCGTGTGGTGTGGGTTTGGCAATTTGTACAGGGCAACGTCGACGTCGTTAAATTAGGAAACTAGACTCCCTGGAAACCTTGGCAAGTCTACTTTGCAGATAAATTATCACCGGCCGCAGAAAAATTCATCCGACACCCGAAAACAGAAAAATCAAAAAACTGTCCGGAATGGAACTTCTGGGCCATCGTGTGGTGTGGGTTTGGCAATTTCTACAGGGCAACGTCGACGTCGATAAATTATGAAACTAGACTCCCTGGAAAGCTTGGTAAGTCTACTTTGCAGATAAATTATCACCGGCCGCAGAAAAATTCATCTGACGCCCGAAAACAGAAAAACCCCAAAAACTATCCGGAATGGAACTTCTGGGCCATCGTGTGGTGTGGGTTTGGCAATTTCTACAGGGATACGTCGACGTCGATAAATTAGGAAACTGGACTCCCTGGAAAGCTTGGCAAGTCTACTTTGCAGATAAATTATCACCGGCCGCAGAAAAATTCATCTGACGCCCGAAAACAGAAAAACCCCAAAACTATCCGAAATGGAACTTTTGGGCCATCGTGTGGTGTGGGTTTGGCAATTTCTACAGGGCAACGTCGACGTCGATAAATTACGAAACTAGACTCCCTGGAAACCTTGGCAAGTCTACTTTGCAGATAAATTATCACCGGCCGCAGAAAAATTCATTCGACACCCGAAAACAGAAAAACACCAAAACTGTCCGAAATGGAACTTTTGGGCCATCGTGTTGTGTGGGTTTGGAAATTTCTACAGGGCAACGTCGACGTCGATAAATTATGAAGCTAGACTCCCTGGAAAGCTTGGCAAGTCTACTTTGCAGATAAATTATCACCGGCCGCAGAAAAATTCGTCCGACACCCGAAAACAGAAAAATCCAAAAACTGTCCGGAATGGAACTTCTGGGCCATCGTGTGGTGTGGGTTTGGCAATTTCTACAGGGCAACGTCGACGTCAATAAATTATGAAACTAGACTCCCTGGAAAGCTTGGCAAGTCTACTTTGCAGATAAATTGTCACCGGCCGCAGAAAAATTCATCCGACACCCGAAAACAGAAAAATCCAAAAACTGTCCGGAATGGAACTTTTGGGCCATCGTGTGGTGTGGGTTTGGCAATTTCTACAGGGCAACGTCGACGTCGATAAATTATGAAACTAGACTCCCTGGAAAGCTTGGCAAGTCTACTTTGCAGATAAATTATCACCGGCCGCAGAAAAATTCATCCGACACCCGAAAACAGAAAAATCCAAAAACTGTCCGGAATGAAACTTCTGGGCCATCAAGTGGTGTGGGTTTGACAATTTCTACAGGGCAACGTCGACGTCGATAAATTAGGAAACTGGACTCCCTGGAAACCTTGGCAAGTCTACTTTGCAGATAAATTATCACCGGCCGCAGAAAAATTCAACCGACACCCGAAAACAGAAAAATCCAAAAACTGTCTGGAAAGAAACTTCTGGGCCATCGTGTGGTGTGGGTTTGGCAATTTCTACAGGGCAACGTCGACGTCGATAAATTAGGAAACTGGACTCCCTGGAAAGCTTGGCCAGTCTACTTTGCAGATAAATTATCACCGGCCGCAGAAAAATTCAACCGACACCCGAAAACAGAAAAATCCAAAAACTGTCCGGAATGGAACTTTTGGGCCATCAAGTGGTGTGGGTTTGGCAATTTCTACAGGGCAACGTCGACGTCGATAAATTAGGAAACTGGACTCCCTGGAAACCTTGGCAAGTCTACTTTGCAGATAAATTATCACCGGCCGCAGAAAAATTCAACCGACACCCGAAAACAGAAAAATCCAAAAACTGTCTGGAATGGAACTTTTGGGCCATCGTGTGGTGTGGGTTTGGCAATTTCTACAGGGCAACGTCGACGTCGATAAATTAGGAAACTGGACTCCCTGGAAAGCTTGGCCAGTCTACTTTGCAGCTAAATTATCACCGGCCGCAGAAAAATTCATCCGAAACCCGAAAACAGAAAAATCCAAAAACTGTCCGGAATGGAACTTTTGGGCCATCGTGTGGTGTGGGTTTGGCAATTTCTACAGGGCAACGTCGACGTCGATAAATTAGGAAACTGGACTCCCTGGAAAGCTTGGCCAGTCTACTTTGCAGATAAATTATCACCGGCCGCAGAAAAATTCATCCGACACCCGAAAACAGAAAAATCAAAAAACTGTCCGGAATGGAACTTCTGGGCCATCGTGTGGTGTGGGTTTGGCAATTTGTACAGGGCAACGTCGACGTCGTTAAATTAGGAAACTAGACTCCCTGGAAACCTTGGCAAGTCTACTTTGCAGATAAATTATCACCGGCCGCAGAAAAATTCATCCGACACCCGAAAACAGAAAAATCAAAAAACTGTCTGGAATTGAACTTTTGGGCCATCGTGTGGTGTGGGTTTGGCAATTTCTACAGGGCAACGTCGACGTCGTTAAATTATGAAACTAGACTCCCTGGAAACCTTGGCAAGTCTACTTTGCAGATAAATTATCACTGGCCGCAGAAAAATTCAACCGACACCCGAAAACAGAAAAATCCAAAAACTGTCTGGAATGGAACTTCTGGGACATCGTGTGGTTTGGGTTTGGCAATTTCTACAGGGCAACGTCGACGTCGATAAATTATGAAACTAGACTCCCTGGAAAGCTTGGTAAGTCTACTTTGCAGATAAATTATCACCGGCCGCAGAAAAATTCATCTGACGCCCGAAAACAGAAAAACCCCAAAAACTATCCGGAATGGAACTTCTGGGCCATCGTGTGGTGTGGGTTTGGCAATTTCTACAGGGATACGTCGACGTCGATAAATTAGGAAACTGGACTCCCTGGAAAGCTTGGCAAGTCTACTTTGCAGATAAATTATCACCGGCCGCAGAAAAATTCCTCCGACACCCGAAAACAGAAAAATCCAAAAACTGTCCGGAATGGAACTTTTGGGTCATCGTGTGGTGTGGGTTTGGCAATTTCTACAGGGCAACGTCGACGTCGATAAATTAGGAAACTGGACTCCCTGGAAAGCTTGGCAAGTCTACTTTGCAGATAAATTATCACCGCCCGCAGAAAAATTCATCCGACACCCGAAAACAGAAAAATCCAAAAACTGTGCGGAATGGAACTTCTGGGCCATCGTGTGGTGTGGGTTTGCCAATTTCTACAGGGCAACGTCGACGTCGATAAATTACGAAACTAGACTCCCTGGAAAGCTTGGCAAGTCTACTTTGCAGATAAATTATCACCGGCCGCAGAAAAATTCATTCGGCACCCGAAAACAGAAAAACCCCAAAACTGTCCGAAATGGAACTTTTGGGCCATCGTGTGGTGTGGGTTTGGAAATTTCTACAGGGCAACGTCGAGGTCGATAAATTATGAAACTAGACTCCCTGGAAACCTTGGCCAGTCTACTTTGCAGATAAATTATCACGGCCGCAGAAAAATTCATCCGCCACCCGAAAACAGAAAAATCCAAAAACTGTCCGGAATGGAACTACTGGGCCATCGTGTGGTGTGGGTTTGGCAATTTGTACAGGGCAACGTCGACGTCGTTAAATTATGAAACTAGACTCCCTGGAAAGCTTGGCAAGTCTACTTTGCAGATAAATTATCACCGGCCGCAGAAAAATTCGTCCGACACCCGAAAACAGAAAAATCCAAAAAATGTATGGAATGGAACTTTTGGGCCATCGTGTGGTGTGGGTTTGGCAATTTGTACAGGGCAACGTCGACGTCGATAAATTAGGAAACTGGACTCCCTGGAAAGCTTGGCCAGTCTACTTTGCAGATAAATTATCACCGGCCGCAGAAAAATTCATCTGACACCCGAAAACAGAAAAATCCAAAAACTGTCCGGAATGGAACTTCTGGGCCATCAAGTGGTGTGGGTTTGGCAATTTCTACAGGGCAACGTCGATGTCGATAAATTAGGAAACTGGACTCCCTGGAAACCTTGGCAAGTCTACTTTGCAGATAAATTATCACCGGCCGCAGAAAAATTCAACCGACACCCGAAAACAGAAAAATCCAAAAACTGTCTGGAATGGAACTTTTGGGCCATCGTGTGGTGTGGGTTTGGCAATTTCTACAGGGCAACGTCGACGTCGATAAATTAGGAAACTGGACTCCCTGGAAACCTTGGCCAGTCTACTTTGCAGATAAATTATCACCGGCCGCAGAAAAATTCATCTGACACCCGAAAACAGAAAAATCCAAAAACTGTCCGGAATGGAACTTCTGGGCCATCGTGTGGTGTGGGTTTGGCAATTTGTACAGGGCAACGTCGACATCGTTAAATTATGAAACTGGACTCCCTGGAAAGCTTGGCCAGTCTACTTTGCAGATAAATTCTCACCGGCCGCAGAAAAATTCATCCGACACCCGAAAACAGAAAAATCCAAAAACTGTTCGGAATGGAACTTATGGGCCATCGTGTAGTGTGGGTTTGGCAATTTGTACAGGGCAACGTCGACGTCGATAAATTAGGCAACTGCACTCCCTGGAAAGCTTGGCCAGTCTACTTTGCAGATAAATTATCACCGGCCGCAGAAAAATTCATCTGACACCCGAAAACAGAAAAATCCAAAAACTGTCCGGAATGGAATTTCTGGGCCATCGTGTGGTGTGGGTTTGGCAATTTGTACAGGGCAACGTCGACGTCGTTAAATTATGAAACTAGACTCCCTGGAAACCTTGGCAAGTCTACTTTGCAGATAAATTATCACCTGCCGCAGAAAAATTCATCCGACACCCGAAAACAGAAAAATTCAAAAACTGTCTGGAATGGAACTTTTGGGCCATCGTGTGGTGTGGGTTTGGCAATTTCTACAGGGCAACGTCGACGTCGTTAAATTATGAAACTCGACTCCCTGGAAACCTTGGCAAGTCTACTTTGCAGATAAATTATCACTGGCCGCAGAAAAATTCATCCGACACCCGAAAACAGAAAAATCAAAAAACTGTCCGGAATGGAATTTCTGGGCCATCGTGTGGTGTGGGTTTGGCAATTTCTACAGGGCAACGTCGACGTCGATATATTATGAAACTAGACTCCCTGGAAACCTTGGCAAGTCTACTTTGCAGATAAATTATCACCGGCCGCAGAAAAATTCATCCGACACCCGAAAACAGAAAAATCAAAAAACTGTCCGGAATGGAACTTCTGGGCCATCGTGTGGTGTGGGTTTGGCAATTTCTACAGGGCAACGTCGACGTCGATAAATTATGAAACTAGACTCCCTGGAAAGCTTGGTAAGTCTACTTTGCAGATAAATTATCACCGGCCGCAGAAAAATTCATCTGACGCCCGAAAACAGAAAAACCCCAAAAACTATCCGGAATGGAACTTCTGGGCCATCGTGTGGTGTGGGTTTGGCAATTTCTACAGGGATACGTCGACGTCGATAAATTAGGAAACTGGACTCCCTGGAAAGCTTGGCAAGTCTACTTTGCAGATAAATTATCACCGGCCGCAGAAAAATTCATCTGACGCCCGAAAACAGAAAAACCCCAAAACTATCCGAAATGGAA
The DNA here is from genome assembly GCA_037074615.1 of Leucaena leucocephala. Taxonomy (NCBI): domain Eukaryota; kingdom Viridiplantae; phylum Streptophyta; class Magnoliopsida; order Fabales; family Fabaceae; genus Leucaena; species Leucaena leucocephala. The sequence continues at coordinate 682,810 of CM073525.1, forward strand.
CTTTTGGGCCATCGTGTGGTGTGGGTTTGGCAATTTCTACAGGGCAACGTCGACGTCGATAAATTACGAAACTAGACTCCCTGGAAACCTTGGCAAGTCTACTTTGCAGATAAATTATCACCGGCCGCAGAAAAATTCATTCGACACCCGAAAACAGAAAAACACCAAAACTGTCCGAAATGGAACTTTTGGGCCATCGTGTTGTGTGGGTTTGGAAATTTCTACAGGGCAACGTCGACGTCGATAAATTATGAAGCTAGACTCCCTGGAAAGCTTGGCAAGTCTACTTTGCAGATAAATTATCACCGGCCGCAGAAAAATTCGTCCGACACCCGAAAACAGAAAAATCCAAAAACTGTCCGGAATGGAACTTCTGGGCCATCGTGTGGTGTGGGTTTGGCAATTTCTACAGGGCAACGTCGACGTCAATAAATTATGAAACTAGACTCCCTGGAAAGCTTGGCAAGTCTACTTTGCAGATAAATTGTCACCGGCCGCAGAAAAATTCATCCGACACCCGAAAACAGAAAAATCCAAAAACTGTCCGGAATGGAACTTTTGGGCCATCGTGTGGTGTGGGTTTGGCAATTTCTACAGGGCAACGTCGACGTCGATAAATTATGAAACTAGACTCCCTGGAAAGCTTGGCAAGTCTACTTTGCAGATAAATTATCACCGGCCGCAGAAAAATTCATCCGACACCCGAAAACAGAAAAATCCAAAAACTGTCCGGAATGAAACTTCTGGGCCATCAAGTGGTGTGGGTTTGACAATTTCTACAGGGCAACGTCGACGTCGATAAATTAGGAAACTGGACTCCCTGGAAACCTTGGCAAGTCTACTTTGCAGATAAATTATCACCGGCCGCAGAAAAATTCAACCGACACCCGAAAACAGAAAAATCCAAAAACTGTCTGGAAAGAAACTTCTGGGCCATCGTGTGGTGTGGGTTTGGCAATTTCTACAGGGCAACGTCGACGTCGATAAATTAGGAAACTGGACTCCCTGGAAAGCTTGGCCAGTCTACTTTGCAGATAAATTATCACCGGCCGCAGAAAAATTCAACCGACACCCGAAAACAGAAAAATCCAAAAACTGTCCGGAATGGAACTTTTGGGCCATCAAGTGGTGTGGGTTTGGCAATTTCTACAGGGCAACGTCGACGTCGATAAATTAGGAAACTGGACTCCCTGGAAACCTTGGCAAGTCTACTTTGCAGATAAATTATCACCGGCCGCAGAAAAATTCAACCGACACCCGAAAACAGAAAAATCCAAAAACTGTCTGGAATGGAACTTTTGGGCCATCGTGTGGTGTGGGTTTGGCAATTTCTACAGGGCAACGTCGACGTCGATAAATTAGGAAACTGGACTCCCTGGAAAGCTTGGCCAGTCTACTTTGCAGCTAAATTATCACCGGCCGCAGAAAAATTCATCCGAAACCCGAAAACAGAAAAATCCAAAAACTGTCCGGAATGGAACTTTTGGGCCATCGTGTGGTGTGGGTTTGGCAATTTCTACAGGGCAACGTCGACGTCGATAAATTAGGAAACTGGACTCCCTGGAAAGCTTGGCCAGTCTACTTTGCAGATAAATTATCACCGGCCGCAGAAAAATTCATCCGACACCCGAAAACAGAAAAATCAAAAAACTGTCCGGAATGGAACTTCTGGGCCATCGTGTGGTGTGGGTTTGGCAATTTGTACAGGGCAACGTCGACGTCGTTAAATTAGGAAACTAGACTCCCTGGAAACCTTGGCAAGTCTACTTTGCAGATAAATTATCACCGGCCGCAGAAAAATTCATCCGACACCCGAAAACAGAAAAATCAAAAAACTGTCTGGAATTGAACTTTTGGGCCATCGTGTGGTGTGGGTTTGGCAATTTCTACAGGGCAACGTCGACGTCGTTAAATTATGAAACTAGACTCCCTGGAAACCTTGGCAAGTCTACTTTGCAGATAAATTATCACTGGCCGCAGAAAAATTCAACCGACACCCGAAAACAGAAAAATCCAAAAACTGTCTGGAATGGAACTTCTGGGACATCGTGTGGTTTGGGTTTGGCAATTTCTACAGGGCAACGTCGACGTCGATAAATTATGAAACTAGACTCCCTGGAAAGCTTGGTAAGTCTACTTTGCAGATAAATTATCACCGGCCGCAGAAAAATTCATCTGACGCCCGAAAACAGAAAAACCCCAAAAACTATCCGGAATGGAACTTCTGGGCCATCGTGTGGTGTGGGTTTGGCAATTTCTACAGGGATACGTCGACGTCGATAAATTAGGAAACTGGACTCCCTGGAAAGCTTGGCAAGTCTACTTTGCAGATAAATTATCACCGGCCGCAGAAAAATTCCTCCGACACCCGAAAACAGAAAAATCCAAAAACTGTCCGGAATGGAACTTTTGGGTCATCGTGTGGTGTGGGTTTGGCAATTTCTACAGGGCAACGTCGACGTCGATAAATTAGGAAACTGGACTCCCTGGAAAGCTTGGCAAGTCTACTTTGCAGATAAATTATCACCGCCCGCAGAAAAATTCATCCGACACCCGAAAACAGAAAAATCCAAAAACTGTGCGGAATGGAACTTCTGGGCCATCGTGTGGTGTGGGTTTGCCAATTTCTACAGGGCAACGTCGACGTCGATAAATTACGAAACTAGACTCCCTGGAAAGCTTGGCAAGTCTACTTTGCAGATAAATTATCACCGGCCGCAGAAAAATTCATTCGGCACCCGAAAACAGAAAAACCCCAAAACTGTCCGAAATGGAACTTTTGGGCCATCGTGTGGTGTGGGTTTGGAAATTTCTACAGGGCAACGTCGAGGTCGATAAATTATGAAACTAGACTCCCTGGAAACCTTGGCCAGTCTACTTTGCAGATAAATTATCACGGCCGCAGAAAAATTCATCCGCCACCCGAAAACAGAAAAATCCAAAAACTGTCCGGAATGGAACTACTGGGCCATCGTGTGGTGTGGGTTTGGCAATTTGTACAGGGCAACGTCGACGTCGTTAAATTATGAAACTAGACTCCCTGGAAAGCTTGGCAAGTCTACTTTGCAGATAAATTATCACCGGCCGCAGAAAAATTCATCCGACACCCGAAAACAGAAAAATCCAAAAAATGTATGGAATGGAACTTTTGGGCCATCGTGTGGTGTGGGTTTGGCAATTTGTACAGGGCAACGTCGACGTCGATAAATTAGGAAACTGGACTCCCTGGAAAGCTTGGCCAGTCTACTTTGCAGATAAATTATCACCGGCCGCAGAAAAATTCATCTGACACCCGAAAACAGAAAAATCCAAAAACTGTCCGGAATGGAACTTCTGGGCCATCAAGTGGTGTGGGTTTGGCAATTTCTACAGGGCAACGTCGATGTCGATAAATTAGGAAACTGGACTCCCTGGAAACCTTGGCAAGTCTACTTTGCAGATAAATTATCACCGGCCGCAGAAAAATTCAACCGACACCCGAAAACAGAAAAATCCAAAAACTGTCTGGAATGGAACTTTTGGGCCATCGTGTGGTGTGGGTTTGGCAATTTCTACAGGGCAACGTCGACGTCGATAAATTAGGAAACTGGACTCCCTGGAAACCTTGGCCAGTCTACTTTGCAGATAAATTATCACCGGCCGCAGAAAAATTCATCTGACACCCGAAAACAGAAAAATCCAAAAACTGTCCGGAATGGAACTTCTGGGCCATCGTGTGGTGTGGGTTTGGCAATTTGTACAGGGCAACGTCGACATCGTTAAATTATGAAACTGGACTCCCTGGAAAGCTTGGCCAGTCTACTTTGCAGATAAATTCTCACCGGCCGCAGAAAAATTCATCCGACACCCGAAAACAGAAAAATCCAAAAACTGTTCGGAATGGAACTTATGGGCCATCGTGTGGTGTGGGTTTGGCAATTTGTACAGGGCAACGTCGACGTCGATAAATTAGGCAACTGCACTCCCTGGAAAGCTTGGCCAGTCTACTTTGCAGATAAATTATCACCGGCCGCAGAAAAATTCATCTGACACCCGAAAACAGAAAAATCCAAAAACTGTCCGGAATGGAATTTCTGGGCCATCGTGTGGTGTGGGTTTGGCAATTTGTACAGGGCAACGTCGACGTCGTTAAATTATGAAACTAGACTCCCTGGAAACCTTGGCAAGTCTACTTTGCAGATAAATTATCACCTGCCGCAGAAAAATTCATCCGACACCCGAAAACAGAAAAATTCAAAAACTGTCTGGAATGGAACTTTTGGGCCATCGTGTGGTGTGGGTTTGGCAATTTCTACAGGGCAACGTCGACGTCGTTAAATTATGAAACTCGACTCCCTGGAAACCTTGGCAAGTCTACTTTGCAGATAAATTATCACTGGCCGCAGAAAAATTCATCCGACACCCGAAAACAGAAAAATCAAAAAACTGTCCGGAATGGAATTTCTGGGCCATCGTGTGGTGTGGGTTTGGCAATTTCTACAGGGCAACGTCGACGTCGATATATTATGAAACTAGACTCCCTGGAAACCTTGGCAAGTCTACTTTGCAGATAAATTATCACCGGCCGCAGAAAAATTCATCCGACACCCGAAAACAGAAAAATCAAAAAACTGTCCGGAATGGAACTTCTGGGCCATCGTGTGGTGTGGGTTTGGCAATTTGTACAGGGCAACGTCGACGTCGATAAATTAGGAAACTGGACTCCCTGGAAAGCTTGGCCAGTCTACTTTGCAGATAAATTATCACCGGCCGCAGAAAAATTCATCCGACACCCGAAAACAAAAAAATCCAAAAACTGTCCGGAATGGAACTTTTGGGCCATCGTGTGGTGTGGGTTTGGCAATTTCTACAGGGCAACGTCGACGTCGATAAATTAGGAAACTGGACTCCCTGGAAAGCTTGGCCAGTCTACTTTGCAGATAAATTATCACCGGCCGCAGAAAAATTCATCCGACACCCGAAAACAGAAAAATCAAAAAACTGTCCGGAATGGAACTTCTGGGCCATCGTGTGGTGTGGGTTTGGCAATTTGTACAGGGCAACGTCGACGTCGTTAAATTAGGAAACTAGACTCCCTGGAAACCTTGGCAAGTCTACTTTGCAGATAAATTATCACCGGCCGCAGAAAAATTCATCCGACACCCGAAAACAGAAAAATCCAAAAACTGTCTGGAATTGAACTTTTGGGCCATCGTGTGGTGTGGGTTTGGCAATTTCTACAGGGCAACGTCGACGTCGTTAAATTATGAAACTAGACTCCCTGGAAACCTTGGCAAGTCTACTTTGCAGATAAATTATCACTGGCCGCAGAAAAATTCAACCGACACCCGAAAACAGAAAAATCCAAAAACTGTCTGGAATGGAACTTCTGGGCCATCGTGTGGTTTGGGTTTGGCAATTTCTACAGGGCAACGTCGACGTCGATAAATTATGAAACTAGACTCCCTGGAAAGCTTGGTAAGTCTACTTTGCAGATAAATTATCACCGGCCGCAGAAAAATTCATCTGACGCCCGAAAACAGAAAAACCCCAAAAACTATCCGGAATGGAACTTCTGGGCCATCGTGTGGTGTGGGTTTGGCAATTTCTACAGGGCAACGTCGACGTCGTTAAATTATGAAACTCGACTCCCTGGAAACCTTGGCAAGTCTACTTTGCAGATAAATTATCACTGGCCGCAGAAAAATTCATCCGACACCCGAAAACAGAAAAATCAAAAAACTGTCCGGAATGGAATTTCTGGGCCATCGTGTGGTGTGGGTTTGGCAATTTCTACAGGGCAACGTCGACGTCGATAAATTATGAAACTAGACTCCCTGGAAACCTTGGCAAGTCTACTTTGCAGATAAATTATCACCGGCCGCAGAAAAATTCATCCGACACCCGAAAACAGAAAAATCAAAAAACTGTCCGGAATGGAACTTCTGGGCCATCGTGTGGTGTGGGTTTGGCAATTTGTACAGGGCAACGTCGACGTCGATAAATTAGGAAACTGGACTCCCTGGAAAGCTTGGCCAGTCTACTTTGCAGATAAATTATCACCGGCCGCAGAAAAATTCATCCGACACCCGAAAACAAAAAAATCCAAAAACTGTCCGGAATGGAACTTTTGGGCCATCGTGTGGTGTGGGTTTGGCAATTTCTACAGGGCAACGTCGACGTCGATAAATTAGGAAACTGGACTCCCTGGAAAGCTTGGCCAGTCTACTTTGCAGATAAATTATCACCGGCCGCAGAAAAATTCATCCGACACCCGAAAACAGAAAAATCAAAAAACTGTCCGGAATGGAACTTCTGGGCCATCGTGTGGTGTGGGTTTGGCAATTTGTACAGGGCAACGTCGACGTCGTTAAATTAGGAAACTAGACTCCCTGGAAACCTTGGCAAGTCTACTTTGCAGATAAATTATCACCGGCCGCAGAAAAATTCATCTGACACCCGAAAACAGAAAAATCCAAAAACTGTCTGGAATTGAACTTTTGGGCCATCGTGTGGTGTGGGTTTGGCAATTTCTACAGGGCAACGTCGACGTCGTTAAATTATGAAACTAGACTCCCTGGAAACCTTGGCAAGTCTACTTTGCAGATAAATTATCACTGGCCGCAGAAAAATTCAACCGACACCCGAAAACAGAAAAATCCAAAAACTGTCTGGAATGGAACTTCTGGGCCATCGTGTGGTTTGGGTTTGGCAATTTCTACAGGGCAACGTCGACGTCGATAAATTATGAAACTAGACTCCCTGGAAAGCTTGGTAAGTCTACTTTGCAGATAAATTATCACCGGCCGCAGAAAAATTCATCTGACGCCCGAAAACAGAAAAACCCCAAAAACTATCCGGAATGGAACTTCTGGGCCATCGTGTGGTGTGGGTTTGGCAATTTCTACAGGGCAACGTCGACGTCGATAAATTATGAAACTAGACTCCCTGGAAACCTTGGCAAGTCTACTTTGCAGATAAATTATCACCGGCCGCAGAAAAATTCATCCGACACCCGAAAACAGAAAAATCAAAAAACTGTCCGGAATGGAACTTCTGGTCCATCGTGTGGTGTGGGTTTGGCAATTTGTACAGGGCAACGTCGACGTCGTTAAATTAGGAAACTAGACTCCCTGGAAACCTTGGCAAGTCTACTTTGCAGATAAATTATCACCGGCCGCAGAAAAATTCATCCGACACCCGAAAACAGAAAAATCCAAAAACTGTCTGGAATGGAACTTTTGGGCCATCGTGTGGTGTGGGTTTGGCAATTTCTACAGGGCAACGTCGACGTCGTTAAATTATGAAACTAGACTCCCTGGAAACCTTGGCAAGTCTACTTTGCAGATAAATTATCACTGGCCGCAGAAAAATTCAACCGACACCCGAAAACAGAAAAATCCAAAAACTGTCTGGAATGGAACTTCTGGGCCATCGTGTGGTTTGGGTTTGGCAATTTCTACAGGGCAACGTCGACGTCGATAAATTATGAAACTAGACTCCCTGGAAAGCTTGGTAAGTCTACTTTGCAGATAAATTATCACCGGCCGCAGAAAAATTCATCTGACGCCCGAAAACAGAAAAACCCCAAAAACTATCCGGAATGGAACTTCTGGGCCATCGTGTGGTGTGGGTTTGGCAATTTCTACAGGGATACGTCGACGTCGATAAATTAGGAAACTGGACTCCCTGGAAAGCTTGGCAAGTCTACTTTGCAGATAAATTATCACCGGCCGCAGAAAAATTCATCTGACGCCCGAAAACAGAAAAACCCCAAAACTATCCGAAATGGAACTTTTGGGCCATCGTGTGGTGTGGGTTTGGCAATTTCTACAGGGCAACGTCGACGTCGATAAATTACGAAACTAGACTCCCTGGAAACCTTGGCAAGTCTACTTTGCAGATAAATTATCACCGGCCGCAGAAAAATTCATTCGACACCCGAAAACAGAAAAACACCAAAACTGTCCGAAATGGAACTTTTGGGCCATCGTGTTGTGTGGGTTTGGAAATTTCTACAGGGCAACGTCGACGTCGATAAATTATGAAGCTAGACTCCCTGGAAAGCTTGGCAAGTCTACTTTGCAGATAAATTATCACCGGCCGCAGAAAAATTCGTCCGACACCCGAAAACAGAAAAATCCAAAAACTGTCCGGAATGGAACTTCTGGGCCATCGTGTGGTGTGGGTTTGGCAATTTCTACAGGGCAACGTCGACGTCAATAAATTATGAAACTAGACTCCCTGGAAAGCTTGGCAAGTCTACTTTGCAGATAAATTGTCACCGGCCGCAGAAAAATTCATCCGACACCCGAAAACAGAAAAATCCAAAAACTGTCCGGAATGGAACTTTTGGGCCATCGTGTGGTGTGGGTTTGGCAATTTCTACAGGGCAACGTCGACGTCGATAAATTATGAAACTAGACTCCCTGGAAAGCTTGGCAAGTCTACTTTGCAGATAAATTATCACCGGCCGCAGAAAAATTCATCCGACACCCGAAAACAGAAAAATCCAAAAACTGTCCGGAATGAAACTTCTGGGCCATCAAGTGGTGTGGGTTTGACAATTTCTACAGGGCAACGTCGACGTCGATAAATTAGGAAACTGGACTCCCTGGAAACCTTGGCAAGTCTACTTTGCAGATAAATTATCACCGGCCGCAGAAAAATTCAACCGACACCCGAAAACAGAAAAATCCAAAAACTGTCTGGAAAGAAACTTCTGGGCCATCGTGTGGTGTGGGTTTGGCAATTTCTACAGGGCAACGTCGACGTCGATAAATTAGGAAACTGGACTCCCTGGAAAGCTTGGCCAGTCTACTTTGCAGATAAATTATCACCGGCCGCAGAAAAATTCAACCGACACCCGAAAACAGAAAAATCCAAAAACTGTCCGGAATGGAACTTTTGGGCCATCAAGTGGTGTGGGTTTGGCAATTTCTACAGGGCAACGTCGACGTCGATAAATTAGGAAACTGGACTCCCTGGAAACCTTGGCAAGTCTACTTTGCAGATAAATTATCACCGGCCGCAGAAAAATTCAACCGACACCCGAAAACAGAAAAATCCAAAAACTGTCTGGAATGGAACTTTTGGGCCATCGTGTGGTGTGGGTTTGGCAATTTCTACAGGGCAACGTCGACGTCGATAAATTAGGAAACTGGACTCCCTGGAAAGCTTGGCCAGTCTACTTTGCAGCTAAATTATCACCGGCCGCAGAAAAATTCATCCGAAACCCGAAAACAGAAAAATCCAAAAACTGTCCGGAATGGAACTTTTGGGCCATCGTGTGGTGTGGGTTTGGCAATTTCTACAGGGCAACGTCGACGTCGATAAATTAGGAAACTGGACTCCCTGGAAAGCTTGGCCAGTCTACTTTGCAGATAAATTATCACCGGCCGCAGAAAAATTCATCCGACACCCGAAAACAGAAAAATCAAAAAACTGTCCGGAATGGAACTTCTGGGCCATCGTGTGGTGTGGGTTTGGCAATTTGTACAGGGCAACGTCGACGTCGTTAAATTAGGAAACTAGACTCCCTGGAAACCTTGGCAAGTCTACTTTGCAGATAAATTATCACCGGCCGCAGAAAAATTCATCCGACACCCGAAAACAGAAAAATCAAAAAACTGTCTGGAATTGAACTTTTGGGCCATCGTGTGGTGTGGGTTTGGCAATTTCTACAGGGCAACGTCGACGTCGTTAAATTATGAAACTAGACTCCCTGGAAACCTTGGCAAGTCTACTTTGCAGATAAATTATCACTGGCCGCAGAAAAATTCAACCGACACCCGAAAACAGAAAAATCCAAAAACTGTCTGGAATGGAACTTCTGGGCCATCGTGTGGTTTGGGTTTGGCAATTTCTACAGGGCAACGTCGACGTCGATAAATTATGAAACTAGACTCCCTGGAAAGCTTGGTAAGTCTACTTTGCAGATAAATTATCACCGGCCGCAGAAAAATTCATCTGACGCCCGAAAACAGAAAAACCCCAAAAACTATCCGGAATGGAACTTCTGGGCCATCGTGTGGTGTGGGTTTGGCAATTTCTACAGGGATACGTCGACGTCGATAAATTAGGAAACTGGACTCCCTGGAAAGCTTGGCAAGTCTACTTTGCAGATAAATTATCACCGGCCGCAGAAAAATTCCTCCGACACCCGAAAACAGAAAAATCCAAAAACTGTCCGGAATGGAACTTTTGGGTCATCGTGTGGTGTGGGTTTGGCAATTTCTACAGGGCAACGTCGACGTCGATAAATTAGGAAACTGGACTCCCTGGAAAGCTTGGCAAGTCTACTTTGCAGATAAATTATCACCGCCCGCAGAAAAATTCATCCGACACCCGAAAACAGAAAAATCCAAAAACTGTGCGGAATGGAACTTCTGGGCCATCGTGTGGTGTGGGTTTGCCAATTTCTACAGGGCAACGTCGACGTCGATAAATTACGAAACTAGACTCCCTGGAAAGCTTGGCAAGTCTACTTTGCAGATAAATTATCACCGGCCGCAGAAAAATTCATTCGGCACCCGAAAACAGAAAAACCCCAAAACTGTCCGAAATGGAACTTTTGGGCCATCGTGTGGTGTGGGTTTGGAAATTTCTACAGGGCAACGTCGAGGTCGATAAATTATGAAACTAGACTCCCTGGAAACCTTGGCCAGTCTACTTTGCAGATAAATTATCACGGCCGCAGAAAAATTCATCCGCCACCCGAAAACAGAAAAATCCAAAAACTGTCCGGAATGGAACTACTGGGCCATCGTGTGGTGTGGGTTTGGCAATTTGTACAGGGCAACGTCGACGTCGTTAAATTATGAAACTAGACTCCCTGGAAAGCTTGGCAAGTCTACTTTGCAGATAAATTATCACCGGCCGCAGAAAAATTCATCCGACACCCGAAAACAGAAAAATCCAAAAAATGTATGGAATGGAACTTTTGGGCCATCGTGTGGTGTGGGTTTGGCAATTTGTACAGGGCAACGTCGACGTCGATAAATTAGGAAACTGGACTCCCTGGAAAGCTTGGCCAGTCTACTTTGCAGATAAATTATCACCGGCCGCAGAAAAATTCATCTGACACCCGAAAACAGAAAAATCCAAAAACTGTCCGGAATGGAACTTCTGGGCCATCAAGTGGTGTGGGTTTGGCAATTTCTACAGGGCAACGTCGATGTCGATAAATTAGGAAACTGGACTCCCTGGAAACCTTGGCAAGTCTACTTTGCAGATAAATTATCACCGGCCGCAGAAAAATTCAACCGACACCCGAAAACAGAAAAATCCAAAAACTGTCTGGAATGGAACTTTTGGGCCATCGTGTGGTGTGGGTTTGGCAATTTCTACAGGGCAACGTCGACGTCGATAAATTAGGAAACTGGACTCCCTGGAAACCTTGGCCAGTCTACTTTGCAGATAAATTATCACCGGCCGCAGAAAAATTCATCTGACACCCGAAAACAGAAAAATCCAAAAACTGTCCGGAATGGAACTTCTGGGCCATCGTGTGGTGTGGGTTTGGCAATTTGTACAGGGCAACGTCGACATCGTTAAATTATGAAACTGGACTCCCTGGAAAGCTTGGCCAGTCTACTTTGCAGATAAATTCTCACCGGCCGCAGAAAAATTCATCCGACACCCGAAAACAGAAAAATCCAAAAACTGTTCGGAATGGAACTTATGGGCCATCGTGTGGTGTGGGTTTGGCAATTTGTACAGGGCAACGTCGACGTCGATAAATTAGGCAACTGCACTCCCTGGAAAGCTTGGCCAGTCTACTTTGCAGATAAATTATCACCGGCCGCAGAAAAATTCATCTGACACCCGAAAACAGAAAAATCCAAAAACTGTCCGGAATGGAACTTCTGGGCCATCAAGTGGTGTGGGTTTGGCAATTTCTACAGGGCAACGTCGACGTCGATAAATTAGGAAACTGGACTCCCTGGAAACCTTGGCAAGTCTACTTTGCAGATAAATTATCACCGGCCGCAGAAAAATTCAACCGACACCCGAAAACAGAAAAATCCAAAAACTGTCTGGAATGGAACTTTTGGGCCATCGTGTGGTGTGGGTTTGGCAATTTCTACAGGGCAACGTCGACGTCGATAAATTAGGAAACTGGACTCCCTGGAAAGCTTGGCCAGTCTACTTTGCAGCTAAATTATCACCGGCCGCAGAAAAATTCATCCGAAACCCGAAAACAGAAAAATCCAAAAACTGTCCGGAATGGAACTTTTGGGCCATCGTGTGGTGTGGGTTTGGCAATTTCTACAGGGCAACGTCGACGTCGATAAATTAGGAAACTGGACTCCCTGGAAAGCTTGGCCAGTCTACTTTGCAGATAAATTATCACCGGCCGCAGAAAAATTCATCCGACACCCGAAAACAGAAAAATCAAAAAACTGTCCGGAATGGAACTTCTGGGCCATCGTGTGGTGTGGGTTTGGCAATTTGTACAGGGCAACGTCGACGTCGATAAATTAGGAAACTGGACTCCCTGGAAAGCTTGGCCAGTCTACTTTGCAGATAAATTATCACCGGCCGCAGAAAAATTCATCCGACACCCGAAAACAAAAAAATCCAAAAACTGTCCGGAATGGAACTTTTGGGCCATCGTGTGGTGTGGGTTTGGCAATTTCTACAGGGCAACGTCGACGTCGATAAATTAGGAAACTGGACTCCCTGGAAAGCTTGGCCAGTCTACTTTGCAGATAAATTATCACCGGCCGCAGAAAAATTCATCCGACACCCGAAAACAGAAAAATCAAAAAACTGTCCGGAATGGAACTTCTGGGCCATCGTGTGGTGTGGGTTTGGCAATTTGTACAGGGCAACGTCGACGTCGTTAAATTAGGAAACTAGACTCCCTGGAAACCTTGGCAAGTCTACTTTGCAGATAAATTATCACCGGCCGCAGAAAAATTCATCTGACACCCGAAAACAGAAAAATCCAAAAACTGTCTGGAATTGAACTTTTGGGCCATCGTGTGGTGTGGGTTTGGCAATTTCTACAGGGCAACGTCGACGTCGTTAAATTATGAAACTAGACTCCCTGGAAACCTTGGCAAGTCTACTTTGCAGATAAATTATCACTGGCCGCAGAAAAATTCAACCGACACCCGAAAACAGAAAAATCCAAAAACTGTCTGGAATGGAACTTCTGGGCCATCGTGTGGTTTGGGTTTGGCAATTTCTACAGGGCAACGTCGACGTCGATAAATTATGAAACTAGACTCCCTGGAAAGCTTGGTAAGTCTACTTTGCAGATAAATTATCACCGGCCGCAGAAAAATTCATCTGACGCCCGAAAACAGAAAAACCCCAAAAACTATCCGGAATGGAACTTCTGGGCCATCGTGTGGTGTGGGTTTGGCAATTTCTACAGGGCAACGTCGACGTCGATAAATTATGAAACTAGACTCCCTGGAAACCTTGGCAAGTCTACTTTGCAGATAAATTATCACCGGCCGCAGAAAAATTCATCCGACACCCGAAAACAGAAAAATCAAAAAACTGTCCGGAATGGAACTTCTGGTCCATCGTGTGGTGTGGGTTTGGCAATTTGTACAGGGCAACGTCGACGTCGTTAAATTAGGAAACTAGACTCCCTGGAAACCTTGGCAAGTCTACTTTGCAGATAAATTATCACCGGCCGCAGAAAAATTCATCCGACACCCGAAAACAGAAAAATCCAAAAACTGTCTGGAATGGAACTTTTGGGCCATCGTGTGGTGTGGGTTTGGCAATTTCTACAGGGCAACGTCGACGTCGTTAAATTATGAAACTAGACTCCCTGGAAACCTTGGCAAGTCTACTTTGCAGATAAATTATCACTGGCCGCAGAAAAATTCAACCGACACCCGAAAACAGAAAAATCCAAAAACTGTCTGGAATGGAACTTCTGGGCCATCGTGTGGTTTGGGTTTGGCAATTTCTACAGGGCAACGTCGACGTCGATAAATTATGAAACTAGACTCCCTGGAAAGCTTGGTAAGTCTACTTTGCAGATAAATTATCACCGGCCGCAGAAAAATTCATCTGACGCCCGAAAACAGAAAAACCCCAAAAACTATCCGGAATGGAACTTCTGGGCCATCGTGTGGTGTGGGTTTGGCAATTTCTACAGGGATACGTCGACGTCGATAAATTAGGAAACTGGACTCCCTGGAAAGCTTGGCAAGTCTACTTTGCAGATAAATTATCACCGGCCGCAGAAAAATTCATCTGACGCCCGAAAACAGAAAAACCCCAAAACTATCCGAAATGGAACTTTTGGGCCATCGTGTGGTGTGGGTTTGGCAATTTCTACAGGGCAACGTCGACGTCGATAAATTAGGAAACTAGACTCCCTGGAAACCTTGGCAAGTCTACTTTGCAGATAAATTATCACCGGCCGCAGAAAAATTCATTCGACACCCGAAAACAGAAAAACACCAAAACTGTCCGAAATGGAACTTTTGGGCCATCGTGTTGTGTGGGTTTGGAAATTTCTACAGGGCAACGTCGACGTCGATAAATTATGAAGCTAGACTCCCTGGAAAGCTTGGCAAGTCTACTTTGCAGATAAATTATCACCGGCCGCAGAAAAATTCGTCCGACACCCGAAAACAGAAAAATCCAAAAACTGTCCGGAATGGAACTTCTGGGCCATCGTGTGGTGTGGGTTTGGCAATTTCTACAGGGCAACGTCGACGTCAATAAATTATGAAACTAGACTCCCTGGAAAGCTTGGCAAGTCTACTTTGCAGATAAATTGTCACCGGCCGCAGAAAAATTCATCCGACACCCGAAAACAGAAAAATCCAAAAACTGTCCGGAATGGAACTTTTGGGCCATCGTGTGGTGTGGGTTTGGCAATTTCTACAGGGCAACGTCGACGTCGATAAATTATGAAACTAGACTCCCTGGAAAGCTTGGCAAGTCTACTTTGCAGATAAATTATCACCGGCCGCAGAAAAATTCATTCGACACCCGAAAACAGAAAAATCCAAAAACTGTCCGGAATGAAACTTCTGGGCCATCAAGTGGTGTGGGTTTGACAATTTCTACAGGGCAACGTCGACGTCGATAAATTAGGAAACTGGACTCCCTGGAAACCTTGGCAAGTCTACTTTGCAGATAAATTATCACCGGCCGCAGAAAAATTCAACCGACACCCGAAAACAGAAAAATCCAAAAACTGTCTGGAAAGAAACTTCTGGGCCATCGTGTGGTGTGGGTTTGGCAATTTCTACAGGGCAACGTCGACGTCGATAAATTAGGAAACTGGACTCCCTGGAAAGCTTGGCCAGTCTACTTTGCAGATAAATTATCACCGGCCGCAGAAAAATTCAACCGACACCCGAAAACAGAAAAATCCAAAAACTGTCCGGAATGGAACTTTTGGGCCATCAAGTGGTGTGGGTTTGGCAATTTCTACAGGGCAACGTCGACGTCGATAAATTAGGAAACTGGACTCCCTGGAAACCTTGGCAAGTCTACTTTGCAGATAAATTATCACCGGCCGCAGAAAAATTCAACCGACACCCGAAAACAGAAAAATCCAAAAACTGTCTGGAATGGAACTTTTGGGCCATCGTGTGGTGTGGGTTTGGCAATTTCTACAGGGCAACGTCGACGTCGATAAATTAGGAAACTGGACTCCCTGGAAAGCTTGGCCAGTCTACTTTGCAGCTAAATTATCACCGGCCGCAGAAAAATTCATCCGAAACCCGAAAACAGAAAAATCCAAAAACTGTCCGGAATGGAACTTTTGGGCCATCGTGTGGTGTGGGTTTGGCAATTTCTACAGGGCAACGTCGACGTCGATAAATTAGGAAACTGGACTCCCTGGAAAGCTTGGCCAGTCTACTTTGCAGATAAATTATCACCGGCCGCAGAAAAATTCATCCGACACCCGAAAACAGAAAAATCAAAAAACTGTCCGGAATGGAACTTCTGGGCCATCGTGTGGTGTGGGTTTGGCAATTTGTACAGGGCAACGTCGACGTCGTTAAATTAGGAAACTAGACTCCCTGGAAACCTTGGCAAGTCTACTTTGCAGATAAATTATCACCGGCCGCAGAAAAATTCATCCGACACCCGAAAACAGAAAAATCAAAAAACTGTCTGGAATTGAACTTTTGGGCCATCGTGTGGTGTGGGTTTGGCAATTTCTACAGGGCAACGTCGACGTCGTTAAATTATGAAACTAGACTCCCTGGAAACCTTGGCAAGTCTACTTTGCAGATAAATTATCACTGGCCGCAGAAAAATTCAACCGACACCCGAAAACAGAAAAATCCAAAAACTGTCTGGAATGGAACTTCTGGGCCATCGTGTGGTTTGGGTTTGGCAATTTCTACAGGGCAACGTCGACGTCGATAAATTATGAAACTAGACTCCCTGGAAAGCTTGGTAAGTCTACTTTGCAGATAAATTATCACCGGCCGCAGAAAAATTCATCTGACGCCCGAAAACAGAAAAACCCCAAAAACTATCCGGAATGGAACTTCTGGGCCATCGTGTGGTGTGGGTTTGGCAATTTCTACAGGGATACGTCGACGTCGATAAATTAGGAAACTGGACTCCCTGGAAAGCTTGGCAAGTCTACTTTGCAGATAAATTATCACCGGCCGCAGAAAAATTCCTCCGACACCCGAAAACAGAAAAATCCAAAAACTGTCCGGAATGGAACTTTTGGGTCATCGTGTGGTGTGGGTTTGGCAATTTCTACAGGGCAACGTCGACGTCGATAAATTAGGAAACTGGACTCCCTGGAAAGCTTGGCAAGTCTACTTTGCAGATAAATTATCACCGCCCGCAGAAAAATTCATCCGACACCCGAAAACAGAAAAATCCAAAAACTGTGCGGAATGGAACTTCTGGGCCATCGTGTGGTGTGGGTTTGCCAATTTCTACAGGGCAACGTCGACGTCGATAAATTACGAAACTAGACTCCCTGGAAAGCTTGGCAAGTCTACTTTGCAGATAAATTATCACCGGCCGCAGAAAAATTCATTCGGCACCCGAAAACAGAAAAACCCCAAAACTGTCCGAAATGGAACTTTTGGGCCATCGTGTGGTGTGGGTTTGGAAATTTCTACAGGGCAACGTCGAGGTCGATAAATTATGAAACTAGACTCCCTGGAAACCTTGGCCAGTCTACTTTGCAGATAAATTATCACGGCCGCAGAAAAATTCATCCGCCACCCGAAAACAGAAAAATCCAAAAACTGTCCGGAATGGAACTACTGGGCCATCGTGTGGTGTGGGTTTGGCAATTTGTACAGGGCAACGTCGACGTCGTTAAATTATGAAACTAGACTCCCTGGAAAGCTTGGCAAGTCTACTTTGCAGATAAATTATCACCGGCCGCAGAAAAATTCATCCGACACCCGAAAACAGAAAAATCCAAAAAATGTATGGAATGGAACTTTTGGGCCATCGTGTGGTGTGGGTTTGGCAATTTGTACAGGGCAACGTCGACGTCGATAAATTAGGAAACTGGACTCCCTGGAAAGCTTGGCCAGTCTACTTTGCAGATAAATTATCACCGGCCGCAGAAAAATTCATCTGACACCCGAAAACAGAAAAATCCAAAAACTGTCCGGAATGGAACTTCTGGGCCATCAAGTGGTGTGGGTTTGGCAATTTCTACAGGGCAACGTCGATGTCGATAAATTAGGAAACTGGACTCCCTGGAAACCTTGGCAAGTCTACTTTGCAGATAAATTATCACCGGCCGCAGAAAAATTCAACCGACACCCGAAAACAGAAAAATCCAAAAACTGTCTGGAATGGAACTTTTGGGCCATCGTGTGGTGTGGGTTTGGCAATTTCTACAGGGCAACGTCGACGTCGATAAATTAGGAAACTGGACTCCCTGGAAACCTTGGCCAGTCTACTTTGCAGATAAATTATCACCGGCCGCAGAAAAATTCATCTGACACCCGAAAACAGAAAAATCCAAAAACTGTCCGGAATGGAACTTCTGGGCCATCGTGTGGTGTGGGTTTGGCAATTTGTACAGGGCAACGTCGACATCGTTAAATTATGAAACTGGACTCCCTGGAAAGCTTGGCCAGTCTACTTTGCAGATAAATTCTCACCGGCCGCAGAAAAATTCATCCGACACCCGAAAACAGAAAAATCCAAAAACTGTTCGGAATGGAACTTATGGGCCATCGTGTGGTGTGGGTTTGGCAATTTGTACAGGGCAACGTCGACGTCGATAAATTAGGCAACTGCACTCCCTGGAAAGCTTGGCCAGTCTACTTTGCAGATAAATTATCACCGGCCGCAGAAAAATTCATCTGACACCCGAAAACAGAAAAATCCAAAAACTGTCCGGAATGGAACTTCTGGGCCATCAAGTGGTGTGGGTTTGGCAATTTCTACAGGGCAACGTCGACGTCGATAAATTAGGAAACTGGACTCCCTGGAAACCTTGGCAAGTCTACTTTGCAGATAAATTATCACCGGCCGCAGAAAAATTCAACCGACACCCGAAAACAGAAAAATCCAAAAACTGTCTGGAATGGAACTTTTGGGCCATCGTGTGGTGTGGGTTTGGCAATTTCTACAGGGCAACGTCGACGTCGATAAATTAGGAAACTGGACTCCCTGGAAAGCTTGGCCAGTCTACTTTGCAGCTAAATTATCACCGGCCGCAGAAAAATTCATCCGAAACCCGAAAACAGAAAAATCCAAAAACTGTCCGGAATGGAACTTTTGGGCCATCGTGTGGTGTGGGTTTGGCAATTTGTACAGGGCAACGTCGACGTCGATAAATTAGGAAACTGGACTCCCTGGAAAGCTTGGCCAGTCTACTTTGCAGATAAATTATCACCGGCCGCAGAAAAATTCATCCGACACCCGAAAACAGAAAAATCAAAAAACTGTCCGGAATGGAACTTCTGGGCCATCGTGTGGTGTGGGTTTGGCAATTTGTACAGGGCAACGTCGACGTCGATAAATTAGGAAACTGGACTCCCTGGAAAGCTTGGCCAGTCTACTTTGCAGATAAATTATCACCGGCCGCAGAAAAATTCATCCGACACCCGAAAACAAAAAAATCCAAAAACTGTCCGGAATGGAACTTTTGGGCCATCGTGTGGTGTGGGTTTGGCAATTTCTACAGGGCAACGTCGACGTCGATAAATTAGGAAACTGGACTCCCTGGAAAGCTTGGCCAGTCTACTTTGCAGATAAATTATCACCGGCCGCAGAAAAATTCATCCGACACCCGAAAACAGAAAAATCAAAAAACTGTCCGGAATGGAACTTCTGGGCCATCGTGTGGTGTGGGTTTGGCAATTTGTACAGGGCAACGTCGACGTCGTTAAATTAGGAAACTAGACTCCCTGGAAACCTTGGCAAGTCTACTTTGCAGATAAATTATCACCGGCCGCAGAAAAATTCATCTGACACCCGAAAACAGAAAAATCCAAAAACTGTCTGGAATTGAACTTTTGGGCCATCGTGTGGTGTGGGTTTGGCAATTTCTACAGGGCAACGTCGACGTCGTTAAATTATGAAACTAGACTCCCTGGAAACCTTGGCAAGTCTACTTTGCAGATAAATTATCACTGGCCGCAGAAAAATTCAACCGACACCCGAAAACAGAAAAATCCAAAAACTGTCTGGAATGGAACTTCTGGGCCATCGTGTGGTTTGGGTTTGGCAATTTCTACAGGGCAACGTCGACGTCGATAAATTATGAAACTAGACTCCCTGGAAAGCTTGGTAAGTCTACTTTGCAGATAAATTATCACCGGCCGCAGAAAAATTCATCTGACGCCCGAAAACAGAAAAACCCCAAAAACTATCCGGAATGGAACTTCTGGGCCATCGTGTGGTGTGGGTTTGGCAATTTCTACAGGGCAACGTCGACGTCGATAAATTATGAAACTAGACTCCCTGGAAACCTTGGCAAGTCTACTTTGCAGATAAATTATCACCGGCCGCAGAAAAATTCATCCGACACCCGAAAACAGAAAAATCAAAAAACTGTCCGGAATGGAACTTCTGGTCCATCGTGTGGTGTGGGTTTGGCAATTTGTACAGGGCAACGTCGACGTCGTTAAATTAGGAAACTAGACTCCCTGGAAACCTTGGCAAGTCTACTTTGCAGATAAATTATCACCGGCCGCAGAAAAATTCATCCGACACCCGAAAACAGAAAAATCCAAAAACTGTCTGGAATGGAACTTTTGGGCCATCGTGTGGTGTGGGTTTGGCAATTTCTACAGGGCAACGTCGACGTCGTTAAATTATGAAACTAGACTCCCTGGAAACCTTGGCAAGTCTACTTTGCAGATAAATTATCACTGGCCGCAGAAAAATTCAACCGACACCCGAAAACAGAAAAATCCAAAAACTGTCTGGAATGGAACTTCTGGGCCATCGTGTGGTTTGGGTTTGGCAATTTCTACAGGGCAACGTCGACGTCGATAAATTATGAAACTAGACTCCCTGGAAAGCTTGGTAAGTCTACTTTGCAGATAAATTATCACCGGCCGCAGAAAAATTCATCTGACGCCCGAAAACAGAAAAACCCCAAAAACTATCCGGAATGGAACTTCTGGGCCATCGTGTGGTGTGGGTTTGGCAATTTCTACAGGGATACGTCGACGTCGATAAATTAGGAAACTGGACTCCCTGGAAAGCTTGGCAAGTCTACTTTGCAGATAAATTATCACCGGCCGCAGAAAAATTCATCTGACGCCCGAAAACAGAAAAACCCCAAAACTATCCGAAATGGAACTTTTGGGCCATCGTGTGGTGTGGGTTTGGCAATTTCTACAGGGCAACGTCGACGTCGATAAATTAGGAAACTAGACTCCCTGGAAACCTTGGCAAGTCTACTTTGCAGATAAATTATCACCGGCCGCAGAAAAATTCATTCGACACCCGAAAACAGAAAAACACCAAAACTGTCCGAAATGGAACTTTTGGGCCATCGTGTTGTGTGGGTTTGGAAATTTCTACAGGGCAACGTCGACGTCGATAAATTATGAAGCTAGACTCCCTGGAAAGCTTGGCAAGTCTACTTTGCAGATAAATTATCACCGGCCGCAGAAAAATTCGTCCGACACCCGAAAACAGAAAAATCCAAAAACTGTCCGGAATGGAACTTCTGGGCCATCGTGTGGTGTGGGTTTGGCAATTTCTACAGGGCAACGTCGACGTCAATAAATTATGAAACTAGACTCCCTGGAAAGCTTGGCAAGTCTACTTTGCAGATAAATTGTCACCGGCCGCAGAAAAATTCATCCGACACCCGAAAACAGAAAAATCCAAAAACTGTCCGGAATGGAACTTTTGGGCCATCGTGTGGTGTGGGTTTGGCAATTTCTACAGGGCAACGTCGACGTCGATAAATTATGAAACTAGACTCCCTGGAAAGCTTGGCAAGTCTACTTTGCAGATAAATTATCACCGGCCGCAGAAAAATTCATCCGACACCCGAAAACAGAAAAATCCAAAAACTGTCCGGAATGAAACTTCTGGGCCATCAAGTGGTGTGGGTTTGACAATTTCTACAGGGCAACGTCGACGTCGATAAATTAGGAAACTGGACTCCCTGGAAACCTTGGCAAGTCTACTTTGCAGATAAATTATCACCGGCCGCAGAAAAATTCAACCGACACCCGAAAACAGAAAAATCCAAAAACTGTCTGGAAAGAAACTTCTGGGCCATCGTGTGGTGTGGGTTTGGCAATTTCTACAGGGCAACGTCGACGTCGATAAATTAGGAAACTGGACTCCCTGGAAAGCTTGGCCAGTCTACTTTGCAGATAAATTATCACCGGCCGCAGAAAAATTCAACCGACACCCGAAAACAGAAAAATCCAAAAACTGTCCGGAATGGAACTTTTGGGCCATCAAGTGGTGTGGGTTTGGCAATTTCTACAGGGCAACGTCGACGTCGATAAATTAGGAAACTGGACTCCCTGGAAACCTTGGCAAGTCTACTTTGCAGATAAATTATCACCGGCCGCAGAAAAATTCAACCGACACCCGAAAACAGAAAAATCCAAAAACTGTCTGGAATGGAACTTTTGGGCCATCGTGTGGTGTGGGTTTGGCAATTTCTACAGGGCAACGTCGACGTCGATAAATTAGGAAACTGGACTCCCTGGAAAGCTTGGCCAGTCTACTTTGCAGCTAAATTATCACCGGCCGCAGAAAAATTCATCCGAAACCCGAAAACAGAAAAATCCAAAAACTGTCCGGAATGGAACTTTTGGGCCATCGTGTGGTGTGGGTTTGGCAATTTCTACAGGGCAACGTCGACGTCGATAAATTAGGAAACTGGACTCCCTGGAAAGCTTGGCCAGTCTACTTTGCAGATAAATTATCACCGGCCGCAGAAAAATTCATCCGACACCCGAAAACAGAAAAATCAAAAAACTGTCCGGAATGGAACTTCTGGGCCATCGTGTGGTGTGGGTTTGGCAATTTGTACAGGGCAACGTCGACGTCGTTAAATTAGGAAACTAGACTCCCTGGAAACCTTGGCAAGTCTACTTTGCAGATAAATTATCACCGGCCGCAGAAAAATTCATCCGACACCCGAAAACAGAAAAATCAAAAAACTGTCTGGAATTGAACTTTTGGGCCATCGTGTGGTGTGGGTTTGGCAATTTCTACAGGGCAACGTCGACGTCGTTAAATTATGAAACTAGACTCCCTGGAAACCTTGGCAAGTCTACTTTGCAGATAAATTATCACTGGCCGCAGAAAAATTCAACCGACACCCGAAAACAGAAAAATCCAAAAACTGTCTGGAATGGAACTTCTGGGCCATCGTGTGGTTTGGGTTTGGCAATTTCTACAGGGCAACGTCGACGTCGATAAATTATGAAACTAGACTCCCTGGAAAGCTTGGTAAGTCTACTTTGCAGATAAATTATCACCGGCCGCAGAAAAATTCATCTGACGCCCGAAAACAGAAAAACCCCAAAAACTATCCGGAATGGAACTTCTGGGCCATCGTGTGGTGTGGGTTTGGCAATTTCTACAGGGATACGTCGACGTCGATAAATTAGGAAACTGGACTCCCTGGAAAGCTTGGCAAGTCTACTTTGCAGATAAATTATCGCCGGCCGCAGAAAAATTCCTCCGACACCCGAAAACAGAAAAATCCAAAAACTGTCCGGAATGGAACTTTTGGGTCATCGTGTGGTGTGGGTTTGGCAATTTCTACAGGGCAACGTCGACGTCGATAAATTAGGAAACTGGACTCCCTGGAAAGCTTGGCAAGTCTACTTTGCAGATAAATTATCACCGCCCGCAGAAAAATTCATCCGACACCCGAAAACAGAAAAATCCAAAAACTGTGCGGAATGGAACTTCTGGGCCATCGTGTGGTGTGGGTTTGCCAATTTCTACAGGGCAACGTCGACGTCGATAAATTACGAAACTAGACTCCCTGGAAAGCTTGGCAAGTCTACTTTGCAGATAAATTATCACCGGCCGCAGAAAAATTCATTCGGCACCCGAAAACAGAAAAACCCCAAAACTGTCCGAAATGGAACTTTTGGGCCATCGTGTGGTGTGGGTTTGGAAATTTCTACAGGGCAACGTCGAGGTCGATAAATTATGAAACTAGACTCCCTGGAAACCTTGGCCAGTCTACTTTGCAGATAAATTATCACGGCCGCAGAAAAATTCATCCGCCACCCGAAAACAGAAAAATCCAAAAACTGTCCGGAATGGAACTACTGGGCCATCGTGTGGTGTGGGTTTGGCAATTTGTACAGGGCAACGTCGACGTCGTTAAATTATGAAACTAGACTCCCTGGAAAGCTTGGCAAGTCTACTTTGCAGATAAATTATCACCGGCCGCAGAAAAATTCATCCGACACCCGAAAACAGAAAAATCCAAAAAATGTATGGAATGGAACTTTTGGGCCATCGTGTGGTGTGGGTTTGGCAATTTGTACAGGGCAACGTCGACGTCGATAAATTAGGAAACTGGACTCCCTGGAAAGCTTGGCCAGTCTACTTTGCAGATAAATTATCACCGGCCGCAGAAAAATTCATCTGACACCCGAAAACAGAAAAATCCAAAAACTGTCCGGAATGGAACTTCTGGGCCATCAAGTGGTGTGGGTTTGGCAATTTCTACAGGGCAACGTCGATGTCGATAAATTAGGAAACTGGACTCCCTGGAAACCTTGGCAAGTCTACTTTGCAGATAAATTATCACCGGCCGCAGAAAAATTCAACCGACACCCGAAAACAGAAAAATCCAAAAACTGTCTGGAATGGAACTTTTGGGCCATCGTGTGGTGTGGGTTTGGCAATTTCTACAGGGCAACGTCGACGTCGATAAATTAGGAAACTGGACTCCCTGGAAAGCTTGGCCAGTCTACTTTGCAGATAAATTCTCACCGGCCGCAGAAAAATTCATCCGACACCCGAAAACAGAAAAATCAAAAAACTGTTCGGAATGGAACTTATGGGCCATCGTGTGGTGTGGGTTTGGCAATTTGTACAGGGCAACGTCGACGTCGATAAATTAGGCAACTGCACTCCCTGGAAAGCTTGGCCAGTCTACTTTGCAGATAAATTATCACCGGCCGCAGAAAAATTCATCTGACACCCGAAAACAGAAAAATCCAAAAACTGTCCGGAATGGAACTTCTGGGCCATCAAGTGGTGTGGGTTTGGCAATTTCTACAGGGCAACGTCGACGTCGATAAATTAGGAAACTGGACTCCCTGGAAACCTTGGCAAGTCTACTTTGCAGATAAATTATCACCGGCCGCAGAAAAATTCATCCGAAACCCGAAAACAGAAAAATCCAAAAACTGTCCGGAATGGAACTTTTGGGCCATCGTGTGGTGTGGGTTTGGCAATTTCTACAGGGCAACGTCGACGTCGATAAATTAGGAAACTGGACTCCCTGGAAAGCTTGGCCAGTCTACTTTGCAGATAAATTCTCACCGGCCGCAGAAAAATTCATCCGACACCCGAAAACAGAAAAATCCAAAAACTGTTCGGAATGGAACTTATGGGCCATCGTGTGGTGTGGGTTTGGCAATTTGTACAGGGCAACGTCGACGTCGATAAATTAGGCAACTGCACTCCCTGGAAAGCTTGGCCAGTCTACTTTGCAGATAAATTATCACCGGCCGCAGAAAAATTCATCTGACACCCGAAAACAGAAAAATCCAAAAACTGTCCGGAATGGAACTTCTGGGCCATCAAGTGGTGTGGGTTTGGCAATTTCTACAGGGCAACGTCGACGTCGATAAATTAGGAAACTGGACTCCCTGGAAACCTTGGCAAGTCTACTTTGCAGATAAATTATCACCGGCCGCAGAAAAATTCAACCGACACCCGAAAACAGAAAAATCCAAAAACTGTCTGGAATGGAACTTTTGGGCCATCGTGTGGTGTGGGTTTGGCAATTTCTACAGGGCAACGTCGACGTCGATAAATTAGGAAACTGGACTCCCTGGAAAGCTTGGCCAGTCTACTTTGCAGATAAATTCTCACCGGCCGCAGAAAAATTCATCCGACACCCGAAAACAGAAAAATCAAAAAACTGTTCGGAATGGAACTTATGGGCCATCGTGTGGTGTGGGTTTGGCAATTTGTACAGGGCAACGTCGACGTCGATAAATTAGGCAACTGCACTCCCTGGAAAGCTTGGCCAGTCTACTTTGCAGATAAATTATCACCGGCCGCAGAAAAATTCATCTGACACCCGAAAACAGAAAAATCCAAAAACTGTCCGGAATGGAACTTCTGGGCCATCAAGTGGTGTGGGTTTGGCAATTTCTACAGGGCAACGTCGACGTCGATAAATTAGGAAACTGGACTCCCTGGAAACCTTGGCAAGTCTACTTTGCAGATAAATTATCACCGGCCGCAGAAAAATTCATCCGAAACCCGAAAACAGAAAAATCCAAAAACTGTCCGGAATGGAACTTTTGGGCCATCGTGTGGTGTGGGTTTGGCAATTTCTACAGGGCAACGTCGACGTCGATAAATTAGGAAACTGGACTCCCTGGAAAGCTTGGCCAGTCTACTTTGCAGATAAATTCTCACCGGCCGCAGAAAAATTCATCCGACACCCGAAAACAGAAAAATCCAAAAACTGTTCGGAATGGAACTTATGGGCCATCGTGTGGTGTGGGTTTGGCAATTTGTACAGGGCAACGTCGACGTCGATAAATTAGGCAACTGCACTCCCTGGAAAGCTTGGCCAGTCTACTTTGCAGATAAATTATCACCGGCCGCAGAAAAATTCATCTGACACCCGAAAACAGAAAAATCCAAAAACTGTCCGGAATGGAACTTCTGGGCCATCAAGTGGTGTGGGTTTGGCAATTTCTACAGGGCAACGTCGACGTCGATAAATTAGGAAACTGGACTCCCTGGAAACCTTGGCAAGTCTACTTTGCAGATAAATTATCACCGGCCGCAGAAAAATTCAACCGACACCCGAAAACAGAAAAATCCAAAAACTGTCTGGAATGGAACTTTTGGGCCATCGTGTGGTGTGGGTTTGGCAATTTCTACAGGGCAACGTCGACGTCGATAAATTAGGAAACTGGACTCCCTGGAAAGCTTGGCCAGTCTACTTTGCAGCTAAATTATCACCGGCCGCAGAAAAATTCATCCGAAACCCGAAAACAGAAAAATCCAAAAACTGTCCGGAATGGAACTTTTGGGCCATCGTGTGGTGTGGGTTTGGCAATTTCTACAGGGCAACGTCGACGTCGATAAATTAGGAAACTGGACTCCCTGGAAAGCTTGGCCAGTCTACTTTGCAGCTAAATTATCACCGGCCGCAGAAAAATTCATCCGACACCCGAAAACAGAAAAATCCAAAAACTGTCTGGAATTGAACTTTTGGGCCATCGTGTGGTGTGGGTTTGGCAATTTCTACAGGGCAACGTCGACGTCGTTAAATTATGAAACTAGACTCCCTGGAAACCTTGGCAAGTCTACTTTGCAGATAAATTATCACTGGCCGCAGAAAAATTCAACCGACACCCGAAAACAGAAAAATCCAAAAACTGTCTGGAATGGAACTTCTGGGCCATCGTGTGGTTTGGGTTTGGCAATTTCTACAGGGCAACGTCGACGTCGATAAATTATGAAACTAGACTCCCTGGAAAGCTTGGTAAGTCTACTTTGCAGATAAATTATCACCGGCCGCAGAAAAATTCATCTGACGCCCGAAAACAGAAAAACCCCAAAAACTATCCGGAATGGAACTTCTGGGCCATCGTGTGGTGTGGGTTTGGCAATTTCTACAGGGCAACGTCGACGTCGTTAAATTATGAAACTCGACTCCCTGGAAACCTTGGCAAGTCTACTTTGCAGATAAATTATCACGGGCCGCAGAAAAATTCATCCGACACCCGAAAACAGAAAAATCAAAAAACTGTCCGGAATGGAATTTCTGGGCCATCGTGTGGTGTGGGTTTGGCAATTTCTACAGGGCAACGTCGACGTCGATAAATTATGAAACTAGACTCCCTGGAAACCTTGGCAAGTCTACTTTGCAGATAAATTATCACCGGCCGCAGAAAAATTCATCCGACACCCGAAAACAGAAAAATCAAAAAACTGTCCGGAATGGAACTTCTGGGCCATCGTGTGGTGTGGGTTTGGCAATTTGTACAGGGCAACGTCGACGTCGATAAATTAGGAAACTGGACTCCCTGGAAAGCTTGGCCAGTCTACTTTGCAGATAAATTATCACCGGCCGCAGAAAAATTCATCCGACACCCGAAAACAAAAAAATCCAAAAACTGTCCGGAATGGAACTTTTGGGCCATCGTGTGGTGTGGGTTTGGCAATTTCTACAGGGCAACGTCGACGTCGATAAATTAGGAAACTGGACTCCCTGGAAAGCTTGGCCAGTCTACTTTGCAGATAAATTATCACCGGCCGCAGAAAAATTCATCCGACACCCGAAAACAGAAAAATCAAAAAACTGTCCGGAATGGAACTTCTGGGCCATCGTGTGGTGTGGGTTTGGCAATTTGTACAGGGCAACGTCGACGTCGTTAAATTAGGAAACTAGACTCCCTGGAAATCTTGGCAAGTCTACTTTGCAGATAAATTATCACCGGCCGCAGAAAAATTCATCTGACACCCGAAAACAGAAAAATCCAAAAACTGTCTGGAATTGAACTTTTGGGCCATCGTGTGGTGTGGGTTTGGCAATTTCTACAGGGCAACGTCGACGTCGTTAAATTATGAAACTAGACTCCCTGGAAACCTTGGCAAGTCTACTTTGCAGATAAATTATCACTGGCCGCAGAAAAATTCAACCGACACCCGAAAACAGAAAAATCCAAAAACTGTCTGGAATGGAACTTCTGGGCCATCGTGTGGTTTGGGTTTGGCAATTTCTACAGGGCAACGTCGACGTCGATAAATTATGAAACTAGACTCCCTGGAAAGCTTGGTAAGTCTACTTTGCAGATAAATTATCACCGGCCGCAGAAAAATTCATCTGACGCCCGAAAACAGAAAAACCCCAAAAACTATCCGGAATGGAACTTCTGGGCCATCGTGTGGTGTGGGTTTGGCAATTTCTACAGGGCAACGTCGACGTCGATAAATTATGAAACTAGACTCCCTGGAAACCTTGGCAAGTCTACTTTGCAGATAAATTATCACCGGCCGCAGAAAAATTCATCCGACACCCGAAAACAGAAAAATCAAAAAACTGTCCGGAATGGAACTTCTGGGCCATCGTGTGGTGTGGGTTTGGCAATTTGTACAGGGCAACGTCGACGTCGTTAAATTAGGAAACTAGACTCCCTGGAAACCTTGGCAAGTCTACTTTGCAGATAAATTATCACCGGCCGCAGAAAAATTCATCCGACACCCGAAAACAGAAAAATCCAAAAACTGTCTGGAATGGAACTTTTGGGCCATCGTGTGGTGTGGGTTTGGCAATTTCTACAGGGCAACGTCGACGTCGTTAAATTATGAAACTAGACTCCCTGGAAACCTTGGCAAGTCTACTTTGCAGATAAATTATCACTGGCCGCAGAAAAATTCAACCGACACCCGAAAACAGAAAAATCCAAAAACTGTCTGGAATGGAACTTCTGGGCCATCGTGTGGTTTGGGTTTGGCAATTTCTACAGGGCAACGTCGACGTCGATAAATTATGAAACTAGACTCCCTGGAAAGCTTGGTAAGTCTACTTTGCAGATAAATTATCACCGGCCGCAGAAAAATTCATCTGACGCCCGAAAACAGAAAAACCCCAAAAACTATCCGGAATGGAACTTCTGGGCCATCGTGTGGTGTGGGTTTGGCAATTTCTACAGGGATACGTCGACGTCGATAAATTAGGAAACTGGACTCCCTGGAAAGCTTGGCAAGTCTACTTTGCAGATAAATTATCACCGGCCGCAGAAAAATTCATCTGACGCCCGAAAACAGAAAAACCCCAAAACTATCCGAAATGGAACTTTTGGGCCATCGTGTGGTGTGGGTTTGGCAATTTCTACAGGGCAACGTCGACGTCGATAAATTACGAAACTAGACTCCCTGGAAACCTTGGCAAGTCTACTTTGCAGATAAATTATCACCGGCCGCAGAAAAATTCATTCGACACCCGAAAACAGAAAAACACCAAAACTGTCCGAAATGGAACTTTTGGGCCATCGTGTTGTGTGGGTTTGGAAATTTCTACAGGGCAACGTCGACGTCGATAAATTATGAAGCTAGACTCCCTGGAAAGCTTGGCAAGTCTACTTTGCAGATAAATTATCACCGGCCGCAGAAAAATTCGTCCGACACCCGAAAACAGAAAAACCCCAAAACTGTCCGGAATGGAACTTCTGGGCCATCGTGTGGTGTGGGTTTGGCAATTTCTACAGGGCAACGTCGACGTCAATAAATTATGAAACTAGACTCCCTGGAAAGCTTGGCAAGTCTACTTTGCAGATAAATTGTCACCGGCCGCAGAAAAATTCATCCGACACCCGAAAACAGAAAAATCCAAAAACTGTCCGGAATGGAACTTTTGGGCCATCGTGTGGTGTGGGTTTGGCAATTTCTACAGGGCAACGTCGACGTCGATAAATTATGAAACTAGACTCCCTGGAAAGCTTGGCAAGTCTACTTTGCAGATAAATTATCACCGGCCGCAGAAAAATTCATCCGACACCCGAAAACAGAAAAATCCAAAAACTGTCCGGAATGAAACTTCTGGGCCATCAAGTGGTGTGGGTTTGACAATTTCTACAGGGCAACGTCGACGTCGATAAATTAGGAAACTGGACTCCCTGGAAACCTTGGCAAGTCTACTTTGCAGATAAATTATCACCGGCCGCAGAAAAATTCAACCGACACCCGAAAACAGAAAAATCCAAAAACTGTCTGGAATGAAACTTCTGGGCCATCGTGTGGTGTGGGTTTGGCAATTTCTACAGGGCAACGTCGACGTCGATAAATTAGGAAACTGGACTCCCTGGAAAGCTTGGCCAGTCTACTTTGCAGATAAATTATCACCGGCCGCAGAAAAATTCAACCGACACCCGAAAACAGAAAAATCCAAAAACTGTCTGGAATGGAACTTTTGGGCCATCGTGTGGTGTGCGTTTGGCAATTTCTACAGGGCAACGTCGACGTCGATAAATTAGGAAACTGGACTCCCTGGAAAGCTTGGCCAGTCTACTTTGCAGATAAATTATCACCGGCCGCAGAAAAATTCAACCGACACCCGAAAACAAAAAAATCCAAAAACTGTCCGGAATGGAACTTTTGGGCCATCGTGTGGTGTGGGTTTGGCAATTTCTACAGGGCAACGTCGACGTCGATAAATTAGGAAACTGGACTCCCTGGAAAGCTTGGCAAGTCTACTTTGCAGATAAATTATCACCGGCCGCAGAAAAATTCAACCGACACCCGAAAACAGAAAAATCCAAAAACTGTCTGGAATGGAACCTTTGGGCCATCGTGTGGTGTGGGTTTGGCAATTTCTACAGGGCAACGTCGACGTCGATAAATTAGGAAACTGGACTCCCTGGAAAGCTTGGCCAGTCTACTTTGCAGATAAATTATCACCGGCCGCAGAAAAATTCATCCGACACCCGAAAACAAAAAAATCCAAAAACTGTCCGGAATGGAACTTTTGGGCCATCGTGTGGTGTGGGTTTGGCAATTTCTACAGGGCAACGTCGACGTCGATAAATTAGGAAACTGGACTCCCTGGAAAGCTTGGCCAGTCTACTTTGCAGCTAAATTATCACCGGCCGCAGAAAAATTCATCCGACACCCGAAAACAGAAAAATCCAAAAACTGTCCGGAATGGAACTTTTGGGCCATCGTGTGGTGTGGGTTTGGCAATTTCTACAGGGCAACGTCGACGTCGATAAATTAGGAAACTGGACTCCCTGGAAAGCTTGGCAAGTCTACTTTGCAGATAAATTATCACCGGCCGCAGAAAAATTCAACCGACACCCGAAAACAGAAAAATCCAAAAACTGTCTGGAATGGAACCTTTGGGCCATCGTGTGGTGTGGGTTTGGCAATTTCTACAGGGCAACGTCGACGTCGATAAATTAGGAAACTGGACTCCCTGGAAAGCTTGGCCAGTCTACTTTGCAGATAAATTATCACCGGCCGCAGAAAAATTCATCCGACACCCGAAAACAAAAAAATCCAAAAACTGTCCGGAATGGAACTTTTGGGCCATCGTGTGGTGTGGGTTTGGCAATTTCTACAGGGCAACGTCGACGTCGATAAATTAGGAAACTGGACTCCCTGGAAAGCTTGGCCAGTCTACTTTGCAGCTAAATTATCACCGGCCGCAGAAAAATTCATCCGACACCCGAAAACAGAAAAATCCAAAAACTGTCCGGAATGGAACTTGTGGGCCATCGTGTGGTGTGGGTTTGGCAATTTCTACAGGGCAACGTCGACGTCGATAAATTAGGAAACTGGACTCCCTGGAAAGCTTGGCCAGTCTACTTTGCAGATAAATTATCACCGGCCGCAGAAAAATTCATCCGACACCCGAAAACAGAAAAATCCAAAAACTGTCCGGAATGGAACTTTTGGGCCATCGTGTGGTGTGGGTTTGGCAATTTCTACAGGGCAACGTCGACGTCGTTAAATTATGAAACTAGACTCCCTGGAAACCTTGGCAAGTCTACTTTGCAGATAAATTATCACTGGCCGCAGAAAAATTCAACCGACACCCGAAAACAGAAAAATCCAAAAACTGTCTGGAATGGAACTTCTGGGCCATCGTGTGGTTTGGGTTTGGCA
This sequence comes from Leucaena leucocephala, assembly GCA_037074615.1. Classification (NCBI taxonomy): domain Eukaryota; kingdom Viridiplantae; phylum Streptophyta; class Magnoliopsida; order Fabales; family Fabaceae; genus Leucaena; species Leucaena leucocephala. The sequence continues at coordinate 715,042 of CM073525.1, forward strand.
ATTTCTACAGGGCAACGTCGACGTCGATAAATTATGAAACTAGACTCCCTGGAAAGCTTGGTAAGTCTACTTTGCAGATAAATTATCACCGGCCGCAGAAAAATTCATCTGACGCCCGAAAACAGAAAAACCCCAAAAACTATCCGGAATGGAACTTCTGGGCCATCGTGTGGTGTGGGTTTGGCAATTTCTACAGGGCAACGTCGACGTCGATAAATTATGAAACTAGACTCCCTGGAAACCTTGGCAAGTCTACTTTGCAGATAAATTATCACCGGCCGCAGAAAAATTCATCCGACACCCGAAAACAGAAAAATCAAAAAACTGTCCGGAATGGAACTTCTGGGCCATCGTGTGGTGTGGGTTTGGCAATTTGTACAGGGCAACGTCGACGTCGTTAAATTAGGAAACTAGACTCCCTGGAAACCTTGGCAAGTCTACTTTGCAGATAAATTATCACCGGCCGCAGAAAAATTCATCCGACACCCGAAAACAGAAAAATCCAAAAACTGTCTGGAATGGAACTTTTGGGCCATCGTGTGGTGTGGGTTTGGCAATTTCTACAGGGCAACGTCGACGTCGATAAATTATGAAACTAGACTCCCTGGAAACCTTGGCAAGTCTACTTTGCAGATAAATTATCAACGGCCGCAGAAAAATTCATCCGACACCCGAAAACAGAAAAACCCCAAAACTGTCCGAAATGGAACTTTTAGGCCATCGTGTGGTGTGGGTTTGGAAATTTCTACAGGGCAACGTCGACGTCGATAAATTATGAAACTAGACTCCCTGGAAACCTTGGCAAGTCTACTTTGCAGATAAATTATCACCGGCCGCAGAAAAATTCATCCGACACCCGAAAACAGAAAAATCAAAAAACTGTCCGGAATGGAATTTCTGGGCCATCGTGTGGTGTGGGTTTGGCAATTTGTACAGGGCAACGTCGACGTCGTTAAATTATGAAACTAGACTCCCTGGAAACCTTGGCAAGTCTACTTTGCAGATAAATTATCACCTGCCGCAGAAAAATTCATCCGACACCCGAAAACAGAAAAATTCAAAAACTGTCTGGAATGGAACTTTTGGGCCATCGTGTGGTGTGGGTTTGGCAATTTCTACAGGGCAACGTCGACGTCGTTAAATTATGAAACTCGACTCCCTGGAAACCTTGGCAAGTCTACTTTGCAGATAAATTATCACTGGCCGCAGAAAAATTCATCCGACACCCGAAAACAGAAAAATCAAAAAACTGTCCGGAATGGAATTTCTGGGCCATCGTGTGGTGTGGGTTTGGCAATTTCTACAGGGCAACGTCGACGTCGATATATTATGAAACTAGACTCCCTGGAAACCTTGGCAAGTCTACTTTGCAGATAAATTATCACCGGCCGCAGAAAAATTCATCCGACACCCGAAAACAGAAAAATCAAAAAACTGTCCGGAATGGAACTTCTGGGCCATCGTGTGGTGTGGGTTTGGCAATTTGTACAGGGCAACGTCGACGTCGATAAATTAGGAAACTGGACTCCCTGGAAAGCTTGGCCAGTCTACTTTGCAGATAAATTATCACCGGCCGCAGAAAAATTCATCCGACACCCGAAAACAAAAAAATCCAAAAACTGTCCGGAATGGAACTTTTGGGCCATCGTGTGGTGTGGGTTTGGCAATTTCTACAGGGCAACGTCGACGTCGATAAATTAGGAAACTGGACTCCCTGGAAAGCTTGGCCAGTCTACTTTGCAGATAAATTATCACCGGCCGCAGAAAAATTCATCCGACACCCGAAAACAGAAAAATCAAAAAACTGTCCGGAATGGAACTTCTGGGCCATCGTGTGGTGTGGGTTTGGCAATTTGTACAGGGCAACGTCGACGTCGTTAAATTAGGAAACTAGACTCCCTGGAAACCTTGGCAAGTCTACTTTGCAGATAAATTATCACCGGCCGCAGAAAAATTCATCCGACACCCGAAAACAGAAAAATCCAAAAACTGTCTGGAATTGAACTTTTGGGCCATCGTGTGGTGTGGGTTTGGCAATTTCTACAGGGCAACGTCGACGTCGTTAAATTATGAAACTAGACTCCCTGGAAACCTTGGCAAGTCTACTTTGCAGATAAATTATCACTGGCCGCAGAAAAATTCAACCGACACCCGAAAACAGAAAAATCCAAAAACTGTCTGGAATGGAACTTCTGGGCCATCGTGTGGTTTGGGTTTGGCAATTTCTACAGGGCAACGTCGACGTCGATAAATTATGAAACTAGACTCCCTGGAAAGCTTGGTAAGTCTACTTTGCAGATAAATTATCACCGGCCGCAGAAAAATTCATCTGACGCCCGAAAACAGAAAAACCCCAAAAACTATCCGGAATGGAACTTCTGGGCCATCGTGTGGTGTGGGTTTGGCAATTTCTACAGGGCAACGTCGACGTCGTTAAATTATGAAACTCGACTCCCTGGAAACCTTGGCAAGTCTACTTTGCAGATAAATTATCACTGGCCGCAGAAAAATTCATCCGACACCCGAAAACAGAAAAATCAAAAAACTGTCCGGAATGGAATTTCTGGGCCATCGTGTGGTGTGGGTTTGGCAATTTCTACAGGGCAACGTCGACGTCGATAAATTATGAAACTAGACTCCCTGGAAACCTTGGCAAGTCTACTTTGCAGATAAATTATCACCGGCCGCAGAAAAATTCATCCGACACCCGAAAACAGAAAAATCAAAAAACTGTCCGGAATGGAACTTCTGGGCCATCGTGTGGTGTGGGTTTGGCAATTTGTACAGGGCAACGTCGACGTCGATAAATTAGGAAACTGGACTCCCTGGAAAGCTTGGCCAGTCTACTTTGCAGATAAATTATCACCGGCCGCAGAAAAATTCATCCGACACCCGAAAACAAAAAAATCCAAAAACTGTCCGGAATGGAACTTTTGGGCCATCGTGTGGTGTGGGTTTGGCAATTTCTACAGGGCAACGTCGACGTCGATAAATTAGGAAACTGGACTCCCTGGAAAGCTTGGCCAGTCTACTTTGCAGATAAATTATCACCGGCCGCAGAAAAATTCATCCGACACCCGAAAACAGAAAAATCAAAAAACTGTCCGGAATGGAACTTCTGGGCCATCGTGTGGTGTGGGTTTGGCAATTTGTACAGGGCAACGTCGACGTCGTTAAATTAGGAAACTAGACTCCCTGGAAATCTTGGCAAGTCTACTTTGCAGATAAATTATCACCGGCCGCAGAAAAATTCATTTGACACCCGAAAACAGAAAAATCCAAAAACTGTCTGGAATTGAACTTTTGGGCCATCGTGTGGTGTGGGTTTGGCAATTTCTACAGGGCAACGTCGACGTCGTTAAATTATGAAACTAGACTCCCTGGAAACCTTGGCAAGTCTACTTTGCAGATAAATTATCACTGGCCGCAGAAAAATTCAACCGACACCCGAAAACAGAAAAATCCAAAAACTGTCTGGAATGGAACTTCTGGGCCATCGTGTGGTTTGGGTTTGGCAATTTCTACAGGGCAACGTCGACGTCGATAAATTATGAAACTAGACTCCCTGGAAAGCTTGGTAAGTCTACTTTGCAGATAAATTATCACCGGCCGCAGAAAAATTCATCTGACGCCCGAAAACAGAAAAACCCCAAAAACTATCCGGAATGGAACTTCTGGGCCATCGTGTGGTGTGGGTTTGGCAATTTCTACAGGGCAACGTCGACGTCGATAAATTATGAAACTAGACTCCCTGGAAACCTTGGCAAGTCTACTTTGCAGATAAATTATCACCGGCCGCAGAAAAATTCATCCGACACCCGAAAACAGAAAAATCAAAAAACTGTCCGGAATGGAACTTCTGGGCCATCGTGTGGTGTGGGTTTGGCAATTTGTACAGGGCAACGTCGACGTCGTTAAATTAGGAAACTAGACTCCCTGGAAACCTTGGCAAGTCTACTTTGCAGATAAATTATCACCGGCCGCAGAAAAATTCATCCGACACCCGAAAACAGAAAAATCCAAAAACTGTCTGGAATGGAACTTTTGGGCCATCGTGTGGTGTGGGTTTGGCAATTTCTACAGGGCAACGTCGACGTCGTTAAATTATGAAACTAGACTCCCTGGAAACCTTGGCAAGTCTACTTTGCAGATAAATTATCACTGGCCGCAGAAAAATTCAACCGACACCCGAAAACAGAAAAATCCAAAAACTGTCTGGAATGGAACTTCTGGGCCATCGTGTGGTTTGGGTTTGGCAATTTCTACAGGGCAACGTCGACGTCGATAAATTATGAAACTAGACTCCCTGGAAAGCTTGGTAAGTCTACTTTGCAGATAAATTATCACCGGCCGCAGAAAAATTCATCTGACGCCCGAAAACAGAAAAACCCCAAAAACTATCCGGAATGGAACTTCTGGGCCATCGTGTGGTGTGGGTTTGGCAATTTCTACAGGGATACGTCGACGTCGATAAATTAGGAAACTGGACTCCCTGGAAAGCTTGGCAAGTCTACTTTGCAGATAAATTATCACCGGCCGCAGAAAAATTCATCTGACGCCCGAAAACAGAAAAACCCCAAAACTATCCGAAATGGAACTTTTGGGCCATCGTGTGGTGTGGGTTTGGCAATTTCTACAGGGCAACGTCGACGTCGATAAATTACGAAACTAGACTCCCTGGAAACCTTGGCAAGTCTACTTTGCAGATAAATTATCACCGGCCGCAGAAAAATTCATTCGACACCCGAAAACAGAAAAACACCAAAACTGTCCGAAATGGAACTTTTGGGCCATCGTGTTGTGTGGGTTTGGAAATTTCTACAGGGCAACGTCGACGTCGATAAATTATGAAGCTAGACTCCCTGGAAAGCTTGGCAAGTCTACTTTGCAGATAAATTATCACCGGCCGCAGAAAAATTCGTCCGACACCCGAAAACAGAAAAACCCCAAAACTGTCCGGAATGGAACTTCTGGGCCATCGTGTGGTGTGGGTTTGGCAATTTCTACAGGGCAACGTCGACGTCAATAAATTATGAAACTAGACTCCCTGGAAAGCTTGGCAAGTCTACTTTGCAGATAAATTGTCACCGGCCGCAGAAAAATTCATCCGACACCCGAAAACAGAAAAATCCAAAAACTGTCCGGAATGGAACTTTTGGGCCATCGTGTGGTGTGGGTTTGGCAATTTCTACAGGGCAACGTCGACGTCGATAAATTATGAAACTAGACTCCCTGGAAAGCTTGGCAAGTCTACTTTGCAGATAAATTATCACCGGCCGCAGAAAAATTCATCCGACACCCGAAAACAGAAAAATCCAAAAACTGTCCGGAATGAAACTTCTGGGCCATCAAGTGGTGTGGGTTTGACAATTTCTACAGGGCAACGTCGACGTCGATAAATTAGGAAACTGGACTCCCTGGAAACCTTGGCAAGTCTACTTTGCAGATAAATTATCACCGGCCGCAGAAAAATTCAACCGACACCCGAAAACAGAAAAATCCAAAAACTGTCTGGAATGAAACTTCTGGGCCATCGTGTGGTGTGGGTTTGGCAATTTCTACAGGGCAACGTCGACGTCGATAAATTAGGAAACTGGACTCCCTGGAAAGCTTGGCCAGTCTACTTTGCAGATAAATTATCACCGGCCGCAGAAAAATTCAACCGACACCCGAAAACAGAAAAATCCAAAAACTGTCTGGAATGGAACTTTTGGGCCATCGTGTGGTGTGCGTTTGGCAATTTCTACAGGGCAACGTCGACGTCGATAAATTAGGAAACTGGACTCCCTGGAAAGCTTGGCCAGTCTACTTTGCAGATAAATTATCACCGGCCGCAGAAAAATTCAACCGACACCCGAAAACAAAAAAATCCAAAAACTGTCCGGAATGGAACTTTTGGGCCATCGTGTGGTGTGGGTTTGGCAATTTCTACAGGGCAACGTCGACGTCGATAAATTAGGAAACTGGACTCCCTGGAAAGCTTGGCAAGTCTACTTTGCAGATAAATTATCACCGGCCGCAGAAAAATTCAACCGACACCCGAAAACAGAAAAATCCAAAAACTGTCTGGAATGGAACCTTTGGGCCATCGTGTGGTGTGGGTTTGGCAATTTCTACAGGGCAACGTCGACGTCGATAAATTAGGAAACCGGACTCCCTGGAAAGCTTGGCCAGTCTACTTTGCAGATAAATTATCACCGGCCGCAGAAAAATTCATCCGACACCCGAAAACAAAAAAATCCAAAAACTGTCCGGAATGGAACTTTTGGGCCATCGTGTGGTGTGGGTTTGGCAATTTCTACAGGGCAACGTCGACGTCGATAAATTAGGAAACTGGACTCCCTGGAAAGCTTGGCCAGTCTACTTTGCAGCTAAATTATCACCGGCCGCAGAAAAATTCATCCGACACCCGAAAACAGAAAAATCCAAAAACTGTCCGGAATGGAACTTTTGGGCCATCGTGTGGTGTGGGTTTGGCAATTTCTACAGGGCAACGTCGACGTCGATAAATTAGGAAACTGGACTCCCTGGAAAGCTTGGCAAGTCTACTTTGCAGATAAATTATCACCGGCCGCAGAAAAATTCAACCGACACCCGAAAACAGAAAAATCCAAAAACTGTCTGGAATGGAACCTTTGGGCCATCGTGTGGTGTGGGTTTGGCAATTTCTACAGGGCAACGTCGACGTCGATAAATTAGGAAACTGGACTCCCTGGAAAGCTTGGCCAGTCTACTTTGCAGATAAATTATCACCGGCCGCAGAAAAATTCATCCGACACCCGAAAACAAAAAAATCCAAAAACTGTCCGGAATGGAACTTTTGGGCCATCGTGTGGTGTGGGTTTGGCAATTTCTACAGGGCAACGTCGACGTCGATAAATTAGGAAACTGGACTCCCTGGAAAGCTTGGCCAGTCTACTTTGCAGCTAAATTATCACCGGCCGCAGAAAAATTCATCCGACACCCGAAAACAGAAAAATCCAAAAACTGTCCGGAATGGAACTTGTGGGCCATCGTGTGGTGTGGGTTTGGCAATTTCTACAGGGCAACGTCGACGTCGATAAATTAGGAAACTGGACTCCCTGGAAAGCTTGGCCAGTCTACTTTGCAGATAAATTATCACCGGCCGCAGAAAAATTCATCCGACACCCGAAAACAGAAAAATCCAAAAACTGTCCGGAATGGAACTTTTGGGCCATCGTGTGGTGTGGGTTTGGCAATTTCTACAGGGCAACGTCGACGTCGTTAAATTATGAAACTAGACTCCCTGGAAACCTTGGCAAGTCTACTTTGCAGATAAATTATCACTGGCCGCAGAAAAATTCAACCGACACCCGAAAACAGAAAAATCCAAAAACTGTCTGGAATGGAACTTCTGGGCCATCGTGTGGTTTGGGTTTGGCAATTTCTACAGGGCAACGTCGACGTCGATAAATTATGAAACTAGACTCCCTGGAAAGCTTGGTAAGTCTACTTTGCAGATAAATTATCACCGGCCGCAGAAAAATTCATCTGACGCCCGAAAACAGAAAAACCCCAAAAACTATCCGGAATGGAACTTCTGGGCCATCGTGTGGTGTGGGTTTGGCAATTTCTACAGGGCAACGTCGACGTCGATAAATTATGAAACTAGACTCCCTGGAAACCTTGGCAAGTCTACTTTGCAGATAAATTATCACCGGCCGCAGAAAAATTCATCCGACACCCGAAAACAGAAAAATCAAAAAACTGTCCGGAATGGAACTTCTGGGCCATCGTGTGGTGTGGGTTTGGCAATTTGTACAGGGCAACGTCGACGTCGTTAAATTAGGAAACTAGACTCCCTGGAAACCTTGGCAAGTCTACTTTGCAGATAAATTATCACCGGCCGCAGAAAAATTCATCCGACACCCGAAAACAGAAAAATCCAAAAACTGTCTGGAATGGAACTTTTGGGCCATCGTGTGGTGTGGGTTTGGCAATTTCTACAGGGCAACGTCGACGTCGTTAAATTATGAAACTAGACTCCCTGGAAACCTTGGCAAGTCTACTTTGCAGATAAATTATCACTGGCCGCAGAAAAATTCAACCGACACCCGAAAACAGAAAAATCCAAAAACTGTCTGGAATGGAACTTCTGGGCCATCGTGTGGTTTGGGTTTGGCAATTTCTACAGGGCAACGTCGACGTCGATAAATTATGAAACTAGACTCCCTGGAAAGCTTGGTAAGTCTACTTTGCAGATAAATTATCACCGGCCGCAGAAAAATTCATCTGACGCCCGAAAACAGAAAAACCCCAAAAACTATCCGGAATGGAACTTCTGGGCCATCGTGTGGTGTGGGTTTGGCAATTTCTACAGGGATACGTCGACGTCGATAAATTAGGAAACTGGACTCCCTGGAAAGCTTGGCAAGTCTACTTTGCAGATAAATTATCACCGGCCGCAGAAAAATTCATCTGACGCCCGAAAACAGAAAAACCCCAAAACTATCCGAAATGGAACTTTTGGGCCATCGTGTGGTGTGGGTTTGGCAATTTCTACAGGGCAACGTCGACGTCGATAAATTACGAAACTAGACTCCCTGGAAACCTTGGCAAGTCTACTTTGCAGATAAATTATCACCGGCCGCAGAAAAATTCATTCGACACCCGAAAACAGAAAAACACCAAAACTGTCCGAAATGGAACTTTTGGGCCATCGTGTTGTGTGGGTTTGGAAATTTCTACAGGGCAACGTCGACGTCGATAAATTATGAAGCTAGACTCCCTGGAAAGCTTGGCAAGTCTACTTTGCAGATAAATTATCACCGGCCGCAGAAAAATTCGTCCGACACCCGAAAACAGAAAAATCCAAAAACTGTCCGGAATGGAACTTCTGGGCCATCGTGTGGTGTGGGTTTGGCAATTTCTACAGGGCAACGTCGACGTCAATAAATTATGAAACTAGACTCCCTGGAAAGCTTGGCAAGTCTACTTTGCAGATAAATTGTCACCGGCCGCAGAAAAATTCAACCGACACCCGAAAACAGAAAAATCCAAAAACTGTCTGGAATGGAACCTTTGGGCCATCGTGTGGTGTGGGTTTGGCAATTTCTACAGGGCAACGTCGACGTCGATAAATTAGGAAACTGGACTCCCTGGAAAGCTTGGCCAGTCTACTTTGCAGATAAATTATCACCGGCCGCAGAAAAATTCATCCGACACCCGAAAACAGAAAAATCCAAAAACTGTCCGGAATGAAACTTCTGGGCCATCAAGTGGTGTGGGTTTGACAATTTCTACAGGGCAACGTCGACGTCGATAAATTAGGAAACTGGACTCCCTGGAAACCTTGGCAAGTCTACTTTGCAGATAAATTATCACCGGCCGCAGAAAAATTCAACCGACACCCGAAAACAGAAAAATCCAAAAACTGTCTGGAATGAAACTTCTGGGCCATCGTGTGGTGTGGGTTTGGCAATTTCTACAGGGCAACGTCGACGTCGATAAATTAGGAAACTGGACTCCCTGGAAAGCTTGGCCAGTCTACTTTGCAGATAAATTATCACCGGCCGCAGAAAAATTCAACCGACACCCGAAAACAGAAAAATCCAAAAACTGTCTGGAATGGAACTTTTGGGCCATCGTGTGGTGTGCGTTTGGCAATTTCTACAGGGCAACGTCGACGTCGATAAATTAGGAAACTGGACTCCCTGGAAAGCTTGGCCAGTCTACTTTGCAGATAAATTATCACCGGCCGCAGAAAAATTCAACCGACACCCGAAAACAAAAAAATCCAAAAACTGTCCGGAATGGAACTTTTGGGCCATCGTGTGGTGTGGGTTTGGCAATTTCTACAGGGCAACGTCGACGTCGATAAATTAGGAAACTGGACTCCCTGGAAAGCTTGGCAAGTCTACTTTGCAGATAAATTATCACCGGCCGCAGAAAAATTCAACCGACACCCGAAAACAGAAAAATCCAAAAACTGTCTGGAATGGAACCTTTGGGCCATCGTGTGGTGTGGGTTTGGCAATTTCTACAGGGCAACGTCGACGTCGATAAATTAGGAAACTGGACTCCCTGGAAAGCTTGGCCAGTCTACTTTGCAGATAAATTATCACCGGCCGCAGAAAAATTCATCCGACACCCGAAAACAAAAAAATCCAAAAACTGTCCGGAATGGAACTTTTGGGCCATCGTGTGGTGTGGGTTTGGCAATTTCTACAGGGCAACGTCGACGTCGATAAATTAGGAAACTGGACTCCCTGGAAAGCTTGGCCAGTCTACTTTGCAGCTAAATTATCACCGGCCGCAGAAAAATTCATCCGACACCCGAAAACAGAAAAATCCAAAAACTGTCCGGAATGGAACTTGTGGGCCATCGTGTGGTGTGGGTTTGGCAATTTCTACAGGGCAACGTCGACGTCGATAAATTAGGAAACTGGACTCCCTGGAAAGCTTGGCCAGTCTACTTTGCAGATAAATTATCACCGGCCGCAGAAAAATTCATCCGACACCCGAAAACAGAAAAATCCAAAAACTGTCCGGAATGGAACTTTTGGGCCATCGTGTGGTGTGGGTTTGGAAATTTCTACAGGGCAACGTCGACGTCGATAAATTATGAAACTAGACTCCCTGGAAACCTTGGCAAGTCTACTTTGCAGATAAATTATCAACGGCCGCAGAAAAATTCATCCGACAGCCGAAAACAGAAAAACACCAAAACTGTCCGCAATGGAACTTTTAGGCCATCGTGTGGTGTGGGTTTGGAAATTTCTACAGGGCAACGTCGACGTCGATAAATTAGGAAACTGGACTCCCTGGAAACCTTGGCCAGTCTACTTTGCAGCTAAATTATCACCGGCCGCAGAAAAATTCATCCGACACCCGAAAACAGAAAAATCCAAAAACTGTCCGGAATGGAACTTGTGGGCCATCGTGTGGTGTGGGTTTGGCAATTTCTACAGGGCAACGTCGACGTCGATAAATTAGGAAACTGGACTCCCTGGAAAGCTTGGCCAGTCTACTTTGCAGATAAATTATCACCGGCCGCAGAAAAATTCATCCGACACCCGAAAACAGAAAAATCCAAAAACTGTCCGGAATGGAACTTTTGGGCCATCGTGTGGTGTGGGTTTGGAAATTTCTACAGGGCAACGTCGACGTCGATAAATTATGAAACTAGACTCCCTGGAAACCTTGGCAAGTCTACTTTGCAGATAAATTATCAACGGCCGCAGAAAAATTCATCCGACACCCGAAAACAGAAAAACCCCAAAACTGTCCGAAATGGAACTTTTAGGCCATCGTGTGGTGTGGGTTTGGAAATTTCTACAGGGCAACGTCGACGTCGATAAATTATGAAACTAGACTCCCTGGAAACCTTGGCAAGTCTACTTTGCAGATAAATTATCACCGGCCGCAGAAAAATTCATCCGACACCCGAAAACAGAAAAATCAAAAAACTGTCCGGAATGGAATTTCTGGGCCATCGTGTGGTGTGGGTTTGGCAATTTGTACAGGGCAACGTCGACGTCGTTAAATTATGAAACTAGACTCCCTGGAAACCTTGGCAAGTCTACTTTGCAGATAAATTATCACCTGCCGCAGAAAAATTCATCCGACACCCGAAAACAGAAAAATTCAAAAACTGTCTGGAATGGAACTTTTGGGCCATCGTGTGGTGTGGGTTTGGCAATTTCTACAGGGCAACGTCGACGTCGTTAAATTATGAAACTCGACTCCCTGGAAACCTTGGCAAGTCTACTTTGCAGATAAATTATCACTGGCCGCAGAAAAATTCATCCGACACCCGAAAACAGAAAAATCAAAAAACTGTCCGGAATGGAATTTCTGGGCCATCGTGTGGTGTGGGTTTGGCAATTTGTACAGGGCAACGTCGACGTCGTTAAATTAGGAAACTAGACTCCCTGGAAACCTTGGCAAGTCTACTTTGCAGATAAATTATCACCGGCCGCAGAAAAATTCATCCGACACCCGAAAACAGAAAAATCCAAAAACTGTCTGGAATGGAACTTTTGGGCCATCGTGTGGTGTGGGTTTGGCAATTTCTACAGGGCAACGTCGACGTCGTTAAATTATGAAACTAGACTCCCTGGAAACCTTGGCAAGTCTACTTTGCAGATAAATTATCACTGGCCGCAGAAAAATTCAACCGACACCCGAAAACAGAAAAATCCAAAAACTGTCTGGAATGGAACTTCTGGGCCATCGTGTGGTTTGGGTTTGGCAATTTCTACAGGGCAACGTCGACGTCGATAAATTATGAAACTAGACTCCCTGGAAAGCTTGGTAAGTCTACTTTGCAGATAAATTATCACCGGCCGCAGAAAAATTCATCTGACGCCCGAAAACAGAAAAACCCCAAAAACTATCCGGAATGGAACTTCTGGGCCATCGTGTGGTGTGGGTTTGGCAATTTCTACAGGGATACGTCGACGTCGATAAATTAGGAAACTGGACTCCCTGGAAAGCTTGGCAAGTCTACTTTGCAGATAAATTATCACCGGCCGCAGAAAAATTCATCTGACGCCCGAAAACAGAAAAACCCCAAAACTATCCGAAATGGAACTTTTGGGCCATCGTGTGGTGTGGGTTTGGCAATTTCTACAGGGCAACGTCGACGTCGATAAATTACGAAACTAGACTCCCTGGAAACCTTGGCAAGTCTACTTTGCAGATAAATTATCACCGGCCGCAGAAAAATTCATTCGACACCCGAAAACAGAAAAACACCAAAACTGTCCGAAATGGAACTTTTGGGCCATCGTGTTGTGTGGGTTTGGAAATTTCTACAGGGCAACGTCGACGTCGATAAATTATGAAGCTAGACTCCCTGGAAAGCTTGGCAAGTCTACTTTGCAGATAAATTATCACCGGCCGCAGAAAAATTCGTCCGACACCCGAAAACAGAAAAATCCAAAAACTGTCCGGAATGGAACTTCTGGGCCATCGTGTGGTGTGGGTTTGGCAATTTCTACAGGGCAACGTCGACGTCAATAAATTATGAAACTAGACTCCCTGGAAAGCTTGGCAAGTCTACTTTGCAGATAAATTGTCACCGGCCGCAGAAAAATTCATCCGACACCCGAAAACAGAAAAATCCAAAAACTGTCCGGAATGGAACTTTTGGGCCATCGTGTGGTGTGGGTTTGGCAATTTCTACAGGGCAACGTCGACGTCGATAAATTATGAAACTAGACTCCCTGGAAAGCTTGGCAAGTCTACTTTGCAGATAAATTATCACCGGCCGCAGAAAAATTCATCCGACACCCGAAAACAGAAAAATCCAAAAACTGTCCGGAATGAAACTTCTGGGCCATCAAGTGGTGTGGGTTTGACAATTTCTACAGGGCAACGTCGACGTCGATAAATTAGGAAACTGGACTCCCTGGAAACCTTGGCAAGTCTACTTTGCAGATAAATTATCACCGGCCGCAGAAAAATTCAACCGACACCCGAAAACAGAAAAATCCAAAAACTGTCTGGAATGAAACTTCTGGGCCATCGTGTGGTGTGGGTTTGGCAATTTCTACAGGGCAACGTCGACGTCGATAAATTAGGAAACTGGACTCCCTGGAAAGCTTGGCCAGTCTACTTTGCAGATAAATTATCACCGGCCGCAGAAAAATTCAACCGACACCCGAAAACAGAAAAATCCAAAAACTGTCTGGAATGGAACTTTTGGGCCATCGTGTGGTGTGCGTTTGGCAATTTCTACAGGGCAACGTCGACGTCGATAAATTAGGAAACTGGACTCCCTGGAAAGCTTGGCCAGTCTACTTTGCAGATAAATTATCACCGGCCGCAGAAAAATTCAACCGACACCCGAAAACAAAAAAATCCAAAAACTGTCCGGAATGGAACTTTTGGGCCATCGTGTGGTGTGGGTTTGGCAATTTCTACAGGGCAACGTCGACGTCGATAAATTAGGAAACTGGACTCCCTGGAAAGCTTGGCAAGTCTACTTTGCAGATAAATTATCACCGGCCGCAGAAAAATTCAACCGACACCCGAAAACAGAAAAATCCAAAAACTGTCTGGAATGGAACCTTTGGGCCATCGTGTGGTGTGGGTTTGGCAATTTCTACAGGGCAACGTCGACGTCGATAAATTAGGAAACTGGACTCCCTGGAAAGCTTGGCCAGTCTACTTTGCAGATAAATTATCACCGGCCGCAGAAAAATTCATCCGACACCCGAAAACAAAAAAATCCAAAAACTGTCCGGAATGGAACTTTTGGGCCATCGTGTGGTGTGGGTTTGGCAATTTCTACAGGGCAACGTCGACGTCGATAAATTAGGAAACTGGACTCCCTGGAAAGCTTGGCCAGTCTACTTTGCAGCTAAATTATCACCGGCCGCAGAAAAATTCATCCGACACCCGAAAACAGAAAAATCCAAAAACTGTCCGGAATGGAACTTTTGGGCCATCGTGTGGTGTGGGTTTGGCAATTTCTACAGGGCAACGTCGACGTCGATAAATTAGGAAACTGGACTCCCTGGAAAGCTTGGCAAGTCTACTTTGCAGATAAATTATCACCGGCCGCAGAAAAATTCAACCGACACCCGAAAACAGAAAAATCCAAAAACTGTCTGGAATGGAACCTTTGGGCCATCGTGTGGTGTGGGTTTGGCAATTTCTACAGGGCAACGTCGACGTCGATAAATTAGGAAACTGGACTCCCTGGAAAGCTTGGCCAGTCTACTTTGCAGATAAATTATCACCGGCCGCAGAAAAATTCATCCGACACCCGAAAACAAAAAAATCCAAAAACTGTCCGGAATGGAACTTTTGGGCCATCGTGTGGTGTGGGTTTGGCAATTTCTACAGGGCAACGTCGACGTCGATAAATTAGGAAACTGGACTCCCTGGAAACCTTGGCAAGTCTACTTTGCAGATAAATTATCACCGGCCGCAGAAAAATTCAACCGACACCCGAAAACAGAAAAATCCAAAAACTGTCTGGAATGAAACTTCTGGGCCATCGTGTGGTGTGGGTTTGGCAATTTCTACAGGGCAACGTCGACGTCGATAAATTAGGAAACTGGACTCCCTGGAAAGCTTGGCCAGTCTACTTTGCAGATAAATTATCACCGGCCGCAGAAAAATTCAACCGACACCCGAAAACAGAAAAATCCAAAAACTGTCTGGAATGGAACTTTTGGGCCATCGTGTGGTGTGCGTTTGGCAATTTCTACAGGGCAACGTCGACGTCGATAAATTAGGAAACTGGACTCCCTGGAAAGCTTGGCCAGTCTACTTTGCAGATAAATTATCACCGGCCGCAGAAAAATTCAACCGACACCCGAAAACAAAAAAATCCAAAAACTGTCCGGAATGGAACTTTTGGGCCATCGTGTGGTGTGGGTTTGGCAATTTCTACAGGGCAACGTCGACGTCGATAAATTAGGAAACTGGACTCCCTGGAAAGCTTGGCAAGTCTACTTTGCAGATAAATTATCACCGGCCGCAGAAAAATTCAACCGACACCCGAAAACAGAAAAATCCAAAAACTGTCTGGAATGGAACCTTTGGGCCATCGTGTGGTGTGGGTTTGGCAATTTCTACAGGGCAACGTCGACGTCGATAAATTAGGAAACTGGACTCCCTGGAAAGCTTGGCCAGTCTACTTTGCAGATAAATTATCACCGGCCGCAGAAAAATTCATCCGACACCCGAAAACAAAAAAATCCAAAAACTGTCCGGAATGGAACTTTTGGGCCATCGTGTGGTGTGGGTTTGGCAATTTCTACAGGGCAACGTCGACGTCGATAAATTAGGAAACTGGACTCCCTGGAAAGCTTGGCCAGTCTACTTTGCAGCTAAATTATCACCGGCCGCAGAAAAATTCATCCGACACCCGAAAACAGAAAAATCCAAAAACTGTCCGGAATGGAACTTGTGGGCCATCGTGTGGTGTGGGTTTGGCAATTTCTACAGGGCAACGTCGACGTCGATAAATTAGGAAACTGGACTCCCTGGAAAGCTTGGCCAGTCTACTTTGCAGATAAATTATCACCGGCCGCAGAAAAATTCATCCGACACCCGAAAACAGAAAAATCCAAAAACTGTCCGGAATGGAACTTGTGGGCCATCGTGTGGTGTGGGTTTGGCAATTTCTACAGGGCAACGTCGACGTCGATAAATTAGGAAACTGGACTCCCTGGAAAGCTTGGCCAATCTACTTTGCAGATAAATTATCACCGGCCGCAGAAAAATTCATCCGACACCCGAAAACAGAAAAATCCAAAAACTGTCCGGAATGGAACTTTTGGGCCATCGTGTGGTGTGGGTTTGGAAATTTCTACAGGGCAACGTCGACGTCGATAAATTAAGAAACTAGACTCCCTGGAAACCTTGGCAAGTCTACTTTGCAGATAAATTATCAACGGCCGCAGAAAAATTCATCCGACACCCGAAAACAGAAAAACCCCAAAACTGTCCGAAATGGAACTTTTAGGCCATCGTGTGGTGTGGGTTTGGAAATTTCTACAGGGCAACGTCGACGTCGATAAATTATGAAACTAGACTCCCTGGAAACCTTGGCAAGTCTACTTTGCAGATAAATTATCACCGGCCGCAGAAAAATTCATCCGACACCCGAAAACAGAAAAATCAAAAAACTGTCCGGAATGGAATTTCTGGGCCATCGTGTGGTGTGGGTTTGGCAATTTGTACAGGGCAACGTCGACGTCGTTAAATTATGAAACTAAACTCCCTGGAAACCTTGGCAAGTCTACTTTGCAGATAAATTATCACCTGCCGCAGAAAAATTCATCCGACACCCGAAAACAGAAAAATTCAAAAACTGTCTGGAATGGAACTTTTGGGCCATCGTGTGGTGTGGGTTTGGCAATTTCTACAGGGCAACGTCGACGTCGTTAAATTATGAAACTCGACTCCCTGGAAACCTTGGCAAGTCTACTTTGCAGATAAATTATCACTGGCCGCAGAAAAATTCATCCGACACCCGAAAACAGAAAAATCAAAAAACTGTCCGGAATGGAATTTCTGGGCCATCGTGTGGTGTGGGTTTGGCAATTTCTACAGGGCAACGTCGACGTCGATAAATTATGAAACTAGACTCCCTGGAAACCTTGGCAAGTCTACTTTGCAGATAAATTATCACCGGCCGCAGAAAAATTCATCCGACACCCGAAAACAGAAAAATCAAAAAACTGTCCGGAATGGAACTTCTGGGCCATCGTGTGGTGTGGGTTTGGCAATTTGTACAGGGCAACGTCGACGTCGATAAATTAGGAAACTGGACTCCCTGGAAAGCTTGGCCAGTCTACTTTGCAGATAAATTATCACCGGCCGCAGAAAAATTCATCCGACACCCGAAAACAAAAAAATCCAAAAACTGTCCGGAATGGAACTTTTGGGCCATCGTGTGGTGTGGGTTTGGCAATTTCTACAGGGCAACGTCGACGTCGATAAATTAGGAAACTGGACTCCCTGGAAAGCTTGGCCAGTCTACTTTGCAGATAAATTATCACCAGCCGCAGAAAAATTCATCCGACACCCGAAAACAGAAAAATCAAAAAACTGTCCGGAATGGAACTTCTGGGCCATCGTGTGGTGTGGGTTTGGCAATTTGTACAGGGCAACGTCGACGTCGTTAAATTAGGAAACTAGACTCCCTGGAAACCTTGGCAAGTCTACTTTGCAGATAAATTATCACCGGCCGCAGAAAAATTCATCTGACACCCGAAAACAGAAAAATCCAAAAACTGTCTGGAATTGAACTTTTGGGCCATCGTGTGGTGTGGGTTTGGCAATTTCTACAGGGCAACGTCGACGTCGTTAAATTATGAAACTAGACTCCCTGGAAACCTTGGCAAGTCTACTTTGCAGATAAATTATCACTGGCCGCAGAAAAATTCAACCGACACCCGAAAACAGAAAAATCCAAAAACTGTCTGGAATGGAACTTCTGGGCCATCGTGTGGTTTGGGTTTGGCAATTTCTACAGGGCAACGTCGACGTCGATAAATTATGAAACTAGACTCCCTGGAAAGCTTGGTAAGTCTACTTTGCAGATAAATTATCACCGGCCGCAGAAAAATTCATCTGACGCCCGAAAACAGAAAAACCCCAAAAACTATCCGGAATGGAACTTCTGGGTCATCGTGTGGTGTGGGTTTGGCAATTTCTACAGGGCAACGTCGACGTCGATAAATTATGAAACTAGACTCCCTGGAAACCTTGGCAAGTCTACTTTGCAGATAAATTATCACCGGCCGCAGAAAAATTCATCCGACACCCGAAAACAGAAAAATCAAAAAACTGTCCGGAATGGAACTTCTGGGCCATCGTGTGGTGTGGGTTTGGCAATTTGTACAGGGCAACGTCGACGTCGTTAAATTAGGAAACTAGACTCCCTGGAAACCTTGGCAAGTCTACTTTGCAGATAAATTATCACCGGCCGCAGAAAAATTCATCCGACACCCGAAAACAGAAAAATCCAAAAACTGTCTGGAATGGAACTTTTGGGCCATCGTGTGGTGTGGGTTTGGCAATTTCTACAGGGCAACGTCGACGTCGTTAAATTATGAAACTAGACTCCCTGGAAACCTTGGCAAGTCTACTTTGCAGATAAATTATCACTGGCCGCAGAAAAATTCAACCGACACCCGAAAACAGAAAAATCCAAAAACTGTCTGGAATGGAACTTCTGGGCCATCGTGTGGTTTGGGTTTGGCAATTTCTACAGGGCAACGTCGACGTCGATAAATTATGAAACTAGACTCCCTGGAAAGCTTGGTAAGTCTACTTTGCAGATAAATTATCACCGGCCGCAGAAAAATTCATCTGACGCCCGAAAACAGAAAAACCCCAAAAACTATCCGGAATGGAACTTCTGGGCCATCGTGTGGTGTGGGTTTGGCAATTTCTACAGGGATACGTCGACGTCGATAAATTAGGAAACTGGACTCCCTGGAAAGCTTGGCAAGTCTACTTTGCAGATAAATTATCACCGGCCGCAGAAAAATTCATCTGACGCCCGAAAACAGAAAAACCCCAAAACTATCCGAAATGGAACTTTTGGGCCATCGTGTGGTGTGGGTTTGGCAATTTCTACAGGGCAACGTCGACGTCGATAAATTACGAAACTAGACTCCCTGGAAACCTTGGCAAGTCTACTTTGCAGATAAATTATCACCGGCCGCAGAAAAATTCATTCGACACCCGAAAACAGAAAAACACCAAAACTGTCCGAAATGGAACTTTTGGGCCATCGTGTTGTGTGGGTTTGGAAATTTCTACAGGGCAACGTCGACGTCGATAAATTATGAAGCTAGACTCCCTGGAAAGCTTGGCAAGTCTACTTTGCAGATAAATTATCACCGGCCGCAGAAAAATTCGTCCGACACCCGAAAACAGAAAAATCCAAAAACTGTCCGGAATGGAACTTCTGGGCCATCGTGTGGTGTGGGTTTGGCAATTTCTACAGGGCAACGTCGACGTCAATAAATTATGAAACTAGACTCCCTGGAAAGCTTGGCAAGTCTACTTTGCAGATAAATTGTCACCGGCCGCAGAAAAATTCATCCGACACCCGAAAACAGAAAAATCCAAAAACTGTCCGGAATGGAACTTTTGGGCCATCGTGTGGTGTGGGTTTGGCAATTTCTACAGGGCAACGTCGACGTCGATAAATTATGAAACTAGACTCCCTGGAAAGCTTGGCAAGTCTACTTTGCAGATAAATTATCACCGGCCGCAGAAAAATTCATCCGACACCCGAAAACAGAAAAATCCAAAAACTGTCCGGAATGAAACTTCTGGGCCATCAAGTGGTGTGGGTTTGGAAATTTCTACAGGGCAACGTCGACGTCGATAAATTAGGAAACTGGACTCCCTGGAAACCTTGGCAAGTCTACTTTGCAGATAAATTATCACCGGCCGCAGAAAAATTCAACCGACACCCGAAAACAGAAAAATCCAAAAACTGTCTGGAATGAAACTTCTGGGCCATCGTGTGGTGTGGGTTTGGCAATTTCTACAGGGCAACGTCGACGTCGATAAATTAGGAAACTGGACTCCCTGGAAAGCTTGGCCAGTCTACTTTGCAGATAAATTATCACCGGCCGCAGAAAAATTCAACCGACACCCGAAAACAGAAAAATCCAAAAACTGTCTGGAATGGAACTTTTGGGCCATCGTGTGGTGTGCGTTTGGCAATTTCTACAGGGCAACGTCGACGTCGATAAATTAGGAAACTGGACTCCCTGGAAAGCTTGGCCAGTCTACTTTGCAGATAAATTATCACCGGCCGCAGAAAAATTCAACCGACACCCGAAAACAAAAAAATCCAAAAACTGTCCGGAATGGAACTTTTGGGCCATCGTGTGGTGTGGGTTTGGCAATTTCTACAGGGCAACGTCGACGTCGATAAATTAGGAAACTGGACTCCCTGGAAACCTTGGCAAGTCTACTTTGCAGATAAATTATCACTGGCCGCAGAAAAATTCATCCGACACCCGAAAACAGAAAAACCCCAAAACTGTCCGAAATGGAACTTTTAGGCCATCGTGTGGTGTGGGTTTGGAAATTTCTACAGGGCAACGTCGACGTCGATAAATTATGAAACTAGACTCCCTGGAAACCTTGGCAAGTCTACTTTGCAGATAAATTATCACCGGCCGCAGAAAAATTCATCCGACACCCGAAAACAGAAAAATCAAAAAACTGTCCGGAATGGAACTTCTGGGCCATCGTGTGGTGTGGGTTTGGCAATTTCTACAGGGCAACGTCGACGTCGATAAATTAGGAAACTGGACTCCCTGGAAACCTTGGCAAGTCTACTTTGCAGATAAATTATCACCGGCCGCAGAAAAATTCAACCGACACCCGAAAACAAAAAAATCCAAAAACTGTCCGGAATGGAACTTTTGGGCCATCGTGTGGTGTGGGTTTGGCAATTTCTACAGGGCAACGTCGACGTCGATAAATTAGGAAACTGGACTCCCTGGAAACCTTGGCAAGTCTACTTTGCAGATAAATTATCACCGGCCGCAGAAAAATTCATCCGACACCCGAAAACAGAAAAACCCCAAAACTGTCCGAAATGGAACTTTTAGGCCATCGTGTGGTGTGGGTTTGGAAATTTCTACAGGGCAACGTCGACGTCGATAAATTATGAAACTAGACTCCCTGGAAACCTTGGCAAGTCTACTTTGCAGATAAATTATCACCGGCCGCAGAAAAATTCAACCGACACCCGAAAACAGAAAAATCCAAAAACTGTTCGGAATGGAACTACTGGGCCATCGTGTGGTGTGGGTTTTGGAATTTCTACAGGGCAACGTCGACGTCGATAAATTAGGAAACTGGACTCCCTGGAAACCTTGGCCAGTCTACTTTGCAGATAAATTATCACCGGCCGCAGAAAAATTCATCTGACGCCCGAAAACAGAAAAACCCCAAAACTGTCCGAAATGGAAATTTTGGGCCATCGTGTGGTGTGGGTTTGGAAATTTCTACAGGGCAATGTCGACGTCAATAAATTACGAAACTAGACTCCCTGGAAACCTTGGCAAGTCTACTTTGCAGATAAATTATCAACGGCCGCAGAAAAATTCATCCGACACCCGAAAACAGAAAAACCCCAAAACTGTCCGAAATGGAACTTTTAGGCCATCGTGTGGTGTGGGTTTGGAAATTTCTACAGGGCAACGTCGACGTCGATAAATTACGAAACTGGACTCCCTGGAAAGCTTGGCAAGTCTACTTTGCAGATAAATTATCACCGGCCGCAGAAAAGTTCAACCGACACCCGAAAACAGAAAAATCCAAAAACTGTCCGAATTGGAACTTCTGGGCCATCGTGTGGTGTGGGTTTGGCAATTTCTACAGGGCAACGTCGACGTCGATAAATTAGGAAACTGGACTCGCTGGAAACCTTGGCAAGTCTACTTTGCAGATAAATTATCACCGGCCGCAGAAAAATTCAACCGACACCCGAAAACAGAAAAATCCAAAAACTGTCCGGAATGGAACTTTTGGGCCATCGTGTGGTGTGGGTTTGGCAATTTCTCCAGGGCAACGTCGACGTCGATAAATTAGGAAACTGGACTCCCTGGAAAGCTTGGCCAGTCTACTTTGCAGATAAATTATCACCGGCCGCAGAAAAATTCATCCGACACCCGAAAACAAAAAAATCCAAAAACTGTCCGGAATGGAACTTTTGGGCCATCGTGTGGTGTGGGTTTGGCAATTTCTACAGGGCAACGTCGACGTCGATAAATTAGGAAACTGGACTCCCTGGAAAGCTTGGCCAGTCTACTTTGCAGATAAATTATCACCGGCCGCAGAAAAATTCATCCGACACCCGAAAACAGAAAAATCCAAAAACTGTCCGGAATGGAACTTTTGGGCCATCGTGTGGTGTGGGTTTGGAAATTTCTACAGGGCAACGTCGACGTCGATAAATTATGAAACTAGACTCCCTGGAAACCTTGGCAAGTCTACTTTGCAGATAAATTATCAACGGCCGCAGAAAAATTCATCCGACACCCGAAAACAGAAAAACCCCAAAACTGTCCGAAATGGAACTTTTAGGCCATCGTGTGGTGTGGGTTTGGAAATTTCTACAGGGCAACGTCGACGTCGATAAATTATGAAACTAGACTCCCTGGAAACCTTGGCAAGTCTACTTTGCAGATAAATTATCACCGGCCGCAGAAAAATTCATCCGACACCCGAAAACAGAAAAATCAAAAAACTGTCCGGAATGGAATTTCTGGGCCATCGTGTGGTGTGGGTTTGGCAATTTGTACAGGGCAACGTCGACGTCGTTAAATTATGAAACTAGACTCCCTGGAAACCTTGGCAAGTCTACTTTGCAGATAAATTATCACCTGCCGCAGAAAAATTCATCCGACACCCGAAAACAGAAAAATCCAAAAACTGTCCGGAATGGAACTTTTGGGCCATCGTGTGGTGTGGGTTTGGCAATTTCTACAGGGCAACGTCGACGTCGATAAATTAGGAAACTGGACTCCCTGGAAAGCTTGGCAAGTCTACTTTGTAGATAAATTATCACCGGCCGCAGAAAAATTCATCTGACGCCCGAAAACAGAAAAACCCCAAAACTGTCCGAAATGGAACTTTTGGGCCATCGTGTGGTGTGGGTTTGGCAATTTCTACAGGGCAACGTCGACGTCGTTAAATTATGAAACTGGACTCCCTGGAAAGCTTGGCAAGTCTACTTTGCAGATAAATTATCACCTGCCGAAGAAAAATTCATCTGACGCCCGAAAACAGAGAAATCCAAAAACTGTCCGGAATGGAACTTCTGGGCCATCGTGTGGTGTGGGTTTGGAAATTTCTACAGGGCAATGTCGACGTCAATAAATTACGAAACTAGACTCCCTGGAAACCTTGGCAAGTCTACTTTGCAGATAAATTATCACCGGCCGCAGAAAAATTCATCCGACACCCGAAAACAGAAAAACCCCAAAACTGTCCGAAATGGAACTTTTAGGCCATCGTGTGGTGTGGGTTTGGAAATTTCTACAGGGCAACGTCGACGTCGATAAATTATGAAACTAGACTCCCTGGAAACCTTGGCAAGTCTACTTTGCAGATAAATTATCACCGGCCGCAGAAAAATTCATCCGACACCCGAAAACAGAAAAATCAAAAAACTGTCCGGAATGGAACTTCTGGGCCATCGTGTGGTGTGGGTTTGGCAATTTGTACAGGGCAACGTCGACGTCGATAAATTAGGAAACTGGACTCCCTGGAAAGCTTGGCCAGTCTACTTTGCAGATAAATTATCACCGGCCGCAGAAAAATTCATCCGACACCCGAAAACAAAAAAATCCAAAAACTGTCCGGAATGGAACTTTTGGGCCATCGTGTGGTGTGGGTTTGGCAATTTCTACAGGGCAACGTCGACGTCGATAAATTAGGAAACTGGACTCCCTGGAAAGCTTGGCCAGTCTACTTTGCAGATAAATTATCACCGGCCGCAGAAAAATTCATCCGACACCCGAAAACAGAAAAATCAAAAAACTGTCCGGAATGGAACTTCTGGGCCATCGTGTGGTGTGGGTTTGGCAATTTGTACAGGGCAACGTCGACGTCGTTAAATTAGGAAACTAGACTCCCTGGAAACCTTGGCAAGTCTACTTTGCAGATAAATTATCACCGGTCGCAGAAAAATTCATCCGACACCCGAAAACAGAAAAATCAAAAAACTGTCTGGAATTGAACTTTTGGGCCATCGTGTGGTGTGGGTTTGGCAATTTCTACAGGGCAACGTCGACGTCGTTAAATTATGAAACTAGACTCCCTGGAAACCTTGGCAAGTCTACTTTGCAGATAAATTATCACTGGCCGCAGAAAAATTCAACCGACACCCGAAAACAGAAAAATCCAAAAACTGTCTGGAATGGAACTTCTGGGCCATCGTGTGGTTTGGGTTTGGCAATTTCTACAGGGCAACGTCGACGTCGATAAATTATGAAACTAGACTCCCTGGAAAGCTTGGCCAGTCTACTTTGCAGATAAATTATCACCGGCCGCAGAAAAATTCATCTGACGCCCGAAAACAGAAAAACCCCAAAAACTATCCGGAATGGAACTTCTGGGCCATCGTGTGGTGTGGGTTTGGCAATTTCTACAGGGATACGTCGACGTCGATAAATTAGGAAACTGGACTCCCTGGAAAGCTTGGCAAGTCTACTTTGCAGATAAATTATCACTGGCCGCAGAAAAATTCATCTGACGCCCGAAAACAGAAAAACCCCAAAACTGTCCGAAATGGAACTTTTGGGCCATCGTGTGGTGTGGGTTTAGAAATTTCTACAGGGAAATGTCGACGTCAATAAATTACGAAACTAGACTCCCTGGAAACCTTGGCAAGTCTACTTTGCAGATAAATTATCACTGGCCGCAGAAAAATTCATTCGACACCCGAAAACAGAAAAACCCCAAAACTGTCCGAAATGGAACTTTTAGGCCATCGTGTGGTGTGGGTTTGGAAATTTCTACAGGGCAACGTCGACGTCGATAAATTATGAAACTAGACTCCCTGGAAACCTTGGCAAGTCTACTTTGCAGATAAATTATCAACGGCCGCAGAAAAATTCATCCGACACCCGAAAACAGAAAAACCCCAAAACTGTCCGAAATGGAACTTTTAGGCCATCGTCTGGTGTGGGTTTGGAAATTTCTACAGGGCAACGTCGACGTCGATAAATTATGAAACTAGACTCCCTGGAAACCTTGGCAAGTCTACTTTGCAGATAAATTATCACCGGCCGCAGAAAAATTCATCCGACACCCGAAAACAGAAAAATCAAAAAACTGTCCGGAATGGAATTTCTGGGCCATCGTGTGGTGTGGGTTTGGCAATTTGTACAGGGCAACGTCGACGTCGTTAAATTATGAAACTAGACTCCCTGGAAACCTTGGCAAGTCTACTTTGCAGATAAATTATCACCTGCCGCAGAAAAATTCATCCGACACCCGAAAACAGAAAAATCCAAAAACTGTCTGGAATGGAACTTTTGGGCCATCATGTGGTGTGGGTTTGGCAATTTCTACAGGGCAACGTCGACGTCGTTAAATTATGAAACTCGACTCGCTGGAAACCTTGGCAAGTCTACTTTGCAGATAAATTATCACTGGCCGCAGAAAAATTCAACCGACACCCGAAAACAGAAAAATCCAAAAACTGTCTGGAATGGAACTTCTGGGCCATCGTGTGGTTTGGGTTTGGCAATTTCTACAGGGCAACGTCGACGTCGATAAATTATGAAACTAGACTCCCTGGAAAGCTTGGCCAGTCTACTTTGCAGATAAATTATCACCGGCCGCAGAAAAATTCATCCGACACCCGAAAACACAAAAATCCAAAAACTGTCCGGAATGGAACTTTTGGGCCATCGTGTGGTGTGGGTTTGGCAATTTCTACAGGGCAACGTCGACGTCGATAAATTAGGAAACTGGACTCCCTGGAAACCTTGGCCAGTCTACTTTGCAGCTAAATTATCACCGGCCGCAGAAAAATTCATCCGAAACCCGAAAACAGAAAAATCCAAAAACTGTCCGGAATGGAACTTTTGGGCCATCGTGTGGTGTGGGTTTGGCAATTTCTACAGGGCAACGTCGACGTCGATAAATTAGGAAACTGGACTCCCTGGAAAGCTTGGCCAGTCTACTTTGCAGCTAAATTATCACCGGCCGCAGAAAAATTCATCCGACACCCGAAAACAGAAAAATCCAAAAACTGTCCGGAATGGAACTTTTGGGCCATCGTGTGGTGTGGGTTTGGCAATTTCTACAGGGATACGTCGACGTCGATAAATTAGGAAACTGGACTCCCTGGAAAGCTTGGCAAGTCTACTTTGCAGATAAATTATCACCGGCCGCAGAAAAATTCATCTGACGCCCGAAAACAGAAAAACCCCAAAACTGTCCGAAATGGAACTTTTGGGCCATCGTGTGGTGTGGGTTTAGAAATTTCTACAGGGAAATGTCGACGTCAATAAATTACGAAACTAGACTCCCTGGAAAGCTTGGCCAGTCTACTTTGCAGATAAATTATCACCGGCCGCAGAAAAATTCATCCGACACCCGAAAACACAAAAATCCAAAAACTGTCCGGAATGGAACTTTTGGGCCATCGTGTGGTGTGGGTTTGGCAATTTCTACAGGGCAACGTCGACGTCGATAAATTAGGAAACTGGACTCCCTGGAAACCTTGGCAAGTCTACTTTGCAGATAAATTATCACCGGCCGCAGAAAAATTCAACCGACACCCGAAAACAGAAAAATCCAAAAACTGTCCGGAATGGAACTACTGGGCCATCGTGTGGGGTGGGTTTGGCAATTTCTACAGGGCAATGTCGACGTCGATAAATTATGAAACTGGACTGCCTGGAAACCTTGGCAAGTCTACTTTGCAGATAAATTATCACCGGCCGCAGAAAAATTCATCCGACACACGAAAACAAAAAAATCCAAAAACTGTTCGGAATGGAACTACTGGGCCATCGTGTGGTGTGGGTTTTGGAATTTCTACAGGGCAACGTCGACGTCGATAAATTAGGAAACTGGACTCCCTGGAAACCTTGGCCAGTCTACTTTGCAGATAAATTATCACCGGCCGCAGAAAAATTCATCTGACGCCCGAAAACAGAAAAACCCCAAAACTGTCCGAAATGGAAATTTTGGGCCATCGTGTGGTGTGGGTTTGGAAATTTCTACAGGGCAATGTCGACGTCAATAAATTACGAAACTAGACTCCCTGGAAACCTTGGCAAGTCTACTTTGCA
This sequence comes from Leucaena leucocephala, assembly GCA_037074615.1. NCBI lineage: Eukaryota > Viridiplantae > Streptophyta > Magnoliopsida > Fabales > Fabaceae > Leucaena > Leucaena leucocephala. The sequence goes on from CM073525.1 coordinate 742,323, forward strand.
GATAAATTATCACTGGCCGCAGAAAAATTCATCCGACACCCGAAAACAGAAAAACCCCAAAACTGTCCGAAATGGAACTTTTAGGCCATCGTGTGGTGTGGGTTTGGAAATTTCTACAGGGCAACGTCGACGTCGATAAATTACGAAACTGGACTCCCTGGAAAGCTTGGCAAGTCTACTTTGCAGATAAATTATCACCGGCCGCAGAAAAGTTCAACCGACACCCGAAAACAGAAAAATCCAAAAACTGTCCGAATTGGAACTTCTGGGCCATCGTGTGGTGTGGGTTTGGCAATTTCTACAGGGCAACGTCGACGTCGATAAATTAGGAAACTGGACTCGCTGGAAACCTTGGCAAGTCTACTTTGCAGATAAATTATCACCGCCCGCAGAAAAATTCAACCGACACCCGAAAACAGAAAAATCCAAAAACTGTCCGGAATGGAACTTTTGGGCCATCGTGTGGTGTGGGTTTGGCAATTTCTACAGGGCAACGTCGACGTCGATAAATTAGGAAACTGGACTCCCTGGAAAGCTTGGCCAGTCTACTTTGCAGATAAATTATCACCGGCCGCAGAAAAATTCATCCGACACCCGAAAACAAAAAAATCCAAAAACTGTCCGGAATGGAACTTTTGGGCCATCGTGTGGTGTGGGTTTGGCAATTTCTACAGGGCAACGTCGACGTCGATAAATTAGGAAACTGGACTCCCTGGAAACCTTGGCCAGTCTACTTTGCAGCTAAATTATCACCGGCCGCAGAAAAATTCATCCGACACCCGAAAACAGAAAAATCCAAAAACTGTCCGGAATGGAACTTGTGGGCCATCGTGTGGTGTGGGTTTGGCAATTTCTACAGGGCAACGTCGACGTCGATAAATTAGGAAACTGGACTCCCTGGAAAGCTTGGCCAGTCTACTTTGCAGATAAATTATCACCGGCCGCAGAAAAATTCATCCGACACCCGAAAACAGAAAAATCCAAAAACTGTCCGGAATGGAACTTTTGGGCCATCGTGTGGTGTGGGTTTGGAAATTTCTACAGGGCAACGTCGACGTCGATAAATTATGAAACTAGACTCCCTGGAAACCTTGGCAAGTCTACTTTGCAGATAAATTATCAACGGCCGCAGAAAAATTCATCCGACACCCGAAAACAGAAAAACCCCAAAACTGTCCGAAATGGAACTTTTAGGCCATCGTGTGGTGTGGGTTTGGAAATTTCTACAGGGCAACGTCGACGTCGATAAATTATGAAACTAGACTCCCTGGAAACCTTGGCAAGTCTACTTTGCAGATAAATTATCACCGGCCGCAGAAAAATTCATCCGACACCCGAAAACAGAAAAATCAAAAAACTGTCCGGAATGGAATTTCTGGGCCATCGTGTGGTGTGGGTTTGGCAATTTGTACAGGGCAACGTCGACGTCGTTAAATTATGAAACTAGACTCCCTGGAAACCTTGGCAAGTCTACTTTGCAGATAAATTATCACCTGCCGCAGAAAAATTCATCCGACACCCGAAAACAGAAAAATCCAAAAACTGTCCGGAATGGAACTTTTGGGCCATCGTGTGGTGTGGGTTTGGCAATTTCTACAGGGCAACGTCGACGTCGATAAATTAGGAAACTGGACTCCCTGGAAAGCTTGGCAAGTCTACTTTGTAGATAAATTATCACCGGCCGCAGAAAAATTCATCTGACGCCCGAAAACAGAAAAACCCCAAAACTGTCCGAAATGGAACTTTTGGGCCATCGTGTGGTGTGGGTTTGGCAATTTCTACAGGGCAACGTCGACGTCGTTAAATTATGAAACTGGACTCCCTGGAAAGCTTGGCAAGTCTACTTTGCAGATAAATTATCACCTGCCGAAGAAAAATTCATCTGACGCCCGAAAACAGAGAAATCCAAAAACTGTCCGGAATGGAACTTCTGGGCCATCGTGTGGTGTGGGTTTGGCAATTTCTACAGGGCAACGTCGACGTCGTTAAATTATGAAACTGGACTCGCTGGAAACCTTGGCAAGTCTACTTTGCAGATGAATTATCACCGGCCGCAGAAAAATTCATCCGACACACGAAAACAAAAAAATCCAAAAACTGTCCGGAATGGAACTACTGGGCCATCGTGTGGGGTGGGTTTGGCAATTTCTACAGGGCAATGTCGACGTCGATAAATTATGAAACTGGACTGCCTGGAAACCTTGGCAAGTCTACTTTGCAGATAAATTATCACCGGCCGCAGAAAAATTCATCCGACACACGAAAACAAAAAAATCCAAAAACTGTTCGGAATGGAACTACTGGGCCATCGTGTGGTGTGGGTTTTGGAATTTCTACAGGGCAACGTCGACGTCGATAAATTAGGAAACTGGACTCCCTGGAAACCTTGGCCAGTCTACTTTGCAGATAAATTATCACCGGCCGCAGAAAAATTCATCTGACGCCCGAAAACAGAAAAACCCCAAAACTGTCCGAAATGGAACTTTTGGGCCATCGTGTGGTGTGGGTTTGGAAATTTCTACAGGGCAATGTCGACGTCAATAAATTACGAAACTAGACTCCCTGGAAACCTTGGCAAGTCTACTTTGCAGATAAATTATCACTGGCCGCAGAAAAATTCATGCGACACCCGAAAACAGAAAAACCCCAAAACTATCCGAAATGGAACTTTTAGGCCATCGTGTGGTGTGGGTTTGGAAATTTCTACAGGGCAACGTCGACGTCGATAAATTACGAAACTGGACTCCCTGGAAAGCTTGGCAAGTCTACTTTGCAGATAAATTATCACCGGCCGCAGAAAAGTTCAACCGACACCCGAAAACAGAAAAATCCAAAAACTGTCCGAATTGGAACTTCTGGGCCATCGTGTGGTGTGGGTTTGGCAATTTCTACAGGGCAACGTCGACGTCGATAAATTAGGAAACTGGACTCGCTGGAAACCTTGGCAAGTCTACTTTGCAGATAAATTATCACCGGCCGCAGAAAAATTCAACCGACACCCGAAAACAGAAAAATCCAAAAACTGTCCGGAATGGAACTTTTGGGCCATCGTGTGGTGTGGGTTTGGCAATTTCTACAGGGCAACGTCGACGTCGATAAATTAGGAAACTGGACTCCCTCGAAAGCTTGGCCAGTCTACTTTGCAGATAAATTATCACCGGCCGCAGAAAAATTCATCCGACACCCGAAAACAAAAAAATCCAAAAACTGTCCGGAATGGAACTTTTGGGCCATCGTGTGGTGTGGGTTTGGCAATTTCTACAGGGCAACGTCGACGTCGATAAATTAGGAAACTGGACTCCCTGGAAACCTTGGCCAGTCTACTTTGCAGCTAAATTATCACCGGCCGCAGAAAAATTCATCCGACACCCGAAAACAGAAAAATCCAAAAACTGTCCGGAATGGAACTTCTGGGCCATCGTGTGGTGTGGGTTTGGCAATTTGTACAGGGCAACGTCGACGTCGTTAAATTATGAAACTAGACTCCCTGGAAAGCTTGGCCAGTCTACTTTGCAGATAAATTATCACCGGCCGCAGAAAAATTCATCTGACACCCGAAAACAGAAAAATCCAAAAACTGTCCGGAATGGAACTTCTGGGCCATCGTGTGGTGTGGGTTTGGCAATTTCTACAGGGCAACGTCGACGTCGTTAAATTATGAAACTGGACTCGCTGGAAACCTTGGCAAGTCTACTTTGCAGATGAATTATCACCGGCCGCACAAAAATTCATCCGACACCCGAAAACAGAAAAATCCAAAAACTGTCCGGAATGGAACTTTTGGGCCATCGTGTGCTGTGGGTTTGGCAATTTCTACAGGGCAACGTCGACGTCGATAAATTAGGAAACTGGACTCCCTGGAAAGCTTGGCAAGTCTACTTTGCAGATAAATTATCACCGGCCGCAGAAAAATTCATCCGACACCCGAAAACAAAAAAATCCAAAAACTGTCCGGAATGGAACTTTTGGGCCATCGTGTGGTGTGGGTTTGGCAATTTCTACAGGGCAACGTCGACGTCGATAAATTAGGAAACTGGACTCCCTGGAAAGCTTGGCCAGTCTACTTTGCAGATAAATTATCACCGGCCGCAGAAAAATTCATCCGACACCCGAAAACAAAAAAATCCAAAAACTGTCCGGAATGGAACTTTTGGGCCATCGTGTGGTGTGGGTTTGGAAATTTCTACAGGGCAACGTCGACGTCGATAAATTATGAAACTAGACTCCCTAGAAACCTTGGCAAGTCTACTTTGCAGATAAATTATCATCGGCCGCAGAAAAATTCATCCGACACCCGAAAACAGAAAAACCCCAAAACTGTCCGAAATGGAACTTTTAGGCCATCGTGTGGCGTGGGTTTGGAAATTTCTACAGGGCAACGTCGACGTCGATAAATTATGAAACTAGACTCCCTGGAAACCTTGGCAAGTCTACTTTGCAGATAAATTATCACCGGCCGCAGAAAAATTCATCTGACGCCCGAAAACAGAGAAATCCAAAAACTGTACGGAATGGAACTTCTGGGCCATCGTGTGGTGTGGGTTTGGCAATTTCTACAGGGCAACGTCGACGTCGTTAAATTATGAAACTGGACTCGCTGGAAACCTTGGCAAGTCTACTTTGCAGATGAATTATCACCGGCCGCACAAAAATTCATCCGACACCCGAAAACAGAAAAATCCAAAAACTGTCCGGAATGGAACTTTTGGGCCATCGTGTGCTGTGGGTTTGGCAATTTCTACAGGGCAACGTCGACGTCGATAAATTAGGAAACTGGACTCCCTGGAAAGCTTGGCAAGTCTACTTTGCAGATAAATTATCACCGGCCGCAGAAAAATTCATCCGACACCCGAAAACAAAAAAATCCAAAAACTGTCCGGAATGGAACTTTTGGGCCATCGTGTGGTGTGGGTTTGGCAATTTCTACAGGGCAACGTCGACGTCGATAAATTAGGAAACTGGACTCCCTGGAAAGCTTGGCCAGTCTACTTTGCAGATAAATTATCACCGGCCGCAGAAAAATTCATCCGACACCCGAAAACAAAAAAATCCAAAAACTGTCCGGAATGGAACTTTTGGGCCATCGTGTGGTGTGGGTTTGGAAATTTCTACAGGGCAACGTCGACGTCGATAAATTATGAAACTAGACTCCCTAGAAACCTTGGCAAGTCTACTTTGCAGATAAATTATCATCGGCCGCAGAAAAATTCATCCGACACCCGAAAACAGAAAAACCCCAAAACTGTCCGAAATGGAACTTTTAGGCCATCGTGTGGCGTGGGTTTGGAAATTTCTACAGGGCAACGTCGACGTCGATAAATTATGAAACTAGACTCCCTGGAAACCTTGGCAAGTCTACTTTGCAGATAAATTATCACCGGCCGCAGAAAAATTCAACCGACACCCGAAAACAGAAAAATCCAAAAACTGTCTGGAATGGAACTTCTGGGCCATCGTGTGGTTTGGGTTTGGCAATTTCTACAGGGCAACGTCGACGTCGATAAATTATGAAACTAGACTCCCTGGAAAGCTTGGCAAGTCTACTTTGCAGATAAATTATCACCGGCCGCACAAAAATTCATCCGACACCCGAAAACAGAAAAATCCAAAAACTGTCCGGAATGGAACTTTTGGGCCATCGTGTGCTGTGGGTTTGGCAATTTCTACAGGGCAACGTCGACGTCGATAAATTAGGAAACTGGACTCCCTGGAAAGCTTGGCAAGTCTACTTTGCAGATAAATTATCACCGGCCGCAGAAAAATTCATCTGACGCCCGAAAACAGAAAAACCCCAAAACTGTCCGAAATGGAACTTTTGGGCCATCGTGTGGTGTGGGTTTGGCAATTTCTACAGGGCAACGTCGACGTCGATAAATTACGAAACTAGACTCCCTGGAAACCTTGGCAAGTCTACTTTGCAGATAAATTATCACCGGCCGCAGAAAAATTCATTCGACACCCGAAAACAGAAAAACCCCAAAACTGTCCGAAATGGAACTTTTGGGCCATCGTGTGGTGTGGGTTTCGCAATTTCTACAGGGCAACGTCGACGTCGATAAATTATGAAACTAGACTCCCTGGAAAACTTGGCAAGTCTACTTTGCAGATAAATTGTCACCGGCCGCAGAAAAATTCATCCGACACCCGAAAACAGAAAATCCAAAAACTGTCCGGAATGGAACTTTTGGGCCATCGTGTGGTGTGGGTTTGGCAATTTCTACAGGGCAACGTCGACGTCGATAAATTAGGAAACTGGACTCCCTGGAAACCTTGGCCAGTCTACTTTGCAGCTAAATTATCACCGGCCGCAGAAAAATTCATCCGACACCCGAAAACAGAAAAATCCAAAAACTGTCCGGAATGGAACTTCTGGGCCATCGTGTGGTGTGGGTTTGGCAATTTGTACAGGGCAACGTCGACGTCGTTAAATTATGAAACTAGACTCCCTGGAAAGCTTGGCCAGTCTACTTTGCAGATAAATTATCACCGGCCGCAGAAAAATTCATCTGACACCCGAAAACAGAAAAATCCAAAAACTGTCCGGAATGGAACTTCTGGGCCATCGTGTGGTGTGGGTTTGGCAATTTCTACAGGGCAACGTCGACGTCGATAAATTAGGAAACTGGACTCCCTGGAAACCTTGGCAAGTCTACTTTGCAGATAAATTATCACCGGCCGCAGAAAAATTCAACCGACACCCGAAAATAGAAAAATCCAAAAACTGTCCGGAATGGAACTTTTGGGCCATCGTGTGGTGTGGGTTTGGCAATTTCTACAGGGCAACGTCGACGTCGATAAATTAGGAAACTGGACTCCCTGGAAATCTTGGCCAGTCTACTTTGCAGATAAATTATCACCGGCCGCAGAAAAATTCATCCGACACCCGAAAACAAAAAAATCCAAAAACTGTCCGGAATGGAACTTTTGGGCCATCGTGTTGTGTGGGTTTGGCAATTTCTACAGGGCAACGTCGACGTCGATAAATTAGGAAACTGGACTCCCTGGAAACCTTGGCCAGTCTACTTTGCAGCTAAATTATCACCGGCCGCAGAAAAATTCATCCGACACCCGAAAACAGAAAAATCCAAAAATTGTTCGGAATAGAACTACTGGGCCATCGTGTGGTGTGGGTTTGGCAATTTGTACAGGGCAACGTCGACGTCGTTAAATTATGAAACTAGACTCCCTGGAAAGCTTGGCCAGTCTACTTTGCAGATAAATTATCACCGGCCGCAGAAAAATTCATCTGACACCCGAAAACAGAAAAATCCAAAAACTGTCCGGAATGGAACTTCTGGGCCATCGTGTGGTGTGGGTTTGGCAATTTCTACAGGGCAACGTCGACGTCGATAAATTAGGAAACTGGACTCCCTGGAAACCTTGGCAAGTCTACTTTGCAGATAAATTATCACCGGCCGCAGAAAAATTCAACCGACACCCGAAAACAGAAAAATCCAAAAACTGTCCGGAATGGAACTTTTGGGCCATCGTGTGGTGTGGGTTTGGCAATTTCTACAGGGCAACGTCAACGTCGATAAATTAGGAAACTGGACTCCCTGGAAAGCTTGGCCAGTCTACTTTGCAGATAAATTATCACTGGCCGCAGAAAAATTCATCCGACACCCGAAAACAAAAAAGTCCAAAAACTGTCTGGAATGGAACTTTTGGGCCATCGTGTGGTGTGGGTTTGGCAATTTCTACAGGGCAACGTCGACGTCGATAAATTACGAAACTAGACTCCCTGGAAACCTTGGCAAGTCTACTTTGCAGATAAATTGTCACCGGCCGCAGAAAAATTCATCCGACACCCGAAAACAGAAAAATCCAAAAACTGTCCGAAATGGAACTTTTGGGCCATCGTGTGGTGTGGGTTTGGCAATTTCTACAGGGCAACATCGACGTCTATAAATTAGGAAACTGGACTCCCTGGAAAGCTTGGCCAGTCTACTTTGCAGATAAATTATCACCGGCCGCAGAAAAATTCATCCGACACCCGAAAACAGAAAAATCCAAAAACTGTCCGGAATGGAACTACTGGGCCATCGTGTGGTGTGGGTTTGGCAATTTCTACAGGGTAACGTCGACGTCGATAAATTAGGAAACTGGACTCGCTGGAAACCTTGGCAAGTCTACTTTGCAGATAAATTATCACCGGCCGCAGAAAAATTCATCTGACACCCGAAACACAAAAACCCAAAACCGTCCGAAATGGAACTTTTGGGCCATCGTGTGGTGTGGGTTTGAAAATTTCTACAGGGCAACGTCGATGTCGATAAATTACGAAACTAGACTCTCTGGAAACCTTGGCAAGTCTACTTTGCAGATAAATTATAATCGCCCGCAGAAAAATTCATCCGACACCCGAAAACAGAAAAATCCAAAAACTGTCCGGAATGGAACTTCTGGGCCATCGTGTGGTGTGGGTTTGGCAATTTCTACAGGGCAACGTCGACGTCGATAAATTAGGAAACTGGACTCCCTGGAAAGCTTGGCAAGTCTACTTTGCAGATAAATTATCACCGCCCGCAGAAAAATTCATCCGACACCCGAAAACAGAAAAATCCAAAAACTGTCCGGAATGGAACTTCTGGGCCATCGTGTGGTGTGGGTTTGGCAATTTGTACAGGGCAACGTCGACGTCGATAAATTAGGAAACTGGACTCCCTGGAAAGCTTGGCCAGTCTACTTTGCAGATAAATTATCACCGGCCGCAGAAAAATTCATCTGACGCCCGAAACACAAAAACCCAAAACCGTCCGAAATGGAACTTTTGGGCCATCGTGTGGTGTGGGTTTGAAAATTTCTACAGGGCAACGTCGACGTCGATAAATTATGAAACTAGACTCCCTGGAAACCTTGGCAAGTCTACTTTGCAGATAAATTATCACCGGCCGCAGAAAAATGCATCCGACACCCGAAAACAGAAAAATCCAAAAACTGTCCGGAATGGAACTTCTGGGCCATCGTGTGGTGTGGGTTTGGCAATTTGTACAGGGCAACGTCGACGTCGTTAAATTATGAAACTAGACTCCTTGGAAAGCTTGGCAAGTCTACTTTGCAGATAAATTATCACCGGCCGCAGAAAAATTCATCCGACACCCGAAAACAGAAAAATCCAAAAACTGTCCGAAATGGAACTTTTGGGCCATCGTGTGGTGTGGGTTTGGCAATTTCTACAGGGCAACGTCGACGTCTATAAATTAGGAAACTGGACTCCCTGGAAAGCTTGGCCAGTCTACTTTGCAGATAAATTATCACCGGCCGCAGAAAAATTCATCTGACACCTGAAAACAGAAAAATCCAAAAACTGTTCGGAATGGAACTTCTGGGCCATCGTGTGGTGTGGGTTTGGCAATTTCTACAGGGCAACGTCGACGTCGATAAATTAGGAAACTGGACTCCCTGGAAAGCTTGGCCAGTCTACTTTGCAGATAAATTATCACCGGCCGCAGAAAAATTCATCTGACGCCCGAAACACAAAAACCCAAAACCATCCGAAATGGAACTTTTGGGCCATCGTGTGGTGTGGGTTTGAAAATTTCTACAGGGCAACGTCGATGTCGATAAATTACGAAACTAGACTCTCTGGAAACCTTGGCAAGTCTACTTTGCAGATAAATTATAATCGCCCGCAGAAAAATTCATCCGACACCCGAAAACAGAAAAATCCAAAAACTGTCTGGAATGGAACTTCTGGGCCATCGTGTGGTGTGGGTTTGGATATTTCTACAGGGCAACGTCGACGTCGATAAATTAGGAAACTGGACTCCCTGGAAAGCTTGGCCAGTCTACTTTGCAGATAAATTATCACCGGCCGCAGAAAAATTCATCTGACACCAGAAAACAGAAAAATCCAAAAACTGTCCGGAATGGAACTTCTGGGCCATCGTGTGGTGTGGGTTTGGTAATTTCTACAGGGCAACGTCGACGTCGATAAATTAAGAAACTGGACTCCCTGGAAACCTTGGCAAGTCTACTTTGCAGATAAATTATCACCGGCCGCAGAAAAATTCAACCGACACCCGAAAATAGAAAACCCCAAAAACTGTCCGGAATGGAACTTCTAGGCCATCGTGTGGTGTGGGTTTGGCAATTTCTACAGGGCAACGTCGATGTCGATAAATTAGGAAACTGGACTCGCTGGAAACTGTCCTAAATGGAACTTCTGGGCCATCGTGTGGTGTGGGTTTGGCAATTTCTACAGGGCAACGTCGACGTCGATAAATTAGGAAACTGGACTCCCTGGAAAGCTTGGCAAGTCTACTTTGCAGGTAAATTATCACCGCCCGCAGAAAAATTCATCCGACACCCGAAAACAGAAAAATCCAAAAACTGTCCGGAATGGAACTTCTGGGCCATCGTGTGGTGTGGGTTTGGCAATTTGTACAGCGCAACGTCGACGTCGATAAATTAGGAAACTGGACTCCCTGGAAAGCTTGGCCAGTCTACTTTGCAGATAAATTATCACCGGCCGCAGAAAATTCATCTGACACCTGAAAACAGAAAAATCCAAAAACTGTCCGGAATGGAACTTCTGGGCCATCGTGTGGTGTGGGTTTGGCAATTTCTACAGGGCAACGTCGACGTCGATAAATTAGGAAACTGGACTCCCTAGAAAGCTTGGCCAGTCTACTTTGTAGATAAATTATCACCGGCCGCAGAAAAATTCATCTGACACCCGAAAACAGAAAAATCCAAAAACTGTCCGGAATGGAACTTCTGGGCCATCGTGTGGTGTGGGTTTGGCAATTTCTACAGGGCAACGTCGACGTCGATAAATTAGGAAACTGGACTCCCTGGAAACCTTGGCAAGTCTACTTTGCAGATAAATTATCACCGGCCTCAGAAAAATTCATCCGACACCCGAAAACAGAAAAATCCAAAAACTGTCCGAATTGGAACTTCTGGGCCATCGTGTGGTGTGCTTTTGGCAATTTCTACAGGGCAACGTCGACGTCGATAAATTAGGAAACTGGACTCCCTCGAAAGCTTGGCAAGTCTACTTTGCAGAGAAATTATCACCGCCAGCAGAAAAATTCATCCGACACCCGAAAACAGAAAAATCCAAAAACTGTCCGGAATGGAACTTTTGGGCCATCGTGTGGTGTGGGTTTGGAAATTTGTACAGGGCAACGTCGACGTCGATAAATTAGGAAACTGGACTCCCTGGAAAGCTTGGCCAGTCTACTTTGCAGATAAATTATCACCGCCCGCAGAAAAATTCATCCGACACCCGAAAACAAAAAAATCCAAAAACTGTCCGGAATGGAACTTCTGGGCCATCGTGTGGTGTGGGTTTGGCAATTTGTACAGGGCAACGTCGACATCGATAAATTAGGAAACTGGACTCCCTGGAAAGCTTGGCCAGTCTACTTTGCAGATAAATTATCACCGGCCGCAGAAAATTCATCTGACACCTGAAAATAGAAAAATCCAAAAACTGTCCGGAATGGAACTTCTGGGCCATCGTGTGGTGTGGGTTTGGCAATTTCTACAGGGCAACGTCGACGTCGATAAATTATGAAACTAGACTCCCTGGAAACCTTGGCAAGTCTACTTTGCAGATAAATTATCACTGGCCGCAGAAAAATTCATCCGACACCCGAAAACAGAAAAATCCAAAAACTGTCCGGAATGGAACTTCTGGGCCATCGTGTGGTGTGGGTTTGGCAATTTGTACAGGGCAACGTCGACGTCGTTAAATTATGAAACTAGACTCCCTGGAAAGCTTGGCAAGTCTACTTTGCAGATAAATTATCACCGGCCGCAGAAAAATTCAACCGACACCCGAAAACAGAAAAATCCAAAAACTGTCTGGAATGGAACTTCTGGGCCATCGTGTGGTTTGGGTTTGGCAATTTCTACAGGGCAACGTCGACGTCGATAAATTATGAAACTAGACTCCCTGGAAAGCTTGGCAAGTCTACTTTGCAGATAAATTATCACCGGCCGCAGAAAAATGCATCCGACACCCGAAAACAGAAAAATCCAAAAACTGTCCGGAATGGAACTTCTGGGCCATCGTGTGGTGTGGGTTTGGCAATTTGTACAGGGCAACGTCGACGTCGTTAAATTATGAAACTAGACTCCCTGGAAAGCTTGGCAAGTCTACTTTGCAGATAAATTATCACCGGCCGCAGAAAAATTCATCCGACACCCGAAAACAGAAAAATCCAAAAACTGTCCGAAATGGAACTTCTGGGCCATCGTGTGGTGTGGGCTTGGCAATTTCTACAGGGCAACGTCGACGTCGATAAATTAGGAAACTGGACTCCCTGGAAAGCTTGGCCAGTCTACTTTGCAGATAAATTATCACCGGCCGCAGAAAAATTCATCCGACACCCGAAAACAGAAAAATCCAAAAACTGTCCGGAATGGAACTACTGGGCCATCGTGTGGTGTGGGTTTGGCAATTTCTACAGGGCAACGTCAACGTCGATAAATTAGGAAACTGGACTCGCTGGAAACCTTGGCAAGTCTACTTTGCAGATAAATTATCACCGGCCGCAGAAAAATTCATCTGACGCCCGAAAAACAAAAACCCAAAACCGTCCGAAATGGAATTTTTGGGCCATCGTGTGGTGTGGGCTTGGCAATTTCTACAGGGCAACGTCGACGTCGATAAATTAGGAAACTGGACTCCCTGGAAAGCTTGGCCAGTCTACTTTGCAGATAAATTATCACCGGCCGCAGAAAAATTCATCCGACACCCGAAAACAGAAAAATCCAAAAACTGTCCGGAATGGAACTACTGGGCCATCGTGTGGTGTGGGTTTGGCAATTTCTACAGGGCAACGTCAACGTCGATAAATTAGGAAACTGGACTCGCTGGAAACCTTGGCAAGTCTACTTTGCAGATAAATTATCACCGGCCGCAGAAAAATTCATCTGACGCCCGAAAAACAAAAACCCAAAACCGTCCGAAATGGAATTTTTGGGCCATCGTGTGGTGTGGGTTTGGCAATTTGTACAGGGCAACGTCGACGTCGATAAATTAGGAAACTGGACTCCCTGGAAAGCTTGGCCAGTCTGCTTTGCAGATAAATTATCACCGGCCGCAGAAAAATTCATCTGACACCCGAAAACAGAAAAATCCAAAAACTGTCCGGAATGGAACTTCTGGGCCATCGTGTGGTGTGGGTTTGGCAATTTCTACAGGGCAACGTCGACGTCAATAAATTAGGAAACTGGACTCGCTGGAAACCTTGGCAAGTCTACTTTGCAGATAAATTATCACCGCCAGCAGAAAAATTCATCCGACACCCGAAAACAGAAAAATCCAAAAACTGTCCGGAATGGAACTTTTAGGCCATCGTGTGGTGTGGGTTTGGAAATTTCTACAGGGCAACGTCGACGTCGATAAATTATGAAACTAGACTCCCTGGAAACATTGGCAAGTCTACTTTGCAGATAAATTATCACCGGCCGCAGAAAAATTCATCCGACACCCGAAAACAGAAAAATCCAAAAACTGTCCGGAATGGAACTTCTGGGCCATCGTGTGGTGTGGGTTTGGCAATTTGTACAGGGCAACGTCGACGTCGATAATTTAGGAAACTGGACTCCCTGGAAAGCTTGGCCAGTCTACTTTGTAGATAAATTATCACCGGCCGCAGAAAAATTCATCTGACACCCGAAAACAGAAAAATCCAAAAACTGTCCGGAATGGAACTTCTGGGCCATCGTGTGGTGTGGGTTTGGCAATTTCTACAGGGCAATGTCGACGTCGATAAATTAGGAAACTGGACTCCCTGGAAACCTTGGCAAGTCTACTTTGCAGATAAATTATCACCGGCCGCAGAAAAATTCAACCGACACCCGAAAACAGAAAAATCCAAAAACTGTCCGAATTGGAACTTCTGGGCCATCGTGTGGTGTGCTTTTGGCAATTTCTACAGGGCAACGTCGACGTCGATAAATTAGGAAACTGGACTCCCTCGAAAGCTTGGCAAGTCTACTTTGCAGAGAAATTATCACCGCCAGCAGAAAAATTCATCCGACACCCGAAAACAGAAAAATCCAAAAACTGTCCGGAATGGAACTTCTGGGCCATCGTGTGGTGTGGGTTTGGCAATTTCTACAGGGCAACGTCGACGTCGATAAATTATGAAACTAGACTCCCTGGAAAGCTTGGCAAGTCTACTTTGCAGATAAATTATCACCGGCCGCAGAAAATTCATCTGACACCTGAAAACAGAAAAATCCAAAAACTGTCCGGAATGGAACTTCTGGGCCATCGTGTGGTGTGGGTTTGGCAATTTCTACAGGGCAACGTCGACGTCGATAAATTAGGAAACTGGACTCCCTGCAAAGCTTGGCCAGTCTACTTTGTAGATAAATTATCACCGGCCGCAGAAAAATTCATCTGACACCCGAAAACAGAAAAATCCAAAAACTGTCCGGAATGGAACTTCTGGGCCATCGTGTGGTGTGGGTTTGGCAATTTCTACAGGGCAACGTCGACGTCGATAAATTAGGAAACTGGACTCCCTGGAAACCTTGGCAAGTCTACTTTGCAGATAAATTATCACCGGCCGCAGAAAAATTCAACCTACACCCGAAAACAGAAAAATCCAAAAACTGTCCGAATTGGAACTTCTGGGCCATCGTGTGGTGTGCTTTTGGCAATTTCTACAGGGCAACGTCGACGTCGATAAATTAGGAAACTGGACTCCCTCGAAAGCTTGGCAAGTCTACTTTGCAGAGAAATTATCACCGCCAGCAGAAAAATTCATCCGACACCCGAAAACAGAAAAATCCAAAAACTGTCCGGAATGGAACTTCTGGGCCATCGTGTGGTGTGGGTTTGGCAATTTCTACAGGGCAACGTCGACGTCGATAAATTAGGAAACTGGACTCCTTGGAAAGCTTGGCAAGTCTACTTTGCAGATAAATTATCACCGGCCGCAGAAAAATTCATCTGACGCCCGAAAACACAAAAACCCAAAACCGTCCGAAATGGAACTTTTGGGCCATCGTGTGGTGTGGGTTTGGAAATTTCTACAGGGCAACGTCGATGTCGATAAATTACGAAACTGCACTCGCTGGAAACCTTGGCAAGTCTACTTTGCAGATAAATTATCACTGGCCGCAGAAAAATTCATCCGACACCCGAAAACAGAAAAATCCAAAAACTGTCCGGAATGGAACTTCTGGGCCATCGTGTGGTGTGGGTTTGGCAATTTGTACAGGGCAACGTCGACGTCGTTAAATTATGAAACTAGACTTCCTGGAAACCTTGGCAAGTCTACTTTGCAGATAAATTATCACTGGCCGCAGAAAAATTCAACCGACACCCGAAAACAGAAAATTCCAAAAACTGTCCGGAATGGAACTTCTGGGCCATCGTGTGGTGTGGGTTTGGCAATTTGTACAGGGCAACGTCGACGTCGATAAATTATGAAACTAGACTCCCTGGAAAGCTTGGCAAGTCTACTTTGCAGATAAATTATCACCGGCCGCAGAAAAATTCATCTGACGCCCGAAAACAGAAAAACCCCAAAAACTATCCGGAATGGAACTTCTGGGCCATCGTGTGGTGTGGGTTTGGCAATTTCTACAGGGATACGTCGACGTCGATAAATTAGGAAACTGGACTCCCTGGAAAGCTTGGCAAGTCTACTTTGCAGATAAATTATCACCGGCCGCAGAAAAATTCATCTGACGCCCGAAAACAGAAAAACCCCAAAACTGTCCGAAATGGAACTTTTGGGCCATCGTGTGGTGTGGGTTTGGAAATTTCTACAGGGCAATGTCGTCGTCAATAAATTACGAAACTAGACTCCCTGGAAACCTTGGCAAGTCTACTTTGCAGATAAATTATCACTGGCCGCAGAAAAATTCATTCGACACCCGAAAACAGAAAAACCCCAAAACTGTACGAAATGGAACTTTTAGGCCATCGTGTGGTGTGGGTTTGGAAATTTCTACAGGGCAACGTCGACGTCGATAAATTATGAAACTAGACTCCCTAGAAACATTGGCAAGTCTACTTTGCAGATAAATTATCACCGGCCGCAGAAAAATTCATCCGACACCCGAAAACAGAAAAATCCAAAAACTGTCCGAAATGGAACTTCTGGGCCATCGTGTGGTGTGGGCTTGGCAATTTCTACAGGGCAACGTCGACGTCGATAAATTAGGAAACTGGACTCCCTGGAAAGCTTGGCCAGTCTACTTTGCAGATAAATTATCACCGGCCGCAGAAAAATTCATCCGACACCCGAAAATAGAAAAATCCAAAAACTGTCCGGAATGGAACTACTGGGCCATCGTGTGGTGTGGGTTTGGCAATTTGTACAGGGCAACGTCAACGTCGATAAATTAGGAAACTGGACTCGCTGGAAACCTTGGCAAGTCTACTTTGCAGATAAATTATCACCGCCAGCAGAAAAATTCATCCGACACCCGAAAACAGAAAAATCCAAAAACTGTCCGGAATGGAACTTCTGGGCCATCGTGTGGTGTGGGTTTGGCAATTTCTACAGGGCAACGTCGACGTCGATAAATTAGGAAACTGGACTCCCTGGAAAGCTTGGCAAGTCTACTTTGCAGATAAATTATCACCGCCCGCAGAAGAATTCATCCGACACCCGAAAACAGAAAAATCCAAAAACTGTCCGGAATGGAACTTCTGGGCCATCGTGTGGTGTGGGTTTGGCAATTTGTACAGGGCAACGTCGACGTCGTTAAATTATGAAACTAGACTCCCTGGAAAGCTTGGCCAGTCTACTTTGCAGATAAATTATCACCGGCCGCAGAAAAATTCATCTGACACCCGAAAACAGAAAAATCCAAAAACTGTCCGGAATGGAACTTCTGGGCCATCGTGTGGTGTGGGTTTGGCAATTTCTACAGGGCAACGTCGACGTCGATAAATTAGGAAACTGGACTCCCTGGAAACCTTGGCAAGTCTACTTTGCAGATAAATTATCACCGGCCGCAGAAAAATTCAACCGACACCCGAAAACAGAAAAATCCAAAAACTGTCCGGAATGGAACTTTTGGGCCATCGTGTGGTGTGGGTTTGGCAATTTCTACAGGGCAACGTCAACGTCGATAAATTAGGAAACTGGACTCCCTGGAAAGCTTGGCCAGTCTACTTTGCAGATAAATTATCACTGGCCGCAGAAAAATTCATCCGACACCCGAAAACAAAAAAGTCCAAAAACTGTCTGGAATGGAACTTTTGGGCCATCGTGTGGTGTGGGTTTGGCAATTTCTACAGGGCAACGTCGACGTCGATAAATTACGAAACTAGACTCCCTGGAAACCTTGGCAAGTCTACTTTGCAGATAAATTGTCACCGGCCGCAGAAAAATTCATCCGACACCCGAAAACAGAAAAATCCAAAAACTGTCCGAAATGGAACTTTTGGGCCATCGTGTGGTGTGGGTTTGGCAATTTCTACAGGGCAACATCGACGTCTATAAATTAGGAAACTGGACTCCCTGGAAAGCTTGGCCAGTCTACTTTGCAGATAAATTATCACCGGCCGCAGAAAAATTCATCCGACACCCGAAAACAGAAAAATCCAAAAACTGTCCGGAATGGAACTACTGGGCCATCGTGTGGTGTGGGTTTGGCAATTTCTACAGGGTAACGTCGACGTCGATAAATTAGGAAACTGGACTCGCTGGAAACCTTGGCAAGTCTACTTTGCAGATAAATTATCACCGGCCGCAGAAAAATTCATCTGACACCCGAAACACAAAAACCCAAAACCGTCCGAAATGGAACTTTTGGGCCATCGTGTGGTGTGGGTTTGAAAATTTCTACAGGGCAACGTCGATGTCGATAAATTACGAAACTAGACTCTCTGGAAACCTTGGCAAGTCTACTTTGCAGATAAATTATAATCGCCCGCAGAAAAATTCATCCGACACCCGAAAACAGAAAAATCCAAAAACTGTCCGGAATGGAACTTCTGGGCCATCGTGTGGTGTGGGTTTGGCAATTTCTACAGGGCAACGTCGACGTCGATAAATTAGGAAACTGGACTCCCTGGAAAGCTTGGCAAGTCTACTTTGCAGATAAATTATCACCGCCCGCAGAAAAATTCATCCGACACCCGAAAACAGAAAAATCCAAAAACTGTCCGGAATGGAACTTCTGGGCCATCGTGTGGTGTGGGTTTGGCAATTTGTACAGGGCAACGTCGACGTCGATAAATTAGGAAACTGGACTCCCTGGAAAGCTTGGCCAGTCTACTTTGCAGATAAATTATCACCGGCCGCAGAAAAATTCATCTGACGCCCGAAACACAAAAACCCAAAACCGTCCGAAATGGAACTTTTGGGCCATCGTGTGGTGTGGGTTTGAAAATTTCTACAGGGCAACGTCGACGTCGATAAATTATGAAACTAGACTCCCTGGAAACCTTGGCAAGTCTACTTTGCAGATAAATTATCACCGGCCGCAGAAAAATGCATCCGACACCCGAAAACAGAAAAATCCAAAAACTGTCCGGAATGGAACTTCTGGGCCATCGTGTGGTGTGGGTTTGGCAATTTGTACAGGGCAACGTCGACGTCGTTAAATTATGAAACTAGACTCCTTGGAAAGCTTGGCAAGTCTACTTTGCAGATAAATTATCACCGGCCGCAGAAAAATTCATCCGACACCCGAAAACAGAAAAATCCAAAAACTGTCCGAAATGGAACTTTTGGGCCATCGTGTGGTGTGGGTTTGGCAATTTCTACAGGGCAACGTCGACGTCTATAAATTAGGAAACTGGACTCCCTGGAAAGCTTGGCCAGTCTACTTTGCAGATAAATTATCACCGGCCGCAGAAAAATTCATCTGACACCTGAAAACAGAAAAATCCAAAAACTGTTCGGAATGGAACTTCTGGGCCATCGTGTGGTGTGGGTTTGGCAATTTCTACAGGGCAACGTCGACGTCGATAAATTAGGAAA
Source organism: Leucaena leucocephala (assembly GCA_037074615.1). NCBI lineage: Eukaryota > Viridiplantae > Streptophyta > Magnoliopsida > Fabales > Fabaceae > Leucaena > Leucaena leucocephala. The sequence goes on from CM073525.1 coordinate 761,240, forward strand.
CTGGACTCCCTGGAAAGCTTGGCCAGTCTACTTTGCAGATAAATTATCACCGGCCGCAGAAAAATTCATCTGACGCCCGAAACACAAAAACCCAAAACCATCCGAAATGGAACTTTTGGGCCATCGTGTGGTGTGGGTTTGAAAATTTCTACAGGGCAACGTCGATGTCGATAAATTACGAAACTAGACTCTCTGGAAACCTTGGCAAGTCTACTTTGCAGATAAATTATAATCGCCCGCAGAAAAATTCATCCGACACCCGAAAACAGAAAAATCCAAAAACTGTCTGGAATGGAACTTCTGGGCCATCGTGTGGTGTGGGTTTGGATATTTCTACAGGGCAACGTCGACGTCGATAAATTAGGAAACTGGACTCCCTGGAAAGCTTGGCCAGTCTACTTTGCAGATAAATTATCACCGGCCGCAGAAAAATTCATCTGACACCAGAAAACAGAAAAATCCAAAAACTGTCCGGAATGGAACTTCTGGGCCATCGTGTGGTGTGGGTTTGGTAATTTCTACAGGGCAACGTCGACGTCGATAAATTAAGAAACTGGACTCCCTGGAAACCTTGGCAAGTCTACTTTGCAGATAAATTATCACCGGCCGCAGAAAAATTCAACCGACACCCGAAAATAGAAAACCCCAAAAACTGTCCGGAATGGAACTTCTAGGCCATCGTGTGGTGTGGGTTTGGCAATTTCTACAGGGCAACGTCGATGTCGATAAATTAGGAAACTGGACTCGCTGGAAACTGTCCGGAATGGAACTTCTGGGCCATCGTGTGGTGTGGGTTTGGCAATTTCTACAGGGCAACGTCGACGTCGATAAATTAGGAAACTGGACTCCCTGGAAAGCTTGGCAAGTCTACTTTGCAGGTAAATTATCACCGCCCGCAGAAAAATTCATCCGACACCCGAAAACAGAAAAATCCAAAAACTGTCCGGAATGGAACTTCTGGGCCATCGTGTGGTGTGGGTTTGGCAATTTGTACAGCGCAACGTCGACGTCGATAAATTAGGAAACTGGACTCCCTGGAAAGCTTGCCCAGTCTACTTTGCAGATAAATTATCACCGGCCGCAGAAAATTCATCTGACACCTGAAAACAGAAAAATCCAAAAACTGTCCGGAATGGAACTTCTGGGCCATCGTGTGGTGTGGGTTTGGCAATTTCTACAGGGCAACGTCGACGTCGATAAATTAGGAAACTGGACTCCCTAGAAAGCTTGGCCAGTCTACTTTGTAGATAAATTATCACCGGCCGCAGAAAAATTCATCTGACACCCGAAAACAGAAAAATCCAAAAACTGTCCGGAATGGAACTTCTGGGCCATCGTGTGGTGTGGGTTTGGCAATTTCTACAGGGCAACGTCGACGTCGATAAATTAGGAAACTGGACTCCCTGGAAACCTTGGCAAGTCTACTTTGCAGATAAATTATCACCGGCCTCAGAAAAATTCAACCGACACCCGAAAACAGAAAAATCCAAAAACTGTCCGAATTGGAACTTCTGGGCCATCGTGTGGTGTGCTTTTGGCAATTTCTACAGGGCAACGTCGACGTCGATAAATTAGGAAACTGGACTCCCTCGAAAGCTTGGCAAGTCTACTTTGCAGAGAAATTATCACCGCCAGCAGAAAAATTCATCCGACACCCGAAAACAGAAAAATCCAAAAACTGTCCGGAATGGAACTTTTGGGCCATCGTGTGGTGTGGGTTTGGAAATTTGTACAGGGCAACGTCGACGTCGATAAATTAGGAAACTGGACTCCCTGGAAAGCTTGGCCAGTCTACTTTGCAGATAAATTATCACCGCCCGCAGAAAAATTCATCCGACACCCGAAAACAAAAAAATCCAAAAACTGTCCGGAATGGAACTTCTGGGCCATCGTGTGGTGTGGGTTTGGCAATTTGTACAGGGCAACGTCGACATCGATAAATTAGGAAACTGGACTCCCTGGAAAGCTTGGCCAGTCTACTTTGCAGATAAATTATCACCGGCCGCAGAAAATTCATCTGACACCTGAAAATAGAAAAATCCAAAAACTGTCCGGAATGGAACTTCTGGGCCATCGTGTGGTGTGGGTTTGGCAATTTCTACAGGGCAACGTCGACGTCGATAAATTATGAAACTAGACTCCCTGGAAACCTTGGCAAGTCTACTTTGCAGATAAATTATCACTGGCCGCAGAAAAATTCATCCGACACCCGAAAACAGAAAAATCCAAAAACTGTCCGGAATGGAACTTCTGGGCCATCGTGTGGTGTGGGTTTGGCAATTTGTACAGGGCAACGTCGACGTCGTTAAATTATGAAACTAGACTCCCTGGAAAGCTTGGCAAGTCTACTTTGCAGATAAATTATCACCGGCCGCAGAAAAATTCAACCGACACCCGAAAACAGAAAAATCCAAAAACTGTCTGGAATGGAACTTCTGGGCCATCGTGTGGTTTGGGTTTGGCAATTTCTACAGGGCAACGTCGACGTCGATAAATTATGAAACTAGACTCCCTGGAAAGCTTGGCAAGTCTACTTTGCAGATAAATTATCACCGGCCGCAGAAAAATGCATCCGACACCCGAAAACAGAAAAATCCAAAAACTGTCCGGAATGGAACTTCTGGGCCATCGTGTGGTGTGGGTTTGGCAATTTGTACAGGGCAACGTCGACGTCGTTAAATTATGAAACTAGACTCCCTGGAAAGCTTGGCAAGTCTACTTTGCAGATAAATTATCACCGGCCGCAGAAAAATTCATCCGACACCCGAAAACAGAAAAATCCAAAAACTGTCCGAAATGGAACTTCTGGGCCATCGTGTGGTGTGGGCTTGGCAATTTCTACAGGGCAACGTCGACGTCGATAAATTAGGAAACTGGACTCCCTGGAAAGCTTGGCCAGTCTACTTTGCAGATAAATTATCACCGGCCGCAGAAAAATTCATCCGACACCCGAAAACAGAAAAATCCAAAAACTGTCCGGAATGGAACTACTGGGCCATCGTGTGGTGTGGGTTTGGCAATTTCTACAGGGCAACGTCAACGTCGATAAATTAGGAAACTGGACTCGCTGGAAACCTTGGCAAGTCTACTTTGCAGATAAATTATCACCGGCCGCAGAAAAATTCATCTGACGCCCGAAAAACAAAAACCCAAAACCGTCCGAAATGGAATTTTTGGGCCATCGTGTGGTGTGGGCTTGGCAATTTCTACAGGGCAACGTCGACGTCGATAAATTAGGAAACTGGACTCCCTGGAAAGCTTGGCCAGTCTACTTTGCAGATAAATTATCACCGGCCGCAGAAAAATTCATCCGACACCCGAAAACAGAAAAATCCAAAAACTGTCCGGAATGGAACTACTGGGCCATCGTGTGGTGTGGGTTTGGCAATTTCTACAGGGCAACGTCAACGTCGATAAATTAGGAAACTGGACTCGCTGGAAACCTTGGCAAGTCTACTTTGCAGATAAATTATCACCGGCCGCAGAAAAATTCATCTGACGCCCGAAAAACAAAAACCCAAAACCGTCCGAAATGGAATTTTTGGGCCATCGTGTGGTGTGGGTTTGGCAATTTGTACAGGGCAACGTCGACGTCGATAAATTAGGAAACTGGACTCCCTGGAAAGCTTGGCCAGTCTGCTTTGCAGATAAATTATCACCGGCCGCAGAAAAATTCATCTGACACCCGAAAACAGAAAAATCCAAAAACTGTCCGGAATGGAACTTCTGGGCCATCGTGTGGTGTGGGTTTGGCAATTTCTACAGGGCAACGTCGACGTCAATAAATTAGGAAACTGGACTCGCTGGAAACCTTGGCAAGTCTACTTTGCAGATAAATTATCACCGCCAGCAGAAAAATTCATCCGACACCCGAAAACAGAAAAATCCAAAAACTGTCCGGAATGGAACTTTTAGGCCATCGTGTGGTGTGGGTTTGGAAATTTCTACAGGGCAACGTCGACGTCGATAAATTATGAAACTAGACTCCCTGGAAACATTGGCAAGTCTACTTTGCAGATAAATTATCACCGGCCGCAGAAAAATTCATCCGACACCCGAAAACAGAAAAATCCAAAAACTGTCCGGAATGGAACTTCTGGGCCATCGTGTGGTGTGGGTTTGGCAATTTGTACAGGGCAACGTCGACGTCGATAATTTAGGAAACTGGACTCCCTGGAAAGCTTGGCCAGTCTACTTTGTAGATAAATTATCACCGGCCGCAGAAAAATTCATCTGACACCCGAAAACAGAAAAATCCAAAAACTGTCCGGAATGGAACTTCTGGGCCATCGTGTGGTGTGGGTTTGGCAATTTCTACAGGGCAATGTCGACGTCGATAAATTAGGAAACTGGACTCCCTGGAAACCTTGGCAAGTCTACTTTGCAGATAAATTATCACCGGCCGCAGAAAAATTCAACCGACACCCGAAAACAGAAAAATCCAAAAACTGTCCGAATTGGAACTTCTGGGCCATCGTGTGGTGTGCTTTTGGCAATTTCTACAGGGCAACGTCGACGTCGATAAATTAGGAAACTGGACTCCCTCGAAAGCTTGGCAAGTCTACTTTGCAGAGAAATTATCACCGCCAGCAGAAAAATTCATCCGACACCCGAAAACAGAAAAATCCAAAAACTGTCCGGAATGGAACTTCTGGGCCATCGTGTGGTGTGGGTTTGGCAATTTCTACAGGGCAACGTCGACGTCGATAAATTATGAAACTAGACTCCCTGGAAAGCTTGGCAAGTCTACTTTGCAGATAAATTATCACCGGCCGCAGAAAATTCATCTGACACCTGAAAACAGAAAAATCCAAAAACTGTCCGGAATGGAACTTCTGGGCCATCGTGTGGTGTGGGTTTGGCAATTTCTACAGGGCAACGTCGACGTCGATAAATTAGGAAACTGGACTCCCTGGAAAGCTTGGCCAGTCTACTTTGTAGATAAATTATCACCGGCCGCAGAAAAATTCATCTGACACCCGAAAACAGAAAAATCCAAAAACTGTCCGGAATGGAACTTCTGGGCCATCGTGTGGTGTGGGTTTGGCAATTTCTACAGGGCAACGTCGACGTCGATAAATTAGGAAACTGGACTCCCTGGAAACCTTGGCAAGTCTACTTTGCAGATAAATTATCACCGGCCGCAGAAAAATTCAACCGACACCCGAAAACAGAAAAATCCAAAAACTGTCCGAATTGGAACTTCTGGGCCATCGTGTGGTGTGCTTTTGGCAATTTCTACAGGGCAACGTCGACGTCGATAAATTAGGAAACTGGACTCCCTCGAAAGCTTGGCAAGTCTACTTTGCAGAGAAATTATCACCGCCAGCAGAAAAATTCATCCGACACCCGAAAACAGAAAAATCCAAAAACTGTCCGGAATGGAACTTCTGGGCCATCGTGTGGTGTGGGTTTGGCAATTTCTACAGGGCAACGTCGACGTCGATAAATTAGGAAACTGGACTCCTTGGAAAGCTTGGCAAGTCTACTTTGCAGATAAATTATCACCGGCCGCAGAAAAATTCATCTGACGCCCGAAAACACAAAAACCCAAAACCGTCCGAAATGGAACTTTTGGGCCATCGTGTGGTGTGGGTTTGGAAATTTCTACAGGGCAACGTCGATGTCGATAAATTACGAAACTGCACTCGCTGGAAACCTTGGCAAGTCTACTTTGCAGATAAATTATCACTGGCCGCAGAAAAATTCATCCGACACCCGAAAACAGAAAAATCCAAAAACTGTCCGGAATGGAACTTCTGGGCCATCGTGTGGTGTGGGTTTGGCAATTTGTACAGGGCAACGTCGACGTCGTTAAATTATGAAACTAGACTTCCTGGAAACCTTGGCAAGTCTACTTTGCAGATAAATTATCACTGGCCGCAGAAAAATTCAACCGACACCCGAAAACAGAAAATTCCAAAAACTGTCCGGAATGGAACTTCTGGGCCATCGTGTGGTGTGGGTTTGGCAATTTGTACAGGGCAACGTCGACGTCGATAAATTATGAAACTAGACTCCCTGGAAAGCTTGGCAAGTCTACTTTGCAGATAAATTATCACCGGCCGCAGAAAAATTCATCTGACGCCCGAAAACAGAAAAACCCCAAAAACTATCCGGAATGGAACTTCTGGGCCATCGTGTGGTGTGGGTTTGGCAATTTCTACAGGGATACGTCGACGTCGATAAATTAGGAAACTGGACTCCCTGGAAAGCTTGGCAAGTCTACTTTGCAGATAAATTATCACCGGCCGCAGAAAAATTCATCTGACGCCCGAAAACAGAAAAACCCCAAAACTGTCCGAAATGGAACTTTTGGGCCATCGTGTGGTGTGGGTTTGGAAATTTCTACAGGGCAATGTCGTCGTCAATAAATTACGAAACTAGACTCCCTGGAAACCTTGGCAAGTCTACTTTGCAGATAAATTATCACTGGCCGCAGAAAAATTCATTCGACACCCGAAAACAGAAAAACCCCAAAACTGTCCGAAATGGAACTTTTAGGCCATCGTGTGGTGTGGGTTTGGAAATTTCTACAGGGCAACGTCGACGTCGATAAATTATGAAACTAGACTCCCTAGAAACATTGGCAAGTCTACTTTGCAGATAAATTATCACCGGCCGCAGAAAAATTCATCCGACACCCGAAAACAGAAAAATCCAAAAACTGTCCGAAATGGAACTTCTGGGCCATCGTGTGGTGTGGGCTTGGCAATTTCTACAGGGCAACGTCGACGTCGATAAATTAGGAAACTGGACTCCCTGGAAAGCTTGGCCAGTCTACTTTGCAGATAAATTATCACCGGCCGCAGAAAAATTCATCCGACACCCGAAAACAGAAAAATCCAAAAACTGGCCGGAATGGAACTACTGGGCCATCGTGTGGTGTGGGTTTGGCAATTTCTACAGGGCAACGTCAACGTCGATAAATTAGGAAACTGGACTCGCTGGAAACCTTGGCAAGTCTACTTTGCAGATAAATTATCACCGCCAGCAGAAAAATTCATCCGACACCCGAAAACAGAAAAATCCAAAAACTGTCCGGAATGGAACTTCTGGGCCATCGTGTGGTGTGGGTTTGGCAATTTCTACAGGGCAACGTCGACGTCGATAAATTAGGAAACTGGACTCCCTGGAAAGCTTGGCAAGTCTACTTTGCAGATAAATTATCACCGCCCGCAGAAGAATTCATCCGACACCCGAAAACAGAAAAATCCAAAAACTGTCCGGAATGGAACTTCTGGGCCATCGTGTGGTGTGGGTTTGGCAATTTGTACAGGGCAACGTCGACGTCGATAAATTAGGAAACTGGACTCCCTCGAAAGCTTGGCAAGTCTACTTTGCAGATAAATTATCATCGCCAGCAGAAAAATTCATCCGACACCCGAAAACAGAAAAATCCAAAAACTGTCCGGAATGGAACTTCTGGGCCATCGTGTGGTGTGGGTTTGGCAATTTCTACAGGGCAACGTCGACGTCGATAAATTATGAAACTAGACTCCCTGGAAAGCTTGGCAAGTCTACTTTGCAGATAAATTATCACCGGCCGCAGAAAAATTCATCTGACGCCCGAAAACAGAAAAACCCCAAAACTGTCCGAAATGGAACTTTTGGGCCATCGTGTGGTGTGGGTTTGGAAATTTCTACAGGGCAACGTCGACGTCGATAAATTACGAAACTAGACTCCCTGGAAACCTTGGCAAGTCTACTTTGCAGATAAATTATCACCGGCCGCAGAAAAATTCATTCGACACCCGAAAACAGAAAAACCCTAAAACTGTCCGAAATGGAACTTTTAGGCCATCGTGTGGTGTGGGTTTGGAAATTTCTACAGGGCAACGTCGACGTCGATAAATTATGAAACTCGACTCCCTGGAAACCTTGGCAAGTCTACTTTGCAGATAAATTATCACTGGCCGCAGAAAAATTCATCCGACACCCGAAAACAGAAAAATCCAAAAACTGTCCGGAATGGAACTTCTGGGCCATCGTGTGGTGTGGGTTTGGCAATTTGTACAGGGCAACGTCGACGTCGATAAATTATGAAACTAGACTCCCTGGAAAGCTTGGCAAGTCTACTTTGCAGATAAATTATCACCGGCCGCAGAAAAATTCATCTGACGCCCGAAAACACAAAAACCCAAAACCGTCTGAAATGGAACTTTTGGGCCATCGTGTGGTGTGGGTTTGGCAATTTCTACAGGGCAACGTCGACGTCGATAAATTAGGAAACTGGACTCCTTGGAAAGCTTGGCAAGTCTACTTTGCAGATAAATTATCACTGGCCGCAGAAAAATTCATCTGACGCCCGAAAACACAAAAACCCAAAACCGTCCGAAATGGAACTTTTGGGCCATCGTGTGGTGTGGGTTTGGAAATTTCTACAGGGCAACGTCGATGTCGATAAATTACGAAACTGCACTCGCTGGAAACCTTGGCAAGTCTACTTTGCAGATAAATTATCACCGGCCGCAGAAAAATTCATTCGACTCCCGAAAACAGAAAAACCCTGAAACTGTCCGAAATGGAACTTTTAGGCCATCGTGTGGTGTGGGTTTGGAAATTTCTACAGGGCAACGTCGACGTCGATAAATTATGAAACTAGACTCCCTGGAAACCTTGGCAAGTCTACTTTGCAGATAAATTATCACTGGCCGCAGAAAAATTCATCCGACACCCGAAAACAGAAAAATCCAAAAACTGTCTGGAATGGAACTTCTGGGCCATCGTGTGGTGTGGGTTTGGCAATTTGTACAGGGCAACGTCGACGTCGTTAAATTAGGAAACTAGACTCCCTGGAAACCTTGGCAAGTCTACTTTGCAGATAAATTATCACTGGCCGCAGAAAAATTCAACCGACACCCGAAAACAGAAAATTCCAAAAACTGTCAGGAATGGAACTTCTGGGCCATCGTGTGGTGTGGGTTTGGCAATTTGTACAGGGCAACGTCGACGTCGATAAATTATGAAACTAGACTCCCTGGAAAGCTTGGCAAGTCTACTTTGCAGATAAATTATCACCGGCCGCAGAAAAATTCATCTGACGCCCGAAAACAGAAAAACCCCAAAAACTATCCGGAATGGAACTTCTGGGCCATCGTGTGGTGTGGGTTTGGCAATTTCTACAGGGATACGTCGACGTCGATAAATTAGGAAACTGGACTCCCTGGAAAGCTTGGCAAGTCTACTTTGCAGATAAATTATCACCGGCCGCAGAAAAATTCATCTGACGCCCGAAAACAGAAAAACCCCAAAACTGTCCGAAATGGAACTTTTGGGCCATCGTGTGGTGTGGGTTTGGAAATTTCTACAGGGCAATGTCGACGTCAATAAATTACGAAACTAGACTCCCTGGAAACCTTGGCAAGTCTACTTTGCAGATAAATTATCACTGGCCGCAGAAAAATTCATTCGACACCCGAAAACAGAAAAACCCCAAAACTGTCCGAAATGGAACTTTTAGGCCATCGTGTGGTGTGGGTTTGGAAATTTCTACAGGGCAACGTCGACGTCGATAAATTATGAAACTAGACTCCCTGGAAACATTGGCAAGTCTACTTTGCAGATAAATTATCACCGGCCGTAGAAAAATTCATCCGACACCCGAAAACAGAAAAATCCAAAAACTGTCCGAAATGGAACTTTTGGGCCATCGTGTGGTGTGGGCTTGGCAATTTCTACAGGGTAACGTCGACGTCGATAAATTAGGAAACTAGACTCCCTGGAAAGCTTGGCAAGTCTACTTTGCAGATAAATTATCACCGGCCGCAGAAAAATTCATCTGACGCCCGAAAACAGAAAAACCCCAAAACTGTACGAAATGGAACTTTTGGGCCATCGTGTGGTGTGGGTTTGGAAATTTCTACAGGGCAACGTCGACGTCGATAAATTACGAAACTAGACTCCCTGGAAACCTTGGCAAGTCTACTTTGCAGATAAATTATCACCGGCCGCAGAAAAATTCATTCGACACCCGAAAACAGAAAAACCCTAAAACTGTCCGAAATGGAACTTTTAGGCCATCGTGTGGTGTGGGTTTGGAAATTTCTACAGGGCAACGTCGACGTCGATAAATTATGAAACTCGACTCCCTGGAAACCTTGGCAAGTCTACTTTGCAGATAAATTATCACTGGCCGCAGAAAAATTCATCCGACACCCGAAAACAGAAAATTCCAAAAACTGTCCGGAATGGAACTTCTGGGCCATCGTGTGGTGTGGGTTTGGCAATTTGTACAGGGCAACGTCGACGTCGATAAATTATGAAACTAGACTCCCTGGAAAGCTTGGCAAGTCTACTTTGCAGATAAATTATCACCGGCCGCAGAAAAATTCATCTGACGCCCGAAAACACAAAAACCCAAAACCGTCTGAAATGGAACTTTTGGGCCATCGTGTGGTGTGGGTTTGGCAATTTCTACAGGGCAACGTCGACGTCGATAAATTAGGAAACTGGACTCCTTGGAAAGCTTGGCAAGTCTACTTTGCAGATAAATTATCACTGGCCGCAGAAAAATTCATCTGACGCCTGAAAACACAAAAACCCAAAACCGTCCGAAATGGAACTTTTGGGCCATCGTGTGGTGTGGGTTTGGAAATTTCTACAGGGCAACGTCGATGTCGATAAATTACGAAACTGCACTCGCTGGAAACCTTGGCAAGTCTACTTTGCAGATAAATTATCACCGGCCGCAGAAAAATTCATTCGACTCCCGAAAACAGAAAAACCCTAAAACTGTCCGAAATGGAACTTTTAGGCCATCGTGTGGTGTGGGTTTGGAAATTTCTACAGGGCAACGTCGACGTCGATAAATTATGAAACTAGACTCCCTGGAAACCTTGGCAAGTCTACTTTGCAGATAAATTATCACTGGCCGCAGAAAAATTCATCCGACACCCGAAAACAGAAAAATCCAAAAACTGTCCGGAATGGAACTTCTGGGCCATCGTGTGGTGTGGGTTTGGCAATTTGTACAGGGCAACGTCGACGTCGTTAAATTAGGAAACTAGACTCCCTGGAAACCTTGGCAAGTCTACTTTGCAGATAAATTATCACTGGCCGCAGAAAAATTCAACCGACACCCGAAAACAGAAAATTCCAAAAACTGTCCGGAATGGAACTTCTGGGCCATCGTGTGGTGTGGGTTTGGCAATTTGTACAGGGCAACGTCGACGTCGATAAATTATGAAACTAGACTCCCTGGAAAGCTTGGCAAGTCTACTTTGCAGATAAATTATCACCGGCCGCAGAAAAATTCATCTGACGCCCGAAAACAGAAAAACCCCAAAAACTATCCGGAATGGAACTTCTGGGCCATCGTGTGGTGTGGGTTTGGCAATTTCTACAGGGATACGTCGACGTCGATAAATTAGGAAACTGGACTCCCTGGAAAGCTTGGCAAGTCTACTTTGCAGATAAATTATCACCGGCCGCAGAAAAATTCATCTGACGCCCGAAAACAGAAAAACCCCAAAACTGTCCGAAATGGAACTTTTGGGCCATCGTGTGGTGTGGGTTTGGAAATTTCTACAGGGCAATGTCGACGTCAATAAATTACGAAACTAGACTCCCTGGAAACCTTGGCAAGTCTACTTTGCAGATAAATTATCACTGGCCGCAGAAAAATTCATTCGACACCCGAAAACAGAAAAACCCCAAAACTGTCCGAAATGGAACTTTTAGGCCATCGTGTGGTGTGGGTTTGGAAATTTCTACAGGGCAACGTCGACGTCGATAAATTATGAAACTAGACTCCCAGGAAACATTGGCAAGTCTACTTTGCAGATAAATTATCACCGGCCGCAGAAAAATTCATCCGACACCCGAAAACAGAAAAATCCAAAAACTGTCCGAAATGGAACTTCTGGGCCATCGTGTGGTGTGGGCTTGGCAATTTCTACAGGGCAACGTCGACGTCGATAAATTAGGAAACTGGACTCCCTGGAAAGCTTGGCCAGTCTACTTTGCAGATAAATTATCACCGGCCGCAGAAAAATTCATCCGACACCCGAAAACAGAAAAATCCAAAAACTGTCCGGAATGGAACTACTGGGCCATCGTGTGGTGTGGGTTTGGCAATTTCTACAGGGCAACGTCAACGTCGATAAATTAGGAAACTGGACTCGCTGGAAACCTTGGCAAGTCTACTTTGCAGATAAATTATCACCGCCAGCAGAAAAATTCATCCGACACCCGAAAACAGAAAAATCCAAAAACTGTCCGGAATGGAACTTCTGGGCCATCGTGTGGTGTGGGTTTGGCCATTTCTACAGGGCAACGTCGACGTCGATAAATTAGGAAACTGGACTCCCTGGAAAGCTTGGCAAGTCTACTTTGCAGATAAATTATCACCGCCCGCAGAAGAATGCATCCGACACCCGAAAACAGAAAAATCCAAAAACTGTCCGGAATGGAACTTCTGGGCCATCGTGTGGTGTGGGTTTGGCAATTTGTACAGGGCAACGTCGACGTCGATAAATTAGGAAACTGGACTCCCTCGAAAGCTTGGCAAGTCTACTTTGCAGATAAATTATCACCGGCCGCAGAAAAATTCATCCGACACCCGAAAACAGAAAAATCCAAAAACTGTCCGGAATGGAACTACTGGGCCATCGTGTGGTGTGGGTTTGGCAATTTCTACAGGGCAACGTCAACGTCGATAAATTAGGAAACTGGACTCGCTGGAAACCTTGGCAAGTCTACTTTGCAGACAAATTATCACCGCCAGCAGAAAAATTCATCCGACACCCGAAAACAGAAAAATCCAAAAACTGTCCGGAATGGAACTTCTGGGCCATCGTGTGGTGTGGGTTTGGCAATTTGTACAGGGCAACGTCGACGTCGTTAAATTATGAAACTAGACTCCCTGGAAACCTTGGCAAGTCTACTTTGCAGATAAATTATCACTGGCCGCAGAAAAATTCAACCGACACCCGAAAACAGAAAATTCCAAAAACTGTCCGGAATGGAACTTCTGGGCCATCGTGTGGTGTGGGTTTGGCAATTTGTACAGGGCAACGTCGACGTCGATAAATTATGAAACTAGACTCCCTGGAAAGCTTGGCAAGTCTACTTTACAGATAAATTATCACCGGCCGCAGAAAAATTCATCTGACGCCCGAAAACAGAAAAACCCCAAAAACTATCCGGAATGGAACTTCTGGGCCATCGTGTGGTGTGGGTTTGGCAATTTCTACAGGGATACGTCGACGTCGATAAATTAGGAAACTGGACTCCCTGGAAAGCTTGGCAAGTCTACTTTGCAGATAAATTATCACCGGCCGCAGAAAAATTCATCTGACGCCCGAAAACAGAAAAACCCCAAAACTGTCCGAAATGGAACTTTTGGGCCATCGTGTGGTGTGGGTTTGGAAATTTCTACAGGGCAATGTCGACATCAATAAATTACGAAACTAGACTCCCTGGAAACCTTGGCAAGTCTACTTTGCAGATAAATTATCACTGGCCGCAGAAAAATTCATTCGACACCCGAAAACAGAAAAACCCCAAAACTGTCCGAAATGGAACTTTTAGGCCATCGTGTGGTGTGGGTTTGGAAATTTCTACAGGGCAACGTCGACGTCGATAAATTATGAAACTAGACTCCCTGGAAACATTGGCAAGTCTACTTTGCAGATAAATTATCACCGGCCGCAGAAAAATTCATCCGACACCCGAAAACAGAAAAATCCAAAAACTGTCCGAAATGGAACTTTTAGGCCATCGTGTGGTGTGGGCTTGGCAATTTCTACAGGGCAACGTCGACGTCGATAAATTAGGAAACTGGACTCCCTGGAAAGCTTGGCCAGTCTACTTTGCAGATAAATTATCACCGGCCGCAGAAGAATTCATCCGACACCCGAAAACAGAAAAATCCAAAAACTGTCCGGAATGGAACTACTGGGCCATCGTGTGGTGTGGGTTTGGCAATTTCTACAGGGCAACGTCAACGTCGATAAATTAGGAAACTGGACTCGCTGGAAACCTTGGCAAGTCTACTTTGCAGATAAATTATCACCGCCAGCAGAAAAATTCATCCGACACCCGAAAACAGAAAAATCCAAAAACTGTCCGGAATGGAACTTCTGGGCCATCGTGTGGTGTGGGTTTGGCCATTTCTACAGGGCAACGTCGACGTCGATAAATTAGGAAACTGGACTCCCTGGAAAGCTTGGCAAGTCTACTTTGCAGATAAATTATCACCGCCCGCAGAAGAATTCATCCGACACCCGAAAACAGAAAAATCCAAAAACTGTCCGGAATGGAACTTCTGGGCCATCGTGTGGTGTGGGTTTGGCAATTTGTACAGGGCAACGTCGACGTCGATAAATTAGGAAACTGGACTCCCTCGAAAGCTTGGCAAGTCTACTTTGCAGATAAATTATCACCGGCCGCAGAAAAATTCATCCGACACCCGAAAACAGAAAAATCCAAAAACTGTCCGGAATGGAACTTCTGGGCCATCGTGTGGTGTGGGTTTGGCAATTTCTACAGGGCAACGTCGACGTCGATAAATTAGGAAACTGGACTCCCTGGAAAGCTTGGCAAGTCTACTTTGCAGATAAATTATCACCGCCCGCAGAAGAATTCATCCGACACCCGAAAACAGAAAAATCCAAAAACTGTCCGGAATGGAACTTCTGGGCCATCGTGTGGTGTGGGTTTGGCAATTTGTACAGGGCAACGTCGACGTCGATAAATTAGGAAACTGGACTCCCTCGAAACCTTGGCAAGTCTACTTTGCAGATAAATTATCACTGGCCGCAGAAAAATTCATCCGACACCCGAAAACAGAAAAATCCAAAAACTGTCCGGAATGGAACTACTGGGCCATCGTGTGGTGTGGGTTTGGCAATTTCTACAGGGCAACGTCAACGTCGATAAATTAGGAAACTGGACTCGCTGGAAAGCTTGGCAAGTCTACTTTGCAGATAAATTATCACCGGCCGCAGAAAAATTCATCTGACGCCCGAAAACAGAAAAACCCCAAAAACTATCCGGAATGGAACTTCTGGGCCATCGTGTGGTGTGGGTTTGGCAATTTCTACAGGGATACGTCGACGTCGATAAATTAGGAAACTGGACTCCCTGGAAAGCTTGGCAAGTCTACTTTGCAGATAAATTATCACCGGCCGCAGAAAAATTCATCTGACGCCCGAAAACAGAAAAACCCCAAAACTGTCCGAAATGGAACTTTTGGGCCATCGTGTGGTGTGGGTTTGGAAATTTCTACAGGGCAATGTCGACGTCAATAAATTACGAAACTAGACTCCCTGGAAACCTTGGCAAGTCTACTTTGCAGATAAATTATCACTGGCCGCAGAAAAATTCATTCGACACCCGAAAACAGAAAAACCCCAAAACTGTCCGAAATGGAACTTTTAGGCCATCGTGTGGTGTGGGTTTGGAAATTTCTACAGGGCAACGTCGACGTCGATAAATTATGAAACTAGACTCCCTGGAAACATTGGCAAGTCTACTTTGCAGATAAATTATCACCGCCCGCAGAAGAATTCATCCGACACCCGAAAACAGAAAAATCCAAAAACTGTCCGGAATGGAACTTCTGGGCCATCGTGTGGTGTGGGTTTGGCAATTTGTACAGGGCAACGTCGACGTCGATAAATTAGGAAACTGGACTCCCTCGAAAGCTTGGCAAGTCTACTTTGCAGATAAATTATCACCGCCAGCAGAAAAATTCATCCGACACCCGAAAACAGAAAAATCCAAAAACTGTCCGGAATGGAACTTCTGGGCCATCGTGTGGTGTGGGTTTGGCAATTTCTACAGGGCAACTTCGACGTCGATAAATTAGGAAACTGGACTCCCTGGAAAGCTTGGCAAGTCTACTTTGCAGATAAATTATCACCGCCCGCAGAAGAATTCATCCGACACCCGAAAACAGAAAAATCCAAAAACTGTCCGGAATGGAACTTCTGGGCCATCGTGTGGTGTGGGTTTGGCAATTTGTACAGGGCAACGTCGACGTCGATAAATTAGGAAACTGGACTCCCTCGAAAGCTTGGCAAGTCTACTTTGCAGATAAATTATCACCGGCCGCAGAAAAATTCATCCGACACCCGAAAACAGAAAAATCCAAAAACTGTCCGGAATGGAACTACTGGGCCATCGTGTGGTGTGGGTTTGGCAATTTCTACAGGGCAACGTCAACGTCGATAAATTAGGAAACTGGACTCGCTGGAAACCTTGGCAAGTCTACTTTGCAGATAAATTATCACCGCCAGCAGAAAAATTCATTCGACACCCGAAAACAGAAAAATCCAAAAACTGTCCGGAATGGAACTTCTGGGCCATCGTGTGGTGTGGGTTTGGCAATTTGTACAGGGCAACGTCGACGTCGTTAAATTATGAAACTAGACTCCCTGGAAACCTTGGCAAGTCTACTTTGCAGATAAATTATCACTGGCCGCAGAAAAATTCAACCGACACCCGAAAACAGAAAATTCCAAAAACTGTCCGGAATGGAACTTCTGGGCCATCGTGTGGTGTGGGTTTGGCAATTTGTACAGGGCAACGTCGACGTCGATAAATTATGAAACTAGACTCCCTGGAAAGCTTGGCAAGTCTACTTTGCAGATAAATTATCACCGCCCGCAGAAAAATTCATCTGACGCCCGAAAACAGAAAAACCCCAAAAACTATCCGGAATGGAACTTCTGGGCCATCGTGTGGTGTGGGTTTGGCAATTTCTACAGGGATACGTCGACGTCGATAAATTAGGAAACTGGACTCCCTGGAAAGCTTGGCAAGTCTACTTTGCAGATAAATTATCACCGGCCGCAGAAAAATTCATCTGACGCCCGAAAACAGAAAAACCCAAAACTGTCCGAAATGGAACTTTTGGGCCATCGTGTGGTGTGGGTTTGGAAATTTCTACAGGGCAACGTCGACGTCGATAAATTAGGAAACTGGACTCCCTGGAAAGCTTGGCCAGTCTACTTTGCAGATAAATTATCACCGGCCGCAGAAAAATTCATCCGACACCCGAAAACAGAAAAATCCAAAAACTGTCCGGAATGGAACTACTGGGCCATCGTGTGGTGTGGGTTTGGCAATTTCTACAGGGCAACGTCAACGTCGATAAATTAGGAAACTGGACTCGCTGGAAACCTTGGCAAGTCTACTTTGCAGATAAATTATCACCGCCAGCAGAAAAATTCATCCGACACCCGAAAACAGAAAAATCCAAAAACTGTCCGGAATGGAACTTCTGGGCCATCGTGTGGTGTGGGTTTGGCAATTTCTACAGGGCAACGTCGACGTCGATAAATTATGAAAGTAGACTCCCTGGAAACCTTGGCAAGTCTACTTTGCAGATAAATTATCACCGGCCGCAGAAAAATTCATCCGACACCCGAAAACAGAAAAATCCAAAAACTGTCCGAAATGGAACTTCTGGGCCATCGTGTGGTGTGGGCTTGGCAATTTCTACAGGGCAACGTCGACGTCGATAAATTAGGAAACTGGACTCCCTGGAAAGCTTGGCCAGTCTACTTTGCAGATAAATTATCACCGGCCGCAGAAAAATTCATCCGACACCCGAAAACAGAAAAATCGAAAAACTGTCCGGAATGGAACTACTGGGCCATCGTGTGGTGTGGGTTTGGCAATTTCTACAGGGCAACGTCAACGTCGATAAATTAGGAAACTGGACTCGCTGGAAACCTTGGCAAGTCTACTTTGCAGATAAATTATCACCGCCAGCAGAAAAATTCATCCGACACCCGAAAACAGAAAAATCCAAAAACTGTCCGGAATGGAACTTCTGGGCCATCGTGTGGTGTGGGTTTGGCAATTTGTACAGGGCAACGTCGACGTCGATAAATTAGGAAACTGGACTCCCTCGAAAGCTTGGCAAGTCTACTTTGCAGATAAATTATCACCGGCCGCAGAAAAATTCATCCGACACCCGAAAACAGAAAAATCCAAAAACTGTCCGGAATGGAACTACTGGGCCATCGTGTGGTGTGGGTTTGGCAATTTCTACAGGGCAACGTCAACGTCGATAAATTAGGAAACTGGACTCACTGGAAACCTTGGCAAGTCTACTTTGCAGATAAATTATCACCGCCAGCAGAAAAATTCATCCGACACCCGAAAACAGAAAAATCCAAAAACTGTCCGGAATGGAACTTCTGGGCCATCGTGTGGTGTGGGTTTGGCAATTTGTACAGGGCAACGTCGACGTCGTTAAATTATGAAACTGGACTCCCTCGAAAGCTTGGCAAGTCTACTTTGCAGATAAATTATCACCGGCCGCAGAAAAATTCATCCGACACCCGAAAACAGAAAAATCCAAAAACTGTCCGGAATGGAACTTCTGGGCCATCGTGTGGTGTGGGTTTGGCAATTTCTACAGGGCAACGTCGACGTCGATAAATTAGGAAACTGGACTCCCTGGAAAGCTTGGCAAGTCTACTTTGCAGATAAATTATCACCGCCCGCAGAAGAATTCATCCGACACCCGAAAACAGAAAAATCCAAAAACTGTCCGGAATGGAACTTCTGGGCCATCGTGTGGTGTGGGTTTGGCAATTTGTACAGGGCAACGTCGACGTCGATAAATTAGGAAACTGGACTCCCTCGAAACCTTGGCAAGTCTACTTTGCAGATAAATTATCACTGGCCGCAGAAAAATTCATCCGACACCCGAAAACAGAAAAATCCAAAAACTGTCCGGAATGGAACTACTGGGCCATCGTGTGGTGTGGGTTTGGCAATTTCTACAGGGCAACGTCAACGTCGATAAATTAGGAAACTGGACTCGCTGGAAAGCTTGGCAAGTCTACTTTGCAGATAAATTATCACCGGCCGCAGAAAAATTCATCTGACGCCCGAAAACAGAAAAACCCCAAAAACTATCCGGAATGGAACTTCTGGGCCATCGTGTGGTGTGGGTTTGGCAATTTCTACAGGGATACGTCGACGTCGATAAATTAGGAAACTGGACTCCCTGGAAAGCTTGGCAAGTCTACTTTGCAGATAAATTATCACCGGCCGCAGAAAAATTCATCTGACGCCCGAAAACAGAAAAACCCCAAAACTGTCCGAAATGGAACTTTTGGGCCATCGTGTGGTGTGGGTTTGGAAATTTCTACAGGGCAATGTCGACGTCAATAAATTACGAAACTAGACTCCCTGGAAACCTTGGCAAGTCTACTTTGCAGATAAATTATCACTGGCCGCAGAAAAATTCATTCGACACCCGAAAACAGAAAAACCCCAAAACTGTCCGAAATGGAACTTTTAGGCCATCGTGTGGTGTGGGTTTGGAAATTTCTACAGGGCAACGTCGACGTCGATAAATTATGAAACTAGACTCCCTGGAAACATTGGCAAGTCTACTTTGCAGATAAATTATCACCGCCCGCAGAAGAATTCATCCGACACCCGAAAACAGAAAAATCCAAAAACTGTCCGGAATGGAACTTCTGGGCCATCGTGTGGTGTGGGTTTGGCAATTTGTACAGGGCAACGTCGACGTCGATAAATTAGGAAACTGGACTCCCTCGAAAGCTTGGCAAGTCTACTTTGCAGATAAATTATCACCGCCAGCAGAAAAATTCATCCGACACCCGAAAACAGAAAAATCCAAAAACTGTCCGGAATGGAACTTCTGGGCCATCGTGTGGTGTGGGTTTGGCAATTTCTACAGGGCAACTTCGACGTCGATAAATTAGGAAACTGGACTCCCTGGAAAGCTTGGCAAGTCTACTTTGCAGATAAATTATCACCGCCCGCAGAAGAATTCATCCGACACCCGAAAACAGAAAAATCCAAAAACTGTCCGGAATGGAACTTCTGGGCCATCGTGTGGTGTGGGTTTGGCAATTTGTACAGGGCAACGTCGACGTCGATAAATTAGGAAACTGGACTCCCTCGAAAGCTTGGCAAGTCTACTTTGCAGATAAATTATCACCGGCCGCAGAAAAATTCATCCGACACCCGAAAACAGAAAAATCCAAAAACTGTCCGGAATGGAACTACTGGGCCATCGTGTGGTGTGGGTTTGGCAATTTCTACAGGGCAACGTCAACGTCGATAAATTAGGAAACTGGACTCGCTGGAAACCTTGGCAAGTCTACTTTGCAGATAAATTATCACCGCCAGCAGAAAAATTCATTCGACACCCGAAAACAGAAAAATCCAAAAACTGTCCGGAATGGAACTTCTGGGCCATCGTGTGGTGTGGGTTTGGCAATTTGTACAGGGCAACGTCGACGTCGTTAAATTATGAAACTAGACTCCCTGGAAACCTTGGCAAGTCTACTTTGCAGATAAATTATCACTGGCCGCAGAAAAATTCAACCGACACCCGAAAACAGAAAATTCCAAAAACTGTCCGGAATGGAACTTCTGGGCCATCGTGTGGTGTGGGTTTGGCAATTTGTACAGGGCAACGTCGACGTCGATAAATTATGAAACTAGACTCCCTGGAAAGCTTGGCAAGTCTACTTTGCAGATAAATTATCACCGGCCGCAGAAAAATTCATCTGACGCCCGAAAACAGAAAAACCCCAAAAACTATCCGGAATGGAACTTCTGGGCCATCGTGTGGTGTGGGTTTGGCAATTTCTACAGGGATACGTCGACGTCGATAAATTAGGAAACTGGACTCCCTGGAAAGCTTGGCAAGTCTACTTTGCAGATAAATTATCACCGGCCGCAGAAAAATTCATCTGACGCCCGAAAACAGAAAAACCCAAAACTGTCCGAAATGGAACTTTTGGGCCATCGTGTGGTGTGGGTTTGGAAATTTCTACAGGGCAACGTCGACGTCGATAAATTAGGAAACTGGACTCCCTGGAAAGCTTGGCCAGTCTACTTTGCAGATAAATTATCACCGGCCGCAGAAAAATTCATCCGACACCCGAAAACAGAAAAATCCAAAAACTGTCCGGAATGGAACTACTGGGCCATCGTGTGGTGTGGGTTTGGCAATTTCTACAGGGCAACGTCAACGTCGATAAATTAGGAAACTGGACTCGCTGGAAACCTTGGCAAGTCTACTTTGCAGATAAATTATCACCGCCAGCAGAAAAATTCATCCGACACCCGAAAACAGAAAAATCCAAAAACTGTCCGGAATGGAACTTCTGGGCCATCGTGTGGTGTGGGTTTGGCAATTTCTACAGGGCAACGTCGACGTCGATAAATTATGAAAGTAGACTCCCTGGAAACCTTGGCAAGTCTACTTTGCAGATAAATTATCACCGGCCGCAGAAAAATTCATCCGACACCCGAAAACAGAAAAATCCAAAAACTGTCCGAAATGGAACTTCTGGGCCATCGTGTGGTGTGGGCTTGGCAATTTCTACAGGGCAACGTCGACGTCGATAAATTAGGAAACTGGACTCCCTGGAAAGCTTGGCCAGTCTACTTTGCAGATAAATTATCACCGGCCGCAGAAAAATTCATCCGACACCCGAAAACAGAAAAATCGAAAAACTGTCCGGAATGGAACTACTGGGCCATCGTGTGGTGTGGGTTTGGCAATTTCTACAGGGCAACGTCAACGTCGATAAATTAGGAAACTGGACTCGCTGGAAACCTTGGCAAGTCTACTTTGCAGATAAATTATCACCGCCAGCAGAAAAATTCATCCGACACCCGAAAACAGAAAAATCCAAAAACTGTCAGGAATGGAACTTCTGGGCCATCGTGTGGTGTGGGTTTGGCAATTTGTACAGGGCAACGTCGACGTCGATAAATTAGGAAACTGGACTCCCTCGAAAGCTTGGCAAGTCTACTTTGCAGATAAATTATCACCGGCCGCAGAAAAATTCATCCGACACCCGAAAACAGAAAAATCCAAAAACTGTCCGGAATGGAACTACTGGGCCATCGTGTGGTGTGGGTTTGGCAATTTCTACAGGGCAACGTCAACGTCGATAAATTAGGAAACTGGACTCGCTGGAAACCTTGGCAAGTCTACTTTGCAGATAAATTATCACCGCCAGCAGAAAAATTCATCCGACACCCGAAAACAGAAAAATCCAAAAACTGTCCGGAATGGAACTTCTGGGCCATCGTGTGGTGTGGGTTTGGCAATTTGTACAGGGCAACGTCGACGTCGTTAAATTATGAAACTAGACTCCCTGGAAACCTTGGCAAGTCTACTTTGCAGATAAATTATCACTGGCCGCAGAAAAATTCAACCGACACCCGAAAACAGAAAATTCCAAAAACTGTCCGGAATGGAACTTCTGGGCCATCGTGTGGTGTGGGTTTGGCAATTTGTACAGGGCAACGTCGACGTCGATAAATTATGAAACTAGACTCCCTGGAAAGCTTGGCAAGTCTACTTTGCAGATAAATTATCACCGGCCGCAGAAAAATTCATCTGACGCCCGAAAACAGAAAAACCCCAAAAACTATCCGGAATGGAACTTCTGGGCCATCGTGTGGTGTGGGTTTGGCAATTTCTACAGGGATAAGTCGACGTCGATAAATTAGGAAACTGGACTCCCTGGAAAGCTTGGCAAGTCTACTTTGCAGATAAATTATCACCGGCCGCAGAAAAATTCATCTGACGCCCGAAAACAGAAAAACCCCAAAACTGTCCGAAATGGAACTTTTGGGCCATCGTGTGGTGTGGGTTTGGAAATTTCTACAGGGCAATGTCGACGTCAATAAATTACGAAACTAGACTCCCTGGAAACCTTGGCAAGTCTACTTTGCAGATAAATTATCACTGGCCGCAGAAAAATTCATTCGACACCCGAAAACAGAAAAACCCCAAAACTGTCCGAAATGGAACTTTTAGGCCATCGTGTGGTGTGGGTTTGGAAATTTCTACAGGGCAACGTCGACGTCGATAAATTATGAAACTAGACTCCCTGGAAACATTGGCAAGTCTACTTTGCAGATAAATTATCACCGGCCGCAGAAAAATTCATCCGACACCCGAAAACAGAAAAATCCAAAAACTGTCCGAAATGGAACTTCTGGGCCATCGTGTGGTGTGGGCTTGGCAATTTCTACAGGGCAACGTCGACGTCGATAAATTAGGAAACTGGACTCCCTGGAAAGCTTGGCCAGTCTACTTTGCAGATAAATTATCACCGGCCGCAGAAAAATTCATCCGACACCCGAAAACAGAAAAATCCAAAAACTGTCCGGAATGGAACTACTGGGCCATCGTGTGGTGTGGGTTTGGCAATTTCTACAGGGCAACGTCAACGTCGATAAATTAGGAAACTGGACTCGCTGGAAACCTTGGCAAGTCTACTTTGCAGATAAATTATCACCGCCAGCAGAAAAATTCATCCGACAACCGAAAACAGAAAAATCCAAAAACTGTCCGGAATGGAACTTCTGGGCCATCGTGTGGTGTGGGTTTGGCCATTTCTACAGGGCAACGTCGACGTCGATAAATTAGGAAACTGGACTCCCTGGAAAGCTTGGCAAGTCTACTTTGCAGATAAATTATCACCGCCCGCAGAAGAATTCATCCGACACCCGAAAACAGAAAAATCCAAAAACTGTCCGGAATGGAACTTCTGGGCCATCGTGTGGTGTGGGTTTGGCAATTTGTACAGGGCAACGTCGACGTCGATAAATTAGGAAACTGGACTCCCTCGAAAGCTTGGCAAGTCTACTTTGCAGATAAATTATCACCGCCAGCAGAAAAATTCATCCGACGCCCGAAAACAGAAAAATCCAAAAACTGTCCGGAATGGAACTTCTGGGCCATCGTGTGGTGTGGGTTTGGCAATTTCTACAGGGCAACGTCGACGTCGATAAATTAGGAAACTGGACTCCCTGGAAAGCTTGGCAAGTCTACTTTGCAGATAAATTATCACCGCCCGCAGAAGAATTCATCCGACACCCGAAAACAGAAAAATCCAAAAACTGTCCGGAATGGAACTTCTGGGCCATCGTGTGGTGTGGGTTTGGCAATTTGTACAGGGCAACGTCGACGTCGATAAATTAGGAAACTGGACTCCCTGGAAAGCTTGGCAAGTCTACTTTGCAGATAAATTATCACCGGCCGCAGAAAAATTCATCCGACACCCGAAAACAGAAAAATCCAAAAACTGTCCGGAATGGAACTTCTGGGCCATCGTGTGGTGTGGGTTTGGCAATTTCTACAGGGATACGTCGACGTCGATAAATTAGGAAACTGGACTCCCTGGAAAGCTTGGCAAGTCTACTTTGCAGATAAATTATCACCGGCCGCAGAAAAATTCATCTGACGCCCGAAAACAGAAAAACCCCAAAACTGTCCGAAATGGAACTTTTGGGCCATCGTGTGGTGTGGGTTTGGAAATTTCTACAGGGCAATGTCGACGTCAATAAATTACGAAACTAGACTCCCTGGAAACCTTGGCAAGTCTACTTTGCAGATAAATTATCACTGGCCGCAGAAAAATTCATTCGACACCCGAAAACAGAAAAACCCCAAAACTGTCCGAAATGGAACTTTTAGGCCATCGTGTGGTGTGGGTTTGGAAATTTCTACAGGGCAACGTCGACGTCGATAAATTATGAAACTAGACTCCCTGGAAACATTGGCAAGTCTACTTTGCAGATAAATTATCACCGGCCGCAGAAAAATTCATCCGACACCCGAAAACAGAAAAATCCAAAAACTGTCCGAAATGGAACTTCTGGGCCATCGTGTGGTGTGGGCTTGGCAATTTCTACAGGGCAACGTCGACGTCGATAAATTAGGAAACTGGACTCCCTGGAAAGCTTGGCCAGTCTACTTTGCAGATAAATTATCACCGGCCGCAGAAAAATTCATCCGACACCCGAAAACAGAAAAATCCAAAAACTGTCCGGAATGGAACTACTGGGCCATCGTGTGGTGTGGGTTTGGCAATTTCTACAGGGCAACGTCAACGTCGATAAATTAGGAAACTGGACTCGCTGGAAACCTTGGCAAGTCTACTTTGCAGATAAATTATCACCGCCAGCAGAAAAATTCATCCGACACCCGAAAACAGAAAAATCCAAAAACTGTCCGGAATGGAACTTCTGGGCCATCGTGTGGTGTGGGTTTGGCCATTTCTACAGGGCAACGTCGACGTCGATAAATTAGGGAACTGGACTCCCTGGAAAGCTTGGCAAGTCTACTTTGCAGATAAATTATCACCGCCCGCAGAAGAATTCATCCGACACCCGAAAACAGAAAAATCCAAAAACTGTCCGGAATGGAACTTCTGGGCCATCGTGTGGTGTGGGTTTGGCAATTTGTACAGGGCAACGTCGACGTCGATAAATTAGGAAACTGGACTCCCTCGAAAGCTTGGCAAGTCTACTTTGCAGATAAATTATCACCGCCAGCAGAAAAATTCATCCGACACCCGAAAACAGAAAAATCCAAAAACTGTCCGGAATGGAACTTCTGGGCCATCGTGTGGTGTGGGTTTGGCAATTTCTACAGGGCAACGTCGACGTCGATAAATTAGGAAACTGGACTCCCTGGAAAGCTTGGCAAGTCTACTTTGCAGATAAATTATCACCGCCCGCAGAAGAATTCATCCGACACCCGAAAACAGAAAAATCCAAAAACTGTCCGGAATGGAACTTCTGGGCCATCGTGTGGTGTGGGTTTGGCAATTTGTACAGGGCAACGTCGACGTCGATAAATTAGGAAACTGGACTCCCTGGAAAGCTTGGCAAGTCTACTTTGCAGATAAATTATCACCGGCCGCAGAAAAATTCATCCGACACCCGAAAACAGAAAAATCCAAAAACTGTCCGGAATGGAACTACTGGGCCATCGTGTGGTGTGGGTTTGGCAATTTCTACAGGGCAACGTCAACGTCGATAAATTAGGAAACTGGACTCGCTGGAAACCTTGGCCAGTCTACTTTGCAGATAAATTATCACCGGCCGCAGAAAAATTCATCCGACACCCGAAAACAGAAAAATCCAAAAACTGTCCGGAATGGAACTACTGGGCCATCGTGTGGTGTGGGTTTGGCAATTTCTACAGGGCAACGTCAACGTCGATAAATTAGGAAACTGGACTCGCTGGAAACCTTGGCAAGTCTACTTTGCAGATAAATTATCACCGCCAGCAGAAAAATTCATCCGACACCCGAAAACAGAAAAATCCAAAAACTGTCCGGAATGGAACTTCTGGGCCATCGTGTGGTGTGGGTTTGGCAATTTGTACAGGGCAACGTCGACGTCGTTAAATTATGAAACTGGACTCCCTCGAAAGCTTGGCAAGTCTACTTTGCAGATAAATTATCACCGGCCGCAGAAAAATTCATCCGACACCCGAAAACAGAAAAATCCAAAAACTGTCCGAAATGGAACTTCTGGGCCATCGTGTGGTGTGGGCTTGGCAATTTCTACAGGGCAACGTCGACGTCGATAAATTAGGAAACTGGACTCCCTGGAAAGCTTGGCCAGTCTACTTTGCAGATAAATTATCACCGGCCGCAGAAAAATTCATCCGACACCCGAAAACAGAAAAATCCAAAAACTGTCCGGAATGGAACTACTGGGCCATCGTGTGGTGTGGGTTTGGCAATTTCTACAGGGCAACGTCAACGTCGATAAATTAGGAAACTGGACTCGCTGGAAACCTTGGCAAGTCTACTTTGCAGATAAATTATCACCGCCAGCAGAAAAATTCATCCGACACCCGAAAACAGAAAAACCCCAAAACTGTCCGAAATGGAACTTTTAGGCCATCGTGTGGTGTGGGTTTGGAAATTTCTACAGGGCAACGTCGACGTCGATAAATTATGAAACTAGACTCCCTGGAAACATTGGCAAGTCTACTTTGCAGATAAATTATCACCGGCCGCAGAAAAATTCATCCGACACCCGAAAACAGAAAAATCCAAAAACTGTCCGAAATGGAACTTCTGGGCCATCGTGTGGTGTGGGCTTGGCAATTTCTACAGGGCAACGTCGACGTCGATAAATTAGGAAACTGGACTCCCTGGAAAGCTTGGCCAGTCTACTTTGCAGATAAATTATCACCGGCCGCAGAAAAATTCATCCGACACCCGAAAACAGAAAAATCCAAAAACTGTCCGGAATGGAACTTCTGGGCCATCGTGTGGTGTGGGTTTGGCAATTTGTACAGGGCAACGTCGACGTCGATAAATTAGGAAACTGGACTCCCTCGAAAGCTTGGCAAGTCTACTTTGCAGATAAATTATCACCGCCAGCAGAAAAATTCATCCGACACCCGAAAACAGAAAAATCCAAAAACTGTCCGGAATGGAACTTCTGGGCCATCGTGTGGTGTGGGTTTGGCAATTTCTACAGGGCAACGTCGACGTCGATAAATTAGGAAACTGGACTCCCTGGAAAGCTTGGCAAGTCTACTTTGCAGATAAATTATCACCGCCCGCAGAAGAATTCATCCGACACCCGAAAACAGAAAAATCCAAAAACTGTCCGGAATGGAACTTCTGGGCCATCGTGTGGTGTGGGTTTGGCAATTTGTACAGGGCAACGTCGACGTCGATAAATTAGGAAACTGGACTCCCTGGAAAGCTTGGCAAGTCTACTTTGCAGATAAATTATCACCGGCCGCAGAAAAATTCATCCGACACCCGAAAACAGAAAAATCCAAAAACTGTCCGGAATGGAACTACTGGGCCATCGTGTGGTGTGGGTTTGGCAATTTCTACAGGGCAACGTCAACGTCGATAAATTAGGAAACTGGACTCGCTGGAAACCTTGGCCAGTCTACTTTGCAGATAAATTATCACCGGCCGCAGAAAAATTCATCCGACACCCGAAAACAGAAAAATCCAAAAACTGTCCGGAATGGAACTACTGGGCCATCTTGTGGTGTGGGTTTGGCAATTTCTACAGGGCAACGTCAACGTCGATAAATTAGGAAACTGGACTCGCTGGAAACCTTGGCAAGTCTACTTTGCAGATAAATTATCACCGCCAGCAGAAAAATTCATCCGACACCCGAAAACAGAAAAATCCAAAAACTGTCCGGAATGGAACTTCTGGGCCATCGTGTGGTGTGGGTTTGGCCATTTCTACAGGGCAACGTCGACGTCGATAAATTAGGAAACTGGACTCCCTGGAAAGCTTGGCAAGTCTACTTTGCAGATAAATTATCACCGCCCGCAGAAGAATTCATCCGACACCCGAAAACAGAAAAATCCAAAAACTGTCCGGAATGGAACTTCTGGGCCATCGTGTGGTGTGGGTTTGGCAATTTGTACAGGGCAACGTCGACGTCGATAAATTAGGAAACTGGACTCCCTGGAAAGCTTGGCAAGTCTACTTTGCAGATAAATTATCACCGGCCGCAGAAAAATTCATCCGACACCCGAAAACAGAAAAATCCAAAAACTGTCCGGAATGGAACTTCTGGGCCATCGTGTGGTGTGGGTTTGGCAATTTCTACAGGGATACGTCGACGTCGATAAATTAGGAAACTGGACTCCCTGGAAAGCTTGGCAAGTCTACTTTGCAGATAAATTATCACCGGCCGCAGAAAAATTCATCTGACGCCCGAAAACAGAAAAACCCCAAAACTGTCCGAAATGGAACTTTTGGGCCATCGTGTGGTGTGGGTTTGGAAATTTCTACAGGGCAATGTCGACGTCAATAAATTACGAAACTAGACTCCCTGGAAACCTTGGCAAGTCTACTTTGCAGATAAATTATCACTGGCCGCAGAAAAATTCATTCGACACCCGAAAACAGAAAAACCCCAAAACTGTCCGAAATGGAACTTTTAGGCCATCGTGTGGTGTGGGTTTGGAAATTTCTACAGGGCAACGTCGACGTCGATAAATTATGAAACTAGACTCCCTGGAAACATTGGCAAGTCTACTTTGCAGATAAATTATCACCGGCCGCAGAAAAATTCACCCGACACCCGAAAACAGAAAAATCCAAAAACTGTCCGAAATGGAACTTCTGGGCCATCGTGTGGTGTGGGCTTGGCAATTTCTACAGGGCAACGTCGACGTCGATAAATTAGGAAACTGGACTCCCTGGAAAGCTTGGCCAGTCTACTTTGCAGATAAATTATCACCGGCCGCAGAAAAATTCATCCGACACCCGAAAACAGAAAAATCCAAAAACTGTCCGGAATGGAACTACTGGGCCATCGTGTGGTGTGGGTTTGGCAATTTCTACAGGGCAACGTCAACGTCGATAAATTAGGAAACTGGACTCGCTGGAAACCTTGGCAAGTCTACTTTGCAGATAAATTATCACCGCCAGCAGAAAAATTCATCCGACACCCGAAAACAGAAAAATCCAAAAACTGTCCGGAATGGAACTTCTGGGCCATCGTGTGGTGTGGGTTTGGCCATTTCTACAGGGCAACGTCGACGTCGATAAATTAGGGAACTGGACTCCCTGGAAAGCTTGGCAAGTCTACTTTGCAGATAAATTATCACCGCCCGCAGAAGAATTCATCCGACACCCGAAAACAGAAAAATCCAAAAACTGTCCGGAATGGAACTTCTGGGCCATCGTGTGGTGTGGGTTTGGCAATTTGTACAGGGCAACGTCGACGTCGATAAATTAGGAAACTGGACTCCCTCGAAAGCTTGGCAAGTCTACTTTGCAGATAAATTATCACCGCCAGCAGAAAAATTCATCCGACACCCGAAAACAGAAAAATCCAAAAACTGTCCGGAATGGAACTTCTGGGCCATCGTGTGGTGTGGGTTTGGCAATTTCTACAGGGCAACGTCGACGTCGATAAATTAGGAAACTGGACTCCCTGGAAAGCTTGGCAAGTCTACTTTGCAGATAAATTATCACCGCCCGCAGAAGAATTCATCCGACACCCGAAAACAGAAAAATCCAAAAACTGTCCGGAATGGAACTTCTGGGCCATCGTGTGGTGTGGGTTTGGCAATTTGTACAGGGCAACGTCGACGTCGATAAATTAGGAAACTGGACTCCCTGGAAAGCTTGGCAAGTCTACTTTGCAGATAAATTATCACCGGCCGCAGAAAAATTCATCCGACACCCGAAAACAGAAAAATCCAAAAACTGTCCGGAATGGAACTACTGGGCCATCGTGTGGTGTGGGTTTGGCAATTTCTACAGGGCAACGTCAACGTCGATAAATTAGGAAACTGGACTCGCTGGAAACCTTGGCCAGTCTACTTTGCAGATAAATTATCACCGGCCGCAGAAAAATTCATCCGACACCCGAAAACAGAAAAATCCAAAAACTGTCCGGAATGGAACTACTGGGCCATCTTGTGGTGTGGGTTTGGCAATTTCTACAGGGCAACGTCAACGTCGATAAATTAGGAAACTGGACTCGCTGGAAACCTTGGCAAGTCTACTTTGCAGATAAATTATCACCGCCAGCAGAAAAATTCATCCGACACCCGAAAACAGAAAAATCCAAAAACTGTCCGGAATGGAACTTCTGGGCCATCGTGTGGTGTGGGTTTGGCCATTTCTACAGGGCAACGTCGACGTCGATAAATTAGGAAACTGGACTCCCTGGAAAGCTTGGCAAGTCTACTTTGCAGATAAATTATCACCGCCCGCAGAAGAATTCATCCGACACCCGAAAACAGAAAAATCCAAAAACTGTCCGGAATGGAACTACTGGGCCATCGTGTGGTGTGGGTTTGGCAATTTCTACAGGGCAACGTCAACGTCGATAAATTAGGAAACTGGACTCGCTGGAAACCTTGGCAAGTCTACTTTGCAGATAAATTATCACCGCCAGCAGAAAAATTCATCCGACACCCGAAAACAGAAAAATCCAAAAACTGTCCGGAATGGAACTTCTGGGCCATCGTGTGGTGTGGGTTTGGCCATTTCTACAGGGCAACGTCGACGTCGATAAATTAGGGAACTGGACTCCCTGGAAAGCTTGGCAAGTCTACTTTGCAGATAAATTATCACCGCCCGCAGAAGAATTCATCCGACACCCGAAAACAGAAAAATCCAAAAACTGTCCGGAATGGAACTTCTGGGCCATCGTGTGGTGTGGGTTTGGCAATTTGTACAGGGCAACGTCGACGTCGATAAATTAGGAAACTGGACTCCCTCGAAAGCTTGGCAAGTCTACTTTGCAGATAAATTATCACCGCTAGCAGAAAAATTCATCCGACACCCGAAAACAGAAAAATCCAAAAACTGTCCGGAATGGAACTTCTGGGCCATCGTGTGGTGTGGGTTTGGCAATTTCTACAGGGCAACGTCGACGTCGATAAATTAGGAAACTGGACTCCCTGGAAAGCTTGGCAAGTCTACTTTGCAGATAAATTATCACCGCCCGCAGAAGAATTCATCCGACACCCGAAAACAGAAAAATCCAAAAACTGTCCGGAATGGAACTTCTGGGCCATCGTGTGGTGTGGGTTTGGCAATTTGTACAGGGCAACGTCGACGTCGATAAATTAGGAAACTGGACTCCCTGGAAAGCTTGGCAAGTCTACTTTGCAGATAAATTATCACCGGCCGCAGAAAAATTCATCCGACACCCGAAAACAGAAAAATCCAAAAACTGTCCGGAATGGAACTTCTGGGCCATCGTGTGGTGTGGGTTTGGCAATTTCTACAGGGATACGTCGACGTCGATAAATTAGGAAACTGGACTCCCTGGAAAGCTTGGCAAGTCTACTTTGCAGATAAATTATCACCGGCCGCAGAAAAATTCATCTGACGCCCGAAAACAGAAAAACCCCAAAACTGTCCGAAATGGAACTTTTGGGCCATCGTGTGGTGTGGGTTTGGAAATTTCTACAGGGCAATGTCGACGTCAATAAATTACGAAACTAGACTCCCTGGAAACCTTGGCAAGTCTACTTTGCAGATAAATTATCACTGGCCGCAGAAAAATTCATTCGACACCCGAAAACAGAAAAACCCCAAAACTGTCCGAAATGGAACTTTTAGGCCATCGTGTGGTGTGGGTTTGGAAATTTCTACAGGGCAACGTCGACGTCGATAAATTATGAAACTAGACTCCCTGGAAACATTGGCAAGTCTACTTTGCAGATAAATTATCACCGGCCGCAGAAAAATTCATCCGACACCCGAAAACAGAAAAATCCAAAAACTGTCCGAAATGGAACTTCTGGGCCATCGTGTGGTGTGGGCTTGGCAATTTCTACAGGGCAACGTCGACGTCGATAAATTAGGAAACTGGACTCCCTGGAAAGCTTGGCCAGTCTACTTTGCAGATAAATTATCACCGGCCGCAGAAAAATTCATCCGACACCCGAAAACAGAAAAATCCAAAAACTGTCCGGAATGGAACTACTGGGCCATCGTGTGGTGTGGGTTTGGCAATTTCTACAGGGCAACGTCAACGTCGATAAATTAGGAAACTGGACTCGCTGGAAACCTTGGCAAGTCTACTTTGCAGATAAATTATTACCGCCAGCAGAAAAATTCATCCGACACCCGAAAACAGAAAAATCCAAAAACTGTCCGGAATGGAACTTCTGGGCCATCGTGTGGTGTGGGTTTGGCCATTTCTACAGGGCAACGTCGACGTCGATAAATTAGGGAACTGGACTCCCTGGAAAGCTTGGCAAGTCTACTTTGCAGATAAATTATCACCGCCCGCAGAAGAATTCATCCGACACCCGAAAACAGAAAAATCCAAAAACTGTCCGGAATGGAACTTCTGGGCCATCGTGTGGTGTGGGTTTGGCAATTTGTACAGGGCAACGTTGACGTCGATAAATTAGGAAACTGGACTCCCTCGAAAGCTTGGCAAGTCTACTTTGCAGATAAATTATCACCGCCAGCAGAAAAATTCATCCGACACCCGAAAACAGAAAAATCCAAAAACTGTCCGGAATGGAACTTCTGGGCCATCGTGTGGTGTGGGTTTGGCAATTTCTACAGGGCAACGTCGACGTCGATAAATTAGGAAACTGGACTCCCTGGAAAGCTTGGCAAGTCTACTTTGCAGATAAATTATCACCGCCCGCAGAAGAATTCATCCGACACCCGAAAACAGAAAAATCCAAAAACTGTCCGGAATGGAACTTCTGGGCCATCATGTGGTGTGGGTTTGGCAATTTGTACAGGGCAACGTCGACGTCGATAAATTAGGAAACTGGACTCCCTGGAAAGCTTGGCAAGTCTACTTTGCAGATAAATTATCACCGGCCGCAGAAAAATTCATCCGACACCCGAAAACAGAAAATTCCAAAAACTGTCCGGAATGGAACTTCTGGGCCATCGTGTGGTGTGGGTTTGGCAATTTGTACAGGGCAACGTCGACGTCGATAAATTAGGAAACTGGACTCCCTGGAAAGCTTGGCCAGTCTACTTTGCAGATAAATTATCACCGGCCGCAGAAAAATTCATCCGACACCCGAAAACAGAAAAATCCAAAAACTGTCCGGAATGGAACTACTGGGCCATCGTGTGGTGTGGGTTTGGCAATTTCTACAGGGCAACGTCAACGTCGATAAATTAGGAAACTGGACTCGCTGGAAACCTTGGCAAGTCTACTTTGCAGATAAATTATCACCGCCAGCAGAAAAATTCATCCGACACCCGAAAACAGAAAAATCCAAAAACTGTCCGGAATGGAACTTCTGGGCCATCGTGTGGTGTGGGTTTGGCAATTTCTACAGGGCAACTTCGACGTCGATAAATTATGAAACTAGACTCCCTGGAAACCTTGGCAAGTCTACTTTGCAGATAAATTATCACCGGCCGCAGAAAAATTCGTCCGACACCCGAAAACAGACAAATCCAAAAACTGTCCGGAATGGAACTTCTGGGCCATCGTGTGGTGTGGGTTTGGCAATTTGTACAGGGCAACGTCGACGTCGATAAATTAGGAAACTGGACTCCCTGGAAAGCTTGGCAAGTCTACTTTGCAGATAAATTATCACCGGCCGCAGAAAAATTCATCTGACGCCCGAAAACAGAAAAACCCCAAAAACTATCCGGAATGGAACTTCTGGGCCATCGTGTGGTGTGGGTTTGGCAATTTGTACAGGGCAACGTCGACGTCGATAAATTAGGAAACTGGACTCCCTGGAAACCTTGGCAAGTCTACTTTGCAGATAAATTATCACCGGCCGCAGAAAAATTCAACCGACACCCGAAAACAGAAAAATCCAAAAACTGTCCGGAATGGAACTTCTGGGCCATCGTGTGGTATGGGTTTGGCAATTTCTATAGGGCAACGTCGACGTCGATAAATTAGGAAACTGGACTCCCTCGAAAGCTTGGCAAGTCTACTTTGCAGATAAATTATCACCGCCAGCAGAAAAATTCATCCGACGCCCGAAAACAGAAAAATCCAAAAACTGTCCGGAATGGAACTTCTGGGCCATCGTGTGGTGTGGGTTTGGCAATTTGTACAGGGCAACGTCGACGTCGATAAATTAGGAAACTGGACTCCCTGGAAAGCTTGGCCAGTCTACTTTGCAGATAAATTATCACCGGCCGCAGAAAAATTCATCCGACACCCGAAAACAGAAAAATCCAAAAACTGTCCGGAATGGAACTACTGGGCCATCGTGTGGTGTGGGTTTGGCAATTTCTACAGGGCAACGTCAACGTCGATAAATTAGGAAACTGGACTCGCTGGAAACCTTGGCAAGTCTACTTTGCAGATAAATTATCACCGCCAGCAGAAAAATTCATCCGACACCCGAAAACAGAAAAATCCAAAAACTGTCCGGAATGGAACTTCTGGGCCATCGTGTGGTGTGGGTTTGGCAATTTGTACAGGGCAACGTCGACGTCGTTAAATTATGAAACTAGACTCCCTGGAAACCTTGGCAAGTCTACTTTGCAGATAAATTATCACTGGCCGCAGAAAAATTCAACCGACACCCGAAAACAGAAAATTCCAAAAACTGTCCGGAATGGAACTTCTGGGCCATCGTGTGGTGTGGGTTTGGCAATTTGTACAGGGCAACGTCGACGTCGATAAATTATGAAACTAGACTCCCTGGAAAGCTTGGCAAGTCTACTTTGCAGATAAATTATCACCGGCCGCAGAAAAATTCATCTGACGCCCGAAAACAGAAAAACCCCAAAAACTATCCGGAATGGAACTTCTGGGCCATCGTGTGGTGTGGGTTTGGCAATTTCTACAGGGATACGTCGACGTCGATAAATTAGGAAACTGGACTCCCTGGAAAGCTTGGCAAGTCTACTTTGCAGATAAATTATCACCGGCCGCAGAAAAATTCATCTGACGCCCGAAAACAGAAAAACCCCAAAACTGTCCGAAATGGAACTTTTGGGCCATCGTGTGGTGTGGGTTTGGAAATTTCTACAGGGCAACGTCGACGTCGATAAATTAGGAAACTGGACTCCCTGGAAAGCTTGGCCAGTCTACTTTGCAGATAAATTATCACCGGCCGCAGAAAAATTCATCCGACACCCGAAAACAGAAAAATCCAAAAACTGTCCGGAATGGAACTACTGGGCCATCGTGTGGTGTGGGTTTGGCAATTTCTACAGGGCAACGTCAACGTCGATAAATTAGGAAACTGGACTCGCTGGAAACCTTGGCAAGTCTACTTTGCAGATAAATTATCACCGCCAGCAGAAAAATTCATCCGACACCCGAAAACAGAAAAATCCAAAAACTGTCCGGAATGGAACTTCTGGGCCATCGTGTGGTGTGGGTTTGGCAATTTCTACAGGGCAACTTCGACGTCGATAAATTATGAAACTAGACTCCCTGGAAACCTTGGCAAGTCTACTTTGCAGATAAATTATCACCGGCCGCAGAAAAATTCGTCCGACACCCGAAAACAGACAAATCCAAAAACTGTCCGGAATGGAACTTCTGGGCCATCGTGTGGTGTGGGTTTGGCAATTTGTACAGGGCAACGTCGACGTCGATAAATTAGGAAACTGGACTCCCTGGAAAGCTTGGCAAGTCTACTTTGCAGATAAATTATCACCGGCCGCAGAAAAATTCATCTGACGCCCGAAAACAGAAAAACCCCAAAAACTATCCGGAATGGAACTTCTGGGCCATCGTGTGGTGTGGGTTTGGCAATTTGTACAGGGCAACGTCGACGTCGATAAATTAGGAAACTGGACTCCCTGGAAACCTTGGCAAGTCTACTTTGCAGATAAATTATCACCGGCCGCAGAAAAATTCAACCGACACCCGAAAACAGAAAAATCCAAAAACTGTCCGGAATGGAACTTCTGGGCCATCGTGTGGTATGGGTTTGGCAATTTCTATAGGGCAACGTCGACGTCGATAAATTAGGAAACTGGACTCCCTCGAAAGCTTGGCAAGTCTACTTTGCAGATAAATTATCACCGCCAGCAGAAAAATTCATCCGACGCCCGAAAACAGAAAAATCCAAAAACTGTCCGGAATGGAACTTCTGGGCCATCGTGTGGTGTGGGTTTGGCAATTTGTACAGGGCAACGTCGACGTCGATAAATTAGGAAACTGGACTCCCTGGAAAGCTTGGCCAGTCTACTTTGCAGATAAATTATCACCGGCCGCAGAAAAATTCATCCGACACCCGAAAACAGAAAAATCCAAAAACTGTCCGGAATGGAACTACTGGGCCATCGTGTGGTGTGGGTTTGGCAATTTCTACAGGGCAACGTCAACGTCGATAAATTAGGAAACTGGACTCGCTGGAAACCTTGGCAAGTCTACTTTGCAGATAAATTATCACCGCCAGCAGAAAAATTCATCCGACACGCGAAAACAGAAAAATCCAAAAACTGTCCGGAATGGAACTTCTGGGCCATCGTGTGGTGTGGGTTTGGCAATTTGTACAGGGCAACGTCGACGTCGTTAAATTATGAAACTAGACTCCCTGGAAACCTTGGCAAGTCTACTTTGCAGATAAATTATCACTGGCCGCAGAAAAATTCAACCGACACCCGAAAACAGAAAATTCCAAAAACTGTCCGGAATGGAACTTCTGGGCCATCGTGTGGTGTGGGTTTGGCAATTTGTACAGGGCAACGTCGACGTCGATAAATTATGAAACTAGACTCCCTGGAAAGCTTGGCAAGTCTACTTTGCAGATAAATTATCACCGGCCGCAGAAAAATTCATCTGACGCCCGAAAACAGAAAAACCCCAAAAACTATCCGGAATGGAACTTCTGGGCCATCGTGTGGTGTGGGTTTGGCAATTTCTACAGGGATACGTCGACGTCGATAAATTAGGAAACTGGACTCCCTGGAAAGCTTGGCAAGTCTACTTTGCAGATAAATTATCACCGGCCGCAGAAAAATTCATC
Source organism: Leucaena leucocephala (assembly GCA_037074615.1). Taxonomy (NCBI): domain Eukaryota; kingdom Viridiplantae; phylum Streptophyta; class Magnoliopsida; order Fabales; family Fabaceae; genus Leucaena; species Leucaena leucocephala. The sequence continues at coordinate 798,409 of CM073525.1, forward strand.
TGACGCCCGAAAACAGAAAAACCCCAAAACTGTCCGAAATGGAACTTTTGGGCCATCGTGTGGTGTGGGTTTGGAAATTTCTACAGGGCAACGTCGACGTCGATAAATTAGGAAACTGGACTCCCTGGAAAGCTTGGCCAGTCTACTTTGCAGATAAATTATCACCGGCCGCAGAAAAATTCATCCGACACCCGAAAACAGAAAAATCCAAAAACTGTCCGGAATGGAACTACTGGGCCATCGTGTGGTGTGGGTTTGGCAATTTCTACAGGGCAACGTCAACGTCGATAAATTAGGAAACTGGACTCGCTGGAAACCTTGGCAAGTCTACTTTGCAGATAAATTATCACCGCCAGCAGAAAAATTCATCCGACACCCGAAAACAGAAAAATCCAAAAACTGTCCGGAATGGAACTTCTGGGCCATCGTGTGGTGTGGGTTTGGCAATTTCTACAGGGCAACTTCGACGTCGATAAATTATGAAACTAGACTCCCTGGAAACCTTGGCAAGTCTACTTTGCAGATAAATTATCACCGGCCGCAGAAAAATTCGTCCGACACCCGAAAACAGACAAATCCAAAAACTGTCCGGAATGGAACTTCTGGGCCATCGTGTGGTGTGGGTTTGGCAATTTGTACAGGGCAACGTCGACGTCGATAAATTAGGAAACTGGACTCCCTGGAAAGCTTGGCAAGTCTACTTTGCAGATAAATTATCACCGGCCGCAGAAAAATTCATCTGACGCCCGAAAACAGAAAAACCCCAAAAACTATCCGGAATGGAACTTCTGGGCCATCGTGTGGTGTGGGTTTGGCAATTTGTACAGGGCAACGTCGACGTCGATAAATTAGGAAACTGGACTCCCTGGAAACCTTGGCAAGTCTACTTTGCAGATAAATTATCACCGGCCGCAGAAAAATTCAACCGACACCCGAAAACAGAAAAATCCAAAAACTGTCCGGAATGGAACTTCTGGGCCATCGTGTGGTATGGGTTTGGCAATTTCTATAGGGCAACGTCGACGTCGATAAATTAGGAAACTGGACTCCCTCGAAAGCTTGGCAAGTCTACTTTGCAGATAAATTATCACCGCCAGCAGAAAAATTCATCCGACGCCCGAAAACAGAAAAATCCAAAAACTGTCCGGAATGGAACTTCTGGGCCATCGTGTGGTGTGGGTTTGGCAATTTGTACAGGGCAACGTCGACGTCGATAAATTAGGAAACTGGACTCCCTGGAAAGCTTGGCCAGTCTACTTTGCAGATAAATTATCACCGGCCGCAGAAAAATTCATCCGACACCCGAAAACAGAAAAATCCAAAAACTGTCCGGAATGGAACTACTGGGCCATCGTGTGGTGTGGGTTTGGCAATTTCTACAGGGCAACGTCAACGTCGATAAATTAGGAAACTGGACTCGCTGGAAACCTTGGCAAGTCTACTTTGCAGATAAATTATCACCGCCAGCAGAAAAATTCATCCGACACCCGAAAACAGAAAAATCCAAAAACTGTCCGGAATGGAACTTCTGGGCCATCGTGTGGTGTGGGTTTGGCAATTTGTACAGGGCAACGTCGACGTCGTTAAATTATGAAACTAGACTCCCTGGAAACCTTGGCAAGTCTACTTTGCAGATAAATTATCACTGGCCGCAGAAAAATTCAACCGACACCCGAAAACAGAAAATTCCAAAAACTGTCCGGAATGGAACTTCTGGGCCATCGTGTGGTGTGGGTTTGGCAATTTGTACAGGGCAACGTCGACGTCGATAAATTATGAAACTAGACTCCCTGGAAAGCTTGGCAAGTCTACTTTGCAGATAAATTATCACCGGCCGCAGAAAAATTCATCTGACGCCCGAAAACAGAAAAACCCCAAAAACTATCCGGAATGGAACTTCTGGGCCATCGTGTGGTGTGGGTTTGGCAATTTCTACAGGGATACGTCGACGTCGATAAATTAGGAAACTGGACTCCCTGGAAAGCTTGGCAAGTCTACTTTGCAGATAAATTATCACCGGCCGCAGAAAAATTCATCTGACGCCCGAAAACAGAAAAACCCCAAAACTGTCCGAAATGGAACTTTTGGGCCATCGTGTGGTGTGGGTTTGGAAATTTCTACAGGGCAACGTCGACGTCGATAAATTAGGAAACTGGACTCCCTGGAAAGCTTGGCCAGTCTACTTTGCAGATAAATTATCACCGGCCGCAGAAAAATTCATCCGACACCCGAAAACAGAAAAATCCAAAAACTGTCCGGAATGGAACTACTGGGCCATCGTGTGGTGTGGGTTTGGCAATTTCTACAGGGCAACGTCAACGTCGATAAATTAGGAAACTGGACTCGCTGGAAACCTTGGCAAGTCTACTTTGCAGATAAATTATCACCGCCAGCAGAAAAATTCATCCGACACCCGAAAACAGAAAAATCCAAAAACTGTCCGGAATGGAACTTCTGGGCCATCGTGTGGTGTGGGTTTGGCAATTTCTACAGGGCAACTTCGACGTCGATAAATTATGAAACTAGACTCCCTGGAAACCTTGGCAAGTCTACTTTGCAGATAAATTATCACCGGCCGCAGAAAAATTCGTCCGACACCCGAAAACAGACAAATCCAAAAACTGTCCGGAATGGAACTTCTGGGCCATCGTGTGGTGTGGGTTTGGCAATTTGTACAGGGCAACGTCGACGTCGATAAATTAGGAAACTGGACTCCCTGGAAAGCTTGGCAAGTCTACTTTGCAGATAAATTATCACCGGCCGCAGAAAAATTCATCTGACGCCCGAAAACAGAAAAACCCCAAAAACTATCCGGAATGGAACTTCTGGGCCATCGTGTGGTGTGGGTTTGGCAATTTGTACAGGGCAACGTCGACGTCGATAAATTAGGAAACTGGACTCCCTGGAAACCTTGGCAAGTCTACTTTGCAGATAAATTATCACCGGCCGCAGAAAAATTCAACCGACACCCGAAAACAGAAAAATCCAAAAACTGTCCGGAATGGAACTTCTGGGCCATCGTGTGGTATGGGTTTGGCAATTTCTATAGGGCAACGTCGACGTCGATAAATTAGGAAACTGGACTCCCTCGAAAGCTTGGCAAGTCTACTTTGCAGATAAATTATCACCGCCAGCAGAAAAATTCATCCGACGCCCGAAAACAGAAAAATCCAAAAACTGTCCGGAATGGAACTTCTGGGCCATCGTGTGGTGTGGGTTTGGCAATTTGTACAGGGCAACGTCGACGTCGATAAATTAGGAAACTGGACTCCCTGGAAAGCTTGGCCAGTCTACTTTGCAGATAAATTATCACCGGCCGCAGAAAAATTCATCCGACACCCGAAAACAGAAAAATCCAAAAACTGTCCGGAATGGAACTACTGGGCCATCGTGTGGTGTGGGTTTGGCAATTTCTACAGGGCAACGTCAACGTCGATAAATTAGGAAACTGGACTCGCTGGAAACCTTGGCAAGTCTACTTTGCAGATAAATTATCACCGCCAGCAGAAAAATTCATCCGACACGCGAAAACAGAAAAATCCAAAAACTGTCCGGAATGGAACTTCTGGGCCATCGTGTGGTGTGGGTTTGGCAATTTGTACAGGGCAACGTCGACGTCGTTAAATTATGAAACTAGACTCCCTGGAAACCTTGGCAAGTCTACTTTGCAGATAAATTATCACTGGCCGCAGAAAAATTCAACCGACACCCGAAAACAGAAAATTCCAAAAACTGTCCGGAATGGAACTTCTGGGCCATCGTGTGGTGTGGGTTTGGCAATTTGTACAGGGCAACGTCGACGTCGATAAATTATGAAACTAGACTCCCTGGAAAGCTTGGCAAGTCTACTTTGCAGATAAATTATCACCGGCCGCAGAAAAATTCATCTGACGCCCGAAAACAGAAAAACCCCAAAAACTATCCGGAATGGAACTTCTGGGCCATCGTGTGGTGTGGGTTTGGCAATTTCTACAGGGATACGTCGACGTCGATAAATTAGGAAACTGGACTCCCTGGAAAGCTTGGCAAGTCTACTTTGCAGATAAATTATCACCGGCCGCAGAAAAATTCATCTGACGCCCGAAAACAGAAAAACCCCAAAACTGTCCGAAATGGAACTTTTGGGCCATCGTGTGGTGTGGGTTTGGAAATTTCTACAGGGCAACGTCGACGTCGATAAATTAGGAAACTGGACTCCCTGGAAAGCTTGGCCAGTCTACTTTGCAGATAAATTATCACCGGCCGCAGAAAAATTCATCCGACACCCGAAAACAGAAAAATCCAAAAACTGTCCGGAATGGAACTAATGGGCCATCGTGTGGTGTGGGTTTGGCAATTTCTACAGGGCAACGTCAACGTCGATAAATTAGGAAACTGGACTCGCTGGAAACCTTGGCAAGTCTACTTTGCAGATAAATTATCACCGCCAGCAGAAAAATTCATCCGACACCCGAAAACAGAAAAATCCAAAAACTGTCCGGAATGGAACTTCTGGGCCATCGTGTGGTGTGGGTTTGGCAATTTCTACAGGGCAACTTCGACGTCGATAAATTATGAAACTAGACTCCCTGGAAACCTTGGCAAGTCTACTTTGCAGATAAATTATCACCGGCCGCAGAAAAATTCGTCCGACACCCGAAAACAGACAAATCCAAAAACTGTCCGGAATGGAACTTCTGGGCCATCGTGTGGTGTGGGTTTGGCAATTTGTACAGGGCAACGTCGACGTCGATAAATTAGGAAACTGGACTCCCTGGAAAGCTTGGCAAGTCTACTTTGCAGATAAATTATCACCGGCCGCAGAAAAATTCATCTGACGCCCGAAAACAGAAAAACCCCAAAAACTATCCGGAATGGAACTTCTGGGCCATCGTGTGGTGTGGGTTTGGCAATTTGTACAGGGCAACGTCGACGTCGATAAATTAGGAAACTGGACTCCCTGGAAACCTTGGCAAGTCTACTTTGCAGATAAATTATCACCGGCCGCAGAAAAATTCAACCGACACCCGAAAACAGAAAAATCCAAAAACTGTCCGGAATGGAACTTCTGGGCCATCGTGTGGTATGGGTTTGGCAATTTCTATAGGGCAACGTCGACGTCGATAAATTAGGAAACTGGACTCCCTCGAAAGCTTGGCAAGTCTACTTTGCAGATAAATTATCACCGCCAGCAGAAAAATTCATCCGACACCCGAAAACAGAAAAATCCAAAAACTGTCCGGAATGGAACTTCTGGGCCATCGTGTGGTGTGGGTTTGGCAATTTGTACAGGGCAACGTCGACGTCGATAAATTAGGAAACTGGACTCCCTGGAAAGCTTGGCCAGTCTACTTTGCAGATAAATTATCACCGGCCGCAGAAAAATTCATCCGACACCCGAAAACAGAAAAATCCAAAAACTGTCCGGAATGGAACTACTGGGCCATCGTGTGGTGTGGGTTTGGCAATTTCTACAGGGCAACGTCAACGTCGATAAATTAGGAAACTGGACTCGCTGGAAACCTTGGCAAGTCTACTTTGCAGATAAATTATCACCGCCAGCAGAAAAATTCATCCGACACCCGAAAACAGAAAAATCCAAAAACTGTCCGGAATGGAACTTCTGGGCCATCGTGTGGTGTGGGTTTGGCAATTTGTACAGGGCAACGTCGACGTCGTTAAATTATGAAACTAGACTCCCTGGAAACCTTGGCAAGTCTACTTTGCAGATAAATTATCACTGGCCGCAGAAAAATTCAACCGACACCCGAAAACAGAAAATTCCAAAAACTGTCCGGAATGGAACTTCTGGGCCATCGTGTGGTGTGGGTTTGGCAATTTGTACAGGGCAACGTCGACGTCGATAAATTATGAAACTAGACTCCCTGGAAAGCTTGGCAAGTCTACTTTGCAGATAAATTATCACCGGCCGCAGAAAAATTCATCTGACGCCCGAAAACAGAAAAACCCCAAAAACTATCCGGAATGGAACTTCTGGGCCATCGTGTGGTGTGGGTTTGGCAATTTCTACAGGGATACGTCGACGTCGATAAATTAGGAAACTGGACTCCCTGGAAAGCTTGGCAAGTTTACTTTGCAGATAAATTATCACCGGCCGCAGAAAAATTCATCTGACGCCCGAAAACAGAAAAACCCCAAAACTGTCCGAAATGGAACTTTTGGGCCATCGTGTGGTGTGGGTTTGGAAATTTCTACAGGGCAATGTCGACGTCAATAAATTACGAAACTAGACTCCCTGGAAACCTTGGCAAGTCTACTTTGCAGATAAATTATCACCGGCCGCAGAAAAATTCATCTGACGCCCGAAAACAGAAAAACCCCAAAAACTGTCCGGAATGGAACTTCTGGGCCATCGTGTGGTGTGGGTTTGGCAATTTGTAGAGGGCAACGTCGACGTCGATAAATTAGGAAACTGGACTCCCTCGAAAGCTTGGCAAGTTTACTTTGCAGATAAATTATCACCGGCCGCAGAAAAATTCATCTGACGCCCGAAAACAGAAAAACCCCAAAACTGTCCGAAATGGAACTTTTGGGCCATCGTGTGGTGTGGGTTTGGAAATTTCTACAGGGCAATGTCGACGTCAATAAATTACGAAACTAGACTCCCTGGAAACCTTGGCAAGTCTACTTTGCAGATAAATTATCACCGCCAGCAGAAAAATTCATCCGACACCCGAAAACAGAAAAATCCAAAAACTGTCCGGAATGGAACTTCTGGGCCATCGTGTGGTGTGGGTTTGGCAATTTGTACAGGGCAACGTCGACGTCGTTAAATTATGAAACTAGACTCCCTGGAAACCTTGGCAAGTCTACTTTGCAGATAAATTATCACTGGCCGCAGAAAAATTCAACCGACACCCGAAAACAGAAAATTCCAAAAACTGTCCGGAATGGAACTTCTGGGCCATCGTGTGGTGTGGGTTTGGCAATTTGTACAGGGCAACGTCGACGTCGATAAATTATGAAACTAGACTCCCTGGAAAGCTTGGCAAGTCTACTTTGCAGATAAATTATCACCGGCCGCAGAAAAATTCATCTGACGCCCGAAAACAGAAAAACCCCAAAAACTATCCGGAATGGAACTTCTGGGCCATCGTGTGGTGTGGGTTTGGCAATTTCTACAGGGATACGTCGACGTCGATAAATTAGGAAACTGGACTCCCTGGAAAGCTTGGCAAGTCTACTTTGCAGATAAATTATCACCGGCCGCAGAAAAATTCATCTGACGCCCGAAAACAGAAAAACCCCAAAAACTATCCGGAATGGAACTTCTGGGCCATCGTGTGGTGTGGGTTTGGCAATTTCTACAGGGATACGTCGACGTCGATAAATTAGGAAACTGGACTCCCTGGAAAGCTTGGCAAGTCTACTTTGCAGATAAATTATCACCGGCCGCAGAAAAATTCATCTGACGCCCGAAAACAGAAAAACCCCAAAACTGTCCGAAATGGAACTTTTGGGCCATCGTGTGGTGTGGGTTTGGAAATTTCTACAGGGCAATGTCGACGTCAATAAATTACGAAACTAGACTCCCTGGAAACCTTGGCAAGTCTACTTTGCAGATAAATTATCACTGGCCGCAGAAAAATTCATTCGACACCCGAAAACAGAAAAATCCAAAAACTGTCCGAAATGGAACTTCTGGGCCATCGTGTGGTGTGGGCTTGGCAATTTCTACAGGGCAACGTCGACGTCGATAAATTAGGAAACTGGACTCCCTGGAAAGCTTGGCCAGTCTACTTTGCAGATAAATTATCACCGGCCGCAGAAAAATTCATCCGACACCCGAAAACAGAAAAATCCAAAAACTGTCCGGAATGGAACTACTGGGCCATCGTGTGGTGTGGGTTTGGCAATTTCTACAGGGCAACGTCAACGTCGATAAATTAGGAAACTGGACTCGCTGGAAACCTTGGCAAGTCTACTTTGCAGATAAATTATCACCGCCAGCAGAAAAATTCATCCGACACCCGAAAACAGAAAAATCCAAAAACTGTCCGGAATGGAACTTCTGGGCCATCGTGTGGTGTGGGTTTGGCAATTTCTACAGGGCAACGTCGACGTCGATAAATTATGAAACTAGACTCCCTGGAAACCTTGGCAAGTCTACTTTGCAGATAAATTATCACCGGCCGCAGAAAAATTCGTCCGACACCCGAAAACAGAAAAATCCAAAAACTGTCCGGAATGGAACTTCTGGGCCATCGTGTGGTGTGGGTTTGGCAATTTGTACAGGGCAACGTCGACGTCGATAAATTAGGAAACTGGACTCCCTGGAAAGCTTGGCAAGTCTACTTTGCAGATAAATTATCACCGGCCGCAGAAAAATTCATCTGACACCCGAAAACAGAAAAATCCAAAAACTGTCCGGAATGGAACTTCTGGGCCATCGTGTGGTGTGGGTTTGACAATTTGTACAGGGCAACGTCGACGTCGATAAATTAGGAAACTGGACTCCCTGGAAACCTTGGCAAGTCTACTTTGCAGATAAATTATCACCGGCCGCAGAAAAATTCAACCGACACCCGAAAACAGAAAAATCCAAAAACTGTCCGGAATGGAACTTCTGGGCCATCGTGTGGTATGGGTTTGGCAATTTCTATAGGGCAACGTCGACGTCGATAAATTAGGAAACTGGACTCCCTCGAAAGCTTGGCAAGTCTACTTTGCAGATAAATTATCACCGCCAGCAGAAAAATTCATCCGACACCCGAAAACAGAAAAATCCAAAAACTGTCCGGAATGGAACTTCTGGGCCATCGTGTGGTGTGGGTTTGGCAATTTGTACAGGGCAACGTCGACGTCGATAAATTAGGAAACTGGACTCCCTGGAAACCTTGGCAAGTCTACTTTGCAGATAAATTATCACCGCCCGCAGTAGAATTCATCCGACACCCGAAAACAGAAAAATCCAAAAACTGTCCGGAATGGAACTTCTGGGCCATCGTGTGGTGTGGGTTTGGCAATTTGTACAGGGCAACGTCGACGTCGATAAATTAGGAAACTGGACTCCCTCGAAAGCTTGGCAAGTCTACTTTGCAGATAAATTATCACCGCCAGCAGAAAAATTCATCCGACACCCGAAAACAGAAAAATCCAAAAACTGTCCGGAATGGAACTTCTGGGCCATCGTGTGGTGTGGGTTTGGCAATTTCTACAGGGCAACGTCGACGTCGATAAATTAGGAAACTGGACTCCCTGGAAAGCTTGGCAAGTCTACTTTGCAGATAAATTATCACCGCCAGCAGAAAAATTCATCCGACACCCGAAAACAGAAAAATCCAAAAACTGTCCGGAATGGAACTTCTGGGCCATCGTGTGGTGTGGGTTTGGCAATTTCTACAGGGCAACGTCGACGTCGATAAATTAGGAAACTGGACTCCCTGGAAACCTTGGCAAGTCTACTTTGCAGATAAATTATCACCGCCCGCAGAAGAATTCATCCGACACCCGAAAACAGAAAAATCCAAAAACTGTCCGGAATGGAACTTCTGGGCCATCGTGTGGTGTGGGTTTGGCAATTTGTACAGGGCAACGTCGACGTCGTTAAATTATGAAACTAGACTCCCTGGAAACCTTGGCAAGTCTACTTTGTAGATAAATTATCACGGCCGCAGAAAAATTCAACCGACACCCGAAAACAGAAAATTCCAAAAACTGTCCGGAATGGAACTTCTGGGCCATCGTGTGGTATGGGTTTGGCAATTTCTATAGGGCAACGTCGACGTCGATAAATTAGGAAACTGGACTCCCTCGAAAGCTTGGCAAGTCTACTTTGCAGATAAATTATCACCGCCAGCAGAAAAATTCATCCGACACCCGAAAACAGAAAAATCCAAAAACTGTCCGGAATGGAACTTCTGGGCCATCGTGTGGTGTGGGTTTGGCAATTTGTACAGGGCAACGTCGACGTCGTTAAATTATGAAACTAGACTCCCTGGAAACCTTGGCAAGTCTACTTTGCAGATAAATTATCACTGGCCGCAGAAAAATTCAACCGACACCCGAAAACAGAAAATTCCAAAAACTGTCCGGAATGGAACTTCTGGGCCATCGTGTGGTGTGGGTTTGGCAATTTGTACAGGGCAACGTCGACGTCGATAAATTATGAAACTAGACTCCCTGGAAAGCTTGGCAAGTCTACTTTGCAGATAAATTATCACCGGCCGCAGAAAAATTCATCTGACGCCCGAAAACAGAAAAACCCCAAAAACTATCCGGAATGGAACTTCTGGGCCATCGTGTGGTGTGGGTTTGGCAATTTCTACAGGGATACGTCGACGTCGATAAATTAGGAAACTGGACTCCCTGGAAAGCTTGGCAAGTCTACTTTGCAGATAAATTATCACCGGCCGCAGAAAAATTCATCTGACGCCCGAAAACAGAAAAACCCCAAAAACTATCCGGAATGGAACTTCTGGGCCATCGTGTGGTGTGGGTTTGGCAATTTCTACAGGGATACGTCGACGTCGATAAATTAGGAAACTGGACTCCCTGGAAAGCTTGGCAAGTCTACTTTGCAGATAAATTATCACCGGCCGCAGAAAAATTCATCTGACGCCCGAAAACAGAAAAACCCCAAAACTGTCCGAAATGGAACTTTTGGGCCATCGTGTGGTGTGGGTTTGGAAATTTCTACAGGGCAATGTCGACGTCAATAAATTACGAAACTAGACTCCCTGGAAACCTTGGCAAGTCTACTTTGCAGATAAATTATCACTGGCCGCAGAAAAATTCATTCGACACCCGAAAACAGAAAAATCCAAAAACTGTCCGAAATGGAACTTCTGGGCCATCGTGTGGTGTGGGCTTGGCAATTTCTACAGGGCAACGTCGACGTCGATAAATTAGGAAACTGGACTCCCTGGAAAGCTTGGCCAGTCTACTTTGCAGATAAATTATCACCGGCCGCAGAAAAATTCATCCGACACCCGAAAACAGAAAAATCCAAAAACTGTCCGGAATGGAACTACTGGGCCATCGTGTGGTGTGGGTTTGGCAATTTCTACAGGGCAACGTCAACGTCGATAAATTAGGAAACTGGACTCGCTGGAAACCTTGGCAAGTCTACTTTGCAGATAAATTATCACCGCCAGCAGAAAAATTCATCCGACACCCGAAAACAGAAAAATCCAAAAACTGTCCGGAATGGAACTTCTGGGCCATCGTGTGGTGTGGGTTTGGCAATTTCTACAGGGCAACGTCGACGTCGATAAATTATGAAACTAGACTCCCTGGAAACCTTGGCAAGTCTACTTTGCAGATAAATTATCACCGGCCGCAGAAAAATTCGTCCGACACCCGAAAACAGAAAAATCCAAAAACTGTCCGGAATGGAACTTCTGGGCTATCGTGTGGTGTGGGTTTGGCAATTTGTACAGGGCAACGTCGACGTCGATAAATTAGGAAACTGGACTCCCTGGAAAGCTTGGCAAGTCTACTTTGCAGATAAATTATCACCGGCCGCAGAAAAATTCATCTGACACCCGAAAACAGAAAAATCCAAAAACTGTCCGGAATGGAACTTCTGGGCCATCGTGTGGTGTGGGTTTGACAATTTGTACAGGGCAACGTCGACGTCGATAAATTAGGAAACTGGACTCCCTGGAAACCTTGGCAAGTCTACTTTGCAGATAAATTATCACCGGCCGCAGAAAAATTCAACCGACACCCGAAAACAGAAAAATCCAAAAACTGTCCGGAATGGAACTTCTGGGCCATCGTGTGGTATGGGTTTGGCAATTTCTATAGGGCAACGTCGACGTCGATAAATTAGGAAACTGGACTCCCTCGAAAGCTTGGCAAGTCTACTTTGCAGATAAATTATCACCGCCAGCAGAAAAATTCATCCGACACCCGAAAACAGAAAAATCCAAAAACTGTCCGGAATGGAACTTCTGGGCCATCGTGTGGTGTGGGTTTGGCAATTTGTACAGGGCAACGTCGACGTCGATAAATTAGGAAACTGGACTCCCTGGAAACCTTGGCAAGTCTACTTTGCAGATAAATTATCACCGCCCGCAGAAGAATTCATCCGACACCCGAAAACAGAAAAATCCAAAAACTGTCCGGAATGGAACTTCTGGGCCATCGTGTGGTGTGGGTTTGGCAATTTGTACAGGGCAACGTCGACGTCGATAAATTAGGAAACTGGACTCCCTCGAAAGCTTGGCAAGTCTACTTTGCAGATAAATTATCACCGCCAGCAGAAAAATTCATCCGACACCCGAAAACAGAAAAACCCCAAAAACTATCCGGAATGGAACTTCTGGGCCATCGTGTGGTGTGGGTTTGGCAATTTCTACAGGGATACGTCGACGTCGATAAATTAGGAAACTGGACTCCCTGGAAAGCTTGGCAAGTCTACTTTGCAGATAAATTATCACCGGCCGCAGAAAAATTCATCTGACGCCCGAAAACAGAAAAACCCCAAAACTGTCCGAAATGGAACTTTTGGGCCATCGTGTGGTGTGGGTTTGGAAATTTCTACAGGGCAATGTCGACGTCAATAAATTACGAAACTAGACTCCCTGGAAACCTTGGCAAGTCTACTTTGCAGATAAATTATCACTGGCCGCAGAAAAATTCATTCGACACCCGAAAACAGAAAAATCCAAAAACTGTCCGAAATGGAACTTCTGGGCCATCGTGTGGTGTGGGCTTGGCAATTTCTACAGGGCAACGTCGACGTCGATAAATTAGGAAACTGGACTCCCTGGAAAGCTTGGCCAGTCTACTTTGCAGATAAATTATCACCGGCCGCAGAAAAATTCATCCGACACCCGAAAACAGAAAAATCCAAAAACTGTCCGGAATGGAACTACTGGGCCATCGTGTGGTGTGGGTTTGGCAATTTCTACAGGGCAACGTCAACGTCGATAAATTAGGAAACTGGACTCGCTGGAAACCTTGGCAAGTCTACTTTGCAGATAAATTATCACCGCCAGCAGAAAAATTCATCCGACACCCGAAAACAGAAAAATCCAAAAACTGTCCGGAATGGAACTTCTGGGCCATCGTGTGGTGTGGGTTTGGCAATTTCTACAGGGCAACGTCGACGTCGATAAATTATGAAACTAGACTCCCTGGAAACCTTGGCAAGTCTACTTTGCAGATAAATTATCACCGGCCGCAGAAAAATTCGTCCGACACCCGAAAACAGAAAAATCCAAAAACTGTCCGGAATGGAACTTCTGGGCCATCGTGTGGTGTGGGTTTGGCAATTTGTACAGGGCAACGTCGACGTCGATAAATTAGGAAACTGGACTCCCTGGAAAGCTTGGCAAGTCTACTTTGCAGATAAATTATCACCGGCCGCAGAAAAATTCATCTGACACCCGAAAACAGAAAAATCCAAAAACTGTCCGGAATGGAACTTCTGGGCCATCGTGTGGTGTGGGTTTGACAATTTGTACAGGGCAACGTCGACGTCGATAAATTAGGAAACTGGACTCCCTGGAAACCTTGGCAAGTCTACTTTGCAGATAAATTATCACCGGCCGCAGAAAAATTCAACCGACACCCGAAAACAGAAAAATCCAAAAACTGTCCGGAATGGAACTTCTGGGCCATCGTGTGGTATGGGTTTGGCAATTTCTATAGGGCAACGTCGACGTCGATAAATTAGGAAACTGGACTCCCTCGAAAGCTTGGCAAGTCTACTTTGCAGATAAATTATCACCGCCAGCAGAAAAATTCATCCGACACCCGAAAACAGAAAAATCCAAAAACTGTCCGGAATGGAACTTCTGGGCCATCGTGTGGTGTGGGTTTGGCAATTTGTACAGGGCAACGTCGACGTCGATAAATTAGGAAACTGGACTCCCTGGAAACCTTGGCAAGTCTACTTTGCAGATAAATTATCACCGCCCGCAGAAGAATTCATCCGACACCCGAAAACAGAAAAATCCAAAAACTGTCCGGAATGGAACTTCTGGGCCATCGTGTGGTGTGGGTTTGGCAATTTGTACAGGGCAACGTCGACGTCGATAAATTAGGAAACTGGACTCCCTCGAAAGCTTGGCAAGTCTACTTTGCAGATAAATTATCACCGCCAGCAGAAAAATTCATCCGACACCCGAAAACAGAAAAATTCAAAAACTGTCCGGAATGGAACTTCTGGGCCATCGTGTGGTGTGGGTTTGGCAATTTCTACAGGGCAACGTCGACGTCGATAAATTAGGAAACTGGACTCCCTGGAAAGCTTGGCAAGTCTACTTTGCAGATAAATTATCACCGCCAGCAGAAAAATTCATCCGACACCCGAAAACAGAAAAATCCAAAAACTGTCCGGAATGGAACTTCTGGGCCATCGTGTGGTGTGGGTTTGGCAATTTCTACAGGGCAACGTCGACGTCGATAAATTAGGAAACTGGACTCGCTGGAAACCTTGGCAAGTCTACTTTGCAGATAAATTATCACCGCCAGCAGAAAAATTCATCCGACACCCGAAAACAGAAAAATCCAAAAACTGTCCGGAATGGAACTTCTGGGCCATCGTGTGGTGTGGGTTTGGCAATTTGTACAGGGCAACGTCGACGTCGTTAAATTATGAAACTAGACTCCCTGGAAACCTTGGCAAGTCTACTTTGCAGATAAATTATCACTGGCCGCAGAAAAATTCAACCGACACACGAAAACAGAAAATTCCAAAAACTGTCCGGAATGGAACTTCTGGGCCATCGTGTGGTGTGGGTTTGGCAATTTGTACAGGGCAACGTCGACGTCGATAAATTATGAAACTAGACTCCCTGGAAAGCTTGGCAAGTCTACTTTGCAGATAAATTATCACCGGCCGTAGAAAAATTCATCTGACGCCCGAAAACAGAAAAACCCCAAAAACTATCCGGAATGGAACTTCTGGGCCATCGTGTGGTGTGGGTTTGGCAATTTCTACAGGGATACGTCGATGTCGATAAATTAGGAAACTGGACTCCCTGGAAAGCTTGGCAAGTCTACTTTGCAGATAAATTATCACCGGCCGCAGAAAAATTCATCTGACGCCCGAAAACAGAAAAACCCCAAAACTGTCCGAAATGGAACTTTTGGGCCATCGTGTGGTGTGGGTTTGGAAATTTCTACAGGGCAATGTCGACGTCAATAAATTACGAAACTAGACTCCCTGGAAACCTTGGCAAGTCTACTTTGCAGATAAATTATCACTGGCCGCAGAAAAATTCATTCGACACCCGAAAACAGAAAAACCCCAAAACTGTCCGAAATGGAACTTTTAGGCCATCGTGTGGTGTGGGTTTGGAAATTTCTACAGGGCAACGTCGACGTCGATAAATTATGAAACTAGACTCCCTGGAAACATTGGCAAGTCTACTTTGCAGATAAATTATCACCGGCCGCAGAAAAATTCATCCGACACCCGAAAACAGAAAAATCCAAAAACTGTCCGAAATGGAACTTCTGGGCCATCGTGTGGTGTGGGCTTGGCAATTTCTACAGGGCAACGTCGACGTCGATAAATTAGGAAACTGGACTCCCTGGAAAGCTTGGCAAGTCTACTTTGCAGATAAATTATCACCGGCCGCAGAAAAATTCATCTGACACCCGAAAACAGAAAAATCCAAAAACTGTCCGGAATGGAACTTCTGGGCCATCGTGTGGTGTGGGTTTGACAATTTGTACAGGGCAACGTCGACGTCGATAAATTAGGAAACTGGACTCCCTGGAAACCTTGGCAAGTCTACTTTGCAGATAAATTATCACCGGCCGCAGAAAAATTCAACCGACACCCGAAAACAGAAAAATCCAAAAACTGTCCGGAATGGAACTTCTGGGCCATCGTGTGGTATGGGTTTGGCAATTTCTATAGGGCAACGTCGACGTCGATAAATTAGGAAACTGGACTCCCTCGAAAGCTTGGCAAGTCTACTTTGCAGATAAATTATCACCGCCAGCAGAAAAATTCATCCGACACCCGAAAACAGAAAAATCCAAAAACTGTCCGGAATGGAACTTCTGGGCCATCGTGTGGTGTGGGTTTGGCAATTTGTACAGGGCAACGTCGACGTCGATAAATTAGGAAACTGGACTCCCTGGAAACCTTGGCAAGTCTACTTTGCAGATAAATTATCACCGCCCGCAGAAGAATTCATCCGACACCCGAAAACAGAAAAATCCAAAAACTGTCCGGAATGGAACTTCTGGGCCATCGTGTGGTGTGGGTTTGGCAATTTGTACAGGGCAACGTCGACGTCGATAAATTAGGAAACTGGACTCCCTCGAAAGCTTGGCAAGTCTACTTTGCAGATAAATTATCACCGCCAGCAGAAAAATTCATCCGACACCCGAAAACAGAAAAATCCAAAAACTGTCCGGAATGGAACTTCTGGGCCATCGTGTGGTGTGGGTTTGGCAATTTCTACAGGGCAACGTCGACGTCGATAAATTAGGAAACTAGACTCCCTGGAAAGCTTGGCAAGTCTACTTTGCAGATAAATTATCACCGCCAGCAGAAAAATTCATCCGACACCCGAAAACAGAAAAATCCAAAAACTGTCCGGAATGGAACTTCTGGGCCATCGTGTGGTGTGGGTTTGGCAATTTCTACAGGGCAACGTCGACGTCGATAAATTAGGAAACTGGACTCGCTGGAAACCTTGGCAAGTCTACTTTGCAGATAAATTATCACCGCCAGCAGAAAAATTCATCCGACACCCGAAAACAGAAAAATCCAAAAACTGTCCGGAATGGAACTTCTGGGCCATCGTGTGGTGTGGGTTTGGCAATTTGTACAGGGCAACGTCGACGTCGTTAAATTATGAAACTAGACTCCCTGGAAACCTTGGCAAGTCTACTTTGCAGATAAATTATCACTGGCCGCAGAAAAATTCAACCGACACACGAAAACAGAAAATTCCAAAAACTGTCCGGAATGGAACTTCTGGGCCATCGTGTGGTGTGGGTTTGGCAATTTGTACAGGGCAACGTCGACGTCGATAAATTATGAAACTAGACTCCCTGGAAAGCTTGGCAAGTCTACTTTGCAGATAAATTATCACCGGCCGTAGAAAAATTCATCTGACGCCCGAAAACAGAAAAACCCCAAAAACTATCCGGAATGGAACTTCTGGGCCATCGTGTGGTGTGGGTTTGGCAATTTCTACAGGGATACGTCGATGTCGATAAATTAGGAAACTGGACTCCCTGGAAAGCTTGGCAAGTCTACTTTGCAGATAAATTATCACCGGCCGCAGAAAAATTCATCTGACGCCCGAAAACAGAAAAACCCCAAAACTGTCCGAAATGGAACTTTTGGGCCATCGTGTGGTGTGGGTTTGGAAATTTCTACAGGGCAATGTCGACGTCAATAAATTACGAAACTAGACTCCCTGGAAACCTTGGCAAGTCTACTTTGCAGATAAATTATCACTGGCCGCAGAAAAATTCATTCGACACCCGAAAACAGAAAAACCCCAAAACTGTCCGAAATGGAACTTTTAGGCCATCGTGTGGTGTGGGTTTGGAAATTTCTACAGGGCAACGTCGACGTCGATAAATTATGAAACTAGACTCCCTGGAAACATTGGCAAGTCTACTTTGCAGATAAATTATCACCGGCCGCAGAAAAATTCATCCGACACCCGAAAACAGAAAAATCCAAAAACTGTCCGAAATGGAACTTCTGGGCCATCGTGTGGTGTGGGCTTGGCAATTTCTACAGGGCAACGTCGACGTCGATAAATTAGGAAACTGGACTCCCTGGAAAGCTTGGCCAGTCTACTTTGCAGATAAATTATCACCGGCCGCAGAAAAATTCATCCGACACCCGAAAACAGAAAAATCCAAAAACTGTCCGGAATGGAACTACTGGGCCATCGTGTGGTGTGGGTTTGGCAATTTCTACAGGGCAACGTCAACGTCGATAAATTAGGAAACTGGACTCGCTGGAAACCTTGGCAAGTCTACTTTGCAGATAAATTATCACCGCCAGCAGAAAAATTCATCCGACACCCGAAAACAGAAAAATCCAAAAACTGTCCGGAATGGAACTTCTGGGCCATCGTGTGGTGTGGGTTTGGCCATTTCTACAGGGCAACGTCGACGTCGATAAATTAGGAAACTGGACTCCCTGGAAAGCTTGGCAAGTCTACTTTGCAGATAAATTATCACCGCCCGCAGAAGAATTCATCCGACACCCGAAAACAGAAAAATCAAAAAACTGTCCGGAATGGAACTTCTGGGCCATCGTGTGGTGTGGGTTTGGCAATTTGTACAGGGCAACGTCGACGTCGATAAATTAGGAAACTGGACTCCCTCGAAAGCTTGGCAAGTCTACTTTGCAGATAAATTATCACCGCCAGCAGAAAAATTCATCCGACACCCGAAAACAGAAAAATCCAAAAACTGTCCGGAATGGAACTTCTGGGCCATCGTGTGGTGTGGGTTTGGCAATTTCTACAGGGCAACGTCGACGTCGATAAATTAGGAAACTGGACTCCCTGGAAAGCTTGGCAAGTCTACTTTGCAGATAAATTATCACCGCCCGCAGAAGAATTCATCCGACACCCGAAAACAGAAAAATCCAAAAACTGTCCGGAATGGAACTTCTGGGCCATCGTGTGGTGTGGGTTTGGCAATTTGTACAGGGCAACGTCGACGTCGATAAATTAGGAAACTGGACTCCCTCGAAAGCTTGGCAAGTCTACTTTGCAGATAAATTATCACCGGCCGCAGAAAAATTCATCCGACACCCGAAAACAGAAAAATCCAAAAACTGTCCGGAATGGAACTACTGGGCCATCGTGTGGTGTGGGTTTGGCAATTTCTACAGGGCAACGTCAACGTCGATAAATTAGGAAACTGGACTCGCTGGAAACCTTGGCAAGTCTACTTTGCAGATAAATTATCACCGCCAGCAGAAAAATTCATCCGACACCCGAAAACAGAAAAATCCAAAAACTGTACGGAATGGAACTTCTGGGCCATCGTGTGGTGTGGGTTTGGCAATTTGTACAGGGCAACGTCGACGTCGTTAAATTATGAAACTAGACTCCCTGGAAACCTTGGCAAGTCTACTTTGCAGATAAATTATCACTGGCTGCAGAAAAATTCAACCGACACCCGAAAACAGAAAATTCCAAAAACTGTCCGGAATGGAACTTCTGGGCCATCGTGTGGTGTGGGTTTGGCAATTTGTACAGGGCAACGTCGACGTCGATAAATTATGAAACTAGACTCCCTAGAAAGCTTGGCAAGTCTACTTTGCAGATAAATTATCACCGGCCGCAGAAAAATTCATCTGACGCCCGAAAACAGAAAAACCCCAAAAACTATCCGGAATGGAACTTCTGGGCCATCGTGTGGTGTGGGTTTGGCAATTTCTACAGGGATACGTCGACGTCGATAAATTAGGAAACTGGACTCCTTGGAAAGCTTGGCAAGTCTACTTTGCAGATAAATTATCACCGGCCGCAGAAAAATTCATCTGACGCCCGAAAACAGAAAAACCCCAAAACTGTCCGAAATGGAACTTTTGGGCCATCGTGTGGTGTGGGTTTGGAAATTTCTACAGGGCAATGTCGACGTCAATAAATTACGAAACTAGACTCCCTGGAAACCTTGGCAAGTCTACTTTGCAGATAAATTATCACTGGCCGCAGAAAAATTCATTCGACACCCGAAAACAGAAAAACCCCAAAACTGTCCGAAATGGAACTTTTAGGCCATCGTGTGGTGTGGGTTTGGAAATTTCTACAGGGCAACGTCGACGTCGATAAATTATGAAACTAGACTCCCTGGAAACATTGGCAAGTCTACTTTGCAGATAAATTATCACCGGCCGCAGAAAAATTCATCCGACACCCGAAAACAGAAAAATCCAAAAACTGTCCGAAATGGAACTTCTGGGCCATCGTGTGGTGTGGGCTTGGCAATTTCTACAGGGCAACGTCGACGTCGATAAATTAGGAAACTGGACTCCCTGGAAAGCTTAGCCAGTCTACTTTGCAGATAAATTATCACCGGCCGCAGAAAAATTCATCCGACACCCGAAAACAGAAAAATCCAAAAACTGTCCGGAATGGAACTACTGGGCCATCGTGTGGTGTGGGTTTGGCAATTTCTACAGGGCAACGTCAACGTCGATAAATTAGGAAACTGGACTCGCTGGAAACCTTGGCAAGTCTACTTTGCAGATAAATTATCACCGCCAGCAGAAAAATTCATCCGACACCCGAAAACAGAAAAATCCAAAAACTGTCCGGAATGGAACTTCTGGGCCATCGTGTGGTGTGGGTTTGGCCATTTCTACAGGGCAACGTCGACGTCGATAAATTAGGAAACTGGACTCCCTGGAAAGCTTGGCAAGTCTACTTTGCAGATAAATTATCACCGCCCGCAGAAGAATTCATCCGACACCCGAAAACAGAAAAATCAAAAAACTGTCCGGAATGGAACTTCTGGGCCATCGTGTGGTGTGGGTTTGGCAATTTGTACAGGGCAACGTCGACGTCGATAAATTAGGAAACTGGACTCCCTCGAAAGCTTGGCAAGTCTACTTTGCAGATAAATTATCACCGCCAGCAGAAAAATTCATCCGACACCCGAAAACAGAAAAATCCAAAAACTGTCCGGAATGGAACTTCTGGGCCATCGTGTGGTGTGGGTTTGGCAATTTCTACAGGGCAACGTCGACGTCAATAAATTAGGAAACTGGACTCCCTGGAAAGCTTGGCAAGTCTACTTTGCAGATAAATTATCACCGCCCGCAGAAGAATTCATCCGACACCCGAAAACAGAAAAATCCAAAAACTGTCCGGAATGGAACTTCTGGGCCATCGTGTGGTGTGGGTTTGGCAATTTGTACAGGGCAACGTCGACGTCGATAAATTAGGAAACTGGACTCCCTCGAAAGCTTGGCAAGTCTACTTTGCAGATAAATTATCACCGGCCGCAGAAAAATTCATCCGACACCCGAAAACAGAAAAATCCAAAAACTGTCCGGAATGGAACTACTGGGCCATCGTGTGGTGTGGGTTTGGCAATTTCTACAGGGCAACGTCAACGTCGATAAATTAGGAAACTGGACTCGCTGGAAACCTTGGCAAGTCTACTTTGCAGATAAATTATCACCGCCAGCAGAAAAATTCATCCGACACCCGAAAACAGAAAAATCCAAAAACTGTCCGGAATGGAACTTCTGGGCCATCGTGTGGTGTGGGTTTGGCAATTTGTACAGGGCAACGTCGACGTCGTTAAATTATAAAACTAGACTCCCTGGAAACCTTGGCAAGTCTACTTTGCAGATAAATTATCACTGGCCGCAGAAAAATTCAACCGACACCCGAAAACAGAAAATTCCAAAAACTGTCCGGAATAGAACTTCTGGGCCATCGTGTGGTGTGGGTTTGGCAATTTGTACAGGGCAACGTCGACGTCGATAAATTATGAAACTAGACTCCCTAGAAAGCTTGGCAAGTCTACTTTGCAGATAAATTATCACCGGCCGCAGAAAAATTCATCTGACGCCCGAAAACAGAAAAACCCCAAAAACTATCCGGAATGGAACTTCTGGGCCATCGTGTGGTGTGGGTTTGGCAATTTCTACAGGGATACGTCGACGTCGATAAATTAGGAAACTGGACTCCCTGGAAAGCTTGGCAAGTCTACTTTGCAGATAAATTATCACCGGCCGCAGAAAAATTCATCTGACGCCCGAAAACAGAAAAACCCCAAAACTGTCCGAAATGGAACTTTTGGGCCATCGTGTGGTGTGGGTTTGGAAATTTCTACAGGGCAATGTCGACGTCAATAAATTACGAAACTGGACTCCCTGGAAAGCTTGGCCAGTCTACTTTGCAGATAAATTATCACCGGCCGCAGAAAAATTCATCCGACACCCGAAAACAGAAAAATCCAAAAACTGTCCGGAATGGAACTACTGGGCCATCGTGTGGTGTGGGTTTGGCAATTTCTACAGGGCAACGTCAACGTCGATAAATTAGGAAACTGGACTCGCTGGAAACCTTGGCAAGTCTACTTTGCAGATAAATTATCACCGCCAGCAGAAAAATTCATCCGACACCCGAAAACAGAAAAATCCAAAAACTGTCCGGAATGGAACTTCTGGGCCATCGTGTGGTGTGGGTTTGGCAATTTCTACAGGGCAACGTCGACGTCGATAAATTATGAAACTAGACTCCCTGGAAACCTTGGCAAGTCTACTTTGCAGATAAATTATCACCGGCCGCAGAAAAATTCGTCCGACACCCGAAAACACAAAAATCCAAAAACTGTCCGGAATGGAACTTCTGGGCCATCGTGTGGTGTGGGTTTGGCAATTTGTACAGGGCAACGTCGACGTCGATAAATTAGGAAACTGGACTCCCTGGAAAGCTTGGCAAGTCTACTTTGCAGATAAATTATCACCGGCCGCAGAAAAATTCATCTGACACCCGAAAACAGAAAAATCCAAAAACTGTCCGGAATGGAACTTCTGGGCCATCGTGTGGTGTGGGTTTGGCAATTTCTACAGGGCAACGTCGACGTCGATAAATTAGGAAACTGGACTCCCTGGAAAGCTTGGCAAGTCTACTTTGCAGATAAATTATCACCGGCCGCAGAAAAATTCATCTGACGCCCGAAAACAGAAAAACCCCAAAACTGTCCGAAATGGAACTTTTGGGCCATCGTGTGGTGTGGGTTTGGAAATTTCTACAGGGCAATGTCGACGTCAATAAATTACGAAACTAGACTCCCTGGAAACATTGGCAAGTCTACTTTGCAGATAAATTATCACCGGCCGCAGAAAAATTCATCTGACGCCCGAAAACAGAAAAACCCCAAAACTGTCCGAAATGGAACTTTTGGGCCATCGTGTGGTGTGGGTTTGGAAATTTCTACAGGGCAATGTCGACGTCAATAAATTACGAAACTAGACTCCCTGGAAACCTTGGCAAGTCTACTTTGCAGATAAATTATCACTGGCCGCAGAAAAATTCATTCGACACCCGAAAACAGAAAAACCCCAAAACTGTCCGAAATGGAACTTTTAGGCCATCGTGTGGTGTGGGTTTGGAAATTTCTACAGGGCAACGTCGACGTCGATAAATTATGAAACTAGACTCCCTGGAAACATTGGCAAGTCTACTTTGCAGATAAATTATCACCGGCCGCAGAAAAATTCATCCGACACCCGAAAACAGAAAAATCCAAAAACTGTCCGAAATGGAACTTCTGGGCCATCGTGTGGTGTGGGCTTGGCAATTTCTACAGGGCAACGTCGACGTCGATAAATTAGGAAACTGGACTCCCTGGAAAGCTTGGCCAGTCTACTTTGCAGATAAATTATCACCGGCCGCAGAAAAATTCATCCGACACCCGAAAACAGAAAAATCCAAAAACTGTCCGGAATGGAACTACTGGGCCATCGTGTGGTGTGGGTTTGGCAATTTCTACAGGGCAACGTCAACGTCGATAAATTAGGAAACTGGACTCGCTGGAAACCTTGGCAAGTCTACTTTGCAGATAAATTATCACCGGCCGCAGAAAAATTCAACCGACACCCGAAAACAGAAAAATCCAAAAACTGTCCGGAATGGAACTTCTGGGCCATCGTGTGGTATGGGTTTGGCAATTTCTATAGGGCAACGTCGACGTCGATAAATTAGGAAACTGGACTCCCTGGAAAGCTTGGCAAGTCTACTTTGCAGATAAATTATCACCGGCCGCAGAAAAATTCATCCGACACCCGAAAACAGAAAAATCCAAAAACTGTCCGGAATGGAACTACTGGGCCATCGTGTGGTGTGGGTTTGGCAATTTGTACAGGGCAACGTCAACGTCGATAAATTAGGAAACTGGACTCCCTGGAAAGCTTGGCAAGTCTACTTTGCAGATAAATTATCACCGGCCGCAGAAAAATTCATCTGACGCCCGAAAACAGAAAAACCCCAAAACTGTCCGAAATGGAACTTTTGGGCCATCGTGTGGTGTGGGTTTGGAAATTTCTACAGGGCAATGTCGACGTCAATAAATTACGAAACTGGACTCCCTGGAAACCTTGGCAAGTCTACTTTGCAGATAAATTATCACCGCCAGCAGAAAAATTCATCCGACACCCGAAAACAGAAAAATCCAAAAACTGTCCGGAATGGAACTTCTGGGCCATCGTGTGGTGTGGGTTTGGCAATTTCTACATGGCAACGTCGACGTCGATAAATTAGGAAACTGGACTCCCTGGAAAGCTTGGCAAGTCTACTTTGCAGATAAATTATCACCGCCCGCAGAAGAATTCATCCGACACCCGAAAACAGAAAAATCCAAAAACTGTCCGGAATGGAACTTCTGGGCCATCGTGTGGTGTGGGTTTGGCAATTTCTACAGGGCAACGTCGACGTCGATAAATTAGGAAACTGGACTCCCTGGAAAGCTTGGCAAGTCTACTTTGCAGATAAATTATCACCGGCCGCAGAAAAATTCGTCCGACACCCGAAAACAGCAAAATCCAAAAACTGTCCGGAATGGAACTTCTGGGCCATCGTGTGGTGTGGGTTTGGCAATTTGTACAGGGCAACGTCGACGTCGATAAATTAGGAAACTGGACTCCCTGGAAAGCTTGGCAAGTCTACTTTGCAGATAAATTATCACCGGCCGCAGAAAAATTCATCTGACACCCGAAAACAGAAAAATCCAAAAACTGTCCGGAATGGAACTTCTGGGCCATCGTGTGGTGTGGGTTTGGCAATTTGTACAGGGCAACGTCGACGTCGATAAATTAGGAAACTGGACTCGCTGGAAACCTTGGCAAGTCTACTTTGCAGATAAATTATCACCGGCC
Organism: Leucaena leucocephala; assembly: GCA_037074615.1. NCBI lineage: Eukaryota > Viridiplantae > Streptophyta > Magnoliopsida > Fabales > Fabaceae > Leucaena > Leucaena leucocephala. The sequence goes on from CM073525.1 coordinate 823,199, forward strand.
GCAGAAAAATTCATCTGACGCCCGAAAACAGAAAAACCCCAAAAACTATCCGGAATGGAACTTCTGGGCCATCGTGTGGTGTGGGTTTGGCAATTTCTACAGGGATACGTCGACGTCGATAAATTAGGAAACTGGACTCCCTGGAAAGCTTGGCAAGTCTACTTTGCAGATAAATTATCACCGGCCGCAGAAAAATTCATCTGACGCCCGAAAACAGAAAAACCCCAAAACTGTCCGAAATGGAACTTTTGGGCCATCGTGTGGTGTGGGTTTGGAAATTTCTACAGGGCAATGTCGACGTCAATAAATTACGAAACTAGACTCCCTGGAAACCTTGGCAAGTCTACTTTGCAGATAAATTATCACTGGCCGCAGAAAAATTCATTCGACACCCGAAAACAGAAAAACCCCAAAACTGTCCAAAATGGAACTTTTAGGCCATCGTGTGGTGTGGGTTTGGAAATTTCTACAGGGCAACGTCGACGTCGATAAATTATGAAACTAGACTCCCTGGAAACATTGGCAAGTCTACTTTGCAGATAAATTATCACCGGCCGCAGAAAAATTCATCCGACACCCGAAAACAGAAAAATCCAAAAACTGTCCGAAATGGAACTTCTGGGCCATCGTGTGGTGTGGGCTTGGCAATTTCTACAGGGCAACGTCGACGTCGATAAATTAGGAAACTGGACTCCCTGGAAAGCTTGGCCAGTCTACTTTGCAGATAAATTATCACCGGCCGCAGAAAAATTCATCCGACACCCGAAAACAGAAAAATCCAAAAACTGTCCGGAATGGAACTACTGGGCCATCGTGTGGTGTGGGTTTGGCAATTTCTACAGGGCAACGTCAACGTCGATAAATTAGGAAACTGGACTCGCTGGAAACCTTGGCAAGTCTACTTTGCAGATAAATTATCACCGCCAGCAGAAAAATTCATCCGACACCCGAAAACAGAAAAATCCAAAAACTGTCCGGAATGGAACTTCTGGGCCATCGTGTGGTGTGGGTTTGGCAATTTCTACAGGGCAACGTCGACGTCGATAAATTAGGAAACTGGACTCCCTGGAAAGCTTGGCAAGTCTACTTTGCAGATAAATTATCACCGGCCGCAGAAAAATTCATCCGACACCCGAAAACAGAAAAATCCAAAAACTGTCCGGAATGGAACTACTGGGCCATCGTGTGGTGTGGGTTTGGCAATTTGTACAGGGCAACGTCAACGTCGATAAATTAGGAAACTGGACTCGCTGGAAACCTTGGCAAGTCTACTTTGCAGATAAATTATCACCGCCAGCAGAAAAATTCATCCGACACCCGAAAAACTGAAAAATCCAAAAACTGTCCGGAATGGAACTTCTGGGCCATCGTGTGGTGTGGGTTTGGCAATTTCTACAGGGCAACGTCGACGTCGATAAATTATGAAACTAGACTCCCTGGAAACCTTGGCAAGTCTACTTTGCAGATAAATTATCACCGGCCGCAGAAAAATTCGTCCGACACCCGAAAACAGAAAAATCCAAAAACTGTCCGGAATGGAACTTCTGGGCCATCGTGTGGTGTGGGTTTGGCAATTTCTACAGGGCAACGTCGACGTCGATAAATTAGGAAACTGGACTCCCTGGAAAGCTTGGCAAGTCTACTTTGCAGATAAATTATCACCGGTCCCAGAAAAATTCATCTGACGCCCGAAAACAGAAAAATCCAAAAACTGTCCGGAATGGAACTTCTGTGCCATCGTGTGGTGTGGGTTTGGCAATTTCTACAGGGCAACGTCGACGTCGATAAATTAGGAAACTGGACTCCCTGGAAACCTTGGCAAGTCTACTTTGCAGATAAATTATCACCGCCCGCAGAAGAATTCATCCGACACCCGAAAACAGAAAAATCCAAAAACTGTCCGGAATGGAACTTCTGGGCCATCGTGTGGTGTGGGTTTGGCAATTTGTACAGGGCAACGTCGACGTCGATAAATTAGGAAACTGGACTCCCTCGAAAGCTTGGCAAGTCTACTTTGCAGATAAATTATCACCGCCAGCAGAAAAATTCATCCGACACCCGAAAACAGAAAAATCCAAAAACTGTCCGGAATGGAACTTCTGGGCCATCGTGTGGTGTGGGTTTGGCAATTTCTACAGGGCAACGTCGACGTCGATAAATTAGGAAACTGGACTCCCTGGAAAGCTTGGCAAGTCTACTTTGCAGATAAATTATCACCGCCCGCAGAAGAATTCATCCGACACCCGAAAACAGAAAAATCCAAAAACTGTCCGGAATGGAACTTCTGGGCCATCGTGTGGTGTGGGTTTGGCAATTTGTAGAGGGCAACGTCGACGTCGATAAATTAGGAAACTGGACTCCCTCGAAAGCTTGGCAAGTCTACTTTGCAGATAAATTATCACCGGCCGCAGAAAAATTCATCCGACACCCGAAAACAGAAAAATCCAAAAACTGTCCGGAATGGAACTACTGGGCCATCGTGTGGTGTGGGTTTGGCAATTTCTACAGGGCAACGTCAACGTCGATAAATTAGGAAACTGGACTCGCTGGAAACCTTGGCAAGTCTACTTTGCAGATAAATTATCACCGCCAGCAGAAAAATTCATCCGACACCCGAAAACAGAAAAATCCAAAAACTGTCCGGAATGGAACTTCTGGGCCATCGTGTGGTGTGGGTTTGGCAATTTGTACAGGGCAACGTCGACGTCGATAAATTAGGAAACTGGACTCCCTGGAAACCTTGGCAAGTCTACTTTGCAGATAAATTATCACCGGCCGCAGAAAAATTCAACCGACACCCGAAAACAGAAAAATCCAAAAACTGTCCGGAATGGAACTTCTGGGCCATCGTGTGGTATGGGTTTGGCAATTTCTATAGGGCAACGTCGACGTCGATAAATTAGGAAACTGGACTCCCTCGAAAGCTTGGCAAGTCTACTTTGCAGATAAATTATCACCGCCAGCAGAAAAATTCATCCGACACCCGAAAACAGAAAAATCCAAAAACTGTCCGGAATGGAACTTCTGGGCCATCGTGTGGTGTGGGTTTGGCAATTTCTACAGGGCAACGTCGACGTCGATAAATTAGGAAACTGGACTCCCTGGAAACCTTGGCAAGTCTACTTTGCAGATAAATTATCACCGCCCGCAGAAGAATTCATCCGACACCCGAAAACAGAAAAATCCAAAAACTGTCCGGAATGGAACTTCTGGGCCATCGTGTGGTGTGGGTTTGGCAATTTGTACAGGGCAACGTCGACGTCGATAAATTAGGAAACTGGACTCCCTCGAAAGCTTGGCAAGTCTACTTTGCAGATAAATTATCACCGCCAGCAGAAAAATTCATCCGACACCCGAAAACAGAAAAATCCAAAAACTGTCCGGAATGGAACTTCTGGGCCATCGTGTGGTGTGGGTTTGGCAATTTGTACAGGGCAACGTCGACGTCGATAAATTATGAAACTAGACTCCCTGGAAACCTTGGCAAGTCTACTTTGCAGATAAATTATCACCGGCCGCAGAAAAATTCGTCCGACACCCGAAAACAGAAAAATCCAAAAACTGTCCGGAATGGAACTTCTGGGCCATCGTGTGGTGTGGGTTTGGCAATTTCTACAGGGCAACGTCGACGTCGATAAATTAGGAAACTGGACTCCCTGGAAAGCTTGGCAAGTCTACTTTGCAGATAAATTATCACCGGTCGCAGAAAAATTCATCTGACGCCCGAAAACAGAAAAATCCAAAAACTGTCCGGAATGGAACTTCTGGGCCATCGTGTGGTGTGGGTTTGGCAATTTGTACAGGGCAACGTCGACGTCGATAAATTAGGAAACTGGACTCCCTGGAAACCTTGGCAAGTCTACTTTGCAGATAAATTATCACCGGCCGCAGAAAAATTCAACCGACACCCGAAAACAGAAAAATCCAAAAACTGTCCGGAATGGAACTTCTGGGCCATCGTGTGGTATGGGTTTGGCAATTTCTATAGGGCAACGTCGACGTCGATAAATTAGGAAACTGGACTCCCTCGAAAGCTTGGCAAGTCTACTTTGCAGATAAATTATCACCGCCAGCAGAAAAATTCATCCGACACCCGAAAACAGAAAAATCCAAAAACTGTCCGGAATGGAACTTCTGGGCCATCGTGTGGTGTGGGTTTGGCAATTTCTACAGGGCAACGTCGACGTCGATAAATTAGGAAACTGGACTCCCTGGAAACCTTGGCAAGTCTACTTTGCAGATAAATTATCACCGCCCGCAGAAGAATTCATCCGACACCCGAAAACAGAAAAATCCAAAAACTGTCCGGAATGGAACTTCTGGGCCATCGTGTGGTGTGGGTTTGGCAATTTGTACAGGGCAACGTCGACGTCGATAAATTAGGAAACTGGACTCCCTGGAAACCTTGGCAAGTCTACTTTGCAGATAAATTATCACCGCCCGCAGAAGAATTCATCCGACACCCGAAAACAGAAAAATCCAAAAACTGTCCGGAATGGAACTTCTGGGCCATCGTGTGGTGTGGGTTTGGCAATTTGTACAGGGCAACGTCGACGTCGATAAATTATGAAACTAGACTCCCTGGAAAGCTTGGCAAGTCTACTTTGCAGATAAATTATCACCGGCCGCAGAAAAATTCATCTGACGCCCGAAAACAGAAAAACCCCAAAAACTATCCGGAGTGGAACTTCTGGGCCATCGTGTGGTGTGGGTTTGGCAATTTCTACAGGGATACGTCGACGTCGATAAATTAGGAAACTGGACTCCCTGGAAAGCTTGGCAAGTCTACTTTGCAGATAAATTATCACCGGCCGCAGAAAAATTCATCTGACGCCCGAAAACAGAAAAACCCCAAAAACTATCCGGAATGGAACTTCTGGGCCATCGTGTGGTGTGGGTTTGGCAATTTCTACAGGGATACGTCGACGTCGATAAATTAGGAAACTGGACTCCCTGGAAAGCTTGGCAAGTCTACTTTGCAGATAAATTATCACTGGCCGCAGAAAAATTCATCCGACACCCGAAAACAGAAAAATCCAAAAACTGTCCGGAATGGAACTTCTGGGCCATCGTGTGGTGTGGGTTTGGCAATTTGTACAGGGCAACGTCGACGTCGATAAATTAGGAAACTGGACTCCCTCGAAAGCTTGGCAAGTCTACTTTGCAGATAAATTATCACCGCCAGCAGAAAAATTCATCCGACACCCGAAAACAGAAAAATCCAAAAACTGTCCGGAATGGAACTTCTGGGCCATCGTGTGGTGTGGGTTTGGCAATTTCTACAGGGCAACGTCGACGTCGATAAATTAGGAAACTGGACTCCCTGGAAAGCTTGGCAAGTCTACTTTGCAGATAAATTATCACCGCCAGCAGAAAAATTCATCCGACACCCGAAAACAGAAAAATCCAAAAACTGTCCGGAATGGAACTTCTGGGCCATCGTGTGGTGTGGGTTTGGCAATTTCTACAGGGCAACGTCGACGTCGATAAATTAGGAAACTGGACTCGCTGGAAACCTTGGCAAGTCTACTTTGCAGATAAATTATCACCGCCAGCAGAAAAATTCATCCGACACCCGAAAACAGAAAAATCCAAAAACTGTCCGGAATGGAACTTCTGGGCCATCGTGTGGTGTGGGTTTGGCAATTTGTACAGGGCAACGTCGACGTCGTTAAATTATGAAACTAGACTCCCTGGAAACCTTGGCAAGTCTACTTTGCAGATAAATTATCACTGGCCGCAGAAAAATTCAACCGACACCCGAAAACAGAAAAATCCAAAAACTGTCCGGAATGGAACTTCTGGGCCATCGTGTGGTGTGGGTTTGGCAATTTGTACAGGGCAACGTCGACGTCGATAAATTATGAAACTAGACTCCCTGGAAAGCTTGGCAAGTCTACTTTGCAGATAAATTATCACCGGCCGCAGAAAAATTCATCTGACGCCCGAAAACAGAAAAACCCCAAAAACTATCCGGAATGGAACTTCTGGGCCATCGTGTGGTGTGGGTTTGGCAATTTCTACAGGGATACGTCGACGTCGATAAATTAGGAAACTGGACTCCCTGGAAAGCTTGGCAAGTCTACTTTGCAGATAAATTATCACCGGCAGCAGAAAAATTCATCTGACACCCGAAAACAGAAAAACCCCAAAACTGTCCGAAATGGAACTTTTGGGCCATCGTGTGGTGTGGGTTTGGAAATTTCTACAGGGCAATGTCGACGTCAATAAATTACGAAACTAGACTCCCTGGAAACCTTGGCAAGTCTACTTTGCAGATAAATTATCACTGGCCGCAGAAAAATTCATTCGACACCCGAAAACAGAAAAACCCCAAAACTGTCCGAAATGGAACTTTTAGGCCATCGTGTGGTGTAGGTTTGGAAATTTCTACAGGGCAACGTCGACGTCGATAAATTATGAAACTAGACTCCCTGGAAACATTGGCAAGTCTACTTTGCAGATAAATTATCACCGGCCGCAGAAAAATTCATCCGACACCCGAAAACAGAAAAATCCAAAAACTGTCCGAAATGGAACTTCTGGGCCATCGTGTGGTGTGGGCTTGGCAATTTCTACAGGGCAACGTCGACGTCGATAAATTAGGAAACTGGACTCCCTGGAAAGCTTGGCCAGTCTACTTTGCAGATAAATTATCACCGGCCGCAGAAAAATTCATCCGACACCCGAAAACAGAAAAATCCAAAAACTGTCCGGAATGGAACTACTGGGCCATCGTGTGGTGTGGGTTTGGCAATTTCTACAGGGCAACGTCAACGTCGATAAATTAGGAAACTGGACTCGCTGGAAACCTTGGCAAGTCTACTTTGCAGATAAATTATCACCGCCAGCAGAAAAATTCATCCGACACCCGAAAACAGAAAAATCCAAAAACTGTCCGGAATGGAACTTCTGGGCCATCGTGTGGTGTGGGTTTGGCAATTTCTACAGGGCAACGTCGACGTCGATAAATTATGAAACTAGACTCCCTGGAAACCTTGGCAAGTCTACTTTGCAGATAAATTATCACCGGCCGCAGAAAAATTCGTCCGACACCCGAAAACAGAAAAATCCAAAAACTGTCCGGAATGGAACTTCTGGGCCATCGTGTGGTGTGGGTTTGGCAATTTCTACAGGGCAACGTCGACGTCGATAAATTAGGAAACTGGACTCCCTGGAAAGCTTGGCCAGTCTACTTTGCAGATAAATTATCACCGGCCGCAGAAAAATTCATCCGACACCCGAAAACAGAAAAATCCAAAAACTGTCCGGAATGGAACTACTGGGCCATCGTGTGGTGTGGGTTTGGCAATTTCTACAGGGCAACGTCAACGTCGATAAATTAGGAAACTGGACTCGCTGGAAACCTTGGCAAGTCTACTTTGCAGATAAATTATCACCGCCAGCAGAAAAATTCATCCGACACCCGAAAACAGAAAAATCCAAAAACTGTCCGGAATGGAACTTCTGGGCCATCGTGTGGTGTGGGTTTGGCAATTTCTACATGGCAACGTCGACGTCGATAAATTAGGAAACTGGACTCCCTGGAAACCTTGGCAAGTCTACTTTGCAGATAAATTATCATCGCCCGCAGAAGAATTCATCCGACACCCGAAAACAGAAAAATCCAAAAACTGTCCGGAATGGAACTTCTGGGCCATGGTGTGGTGTGGGTTTGGCAATTTGTACAGGGCAACGTCGACGTCGATAAATTAGGAAACTGGACTCCCTCGAAAGCTTGGCAAGTCTACTTTGCAGATAAATTATCACCGCCAGCAGAAAAATTCATCCGACACCCGAAAACAGAAAAATCCAAAAACTGTCCGGAATGGAACTTCTGGGCCATCGTGTGGTGTGGGTTTGGCAATTTGTACAGGGCAACGTCGACGTCGATAAATTAGGAAACTGGACTCCCTCGAAAGCTTGGCAAGTCTACTTTGCAGATAAATTATCACCGCCAGCAGAAAAATTCATCCGACACCCGAAAACAGAAAAATCCAAAAACTGTCCGGAATGGAACTTCTGGGCCATCGTGTGGTGTGGGTTTGGCAATTTCTACAGGGCAACGTCGACGTCGATAAATTAGGAAACTGGACTCCCTGGAAAGCTTGGCAAGTCTACTTTGCAGATAAATTATCACCGCCAGCAGAAAAATTCATCCGACACCCGAAAACAGAAAAATCCAAAAACTGTCCGGAATGGAACTTCTGGGCCATCGTGTGGTGTGGGTTTGGCAATTTCTACAGGGCAACGTCGACGTCGATAAATTAGGAAACTGGACTCGCTGGAAACCTTGGCAAGTCTACTTTGCAGATAAATTATCACCGCCAGCAGAAAAATTCATCCGACACCCGAAAACAGAAAAATCCAAAAACTGTCCGGAATGGAACTTCTGGGCCATCGTGTGGTGTGGGTTTGGCAATTTGTACAGGGCAACGTCGACGTCGTTAAATTATGAAACTAGACTCCCTGGAAACCTTGGCAAGTCTACTTTGCAGATAAATTATCACTGGCCGCAGAAAAATTCAACCGACACCCGAAAACAGAAAAATCCAAAAACTGTCCGGAATGGAACTTCTGGGCCATCGTGTGGTGTGGGTTTGGCAATTTGTACAGGGCAACGTCGACGTCGATAAATTAGGAAACTGGACTCCCTGGAAAGCTTGGCAAGTCTACTTTGCAGATAAATTATCACCGGCCGCAGAAAAATTCATCTGACGCCCGAAAACAGAAAAACCCCAAAAACTATCCGGAATGGAACTTCTGGGCCATCGTGTGGTGTGGGTTTGGCAATTTCTACAGGGATACGTCGACGTCGATAAATTAGGAAACTGGACTCCCTGGAAAGCTTGGCAAGTCTACTTTGCAGATAAATTATCACCGGCCGCAGAAAAATTCATCTGACGCCCGAAAACAGAAAAACCCCAAAAACTATCCGGAATGGAACTTCTGGGCCATCGTGTGGTGTGGGTTTGGCAATTTCTACAGGGATACGTCGACGTCGATAAATTAGGAAACTGGACTCCCTGGAAAGCTTGGCAAGTCTACTTTGCAGATAAATTATCACTGGCCGCAGAAAAATTCATCCGACACCCGAAAACAGAAAAATCCAAAAACTGTCCGGAATGGAACTTCTGGGCCATCGTGTGGTGTGGGTTTGGCAATTTGTACAGGGCAACGTCGACGTCGATAAATTAGGAAACTGGACTCCCTCGAAAGCTTGGCAAGTCTACTTTGCAGATAAATTATCACCGCCAGCAGAAAAATTCATCCGACACCCGAAAACAGAAAAATCCAAAAACTGTCCGGAATGGAACTTCTGGGCCATCGTGTGGTGTGGGTTTGGCAATTTCTACAGGGCAACGTCGACGTCGATAAATTAGGAAACTGGACTCCCTGGAAAGCTTGGCAAGTCTACTTTGCAGATAAATTATCACCGCCAGCAGAAAAATTCATCCGACACCCGAAAACAGAAAAATCCAAAAACTGTCCGGAATGGAACTTCTGGGCCATCGTGTGGTGTGGGTTTGGCAATTTCTACAGGGCAACGTCGACGTCGATAAATTAGGAAACTGGACTCGCTGGAAACCTTGGCAAGTCTACTTTGCAGATAAATTATCACCGCCAGCAGAAAAATTCATCCGACACCCGAAAACAGAAAAATCCAAAAACTGTCCGGAATGGAACTTCTGGGCCATCGTGTGGTGTGGGTTTGGCAATTTGTACAGGGCAACGTCGACGTCGTTAAATTATGAAACTAGACTCCCTGGAAACCTTGGCAAGTCTACTTTGCAGATAAATTATCACTGGCCGCAGAAAAATTCAACCGACACCCGAAAACAGAAAAATCCAAAAACTGTCCGGAATGGAACTTCTGGGCCATCGTGTGGTGTGGGTTTGGCAATTTGTACAGGGCAACGTCGACGTCGATAAATTATGAAACTAGACTCCCTGGAAAGCTTGGCAAGTCTACTTTGCAGATAAATTATCACCGGCCGCAGAAAAATTCATCTGACGCCCGAAAACAGAAAAACCCCAAAAACTATCCGGAATGGAACTTCTGGGCCATCGTGTGGTGTGGGTTTGGCAATTTCTACAGGGATACGTCGACGTCGATAAATTAGGAAACTGGACTCCCTGGAAAGCTTGGCAAGTCTACTTTGCAGATAAATTATCACCGGCAGCAGAAAAATTCATCTGACGCCCGAAAACAGAAAAACCCCAAAACTGTCCGAAATGGAACTTTTGGGCCATCGTGTGGTGTGGGTTTGGAAATTTCTACAGGGCAATGTCGACGTCAATAAATTACGAAACTAGACTCCCTGGAAACCTTGGCAAGTCTACTTTGCAGATAAATTATCACTGGCCGCAGAAAAATTCATTCGACACCCGAAAACAGAAAAACCCCAAAACTGTCCGAAATGGAACTTTTAGGCCATCGTGTGGTGTAGGTTTGGAAATTTCTACAGGGCAACGTCGACGTCGATAAATTATGAAACTAGACTCCCTGGAAACATTGGCAAGTCTACTTTGCAGATAAATTATCACCGGCCGCAGAAAAATTCATCCGACACCCGAAAACAGAAAAATCCAAAAACTGTCCGAAATGGAACTTCTGGGCCATCGTGTGGTGTGGGCTTGGCAATTTCTACAGGGCAACGTCGACGTCGATAAATTAGGAAACTGGACTCCCTGGAAAGCTTGGCCAGTCTACTTTGCAGATAAATTATCACCGGCCGCAGAAAAATTCATCCGACACCCGAAAACAGAAAAATCCAAAAACTGTCCGGAATGGAACTACTGGGCCATCGTGTGGTGTGGGTTTGGCAATTTCTACAGGGCAACGTCAACGTCGATAAATTAGGAAACTGGACTCGCTGGAAACCTTGGCAAGTCTACTTTGCAGATAAATTATCACCGCCAGCAGAAAAATTCATCCGACACCCGAAAACAGAAAAATCCAAAAACTGTCCGGAATGGAACTTCTGGGCCATCGTGTGGTGTGGGTTTGGCAATTTCTACAGGGCAACGTCGACGTCGATAAATTATGAAACTAGACTCCCTGGAAACCTTGGCAAGTCTACTTTGCAGATAAATTATCACCGGCCGCAGAAAAATTCGTCCGACACCCGAAAACAGAAAAATCCAAAAACTGTCCGGAATGGAACTTCTGGGCCATCGTGTGGTGTGGGTTTGGCAATTTCTACAGGGCAACGTCGACGTCGATAAATTAGGAAACTGGACTCCCTGGAAAGCTTGGCCAGTCTACTTTGCAGATAAATTATCACCGGCCGCAGAAAAATTCATCCGACACCCGAAAACAGAAAAATCCAAAAACTGTCCGGAATGGAACTACTGGGCCATCGTGTGGTGTGGGTTTGGCAATTTCTACAGGGCAACGTCAACGTCGATAAATTAGGAAACTGGACTCGCTGGAAACCTTGGCAAGTCTACTTTGCAGATAAATTATCACCGCCAGCAGAAAAATTCATCCGACACCCGAAAACAGAAAAATCCAAAAACTGTCCGGAATGGAACTTCTGGGCCATCGTGTGGTGTGGGTTTGGCAATTTCTACATGGCAACGTCGACGTCGATAAATTAGGAAACTGGACTCCCTGGAAACCTTGGCAAGTCTACTTTGCAGATAAATTATCATCGCCCGCAGAAGAATTCATCCGACACCCGAAAACAGAAAAATCCAAAAACTGTCCGGAATGGAACTTCTGGGCCATGGTGTGGTGTGGGTTTGGCAATTTGTACAGGGCAACGTCGACGTCGATAAATTAGGAAACTGGACTCCCTCGAAAGCTTGGCAAGTCTACTTTGCAGATAAATTATCACCGCCAGCAGAAAAATTCATCCGACACCCGAAAACAGAAAAATCCAAAAACTGTCCGGAATGGAACTTCTGGGCCATCGTGTGGTGTGGGTTTGGCAATTTGTACAGGGCAACGTCGACGTCGATAAATTAGGAAACTGGACTCCCTCGAAAGCTTGGCAAGTCTACTTTGCAGATAAATTATCACCGCCAGCAGAAAAATTCATCCGACACCCGAAAACAGAAAAATCCAAAAACTGTCCGGAATGGAACTTCTGGGCCATCGTGTGGTGTGGGTTTGGCAATTTCTACAGGGCAACGTCGACGTCGATAAATTAGGAAACTGGACTCCCTGGAAAGCTTGGCAAGTCTACTTTGCAGATAAATTATCACCGCCAGCAGAAAAATTCATCCGACACCCGAAAACAGAAAAATCCAAAAACTGTCCGGAATGGAACTTCTGGGCCATCGTGTGGTGTGGGTTTGGCAATTTCTACAGGGCAACGTCGACGTCGATAAATTAGGAAACTGGACTCGCTGGAAACCTTGGCAAGTCTACTTTGCAGATAAATTATCACCGCCAGCAGAAAAATTCATCCGACACCCGAAAACAGAAAAATCCAAAAACTGTCCGGAATGGAACTTCTGGGCCATCGTGTGGTGTGGGTTTGGCAATTTGTACAGGGCAACGTCGACGTCGTTAAATTATGAAACTAGACTCCCTGGAAACCTTGGCAAGTCTACTTTGCAGATAAATTATCACTGGCCGCAGAAAAATTCAACCGACACCCGAAAACAGAAAAATCCAAAAACTGTCCGGAATGGAACTTCTGGGCCATCGTGTGGTGTGGGTTTGGCAATTTGTACAGGGCAACGTCGACGTCGATAAATTAGGAAACTGGACTCCCTGGAAAGCTTGGCAAGTCTACTTTGCAGATAAATTATCACCGGCCGCAGAAAAATTCATCTGACGCCCGAAAACAGAAAAACCCCAAAAACTATCCGGAATGGAACTTCTGGGCCATCGTGTGGTGTGGGTTTGGCAATTTCTACAGGGATACGTCGACGTCGATAAATTAGGAAACTGGACTCCCTGGAAAGCTTGGCAAGTCTACTTTGCAGATAAATTATCACCGGCCGCAGAAAAATTCATCTGACGCCCGAAAACAGAAAAACCCCAAAAACTATCCGGAATGGAACTTCTGGGCCATCGTGTGGTGTGGGTTTGGCAATTTCTACAGGGATACGTCGACGTCGATAAATTAGGAAACTGGACTCCCTGGAAAGCTTGGCAAGTCTACTTTGCAGATAAATTATCACCGGCCGCAGAAAAATTCATCTGACGCCTGAAAACAGAAAAACCCCAAAACTGTCCGAAATGGAACTTTTGGGCCATCGTGTGGTGTGGGTTTGGAAATTTCTACAGGGCAATGTCGACGTCAATAAATTACGAAACTAGACTCCCTGGAAACCTTGGCAAGTCTACTTTGCAGATAAATTATCACTGGCCGCAGAAAAATTCATTCGACACCCGAAAACAGAAAAATCCAAAAACTGTCCGAAATGGAACTTCTGGGCCATCGTGTGGTGTGGGCTTGGCAATTTCTACAGGGCAACGTCGACGTCGATAAATTAGGAAACTGGACTCCCTGGAAAGCTTGGCCAGTCTACTTTGCAGATAAATTATCACCGGCCGCAGAAAAATTCATCCGACACCCGAAAACAGAAAAATCCAAAAACTGTCCGGAATGGAACTACTGGGCCATCGTGTGGTGTGGGTTTGGCAATTTCTACAGGGCAACGTCAACGTCGATAAATTAGGAAACTGGACTCGCTGGAAACCTTGGCAAGTCTACTTTGCAGATAAATTATCACCGCCAGCAGAAAAATTCATCCGACACCCGAAAACAGAAAAATCCAAAAACTGTGCGGAATGGAACTTCTGGGCCATCGTGTGGTGTGGGTTTGGCAATTTCTACAGGGCAACGTCGACGTCGATAAATTATGAAACTAGACTCCCTGGAAACCTTGGCAAGTCTACTTTGCAGATAAATTATCACCGGCCGCAGAAAAATTCGTCCGACACCCGAAAACAGAAAAATCCAAAAACTGTCCGGAATGGAACTTCTGGGCCATCGTGTGGTGTGGGTTTGGCAATTTGTACAGGGCAACGTCGACGTCGATAAATTAGGAAACTGGACTCCCTGGAAAGCTTGGCAAGTCTACTTTGCAGATAAATTATCACCGCCAGCAGAAAAATTCATCCGACACCCGAAAACAGAAAAATCCAAAAACTGTCCGGAATGGAACTTCTGGGCCATGGTGTGGTGTGGGTTTGGCAATTTGTACAGGGCAACGTCGACGTCGATAAATTAGGAAACTGGACTCCCTCGAAAGCTTGGCAAGTCTACTTTGCAGATAAATTATCACCGCCAGCAGAAAAATTCATCCGACACCCGAAAACAGAAAAATCCAAAAACTGTCCGGAATGGAACTTCTGGGCCATCGTGTGGTGTGGGTTTGGCAATTTCTACAGGGCAACGTCAACGTCGATAAATTAGGAAACTGGACTCGCTGGAAACCTTGGCAAGTCTACTTTGCAGATAAATTATCACCGCCAGCAGAAAAATTCATCCGACACCCGAAAACAGAAAAATCCAAAAACTGTCCGGAATGGAACTTCTGGGCCATCGTGTGGTGTGGGTTTGACAATTTGTACAGGGCAACGTCGACGTCGATAAATTAGGAAACTGGACTCCCTGGAAACCTTGGCAAGTCTACTTTGCAGATAAATTATCACCGGCCGCAGAAAAATTCAACCGACACCCGAAAACAGAAAAATCCAAAAACTGTCCGGAATGGAACTTCTGGGCCATCGTGTGGTATGGGTTTGGCAATTTCTATAGGGCAACGTCGACGTCGATAAATTAGGAAACTGGACTCCCTCGAAAGCTTGGCAAGTCTACTTTGCAGATAAATTATCACCGCCAGCAGAAAAATTCATCCGACACCCGAAAACAGAAAAATCCAAAAACTTTCCGGAATGGAACTTCTGGGCCATCGTGTGGTGTGGGTTTGGCAATTTCTACAGGGCAACATCGACGTCGATAAATTAGGAAACTGGACTCCCTGGAAAGCTTGGCAAGTCTACTTTGCAGATAAATTATCACCGCCCGCAGAAGAATTCATCCGACACCCGAAAACAGAAAAATCCAAAAACTGTCCGGAATGGAACTTCTGGGCCATCGTGTGGTGTGGGTTTGGCAATTTGTACAGGGCAACGTCGACGTCGATAAATTAGGAAACTGGACTCGCTGGAAACCTTGGCAAGTCTACTTTGCAGATAAATTATCACCGCCAGCAGAAAAATTCATCCGACACCCGAAAACAGAAAAATCCAAAAACTGTCCGGAATGGAACTTCTGGGCCATCGTGTGGTGTGGGTTTGGCAATTTCTACAGGGCAACGTCGACGTCGATAAATTAGGAAACTGGACTCCCTGGAAAGCTTGGCAAGTCTACTTTGCAGATAAATTATCACCGCCCGCAGAAGAATTCATCCGACACCCGAAAACAGAAAAATCCAAAAACTGTCCGGAATGGAACTTCTGGGCCATCGTGTGGTGTGGGTTTGGCAATTTGTACAGGGCAACGTCGACGTCGATAAATTAGGAAACTGGACTCCCTCGAAAGCTTGGCAAGTCTACTTTGCAGATAAATTATCACCGCCAGCAGAAAAATTCATCCGACACCCGAAAACAGAAAAATCCAAAAACTGTCCGGAATGGAACTTCTGGGCCATCGTGTGGTGTGGGTTTGGCAATTTCTACAGGGCAACGTCGACGTCGATAAATTAGGAAACTGGACTCCCTGGAAAGCTTGGCAAGTCTACTTTGCAGATAAATTATCACCGCCCGCAGAAGAATTCATCCGACACCCGAAAACAGAAAAATCCAAAAACTGTCCGGAATGGAACTTCTGGGCCATCGTGTGGTGTGGGTTTGACAATTTCTACAGGGCAACGTCGACGTCAATAAATTAGGAAACTGGACTCCCTGGAAACCTTGGCAAGTCTACTTTGCAGATAAATTATCACCGGCCGCAGAAAAATTCAACCGACACCCGAAAACACAAAAATCCAAAAACTGTCCGGAATGGAACTTCTGGGCCATCGTGTGGTGTGGGTTTGGCAATTTCTACAGGGGAACGTCGACGTCGATAAATTATGAAACTAGACTCCCTGGAAAGCTTGGCAAGTCTACTTTGCAGATAAATTATCACCGGCCGCAGAAAAATTCATCTGACGCCCGAAAACAGAAAAACCCCAAAACTGTCCGAAATGGAACTTGTGGGCCATCGTGTGGTGTGGGTTTGGCAATTTCTACAGGGCAACGTCGACGTCGATAAATTAGGAAACTGGACTCCCTGGAAAGCTTGGCAAGTCTACTTTGCAGATAAATTATCACCGGCCGCAGAAAAATTCATCTGACGCCCGAAAACAGAAAAACCCCAAAACTGTCCGGAATGGAACTTCTGGGCCATCGTGTGGTGTGGGTTTGGCAATTTCTACAGGGCAACGTCGACGTCGATAAATTAGGAAACTGGACTCCCTGGAAACCTTGGCAAGTCTACTTTGCAGATAAATTATCACCGGCGGCAGAAAAATTCAACCGACACCCGAAAACAGAAAAATCCAAAAACTGTCCGGAATGGAACTTCTGGACCATCGTGTGGTGTGGGTTTGGCAATTTCTACAGGGATACGTCGACGTCGATAAATTAGGAAACTGGACTCCCTGGAAAGCTTGGCAAGTCTACTTTGCAGATAAATTATCACCGGCCGCAGAAAAATTCATCTGACGCCCGAAAACAGAAAAACCCCAAAACTGTCCGAAATGGAACTTTTGGGCCATCGTGTGGTGTGGGTTTGGAAATTTCTACAGGGCAATGTCGACGTCAATAAATTACGAAACTAGACTCCCTGGAAACCTTGGCAAGTCTACTTTGCAGATAAATTATCACTGGCCGCAGAAAAATTCATTCGACACCCGAAAACAGAAAAACCCCAAAACTGTCCGAAATGGAACTTTTAGGCCATCGTGTGGTGTGGGTTTGGAAATTTCTACAGGGCAACGTCGACGTCGATAAATTATGAAACTAGACTCCCTGGAAACATTGGCAAGTCTACTTTGCAGATAAATTATCACCGGCCGCAGAAAAATTCATCCGACACCCGAAAACAGAAAAATCCAAAAACTGTCCGAAATGGAACTTCTGGGCCATCGTGTGGTGTGGGCTTGGCAATTTCTACAGGGCAACGTCGACGTCGATAAATTAGGAAACTGGACTCCCTGGAAAGCTTGGCCAGTCTACTTTGCAGATAAATTATCACCGGCCGCAGAAAAATTCATCCGACACCCGAAAACAGAAAAATCCAAAAACTGTCCGGAATGGAACTACTGGGCCATCGTGTGGTGTGGGTTTGGCAATTTCTACAGGGCAACGTCAACGTCGATAAATTAGGAAACTGGACTCGCTGGAAACCTTGGCAAGTCTACTTTGCAGATAAATTATCACCGCCAGCAGAAAAATTCATCCGACACCCGAAAACAGAAAAATCCAAAAACTGTCCGGAATGGAACTTCTGGGCCATCGTGTGGTGTGGGTTTGGCAATTTCTACAGGGCAACGTCGACGTCGATAAATTATGAAACTAGACTCCCTGGAAACCTTGGCAAGTCTACTTTGCAGATAAATTATCACCGGCCGCAGAAAAATTCGTCCGACACCCGAAAACAGAAAAATCCAAAAACTGTCCGGAATGGAACTTCTGGGCCATCGTGTGGTGTGGGTTTGGCAATTTGTACAGGGCAACGTCGACGTCGATAAATTAGGAAACTGGACTCCCTGGAAAGCTTGGCAAGTCTACTTTGCAGATAAATTATCACCGGCCGCAGAAAAATTCATCTGACACCCGAAAACAGAAAAATCCAAAAACTGTCCGGAATGGAACTTCTGGGCCATCGTGTGGTGTGGGTTTGGAAATTTCTACAGGGCAACGTCGACGTCGATAAATTATGAAACTAGACTCCCTGGAAACATTGGCAAGTCTACTTTGCAGATAAATTATCACCGGCCGCAGAAAAATTCATCCGACACCCGAAAACAGAAAAATCCAAAAACTGTCCGAAATGGAACTTCTGGGCCATCGTGTGGTGTGGGCTTGGCAATTTCTACAGGGCAACGTCGACGTCGATAAATTAGGAAACTAGACTCCCTGGAAAGCTTGGCCAGTCTACTTTGCAGATAAATTATCACCGGCCGCAGAAAAATTCATCCGACACCCGAAAACAGAAAAATCCAAAAACTGTCCGGAATGGAACTACTGGGCCATCGTGTGGTGTGGGTTTGGCAATTTCTACAGGGCAACGTCAACGTCGATAAATTAGGAAACTGGACTCGCTGGAAACCTTGGCAAGTCTACTTTGCAGATAAATTATCACCGCCAGCAGAAAAATTATCCGACACCCGAAAACAGAAAAATCCAAAAACTGTCCGGAATGGAACTTCTGGGCCATCGTGTGGTGTGGGTTTGGCAATTTCTACAGGGCAACGTCGACGTCGATAAATTATGAAACTAGACTCGCTGGAAACCTTGGCAAGTCTACTTTGCAGATAAATTATCACCGGCCGCAGAAAAATTCGTCCGACACCCGAAAACAGAAAAATCCAAAAACTGTCCGGAATGGAACTTCTGGGCCATCGTGTGGTGTGGGTTTGGCAATTTCTACAGGGCAACGTCGACGTCGATAAATTAGGAAACTGGACTCCCTGGAAAGCTTGGCAAGTCTACTTTGCAGATAAATTATCACCGCCCGCAGAAGAATTCATCCGACACCCGAAAACAGAAAAATCCAAAAACTGTCCGGAATGGAACTTCTGGGCCATCGTGTGGTGTGGGTTTGGCAATTTGTACAGGGCAACGTCGACGTCGATAAATTAGGAAACTGGACTCCCTCGAAAGCTTGGCAAGTCTACTTTGCAGATAAATTATCACCGCCAGCAGAAAAATTCATCCGACACCCGAAAACAGAAAAATCCAAAAACTGTCCGGAATGGAACTTCTGGGCCATCGTGTGGTGTGGGTTTGGCAATTTCTACAGGGCAACGTCGACGTCGATAAATTAGGAAACTGGACTCCCTGGAAAGCTTGGCAAGTCTACTTTGCAGATAAATTATCACCGCCCGCAGAAGAATTCATCCGACACCCGAAAACAGAAAAATCCAAAAACTGTCCGGAATGGAACTTCTGGGCCATCGTGTGGTGTGGGTTTGGCAATTTCTACAGGGCAACGTCGACGTCAATAAATTAGGAAACTGGACTCCCTGGAAACCTTGGCAAGTCTACTTTGCAGATAAATTATCACCGGCCGCAGAAAAATTCAACCGACACCCGAAAACACAAAAATCCAAAAACTGTCCGGAATGGAACTTCTGGGCCATCGTGTGGTGTGGGTTTGGCAATTTCTACAGGGGAACGTCGACGTCGATAAATTATGAAACTAGACTCCCTGGAAAGCTTGGCAAGTCTACTTTGCAGATAAATTATCACCGGCCGCAGAAAAATTCATCTGACGCCCGAAAACAGAAAAACCCCAAAACTGTCCGAAATGGAACTTGTGGGCCATCGTGTGGTGTGGGTTTGGCAATTTCTACAGGGCAACGTCGACGTCGATAAATTAGGAAACTGGACTCCCTGGAAAGCTTGGCAAGTCTACTTTGCAGATAAATTATCACCGGCCGCAGAAAAATTCATCTGACGCCCGAAAACAGAAAAACCCCAAAACTGTCCGGAATGGAACTTCTGGGCCATCGTGTGGTGTGGGTTTGGCAATTTCTACAGGGCAACGTCGACGTCGATAAATTAGGAAACTGGACTCCCTGGAAACCTTGGCAAGTCTACTTTGCAGATAAATTATCACCGGCCGCAGAAAAATTCAACCGACACCCGAAAACAGAAAAATCCAAAAACTGTCCGGAATGGAACTTCTGGGCCATCGTGTGGTGTGGGTTTGGCAATTTCTACAGGGATACGTCGACGTCGATAAATTAGGAAACTGGACTCCCTGGAAAGCTTGGCAAGTCTACTTTGCAGATAAATTATCACCGGCCGCAGAAAAATTCATCTGACGCCCGAAAACAGAAAAACCCCAAAACTGTCCGAAATGGAACTTTTGGGCCATCGTGTGGTGTGGGTTTGGAAATTTCTACAGGGCAATGTCGACGTCAATAAATTACGAAAGTATACTCCCTGGAAACCTTGGCAAGTCTACTTTGCAGATAAATTATCACTGGCCGCAGAAAAATTCATTCGACACCCGAAAACAGAAAAACCCCAAAACTGTCCGAAATGGAACTTTTAGGCCATCGTGTGGTGTGGGTTTGGCAATTTCTACAGGGCAACGTCGACGTCGATAAATTATGAAACTGGACTCGCTGGAAACCTTGGCAAGTCTACTTTGCAGATAAATTATCACCGGCCGCAGAAAAATTCATCCGACACCCGAAAACAGAAAAATCCAAAAACTGTCCGAAATGGAACTTCTGGGCCATCGTGTGGTGTGGGCTTGGCAATTTCTACAGGGCAACGTCGACGTCGATAAATTAGGAAACTGGACTCCCTGGAAAGCTTGGCCAGTCTACTTTGCAGATAAATTATCACCGCCAGCAGAAAAATTCATCTGACACCCGAAAACAGAAAAATCCAAAAACTGTCCGGAATGGAACTTCTGGGCCATCGTGTGGTGTGGGTTTGGCAATTTCTACAGGGCAACGTTGACGTCGATAAATTATGAAACTAGACTCCCTGGAAAGCTTGGCAAGTCTACTTTGCAGATAAATTATCACCGGCCGCAGAAAAATTCATCCGACACCCGAAAACAGAAAAATCCAAAAACTGTCCGGAATGGAACTTCTGGGCCATCGTGTGGTGTGGGCTTGGCAATTTCTACAGGGCAACGTCGACGTCGATAAATTAGGAAACTGGACTCCCTGGAAAGCTTGGCCAGTCTACTTTGCAGATAAATTATCACCGGCCGCAGAAAAATTCATCCGACACCCGAAAACAGAAAAATCCAAAAACTGTCCGGAATGGAACTTCTGGGCCATCGTGTGGTGTGGGTTTGGCAATTTCTACAGGGCAACGTCAACGTCGATAAATTAGGAAACTGGACTCGCTGGAAACCTTGGCAAGTCTACTTTGCAGATAAATTATCACCGCCAGCAGAAAAATTCATCCGACACCCGAAAACAGAAAAATCCAAAAACTGTCCGGAATGGAACTTCTGGGCCATCGTGTGGTGTGGGTTTGGCAATTTCTACAGGGCAACGTCGACGTCGATAAATTATGAAACTAGACTCCCTGGAAACCTTGGCAAGTCTACTTTGCAGATAAATTATCACCGGCCGCAGAAAAATTCGTCCGACACCCGAAAACAGAAAAATCCAAAAACTGTCCGGAATGGAACTTCTGGGCCATCGTGTGGTGTGGGTTTGGCAATTTGTACAGGGCAACGTCGACGTCGATAAATTAGGAAACTGGACTCCCTGGAAAGCTTGGCAAGTCTACTTTGCAGATAAATTATCACCGGCCGCAGAAAAATTCAACCGACACCCGAAAACAGAAAAATCCAAAAACTGTCCGGAATGGAACTTCTGGGCCATCGTGTGGTGTGGGTTTGGCAATTTGTACAGGGCAACGTCGACGTCGATAAATTAGGAAACTGGACTCCCTGGAAACCTTGGCAAGTCTACTTTGCAGATAAATTATCACCGGCCGCAGAAAAATTCGTCCGACACCCGAAAACAGAAAAATCCAAAAACTGTCCGGAATGGAACTTCTGGGCCATCGTGTGGTGTGGGTTTGGCAATTTCTACAGGGCAACGTCGACGTCGATAAATTAGGAAACTGGACTCCCTGGAAAGCTTGGCAAGTCTACTTTGCAGATAAATTATCACCGGCCGCAGAAAAATTCATCTGACACCCGAAAACAGAAAAATCCAAAAACTGTCCGGAATGGAACTTTTAGGCCATCGTGTGGTGTGGGTTTGGAAATTTCTACAGGGCAACGTCGACGTCGATAAATTAGGAAACTGGACTCCCTGGAAAGCTTGGCAAGTCTACTTTGCAGATAAATTATCACCGGCCGCAGAAAAATTCATCTGACACCCGAAAACAGAAAAATCCAAAAACTGTCCGGAATGGAACTTCTGGGCCATCGTGTGGTGTGGGTTTGGCAATTTGTACAGGGCAACGTCGACGTCGATAAATTAGGAAACTGGACTCCCTGGAAAGCTTGGCAAGTCTACTTTGCAGATAAATTATCACCGGCCGCAGAAAAATTCAACCGACACCCGAAAAACAAAAACCCCAAAACTGTCCGAAATGGAACTTTTGGGCCATCGTGTGGTGTGGGTTTGGCAATTTCTACAGGGCAACGTCGACGTCGATAAATTAGGAAACTGGACTCCCTGGAAACCTTGGCAAGTCTACTTTGCAGATAAATTATCACCGGCCGCAGAAAAATTCGTCCGACACCCGAAAACAGAAAAATCCAAAAACTGTCCGGAATGGAACTTCTGGGCCATCGTGTGGTGTGGGTTTGGCAATTTGTACAAGGCAACGTCGACGTCGATAAATTAGGAAACTGGACTCCCTGGAAAGCTTGGCAAGTCTACTTTGCAGATAAATTATCACCGGCCGCAGAAAAATTCATCTGACACCCGAAAACAGAAAAATCCAAAAACTGTCCGGAATGGAACTTTTAGGCCATCGTGTGGTGTGGGTTTGGAAATTTCTACAGGGCAACGTCGACGTCGATAAATTATGAAACTAGACTCCCTGGAAACATTGGCAAGTCTACTTTGCAGATAAATTATCACCGGCCGCAGAAAAATTCATCCGACACCCGAAAACAGAAAAATCCAAAAACTGTCCGAAATGGAACTTCTGGGCCATCGTGTGGTGTGGGCTTGGCAATTTCTACAGGGCAACGTCGACGTCGATAAATTAGGAAACTGGACTCCCTGGAAAGCTTGGCCAGTCTACTTTGCAGATAAATTATCACCGGCCGCAGAAAAATTCATCCGACACCCGAAAACAGAAAAATCCAAAAACTGTCCGGAATGGAACTACTGGGCCATCGTGTGGTGTGGGTTTGGCAATTTCTACAGGGCAACGTCAACGTCGATAAATTAGGAAACTGGACTCGCTGGAAACCTTGGCAAGTCTACTTTGCAGATAAATTATCACCGCCAGCAGAAAAATTCATCCGACACCCGAAAACAGAAAAATCCAAAAACTGTCCGGAATGGAACTTCTGGGCCATCGTGTGGTGTGGGTTTGGCAATTTCTACAGGGCAACGTCGACGTCGATAAATTATGAAACTAGACTCCCTGGAAACCTTGGCAAGTCTACTTTGCAGATAAATTATCACCGGCCGCAGAAAAATTCGTCCGACACCCGAAAACAGAAAAATCCAAAAACTGTCCGGAATGGAACTTCTGGGCCATCGTGTGGTGTGGGCTTGGCAATTTCTACAGGGCAACGTCGACGTCGATAAATTAGGAAACTGGACTCCCTGGAAAGCTTGGCCAGTCTACTTTGCAGATAAATTATCACCGCCAGCAGAAAAATTCATCTGACACCCGAAAACAGAAAAATCCAAAAACTGTCCGGAATGGAACTTCTGGGCCATCGTGTGGTGTGGGTTTGGCAATTTCTACAGGGCAACGTTGACGTCGATAAATTATGAAACTAGACTCCCTGGAAAGCTTGGCAAGTCTACTTTGCAGATAAATTATCACCGGCCGCAGAAAAATTCATCCGACACCCGAAAACAGAAAAATCCAAAAACTGTCCGGAATGGAACTTCTGGGCCATCGTGTGGTGTGGGCTTGGCAATTTCTACAGGGCAACGTCGACGTCGATAAATTAGGAAACTGGACTCCCTGGAAAGCTTGGCCAGTCTACTTTGCAGATAAATTATCACCGGCCGCAGAAAAATTCATCCGACACCCGAAAACAGAAAAATCCAAAAATTGTCCGGAATGGAACTACTGGGCCATCGTGTGGTGTGGGTTTGGCAATTTCTACAGGGCAACGTCAACGTCGATAAATTAGGAAACTGGACTCGCTGGAAACCTTGGCAAGTCTACTTTGCAGATAAATTATCACCGCCAGCAGAAAAATTCATCCGACACCCGAAAACAGAAAAATCCAAAAACTGTCCGGAATGGAACTTCTGGGCCATCGTGTGGTGTGGGTTTGGCAATTTCTACAGGGCAACGTCGACGTCGATAAATTATGAAACTAGGCTCCCTGGAAACCTTGGCAAGTCTACTTTGCAGATAAATTATCACCGGCCGCAGAAAAATTCGTCCGACACTCGAAAACAGAAAAATCCAAAAACTGTCCGGAATGGAACTTCTGGGCCATCGTGTGGTGTGGGCTTGGCAATTTCTACAGGGCAACGTCGACGTCGATAAATTAGGAAACTGGACTCCCTGGAAAGCTTGGCCAGTCTACTTTGCAGATAAATTATCACCGCCAGCAGAAAAATTCATCTGACACCCGAAAACAGAAAAATCCAAAAACTGTCCGGAATGGAACTTCTGGGCCATCGTGTGGTGTGGGTTTGGCAATTTCTACAGGGCAACGTTGACGTCGATAAATTATGAAACTAGACTCCCTGGAAAGCTTGGCAAGTCTACTTTGCAGATAAATTATCACCGGCCGCAGAAAAATTCATCCGACACCCGAAAACAGAAAAATCCAAAAACTGTCCGGAATGGAACTTCTGGGCCATCGTGTGGTGTGGGCTTGGCAATTTCTACAGGGCAACGTCGACGTCGATAAATTAGGAAACTGGACTCCCTGGAAAGCTTGGCCAGTCTACTTTGCAGATAAATTATCACCGGCCGCAGAAAAATTCATCCGACACCCGAAAACAGAAAAATCCAAAAACTGTCCGGAATGGAACTTCTGGGCCATCGTGTGGTGTGGGTTTGGCAATTTCTACAGGGCAACGTCAACGTCGATAAATTAGGAAACTGGACTCGCTGGAAACCTTGGCAAGTCTACTTTGCAGATAAATTATCACCGCCAGCAGAAAAATTCATCCGACACCCGAAAACAGAAAAATCCAAAAACTGTCCGGAATGGAACTTCTGGGCCATCGTGTGGTGTGGGTTTGGCAATTTCTACAGGGCAACGTCGACGTCGATAAATTATGAAACTAGACTCCCTGGAAACCTTGGCAAGTCTACTTTGCAGATAAATTATCACCGGCCGCAGAAAAATTCGTCCGACACCCGAAAACAGAAAAATCCAAAAACTGTCCGGAATGGAACTTCTGGGCCATCGTGTGGTGTGGGTTTGGCAATTTGTACAAGGCAACGTCGACGTCGATAAATTAGGAAACTGGACTCCCTGGAAAGCTTGGCAAGTCTACTTTGCAGATAAATTATCACCGGCCGCAGAAAAATTCATCTGACACCCGAAAACAGAAAAATCCAAAAACTGTCCGGAATGGAACTTCTGGGCCATCGTGTGGTGTGGGTTTGGCAATTTGTACAGGGCAACGTCGACGTCGATAAATTAGGAAACTGGACTCCCTGGAAAGCTTGGCAAGTCTACTTTGCAGATAAATTATCACCGGCCGCAGAAAAATTCAACCGACACCCGAAAACAGAAAAATCCAAAAACTGTCCGGAATGGAACTTCTGGGCCATCGTGTGGTGTGGGTTTGGCAATTTCTACAGGGCAACATCGACGTCGATAAATTAGGAAACTGGACTCCCTGGAAACCTTGGCAAGTCTACTTTGCAGATAAATTATCACCGCCAGCAGAAAAATTCGTCCGACACCCGAAAACAGAAAAATCCAAAAACTGTCCGGAATGGAACTTCTGGGCCATCGTGTGGTGTGGGTTTGGCAATTTGTACAAGGCAACGTCGACGTCGATAAATTAGGAAACTGGACTCCCTGGAAAGCTTGGCAAGTCTACTTTGCAGATAAATTATCACCGGCCGCAGAAAAATTCATCTGACACCCGAAAACAGAAAAATCCAAAAACTGTCCGGAATGGAACTTCTGGGCCATCGTGTGGTGTGGGTTTGGCAATTTGTACAGGGCAACGTCGACGTCGATAAATTAGGAAACTGGACTCCCTGGAAACCTTGGCAAGTCTACTTTGCAGATAAATTATCACCGGCCGCAGAAAAATTCAACCGACACCCGAAAACAGAAAAATCCAAAAACTGTCCGGAATGGAACTTCTGGGCCATCGTGTGGTATGGGTTTGGCAATTTCTATAGGGCAACGTCGACGTCGATAAATTAGGAAACTGGACTCCCTCGAAAGCTTGGCAAGTCTACTTTGCAGATAAATTATCACCGCCAGCAGAAAAATTCATCCGACACCCGAAAACAGAAAAATCCAAAAATTGTCCGGAATGGAACTACTGGGCCATCGTGTGGTGTGGGTTTGGCAATTTCTACAGGGCAACGTCAACGTCGATAAATTAGGAAACTGGACTCGCTGGAAACCTTGGCAAGTCTACTTTGCAGATAAATTATCACCGCCAGCAGAAAAATTCATCTGACGCCCAAAAACACAAAAACCCAAAACCGTCCGAAATGGGACTTTTGGGCCATCGTGTGGTGTGGGTTTGGAATTTTCTACAGGGCAACGTCGATGTCGATAAATTACGAAACTGCACTCCCTGGAAAGTTTGGCAAGTATACTTTGCAGATAAATTATCACCGGCCCCAGAAAAATTCATCTGACACCCGAAAAACAAAAACCCCAAAACTGTCCGAAATGGAACTTTTGGGCCATCGTGTGGTGTGGGTTTGGCAATTTCTACAGGGCAACGTCGACGTCGATAAATTATGAAACTAGACTCCCTGGAAAGCTTGGCAAGTCTACTTTGCAGATAAATTATCACCGGAAGCAGAAAAATTCATCTGACGCCCGAAAACACAAAAACCCAAAACCGTCCGAAATGGAACTTTTGGGCCATCGTGTGGTGTGGGTTTGGAAATTTCTACAGGGCAACGTCGATGTCGATAAATTACGAAACTGCACTCGCTGGAAACCTTGGCAAGTCTACTTTGCAGATAAATTATCACCGGCCGCAGAAAAATTCATCTGACGCCCGAAAACACAAAAACCCAAAACCGTCCGAAATGGAACTTTTGGGCCATCGTGTGGTGTGGGTTTGGAATTTTCTACAGGGTAACGTCGATGTCGATAAATTACGAAACTGCACTCCCTGGAAAGTTTGGCAAGTATACTTTGCAGATAAATTATCACCGGCCCCAGAAAAATTCATCTGACACCCGAAAAACAAAAACCCCAAAACTGTCCGAAATGGAACTTTTGGGCCATCGTGTGGTGTGGGTTTGGCAATTTCTACAGGGCAACGTCGACGTCGATAAATTATGAAACTAGACTCCCTGGAAAGCTTGGCAAGTCTACTTTGCAGATAAATTATCACCGGAAGCAGAAAAATTCATCTGACGCCCGAAAACACAAAAACCCAAAACCGTCCGAAATGGAACTTTTGGGCCATCGTGTGGTGTGGGTTTGGAAATTTCTACAGGGCAACGTCGATGTCGATAAATTACGAAACTGCACTCGCTGGAAACCTTGGCAAGTCTACTTTGCAGATAAATTATCACCGGCCGCAGAAAAATTCATCTGACACCCGAAAACAGAAAAATCCAAAAACTGTCCGGAATGGAACTTTTAGGCCATCGTGTGGTGTGGGTTTGGCAATTTCTACAGGGCAACGTCGACGTCGATAAATTATGAAACTAGACTCCCTGGAAACCTTGGCAAGTCTACTTTGCAGATAAATTATCACCGGCCGCAGAAAAATTCATCTGACACCCGAAAACAGAAAAATCCAAAAACTGTCCGGAATGGAACTTTTAGGCCATCGTGTGGTGTGGGTTTGGAAATTTCTACAGGGCAACGTCGACGTCGATAAATTATGAAACTAGACTCCCTGGAAACATTGGCAAGTCTACTTTGCAGATAAATTATCACCGGCCGCAGAAAAATTCATCCGACACCCGAAAACAGAAAAATCCAAAAACTGTCCGAAATGGAACTTCTGGGCCATCGTGTGGTGTGGGCTTGGCAATTTCTACAGGGCAACGTCGACGTCGATAAATTAGGAAACTGGACTCCCTGGAAAGCTTGGCAAGTCTACTTTGCAGATAAATTATCACCGGCCGCAGAAAAATTCATCTGACGCCCAAAAACACAAAAACCCAAAACCGTCCGAAATGGAACTTTTGGGCCATCGTGTGGTGTGGGTTTGGAATTTTCTACAGGGCAACGTCGATGTCGATAAATTACGAAACTGCACTCCCTGGAAAGTTTGGCAAGTATACTTTGCAGATAAATTATCACCGGCCCCAGAAAAATTCATCTGACACCCGAAAAACAAAAACCCCAAAACTGTCCGAAATGGAACTTTTGGGCCATCGTGTGGTGTGGGTTTGGCAATTTCTACAGGGCAACGTCGACGTCGATAAATTATGAAACTAGACTCCCTGGAAAGCTTGGCAAGTCTACTTTGCAGATAAATTATCACCGGAAGCAGAAAAATTCATCTGACGCCCGAAAACACAAAAACCCAAAACCGTCCGAAATGGAACTTTTGGGCCATCGTGTGGTGTGGGTTTGGAAATTTCTACAGGGCAACGTCGATGTCGATAAATTACGAAACTGCACTCGCTGGAAACCTTGGCAAGTCTACTTTGCAGATAAATTATCACCGGCCGCAGAAAAATTCATCTGACGCCCGAAAACACAAAAACCCAAAACCGTCCGAAATGGAACTTTTGGGCCATCGTGTGGTGTGGGTTTGGAATTTTCTACAGGGTAACGTCGATGTCGATAAATTACGAAACTGCACTCCCTGGAAAGTTTGGCAAGTATACTTTGCAGATAAATTATCACCGGCCCCAGAAAAATTCATCTGACACCCGAAAAACAAAAACCCCAAAACTGTCCGAAATGGAACTTTTGGGCCATCGTGTGGTGTGGGTTTGGCAATTTCTACAGGGCAACGTCGACGTCGATAAATTATGAAACTAGACTCCCTGGAAAGCTTGGCAAGTCTACTTTGCAGATAAATTATCACCGGAAGCAGAAAAATTCATCTGACGCCCGAAAACACAAAAACCCAAAACCGTCCGAAATGGAACTTCTGGGCCATCGTGTGGTGTGGGTTTGGAAATTTCTACAGGGCAACGTCGATGTCGATAAATTACGAAACTGCACTTGCTGGAAACCTTGGCAACTCTACTTTGCAGATAAATTATCATCGCCAGCAGAAAAATTCATCTGACACCCGAAAAACAAAAATCCAAAAACTGTCCGGAATGGAACTTTAGGGCCATCGTGTGGTGTGGGTTTGGCAATTTCTACAGGGCAACGTCGACGTCAATAAATTAGGAAACTGGACTCGTTGGAAACCTTGGCAAGTCTACTTTGCAGATAAATTATCACTGGCCGCAGAAAAATTCATCTGACGCCCGAAAACACAAAAACCCAAAACTGTCCGAAATGGAACTTTTGGGCCATCGTGTGGTGTGGGTTTGGCAATTTCTACAGGGCAACGTCGACGTCGATAAATTATGAAACTAGACTCCCTGGAAACCTTGGCAAGTCTACTTTGCAGATAAATTATCACCGGCCGCAGAAAAATTCCTCCGACACCCGAAAACAGAAAAATCCAAAAACTGTCCGGAATGGAACTTTTGGGTCATCGTGTGGTGTGGGTTTGGCAATTTCTACAGGGCAACGTCGATGTCGATAAATTACGAAACTGCACTCCCTGGAAAGCTTGGCAAGTCTACTTTGCAGATAAATTATCACCGGCCGCAGAAAAATTCATCTGACGCCCGAAAACACAAAAACCCAAAACCGTCCAAAATGGAACTTTTGGGCCATCGTGTGGTGTGGGTTTGGAATTTTCTACAGGGCAACGTCGATGTCGATAAATTACGAAACTGCACTCGCTGGAAACCTTGGCAAGTCTACTTTGCAGATAAATTATCACCGGCCGCAGAAAAATTCATCTGACGCCCGAAAACAGAAAAACCCCAAAACTGTCAGAAATGGAACTTTTGGGCCATCGTGTGGTGTGGGTTTGGAAATTTCTACAGGGCAACGTCGACGTCGATAAATTATGAAACTAGACTCCCTGGAAACCTTGGCAAGTCTACTTTGCAGATAAATTATCACCGGCCGCAGAAAAATTCAACCGACACCCGAAAACAGAAAAATCCAAAAACTGTCTGGAATGGAACTTCTGGGCCATCGTGTGGTTTGGGTTTGGCAATTTCTACAGGGCAACGTCGACGTCAATAAATTATGAAACTAGACTCCCTGGAAAGCTTGGCAAGTTTACTTTGCAGATAAATTATCACCAGCCGCAGAAAAATTCATCCGACCCCCGAAAAACAAAAACCCCAAAACTGTCCGAAATGGAACTTTTGGGCCATCGTGTGGTGTGGGTTTGGCAATTTCTACAGGGCAACGTCGACGTCGATAAATTATGAAACTAGACTCCCTGGAAACCTTGGCAAGTCTACTTTGCAGATAAATTATCACCGGCCGCAGAAAAATTCCTCCGACACCCGAAAATAGAAAAATCCAAAAACTGTCCGGAATGGAACTTTTGGGTCATCGTGTGGTGTGGGTTTGGCAATTTCTACAGGGCAACGTCGATGTCGATAAATTACGAAACTGCACTCCCTGGAAAGCTTGGCAAGTCTACTTTGCAGATAAATTATCACCGGCCGCAGAAAAATTCATCTGACGCCCGAAAACACAAAAACCCAAAACCGTCCAAAATGGAACTTTTGGGCCATCGTGTGGTGTGGGTTTGGAATTTTCTACAGGGCAACGTCGATGTCGATAAATTACGAAACTGCACTCGCTGGAAACCTTGGCAACTCTACTTTGCAGATAAATTATCATCGCCAGCAGAAAAATTCATCTGACACCCGAAAAACAAAAATCCAAAAACTGTCCGGAATGGAACTTTTGGGCCATCGTGTGGTGTGGGTTTGGCAATTTCTACAGGGCAACGTCGACGTCGATAAATTAGGAAACTGGACTCCCTGGAAAGCTTGGCAAGTCTACTTTGCAGATAAATTATCACCGGCCCCAGAAAAATTCATCCGACACCCGAAAACAGAAAAATCCAAAAACTGTCCGGAATGGAACTTCTGGGCCATCGTGTGGTGTGGGTTTGGAAATTTCTACAGGGCAACGTCGACGTCGATAAATTAGGAAACTGGACTCCCTGGAAAGCTTGGCAAGTCTACTTTGCAGATAAATTATCACCGGCCCCAGAAAAATTCATCCGACACCCGAAAACACAAAAACCCAAAACCGTCCGAAATGGAACTTTTGGGCCATCGTGTGGTGTGGGTTTGGAAATTTCTACAGGGCAACGTCGATGTCGATAAATTACGAAACTGCACTCACTGGAAACCTTGGCAAGTCTACTTTGCAGATAAATTATCACCGGCCGCAGAAAAATTCATCTGACGCCCGAAAACACAAAAACCCAAAACCGTCCGAAATGGAACTTTTGGGCCATCGTGTGGTGTGGGTTTGGAATTTTCTACAGGGCAACGTCGATGTCGATAAATTACGAAACTGCACTCCCTGGAAAGTTTGGCAAGTATACTTTGCAGATAAATTATCACCGGCCGCAGAAAAATTCATCTGACCCCCGAAAAACAAAAACCCCAAAACTGTCCGAAATGGAACTTTTGGGCCATCGTGTGGTGTGGGTTTGGCAATTTCTACAGGGCAACGTCGACGTCGATAAATTATGAAACTAGACTCCCTGGAAACCTTGGCAAGTCTACTTTGCAGATAAATTATCACCGGAAGCAGAAAAATTCATCTGACGCCCGAAAACACAAAAACCCAAAACCGTCCGAAATGGAACTTTTGGGCCATCGTGTGGTGTGGGTTTGGAAATTTCTACAGGGCAACGTCGATGTCGATAAATTACGAAACTGCACTCCCTGGAAAGCTTGGTAAGTCTACTTTGCAGATAAATTATCACCGGCCGCAGAAAAATTCATCTGACGCCCGAAAACACAAAAACCCAAAACCGTCCGAAATGGAACTTTTGGGCCATCGTGTGGTGTGGGTTTGGAAATTTCTACAGGGCAACGTCGACGTCGATAAATTATGAAACTAGACTCCCTGGAAACCTTGGCAAGTCTACTTTGCAGATAAATTATCACCGGCCGCAGAAAAATTCATCTGACACCCGAAAAACAAAAACCCCAAAACTGTCCGAAATGGAACTTTTGGGCCATCGTGTGGTGTGGGCTTGGCAATTTCTACAGGGCAACGTCGATGTCGATAAATTATGAAACTAGACTCCCTGGAAAGCTTGGCAAGTCTACTTTGCAGATAAATTATCACCGGAAGCAGAAAAATTCATCTGACGCCCGAAAACACAAAAACCCAAAACCGTCCGAAATGGAACTTTTGGGCCATCGTGTGGTGTGGGTTTGGAAATTTTTACAGGGCAACGTCGATGTCGATAAATTACGAAACTGGACTCGTTGGAAACCTTGGCAAGTCTACTTTGCAGATAAATTATCACTGGCCGCAGAAAAATTCATCTGACGCCCGAAAACACAAAAACCCAAAACCGTCCGGAATGGAACTTTTGGGCCATCGTGTGGTGTGGGTTTGGAAATTTCTACAGGGCAACGTCGATGTCGATAAATTACGAAACTGCACTCGCTGGAAACCTTGGCAAGTCTACTTTGCAGATAAATTATCACCGCCGCAGAAAAATTCATCTGACGCCCGAAAACACAAAAACCCAAAACCGTCCGAAATGGAACTTTTGGGCCATCGTGTGGTGTGGGTTTGGAAATTTCTACAGGGCAACGTCGATGTCGATAAATTACGAAACTGCACTCCCTGGAAAGCTTGGCAAGTCTACTTTGCAGATAAATTATCACCGGCCGCAGAAAAATTCATCTGACGCCCGAAAACACAAAAACCCAAAACCGTCCGAAATGGAACTTTTGGGCCATCGTGTGGTGTGGGTTTGGAATTTTCTACAGGGCAACGTCGATGTCGATAAATTACGAAACTGCACTCCCTGGAAAGTTTGGCAAGTATACTTTGCAGATAAATTATCACCGGCCGCAAAAAAATTCATCTGACACCCGAAAAACAAAACTGTCCGAAATGGAACTTTTGGGCCATCGTGTGGTATGGGTTTGGCAATTTCTACAGGGCAACGTCGACGTCGATAAATTATGAAACTAGACTCCCTGGAAAGCTTGGCAAGTCTACTTTGCAGATAAATTATCACCGGCCGCAGAAAAATTCATCTGACGCCCGAAAACACAAAAACCCAAAACCGTCTGAAATGGAACTTTTGGGCCATCGTGTGGTGTGGGTTTGGAAATTTCTACAGGGCAACGTCGATGTCGATAAATTACGAAATGCACTTGCTGGAAACCTTGGCAAGTCTACTTTGCAGATAAATTATCACTGCCCGCAGAAAAATTCATCTGACACCCGAAAAACAAAAACCACAAAACTGTCCGAAATGGAACTTTTGGGCCATCGTGTGGTGTGGGTTTGGCAATTTCTACAGGGCAATGTCGACGTCGATAAATTAGGAAACTGGACTCCTTGGAAAGCTTGGCAAGTCTACTTTGCAGATAAATTATCACTGGCCGCAGAAAAATTCATCTGACGCCCGAAAACACAAAAACCCAAAACCGTCCGAAATGGAACTTTTGGGCCATCGTGTGGTATGGGTTTGGAAATTTCTACAGGGCAACGTCGATGTCGATAAATTACGAAACTGCACTCGCTGGAAACCTTGGCAAGTCTACTTTGCAGATAAATTATCACCGGCAGCAGAAAAATTCATCTGGCACCCGAAAAACAAAAACCCCAAAACTGTCCGAAATGGAACTTTTGGGCCATCGTGTGGTGTGGGTTTGGAAATTTCTACAGGGCAACGTCGACGTCGATAAATTATGAAACTAGACTCCCTGGAAACCTTGGCAAGTCTACTTTGCAGATAAATTATCACCGGCCGCAGAAAAATTCATCCGACACCCGAAAACGGAAAAATCCAAAAACTGTCCGGAATGGAACTTCTGGGCCATCGTGTGGTGTGGGTTTGGCAATTTCTACAGGGCAACGTCGATGTCGATAAATTACGAAACTGCACTCCCTGGAAAGTTTGGCAAGTATACTTTGCAGATAAATTATCACCGGCCGCAGAAAAATTCATCTAACACCCGAAAAACAAAACTGTCCGAAATGGAACTTTTGGGCCATCGTGTGGTGTGGGTTTGGTAATTTCTACAGGGCAACGTCGACGTCGATAAATTAGGAAACTGGACTCCTTGGAAAGCTTGGCCAGTCTACTTTGCAGATAAATTATCACCGCCCGCAGAAAAATTCATCCGACACCCGAAAACAGAAAAATCCAAAAACTGTCCGGAATGGAACTACTGGGCCATCGTGTGGTGTGGGTTTGGCAATTTCTACAGGGCAACGTCGACGTCGATAAATTAGGAAACTGGCCTCGCTGGAAACCTTGGCAAGTCTACTTTGCAGATAAATTATCACCGGCCGCAGAAAAATTCATCTGACGCCCGAAACACAAAAACCCAAAACCGTCCGAAATGGAACTTTTGGGCCATCGTGTGGTGTGGGTTTGAAAATTTCTACAGGGCAACGTCAATGTCGATAAATTACGAAACTAGACTCTCTGGAAACCTTGGCAAGTCTACTTTGCAGATAAATTATAATCGCCGCAGAAAAATTCATCCGACACCCGAAAACAGAAAAATCCAAAAACTGTCCGGAATGGAACTGCTGGGCCATCGTGTGGTGTGGGTTTGGCAATTTCTACAGGGCCACGTCGACGTCAATAAATTAGGAAACTGGACTCCCTGGAAAGCTTGGCAAGTCTACTTTGCAGATAAATTATCACCGCCCGCAGAAAAATTCATCCGACACCCGAAAACAGAAAAATCCAAAAACTGTCCGGAATGGAACTTCTGGGCCATCGTGTGGTGTGGGTTTGGCAATTTCTACAGGGCAACGTCAACGTCGATAAATTAGGAAACTGGACTCCCTGGAAAGCTTGGCAAGTCTACTTTGCAGATAAATTATCACCGGCCGCAGAAAAATTCATCTGACGCCCAAAAACACAAAAACCCAAAACCGTCCGAAATGGAACTTTTGGGCCATCGTGTGGTGTGGGTTTGGAATTTTCTACAGGGCAACGTCGATGTCGATAAATTACGAAACTGCACTCCCTGGAAAGTTTGGCAAGTATACTTTGCAGATAAATTATCACCGGCCCCAGAAAAATTCATCTGACACCCGAAAAACAAAAACCCCAAAACTGTCCGAAATGGAACTTTTGGGCCATCGTGTGGTGTGGGTTTGGCAATTTCTACAGGGCAACGTCGACGTCGATAAATTATGAAACTAGACTCCCTGGAAAGCTTGGCAAGTCTACTTTGCAGATAAATTATCACCGGAAGCAGAAAAATTCATCTGACGCCCGAAAACACAAAAACCCAAAACCGTCCGAAATGGAACTTTTGGGCCATCGTGTGGTGTGGGTTTGGAAATTTCTACAGGGCAACGTCGATGTCGATAAATTACGAAACTGCACTCCCTGGAAAGCTTGGCAAGTCTACTTTGCAGATAAATTATCACCGGCCGCAGAAAAATTCATCCGACACCGAAAACAGAAAAATCCAAAAACTGTCTGGAATGGAACTTGTGGGCCATCGTGTGGTGTGGGTTAGGCAATTTCTACAGGGCAACGTCGACGTCGATAAATTAGGAAACTGGACTCCCTGGAAAGCTTGGCAAGTCTACTTTGCAGATAAATTATCACCGCCCGCAGAAAAATTCATCCAACACCCGAAAACAGAAAAATCCAAAAACTGTCCGGAATGGAACTTCTGGGCCATCGTGTGGTGTGGGTTTGGCAATTTCTACAGGGCAACGTCGACGTCGATAAATTATGAAACTAGACTCCCTGGAAAGCTTGGCAAGTCTACTTTGCAGATAAATTATCACCGGCCGCAGAAAAATTCATCTGACGCCCCAAAACACAAAAACCCAAAACCGTCCGCAATGGAACTTTTGGGCCATCGTGTGGTGTGGGTTTGGAAATTTCTACAGGGCAACGTCGACGTCGATAAATTATGAAACTAGACTCCCTGGAAACCTTGGCAAGTCTACTTTGCAGATAAATTATCACCGGCC
Source organism: Leucaena leucocephala (assembly GCA_037074615.1). Taxonomy (NCBI): domain Eukaryota; kingdom Viridiplantae; phylum Streptophyta; class Magnoliopsida; order Fabales; family Fabaceae; genus Leucaena; species Leucaena leucocephala. The sequence goes on from CM073525.1 coordinate 859,405, forward strand.
GCAGAAAAATTCATCCGACACCCGAAAACGGAAAAATCCAAAAACTGTCCGGAATGGAACTTCTGGGCCATCGTGTGGTGTGGGTTTGGAAATTTCTACAGGGCAACGTCGACGTCGATAAATTAGGAAACTGGACTCCCTGGAAAGCTTGGCAAGTCTACTTTGCAGATAAATTATCACCGGCCCCAGAAAAATTCATCCGACACCCGAAAACACAAAAACCCAAAACTGTCCGAAATGGAACTTTTGGGCCATCGTGTGGTGTGTGTTTGGCAATTTCTACAGGGCAACGTCGACGTCAATAAATTAGGAAACTGGACTCGCTGGAAACCTTGGCAAGTCTACTTTGCAGATAAATTATCACCGGCCCTAGAAAAATTCATCCGACACCCGAAAAAAGAAAAATCCAAAAACTGTCCGGAATGGAACTTTTGGGCCATCGTGTGGTGTGGGTTTGGTAATTTCTACAGGGCAACGTCGACGTCGATAAATTAGGAAATTGGACTCCCTGGAAAGCTTGGCCAGTCTACTTTGCAGATAAATTATCACCGCCCGCAGAAAAATTCATCCGACACCCGAAAACAGAAAAATCCAAAAACTGTCCGGAATGGAACTACTGGGCCATCGTGTGGTGTGGGTTTGGCAATTTCTACAGGGCAACGTCGACGTCGATAAATTAGGAAACTGGCCTCGCTGGAAACCTTGGCAAGTCTACTTTGCAGATAAATTATCACCGGCCGCAGAAAAATTCATCTGACGCCCGAAACACAAAAACCCAAAACCGTCCGAAATGGAACTTTTGGGCCATCGTGTGGTGTGGGTTTGAAAATTTCTACAGGGCAACGTCGACGTCAATAAATTAGGAAACTGGACTCCCTGGAAAGCTTGGCAAGTCTACTTTGCAGATAAATTATCACCGCCCGCAGAAAAATTCATCCGACACCCGAAAACAGAAAAATCCAAAAACTGTCCGGAATGGAACTTCTGGGCCATCGTGTGGTGTGGGTTTGGCAATTTCTACAGGGCAACGTCAACGTCGATAAATTAGGAAACTGGACTCCCTGGAAAGCTTGGCAAGTCTACTTTGCAGATAAATTATCACCGGCCGCAGAAAAATTCATCTGACGCCCGAAAACACAAAAACCCAAAACCGTCCGAAATGGAACTTTTGGGCCATCGTGTGGTGTGGGTTTGGAATTTTCTACAGGGCAACGTCGATGTCGATAAATTACGAAACTGCACTCCCTGGAAAGTTTGGCAAGTATACTTTGCAGATAAATTATCACCGGCCCCAGAAAAATTCATCTGACACCCGAAAAACAAAAACCCCAAAACTGTCCGAAATGGAACTTTTGGGCCATCGTGTGGTGTGGGTTTGGCAATTTCTACAGGGCAACGTCGACGTCGATAAATTATGAAACTAGACTCCCTGGAAACCTTGGCAAGTCTACTTTGCAGATAAATTATCACCGGAAGCAGAAAAATTCATCTGACGCCCGAAAACACAAAAACCCAAAACCGTCCGAAATGGAACTTTTGGGCCATCGTGTGGTGTGGGTTTGGAAATTTCTACAGGGCAACGTCGATGTCGATAAATTACGAAACTGCACTCCCTGGAAAGCTTGGTAAGTCTACTTTGCAGATAAATTATCACCGGCCGCAGAAAAATTCATCTGACGCCCGAAAACACAAAAACCCAAAACCGTCCGAAATGGAACTTTTGGGCCATCGTGTGGTGTGGGTTTGGAATTTTCTACAGGGCAACGTCGATGTCGATAAATTACGAAACTGCACTCCCTGGAAAGTTTGGCAAGTATACTTTGCAGATAAATTATCACCGGCCGCAGAAAAATTCATCTGACCCCCGAAAAACAAAAACCCCAAAACTGTCCGAAATGGAACTTTTGGGCCATCGTGTGGTGTGGGTTTGGCAATTTCTACAGGGCAACGTCGACGTCGATAAATTATGAAACTAGACTCCCTGGAAACCTTGGCAAGTCTACTTTGCAGATAAATTATCACCGGAAGCAGAAAAATTCATCTGACGCCCGAAAACACAAAAACCCAAAACCGTCCGAAATGGAACTTTTGGGCCATCGTGTGGTGTGGGTTTGGAAATTTCTACAGGGCAACGTCGATGTCGATAAATTACGAAACTGCACTCCCTGGAAAGCTTGGTAAGTCTACTTTGCAGATAAATTATCACCGGCCGCAGAAAAATTCATCTGACGCCCGAAAACACAAAAACCCAAAACCGTCCGAAATGGAACTTCTGGGCCATCGTGTGGTGTGGGTTTGGAAATTTCTACAGGGCAACGTCGACGTCGATAAATTAGGAAACTGGACTCCCTGGAAACCTTGGCAAGTCTACTTTGCAGATAAATTATCACCGGCCGCAGAAAAATTCAACCGACACCCGAAAACAGAAAAATCCAAAAACTGTCTGGAATGGAACTTCTGGGCCATCGTGTGGTTTGGGTTTGGCAATTTCTACAGGGCAACGTCGACGTCAATAAATTATGAAACTAGACTCCCTGGAAAGCTTGGCAAGTTTACTTTGCAGATAAATTATCACCAGCCGCAGAAAAATTCATCCGACCCCCGAAAAACAAAAACCCCAAAACTGTCCGAAATGGAACTTTTGGGCCATCGTGTGGTGTGGGTTTGGCAATTTCTACAGGGCAACGTCGACGTCGATAAATTATGAAACTAGACTCCCTGGAAACCTTGGCAAGTCTACTTTGCAGATAAATTATCACCGGCCGCAGAAAAATTCCTCCGACACCCGAAAACAGAAAAATCCAAAAACTGTCCGGAATGGAACTTTTGGGTCATCGTGTGGTGTGGGTTTGGCAATTTCTACAGGGCAACGTCGATGTCGATAAATTACGAAACTGCACTCCCTGGAAAGCTTGGCAAGTCTACTTTACAGATAAATTATCACCGGCCGCAGAAAAATTCATCTGACGCCCGAAAACACAAAAACCCAAAACCGTCCGAAATGGAACTTTTGGGCCATCGTGTGGTGTGGGTTTGGAATTTTCTACAGGGCAACGTCGATGTCGATAAATTACGAAACTGCACTCGCTGGAAACCTTGGCAACTCTACTTTGCAGATAAATTATCATCGCCAGCAGAAAAATTCATCTGACACCCGAAAAACAAAAATCCAAAAACTGTCCGGAATGGAACTTTTGGGCCATCGTGTGGTGTGGGTTTGGCAATTTCTACAGGGCAACGTCGACGTCGATAAATTAGGAAACTGGACTCCCTGGAAAGCTTGGCAAGTCTACTTTGCAGATAAATTATCACCGGCCCCAGAAAAATTCATCCGACACCCGAAAACAGAAAAATCCAAAAACTGTCCGGAATGGAACTTCTGGGCCATCGTGTGGTGTGGGTTTGGAAATTTCTACAGGGCAACGTCGACGTCGATAAATTAGGAAACTGGACTCCCTGGAAAGCTTGGCAAGTCTACTTTGCAGATAAATTATCACCGGCCCCAGAAAAATTCATCCGACACCCGAAAACACAAAAACCCAAAACCGTCCGAAATGGAACTTTTGGGCCATCGTGTGGTGTGGGTTTGGAAATTTCTACAGGGCAACGTCGATGTCGATAAATTACGAAACTGCACTCACTGGAAACCTTGGCAAGTCTACTTTGCAGATAAATTATCACCGGCCGCAGAAAAATTCATCTGACGCCCGAAAACACAAAAAACCCCAAAACTGTCCGAAATGGAACTTTTGGGCCATCGTGTGGTGTGGGTTTGGCAATTTCTACAGGGCAACGTCGACGTCGATAAATTATGAAACTAGACTCCCTGGAAACCTTGGCAAGTCTACTTTGCAGATAAATTATCACCGGAAGCAGAAAAATTCATCTGACGCCCGAAAACACAAAAACCCAAAACCGTCCGAAATGGAACTTTTGGGCCATCGTGTGGTGTGGGTTTGGAAATTTCTACAGGGCAACGTCGATGTCGATAAATTACGAAACTGCACTCCCTGGAAAGCTTGGTAAGTCTACTTTGCAGATAAATTATCACCGGCCGCAGAAAAATTCATCTGACGCCCGAAAACACAAAAACCCAAAACCGTCCGAAATGGAACTTTTGGGCCATCGTGTGGTGTGGGTTTGGAAATTTCTACAGGGCAACGTCGATGTCGATAAATTACGAAACTGCACTCCCTGGAAAGTTTGGCAAGTATACTTTGCAGATAAATTATCACCGGCCCCAGAAAAATTCATCTGACACCCGAAAAACAAAAACCCCAAAACTGTCCGAAATGGAACTTTTGGGCCATCGTGTGGTGTGGGCTTGGCAATTTCTACAGGGCAACGTCGATGTCGATAAATTATGAAACTAGACTCCCTGGAAAGCTTGGCAAGTCTACTTTGCAGATAAATTATCACCGGAAGCAGAAAAATTCATCTGACGCCCGAAAACACAAAAACCCAAAACCGTCCGAAATGGAACTTTTGGGCCATCGTGTGGTGTGGGTTTGGAAATTTTTACAGGGCAACGTCGATGTCGATAAATTACGAAACTGGACTCGTTGGAAACCTTGGCAAGTCTACTTTGCAGATAAATTATCACTGGCCGCAGAAAAATTCATCTGACGCCCGAAAACACAAAAACCCAAAACCGTCCAAAATGGAACTTTTGGGCCATCGTGTGGTGTGGGTTTGGAAATTTCTACAGGGCAACGTCGATGTCGATAAATTACGAAACTGCACTCCCTGGAAAGCTTGGCAAGTCTACTTTGCAGATAAATTATCACCGGCCGCAGAAAAATTCATCTGACGCCCGAAAACACAAAAACCCAAAACCGTCCGAAATGGAACTTTTGGGCCATCGTGTGGTGTGGGTTTGGAATTTTCTACAGGGCAACGTCGATGTCGATAAATTACGAAACTGCACTCCCTGGAAAGTTTGGCAAGTATACTTTGCAGATAAATTATCACCGGCCGCAAAAAAATTCATCTGACACCCGAAAAACAAAACTGTCCGAAATGGAACTTTTGGGCCATCGTGTGGTATGGGTTTGGCAATTTCTACAGGGCAACGTCGACGTCGATAAATTATGAAACTAGACTCCCTGGAAAGCTTGGCAAGTCTACTTTGCAGATAAATTATCACCGGCCGCAGAAAAATTCATCTGACGCCCGAAAACACAAAAACCCAAAACCGTCTGAAATGGAACTTTTGGGCCATCGTGTGGTGTGGGTTTGGAAATTTCTACAGGGCAACGTCGATGTCGATAAATTACGAAATGCACTTGCTGGAAACCTTGGCAAGTCTACTTTGCAGATAAATTATCACTGCCCGCAGAAAAATTCATCTGACACCCGAAAAACAAAAACCACAAAACTGTCCGAAATGGAACTTTTGGGCCATCGTGTGGTGTGGGTTTGGCAATTTCTACAGGGCAATGTCGACGTCGATAAATTAGGAAACTGGACTCCTTGGAAAGCTTGGCAAGTCTACTTTGCAGATAAATTATCACTGGCCGCAGAAAAATTCATCTGACGCCCGAAAACACAAAAACCCAAAACCGTCCGAAATGGAACTTTTGGGCCATCGTGTGGTATGGGTTTGGAAATTTCTACAGGGCAACGTCGATGTCGATAAATTACGAAACTGCACTCGCTGGAAACCTTGGCAAGTCTACTTTGCAGATAAATTATCACCGGCAGCAGAAAAATTCATCTGGCACCCGAAAAACAAAAACCCCAAAACTGTCCGAAATGGAACTTTTGGGCCATCGTGTGGTGTGGGTTTGGAAATTTCTACAGGGCAACGTCGACGTCGATAAATTATGAAACTAGACTCCCTGGAAACCTTGGCAAGTCTACTTTGCAGATAAATTATCACCGGCCGCAGAAAAATTCATCCGACACCCGAAAACGGAAAAATCCAAAAACTGTCCGGAATGGAACTTCTGGGCCATCGTGTGGTGTGGGTTTGGCAATTTCTACAGGGCAACGTCGATGTCGATAAATTACGAAACTGCACTCCCTGGAAAGTTTGGCAAGTATACTTTGCAGATAAATTATCACCGGCCGCAGAAAAATTCATCTAACACCCGAAAAACAAAACTGTCCGAAATGGAACTTTTGGGCCATCGTGTGGTGTGGGTTTGGTAATTTCTACAGGGCAACGTCGACGTCGATAAATTAGGAAACTGGACTCCTTGGAAAGCTTGGCCAGTCTACTTTGCAGATAAATTATCACCGCCCGCAGAAAAATTCATCCGACACCCGAAAACAGAAAAATCCAAAAACTGTCCGGAATGGAACTACTGGGCCATCGTGTGGTGTGGGTTTGGCAATTTCTACAGGGCAACGTCGACGTCGATAAATTAGGAAACTGGCCTCGCTGGAAACCTTGGCAAGTCTACTTTGCAGATAAATTATCACCGGCCGCAGAAAAATTCATCTGACGCCCGAAACACAAAAACCCAAAACCGTCCGAAATGGAACTTTTGGGCCATCGTGTGGTGTGGGTTTGAAAATTTCTACAGGGCAACGTCAATGTCGATAAATTACGAAACTAGACTCTCTGGAAACCTTGGCAAGTCTACTTTGCAGATAAATTATAATCGCCGCAGAAAAATTCATCCGACACCCGAAAACAGAAAAATCCAAAAACTGTCCGGAATGGAACTGCTGGGCCATCGTGTGGTGTGGGTTTGGCAATTTCTACAGGGCCACGTCGACGTCAATAAATTAGGAAACTGGACTCCCTGGAAAGCTTGGCAAGTCTACTTTGCAGATAAATTATCACCGCCCGCAGAAAAATTCATCCGACACCCGAAAACAGAAAAATCCAAAAACTGTCCGGAATGGAACTTCTGGGCCATCGTGTGGTGTGGGTTTGGCAATTTCTACAGGGCAACGTCAACGTCGATAAATTAGGAAACTGGACTCCCTGGAAAGCTTGGCAAGTCTACTTTGCAGATAAATTATCACCGGCCGCAGAAAAATTCATCTGACGCCCAAAAACACAAAAACCCAAAACCGTCCGAAATGGAACTTTTGGGCCATCGTGTGGTGTGGGTTTGGAATTTTCTACAGGGCAACGTCGATGTCGATAAATTACGAAACTGCACTCCCTGGAAAGTTTGGCAAGTATACTTTGCAGATAAATTATCACCGGCCCCAGAAAAATTCATCTGACACCCGAAAAACAAAAACCCCAAAACTGTCCGAAATGGAACTTTTGGGCCATCGTGTGGTGTGGGTTTGGCAATTTCTACAGGGCAACGTCGACGTCGATAAATTATGAAACTAGACTCCCTGGAAAGCTTGGCAAGTCTACTTTGCAGATAAATTATCACCGGAAGCAGAAAAATTCATCTGACGCCCGAAAACACAAAAACCCAAAACCGTCCGAAATGGAACTTTTGGGCCATCGTGTGGTGTGGGTTTGGAAATTTCTACAGGGCAACGTCGATGTCGATAAATTACGAAACTGCACTCCCTGGAAAGCTTGGCAAGTCTACTTTGCAGATAAATTATCACCGGCCGCAGAAAAATTCATCCGACACCGAAAACAGAAAAATCCAAAAACTGTCTGGAATGGAACTTGTGGGCCATCGTGTGGTGTGGGTTAGGCAATTTCTACAGGGCAACGTCGACGTCGATAAATTAGGAAACTGGACTCCCTGGAAAGCTTGGCAAGTCTACTTTGCAGATAAATTATCACCGCCCGCAGAAAAATTCATCCAACACCCGAAAACAGAAAAATCCAAAAACTGTCCGGAATGGAACTTCTGGGCCATCGTGTGGTGTGGGTTTGGCAATTTCTACAGGGCAACGTCGACGTCGATAAATTATGAAACTAGACTCCCTGGAAAGCTTGGCAAGTCTACTTTGCAGATAAATTATCACCGGCCGCAGAAAAATTCATCTGACGCCCCAAAACACAAAAACCCAAAACCGTCCGCAATGGAACTTTTGGGCCATCGTGTGGTGTGGGTTTGGAAATTTCTACAGGGCAACGTCGACGTCGATAAATTATGAAACTAGACTCCCTGGAAACCTTGGCAAGTCTACTTTGCAGATAAATTATCACCGGCCGCAGAAAAATTCATCCGACACCCGAAAACGGAAAAATCCAAAAACTGTCCGGAATGGAACTTCTGGGCCATCGTGTGGTGTGGGTTTGGAAATTTCTACAGGGCAACGTCGACGTCGATAAATTAGGAAACTGGACTCCCTGGAAAGCTTGGCAAGTCTACTTTGCAGATAAATTATCACCGGCCCCAGAAAAATTCATCCGACACCCGAAAACACAAAAACCCAAAACTGTCCGAAATGGAACTTTTGGGCCATCGTGTGGTGTGTGTTTGGCAATTTCTACAGGGCAACGTCGACGTCAATAAATTAGGAAACTGGACTCGCTGGAAACCTTGGCAAGTCTACTTTGCAGATAAATTATCACCGGCCCTAGAAAAATTCATCCGACACCCGAAAAAAGAAAAATCCAAAAACTGTCCGGAATGGAACTTTTGGGCCATCGTGTGGTGTGGGTTTGGTAATTTCTACAGGGCAACGTCGACGTCGATAAATTAGGAAATTGGACTCCCTGGAAAGCTTGGCCAGTCTACTTTGCAGATAAATTATCACCGCCCGCAGAAAAATTCATCCGACACCCGAAAACAGAAAAATCCAAAAACTGTCCGGAATGGAACTACTGGGCCATCGTGTGGTGTGGGTTTGGCAATTTCTACAGGGCAACGTCGACGTCGATAAATTAGGAAACTGGCCTCGCTGGAAACCTTGGCAAGTCTACTTTGCAGATAAATTATCACCGGCCGCAGAAAAATTCATCTGACGCCCGAAACACAAAAACCCAAAACCGTCCGAAATGGAACTTTTGGGCCATCGTGTGGTGTGGGTTTGAAAATTTCTACAGGGCAACGTCGACGTCAATAAATTAGGAAACTGGACTCCCTGGAAAGCTTGGCAAGTCTACTTTGCAGATAAATTATCACCGCCCGCAGAAAAATTCATCCGACACCCGAAAACAGAAAAATCCAAAAACTGTCCGGAATGGAACTTCTGGGCCATCGTGTGGTGTGGGTTTGGCAATTTCTACAGGGCAACGTCAACGTCGATAAATTAGGAAACTGGACTCCCTGGAAAGCTTGGCAAGTCTACTTTGCAGATAAATTATCACCGGCCGCAGAAAAATTCATCTGACGCCCGAAAACACAAAAACCCAAAACCGTCCGAAATGGAACTTTTGGGCCATCGTGTGGTGTGGGTTTGGAATTTTCTACAGGGCAACGTCGATGTCGATAAATTACGAAACTGCACTCCCTGGAAAGTTTGGCAAGTATACTTTGCAGATAAATTATCACCGGCCCCAGAAAAATTCATCTGACACCCGAAAAACAAAAACCCCAAAACTGTCCGAAATGGAACTTTTGGGCCATCGTGTGGTGTGGGTTTGGCAATTTCTACAGGGCAACGTCGACGTCGATAAATTATGAAACTAGACTCCCTGGAAAGCTTGGCAAGTCTACTTTGCAGATAAATTATCACCGGAAGCAGAAAAATTCATCTGACGCCCGAAAACACAAAAACCCAAAACCGTCCGAAATGGAACTTTTGGGCCATCGTGTGGTGTGGGTTTGGAAATTTCTACAGGGCAACGTCGATGTCGATAAATTACGAAACTGCACTCGCTGGAAACCTTGGCAAGTCTACTTTGTAGATAAATTATCACCGGCCGCAGAAAAATTCATCTGACGCCCGAAAACACAAAAACCCAAAACCGTCCGAAATGGAACTTTTGGGCCATCGTGTGGTGTGGGTTTGGAATTTTCTACAGGGCAACGTCGATGTCGATAAATTACGAAACTGCACTCCCTGGAAAGTTTGGCAAGTATACTTTGCAGATAAATTATCACCGGCCCCAGAAAAATTCATCTGACACCCGAAAAACAAAAACCCCAAAACTGTCTGAAATGGAACTTTTGGGCCATCGTGTGGTGTGGGTTTGGCAATTTCTACAGGGCAACGTCGACGTCGATAAATTATGAAACTAGACTCCCTGGAAAGCTTGGCAAGTCTACTTTGCAGATAAATTATCACCGGCCGCAGAAAAATTCATCTGACACCCGAAAACAGAAAAATCCCAAAACTGTCTGGAATGGAACTTTTGGGCCATCGTGTGGTGTGGGTTTGGAAATTTCTACAGGGCAACGTCGATGTCGATAAATTACGAAACTGCACTCCCTGGAAAGCTTGGCAAGTCTACTTTGCAGATAAATTATCACCGCCAGCAGAAAAATTCATCCGACACCCGAAAACAGAAAAATCCAAAAACTGTCCGGAATGGAACTTCTGGGCCATCGTGTGGTGTGGGTTTGGCAATTTCTACAGGGCAACATCAACGTCGATAAATTAGGAAACTGGACTCCCTGGAAAGCTTGGCTAGTCTACTTTGCAGATAAATTATCACCGCCCGCAGAAAAATTCATCCGACACCCAAAAACAGAAAAATCCAAAAACTGTCCGGAATGGAAGTTCTGGGCCATCGTGTGGTGTGGGTTTGGCAATTTCTACAGGGCAACGTCGACGTCGATAAATTAGGAAACTGGACTCCCTGGAAACCTTGGCAAGTCTACTTTGCAGATAAATTATCACCGGCCGCAGAAAAATTCATTCGACACCCGAAAACAGAAAAACCCCAAAACTGTCCGAAATGGAACTTTTGGGCCATCGTGTGGTGTGGGTTTGGAAATTTCTACAGGGCAACGTCGACGTCGATAAATTATGAAACTAGACTCCCTGGAAAGCTTGGCAAGTCTACTTTGCAGATAAATTATCACCGGCCGCAGAAAAATTCATCCGACACCCGAAAAAAGAAAAATCCAAAAACTATCCGGAATGGAACTTTTGGGCCATCGTGTGGTGTGGGTTTGGTAATTTCTACAGGGCAACGTCGACGTCGATAAATTAGGAAACTGGACTACCTGGAAAGCTTGGCCAGTCTACTTTGCAGATAAATTATCACCGCCCGCAGAAAAATTCATCCGACACCCGAAAACAGAAAAATCCAAAAACTGTCCGGAATGGAACTACTGGGCCATCGTGTGGTGTGGGTTTGGCAATTTCTACAGGGCAACGTCGACGTCGATAAATTAGGAAACTGGCCTCGCTGGAAACCTTGGCAAGTCTACTTTGCAGATAAATTATCACCGGCCGCAGAAAAATTCATCTGACGCCCGAAACACAAAAACCCAAAATCGTCTGAAATGGAACTTTTGGGCCATCGTGTGGTGTGGGTTTGAAAATTTCTACAGGGCAACGTCGATGTCGATAAATTACGAAACTAGACTCTCTGGAAACCTTGGCAAGTCTACTTTGCAGATAAATTATAATCGCCGCAGAAAAATTCATCCTACACCCGAAAACAGAAAAATCCAAAAACTGTCCGGAATGGAACTGCTGGGCCATCGTGTGGTGTGGGTTTGGCAATTTCTACAGGGCCACGTCGACGTCAATAAATTAGGAAACTGGACTCCCTGGAAAGCTTGGCAAGTCTACTTTGCAGATAAATTATCACCGCCCGCAGAAAAATTCATCCGACACCCGAAAACAGAAAAATCCAAAAACTGTCCGGAATGGAACTTCTGGGCCATCGTGTGGTGTGGGTTTGGCAATTTCTACAGGGCAACGTCAACGTCGATAAATTAGGAAACTGGACTCCCTGGAAAGCTTGGCAAGTCTACTTTGCAGATAAATTATCACCGGCCGCAGAAAAATTCATCTGACGCCCGAAAACACAAAAACCCAAAACCGTCCGAAATGGAACTTTTGGGCCATCGTGTGGTGTGGGTTTGGAATTTTCTACAGGGCAACGTCGATGTCGATAAATTACGAAACTGCACTCCCTGGAAAGTTTGGCAAGTATACTTTGCAGATAAATTATCACCGGCCCCAGAAAAATTCATCTGACACCCGAAAAACAAAAACCCCAAAACTGTCCGGAATGGAAGTTCTGGGCCATCGTGTGGTGTGGGTTTGGCAATTTCTACAGGGCAACGTCAACGTCGATAAATTAGGAAACTGGACTCCCTGGAAAGCTTGGCAAGTCTACTTTGCAGATAAATTATCACCGGCCGCAGAAAAATTCATCTGACGCCCGAAAACACAAAAACCCAAAACCGTCCGAAATGGAACTTTTGGGCCATCGTGTGGTGTGGGTTTGGAATTTTCTACAGGGCAACGTCGATGTCGATAAATTATGAAACTGCACTCCCTGGAAAGTTTGGCAAGTATACTTTGCAGATAAATTATCACCGGCCCCAGAAAAATTCATCTGACACCCGAAAAACAAAAACCCCAAAACTGTCCGAAATGGAACTTTTGGGCCATCGTGTGGTGTGGGTTTGGCAATTTCTACAGGGCAACGTCGACGTCGATAAATTATGAAACTAGACTCCCTGGAAAGCTTGGCAAGTCTACTTTGCAGATAAATTATCACCGGAAGCAGAAAAATTCATCTGACGCCCGAAAACACAAAAACCCAAAACCGTCCGAAATGGAACTTTTGGGCCATCGTGTGGTGTGGGTTTGGAAATTTCTACAGGGCAACGTCGATGTCGATAAATTACGAAACTGCACTCGCTGGAAACCTTGGCAAGTCTACTTTGCAGATAAATTATCACCGGCCGCAGAAAAATTCATCTGACGCCCGAAAACACAAAAACCCAAAACCGTCCGAAATAGAACTTTTGGGCCATCGTGTGGTGTGGGTTTGGAATTTTCTACAGGGCAACGTCGATGTCGATAAATTACGAAACTGCACTCCCTGGAAAGTTTGGCAAGTATACTTTGCAGATAAATTATCACCGGCCCCAGAAAAATTCATCTGACACCCGAAAAACAAAAACCCCAAAACTGTCCGAAATGGAACTTTTGGGCCATCGTGTGGTGTGGGTTTGGCAATTTCTACAGGGCAACGTCGACGTCGATAAATTATGAAACTAGACTCCCTGGAAAGCTTGGCAAGTCTACTTTGCAGATAAATTATCACCGGAAGCAGAAAAATTCATCTGACGCCCGAAAACACAAAAACCCAAAACCGTCCGAAATGGAACTTCTGGGCCATCGTGTGGTGTGGGTTTGGAAATTTCTACAGGGCAACGTCGATGTCGATAAATTACAAAACTGCACTTGCTGGAAACCTTGGCAAGTCTACTTTGCAGATAAATTATCATCGCCAGCAGAAAAATTCATCTGACACCCGAAAAACAAAAATCCAAAAACTGTCCGGAATGGAACTTTAGGGCCATCGTGTGGTGTGGGTTTGGCAATTTCTACAGGGCAACGTCGACGTCAATAAATTAGGAAACTGGACTCGTTGGAAACCTTGGCAAGTCTACTTTGCAGATAAATTATCACCGGCCGCAGAAAAATTCATCTGACGCCCGAAAAGACAAAAACCCAAAACCGTCCGAAATGGAACTTTTGGGCCATCGTGTGGTGTGGGTTTGGAAATTTCTACAGGGCAACGTCGATGTCGATAAATTACGAAACTGCACTCCCTGGAAAGCTTGGCAAGTCTACTTTGCAGATAAATTATCACCGGCCGCAGAAAAATTCATCTGACGCCCGAAAACACAAAAACCCAAAACTGTCCGAAATGGAACTTTTGGGCCATCGTGTGGTGTGGGTTTGGCAATTTCTACAGGGCAACGTCGACGTCAATAAATTAGGAAACTGGACTCGCTGGAAACCTTGGCAAGTCTACTTTGCAGATAAATTATCACCGGCCGCAGAAAAATTCATCCGACACCCGAAAAAAGAAAAATCCAAAAACTATCCGGAATGGAACTTTTGGGCCATCGTGTGGTGTGGGTTTGGTAATTTCTACAGGGCAACGTCGACGTCGATAAATTAGGAAACTGGACTACCTGGAAAGCTTGGCCAGTCTACTTTGCAGATAAATTATCACCGCCCGCAGAAAAATTCATCCGACACCCGAAAACAGAAAAATCCAAAAACTGTCCGGAATGGAACTACTGGGCCATCGTGTGGTGTGGGTTTGGCAATTTCTACAGGGCAACGTCGACGTCGATAAATTAGGAAACTGGCCTCGCTGGAAACCTTGGCAAGTCTACTTTGCAGATAAATTATCACCGGCCGCAGAAAAATTCATCTGACGCCCGAAACACAAAAACCCAAAATCGTCCGAAATGGAACTTTTGGGCCATCGTGTGGTGTGGGTTTGAAAATTTCTACAGGGCAACGTCGATGTCGATAAATTACGAAACTGCACTCTCTGGAAACCTTGGCAAGTCTACTTTGCAGATAAATTATAATCGCCGCAGAAAAATTCATCCGACACCCGAAAACAGAAAAATCCAAAAACTGTCCGGAATGGAACTGCTGGGCCATCGTGTGGTGTGGGTTTGGCAATTTCTACAGGGCCACGTCGACGTCAATAAATTAGGAAACTGGACTCCCTGGAAAGCTTGGCAAGTCTACTTTGCAGATAAATTATCACCGCCCGCAGAAAAATTCATCCGACACCCGAAAACAGAAAAATCCAAAAACTGTCCGGAATGGAAGTTCTGGGCCATCGTGTGGTGTGGGTTTGGCAATTTCTACAGGGCAACGTCAACGTCGATAAATTAGGAAATTGGACTCCCTGGAAAGCTTGGCAAGTCTACTTTGCAGATAAATTATCACCGGCCGCAGAAAAATTCATCTGACGCCCGAAAACACAAAAACCCAAAACCGTCCGAAATGGAACTTTTGGGCCATCGTGTGGTGTGGGTTTGGAATTTTCTACAGGGCAACGTCGATGTCGATAAATTACGAAACTGCACTCCCTGGAAAGTTTGGCAAGTATACTTTGCAGATAAATTATCACCGGCCCCAGAAAAATTCATCTGACACCCGAAAAACAAAAACCCCAAAACTGTCCGAAATGGAACTTTTGGGCCATCGTGTGGTGTGGGTTTGGCAATTTCTACAGGGCAACGTCGACGTCGATAAATTATGAAACTAGACTCCCTGGAAAGCTTGGCAAGTCTACTTTGCAGATAAATTATCACCGGAAGCAGAAAAATTCATCTGACGCCCGAAAACACAAAAACCCAAAACCGTCCGAAATGGAACTTTTGGGCCATCGTGTGGTGTGGGTTTGGAAATTTCTACAGGGCAACGTCGATGTCGATAAATTACGAAACTGCACTCGCTGGAAACCTTGGCAAGTCTACTTTGCAGATAAATTATCACCGGCCGCAGAAAAATTCATCTGACGCCCGAAAACACAAAAACCCAAAACCGTCCGAAATGGAACTTTTGGGCCATCGTGTGGTGTGGGTTTGGAATTTTCTACAGGGCAACGTCGATGTCGATAAATTACGAAACTGCACTCCCTGGAAAGTTTGGCAAGTATACTTTGCAGATAAATTATCACCGGCCCCAGAAAAATTCATCTGACACCCGAAAAACAAAAACCCCAAAACTGTCCGAAATGGAACTTTTGGGCCATCGTGTGGTGTGGGTTTGGCAATTTCTACAGGGCAACGTCGACGTCGATAAATTATGAAACTAGACTCCCTGGAAAGCTTGGCAAGTCTACTTTGCAGATAAATTATCACCGGAAGCAGAAAAATTCATCTGACGCCCGAAAACACAAAAACCCAAAACCGTCCGAAATGGAACTTCTGGGCCATCGTGTGGTGTGGGTTTGGAAATTTCTACAGGGCAACGTCGATGTCGATAAATTACAAAACTGCACTTGCTGGAAACCTTGGCAAGTCTACTTTGCAGATAAATTATCATCGCCAGCAGAAAAATTCATCTGACACCCGAAAAACAAAAATCCAAAAACTGTCCGGAATGGAACTTTAGGGCCATCGTGTGGTGTGGGTTTGGCAATTTCTACAGGGCAACGTCGACGTCAATAAATTAGGAAACTGGACTCGTTGGAAACCTTGGCAAGTCTACTTTGCAGATAAATTATCACCGGCCGCAGAAAAATTCATCTGACGCCCGAAAAGACAAAAACCCAAAACTGTCCGAAATGGAACTTTTGGGCCATCGTGTGGTGTGGGTTTGGAAATTTCTACAGGGCAACGTCGATGTCGATAAATTACGAAACTGCACTCCCTGGAAAGCTTGGCAAGTCTACTTTGCAGATAAATTATCACCGGCCGCAGAAAAATTCATCTGACGCCCGAAAACACAAAAACCCAAAACTGTCCGAAATGGAACTTTTGGGCCATCGTGTGGTGTGGGTTTGGCAATTTCTACAGGGCAACGTCGACGTCAATAAATTAGGAAACTGGACTCGCTGGAAACCTTGGCAAGTCTACTTTGCAGATAAATTATCACCGGCCGCAGAAAAATTCATCCGACACCCGAAAAAAGAAAAATCCAAAAACTATCCGGAATGGAACTTTTGGGCCATCGTGTGGTGTGGGTTTGGTAATTTCTACAGGGCAACGTCGACGTCGATAAATTAGGAAACTGGACTACCTGGAAAGCTTGGCCAGTCTACTTTGCAGATAAATTATCACCGCCCGCAGAAAAATTCATCCGACACCCGAAAACAGAAAAATCCAAAAACTGTCCGGAATGGAACTACTGGGCCATCGTGTGGTGTGGGTTTGGCAATTTCTACAGGGCAACGTCGACGTCGATAAATTAGGAAACTGGCCTCGCTGGAAACCTTGGCAAGTCTACTTTGCAGATAAATTATCACCGGCCGCAGAAAAATTCATCTGACGCCCGAAACACAAAAACCCAAAATCGTCCGAAATGGAACTTTTGGGCCATCGTGTGGTGTGGGTTTGAAAATTTCTACAGGGCAACGTCGATGTCGATAAATTACGAAACTAGACTCTCTGGAAACCTTGGCAAGTCTACTTTGCAGATAAATTATAATCGCCGCAGAAAAATTCATCCGACACCCGAAAACAGAAAAATCCAAAAACTGTCCGGAATGGAACTGCTGGGCCATCGTGTGGTGTGGGTTTGGCAATTTCTACAGGGCCACGTCGACGTCAATAAATTACGAAACTGGACTCCCTGGAAAGCTTGGCAAGTCTACTTTGCAGATAAATTATCACCGGCCGCAGAAAAATTCATCTGACGCCCGAAAAGACAAAAACCCAAAACTGTCCGAAATGGAACTTTTGGGCCATCGTGTGGTGTGGGTTTGGAAATTTCTACAGGGCAACGTCGATGTCGATAAATTACGAAACTGCACTCCCTGGAAAGCTTGGCAAGTCTACTTTGCAGATAAATTATCACCGGCCGCAGAAAAATTCATCTGACGCCCGAAAACACAAAAACCCAAAACTGTCCGAAATGGAACTTTTGGGCCATCGTGTGGTGTGGGTTTGGCAATTTCTACAGGGCAACGTCGACGTCAATAAATTAGGAAACTGGACTCGCTGGAAACCTTGGCAAGTCTACTTTGCAGATAAATTATCACCGGCCGCAGAAAAATTCATCCGACACCCGAAAAACAAAAACCCCAAAACTGTCCGGAATGGAACTTTTGGGCCATCGTGTGGTGTGGGTTTGGTAATTTCTACAGGGCAACGTCAACGTCGATAAATTAGGAAACTGGACTCCCTGGAAAGCTTGGCAAGTCTACTTTGCAGATAAATTATCACCGGCCGCAGAAAAATTCATCTGACGCCCGAAAACACAAAAACCCAAAACCGTCCGAAATGGAACTTTTGGGCCATCGTGTGGTGTGGGTTTGGAATTTTCTACAGGGCAACGTCGATGTCGATAAATTACGAAACTGCACTCCCTGGAAAGTTTGGCAAGTATACTTTGCAGATAAATTATCACCGGCCCCAGAAAAATTCATCTGACACCCGAAAAACAAAAACCCCAAAACTGTCCGAAATGGAACTTTTGGGCCATCGTGTGGTGTGGGTTTGGCAATTTCTACAGGGCAACGTCGACGTCGATAAATTATGAAACTAGACTCCCTGGAAAGCTTGGCAAGTCTACTTTGCAGATAAATTATCACCGGAAGCAGAAAAATTCATCTGACGCCCGAAAACACAAAAACCCAAAACCGTCCGAAATGGAACTTTTGGGCCATCGTGTGGTGTGGGTTTGGAAATTTCTACAGGGCAACGTCGATGTCGATAAATTACGAAACTGCACTCCCTGGAAAGTTTGGCAAGTATACTTTGCAGATAAATTATCACCGGCCCCAGAAAAATTCATCTGACACCCGAAAAACAAAAACCCCAAAACTGTCCGAAATGGAACTTTTGGGCCATCGTGTGGTGTGGGTTTGGCAATTTCTACAGGGCAACGTCGACGTCGATAAATTATGAAACTAGACTCCCTGGAAAGCTTGGCAAGTCTACTTTGCAGATAAATTATCACCGGAAGCAGAAAAATTCATCTGACGCCCGAAAACACAAAAACCCAAAACCGTCCGAAATGGAACTTTTGGGCCATCGTGTGGTGTGGGTTTGGAAATTTCTACAGGGCAACGTCGATGTCGATAAATTACGAAACTGCACTCGCTGGAAACCTTGGCAAGTCTACTTTGCAGATAAATTATCACCGGCCGCAGAAAAATTCATCTGACGCCCGAAAACACAAAAACCCAAAACCGTCCGAAATGGAACTTTTGGGCCATCGTGTGGTGTGGGTTTGGAATTTTCTACAGGGCAACGTCGATGTTGATAAATTACGAAACTGCACTCCCTGGAAAGTTTGGCAAGTATACTTTGCAGATAAATTATCACCGGCCCCAGAAAAATTCATCTGACACCCGAAAAACAAAAACCCCAAAACTGTCCGAAATGGAACTTTTGGGCCATCGTGTGGTGTGGGTTTGGCAATTTCTACAGGGCAACGTCGACGTCGATAAATTATGAAACTAGACTCCCTGGAAAGCTTGGCAAGTCTACTTTGCAGATAAATTATCACCGGAAGCAGAAAAATTCATCTGACGCCCGAAAACACAAAAACCCAAAACCGTCCGAAATGGAACTTCTGGGCCATCGTGTGGTGTGGGTTTGGAAATTTCTACAGGGCAACGTCGATGTCGATAAATTACAAAACTGCACTTGCTGGAAACCTTGGCAAGTCTAC
The DNA here is from genome assembly GCA_037074615.1 of Leucaena leucocephala. Taxonomy (NCBI): domain Eukaryota; kingdom Viridiplantae; phylum Streptophyta; class Magnoliopsida; order Fabales; family Fabaceae; genus Leucaena; species Leucaena leucocephala. Next base: position 878,521 of record CM073525.1, read on the forward strand.
TTTGCAGATAAATTATCATCGCCAGCAGAAAAATTCATCTGACACCCGAAAAACAAAAATCCAAAAACTGTCCGGAATGGAACTTTAGGGCCATCGTGTGGTGTGGGTTTGGCAATTTCTACAGGGCAACGTCGACGTCAATAAATTAGGAAACTGGACTCGTTGGAAACCTTGGCAAGTCTACTTTGCAGATAAATTATCACCGGCCGCAGAAAAATTCATCTGACGCCCGAAAAGACAAAAACCCAAAACTGTCCGAAATGGAACTTTTGGGCCATCGTGTGGTGTGGGTTTGGAAATTTCTACAGGGCAACGTCGATGTCGATAAATTACGAAACTGCACTCCCTGGAAAGCTTGGCAAGTCTACTTTGCAGATAAATTATCACCGGCCGCAGAAAAATTCATCTGACGCCCGAAAACACAAAAACCCAAAACTGTCCGAAATGGAACTTTTGGGCCATCGTGTGGTGTGGGTTTGGCAATTTCTACAGGGCAACGTCGACGTCAATAAATTAGGAAACTGGACTCGCTGGAAACCTTGGCAAGTCTACTTTGCAGATAAATTATCACCGGCCGCAGAAAAATTCATCCGACACCCGAAAAAAGAAAAATCCAAAAACTATCCGGAATGGAACTTTTGGGCCATCGTGTGGTGTGGGTTTGGTAATTTCTACAGGGCAACGTCGACGTCGATAAATTAGGAAACTGGACTACCTGGAAAGCTTGGCCAGTCTACTTTGCAGATAAATTATCACCGCCCGCAGAAAAATTCATCCGACACCCGAAAACAGAAAAATCCAAAAACTGTCCGGAATGGAACTACTGGGCCATCGTGTGGTGTGGGTTTGGCAATTTCTACAGGGCAACGTCGACGTCGATAAATTAGGAAACTGGCCTCGCTGGAAACCTTGGCAAGTCTACTTTGCAGATAAATTATCACCGGCCGCAGAAAAATTCATCTGACGCCCGAAACACAAAAACCCAAAATCGTCCGAAATGGAACTTTTGGGCCATCGTGTGGTGTGGGTTTGAAAATTTCTACAGGGCAACGTCGATGTCGATAAATTACGAAACTAGACTCTCTGGAAACCTTGGCAAGTCTACTTTGCAGATAAATTATAATCGCCGCAGAAAAATTCATCCGACACCCGAAAACAGAAAAATCCAAAAACTGTCCGGAATGGAACTGCTGGGCCATCGTGTGGTGTGGGTTTGGCAATTTCTACAGGGCCACGTCGACGTCAATAAATTACGAAACTGGACTCCCTGGAAAGCTTGGCAAGTCTACTTTGCAGATAAATTATCACCGGCCGCAGAAAAATTCATCTGACGCCCGAAAAGACAAAAACCCAAAACTGTCCGAAATGGAACTTTTGGGCCATCGTGTGGTGTGGGTTTGGAAATTTCTACAGGGCAACGTCGATGTCGATAAATTACGAAACTGCACTCCCTGGAAAGCTTGGCAAGTCTACTTTGCAGATAAATTATCACCGGCCGCAGAAAAATTCATCTGACGCCCGAAAACACAAAAACCCAAAACTGTCCGAAATGGAACTTTTGGGCCATCGTGTGGTGTGGGTTTGGCAATTTCTACAGGGCAACGTCGACGTCAATAAATTAGGAAACTGGACTCGCTGGAAACCTTGGCAAGTCTACTTTGCAGATAAATTATCACCGGCCGCAGAAAAATTCATCCGACACCCGAAAACAGAAAAATCCAAAAACTGTCCGGAATGGAACTTTTGGGCCATCGTGTGGTGTGGGTTTGGTAATTTCTACAGGGCAACGTCAACGTCGATAAATTAGGAAACTGGACTCCCTGGAAAGCTTGGCAAGTCTACTTTGCAGATAAATTATCACCGGCCGCAGAAAAATTCATCTGACGCCCGAAAACACAAAAACCCAAAACCGTCCGAAATGGAACTTTTGGGCCATCGTGTGGTGTGGGTTTGGAATTTTCTACAGGGCAACGTCGATGTCGATAAATTACGAAACTGCACTCCCTGGAAAGTTTGGCAAGTATACTTTGCAGATAAATTATCACCGGCCCCAGAAAAATTCATCTGACACCCGAAAAACAAAAACCCCAAAACTGTCCGAAATGGAACTTTTGGGCCATCGTGTGGTGTGGGTTTGGCAATTTCTACAGGGCAACGTCGACGTCGATAAATTATGAAACTAGACTCCCTGGAAAGCTTGGCAAGTCTACTTTGCAGATAAATTATCACCGGAAGCAGAAAAATTCATCTGACGCCCGAAAACACAAAAACCCAAAACCGTCCGAAATGGAACTTTTGGGCCATCGTGTGGTGTGGGTTTGGAAATTTCTACAGGGCAACGTCGATGTCGATAAATTACGAAACTGCACTCGCTGGAAACCTTGGCAAGTCTACTTTGCAGATAAATTATCACCGGCCGCAGAAAAATTCATCTGACGCCCGAAAACACAAAAACCCAAAACCGTCCGAAATGGAACTTTTGGGCCATCGTGTGGTGTGGGTTTGGAATTTTCTACAGGGCAACGTCGATGTCGATAAATTACGAAACTGCACTCCCTGGAAAGTTTGGCAAGTATACTTTGCAGATAAATTATCACCGGCCCCAGAAAAATTCATCTGACACCCGAAAAACAAAAACCCCAAAACTGTCCGAAATGGAACTTTTGGGCCATCGTGTGGTGTGGGTTTGGCAATTTCTACAGGGCAACGTCGACGTCGATAAATTATGAAACTAGACTCCCTGGAAAGCTTGGCAAGTCTACTTTGCAGATAAATTATCACCGGAAGCAGAAAAATTCATCTGACGCCCGAAAACACAAAAACCCAAAACCGTCCGAAATGGAACTTCTGGGCCATCGTGTGGTGTGGGTTTGGAAATTTCTACAGGGCAACGTCGATGTCGATAAATTACAAAACTGCACTTGCTGGAAACCTTGGCAAGTCTACTTTGCAGATAAATTATCATCGCCAGCAGAAAAATTCATCTGACACCCGAAAAACAAAAATCCAAAAACTGTCCGGAATGGAACTTTAGGGCCATCGTGTGGTGTGGGTTTGGCAATTTCTACAGGGCAACGTCGACGTCAATAAATTAGGAAACTGGACTCGTTGGAAACCTTGGCAAGTCTACTTTGCAGATAAATTATCACCGGCCGCAGAAAAATTCATCTGACGCCCGAAAACACAAAAACCCAAAACCGTCCGAAATGGAACTTTTGGGCCATCGTGTGGTGTGGGTTTGGAAATTTCTACAGGGCAACGTCGATGTCGATAAATTACGAAACTGCACTCCCTGGAAAGCTTGGCAAGTCTACTTTGCAGATAAATTATCACCGGCCGCAGAAAAATTCATCTGACGCCCGAAAACACAAAAACCCAAAACCGTCCGAAATGGAACTTTTGGGCCATCGTGTGGTGTGGGTTTGGAAATTTCTACAGGGCAACGTCGATGTCGATAAATTACGAAACTGCACTCCCTGGAAAGTTTGGCAAGTCTACTTTGCAGATAAATTATCACCGGCCGCAGAAAAATTCATCTGACGCCCGAAAACACAAAAACCCAAAACCGTCCAAAATGGAACTTTTGGGCCATCGTGTGGTGTGGGTTTGGAATTTTCTACAGGGCAACGTCGATGTCGATAAATTACGAAACTGCACTCGCTGGAAACCTTGGCAAGTCTACTTTGCAGATAAATTATCACCGGCCGCAGAAAAATTCATCTGACGCCCGAAAACAGAAAAACCCCAAAACTGTCAGAAATGGAACTTTTGGGGCATCGTGTGGTGTGGGTTTGGAAATTTCTACAGGGCAACGTCGACGTCGATAAATTATGAAACTAGACTCCCTGGAAACCTTGGCAAGTCTACTTTGCAGATAAATTATCACCGGCCGCAGAAAAATTCAACCGACACCCGAAAACAGAAAAATCCAAAAACTGTCTGGAATGGAACTTCTGGGCCATCGTGTGGTTTGGGTTTGGCAATTTCTACAGGGCAACGTCGACGTCAATAAATTAGGAAACTGGACTCCCTGGAAAGCTTGGCAAGTCTACTTTGCAGATAAATTATCACCGGCCCCAGAAAAATTCATCCGACACCCGAAAACAGAAAAATCCAAAAACTGTCCGGAATGGAACTTCTGGGCCATCGTGTGGTGTGGGTTTGGAAATTTCTACAGGGCAACGTCGACGTCGATAAATTAGGAAACTGGACTCCCTGGAAAGCTTGGCAAGTCTACTTTGCAGATAAATTATTACCGGCGCCAGAAAAATTCATCCGACACCCGAAAACACAAAAACCCAAAACCGTCCGAAATGGAACTTTTGGGCCATCGTGTGGTGTGGGTTTGGAAATTTCTACAGGGCAACGTTGATGTCGATAAATTACGAAACTGCACTCCCTGGAAAGTTTGGCAAGTATACTTTGCAGATAAATTATCACCGGCCGCAAAAAAATTCATCTGACACCCGAAAAACAAAAACCCCAAAACTGTCCGAAATGGAACTTTTGGGCCATCGTGTGGTGTGGGTTTGGCAATTTCTACAGGGCAACGTCGACGTCGATAAATTATGAAACTAGACTCCCTGGAAACCTTGGCAAGTCTACTTTGCAGATAAATTATCACCGGCCGCAGAAAAATTCATCTGACGCCCGAAAACACAAAAACCCAAAACCGTCCGAAATGGAACTTTTGGGCCATCGTGTGGTGTGGGTTTGGAAATTTCTACAGGGCAACGTCGATGTCGATAAATTACGAAACTGCACTCCCTGGAAAGCTTGGCAAGTCTACTTTGCAGATAAATTATCACCGGCCGCAGAAAAATTCATCTGACGCCCGAAAACACAAAAACCCAAAACCGTCCGAAATGGAACTTTTGGGCCATCGTGTGGTGTGGGTTTGGAAATTTCTACAGGGCAACGTCGATGTCGATAAATTACGAAACTGCACTCCCTGGAAAGTTTGGCAAGTCTACTTTGCAGATAAATTATCACCGGCCGCAGAAAAATTCATCTGACGCCCGAAAACACAAAAACCCAAAACCGTCCAAAATGGAACTTTTGGGCCATCGTGTGGTGTGGGTTTGGAATTTTCTACAGGGCAACGTCGATGTCGATAAATTACGAAACTGCACTCGCTGGAAACCTTGGCAAGTCTACTTTGCAGATAAATTATCACCGGCCGCAGAAAAATTCATCTGACGCCCGAAAACAGAAAAACCCCAAAACCGTCCGAAATGGAACTTTTGGGCCATCGTGTGGTGTGGGTTTGGAAATTTCTACAGGGCAACGTCGATGTCGATAAATTACGAAACTGCACTCCCTGGAAAGCTTGGCAAGTCTACTTTGCAGATAAATTATCACCGGCCGCAGAAAAATTCATCTGACGCCCGAAAACACAAAAACCCAAAACCGTCCGAAATGGAACTTTTGGGCCATCGTGTGGTGTGGGTTTGGAAATTTCTACAGGGCAACGTCGATGTCGATAAATTACGAAACTGCACTCCCTGGAAAGTTTGGCAAGTCTACTTTGCAGATAAATTATCACCGGCCGCAGAAAAATTCATCTGACGCCCGAAAACACAAAAACCCAAAACCGTCCAAAATGGAACTTTTGGGCCATCGTGTGGTGTGGGTTTGGAATTTTCTACAGGGCAACGTCGATGTCGATAAATTACGAAACTGCACTCGCTGGAAACCTTGGCAAGTCTACTTTGCAGATAAATTATCACCGGCCGCAGAAAAATTCATCTGACGCCCGAAAACAGAAAAACCCCAAAACTGTCAGAAATGGAACTTTTGGGCCATCGTGTGGTGTGGGTTTGGAAATTTCTACAGGGCAACGTCGACGTCGATAAATTATGAAACTAGACTCCCTGGAAACCTTGGCAAGTCTACTTTGCAGATAAATTATCACCGGCCGCAGAAAAATTCAACCGACACCCGAAAACAGAAAAATCCAAAAACTGTCTGGAATGGAACTTCTGGGCCATCGTGTGGTTTGGGTTTGGCAATTTCTACAGGGCAACGTCGACGTCAATAAATTATGAAACTAGACTCCCTGGAAAGCTTGGCAAGTTTACTTTGCAGATAAATTATCACCGGCCGCAGAAAAATTCATCCGACACCCGAAAACAGAAAAATCCAAAAACTGTCCGGAATGGAACTTTTGGGCCATCGTGTGGTGTGGGTTTGGCAATTTCTACAGGGCAACGTCGACGTCGATAAATTAGGAAACTGGACTCCCTGGAAAGCTTGGCAAGTCTACTTTGCAGATAAATTATCACCGGCCCCAGAAAAATTCATCCGACACCCGAAAACAGAAAAATCCAAAAACTGTCCGGAATGGAACTTCTGGGCCATCGTGTGGTGTGGGTTTGGAAATTTCTACAGGGCAACGTCGACGTCGATAAATTAGGAAACTGGACTCCCTGGAAAGCTTGGCAAGTCTACTTTGCAGATAAATTATTACCGGCGCCAGAAAAATTCATCCGACACCCGAAAACACAAAAACCCAAAACCGTCCGAAATGGAACTTTTGGGCCATCGTGTGGTGTGGGTTTGGAAATTTCTACAGGGCAACGTTGATGTCGATAAATTACGAAACTGCACTCCCTGGAAAGTTTGGCAAGTATACTTTGCAGATAAATTATCACCGGCCGCAAAAAAATTCATCTGACGCCCGAAAACACAAAAACCCAAAACTGTCCGAAATGGAACTTTTGGGCCATCGTGTGGTGTGGGTTTGGCAATTTCTACAGGGCAACGTCGACGTCAATAAATTAGGAAACTGGACTCGTTGGAAACCTTGGCAAGTCTACTTTGCAGATAAATTATCACCGGCCCCAGAAAAATTCATCTGACACCCGAAAAACAAAAACCCCAAAACTGTCCGAAATGGAACTTTTGGGCCATCGTGTGGTGTGGGTTTGGCAATTTCTACAGGGCAACGTCGATGTCGATAAATTATGAAACTAGACTCCCTGGAAAGCTTGGCAAGTCTACTTTGCAGATAAATTATCACCGGAAGCAGAAAAATTCATCTGACGCCCGAAAACACAAAAACCCAAAACCGTCCGAAATGGAACTTTTGGGCCATCGTGTGGTGTGGGTTTGGAAATTTCTACAGGGCAACGTCGATGTCAATAAATTACGAAACTGCACTTGCTGGAAACCTTGGCAAGTCTACTTTGCAGATAAATTATCACCGGCCGCAGAAAAATTCATCTGACACCCGAAAAACAAAAACCCCAAAACTGTCCGAAATGGAACTTTTGGGCCATCGTGTGGTGTGGGTTTGGAAATTTTTACAGGGCAACGTCGATGTCGATAAATTACGAAACTGGACTCGCTGGAAACCTTGGCAAGTATACTTTGCAGATAAATTATCACTGGCCGCAGAAAAATTCATCTGACGCCCGAAAACACAAAAACCCAAAACCGTCCGGAATGGAACTTTTGGGCCATCGTGTGGTGTGGGTTTGGAAATTTCTACAGGGCAACGTCGATGTCGATAAATTACGAAACTGCACTCGCTGGAAACCTTGGCAAGTCTACTTTGCAGATAAATTATCACCGCCGCAGAAAAATTCATCTGACGCCCGAAAACACAAAAACCCAAAACCGTCCGAAATGGAACTTTTGGGCCATCGTGTGGTGTGGGTTTGGAAATTTCTACAGGGCAACGTCGATGTCGATAAATTACGAAACTGCACTCCCTGGAAAGCTTGGCAAGTCTACTTTGCAGATAAATTATCACCGGCCGCAGAAAAATTCATCTGACGCCCGAAAACACAAAAACCCAAAACCGTCCAAAATGGAACTTTTGGGCCATCGTGTGGTGTGGGTTTGGAATTTTCTACAGGGCAACGTCGATGTCGATAAATTACGAAACTGCACTCGCTGGAAACCTTGGCAAGTCTACTTTGCAGATAAATTATCACCGGCCGCAGAAAAATTCATCTGACGCCCGAAAACAGAAAAACCCCAAAACTGTCAGAAATGGAACTTTTGGGCCATCGTGTGGTGTGGGTTTGGAAATTTCTACAGGGCAACGTCGACGTCGATAAATTATGAAACTAGACTCCCTGGAAACCTTGGCAAGTCTACTTTGCAGATAAATTATCACCGGCCGCAGAAAAATTCAACCGACACCCGAAAACAGAAAAATCCAAAAACTGTCTGGAATGGAACTTCTGGGCCATCGTGTGGTTTGGGTTTGGCAATTTCTACAGGGCAACGTCGACGTCAATAAATTATGAAACTAGACTCCCTGGAAAGCTTGGCAAGTTTACTTTGCAGATAAATTATCACCGGCCGCAGAAAAATTCATCCGACACCCGAAAACAGAAAAATCCAAAAACTGTCCGGAATGGAACTTTTGGGCCATCGTGTGGTGTGGGTTTGGCAATTTCTACAGGGCAACGTCGACGTCGATAAATTAGGAAACTGGACTCCCTGGAAAGCTTGGCAAGTCTACTTTGCAGATAAATTATCACCGGCCCCAGAAAAATTCATCCGACACCCGAAAACAGAAAAATCCAAAAACTGTCCGGAATGGAACTTCTGGGCCATCGTGTGGTGTGGGTTTGGAAATTTCTACAGGGCAACGTCGACGTCGATAAATTAGGAAACTGGACTCCCTGGAAAGCTTGGCAAGTCTACTTTGCAGATAAATTATTACCGGCGCCAGAAAAATTCATCCGACACCCGAAAACACAAAAACCCAAAACCGTCCGAAATGGAACTTTTGGGCCATCGTGTGGTGTGGGTTTGGAAATTTCTACAGGGCAACGTTGATGTCGATAAATTACGAAACTGCACTCCCTGGAAAGTTTGGCAAGTATACTTTGCAGATAAATTATCACCGGCCGCAAAAAAATTCATCTGACGCCCGAAAACACAAAAACCCAAAACTGTCCGAAATGGAACTTTTGGGCCATCGTGTGGTGTGGGTTTGGCAATTTCTACAGGGCAACGTCGACGTCAATAAATTAGGAAACTGGACTCGTTGGAAACCTTGGCAAGTCTACTTTGCAGATAAATTATCACCGGCCCCAGAAAAATTCATCTGACACCCGAAAAACAAAAACCCCAAAACTGTCCGAAATGGAACTTTTGGGCCATCGTGTGGTGTGGGTTTGGCAATTTCTACAGGGCAACGTCGATGTCGATAAATTATGAAACTAGACTCCCTGGAAAGCTTGGCAAGTCTACTTTGCAGATAAATTATCACCGGAAGCAGAAAAATTCATCTGACGCCCGAAAACACAAAAACCCAAAACCGTCCGAAATGGAACTTTTGGGCCATCGTGTGGTGTGGGTTTGGAAATTTCTACAGGGCAACGTCGATGTCAATAAATTACGAAACTGCACTTGCTGGAAACCTTGGCAAGTCTACTTTGCAGATAAATTATCACCGGCCGCAGAAAAATTCATCTGACACCCGAAAAACAAAAACCCCAAAACTGTCCGAAATGGAACTTTTGGGCCATCGTGTGGTGTGGGTTTGGAAATTTTTACAGGGCAACGTCGATGTCGATAAATTACGAAACTGGACTCGCTGGAAACCTTGGCAAGTATACTTTGCAGATAAATTATCACTGGCCGCAGAAAAATTCATCTGACGCCCGAAAACACAAAAACCCAAAACCGTCCGGAATGGAACTTTTGGGCCATCGTGTGGTGTGGGTTTGGAAATTTCTACAGGGCAACGTCGATGTCGATAAATTACGAAACTGCACTTGCTGGAAACCTTGGCAAGTCTACTTTGCAGATAAATTATCATCGCCAGCAGAAAAATTCATCTGACACCCGAAAAACAAAAATCCAAAAACTGTCCGGAATGGAACTTTAGGGCCATCGTGTGGTGTGGGTTTGGAAATTTCTACAGGGCAACGTCGATGTCGATAAATTACGAAACTGCACTCCCTGGAAAGCTTGGCAAGTCTACTTTGCAGATAAATTATCACCGGCCGCAGAAAAATTCATCTGACGCCCGAAAACACAAAAACCCAAAACCGTCCGAAATGGAACTTTTGGGCCATCGTGTGGTGTGGGTTTGGAATTTTCTACAGGGCAACGTCGATGTCGATAAATGACGAAACTGCACTCCCTGGAAAGTTTGGCAAGTATACTTTGCAGATAAATTATCACCGGCCGCAAAAAAATTCATCTGACACCCGAAAAACAAAACTGTCCGAAATGGAACTTTTGGGCCATCGTGTGGTGTGGGTTTGGCAATTTCTACAGGGCAACGTCGACGTCGATAAATTATGAAACTAGACTCTCTGGAAAGCTTGGCAAGTCTACTTTGCAGATAAATTATCACCGGCCGCAGAAAAATTCATCTGACGCCCGAAAACACAAAAACCCAAAACCGTCTGAAATGGAACTTTTGGGCCATCGTGTGGTGTGGGTTTGGAAATTTCTACAGGGCAACGTCGATGTCGATAAATTACGAAATGCACTTGCTGGAAACCTTGGCAAGTCTACTTTGCAGATAAATTATCACTGCCCGCAGAAAAATTCATCTGACACCCGAAAAACAAAAACCCCAAAACTGTCCGAAATGGAACTTTTGGGCCATCGTGTGGTGTGGGTTTGGCAATTTCTACAGGGCAACGTCGACGTCGATAAATTAGGAAACTGGACTCCTTGGAAAGCTTGGCAAGTCTACTTTGCAGATAAATTATCACTGGCCGCAGAAAAATTCATCTGACGCCCGAAAACACAAAAACCCAAAACCGTCCGAAATGGAACTTTTGGGCCATCGTGTGGTGTGGGTTTGGAATTTTCTACAGGGCAACGTCGAGGTCGATAAATTACGAAACTGCACTCGCTGGAAACCTTGGCAAGTCTACTTTGCAGATAAATTATCACCGGCCGCAGAAAAATTCATCTGACGCCCGAAAACAGAAAAACCCCAAAACTGTCAGAAATGGAACTTTTGGGGCATCGTGTGGTGTGGGTTTGGAAATTTCTACAGGGCAACGTCGACGTCGATAAATTATGAAACTAGACTCCCTGGAAACCTTGGCAAGTCTACTTTGCAGATAAATTATCACCGGCCGCAGAAAAATTCAACCGACACCCGAAAACAGAAAAATCCAAAAACTGTCTGGAATGGAACTTCTGGGCCATCGTGTGGTTTGGGTTTGGCAATTTCTACAGGGCAACGTCGACGTCAATAAATTATGAAACTAGACTCCCTGGAAAGCTTGGCAAGTTTACTTTGCAGATAAATTATCACCGGCCGCAGAAAAATTCATCCGACACCCGAAAACAGAAAAATCCAAAAACTGTCCGGAATGGAACTTTTGGGCCATCGTGTGGTGTGGGTTTGGCAATTTCTACAGGGCAACGTCGACGTCGATAAATTAGGAAACTGGACTCCCTGGAAAGCTTGGCAAGTCTACTTTGCAGATAAATTATCACCGGCCGCAGAAAAATTCATCTGACGCCCGAAAACACAAAAACCCAAAACCGTCCAAAATGGAACTTTTGGGCCATCGTGTGGTGTGGGTTTGGAATTTTCTACAGGGCAACGTCGATGTCGATAAATTACGAAACTGCACTCGCTGGAAACCTTGGCAAGTCTACTTTGCAGATAAATTATCACCGGCCGCAGAAAAATTCATCTGACGCCCGAAAACAGAAAAACCCCAAAACTGTCAGAAATGGAACTTTTGGGGCATCGTGTGGTGTGGGTTTGGAAATTTCTACAGGGCAACGTCGACGTCGATAAATTATGAAACTAGACTCCCTGGAAACCTTGGCAAGTCTACTTTGCAGATAAATTATCACCGGCCGCAGAAAAATTCAACCGACACCCGAAAACAGAAAAATCCAAAAACTGTCTGGAATGGAACTTCTGGGCCATCGTGTGGTTTGGGTTTGGCAATTTCTACAGGGCAACGTCGACGTCAATAAATTATGAAACTAGACTCCCTGGAAAGCTTGGCAAGTTTACTTTGCAGATAAATTATCACCGGCCGCAGAAAAATTCATCCGACACCCGAAAACAGAAAAATCCAAAAACTGTCCGGAATGGAACTTTTGGGCCATCGTGTGGTGTGGGTTTGGCAATTTCTACAGGGCAACGTCGACGTCGATAAATTAGGAAACTGGACTCCCTGGAAAGCTTGGCAAGTCTACTTTGCAGATAAATTATCACCGGCCCCAGAAAAATTCATCCGACACCCGAAAACAGAAAAATCCAAAAACTGTCCGTAATGGAACTTCTGGGCCATCGTGTGGTGTGGGTTTGGAAATTTCTACAGGGCAACGTCGACGTCGATAAATTAGGAAACTGGACTCCCTGGAAAGCTTGGCAAGTCTACTTTGCAGATAAATTATTACCGACGCCAGAAAAATTCATCCGACACCCGAAAACACAAAAACCCAAAACCGTCCGAAATGGAACTTTTGGGCCATCGTGTGGTGTGGGTTTGGAAATTTCTACAGGGCAACGTCGATGTCGATAAATTACGAAACTGCACTCACTGGAAACCTTGGCAAGTCTACTTTGCAGATAAATTATCACCGGCCGCAGAAAAATTCATCTGACGCCCGAAAACACAAAAACCCAAAACCGTCCGAAATGGAACTTTTGGGCCATCGTGTGGTGTGGGTTTGGAATTTTCTACAGGGCAACGTCGATGTCAATAAATTACGAAACTGCACTCCCTGGAAAGTTTGGCAAGTATACTTTGCAGATAAATTATCACCGGCCCCAGAAAAATTCATCTGACCCCCGAAAAACAAAAACCCCAAAACTGTCCGAAATGGAACTTTTGGGCCATCGTGTGGTGTGGGTTTGGCAATTTCTACAGGGCAACGTCGACATCGATAAATTATGAAACTAGACTCCCTGGAAACCTTGGCAAGTCTACTTTGCAGATAAATTATCACCGGAAGCAGAAAAATTCATCTGACGCCCGAAAACACAAAAACCCAAAACCGTCCGAAATGGAACTTTTGGGCCATCGTGTGGTGTGGGTTTGGAAATTTCTACAGGGCAACGTCGATGTCGATAAATTACGAAACTGCACTCCCTGGAAAGCTTGGCAAGTCTACTTTGCAGATAAATTATCACCGGCCGCAGAAAAATTCATCTGACGCCCGAAAACACAAAAACCCAAAACCGTCCGAAATGGAACTTTTGGGCCATCGTGTGGTGTGGGTTTGGAATTTTCTACAGGGCAACGTCGATGTCGATAAATTACGAAACTGCACTCCCTGGAAAGTTTGGCAAGTATACTTTGCAGATAAATTATCACCGGCCCCAGAAAAATTCATCTGACACCCGAAAAACAAAAACCCCAAAACTGTCCGAAATGGAACTTTTGGGCCATCGTGTGGTGTGGGTTTGGCAATTTCTACAGGGCAACGTCGATGTCGATAAATTATGAAACTAGACTCCCTGGAAAGCTTGGCAAGTCTACTTTGCAGATAAATTATCACCGGCCGCAGAAAAATTCATCTGACGCCCGAAAACACAAAAACCCAAAACCGTCCGAAATGGAACTTTTGGGCCATCGTGTGGTGTGGGTTTGGAATTTTCTACAGGGCAACGTCGATGTCGATAAATTACGAAACTGCACTCCCTGGAAAGTTTGGCAAGTATACTTTGCAGATAAATTATCACCGGCCCCAGAAAAATTCATCTGACACCCGAAAAACAAAAACCCCAAAACTGTCCGAAATGGAACTTTTGGGCCATCGTGTGGTGTGGGTTTGGCAATTTCTACAGGGCAACGTCGACGTCGATAAATTAGGAAACTGGACTCCCTGGAAAGCTTGGCAAGTCTACTTTGCAGATAAATTATCACCGGCCCCAGAAAAATTCATCCGACACCCGAAAACAGAAAAATCCAAAAACTGTCCGGAATGGAACTTCTGGGCCATCGTGTGGTGTGGGTTTGGAAATTTCTACAGGGCAACGTCGACGTCGATAAATTAGGAAACTGGACTCCCTGGAAAGCTTGGCAAGTCTACTTTGCAGATAAATTATTACCGACGCCAGAAAAATTCATCCGACACCCGAAAACACAAAAACCCAAAACCGTCCGAAATGGAACTTTTGGGCCATCGTGTGGTGTGGGTTTGGAAATTTCTACAGGGCAACGTCGATGTCGATAAATTACGAAACTGCACTCACTGGAAACCTTGGCAAGTCTACTTTGCAGATAAATTATCACCGGCCGCAGAAAAATTCATCTGACGCCCGAAAACACAAAAACCCAAAACCGTCCGAAATGGAACTTTTGGGCCATCGTGTGGTGTGGGTTTGGAATTTTCTACAGGGCAACGTCGATGTCGATAAATTACGAAACTGCACTCCCTGGAAAGTTTGGCAAGTATACTTTGCAGATAAATTATCACCGGCCCCAGAAAAATTCATCTGACCCCCGAAAAACAAAAACCCCAAAACTGTCCGAAATGGAACTTTTGGGCCATCGTGTGGTGTGGGTTTGGAAACTTCTACAGGGCAACGTCGACGTCGATAAATTATGAAACTAGACTCCCTGGAAACCTTGGCAAGTCTACTTTGCAGATAAATTATCACCGGAAGCAGAAAAATTCATCTGACGCCCGAAAACACAAAAACCCAAAACCGTCCGAAATGGAACTTTTGGGCCATCGTGTGGTGTGGGTTTGGAAATTTCTACAGGGCAACGTCGATGTCGATAAATTACGAAACTGCACTCCCTGGAAAGCTTGGCAAGTCTACTTTGCAGATAAATTATCACCGGCCGCAGAAAAATTCATCTGACGCCCGAAAACACAAAAACCCAAAACCGTCCGAAATGGAACTTTTGGGCCATCGTGTGGTGTGGGTTTGGAAATTTCTACAGGGCAACGTCGATGTCAATAAATTACGAAACTGCACTTGCTGGAAACCTTGGCAAGTCTACTTTGCAGATAAATTATCACCGGCCGCAGAAAAATTCATCTGACACCCGAAAAACAAAAACCCCAAAACTGTCCGAAATGGAACTTTTGGGCCATCGTGTGGTGTGGGTTTGGAAATTTTTACAGGGCAACGTCGATGTCGATAAATTACGAAACTGGACTCGCTGGAAACCTTGGCAAGTCTACTTTGCAGATAAATTATCACTGGCCGCAGAAAAATTCATCTGACGCCCGAAAACACAAAAACCCAAAACCGTCCGGAATGGAACTTTTGGGCCATCGTGTGGTGTGGGTTTGGAAATTTCTACAGGGCAACGTCGATGTCGATAAATTACGAAACTGCACTCGCTGGAAACCTTGGCAAGTCTACTTTGCAGATAAATTATCACCGCCGCAGAAAAATTCATCTGACGCCCGAAAACACAAAAACCCAAAACCGTCCGAAATGGAACTTTTGGGCCATCGTGTGGTGTGGGTTTGGAATTTTCTACAGGGCAACGTCGATGTCGATAAATGACGAAACTGCACTCCCTGGAAAGTTTGGCAAGTATACTTTGCAGATAAATTATCACCGGCCGCAAAAAAATTCATCTGACACCCGAAAAACAAAACTGTCCGAAATGGAACTTTTGGGCCATCGTGTGGTGTGGGTTTGGCAATTTCTACAGGGCAACGTCGACGTCGATAAATTATGAAACTAGACTCCCTGGAAAGCTTGGCAAGTCTACTTTGCAGATAAATTATCACCGGCCGCAGAAAAATTCATCTGACGCCCGAAAACACAAAAACCCAAAACCGTCTGAAATGGAACTTTTGGGCCATCGTGTGGTGTGGGTTTGGAAATTTCTACAGGGCAACGTCGATGTCGATAAATTACGAAATGCACTTGCTGGAAACCTTGGCAAGTCTACTTTGCAGATAAATTATCACTGCCCGCAGAAAAATTCATCTGACACCCGAAAAACAAAAACCCCAAAACTGTCCGAAATGGAACTTTTGGGCCATCGTGTGGTGTGGGTTTGGCAATTTCTACAGGGCAACGTCGACGTCGATAAATTAGGAAACTGGACTCCTTGGAAAGCTTGGCAAGTCTACTTTGCAGATAAATTATCACTGGCCGCAGAAAAATTCATCTGACGCCCGAAAACACAAAAACCCAAAACCGTCCGAAATGGAACTTTTGGGCCATCGTGTGGTGTGGGTTTGGAATTTTCTACAGGGCAACGTCGAGGTCGATAAATTACGAAACTGCACTCGCTGGAAACCTTGGCAAGTCTACTTTGCAGATAAATTATCACCGGCCGCAGAAAAATTCATCTGACGCCCGAAAACAGAAAAACCCCAAAACTGTCAGAAATGGAACTTTTGGGCCATCGTGTGGTGTGGGTTTGGAAATTTCTACAGGGCAACGTCGACGTCGATAAATTATGAAACTAGACTCCCTGGAAACCTTGGCAAGTCTACTTTGCAGATAAATTATCACCGGCCGCAGAAAAATTCAACCGACACCCGAAAACAGAAAAATCCAAAAACTGTCTGGAATGGAACTTCTGGGCCATCGTGTGGTTTGGGTTTGGCAATTTCTACAGGGCAACGTCGACGTCAATAAATTATGAAACTAGACTCCCTGGAAAGCTTGGCAAGTTTACTTTGCAGATAAATTATCACCGGCCGCAGAAAAATTCATCCGACACCCGAAAACAGAAAAATCCAAAAACTGTCCGGAATGGAACTTTTGGGCCATCGTGTGGTGTGGGTTTGGCAATTTCTACAGGGCAACGTCGACGTCGATAAATTAGGAAACTGGACTCACTGGAAAGCTTGGCAAGTCTAATTTGCAGATAAATTATCACCGGCCCCAGAAAAATTCATCCGACACCCGAAAACAGAAAAATCCAAAAACTGTCCGGAATGGAACTTCTGGGCCATCGTGTGGTGTGGGTTTGAAAATTTCTACAGGGCAACGTCGACGTCGATAAATTAGGAAACTGGACTCCCTGGAAAGCTTGGCAAGTCTACTTTGCAGATAAATTATCACCGGCGCCAGAAAAATTCATCCGACACCCGAAAACACAAAAACCCAAAACCGTCCGAAATGGAACTTTTGGGCCATCGTGTGGTGTGGGTTTGGAAATTTCTACAGGGCAACGTCGATGTCGATAAATTACGAAACTGCACTCACTGGAAACCTTGGCAAGTCTACTTTGCAGATAAATTATCACCGGCCGCAGAAAAATTCATCTGACGCCCGAAAACACAAAAACCCAAAACCGTCCGAAATGGAACTTTTGGGCCATCGTGTGGTGTGGGTTTGGAAATTTCTACAGGGCAACGTCGACGTCGATAAATTATGAAACTAGACTCCCTGGAAACCTTGGCAAGTCTACTTTGCAGATAAATTATCACCGGCCGCAGAAAAATTCATCCGACACCCGAAAACGGAAAAATCCAAAAACTGTCCGGAATGGAACTTCTGGGCCATCGTGTGGTGTGGGTTTGGCAATTTCTACAGGGCAACGTCGATGTCGATAAATTACGAAACTGCACTCCCTGGAAAGTTTGGCAAGTATACTTTGCAGATAAATTATCACCGGCCGCAGAAAAATTCATCTGACACCCGAAAAACAAAACTGTCCGAAATGGAACTTTTGGGCCATCGTGTGGTGTGGGTTTGGCAATTTCTACAGGGCAACGTCGACGTCAATAAATTAGGAAACTGGACTCGCTGGAAACCTTGGCAAGTCTACTTTGCAGATAAATTATCACCGACCGCAGAAAAATTCATCTGACGCCCGAAAACACAAAAACCCAAAACCGTCCGAAATGGAACTTTTGGGCCATCGTGTGGTGTGGGTTTGGAAATTTCTACAGGGCAACGTCGATGTCGATAAATTACGAAACTGCACTCGCTGGAAACCTTGGCAAGTCTACTTTGCAGATAAATTATCACCGGCCGCAGAAAAATTCATCTGACGCCCGAAAACACAAAAACCCAAAACCGTCCGAAATGGAACTTTTGGGCCATCGTGTGGTGTGGGTTTGGAAATTTCTAAAGGGCAACGTCGATGTCGATAAATTACGAAACTGCACTCCCTGGAAAGCTTGGCAAGTCTACTTTGCAGATAAATTATCACCGGCCACAGAAAAATTCATCTGACGCCCGAAAACACAAAAAGCCAAAACCGTCCAAAATGGAACTTTTGGGCCATCGTGTGGTGTGGGTTTGGAATTTTCTACAGGGCAACGTCGATGTCGATAAATTACGAAACTGCACTCCCTGGAAAGTTTGGCAAGTATACTTTGCAGATAAATTATCACCGGCCGCAGAAAAATTCATCTGACACCCGAAAAACAAAAACCCCAAAACTGTCCGAAATGGAACTTTTGGGCCATCGTGTGGTGTGGGTTTGGAAACTTCTACAGGGCAACGTCGACGTCGATAAATTATGAAACTAGACTCCCTGGAAAGCTTGGCAAGTCTACTTTGCAGATAAATTATCATCGCCAGCAGAAAAATTCATCTGACACCCGAAAACAGAAAAATCCAAAAACTGTCCGGAATGGAACTTCTGGGCCATTGTGTGGTGTGGGTTTGGAAATTTCTACAGGGTAACGTCGACGTCGATAAATTAGGAAACTGGACTCGCTAGAAAGCTTGGCAAGTCTACTTTGCAGATAAATTATCACCGGCCACAGAAAAATTCATCCGACACCCGAAAACCGAAAAATCCAAAAACTGTCCGGAATGGAACTTGTGGGCCATCGTGTGGTGTGGGTTTGGCAATTTCTACAGGGCAACGTCGACGTCGATAAATTAGGAAACTGGACTCCCTGGAAAGCTTGGCAAGTCTACTTTGCAGATAAATTATCACCGGCCGCAGAAAAATTCATCTGACGCCCGAAAACACAAAAACCCAAAACCGTCCGAAATGGAACTTTTGGGCCATCGTGTGGTGTGGGTTTGGAAATTTCTACAGGGCAACGTCGACGTCGATAAATTATGAAACTAGACTCCCTGGAAACCTTGGCAAGTCTACTTTGCAGATAAATTATCACCGGCCGCAGAAAAATTCATCCGACACCCGAAAACGGAAAAATCCAAAAACTGTCCGGAATAGAACTTCTGGGCCATCGTGTGGTGTGGGTTTGGCAATTTCTACAGGGCAACGTCGACGTCGATAAATTATGAAACTGGACTCGCTAGAAAGCTTGGCAAGTCTACTTTGTAGATAAATTATCACCGGCGGCAGAAAAATTCATCTGACGCCCGAAAACACAAAAACCCAAAACCGTCCGAAATGGAACTTTTGGGCCATCGTGTGGTGTGGGTTTGGAAATTTCTGCAGGGCAACGTCGATGTCGATAAATTACGAAACTGTACTCCCTGGAAAGCTTGGCAAGTCTACTTTGCAGATAAATTATCACCGACCGCAGAAAAATTCATCTGACGCCCGAAAACACAAAAACCCAAAACCGTCCGAAATGGAACTTTTGGGCCATCGTGTGGTGTGGGTTTGGAAATTTCTACAGGGCAACGTCGATGTCGATAAATTACGAAACTGCACTCGCTGGAAACCTTGGCAAGTCTACTTTGCAGATAAATTATCACCGGCCGCAGAAAAATTCATCTGACGCCCGAAAACACAAAAACCCAAAACCGTCCGAAATGGAACTTTTGGGCCATCGTGTGGTGTGGGTTTGGAAATTTCTAAAGGGCAACGTCGATGTCGATAAATTACGAAACTGCACTCCCTGGAAAGCTTGGCAAGTCTACTTTGCAGATAAATTATCACCGGCCACAGAAAAATTCATCTGACGCCCGAAAACACAAAAAGCCAAAACCGTCCAAAATGGAACTTTTGGGCCATCGTGTGGTGTGGGTTTGGAATTTTCTACAGGGCAACGTCGATGTCGATAAATTACGAAACTGCACTCCCTGGAAAGTTTGGCAAGTATACTTTGCAGATAAATTATCACCGGCCGCAGAAAAATTCATCTGACACCCGAAAAACAAAAACCCCAAAACTGTCCGAAATGGAACTTTTGGGCCATCGTGTGGTGTGGGTTTGGAAACTTCTACAGGGCAACGTCGACGTCGATAAATTATGAAACTAGACTCCCTGGAAAGCTTGGCAAGTCTACTTTGCAGATAAATTATCATCGCCAGCAGAAAAATTCATCTGACACCCGAAAACAGAAAAATCCAAAAACTGTCCGGAATGGAACTTCTGGGCCATCGTGTGGTGTGGGTTTGGAAATTTCTACAGGGTAACGTCGACGTCGATAAATTAGGAAACTGGACTCGCTAGAAAGCTTGGCAAGTCTACTTTGCAGATAAATTATCACCGGCCACAGAAAAATTCATCCGACACCCGAAAACCGAAAAATCCAAAAACTGTCCGGAATGGAACTTGTGGGCCATCGTGTGGTGTGGGTTTGGCAATTTCTACAGGGCAACGTCGACGTCGATAAATTAGGAAACTGGACTCCCTGGAAAGCTTGGCAAGTCTACTTTGCAGATAAATTATCACCGGCCGCAGAAAAATTGATCTGACGCCCGAAAACACAAAAACCCAAAACCGTCTGGAATGGAACTTTTGGGCCATCGTGTGGTGTGGGTTTGGAAATTTCTACAGGGCAACGTCGATGTCGATAAATTACGAAACTGCACTCGCTGGAAACCTTGGCAAGTCTACTTTGCAGATAAATTATCACCGGCCGCAGAAAAATTCATCTGACGCCCGAAAATAGAAAAACCCAAAACCGTCCGAAATGGAACTTTTGGGCCATCGTGTGGTGTGGGTTTGGAAATTTCTACAGGGCAACGTCGATGTCGATAAATTACGAAACTGCACTCCCTGGAAATCTTGGCAAGTCTACTTTGCAGATAAATTATCACCGGCCGCAGAAAATTCATCCGACACCCGAAAACGGAAAAATCCAAAAACTGTCTGGAATGGAACTTGTGGGCCATCGTGTGGTGTGGGTTTGGCAATTTCTACAGGGCAACGTCGACATCAATAAATTAGGAAACTGGACTCGCTGGAAACCTTGGCAAGTCTACTTTGCAGATAAATTATCACCGGCCGCAGAAAAATTCATCTGACGCCCGAAAACATAAAAACCAAAAACCGTCCGAAATGGAACTTTTGGGCCATCGTGTGGTGTGGGTTTGGAAATTTCTACAGGGCAACGTCGATGTCGATAAATTACGAAACTAGACTCTCTGGAAACCTTGGCAAGTCTACTTTGCAGATAAATTATAATCGCCCGCAGAAAAATTCATCCGACACCCGAAAACAGAAAAATCCAAAAACTGTCCGTAATAGAACTTCTGGGCCATCATGTGGTGTGGGTTTGGCAATTTCTACAGGGCAACGTCGATGTCGATAAATTACGAAACTGGACTCCCTGGAAAGCTTGGCAAGTCTACTTTGCAGATAAATTATCACCGGCCGCAAAAAAATTCATCTGACGCCCGAAAACACAAAAACCCCAAAACTGTCCGAAGTGGAACTTTTGGGCCATCGTGTGGTGTGGGTTTGGAAATTTCTACAGGGCAACGTCGACGTCGATAAATTATGAAACTGGACTCGCTAGAAAGCTTGGCAAGTCTACTTTGTAGATAAATTATCACCGGCGGCAGAAAAATTCATCTGACGCCCGAAAACACAAAAACCCAAAACCGTCCGAAATGGAACTTTTGGGCCATCGTGTGGTGTGGGTTTGGAAATTTCTGCAGGGCAACGTCGATGTCGATAAATTACGAAACTGTACTCCCTGGAAAGCTTGGCAAGTCTACTTTGCAGATAAATTATCACCGGCCGCAGAAAAATTCATCTGACGCCCGAAAACATAAAAACCCAAAACCGTCCGAAATGGAACTTTTGGGCCATTGTGTGGTGTGGGTTTGGAATTTTCTACAGGGCAACGTCGACGTCGATAAATTATGAAACTGGACTCGCTGGAAAGCTTGGCAAGTCTACTTTGCAGATAAATTATCACCGGCCGCAGAAAAATTCATCTGACACCCGAAAACAGAAAAATCCAAAAACTGTCCGGAATGGAACTTCTGGGCCATCGTGTGGTGTGGGTTTGGAAATTTCTATATGGCAACGTCGACGTCGATAAATTATGAAACTGGACTCGCTGGAAACCTTGGCAAGTCTACTTTGCAGATAAATTATCACCGGCCGCAGAAAAATTCATCTGACACCCGAAAACACAAAAACCCAAAACCGTCTGAAATGGAACTTTTGGGCCATCGTGTGGTGTGGGTTTGGAAATTTCTACAGGGCAACGTCGATGTCGATAAATTACGAAACTGCACTCGCTGGAAACCTTGGCAAGTCTACTTTGCAGATAAATTATCACCGGCCGCAGAAAAATTCATCTGACGCCCGAAAATAGAAAAACCCAAAACCGTCCGAAATGGAACTTTTGGGCCATCGTGTGGTGTGGGTTTGGAAATTTCTACAGGGCAACGTCGATGTCGATAAATTACGAAACTGCACTCCCTGGAAAGCTTGGCACGTCTACTTTGCAGATAAATTATCCCCGCTCGCAGAAAAATTCATCCGACACCCGAAAACAGAAAAATCCAAAAACTGTCCGCAATGGAACTTTTGGGCCATCGTGTGGTGTGGGTTTGGAAATTTCTACAGGGCAACGTCGATGTCGATAAATTACGAAACTGCACTTGCTGGAAACCTTGGCAAGTCTACTTTGCAGATAAATTATCACCGGCCGCAGAAAAATTCATCTGACACCCGAAAAACAAAAACCCCAAAACTGTCCGAAATGGAACTTTTGGGCCATCGTGTGGTGTGGGTTTGGAAATTTCTACAGGGCAACGTCGATGTCGATAAATTACGAAACTGGACTCGCTGGAAACCTTGGCAAGTCTACTTTGCAGATAAATTATCACCGCCCGCAGAAAAATTCATCCGACACCCGAAAACAGAAAAATCCAAAAACTGTCCGCAATGGAACTTTTGGGCCATCGTGTGGTGTGGGTTTGGAAATTTCTACAGGGCAACGTCGATGTCGATAAATTACGAAACTGCACTTGCTGGAAACCTTGGCAAGTCTACTTTGCAGATAAATTATCACCGGCCGCAGAAAAATTCATCTGACACCCGAAAAACAAAAACCCCAAAACTGTCCGAAATGGAACTTTTGGGCCATCGTGTGGTGTGGGTTTGGAAATTTCTACAGGGCAACGTCGATGTCGATAAATTACGAAACTGGACTCGCTGGAAACCTTGGCAAGTCTACTTTGCAGATAAATTATCACTGGCTGCAGAAAAATTCATCTGACGCCCGAAAACACAAAAACCCAAAACCGTCCGAAATGGAACTTTTGGGCCATCGTGTGGTGTGGGTTTGGAAATTTCTACAGGGCAACGTCGATGTCGATAAATTACGAAACTGCACTCGCTGGAAACCTTGGCAAGTCTACTTTGCAGATAAATTATCACCGGCCGCAGAAAAATTCATCTGACGCCCGAAAACACAAAAACCCAAAACCGTCCGAAATGGAACTTTTGGGCCATCGTGTGGTGTGGGTTTGGAAATTTCTACAGGGCAACGTCGATGTCGATAAATTACGAAACTGCACTCCCTGGAAAGCTTGGCAAGTCTACTTTGCAGATAAATTATCACCGGCCGCAGAAAAATTCATCTGACGCCCGAAAACACAAACACCCAAAACCGTCCGAAATGGAACTTTTGGGCCATCGTGTGGTGTGGGTTTGGAATTTTCTACAGGGCAACGTCGATGTCGATAAATTACGAAACTGCACTCCCTGGAAAGTTTGGCAAGTATACTTTGCAGATAAATTATCACCGGCCGCAGAAAAATTCATCTGACACCCGAAAAACAAAAACCCCAAAACTGTCCGAAATGGAACTTTTGGGCCATCGTGTGGTGTGGGTTTGGCAATTTCTACAGGGCAACGTCGACGTCGATAAATTACGAAACTAGACTCCCTGGAAAGCTTGGCAAGTCTACTTTGCAGATAAATTATCACCGGCCGCAGAAAAATTCATCTGACGCCCGAAAACACAAAAACCCAAAACCGTCCGAAATGGAACTTTTGGGCCATCCTGTGGTGTGGGTTTGGAAATTTCTACAGGGCAACGTCGATGTCGATAAATTACGAAATGCACTTGCTGGAAAGCTTGGCAAGTCTACTTTGCAGATAAATTATCACCGGCCGCAGAAAAATTCATCCGACACCCGAAAACGGAAAAATCCAAAAACTGTCCGGAATGGAACTTCTGGGCCATCGTGTGGTGTGGGTTTGGAAATTTCTACAGGGCAACGTCGATGTCGATAAATTACGAAACTGCACTCGCTGGAAACCTTGGCAAGTCTACTTTGCAGATAAATTATCACCGGCCGCAGAAAAATTCATCTGACGCCCGAAAATAGAAAAACCCAAAACCGTCCGAAATGGAACTTTTGGGCCATCGTGTGGTGTGGGTTTGGAAATTTCTACAGGGCAACGTCGATGTCGATAAATTACGAAACTGCACTCCCTGGAAAGCTTGGCACGTCTACTTTGCAGATAAATTATCCCCGCTCGCAGAAAAATTCATCCGACACCCGAAAACAGAAAAATCCAAAAACTGTCCGCAATGGAACTTTTGGGCCATCGTGTGGTGTGGGTTTGGAAATTTCTACAGGGCAACGTCGATGTCGATAAATTACGAAACTGCACTTGCTGGAAACCTTGGCAAGTCTACTTTGCAGATAAATTATCACCGGCCGCAGAAAAATTCATCTGACGCCCGAAAACACAAAAACCCAAAACCGTCCGAAATGGAACTTTTGGGCCATCCTGTGGTGTGGGTTTGGAAATTTCTACAGGGCAACGTCGATGTCGATAAATTACGAAATGCACTTGCTGGAAAGCTTGGCAAGTCTACTTTGCAGATAAATTATCACCGGCCGCAGAAAAATTCATCCGACACCCGAAAACGGAAAAATCCAAAAACTGTCCGGAATGGAACTTCTGGGCCATCGTGTGGTGTGGGTTTGGAAATTTCTACAGGGCAACGTCGATGTCGATAAATTACGAAACTGCACTCGCTGGAAACCTTGGCAAGTCTACTTTGCAGATAAATTATCACCGGCCGCAGAAAAATTCATCTGACGCCCGAAAATAGAAAAACCCAAAACCGTCCGAAATGGAACTTTTGGGCCATCGTGTGGTGTGGGTTTGGAAATTTCTACAGGGCAACGTCGATGTCGATAAATTACGAAACTGGACTCGCTGGAAACCTTGGCAAGTCTACTTTGCAGATAAATTATCACTGGCTGCAGAAAAATTCATCTGACGCCCGAAAACACAAAAACCCAAAACCGTCCGAAATGGAACTTTTGGGCCATCGTGTGGTGTGGGTTTGGAAATTTCTACAGGGCAACGTCGATGTCGATAAATTACGAAACTGCACTCGCTGGAAACCTTGGCAAGTCTACTTTGCAGATAAATTATCACCGGCCGCAGAAAAATTCATCTGACGCCCGAAAACACAAAAACCCAAAACCGTCCGAAATGGAACTTTTGGGCCATCGTGTGGTGTGGGTTTGGAAATTTCTACAGGGCAACGTCGATGTCGATAAATTACGAAACTGCACTCCCTGGAAAGCTTGGCAAGTCTACTTTGCAGATAAATTATCACCGGCCGCAGAAAAATTCATCTGACGCCCGAAAACACAAACACCCAAAACCGTCCGAAATGGAACTTTTGGGCCATCGTGTGGTGTGGGTTTGGAATTTTCTACAGGGCAACGTCGATGTCGATAAATTACGAAACTGCACTCCCTGGAAAGTTTGGCAAGTATACTTTGCAGATAAATTATCACCGGCCGCAGAAAAATTCATCTGACACCCGAAAAACAAAAACCCCAAAACTGTCCGAAATGGAACTTTTGGGCCATCGTGTGGTGTGGGTTTGGCAATTTCTACAGGGCAACGTCGACGTCGATAAATTACGAAACTAGACTCCCTGGAAAGCTTGGCAAGTCTACTTTGCAGATAAATTATCACCGGCCGCAGAAAAATTCATCTGACGCCCGAAAACACAAAAACCCAAAACCGTCCGAAATGGAACTTTTGGGCCATCCTGTGGTGTGGGTTTGGAAATTTCTACAGGGCAACGTCGATGTCGATAAATTACGAAATGCACTTGCTGGAAAGCTTGGCAAGTCTACTTTGCAGATAAATTATCACCGGCCGCAGAAAAATTCATCCGACACCCGAAAACGGAAAAATCCAAAAACTGTCCGGAATGGAACTTCTGGGCCATCGTGTGGTGTGGGTTTGGCAATTTCTACAGGGCAACGTGGACGTCGATAAATTAGGAAACTGGACTCCCTGGAAAGCTTGGCAAGTCTACTTTGCAGATAAATTATCACCGGCCGCAGAAAAATTCATCCGACACCCGAAAACAGAAAAATCCAAAAACTGTCCGGAATGGAACTTCTGGGCCATCGTGTGGTGTGGGTTTGAAATTTCTACAGGGCAACGTCGACGTCGATAAATTATGAAACTAGACTCCCTGGAAAGCTTGGCAAGTCTACTTTGCAGATAAATTATCACCGGCCGTAGAAAAATTCTTCTGACGCCCGAAAACACAAAAACCCAAAACCTTCCGAAATGGAACTTTTGGGCCATCGTGTGGTGTGGGTTTGGAAATTTCTACAGGGCAACGTCGATGTCGATAAATTACGAAATGCACTTGCTGGAAAGCTTGGCAAGTCTACTTTGCAGATAAATTATCACCGGCCGCAGAAAAATTCATCCGACACCCGAAAACGGAAAAATCCAAAAACTGTCCGGAATGGAACTTCTCGGCCATCGTGTGGTGTGGGTTTGGCAATTTCTACAGGGCAACGTCGACGTCGATAAATTAGGAAACTGGACTCCCTGGAAAGCTTGGCAAGTCTACTTTGCAGATAAATTATCACCGGCCGCAGAAAAATTCATCCGACACCCGAAAACAGAAAAATCCAAAAACTGTCCGGAATGGAACTTCTGGGCCATCGTGTGGTGTGGGTTTGGAAATTTCTACAGGGCAACGTCGACGTCGATAAATTATGAAACTAGACTCCCAGGAAACCTTGGCAAGTCTACTTTGCAGATAAATTATCACCGGCCTCAGAAAAATTCATCCGACACCCGAAAACAGAAAAATCCAAAAACTGTCCGGAATGGAACTTCTGGGCCATCGTGTAGTGTGGGTTTGGAAATTTCTACAGGGCAACGTCGACGTCGATAAATTATGAAACTGGACTCGCTAGAAAGCTTGGCAAGTCTACTTTGCAGATAAATTATCACCGGCCGCAGAAAAATTCATCCGACACCCGAAAACAGAAAAATCCAAAAACTGTCCGTAATGGAACTTCTGGGCCATCGTGTGGTGTGGGTTTGGCAATTTCTACAGGGCAACGTCGACGTCGATAAATTAGGAAACTGGACTCCCTGGAAAGCTTGGCAAGTCTACTTTGCAGATAAATTATCACCGGCCGCAGAAAAATTCATCCGACACCCGAAAACAGAAAAATCCAAAAACTGTACGGAATGGAACTTGTGGGCCATCGTGTGGTGTGGGTTTGGAAATTTCTACAGGGCAACGTCGACGTCGATAAATTATGAAACTAGACTCCTTGGAAACCTTGGCAAGTCTACTTTGCAGATAAATTATCACCGGCCGCAGAAAAATTCATCCGACACCCGAAAACAAAAAATCCAAAAACTGTCCGGAATGGAACTTGTGGGCCATCGTGTGGTGTGGGTTTGGCAATTTCTACAGGGCAACGTCGACGTCAATAAATTACGAAACTAGACTCGCTGGAAACCTTGGCAAGTCTACTTTGCAGATAAATTATCACCGGCCGCAGAAAAATTCATCTGACGCCCGAAAACACAAAAACCCAAAACCGTCCGAAATGGAACTTTTGGGCCATCCTGTGGTGTGGGTTTGGAAATTTCTACAGGGCAACGTCGATGTCGATAAATTACGAAATGCACTTGCTGGAAAGCTTGGCAAGTCTACTTTGCAGATAAATTATCACCGGCCGCAGAAAAATTCATCCGACACCCGAAAACGGAAAAATCCAAAAACTGTCCGGAATGGAACTTCTGGGCCATCGTGTGGTGTGGGTTTGGAAATTTCTACAGGGCAACGTCGATGTCGATAAATTACGAAACTGCACTCGCTGGAAACCTTGGCAAGTCTACTTTGCAGATAAATTATCACCGGCCGCAGAAAAATTCATCTGACGCCCGAAAATAGAAAAACCCAAAACCGTCCGAAATGGAACTTTTGGGCCATCGTGTGGTGTGGGTTTGGAAATTTCTACAGGGCAACGTCGATGTCGATAAATTACGAAACTGCACTCCCTGGAAAGCTTGGCACGTCTACTTTGCAGATAAATTATCCCCGCTCGCAGAAAAATTCATCCGACACCCGAAAACAGAAAAATCCAAAAACTGTCCGCAATGGAACTTTTGGGCCATCGTGTGGTGTGGGTTTGGAAATTTCTACAGGGCAACGTCGATGTCGATAAATTACGAAACTGCACTTGCTGGAAACCTTGGCAAGTCTACTTTGCAGATAAATTATCACCGGCCGCAGAAAAATTCATCTGACACCCGAAAAACAAAAACCCCAAAACTGTCCGAAATGGAACTTTTGGGCCATCGTGTGGTGTGGGTTTGGAAATTTCTACAGGGCAACGTCGATGTCGATAAATTACGAAACTGGACTCGCTGGAAACCTTGGCAAGTCTACTTTGCAGATAAATT
This sequence comes from Leucaena leucocephala, assembly GCA_037074615.1. Taxonomy (NCBI): domain Eukaryota; kingdom Viridiplantae; phylum Streptophyta; class Magnoliopsida; order Fabales; family Fabaceae; genus Leucaena; species Leucaena leucocephala. The sequence goes on from CM073525.1 coordinate 907,251, forward strand.
ATCACCGCCCGCAGAAAAATTCATCCGACACCCGAAAACAGAAAAATCCAAAAACTGTCCGCAATGGAACTTTTGGGCCATCGTGTGGTGTGGGTTTGGAAATTTCTACAGGGCAACGTCGATGTCGATAAATTACGAAACTGCACTTGCTGGAAACCTTGGCAAGTCTACTTTGCAGATAAATTATCACCGGCCGCAGAAAAATTCATCTGACACCCGAAAAACAAAAACCCCAAAACTGTCCGAAATGGAACTTTTGGGCCATCGTGTGGTGTGGGTTTGGAAATTTCTACAGGGCAACGTCGATGTCGATAAATTACGAAACTGGACTCGCTGGAAACCTTGGCAAGTCTACTTTGCAGATAAATTATCACTGGCTGCAGAAAAATTCATCTGACGCCCGAAAACACAAAAACCCAAAACCGTCCGAAATGGAACTTTTGGGCCATCGTGTGGTGTGGGTTTGGAAATTTCTACAGGGCAACGTCGATGTCGATAAATTACGAAACTGCACTCGCTGGAAACCTTGGCAAGTCTACTTTGCAGATAAATTATCACCGGCCGCAGAAAAATTCATCTGACGCCCGAAAACACAAAAACCCAAAACCGTCCGAAATGGAACTTTTGGGCCATCGTGTGGTGTGGGTTTGGAAATTTCTACAGGGCAACGTCGATGTCGATAAATTACGAAACTGCACTCCCTGGAAAGCTTGGCAAGTCTACTTTGCAGATAAATTATCACCGGCCGCAGAAAAATTCATCTGACGCCCGAAAACACAAACACCCAAAACCGTCCGAAATGGAACTTTTGGGCCATCGTGTGGTGTGGGTTTGGAATTTTCTACAGGGCAACGTCGATGTCGATAAATTACGAAACTGCACTCCCTGGAAAGTTTGGCAAGTATACTTTGCAGATAAATTATCACCGGCCGCAGAAAAATTCATCTGACACCCGAAAAACAAAAACCCCAAAACTGTCCGAAATGGAACTTTTGGGCCATCGTGTGGTGTGGGTTTGGCAATTTCTACAGGGCAACGTCGACGTCGATAAATTACGAAACTAGACTCCCTGGAAAGCTTGGCAAGTCTACTTTGCAGATAAATTATCACCGGCCGCAGAAAAATTCATCTGACGCCCGAAAACACAAAAACCCAAAACCGTCCGAAATGGAACTTTTGGGCCATCCTGTGGTGTGGGTTTGGAAATTTCTACAGGGCAACGTCGATGTCGATAAATTACGAAATGCACTTGCTGGAAAGCTTGGCAAGTCTACTTTGCAGATAAATTATCACCGGCCGCAGAAAAATTCATCCGACACCCGAAAACGGAAAAATCCAAAAACTGTCCGGAATGGAACTTCTGGGCCATCGTGTGGTGTGGGTTTGGCAATTTCTACAGGGCAACGTGGACGTCGATAAATTAGGAAACTGGACTCCCTGGAAAGCTTGGCAAGTCTACTTTGCAGATAAATTATCACCGGCCGCAGAAAAATTCATCCGACACCCGAAAACAGAAAAATCCAAAAACTGTCCGGAATGGAACTTCTGGGCCATCGTGTGGTGTGGGTTTGAAATTTCTACAGGGCAACGTCGACGTCGATAAATTATGAAACTAGACTCCCTGGAAAGCTTGGCAAGTCTACTTTGCAGATAAATTATCACCGGCCGTAGAAAAATTCTTCTGACGCCCGAAAACACAAAAACCCAAAACCTTCCGAAATGGAACTTTTGGGCCATCGTGTGGTGTGGGTTTGGAAATTTCTACAGGGCAACGTCGATGTCGATAAATTACGAAATGCACTTGCTGGAAAGCTTGGCAAGTCTACTTTGCAGATAAATTATCACCGGCCGCAGAAAAATTCATCCGACACCCGAAAACGGAAAAATCCAAAAACTGTCCGGAATGGAACTTCTCGGCCATCGTGTGGTGTGGGTTTGGCAATTTCTACAGGGCAACGTCGACGTCGATAAATTAGGAAACTGGACTCCCTGGAAAGCTTGGCAAGTCTACTTTGCAGATAAATTATCACCGGCCGCAGAAAAATTCATCCGACACCCGAAAACAGAAAAATCCAAAAACTGTCCGGAATGGAACTTCTGGGCCATCGTGTGGTGTGGGTTTGGAAATTTCTACAGGGCAACGTCGACGTCGATAAATTATGAAACTAGACTCCCAGGAAACCTTGGCAAGTCTACTTTGCAGATAAATTATCACCGGCCTCAGAAAAATTCATCCGACACCCGAAAACAGAAAAATCCAAAAACTGTCCGGAATGGAACTTCTGGGCCATCGTGTAGTGTGGGTTTGGAAATTTCTACAGGGCAACGTCGACGTCGATAAATTATGAAACTGGACTCGCTAGAAAGCTTGGCAAGTCTACTTTGCAGATAAATTATCACCGGCCGCAGAAAAATTCATCCGACACCCGAAAACAGAAAAATCCAAAAACTGTCCGTAATGGAACTTCTGGGCCATCGTGTGGTGTGGGTTTGGCAATTTCTACAGGGCAACGTCGACGTCGATAAATTAGGAAACTGGACTCCCTGGAAAGCTTGGCAAGTCTACTTTGCAGATAAATTATCACCGGCCGCAGAAAAATTCATCCGACACCCGAAAACAGAAAAATCCAAAAACTGTACGGAATGGAACTTGTGGGCCATCGTGTGGTGTGGGTTTGGAAATTTCTACAGGGCAACGTCGACGTCGATAAATTATGAAACTAGACTCCTTGGAAACCTTGGCAAGTCTACTTTGCAGATAAATTATCACCGGCCGCAGAAAAATTCATCCGACACCCGAAAACAAAAAATCCAAAAACTGTCCGGAATGGAACTTGTGGGCCATCGTGTGGTGTGGGTTTGGCAATTTCTACAGGGCAACGTCGACGTCAATAAATTAGGAAACTGGACTCGCTGGAAACCTTGGCAAGTCTACTTTGCAGATAAATTATCACCGGCCGCAGAAAAATTCATCTGACGCCCGAAAACACAAAAACCCAAAACTGTCCGAAATGGAACTTTTGGGCCATCGTGTGGTGTGGGTTTGGAAATTTCTACAGGGCAACGTCGATGTCGATAAATTACGAAACTGCACTCCCTGGAAAGCTTGGCAAGTCTACTTTGCAGATAAATTATCACCGGCCGCAGAAAAATTCATCTGACGCCCGAAAACACAAAAACCCAAAACCGTCCAAAATGGAACTTTTGGGCCATCGTGTGGTGTGGGTTTGGAATTTTCTACAGGGCAACGTCGATGTCGATAAATTACGAAACTGCACTCCCTGGAAAGTTTGGCAAGTATACTTTGCAGATAAATTATCACCGGCCGCAGAAAAATTCATCTGACACCCGAAAAACAAAAACCCCAAAACTGTCCGAAATGGAACTTTTGGGCCATCGTGTGGTGTGGGTTTGGAAACTTCTACAGGGCAACGTCGACGTCGATAAATTATGAAACTAGACTCCCTGGAAAGCTTGGCAAGTCTACTTTGCAGATAAATTATCACCGCCCGCAGAAAAATTCATCCGACACCCGAAAACAGAAAAATCCAAAAACTGTCCGGAATGGAACTTGTGGGCCATCTTGTGGTGTGGGTTTGGCAATTTCTACAGGGCAACGTCGACGTCGATAAATTAGGAAACTGGACTCCCTGGAAAGCTTGGCAAGTCTACTTTGCAGATAAATTATCACCGGCCGCAGAAAAATTCATCCGACACCCGAAAACAGAAAAATCCAAAAACTGTCCGGAATGGAACTTGTGGGCCATCGTGTGGTGTGGGTTTGGCAATTTCTACAGGGCAACGTCGACGTCGATAAATTAGGAAACTGGACTCCCTGGAAAGCTTGGCAAGTCTACTTTGCAGATAAATTATCACCGCCCGCAGAAAAATTCATCTGACACCCGAAAACAGAAAAATCCAAAAACTGTCCGGAATGGAACTTCTGGGCCATCGTGTGGTGTGGGTTTAGAAATTTCTACAGGGCAACGTCGATGTCGATAAATTACGAAACTGCACTCCCTGGAAAGTTTGGCAAGTATACTTTGCAGATAAATTATCACCGGCCGCAGAAAAATTCATCTGACACCCGAAACACAAAAACCCCAAAACTGTCCGGAATGGAACTTCTGGGCCATCGTGTGGTGTGGGTTTGGAAATTTCTACAGGGCAACGTCGACGTCGATAAATTATGAAACTAGACTCCCTGGAAAGCTTGGCAAGTCTACTTTGCAGATAAATTATCACCGGCCGCAGAAAAATTCATCCGACACCCGAAAACAGAAAAATCCAAAAACTGTCCGGAATGGAACTTGTGGGCCATCGTGTGGTGTGGGTTTGGCAATTTCTACAGGGCAACGTCGACGTCGATAAATTAGGAAACTGGACTCCCTGGAAAGCTTGGCAAGTCTACTTTGCAGATAAATTATCACCGCCCGCAGAAAAATTCATCTGACACCCGAAAACAGAAAAATCCAAAAACTGTCCGGAATGGAACTTCTGGGCCATCGTGTGGTGTGGGTTTAGAAATTTCTACAGGGCAACGTCGATGTCGATAAATTACGAAACTGCACTCCCTGGAAAGTTTGGCAAGTATACTTTGCAGATAAATTATCACCGGCCGCAGAAAAATTCATCTGACACCCGAAACACAAAAACCCCAAAACTGTCCGGAATGGAACTTTTGGGCCATCGTGTGGTGTGGGTTTGGAAATTTCTACAGGGCAACGTCGACGTCGATAAATTATGAAACTGGACTCGCTAGAAAGCTTGACAAGTCTACTTTGCAGATAAATTATCACCGGCCGCAGAAAAATTCATCTGACGCGCGAAAACACAAAAACCCCAAAACTGTCTGAAGTGGAACTTTTGGGCCATCGTGTGGTGTGGGTTTGAAAATTTCTACAGGGTAACGTCGACGTCGATAAATTAGGAAACTGGACTCGCTAGAAAGCTTGGCAAGTCTACTTTGCAGATAAATTATCACCGGCCGCAGAAAAATTCATCCGACACCCGAAAACAGAAAAATCCAAAAACTGTCCGTAATGGAACTTCTGGGCCATCGTGTGGTGTGGGTTTGGCAATTTCTACAGGGCAACGTCGACGTCGATAAATTAGGAAACTGGACTCCCTGGAAAGCTTGGCAAGTCTACTTTGCAGATAAATTATCACCGGCCGCAGAAAAATTCATCCGACACCCGAAAACAGAAAAATCCAAAAACTGTACGGAATGGAACTTGTGGGCCATCGTGTGGTGTGGGTTTGGAAATTTCTACAGGGCAACGTCGATGTCGATAAATTACGAAACTGCACTTGCTGGAAACCTTGGCAAGTCTACTTTGCAGATAAATTATCACCGGCCGCAGAAAAATTCATCTGACACCCGAAAAACAAAAACCCCAAAACTGTCCGAAATGGAACTTTTGGGCCATCGTGTGGTGTGGGTTTGGAAATTTCTACAGGGCAACGTCGATGTCGATAAATTACGAAACTGGACTCGCTGGAAACCTTGGCAAGTCTACTTTGCAGATAAATTATCACTGGCTGCAGAAAAATTCATCTGACGCCCGAAAACACAAAAACCCAAAACCGTCCGAAATGGAACTTTTGGGCCATCGTGTGGTGTGGGTTTGGAAATTTCTACAGGGCAACGTCGATGTCGATAAATTACGAAACTGCACTCGCTGGAAACCTTGGCAAGTCTACTTTGCAGATAAATTATCACCGGCCGCAGAAAAATTCATCTGACGCCCGAAAACACAAAAACCCAAAACCGTCCGAAATGGAACTTTTGGGCCATCGTGTGGTGTGGGTTTGGAAATTTCTACAGGGCAACGTCGATGTCGATAAATTACGAAACTGCACTCCCTGGAAAGCTTGGCAAGTCTACTTTGCAGATAAATTATCACCGGCCGCAGAAAAATTCATCTGACGCCCGAAAACACAAACACCCAAAACCGTCCGAAATGGAACTTTTGGGCCATCGTGTGGTGTGGGTTTGGAATTTTCTACAGGGCAACGTCGATGTCGATAAATTACGAAACTGCACTCCCTGGAAAGTTTGGCAAGTATACTTTGCAGATAAATTATCACCGGCCGCAGAAAAATTCATCTGACACCCGAAAAACAAAAACCCCAAAACTGTCCGAAATGGAACTTTTGGGCCATCGTGTGGTGTGGGTTTGGCAATTTCTACAGGGCAACGTCGACGTCGATAAATTACGAAACTAGACTCCCTGGAAAGCTTGGCAAGTCTACTTTGCAGATAAATTATCACCGGCCGCAGAAAAATTGATCTGACGCCCGAAAACACAAAAACCCAAAACCGTCCGAAATGGAACTTTTGGGCCATCCTGTGGTGTGGGTTTGGAAATTTCTACAGGGCAACGTCGATGTCGATAAATTACGAAATGCACTTGCTGGAAAGCTTGGCAAGTCTACTTTGCAGATAAATTATCACCGGCCGCAGAAAAATTCATCCGACACCCGAAAACGGAAAAATCCAAAAACTGTCCGGAATGGAACTTCTGGGCCATCGTGTGGTGTGGGTTTGGCAATTTCTACAGGGCAACGTGGACGTCGATAAATTAGGAAACTGGACTCCCTGGAAAGCTTGGCAAGTCTACTTTGCAGATAAATTATCACCGGCCGCAGAAAAATTCATCCGACACCCGAAAACAGAAAAATCCAAAAACTGTCCGGAATGGAACTTCTGGGCCATCGTGTGGTGTGGGTTTGAAATTTCTACAGGGCAACGTCGACGTCGATAAATTATGAAACTAGACTCCCTGGAAAGCTTGGCAAGTCTACTTTGCAGATAAATTATCACCGGCCGTAGAAAAATTCTTCTGACGCCCGAAAACACAAAAACCCAAAACCTTCCGAAATGGAACTTTTGGGCCATCGTGTGGTGTGGGTTTGGAAATTTCTACAGGGCAACGTCGATGTCGATAAATTACGAAATGCACTTGCTGGAAAGCTTGGCAAGTCTACTTTGCAGATAAATTATCACCGGCCGCAGAAAAATTCATCCGACACCCGAAAACGGAAAAATCCAAAAACTGTCCGGAATGGAACTTCTCGGCCATCGTGTGGTGTGGGTTTGGCAATTTCTACAGGGCAACGTCGACGTCGATAAATTAGGAAACTGGACTCCCTGGAAAGCTTGGCAAGTCTACTTTGCAGATAAATTATCACCGGCCGCAGAAAAATTCATCCGACACCCGAAAACAGAAAAATCCAAAAACTGTCCGGAATGGAACTTCTGGGCCATCGTGTGGTGTGGGTTTGGAAATTTCTACAGGGCAACGTCGACGTCGATAAATTATGAAACTAGACTCCCAGGAAACCTTGGCAAGTCTACTTTGCAGATAAATTATCACCGGCCTCAGAAAAATTCATCCGACACCCGAAAACAGAAAAATCCAAAAACTGTCCGGAATGGAACTTCTGGGCCATCGTGTAGTGTGGGTTTGGAAATTTCTACAGGGCAACGTCGACGTCGATAAATTATGAAACTGGACTCGCTAGAAAGCTTGGCAAGTCTACTTTGCAGATAAATTATCACCGGCCGCAGAAAAATTCATCCGACACCCGAAAACAGAAAAATCCAAAAACTGTCCGTAATGGAACTTCTGGGCCATCGTGTGGTGTGGGTTTGGCAATTTCTACAGGGCAACGTCGACGTCGATAAATTAGGAAACTGGACTCCCTGGAAAGCTTGGCAAGTCTACTTTGCAGATAAATTATCACCGGCCGCAGAAAAATTCATCCGACACCCGAAAACAGAAAAATCCAAAAACTGTACGGAATGGAACTTGTGGGCCATCGTGTGGTGTGGGTTTGGAAATTTCTACAGGGCAACGTCGACGTCGATAAATTATGAAACTAGACTCCTTGGAAACCTTGGCAAGTCTACTTTGCAGATAAATTATCACCGGCCGCAGAAAAATTCATCCGACACCCGAAAACAAAAAATCCAAAAACTGTCCGGAATGGAACTTGTGGGCCATCGTGTGGTGTGGGTTTGGCAATTTCTACAGGGCAACGTCGACGTCAATAAATTAGGAAACTGGACTCGCTGGAAACCTTGGCAAGTCTACTTTGCAGATAAATTATCACCGGCCGCAGAAAAATTCATCTGACGCCCGAAAACACAAAAACCCAAAACTGTCCGAAATGGAACTTTTGGGCCATCGTGTGGTGTGGGTTTGGAAATTTCTACAGGGCAACGTCGATGTCGATAAATTACGAAACTGCACTCCCTGGAAAGCTTGGCAAGTCTACTTTGCAGATAAATTATCACCGGCCGCAGAAAAATTCATCTGACGCCCGAAAACACAAAAACCCAAAACCGTCCAAAATGGAACTTTTGGGCCATCGTGTGGTGTGGGTTTGGAATTTTCTACAGGGCAACGTCGATGTCGATAAATTACGAAACTGCACTCCCTGGAAAGTTTGGCAAGTATACTTTGCAGATAAATTATCACCGGCCGCAGAAAAATTCATCTGACACCCGAAAAACAAAAACCCCAAAACTGTCCGAAATGGAACTTTTGGGCCATCGTGTGGTGTGGGTTTGGAAACTTCTACAGGGCAACGTCGACGTCGATAAATTATGAAACTAGACTCCCTGGAAAGCTTGGCAAGTCTACTTTGCAGATAAATTATCACCGCCCGCAGAAAAATTCATCCGACACCCGAAAACAGAAAAATCCAAAAACTGTCCGGAATGGAACTTGTGGGCCATCTTGTGGTGTGGGTTTGGCAATTTCTACAGGGCAACGTCGACGTCGATAAATTAGGAAACTGGACTCCCTGGAAAGCTTGGCAAGTCTACTTTGCAGATAAATTATCACCGGCCGCAGAAAAATTCATCCGACACCCGAAAACAGAAAAATCCAAAAACTGTCCGGAATGGAACTTGTGGGCCATCGTGTGGTGTGGGTTTGGCAATTTCTACAGGGCAACGTCGACGTCGATAAATTAGGAAACTGGACTCCCTGGAAAGCTTGGCAAGTCTACTTTGCAGATAAATTATCACCGCCCGCAGAAAAATTCATCTGACACCCGAAAACAGAAAAATCCAAAAACTGTCCGGAATGGAACTTCTGGGCCATCGTGTGGTGTGGGTTTAGAAATTTCTACAGGGCAACGTCGATGTCGATAAATTACGAAACTGCACTCCCTGGAAAGTTTGGCAAGTATACTTTGCAGATAAATTATCACCGGCCGCAGAAAAATTCATCTGACACCCGAAACACAAAAACCCCAAAACTGTCCGGAATGGAACTTCTGGGCCATCGTGTGGTGTGGGTTTGGAAATTTCTACAGGGCAACGTCGACGTCGATAAATTATGAAACTAGACTCCCTGGAAAGCTTGGCAAGTCTACTTTGCAGATAAATTATCACCGGCCGCAGAAAAATTCATCCGACACCCGAAAACAGAAAAATCCAAAAACTGTCCGGAATGGAACTTGTGGGCCATCGTGTGGTGTGGGTTTGGCAATTTCTACAGGGCAACGTCGACGTCGATAAATTAGGAAACTGGACTCCCTGGAAAGCTTGGCAAGTCTACTTTGCAGATAAATTATCACCGCCCGCAGAAAAATTCATCTGACACCCGAAAACAGAAAAATCCAAAAACTGTCCGGAATGGAACTTCTGGGCCATCGTGTGGTGTGGGTTTAGAAATTTCTACAGGGCAACGTCGATGTCGATAAATTACGAAACTGCACTCCCTGGAAAGTTTGGCAAGTATACTTTGCAGATAAATTATCACCGGCCGCAGAAAAATTCATCTGACACCCGAAACACAAAAACCCCAAAACTGTCCGGAATGGAACTTTTGGGCCATCGTGTGGTGTGGGTTTGGAAATTTCTACAGGGCAACGTCGACGTCGATAAATTATGAAACTGGACTCGCTAGAAAGCTTGACAAGTCTACTTTGCAGATAAATTATCACCGGCCGCAGAAAAATTCATCTGACGCGCGAAAACACAAAAACCCCAAAACTGTCTGAAGTGGAACTTTTGGGCCATCGTGTGGTGTGGGTTTGAAAATTTCTACAAGGTAACGTCGACGTCGATAAATTAGGAAACTGGACTCGCTAGAAAGCTTGGCAAGTCTACTTTGCAGATAAATTATCACCGGCCGCAGAAAAATTCATCCGACACCCGAAAACAGAAAAATCCAAAAACTGTCCGTAATGGAACTTCTGGGCCATCGTGTGGTGTGGGTTTGGCAATTTCTACAGGGCAACGTCGACGTCGATAAATTAGGAAACTGGACTCCCTGGAAAGCTTGGCAAGTCTACTTTGCAGATAAATTATCACCGGCCGCAGAAAAATTCATCCGACACCCGAAAACAGAAAAATCCAAAAACTGTACGGAATGGAACTTGTGGGCCATCGTGTGGTGTGGGTTTGGAAATTTCTACAGGGCAACGTCGATGTCGATAAATTACGAAACTGCACTTGCTGGAAACCTTGGCAAGTCTACTTTGCAGATAAATTATCACCGGCCGCAGAAAAATTCATCTGACACCCGAAAAACAAAAACCCCAAAACTGTCCGAAATGGAACTTTTGGGCCATCGTGTGGTGTGGGTTTGGAAATTTCTACAGGGCAACGTCGATGTCGATAAATTACGAAACTGGACTCGCTGGAAACCTTGGCAAGTCTACTTTGCAGATAAATTATCACTGGCTGCAGAAAAATTCATCTGACGCCCGAAAACACAAAAACCCAAAACCGTCCGAAATGGAACTTTTGGGCCATCGTGTGGTGTGGGTTTGGAAATTTCTACAGGGCAACGTCGATGTCGATAAATTACGAAACTGCACTCGCTGGAAACCTTGGCAAGTCTACTTTGCAGATAAATTATCACCGGCCGCAGAAAAATTCATCTGACGCCCGAAAACACAAAAACCCAAAACCGTCCGAAATGGAACTTTTGGGCCATCGTGTGGTGTGGGTTTGGAAATTTCTACAGGGCAACGTCGATGTCGATAAATTACGAAACTGCACTCCCTGGAAAGCTTGGCAAGTCTACTTTGCAGATAAATTATCACCGGCCGCAGAAAAATTCATCTGACGCCCGAAAACACAAACACCCAAAACCGTCCGAAATGGAACTTTTGGGCCATCGTGTGGTGTGGGTTTGGAATTTTCTACAGGGCAACGTCGATGTCGATAAATTACGAAACTGCACTCCCTGGAAAGTTTGGCAAGTATACTTTGCAGATAAATTATCACCGGCCGCAGAAAAATTCATCTGACACCCGAAAAACAAAAACCCCAAAACTGTCCGAAATGGAACTTTTGGGCCATCGTGTGGTGTGGGTTTGGCAATTTCTACAGGGCAACGTCGACGTCGATAAATTACGAAACTAGACTCCCTGGAAAGCTTGGCAAGTCTACTTTGCAGATAAATTATCACCGGCCGCAGAAAAATTGATCTGACGCCCGAAAACACAAAAACCCAAAACCGTCCGAAATGGAACTTTTGGGCCATCCTGTGGTGTGGGTTTGGAAATTTCTACAGGGCAACGTCGATGTCGATAAATTACGAAATGCACTTGCTGGAAAGCTTGGCAAGTCTACTTTGCAGATAAATTATCACCGGCCGCAGAAAAATTCATCCGACACCCGAAAACGGAAAAATCCAAAAACTGTCCGGAATGGAACTTCTGGGCCATCGTGTGGTGTGGGTTTGGCAATTTCTACAGGGCAACGTGGACGTCGATAAATTAGGAAACTGGACTCCCTGGAAAGCTTGGCAAGTCTACTTTGCAGATAAATTATCACCGGCCGCAGAAAAATTCATCCGACACCCGAAAACAGAAAAATCCAAAAACTGTCCGGAATGGAACTTCTGGGCCATCGTGTGGTGTGGGTTTGAAATTTCTACAGGGCAACGTCGACGTCGATAAATTATGAAACTAGACTCCCTGGAAAGCTTGGCAAGTCTACTTTGCAGATAAATTATCACCGGCCGTAGAAAAATTCTTCTGACGCCCGAAAACACAAAAACCCAAAACCTTCCGAAATGGAACTTTTGGGCCATCGTGTGGTGTGGGTTTGGAAATTTCTACAGGGCAACGTCGATGTCGATAAATTACGAAATGCACTTGCTGGAAAGCTTGGCAAGTCTACTTTGCAGATAAATTATCACCGGCCGCAGAAAAATTCATCCGACACCCGAAAACGGAAAAATCCAAAAACTGTCCGGAATGGAACTTCTCGGCCATCGTGTGGTGTGGGTTTGGCAATTTCTACAGGGCAACGTCGACGTCGATAAATTAGGAAACTGGACTCCCTGGAAAGCTTGGCAAGTCTACTTTGCAGATAAATTATCACCGGCCGCAGAAAAATTCATCCGACACCCGAAAACAGAAAAATCCAAAAACTGTCCGGAATGGAACTTCTGGGCCATCGTGTGGTGTGGGTTTGGAAATTTCTACAGGGCAACGTCGACGTCGATAAATTATGAAACTAGACTCCCAGGAAACCTTGGCAAGTCTACTTTGCAGATAAATTATCACCGGCCTCAGAAAAATTCATCCGACACCCGAAAACAGAAAAATCCAAAAACTGTCCGGAATGGAACTTCTGGGCCATCGTGTAGTGTGGGTTTGGAAATTTCTACAGGGCAACGTCGACGTCGATAAATTATGAAACTGGACTCGCTAGAAAGCTTGGCAAGTCTACTTTGCAGATAAATTATCACCGGCCGCAGAAAAATTCATCCGACACCCGAAAACAGAAAAATCCAAAAACTGTCCGTAATGGAACTTCTGGGCCATCGTGTGGTGTGGGTTTGGCAATTTCTACAGGGCAACGTCGACGTCGATAAATTAGGAAACTGGACTCCCTGGAAAGCTTGGCAAGTCTACTTTGCAGATAAATTATCACCGGCCGCAGAAAAATTCATCCGACACCCGAAAACAGAAAAATCCAAAAACTGTCCGGAATGGAACTTGTGGGCCATCGTGTGGTGTGGGTTTGGCAATTTCTACAGGGCAACGTCGACGTCAATAAATTAGGAAACTGGACTCGCTGGAAACCTTGGCAAGTCTACTTTGCAGATAAATTATCACCGGCCGCAGAAAAATTCATCTGACGCCCGAAAACACAAAAACCCAAAACCGTCCGAAATGGAACTTTTGGGCCATCGTGTGGTGTGGGTTTGGAAATTTCTACAGGGCAACGTCGATGTCGATAAATTACGAAACTGCACTCCCTGGAAAGCTTGGCAAGTCTACTTTGCAGATAAATTATCACCGGCCGCAGAAAAATTCATCTGACGCCCGAAAACACAAAAACCCAAAACCGTCCAAAATGGAACTTTTGGGCCATCGTGTGGTGTGGGTTTGGAATTTTCTACAGGGCAACGTCGATGTCGATAAATTACGAAACTGCACTCCCTGGAAAGTTTGGCAAGTATACTTTGCAGATAAATTATCACCGGCCGCAGAAAAATTCATCTGACACCCGAAAAACAAAAACCCCAAAACTGTCCGAAATGGAACTTTTGGGCCATCGTGTGGTGTGGGTTTGGAAACTTCTACAGGGCAACGTCGACGTCGATAAATTATGAAACTAGACTCCCTGGAAAGCTTGGCAAGTCTACTTTGCAGATAAATTATCACCGCCCGCAGAAAAATTCATCCGACACCCGAAAACAGAAAAATCCAAAAACTGTCCGGAATGGAACTTGTGGGCCATCTTGTGGTGTGGGTTTGGCAATTTCTACAGGGCAACGTCGACGTCGATAAATTAGGAAACTGGACTCCCTGGAAAGCTTGGCAAGTCTACTTTGCAGATAAATTATCACCGGCCGCAGAAAAATTCATCCGACACCCGAAAACAGAAAAATCCAAAAACTGTCCGGAATGGAACTTGTGGGCCATCGTGTGGTGTGGGTTTGGCAATTTCTACAGGGCAACGTCGATGTCGATAAATTACGAAACTGCACTTGCTGGAAACCTTGGCAAGTCTACTTTGCAGATAAATTATCACCGGCCGCAGAAAAATTCATCTGACACCCGAAAAACAAAAACCCCAAAACTGTCCGAAATGGAACTTTTGGGCCATCGTGTGGTGTGGGTTTGGAAATTTCTACAGGGCAACGTCGATGTCGATAAATTACGAAACTGGACTCGCTGGAAACCTTGGCAAGTCTACTTTGCAGATAAATTATCACTGGCTGCAGAAAAATTCATCTGACGCCCGAAAACACAAAAACCCAAAACCGTCCGAAATGGAACTTTTGGGCCATCGTGTGGTGTGGGTTTGGAAATTTCTACAGGGCAACGTCGATGTCGATAAATTACGAAACTGCACTCGCTGGAAACCTTGGCAAGTCTACTTTGCAGATAAATTATCACCGGCCGCAGAAAAATTCATCTGACGCCCGAAAACACAAAAACCCAAAACCGTCCGAAATGGAACTTTTGGGCCATCGTGTGGTGTGGGTTTGGAAATTTCTACAGGGCAACGTCGATGTCGATAAATTACGAAACTGCACTCCCTGGAAAGCTTGGCAAGTCTACTTTGCAGATAAATTATCACCGGCCGCAGAAAAATTCATCTGACGCCCGAAAACACAAACACCCAAAACCGTCCGAAATGGAACTTTTGGGCCATCGTGTGGTGTGGGTTTGGAATTTTCTACAGGGCAACGTCGATGTCGATAAATTACGAAACTGCACTCCCTGGAAAGTTTGGCAAGTATACTTTGCAGATAAATTATCACCGGCCGCAGAAAAATTCATCTGACACCCGAAAAACAAAAACCCCAAAACTGTCCGAAATGGAACTTTTGGGCCATCGTGTGGTGTGGGTTTGGCAATTTCTACAGGGCAACGTCGACGTCGATAAATTACGAAACTAGACTCCCTGGAAAGCTTGGCAAGTCTACTTTGCAGATAAATTATCACCGGCCGCAGAAAAATTCATCTGACGCCCGAAAACACAAAAACCCAAAACCGTCCGAAATGGAACTTTTGGGCCATCCTGTGGTGTGGGTTTGGAAATTTCTACAGGGCAACGTCGATGTCGATAAATTACGAAATGCACTTGCTGGAAAGCTTGGCAAGTCTACTTTGCAGATAAATTATCACCGGCCGCAGAAAAATTCATCCGACACCCGAAAACGGAAAAATCCAAAAACTGTCCGGAATGGAACTTCTGGGCCATCGTGTGGTGTGGGTTTGGCAATTTCTACAGGGCAACGTGGACGTCGATAAATTAGGAAACTGGACTCCCTGGAAAGCTTGGCAAGTCTACTTTGCAGATAAATTATCACCGGCCGCAGAAAAATTCATCCGACACCCGAAAACAGAAAAATCCAAAAACTGTCCGGAATGGAACTTCTGGGCCATCGTGTGGTGTGGGTTTGAAATTTCTACAGGGCAACGTCGACGTCGATAAATTATGAAACTAGACTCCCTGGAAAGCTTGGCAAGTCTACTTTGCAGATAAATTATCACCGGCCGTAGAAAAATTCTTCTGACGCCCGAAAACACAAAAACCCAAAACCTTCCGAAATGGAACTTTTGGGCCATCGTGTGGTGTGGGTTTGGAAATTTCTACAGGGCAACGTCGATGTCGATAAATTACGAAATGCACTTGCTGGAAAGCTTGGCAAGTCTACTTTGCAGATAAATTATCACCGGCCGCAGAAAAATTCATCCGACACCCGAAAACGGAAAAATCCAAAAACTGTCCGGAATGGAACTTCTCGGCCATCGTGTGGTGTGGGTTTGGCAATTTCTACAGGGCAACGTCGACGTCGATAAATTAGGAAACTGGACTCCCTGGAAAGCTTGGCAAGTCTACTTTGCAGATAAATTATCACCGGCCGCAGAAAAATTCATCCGACACCCGAAAACAGAAAAATCCAAAAACTGTCCGGAATGGAACTTCTGGGCCATCGTGTGGTGTGGGTTTGGAAATTTCTACAGGGCAACGTCGACGTCGATAAATTATGAAACTAGACTCCCAGGAAACCTTGGCAAGTCTACTTTGCAGATAAATTATCACCGGCCTCAGAAAAATTCATCCGACACCCGAAAACAGAAAAATCCAAAAACTGTCCGGAATGGAACTTCTGGGCCATCGTGTGGTGTGGGTTTGGAAATTTCTACAGGGCAACGTCGACGTCGATAAATTATGAAACTAGACTCCCAGGAAACCTTGGCAAGTCTACTTTGCAGATAAATTATCACCGGCCTCAGAAAAATTCATCCGACACCCGAAAACAGAAAAATCCAAAAACTGTCCGGAATGGAACTTCTGGGCCATCGTGTAGTGTGGGTTTGGAAATTTCTACAGGGCAACGTCGACGTCGATAAATTATGAAACTGGACTCGCTAGAAAGCTTGGCAAGTCTACTTTGCAGATAAATTATCACCGGCCGCAGAAAAATTCATCCGACACCCGAAAACAGAAAAATCCAAAAACTGTCCGTAATGGAACTTCTGGGCCATCGTGTGGTGTGGGTTTGGCAATTTCTACAGGGCAACGTCGACGTCGATAAATTAGGAAACTGGACTCCCTGGAAAGCTTGGCAAGTCTACTTTGCAGATAAATTATCACCGGCCGCAGAAAAATTCATCCGACACCCGAAAACAGAAAAATCCAAAAACTGTCCGGAATGGAACTTGTGGGCCATCGTGTGGTGTGGGTTTGGCAATTTCTACAGGGCAACGTCGACGTCAATAAATTAGGAAACTGGACTCGCTGGAAACCTTGGCAAGTCTACTTTGCAGATAAATTATCACCGGCCGCAGAAAAATTCATCTGACGCCCGAAAACACAAAAACCCAAAACCGTCCGAAATGGAACTTTTGGGCCATCGTGTGGTGTGGGTTTGGAAATTTCTACAGGGCAACGTCGATGTCGATAAATTACGAAACTGCACTCCCT
Source organism: Leucaena leucocephala (assembly GCA_037074615.1). Lineage (NCBI taxonomy): Eukaryota > Viridiplantae > Streptophyta > Magnoliopsida > Fabales > Fabaceae > Leucaena > Leucaena leucocephala. The sequence goes on from CM073525.1 coordinate 924,181, forward strand.
GGAAAGCTTGGCAAGTCTACTTTGCAGATAAATTATCACCGGCCGCAGAAAAATTCATCTGACGCCCGAAAACACAAAAACCCAAAACCGTCCAAAATGGAACTTTTGGGCCATCGTGTGGTGTGGGTTTGGAATTTTCTACAGGGCAACGTCGATGTCGATAAATTACGAAACTGCACTCCCTGGAAAGTTTGGCAAGTATACTTTGCAGATAAATTATCACCGGCCGCAGAAAAATTCATCTGACACCCGAAAAACAAAAACCCCAAAACTGTCCGAAATGGAACTTTTGGGCCATCGTGTGGTGTGGGTTTGGAAACTTCTACAGGGCAACGTCGACGTCGATAAATTATGAAACTAGACTCCCTGGAAAGCTTGGCAAGTCTACTTTGCAGATAAATTATCACCGCCCGCAGAAAAATTCATCCGACACCCGAAAACAGAAAAATCCAAAAACTGTCCGGAATGGAACTTGTGGGCCATCGTGTGGTGTGGGTTTGGCAATTTCTACAGGGCAACGTCGACGTCGATAAATTAGGAAACTGGACTCCCTGGAAAGCTTGGCAAGTCTACTTTGCAGATAAATTATCACCGCCCGCAGAAAAATTCATCCGACACCCGAAAACAGAAAAATCCAAAAACTGTCCGGAATGGAACTTGTGGGCCATCGTGTGGTGTGGGTTTGGCAATTTCTACAGGGCAACGTCGACGTCGATAAATTAGGAAACTGGACTCCCTGGAAAGCTTGGCAAGTCTACTTTGCAGATAAATTATCACCGCCCGCAGAAAAATTCATCTGACACCCGAAAACAGAAAAATCCAAAAACTGTCCGGAATGGAACTTCTGGGCCATCGTGTGGTGTGGGTTTAGAAATTTCTACAGGGCAACGTCGATGTCGATAAATTACGAAACTACACTCCCTGGAAAGTTTGGCAAGTATACTTTGCAGATAAATTATCACCGGCCGCAGAAAAATTCATCTGACACCCGAAACACAAAAACCCCAAAACTGTCCGGAATGGAACTTCTGGGCCATCGTGTGGTGTGGGTTTGGAAATTTCTACAGGGCAACGTCGACGTCGATAAATTATGAAACTAGACTCCCTGGAAAGCTTGGCAAGTCTACTTTGCAGATAAATTATCACCGGCCGCAGAAAAATTCATCCGACACCCGAAAACAGAAAAATCCAAAAACTGTCCGGAATGGAACTTGTGGGCCATCGTGTGGTGTGGGTTTGGCAATTTCTACAGGGCAACGTCGACGTCGATAAATTAGGAAACTGGACTCCCTGGAAAGCTTGGCAAGTCTACTTTGCAGATAAATTATCACCGCCCGCAGAAAAATTCATCTGACACCCGAAAACAGAAAAATCCAAAAACTGTCCGGAATGGAACTTCTGGGCCATCGTGTGGTGTGGGTTTAGAAATTTCTACAGGGCAACGTCGATGTCGATAAATTACGAAACTGCACTCCCTGGAAAGTTTGGCAAGTATACTTTGCAGATAAATTATCACCGGCCGCAGAAAAATTCATCTGACACCCGAAACACAAAAACCCCAAAACTGTCCGGAATGGAACTTTTGGGCCATCGTGTGGTGTGGGTTTGGAAATTTCTACAGGGCAACGTCGACGTCGATAAATTATGAAACTGGACTCGCTAGAAAGCTTGACAAGTCTACTTTGCAGATAAATTATCACCGGCCGCAGAAAAATTCATCTGACGCGCGAAAACACAAAAACCCCAAAACTGTCTGAAGTGGAACTTTTGGGCCATCGTGTGGTGTGGGTTTGAAAATTTCTACAGGGTAACGTCGACGTCGATAAATTAGGAAACTGGACTCGCTAGAAAGCTTGGCAAGTCTACTTTGCAGATAAATTATCACCGGCCGCAGAAAAATTCATCCGACACCCGAAAACAGAAAAATCCAAAAACTGTCCGTAATGGAACTTCTGGGCCATCGTGTGGTGTGGGTTTGGCAATTTCTACAGGGCAACGTCGACGTCGATAAATTAGGAAACTGGACTCCCTGGAAAGCTTGGCAAGTCTACTTTGCAGATAAATTATCACCGGCCGCAGAAAAATTCATCCGACACCCGAAAACAGAAAAATCCAAAAACTGTACGGAATGGAACTTGTGGGCCATCGTGTGGTGTGGGTTTGGAAATTTCTACAGGGCAACGTCGATGTCGATAAATTACGAAACTGCACTTGCTGGAAACCTTGGCAAGTCTACTTTGCAGATAAATTATCACCGGCCGCAGAAAAATTCATCTGACACCCGAAAAACAAAAACCCCAAAACTGTCCGAAATGGAACTTTTGGGCCATCGTGTGGTGTGGGTTTGGAAATTTCTACAGGGCAACGTCGATGTCGATAAATTACGAAACTGGACTCGCTGGAAACCTTGGCAAGTCTACTTTGCAGATAAATTATCACTGGCTGCAGAAAAATTCATCTGACGCCCGAAAACACAAAAACCCAAAACCGTCCGAAATGGAACTTTTGGGCCATCGTGTGGTGTGGGTTTGGAAATTTCTACAGGGCAACGTCGATGTCGATAAATTACGAAACTGCACTCGCTGGAAACCTTGGCAAGTCTACTTTGCAGATAAATTATCACCGGCCGCAGAAAAATTCATCTGACGCCCGAAAACACAAAAACCCAAAACCGTCCGAAATGGAACTTTTGGGCCATCGTGTGGTGTGGGTTTGGAAATTTCTACAGGGCAACGTCGATGTCGATAAATTACGAAACTGCACTCCCTGGAAAGCTTGGCAAGTCTACTTTGCAGATAAATTATCACCGGCCGCAGAAAAATTCATCTGACGCCCGAAAACACAAACACCCAAAACCGTCCGAAATGGAACTTTTGGGCCATCGTGTGGTGTGGGTTTGGAATTTTCTACAGGGCAACGTCGATGTCGATAAATTACGAAACTGCACTCCCTGGAAAGTTTGGCAAGTATACTTTGCAGATAAATTATCACCGGCCGCAGAAAAATTCATCTGACACCCGAAAAACAAAAACCCCAAAACTGTCCGAAATGGAACTTTTGGGCCATCGTGTGGTGTGGGTTTGGCAATTTCTACAGGGCAACGTCGACGTCGATAAATTACGAAACTAGACTCCCTGGAAAGCTTGGCAAGTCTACTTTGCAGATAAATTATCACCGGCCGCAGAAAAATTCATCTGACGCCCGAAAACACAAAAACCCAAAACCGTCCGAAATGGAACTTTTGGGCCATCCTGTGGTGTGGGTTTGGAAATTTCTACAGGGCAACGTCGATGTCGATAAATTACGAAATGCACTTGCTGGAAAGCTTGGCAAGTCTACTTTGCAGATAAATTATCACCGGCCGCAGAAAAATTCATCCGACACCCGAAAACGGAAAAATCCAAAAACTGTCCGGAATGGAACTTCTGGGCCATCGTGTGGTGTGGGTTTGGCAATTTCTACAGGGCAACGTGGACGTCGATAAATTAGGAAACTGGACTCCCTGGAAAGCTTGGCAAGTCTACTTTGCAGATAAATTATCACCGGCCGCAGAAAAATTCATCCGACACCCGAAAACAGAAAAATCCAAAAACTGTCCGGAATGGAACTTCTGGGCCATCGTGTGGTGTGGGTTTGAAATTTCTACAGGGCAACGTCGACGTCGATAAATTATGAAACTAGACTCCCTGGAAAGCTTGGCAAGTCTACTTTGCAGATAAATTATCACCGGCCGTAGAAAAATTCTTCTGACGCCCGAAAACACAAAAACCCAAAACCTTCCGAAATGGAACTTTTGGGCCATCGTGTGGTGTGGGTTTGGAAATTTCTACAGGGCAACGTCGATGTCGATAAATTACGAAATGCACTTGCTGGAAAGCTTGGCAAGTCTACTTTGCAGATAAATTATCACCGGCCGCAGAAAAATTCATCCGACACCCGAAAACGGAAAAATCCAAAAACTGTCCGGAATGGAACTTCTCGGCCATCGTGTGGTGTGGGTTTGGCAATTTCTACAGGGCAACGTCGACGTCGATAAATTAGGAAACTGGACTCCCTGGAAAGCTTGGCAAGTCTACTTTGCAGATAAATTATCACCGGCCGCAGAAAAATTCATCCGACACCCGAAAACAGAAAAATCCAAAAACTGTCCGGAATGGAACTTCTGGGCCATCGTGTGGTGTGGGTTTGGAAATTTCTACAGGGCAACGTCGACGTCGATAAATTATGAAACTAGACTCCCAGGAAACCTTGGCAAGTCTACTTTGCAGATAAATTATCACCGGCCTCAGAAAAATTCATCCGACACCCGAAAACAGAAAAATCCAAAAACTGTCCGGAATGGAACTTCTGGGCCATCGTGTAGTGTGGGTTTGGAAATTTCTACAGGGCAACGTCGACGTCGATAAATTATGAAACTGGACTCGCTAGAAAGCTTGGCAAGTCTACTTTGCAGATAAATTATCACCGGCCGCAGAAAAATTCATCCGACACCCGAAAACAGAAAAATCCAAAAACTGTCCGTAATGGAACTTCTGGGCCATCGTGTGGTGTGGGTTTGGCAATTTCTACAGGGCAACGTCGACGTCGATAAATTAGGAAACTGGACTCCCTGGAAAGCTTGGCAAGTCTACTTTGCAGATAAATTATCACCGGCCGCAGAAAAATTCATCCGACACCCGAAAACAGAAAAATCCAAAAACTGTACGGAATGGAACTTGTGGGCCATCGTGTGGTGTGGGTTTGGAAATTTCTACAGGGCAACGTCGACGTCGATAAATTATGAAACTAGACTCCTTGGAAACCTTGGCAAGTCTACTTTGCAGATAAATTATCACCGGCCGCAGAAAAATTCATCCGACACCCGAAAACAAAAAATCCAAAAACTGTCCGGAATGGAACTTGTGGGCCATCGTGTGGTGTGGGTTTGGCAATTTCTACAGGGCAACGTCGACGTCAATAAATTAGGAAACTGGACTCGCTGGAAACCTTGGCAAGTCTACTTTGCAGATAAATTATCACCGGCCGCAGAAAAATTCATCTGACGCCCGAAAACACAAAAACCCAAAACCGTCCGAAATGGAACTTTTGGGCCATCGTGTGGTGTGGGTTTGGAAATTTCTACAGGGCAACGTCGATGTCGATAAATTACGAAACTGCACTCCCTGGAAAGCTTGGCAAGTCTACTTTGCAGATAAATTATCACCGGCCGCAGAAAAATTCATCTGACGCCCGAAAACACAAAAACCCAAAACCGTCCAAAATGGAACTTTTGGGCCATCGTGTGGTGTGGGTTTGGAATTTTCTACAGGGCAACGTCGATGTCGATAAATTACGAAACTGCACTCCCTGGAAAGTTTGGCAAGTATACTTTGCAGATAAATTATCACCGGCCGCAGAAAAATTCATCTGACACCCGAAAAACAAAAACCCCAAAACTGTCCGAAATGGAACTTTTGGGCCATCGTGTGGTGTGGGTTTGGAAACTTCTACAGGGCAACGTCGACGTCGATAAATTATGAAACTAGACTCCCTGGAAAGCTTGGCAAGTCTACTTTGCAGATAAATTATCACCGCCCGCAGAAAAATTCATCCGACACCCGAAAACAGAAAAATCCAAAAACTGTCCGGAATGGAACTTGTGGGCCATCGTGTGGTGTGGGTTTGGCAATTTCTACAGGGCAACGTCGACGTCGATAAATTAGGAAACTGGACTCCCTGGAAAGCTTGGCAAGTCTACTTTGCAGATAAATTATCACCGGCCGCAGAAAAATTCATCCGACACCCGAAAACAGAAAAATCCAAAAACTGTCCGGAATGGAACTTGTGGGCCATCGTGTGGTGTGGGTTTGGCAATTTCTACAGGGCAACGTCGACGTCGATAAATTAGGAAACTGGACTCCCTGGAAAGCTTGGCAAGTCTACTTTGCAGATAAATTATCACCGCCCGCAGAAAAATTCATCTGACACCCGAAAACAGAAAAATCCAAAAACTGTCCGGAATGGAACTTCTGGGCCATCGTGTGGTGTGGGTTTAGAAATTTCTACAGGGCAACGTCGATGTCGATAAATTACGAAACTGCACTCCCTGGAAAGTTTGGCAAGTATACTTTGCAGATAAATTATCACCGGCCGCAGAAAAATTCATCTGACACCCGAAACACAAAAACCCCAAAACTGTCCGGAATGGAACTTCTGGGCCATCGTGTGGTGTGGGTTTGGAAATTTCTACAGGGCAACGTCGACGTCGATAAATTATGAAACTAGACTCCCTGGAAAGCTTGGCAAGTCTACTTTGCAGATAAATTATCACCGGCCGCAGAAAAATTCATCCGACACCCGAAAACAGAAAAATCCAAAAACTGTCCGGAATGGAACTTGTGGGCCATTGTGTGGTGTGGGTTTGGCAATTTCTACAGGGCAACGTCGACGTCGATAAATTAGGAAACTGGACTCCCTGGAAAGCTTGGCAAGTCTACTTTGCAGATAAATTATCACCGCCCGCAGAAAAATTCATCTGACACCCGAAAACAGAAAAATCCAAAAACTGTCCGGAATGGAACTTCTGGGCCATCGTGTGGTGTGGGTTTAGAAATTTCTACAGGGCAACGTCGATGTCGATAAATTACGAAACTGCACTCCCTGGAAAGTTTGGCAAGTATACTTTGCAGATAAATTATCACCGGCCGCAGAAAAATTCATCTGACACCCGAAACACAAAAACCCCAAAACTGTCCGGAATGGAACTTTTGGGCCATCGTGTGGTGTGGGTTTGGAAATTTCTACAGGGCAACGTCGACGTCGATAAATTATGAAACTGGACTCGCTAGAAAGCTTGACAAGTCTACTTTGCAGATAAATTATCACCGGCCGCAGAAAAATTCATCTGACGCGCGAAAACACAAAAACCCCAAAACTGTCTGAAGTGGAACTTTTGGGCCATCGTGTGGTGTGGGTTTGAAAATTTCTACAGGGTAACGTCGACGTCGATAAATTAGGAAACTGGACTCGCTAGAAAGCTTGGCAAGTCTACTTTGCAGATAAATTATCACCGGCCGCAGAAAAATTCATCCGACACCCGAAAACAGAAAAATCCAAAAACTGTCCGGAATGGAACTTCTGGGCCATCGTGTGGTGTGGGTTTGGCAATTTCTACAGGGCAACGTAGACGTCGATAAATTAGGAAACTGGACTCCCTGGAAAGCTTGGCAAGTCTACTTTGCAGATAAATTATCACCGGCCGCAGAAAAATTCATCCGACACCCGAAAACAGAAAAATCCAAAAACTGTCCGGAATGGAACTTGTGGGCCATCCTGTGGTGTGGGTTTGGCAATTTCTACAGGGCAACGTCGACGTCGATAAATTAGGAAACTGGACTCCCTGGAAAGCTTGGCAAGTCTACTTTGCAGATAAATTATCACCGCCCGCAGAAAAATTCATCTGACACCCGAAAACAGAAAAATCCAAAAACTTTCCGGAATGGAACTTCTGGGCCATCGTGTGGTGTGGGTTTGGCAATTTCTACAGGGCAACGTCGACGTCGATAAATTATGAAACTAGAATCTCTGGAAACCTTGGCAAGTCTACTTTGCAGATAAATTATCACCTGCCGAAGAAAAATTCATCTGACACCCAAAAACAGAAAAATCCCAAAACTCTATAGAAATGGAACTTGTGGGCCATCGTGTGGTGTGGGTTTGTCAATTTCTACAGGGCAACCTCAACGTCGATAAATTACGAAACTGGACTCCCTTGAAAGCTTGGCAAGTCTACTTTGCAGATAAATTATCACCGGCCGCAGAAAAATTCATCCGACACCCGAAAACAGAAAAATCCAAAAACTGTCCGGAATGGAACTTTTGGGCCATCGTGTGGTGTGGGTTTGGCAATTTCTACAGGGCAACGTCGACGTCAATAAATTAGGAAACTGGACTCGCTGGAAACCTTGGCAAGTCTACTTTGCAGATAAATTATCACCGGCCGCAGAAAAATTCATCTGACGCCCGAAAACACAAAAACCCAAAACCGTCCGAAATGGAACTTTTGGGCCATCGTGTGGTGTGGGTTTGGAAATTTCTACAGGGCAACGTCGATATCGATAAATTACAAAACTGCACTCGCTGGAAACCTTGGCAAGTCTACTTTGCAGATAAATTATCACCGGCCGCAGAAAAATTCATCTGACGCCCGAAAACACAAAAACCCAAAACCGTCCGCAATGGAACTTTTGGGCCATCGTGTGGTGTGGGTTTGGAAATTTCTACAGGGCAACGTCGACGTCGATAAATTACGAAACTGCACTCCCTGGAAAGCTTGGCAAGTATACTTTGCAGATAAATTATCACTGGCCGCAGAAAAATTCATCTGACGCCCGAAAACACAAAAACCCAAAACCGTCCGAAGTGGAACTTTTGGGCCATCGTGTGGTGTGGGTTTGGAAATTTCTACAGGGCAACATCGACGTCGATAAATTACGAAACTGGACTCGCTGGAAAGCTTGGCAAGTCTACTTTGCAGATAAATTATCACCGGCCGCAAAAAAATTCATCTGACGCCCGAAAACACAAAAACCCCAAAACTGTCCGAAGTGGAACTTGTGGGCCATCGTGTGGTGTGGGTTTGGAAATTTCTACAGGGCAACGTCGATGTCGATAAATTACGAAACTGCACTCCCTGGAAAGCTTGGCAAGTCTACTTTGCAGATAAATTATCACCGGCCGCAGAAAAATTCATCCGACACCCGAAAACAGAAAAATCCAAAAACTGTCCGGAATGGAACTTGTGGGCCATCGTGCGGTGTGGGTTTGGCAATTTCTACAGGGCAACGTCGACGTCGATAAATTACGAAACTGGACTCCCTGGAAAGCTTGGCAAGTCTACTTTGCAGATAAATTATCACCGCGCGCAGAAAAATTCATCTGACACCCGAAAACACAAACCCCAAAACTGTCCGAAATGGAACTTTTGGGCCATCGTGTGGTGTGGGTTTGGAAATTTCTACAGGGCAACGTCGACGTCGATAAATTATGAAACTGGACTCGCTAGAAAGCTTGGCAAGTCCACTTTGTAGATAAATTATCACCAGCGGCAGAAAAATTCATCTGACGCCCGAAAACACAAAAACCCCAAAACTGTCCGAAGTGGAACTTGTGGGCCATAGTGTGGTGTGGGTTTGGAAATTTCTATATGGCAACGTCGACGTCGATAAATTATGAAACTCGAATCTCTGGAAACCTTGGCAAGTCTACTTTGTAGATAAATTATCACCGGCCGCAGAAAAGTTCATCTGACGCCCGAAAACACAAAAACACCAAAACTGTCCGAAATGGAACTTTTGGGCCATCGTGTGGTGTGGGTTTGGAAATTTCTACAGGGCAACGTCGACGTCGATAAATTATGAAACTGGACTCGCTAGAAAGCTTGGCAAGTCTACTTTGCAGATAAATTATCACCGGCCGCAAAAAAATTCATCTGACGCCCGAAAACACAAAAACCCCAAAACTGTCCGAAGTGGAACTTGTGGGCCATCGTGTGGTGTGGGTTTGGCAATTTCTACAGGGCAACGTCGACGTCGATAAATTAGGAAACTGGACTCCCTGGAAAGCTTGGCAAGTCTATTTTGCAGATAAATTATCACCGGCCGCAGAAAAATTCATCCGACACCCGAAAACAGAAAAATCCAAAAACTGTCCGGAATGGAACTTCTGGGCCATCGTGTGGTGTGGGTTTGGCAATTTCTACAGGCCAACGTCGACGTCGATAAATTAGGAAACTGGACTCCCTGGAAAGCTTGGCAAGTCTACTTTGCAGATAAATTATCACCGGCCGCAGAAAAATTCATCTGACGCCCGAAAACACAAAAACCCAAAACCGTCCGAAATGGAACTTTTGGGCCATCGTGTGGTGTGGGTTTGGAAATTTCTACAGGGCAACGTCGATGTCGATAAATTACGAAACTAGACTCTCTGGAAACCTTGGCAAGTCTACTTTGCAGATAAATTATAATCGCCTGCAGAAAAATTCATCCGACACCCGAAAACAGAAAAATCCAAAAACTGTCCGGAATAGAACTTTTCGGCCATTGTGTGGTGTGGGTTTGGAAATTTCTACAGGGCAACGTCGACGTCGATAAATTAGGAAACTGGACTCCCTGGAAAGCTTGGCAAGTCTACTTTGCAGATAAATTATCACCGGCCGCAGAAAAATTCATCTGACGCCCGAAAACACAAAAACCCCAAAACTGTCCGAAGTGGAACTTTTGGGCCATCGTGTGGTGTGGGTTTGGAAATTTCTACAGGGTAACGTCGACGTCGATAAATTAGGAAACTGGACTAGCTAGAAAGCTTGGCAAGTCTACTTTGCAGATAAATTATCACCGGCCGCAGAAAAATTCATCTGACGCCCGAAAACACAAAAACCCCAAAACTGTCCGAAGTGGAACTTGTGGGCCATCGTGTGGTGTGGGTTTGGAAATTTCTACAGGGCAACGTCGACGTCGATAAATTAGGAAACTGGACTCGCTAGAAAGCTTGGCAAGTCTACTTTGCAGATAAATTATCACCGGCCGCAGAAAAATTCATCCGACACCCGAAAACAGAAAAATCCAAAAACTGTCCGGAATGGAACTTGTGGGCCATCGTGTGGTGTGGGTTTGGCAATTTCTACAGGGCAACGTCGACGTCGATAAATTAGGAAACTGGACTCCCTGGAAAGCTTGGAAAGTCTACTTTGCAGATAAATTATCACCGGCCGCAGCAAAATTCATCCGACACCCGAAAACAGAAAAATCCAAAAACTGTCCGGAATGGAACTTCAGGGCCATCGTGTGGTGTGGGTTTGGCAATTTCTACAGGGCAACGTCGACGTCGATAAATTAGGAAACTGGACTCCCTGGAAAGCTTGGCAAGTCTACTTTGCAGATAAATTATCACCGGCAGCAGAAAAATTCATCTGACGCCCGAAAACAGAAAAATCCCAAAACTGTCTGGAATGGAACTTCTAGGACATCGTGTGGTGTGGGTTTGGCAATTTCTACAGGGCAACTTCGACGTCGATAAATTATGAAACTGGACTCCGTGGAAAGCTTGGCAAGTCTACTTTGCAGATAAATTATCACCGCTTGAAGAAAAATTCATCTGACTCCCGAAAACACAAAAACCCCAAAACTCACCGAAATGGAACTTTTGGGCCATCGTGTGGTGTGGGTTTGGCAATTTCTACAGGGCAACGTCGACGTCAATAAATTAGGAAACTGGACTCGCTGGAAAGCTTGGCAAGTCTACTTTGCAGATAAATTATCACCGGCCGCAGAAAAATTCATCTGACGCCCGAAAACACAAAAACCCAAAACCGTCCGAAATGGAACTTTTGGGCCATCGTGTGGTGTGGGTTTGGAAATTTCTACAGGGCAACGTCGATGTCGATAAATTACGAAACTGCACTCCCTGGAAAGCTTGGCAAGTCTACTTTGCAGATAAATTATCACCGGCCGCAGAAAAATTCATCTGACGCCCGAAAACACAAAAACCCCAAAACTGTCCGAAATGGAACTTTTGGGCCATCGTGTGGTGTGGGTTTCGAAATTTCTATATGGCAACGTCGACGTCGATAAATTATGAAACTAGAATCTCTGGAAACCTTGGCAAGTCTACTTTGCAGATAAATTATCACCGCCCGCAGAAAAATTCATCTGATGCCCGAAAACACAAAAACCCCAAAACTGTCCGAAGTGGAACTTGTGGGCCATCGTGTGGTGTGGGTTTGGAAATTTCTATATGGCAACGTCGACGTCGATAAATTATGAAACTCGAATCTCTGGAAACCTTGGCAAGTCTACTTTGTAGATAAATTATCACCGGCCGCAGAAAAATTCATCTGACGCCCGAAAACACAAAAACCCAAAACCGTCCGAAATGGAACTTTTGGGCCATCGTGTGGTGTGGGTTTGGAAATTTCTACAGGGCAACGTCGATGTCGATAAATTACGAAACTAGACTCTCTGGAAACCTTGGCAAGTCTAATTTGCAGATAAATTATAATCGCCTGCAGAAAAATTCATCCGACACCCGAAAACAGAAAAATCCAAAAACTGTCCGGAATAGAACTTTTCGGCCATTGTGTGGTGTGGGTTTGGAAATTTCTACAGGGCAACGTCGACGTCGATAAATTAGGAAACTGGACTCCCTGGAAAGCTTGGCAAGTCTACTTTGCAGATAAATTATCACCGGCCGCAGAATAATTCATCTGACGCCCGAAAACACAAAAACCCCAAAACTGTCCGAAGTGGAACTTTTGGGCCATCGTGTGGTGTGGGTTTGGAAATTTCTACAGGGTAACGTCGACGTCGATAAATTAGGAAACTGGACTAGCTAGAAAGCTTGGCAAGTCTACTTTGCAGATAAATTATCACCGGCCGCAGAAAAATTCATCTGACGCCCGAAAACACAAAAATCCCAAAACTGTCCGAAGTGGAACTTGTGGGCCATCGTGTGGTGTGGGTTTGGAAATTTCTACAGGGCAACGTCGACGTCGATAAATTAGGAAACTGGACTCGCTAGAAAGCTTGGCAAGTCTACTTTGCAGATAAATTATCACCGGCCGCAGAAAAATTCATCCGACACCCGAAAACAGAAAAATCCAAAAACTGTCTGGAATGGAACTTGTGGGCCATCGTGTGGTGTGGGTTTGGCAATTTCTACAGGGCAACGTCGACGTCGATAAATTAGGAAACTGGACTCCCTGGAAAGCTTGGCAAGTCTACTTTGCAGATAAATTATCACCGGCCGCAGCAAAATTCATCCGACACCCGAAAAAAGAAAAATCCAAAAACTGTCCGGAATGGAACTTCAGGGCCATCGTGTGGTGTGGGTTTGGCAATTTCTACAGGGCAACGTCGACGTCGATAAATTAGGAAACTGGACTCCCTGGAAAGCTTGGCAAGTCTACTTTGCAGATAAATTATCACCGGCAGCAGAAAAATTCATCTGACGCCCGAAAACAGAAAAATCCCAAAACTGTCTGGAATGGAACTTCTAGGACATCGTGTGGTGTGGGTTTGGCAATTTCTACAGGGCAACTTCGACGTCGATAAATTATGAAACTGGACTCCGTGGAAAGCTTGGCAAGTCTACTTTGCAGATAAATTATCACCGCTTGAAGAAAAATTCATCTGACTCCCGAAAACACAAAAACCCCAAAACTCACCGAAATGGAACTTTTGGGCCATCGTGTGGTGTGGGTTTGGCAATTTCTACAGGGCAACGTCGACGTCAATAAATTAGGAAACTGGACTCGCTGGAAAGCTTGGCAAGTCTACTTTGCAGATAAATTATCACCGGCCGCAGAAAAATTCATCTGACGCCCGAAAACACAAAAACCCAAAACCGTCCGAAATGGAACTTTTGGGCCATCGTGTGGTGTGGGTTTGGAAATTTCTACAGGGCAACGTCGATGTCGATAAATTACGAAACTGCACTCCCTGGAAAGCTTGGCAAGTCTACTTTGCAGATAAATTATCACCGGCCGCAGAAAAATTCATCTGACGCCCGAAAACACAAAAACCCCAAAACTGTCCGAAATGGAACTTTTGGGCCATCGTGTGGTGTGGGTTTCGAAATTTCTATATGGCAACGTCGACGTCGATAAATTATGAAACTAGAATCTCTGGAAACCTTGGCAAGTCTACTTTGCAGATAAATTATCACCGCCCGCAGAAAAATTCATCTGACGCCCGAAAACACAAAAACCCCAAAACTGTCCGAAGTGGAACTTGTGGGCCATCGTGTGGTGTGGGTTTGGAAATTTCTATATGGCAACGTCGACGTCGATAAATTATGAAACTCGAATCTCTGGAAACCTTGGCAAGTCTACTTTGTAGATAAATTATCACCGGCCGCAGAAAAATTCATCTGACGCCCGAAAACACAAAAACCCAAAACCGTCCGAAATGGAACTTTTGGGCCATCGTGTGGTGTGGGTTTGGAAATTTCTACAGGGCAACGTCGATGTCGATAAATTACGAAACTAGACTCTCTGGAAACCTTGGCAAGTCTAATTTGCAGATAAATTATAATCGCCTGCAGAAAAATTCATCCGACACCCGAAAACAGAAAAATCCAAAAACTGTCCGGAATAGAACTTTTCGGCCATTGTGTGGTGTGGGTTTGGAAATTTCTACAGGGCAACGTCGACGTCGATAAATTAGGAAACTGGACTCCCTGGAAAGCTTGGCAAGTCTACTTTGTAGATAAATTATCACCGGCCGCAGAAAAATTCATCTGACGCCCGAAAACACAAAAACCCCAAAACTGTCCGAAGTGGAACTTTTGGGCCATCGTGTGGTGTGGGTTTGGAAATTTCTACAGGGTAACGTCGACGTCGATAAATTAGGAAACTGGACTAGCTAGAAAGCTTGGCAAGTCTACTTTGCAGATAAATTATCACCGGCCGCAGAAAAATTCATCTGACGCCCGAAAACACAAAAACCCCAAAACTGTCCGAAGTGGAACTTGTGGGCCATCGTGTGGTGTGGGTTTGGAAATTTCTACAGGGCAACGTCGACGTCGATAAATTATGAAACTGGACTCGCTAGAAAGCTTGGCAAGTCCACTTTGTAGATAAATTATCACCAGCGGCAGAAAAATTCATCTGACGCCTGAAAACACAAAAACCCCAAAACTGTCCGAAATGGAACTTTTCGGCCATCGTGTGGTGTGGGTTTGGAAATTTCTACAGGGCAACGTCGACGTCGATAAATTATGAAAATGGACTCGCTGGAAAGCTTGGCAAGTCTACTTTGCAGATAAATTATCACCGGCCGCAGAAAAATTCATCCGACACCCGAAAACAGAAAAATCCAAAAACTGTCCGGAATGGAACTTGTGGGCCATCGTGTGGTGTGGGTTTGGCAATTTCTACAGGGCAACGTCGACGTCGATAAATTAGGAAACTGGACTCCCTGGAAACCTTGGAGAGTCTACTTTGCAGATAAATTATCACCGCCCGCAGAAAAATTCATCCGACACCCGAAAACAGAAAAATCCAAAAACTGTCCGGAATGGAACTTCTGGGCCATCGTGTGGTGTGGGTTTGGAAATTTCTACAGGGCAACGTCGACGTCGATAAATTATGAAACTAGACTCCCTGGAAACCTTGGCAAGTCTACTTTGCAGATAAATTATCACCGGCCGCAGAAAAATTCATCCGACACCCGAAAACAGAAAAATCCAAAAACTGTCCGTAATAGAACTTTTCGGCCATTGTGTGGTGTGGGTTTGGAAATTTCTACAGGGCAACGTCGACGTCGATAAATTAGGAAACTGGACTCCCTGGAAAGCTTGGCAAGTCTACTTTGTAGATAAATTATCACCGGCCGCAGAAAAATTCATCTGACGCCCGAAAACACAAAAACCCCAAAACTGTCCGAAGTGGAACTTGTGGGCCATCGTGTGGTGTGGGTTTGGAAATTTCTACAGGGCAACGTCGACGTCGATAAATTAGGAAACTGGACTCGCTAGAAAGCTTGGCAAGTCTACTTTGCAGATAAATTATCACCGGCCGCAGAAAAATTCATCCGACACCCGAAAACAGAAAAATCCAAAAACTGTCCGGAATGGAACTTGTGGGCCATCGTGTGGTGTGGGTTTGGCAATTTCTACAGGGCAACGTCGACGTCGATAAATTAGGAAACTGGACTCCCTGGAAAGCTTGGCAAGTCTACTTTGCAGATAAATTATCACCGGCCGCAGAAAAATTCATCCGACACCCGAAAACAGAAAAATCCAAAAACTGTCCGGAATGGAACTTGTGGGCCATCGTGTGGTGTGGGTTTGGCAATTTCTACAGGGCAACGTCGACGTCGATAAATTAGGAAACTGGACTCCCTGGAAAGCTTGGAAAGTCTACTTTGCAGATAAATTATCACCGGCCGCAGCAAAATTCATCCGACACCCGAAAACAGAAAAATCCAAAAACTGTCCGGAATGGAACTTCAGGGCCATCGTGTGGTGTGGGTTTGGCAATTTCTACAGGGCAACGTCGACGTCGATAAATTAGGAAACTGGACTCCCTGGAAAGCTTGGCAAGTCTACTTTGCAGATAAATTATCACCGGCAGCAGAAAAATTCATCTGACGCCCGAAAACAGAAAAATCCCAAAACTGTCTAGAATGGAACTTCTAGGACATCGTGTGGTGTGGGTTTGGCAATTTCTACAGGGCAACTTCGACGTCGATAAATTATGAAACTGGACTCCGTGGAAAGCTTGGCAAGTCTACTTTGCAGATAAATTATCACCGCTTGAAGAAAAATTCATCTGACTCCCGAAAACACAAAAACCCCAAAACTCACCGAAATGGAACTTTTGGGCCATCGTGTGGTGTGGGTTTGGCAATTTCTACAGGGCAACGTCGACGTCAATAAATTAGGAAACTGGACTCGCTGGAAAGCTTGGCAAGTCTACTTTGCAGATAAATTATCACCGGCCGCAGAAAAATTCATCTGACGCCCGAAAACACAAAAACCCAAAACCGTCCGAAATGGAACTTTTGGGCCATCGTGTGGTGTGGGTTTGGAAATTTCTACAGGGCAACGTCGATGTCGATAAATTACGAAACTGCACTCCCTGGAAAGCTTGGCAAGTCTACTTTGCAGATAAATTATCACCGGCCGCAGAAAAATTCATCTGACGCCCGAAAACACAAAAACCCCAAAACTGTCCGAAATGGAACTTTTGGGCCATCGTGTGGTGTGGGTTTCGAAATTTCTATATGGCAACGTCGACGTCGATAAATTATGAAACTAGAATCTCTGGAAACCTTGGCAAGTCTACTTTGCAGATAAATTATCACCGCCCGCAGAAAAATTCATCTGATGCCCGAAAACACAAAAACCCCAAAACTGTCCGAAGTGGAACTTGTGGGCCATCGTGTGGTGTGGGTTTGGAAATTTCTATATGGCAACGTCGACGTCGATAAATTATGAAACTCGAATCTCTGGAAACCTTGGCAAGTCTACTTTGTAGATAAATTATCACCGGCCGCAGAAAAATTCATCTGACGCCCGAAAACACAAAAACCCAAAACCGTCCGAAATGGAACTTTTGGGCCATCGTGTGGTGTGGGTTTGGAAATTTCTACAGGGCAACGTCGATGTCGATAAATTACGAAACTAGACTCTCTGGAAACCTTGGCAAGTCTAATTTGCAGATAAATTATAATCGCCTGCAGAAAAATTCATCCGACACCCGAAAACAGAAAAATCCAAAAACTGTCCGGAATAGAACTTTTCGGCCATTGTGTGGTGTGGGTTTGGAAATTTCTACAGGGCAACGTCGACGTCGATAAATTAGGAAACTGGACTCCCTGGAAAGCTTGGCAAGTCTACTTTGCAGATAAATTATCACCGGCCGCAGAATAATTCATCTGACGCCCGAAAACACAAAAACCCCAAAACTGTCCGAAGTGGAACTTTTGGGCCATCGTGTGGTGTGGGTTTGGAAATTTCTACAGGGTAACGTCGACGTCGATAAATTAGGAAACTGGACTAGCTAGAAAGCTTGGCAAGTCTACTTTGCAGATAAATTATCACCGGCCGCAGAAAAATTCATCTGACGCCCGAAAACACAAAAATCCCAAAACTGTCCGAAGTGGAACTTGTGGGCCATCGTGTGGTGTGGGTTTGGAAATTTCTACAGGGCAACGTCGACGTCGATAAATTAGGAAACTGGACTCGCTAGAAAGCTTGGCAAGTCTACTTTGCAGATAAATTATCACCGGCCGCAGAAAAATTCATCCGACACCCGAAAACAGAAAAATCCAAAAACTGTCTGGAATGGAACTTGTGGGCCATCGTGTGGTGTGGGTTTGGCAATTTCTACAGGGCAACGTCGACGTCGATAAATTAGGAAACTGGACTCCCTGGAAAGCTTGGCAAGTCTACTTTGCAGATAAATTATCACCGGCCGCAGCAAAATTCATCCGACACCCGAAAAAAGAAAAATCCAAAAACTGTCCGGAATGGAACTTCAGGGCCATCGTGTGGTGTGGGTTTGGCAATTTCTACAGGGCAACGTCGACGTCGATAAATTAGGAAACTGGACTCCCTGGAAAGCTTGGCAAGTCTACTTTGCAGATAAATTATCACCGGCAGCAGAAAAATTCATCTGACGCCCGAAAACAGAAAAATCCCAAAACTGTCTGGAATGGAACTTCTAGGACATCGTGTGGTGTGGGTTTGGCAATTTCTACAGGGCAACTTCGACGTCGATAAATTATGAAACTGGACTCCGTGGAAAGCTTGGCAAGTCTACTTTGCAGATAAATTATCACCGCTTGAAGAAAAATTCATCTGACTCCCGAAAACACAAAAACCCCAAAACTCACCGAAATGGAACTTTTGGGCCATCGTGTGGTGTGGGTTTGGCAATTTCTACAGGGCAACGTCGACGTCAATAAATTAGGAAACTGGACTCGCTGGAAAGCTTGGCAAGTCTACTTTGCAGATAAATTATCACCGGCCGCAGAAAAATTCATCTGACGCCCGAAAACACAAAAACCCAAAACCGTCCGAAATGGAACTTTTGGGCCATCGTGTGGTGTGGGTTTGGAAATTTCTACAGGGCAACGTCGATGTCGATAAATTACGAAACTGCACTCCCTGGAAAGCTTGGCAAGTCTACTTTGCAGATAAATTATCACCGGCCGCAGAAAAATTCATCTGACGCCCGAAAACACAAAAACCCCAAAACTGTCCGAAATGGAACTTTTGGGCCATCGTGTGGTGTGGGTTTCGAAATTTCTATATGGCAACGTCGACGTCGATAAATTATGAAACTAGAATCTCTGGAAACCTTGGCAAGTCTACTTTGCAGATAAATTATCACCGCCCGCAGAAAAATTCATCTGACGCCCGAAAACACAAAAACCCCAAAACTGTCCGAAGTGGAACTTGTGGGCCATCGTGTGGTGTGGGTTTGGAAATTTCTATATGGCAACGTCGACGTCGATAAATTATGAAACTCGAATCTCTGGAAACCTTGGCAAGTCTACTTTGTAGATAAATTATCACCGGCCGCAGAAAAATTCATCTGACGCCCGAAAACACAAAAACCCAAAACCGTCCGAAATGGAACTTTTGGGCCATCGTGTGGTGTGGGTTTGGAAATTTCTACAGGGCAACGTCGATGTCGATAAATTACGAAACTAGACTCTCTGGAAACCTTGGCAAGTCTAATTTGCAGATAAATTATAATCGCCTGCAGAAAAATTCATCCGACACCCGAAAACAGAAAAATCCAAAAACTGTCCGGAATAGAACTTTTCGGCCATTGTGTGGTGTGGGTTTGGAAATTTCTACAGGGCAACGTCGACGTCGATAAATTAGGAAACTGGACTCCCTGGAAAGCTTGGCAAGTCTACTTTGTAGATAAATTATCACCGGCCGCAGAAAAATTCATCTGACGCCCGAAAACACAAAAACCCCAAAACTGTCCGAAGTGGAACTTTTGGGCCATCGTGTGGTGTGGGTTTGGAAATTTCTACAGGGTAACGTCGACGTCGATAAATTAGGAAACTGGACTAGCTAGAAAGCTTGGCAAGTCTACTTTGCAGATAAATTATCACCGGCCGCAGAAAAATTCATCTGACGCCCGAAAACACAAAAACCCCAAAACTGTCCGAAGTGGAACTTGTGGGCCATCGTGTGGTGTGGGTTTGGAAATTTCTACAGGGCAACGTCGACGTCGATAAATTATGAAACTGGACTCGCTAGAAAGCTTGGCAAGTCCACTTTGTAGATAAATTATCACCAGCGGCAGAAAAATTCATCTGACGCCTGAAAACACAAAAACCCCAAAACTGTCCGAAATGGAACTTTTCGGCCATCGTGTGGTGTGGGTTTGGAAATTTCTACAGGGCAACGTCGACGTCGATAAATTATGAAAATGGACTCGCTGGAAAGCTTGGCAAGTCTACTTTGCAGATAAATTATCACCGGCCGCAGAAAAATTCATCCGACACCCGAAAACAGAAAAATCCAAAAACTGTCCGGAATGGAACTTGTGGGCCATCGTGTGGTGTGGGTTTGGCAATTTCTACAGGGCAACGTCGACGTCGATAAATTAGGAAACTGGACTCCCTGGAAACCTTGGAGAGTCTACTTTGCAGATAAATTATCACCGCCCGCAGAAAAATTCATCCGACACCCGAAAACAGAAAAATCCAAAAACTGTCCGGAATGGAACTTCTGGGCCATCGTGTGGTGTGGGTTTGGAAATTTCTACAGGGCAACGTCGACGTCGATAAATTATGAAACTAGACTCCCTGGAAACCTTGGCAAGTCTACTTTGCAGATAAATTATCACCGGCCGCAGAAAAATTCATCCGACACCCGAAAACAGAAAAATCCAAAAACTGTCCGTAATAGAACTTTTCGGCCATTGTGTGGTGTGGGTTTGGAAATTTCTACAGGGCAACGTCGACGTCGATAAATTAGGAAACTGGACTCCCTGGAAAGCTTGGCAAGTCTACTTTGTAGATAAATTATCACCGGCCGCAGAAAAATTCATCTGACGCCCGAAAACACAAAAACCCCAAAACTGTCCGAAGTGGAACTTGTGGGCCATCGTGTGGTGTGGGTTTGGAAATTTCTACAGGGCAACGTCGACGTCGATAAATTAGGAAACTGGACTCGCTAGAAAGCTTGGCAAGTCTACTTTGCAGATAAATTATCACCGGCCGCAGAAAAATTCATCCGACACCCGAAAACAGAAAAATCCAAAAACTGTCCGGAATGGAACTTGTGGGCCATCGTGTGGTGTGGGTTTGGCAATTTCTACAGGGCAACGTCGACGTCGATAAATTAGGAAACTGGACTCCCTGGAAAGCTTGGCAAGTCTACTTTGCAGATAAATTATCACCGGCCGCAGAAAAATTCATCCGACACCCGAAAACAGAAAAATCCAAAAACTGTCCGGAATGGAACTTGTGGGCCATCGTGTGGTGTGGGTTTGGCAATTTCTACAGGGCAACGTCGACGTCGATAAATTAGGAAACTGGACTCCCTGGAAAGCTTGGCAAGTCTACTTTGCAGATAAATTATCACCGGCCGCAGAAAAATTCATCCGACACCCGAAAACAGAAAAATCCAAAAACTGTCCGGAATGGAACTTGTGGGTCATCGTGTGGTGTGGGTTTGGCAATTTCTACAGGGCAACGTCGACGTCGATAAATTAGGAAACTGGACTCCCTGGAAAGCTTGGCAAGTCTACTTTGCAGATAAATTATCACCGGCCGCAGAAAAATTCATCCGACACCCGAAAACAGAAAAATCCAAAAACTGTCCGGAATGGAACTTCTGGGCCATCGTGTGGTGTGGGTTTGGAAATTTCTACAGGGCAACGTCGACGTCGATAAATTATGAAACTGGACTCGCTGGAAAGCTTGGCAAGTCTACTTTGCAGATAAATTATCACCGGCCGCAGAAAAATTCATCTGACACCCGAAAACAGAAAAATCCAAAAACTGTCCGGAATGGAACTTCTGGGCCATCGTGTGGTGTGGGTTTGGAAATTTCTATATGGCAACGTCGACGTCGATAAATTATGAAACTGGACTCGCTGGAAACCTTGGCAAGTCTACTTTGCAGATAAATTATCACCGGCCGCAGAAAAATTCATCTGACACCCGAAAACACAAAAACCCAAAACCGTCTGAAATGGAACTTTTGGGCCATCGTGTGGTGTGGGTTTGGAAATTTCTACAGGGCAACGTCGATGTCGATAAATTACGAAACTGCACTCGCTGGAAACCTTGGCAAGTCTACTTTGCAGATAAATTATCACCAGCCGCAGAAAAATTCATCTGACGCCCGAAAACAGAAAAACCCAAAACCGTCCGAAATGGAACTTTTGGGCCATCGTGTGGTGTGGGTTTGGAAATTTCTACAGGGCAACGTCGATGTCGATAAATTACGAAACTGCACTCCCTGGAAAGCTTGGCAAGTCTACTTTGCAGATAAATTATCACCGGCCGCAGAAAAATTCATCCGACACCCGAAAACAGAAAAATCCAAAAACTGTCCGGAATGGAACTTGTGGGCCATCGTGTGGTGTGGGTTTGGCAATTTCTACAGGGCAACGTCGACGTCAATAAATTAGGAAACTGGACTCGCTGGAAACCTTGGCAAGTCTACTTTGCAGATAAATTATCACCGGCCGCAGAAAAATTCATCTGACGCCCGAAAACACAAAAACCCAAAACCGTCCGAAATAGAACTTTTGGGCCATCGTGTGGTGTGGGTTTGGAAATTTCTACAGGGCAACGTCGATGTCGATAAATTACGAAACTAGACTCTCTGGAAACCTTGGCAAGTCTACTTTGCAGATAAATTATAATCGCCTGCAGAAAAATTCATTCGATACCCGAAAACAGAAAAATCCAAAAACTGTCCAGAATAGAACTTCTGGGCCATCGTGTGGTGTGGGTTTGGCAATTTCTACAGGGCAACGTCGACGTCGATAAATTAGGAAACTGGATTCCCTGGAAAGGTTGGCAAGTCTACTTTGCAGATAAATTATCACCGGCCGCAGAAAAATTCATCTGACGCCCGAAAACACAAAAACCCCAAAACTGTCCGAAGTGGAACTTTTGGGCCATCGTGTGGTGTGGGTTTGGAAATTTCTACAGGGTAACGTCGACGTCGATAAATTAGGAAACTGGACTCGCTAGAAAGCTTGGCAAGTCTACTTTGCAGATAAATTATCACCGGCCGCAGAAAAATTCATCTGACGCCCGAAAACACAAAAACCCCAAAACTGTCCGAAGTGGAACTTGTGGGCCATCGTGTGGTGTGGGTTTGGAAATTTCTACAGGGCAACGTCGACGTCGATAAATTAGGAAACTGGACTCGCTAGAAAGCTTGGCAAGTCTACTTTGCAGATAAATTATCACCGGCCGCAGAAAAATTCATCTGACGCCCGAAAACACAAAAACCCCAAAACTGTCCAAAATGGAACTTTTGGGCCATCGTGTGGTGTGGGTTTCGAAATTTCTATATGGCAACGTCGACGTCGATAAATTATGAAACTAGAATCTCTGGAAACCTTGGCAAGTCTACTTTGCAGATAAATTATCACCGGCCGCAGAAAAATTCATCTGACGCCCGAAAACACAAAAACCCCAAAACTGTCCGAAGTGGAACTTGTGGGCCATCGTGTGGTGTGGATTTGGAAATTTCTACAGGGCAACGTCGACGTCGATAAATTATGAAACTGGACTCGCTCGAAAGCTTGGCAAGTCTACTTTGTAGATAAATTATCACCGGCCGCAGAAAAATTCATCTGACGCCCGAAAACACAAAAACCCAAAACCGTCCGAAATGGAACTTTTGGGCCATCGTGTGGTGTGGGTTTGGAAATTTCTACAGGGCAACGTCGATGTCGATAAATTATGAAAATGGACTCGCTGGAACGCTTGGCAAGTCTACTTTGCAGATAAATTATCACCGGCCGCAGAAAAATTCATCCGACACCCGAAAACAGAAAAATCCAAAAACTGTCCGGAATGGAACTTGTGGGCCATCGTGTGGTGTGGGTTTGGCAATTTCTACAGGGCAACGTCGACGTCGATAAATTAGGAAACTGGACTCCCTGGAAAGCTTGGCAAGTCTACTTTGCAGATAAATTATCACCGGCCGCAGAAAAATTCATCCGACACCCGAAAACAGAAAAATCCAAAAACTGTCCGGAATGGAACTTTTGGGCCATCGTGTGGTGTGGGTTTGGAAATTTCTACAGGGCAACGTCGATGTCGATAAATTATGAAACTAGACTCCCTGGAAACCTTGGCAAGTCTACTTAGCAGATAAATTATCACCGGCCGCAGAAAAATTCATTCGACACCCGAAAACAGAAAAATCCAAAAACTGTCCGTAATGGAACTTCTGGGCCATCGTGTGGTGTGGGTTTGGCAATTTCTACAGGGCAACGTCGACGTCGATAAATTAGGAAACTGGACTCCCTGGAAAGCTTGGCAAGTCTACTTTGCAGATAAATTATCACCGGCCACAGAAAAATTCATCTGACGCCCGAAAACACAAAAACCCCAAAACTGTCCGAAGTGGAACTTGTGGGCCATCGTGTGGTGTGGGTTTGGCAATTTCTACGGGGCAACGTCGACGTCGATAAATTAGGAAACTGGACTCCCTGGAAAGTTTGGCAAGTCTACTTTGCAGATAAATTATCACCGGCCGCAGAAAAATTCATCTGACGCCCGAAAACACAAAAACCCCAAAACTGTCCGAAGTGGAACTTTTCGGCCATCGTGTGGTGTGGGTTTGGAAATTTCTACAGGGCAACGTCGACGTCGATAAATTATGAAAATGGACTCGCTGGAAAGCTTGGCAAGTCTACTTTGCAGATAAATTATCACCGGCCGCAGAAAAATTCATCTGACACCCGAAAACAGAAAAATCCAAAAACTGTCCGGAATGGAACTTCTGGGCCATCGTGTGGTGTGGGTTTGGCAATTTCTACAGGGCAACGTCGACGTCGATAAATTAGGAAACTGCACTCGCTAGAAAGCTTGGCAAGTCTACTTTGCAGATAAATTATCACCGGCCGCAGAAAAATTGATCTGACGCCCGAAAATACAAAAACCCCAAAACTGTCCGAAGTGGAACTTTTGGGCCATCGTGTGGTGTGGGTTTGGAAATTTCTACAGGGCAACGTCGACGTCGATAAATTATGAAACTGGATTCGCTAGAAAGCTTGGCAAGTCTACTTTGTAGATAAATTTTCACCGGCGGCAGAAAAATTCATCTGACGCCCGAAAACACAAAAACCCCAAAACTGTCCGAAGTGGAACTTCTGGGCCATCGTGTGGTGTGGGTTTGGAAATTTCTATATGGCAACGTCGACGTCGATAAATTATGAAACTGGACTCGCTGGAAACCTTGGCAAGTCTACTTTGCAGATAAATTATCACCGGCCGCAGAAAAATTCATCTGACACCCGAAAACACAAAAACCCAAAACCGTCCGAAATGGAACTTTTGGGCCATCGTGTGGTGTGGGTTTGGAAATTTCTACAGGGCAACGTCGATGTCGATAAATTACGAAACTGCACTCCCTGGAAAGCTTGGCAAGTCTACTTTGCAGATAAATTATCACCGGCCGCAGAAAAATTCATCCGACACCCGAAAACAGAAAAATCCAAAAACTGTCCGGAATGGAACTTGTGGGCCATCGTGCGCTGTGGGTTTGGCAATTTCTACAGGGCAACGTCGACGTCAATAAATTAGGAAACTGGACTCGCTGGAAACCTTGGCAAGTCTACTTTGCAGATAAATTATCACCGGCCGCAGAAAAATTCATCTGACGCCCGAAAACACAAAAACCCAAAACCGTCCGAAATGGAACTTTTGGGCCATCGTGTGGTGTGGGTTTGGAAATTTCTACAGGGTAACGTCGGCGTCGATAAATTAGGAAACTGGACTCGCTAGAAAGCTTGGCAAGTCTACTTTGCAGATAAATTATCACCGGCCGCAGAAAAATTCATCTGACGCCCGAAAACACAAAAACCCAAAACCGTCCGAAATGGAACTTTTGGGCCATCGTGTGGTGTGGGTTTGGAAATTTCTACAGGGTAACGTCGGCGTCGATAAATTAGGAAACTGGACTCGCTAGAAAGCTTGGCAACTCTACTTTGCAGATAAATTATCACCGGCCGCAAAAAAATTCATCTGACGCCCGAAAACACAAAAACCCCAAAACTGTCCGAAGTGGAACTTGTGGGCCATCGTGTGGTGTGGGTTTGGAAATTTCTACAGGGCAACGTCGATGTCGATAAATTACGAAACTGCACTCCCTGGAAAGCTTGGCAAGTCTACTTTGCAGATAAATTATCACCGGCCGCAGAAAAATTCATCCGACACCCGAAAACAGAAAAATCCAAAAACTGTCCGGAATGGAACTTGTGGGCCATCGTGCGGTGTGGGTTTGGCAATTTCTACAGGGCAACGTCGACGTCAATAAATTAGGAAACTGGACTCGCTGGAAACCTTGGCAAGTCTACTTTGCAGATAAATTATCACCGGCCGCAGAAAAATTCATCTGACGCCCGAAAACACAAAAACCCAAAACCGTCCGAAATGGAACTTTTGGGCCATCGTGTGGTGTGGGTTTGGAAATTTCTACAGGGTAACGTCGGCGTCGATAAATTAGGAAACTGGACTCGCTAGAAAGCTTGGCAAGTCTACTTTGCAGATAAATTATCACCGCCCGCAGAAAAATTCATCTGACGCCCGAAAACAGAAAAATCCCAAAACTGTCCGAAATGGAACTTGTGGGCCATCGTGTGGTGTGGGTTTGGAAATTTCTACAGGGCAACGTCTACGTCGATAAATTATGAAACTGGACTCGCTAGAAAGCTTGGCAAGTCTACTTTGCAGATAAATTATCACCGGCGGCAGAAAAATTCATCTGACACCCGAAAACACAAAAAGCCCAAAACTGTATGGAATGAAACTTCTGGGCCATCGTGTGGTGTGGGTTTGGCAATTTCTACAGGGCAACGTCGACGTCGATAAATTATGAAACTGGACTCGCTGGAATGCTTGGCAAGTATACTTTGCAGATAAATTATCACCGGCCGCAGAAAAATTCATCTGACGCCGGAAAACAGAAAAAGTCCAAAACTGTCTGGAATGAAACTTCTGGGCCATCGTGTGGTATGGGTTTGGCAATTTCTACAAGGCAACGTCGACGGCGATAAATTAGGAAACTAGACTCTCTGGAATGCTTGGCAAGTCTACTTTGCAGATAAATTATCACCGGCCGCAGAAAAATTCATCTGAAGCCCGAAAACACAAAAATCCCAAAACTGTCCGAAATGGAACTTCTGGGCCATCGTGTGGTGTGGGTTTGGCAATTTCTACACGGCAACGTCGACGGCGATAAATTAGGAAACTGGACTCTCTGGAATGCTTGGCAAGTCTACTTTGCAGATAAATTATCACCGCCCGCAGAAAAATTCATCTGACGCCCGAAAACACAAAAACCCCAAAACTGTCCGAAATGGAACTTTTGGGCCACCGTGTGGTGCGGGTTTGGAAATTTCTACACGGCAACGTCGACGGCGATAAATTAGGAAACTGGACTCTCTGGAATGCTTGGCAAGTCTACTTTGCAGATAAATTATCACCGCCCGCAGAAAAATTCATCTGACGCCCGAAAACACAAAAACCCCAAAACTGTCGGAAATGGAACTTTTGGGCCACCGTGTGGTTCGGGTTTGGAAATTTTTACAGGGCAACGTCGACGTCGATAAATTATAAAACTGGACTCGCTGGAAAGCTTGGCAAGTCTACTTTGCAGATAAATTATCACCGGTCGCAGAAAAATTCATCTGACGCCCAAAAACACAAAAAGCCCAAAACTGTCTGGAATAGAACTTCTGGGCCATCGTGTGGTGCGGGTTTGGCAATTTCTACAGGGCAACGTCGACGTCGATAAATTATGAAACTGGACTCGCTGGAATGCTTGGCAAGTCTACTTTGCAGATAAATTATCACCGGCCGCAGAAAAATTCATCTGACGCCCGAAAACAGAAAAAGCCCAAAACTGTCTGGAATGGAACTTCTGGGCCATCGTGTGGTGTGGGTTTGGCAATTTCTACAGGGCAACGTCGACGTCGATAAATTATGAAACTGGACTCCCTGGAAAGCTTGGCAAGTCTACTTTGCAGATAAATTATCACCGCGCGCAGAAAAATTCATCTGTGCTCGAAAACATGAAAATCCCAAAACTCTCCGCAATGGAACTTTTGGGCCATCGTGTGGTGTGGGTTTGGCAATTTCTACAGGGCAACGTCGACGTCGATAAATTATGAAACTGGACTCCCTGGAAAGCTTGGCAAGTCTACTTTGCAGATAAATTATCACCGGCCTCAGAAAAATTCATCTGACGCCCGAAAATATAAAAATCCCAAAACTGTACGGAATGAAACTTCTGGGCCATCGTGTGGTGTGGGTTTGGCAATTTCTACAAGGGAACGTCGACGGCGATTAATTAGGAAACTGGACTCACTGGAAAGCTTGGCAAGTCTAATTTGCAGCTAAATTATTACCGCCCGCAGAAAAATTCATCTGACGCCCGAAAACACAAAAAACCCAAAACTGTCCGAAATGGAACTTGTGGGCCATCGTGTGGTGTGGGTTTGGAAATTTCTACAGG
This sequence comes from Leucaena leucocephala, assembly GCA_037074615.1. Lineage (NCBI taxonomy): Eukaryota > Viridiplantae > Streptophyta > Magnoliopsida > Fabales > Fabaceae > Leucaena > Leucaena leucocephala. The sequence goes on from CM073525.1 coordinate 952,405, forward strand.
GCAACGTCGACGTCGATAAATTATGAAACTGGACTCGCTGGAAAGCTTGGCAAGTCTACTTTGCAGATAAATTATCACCGGCCGCAGAAAAATTCATCTGACACCCGAAAACACAAAAAGCCCAAAACTGTCTGGAATGAAACTTCTGGGCCATCGTGTGGTGTGGGTTTGGCAATTTCTACAGGGCAACGTCGACGGCGATAAATTAGGAAACTGGACTCTCTGGAATGCTTGGCAAGTCTACTTTGCAGATAAATTATCACCGGCCGCAGAAAAATTCATCTGACACCCGAAAACACAAAAAGCCCAAAACTGTCCGAAATGGAACTTCTGGGCCATCGTGTGGTGTGGGTTTGGCAATTTCTACACGGCAACGTCGACGGCGATAAATTAGGAAACTGGACTCTCTGGAATGCTTGGCAAGTCTACTTTGCAGATAAATTATCACCGCCCGCAGAAAAATTCATCTGACGCCCGAAAACACAAAAACCCCAAAACTGTCCGAAATGGAACTTTTGGGCCACCGTGTGGTGCGGGTTTGGAAATTTCTACACGGCAACGTCGACGGCGATAAATTAGGAAACTGGACTCTCTGGAATGCTTGGCAAGTCTACTTTGCAGATAAATTATCACCGCCCGCAGAAAAATTCATCTGACGCCCGAAAACACAAAAACCCCAAAACTGTCGGAAATGGAACTTTTGGGCCACCGTGTGGTTCGGGTTTGGAAATTTTTACAGGGCAACGTCGACGTCGATAAATTATAAAACTGGACTCGCTGGAAAGCTTGGCAAGTCTACTTTGCAGATAAATTATCACCGGTCGCAGAAAAATTCATCTGACGCCCAAAAACACAAAAAGCCCAAAACTGTCTGGAATAGAACTTCTGGGCCATCGTGTGGTGCGGGTTTGGCAATTTCTACAGGGCAACGTCGACGTCGATAAATTATGAAACTGGACTCGCTGGAATGCTTGGCAAGTCTACTTTGCAGATAAATTATCACCGGCCGCAGAAAAATTCATCTGACGCCCGAAAACAGAAAAAGCCCAAAACTGTCTGGAATGGAACTTCTGGGCCATCGTGTGGTGTGGGTTTGGCAATTTCTACAGGGCAACGTCGACGTCGATAAATTATGAAACTGGACTCCCTGGAAAGCTTGGCAAGTCTACTTTGCAGATAAATTATCACCGCGCGCAGAAAAATTCATCTGTGCTCGAAAACATGAAAATCCCAAAACTCTCCGCAATGGAACTTTTGGGCCATCGTGTGGTGTGGGTTTGGCAATTTCTACAGGGCAACGTCGACGTCGATAAATTATGAAACTGGACTCCCTGGAAAGCTTGGCAAGTCTACTTTGCAGATAAATTATCACCGGCCTCAGAAAAATTCATCTGACGCCCGAAAATATAAAAATCCCAAAACTGTACGGAATGAAACTTCTGGGCCATCGTGTGGTGTGGGTTTGGCAATTTCTACAAGGGAACGTCGACGGCGATTAATTAGGAAACTGGACTCACTGGAAAGCTTGGCAAGTCTAATTTGCAGCTAGATTATTACCGCCCGCAGAAAAATTCATCTGACGCCCGAAAACACAAAAAACCCAAAACTGTCCGAAATGGAACTTGTGGGCCATCGTGTGGTGTGGGTTTGGAAATTTCTACAGGGCAACGTCGACGTCGATAAATTATGAAACTGGACTCGCTGGAAAGCTTGGCAAGTCTACTTTGCAGATAAATTATCACCGGCCGCAGAAAAATTCATCTGACACCCGAAAACACAAAAAGCCCAAAACTGTCTGGAATGAAACTTCTGGGCCATCGTGTGGTGTGGGTTTGGCAATTTCTACAGGGCAACGTCGACGGCGATAAATTAGGAAACTGGACTCTCTGGAATGCTTGGCAAGTCTACTTTGCAGATAAATTATCACCGCCCGCAGAAAAATTCATCTGACGCCCGAAAACACAAAAACCCCAAAACTGTCCGAAATGGAACTTTTGGGCCACCGTGTGGTGCGGGTTTGGAAATTTCTACAGGGCAACGTCGACGTCGATAAATTATAAAACTGGACTCGCTGGAAAGTTTGGCAAGTCTACTTTGCAGATAAATTATCACCGGTCGCAGAAAAATTCATCTGACGCCCAAAAACACAAAAAGCCCAAAACTGTCTGGAATAGAACTTCTGGGCCATCGTGTGGTGCGGGTTGGGCAATTTCTACAGGGCAACGTCGACGTCGATAAATTATGAAACTGGACTCGCTGGAATGCTTGGCAAGTCTACTTTGTAGATAAATTATCACCGGCCGCAGAAAAATTCATCTGACGCCCGAAAACAGAAAAAGCCCAAAACTGTCTGGAATGGAACTTCTGGGCCATCGTGTGGTGTGGGTTTGGCAATTTCTACAGGGCAACGTCGACGTCGATAAATTATGAAACTGGACTCGCTGGAATGCTTGGCAAGTCTACTTTGCAGATAAATTATCACCGGCCGCAGAAAAATTCATCTGACGCCCGAAAACAGAAAAAGCCCAAAACTGTCTGGAATGGAACTTCTGGGCCATCGTGTGGTGTGGGTTTGGCAATTTCTACAGGGCAACGTCGACGTCGATAAATTATGAAACTAGACTCCCTGGAAAGCTTGGCAAGTCTACTTTGCAGATAAATTATCACCGCGCACAGAAAAATTCATCTGTGCTCGAAAACATGAAAATCCCAAAACTCTCCGCAATGGAACTTTTGGGCCATCGTGTGGTGTGGGTTTGGCAATTTCTACAGGGCAACGTCGACGTCGATAAATTATGAAACTGGACTCCCTGGAAAGCTTGGCAAGTCTACTTTGCAGATAAATTATCACCGGCCTCAGAAAAATTCATCTGACGCCCGAAAACATAAAAATCCCAAAACTGTACGGAATGAAACTTCTGGGCCATCGTGTGGTGTGGGTTTGGCAATTTCTACAAGGGAACGTCGACGGCGATTAATTAGGAAACTGGACTCACTGGAAAGCTTGGCAAGTCTAATTTGCAGATAAATTATCACCGCCCGCAGAAAAATTCATCTGACGCCCGAAAACAGAAAAATCCCAAAACTGTCCGAAATGGAACTTGTGGGCCATCGTGTGGTGTGGGTTTGGAAATTTCTACAGGGCAACGTCGACGTCGATAAATTATGAAACTGGACTCGCTGGAATGCTTGGCAACTCTACTTTGCAGATAAATTATCACCGGCCGCAGAAAAATTCATCTGACGCCTGAAAACAGAAAAACCCCAAAACTGTCTGGAATGGAACTTCTGGGCCATCGTGTGGTGTGGGTTTGGCAATTTCTACAAGGCAACGTCGACGTCGATAAATTATGAAACTTGACTCCCTGAAAAGCTTGGCAAGTCTACTTTGCAGATAAATTATCACCGGCCGCAGAAAAATTCATCTGACACCCGAAAACAGAAAAAGCCCAAAACTGTCTGGAATGGAACTTCTGGGCCATCGTGTGGTGTGGGTTTGGCAATTTCTACAGGGCAACGTCGACGTCGATAAATTATGAAACTGGACTCGCTGGAATGCTTGGCAAGTCTACTTTGCACATAAATTATCACCGCGCGCAGAAAAATTCATCTGTGCTCGAAAACATGAAAATCCCAAAACTCTCCGCAATGGAACTTTTGGGCCATCGTGTGGTGTGGGTTTGGCAATTTCTACAGGGCAACGTCGACGTCGATAAATTATGAAACTGGACTCCCTGGAAAGCTTGGCAAGTCTACTTTGCAGATAAATTATCACCGGCCTCAGAAAAATTCATCTGACGCCCGAAAACATAAAAATCCCAAAACTGTACGGAATGAAACTTCTGGGCCATCGTGTGGGGTGGGTTTGGCAATTTCTACAAGGGAACGTCGACGGCGATTAATTAGGAAACTGGACTCACTGGAAAGCTTGGCAAGTCTAATTTGCAGATAAATTATCACCGCCCGCAGAAAAATTCATCTGACGCCCGAAAACACAAAAAACCCAAAACTGTCTGAAATGGAACTTGTTGGCCATCGTGTGGTGTGGGTTTGGAAATTTCTACAGGGCAACGTCGACGTCGATAAATTATGAAACTGGACTCGCTGGAAAGCTTGGCAAGTCTAATTTGCAGATAAATTATCACCGGCCGCAGAAAAATTCATCTGACACCCGAAAACACAACAAGCCCAAAACTGTCTGGAATGAAACTTCTGGGCCATCGTGTGGTGTGGGTTTGGCAATTTCTACAGGGCAACGTCGACGTCGATAAATTATGAAACTGGACTCGCTGGAATGCTTGGCAAGTCTACTTTGCAGATAAATTATCACCGGCCGCAGAAAAGTTCATCTGACGCCCGAAAACAGAAAAATCCCAAAACTGTCCGAAATGGAACTTGTGGGCCATCGTGTGGTGTGGGTTTGGAAATTTCTACAGGGCAACGTCGACGTCGATAAATTATGAAACTGGACTCGCTGGAAAGCTTGGCAAGTCTACTTTGCAGATAAATTATCACCGGCCGCAGAAAAATTCATCTGACACCCGAAACCACAAAAAGCCCGAAACTGTCTGGAATGAAACTTCTGGGCCATCGTGTGGTGTGGGTTTGGCAATTTCTACACGGCAACGTCGACGGCGATAAATTAGGAAACTGAACTCCCTGGAAAGCTTGGCAAGTCTACTTTGCAGATAAATTATCACCGCCCGCAGAAAAATTCATCTGACGCCCGAAAACACAAAAAACCCAAAACTGTTCGAAATGGAACTTTTGGGCCATCGTGTGGTGTGGGTTTGGAAATTTCTACAGGGCAACGTCGACGTCGATAAATTATGAAACTGGACTCGCTGGAAAGCTTGGCAAGTCTACTTTGCAGATAAATTATCACCGGCCGCAGAAAAATTCATCTGACGCCTGAAAACAGAAAAACCCCAAAACTGTCTGGAATGGAACTTCTGGGCCATCGTGTGGTGTGGGTTTGGCAATTTCTACAAGGCAACGTCGACGTCGATAAATTATGAAACTTGACTCCCTGAAAAGCTTGGCAAGTCTACTTTGCAGATAAATTATCACCGGCCGCAGAAAAATTCATCTGACACCCGAAAACAGAAAAAGCCCAAAACTGTCTGGAATGGAACTTCTGGGCCATCGTGTGGTGTGGGTTTGGCAATTTCTACAGGGCAACGTCGACGTCGATAAATTAGGAAACTGGACTCCCTGGAAAGCTTGGCAAGTCTACTTTGCAGATAAATTATCACCGCCCGCAGAAAAATTCATCTGACGCCCGAAAACACAAAAAACCCAAAACTGTTCGAAATGGAACTTTTGGGCCATCGTGTGGTGTGGGTTTGGAAATTTCTACAGGGCAACGTCGACGTCGATAAATTATGAAACTGGACTCGCTGGAAAGCTTGGCAAGTCTACTTTGCAGATAAATTATCACCGGCCGCAGAAAAATTCATTTGACACCCGAAAATACAAAAAGCCCAAAACTATCTGGAATAAAACTTCTGGGCCATCGTGTGGTGTGGGTTTGGCAATTTCTACAGGGCAACGTCGACGTCGATAAATTATAAAACTGGACTCGCTGGAATGCTTGGCAAGTCTACTTTGCACATAAATTATCACCGCGCGTAGAAAAATTCATATGTGCTCGAAAACACGAAAATCCCAAAACTGTACGGAATGACACTTTTGGGCCATCGTGTGGTGTGGGTTTGGAAATTTCTACAGGGCAACGTCGACGTCGATAAATTATGAAACTGCACTCCCTGGAAAGCTTGGCCAGTCTACTTTGCAGATAAATTATCATCGCCTGCAGAAAAATTCATCTGACGCCCGAAAACACGAAAACCCCAAAACTCTACGCAGTGGAACTTTTGGGCCATCGTGTGGTGTGGGTTTGGAAATTTGTACAGGGAAACGTCGACGTCGATAAATTATGAAACTGGACCCGCTGGAAAGCTTGGCCAGTCTACTTTGCAGATAAATTATCACCGCCCGCAGAAAAATTCATCTGACGCCCGAAAACAGAAAAATCCCAATACTGTCCGGAATGGAACTTCTGGGACATCGTGTGGTGTGGGTTTGGAAATTTCTACAGGGCAACGTCGACGTCGATAAATTATGAAACTGGACTCGCTGGAAAGCTTGGCAAGTCTACTTTGCAGATAAATTATCACCGCCCGCAAAAAAATTCATCTGTGCTCGAAAACACAAAAATCCCAAAACTCTCCGGAATGGAACTTTTGGGCCATCGTGTGGTGTGGGGTTGGCAATTTCTACAGGGCAACGTCGATGTCGATAAATTATGAAACTGGTCTCGCTGGAAAGCTTGGCAAGTCTACTTTGCAGATAAATTATCACCGCCCGCAGAAAAATTCATCTCACGCCCGAAAACACGAAAACCCCAAAACTGTCCGAAATGGAACTTTTGGGCCATCATGTGGTGTGGGTTTGGAAATTTCTACAGGGCAACGTCGACATCGATAAATTATGAAACTTGACTCCCTTGAAAGCTTGGCCAGTCTACTTTGCAGATAAATTATCATCGCCTGCAGAAAAATTCATCTGACGCCCGAAAACACGAAAACCCCAAAACTCTCCGAAATGGAACTTTTCGGCCATCGTGTGGTGTGGGTTTGAAAATTTCTACAGGGCAACGTCGACGTCGATAAATTATGAAACTGGACTCGCTGGAAAGCTTGGCCAGTCTACTTTGCAGATAAATTATCACCGCCCCCAGAAAAATTCATCTGACGCCCGAAAACAGAAAAATCCCAAAACTGTCCGGAATGGAACTTCTGGGACATCGTGTGGTGTGGGTTTGGAAATTTCTACAGGGCAACGTCGACGTCGATAAATTATGAAACTGGACTCGCTGGAAAGCTTGACAAGTCTACTTTGCAGATAAATTATCACCGCCCACAGAAAAAATCATCTGTGCTCGAAAACAAAAAAATCCCAAAACTCTACGGAATGGAACTTTTGGGCCATCGTGTGGTGTGGGGTTGGCAATTTCTACAGGGCAACGTCGACGTCGATAAATTATGAAACTGGTCTCGCTGGAAAGCTTGGCAAGTCTACTTTGCAGATAAATTATCACCGCCCGCAGAAAAATTCATCTAACGCCCGAAAACATAAAAACCCCAAAAGTGTCCGGAATGGAACTTCTAGGCCATCGTGTGGTGTGGGTTTGGCAATTTCTACACGGCAACGTCGACGGCGATAAATTAGGAAACTGAACTCCCTGGAAAGCTTGGCAAGTCTACTTTGCAGATAAATTATCACCGCCCGCAGAAAAATTCATCTGACGCCCGAAAACACAAAAAACCCAAAACTGTTCGAAATGGAACTTTTGGGCCATCGTGTGGTGTGGGTTTGGAAATTTCTACAGGGCAACGTCGACGTCGATAAATTATGAAACTGGACTCGCTGGAAAGCTTGGCAAGTCTACTTTGCAGATAAATTATCACCGGCCGCAGAAAAATTCATCTGACACCCGAAAACACAAAAAGCCCAAAACTGTCCGGAATGGAACATCTGGGCCATCGTGTGGTGTGGGTTTGGCAATTTCTACAAGGCAACGTCGACGGCGATAAATTAGGAAACTGGACTCCCTGGAAAGCTTGGCAAGTCTACTTTGCAGATAAATTATCACCGCCCGCAGAAAAATTCATCTGACGCCCGAAAACACAAAAAACCCAAAACTGTTCGAAATGGAACTTTTGGGCCATCGTGTGGTGTGGGTTTGGAAATTTCTACAGGGCAACGTCGACGTCGATAAATTATGAAACTGGACTCGCTGGAAAGCTTGGCAAGTCTACTTTGCAGATAAATTATCACCGGCCGCAGAAAAATTCATTTGACACCCGAAAATACAAAAAGCCCAAAACTATCTGGAATAAAACTTCTGGGCCATCGTGTGGTGTGGGTTTGGCAATTTCTACAGGGCAACGTCGACGTCGATAAATTATAAAACTGGACTCGCTGGAATGCTTGGCAAGTCTACTTTGCACATAAATTATCACCGCGCGTAGAAAAATTCATATGTGCTCGAAAACACGAAAATCCCAAAACTGTACGGAATGACACTTTTGGGCCATCGTGTGGTGTGGGTTTGGAAATTTCTACAGGGCAACGTCGACGTCGATAAATTATGAAACTGCACTCCCTGGAAAGCTTGGCCAGTCTACTTTGCAGATAAATTATCATCGCCTGCAGAAAAATTCATCTGACGCCCGAAAACACGAAAACCCCAAAACTCTACGCAGTGGAACTTTTGGGCCATCGTGTGGTGTGGGTTTGGAAATTTGTACAGGGAAACGTCGACGTCGATAAATTATGAAACTGGACCCGCTGGAAAGCTTGGCCAGTCTACTTTGCAGATAAATTATCACCGCCCGCAGAAAAATTCATCTGACGCCCGAAAACAGAAAAATCCCAATACTGTCCGGAATGGAACTTCTGGGACATCGTGTGGTGTGGGTTTGGAAATTTCTACAGGGCAACGTCGACGTCGATAAATTATGAAACTGGACTCGCTGGAAAGCTTGGCAAGTCTACTTTGCAGATAAATTATCACCGCCCGCAAAAAAATTCATCTGTGCTCGAAAACACAAAAATCCCAAAACTCTCCGGAATGGAACTTTTGGGCCATCGTGTGGTGTGGGGTTGGCAATTTCTACAGGGCAACGTCGATGTCGATAAATTATGAAACTGGTCTCGCTGGAAAGCTTGGCAAGTCTACTTTGCAGATAAATTATCACCGCCCGCAGAAAAATTCATCTCACGCCCGAAAACACGAAAACCCCAAAACTGTCCGAAATGGAACTTTTGGGCCATCATGTGGTGTGGGTTTGGAAATTTCTACAGGGCAACGTCGACATCGATAAATTATGAAACTTGACTCCCTTGAAAGCTTGGCCAGTCTACTTTGCAGATAAATTATCATCGCCTGCAGAAAAATTCATCTGACGCCCGAAAACACGAAAACCCCAAAACTCTCCGAAATGGAACTTTTGGGCCATCGTGTGGTGTGGGTTTGAAAATTTCTACAGGGCAACGTCGACGTCGATAAATTATGAAACTGGACTCGCTGGAAAGCTTGGCCAGTCTACTTTGCAGATAAATTATCACCGCCCCCAGAAAAATTCATCTGACGCCCGAAAACAGAAAAATCCCAAAACTGTCCGGAATGGAACTTCTGGGACATCGTGTGGTGTGGGTTTGGAAATTTCTACAGGGCAACGTCGACGTCGATAAATTATGAAACTGGACTCGCTGGAAAGCTTGACAAGTCTACTTTGCAGATAAATTATCACCGCCCACAGAAAAAATCATCTGTGCTCGAAAACAAAAAAATCCCAAAACTCTACGGAATGGAACTTTTGGGCCATCGTGTGGTGTGGGGTTGGCAATTTCTACAGGGCAACGTCGACGTCGATAAATTATGAAACTGGTCTCGCTGGAAAGCTTGGCAAGTCTACTTTGCAGATAAATTATCACCGCCCGCAGAAAAATTCATCTAACGCCCGAAAACATAAAAACCCCAAAAGTGTCCGGAATGGAACTTCTAGGCCATCGTGTGGTGTGGGTTTGGCAATTTCTACACGGCAACGTCGACGGCGATAAATTAGGAAACTGAACTCCCTGGAAAGCTTGGCAAGTCTACTTTGCAGATAAATTATCACCGCCCGCAGAAAAATTCATCTGACGCCCGAAAACACAAAAAACCCAAAACTGTTCGAAATGGAACTTTTGGGCCATCGTGTGGTGTGGGTTTGGAAATTTCTACAGGGCAACGTCGACGTCGATAAATTATGAAACTGGACTCGCTGGAAAGCTTGGCAAGTCTACTTTGCAGATAAATTATCACCGGCCGCAGAAAAATTCATCTGACACCCGAAAACACAAAAAGCCCAAAACTGTCCGGAATGGAACATCTGGGCCATCGTGTGGTGTGGGTTTGGCAATTTCTACAAGGCAACGTCGACGGCGATAAATTAGGAAACTGGACTCCCTGGAAAGCTTGGCAAGTCTACTTTGCAGATAAATTATCACCGCCCGCAGAAAAATTCATCTGACGCCCGAAAACACAAAAAACCCAAAACTGTTCGAAATGGAACTTTTGGGCCATCGTGTGGTGTGGGTTTGGAAATTTCTACAGGGCAACGTCGACGTCGATAAATTATGAAACTGGACTCGCTGGAAAGCTTGGCAAGTCTACTTTGCAGATAAATTATCACCGGCCGCAGAAAAATTCATTTGACACCCGAAAACACAAAAAGCCCAAAACTATCTGGAATAAAACTTCTGGGCCATCGTGTGGTGTGGGTTTGGCAATTTCTACAGGGCAACGTCGACGTCGATAAATTATAAAACTGGACTCGCTGGAATGCTTGGCAAGTCTACTTTGCACATAAATTATCACCGCGCGTAGAAAAATTCATATGTGCTCGAAAACACGAAAATCCCAAAACTGTACGGAATGAAACTTTTGGGCCATCGTGTGGTGTGGGTTTGGAAATTTCTACAGGGCAACGTCGACGTCGATAAATTATGAAACTGCACTCCCTGGAAAGCTTGGCCAGTCTACTTTGCAGATAAATTATCATCGCCTGCAGAAAAATTCATCTGACGCCCGAAAACACGAAAACCCCAAAACTCTACGCAGTGGAACTTTTGGGCCATCGTGTGGTGTGGGTTTGGAAATTTGTACAGGGAAACGTCGACGTCGATAAATTATGAAACTGGACCCGCTGGAAAGCTTGGCCAGTCTACTTTGCAGATAAATTATCACCGCCCGCAGAAAAATTCATCTGACGCCCGAAAACAGAAAAATCCCAATACTGTCCGGAATGGAACTTCTGGGACATCGTGTGGTGTGGGTTTGGAAATTTCTACAGGGCAACGTCGACGTCGATAAATTATGAAACTGGACTCGCTGGAAAGCTTGGCAAGTCTACTTTGCAGATAAATTATCACCGCCCGCAAAAAAATTCATCTGTGCTCGAAAACACAAAAATCCCAAAACTCTCCGGAATGGAACTTTTGGGCCATCGTGTGGTGTGGGGTTGGCAATTTCTACAGGGCAACGTCGATGTCGATAAATTATGAAACTGGTCTCGCTGGAAAGCTTGGCAAGTCTACTTTGCAGATAAATTATCACCGCCCGCAGAAAAATTCATCTCACGCCCGAAAACACGAAAACCCCAAAACTGTCCGAAATGGAACTTTTGGGCCATCATGTGGTGTGGGTTTGGAAATTTCTACAGGGCAACGTCGACATCGATAAATTATGAAACTTGACTCCCTTGAAAGCTTGGCCAGTCTACTTTGCAGATAAATTATCATCGCCTGCAGAAAAATTCATCTGACGCCCGAAAACACGAAAACCCCAAAACTCTCCGAAATGGAACTTTTGGGCCATCGTGTGGTGTGGGTTTGAAAATTTCTACAGGGCAACGTCGACGTCGATAAATTATGAAACTGGACTCGCTGGAAAGCTTGGCCAGTCTACTTTGCAGATAAATTATCACCGCCCCCAGAAAAATTCATCTGACGCCCGAAAACAGAAAAATCCCAAAACTGTCCGGAATGGAACTTCTGGGACATCGTGTGGTGTGGGTTTGGAAATTTCTACAGGGCAACGTCGACGTCGATAAATTATGAAACTGGACTCGCTGGAAAGCTTGACAAGTCTACTTTGCAGATAAATTATCACCGCCCACAGAAAAAATCATCTGTGCTCGAAAACACAAAAATCCCAAAACTCTACGGAATGGAACTTTTGGGCCATCGTGTGGTGTGGGGTTGGCAATTTCTACAGGGCAACGTCGACGTCGATAAATTATGAAACTGGTCTCGCTGGAAAGCTTGGCAAGTCTACTTTGCAGATAAATTATCACCGCCCGCAGAAAAATTCATCTAACGCCCGAAAACATAAAAACCCCAAAAGTGTCCGGAATGGAACTTCTAGGCCATCGTGTGGTGTGGGTTTGGCAATTTCTACAAGGCAACGTCGACGGCGATAAATTAGGACACTGGACTCCCTGGAATGCTTGGCAAGTCTACTTTGCAGATAAATTATCACCGGCCGCAGAAAAATTCATCTGACACCCGAAAACACAAAAAGCCCAAAACTGTCTGGAATACAACTTCTGGGACATCGTGTGGTGTGGGTTTGGCAATTTCTACAGGGCAACGTCGACGTCGATAAATTATGAAACTGGACTCGCTGGAATGCTTGGCAAGTCTACTTTGCACATAAATTATCACCGCGCGCAGAAAAATTCATATGTGCTCGAAAACACGAAAATCCCCAAACTCTCCGGAATGGAACTTTTGGGCCATCGTGTGGTGTGGGTTTGACAATTTCTACAGGGCAACATCGACGTCGATAAATTATGAAACTAGACTCGCTGGAATGCTTGGCAAGTCTACTTTGCGCATAAATTATCACCGACCGCAAAAAAATTTATCTGACACCCGAAAACAGAAAAATCCAAAAACTGTCCGGAATGAAACTTCTGGGCCATCGTGTGGTGTGGGTTTGGCAATTTCTACAGGGCAACGTCGACGTCGATAAATTATGAAACTGGACTCCCTGGAAAGCTTGGCAAGTCTACTTTGCAGATAAATTATCACCGCCCGCAGAAAAATTCATCTAACGCCCGAAAACACGAAAACCCCAAAACTGTCCGAAATAGAACTTTTGGGCCATCATGTGGTGTGGGTTTGGAAATTTCTACAGGGCAACGTCGACATCGATAAATTATGAAACTTGACTCCCTTGAAAGCTTGGCCAGTCTACTTTGCAGATAAATTATCATCGCCTGCAGAAAAATTCATCTGACGCCCGAAAACACGAAAACCCCAAAACTCTCCGAAATAGAACTTTTGGGCCATCGTGTGGTGTGGGTTTGGAAATTTCTACAGGGCAACGTCGACGTCGATAAATTATGAAACTAGACTCGCTGGAATGCTTGGCAAGCCTACTTTGCACATAAATTATCACCGCGTGCAGAAAAATTCACCTGTGCTCGAAAACAGAAAAATCCCAAAACTGTCCGGAATGGAACTTCTGGGCCATCGTGTGGTGTGGGTTTGGCAATTTCTACAGGGTAACGTCGACGTCAATAAATTAGGAAACTGGACTCGCTGGAAAGCTTGGCAAGTCTACTTTGCAGATAAATTATCACCAGCCGCAGAAAAATACATCTGACGCCCGAAAACACAAAAAACCCCAAAACTGTCTGAAATGGAACTTTTGGGCCATCGTGTGGTGTGGGTTTGGAAATTTCTACAGGGCAACGTCGACGTCGATAAATTATGAAACTGCACTCCCTGGAAAGCTTGGCAAGTATACTTTGCAGATAAATTATCACCGGCTGCAGAAAAATTCATCTGACGCCTGAAAACACAAAAACCCCAAAACTGTCCGAAATGGAACTTTTGGGCTGTCGTGTGGTGTGGGTTTGGAAATTTCTACAGGGCAACGTCGACGTCGATAAATTATGAAACTAGACTCCCTGGAAAGCTTGGCAAGTCTACTTTGCAGATAAATTATCACCGACCGCAGAAAAATTCATCTGACGCCCGAAAACACAAAAATCCCAAAACTGTACGGAATGAAACTTCTGGGCCATCGTGTGGTGTGGGTTTGGCAATTTCTACAGGGCAACGTGGATGTCGATAAATTATGAAACTGGACTCGCTGGAAAGCTTGGCAAGTCTACTTTACACATAAATTATCACCGCCCGCAAAAAAATTCATCTGTGCTCGAAAACACAAAAATCCCAAAACTCTCCGGAATGGAACTTTTGGGCCATCATGTGGTGTGGGGTTGGCAATTTCTACAGGGCAACGTCGACGTCGATAAATTATGAAACTGCACTCCCTGGAAAGCTTGGCAAGTATACTTTGCAGATAAATTATCACCGGCTGCAGAAAAATTCATCTGACGCCTGAAAACACAAAAACCCCAAAACTGTCCGAAATGGAACTTTTGGGCCGTCGTGTGGTGTGGGTTTGGAAACTTCTACAGGGCAACGTCGACGTCGATAAATTATGAAACTAGACTCCCTGGAAAGCTTGGCAAGTCTACTTTGCAGATAAATTATCACCGCCCTCAGAAAAATTCATCTGATGCCCAAAAACAGAAAAATCCCTAAACTCTACAGAATGGAACTTTTGGGCCATCGTGTGGTGTGGGTTTGGCAATTTCTACAGGGCAACGTCGACGTGGATAAATTATGAAACTGGACTCCCTGGAAAGCTTGGCAAGTCTACTTTGCAGATAAATTATCACCGCCGAGAGAAAAATTCATCTGACTCCCGAAAACACAAAAATCCCAAAACAGTACGAAATGGAACTTTTGGGCCATCGTGTGGTGTGGGTTTGGCAATTTCTACAGGGAAACGTCGATGGGGATAAATTATGAAACTGAACTCCCTGGAAAGCTTGGCAAATCTACTTTGCCGATAAATTATCACCGCCCGCAGAAAAATTCATCTGACGCCCGAAAACACAAAAGTCCCAAAACTGTCCGAAATGGAACTTTTGGGCCATTGTGTGGTGTGGGTTTGGCAATTTCTACAGGGCAACGTTGACATCGATAAATTACGAAACTGGACTCCCTGGAAAGCTTGGCAAGTCTACTTTGCAGATAAATTATCACCGCACTCAGAAAAATTCATCTGATGCCCGAAAACAGAAAAATCCCAAAACTCTACAGAATGGAACTTTTGGGCCATCGTGTGGTGTGGGTTTGGCAATTTCTACAGGTAAACATCGACGTGGATAAATTATGAAACTAGACTCCCTGGAAAGCTTGGTAAATCTACTTTGCAGATAAATTATCACCGCCCGCAGAAAAATTCATCTGACACTCGAAAACACAAAAATCCCAAAACTGTCCGAAATGGAACTTTTGGGCCATCGTGTGGTGTGGGGTTGGCAATTTCTACAGGGTAACGTCGACGTCAATAAATTCGGAAACTGGACTCGCTGGAAAGCTTGGCAAGTCTACTTTGCAGATAAATTATCACCAGCCGCAGAAAAATTCATCTGACGCTTGAAAACACAAAAACCCCAAAACTGTCTGAAATGGAACTTTTGGGTCATCGTGTGGTGTGGGTTTGGCAATTTCTACAGGGCAACGTCGACGTCGATAAATTATGAAACTAGACTCGCTGGAATGCTTGGCAAGTCTACTTTGCACATAAATTATCACCGCGCGCAGAAAAATTCATATGTGCTCGAAAACACGAAAATCCCCAAACTCTCTGGAATGAAACTTTTGGGCCATCGTGTGGTGTAGGTTTGGCAATTTCTACAGGGCAACGTCGACGTCGATAAATTATGAAACTAGACTCGCCGGAATGCTTGGCAAGTCTACTTTGCACATAAATTATCACCGCGCGCAGAAAAATGCATCTGTGCGCGAAAACACGAAAATCCCAAAACTCTCCGAAATGGAACTTTTGGGCCATCGTGTGGTGTGGGTTTGGAAATTTCTACAGGGCAACGTCGACGTCGATAAATTATGAAACTGGACTCCCTGGAAAGCTTGGCAAGTCTACTTTGCAGATAAATTATCACCGGCCGCAGAAAAATTCATCTGACGCCCAAAAACACAAAAATCCCAAAACTGTACGGAATGCAACTTCTGGGCCATCGTGTGGTGTGGGTTTGGCAATTTCTACAAGGGAACGTCGACGGCGATAAATTAGGAAACTGGACTCGCTGGAAAGCTTGGCAAGTCTACTTTGCAGATAAATTATCACCAGCCGCAGAAAAATTCATCTGACGCTTGAAAACACAAAAACCCCAAAACTGTCTGAAATGGAACTTTTGGGTCATCGTGTGGTGTGGGTTTGGCAATTTCTACAGGGCAACGTCGACGTCGATAAATTATGAAACTAGACTCGCTGGAATGCTTGGCAAGTCTACTTTGCACATAAATTATCACCGCGCGCAGAAAAATTCATATGTGCTCGAAAACACGAAAATCCCCAAACTCTCTGGAATGAAACTTTTGGGCCATCGTGTGGTGTAGGTTTGGCAATTTCTACAGGGCAACGTCGACGTCGATAAATTATGAAACTAGACTCGCCGGAATTCTTGGCAAGTCTACTTTGCACATAAATTATCACCGCGCGCAGAAAAATGCATCTGTGCGCGAAAACACGAAAATCCCAAAACTCTCCGAAATGGAACTTTTGGGCCATCGTGTGGTGTGGGTTTGGAAATTTCTACAGGGCAACGTCGACGTCGATAAATTATGAAACTGGACTCCCTGGAAAGCTTGGCAAGTCTACTTTGCAGATAAATTATTACCGGCCGCAGAAAAATTCATCTGACGCCCGAAAACACAAAAATCCCAAAACTGTACGGAATGCAACTTCTGGGCCATCGTGTGGTGTGGGTTTGGCAATTTCTACAAGGGAACGTCGACGGCGATAAATTAGGAAACTGGACTCCCTGGAAAGCTTGGCAAGTCTACTTTGCAGATAAATTATCACCGCCCGCAGAAAAATTCATCTGACGCCCGAAAACACAAAAACCCCAAAACTGTCCGAAATGGAACTTGTGGGCCATCGTGTGGTGTGGGTTTGGAAATTTCTACAGGGCAACGTCAACGTCGATAAATTATGAAACTGGACTCGCTGGAAAGCTTGGAAGTCTACTTTGCAGATAAATTATCACCGCCCGCACAAAAATTCATCTGTGCTCGAAAACACAAAAATCCCAAAACTCTCCGGAATGGAACTTTTGGGCCATCGTGTGGTGTGGGGTTGGCAATTTCTACAGGGCAACATGGATGTCGATAAATTATGAAACTGGACTCGCTGGAAAGCTTGGCAAGTCTACTTTGCAGATAAATTATCACCGCCTGCAGAAAAATTCATCTGACGCCCGAAAACACAAAAACCCCAAAATTGTCCGAAATGGAACTTTTGCGCCATCGTGTGGTGTGGGTTTGGCAATTTCTACAGGGCAACGTCGACGTCGATAAATTATGAAATTGGACTCACTGGAAAGCTTGGCAAGTCTACTTTGCAGATAAATTATCACCGCCCGCAGAAAAATTCATCTGACGCCTGAAAACACAAAAACCCCAAAATTGTCCAAAATAGAACTTTTGGGCCATCGTGTGGTGTGGGTTTGACAATTTCTACAGGGCAATGTCGACGTCGATAAATTATGAAACTGGAGTCCCTGGAAAGCTTGGCAAGTCTACTTTGCAGATAAATTATCACCGCCTGCAGAAAAATTCATATGACGCCCGAAAAGACAAAAATCCCAAAATTGTCAGAAATGGAACTTTTGGGCCATCGTGTGGTGTGGGTTTGGCAATTTCTACAGGGCAACGTCGACGTCGATAAATTATGAAACTGGACTCCCTGGAAAGCTTGGCAAGTCTACTTTGCAGATAAATTATCACCGCCTACAGAAAAATTCATCTGACGCCCGAAAAGACAAAAACCCCAAAAGTGTCCGGAATGGAACTTCTAGGCCATCGTGTGGTGTGGGTTTGGCAATTTCTACAAGGCAACGTCGACGGCGATAAATTAGGAAACTGGACTCCCTAGAAAGCTTGGCAAGTCTACTTTGCAGATAAATTATCACCGACCGCAGAAAAATTCATCTGACACCCGAAAACATAAAAATCCAAAAACTGTCCGGAATGGAACTTTTGGGCCATCGTGTGGTGTGGGTTTGGCAATTTCTACAGGGTAACGTCGACGTCAATAAATTCGGAAACTGGACTCGCTGGAAAGCTTGGCAAGTCTACTTTGCAGATAAATTATCACCAGCCGCAGAAAAATTCATCTGACGCTTGAAAACACAAAAACCCCAAAACTGTCTGAAATGGAACTTTTGGGTCATCGTGTGGTGTGGGTTTGGCAATTTCTACAGGGCAACGTCGACGTCGATAAATTATAAAACTAGACTCGCTGGAATGCTTGGCAAGTCTCCTTTGCACATAAATTATCACCGCGCGCAGAAAAATTCATATGTGCTCGAAAACACGAAAATCCCCAAACTCTCTGGAATGAAACTTTTGGGCCATCGTGTGGTGTAGGTTTGGCAATTTCTACAGGGCAACGTCGACGTCGATAAATTATGAAACTAGACTCGCCGGAATTCTTGGCAAGTCTACTTTGCACATAAATTATCACCGCGCGCAGAAAAATGCATCTGTGCGCGAAAACACGAAAATCCCAAAACTCTCCGAAATGGAACTTTTGGGCCATCGTGTGGTGTGGGTTTGGAAATTTCTACAGGGCAACGTCGACGTTGATAAATTATGAAACTGGACTCACTGGAATGCTTGGCAAGTCTACTTTGCAGATAAATTATCACCGCGCGCAGAAAAATTCATCTATCCTCGAAAACACCAAAAATCCCAAAACTCTCTGAAATAGAACTTTTGGGCCATCGTGTGGTGTGGGGTTGGCAATTTCTACAGGGCAACGTCGACGTCAATAAATTATGAAACTGGACTCCCTGGAATGCTTGGCAAGTCTACGTTGCAGATAAATTATCACCGCGCGCAGAAAAATTCATCTATGCTCGAAAACACCAAAAATCCCAAAACTCTCTGAAATAGAACTTTTGGGCCATCGTGTGGTGTGGGGTTGGCAATTTCTACAGGGCAACGTCGACGTCGATAAATTATGAAACTGGACTCCCTGGAAAGCTTGGCAAGTCTACTTTGCAGATAAATTATCACCGGCTGCAGAAAAATTCATCTGACGCCCGAAAACACAAAAACCCCAAAATTGTCCGAAATGGAACTTTTGGGCCATCGTGTGGTGCGGGTTTGGAAATTTCTACAGGGCAGCGTCAACGTCGATAAATTATGAAACTGGACTCGTTGGAAAGCTTGACAAATCTTTTTTGCAGATAAATTATCACCGCCCGCAGAAAAATTCATCTGTGCTCGAAAACACAAAAATCCCAAAACTCTACGGAATAGAACTTTTGGGCGATCGTGTGGTGTGGGGTTGGCAATTTCTACAGGGTAACGTCGACGTCAATAAATTATGAAACTAGGCTCGCTGGAAAGCTTGGCAAGTCTACTTTGCAGATAAATTATCACCGCCCACAGAAAAATTCATCTGTACTCGAAAACACAAAAATCCCAAAACTCTCCGGAATAGAACTTTTGGGCCATCGTGTGGTGTGGGTTTGGCAATTTCTACAGGGCAACGTCGACGTCGATAAATTATGAAACTGGACTCGCTGGAAAGCTTGGCAAGTCTACTTTGCAGATAAATTATCACCGCCCGCAGAAAAATTCATCTGTGCCCGAAAACACAACAATCCCAAAACTGTCCGAAATGGAACTTTTGGGCCATCGTGTGGTGTGGGTTTGACAATTTCTATAGGGCAACGTAGATGTCAAGAAATTATGAAACTGGACTCCCTGGAAAGCTTTGAAAGTCTAGTTTGCAGATAAATTATCACCGCGTGCGGAAAAATTCATCTGACACCCGAAAACACAAAAATCCCAAAACTGTCCGAAATGGAACTTTTGGGCCATCGTGTGGTCTGGGTTTGGCAATTTCTACAGGGTAACGTCGACGTCGATAAATTATGAAATTAGACTCCCTGGAAAGCTTGGCAAGTCTACTTTGCACATAAATTATCACCGCTCGCAGAAAAATTCATCTGACGCCCAAAAACACAAAAATCCCAAAACTGTCTGAAATGGAGCTTTTGGGCCATCGTGTGGTGTGGGTTTGGCAATTTCTACAAGGCAACATAGATGTCGAGAAATTATGAAACTGGACTCCCAGGAAAGCTTTGAAAGTCTACTTTGCAGATAAATTATCACCGCGCGCAGAAAAATTCATCTGACACCCGAAAACACAAAAATCCCAAAACTGTCCGAAATGGAACTTTTGGACCATCGTGTGGTCTGGGTTTGGCAATTTCTACAGGCGAACGTCGACGTCGGAAAATTATGAAACTGGACTACCTAGAAAGCTTGACAAGTCTACTTTGCTGATAAATTATCATCGCTCGTAGAAAAATTCATGTGACACCCGAAAACACAAAAATCCCAAAACTGTCCAAAATGGAACTTTTGGGCTATCTTGTGGTGTGGGTTTGGCAATTTCTACAGGGTAGCGTCGACATCAATAAATTATGAAACTGGACTACCTGGAAAGCTTGGCAAGTCTACTTTGCAGATAAATTATCACCGCTCACAGAAAAATTCATCTGACCCCCGAAAACACAAAAATTCCAAAACTGTCCAAAATGGAACTTTTGACCATGGTATGGTGTGGGTTTGGCAATTTCTACAGGGCAACGTAGATGTCGAGAAATTATGAAACTGGACTCCCTGGAAAGCTTCGAAAGTCTAGCTTGCAGATAAATTATCACCGCGCGCAGAAAAATTCATCTGACACCCGAATACACAAAAATCCCAAAACTGTCCGAAATGGAACTTTTGGGCCATCGTGTGGTCTGGGTTTGCCAATTTCTACAGGCGAACGTCGACGTCAAGAAATTATGAAACTGGACTACCTGGAAAGGTTGGAAAGTCTAGTTTGTAGATAAATTATCTCCACTCGTAGAAAAATTCATGTGACGCCCGAAAACACAAAAATACCAAAACTGTCCAAAATGGAACTTTTGGGCCATCGTGTGGTGTGGGTTTGACAATTTCTACAGGGCAACGTCGACGTCGATAAATTATGAAACTGGACTCCCTGGAAAGCTTGGCAAGTATCCTTCGCAGATAAATTATCACCGCTCGCAGAAAAATTCATTTGACTCTCGAAAACACAAAAATTCCAAAACTGTACAAAATAGGAATTTTGGGCCATCGTGTGGTCTGGGTTTGGAAATTTCTACAGGGCAACGTAGATGTCTATAAATTATGAAACTGGACTACTTGGAAAGCTTGGCAAGTCTACTTTCCTGATAAATTATCACCGCTCGTAGAAAAATTCATTTGACTCCCGAAAACTCAAAAATCCAAAAACTATCCAAAATGGAACTTTTGGGCCATCGTGTTGTCTGGGTTTGAAAATTTCTACAGGGCAACGTAGATGTCGATAAATTATGAAACTGGACTAGCTGGAAAGCTTGGTAAGTCTGCTTTCCAGATAAATTATCATCACTCACAGAAAAATTCATTTCACTCCCGAAAACTCAAAAATCCAAAAACTGTCCAAAATGGAACTTTTAGGCCATCATGTGGTCTGGGTTTGGAAATTTCTACAGGGCAACGTAGATGTCGATAAATTATGAAACTGGACTATCTTAAAAGCTTGGCAAGTCTACTTTCCAGATAAATTACCACCATTCATAGAAAAATTCATTTGACACCCGAAAACACAAAAATCCGAAAACCTTATGAAATAGAACTTTTGGGCCATCGTGTGGCCTGGGTTTGCAAATTTATACAGGGCAACATAGATGTCAATAAATTATGAAACTGGACTACCTGGAAAGCTTGACAAGTCTACTTTCAAGATAAATTATAACCACTCACAGAAAAATTCGTTGGACTCCCAAAAACACAAAAATCTCAAAACTGTCCAAAATGGAACTTTTGGGCATCGTGTGGATTGGGTTTGGCAATTTCTACTGGGTAACGTAGATGTCGATAAATTATGACACTGGACTAGCTGGAAAGCTTGGCAAGTCTACTTTCAAGATAAATTATCACTGCTCGCAGAAAAATTCATGTGACGCCCGAAAACACCAAAATCCTAAAACTGTCCGAAATAGAACTTTTCGGCATCCGTTGGGGTCTCGGTTTGGCTAGTTCTACAGGGAAATGTAGATGTCGATAGATTATAAAACTGTACTATCTGGAAAGTTTGACAAGTCTACTATCCAGATAAATTATCACTGCTCCCTGAAAAATTCATTTGATGGCCAAAAACACCAAAATCCCAAAACTGGCCGAAATGAAACTTTTGAGCCTCCGTTGGGATCTCGGTTTGGCGAGTTCTACAGGGCAACGTAGATGTCGATAGATTATAAAACTGTACTATCTGGAAAGCTTGACAAGTGTACTTTCTAGATAAATTATCACCGCTCGCTGAAAAATTCATTTGTCACCCGAAAACAGCAAAATCCCAAAATTGGCCGAAATGAAAATTTTGGGCCTCCGTTGGGGTCTCAGTTTAGCGACTTCTACAGGACAACGTATATTTCGATTGATTTTGAAACTGGACTATCTGGAAAGTTTGACAAGTCTACTATCTAGATATATTATCACCGCTCGCTGAAAAATGCATTTGACGCCCGAAAACACCAAAATCCCAAAACTGGCCGAAATGGAACTTTTCGGCCTCCGTTGGAGTCTCAGTTTGGCGAGTTCTACAGGGCAACGTAGATGTTGATAGATTATGAAACTGGACTATCTGGAAAGCTTGACAAGTGTACTTTCCAGATAAAATATCACTGCTCACTGAAAAATTCATTTGACGCTCGAAAACACCAAAATCCCAAAACTGTCCGAAATGGAACTTTTGGGCCTCTGTTGGGGTATCGGTTTGGCGAGTTCTATAGGGCAAGGTAGATATTAATAGATTTTGAAACTAGACTATCTGGAAAGCTTGACAAGTCTACTATCCAGATAAATTATCACTGCTCGCTGAAAAAATCATTTGATGGCCAAAAACACCAAAATCCCAAAACTGGCCGAAATGAAACTTTTGGGCCTCCGTTGGGATCTCGGTTTGGCGAGTTCTACAGGGCAACGTAGATGTCGATAGATTATAAAACTGTACTATCTGGAAAGCTTGACAAGTGTACTTTCTAGATAAATTATCACCGCTCGCTGAAAAATTCATTTGTCGCCCGAAAACAGCAAAATCCCAAAATTGGCCGAAATGAAAATTTTGGGCCTCCGTTGGGGTCTCAGTTTAGCGACTTCTACAGGACAACGTATATTTTGATTGATTTTGAAACTGGACTATCTGGAAAGCTTGACAAGTCTACTATCTAGATGTATTATCACCGCTTGCTGAAAAATTCATTTGAAGCCTGAAAACACAAAAATCCCAAAACTGGCCGAAATGGAACTTTTGGGCCTCCATGGGGTCTCGGTTTGGCGAGTTCTATAGGGTAACGTAGATGTTGAAAGATTTTAAAACTGGACTATCTGGAAAGCTTGACAAGTGTACTTTCCAAATAAATTATCACCGCTCGCTGAAAAATTCATTTGGCGGCTGAAAACACTGAAATCCCAAAACTGGTTGGAATGGAACTTTTGGGCCTCCGTTGGGGTCTGGTTTTGGCTAATCCTACAGGGCAATGTACATGTCAATAGATTTTGAAACTGCACTATCTGGAAAACTTGACGCCCGAAAACACAAAAATCCTAAAACTGTTCGAAATGGAACTTTTGGGCCTCTGTTGGGGTCTCGGTTTGGCGAGTTCTACAGGTATGAAACTGGACTATCTGGAAAGTTTGACAAGTGTATTTTCCAGATAAATTATCACCGCTCGCTGAAAAATTCATTAGATCCCCGAAAACACAAAAATCCTAAAATTGTGCAAAATAGAACTTTTGGGCCTCCTTTGGGCTCTGGTTTTGGTTAGTCCTACAGGGCAATGTACATGTTGATAGATTATGAAACTTGACTATCTGGATAGCTTGACAAGTGTACTTTCCAGATAAATTATCACCGCTCGCTGAAAAATTCATTTGACGCCCGAAAACAAAAAAAATCCCAAAAACTGTCTGAAATAGAACTTTTCGGCCTCCGTTGGGGTTTCAGTTTGGTGAGTTCTACAGGGTAACGTAGATGTCGATAGATTATGAAACTGAACTATCTGGAAAGATTGATAAGTGTACTTTCTAGATAAATTATCACTGCTCGCTGAAAAATTCATCTAACGGCCGAAAACACCAAAATCCCAAAACTGACCAAAATGAAACTTTTGGGCCTCTGTTGGGGTTTCGGTTTGGCGAGCTCTACAGGGCAACGTAGATGTCGATAGACTATGAAACTAGACTATCTGGAAAGCTTGACAAGTGTACTTTCCAGATAAATTATCACTGCTCACTGAAAAATTCATTTGACGGCCGAAAACACCAAAATCCCAAAACTGGCCGAAACGAAACTTTTGGGCCTCCGTTGGGGTCTCTGTTTGGCGAGTTCTACAGGGCAACGTAGATGTCAATACATTTTAAAATTGGACTATCTGGAAAGGTTGACAAGTCTACTATCCAGATAAATTATCATTGCTCGCTGAAAATTCATTAGATCCCCAAAAACACAAAAATCCCAAATCTGTGCAAAATGGACCTTTTGGGCCTCCGTTGGGGTCTGGTTTTGGCGAGTCCTACAGGGCAATGTACATGTCGATAGATTATAAAACTGGACTATCTAGAAAGCTTGACAAGTGTACTTTCCAGATGAATTATCACCGCTCGCTGAAAAATTCATCTGACGGCCGAAAACACCAAAATCCTAAAACTGTCCAAAATTGAACTTTTCGGCCTCCGTTAGGGTGTCAGTTTGGCGAGTTCTACAGAGCAATGTACATGTCGATAGATTTTGAAACTGGACTATCTGGAAAGCTTGACAAGTCTACTATCCAGATAAATTATCACCGCTCGCTGAAAAATTCATTTGACGCCCGAAAACACCAAAAACCCAAAACTGGTTGGAATGGAACTTTTGGGCCTCTGTTGGGGTCTGGTTTTGGCTAGTCCTACAGGGCAATGTACATGTCGATAGATTATAAAACTGGACTATCTAGAAAGCTTGACAAGTGTACTTTCCAGATGAATTATCACCGCTCGCTAAAAAATTCATCTGATGGCCGAAAACACCAAAATCCTAAAACTGTCTGAAATTGAACTTTTCGGCCTCCGTTGGGGTGTCAGTTTGGCGAGTTCTACAGGGCAATGTACATGTTGATAAATTATGAAACTGGACTACCTGGAAAGCTTGGCAAGTCTACTTGCCAGATAAATTATCACCGCGCGCAGAAAAATTTGATGCCCAAAAACACCAAAATCTCAAAACTGTCAAGAATGGAACTTTTGGGCCATTGTGTGGTGTGGGTTTGGCAATTTCTACAGGTCAACGTCGATGTTGATAAATTATGAAACTGGAATATCTGGAAAGCTTGGCAAGTCTACTCTGCAGATAAATTATCACCCTTCGCACAAAAATTCATTTGACGCCCGAAAACACCAAAATCCCAAAACTGTCCGAAATGGGACTTTTCAGCCATCGTGCGGTCTGGGTTTAGCAATTTCTATAGGGCAACGTCGATATTGGTAAATTATGAAACTTGACTATCTAGAAAGCTTGACAAGTCTACTTTCCATATAAATTTATCACCACACGCACAAAACTTCATTTCACGCCCGAAAACACCAAAATCCCAAAACTGTCCGGAATGGGACTTTTTGGCCATCGTGTGGTCTAGGTTTGGCAATTTCTACAGGGCAACGTAGATGTGGATAAATTATGAAACTGGACTATCTGGAAAGCTTGGCAAGTCTACTTTCCATATAAATTATCACCGCTCACAGAAAAATTCATTTGACCCCTGAAAACACCAAAATCCCAAAACTGTCTGGAATGGGACTTTTCGGCCATCGTGTGGTATGGGTTTGGCAATTTCTACAGGGCAACGTCGATGTCGATAAATTATAAAACTGGACTATCTGGAAAGCTTGGCAAGTCTACTTTCCAGATAAATTATCACCGCCGCAGAAAAATTTATTTGACCCCGGAAAACACCAAAATCCCAAAACTGTCCGGAATAGGACTTTTCAACCATCGTGTGGTTTGGGTTTGGCAATTTCTAGAGGGCAACGTAGATGTCGATAAATTATGAAACTGGACTATCTGGAAAGCTTGGAAAGTCTACTTTCCATATAAATTATCACTGCGCGTAGAAAAATTCATTTGATGCCCGAAAACAACAAAATCCCAAAACTGTTCGGAATGGCACTTTTTAGCGATCGTGTGGCCTGAGTTTGGCAATTTGTACAGGGCCACGTAGATGTCGATAAATTATGAAACTGGACTACTTGGAAAGCTTGGCAAGTCTACTTGCCAGATAAATTATCACCGCGCGTAGAAAAATTTGACGCCCGAAAACACCAAAATACCAAAACTCTCCGGAATGGGACTTTGCGGCCATCGTGTGGTTTGAGTTTGGTAATTTCTACATGGCAACGTAGATGTCGATAAATTATGAAACTGGACTATCTGGAAAGCTTGGCAAGTCTACTTTCCATATAAATTATTACCGCGAGCAGAAAAATTCATTTCATGCCCGAAAACACCTAAATTCCAAAACTGTCTGGAATGGGACTTTTCGGCCATCGTGTGGTCTTGGTTTGGCAATTTCTACAGGGCAACGTAGATGTCGATAAATTATGAAACTGGACTACCTGGAAAGCTTGGCAAGTCTACTTGCCAGATAAATTATCACCGCGCACAGAAAAATTTGATGCCCAAAAACACCAAAATCTCAAAACTGTCCAGAATGGAACTTTTGGGCCATTGTGTGGTGTGGGTTTGGCAATTTCTAGAGGTCAACGTCGATGTCGATAAATTATGAAACTAGAATATCTGGAAAGCTTGGCAAGTCTACTTTGCAGATAAATTATCACCCTTCGCACAAAAATTCATTTGACGCCCGAAAACACCAAAATCCCAAAACTGTCCGGAATGGGACTTTTCAGCCATCGTGCGGTCTGGGTTTAGCAATTTCTATAGGGCAACGTCGATATTGTTAAATTATGAAACTTGACTATCTGGAAAGCTTGGCAAGTCTACTTTCCATATAAATTTATCACCACACGCACAAAACTTCATTTCATGCTAGAAAACACCAAAATCCCAAAACTGTCCGGATTGGGACTTTTTGGCCATCGTGTGGTCTGGGTTTGGCAATTTCTACAGGGCAACGTAGATGTTGATAAATTATGAAACTGGACTATCTGGAAAGCTTGGCAAGTCTACTTTCCATATAAATTATCACCGCCCGCAGAAAAATTCATTTGACCCCTGAAAACACTAAAATCCCAAAACAATCCGGAATGGGACTTTTCGGCCATCGTGTGGTCTGGGTTTGGCAATTTCTACAGGGCAACGTCGATGTCGATAAATTATAAAACTGGACTATCTGGAAAGCATGGCAAGTCTACTTTCCAGATAAATTATCACCGCCGCAGAAAAATTTATTTGACCCCAGAAAACACCAAAATCCCAAAACTGTCCGGAATAGGTCTTTTCGACCATCGTGTGGTTTGGGTTTGGCAATTTCTAGAGGGCAACATAGATGTCGATAAATTATGAAACTAGACTATCTGGAAAGCTTGGAAAGTCTACTTTCCATATAAATTATCACTACGCGTAGAAAAATTCATTTGACGCCCGAAAACAACAAAATCCCAAAACTGTTCGGAATGGCACTTTTCGGCGATCGTGTGGCCTGAGTTTGGCAATTTGTACAGGGCCATGTAGATGTCGATAAATTATGAAACTGGACTACCTGGAAAGCTTGGCAAGTCTACTTGCCAGATAAATTATCACCGCGCGCAGAAAAATTTGACGCCCGAAAACACCTAAATTCCAAAACTGTCCAGAATGGGACTTTTCGGCCATCGTGTGGTCTTGGTTTGGCAATTTCTACAGGGCAACGTAGATGTCGATAAATTATGTAACTGGACTATCTGGAAAGCATAGCAAGTCTACTTTCCATATAAATTATCACTGCGCATAGAAAAATTCATATGACGCCCGAAAACAACAAAATCCCAAAACTGTGTGGAATGGCACTTTTCGGCTATCGTGTGGCCTGAGTTTGGCAATTTCTACAGGGCAACGTAGATGTCGATAAATTATGAAACTGGACTACCTGGAAAGCTTGGCAAGTCTACTTGCAAGATAAATTATCACCGCGTGCAGAAAAATTTGACGCCCAAAAACACCAAAATCCCAAAACTGTCCGGAGTGGGACTTTTCGGCCATCGTGTGATTTGGGTTTGGCAATTTCTACAGGACAAGGTAGATGTCTATAAATTATGAAAGTGGACTATCTGGAAAGCTTGTCAAGTCTACTTTCCATATAAATAATCACTACGCACAGAAAAATTTATTGGACAAAGGAAAACACCAAAATCCCAAAACTGTCTGGAATGGGACTTTTCGGCCCTCATGTAGTTTGGGTTTGGCAATTTCTACAGGGCAACGTAGATGTCAATAAATTATGAAACTGGACTATCTGGAAAGCTTGGCAAGTCTACTTTCCAGATAAATTTTCACCCCTCACAGAAAAATTCATTTGATGCCCGAAAACACCAAAATCCCAAAACTATCTGGAATGGGACTTTGCGGCCATCGTGTGGTCTGGGTTTGGAAATTTCTACAGGGCAACGCAGATGTCGATAAATTATGAAACTGGACTATCTGGAAAGCTTGTCAAGTTTACTTTCCATATAAATTATCACTGCGCGCAGAAAAATTCATTTGACAAAGGAAAAAACCAAAATCCCAAAACTGTCCGGAATGGGACTTTTCGGCCATCGTGTGGTTTGGGTTTGGCAATTTCTACAGGGCAACGTAGATGTCAATAAATTATGAAACTGGACTATCTGAAAAGCTTCGCAAGTCTACTTTCCATATAAATTATCACCGCGTGCAGAAAAATTTATTTGACAAAGGAAAACACCAAAATCCCAAAACTGTCCGGAATAGGACTTTTTGGCCCTCGTGTAGTCTGGGTTTGGCAATTTCTACAAGGCAACGCAGATGTCGATAAATTATGAAACTGGACTATCTGGAAAGCTTGGCAAGTCTACTTTGAAGATAAATTATCACCGCGAGCAGAAAAATTCATTTGACACCCAAAAATACCAAAATCCCAAAACTGTCCGGAATGGGACTTTGAGGCCATCGTGTGGTCTGGGTTTAGAAATTTCTACAGGGCAACCCAGATATTGATAAATTATGAAACTGGACTATCTGGAAAGCTTGGCAAGTCTACTATCCATATAAATTATCACAGCGCGCAGAAAAATTCATTTGACAAAGGAAAACACCAAAATCCCAAAACTGTCCGGAATGGGACTTTTCGGCCATCATGTGGTCTGGGTTTGGCAATTTCTATAGGGCAACGTAGATGTCGATATATTATGAAACTGGACTATCTGGAAAGCTTGGCAAGTCTACTTTCCATATAAATTATCACCGCGCACAGAAAAATTCATTTGACAAAGGAAAACACCAAAATCCCAAAACTGTCCAAAATGAGACTTTTCTACCATCATGTGGTCTGGGTTTGGCAATTTCTACAGGGCAACGTAGATGTCGATATATTATGAAACTGGACAATCTGGAAAGCTTGGCAAGTCTACTTTCCCTATAAATTATCACCGCGCGCAGAAAAATTTATTTGACAAAGGAAAACACCAAAATCCCAAAACTGTCCAAAATGAGACTTTTCTACCATCATGTGGTTTGGGTTTGGCAATTTCTACAGGGCAACGTAGATGTCAATAAATTATGAAACTGGACTATCTGGAAAGCTTGGCAAGTCTACTTTCCATATAAATTATCACCGCGTGCAGAAAAATTCGTTTCACGCCCGAAAACACCAAAAGCCCAAAACTGTCTGGAATGGGACTTTTCGGCCATCGTGTGGTTTGGGTTTCGCAATTTCTATAGGGCAGCGTAGATGTCGATAAATTATGAAA
This sequence comes from Leucaena leucocephala, assembly GCA_037074615.1. Classification (NCBI taxonomy): domain Eukaryota; kingdom Viridiplantae; phylum Streptophyta; class Magnoliopsida; order Fabales; family Fabaceae; genus Leucaena; species Leucaena leucocephala. Next base: position 982,117 of record CM073525.1, read on the forward strand.
CTGGACTATCTGAAAATCTTGGCAAGTCTACTGTCCATATAAATTATCACTACGTGCAAAAAAATTCATTTGACAAAGGAAAACACCAAAATCCCAAAACTGTCCTGAATGGGACTTTTTTACCATAGTGTGGTTTGGGTTTGGCAATTTCTACAGGGCAATGTAGATGTTGATAAATTATGAAACTGGATTATCTGGAAAGCTTGGCAAGTCTACTTTCCATATAAATTATCGCCGCGTGCAGAAAAATTCATTTGACGCCCGTAAACACCAAAATCCCAAAATTGTCCGGAATGGGACTTTTCAGCCATCGTGTGGTTTGGGTTTCGCAATTTCTACAGGGCAGCGTAGATATCGATAAATTATGAAATTGAACTATCTGAAAATCTTGGCAAGTCTACTATCCATATAAATTATCACTGCGCGTAGAAAAATTCATTTGACACCCGAAAATACCAAAAGCCGAAAACTGTCTCACATTTAACTTTTGCGCCATCATGTGGTATGAGTTTGACAATTTCTACAGGGCAACGTAAATGTCGATAAATTATGAAACTGGACTATCTGGAAAGCTTGGCAAGTCTACTTTGCAGATAAATTATCACCGTGCGCAGAAAAATTCATTTGACGCTCGGAAGCACTAAAATCCCAAAACTTTCCCGAATAAGACTTTCTGGCCATCGTGTGGTCTGAGTTTGGCAATTTCTACAAGGCAACGTGAATGTCGATAAATTATGAAATTAGACTATCTGGAAAGCTTGGCAAGTCTACTTTCCATATAAATTATCACCGCTTGCAGAAAAATTCATTTGACGCCCGAAAACACAAAAATCCCAAAACTGTCCAGAATGGGACTTTTCGGCCATCGTGTGGTCTGGGCTTGGCAATTTCTACAGTACAACGTAGATGTCGATAAATTATGAAACTGGACTATCTGGAAAGCTTGGCAAGTCTACTTGCTAGAGAAATTATCACCGCGCACAGAAAAATTCATTTGACACCCGAAAACACCAAAATCCCAACACTGTCCGGAATGGGACTTTTCGTCCATCGTGTGGTCTGGGTTTGGCAATTTCTACAGGGCAACGTCGATGTCGATAAATTATGAAACTGGACTATCTGGAAAGCTTGACAAGTCTACTTTCCATATAAATTATCACCGTCCGCAGAAAAATTCATTTGACAAAGGAAAAAACCAAAATCCTAAAACTGTCCGGAATGGGACTTTTCGGCCATCGTGTGGTTTGGGTTTGGCAATTTCTACAGGGCAACGTAGATGTCAATAAATTATGAAACTGGACTATCTGAAAAGCTTCACAAGTCTACTTTCCATATAAATTATCACCGCGTGCAGAAAAATTTATTTGACAAAGGAAAACACCAAAATCCCAAAATTGTCCAGAATGGGACTTTTCGGCCATCGTGTGGTTTGGATTTGGGAATTTCTACAGGGCAACGTAGATGTCGATAAATTATGAAACTGGACTATCTGGAAAGGTTGGCAAGTCTACTTTCCATAAAAATTATTACCGCGCGCAGAAAAATTCATTTCACGCACGAAAACACCAAAATCCCAAAATTGTCCAAAATGGGACTTTTCGGCCATCGTGTGGTCTGGGTTTGACAATTTCTACATGGCAATATAGATGTCGATAAATTATGAAACTCGGCTATCTTGAAAGCTTGGCAAGTCTACTTGCCAGATAAATTATCACCGCTCACAGAAAAATTCATTTGCCACCCGAAAAGACCAAAATCCATAAACTGTCCGAAATGGGACTTTTCGGCCATTGTGTAATCTGGGTTTTCCAATTTCTACAGGGCATCATAAATGTCGACAAATTATGAAACTGGACTATCTGGAAAGCTTGGCAAGTCTACTTTGCAGATAAATTATCACCGCGCGCAGAAAAATTCATTTGACACCCGAAAATACCAAAAGCCTAAACCTGTCTGACATTTAACTTTTGTGTCCTCGTGTGGTCTGGGTTTGGCAATTTTTACATGGCAATGTAGATGTCGATATATTATGAAACTGGACTATCTGGAAAGCTTGGCAAGTCTACTTTCCATATAGATTATCACCGCGCGCAGAAAAATTCATTTGACAAAGGAAAACACCAAAATCCCAAAACTGTCCAAAATGAGACTTTTCTACCATCATGTGGTTTGGGTTTGGCAATTTCTACAGGGCAACGTAGATGTCAATAAATTATGAAATTGGACTATCTAGAAAGCTTGGCAAGTCTACTTTCCATATAAATTATCACTGCGCGCAGAAAAATTCATTTGACGCCCGAAAACACCAAAATCCCAAAACTGTCCGGAATGGGACTTTTCGGCCATCGTGTGGTTTGGGTTTTGCAATTTCTATAGGGCAGCGTAGATGTCGATAAATTATGAAACTGGACTATCTGGAAAGCTTGGCAAGTCTACTTTCAAGATATATTATCACCACGCGCAGAAAAATTCTTTTGACACCCAAAAATACCAATATCCCAAAACTGTCTGGAATGGGACTTTGCGGCCATCGTGTGGTCTGGGTTTGGAAATTTCTACAGGGCAACGCAGATGTCGATAAATTATGAAACTAGACTATCTGGAAAACTTGGCAAGTCTACTATCCATATAAATTATCACTGCGCGCAGAAAAATGCATTTGACAAAGGAAAACACCAAAATCCCAAAACTGTCCAGAATTGGACTTTTCTACTATCGTGTGGTCTGGGTTTGGCAATTTCTACAGGGCAACGTAGATGTTGATAAATTATGAAACTGGACTATCTGAAAATCTTGGCAAGTCTACTATCCATATAAATTATCACTGCGCGCAGAAAAATTCATTTGACGCCCGAAAACACCAAAATCCCAAAATTGTCTGGAATAGGACTTTTCGGCCATCGTGTTGTCTGGGTTTGGCAATTTCTACAGGTCAATGTAGATATCGATAAATTATGAAATTGGACTATCTGAAAATCTTGGCAAGTCTACTTTCCATATAAATTATCACCGCGTACAGAAAAATTCATTTGATACCCGAAAATACCAAAAGCCTAAAACTGTCTGACATTTAACTTTTGCGTCCTCGTGTGGTTTGGGTTTGGCAATTTCTACAGGTCAACGTAGATGTCGATAAATTATGAAACTGGACTATCTGGAAAGCTTGGCAAGTCTACTTGCCAGATAAATTATCACCGCTCGCAGAAAAATTCATTTGACACCCGAAAATACCGAAAGCCTAAAACTGTCTGATATTTAACTTTTGCGCCCTCGTGTGGTCTGGGTTTGGCAATTTCTACAGGTCAACGTAGATGTCGATAAATTATGAAACTGGACTATCTGGAAGCTTGGCAAGTCTACTTTCCATAGAAATTATCACCGCGCGCAGAAAAATTCATTTCACGCCTGAAAACACCTAAATTCCAAAACTGTCCGGAATGAGACTTTTCGGCCATCGTGTGGTCTTGGTTTGGCAATTTCTACAGGGCAACGTAGATGTCGATAAATTATGAAACTGGACTATCTGGAAAGCTTGGCAAGTCTACTTGCCAGATAAATTATCACCGCTCGCAGAAAAATTCATTTGACGCATGAAAAGACCAAAATCCCAAAACTATCCGAAATGGGACTTTTCGGCCATCGTGTGGTCTGAGTTTGGCAATTTCTAAAGGGCAACATCGATGTCGATAAATTATAAAACTGGACTATCTGGAAAGTTTGGCAAGTCTACTTTCTAGATAAAGTATCACCGTTTGAAGAAAAATTCATTTGATGCTCAAAAATGCTAAAATCCAAAATTTTAGAAAAAAAATATGTTATAAAAAATTATAAGATCTGCTCAAGAAAATTAAACTTTTCTTATGATTATTAAAATCGAATTAGATTGACAGATAACTAAACTACGATATAATTTATACATTAGGTATTTGTACTCCAGTTGATATATTTGATTAATGTATATGTTTAGATCATCAGTCTTTGTTACATAAGGAAGTTATGTGTCACTACTTGATTTACAGACACAAAACAACAAGATTAATTTGTTGAATTTATTTGGAGCTATATGTGTTAAGCTATTATTTACTTTGGAGCTCCAAACAGAAATATGAAGTAATTTTGCATCATACCAAAGTTATGTAGAATTTTGCATCATACCAAAGTTATGCAGGATTCTTTCTCCCTCTCCCTTCTAATATTTGATATGCTAAATATGTGTTTATCATTTTATAAATATGTATAAAATTTTAGCAGTAAATGTAATAGAGAAATTAACATTTCTAAAATCTCCAAAAATGTAGGGGTCAAATTTGAACAAACTAATTAGCTGTTTGATATGAGGGATTTAGATGGAAGGGAGCGAATAGAAATTTTTTGAGTTGGATTTAAGAAAAAAATACTAGAGAAGTGGGGTTAAAAGTTTTTAATTAATTTGTCTTACTTTTTTATCCTATATATTCTCTTTGTTAAAATTTTATAATCTTACTTCTCCAATTTTTTAAAGAATTATGCACATAAACTCAACAAATCATATTCATCAGGAGGACGATGAGGTGCTCGTTCCCCACCTCGACTTTCCAGAGGATCCTCCACCTATGGAAGGTAAATGCTTTGCATGTCACTTAGAGGTTGCTATTTAGAAGTTCAGTGACTGAACATGTATGATTATAATAATTTTTTTGATTTACCTAAATTGGTATTATCTCCCCAATACGGATTTCTGAGGGGTTGTCTTTAATTTTGTGTCTTTTATCTGTGGTTCAGATTATTTTTTAAAGCTAATATCTATAATGGTCTAGTTTCTTCCTTCCCTTGGTCACTTAATAAAAGATTTTCTCTCTTCCAAAACACTTAATTCTCATCTTCAAATAGCTAGTAGAGTATATGCATATATAAAGAAAAGCTAATAAATACGTATATAGTCTAAATTTTAATAAAAATACAATTTCATTTTTCTTAAATGGTAGTAATTCATATTTATTATGAGCCTTATTGCTAAAGAGTACAATTTTTAAAAAAAATCAATACTTTCTTAATAATATAAAGTGAGATTTTTTAACAAAATAAAGTCAAACCTCCAATTAATTAAAACTAATTAAAAGGTTATAACCTAACAGAATGCAGCTTGTTGCACCTATTTGCTAAAAGCAAAGTTCTACGCCATGAGTTATTTTTAAGGTTGTTATTTGGGTTATAAAGTGGATGTTATTCTATGTAAAGATAAAATAAAATAGTAATAAAAAAAGCAGCATAAAAAATAAATCCAAATTTGTTTGAAAAAAGAATATATTAAAAGGAATATATTAAAAAAGCATAAATAGGAATATAACTTTTATAGATTATAAGATCTCTCTAACTATAAAAATTTGACTAATTTTACCTCAAACTAAATCCTGTTATTTTAATTTAAAAGAATAAAACTAAAATTTATTACAAATATATGAGGTTAAATTTTGACATATCATGGAGTTCACACAAGCTTTTTCCTAAAAATAAAAGACATATAGTTGACATAGACAATATATAAAAATGATATATATGGGAAATATTATTCTTTATAAATATTAATAATATATCTAACTAGTAACAATATATTGCCGGTCCCAAACAACTCAATCTAATCTTCTCTATATAGTTGACAAATATTTTAAGATAAAATAAAATAGTAATAAAAAAAGCAGCATAAAAAATAAATTGAAATTTGTTTGAAAAAAGAATATATTAAAAGGAATATATTAAAAAAAGCATAAATAGGAATATAATTTTTATAGATTATAAGATCTCTCTAACTATAAAAATTTGACTAATTTTATCTCAAACTAAATCCTGTCATTTTAATTTAAAAGAATAAAACTAAAATTTATTATAAATATACGAGGTTAAATTTGGACACACCATCAAGTTCACACAAACTTTTTTCTAAAAATAAAAGACATATAATTGACATAGATAATATATACAAATAAAATATATATATATATATGGGAAATATTATTTTTTATAAATATTAATAATGTATCTAACTAGTAAAAATATATTGCCAGTCTCAAATAACTCAATCTAATCTTCTCTATATAGTTGATAAATATTTTAAGATAAAATAAAATAGTAGTAAAAAAACCAGCATAAAAAACTAAATTAAAATTTGTTTGAAAAAAAAATATATTAAAAATAGTTTTGGATTTTTAACCAGACAATGCCAATTCGGGGGTTGCGTTTTTATTACATTTCGTGGGTTGCGTTTTTATTACATTTTCGTGATCCGTCGGACATTGACCTTTGGCGGTGGCTTTCTTGACTAGACCCATCGCCTCCCGTTTACTGCATAGATCATCTTCGCTTTGTTGCATCTCTCCCTTCTGTTTGCTTTTCCTTCTTCTCACTTACTGTGACTGTCCGGATTCTGTTGTTGGAACCGCTTCAATGGTCTAGCAAAGGACTCTGATGACTCCTCTGCCATTAGTGTGATCAAGGTTCCTTTTTTCTCTTTGCCCTTTACATCAGCAGGAGGATGATGAGCTGCTCGTTCCCCACTTCGACGGCCGCTTCTCTTCTGCTCCACCACGCAGGTAACGGGTTGTTCTTAATGATTTTACAGAGTTTCTGACCTGATTTCGTTGTTCGTGATCTGAATTTCCGTATGGTTTCTGGATTTGATTGTGGTTGTGGATTGTTTCCTTGAATAACAATGAATTAATGAGGTTGCTTTACTTGTTTGTTTTCATTAATATGGACTTCTTATTATTCTCAATACTTCGTCAAAAATATGTTTATTGTTGATGAGAAATACGAATAAATGTTTTATTGTGGTTGATGTTATACGACACAGATTTTTTTTTTCCAAGTATTCTATTATTCCTCTGTTTGAAGTTTGGCTAGTATACTTAATTGTTTTAATACTTGCCTTTTAATTTGGATTGTATGACCTGAGTTTTCTGTCATGACTTGTTTGTTTAGTTGTGCGGTTTACTTTTTGAGCCGAACATTTAGTTCATATTTGGATAATGTCAGTAATCATTATCATTTCATTTTTCTTTTTGGAAGTTTTCATCTCAAACTCTGATCATGAAATGGTTTTCCTGCTTGGGTCAAAACAATTTTTTACTGTAGTTATTGAGGAGGATGAATGTATTGTGCCTAAACAGATGGTCCCATTCTTTGTTTTACATCTTCCCAGCTATTATTCTCACCCTCTCTATGTAACTGAAGCCAATAGCTGAAGAAGAAAGGTAAGGGAATAAAATGGTAGAGAAAATAGAGCTTTAATGTTTCTAACCAGTGTGCAAAAAAGTGTGGGTTGGGGATCCCAAAGAAAATGGTAACAGTAATGTTCTACTACTCCAGAGTAAGTTCAATTTAAAGTTCTAAGAACGAAGGGAGAGGAAAATTCTAGGTTCTTTAGTACTTTATCAATTGAAGACAAGAAAAAATTCTTGTTTATTGTGAAAAATATGGCATAATTATTTAATCATTTCATCTGAAATAAACTTGGCCTTTGATAACCGTAAAATAGCTTCATATTTATGAGAATGTCCTGTTCAACTTCATCTTTTCTCTTCTAAAATTTATTATTCTACTAAATAAAACCATCAAGCTTCGTCTGTATATCAATATGCTATTTCTTGAGGGGTTCTTGATTGTTAGGCGCTTTCTATTTGCAGAGTGTTGATATCTTATATTATGCAGCATGGATGGCCACATAGATGTTGAAAATAGGGGAATGGAAACCTCTGGGAATGCCAGTTTTAGTGTGTATGAAGTTCAAAGAATTGAAGAACCATACAATGGTATGTTGCTTGAATTAAAGAAAGACTGTTTTCTGAAAGATTATTTTCCAATGCATTTATTATGGTAAAAAACCTACATGTTTTCTATCTTGTATGTTTAATATACCTAATAATTTACATTGTTCAAGTTTATGCAACTCTAAACCTAATGTCCCCTATTTTCTTCCAAAATAGATAATATTGGTTTCACTAGTGTGCCACAATGTCCTTTCGTTCACTCAAGTTATTGTACTTGATCATTACATATAAAACATTATTTCTGACTTTTCAACATTTTGTTACTTAATATAAGCTGAAATATGTTGGCACGGGACCTAAAGAGAGTGTTTTGCAGTAATCAACCCTGAAGTAATCACTCCTAATAAAATCTTGAATTGAAGCAAGCCCACCTTTACATCTTGAATGGACAACCCTGAAACTTGTCAAATGGCCCTAGTAAAAACCCTGTCACTCTGCTTCCATTTTCATCTCAGCAGTCAAAATCGATGGGTCTAGTTTACTATCTATAGCATATGTACATATTTTTTCTGTGATTCTTGGGTATGCTGTATCCTATGACATTCCTACTATTGAATCGCTTATTCAACTTCATTTTGTAGTCCTGCAATCTCAAATAAATAGCATGAATATTGCTTCTATTAATTTTTCATATGACTTCATGTGTGACACATTTTCAATGCTTGCTTCACTCAGATGTCGGCACTTAATGTCAAAACTTACGCTCAAATCTCAATGTTCCAATAGGTTTAAATAAGCTGTGTTTTCCATTTCTATTTTCAACATTTGATTTCCTTAATATTGTCATTATGTTTTCTGTTTCTTAATCCCTTGGCTTAACAATTTGACTGTACAATTGTAATTTGTACAGGTTCAGAACATTGTGGTCATTGGGCATAGTGCTTGTGGTTGTATTAAGGGGCTTCTTTCTATTCCAAATGATGGATCCACCTCTACGTAAGTCCACATACATAAAACATTCATTTTACCAATTTAATTTGTAGTTACTTACTGTTACTGTTGTGTGGTGTGCAGTGAATTTCTATAAGACTGGGTGAAACTTGGTTTAGCGAAAGTAAAATCAAAACATGCTGGTGCATCTTTCGAAGAGATGTCTTCATTACGAGAAGGTAGGAGAAGAAGAATAAGAAAGCAGAAAGAAAGAAAGAAAGAAAGAAAGAAAATTTTGACTTTCCAGAGGATCCTCGATGTTGGAAGGTAGACGCTCTGCATGTCACTTAAAACTTGCTATTTGGAAATTCAAACACTGAATATGTATGATGATGATACTTAGCGCGAAAATAATCTCCCTTACTGTTATCAAATATTGTTTAGGGCAGCAGTTTAGTGATTTGGTCAACTATGCTTAATGTAAATTGAGTGCTAGGCCTAATGAACACGAATCAGTTAGCAATGTTCATTTTATTATTTTTCTGTTGGCAAGGATGTTATTTGGGTTCGTATGTGGATGTTATTCTGTGCGGATGTTCTCCGGGTCTGGTCTTGTGTTTTTGGTCCATTTAAAATTATGAAGATTTAAAACTTTTCCCTTTGTTTTATAAATTGCATAGTGGTATGTATTACTGGTTGGTACTTATTTTTAATGGTTTCACATCTTTTATTTTGGCCTTATAGTTGTCCGAGCGGAAAACAGTAATGCAGTGGAAGCTCCTCCAGTGGGGGATGACTCACCATCCGGGAGATTCACTTGGACCATTTACAATTTTTCTGGGCTTACAAGAAATCTCTACTCTGATTGGTGGTTACAACTGGTACCTTGATTTTTACATTTATATTTTTGGTTGAATTAATATCTTCCAGTATTGTTTTTTTTCCCATTGAATTGCTATATGCCATTGTTTTGACTGTTGGTTCTGACTGCCATTGAATTGCAATGAACAGGCAGATACTTATATTCCCAAAAGGGAACAATTTTGATCATTTATCAATGCATCTGGATGTTGCGGATTTATCAACATTGCCATATAGGTGGAGTAGATATACTTAGTTCAGCTCAACCATCGTTAATCCAATTCATAACAAATACTCAATCTGTAAAGGTACTCTCTATGTGGCAAGTGTTCTTCAATAATTTTTCCTTTTGCCATGTGTAATAAGAAACTGAGTCATTTTTCTTCTCTAGGTGGGGTTGTTTTATGTATAAAGGAGAGCATTGTAGCATTTTTCTTTATATACTCTGCTATATACTTAATTAGAATGGAGCTCATAAATGAAAGCTTTATTGATTCAAAGTATATACTTAATTATAGTCTGAGGTGGTTAAGATTCAAAGTATATTGATTCAGTTTCTGAAATGAAGTGTGTCATACATTCATGTGGACCCCAAACTCTCCTAAGTATTGTTTCTTTCCTTGGTAAGCTAAAAGTAGTTCCACCCCACCCCAAATATAACCATATTTTGTTCCTTCTTGTGATAGCATAATTGTTTATCACAAGTGTAACCATACTTGGTGTTGGAAGTGATGTTGATTTCAGTTTGCTAAATTTCTTGTAGGGATTTCAAGTAGGAGGCTGTCATGGTACATTGTGACTCCACAAATTAAACTTGAGCCACCACCCAAAGATGCTAGAGAAAGATTTGAAGAAAAAAGCTACCCGAGTAGTTGCCTTTTTCTCATCAAGGATAGGAATTTCAATTTCAAAACCCTCAAGCAGCATGAATACACTAGGTTGTCTCTTTCCTTAATTGCTCTTTTCTTACTTGCATTAACTGTGGGATTTTTTTTATGGACAAGGCCAAGTTTGGGGGAGGGATTATTAGAAGTCAGTATTTTCCTTCCTTTAGCTAGTAGTCGTCTTCCTCTCTCCATATCCTCCCTTGTTTTATTTTTGAATTCATCACTTTTATCATTAGTTTATATTGCATTAAGGACAATGCAAGGGTTAATTGTGTGTTTGGGGGTGCTTTAGAAAATTTGTACTTATGCAAAATTTTATTTTTCCATCTTTTAAAAAAAAATATTTTTGGAAGGAACAAAGGCATTTTGTGTTGATTTTGAGGTTGCATGAAGGGAAGTTGATCGCGTGTAGCATGATTTATGTGATGATGCATTGTTTAGCTTGATTGAATTGTGTGAGATAGTATAGCCCTGTTGGAAGGAATTTTGAGCCTGAATGTTCAATTCTTGTGTGATTTTTCACTTGTCTCGACTTACTCTACAGAACTTGTCCTAGTTCTTTACACGGCTACCTTACACATGTGCAACTCATTTATATGATAGAGGCATTCATTTTTGCTAGCTAGTTAGACCAAATGGCCTACCCTTCAATGAATGTATCCTTTGCTACCCCTTTGAGCCTATTGGCCTTCTCATTCCATTATTCATTGTATACCCCTTTTCATACAAGAATGCATAAATTATTTCAACCCATCCTAATTGGAGTATGATCTATGATTTTAATATGGATTGACATCGTACAGTGTGTTATCATTATCATTACACGTGTTTGTTAGTAGTCAGGGTGCAATGAGGCAATAGCAAAAAAAAACAAAAGAAAAGAAAAAAAGAACAAGAAAAGGAAAAAAAATAAGAAAAAAAATTCTGCTCCGCTGGTTTAAGCTGGCTTAGTAACCGGGGGTCTTCATCACCAATGTCGATCTTCGCGTCAAACAGTTGGTAAGAGCCATGAGCATGCTAGTAGCATCTTGGTGCCATTGGAGTTATTAACGCTTGAGTAACCGGGCCTTTGTATCACCAATATGAAGGTTCGCGTCAAAAGAGCATGTGCATAACGGCCCAAGAAAGTTGGAAGAAAAAATGGTAAAAGAAAAAAAAAAATCCGCTCCGCTGGTTTAAGCTAGCTTAGTAACCGGGGGTCTTCATCACCAATGTTGATCTTCGCGTCAAACGGCTGGTAAGAGCCATGAGCGTGCTAGTAGCATCTTGGTGCCATTGGAGTTATTAACGCTTGAGTAACCGGGCCTCTGTATCACCAATATGAAGGTTCGCGTCAAAAGAGCATGTACATAACGGCCCAAGAAAGTTGGAAGAAAAAATGGTAAAAAAAGGGGAGGGGGGAACTCCGCTCCGCTGGTTTAAGCTAGCTTAGTAACCGGGGGTCTTCATCACCAATGTTGATCTTCGCGTCAAACGGCTGGTAAGAGCCATGAGCGTGCTAGTAGCATCTTGGTGCCATTGGAGTTATTAACGCTTGAGTAACCGGGCCTCTGTATCACCAATATGAAGGTTCGCGTCAAAAGAGCATGTACATAACGGCCCAAGAAAGTTGGAAGAGAAAAAGGAAAAAGAAAGAGAGAGAAAAGAGAAGAAAAAAGAGAATAAATTAGCCCTGCATCCTATTTGTTTGATAAGAAGTTTGATTATCATTAAATACTCCACAAACTCTTGAGCACCATGTTAACCCTACATTAATCTTCCCTATTCAATGCATTCTTGAGCACTTCATTCCACACCCTTACATTACAAGCCACAAAGACCTCTTGATTTTTGATTGCACATGTAACTGGTGGTAGATAATTAGAACTACTACAAGCCTATGATAGGGTGATTGAGCAGGTGAATTGAGCGAAAAGAACCCCTATGCTAGTGAGTTGAGTGATACACTTTATATCCTTGTGTGGCTATCTCACTTGTCTTGCTAAACTTTGTTTCTAAACATGAATTTATGTATTTGTTATTGATGACTTGGATTGCATACTTAGTTCCTTGGTTGTATTTATTTGAGTTCTGTTGTTTTTGAGTCAATTCAATTTGTCTTTCTTTTGACCTCTTTCCCTCTTTATTTTTCATAGTTCAAGCCTATTTTCAAGATTGATTTTGCCCATGAGTGTCAAAGTCTGTGTGGTTCTATTTATTTTAATTTTACAATTTTTGAGTCAATTCAATTATTGGTTCTTCTGAATTATGGTACTGTTTTCTTGGGTATGAAATCTCACTATTGACTTACTTGTAACTAAGATGGACTTGTTTGTTATGACTTGCACAATGAATCAGGATTTTCAGCCTATGTCTCTATCAGTGGATCAACAACTCTCCCTTCAAATTTACAAAGCACTCAAATGTTTACATGTTTGTTTACGCAAGTGAAGGCACAAGATAAGATTGTCTCTAATGTGGATGGTAAGGACATTGCTGAACACCTTAGAGTAAGATATTTGATATGCTGATTGTGATAATATTTTCATGTAAGAATGGTTAACTTTAGAATCACTATGCAGATAAGGTTAAAAAATGAACCAGAAGAGGAAGAAAAAGCACAGGCTCATTTGTACACTATCATAAAGGTTTGAATTAGCTATTTTATCTCACTTAAACAATTGTTGGGGTTTGATGTGTTGTATATAATGCATGGGCATCAGCGGGTTGAGTTATAATTATTGTGTTGGCAGTAGTTTGTCTAAACTTCCTATTCTCACCCCAGGATGCTCGTGATGTGGATTTGCATGAACAGATTGGCAAAGATATATCTTCTGTGGATCATGATAAAGTGTGAAGTTTTGGTTTTCAAAAACAAATGCAGTTCATCTCATTTAAGGTATTACTATTTAGCATTTTGTTTTGGCATATGGCCTTCGATTTGTCAAATCATGTATTTTTTTTGCGGATTGCCTTCTAAACTTATTATAAAATTAGAAATATTGCAACTGTTCTTTTGTACCAATAATCAATAATATATGTTTGTATTTTTTGGCTATTTGGAAATCAAGTTTATCTGTTCATTTCATAAAATATTTTTAACCAGCATGTCGTTATGGGATTTTCCTCAGGTATTTGCTTGTTTTGTAGGTTTTGGGAGCTAAAACAGGGTAGTCATCTCCTATTATCACTGCAGCCAGAAAAAGGGAAAGAATATGTTGCTAAGCTGTGTTGTGAGTTGTGACAGTAAACATTTACTGGTGGGACAATTAATGGGTTTGACAATTTTGACAGGGCAATATAGCTGTCGATAAATTATGCAAATGGACTACCTGGAAAGCTTGGCAAGTCTACTTTCTAGATAAATTATCACCCCTCGAAGAAAAATTCATTTGACGCCCGAAAACAACAAAATCCCAAAACTGTCTGAAATAAAACTTTTGGGCCTCTATGTGGGTCTGGGTTTGACAATTTCTAAATGGCAATGTAGATGTAGATAAATTATGAAACTGAACTATATGGAAAGCTTGGCAAGTCTACTTTTCAGATAAATTATCGTCGCTCGCATAAAAATTTAATTGACGCCCGAAAACACAAAAATCCCAAAACTGTTTGAAATGGAACTTTTGGGCCTCTGTGGGGTCTGGGTTTGGCAATTTCGACAAGGTAACGTAGATGTTGATAAATTATGACACTGGACTATCTGGAAAGCTTGACAAGTCTATTTTTTAGATAAATTATCACCCCTCGAAGAAAGATTCATTTGACGCCCGAAAATATCAAAATCTCAACACTGTACGAAATTGAGCTATTGGACCTCTGTGGGGTCTGGGTTTGGCAATTTTAATAGGGCAATATAGCTGTCGATAAATTATGAAAATGGACTATCTGGAAAGCTTGGCAAGTCTACTTTCTAGATAAATTATCATCCCTCGAAGAAAAATTAATTTGACGCCCGAAAAAACCAAAATCCCAACACTGTAGGAAATGGAGCTTTTGGGCCTCTGTGGGTTGGGTTTGGTAATTTCGACAGGGCAAGGTAGTTGTCGATAAATTATGAAAATGGACTATCTGGAAAGCTTGGCAAGTCTACTTTCTAGATAAATTATCACCCCTCGAAGAAATTTTTATTTGACGCCCAAAAATAACAAAATCCCAAAACTGTCTAAAATAGAAGTTTTGGGCCTCTGTGTGGGTCTGGGTTTGGCATTTTCTACATGGCAATGTAGATATAGATAAATTATGAAATTGAACTATCTGAAAAGCTTGGCAAGTCTACTTTCCAGATAAATTATCGCCGCTCGCATAAAAATTCATTTGACGCCCAAAAACAGAAAAATCCCAAAACTCTACGGAATGGAACTTTTGGGCCTCCGTGGGGGTCTGGGTTTGGCAATTTCGACAGGGCAACGTAGCTGTCGATAAATTATGACACTAGACTATCTGAAAAGCTTGGCAAGTCTACTTTCTAGATAAATTATCACCCCTCGAAGAAAAATTCATTTGACGTACGAAAATATCAAAATCCCAATACTGTACGAAATTGAGCTATTGGACCTCTGTCGGGTCTGGGTTTGGCAATTTCGACAGGGCAATGTAGCTGTCGATAAATTATGTAAATGGATTATCTGGAAAGCTTGGCAAGTCTACTTTCTAGATAAATTATCACCCCTCGAAGAAAAATACATTTGACGCCCGAAAATACCAAAATCTGAAAACTGTCTGAAATGGAACTTTTAGGACTCCGTGTAACTTGGTTTGACGATTTCTATCGAGCAACGTAGATATCGATAAATTATTAAACTGGACTTTCTGGAAAGTTTGGCAAGTTTACTTTCTAGATAAATTATCCACCCTCGCAGAAAAATTCATTTGACGCCCGAAAACAACACAATCCCAAAACTGTCCCAAATAGAATTTTTGGGCCTCCGTGGGGTCTGGGTTTGCCAATTTCTGCAGGGCAACGTAGATGTGAATAAATTATGACACTGCACTATCTGAAAAGCTTGGCAAGTCTACTTTCTGATAAAAATCACCCCTCGAAGAAAAATTCATTTGACGCCCAAAAATACTAAAATCCCAACACTATACGAAATGGAGCTTTAGGGCCTCCGTGGGGTCTGGGTTTGCCAATTTCTACATAGCAACATAGATGTCGATGAATTATAAAACTGGACTATCTGGAATGTTTGGCAAGTCTACTTTCCAGATAAATTATCACGTCTCGCAGAAAAATTCATTTGACGCTCGAAAACACCAAAATCCCAACACTGTACGAAATGGAGCTTCTGGGCCTCTGTGGGGTCTGGGTTTGGCAATTTCGATAGTGCAACGTAGCTGTCGATAAATTATGAAAATGCACTATCTGGAAAGCTTGGCAAGTCTACTTTCTAAATAAATTATCACCCCTCGAAGAAAAATTCATTGACGCCTGAAAACACCAAAATCCCAAAGCTGTCTGAAATGGAACTTTTGGGCCTCCGTGGGGTCTGGGTTTGGCAATTTCAACGGGGCAATGTAGCTGTCGATAAATTATGAAACTGGACTATCTGGAAAGCTTGGCAAGTCTACTTTCCAGATAAATTATCACCCCTCGCAGAAAAATTCATTTGATACCCAAAAATATAAAAATCCTAAAACTATTCGAAATGGAACTTTTGGGCCACCATGTGGTCTGGGTTTGGCAATTTCTACAACGCAACATAGATGTCGATAAATTATGAAACTGGACTATCTGGAAAGCTTGGGAAGTCTACTTTCCAGATAAATTATCACCCCTCAAAGAAAAATTAATTTGACGCCCGACTATTTGGACCCCTGTGGGGGTCTGGGTTTAGCAATTTCTACATGGCAATGTAGATGTAGATAAATTATGAAACTGGACTATTTGGAAAGTTTGGGAAGTCTACTTTCTAGATAAATTATCACCCTTCGCAGAAAACGCCAAAATCCAACACTGTTCGAAATAGAACTTTTAGACCTCCGTGGGGGTCTGGGTTTGGCGATTTCTACAGGGCAACATAGGCATCGATAAATTATGAAACTGAACTATCTGGAAAGCTTGGATAGTCCACTTTTCAGATAAATTATCACCGCTGGAAAAATTCGTTTGAAGTCTAAAAACACCAAAATTCTAAAATTGTCTGAAATAGAACTTTGGGCCTCCGTGGGGCTGTGGGTTTGGCAATTCCTACAGGACATCGTAAATGTCCATATATTACAAATTAATCAGATGGTTTGTGAGATGAGATATTGACTAAATTATAAATATAAATCCTATGCTATTGTTTATGATTTTAGGTGTTTATGATGATGTAATATATCAATGACAAGTATGTTCTCTTGTAGATTACCTTACATTCATTATCCAAAGAATATATGAAGTTAATTAGTTGAATTATAATATGTTAGCTAACAACTCGCCAGCTAAAATCTCAATCAAAGCTACAACTTGCAAACATTGAATAGAGAAATAAGAATCATTTAACTCGAGATAGAAGAAGATTAATTAAACAAATACAACAGTAATCTATCATAAAATTGATTTAATTAACTACAACAATATCTAACTCGGTTCAAAGATGAGAATCAATCAAAGCATCAATTATGCAGAAATAGGAAATCCAACTCGGTTCCCTTATCATTAATCATCTACTAACTCTAATTGTATCAGAAATACCAGAATTAACTACATCAATTCGATACAATTAAATCTGAATTAATGACACAATAAACTCCCTGTTTCAGATCAAAGATTCTTGTTTAGCATCATCTCCAAGAGATCACAGCAGCTTTAGCCTTCCATTGCTATCAAGACTTCAACAGCAGTAGTAAAACCAACAGCAGTCATAGTGAATGTAGAAAGAGAAGATGAAGACTGAATTTTCATCTAGTTCTATTGCTTAGAACAGAGAAAAGTTACAGATGGAAAGAGAGAAAATAGAAATGGTGTTTGATATGGAATCAGTGGCGTGTAGAGTGAAAGTTGTGGGATGAAGTGTGATCTAGAATGGAGTATAGGATGAATGCGTGTGTAGAAGCTAGGACCAGAGTGGAAAATGTGATATGGAATCATATCATATGCCCGCGTGTGTGATATATAGAAGTATGGAATGTGTGTATAGAGATAATAGCATCTAGAATGAATGTGTGATGCAAGGTGTGCCATCTGCATGAGAACATGTGCATGAATCTATTAGCTTTCCCCTCCATGTGATTTTTGTTGCAGCACATGTGTGATCCCCACTTGCTTCTATTTCAGTTCCTTAATTCCAGCACATGCTTAAATATCATTGTGTCCAGCTGTCAATTATAATTATTTCTGTTTCATTCTCACAGCAGCAAGTTGTCTTGGTAATTAATAAGTATTTTCCTGAAATGGGAATTTAAAATATACAAATTATTTGTCTAATAAGATAATATTCAAATATATACCCAAAATCATATCAATTAATTTCCAATTGTTCTAATTTTAATATTATTAATTAATTGCTCAACAAATTGATAAATGGGGACAAAAATCAATAATAAAACTCTCTTTAAATATATTAAAATAATACAAATGAGAGTTTATTACTCCTTCACAGCTACTTAGTAAGTTGATTTGGATGCCATCCTTTTTGTTTACAAATTTTTTTGAAAATGGGTTGAGCTCACCCACAATCTAAAGGTAGAACGAAATCTCTTTTCCTCTTAGACGATACTAATGTCGGGGCAAAGGATTTGGATGGCACCTAGATCCTAGAGGATGAATTTCAATGCTTAGACTCTACCCTGCGAGAAGCCTACAATCTCTCTACCTCTCCTAAGGAGGAGAGTTCTTCAAAGCAAGGGGAATTGATAGGATATATGGGAAAACGTACCATAGAAGAAAGTTTTAATTTAGTATTCGTTTTGGGCAAGTGGCAGATTTATTATATTTTATATGTTCCCTTATTAGAAAGAAACATTAGCTTATTTTGTTTAACACTTTCCTTCTTAGGAAAGAAAACTTACTTTTTGCTTTATGTTTCCTTCACTAGGAAGGAACTTAACTCTATAAATAGCCCATATCAACTCCATGTAAGACACACTTGATGAATGATATTTTTGAATCTGAATATGAGCTCTCTTCTCCACCTTTGTCTATCTCTCCCTCTCTCAATTTTGTTCAGTTCTGCTTCCCTCACCTACTCTGTTTCTGTTCCCCCTCCTAAATTAGATCCGGTTCCATTGAGTTGTGAGCGTGAGTATGTGTTACATCACATATATGTTTAAAGAATAACTTATGATAATATCTCCCCCCAAGTATCATCCACGCACATGACACAATAAAAGAGCATCGGCGTACTAAATTCCATTACTTGAAGTCAGGAATGCAGAGGAGATTGCATATTTGAAAAACTAATTTTCACAGTAGTTCCATCTGAATCTAGAGAATAACAACAACAACAACAAGCCTTATCCCATTAAATGGGGTCGGCTACATGGATCATATGACGCCATTGTGCTCTATCGAAAACTAAATCCTTAGATAGGTTATTGACCAGGAGATCCCGTTCAATGACCTCTTTGAACGTTCTCTTTAGCCTTCCTCTACCCCTTTTAACCGGTGTCCATACTATTTGATCCACCCTCTTCACCGGCGCATCCCTTGGCCTTCTTTGTACGTGTCCAAACAACCTAGGACGGTTCTCTACCATTTTCTCTTCAATAGGTGCCACTCCAACTCTTCCCCGTATATGTTCATTACGAATTTTATCTTTTCTTGTATGCCCACACATCCATCTCAGCATCCTCATCTCAGCTACCCCAACTTTATGCTCTTGCTGTCCTTTTAAAGCCCAGCATTCACTTCCATAAAGCATTGCTGGTCTTATAGCAGTGCGATAAAACTTTCTTTTTACTTTATCTGGTACTTTCCGATCACATATAACCCCAGTAGCCTTTCTCCATTTAAACCACCCGGCCTGAATTCTATGATTAACATTCTCCAAAATTTCACCGTCCTTCTGTATTATTGATCCCAAATATTTGAACTTATCTATTTGTGGAATAACTTGATTTCCCAATCTAGAGAATACTTTCACAAGTTATATAAACATTTGTCTACAAACAGCAAACTACTATTTTGCTAAGAGGCATGTAAACTTTAAATGTATGTACTACAGGAAAAGAAATCATCATAATTATCACAAGGCACTGTTTTCCTTTATAGAAGATACAGTATACTTTTGCTTGTGTTCAAATAGGTACCTCATGAAAATTTACAGCCTTACAAAAGAAGTTAAAAAGAATAAAGAAAATTAAAGATCAAACTAAGCATGAAGAATCTTGGTCTCAATACAATTCATCTTTATTTACTTCAATCATATTGTCATAAGAATTTTTAAATATTAACACATTGTATTTTATTTTATTAAATTTTGCGTACCACATTGACAAAACTAAGATACCTGAGCATGGGAATAGGCTATCATTATGCTTAAACTCTTCTCTCCGTTTATTTAGGTTTGATGAGTGTTCTTCAATGCTTGCATAACTGTTTACGTCCCTGAAAGCAAATAGATAAAGTGAGCCATCTGTAAGTTCATATGCAATGCATGTTATGTAAAATTATAAATTAATCTGTGGTCACTACCTTCCAACTGGTTTTTGGATGACTTCTCAAATAGAGGTTATATGTGGTCCTCTGAGATATAGGGATGTACTTGAATGTGAATTTGTTGGACTTGTTTCTGAACTAAATCACCAATAGTCCTGACAAGAACAATATCCACCCTTGAAATGATGGAACCGTTTAACATCACGAACAACTATTTCTCTATCAGTAATGTCTGAGACAAGTTTCATATAATTATGGCAGTCACCACAGATGCGGAGGTTTTTAAAAATCCTGATCTGTTTCATAGGGGTAGTGCTCAAAAGTGCGAATGCAAGAGCCAGCTTTTCACTATGATGAATGAGATAATCCTTTTTCTCTTCGCCAAGAACATTATGAAGAACATGTTCTATTTGTGGGACATATCCCACTGATCTGAGCTTTTTATCCAGCTCTTCCAATTCTGAATGAATTTCCAATATGCTTGGATGCACTCCATCAGACACAAAGACATGTACTTGATTATTGATCTCTACCCAACTACATCCAGGTTCCTTTTTCACACCCTGGGTGGACATCAAGGCCCTCACTTTTTTTACCTCTGCCCACTTTCTTTTGCCAGCAAAAATGTTAGAAAGCAATATGTAATTTGAGTCTGTCTTAGGTTTAAGCTCGAAGATCTTCTCTGATGCTCGTTCACCAAGTTTAACATTTCCATGTTTTGCACATGCGCCCAAAATGGTCTCCCAGACTAAGGCATTAGGCGTCAAATTCATCTCCTCAATAAAACTTTCAACCTCAGCAAATCTTCCAGCACGACTGAGAATATCAACCATACAAGCATAATGCTCATCAATAGGACTTATGCCATACAAGCTGCTCATGGTATCAAAGTACTTTTTCCCTTCTTCAACAAGACCAATGTGACTACATGCAGAAAGGACACCTATAAAGGTAACTTCATCAGGGAAGTAGTTGTTATCTTTCATTTCTTCAAAGATCTTGAGGGCCTTCTCTCCCTGGCCATGTGCAGAAAACCCACATATCATAGTGTTCCACAATACCGTATCATACCTAACCAAGCCCTTGAATATAATCTCAGCATCTTCAATGCACCCGCATTTTGCATACATATCAACAAGGGCACTGGAAACAAACATATCACACAGATGTCCACTCTTAATTACCATTGAGTGAAGCTGTCTTCCGCTTTCAGTGGCAGTTATTCGGGAACAACCACTTATACAACTGGCAATTGTGAACTCATTGGGCTTTACTCCTTCTCTCTGCATTAGATTGAAGCATTCTATAGCCTTCTCTGCAAGTTCATTCTGGACAAAACCAGTGATAATAACTGTCCATGTAAAGACATTTCGACTAACCAACCTATTAAAAGCCACACACGATTCTTCCATACACCCACATTTGGCATACATGTCCAAAAGGGCTGTCCCAACATAGTCATTACCATTAAGGTTGCTTTTCAAAACCTGAGCATGAACTTGCTTGCCAAAACCTAAGTCTAACTGGCTTGTGCAAGATCTTAAAACACTGATGAATGAATACATATTGGGTCTAAAACCTGCAACAAGCATCTGATAAAAAGTTTTGGGCCCTGATTCACAATTATAGTCATGAAATCCAGACAACAAGGAATTCCAAGAGATAAGATCTGGTCGTGTCATTGACTCAAATACACGGGCACCATCATGCATACAGGCATTTTTCATGTACATCCTAATGAGGGCATTACTTACTGAGATATCAGATTCAAACCCATATTTCAGAATACAAGCATGGATACTTTTTCCAATATGCAAGTCCCCCAATTCAATGGAAGCACTAACAACGCTGGCAAAGGTAAATTGATTTGGTTGAACATCCCTATGTCTCATCAAGTTAAACAGCTTTGTCACTTCACTATGGTTCCCTTGCTGATCAAGGCAAGAGATCATAGTACTCCAGGACACTACATCATGATCTTTGATCATAGAGAAAAGTTTTAGTGCATCACCTACCAACAAACACTTTGAGTACATATCTATAAGATTGCAGGCCAAGAAATTATCTAGTTCAAAACCACTTTTGATTGCCAAGCAATGCACAATCTGACCATTTCTCAAGTCTCCTGAATTCTCACAACCCTTTAGAACACTGGATAAGGTGTATTTACTGAACTTCACTTCTGATTTTAGCATTTTGCCAAACAATCCAATAACTTCTTTGCCATCACTGAATTGAGCATGGCGACTAAGCAACACATTCCATGCCACTTCATTCTGCTCTGGCATGCAAAAGAACATCTTATCAGCGAGATTTATTTCACAACATTTAGCATATAGGTCAACTAGCGCAGATCCAATAAATGAATCAGATAATAAGCCAACCTTAGTTGCTTCTGCTTTAACCTGTTTCCCAAAATCTATGTCCAAGCACATAGAACAGGCTCTCAAACAAGTGGTTAATGTGAACTCATTGGGCTTTATACCTTCCCTACGCATCTCACAGAACAAATTTATACCTTCCCTGGCATTGCCTTGAGCAACAAAACCGTTAATTACTGTAGTCCAAGATACAACATCTTGTTCAGACATTTTAGCAAGCACCTGTTGTGCATAAGCTGGACGACCACATTTTGCATACATGTTTATGAGTGAAACCCAGAAGTGTGAATCTGGGTCCACCCCACCCCTTATCTGATGCCCGTGTACGGCCCTTCCCTCATTCAAAGATTCTTTGAAAGCACAAGTATGCAACCATGCTGAATATTGTTTAATTCTCTTCTTGCTATTCACATGCACAGACTCCTCATCTGTATTGTCCCTGTGAGACTCTGAATTGGTCCTTTTAAAACTAGGAATTCTTCTAGGCATTGCCCATAACCTTTTGGTGTGACCTTGGCTCATTACACTTTGCCTATCCACAAAGGCTGAATTGCTTGTGCCTAAGGCAACACTACATAAGGATTTGACATGAACAGAAACGTTAATATTCTTGGAATTATTGAAAACCCTGCTGGGATGTTGAAAACAGGGTAGACTTGCCATTTCAGAAGCAACAGCTGGATATTCCATCAAATCATTCGATTTTAATGAGCTGCACCAGAAACAACCAAAAAAATATTAAACCTTGGAAAAGACAACAAAGATTTAATCCAAAAGCTTCATTAACCAAATAAAGTAAATGATTTGAAAAAGATGATAAGGGAAACAATATTAAAAGCAAGAGTATCAATCTGCTCTTCTCAAAGATCATTCCTTAAAGAGTAGTTTTTAAAAAGAAAAATCTTCATTGAGAGGCTTCCACGAGAAACCAAATTTACAATTCATTCAATAGCTATTATAAAACATGTAAAAAATGAAGAGTTAAGATTTTCACGCTTTTCCCATTTCGTTTTATAAACAATGAGTTTATATTTAGGACTTCCTTTAATTTACTTTTAGCTTATACATCTCTTATTTACTAAATTTATTTTCTTCTTTATTATCTATTGGACTTCATTTGAATATAGCCCCAACGTAGGGTAAGTTAGTAAGCTTGACATTTGAAATATCAGACCAGTCATTGTATTCTGTTTCTCTCCCAACTTCGTTTTTCTCTCTCTTATTTCTCTATGTTTCTCCCATTTTCTTCATACCCTTTACCTTTTTCTTCGCTATTCCCCATCAGGATGTCTTTATAGTTATATTATCCTAGTAAAGAAGCCTTTCTTAAATACCCATCACATATACAACAAAACTTCCAGTAGTAGGCCACACAAATTCAACCAAAAATTGAAAACTTACAAAGAGCAACTATGAAAACACACAAAAAGGCCAACCCAATAGCCAAGTTGAAAAACCTAAATGTGCCCTGCATAAAAGTAAAAGAAATTCACAGTTAAGCCCAGAAATTCAAAGATTAACACCCAAAAACAATTTAAGGAGGAACATACTTATACAAAACACATGGGATTTCAAACTAGGATGGAAAGGGTGAGAAAGAATGGATCATGCAATACTTGCTACTGCCCCCACTCCATTCTATCCTACTCTGTTCTTTCCCATCTCATACCTGTCTTGCCCCGCCAAAAAAAAAATACACATTAAGCTCTCAGTTAGTCAAAATGCGGAAAAGATAAGGAAGTTGCAGCAGATCAAATACTGAAATCTTGGTTAAATCTGATGAGTCTGAAAAGTGAAAGAAACAGAAGCATCACTTCAACTAAAAACTCAATTATCAAGGCAACAAGTATATATACATAGAAAACAAAAAGAAATGCAATATCCCTAGTGTTCTTGATGCTATTTCTTCTGGTGTTCTAAACACAAGGTGGGACAACAATATGCCACAACATGAATTAACTGACCAGTTAACAATTCCAAAGGACACTAAGAAAGGACACTGAAATTACACAAGGAACACAAAAAACTGAGAACACACTCTGGTGTTCGATAGGCCAGAGACTCTCCCTTACCACACTCAGTCTAAAAATGAGTCTGAATCCCCATCCAGAAGCTCCAAGGACCATATCAACCAAAAAGTGACATTCACTATTTCCCAACATAACCCATGCCCCTAGACCCCCTTAGGACAGCTTCTACTTCGTCATTGCATTTTCCTTATAATCAGAAACCTTAGGATAATTCACTGAACCAGCAGAGTTGTCACCTTCTATAACATGCGTCTTCCTTGATTTCCTCTTATAGGTCTCAATAAAATCATGAGCTCTATCAAAATGCATGTATGATAATGCATATAATCACAAAGCCAATTAATTAAATTTTCAAGAGCATGTCACAATTGGATAATGTTACTTTAATCAGACAAAAGAATTGATTCAATTGATACTAGAGCATTACTTAACAAAGGTACTATAAAATATGTCATAACAAAAATTCATCCAAAAGTAGGACATCAAATTTTATGATATTAAAATAAAAGTCAATTATTCACAAAGCAACAGGTTAGCTATGGTTACCTCAGCTAACTCGTTCCCAAACGTGGATTTTTACCATGGCAAATTCAGCCGTCGCATCAGTATTTTGCCCTAAGTTTTTTGAAACAAGGTAACACGCACTTTGCCATGACTAGGAGAGTGGCTATGTTGCAAAAACTAACAGGTTTTCTCATTACTTATCTTTGATTACATGAAAAATAAAAATTATGAGAAAGTGTATAAATAAAACAGTGGCTAAAATTTGTAATTTTTCTATGATGTCTGTTCCAAACCTTAAAAGCAATGTTGATGATTCCCCTAATTCCTTTCCTAATGTCTATAGATGGCAAACAAAAACTATTTTGCTCATCCACTTCAAAATTACCGACCCCAAATGTGATAGCATCAAGCGGCAATACCAGCCAACACTCACAATTGGGTGTTAAGGTTCAGCTCTAAAACAATCTTCAAATAAAAAAAGTACCAACAAAAGAAGCAATAGAAATGAAATGAACTTGTGAGTAAGCAATGCTATGTTTTCTTTTCTTTTTCTTTTTATGACCAAATTCTTCTATGAACCACTAAAACAAAAAAATCAAAGACGTAGAGCAATGAGTAGCACGAAAAGCTTTTGTCCTTATCAATGCCAATCACTAAATTATCTTTTATTTTCATTGCCAAAATGAAATCCTTCTCTCCTATTTCACTGAAAGATGCAAAAAATATAACAGAACCTATAAAAGAAATTAAAAACACAATATATGCCAAGATTTGGAAGTATAGATGTTCACCTGGTATGAATTTGAGGAAGGAATAATTTCACCGGAAATCCCCAGTTATTGACAGTGTATTGAGAAAGATACCCTAAGCAGAATCAAAAGTTTACGTCAACTGTACTAATTAGTAATTACATCATGTATAATAGTTATAACCTATTATATACTACAACTTTAGCCACAGAATCTGGATTCGAAAAGTAAGCTGAAGCCTCAAGCAGAGCAATGTAATTCACTCAGAAGCAGAATAGCGAGAATTAAAAACAAAACAAAAAACTCAGAAGAGAAAAATAAGCTGAGGACCAAGAATGAAGAACACAAGAATCGATAAGAGCTGAGAGAACGAACAAAGACACTCACCCGAATGAAGGGCCGAATCTGCATAATGCTAATCAAAACAATGAGCTCAGATACTCACCGAGAGAGACGACGAGAAGGAAGATGAGAACGAACGGGACTACGAGAGAGACAGCGACGACGGAGCTGGCGGCTGCGGTGGATGGATAACTGGAGAGGATGAAGATCGAATTTGAAGTCCACGAACGAGCAGCTCTAGTACCTGGCCGCTGTGTGAAATTAAAATTTATATTTTTATGAGTAATACAAATTTAAAATACTAAAAAATTTTAAAAAAAGTTTAAAAGTAAATTATTTGGAATCCAAAGTAATTATAAAATTTATTTAATTAATTTAAATATATTAAAAGAATTATTTAAATTAATTTATTATAATAATTGTATGATAATTTTTTTAGAATATCTCCTTAAACTATGTGTAGTTAAATTATCTTTTAAAAAATCATTTTAATATATATAATTATATAAAATTATTTTTAAAAAAATTATAATTTTAGGAAATAAAATAAATTTAACTCTTAATTTATTTATAGAGGAAGTAAAATTTATCCCAAATCTTTTTTCATGGTGATGTGCTTAAGTTTTTTTACCACACGTTTTAATTTTTTCCACTTCATCATTTAATTCTATATAGACATAAGAAAAAATAGGACACATAGCTAATGATCATATGTGATTGAATCAGTTGACATAATTATTATGATTTTGATCCAAGTTTTGTCCAAATAAATAATAGATTTATACGGATTAAGTTAATTAAGATCATTAAATATGTTTGATATTTATTTTTTAGAAAAATGTTCATACAATTGTCTTCTTTTAAGACAATTTATTTTTTATTTAATAGGGATAAAATGATACAAATTAACATATTAAAAATAATTAGAACTAATAAAACAGATAAGTAAAGGTTATAAATTAAATCTTACAAGATAAATTAAATGCGGTTAGAGTTATAGTTTGATATTTAATAAAAAAAAAAGGCATAAAATCTTAAATATTAGAAATAGAAGGATTGTTTAGTGGCGCTATGACATAATTATTATTAAGAATTTGATCCAAGTTTTATCCAAATAAATAATAATTGTACACAAATTAAGTAATATAATTAAGATCATTAAATATGTTTGATATTTATTTTTCAAAACAAATACTAATATAGTTGTTTTCTTATAAGACAATTTATTTACTAGGGATAAAATGATATAAAGTAACATATTAATAGGCTTATTATATGAAAAAAATAACTAAAACTAAAAAAATAGGTCAACTCATAAGTTACAAGTTGAGTCTCACGGGTCAATTAACTATGGTTACTAACGGGGGTTGATCTAAATAGTAAGCGTTTCGGTATCACTTAAATGAGGTTTCAAGTTCGAGTTTTGGCGTATGCAGAAAATCCCCGTTAGTAGACTCACCCACCATAGTCAAATACGCAACACGGGTTAGATCCGGATGTAGTCGACATAAAACTCTAATGAACTAGATGGACAACAAAAAAAATGGTTAGGATTGTAGTTTGATATTTAATTAAAAAAAGGGCCTAAAATCTCAAATAGTAGAAATGGGAGGATTACTTGGTTGCCCCATGCTATTCCACGCTAGAGGGGATTCTTCATTGAACGGAAAAACATTGACTGTGTGAGGCAAGCCACCATCTCCTCTAAAACAGCCATTGCTTTAGCCATATACTCCTCCACCACCATCCCCTCCCTACAACACAGTGCTCTTATCCCTTTGCTTTGGGGCTTTTCCTCAGCTTGGCTTTCACTCTCATGAGGTTACCCACACTTAGATACACAGTCACCTTCTTCTAACTGCCCTTAACTTCCCCTGTCCTCCTCCTCAAGTGCTTCCCTCTTCAAGCCTAGCCTATTCAATTTCACCACTTCCTTCACTCTTCAGACTAGGCCAATATTTGGAGAGATATTTACTTCGAAAGAGCTCCACTTGCCTCACCAGCCACTATCTCCAGCCTACTCCGTTCTTATCTCCTATTCACTAATCATTTCTCATCATCAATGATGATAGCCACGCACCATGCCTTGGTTCCTCAAGATTCAACACCGACATATATAAGTCTTCCCAACCTACAAAGTTCACATATCATGCCTTATTTTTCCTTTTGAATTAGTAGGAAACAGAGATTTAGACATGAACGGGTTTTCAACCACCTCGATGATAATGTTCAATTGTAGGCTTGTTCAATTCCTTTGCGGATAAGATCCCTTCCAAGGTCTTATTCGCATATTCCACACTCCAAATTAGAGAATCCTTCTTGCACTTAGATTGCTACCATTCCACTCCAATCAAACGCCATTTTCAATTGATAATTACTTTAACTTTTAACTTTAGTACCAGAAATTTGAATAACATACTCTATCCCCCTCATTGAAAATTGACAAGGCCATCTTCAAAATAAAACAATGATTCACAAACTCCTACAAAATGATTTTCATTTTGAACCATAAAATTCTAAAAGATTACTTAAAGGAAGGAGCCGAGAAAGTATGCAATTAAACCATTAAATCGCTAACAAAGGACTTGCAATTAATGAGATGAGAATGCTTTTTAGACAAGTTATTTATTATTTCAAAGCCTCATGATTCCAACATCTGGCAAGTAAGAAGAATGACTCCATTCGCCTGTTATTCATCTAGTGATAGGATGAATCAATGTTAGGTAATTACACGCTCAACCTAGAAAAGCTGACAATACAATGATTAATGTAGGAGTTCGCTTATCTAAAGAAGGACATAACCAACAAATTGTTGCACTACACTGTCGGATTATTGTTTCCATATAACAAATGTACATGTAACCTATGAATTTCTCTCCACAACAGTATTCAACAAAACAGCATTACTAGTTACTTTTGATGGTGGCCTATTTATCTTCTCAAGTAATCTACTAAACACTAATTTGACAGGTATGCAAGCTACTGTTGTAGGCCCAGAGACGTCTGGTTTAATCAACCTATCTGTTTGATAACTAATGCTATCATGCAATGGCTTTTTACTAAAACTATGTTCAATAGACAATGAAGACAAAGTTCTAGTTTTCTGGCTAGATGACAAGCTAGCTTTCCTTGGTGCCTTTTTCAACGGCTTCTTGTCAGTCGAAAGCCGAGGAGTATCAATACAGCTGTGCCTTGACAGCCTTGCCTTGTGACTAAAACTTCCAGCATTTAATTTCTTGTGTTCGAATTTTCTTTCTTGATCTAAGAAGGATACCTCTGCAGAAGCTTCAGCACCATTCGATGATGATACAGGGGGCCGTGGCACACGGAAATTTGCAGTCCTCCTTGCAGTCCTCCATGCAGGTGGAAGCATACTACTTCCATCAACGCCAATCCCATCATTATTTAGGTCATCAATTGTAGAAACAAGACTATAAGATGAACCATCAGGAAGGACCTCAATTTGAATTGGGTGTCCTATTATTGCCTTGCCATCTACCTTACTCATGAGAGAAACAATGGGAACAGGCTCTTTTCGATAGCTTGCTTGAACCTTTAAATCTACATTTACCAGCGGCAACCTCATTCTGCCATTAAAATGATGGCGATCCCCATACACTGGTGCATTCCCTTTGACATCCCAATATCCTTTCAATGCAGGTTGATCATCCCAATCCCAATCATTCCAATCAACTCCACGGTGAACGTTATTTCGACCTTTTGGCACAGCCCTATAAGATGGGGAGTAATCATCTTCCAACCCAAACATTTGATCAGCCTCATAAAAAACATCAGTAAAATCATTTCTGTGATAATGTAAACTAGGCCTCAACCTCTTGTGGCTTAAATGACTTCTTACTTCAGCATCTGCCCCACACAAAGTAATTCCTCCATCAGGAGCACCGAAGGTCCTTTTAATAAGGTTACGACTATTCCTTTTCCCTTTCAGTTGCCATTTGGATACAGCTTCATTTAAAGTAATAGGATTACGAGGATACAGATGGGGCATATTGCTGGAAATTGCCAACTCATCGGGCTCTTCACTGCTAGTGCTTCCATGTCCTTCAGCCACCCGACCAGGTTCTGCAGTTAAAGTAGTGGCTTATAAGAGCTAAAGAATCAAGTAAAAGAACCCAGGTAAGAAATGAAATATAAGCACAAAGAAAACACACTCAGTGTGGGGAGTTTCAATCTTAACACAGCAACTCAAGTTTCCTTTGGTGTGTATCAGTAATGATGCACATTAAAACATTCAAAGAAATTAAAAATTGCATTTTATACAGCAAATATTTTTCAAAGATGTAAATAAAATAAAATAAAAAGGAGGTTAGTTAGGTGTTAGTTGGGGGTAAGTAGGAGAGATTACCATTAATAGCTGAGGACTAATTGTAATGAGGTTTGTAATGATAATGAATTGAGTTACTCTCTCTTCTCTCCATTCCCTCTCTTTCCCTTCTCTCTCCCCCTTCCTATCTTTTCTATACATCACACTCTGTTTCAGGGCTGAGAACCATGCAGGTTCTTTCACTAATCAAGTTGTGACTTGAGGTGAGGATGAAGAGGTAAACTTCAGATGTACCGGATGTGATGAACAGGTATCATCATGGAAGAATATTGTTCGTGTCCCTCTTGCTCCCCCCCCCCCCTTTCTCAACCTCCATTCCAAGTAAGGTGGTGGGAATAGATAGGTAAGACAAGGGTTCTCCTCAGCTTTGTATGAGAGGAGGTTATGTGTAAATATTACTCTTTTGGGACGACCCAAAAAAAGCAAAATAGGACTACAATTTAAGCTTTACACAAGGTAGCTCAATAGGTGCTAGGCCATGAAGGGAGAATTGCATCTCCACAAAAAATCAAAGGGATAAACCCAAACAGCCAAAACTAGTTGCTTTCTTAATACAAACCATACTGTAAAAATTCAACTCATTAGCCGCAAGTCCCTGAAGCACATCCATTTCAATGTCATTATACACACATTCTCCATAAATAAGACATTGATACAGCTACATAAATACTTCAATGATGTTATGACCCTCTTCTAAATAAGAAGATAATGAGACTAAAAACAGAAATAAACCACAAGAAGGAAATAATTTGAGATTGATGATACTGTTACAGTGAAAGACACAATACAATCAGATGAAACACTACTCAAATGGAACGTTACTCTCATACAAGCAACACACTTAGACACCAGTCTCATAACAGCACAGAAACTCGTAAGAACACATACGCATAACAGATTTGCCAATCATTCGAGAGGGTTGGCACTCTCCACTCCCCCAAAGGCCAAGTCTACTCTTCCAAATTCTTCCTTCCCCTCCTTCTGAATCAAAGTGCTGATTTATAGACCCCAAAAGTGACTTGCACGGCCCCCTTCTCATAGACTTTGACCATAGCAGCCCCTATAACCTCCCTACTTTTCCAATTCCTTTCTTCAAAAATGGTAAGTCAAAGTTCTTACTAACAAAAGGTGCCTTTCCCTTTTCATGTATGCTCCTATGTTTTCAAAAGTGGTTCTAACATGACAATTTTTATTTTGAAATTGCATTTATTATATAAAAGGACAAAGTTTTAGCATCTAGATTATAAGATTAAATTAAGTATTTAGACACCATAACAGAAAGGCATGCTTATAATTTAACGTGACCTTGTATGTTTTAAAAAACAAAATAAAATGAACAAGAAAATCAATTAAAACTTGAAGTTCTAATCCAGCCCTATCAATATAAATATAAAATATAAAAAAGCATAGGAATTGTACACAAGTTGTGAATGGAGCAGCTCTTGCGAAAATCCATCCAATACATGGGACCCACTCTAAGTTTGTTCAAATTTGACAAAACTTTGTCTTCAAAATATTTTGTATCTTAATATTCTTATTGTAGTGTTAAGAGTTAAAAATACTCTTCCAATCCAAATTTAATTTCTTCTTCAATGTCTAAAAAAACCTTCTTTCCACATATTACTCCTAGAAAGGAAATAAAAGGAAACAATGGGCCACGGACCTAATCCAAGACTACAAAAAATAAAAGAAATTAGAAAATTTCCTAAGTCTAACAACCAAGCTTAGTAAAGAAAATTGCCAAAATTAATTCTTTCAAAGTTTTTGTGTGAACAAGTATCTTAGTACTAAAAAAATTACAAGTATCTACTATTTTAAATCCTATCATTTAATTTTTGTTAGAACCCAATTGCAAGTTACAACACTTAAGTACCACAAAAGATTTATGGGATTCTCATTTGGCATTTATATGGACCCTGGGCTCCCCAATCTCATGAGCAAGCTTTTAGGGCCCGCTGGAATCATTTTAATGTTTGGATAGGGCAAGAAAGTTAGTGCAAAGCCAGCCAATAGACACCAAGTCATAGCGCATGGATTCTAGTCAAAGTCACAACCGCAATGTCAGGGACTAGAGTCCACACTGTCATTCTAATAAGCATGGTAGAATGGAATTCTAAAGAGGGATGTACATTGTCTTAGGCCCGTCAATATCTTGAATTAGCTTTGGAAATGTGGGTTCTAAAATGTTCCTAACAAAATGCTCGGGGTGCCTTAGCCAATCTATGAGGAAATTATGACAGTTAGAAACCTGGGCAGTCAATATAGTCAAGGCAGATCATTTGTGATTTAACTAAGAGAAGAAAAGGAGTAAGCAAGGACTCGTAATGTTGTACCTGGCTAATTCTAAGCTACTCTCCAGAATAAAGTCTCTTAAAGAAGAAGAAGAAGAAGAAGAAGGATGGAGGAAGGAAGGAAGGAAGGAAACAAAGAAAGAAAGAAAATTAAAGTATCAATGTAGGAACTCAAAAGAAATTGACAACTTCGTGTGAAAGAAACTGATACAGAACACACTCTAATTTTCATATAATCATACAAATACAACTAAACAAATTTCAATGCAAAATAATGATGATGATGACGATGATGCAGACTAAGATAAGTGAAGCTTCTTCAATAAAAGAGGAATGTCGGAACCCATGTAGAACTGTTTTTAAAACTGTGGCAATCAAACAAATAGGATAAAAGTAGAAAACACTGGTATAGCAAATACCAAACCTGAAAGCAAAGCCATCTCTTCATCCATGTCTGGGTCTGTCTCAGAAGAATCAGAATCAGAATCAGAATCAGTAGAACCAGTATCAGAGGAATCAGACTCAACATCATCCATAAAAGCAGATTCACTCTCTTCAGCCAAAGAACTGGGATGAGGGCCCTCTCCTCCAAACTGGGAAGATGACATATTAACATGGGATGGAGGCTCTTTATAGTCTAGAGAATCACTAGACTCTGCGGGCATGTACATAGATCTGCTCCTCTTTGTTCGGTAATCAACTCCTGTTTGCCCAACTCCTGACAAAAAGATAAACAGAACTTTATGTCAAACTGCAATGTACATAATATGCCAGATTTAGCTTGTCAATAACTTGAACCAAGAAGAGCAATTTTTACGCCTCTTTGTACTATATTATTCACACGTCCCTCACCTGACAACTTTCTTCAGTACAAAAAATGTTATCATTAGTGTGAATTGTACTTCCTAAATAAAGGCTACTTCTTGTAATTGCCTGATAACTATCATCAACAGTAAGTTCGTGGGAAAAAATTTGGATCAATAGAAGATGAAAGCTTGGTTTCAAGGGCCATTTTAACACCCAAAATCCAGCAAGTCTTCATATAAGGTATGGCTTAAGGATGGTTTTCTTTCCCACTCAGTAAAGTGCCATCATTGGCTGAATCTGAAGGGAAAACATGCGAATGGAAATTTGAATGTTTCTCGTTATCACTTTCAGATGTTTTGGAGATGTAACCATTCCCTTTTGAACAGCACTAGATAATCCACAATTGGTTTTAGCAGATATAATACCTGATCTTCCATCCTTCTTCAACAATTGCTTCTCAAGTTCAAGAGCATGAAGAATAGCATCTTCTCGACGAGCATATTTCTCTCTTTTCTTTATTGGCATCCCCTGGGAGGATTCAGCCCTTTCTATACAATCATCAAATTCACCACATCGGAATGCCTTCACACGCTTGGATTTTTCCAAATTGTACCAATCCCTGCTAAGAAATGCCAACTTATAAGGGGAACTATTACACCATCAACTGTGAATGATGCTAAACAATAGACACAACGGTGCACCAGATATTCATAAAATGTGTGTGTATAACTTATGACTTTTAATATCGATATACTTTAGCTGACAAAGTTCAAGAATTTTGAGGCGCCGAAGCAGGCGTTGCATCTAGCTGCACCTCTAACCTACACCCAAAAAGAACAATCCTTAACTAACTTAGTTGCCCACTA
This sequence comes from Leucaena leucocephala, assembly GCA_037074615.1. NCBI lineage: Eukaryota > Viridiplantae > Streptophyta > Magnoliopsida > Fabales > Fabaceae > Leucaena > Leucaena leucocephala. Next base: position 1,016,414 of record CM073525.1, read on the forward strand.
GCTACCAAACCAGTAAGGTTGGACCAAAAAGCAGTGATATTTAAAATTAAGCCGAGCTTCTTTTGAAGGAGGGAACAACTATCAGAACGTATTTCTACACGAACCCATAGCATGGCGCCAAGCTACTGGATCGAAAACCAGATAAGAATTGTTTAACTTTTAATTAAAAACGTAATACTTATGATTAAATTCCAAATAAAGATACTTACACGCTCGCATCTTCCCTACCAAGAAGCTTAACGGGAGTTCCTGATCTGGGAGACGTGAGATGCGAAGATGAAAGCTCCTCGGGCCCCAGTATTTGACCCGGCCACCACGACCCATTTCTCCTTCTTACCCATACAATCGATCCCACTCCGCAATCAACCGAACCAGACCCCGGACTATCCATCTCTTCCACCTGTTCTTCCTCTTCCTCTTTCCTTCGTTTTCCCAGCCTCACTCTCACCCACAGACAAGTTGAAATAGTAACGGTGGCTCAGCCACCGGCGAAGATAAACGATGAACGGAGAATCCGGAAACCGTCGTCAGCGGAGGGTCCGGTTGTTAGAAATTGGATTAGGGCAAAGAATTTCATTCAGATTTGGGAATTTTCATTTTTTTTTGGGGTTTCAAACTGATCTGACAAAAAATGAAATTTAATATTTTTTTCTTTTTCCTCTTTGTTCTAGAAGCATCTAATCTACTTTTGTGAGGCGTGCTAATTTATCGATTCGGCTTCGTTTGGTGTTAAAATGGGGCCAAAGGTTTGGCGTCCAACTGGGGGTTCCGCTGAGAGCCTCCTCCTCTGTATTTTGTTTTCTCCTTTAATAAGAGTGCACAATAAAAACCTGTAGTACTTTACTTGTTTGAAGATATAGGACGGTTCTCTTTTTTTTTAATATTAATATTATCTAAAAATAAATAAAACTTTATCCTATTTTTATAATAAGCTATAGTAATAAATTTTAGTATAAAGAGAATTTCAGGCAATGAAGAAAATGTTTTTACTAGAGCTACAACTAATTTATCTAATAATACTTAAATTTATCTCAATCAAATCATATAAAAAATATACTAATTGCAGTAGTAGTATAATTAATAAAAGTTAATTAGTTAATAAAAATGAAAGTAATAATATTGGTTTTTGTCTTGTTTCGTTTTGCTGGGGGAGGATTTTTAACCATTATTTATTTGGTTCAAGGGGCAGTGAAGAAGAGGTATTTACAATTCTATCGTTGGTAGTAGTTTATATATTTTTTATTTTAATGTTATATAAATTAACTTGCACCTTAATTCAAATCATTTAATTTATTAATATCCATCATCATCCAACAAGTCAATATACGTAAAAAACTGATATAAAATATTTTTTAACTCTAATTAATATTTTTATCTTAAATATAAAATCTAATTTATAATATAAATTATATTATAAATTAATAAATCCTTATATTTTAAAATATTAAAAAAATATATTAAAACCTCAAAAAGCTTTACTTTACCCATTCATTCATTATTTGTCCGGTAGCATTAGTAAAATTGTTTAATTTTTTATTCGAAGTTGATTCATAAGGATTTTGTCATACTATATTTTTACCTCAATAAGGTTAGTGTTATATGTTAATTTTATTTAAATAAATTATAAATATTATGGCCAAAAATTAAAAATATAAAATATAAAAATTTCAAACGATTATCCTAACGTTTGCAACCTTCTATTGTCTTCTATTCATTTTTTCCTTCCATTGCAAACCCAACCAATCTTTGGTTAACAAGTCTTTCTAGCTAACGGTCCATTTTTTCACAAGATTAGCGGCAATCTGCTCTTCATCAAGTGAAACGCACTGAAGTTGCCAACCGTAGCTGCAATCTTTGACTCGTCAAATTTGCAGGTCCCACGATCAATGCCGATATAAAGATAGACTTCGTCGGGTTCAGCTTCTCTCCATTAATATTACCCTCCACTGCGCTTGCGCGGCAGATAAACAATCGTTTGGAGTATTTTGTGAAACCCAAGGAAGTTATGTGTCGTGGCTCTCCTAAATTGAAGAAAAGGAGGTAGATCACATGCTCTGGATATGGTGATTTTAGAATTTATAATGTTAGACACATTTGTAGGACCCACCAAATACCATTAGCAAGCATACCTTCGCTGGAGTAATGCTGGTTCAAACTCCAGAGTGATCATGAAACGGTCAATGGATGCCACCATACTTCCATTTGGACCCTTTACCTACCCATTTCACAACGCATCAATCTCAGCCCGAGAGGTTCTATTTGTCACCAGTGGGTCTCCCTTCAAGCACCATTAATGCGGTTTGTAACATCTGTCTAGCCTTTCTGTCTGGAGTACATCCGTCATATTCCATTTCCTTGTAAATTTTCGGGACCTGATCAGAAAATTTCTAGCATGAATTAATCAAACAAATCTTCGATATATAAATGGAAGTGTTTGAAACCCATCAATAGGATCAAATATCAGACTTGTAGTATGATTTTTTGTTTATTTTTTCTCAGATAACAACCAATTCGAATTTTACTAGAAATCAATTGAATCACAAACAGCTTGCCTCTTGGGGGGAAAAAGATGCAAGTGAAAAAAAAAATGAGTGAAGAATAAGGAGCACCTCATCAAACTTCTTCGCCCTCATAAATGCTTTCATAAGTGTAGTGTATGTAACCACGTCAGGACTAACACCCTTCATGGAAATAGAAACCAAGTAAATTGCCATAATAAAATGCATCCAACCAAATATTTCCACAAGAGATAAGTAAAGCATACACTCTCTTTTATGTGATGATATATGGACAACGCTTCCATATATCGCCCAGCATTACCAAATGCGTTGATTAACATATTGAGCATCACAATATTTGGTTCTATTCCCTCTGCTTCCATGATCTGCAGCACCTTAACTGCCTGTTCACATAAGCCCTGCAAGAAATGTATACATACATAAACATATATATATATATTAAAACAGAAAAAGAGCCTTATACACCTATATATGTGTTGCTACCATTATTAGATATGTAAGCAAGCATTAATTTATGCATATGTATTTTGGGAGTACAATATTCTTTCAATTTTGTGTGTGTGTGTGTGGGGGGGGGGGGGGGGAGAGGGGTTGTGGGGGGAGGAATTGTGTGATGTATATTTGTGAAGAGGGTAGGTGGATTAAGAAGAGACAAGTGTGGTATTATGAGGACGGGTCCTGGTCTCTCGTAAACCAAGGAGGGTGAGCTGTTTATGCAGTTTGCCATTGTTCTTCAGACTGAAATATCACTAGCTAGTAGAATTAGTCATTTTCGAGTTAAACACCGAAAGAAGAGAGATTAATGTGTAAACTTTCCTTCGAGTGTTCAATCAGAACAGAGTATTTGCTGTCTTTTTTCTGGTGTATTAGCAGGTTCTATCAGTTTGCTAACTTACTAGTCCCAGTCAGAAAATGATAATGAATGGGTAAATCAATATATTCATAGAACTTCAATTACTTAATGAACAGTATATACATATATATATGACAGGAAGAAAAATAACAATTGAGAAAGACAACAAATCATATTCAAGCCATGGGTAATCAACACAACTCCCCAGAACTTCATATATTTATGCATGTGAATCAGTTCATCCTAATCAAGCACCAATTCCAAAATAAAAACAGATAAACGAAAAAAGGTATGATCAGCATATCCAAGCATAAATTATCTTATGAATGGGTTATATTGAAGTAAAGGGTAGCAATGCAAGGAACAAGAGAAAGGAAGTAGCTTACTTGCTGAGCATAAGCATTTGCCAACACACAAAAAATGCTAGGTGAAACTAGAAGTCCTTCTGATTTCAGTGCCTGTATACACTCCTCAACATTCTGAAATTTCCCATACTGCCCATAAATGTCAACCAAAACAGCATAAACTGCTCCATATTTATTTCCCCTGCATCTCATGCTTTCAAAAATTTTCTTTACTGTATCCCATTTTCCCTGCTCCCCCAAGAAGGTAATAATGGTAATAAAGATTTTTGGATCAGGATATAATCCTTGCTCTTGCATATCCATGAACAAATTAAGGGCTTTTGTGAGATCACCAGCTTTGCAATGCCACTTAATCAATGAATTCCATGTTACTATATCAGGCCTTACTCCTTCATTTTGCATTTTCTCAAACAATTCTAGAGCTTCATCTAATTCACCATATTTTCCAAATGTATCAATAATACTGTTATAAATATGCCTGTCCAAAGAAACACCCTTATCTCTAATTTCTTCCAAAACGCCTATAGCTTTCTTCCACATTCCATTGTCTCGATAAAGGCCAACAACCTTGCTATAGACAAATGAACTTAATTGAAATCCATTTTGCTTCATATCATTGATTGTTGCCCAAGTATCTTCCAACCGTCCAGCATTAACATAGTAATCTAAAAAGTTTTCGTAAGTTTCCTCGTTTGGTCTCAAGCCTAAATCATCCATCTCCTGTAAAAGCCCTAGTGCAAGTCCTAACAGACCTTTTTTCAAAAACCCTTTAAGCAAAACATTGTATAAATTCAATCTTGGTATAAAGCCAGAATAGACCATTTCCTGGAATAACATTTCAGCCTCTAAAGTCCTCCCTACATTTCCAAGGGCTTCTATGAGATAGCTATAAGAAATTGAATTGAGTTTATACCCCTTAGCCTCCATCTGAGCCAGGAGAGGCATGGACCCATCAAGGTCACCTCCTTTACAACATTCAATAACTAACCGGTTATATAACGCACAGGAAATCTCCTCTCCAAATCTATGACCATCAAAACTCCTCATCAACACAATTTTGCAACGATATACTGGACCCACTTCTTTAATACCTTTCCTCTTAACCAAGTCCATTGAGAAATTAAAATTGTTTGATCTTTTATTGCATTTACCACTTGTTTGACGAGACAAACAGGAAAGGGAACCACCATGATTGGATGATATCCAAATTGAGTTACAATAGAAAACAGTGTGCATACCCATGCCGTTATACAGCACCTTCTTTTGCTTAGCTGCCAAAATTAGAAAAGCACCAAATTTAAGACTTTTGTTTCCCTTCTCCAAGATTTATCCTCGTCTTCAACTGTGACTATGATGTAGAGATATCTTATTGGCTAATGAGAAAAAAGGAGGGAAGGAACATACGGCTTAAATAACTACCATTATCTTATTCTCGGAAGAACCAAATTCCCTTTTATTAAAAAGAAAACATGATCAGATTCAAAGCCAAACTAAAATGAAAATTTTAAAACAAAGCCAAATTGAACAAATCAGTCTCACCGAATTTTGGGAGTAGAAAAAGGCGTAGGGTGCGAACTTTCTTCACTACTTTGCCCTAGAACAACCACGCCGGGCGTCCGACGGAGTGTGGCATGCTTGTTCGTCGACGCAGGAAAATGGATCCGTTATCCAGGAGATTGTGTTTTGTCGGAGTTATAGTTAATTTTAGGGAGAATTTGGTATAGGTCGGAAATTAATTATTCAATTAAAAAAAAAAGTTACGTTTGCTCATAGAAATACTTACTGTCACCTTATTTAAATGGGAAAAATACCGAACCATATGAATTTTAAAATACTAAAAAGAGTATATAAATATATAAAATAATAGATTAGGTATAAGTACTAATATATTCTTTTAAAATTTAGAAAAAAAATAAAATTATTCCTAAAAGTTTTTAAAAAAATAATAGGAGAATGATATTGAGACTCATTTCGCCTTTCCCTGAGACTAACTCACCTCCAAGAAACTCCGCTCACTTTATCATTGTCAAAGAGTGTTAGAACTCATTATAGTATCATCTAAGCCAACAAAAAAACTCAAATCAGACACAAGTATTGTCAACATCAAAGCCCTATTTATGTTCAAGCTAAAAAAAATTCAAAATGCCTCATTCTCATCCCATATTTTATGCCACCATCTTCCTCATTAGTATTACCATTTCTGTAGATAATAAGAAAGGCTTTTTAGGCAAAATTGTATTTCACAGGGTTGTGGCTACTACAGTAACTATCAAAAGAAATTCGTTATTCAAGTGTAGTCTAAGCACTAATCAGTTATTTCTTTTATACTTCATCGATTGCTAATTGATTTTTTTATAGGCATCTCGTATTACCTTTGTCCTTCATAATTTTTTTCGGTAGATAATCAGCTATATGGTTATATAAGATTTATGTGCAGCCTTCATATTTTCTTTATTCATTTTTCTCTTTGCCAGCCATAAATCAAAAGGAATTATTCTCTCCTGTGTCTTGGCCTTTATCATATAAATAGATGTACCTATCATTTTTAATTGATTCAAAGTCTTTTTTTTTTATTTTCCACTAATAAATTGGAGGAAATAAAATCCATCAACTTTAAACAATTAGTTATTGTTGTTTTTATGATGAGAAGAGGATGAAGGCTCATGTATTTACAATTCATTTTGTGTATAATGGTTGTTTTAGAAGCAACGATAAATCCTCTAACAAATGAATTCTCTAACAGCTTAAAAAAATACAATAAGGGGAATATAGGCTAGATAGCATGCCCGAAAGTATACGAGCCTAAAAACTTCTATTTACATGTCCCATCATTGGCAATACAACCCCATCAAAGCTAAGAATAACATATGAAGGTTTCAAAACATTAAATCCTGGAGTAGTTAGATCAATTCTTCTAATACGTACCCCCTTCTGATTAGATCTCATGCACATTAGTGGTTTCGTGACCTCGTCGATGACATTATTTTTTCTATAGCATTCTGCGTTGTCGATGACATTAGTGGTTTTTGACTGATTGCTTGTTGATTTTTTCTGTTTGATTTTGGTTCTTCATTTTGTTGCTTGTCATTTTGTTGTTGGATGGAACTGAACCAACCCGTGCATAATAACCCAACCTGATCATATGTTAGGTTGTCCCATGTTAGATGGACTATTGGATTCAAGTGCTAAAGCCAGAGGATGTCTAGTGGGTATTTAATTTAATGCCCAACCCACCCATCATCCATAGGTTTAGCTGACGAATAGGTAAGACATACGACTATTTGGAGCGTGTTCGATCCTTGGGGAGTACCACTTTGTTGTGGTTCTAGTCACGACGCTTAGAGAGGCATCCTAACTTTTCGGTGTATAGGTTTACGCCTGAAGGTAATAGACAGCTCACCCTACCCGACATTAGTATTACCTAGGAGAAAATGAGACTTCGCTCTACCCTTAGATCATGAGTGAACAAAACCCCTTTCAAAAAGTTTTTGTAACAAAAAAAAAAACTCGATACCCAACCTATAAGAGCTTTGAATTATTTTCATGTCTCATTTGTTGATGCATATTTATTCTTGTAGTAGAGGCACTTTTCATGCCTCATTTTTATGAAGCCAATTAAGTATAGTCAATTATAGGATTTACTACAATTATTTATGGAATCAACTATATATGTTTATGTAATTTACTATAAAGTGGTTGTTTTTCAAGAGATAAAATATAGCATTTGAAATAGGCCCAAGCAAATTGGTGAAGAGGAAGAAGAGATAGATTTTTTGATAAAGCAAATGGGTTTTATTATATCATTGGGTTAGTTAAACCTAACCTCTTTAGGAAGGAAAAGAAGGTAGAGGGTGATATTATTTGGGCCCTCATTCCACTACAAAATAATTTGAGGCGTTTAATCAGTTTGGTATCATTATGTGTAAAAGGTGGTAGTTTTAAGTTATTTACATTGTTAATATCATTGTTTATATAGACAAGATTGTGGAGTTCATGTATTAATCTCGTTGAGTAAATGGGAGCCAAATGTAGCATTTGACTATGACGATGGACACGTTGTAGAGTTTAGACGAAACTTAATGTGATAGCTAGTTAATCATAAGCTCAAGTCAATGCGAGAATTTGCGTTATGCCTACTTTCAACAAATGAAACCGCCACATTAACCAAATGATGTTTCAATTTTTATAATGTTCAACTATTTGATCAAATGATGTACAAATTAATCACTTTTCAATGTTCAACTTTTATAATGTGATGTACAAATTTTGAAATGACTATGACCAAATGACAACGAAATCACCTTTCTTTGAGAAGTTTATTACAACTTTTGAAATTACTTTGACCACTTTGGTCATTTACACTCTTACAATAAGATTTATAACTCCTACAATGGGATTTACAATTTGGGTAATGATTTTGACAATTTTCGCTAAAGACATTTACTACTAGCTGTAACAACTTAATTGCAAATAATTGTTTTGGTCATTTACAACTCATGCAATGTGATTTAGGACTTGAATAATAATTTTGACTACTTTCACTAAGATATTTACTACTCTATATAACAATTTAGTTGTAAGTAATTGTTTTGGTCATTTACTACTCCTATAATAAAATTTAGGACTTGAGCATTAATTTTGATTATTTTCGTTAAGATATTTGTTACTCTCTATAACAATTTAATTATAAGTAATTGCTTTGATTATTTACTATTCCTGTAATAAAATTTACAATTTTACTAATGATTTTGATAACTCTAACTAAGACATTTAATACTCTGTAAAAAAAACTTACGTGTAAGTCATTCCTTGGATCATTTGCAAGTAGTAGAATTTGTAAATTATAAATAGTCATCACTTACTACACAATTTCATTCGATAATAGTTTTATTTATGACAATACTTTCAATGACATTGACCACTTTATTTATAACATTTACTAAAAATCAGATAGCCCATAATAGCAATTACATTATATATATGCAAATAACAAGTGAACATTAAAGCATTGTTTGGGGCTTTTTGGAGGGGGAGTGGAGATATAAGTGTTCGGTTAGAAAAAATAGAGGGAATGGGAGATAAAAATTGTTATCTTTGTGTACTCACCTCTCCTCCAAAAGTGGGATTTTTGGAGGAGAAATAATTTTGTTCTCATTTTGATCAAATTATCCTTCATGTATTTTTAATATTCTAAGTATACCCTCATGAGTTGAAACAGTTTTTTCATTCTCCTCACACATGATTTTTGCTTTGATTGCTAAAGTCTAATAAGCATGATAAATGATTTATATATTATATTAAGATATATAGTAATTATAAAATTAATGAGAAACAATGTTAAAATTTTATCATATTTTTTAATTTTTTTAATTTTATTATATATATAAATGGGATAAAAAATTTAAGATTAATAAATTAAGAAATAATAATTTTGATGTGAATATTATAAATAAAGAGTAAATAAATTTAAATAAAGAGATAAAGGTATATTTGTCAACTTTTAATTAACTCCCTTCCCCTCCCCTTCTGAACTAAACAAAAAAATTATCTCCCATCCCCTATCTTTACACCCACAACCTCCCCTACATTTTTCTACCCTCTTTTAAATTAATTTAATATACCCTCCGCTGAGTTGAACCAAACAAAGCCTAAGATTCTATTTAAGCCTAATATTTTCTTATCATAACACTAGATAACATATTCCATACACTATACATTAGCTTATATGCACTATACATTAGCTACAAAAAGGATCAATTGTATACCACAACCATTCTAAAAAAATATTATGAAGGGTTTGGATTATACACACAAATGACCTCCAAACAACTCTTCCATTTCACAGAGTTCATCTCAAGTATCGATATTTGTACACTCTGTACTCCACATGGTATGCTGAAATGAAGTCCTCCACTACCCTTATAAGTTATATATTCAAAAGTATTTTGGTCAAACAGGGTCTCCAAAATGTTAGCCTGGCTTAATGAAGAGAGTCACCTTTATTCTAACACTCCAAACAAATCCTCAATACTTGATGTAAAATAACAAGTTTTTCAAAAACATTAACAACAATAATAAAATAATCAACAACTGTCATAACCACAAAAATTCTCACTTACATTTCTAAATCATCCCTTTCTTTTGGTATATTATAATTAACTTTAGTTATTACATAAATATATGCAATGCTTCCATTCAACTGAAAAAGATTATTAACTTCACCATCATCGCTGAGATCTAAAAATATTCTATCATCAAATTTTACTGTATATTTCATATAACGACTACTATCTATACCAAACCATCCATCTATTATTACTCTCAAATCTTTATGGGATATCTCCTCATTTAACAATTTTACCTTCAAATTTTCAATATTATATTTAACTCCACCTTCGACATTATATACAAAGTTTACACCTACATGGAATAAATAACTAATTTCTTTTGAAGATGTTGACCCAATATTAGATGTTGTATTGCCCACCCTGCAACAAATAAAACATTCATCATAATGATAATTTTCTAACAATCATAATTCAACACTTTACAAAATACACATAACACGGACTTTAGGATACAAAATAGTAAATGTCTTGAGATAATGACTTGCAAGTAAGTTTCTCCATAGAGTAGTAAATGTTTTAATTAAAGTTGTCAAAATCATTATTGAAGCTATAAATCCCATTAGATGAGTAGTATATGACCCAATTAATTACTTGCATGTACTTTTTCCACGTAGTAGTAAATATATTAACTGAAGTTATTAAAATTATTACTGAAGTTGTAAATCTCATTAGAAGAGTAATAAATGATTCAATTAATAACTTGCAAGTAACTTTTTCCACAGAGTAATAAATGTCTTAGTTAAAGTTGTCAAAATCATTAGTGAAATTATAAATTCCCTTAGAGGAGTAGTAAATAATCAAAGTAATGACTTGCAGGTAAATCTTATTATAAACATTTTAAGTCATGCGATAAGTAAGGGGCTGCTCTTTCCCGCTCAATCTAAACCGGCTGAAGAGGAATGTGAAAAGCAAGGGACTATAGGACACAAAAACCTCGTCATTCACATTAACTAACCGGTCATATGCATCATCGATATCTATAGGTAAATCAATCTCCTTTCCCCATAAATATGCTGAGTTTCTGATGGCTTCCAGTATCGTCTGGGATTTTTTCATGATTTTTCCAATTGATTTCTTAAATTTGTCAAAGTAATATTAAAAGTGAAAGTATTTGTCCAAAGGTAAGCATTAAAATGAACAATAACAATGGTGTTGATTGGAGGAGTAAAAAAGGAATATTTGTGTCAAAAACTTGCTTACACTTTATCCTTTTTAACTTTCGCTCAGCCAAAGATATCTCCCGCAAGCTTCATATCCCATGCGCCCCAACAGTTCATTCTTCATATTGATGCCTTATTATACATTTTATTTAACTGAGGGGAAATTTCATATTTCCCCCCCAAATTTTGAAAGGACAATTGGTATTTGTGCCCAATTTATCCTTTTATATATTCATATACTCTTTTTGATATTTTAAAATTCACGCAGTATTTTTTTGATTTTTTCTCTATTTATAAAATTATAGTTACCATTCTCTATTTCTATGGAAAAGAGAAAGATCACTGGCAAATTGAACATAATTTGTTTTTGGCTAAGACAAACAGAACATCAATAAATAATGATAAATCATCGACAAATAGAACAACAATGTAAAAGAGATAATTTATACTGTTGCTTCTAAAAATTATTGGGGAATAGTTTTATATCATGAGAATAATAAAGGGAATGAATTAATTATAAGATATTTAAGTGAAAAATTTAAAGAATCACAAAGTAAATGCCATTTGAATTGGAAAGAGTTTTTAGTTATAGTAGAAGCAATAGAGAAATTTAAGTTATTTATTGTAAATATAAAATTTATTATTAAAACTGATAATACTCAAGTAAAATATTTGGTAGATAGAAGAATAAGAATAAAAAAAATATCTAATACTATGTTGATTAAATGACATAGTAATATATCTTATTATGATTATGAAATTGAATATATCAAAGATGAAATTAATTTAATAACTGATTTTTTAAGTAGATGAAATCAAGAAAAAATGTAAGCCAGGCATTTGTTATACTCCTTCGGTTCTTAATATTGGAGTTAATTGGGGGTTAAGTTTGTTATTAAATATAATACATATTTATTATATTTATTAATTTTTTTAAATTATACCTATTGATACTCGTTCTGAGAGAAAGAATGAGGAAATTAAAGAAAATAATTAGAATATTTTAGATAAAATATGTCACATTAACTAATTTAATTAATTATCTTAATCTAATTAAATTAGTTAAATATGTCATATATTAAAGAATATAGATATATTAACTAATTGAATTATTTTTTCTATATTAATTAAATATCTTCTATATATTAAGTATAAAAGGAGGATATTCATGGCTTATAATTTTTAAATGTTTTAAATAATACATCTTAAATTTAATTTCCTTGGTTCTTTATTGTACAAATTAATTAGGAAGTGGACCGATGTTCCCTTACATATAGCAAAGAGTAAGATAATAGTTTGAAAGAAGGGTTCATGAATTTTTTTTTTTTAGATAATTTTTAAAAAATTATTTTTAAAAAAATTATAAAAAAATAATTCTAAATAGATAAATATTTAGATAGTTAATATTAAATTTTTTTATAATTAAAAATTATTAAAAATAATATAATTTTATTAAAAATATGAGAGACGAGAGAGGGTTAAGAAAAGAGAGGAAAGATAATAAAAAAGAGAGAGAATATAAGAGATAGTAGATAAGAGAGTAAATATAATAGAAGAGAGAGTATAAAAAAATAAAAATAAAATAATACTTATTTATAAATTTTTTTATTATTTTAAAAATTAATTTTAATAATTTATTTAAAATTATAATTTTGTTTAAATTTTTTTAAATAAATATAAGTGTTGCTATTTTAAAATCAAGGTGTGTGAAATTTTCAAACTGTGACTAAATAGACCTGAAAAACGGAGGAGGAGAAACCGAAGAAGAGGAGGGAGAGAGGGAGAGAGGGATTATGCTCTGTGATCTCCCAATTCCAAATATTCGGTCTTCTCCTTCCCCTTCCTCATCAACTTCAGCATCATTAACTCTTTGGCCAATTCTCAAAGATGTCTCTTAACATGAAAACCCTAACGCAAGCCTTGGCCAAGACCGCGGTAGTCATCGACAAGAAGGTTCAGACCACCGTGCAGGAGGTCACCGGACCCAAGGCTCTCCAGGACTACGACCTCCTTGATCAGATCGCATCCGCCGGGCATGGTCTCGTATGGAGGCTTTACTAGGCTAGGCCCAAGGAGCCATCGCGCCAGCAGCAGTACCCCGTTGTTTGTGTTTGGTTACTGGACAAGCGGGTGCTGTCCGAGGCGCGAATGCGTGCTGGGCTAACCAAGGCAGCTGAAGATTCATTTTTGGATTTGATTCAGGCCGATGCGGGTAAACTGGTGCGATTAAGGCATCCCGGGGTGGTGCATGTGGTGCAAGCGTTGGATGAGAGCAAGAATGCGATGGCAATGGTGACTGAACCTTTGTTTGCATTGGTAGCTAATACTCTTGGGAATTTGGAGAATGTCGCCAATGTTCCTAAGGTGCTCAGGGGAATGGTAAGTAGCAGCAGTTCAATTGAATTTTCTATTTTAGTGAACGCATGCATGAACTTTTGGTTGTTTTGTGTGATCTAGTAACCAAATGCTTTGGCGGTTGGGAGTACATGTCGGTGCATGATATTGTGTTTATATTTTAATTTTTATGTTTGCAAAACGCTATACCAGTGGATGCTTGCCAAATTGAACACTTGGTTTTAAGATAGGTTGAATTGTTCTACCATCCTGGTGCTCACCATCTGTCACCTTCGCTCAAATATGTTTATACTCTCTAGGTGAAATAACATATATGGCTTTGCAACTAAACGTAGTGTTCCTCTAAATGACTGAACATGGCGTTGTGCTTGCTCATGAAACTTGTTAAAAAAACTGCTAGCAGGGGGAAATGTCAAATTTTAGGTTCTTATTATTAAATATTAAACGACCATTTCAACTCAAAAGCCTTTCAGGCTGCAAAAGTGGTTGAATCATAGACTTTGTATACCTTATCTTGAAAGTTTACAACTCATTTTTAATCAAGATAATGCAGGCAACAATGTTAACTGCTTGCTCATAAATTCTTTTGATAACATATCAAGCACCGCTCTATCCAAAAGTTTAAGCCGTTAAGTGAAGGCCCTTGGTTGATTTTATTAATGCCCTTAACGTATATTTTAATGTGGAGATGTGTATATATCTTAAAATATTTAATGCATTCGTGCATCGTTTTCTATACTTACAATTACAATTACTACATTCACAATCACAATTTTATGGAGATCTCTATGCTACTAAAAGTGATTTATTTGCAGGACATGGGACTGTTGGAAGTGAAGCATGGGTTACTTCAGGTGGCAGAATCCCTGGACTTCCTGCACAACCATGCCCATCTTATTCATCAGGCGGTATCACTGGAGGTAACAGATTTTTCTTCATTGATGAATCTTTTTCATTAATTTGGTGGAGATTGTTTTGCCCTAATTTTTTGTTCTGTTCGAAAGAAATAGTACCGGCTAGTGGATCAAACTATAATTGATATATTGAAATAGGATATTTTGGTGTTCTCCTTTCATATTTGATGTGTTGATATTATTGATTTCTATTTTGAGTTGTTTCTCATTCATGGCATATTTTCATCAAAGTAGCAACCATAATTTATCTTTTTCATCAAGATTATGATGGGAATATGAGAATCAACAGCTTAAAGAGATTGCTACTTTCAAATTTCTTTTCACCTTAGATACTAAAAAGATTAATGTAAGCTTGTAACAACAGAAACCATTTTAGTATTATCGCTTTTCAAACATAATAATTATCAAGTCATAACACATTTGTTTTTTAAGTGGACTTATAAAATCATCAAGTCATTTATCAAATATAAAGTTCAGCGGTTAATGTTACAACCCAAAAGACTTGGTAGCCATGTTAGTGAAACTATACACAAATAGAAGTAGGTAAACTGCAGTCAAGTCCAATAATATTTATATAGAAAAATTCTTAGAGTCTGTTGGATAATCATTGGGACTATGAGATGTGGATTCATGATGGTCAAAAAGGTTGAATGCTGATTTAGAGGTTTTGGGCAGTGAGCGATCTTCTTCCCACGCTCTCACTTTCTTTCTATCTATCTATAATATGTGTGGTTGTTTGCTTACAAAATATTAGTAAACTAAATATATTTATAATACGGGTGCTTTAGAGGTCTTGTGCCGCAAGTGCGCCTGTTGGTGCTTAACTGACATGTATTCTAGCTTGAATACTTGATCTTTTGTGTTCTATCATAAAATATTGGAGGAGTTTATTAAATGCAAATCTATATTTTTTTTCACAGAATATTCTTATCACCTCAAGTGGAGCTTGGAAACTCGGTGGATTTGGTTTGGCAGTTTCAGCAGCTCAGGCCTCTGGTGACTCAACTAATCTGCAAGCTTTCCATTATGCTGTGCGTGAAACATTTTATATAATTGTGATTATGATTCATTATTTTTTTTGTTGACTTCTTTATTGCATGGGGTACCCTGTAGTTTTATTATTAGTCATGGGATAAACCATTTGGTTTTAATAGTACTTTGTTCTGTGGGTTGTTGGTATGATTGTTGAGGTCATATCTATAAAACATTGATAAGATTTAGTTATATATAATGTAATTCACCAATGAGATTTATAGGAGCAATTCATGTTGTTCATTTCATCATCTTCAACATATTTTCTTCTAGTCATCCACCTTCCTTTTTAAGATTTATTGTAAATAATTAGTACTGCTTATTATTGATTGTAAATAGTTGGGGAGATTATTCTCTAATTATTAGTCACAATATGTTGTCTTTCTATTCTCATTATAAATAAAAAGCTTACGTTGATCAATACTTACTACAATTCCCATTCTATTTGCTCTCTTTCTCATCTCGCTATCTTTCTTCTCTTTGTAGGGCTCTATAAATTAGCCTTAGGTTATTTCTTTGTAGACCTCATTATTGAATTGCTATCTAGAGTTATTTGCTGTCACCATTCTATCCTACTCTCTTTTCTCATTCTACCTTTCTTGTTATTCTTCTTTCTCCTTCTTCCTTCCACTTTTCTTTCTTTGTTCTCCACCAAGTCTGGGCATTTTGTACCTGTTATGCATGATCCTTCTTTTCAAGAATTGTTGAGTCAGCTTTATTCTGACAATGAAGATTTGTTTTGATAATTCTATGCACATCTTTACCAATAATTCTGTTTAATCTTGCTCTTATCATTTGAATTAGTATCTTGTTTCATATGACTGTTGCACAGGAATATGCTCTATTCTTCCACTTCAGCCATCACTTAATTACACTACTCCTGAGCTGGTTAAGAGAACTGTGTCCTCAGCTGGGTGGGCTTCTGATATTTTCAGTTTTGGTTGTGTTGCTTACCGTTTAATTTCTCGCAAGTCTTTGTTTGACTGCCACAACAATGTGAAGATGGTATATATGAGTCCACAGTCTACCCTTTTCATGGAATTTGGCTTATATTTAGTTTTATGCTGTACCAGAATTGAAGTCTGTCTAACCTTTCTCTTTCTTCGGTTGAATCCTTCTTGTAAATATGGTGGTGACATATTTAGTATTATTGGTTTGGCATCAAAGAAACATAAGAATGCACTCCTATAAGCTAATGAAGTGAACTGTCCATACTACTCAATGTAGGACATGGAAATCTATGAACTGGATCTCTTGCAATGCTATATCCCTTAATTGGTCAACTGTAGTGTAACACTTAGAATATTTATTTTTATACTTTAATTTTTATTTATAAATTTTTTTCTTGCTCTAATATAGAGAACTAAGAAATTGAGGGAAATGGCGTTGGAGGGGATCCAAATCCAGAAATCCATACTACCTTGGTCTCTATCATTGTCATACTTGTCTCCAAAAGGATGTACCTCTTTCAAATTCTGTGTCCATTTTTTTTTGTGGAGATATTATATGTGATAGCTTGTAGTTTTAAATAGGGAGTGTTGATACAAAAATGATGAATATTGGATATTTGGGTTATATTGCTGATATATTTTGAATTGAACTAATTCAATTTCATTTGGATTTTGTTCCTTCTGATCTAAAAGTTTCATTAGGAGATTGCAATTGGTACATTGCAGAAGGGTTTCTTGAATGATCATAAGATTTTCTGAACTGTACTAGATCATTTTAGTTGCATCAAAGTGGCTGGGATTGCCTCTGCTTTGAGTTAAACTAAGATATCTGAACTATATGACAATTGGCAAGGCCCGACATCAGGTAGTTTTGTAGAAGAAAAAAAAATTGGTTAAGAGGTTACACAGAAATGGTTGACATGAGAGCTTTTCTCTACCTACAAAGCATTTGGAATGGATAAGCCTTAGGCCTCGATTATGAAGGCAATCATTACCTCTTGTATTCAATCTTTTATGTTTATAGTTGAGATGTGAAGTTATACACCAAATAGTTCAAAAGTAGAAGCACCAGATGAGGCTTGATATATGAGATGGCAAGAATCTGCATTAGAAAGTATTTTCATGGGGATCTCTTGACTCCTTTTGGTATTTTTCTTGTTTTATCAAAATAAAAAATTAATAAAAAGAAAGAAAATATGCTGACTGCACCAAACATGCAATTCAAGGACACCGTGTAAAATGAATTGGTGATACTTTCAAATATTGAATACAATTACGTGTTAGATTAAAATCAGAATGCCATAATAGATTAAACTTTTGCCCATTCATGAAAATAAGATCTTTTATTTTTTCAATTCTCTTAACCATTTGTGAGTAATAAGTAAACCTGGAATTTTACTTCTGCAGTACATGAATACCTTGACCTACATATCCAGTGACATGTTCTCATCTATTCCACCGGAGTTGGTTCCTGACTTGCAGAGGATGCTATCTTCAAATGAGTCTTCAAGACCAACTGCAATGGCTTTTACAGGTAAATGTAGCTCGTTGGATTCTATACCCATTCCTTGATTGATAATTGATAAACCAAAATAGTATCAAATCACAAACAGAAAAAAGAAAATAAATATTGCTCATGGGATTCCTTGGTTGCCTATTAAGTAGTCTGATTAAAATTGTCTTCGACTGTGACAAAAAATTGGAATATATTATTCTCTCCATTCCTTTTTATAAGATACAAATAACCAAATGACATTGGAAAAGTTGGTTAAAATTGGTTAGACACAATAAATATGTAAAAATTGTAACTTTTTTCCAAAAATACCCTCATTTGTGGATAAGGTGAGTGGGAGAAAGAATGAGTAGAGAAAGAGATGAGAGAGAACAAGTGGGGAAAAGAGATGAGAGAGAACAAATGGTCCTTGAGTATGATATAAGGGGTTTAAAGTAAACAGAATGCTAAATTATGATCATCTATGAAAAATGAATGCAGAAGCTTTGAATAAATTTAAATTATGTGCTTTGTCCCAATTGCTGAATTTCTTGGTTCATAATAGTGGTACTAAAAATTGTGGCAATGTATTTGTCCTTCATTTTTGCAGGCTCTCCTTTTTTTCGGAATGACACTAGGTTACGTGCTCTGTGCTTCCTTGACCATATGCTTGTAAGAATTTGCAGTTTCCCTTGTTAGCATTCTCTGTGCGACAATACAACTAGCAACACAATTTGACTGAGAGTCAGAGACAAACAAAAAGCATCAGAAAAGTTGAAGTTCTTGATGATGTGCCTTCTGTTCTTGCAGGAAAGAGATAACATGCAGAAGTCAGAATTCTTAAAAGCTTTGTCAGATATGTGGAAAGATTTTGACAGCCGTGTATTGCGGTACAAGGTTTGCCGTAAGGCTATGTTGATTTATATGCTTATACAAATCAATTTATTTCACATTCTTTTTCCACTACATAATTAGATTAACTTGCCCTGTCAGTTAATTAGTCTTTATGAATGGGAATTCAAATACAGCATATCTAATCATTTTATGATTATGGATTTGATATTAATTGAGTGGAAAAATATGATCATGCTATCTTTTGTGCATGTCAAAATAATGTTTCATATTTAATTACTCTTATTTTTCATTCCTTTTCTTTTGCATGATCTGTGAGTTGCTCCTTTTGTTCCTATTTAATATTATGTGTTTTGCTGATGATGCTTCTACTCTCTGAAATCTAATTAATTTGGAATTATTCTTTACATACTACGTTATACATAATTTACAAACAGAACTTTTCTTTCAGGTCCTTCCACCTCTCTGTGCTGAACTTAGGAATGTGGTAATGCAGCCAATGATTCTTCCTATGGTTCTTACTATTGCAGAATCTCAGGTGCTGATATCTCTTCTTCCCCTTCTTTCTGAATAATACTTTTCACGTTGATAGAGTTTCATCATCATAATAGAGTTGTTCTTAATAATACTTTTCACGTTGTTCTTACTATTACGATTCACACACTTTTCACGTTGATAGAGTTTGTTAGATTTAGGCAAAAAAAGAGAGAAAGAAAGGGGTGAGTAGTAGGAGACGGAACGAGGATTATGGAAGAAAGAGAGATCTTTAGAATCAGAATCTAAATTCCATAGAAGAGGGAAATACGTTTTCTGAATAACGCTTCCATTCATACCCATGACAAAATACATGACTTGTATAGTCTTTGACAGCACATTACTGAAACTAACTGCCAATCCCCTAAACCATAAAACTGCTAATAACTTACAATAACCCACACTGAATACTTCATAAAGAAAGACACAACAACAGACATCAACACAAAACACAAAGGTGCATAATATCTAAAGACCACCGCACTTCTTCCTAGAATAAACTAGTAAAGGACATCGATTCCTAACAGATTTGCTAAAAATGTTTGTTATCTCCTATTTTTATTTGGAAACCTCTGCCTGCTGTTTTAGTGAGGTTAGATTGTTCTGATAACTGTTAGGGGAGAGGGAGGGATATTATTTATCCTGATAATTTCTTGTCTTCCCTTCATACTAAAATCAATCTCTCTCACTCATCATTTAAATTTTTATGATGAGATTGGCATCAATATTTGACATTAGTTTTATGTTCTTTTATTTTCTAAGAGAAAATGTTGTCTATGAGATATTGATTTAGTTCCAATAGCAACTGGCCCTCTGTCTCTAACCCATCCTGAAAATCCTCAGTTCCAACTCGTGACTTCTTTAAAGATGTCAATTTCCTCATAAGTTTGAAACCCTTCCATCTATATGTGAAGGCTTTTCTGCTAGATGTGCTATGCAAGTGGAAAATTGTTCATTACTTGAGACAACATTATTTGTATTTTCTTTTTTTATATGTATTATATCTTTTTGTTCCATTTGATTTTATCAGTAGACGCTTAATACTTGTTGTGCCTCTTTTTATATTATTTGTCTATCTTAAGGAATATGACTTTAACAATCTCTTCCTTGTGTGCTCCAAACACCCAAAAAAAAAAGAAAAAGAAAAAAAAGATCATGATCAATATGAATTGTTTTACTTTTTATAATGCGTTAAAGAAATGGAAAATTGTGGTCTCTATAGAACTGATTGTTATCAAGAGTTAATGCTATAGCAGGGACGATGAAACTTTTGTTTTGGTTTGTTTGATAATCAGAGTATGATTAAAAGTAAAATTATAATGAATTTATTTGTTTTGATGTTTTCCAGGATAAAAGTGATTTTGAGATCGCAACTCTTCCAGCACTTGTTCATGTATTGAGTGCTGCAGCAGGTGAGACATTGTTGCTACTTGTGAAGCATGCTAAACTTTTTATAAACAAGGTAATTTAATCATTATTCAGTTCATTTATTTTGATATTTAAAGATCTCTTACATAAAGAGTCAGTTTTCTTGAAGCTTTAAAACTTCTCTTTCATTGTTCGAGATTGTTGTTGGAACCATCAATGGTATTTATAAACCAACAATAATAAGGTCATTCTTTCTTCATTTAGATTAGTCAGGGTCATTTAGTTTCACATGTTCTGCCTATGGTTGTTCGGGCTTTCGATGAAAATGATGCTCGTGTACAAGAAGAGGTTATGAAGAAATCTATATCCCTTGTTAAGCAACTTGATACCCAGGTGATGGCTATATTCTGATGACTAGGATTGATGCATTTTTTGGTTATTTTGGATTATACATTTTCCGGTACATGGCACGAAATTTAATGAATGAGCTATACTATTCATGACTTATACCTAGTGTACCTCACTATAAATTGCATTATTGTATTTATTATACAATGATATTTCAGGATGGAAGTAGTAATCATTATTATATTTTCATTCATTCAGCTGGTCAAGCAAGTGGTTTTGCCTCGTGTTCATGGCTTAGCGCTTAAAACAACAACTGCAGTGGCATGTTCTATTTTGTTTTGACTTTTATCCTTTTATGATGCTAATATGCATTCCTCAGTCTGAGTTGGTTTTTGGTGTCATTCCACCTGAGTGCTACACTGCTAGCTTAGAACTATTATTACATAGCGTTTATTTGCAGTTTTTAAGAGTTGTCTCCTTTCTGATTTCTTTTATTTTACCTTGATTTTTCTCAAACATTTTACATCATGTCATACCATGTCGTTAGCTTGAATGCTAGATTATCCACATATTAATAATCATTATTAGGACGTGGCCTATTTAAATGCCCTTTTCTTTATGAAATTGCTGAGGTTAAAATCGTGTCTCAGTTTGTTGTTTATTCATGACTGTACGATACATTAATAGGAGATAGGGGATGTTAGGGTTATCCTAGAGATACCCAATCAGATTCTATGATCAAATATGATCTGATAGATAATGAGGATCAGATTTGAACCTCCTAAAATCATGGAAAATAAAAGATTCAATCAGAAAATAAGAACAACATTAACACAAACTGAACAAGCTAGACGGGCTTGGGCTAACATAGCTCAATGCCTTCCAACACTATGTAATTCTTGAACCTATGTTGACTCTTTTCCTTGCTGGCCTAGTTTTATCTGATTATAATTTGACATTTCAGATGTTGAGACTTGAGAGAGAACTTAATGTTATATCTAATGCAAGCATTGCACTTTATTTTGGATTGTAAAGCGTCATTTCCCTTGTACTTACTCATTGGAATTGAAGTGAACCCTAAAAATGGCGGAAAACTTTCATTCATCTTGTTCTTTCATGGACTTTGCATTCCGAGCAGTTGAATCTGTGTTAAAAGTGACCCAAATACTGTTTGCTATCTTAAACGTTTAGGCTACTTAGTTCATACAAATATAGTAAGCAGTTTATATCATTAAAATGACACATGCCAATGGACATGTTGATTCTTATTTATATAGTGTTTTTTAATATTCCTGAACTTGTGGAAAATGAAAAGGACAACGCTGAAACTTGCAGCTTGGTTCTGTATCAATGTAGAAAATAGATGTTGCGTTCATCCTCTCTGGCTCGTTGCATCAGTGTAGAAAATAGATGTTGCGTACAATCCTCCTTTTTTTAATTTATTGAGGTTTATTTTTGGCCTTGACAGGTTAGAGTCAATGCCTTGCTGTGCTTAGGAGACATGGTTAGCCGACTTGATAAACCTGCTGTCGTAGACATCTTGCAGACTATTCAGCGCTGTACTGCTGTTGACCGTTCTCCTCCTACCCTTATGTGTACCCTTGGGGTTGCAAATTCTATTTATAAGCGGGTAATAGTTTCGATGATGGGCCTGACAACTAAAGTATTTTTAATTTATTGACAGCTTCATGCAAAGATTTATGGAGTTTCAGATTAGTTTTGTTTGAATTTTTTTCTTCCAGTATGGAGTAGAGTTTGTTGCTGAGCATGTGCTTCCATTGGTTATACCCCTCCTGACAACTCAACAACTGAATGTTCAGCAGTTTGCCAAATATATGCTCTTTGTCAAGGATATGCTAAGGTTTATTTTATTTTATGTAATATTTTTAAACAAAACACCTGTTCGTGTTTTTTCCCATTGAATTGGCTTCATTTGTAAGTTAAGGCGTTCTTTGAAATTCTTTTCTTAACTTTTGTTTTTGGTACAGGATGATAGAGGTTCTTTGAAATTATTTGCTTAACTTTTGTTTTTGATACAGGATGATAGAGGAGAAGCGAGGAGTGGTTGTGACAGAATCTGGAATCCCAGAGGTCGCCAAACCATTTCCTTCAACTAATGGTCTTCATAATGAAGCGACTACTAAAACAAACAGCACTGTTGCTTCTTTAACCAAGAGCAGCTCTTCCTGGGATGAAGATTGGGGTAGCGCTACCAAAGGGAGTCCCACTTCTTGCCAAAGTTTTACTGAGAAGTCAAGTCAACCCGTGCCAGGAATCCCAATGGTTCAAATTACATCTTCACAGCAACATTCATCCTCATCTGGCGTGTCTAATCAGGAGGCAACCATGTCATGCCCCTCAGTGGATTTAGAGTGGCCTCCTCGCACTTCTGCTGCTGGTAACCAAAATTTAGGTGATTTTGAAAGTCATATGAAGTCAACAGCAACCTCTTCTATGTCTATTCTTGACGACATTGATCCTTTTGCTACTCCACATCCTAGTGGCTCATTAGGTGTATCTGAAATTTCCAACAATGGTACTTTAGCACCACCACTAAACAAAAATGGACCTAGTTTGGTGTCAAACACCTCGAATGTGATGAATAATCTAACGAACAATAGTTGTTCTTTTAATCCCCCAAGTTCAACAGATCCAATTGGTTTGAACCTTGGTAATTCTAGTTCAACCACTGGTAGCCTGCATGGTGGTATAAATTCTCAGAATTCTCTAGCGTACTTAAAGCAGAGTCAGAGATTTCCAGCATCTAATGGTCCCCATGCAGAGAAAAAGTCAACAGATCTTAGATCCATCTTTGCTTCTGATCAGAATGACCTGATGGCACCTAAGCTGGCACCATCGCCCTCAACCACACTGGGTAGAGGTAGAGGAAGAGGAAGAGGGAGGGGAGCTGCTTCAAGCACTAGGTCCACTCAAACCAAGTCTGAGGAGCCACCCCTTATGGATTTGTTGGGGTAGCTTGCTTCTATGGCCAATTTAGAGTATCAGAGCATGAGTTACTAATGAGCTTGTATTTTATTTTATGTGATTGCCTCTCAAAGCTGATGGCCTCGTTCTGTAAAGGTTTGTTTTTCCCCCTTTGTTTTTGGTTTATAATCTAGTGATCTAGCAACAGTTTTTTTTATTTCTTTTACCATGGTAGATATTATCATTTTTTTATTATTCAGAAAAGTCCTGGTTAAAGTGGGCTGGGTTGAAATAATAGAGGCATTTCAATAGCCCGACCTGTCAAAATGTAACCAAAAAAAACTTTAGCACGGAATTTTAGAATTAATCTGTTTTTGCATTATATTATGTTTGGCGTTTAGCATTCCTATTCAGCTCCCAACAATGTAGTTTGCCTAGCAACACTCTTACCATATTTTTGGATGGGAAGAAAATTAGGGAGGAACCTGATCATATGCTTCATATATATAATCCTTCAATCATGCTTCTTAACATGAAATTAATTATATATCAAGAGAAGTTATTATTTACCAACAATCATGGTGGTAAAGTCAATTTTATTGATTTGATTGTTGGTAATGAAGTCAGTTACAACTTGGTAGCTAGGATTGTATTGTTTCCTGTCCTGAATTGAGTCTCTATAGAAACCTTCCATCCCTTACCCCCAACAAGTGATTCTTGTCAATGGACTTCACATATGGAGCCATCTCCTGAACCCATGTCTGTTCACAATGGAGCATTAAGTATTAATTATATATTACACATACATATTATTTACTTTGCAAACATATACATTATTTAACTTCCAAAACAAAGCTGGCAAACACATGAGAGGTTTTGAACTCACAGTCACGGTGTTGCTAGAAGAATCAACTTGGCAGCGCGGTTTATTGATTAATTCCCAAGCCATGATGGTTGGTTCATCCTTGTAAGCTGTTCCTGTGATTGTGTTGATCCTTGCTATCACACTCTATATAGTATAATTGTCAGCAGATAACGAGTGTCATAGCGGTTTTGCATATATTTATTCATATTCTAAGAAAGCAATGCTGCTAGGAATCACTTCTCTAATTTTTTACAGAATTATACACATAAACACGGCAAAATATATTTGCATTTTTTAATCCTTTAAAATTGTTATATTTTATATCAATGAATTATAATTTAAATATACTTTATTAGCATTTAATTACTGAGTCATTATTTTAAAAATTTGTTAAGTAAATATTTTCTATTAGTGAAGCTAAAGTTGTTAAGCGTAAATAATTAAAAATATACTTTTTATATTTAATGGATTAAATTGAAATTTGAGTCAGGATTAAAATTATATTTTAAAATAAATATTAATACTGTATCTAAATAGCAATAATATATTTTTTATCAGCTAATTAAAAATTATATTTTTTTTCAATCTAAATCTCCTATATGTAGCTATAAATATCTTGAGATAATAAAATTCTAATAGAAAAAGGTTCCATCAAAATCTAAATCCAAATCTATACAACTTTAAAGTAAAATAAAAAATTTCCTTTAATTAAAAAATATGAACGTTACGGGTAATCATCAGTTTGACGAAAATGTTTCCAGAATTTACCAATTAATTATCAATCAATATTATTAAAACATACTTTTGGTTTAGAGTAAGGAATACGAACTCACTTTTTCTGTCTCCGGTTAGACATAAAGATCAATGCTCCAAATAATCACGGTCAAAATTATATGGCGCCAAACTGGCCACCGCCTCGCTTTTGTTGCATTGATATCGTCTTCGCTCTCTTGCAACTTTGCAACTCCACTTTCTCTCCGCTTTTCCTTCCTCTCACCGACTGTCGACTGTGGGTGTATCTGAATTCTTCGGCTTTAACCGCTTCAACGGCCTAGCAGATGACTCCTCTGCCACTAATGTAATCAAGGTTGGTTTTGTCTATGTTCTTCGCTTTGTTTTTTTTTGGTAGCATTTACTTCTTGTTGTACCTTTCTCTCTAATGCTTTTCTTAATTGCCGGGTTTCCCAATTTGTCTCTTTTCCCCTCCTTCAGCACGAGGACGATGATGTGCTCGACTTTCCAGAGGATCCTCCACCTATGGAAGGTAAATGCACTGCATGTCACTTAGAGGTTGCCATTTGGAAGTTCAGTGACTGAACATGTATGCTTATAATAATTTTTTTGATTTACCTAAATTGGAGTTATCTCCCGGACGCGGATTTCTGAGGGGTTGTCTTTACTTTTGTGTCTTTTATCTCTGGTTCATGTTATTTTTCAAAGCTGATATCTACAATGTTCTAGTTTCTTCCTTCCCTTGGTCCCTTAATAAAAGATTTCTTCCCTTCCAAAACAATTAATTGTCATCTTCAAATAGCTAGTAGAGTATATACATATGTAAAGAAAAGCTAATAAATACGTATATAGTCTAAATTTTAATAATACAATTTTATGTTTCTTAAATGGTAGTAATTCATATTTATTATGAGCCTTGCTGCTAAAGAGTACAATTTAAAAAAAAATCAATACTTTCTTGAAAACATAAAGTGAGATTTTTTAACAAAATAAAGTCAAACCTCCAATTAATTGAAACTAATTAAAAGATTATAATCTAACAGAATGCAGCTTGTTGCATCTATTTGCTAAAAGCAAAGTTCTAACCCCATGAGTTATTTTCAAGGCTGTTATTTGGGTTGTAATGTGGATGTTATTCTGTGTGGATATTCTAGGGGTCTGTCTTGTTTATTTGGTCCATTTAAAATTATGCGCATGTGGGTTTGTATTATTAGTTGAGTTACTTATTTCTAATGGTTTCATATCTTTATGTTCTTCCTTATAGTTGCCCGAGCAAATACGAGTAGTGCAGTGGATGCTTCTCCAGTGTTGGATGAGTTAACATCAAGGAGATTCACCTGGACCATTTACAATTTTTCCAGGCATAGAAGAAAACTCTGATCGGTGGTTACAAGAGGTACCTTGATTTTTGGGTGAGTTAATATCTTGCAATATTGTTTTTTCGATGAATTGATATGTGCCAATGTGTTTTAGTTGTTAATATGGCTACTAGTGTGTATGAATGCTAAATTATGCTGGTCTTCACCGCTGGTTCTGATTGCCATTAAATTGCAACGAATAGGTGTGTACTTATCTTCCTAAAGGGAAAAATGTTGATCATTTGTCAATGCATTTGGATGTTACGGATTCATCAACATTGCCATATATGTGGAGTAGATATGCTCTGTTTAGCTCGACCATTGTTAATCAAATTCATAATAAATACTCAATCCGAAAAGGTACTCTATATGTGGCTGGTGTTATTCAATAATTTTTCCTTTTTCCATGTGTTATAGAAACTGAGTTATTTTTCTTCTCTTGGTGAGGCTGTTTTATGTATAAAGCAGAGCATTACATCATTTTTCTTTTTATACTCTGCAATATACTTAATTGAAATGGAGCTCATGAATGCAAGTTTTATTCTTCTGGTCTTGTATGCTTTGTATAATTTAGTATGGATGCTATATAGCTAAAACTTTCAGTTTTATCTGCTGTTGAAGCCCCACTTTCTGTATTTTCTATTAGATTTTGTTAGTTGTTAATTATGTCAGTTAGGGAAGTAAAGATTTCAATGCAACGTTTTTGGTCACTCTGAAAAGTACTTAGTGATAATTCAGACTATATTGCTATGATATTCAAGTGTAGAATAGTCCTAGTATTTAAGGGCCAAGTAGGTTGTGAGATTCAACCCAATTGCCATGGTCTCTGGTGCACAATATCTACGAATGACAAAACCATAATTCAAGTAAATTTGATTCAGTCAACTCTAGATAGATGGATATGACAATTTAAATAAAATTTACTAAAGTATGCATTTTAGTTTTCTTTTGTTTTAATTTTTTTATTATATTTTGAGTTGGATAAGATTCAAATTATATTGATTCCATTTCTCAAGTGAATTGTATTATACATTAATAGGGATCCCAAATGCTCCTAAGATTTGCTTCTTGTAGTAAGCTAAAAGTTTCCCCCACTACCCAAATATAATATATTTTGTTGCTTATTGCAATAGCATAATTGTTTGTTAGAAGTTTAAACATACTTGGTGTTGGAAGTGATGTTTTTGGTTTGTTATTTTTGTTTTAGGTGGAGGCTGTCGTGGTACACGGTGACACCACAAATTAACCTCAAACCACCACCCAATGATGCTAGAGAAAGATTTCAAGAAAAGAGCTACTTGAGTAGTAGTTTGTTTCTCATCAAGCATAAGAATTTCAATTTCAAGACCCTCAAGCAACATAAACACATTAGGTTGTCTTTGTCCTCGCTCTTTTTTTGTCTCTTTCCTTACTTTCTCTTTTCATACTTGCATTAACTATGTGTTCTATTTTTTTCTATGGAAAAGAACCAAGTGTGGGGGAGGGATTATTATAAGTTAGTCCGTTTTGTCATTTTTATTTTCCTTTCTTTAGCTAGATAGTTATCTTCCTCTTTCCATACCTTCCCCTGTTTTATTTTTGAATTCATCACCTGGATCCTTAGTTTGTATTTAGTTTATGTGTGTTTGGGTGGGGTGATATAGAAAATTTGTGCTTTTCAAAATCTTGTTTTTCCATTGTTTCTGGAAGGAACATAGGCATTTTGTCTTGATTTTGAGATTGCGAGATTTGAATAAGTGTAGCTTAGTGGCTGGTTGCTTGAAGGGAAGTTGATTGCATATATTGGGATTTATATAGTAATGCATTGTTTAGCTTGATTGAATTATGTGAGATAGTGTAGCCCTATTGGAAGGAATTTTGAGCCTAAACATTCAATTTTAGTGTGATTTTTCACTTGTTTCAACTTGCTCTTTAGAACATGTCCTAGTTCTTTTCATGACTACCTTACTCTTGTGCAACTCTTTAATATGATAGAGGCATTCATTTTTGCTAGCTAGTTAGACCAAATGGCCTACCTTTCAATAAATATATCCTTTACTACCCCTTTGAGTCTACCTGCCCTTTCATTCCATTATAATTGCATACCCCTTTTCATAAAAGAATGCATAATATTTCAACCCATCCTACTTGGAGCATGATTTATGATTGTAATATGGATTAACATAGTATAGTGTGCTATCATTATCATTATACATGTGCATGTTAGTAGTCTGGGTGCAAGGGGCAAAAAAAATGAAAAAGAAAAAAGAAACAGGAAAAAGAAAAAAGAAAAAAGAAAAAATTTTGCTCCGCTGGTTTAAGCTGGCTTAGTAACCAGGGGTCTTCATCACCAATGTTGATCTTCGCGTCAAACGATCGGTAAGAGCTATGAGCGTGCCAGTAGCATCTTGGTGCCATTGTTAGCAACCCTTGAGTAATCGGGCCTTTGTATCACCAATATGAAGGTTCGCGTCAAAAGAGTATATACATAACGGCCCAAGAAAGTTTGAAATGAAAAAGAAAAAAGAAATAAAGAAAAGAAAGAAAAAAAAATCCCGCTCCGCTCGTTTAAGCTGGCTTAGTAACCAGGGGTCTTCATCACCAATGTTGATCTTCGCGTCAAACAGTCGGTAAGAGCTATGAGCGTGCTAGTAGCATCTTGGTGCCATTGTTAGCAACGCTTGAGTAACCGAGCCTTTGTATCACCAATATGAACGTTCGCGTCAAAAGAGTATATACATAACGGCCCAAGAAAGTTTGAAATGAAAAAGAAAAAAGAAATAAAGAAAAGAAAGAAAAAAAAAATCCCGCTCCGCTAGTTTAAGCTGGCTTAGTAACCGGGGGTCTTCATCACCAATGTTGATCTTCGCGTCAAATGGTCAGTAAGAGCTATGAGCTTGCCAGTAGCATTTTGGTGCCATTGTTAGCAACACTTGAGTAATCGGGCCTTGTATAATCAATATGAAGGTTCGCGTCAAAAGAGTATATACATAACGGCCTAAGAAAGTTTGAAAAAAAGAAATAAGGAAAAGAAAGTAAAAAAAATCCCGCTCTTTTAGTTTAAGCTGGCTTAGTAACCGGGGGTCTTCATCACCAATGTTGATCTTCTCGTCAAATGGTTGGTAAGAGCTATGAGCGTGCCAGTAGCATCTTGGTGCCATTGTTAGCAACGCTTGAGTAACCGGGCCTTTGTATCACCAATATGAAGTTTCGTGTCAAAAGAGTATATACATAACGGCCCAAGAAAGTTTGAAATGAAAAAGAAAAAAGAAATAAAGAAAAGAAAGAAAAAAAATCCCGCTCCGCTAGTTTAAGCTGGCTTAGTAACCGGGGGTCTTCATCACCAATATTGATCTTCGTGTCAAACGGTCGGTAAGAGCTATGAGCGTGCTAGTAGCATCTTGGTGCCATTGTTAGCAACGCTTGAGTAACCGGGTCTTTGTATCACCAATATGAAGTTTCGCGTCAAAAGAGCATATACATAACGGCCCAAGAAAGTTGAAAAAACAAGAGAGAAATGAAAAGAAAATGAGAGAGAATAAATATGCCCTTTTGTTCAGTTTTGCTTGATTATAAGTTCCATCTTTATTAAACACCCCATACACTCTTGAGCTCTAGGTTACCCTAGATTAATCCTCCCCATTCAATGCGTTCTTGAGCACTTCATTCCACACCCTTACATTACAAGCCACCAAGACCCCTTGATTTTTGAGTGCACATGTAACTGGTGGTAGAGAATTAGAACTACTATAAGCTTATGGTAGGGTGATTGAGCATATGAATTGAGTCTAGTGTGTTGAGTGAATTCTTGTGTGGCTATCTCACTTGGGTTCAGACTTGCTTTTATATCTAAATAGGAATTTCTTTGTTTTTGATTGATTATACTTAGTCCCTAGGTTATATTTATTTGAGTTTGCAGTTGAGTCAATTCAATTTGTCTTATAACCTCTTTCCTTCTTTATTATTTGCAAAAGTTGTGGCTCCCTTTCTATCCTCTTAATTGTGCTTTAACATGCATGTTTATTGCAGAAACACAGCACTGGTTCATGCACGTGATACTAATTTTATGCCTCTTTTATGAATTGTTCGACAAATGAGTTGACCAAGTCTTTTGTATGAGATGCATGTGATTCATTTTTTCAGCATGTTTAGGTACATGAACATTTATATGGATGTCTTAGAGATCATTGCATTGGACTTTCTTCCTGGCACACTGTTGTTGAAGGCACCATAAGGCATCAATGTGGACTATAAATCAACGAGGAAAGAATCATTTTATGGTATGGATTCTAGGAAGATGTTGCTTACATCATTATTTTATATTTTTTATGGGCTGTCAAGATGTCTATTCTTCTTTTGACAAGTATGTGGGAGGGGAATGGCTTGAGGGGATACTACAGGTAAAATCATGTTATATATCTAATCTTGTGCAACCATCATTTCTCCAAAGGTGAGAGTTTTATGCTTAATAAATCACCTTTAATATCCTCATTAAGTCTTTGATGGTTCAATGTGCAATTGCTTCTGCAGTTTTGTGGGGTCTAAATCATTCAAACAGTGGAAATATTTTAGTTGTATCTTTCTATACACTTGGATAATACATAAATAGATAAGGCTCATAACAAAGAGAAATATTTTATTTTTGCAGTGGAACTATAATTATGTTAATTTATTGGCCTAATTGTGTCCAATACCCTCAACTGCCCCTTACTAGTGCATCTCATATATACGTCTAGCATTAACAGCATCACATTGTTTCTTATGTAATTAGTTTTCTTGAGATAGGAAATGAAAGATAGCATAGTTGTTTCATTAGTTTTATTGATTCAGTTATCATCAAAAGGATGCTTGTGGCTCCCTTTCTATCCTCTTAATTGTGCTTATGTGGCTACTCTTTTTTATTGCAGAAACACATCACTGGTTCAATGCGCATGAGTGATTGGGGATTTACTAATTTTATGCCTCTTTTCTGAATTGTTCGATAAATGAGTTGACCAAGGTGATTCATTTTTTCAGCATGTTGTCCATTTGCTTTAGAACAATATGTTTCTTTTACATCTGTTGCTAACCAAATTCCTTAAGAGCTCGCAATTCAAATTCTGCACTACTTTTAGCCACTGTTTTCTGTTTCTCTGTCAAGTGACAAGATTTCTCCACACAAATGTACCTAAGGTTGATCGACTAACTTCTTGTGATCCTGCTCAATCAGCATCGGTGTAGATTTCTATTGATCTATTGTTGCTCTTTCTAAAGAATATACCACTTCTAGGAGTACTAGGTATTATAGTATCTTTGTAGGCTTGAGTCCATATGTTTCTTCCTTAGATCATACATATGTTGATTGGCCACATTTACTGCAAAGGCGATATCACGACGTGTGTGAGAGATAAATGAGTGTGTGAGAGAGATAAATGAGTTTTCCAACTAGTCGTTAATATCTTTCTTTGGTTTCCATTTTATCCCTTTCTCATTTCTTCTATTTTTTCACATCTCTATTAGTTTCTTCTACATATTTTTTTTTTCTTTTGTTTCACCTGATAGGGACTTTACTCGGTTTACACCCAAGTATTCCTATTTCTGAGTAGATCAAGAACATACTTTCTTTGAGATGCATAAATACCATCCTTGATCTTGCTACTTCCATACTGAGGAAGTATTTCAACTTATTAAGATCTTTGACCTCAAATTCATAATTCAATGCTCAATCTCCTTAGTATCATTTCCTGTAACAATAATATTATCCACATAGATAATAATAATAGTGATGAGGTTATTACGTCGTGATACATAGTTTGGTCAAATAAACTTTACTTGTACCCTTTAACCTTAAGAACATTTGAAAATCTGTCAAACTAGGCATATGGTGATTGTTTTAGCCCATAGATAGATTTTCTTAACCTACTCTTTCTTCCTTCTTCAAAATCTAGTGGGAGTGTTATGTATACTTCCTCTTAATATCCAAGGGCCAATCTACTGAGAAAAGAACCTGTATAGTATTGAGTTTAGTAACAGGTGCAAAGGTTTCATTGTAGTCAATACCCTGCATTTGAGTGAATCCCCAAGCAACTAGTATAACCTTTAACTTGTTTATAGTACTATCATCGTTATATTTTAGAGTGAACACCCACTTATAGCTCAAGTTTTATTCCTGAAGGTATCTCCACTATCTCCCACGTTCCATTTTTATCCAAGGCTTGTATCTCTTCTAACACTGCCTGTTTCCATGGGGCTTTATGTACATTGTTAAGGATCTTGACGCTGTCAAGGTTAGTCACAAAAGCATTATAACTTGGAGCAAGGGTGGCATAGGAAACAAACTTTTCGATAGGATGCTTTGTACACGGTGGTTTTCTTAATGCAATAGGAAGATCTAGATTAGTATCAATAGCCTCACCACGTTCAGGATCTACAATTGGTTTAGGAATTGACTCTGCCTCAGAGATATGATGGTTTTGGTCTCTATGATGTCGACGTGAGTATATTTTTTTTCCATCTTTGTTGTTCAGATCTATCTGGAGGTTATAAGGGTTCATGTGGTTGTGGTGAAATGGGTACAATAGGTTTCACAAGTTGAAATTCATTCCAACACTCCCCTTGAATCAAAGATTGGGATAAAAAGACTTGGGCTCATCGAATGTGATATCTTGGGTAACATATAGGTGTTTGGAGATGGGTTAAAACATTTAACATTTTTTGAGAGGTGGAGTAACCCAAGAAGACACGTTTTGTGGCACGGGGATTGAACTTGTAGGGAGGATGGTGAAGATGGACAAGAACAGTGCAGCTAAAGACATGTAGTGGAAGAGAAGACTGTAAGTGAGAGACAACATGAGTTTTTTTTAACTCTTCAATTGGAAAGACGAAGGAAAGAATGCGACTAGGGAGATGGTTAATGAGCTGGATAGTGTGTGAGTAGTCATACTGATTGTAGACACACTGTTGCTTACTGCACACTGAGAGTGAATTGCTTTCTATGTGTATATATTTCTGCTGTACATGGTTACATATATATATATATATATATATACAAATTGAATCAGGGATTGTGGGAGCAAGAAATATAATTAAGATACAATCAAGATATGATCCCCGTAATCTCTCAATTAATTCCCTACAATCTTGCTCAGTCAATTCTAATAATTTCTCCTTAGTGAATCCCACGAGTTTCTCTTCTACACTCACCCTCAAGTTAGAACATAGATATTTATCATGTCCAACTTGCCAATTAAATATTCAAATTTGTCTCTTGTTAATCCCTTTGTAAGTACATTAGCCTTTTGTTCTTTAGAGGGAATATACTTGAGATTAATCGTTCCTTCGTCAATCTTATCTATCTCTACATGCTTTGTCCTGTCATGCTGGACTGGATTGTGAGACATATTGATAGTTGTTATGTTGTCTGACTGTAGTCTGATGGGCAATTTGATTGATACTTTTAGTTCTTCCAATACTCATTTTACCCATAGACTTTTGCAAATTCCAAGGGCTATGGCTCTGAACTCGGTTTCAGCACTGCTTTGAGCAACCATATTTTATTTTTTACTTCACCAAGTTACCAAATTTCCCCATATATAGGTGACAAATCTTGAAGTTGATTTTCTGTCATCTTGATCTCCTGTCCAGTTAGCATCAGTAAACATTTTCACTTTCTAGTTTCCTGATTTTTTAAACCAGAGACTTAGCCCAGGAGAGCCTTCAAGTATCTTAAAATCCAATAGACTTCATTTAGGTGCTTTTGTTTTGGATTATGGGAATGTTGGCTTATCGATGTCTGGTCGAGTGTGAGATAAGTAAATCAATTTTCTTACCATTCGCTGATATCTTCTCATATCTGCAACTTTTCCTATATCTTCAAACTCAGTAATTTTGTCAGCTCATATAGGAGTATCACTTGGTCTGCAACTGAGCATACATGTTTATTTTAGAAGGTCTAGTACATATTTGTTCTGCGAGATATTAATTCCTCTAGTAGATCTAGCTACTTTCATACTCAGAAAATATTTCATCTCTCCTAGGTCCTTGACTTGGAATTCTCCATTCAATGCCTTTTTAACTCTGTCAATTTCTGCTGGCTCCTGTGAGGACGATATCATCAACATAAACAGCCAATACCACTATTCCCCCATTCAAGTATCGGAAGAATAGGGTGTGGTCACTTTGCCCCTGTGTATAGCCTTCACCTTTCAGAACTTTGGCAAATCTTTCAAACCATGCTTGAGGAGACTATTTTAATCCATACAATGATTTCTTTAATCTGTATACATGGTTTTCTTCTTTCCTGGAGGCATCTTCATATAGAATTCCTCCTTTAGTTCTCCATTTAAGAATGCATTTTTGACATCCATCTGATGCAGTGACCAGTCTAAGTTTGCAGCAAGAGACAACAAAATTCTAATGGTATTGAACTTTACCACGGGGTGTAAATGTCTTGGTGTAGTCCATACCATAGATCTGAGTGAAGCCCTTTGCTACTAGCCTTACTTTGTATTTCTCAAGACTTCTATCTGCACAATATTTTGGAGTGAATACTTATTTACATCCTACTGCCTTCTTACCCTTTCCTATGTATTGTTTTGTTTTAGGGCCTTCATTTCTTCTATTACCGCCTTTCTCTATTTAGGACTATCAAGAGCTTCATGTATATTTGCTGGTATCTTGACTTGAGTGAGATGAGATATAAAAGCAAAATGTTTGGGTGATAAGGTTTAATAAGAGACAAACCTCTCGATAGGATGTTTAGTGTAGGATCTGGGTTGCTTTCTTATTGCAATTGGAATTTCAAGATCATCTTGTATCTCATGGTCAGGACCTGTCTTTGGTTCAGATTCTTGGATGGTGTCAGTTGCTTGAGGCATATTACCTATCATGCCTTTACTTCTGCGGGTATAGACTTGTCATCACCTGCTAGTGTCTTCCCTTGAGTTAGAATTCTCTTCATATTCCCTATGCACCTCATGCGATGTTTCCGCAAGAGTATAGGTTCATGTATGATTTTTGACCTGATAGTCTGAGGTTCACTCCAAGACTCCCCCTGAACCCGAGGATGATTTATTAAAAGGAATAGTTTCTTGGAAAGTGATATCGCGGGTGATATAGAGTTTTTCAGAGATAGGGTCAAAACATTTGTAACCCTTTTGGGTTCCCGCAGGCCCTAGGTAAAGACATTTTGCAGCTTTTGGCTCAAGTTTATGTGTATGGTGGAGATGAACAAAGGTGGTATAACCAAATATCCGGAGTGGTAAAGTGTTCTCAAGATAAGGTAGGTTAAAATGTTGGTGAAGGACTTGTAGAGGGGTTTGAAAAGACAAGGACTTACATGGCATCCGATTAATTAAGAAAGTGGCAGTTAGAATGGCATCATCCCAATGGTAAGTAGGTACATTATGTAAGGAATTGGAAGACACGCAGCGAAAATTAATTTAAAATTTTTTCTATTCCTTGCCAGGATCTATCGTATGTGTTTAAGTTAAGTGGAAAGAAGCATTACCCTTAGTGTTCCTCAACGACTTCCACAGCTTCTCTCCGCGACTGGTGATCTCTTTCCGATCGCAAGAAGATGTCCACAGCTTCTCTCCGCGGCTCATGCTCTCTTTCTGATCGCAAGAAGTCGACGCCTCAGGTCAGTTTCCTCTACTGGTATCCACACGAATATCGTTCTAACCACGAACGGCGTGCTAGCGTCTTCTGTCCCTCCAAGGCTCTCTCAAGAATTCGTCCTCTCCGCCTCTACTTCAGCAGTTTCTTATCTGCAAACCTTTTGCAGATTCTGTTCGGCCTTTTGTGTTGTGTGTTGTGTGTCAAAAACGTAGCTCCTAAAATCAGATATATAGGATGCTCTGCGTTTTTCTCAACCGAATTGGATCTTGGAATTAATCTATATTAATTCTAAAATTAATACAATATCACATATTGTATAATTTGATAAGAAACTAATTAAATAAATAATGTTTATATTAAATCCGTCCCACAGATTTAATTCACCTATTTATTTAATTTAAATAAAGATAAGATTGGACTATATTTGATTTATTCTCATAAATCAAATTTGAGATATCCTAATATCTCTTATATGAGATATCCTATCAATTTGAATTTCAAATTCAAACGTGATAGAGATTTAATTTATCCTTATAAATTAAATCTTGTAAATATCTCTTATATGAGATATCCTATCAATTTGAACTTCAAATTCAAACGTGATAGAGATTTAATTTATCCTTATAAATTAAATCTTATATATCCCTTATATATAATATATATATATATATACAAATTTATATATATACGAATATAAATATAAATAAATATATACATCAACCCTGGATCATTCATTGAATCTAAACACGTCTTATATTCAATGAATCTGGACATCATAGCTCGTGTTGGGCTATTTTGTGTGCGACCCTGTAGGCCCATATGAAGTTGGCAGTGGGCCATTTGCTATACTAGCCCACAAGTCGCAAGCGGTCTCTAGCAAGACATAACGACTACCCAAATTATATGAGAATCGATAAATGATGTAACCTTTTATACAACTATATCATGTCCCTTCTATCACGCGATATTTTAGTTATGGATGAGGCATGGATAATGTCATCCTCCTATTCCTGACCGTTACTTTCTCGATCCCTGAGTAGTCTGACTATAGAAATGGAACTACCTTTCCATTACAGTATGGTCATACATTTCTCAGACTCACTCATCGAGGGGCCCAGTAATATCTCTCTACGAATGTGAGGGACAAATTCCATCTTGACCACTCACATTCCTCCGCATGAAAAACCACTAAGCCCGAACATAGTTTTTATGATCACTCGGTCAAAAGTGACTTTTGACTAAGTCAAAGCTGAGCGTTTGTCATGTAGGAATCCATGATGATATCAGGTCAAAGGGCATAGTGACATGGTTTGTATATGAGAGAAGCTTATGACGTAACCCATGCAACTCTCTCATAGCGGGTCGGTCCAATACCTTGTACTCTTACATGTGCCTATGACTTTGATTTATATCTCTATACATCTTCAAAGTCATACTGGTCTTATTTCATCTCTGCTCCCGCACAGATGATCGACCAGGGACATTTAGGATAAGATCATGAATTATCCAAGGATGGTCATCACAGTAAACATGCGAATAATATGATAACACAATTGATAAACTCATAAATCAATAATGTTTATAAGATAATGATTGGCCCCTAGGGCACATTTTCCAACACATTACTGCTAAAGAGAAGAGCTAAAGCAGTTTCAAGAAGGTGTCTATTTTTCTGTTCAGCAATTCCATTCTGTTATGGACTATGGGGACAAAAGCTTTTATGAGCAATGTTGTTTTCTTTAAGAGAATTAGATAACTAATGATTAATGTATTCGGTGTGTGAGTATAAAGGATTTTGATTTTGGAATCAAATTGTGTACAAATCATATGGTAAAAATCAATGAATGTTTGATGTACAACAATTTTATCCTTTAAGAGGAAAACTCAACAAACACGGGTATAATCGTCAATGAGGGTCATGAACCATTGAGTTTGTACGATTTGAAACGCAAGATGGCCCCTATAGGTCACTGTGTATAAGGGAAAAAGATCTAGAGGGTTGATAAGGAACACTAGGGAAACTAGTACGGTGGTGTTTAGCTAGCTCACATGAATCACAGTGAAAATCTGAACTTTTATTTAAGCAAAGAGAATGAAACATCTTACACATATCTTGAAAGTTGGTATGTTAAATAACTCCATTTCACTAGTCTCAAGAGAAGACACTCTATTACAAAGGGAAGCTAATGAATTCTGACAATCATTCAGGTAATAAAGTCTGCCAAGTTCCTTAGCAACACCAATCGTCGTCCCCGTGAACAGATCTTGAAAAACATAATGAGTGGCAAAAACATTAGCATGACAACGTTCTCTCTGATTTAATTGACTTACAGACAATAAGTTGCATTGTAGTTTTGGAACATGAAGAACATTATACAACACAAGTGTTAGTTACTTTACGCCGAATCATTATAGAACATGAAGAATATTATGTCTCTTGTGTTAGTTACTTTACGCCGAATCATTCTATGACTGTTGATTGATTATGGATAAAGGTTGTTTAAGTTGATTGCATATTTTTACCTTGTCGGTTTTATGTTTACATGCATTAAGTTTAATTGTTAGATTTCTCTTTATTGATATTTTGCCTATGAGTGCAAAAGGTTAAATGTGAGGAGTTAACAAACCCATATTTTTATATATTTATTTTGATAGGCTTTATCATTATATTGGCCATTAATTGTATTATTTGTATATTAATTAGATTAATGCGCCTTATGTTGAATTAGTACTTAACAGAAGTATAATTGTCATATTTTTATGATTTTTTCTAAACAATTATTTTTGAAATAAAACGTATTACATTATTATGATTTGTATTTCAAGTATTTAGAAAAAATCAACAAAAGACCATAAATTTAAAAATTACACATGAGGACCTAT
The DNA here is from genome assembly GCA_037074615.1 of Leucaena leucocephala. Lineage (NCBI taxonomy): Eukaryota > Viridiplantae > Streptophyta > Magnoliopsida > Fabales > Fabaceae > Leucaena > Leucaena leucocephala. The sequence continues at coordinate 1,055,623 of CM073525.1, forward strand.
GGGTCAAATTTTGTAATTTGGCCCATTAGTTCTTGTCTCTTCTTCATATATGTTTTGCCGTGACCTTCCTTGTGCAGCGACACCAAAAAGTTAATGTCACCTTCCACAGTCCATCATCACGTCACCCTCTATAATCCACACCTTCCCACTCTATTATGTACCATCCTTCTAGCCCCACGTTTCCATCACCCATGAGTCCATCATCTTCAACTCTACTCTCTATCACCTTCCACAGTCGACTATCATCATCATCATCTCCTCCGTTCCAGCAACTGAGTAGTAGAAATAGTAGCAGCGATAGAGCACGATACCTGCGACACTGTAACAGAAACATTAGCAACAGTGACAAAGAAGACAGAACAACGATGCACACAGTAATGGCAGTGAACATAGAGAACTAGTAGTGACGACACAGTCTCGTCTGACCATAGGTGTCCGTGAAAGCTTTACGATCGTGTCGACTACCAGGGTAAACCTTGGCTGAATGCCCAATTCAATAGCAAAGACATGAGCTTAAATCTCAAAAGGGTTTTAAATTAATCTAATTTTTTACCTATTAATTATCCTATGATTCCTAGGTCTTAACATAATTTTATAATTATTGAGAAGTTTTATAATAATTTATCTATATTTATTGAGGATTATTGTAACTGAATTACTGTTTAACATTTGATATTGAGCTAATTATAACTTAATTTTATTATTTTATTTTGGGTCAAGACTTTATATTGAGGTTTTAGTGAATATTTAGTGATTTTTTAAGATGGTTTGAATTATTATATCATTGTATCTCTTACTAGCTTTAATCCTTTAATCCTACTTTATGAATTATTGAGTTTGATTGAGCATTTTTTTTTTGGTGATAGAGTTTGATTGAGCATTGCCTTTTAATATTCTTAGTCTCAATTTATTATCCTGATGGCAGTTAATAGATTAAAACTTTTGAGAATATCTTGTGACAATTCGATGTTGCTCAATTGTTGGATTAAAATGTTATTATAATTCTTAAATTATTATTTTTAACTCCTATATTTGTTGAAACTATGATTGACTATATTATTGAATTGGAGGGTTGCTTCTATCATTGTTAATTACTTGTATTTTCACTCCCTATCACTTAATTATTAAATTAAAAATACTAAAAATATTTTATTCAAATTTATTTTTATTCTTGGCATTTCAAATCAAACCCCATTTGATAGCTAAAGTTGTATTGCATTTAGTTACTTAAAAAATTTATTTTATTTTTGACTCTACAAAATAAATGACCAAAAGTTGCACTTTATGTAATTTTTAGTTTAATTTTTGAAGTAATCTCAAAATAAAATTGGACGTAGGTTGTTTCAAGTACCTCTTTCTTGATTCCTCTTTTTATGTCTCATTGGTGGACTTTGGCACAAATCAAAACTTATAGTTTATATATATGTATAGGACAGATTAATAATTATATCTTAGTACTTGATGAATGGCTGGAAGCTTGGCTTTCTGCTAGAGGGAAGATGGATGATTATGTAGTGGCTCTATTTGCATGTATTTGTTGGGGCATCTGAAAGGCAAGATGCAGCTTTGTTTTTCAGCAGTCAGAAGTAGATGTTGTGGATTGTTTATCAAAGGCAATCAGATTGACAAATGAATTTTGGGATTATATTGGGAAAAGGAAAGGTAGGAAAGGGGTGGGAGAGATGTGTGACAGAGCTGTATCTTGGCAAAAGCCAGGGAAGGATATTATAAAACTTAATGTGGATGGAGCGTAGTGTAGAGATAGAAGGTGTGCAAGTATTGGGTTCATTGGAAGAGACAGTAATGGCAAATTTATGGGAGGTCTGGAGAAAAAGGGTTGAAGCTGACTCAGCTTTTATGTCTGAAAAGGATATTGTCTGTGGTGGAAAAGCAATCATCAAAATTGATCCAACGTGTTACATAAGGCAGATATTGTACAATTGTTCAGTTTTCTGCAATTTTTTCCATCCCTCTATGTAAATAACCCAATATTGGTTCACAATCAATAACATCCTCACAATCTAGAGTAACAATAAGTCAAAGAACACCATGCATTGATGGATGGTGAGGACCCATATTGACTATCATGAGGTCTTTTCTTGTAGCTGGGGCATTCATAGGTTTTTCCTCAATTTATTCTTCCACGAATTGCTTAAAACAAAAATTAGTTCATCAAAATTCAAGATCTAATTAATCAAATAATTTAAAATGACTCTTCAAATTAATTAGTTTGTGGCTCCCGAATATCCAACTGATTAATTAATTTTTTATAACGTATTCCATTTTTCTTTGACAAATAAGACAGGAGTCGTTTCCATTTTTCCATAATTTTACGTTAACCCGTTTGAGATAAATAGTCTTTTATGTGCAATTCCAAATGTGAAGTAAGTCTTCGTATCTTATTGGTGAAATTGAATACTTGAAATTCAATCGATCTCGGGGTTTTCTTCTGAAATAACGGGTATAAATAATTTTTTTACCATAAAAAAATGAAAGCTTGTCTTCCCCCCTTTTATCCTTTTATAGAGTCCATATATTTTTATTGATTAGTAATAATAATATGACACTCGTTTTCAATTTGGTATATATAATAATCTTAATTTTCTTAAGAATTTCTTATTTTATTTTTGAAATAAATTTTGATTAATCAACCCAATTCAAATAGTTATACAAAAAATACTATATTTATGTATTCAAGACTTCAAATAAGAAGATTTTGTTGATTCATTTATAGATCTAATGGATAGGATATATCATTGAATTAGTATCATGCCTCAAAATAGAGGGTAAGACAATGCGTATGTGCATCTATTTGTTCTCGCGTGCTCGATATGTTACAAGAAATAGAAAATAAAAATAAAAATGTAGATTAACAAATTTTCAATTGCGGATACATATGTATCCTTATCATACTGAAATGGCTGCCATTATTGGTATCAAACCAATAACGATTCATACAAGCTAAATTTTCTAATAGATAATTTGGCCAAATAACTTTAAATTAATTAGTTTTTTTTATCTCTATCAAGATCTTTACTTGTAGCCAAAACTTGATAGTGATTATTCACTTTATTCTCATTGTAAAATGTCGTACACTATTTCTATTTCTAGGATTGAAACAAATTAGAATTCTCAATTCTCTACGATGTCTAGCGGATAAAATATTTTCAGGAACAAGCAAATCATAATTATTTTTTTCTTTATTTTTAGTTACCTTTTGATCTCTTATTCTTGTAATGGATTTATCCAAATTTTTCTTATCAACGTAGCTTTTTTCTCAATATCTTTAATTAATTTGGTGCTTTCTCTTATGAATCAACAAAAGGCCTATGGTTTGATACATATTAAATTGTTCATGGTTTTTTCTAGACAGACGAATTGGTTCGATACTCAATATTCCTTTTTTCATCAATTCCGTATTTTTATTCAATTCTGTAAGAGTGAAATCCTTCTTATTATGAATTTTCATAATATCTAGACTTAGTTCTCCTCTTTGAATAGAGGCTATAGCAATTTCTTTTAGATTTTTTAGTCTAAGCAGGAGACGATATACTTAGATATTATTCATTATTCTTTCATTTAAGCAAAATATGCGTATCCATATTTTCCCACCATGTCAGGCATTTCGTGACATTGCTCGCCGCCCTGCTTCTATTTGTCTAGATGTGATCCAAGTGGGTTCAAGTGCTTGAAGAGCATATCTACCGAAGCAAATATGATTACCTCAAGAGGATATTCCTTTCATTCTTCCTCTATGTTGTTTACAGAATCTAGTTTTTTTGGGGTTATAGTTGATGGTTTTTTCTCAATTCCATCTCTACTACAGAACCGTACATGAGATTTTCACCTCATACGGCTCCTCGTGAATGAAACAATTAAAATAGAATATATATGGATTTCATTAATAATATATCGAATCGTGGTGGGACTTTTTGAGATTTCATCTAATCTATTGGTTTATTGGAAATTTGTATATCTTATTTTGATTTTAATATATAACTAAACAAGTATTCTTTATTACAAATATTCTTTTTCTATTATAAAGAATTCTTCTTATCTAGATATAAATAGATAATGTTGTTTTTTTATGTTATAAGTTTTCTAACGAATCTTTATTTTGTTTTTCTTTTTCATATCGGATTGACCCTTATTTAGAAATCCAATAAAACAAAAATTTTCTCAGGCAAATATTTACTCTTTCATTATCTATTTCAGATGTAGGGTTAGCCCATGACTCCTTAGAACATGATTCCTTAGAATAAATGTATTGGTTTTTGGTTCCTTCGGCCATCCCACCTAATGAATCATTAAGGTTTGTTTTTAATAAGATCTTAGGCATTCATGGGTTCCGTCCTTCCCATCGCTTCTCACTTAATGGTTAGGTCTCAATTGTACAACAGAGCTTCTATTTTGTTTTTTGGAAGTTCTTTTTACATCTATTTTTTTTGCTTGATTATCAATTGAAGTACATGTGGGAATAGCTTACTTTACCGTATATATCCATAATATAGGAAAATAAAGAGGGACGAAGACATGGAGAAGAATGAGAGATAAAGAGTCACATAAGTAGAGGAAAATGATGCTAAACACCTCAAGCTACCGGGGATACAAATGACAAAAGGGATCGACATCTCTTCATTTCTCGGGCCTGTAGTGAGTTACTGACAAAGTTTAAAAATATCAAATCTTTTATAATTCCATCATACATGATTTGGGACCGAAAAGACCATAGTCCTTGCTCCTATGAGATAAGAGAGAATATATTTTATTATATTTATTAATCATATTATTAAAATTTGTATATAAATATATAATTTTATTTTTTATTTATTATTACGTAGATTTCATTATATATATTAAATATAGGGTAAAATTATTAAATTTTAAGATAGAGATATAAAAATTTTATTATTACTATAAAACATGTTAAAAAAGTTTTTTTTATTATTACTATAAAACATGTTAAAAATGATAGTATTATAAGAGTATATAAATTAATGGACGGTATGGGGTGACTTTTACGTCCTGTTTAATATGTCACTTTTTAGGGCTCATTTTATTATTATATAGACTTTATTTTCATGAGGTATAATCTATATTAAATAAGAATAAAGTTAAAAGTTTATTAAATTTTAAGGTAAAATTAATAATATTTAAAGTTTTTTTAATTTTAGTAAAATATATTAGAAATGACTTATAAATAAGATTAAAGGAGTAATCATTTCAAATTATAAAATAGTTTTCTATAAGATAAAATCTTTAAGATTAAATTAGCAATATGTTAACGATAAAATTGAATGCTAATAAAGTTATACAAATATTCACAACACAAGTAAGATATTCGCACATGCAATTTCATTGATCGTGCAAACATTTTACTTTGTTTAAGAGTAAGAAAGATTATACATGTATCGAATTCCAACAATACAATTTGACAGACCATGTTTATTCCAAATGCTTCATCATTTTATGAGAAAGCCTTGAAGTGATCTTATTAATTCTACTATAATGAAACCAAACAATATATATTTTATTTAATAGTTCATCACAAGACAGTCATATGACCAATATGATACCAATTGTTTTTTAGAGAACTCCTTGTTACGATCTTGCGGGAGGCTCAATGAATGGTCAAGAGCAGTCGTTTTGTTCGATTGTTGACTTATAACACTGCAAAGCATCTTTGGACAAAACAATCCTATAGCCATCATTATATGAGTCAATGCCTTTATCCAGAAGCTGACAAACCGGGCACCCCCCCAAACAAAAAAGTCCCTCCCTTATGTGCCAAATTGTAAATGCTTGAATAAACAGCATTCATGAATGAATCTCTGGCAGAGATACCATATGATGGGTCCCTTTTTTATTTGCCAAATTCACCAAACACTATTGGCTTCTTCAAGATTGTTGCTAAGTCATCCCAATGACTTGTCATCCACTTCTGCATAAATTCCATTTGCGCATCAATACTTTGCCCTGCAAGCCTGTTCAGATCATATTCTTCATATATATATATATATATATATAATCCTTCAATCATGCTTCTTAACATGAAATTAATTATAGATCAAGAGAAGTTTAATTAATTACTAACTATCAGGATACGCATGAATGGTGGTAAAGTCAATTTCATTGATTTGATTGTTGGTAATTAAGTCAGTTCCAACTTGGTAGCCAGGATTGTATTGTTTCCTCTCTTGAATTGAATCTCCATAGAAACCCTCCATCCCTACCCCCAACAAGTGATTCTTGTCAATGGACTTCACATATGGAGCCATCTCCTGAACCCATGACTGTTCACAAAGGAACATTAAGTATTAATTATAAGTTATACATATGTATTATTTACTTTACAAGCACATATATATTATTTAACTTCCAAAGCAAAGCTAGCAAACACGAGTGAGGTTTTGAACTCACAGTCACAGTGTTGCCAGAAGAATCAACTCGGCAGCATGGTTCATTCATCAATTCCCAAGCCATGATAGTTGGTTCATCCGTGTAAGTTCTTCCGGTTATAGTGTTGATCCTTGTTAACACACACACTCTCTCTCTCTCTATATATATATATATGGTAAAATTATCAGCAGATAACAACAGTTAGCCATTTTGCATATATTTATTCATATTCTAAGAAAGCCATGCTACTAGTAAAATAGATCAGAAAAAGGATAAGAGTTGAGAAGATTTATGGGTTTTGCCATTATTATATAAACAGCATACTTTGACATGGGTTTTGTAGTAATCCTTGATATCAGGGTTAGTGTAAAAGTCGTCGTCATTGTTCACGGCAGTTCCAGCATTTCTAGCCCATTGCACATATTGAGGTTTTCCTCCATAATCATTTTAATTGTTGACCAAGCTTAGCATCAATTTCACTCCACACTTTTTGGCTTCTCCTACAACAAAATCAAGTGCATGTCACCAATATTCAAAAGAAATTTAACAACCATATAACATTTGTTGTTATTATATTTGACAAGATGTGTGGGCGCGCATGTGAATGATTTATTATAACATAAATTTCTTGCTTAATGTAGTAAAACCTGGAAGACATTATCATCATATACACTAGGCGACACTTGGAGAGCTTGATATCCACCATCACTGAAAGCCCATGTATGACACACGGCAAGAACAGCGGATGAAACCTAGCGAAATACATTGGAAACTTTGAATCTTTGTGTTGGATCAGAGGCCACACCCATCATCCAGTAAAATTAAAAAGCTAAAATTTATACACATTCCATTCCAATACATATTTATACACAAACTTTGGAGTCATGCGCACAGATTTAAGAAGCTAACAAATATAATAAATTTTAACGAAATAACATGGTATTTCACTAAAATTGTCTTATTTATTATAATATCTTGAAATAAACACTTTTTATTTACTCAAAAGTAAAATTAATAAATGAAAACAATAACTACTTTCTTCAAAACCTATATATAGAAGTTACAATTATTTGGAACGAAGAGGGTATTTGTCATCCTATTATTTAAAAGTAAATACTCCTATCCTTAATATTTAATTATTTTAATTAGATTAAAGAAGTTAATTAAATTAATTAATATATCATACTTTTATTAAAATATTCTAATTATCTTCATCAATTATTTTCTTCCCTCTCTTTTACTTAATTATTGTTGAGAAAAATCAATAGGTATAATTTGATAAAAAGTTGATAAAAATAAAAAATATATTTTATATTTAGGATTAAGATTAACTTTTAATTTGGTCTTATATTTATAATAAAAAAATATATTATCTTTATTTTTTGTCCACCATTGGTGTTTTTGTCTAATAGTTATAATGATAAGAATTACGATGGCGACATCATAGCAATGAATGAATCTTATGATTTAAACATTTATGCAGTGTTGATCGAGGCTAAAACATCAAAGTAATAATAATCGAAAAAGACATTTAAAACAAAAGAATGAAAAAGCCCCACATGTTGTGCTATGAGAACCACATACATTCACATTCATTCACTACCACGTATATTTGTATTTCGCTTTGGAAATAATAACCTATATATATATATCTATATATATATATAAACGCATGTAATCTTTGCGTCAATACTCAAAACACACGACATGATGAAGCCATCAGAAGCAAGAAAGCATGACAAAGCGCTCTGTGAGATTTGCCATATAGTGTTTCATAACAACGTAATGGAGAATAGAAGATCTGCAAATTACAAACCCAACATTTGGAAATATGACTTCCTCCAATCACTCACCAGTAAATATCATGGGAGATTTCTCTTATAAATATTTTTGGTATTTCAGTTTTTTTTGTTTTTTTTACTTCATTGATTATCGTATGGTTCTTAATAAATAATAGAGAGAGAGAGAGAGAGGTATTTAGGCCTTTTTAATGATTAAATTAAAATATATAAAACTTTCTTAAACTTTGAACGACATACAAATAATCCCTTATATAATTTATTGCTGTGTGCAACAGAAAGAAGAATTTAGCACGAGGTTGGAGAAGTTAATAAAAGAAGCAAAATGTCTCTTTGTGGAAGAGAGTGGTCCATTTATGCCCAAGTTGGAGTTGATATCTACCATACAAAATCTTGGTTTCGCAAATCATTTTCAGGAAGAAATCAAGGAGGCTCTAGAAACTCTTATCTCTGTTGAGAATAACAATATTAGGGCTCATGCACAATGCTTCAAGATTCTAAGGCAAAATGGATGTGAAGTAACTCCTGGTAAGTTTAATGTAACGATTAAAATTGAAAATGCAAAAAGGAATTTTAAATTTATATAACCCCAGGTAAAATAACATGTGGGGTGTGTGGTGAAAACACAGATAAACTTGGTACAATATTGTTATCTGGAAAGGAGAATGAGCGGAAGAAAGCATCCATTTCTGGGGTTATCAAAGGCTTAATTGAGCTTGTTGATGCCTCACACTTGTCTTTGGAAAGTGAAAACATCTTAGAAGAGGTTAGAACATTTGCCATCAATCCTCTCAAAATGCTTTACTCATCATCACATGTGGTCCATCATGCCTTGGAACTCCCTTCTCATCGGAGAGTTCAGTGGTTTCAAGTCAAACGGCACATGAAAGAATTTTGGAAAAACCACGAGAATCACGTCTTACTTGAACTGGCCAAACTAAACTTCAAAGTCGTTCAGGCTAAGCTTCAGAATGAAGTTAAGTAACTATCAAGGTAGGTATATATGTTTGGCTAAAAATGTACGCTCATAATTGAACTTTAATTTGCTAATTATTTTTAATTTGTGAAGCTTTTAGGTGGTGGAAGAATCTTGGTTTAGAAAAAGACTAGAACTTTTTAAGGAATCGATTGGTCGAGAGCTTCATGCGTGTAGCGGGAGTATCTTCTGAACCAAAGTTCAGATCATTGAGAAAATTGCTCACCAAATCCATCAATTTTGTGTTGGTGATCGATAATATTTATGATGTGTATGGATCATTTGAAGAATTGAAGCAGTTTACACTATAGGTTTGATTATTAATTAATTATTATTTAAACAATAGTCAAAGTGAGTTAAATTTGTGAAGATCATGCATACATGAGAGAGAGAGAGAGAAGTAAGAAGGCCACTGAAAATTTATCCAATAATTGGCTCTGTCTCTATCATGAAGGGCAGGTGCCCCTTCGAGAAGAAAAGACAAGCTATATTAAGCCTATAGCCTAATAAGTTCACTCAGGCCGACTAAAAAATATTCTTCACAATCCGATAAAAATTAGCTTAATAAAAAATAGATAATTTTGAGTAAGGGGAACATATTGCCGGATAGTCACTTTTTTTTTTTTTAATAAAATTTTATTAGATTACAGAGGAGGGTTTTTTTAGGGTTGATTTTATTCCTACTTTACTTTCCCACCCAGAACCACCCGACTTTCTTCTCTCCTTTATCATTACCGTCTTCTTTTTCTTCCTTATTCACCTTTTTCCTCAAGCAAAATGAGAGACGAGAGAGAGAGTGGAGGGTGTGACGATGTGGAAGGCGATGGAGAAGAGGGGAACAAGGTTGCGACACTGTCACATCCATCTTCGCTACCGTAGCTAGAACTCACAGTCTTCCTCGTCTCCAAAAAGGAGAGAACAAGAGCAAGTGCGAAGGCAAATGGGAGGAGTGAAGACAAAGGTGGGGTGATCAGAGAGTCAAATCTTTCAAGAAACTAGTGGTTTCAACTCCGGTGAGTACTCCCTGTTCTTCCCCACTATTATTACCGATGATCTGTTTGAATTTTGGGGGGAGGTTAGATCACTTGAAACCTATGTTAGGGATGGGATAATTGTTGATATGGTGAAAGAAAGTGAGGATTAAAGCTTTTAAAAACTAAATCCACCCTAAATCGATCTTAATGTGAGTTGGATGTGTTCCCGTGTTCTGCAACATTAATCCGTCTCCTTCCAGTTATGTGTGTCGTGGTGATACATGCTTCATTCCTCCTCATACTTACTCGTTGTCTATCATCGATTAAGTAGGGAATTGATAATATGGTTCAATGGAAAGATGGAAGTGGGAGGTGTCTAATTGAAGTTTGACTGTTGCATGTGCCTTCCCTATTATAGGTTTTGTTTTATTTATAAAACAGAGGGAGCTTTCAGGGTGGTGCAGTAGTTTGGTCTTATAGAGTTGGAAGCTTGGAGTTGATTATGTTTTGGAGAAGGATTCAAATCTGTGTATTGATCAAAAGAGTATTATTCCCTTCTCTTTTGTTAAAATCTTACAAGAAATGATTAGATATGAAGTAAGAAGAATTTTTGAAAAATTTGGAAAATCTTCCAGATTTAATACATGGTTTTTTATTTCAGGATGTAGTGAGGAAATTCATTAGATGAGAAATTGTTGCAGTTTAAGCGTATGTGCATAAGATAAAAGATTAGGATAGAAGAAAGATGAAAATATATAAATATAATATTATTTTATAAATTTATTTATTATTATGCAAGGGATTATGATAAAAAATTGGAGTTTGTTTATTATTTTGTAATGGATTTTAAAATTTTAATTATTATTTTTTTATTATTTTATTTTTAACAGATATATTATTTAATTCTTGAAGATATATGAATATAATATTATTTTAAAAATTTATAATTGCATATTTTTTTCACAATATGAGTATGGCATTACGACTTAAACATACTCATGTCTAACTTAAAATAGTTAGAATTTTTACCTGGTAAGGTTGGGTATCAGGTTACAAAATATAACTTATATTTTTTTCGGGTAGGGCATCGAGTAAGTGGTTGCTTTGACTAGTCCTGCCCATGCATAACCCTAAGTTATATATATGTGTTTCTTTCTCTCTCACGGCGGAGACCAGACACGTTAATAAGAGAATCTTAATTGGGAAAAAGATAAAGAAATACCATTTGAATTTAAAAAGGATAATTTGGGTATATGAATATGTAAAAAGATAGATTAGGCTGCCCAATCTATCTTTTGTAAATTTGGGTGAGAATACCAAATTATCCATAGAATAAATGAAATATATAACTAAAGCATCAATTTAAAGAAGGAACTGTTAGCTCGCATGGGAAATGAAGTTTGAGGGAGACATCTTTGATTGTGTTAAAATTGAAAAAGAGAAAATATAAGTAAATTTTTGACATAAATCTTCTTTTAATTATCTGATAATCACCATTATTTTGTTGATTATGAAGGTTACCTTGGGAGAAATATTGCAATTTTTACTATAGATTCGACCAGTTTAAGAAAACAGTAGAAGAAATCACGAATTTATTGCTTTCCATTTATTATTTTGTGTCCTATAGTCTATTATTTTTTGTGTATTATAACTATTTAGAGTTGTAATTTAAAAATTGTAAATGTTTGAGGGGAAATTACAAGTCTTATTAGATTAATTATAAATTCTATTGTAGGAGTTGTTAGTGGGACCATCGTTGTAAGCTATTTTAGTGATTGTGTTCATCCTCATTAGCACTTTCTGTAACAATAATTTACAAGTTAGACAACTTTAATCCAATTTCAATAACATGATTAATTATATTATGCGTTATACGTACCGGGACGTGATTTTTGTAATAACCCTTAATGACTGGGTTGGTGTAAAAATCAACATCATTAGTAACAAGAACCCCATAACTATTAGCCCATTGAACATACTGAGGTCTCCCTCCAAAATCATGATAATTATTCACTAAACTTAGAATCAACGTCGTGTTGTACTTTCTTGTTTTTGTCACCAGAAAATCTATAGTTCCTGCCATTAGTGGCCAATAAAGATATATGTATATATATATATATTACTAATTCAAGTGTTTTAATAATTATTAAAACACTTTATAAGCTGACATTTATTAAAGATTTTTTTTGAAGATTTTTAGACTTAAAAATTCACAAGTAATTTTTTTTTTTCAAAGTTAAACTTGGTTTAAATTCTTAAACCTCATTTAAAAATTTAAATAAACTAAAAACCCAAGTTCTAAAATAATTCAACTAACCCATAAATACTATCACATCCATAACTAAACTAAACATTAATATTAATACCACTGTTTGGCCATCCATCTTGATGGCACTCACATCTTCTACCAAGAATCACGCTTAATCCATTATATAACTTACATATATATATATATATATATATATAAATGTATTATACAAATCTCACATAGCTTAATAAAAAATATAATTAACTTAATCAAAAAATAATTTCTATAGCTACTCCAATTCCAACTTTCTCAAATTTTACCCTTACTTTGCTGTATTGTGGAAGATATGAGTGAGATACATATCAGTAGTAACAACAATCTATCATATAAATATACCAAATTCTATAAAGCATACAAAATAAGCCTTATCACATAATTATCATATTTCAATAATCATACCAATGTACATGAAACACATATATCAACAATACATATACTCCATGTACTCGTCTGAATTTTACTTTTCGCTTATTGTAGCAACACCCCCTCTCAACCACTTACTAACTCTGCATAGTTCACTTTTCGCTTATTGTAGCAACACCCCCTCTCATAACCACTTGCTAACTTTGCATATTTCTATCTATATACTGCTCATTATAGTGATAGCCTCGCTCGTAATGGTGTATTGACAAACTTTACATTCTCTTATATGTTAACCGCTTATTACAATGACACCCCGTGCTCGTAATGGGGTATTGACAAACTCCGCATTCTCTTACCATCCCCTCTCGTAACATCATACTAACAAACTTTGTATTCTCTTACCTATTTACCACTCGTTACAATGATACATCTGCTCATAATGACATTTTGACAAACTCCATATTCTCTTATTTGTTTACTACTCTATATAGCCATACCCCCGCTTGTAATGACATACTGACAAACACCGCATACTCATATATGACTACAGCATGTTACAATGACACCCCCTTTTATAATGGCATTATAACAAACTCCTCTTACTCTCATCTAACTATGGCATATTGTAGGGACAACTCCACTCGTAACTACATCATAACAAACTTCACAAACTCTTACCTAACTATTACATATTATAGCGACACCCCCGCTCGTAACGAGGTCATAACAATCTTTCTCATAAATAACCAAACCAATACATTTTCATACATACTCATGTCATCTCATCTCATGGCACAAATAAACATGCATAATTAAATACATAAAAATATAAAGGAAATATTACTACCTAATTGTTTTTCTCTAAATTTACCTTTTCAATATTTCTTTCTCGCTTTAGTGGCTCACTAAATATCAAAATCTACACAACTATTTATGATAGGTTAATACCTTTCTACTTATAATTTATATATTTATTAACTCCTTTAAACCCCCAACTCTCTTTAACACACTTTTTTTAAATTATTGTTTATCTTAGGCAAGGGCTTAAATATATTCTTATTCTTTTATTTCCAAAATTCAAACTTCTGAAACATTGTCTAATCATCACTTAAGAATCTCTAAGTATGGTTTAACTAGGTAGAATATTTTCCTTCAGCACTTGGATGCATTAATAGCAAATCTCATAAATTTTAAGTCTCAAAATTCAATCCATAAAGCTTCCGTCGACCTAAGCCTTATTTCATGTCCATGTGTGATTATTTCACTCACTCCTCTAATTTCCCTCGCAAGAAACAGATTACAAAACATCATCTATAATCTGAAATTTCCAGATTTGCATTTATACTTCCAGAAGTTCAAATCTCAACATGCAATAGCATTTAACCACATTCAACACCGTATTTCACCCATACAAATCTTACTCTATCCTTATGATTATTCTACTTGCACCTTAATTTTCTCTCCCTAGAACCATAGTTTCAGACTTTAACCAATCAAGCCTATGTTTCTCGATATTAAAACCCATAACAGAGACGGCACATGGACACCGATCAAATACCTACACACCCATGAATATCTAACTTGCTTGTGTTATTAAACTATTTTAGGCTCTATTAGCTTCAATTTCTAATGAGTTCAGGCCACCCCAAATACTCAGATTGCTGGAAATAATGGTGGCCTGGTTGGAGAGAAGAGGGAGTGCCCACCGGAGTTGAAATCACTGGTTTCTTGCAAGATTCGACTCTCCAATCATCCCCTTTATTGTCGATGCTCCTCCCACTGGCCTTCACACTTGCTATCATTCTCTTCCTCTGTTTTGAAGACGATGATGGATCTACAGCATCGATGGCGGAAGCGACGACGTGTACATCGACGGTGACATGGCTGACAGAGGACGAACTGCAACGTGGATCTACATCAATGAACGATGAATGCTCCTTCTCCCTGACCTCCAGCGACATTCCTCCCCTCCTAGTCTCAATCTGTATCAAAGATGAGGAGTACGACGGTGGATGTGTGACAGCACAGTCACCGATGTGGTGAGCAACACAAACGATGACAGAAGCTGACAGAGTCACAGCAAAGGCGGAGTTTTCGGGTGAGATCACGATCAATTAATAGTTATTTTTCATGAATTAAGAGTCTATTTTCTTAAAAAATTAAAAAATTAGTTACAGGTTATTGTTTGTCCTAAAAATTTTAGAAAAATTATCTTATGATTTAGAGAAACCATTAGAGCTTTATTCTATTAAGAGGATTTTTTTTTTGGAACTTTTGAAGGTTTTAGGAAATAAGAGAAAGACTGAAAATAGATCTAAGATAAATGCTAAAGGGAAAAATATACTTCAAATACATGCAATTTTTCCCGCTTGTCCAGTTCTCTACTAGCCACCGTTGCTTTTGCGTGTCCTCTTCTTCTCCAATTCACCCTCCCTCACATGTGCCTCTCCACTTAAAAACTCTGCCTCACTCTTCCTTCTCATTCATATAGGGAAGCGAAGTGGTACAAAGAGGGTTACGTACCATATCTGGAAGAATATCTCAACAACGCTTGGATTTCATCTTCAGGACCAGTGATTCTACTGCATGCATATTTTGCTACTCTGTATCAACCAACAGATGAAATCAACTATTTTCTGCTGAAAAAGCAAGACTTAATCTTGAACGTGTCTCTTATAATTCGTCTGTGAGGAA
The DNA here is from genome assembly GCA_037074615.1 of Leucaena leucocephala. Classification (NCBI taxonomy): domain Eukaryota; kingdom Viridiplantae; phylum Streptophyta; class Magnoliopsida; order Fabales; family Fabaceae; genus Leucaena; species Leucaena leucocephala. Next base: position 1,071,136 of record CM073525.1, read on the forward strand.
CAACAGTGGTAAGCTTTCCTTTTGTTTTCTCTACATGAACTTTGGTCCATGTTGTAGTCTTAAAAATGATATAATATACCCTCAAAACAGGCGGAACCGCGGAAAGGGAGAGAGGTGATGCAGAGTCATGTGTAGTGTGTTATATTAATGAAATGGATGTGACGGAGGAAGCAGCAAGGAAGCCCATGGAAGGCATAATAAAGAGAGCGTGGAAGAAGATAAATGAACACTGCTTGAGTAGTGAATTAGAAGCTTCAGAACAAGAATTCGTAAATCAGGCCATGAAAGCTGCTCGTGTGGCACATACTCTTTACCAGAATGGTTGTAATGGTTTCGAAATACAAGACGGAGACATCAAGAAACTAATACTGTCATTAATTGTTGAACACTTCTAGATATATGAAGTTGTTACCAGTGCTGCTTCATGTGCCTCTACCACAATATTGTGCGCGAGTGTGTACTTTTCTATTGTATATATAATCATTTTATATTTAAGACGGATAATTATTTGAAAAAGAATTTATAAAAAAGAAAGGGTTTTTTAGCAATTTTTAGAAAAAAAATTTGGTTAAGAGTTATGAAAAAAAAAGTAATTTTGAATAAATGAATATTTAGATAATTATTTCTAGAAATATTTTTATTATTGGTAAATTATGAAAAATGATATGAGTATTAAATGAGGAGAGATAAGAGATGGTATGAAAGAGGAAAGATGGTGTAAGAAAAAGTAAGAGATAGGAGAGAGAGTATAAGAAAAAGTAAGGGTAATAAAGTAATTAGATAGTTTATAAGCTCTTTTATTATTCAATAAATTATTTTGACCAATTTATCTAAAATTTTAATTTTAAACCATAGTTTAATCTAAAAAATTATTTAAATAAATATAGCTATTTATTTTTAAAAAATTTAAAATTTAAATTTTATCTAAACTTAAATTTAAAATTTAAATTTAAAATATTACTAAACACACAACTAATAAAGTGAATAGTTTTACATATAAACTGTTGATAATTTAATAACTTTTCTTGACATACAATTGCTAGATGTGACGTGCCAATGCCACGTGTTGAAATATGGGAAAAGATTAAAAAATATTTCAAAAACTAAGTAAAATGATAGATTATTTATAAATACTAATTTATTTTAATTTAAAAAAAATTACTTTTCTTCTTTTTTTACCTCCTTTTTCAAAAGAGTATCTAAGTAAAATGATAGATTATTTATAAATATTAATCTTTTCTTTTAAAATTTAAAAAAAATATTTTTTTTCTTTTTTACTTCCTTTCTCTTTTTTTTTCTTTACATACTTTTTTTTATTTTTATTTTTTTCTTTTTCTTATATGCCCTTATTCTCTCTTTTATCTACTCACTCCGCTGTCATTCAGACCCTTCTTCTTCCTTCCCTTTCTCAACCCAATCTCCCTCCCATAGTCAAAAAAGTCCGAATCGAAAACTCTCACTCGCCGCCGGTTCCTCCAAGCTTCAAGACCCAATCATCCAATAGTGCAAGTACCTATTTGGTTGACTATCGACAACTCACTTGGCCTCTCCTAGGCAGATAACCTTAGCTACACCCGCAAATTTAAAAAGTTCATATCAATTTCATACTACTTCCTTTACTATTGGTGTTTCGTCTTCTGATTTTGCTACAAGCTAGTTTGATGATTTTGTTTAGTTGTTCTTGTTTTTGCCTTCTCGTGTAGTATAATGCAAATATGTGAGAAATTGCAAAACAATTAGTTGTTAATGGTATTTTTAAAATTGTAAAAATAATTACAAGTATTGCTAATATTATTGCAATTATAATAAATAATTTAGATGATCACCCCTGATTGAATTCCTAAAATAATAAAAAGTAATTGTCAATATTATTACTAAAACAGTTAAAATGGCTAGAAGTGTTATCTATATTGTTACAAGTATAATAAACAATATTTAAATAATATAAAAGAATAAATTATCAATGTTATTATTATTGAAGTTATAAAAATAGCCAAAAATGATATTAATATTATTATAAATATAATAAACGATTTAAATAATGATCTTGACTAAATTTCTAAAATGATAGAAAATAGTTATAAATAGTATTATTAAAATTATTAAAATGGCTAGAGATATTGTCAATGTCAGATAAATATAGTTAATTAGACGATTTAAATAGTATAAAAGAATAAATTATTAATATTATTATTAAAATTATAAGAATAGTTAGAACGTGATATTATCAATATCATTGATGTGATTTGAATAATGATCCTTAAATAAATTATTAAAATAATAGAAAATAGTTATAAATAATATTATTAAAATTGTTAAAATAGTTGAAAGGGTTATCAATTTTGTTATAAGTATAGTAAAACTATGAGTAATGACATTAGCAATTTATTATTTAAATTATAAATTCTATTAGATAATTAGTAAGTGAATTAAATAATTACTTATATTTAAGTTATTAAAAATAATAATAAATATCTTAATAAATATAGTTAAAATTATTATAAAAATTATTAATTCTATTATATAAGTTATAATTTACTCAAATAACTATTTATAATTAAATTGTTAAATAAATCATACAATTATAACATAAATTATTGCGCTATGACGGAGAGAGCTTGTCCAAGACATCATTTAAAAACATAGTCTACTCCACTTCTTTGGGGGGATTTTGGAGACGATGGTTCAAACACGGCTCCGGTTCCAATTTCGAGCCAAAAGAATGGTGGGGGTGGTCACATAGACACCAACATTGATGGGGTATAATAGTTGGGTCAGTAGATAGTACCAACATAATGGAGGTAATCACAAAATAAAATATATATAAAAAAAAGTAAAGAAAGAAGAAAAAAAGGAGGGCTATTTTATCTTCTTTCCTAAATTTTGAAAGGACAAATAGGTCTTATGACCAATTTATTTTTTTATAAATTCATATACTCTTTTTTAAAATATAAATTTTAAAAGATATTTTTTAGCCTTTTTTCCTTGAAACATTTTTGTTTTATTTTTAATTTTTCATGTGATTCTCATTTTATTTTTGGGTTTAAATTCACAATCCACAATTTATCAGAAGCATTGTACTTTCGAATGCATAATAAAATTGTTAAAATGACAAATGCGACACTTTGGAGGGTGATGTTGGTAGAACATATTTAAAACAAAAATACAATTTTCAAAGGTACTTGATTAATGGCTATAGGGAAAACGAGATATAGAAGCATAAATGGCTAAAGCCCAAAGATGATCCCAACGAGATCGCCAGCTCTTATAATAACAAAGGAATCGAACTCACATCCGATCGTTGTTTACACACAGCTCTCATTTTTTCTCCTCTATCACTATAGCATCTTCAACATTGAACGGCCCAAATTATAGGACCATCGATTTAGGCATAGTGACTGAAACTGAATTCATAATGCCCACTGTCACTGTCGCTCACTAAACCGGTGAGGCTGAGACGCGTCGATTAACCGCAACCGCCGGCCTCTTCTTTGACGCCGTTGTCGAAGGCCACTTTATAGTTTATATCCTCTTTTCTATCAAATTCATAACGGTTACCTCTCCAAGCTCACCGGAGACGTACTATTGAAGGAAAAGTGGGCAAGCAGCCACTTCTCTTCTGCTCCACCACGCAGGTAACCGGTCGTTCTTAATGATTTTACAGAGTTTCTGACCTGATTTTGTTCGTGATCTGAATTTCAGTGTGGATTCTGGACTTGATTGTGGTTGCGGATTGTTTCCTTGAATAGCAATGAATTAATGAGGATGCTTTACTTGTTTGTTGTCATTAATATGGAATTCTTGTTATTCTCAATACTTCGTCAAAAATACGTTTATGATCTTGTTGATGAGAAACACGAATAAATGTTTTATTGTGGTTGATGTTATACGACACAGATTTTTTTTTCCTCCAAATATTCTATTATTCCTCTGTTTGAAGTTTGGCTAGTATACTTAAGTGTTTTAATACTTGCCTTTTAATTTGGATTGTATGACCTGAGTTTTCTGGCATGACCTATTTGATTAGTTGTGCGGTTAACATTTTGAGCCGAACATTTAGTTCATCTTTCGATAATGTGAGTAATCATTATGATTTCATCTTTCTTTTTGGAAGTTTACATCTCAAACTCTGATCATGAAATGGTTTTCCTGCTTGGGTCAAAACAATTTTTTACTATAGTTATTGAGGACAATGAATGTATTGTGCCTAAACAGATGGTCCCATTCTTTGTTTTACATCTTCCCAGCTATTATTCTCACCCTTTTCTATATGTAACTGAAGCACAATAGCTGAAGAAGAAAGGTAAGGAAATAAAATGGTAGAGAAAATAGAGCTTTAATATTTCTAACCAGTGTGCCAAAAAGTGTGGGTTGGGGGTCCCAAATAAAATGGCAACAGAAATGTTCCACTACTTCAGAGTAAGTTCAATTTAAAGTTCTAAGAAAGAAGGGAGAGGAAAATTCTAGGTTCTTTAGTACTTTATCATGTGAAGGCAAGAAAAACTTCTTGTTTATTGTGAAAAGTATGGCATAATTGTGTATTCATTTCATCTGAAATAAACTTGTCCTTTGATAACCGTAAAATAACTTCATATTTATGAGAATGTCATGTTCAACTTCATCTTTTCTCTTCTAAAATCTATTATTCTACTAAATAAAACCCTCAAGCTATCAATATGCTATTTCTTGAGAGGTTCTTGATTGTTAGGCGCTTTCTATTTGCAGAGTGTTGATATCTTATATTATGAAGCATGGATGGCCACATAGATCTTGAAAACAGGGGAATGGAAACCTCTGGGAATGCCAGTTTTAGTGTATATGAAGTTCAAACAATTGAAGAACCATACTATGGTATGTTGCTTGAATTAAAGAAATACTGTTTTCTGAAAGATTATTTTCCAATGCATTTATTATGGTAAAAAACCTACATCTTTTCTATCTTGTATGTTTAATATACCTATTAATTTACATTGTTCAAGTTTATGCAACTCTAAACCTAATGTCCCCTATTTTCTTCCAACATAGATAATATTGGTTTCACTAGTGTGCCACAGTTCACTCAAGTTATTGTACTTGATCATTACATTATTTCTGACTTTTCAACATTTTGTTACTTAATCTAAGCTGAAATATGTTGACACGGGACCTAAAGAGAGCATTTTGCAGTAATCAACCCTGAAGTAATCACTCCTAATAAAATCTTGAATTGAAGCAAGCCCACCTTTACATCTTGAATTGACAACCCTGAAACTTGTTAAATGGCCCTAATAAAATCCCTGTCACTCTGCTTCCATTTTCATCTCAGCAGTTGAAATCGTTGGGTCTTGTTTACTATCTATAGCATATGTACATAATTTGTCTGTGATTCTTGGGTACGCCTATTGAATCACTTATTCAACATCATTTTGTAGTCCTGCAATCTCAAATAAATAGCATGAATATTGCTTCTATTAATTTTTCATATGAGGTTCATGTGTGATACATTTTCAATGCTTGCTTCACTCAGACGTCTGCACTTAATGTCAAAACTTATGCTCAAATCTCAATGTTCCAATAGGTTTAAATAAGCTGTGTTTTCCATTTCTATTTTCAACATTTGATTTGCTTAATATTGTCATTATGTTTTCTGTTTCTTAATTGAATTTGTGCATGTTACATTTTTGAGAAATTGGAAAGAAATAATTTCATTTTTTGTTCAGAAAGCTCCACTAGAGACATTTGATTTTCTTTTTTCCTCCTTTTTCCTTCCTTCATCTTTTTAAGGGGAGGGATGCCCTATGAATGTGCATTATATATGACTGGTTTTGCTCTTTTTGGTTAAATGCAACCTTTAGGCCTTCTGGTAATGCACGCCATGCTTAATTTAACTACACTCAACAATTAACCTATGGAAAATTGAGTTTCATCATCTGTCACCCTGCTCTGTTATTATAAAACTACAGTCATAAATGTTGCCTTTTGTGTTTTCTATTATATTTTACATGGTGAAGTGCATGATAATGAGAGATAAAGATATTGTTCTGTGGCATCCAGATGAGAGGTGTGGATTGGTAGGGAGTTCTTCTCAGGGAGAGTTAGGCATTTGTGAGGACCATGCCATCCAAGAACCATACGAGGGTATGGAATTTGAATCTGAAGATGCTGCTAAAATATTCTATGATGAATATGCTCGACATGTAGGGTTTGTCATGCGTGTTATGTCCTGTAGACGCTCTGAAAGGGATGGAAGGATTCTTGCCCGCAGGCTTGGATGCAATAAGGAGGGTCATTGTGTCAGCATTCGAGGGAAATTCGGACCTGTTCGAAAGCAAAGGCCAAGCACAAGAGAAGGTTGTAAGGCAATGATTCATGTCAAATATAATAAGTCGGGAAAATGGGTGATAACTAAGTTTGTGAAAGATCATAATCACCCCCTGATAGTTTCTCCTCGCGAAGCTCGCCAAACCATGGTAGGTTTATATTTCTTATTTGATTGTATACTAAAAAATTCCTAAATATGTCTACTGCAACTTTTAGTTATGTTCCTACTGGTTGGTGACCATTGTTTCTTGCCTAGCTTAATTTTTCAAATTTTATAAATTGCTTAAGGTAATGTTTGTGAATTATCTTAGTGTTATATAGTTCAAGAAAAGTTATGGGTTAGCCTCTTGCATGATGTCCAACAGGAGAAAGTAAAATAGTAAAAAGAATCTTACCAATTAAAACACTATGAATTTACTTGGAATTTGAATCTAAAGTTATAGGGTATGGAATTTGCCCGTGTTATTTATTATATACTATCGTTTAATTTGCATCAAGTAGGTAGCGTAATCTGTCCCTCTTTAACCCCTAGAAAAGATTATGAATTTGCAATCAAGTCCTGAGTCAAGTATTTCTAATTGCACTGTTTTAGGATGAGAAGGATAAGAGGATACAGGAATTAACAGCAGAGCTTCGGAATAAAAAGCGGCTGTGTGCTACATATCAAGAACAGTTAACTGCTTTTATGAAAGTTGTTGAAGAGCACAATGAAAAGCTGTCTGACAAAATTCATCATGTTATTAATAATTTAAAAGAATTTGAGTCCATAGAGCAGGAGCTCTTTCCCAAGAGGTAACCTTGGCACTAAGGTGTGTGTTCATATTTTGAACTCTTTTTAGTAAAACAAAATTCTATCTCCTCATCTTTCAGTGCTTTTAAGTTGTCACTTATGTTCTGCTCTTTAATGGGAAGTTTTTAGTGATATTTTCATGGAGGCTAGCTTCTCTATATTTTGCAAATTGGCAATGACTATAATTCTTTCACCTGGCAAAGGTCAACTCTGGATTTGAATGAGGATTGTGTTTTGATCAGTGTATACGTGCATCCAGTGGTAAACAGGCTTTACCTCCACCCGTAAGGGTTCCAGGCTTTATCAGTTGGCATCCTTCTTGTTTGAACTTCAAAGAATATCACTGTTATCCCCTATCAGTTATGATTTCTGATAAATTTTTAATCAGTTATCATTGTTGCCACGTAATTTGATCTTTTAAACAGTAATTCTCAATCTAGCTTCTCAATAATTTTTCTCCAATAATTTCTGCCCCTTCAAACGACCAAACTGAGAAATTAGTCTCCATGACTTCAACTGATGGGGGACGAAAATAATTTGGAAGAAATTATTGAGAAACAGAATTGTAAGTGTTATAATTTCAAGAACCAAATGGAGAAATCATCTTTCAATAACGATATGTCTGGTCATGACTGGTCACCAGATTGCTTCTAAAGCTGAATGATGACCTGACCTCTCCGTGGTTCGCAACTTGTAAGTTATACATACTTGAATTAGCTCTATACGTATTTGGTTTCACCAGGGAATGATGTAATCTTGTATCAGTTTTCTCCCTTGTTTATTTTCTAATAGAAAGAAAAAAGTGTACAATAGAGTTACGATTAGTTTTGTTCGAAACAGTTTGGAGCAATGTTTTGTATTCTCAATTTCTCTTCATGTAAATTTGATCAGATGGTGGCTGGAGAGAGATCTGGGGTAATTCTATGTCCAAAAAAGCAGTGGACTTGTGGAGGATTGATTAGGGAATTTCATGGTGATTGTATAAAAGGTTTAACGAATAAACTCTTCCCTGTGAATTTTACTATTTCATGGTTGAGTGGAAAGAATCCGTTGGGAAGAAGGGTTTTATAAATCGTGCTGTCTAATAGAATTGTCGAAATGGATTGAACATGAAGAACTCATATTTAACTCGTTAATTTAGTGAGTCGAATTAAAACTTTATATTGAAAAACAAGAATTAGTATAATAGATTTAATCCATTTCATTTTGTGTCAACTTGCGAGTTAAGTAGGTTAACTCTTAGAACTCACTTTAATATTAAAATAAAAAAATTAAAAATTTCTCCCAAAATATAAAATTAATATATCATAAATCCACTGGAAGTTAGTAGGCTACAAGGCGCAGGGAGGTGGGAGGAGACTCCATCCTACTCCTAGGCCCTAGCAAAGTTGTGACAAAAGTTGCAAGACTATTATTATAACCATTATGCCTTGAACTATAACCACTTCAGAAGAAAAACTGCCATAGCATCGACGAGAAATCTGCTAGAAAACCATCACAAGCAAGTCCTGAACCTATTACCAGCTTAGCCATCTGTGTTCTCTATAAAAATGGATCAAGTACTCGACACGTTACATGAAGCTTAAAGAACAAGAAACATCGTTTATAGTTTTGTAACAAAAAACACACATCGTTTATAGTTTGAGTAGTCCTTATTATTTTATATATTTTATATTACATATTGATATTAATACTTTGATACTGGAACTATTATATTTTTTATATTACAGTTTGATATTGATACTTTGATACTGGAAGTCTGGAACTATGTTAATCGTTGCTTTCTCCGAGTACCCCCCTTTCACGGCCCTACGAGAATCGTTGCTTTCTCCGAGTACCACCCTTTCACGGCCCTACCAGAATCGTACAATGTGTCCTATGGACACCTGTCAGGATCTGAGAACCAACATCCTTCGAGCGTGTAACCACTCACACGGAAGGGCGCATGAGAAGAGAACAATGGCAAAACAGGGACAATTTCTAAGGTTATGTAGGCACTCACGAGTCGCAAATCACTGTGACCGTTTTTGTCGGGATTTACAGCTTCGCGGGGTGTTCCGTAGGTGATGGGTCCCACATATTTTGAGAAAGAAACCCACACTTCCCTTTTCTGTGTACCTCGCCCTCTTCCACGTGTTTCTGGACCAGTCTTAATTATTTACATGTCACTCTTTTTCTTTTTCTTTTTGAAAAATAATATTTAAATCCCATATAAATAATTGAATGACAAAAAAATTTTAAAAAATGGTATAATTAATATCAAGTCCCATGGGACCTCATATGAATTTTTTCTAATTGTAAAAAGACATAAATATCCCTAAGACTGAAATTTTCCCTTAAACAAACGTCTCTTTCAAGCCACCAAAGTATGATAATGATTGAGATAGTAGAAGAAGGCTCAATGCATGTCCTCTATACGTAGAAACAAAGAAAGCTTTGTGCAGATCATTTAGAGATATTTACGCCAAAAAAGCAAAAAAAAAGTTACTGAATTCACAATCCATTCATTGAATGAGAGATTTGAAGTTGTCGGTGTTGACTTAAATCATAGGACGCATATTAGTAGCAAGCGGGCTATGCGGCAATTCGTTGTGTTACTGATTTGCATGTTGTGTTCGGTTCTAGAGGTGAAGGTTGTTGCCGATTACATCCCTTCGGCGAGATTGGATGGCTTCATTTACAGGAATCAGCATCACCCCGATTCTATTTTGATCGAAGCATTTTTAGACCCACTGTACCCTGATAGACGGATACCCGATAGTGGGGTTTACCCCTCTATCGGGGAAATTCAAATGTTCCTTCTTCAAATGTCACATCAGTTGCACTCACAACCTCAGCGCCTAAAATAACAACCACAGTACCAGCAACTAACAACTCCAGTCCCTGTAACTAAGAACTCCATCAGCTGTAACTAACAATCCCATTAACGGTACTAACAACCCTAGCACATGAACTAACAACTCCAATACCTAAAATAACAACCCCAGCATATGCAACTAATAATCCCTGTCTCTGCAACTAACAACCCTAGCGCCTGAAATAACAACCCCAGTACTTATAACTAACAACCCCATCAACTGCAACTAACAACCCCATCAGCTGCACTTATAACCCCATTAGCTGCACTTACAACCTCTCTACCTGAAATAACTGTTATGGCCTAGAAAAAGATATTAATAGATAAAATAAATTTAACAAAGGGTTATATATATGTGATGCAGAAAAGTTTCAGTTGAGAGGCAGTAGTAGAGTGGTTAAAGGCAGAGAAGTTATTTAGGTGTCCCGTGTTCGAGCTCTGGCCAGTGCAGAAAGGGAGTGTTTTTTTTTTCATTTTTAGCGGTGAAATGATGAAATTGCCCCTCTGCCCTTTTACCTAATTTCTGACCATTTTCCCATTTCCCCTCTGTGTGCTGGTGATGGCAGAGGAGCAGTGTTGCGTGAGGGAGAGCAGCGGTGGGTCAGCGTGCAGCGTGGGGAAAAAGGTTCACGACACGGAAGGTCTGCTACCGTCCTTTAAGTCTGAAACACTTCTCAATTTCTTCTCATTCTGGGTTCAGACGCGAGTAAGGAAATAGAGTGTTTCTGCTGGAATTTGTCACGAAAGGTGGAGGAGAAGAACTCGACAATCCACGCGTTGTAGAATGCACTCTATCGCTGGTTTTAGCTATTGTCACCGTCGTGCCAGTTCTTGTTGCTGCTGTAGCATTTCAGTAATTTCGTCCTAGAATTTCTGGTTTCATTCAATCCCCAGCTCGTCGTCAGTATAGTGCGGTGTTGGGAAGAGTTGATTTAAGGGGGGTAGCAGAAGAAGGGCCAGACCTGAGCGTGACATTAGAGGCAGAGCTGCAGAGTTGTCAACGATAAGTGGTAAGTGCCTGACTCTACTTCCGTTCTCTACCTTTGTGATTCTTGAATTTTGGAGCTTGATCTTCTGAGTAAGTTGTGAGAGAGTACTATTGCTGGGTATGATTTTCTATGAGTGGATCATATTCTCCTCTGTTTTGTATGCTTGCCATAGAAACAGATACTTGTGGTCTCAGCTTGAAAATGAATTTTGGTTATGTGAACTTGATTCAAACCCTGTCAACTGTAATGAATACGTATCTATATCCTAATGTAAGGATTGTCGCCTGCGGTGATTGTTGGAAACAGGGACCCTCTGTGTTAGTTTTAGATTGATGCTTGCCTGTGGATGTGTGTGAAATTATTGCTGGACAGGGGTGCTGTGGGTAAGCATTATGTGCAGGTGTAGTGTATGATTTAGGAAACATGGGCCAGGGGTTACTGCCTTAGACTTGTAAGCAGATTAGGAATATATAAAACTTGCTTTGCTGTGTGTTTATGCTTTTTATGGTTGTCACCCTGCGAAGTATATGTGTAACTGAGGATGTTGCTGAGATAAACAAATAGTGGAAAGAGGCGTTAAGCATTGTTGAAGCTATATATATGTATATATACTTTATGCTGTTCTGGTTTAAAACTGAAAAGAATATATGGGTATACTAACACTTAAAGGCTAGTGTTATGAATTGGAAGGAAGAAAGAAAGAGGATAACGTAGATAAGTTGGTTACTAATATGTATAAGTGGATTTGAGAATTAACGGAAGTGAATTAATAGATTTAGTGAATGAAGAAATTGAGGAATAGTTTGGTCCTAATTGGGATCTAATTTAAGTGTGTAATATAGTTTAGTTGGAAGGGAAGAAAAGGGAAGTTGATATTGGAGATAACTTTACTAAAGATGTAGAAGTTGAAAATATTCACAGCAGTACGTTGGAAATATTAATTTACTGTCAATTAAATGTATTTTCATGTTGAGACATCATAGGTACAATATTATTTGGTAAAGTTAGTAAAGTAGTTAATGCTTTGATAAAAGGTGACTTGAAGGGTAGTCGCACATAATGAGTTTTTCTCTAAAGGAATAGTTGTTTATGAGGAAGATTATATATTTCTTTGAATCTATATTTTGGCAAAGAAAAGTTGACTTTGTGTTTAAGTTGTAAGAAAGGAATAAGTGATGGAATCGATTTTATCATGGCCAAGTTAGGGCATCAAAGATGCATTCTGATGGGTTATAGATTTCTGAAGTAATTGGTTAATGGTATAGGAACTTATGTATTGAATCTTTGATTGAATGGTTGATGGTATGAAATTAGTTGAAAAATATATTAAGGATAATTATTTCTGTTGAAATGTTGAATGGAATGTTAATATATATTGTTCGGGATACCAGGGAATTGAGAAGTGATTATAGTCGGAAGTTGTTTGGTAGGAAGAGTAAAGGTTTAAGAGCGGACAGGTGAGTGAATAATGTTCCCTAAAATTTATATTTTTCAAATGCATTGTCATTTCAAATGATGGATTTCAAGTATTGATTTCGAAAAGCAAATTTTATGAAAGTATGGTTTAAATCGTTAGAAATGATTTTCTTTCGATTGGTTTACGAAGAAATTATGATTATGTATAAAAATAGATGAATAAGCTTTTTGAAAAGAGTTTGGCAAAAGTTGTATTGAATTGATGTTATTCATGAAATTTATTCTTTTGCGAATTTCATATTTTTACAGTAATTTGATTTCAAATATACATGCTGGGGTTTTTGGAAAGTTAAAGTGATTTTACCAATGGTTATGGCATTGAAATGATTGAGATTATTTCATGTGAAATAAACCCCACGCATGATGGAAACGTTTTAGGATAGAATACAGAACGCTAGTTGCTAACAGCAGTACTGTTAGTCCTTGGTGCACCTTGGTTACCTGAGCTCGACGGATATATGTGGGTTTTATACTCGCGACAGATATACGTGGGTCTTGTACTCGCGACGGATATACGTGGGTTTCATACTCGTGACGGATATACGTGGGTCTCGTACTCGCGACGGCTAGTGGCCTTGAGCCGCTAGATTGGTTATTTACCCTCGTGGACTGTGTGTCCACGTCTGTTTTTGTTCTGTTGAAGTTCTACGAAAAGACTATGGGTTTAAAAGGATTGTTTTATGTCAATTGATTTGAAATGATTACTTTAAATTGTTTCTATGAAACAATAATGTCTACGGAAAGATTATGGTTTTGAAAGGATTATTATTAAACTACTGATTTGAAATGGTTATTTTTGATTGATTTGAAATGGTTATTTCAAATTGTTATTCTCTCTGAAAAACCAATGTTTACGGAAAAGTTTGCATCAATTTACAAAATAGTATGAAATACATTTTTAGCATGATTATGCATTGTTGATTTTCGCATTTATAATCATATTTTTCTTGGGACGTTATTCACGAGTAAATTATTTTGGCCTCAGATAGTGCAGGTGACCCTAATCCTCCCGCTGAGCAGTAAAGAGCCTCGTCGCAGATCCGAAGTGTTATTTTTGAACAAGATTGATTTTAATCTTTATTAAATACTTGTGTTATTTTGATAAAAGGGTAAATGCTCCACATAAACCTTAGAAAAGATTGTGTTTATTTTGAAAAATGTTATGAAAACTTTAAACGATGTATTTGAAGTTTTAGGCTTTTAGAATATGAAACTATTCATATTCCGTTCCGGTCACAGTCTAAATTTTGGGACGTGACAATAACAACCACAGCAGGGACAGGGGTTGTTAGCTGCATATGCTGGGATTGTTATTTCAGGTGTTGGAGTTATTAATTCAGGTGATGGGGTTGTTAGTGCCGTTAATGGGATTGTTAGTTGTAGCTGATGGGATTCTTAGTGTAGGTGATGGGGTTCTTAGTTACAGGGATTTAAGTTGTTAGTTGCTAGTACTGTGGGTGTTATTTTAGGCGCTGAGGTTGTGAGTGCAGCTGATGGGACATTTGAAGAAGGAACATTTAAATTTTTTCGATGGAAGGGTAAACCCCACTATCGGGTATCTACCTATCAGGGCACAGTGGGTCCAAAAATGCTTCGATCAAAATGGAATTGGGGTGATGCTGATTCCTGTAAACGAAGCCATCTAATCTCGCCGGCGAGATGTAATCAGCAACAACCTTCACCTCTAGAACAAACACAGCATGAAAATTTGTAACACAATTGATTGCTGCATAGCTCGCTTGCTACTACTATGCATCTTGTGATATAAGTCAACGCTGACAATTTCAAATCTCTCATTCAACGAAGGGATTGTGAATTCAGTAACTTTTTTTTACTTGTTTGGCGTGAATATCTCTGGATGATCTGCACAAAGCTTTTTTGTTTCTATGTATGGAAGATATGCGCTGAGCCTTCTTCTACTATCTCAACCATTATCATACCTTGGTGGCTTGAAAGAGATGTTTGCTTAAGAGAAAATTTTAATCTTAGAGATATTTATGTCTTTTTACAATTAGAAAAAATTCATATGAGGTTCCATGGGACTTGACATTAATTATGCCATTTTTTAAGATTTTTTTATCATTCAATTATTTACATAGGACTTAAATGTCATTTTCTCTCTTTTTTTTCTTTGAAAGCCAATATAGGTGGCCTCCTATATCAGATGAGAATAGAGAAGCCTATTTAGGGTTGAGCAAAGTGCAATATATCTACTCAGCCAAACTGTAAAAGCATCTACAATTATTCACCTTCAAATATTATCGTCGCCATCAGCTTTCTTCTTGTAGATTGGGACTTAAAGTACAATGGTAGAAATTTTTCCCCTACGCTCAACTGATGCCGCATATGGGAAAATAGTGGAATCCTTTCTACCCTTGGAGATCCTTTTACTCGACTAATCAGTCCAAAGGTTTTACAGTTGAATTCTTCTTTCTGGAATCTCAATCTCTTTGTTTAAATTTTTACTGGGGGACGCAAGTAAACTTAAGATATGATATAGAAGCTATGGCAGTTCCTGTTTGGACAACTCCATTTTTCAGATTGACATTTGAAGGTGAACTTCTGTGGTTAATTATGGCAGGGATTCATGTGCAGGAATACCAAGTGTTTAAAATTGGAAGCTATGGGAACTAAAAAGAAGTGGGCCCCTTCATAAATGCTGAACCAAAAACATGACCCTTGGTTAGTGACTTTTCTGAAGTACTTTTATGATTCGCAATAATCAACTATAATTATATTGTTTGTTCTCGAGACAGTTTGTAAGCTACTGACCCTAACTACTTTACGGATATTTTCTTTCATTTTTGTTGTTAAGTCTTGGCATAAGGAACTGTATGTATGTCATGGAGTAGTGCGTCTTTCCTCATGAGCCAGAATGTTCTTGTGCTTATTAATATTTCCAGTTGAAATCACAAGTTATTAGATCTTATATGGAGGACAATTTAATAAATAGGTTACCTATGTCTATTTAAACCCGTACAAGTTCAGTCCAACCAATTTAGTGTGTGTTTAGGATCACTTTTGAAAATGGATTATGGACCCAAACCATAGTTTTACAAAATATGGGCCAAACAAGATTTTTTTTTTAAAAATTAATTTTAGAACTCAAACTATGATTTAGAGTCCAAAACCATGGTTTGAGAATAATTGGTCACAAAGTAGCTTTTTAGTGCCCCTTGCCATGGTGAGTTTTTTATTAATTAATAATTTAAATTTTATTAATTAAAAAAAAGTTAAAATAAATAAAATCTAATTTAATTTCTTATTTAAGGAAAAAGATAAATTTACCAATAAAAGTTACAATCTTCCATATTTTTTTATGGTCATCTAGATTGGTTCTCTAATAAAGTTTTTAGTAGAAAAAAATTAAAATTTAGATAAATATTATAAATTTTTACTTTATTCAAATACATATGTATATATATTATTTTATAATCATTTAAATAAAAAATTTAAAATTAAATTAAATTTATTATCTATGGAAAAGTGATTCTGCTATTAATCATCCAAACATCTCCAATTTTTAAAATCACTTTTTCTCAAAATCTATTCTTCCCAAAATCTATTCTCCAGAATCTATTCTTCCCAAAATCTATTCTCCAAAAGCTAATCCAAACACACCCTTATTATGAGCTTAAATAGGCTAGTGCACGGATATAGGCTAACCTGTACCCAATTAATATTGAATGGATAAGACACGGGTTGACTATCGGACTAGCTCGTCCCGCTTGTTGCTCACCTTTGAGCCTGTTTATAATTTATAAATATTTTAATTTTTTATATTGGACACACAAATATATAAAGACTATTAACATATCATGATTAAATAATTTTCAAAATGACTTAATTCTTATAGAGCATTTAGAGAATATTTTAAAATTAATTCTTTTCAGTGAAATGATTTAATTTCCTTCATATAAAATTTTGATATTCCCATATTTCTTTCATATTTAATTTTTAACACATAAATTAAGAACTAAGAAATATGATTAATATGAAAAACGTTTTCTTTATTTTTATAATACATAATTTTTGTAATTAAAATATTTGGACCTACAAAATAAAAAATTTATAATTAAAAAAATTTAAAAAGGGCATATAAATAAATTTTCTAAAAGTGTCACTTAAAAGAAATAAAGGAAATTATCTTTAATTATAAGTATAAAAAATAGTTAGAGTTAGCCTTAATTTTAAATATACGACATCAATTCATTCTATTTTTAATATTTATTATTTTTTATAAATTAATATATAATTTAATGTTATATATAATAATATTTTAAAAAAATTATATGATATTTATTATAATTAAATAATTTATCTATATTTTTAGTCTATCTAAATTAATTAAATAAATCTAAAAAAGAATGAATGAGTATTAAATATTAATATGGCTATAATAGCATTCATATTTTATCAGGTTGGATATCTTGTCCAAAACTAATGCGGTATTTGCCTATTGGGTGATCTAGTTTGCCTTCTCATTTGATACTTCCTTAAACTACATTTTTGTTGAGAAGAATTTGCTCAATGATTCTTCTTGTGCACTCTAATTTCAAAGGTAAATATTTTCTTTTTTTATATAATTCATCATTTTATAAAAGAAAAAGTGTTTTTAAGAAGTGTAACATTTAAAAGTTATTATTATTCCTAAAAAATAACATTTAAAAATTGAATAGGAACAAAAGATAGAATAAGCGATATTATAATACATAAATTCTCCACTCTCTGGAGGTTTTCTAACTTTAGAATCCTTATCTATGAATTCGTTAAAGTGTCTTTTTCTATGTTTTTTGGGGAATGGCATTACCATATTCTAAAAATATTAATTATTATCAATGAACACAAAGTTTTAAAATGAAGTGCATGACTTAGGGTGGGATCCCATCTGAGTCAAATAATTCAAATAACAGATTTCACTTTTGTATCCCAGCCAGGGGTTCTCTTCTACAATAATTGAATCAAATAATTAGATTGCAATGGGATCACGTTCGTACTCTTCTTTCTAATTATGTACTCAAAGATTATTTTCATTGTTGCTTATTCAAGGCCTGTTTAATTTATTACATAAAATTGGATTGCAATTTGCACGTGCCTATTTTGTATTGAATCCGAAGAGGACTACACTAATGTCTGTGCAATTATGGGGAGTTGTTTCTGAAGTTTATATTATAGTTTATTCAAAACAATGAACCATAAACCATAAGGATTAATTGAATCATACTTGGTTAGAGTTTACAAGTATAAAAGAATATTCTTACATCGCCTATTTCACATTAGTGGTCATAGAGACGAGACAGAAGATGTGACTGATGTCATTTTCATAAATGAGACGTGACTTTTTGATTTTCTATAAGGGTTATTCCAATAAACGATGTAGAAAAATATTTACTGCACCAATTAATAAAAATAACTGGGATTGATAATAAATTAAATTATTTAATTTGTTCAACATTAATAACTTTCTATACGGATTTTTCTTCTAACTAGGGCAGTATGTGTTTTTTTGCGCTAGATTTCACAATAAAATGATTAGAAAATAATTTGAAATGCTTTTTTAATCTTGCTCTTTATCGTGATTATTCCTTTGGGTGCTGACCATCACATCAAATTGTGCACGAATTCAGTGTACTCCACCTTATATCTAGCTCTTTATCATCCCCTCTTCTCTTCTTTTTTACTTCTATAGCCACCGCCTTCTGCTCCCCGTTGACTTGGTCGCATGTAGCTCGTTTATTAGTTTGTAGATTAAGAAATCGCTTATATCATAATGATATGTATGTTTCCCCACCTTATTAAGGATATTAATTAAAATGATAATTAAGTAGTAACTGAAATCACATTTTCTGCATATTGAATATCTATGCATGACCATGTATGTATGTATTGTTTCAACGATTAAATTAAAAAATTTAAATAAGAAAATAGCTTCTAATCTGCAATTACTCTAGGCCGAAAAAAAGAAATCTGCAATTTTGCATTTATGATATAAAAAATTATATTGAAAACAATACTGTGAAAATGTCGACATAAACGCCTCTTGTGTAATGTTTACATTCTTGTATATATAGAAAAATTAAATTCTGGGAGACTCCCCATGATCATACCTTAAATCTAAATTAGCCAATAATATTATTGAATATGAAATACCTGGTGTTATTAGTAAAAATCAATTTACAGTGAAGTTTTTTTTATATAATATTAATCAGAATCTTTTTATCAAGTATCTCAATTTTAAAATTTATAATTATCTCTCTCAATATAGGTATCTTTTTTAAAAATCTAATAAAATCCTATATTATTAGATTAACTCTATATTAATAATTATAATTGAGCTTTTACACATATTATTATAAGAAGAATTTGCTTAATTGTCTCCTCCATGCTTATCTCAAGGGCACCTTAGCAAAAGATATTAATTTGTTTTTTTATAAAAAGACAAAAGGACATTAATTAAGAGCAGTCTTACAAAGAAAACAAGAACATACAACATTAGTAAGAGCAGTCTTAATCGAGGAGAGGACTTCTTTCCAAGGTATCGAAGATGTCATACTTGAGTCCTTTGCAAAGTCAATGAAGCCAATGCCAAGACAATTAACATTAAGGTGTAATCCCAAATAGTCGAGTAGGAGATTGGATTTGTGAATCTAGATAAGGGAGGCACAGAGACATTTAACCAAGAAAGACAGGCTAGATGTATCTTGGTTCTTCCAAATGAATTCAATAAGGGGAGATCCTTGATACAAATAAAATATAGATTTATTAAATTTGTGTTAGAAGATGTCCCATCCAGATGGATTGAATCCACAAGGTATACCCCTAGGTGTTGCTTTGAATTTGATGGCACCGTAATAGAGTTTTGCAAATGCCATAGATGAAGGATTAAGAATTCCATTTATCTCTCCCAAGAGGTACACGGGCTTACCTGAACACCATGTTGCAATTCTGACTTTCTAGTTTTTCATATAATTCCAAACATACAAATGATTTTAAGAATGATAGAAAGGTTCTGATTCTGAAATAATTGAAGTAGTAATGTAATCAGCCAATCTAGTCGTCTATGTAGGTCTAGATTAGGCAGTCTAATATTAACACATCCAAACAATAAAGATCTAGCCAAGGGATATGAAAATAAAATATGACCAAATGATTCTTAGATGCGAACTTGTTACTTCTATCTTTTTCTAGAAATTTTTTTATGTAGATCTGATGTACTTCTAATTCCTCATTCTCTAGTATCTAATATACCAGCTTTAACCGTATAATTTTCTTCATTTTATAGGGGAAAAAATTGGTGTTTCAGAAACCTCAATTGCAAAAACCCTATTCATTCGCGCTTGCACCTTCGTCATTCTCTCAAACTTTCAGCTTATCTTTGCCTCCTCAAATCTCAATTCCCTCTCAAACTTGATGTTCAATAACCAATCTCATCCTTGTGTTCTTCTTCAATCGTGTTTTCCTTCGCACCCAATCGCCTTCGTGTTCGGGTTCTCCTTCGTGCTCAAATGTTCCAAAGCTTCAATCTTTGCTCGTTTTCTTCTAGATCCACCTTGTTCATGTTAGCTTACTATAAATAGTATACTCTATAACTTCCTAATAATACAGTTTATTCCTTTTTCTTTTGCCACTTACTAATAACACAGTTCCATCTAAAACATTTTTTCTATTTTATATTAATCACAATTAAAATTTTAACCTCCTAAAACGTTGATCGTAAAAGCTCTAAACGGCGACATTTAATTTCAACTTGTAACTCTAAGAATTTGTTCGTAGCTCCTAAAAGAACGAACAAAACACACATTTTGATCATGTCTTGTAATATGATATATAATTTAGACACTTTTTTTTCACCTTTATATGGTGAATGAAATTTGAGTTGAGGTGCATTTTTTTATAATTTATTATCTGTTATAGATTTTACTATTTATCTTGATTTAAAATAAAACATATATTAATTATGGGCCTAAAATCTTTTAACTATACAAAAATTTAATTTAAAAATACTAAATATGTCTATTAATAAAACCTTCTGACAAACTGATCATGTTCATACAAAGAAAAACAAAAAATTTCAACTTGTAACTCCTTTTTAATTTGATTCTAACTCTTTTGGACAGAAATAAACATAACTAAATATTGCACATTTAGATCTGCGCATCTTTGTTGTTAGTTTATTCTCTTTATTGCATTATTTTTTTCCAACCATCATGTTTAAATTGTAACTCCTTTAACATTTATTGAATTCATTCCACCCAGTTGGGGTTGATTTACTTAAAGTTGTAATCAGTGCATTATCAGTGCATTACTTACGGGAAATCCAATCACTTTTTCAAATGTTTATAGCTATAAACTAGAGATTTCTGTAAGGTGGAAAAAAACTTATAATTAATTAATTATTTATAATTATTATAAAATAATTATATATTTAATATATCATAAAATCAGTTAAATTTTAAAAGGGAATAAATATTATTATGGTTATAAATTATAAAATATTATATCATATTATAATTATTTATGATTATTATAATTTATTATTATAAATTTTAAATAATTTTTTTATAAATATAATAAATTAAATTAAATCGCATAGAACTCCCTTTTTGTTTTACATCAATTTTATTGCCCAAAAAAGAGAGGAAAAACTGAGAAGCCTAAAATTCACTCCGCGTCTGCCACGTGTCACCAGTAGGTTCATGATTCCTCTATTTATAGACTGTCAGAGCTTCGTGGAAGAGCACCGCTTATTCTGAAAGCCAAAGAGAGGAGAGAGGAGAGCAGAGAGAATCTCAGTTGGAACTTTTCTTCTCCTCTTGCGAGAATGTTCATTGAGAGTTTCAAGGTTGAGAGTCCTAATGTGAAGTACACAGACTCTGAGATTCAGTCTGTGTACAACTACGAGACCACTGAGCTTGTCCATGAGAACCGAAATGGCAATTATCAGTGGATCGTCAAGCCCAAAACTGTCAAGTACGAATTTGTCACCAACACTAACGTCCCAAAATTGGGGTTCGTCCTTCAATCTTTCATCTCGTTTTGTTTCATTGTTTCATACTGTGATTTAATCGGTTGTATTTCGTCTGCTGATCGTTGATTTGTTCATCTCTAGGGTGATGCTTGTTGGTTGGGGTGGAAACAACGGTTCTACTCTCACTGGTGGTGTTATTGCGAACCGAGAGTAAGCTTCGTTGTGCCTCTTTTATGCCAAGATAGATCTCGATCCTTGCACAGTTGCACTGATCACGATCACGACTCTGTGAATAGTTTTTAATAATTTTATTATAAATTGATGGTTGATGATTTTTACATGAAAGAAATATTATTAATTTCTTGGGTCCATTTTTTGAATAGGGGTATTTCGTGGGCTACGAAGGACAAAATTCAGCAAGCCAATTACTTTGGCTCCTTAACCCAGGCATCAGCCATCAGAGTGGGGTCCTTCAATGGCGAGGAAATTTATGCCCCATTCAAAAGCCTCCTTCCTATGGTATGCCGTTCTATAAAAGAAACCTGCATGTTTGAGATGAAATTGAAGACAGATTTTGTAGCATACAGTGAAATGGGCTTTCAAAATACGTTTTTATAGTTAATGTGTGTTTCATGACAATCTGTATGCAGGTGAACCCAGACGATGTAGTGTTTGGAGGATGGGATATTAGTGACATGAATCTGGCCGATGCGATGGCAAGAGCCAAGGTGTTTGATATTGATCTGCAAAAGCAGCTTAGGCCCTACATGGAGTCCTTGGTTCCACTCCCTGGAATCTATGACTCGGATTTCATTGCTGCCAACCAAGGTGATCGGGCCAACAATATTATTAAGGGCACCAAGAAAGAGCAAGTCCAACAGATCATCAAAGACATAAAGTAACTGCAAGACTGTTCTTATAACTGCAATACTTTTTACAAATATTTCTCAGTTCAGAAACTTACTGAATGGACCACTCTATTCATGTGAAGGGAGTTTAAGGAAGCCCACAAGGTGGACGGGGTGGTTGTGCTTTGGACTGCCAACACAGAGAGGTACAGTAATGTGGTTGTGGGGCTGAACGATACCATGGAAAACCTCTTGGCTTCTTTGGACAGGAATGAATCTGAGATCTCGCCTTCCACCTTGTATGCTATAGCTTGTGTTATGGAAAATGTGCCTTTTATCAACGGAAGCCCTCAGAACACTTTTGTTCCAGGTACATTACTTGTGGTTATTTGCTAATTGGATTGGATTTTCAAAATATGAACCAAGATTGAGGACTTTACACATGGTTTTATCAGGTCTGATTGACTTGGCCATCCAGAGAAACAGTTTGATTGGTGGTGATGACTTTAAGAGTGGTCAGACCAAAATGAAATCTGTGCTGGTCGACTTCCTTGTTGGGGCTGGCATCAAGGTAAGTCAATACCATTCAATTTATTAGCAAAAGAAGGTTGCTAGTTTTATCTGGCAAAGGACAAGCGTACTGATTTCCGATGTGTTTGGTGATGAGTGACAGCCAACCTCCATAGTGAGTTACAACCATCTGGGAAACAATGATGGGATGAACCTCTCAGCTCCACAAACCTTCCGTTCTAAGGAAATATCCAAGAGCAATGTTGTTGATGATATGGTCAACAGTAACGCCATCCTCTACGAACCTGGCGAGCATCCTGACCATGTCGTTGTTATCAAGGTAGTTTTCACTTTTGCCTCGCCATTTTCGGTCTATCTTTGTGTACTTGTCTGCCCTCACCCCTAATCCTCTGTTCCTTTGACTATTGTAGTATGTGCCTTATGTGGCAGACAGCAAGAGGGCCATGGATGAGTATACTTCAGAGATATTCATGGGTGGAAAGAACACAATTGTGATGCATAACACATGCGAGGATTCCCTGTTGGCTGCTCCTATCATCTTAGATTTGGTCCTCCTTGCTGAGCTGAGCACTAGAATCCAGTTCAAAGCTGAAGGAGAGGTTTGTGTGTCTTTTTCTTTAATTGTATCCTTTGTTGGTATTGAAGTATTTCTACTGTATACAGAACACAACACACAGCTCACAATTATGGGTTTTACAGGGCAAGTTCCATTCCTTCCACCCAGTTGCAACCATCCTGAGTTACCTCACCAAGGCTCCTTTGGTGAGTCTAAACATAGCTTAATTCAACTGGTTCATAAAACGTGAGTTGTAGTTAAAGTTGAAGGTATTAACAATTGGTCTGTGGGTATCAATATTTCAGGTCCCACCGGGCACACCAGTGGTGAATGCATTGTCAAAGCAGCGTGCTATGCTGGAAAACATCATGAGGGCTTGTATTGGATTGGCTCCTGAGAACAACATGATTCTGGAGTACAAGTGAAGAAGATGGATTGTTTCCTCATTGCCTTTATGAATATGTATTCTGATGAATTCACTTGTGTAATATTTGGCAAATGTGTATGTTTTCATTGTTCCTTTTTTAGTTTTACGAGGGCTGCTCCTCTTGTGTGTAGCTTGCCCTACTTTCTGCTTTTGCTTATTTTAAGAGCGGCAACGTCAAGTGTTTTAGATGATTAAAGTAAATGCAAGTTTTTATATATTTTCTAGCAACTTCCTTGTTGATTGTCCTATTTTTCTCTTTTTAATTCAGTGGAAAATCAGCATCAGGCTGATATAAATGAATCACAAGGGTAATACCTGCAAGCTGAAACCATGGAAGAAACAGTGACAGCGGTTCTGCTCAGGGCGCATAACAAAACTAATTCATTCATAATTGATAATTCATAGTTAATTCACAAATATTATAATTCACTATCGTGAAATTGAACATTTGATAAATAAACTCTTGTGACCCAATAGATATGTTGAATTGATTAACTGGGAACTTAGAAAATGAGCCTGTTGTTGAAAACATGGCAAGAGTGAGTCTCTTTCTATAGGTTTTATCTGTCATATTGATTGCTGAGCTTGGACTTGGAATGTGGGATTGATTGGTTTCTGCAAGACACTTAAAATTAAGAGATATTGTTATATCAAAAAAAAAATTAAGAGATATTGGACTGAGAAATGATCTTAACAAGACAGATGAACTGCAGTAGAGACAAGGTGAGTTTTTATGTGATTGTATAATGTGACTAATTAATCAAAAGTTAACTTATTCCCTCAGTCTCGATAAATTAGCTATCCAACATGGGAGTATCATATTTTATCCTTTTGAAGATGCGGACAATATAATGAGCCTACCCTAGGAAAGCAATTGCTCATATCCATGAAAATGGTTCAGAAATGAAGGAAAGAGGAAGAAAAAGGAGAGTGGGGTCAATGCATTGGAGGTATTAGAGGGAAAGAGGAATTGATGGCGAGGAAGTAAGTGGGGTCAGGGAAGTGTCTGGTTTGCGACAGTATATGAATGAAAAGCGAGCAAGTTTCCAAATGACTTTATTCAAAGATTGGCTTTTTAGTGTTTTACTTTTGAGCGAAACGGGACGGCACTTGGCAAATGAGTGGTCGCCATTGGGAGGAGTGTAAGGACGCTGCAACTCCATTTCATGCTCTTTTGTCCGTTTCTCATTACTTTCTCGTAACTTCTTCCTCCTTACTTGTATTTCCACCATTCAATTCCTCCTACTTTCTTTCTTCTTTCACAATCATGTGACTCTGCTCTATTACATCACATGTGATCTGGAAGAATTATAGCAGCTAGCAAATTGGAGGTTAAATTTAATTTTAAAAAATTTTAATCTATTTTTTCAAACTATTTCTAATGTTAAGAGTATTTATAAATATTTATTATAATTAATTAATTAATTTTATTTTTTAATATTAGTTAAATAACTATTATATTAAAAATTGAATAGAGTATTATATTAAAAAAATTAATCTTTTAATCTTTATATTTTAATTAGATTGTAACAGTTATTAAATTTTAATTCAGTATAATTTAATTTTTATTATATTAACTTAGTTGAAATTTATTTTTAAATTTTACCTCGATACAACCTGATTTTTATAGTTTTAACCATTTAAAATTTTAGTCACTAATTAAGCTTCATAAAATATATGAATTTATTTTTTAAACTATAAGAAATAATACTTTAAATAGTTAAACTATAAAAACTTAGTCATATCGGATCAAAATTAAAAAATAGAATTATAATTGAGTCAAAAATATTGCGAGTGAGTTGCACTAAATTAAAATTTAAAATTTAAATTACAACTGAGTTAAAATTATAAAAAAAAAGAATTAATTTTCCCATTATATTATTCATTGGCAAAATTGGTTTCTTGGTCCTTATACTATAAATCAAATTTTATGTAGGTTTCTAACTATAACTTAAATGTTTTCAATCAAGTCTTTGAAAGTTTAAGCGGTTAAAAGTGAGTCCTCAACTACAAACACCGTTTCCCCACTAATAAGGTGGACAAGACGAAGCTGCTCGATCTCTTTGCGCAATTGGAGATCTTAATTAAGGCGAGATTTCTCTTATTGATGGCCTCTGAACCAAGTATATATGTGAATCTCATGTTTAATTTGGATTGTGATATTCTCTTATCAATCTTACATCTCTTTAAATCTCTTTCATAATTTTTAGTTTATGTTCTAAGCTTAGGCTATTTTGATTGTTAGCGATCCCCAATCTACATTTTAATATATATATATATATATATATATATATATATATATATATAAAGCCCTACAACAACAAAGACATGAATCAGCACCCTCCAATGCTCCATTCCAGTAAATCACTATAAGCAAAATAGAACAGGTATCTCATACATATAAACTAACAATAAGAAAGAGGCCAGGGAGGGTTTAAGTTGAACAAACCTCCTATATATCATACTCCCTCCATTTCGTTTGATACAATACTTTTGACATGTGAGGGACTTTATACATTTGTATAAGCATTAATTACTTATTATTCTCAATTACCCTCTATTATGGAGAGAGAGAGAGACAACACCGTTTTTTTTTAGATCTAAAAGGGAAAACACTGCCAGCTTAAAGTTACATGCAGAATTGAGCCCATAACCCCTCACTTATAGGAGAGCTTTCATACCACTAAGCTATAAGATATTTGATAGAGAATGACAATACAACATAATTTAATATGCTTTATTGAGGAAGGGTAATTTTGGAAGATGAAATAACTAATTTTAATTAAAGTTGACTTCAAATCTTTTTTTTAAATAGGTATATTGAAGTTAAAAATCACAAGAAATCAAAGAAAAAATTGCTTAATTTTATAACTAATTAAAAAAAAAATTAATGAATGACAAGCTATTAAGAATGTTATAACCAAAGATCCAAAATAAATAGTGAAAAGAACTCGATACCACTTAAATAATGTGTTAATTTGGTGTATAAGAAGAAATGAGGTATTGATTTGAGTTTTGTGGGTTGTAAAACAAAATTACTAGAGAAGGTACTCCATTAAACCTGACAATGTTGGAGCTTTTACCCTAATATCGGATATTATATAGTGATATAACAAAGAATGCTATAACCTAAGTTTATAATAACTTCTTGTCATCGCGCAAAAGGCCTTCCACAAGTAGCCTCACCATTTTCTAACATCGAGCCATCTTGATGGGGGGATTCCAAGTCCTTGGTAGATTGATAATGTTTTTGAGAGATTGGAATTTGGTATCTTCAACAATCATCTAAGTCCTTGGTAGATTAAAATTCTTGATGCTTCTGCATAATACAAAAGAGAATAAGTAACAATATGAGCATGTGGCCATTCTCAATGGTAAAACAAATTGGATGTTTGTATAGTTTTTGGCACAGCAAAAGAAAAATATTATGGTATCTACATATTAGTATTACATTAGCCATGTGATCTTGATTTCAACACCATGAATACGGAGCAACCTTCAAGTAAAAGCTAACAAAATCAAAACAAGTAAGAAAAGATGGTAGTCCCTCCTAAAATTTCAAAATTGTTGGCCCTATGGCATTATCATTCTTTTTGCAATACCTTCTTGTCACAAGATTGATGATTCCAAAATGATTGTGTTCACATTGAAGAGTCTCTTTCAACCTGCTAAGCAACTACCACCACAGGCATGAGCTCTAGCCACCATTAGAGTCAAACTTTGTCATCTTTTTCTTCAATTAAAACGTGAATGATCTATTTGCTTCAATTATATATACGTACACATAACAACATTGAAAGATGAGGAATGGGATATATCTCTTTCATCTTCATGCACAATCAAATTTGACTTCTAATACTTCAACCAAAGAATTCTGAGCTTCCTAAGTCTTCAAAGCACTAACCGTTGAACAAACTTTGCTTGTCTTTGAGTTGCTACCACTAGGTAGATATCTTGCAAAAGTTATGTTTGAAGATTGGTTGTTATTGAGTTGTTGAACTTGCAATGGTGGGAATAATTTATAGTTTCCCCAAGAAGATATTTGTGCATGACCCTGTAAGACTCTTCCTTGCTCCTGAGCAATTTTTGGGTAATCTAATGGTCTTGTTGAGCTCTTTGAATGAAAAGAAGGGTTACGGCTATTGCAATGAGGAAACTTGGGCGACAAAGAGGAATTGCTTACATGTTCTGTCACAGAAGTGGTACTGCTGGACGCTTCATATTGTGTAACCATGGGAGGTTGTTGTTGTTTGTGAAGCTGAAGCAAATGTTGAGAATGGTCAAGCCAAGTTTCATTTTTAGGAGATAACACAAAGCTAAGATACTTTGATGAGTCGTCAGAAACAAGGGTGGTTGGTGAATTCGCAGAAGTGACTTTGTTTCCATTATATTGGTAGGTAGATGTTAAAGAACTTGTCTGATGATATCCTTGCCAAGCAACACTAGGTTGACTGTGAAATGATATAGCAAATGATTGAGAAGACACAAGCTCAAACCCAGCCTTGAAAGCCTCTTGCTTCTTGGGCTGAATTGGAATTGTGAAGCTTTGGATATACACATTATTTTGACCAACAATAGATGGAGATTTCTCAGTCATAAGCTTGTGTTGTGGTTGTGCTACAGAAGAGCACAACACGTTATTGGCTTTAACTTGAACCCTTTGAGATGATGACAAACCAATTGAGGTACTTGAACCTCTCACTGATGAAAAGGGGAAAACTATCATTATTTACAATTGTTACATACATCATTATAAGAAGCAACCGTTGACAGAGATGAATAGTTACGTACCTAGTGATGAATTATTAGAAGAGGAAGCACCTCTTGCATGACTAGTTGGAGATGCTTGATGCTAACCCAAAGAGAATATGAAAGCAACAACGTATGTCAACATTTTTAATATAATGTCCACCAACTCAATCAGTGAAAAAATTTACATAAAGAAGACGAAATTATACCATTATATATGGACCTTGTTGCTCCGTTTGTGAGATGCTAGCATCAGGGCTTTTCTTCACTTGTTTAGCATTTCCTTTGACACCAGGAAGATCATTTTGTGATTGTTGCCCAATGATCATACTTTCCGGAGTTGGCACATCATTAACATTGTCGGGTTTTGTGCCACATAATGAACTAGAATTAGCAGGTCCAGGCTGAATGTGGTTCCCCCTTAAAAGCTGGTGCAAGAGGATGTTACGAGCTATGTAATGATGGCTTGCACAGCGCTTTGGTTGAGGTGGAGAAAGTACAAAATCTACAAGCTACACGTTTGAATCATGCAAAAATGTCCAATATTCGATTCTGATAAACTAGGCAAAGGTGAGAAAAAGATGGTTGTGAAAGTAAAAAAGAAGAGCTTAATTATACTTGTATGGTTTTATCTGTCTTGACAATTGGCTGCAAGGATGTTGGGAGGCATCTATTGATCAAAGTTATTGTTGTTAATAAAGTCACAAGATCCACATTACCAATGGTAAGGGAAATCCGAGGAAAATAACAGATTCATACCCAAGAGGAGAAAGATTTCCTGACCATGCCGGTGAAACTAAAAAGGAAAAAAGTGATAAGAGACTAGATGAATAAAAATTGTGAAAGAATTGAAGTTGGAAGTCAAAGTTACCAGTTTTATTCACTTGGTGGTTTATCAGAATGTCATTGTCTCTTTTGTTCATCTTAAACTTGTCCATCTTCGTCTCATTAGTTCCCTATTTTTGCATCAGAACCATCATAAGTTGTGAAGATTGTGAAGAATGATTTAGATTCAAACTCCACTTACCAATGTCGTCGAAGCTCTAGTTTCTGATGTGAACTCTCCCCTTGACAAGCTCTCTTTTTTTGGAGGAGCCTGTTAAAAGGAACTCATCACATACTTAAAAGCAAAAACAAACGGAAGTAATCAAAATCTCATGAGGAGGTTCTCACCATCAGGTCGATTGATTCCAAATTGACTCTCTTTATAATGTCCTTTTTTGGAACATATGATTTATAATCTATCAATAAATGTTAAGTAAAAAATTGTAAGGAGTAACAAGCAATAAATGTAATGCAAGACTGAAGAATACTACATTTCTGATTTGAATGTTCGTTGCAACCCACCAACATCCATAGATTGATGGGAATGAATGCTTTTGAAAAGAATGAAAGTCATACCATATATACCATTTGTTTCGAGCTTTTCTGATGAATCCTGACTTCTGCTAGCCTTTAATCCATACAAAAGCTCAGCTATCTCAGTTTCAGAGCATTTGGAGGTCTGGAATCCAATACATTTGTGTAACAAGTAGCTTAGTACTAAGTGCTTCATTTTTTTCCAGAAAAATAAAATGAGAAAATTGCTAAAAAAAAAACCATTTTAAAATTTATTACTCAAATGTACCTAAGAATTAAAGTCTTTGAGCGAGTGTAACATATATTTAATTATGAACAAATGTCTTCTATTTTGTATATAACTGAAAATAGGTTGTATTTGAGTCCTTAAATAAGTTTTAAGTATTTCTGGCAATAAATTTTACAACTGGGATTTTTCAAGTAAAAATGATAGGAAAAAAAAAAAAGAGGTTGCATACCTTTTTTGGAGGTGAATGATATGGTGAACGAGCCTTCTTGGGGACTACAATACTCGTCCAATTTTCCCTTATTCCATTGCTTCTCTGTTGATTATGATCTGAGGAAAGCTTACGAGAAAATCCACAATGTTCATTTCCTGCATTTTCTTTGGCTCTCAGAGGATCTCTTTTCCTCTTGCTTATTATAGGGAATGAACCATCGTGATCTCTTTTCACTGTCTCCTGCAACTCCATCACCTTTCCTTCTTCCCTTATTTATGTGGTAAGAAAGAAAAAATCATGAAAAGAAATAACATACAAGACATATACAGACGATCGAAAAGAAGGGAGAAAGGCGATCATACCAAAACTTGGATGCTTTGGTCTACGAATACTCGCTTCTCTGGTTTCATCCATCAGCTTGGAGTTCTCATGTTGATATATTTATTTCCCAACTCCTACCCTTATAACAAATTTTATGTATGTGCAATTAGTTTTGTTTATTCATTATTCGCAAGTTTAGGGGTCTACATACAACTTAAAATTTTAAATTTTAAATGGTACATGGTAGTTGATGATAGCTAGCGATTGTCCATGCAAACTTAAAAGTTCAGAGAGATTTAATTTATTATCAAGTTCCAAAATTTAGGAGAGTTTTATTTAATTTAGCATTCCCTTCTAAGGAAGATCAAGAGTATTCTCTACCCGTAGGAAATTAAACTAAAATCTTTTAGAAGAAGAGACTCCTCACAACAAGGTTTGCTCCCTATATAAAGGTTCGACATCAAACTTCCAACTAGTTACTTAAAGTATGAAAGCTTCTGTTAGTTTGAAAAGCTTAAAATGGTGCATAATCAGATTTGGAAAGACAAAGGAATTGAACCTGATCGCTTCTTTGCTCTTCCATGTGGACGCCATGGCTGTTCTCATCAAAGCTTTTGTCTTGAGAGAACGATATTCAGACACAAAGCAATTAAATAGAGCTACTTTGTACACGATAGAGATTAAATAAACAAGTAAGATATATATATTCTATCCAACACGCAGTTGCTTTATTTTCATTATTATAATTTCATTCCTGGATTGCAGTATTGTTTATTTCAAATCATATAAGCTTCGCATTAGCTGCACTTGATGCACTTCATCATTTGTGGCTTTCTTTATTTCAATTGTCTAATATTTTAAAACTGACGGCCATCAATCGTTCAAAAAACGTTAAATTATTAATATCAATGTGTTTAAAGCCAAACCAGATGTTAAATTGAAAAGATCAACAGGTCTCATGGTTTAACCAATTAAATCGATGGTCGAATTGATAAGATAACAATCAAATTAAAATAATCATATGCATATGAATAATATCTATTGTATAAAAATAAATAAATTCATAATAAGTCTAATGGTTAACAATAATATAATAAGACTATAATATATAAAATTTTCAATAAAATATCACTATATCTATAAATCTATTGGGCTTTTTAAGAGGGTCAATTTTTTTAATTTTTTGACAGGTTGTTTAACTTTTCATCATTTTTTTCATCTTACCCAAAATGTGTCTAAGTATCTAGAAGTCATTCCAAATTTTAGTTCAATAACAACTCAATTCTATTAAAAGTTGATACAGATAATAAAAAATATACTTATATATTATAAAGATATGAGTTTTATTTCTGTTACTAAGAACTCTTTTAGTATGCGATCTCATAAATGCCCTATAAACGTTATATTAACCCTGGAGCTGTATTCTAGTCTTGATAAGAAATTAGTGCCAAACACAACTAAATTTTTTCATACAAAAAAAAAACTCAATTGTGGTCCAATTTGACTCAAACATGACAATAGATTTTCAGTTCAAATTGAGCTACTAGTAAATCTAGTAAACAGTCCAACCGGTAGGACTATTCGGTGCAAGTCAATTTTTAAAATAATGATTAATATTTATTTTTCTAGTGATAGCCATTTTTCCATATGGGAACTTAATTTATTTGGCGACTGATGGCATTATTTACCAA
Source organism: Leucaena leucocephala (assembly GCA_037074615.1). Taxonomy (NCBI): domain Eukaryota; kingdom Viridiplantae; phylum Streptophyta; class Magnoliopsida; order Fabales; family Fabaceae; genus Leucaena; species Leucaena leucocephala. Next base: position 1,103,438 of record CM073525.1, read on the forward strand.
TAATAATTGATTTAAATTATTCGACATTTGTTTTCTTGACAATGTCTCAAATCTAAATTTTTTTTACACAAAATTTTTTAAAAAAGAGTTAGACTTACCCACAATTTAATGGTATAGTGAAATTTCTTATATTCTTAGGTAATATAAATATTAGGTAAGAAGAGTTGTCTTTATATGTAAAAGACCATCACTAAGAGTACTCTGCCCTTATATAATCCAACCCAATATGAATAAATCAGGCTAAATTCAACTTCTAAAATTCGGCTAGTATTCAATAAATAAAAGGTATCTCAATTTCAGTTGGTTTCCACATGAGCTTTATCTTAGATTGTTTTGTAGAATATAGCTTTTTTATACTGATTAATTTAAAAATAAACTTTTTATATTAATTCAAAATAAGAGATGTGCTTTTTTTAATGACTAAGTCTATATTTTAGTTTCAACTTGTTGCCCAACGACTCTGTCAATATTTAATTGTTAAATAAATCATCGATAATGTTCTTTTCAGTCCTTGTGGACAAGAGAAAGAAGCATTATTCTCATTTGGTTTCAGGAAAGTTGCAAATCAAAGCAAGATGTACCTATATTCAAATATTTAAATAAAAAAACATACACTCATAAGGAAATGAACCAAACATTTATATCTTAACTATATATATATATATATATATAATTTAATAAAATAGAGTTATTAAGATATAAATATGACTTGTTATTTTTTTTAACTTAAAACAACCTCGTTTTAAGTTCATTAAAAGAAATAAAAATATAAAATTCAAAATGATCTATCCAACTAAATTTTTTTATCCACAAAGACTAAATTAATTGTTTATTGGTAATGCTAACTTTATTAAAATAATTAAATAATATATTAATAGGCAACTTTGCTAGATTTGGTCATTGAATAATGGGTTTCACTCATCTGCACATGATCATGGTGCTTGGGATGTTACTTGAATAAAATGTTGATTATTTTTTTTTGGATAGTAAAAATATTGATTATTAAAATAAAATGAGTTATTTTATTTTTTTTATGGAATGAGTTATTTTATTTTATTTTTTATTTTGGTATCTTGAAAAAATAGTTGAAAATCTCTCACCGTAAAATTTATTGTACAAAGCTACTTGATATTTATCTAATGACCTAGTTGCAACATATATTTTGAGGATAATTCTTCTTCAATTATATATAATTTATTTTTAATTATATATAAATAAAAAATATTTACACATAGCTAAATATATATTAAACATAATTAAAAATAAGTTAACCTAATATATGTTGTTTGTAAATATTAATAAATTAAAAAAATATTTCCAAACAACGCAATGACTTGACCAAATTTTTTTATTGCAGTGAAATGATTGAAGCTGGCTTATTAGGATAGGAGAGAGTCTGAGAGTAGATAATAAAAACTCTACTAAATGAACCTAACTGTTCATGAGCAGCGGCACATCTCTCGTACTTGGGGAAGGGATCCACGCCAGCAATATATATATTAATTCTTTTAGCAAACATGCCCAACTAATGGTAAAAGATAATTGAATAAATTAGTGAGACAAATAATAAAGCTGAAGATATATATATATATATATATATCGTTGAAATGTGTGTTGATCCCAACGAATAAATGAGATGATATTTTTTAAATAGAGTTATCAGCGGCATTATTTTTTTTATTTTTTTGTGTTCCAATAAAAATCCTTGTGCCGACAAGAATTGATTCTAAATTTCGAAGTTGGGTTAAGGGGAGAAGATCAAGAAAATGACTTGCTATCTCCGATCATTTTTACAAGAAATGAATACCTAATTCATAAAGATAAAGAATAGTTATAATTAAGAACTATAAATATGTTAGATATGTAAATTTATTTTCAAAATACACTTATTTATTCTCTTTGATTGGTTCAAGAATATATTTTTATCCCTCAATAAGAATTGAAAAATAAAATCTTATTAATCCAAGATAAAAGGCATACTTCTCCAGTGACCAAAGTAATTTATTCATCTTCTTGTTGTCGAATGTCTTTGTCAATTGTTAAGTAAATCCATCATAATATTCTTTTCAATCCTTAACGAAACAACTGAAAATTGAAGCAACTTGTACACTTTTTTCACCAAAAACTAACAAAGAATAATACAATTTTAAAAGTACAAATTATCTCTATTATTAATATACTTAATGCTTAAAGACATGTCTTGGACCATTAAAAAACAAAAAATGACAATAGTAAAAATGTTGGACAAAAGTGGGCTCCATCAAATGACAGCTTTGGCGCTTACCCAAGATTGAGAATTAATTATCGGCGATGTTCTTCCTGTTAAAATAATTAATTAAATAGTTGATCAATAGGCGGCTTCTATTATATTTGTTCATGGAATAATATGTGCAACTTGCAACTCAAGTCATCGTGATTGAGCATATCACTATAATATAACGCCTTAACATTGATAATTATAAATATCAAATATGGAAAATCTATAGTCATGAATTTTATAAGTAAAGAATAGTACATTTCGTGTCATGTTTATCTAACTTTTTATTTTTTTTATAATTCTTTTGCATATTTATTGAACTTCATGTTTTTTAGTTTTGTATTATTTTTTTACATATTTTAATAAAATTTAAATATAATAAAAGCAGAAACATTTAAAGAATTTTAAGTTATTATTTTTAGGCATGATAAAATCTATTTAATTAAACTATAATGGGATTATTATATTTTGAACTGACTTCTTCTTTTTTATTGTATTGTTTCAACGAATATGCACAACTAGTGATAAAATTAAAAACCACTACTAATAAAATAATTAGTGCGTGGATACAAACCCATCCTAATCCTATTCCTTCTCATATAACTAAAATAAATAATAAAACCCAAGAAAATAATATATATATATATATATATATATATAATTATATACTTATAAAATCATTCACGACTGATGTGGCAAGCATATGGGGATTTCGCATAAAAGAAGAGAAGGCTTTGGGGAGCGTGAAATCAATTAATTAATTAATTAAAAGATATAATATTTTAATCAATTATGGAACGAATGAAATGGAATGGTATTTTTTCTAATCAGAATTTTTGGGGGTGTTGTGTTTTTAAACTTTTTTTTCCTATAATTGATATTTTCTATTTCTTAGTCGGGGTGGGAGGAGATTAAAAAATGATTTAGTAGATAATAACATAAGCTAATGCAAGTTGTAAACTAACTAAAAGATAAATAGTAGACTTGTGCTTACTAAATTTTAGGAAAAATATATTATATTATTTATAAACAGTAGATAATATTCCTCCATCTTAACTACAAGGGTTAACTGGGGGATTATTTTTATTCATAAATATAAAACTTTAATTTAATTTATTTTTTATATTTATTATTTTTTAAATAATTTGTTAAACTTATAAATTAATATATAATTTAATATTATATATAGATATTATAGAGAGATTATGTTATATTTGTTAGAATTAAATAATTTATTTAACTTCTTTAATCTATCTAAATTAGTTAAATATATTTTAGATTAATAGTTGGAGAATAGTATTTTTTATAAATATATGTGTACAATATTCTATTTGGTGGAAAAGTTACACTATTTATAAAATATAAACAGTCCACTTGGTTCAAGACAATATCATCATTGCTAAATAAAATTGTGCATTGCATTATCTATGGAGAATTGATTTTACACTTTACGAAATAAATATGTCAAGATAATTTTGTCACGTAGGGTAGAGGAGATTTATGGCTATTAACATCAAGGTAGATTTGAAGAGGCATATGATCAAATGAATTGGCACTTCTATGTGAAGGTTATGGTGCAAAAGTGGTTGACATTATTAAGTTGTCACACATGATAGCTTATGCTTGTCCAGGAGAAGAATTTGAATAAGCCCCAAGGTGGTAAACAAATGCTTGAATCAACGTAAAGGGAGCTTCCGTAAGGTGCTCCTTGCATATACACACATACACACACACACACACACACACACTTTACCTGGCTTTGTTCCCAAACAGACATTAACAAAAATGAAGATAGACTCAGCAGCAAATGGCAATACAACTAGATGCTTTCATACGAGAAAAAGATGCATGATACATACCATTTACATGTTACACGCTGGGGAACAGATGCAGATAACGGTTTCTCATCATAACTGCACCTTAACTTTCATTTCATCTGTCAATCAGGCAACAATTTATGAACTAGAGAAGGAAAGATGGAGATACATTCGTAAAGCTTAAAATGGAACCACCGCACAATCCAATTCATCCATCGCATTAAATTCAAACCAACACAACTACATTACAATTTCTTCAGTCGAAGTAATAAACGACATTAGTCAACCATTCAATATTTACTAGTTCTCCGATTCTTCCTCTTCCTCTTCCTCTTCATCTTCATATGAGATATTTAAAGCTGTTAATTCTTCTGCAAGGAAACACAAAGAAAAGAACAATTATTACTATCAAGTCAATAAATTGGAACAAAAAAAATGCATGAAATAAAACAAAGGATAGATATTAATATCAGTGTCTTTTGAGTTACTAATATCAAATTCTTTTAGTTTTGATGTAAATGGAGATAGCCAATTTTGTGCACAAATTAGAATACAGATTCTGAAGACAGTGGAGACAGGCATAATCAACACATTAGTGCAATCAATGAAAGAACTTTGTACTTAATAGCAATCACTTTCCACTATGCCAAAATATCAAATTTAGGATCATATGCTTCAGCTAACTCAGCTTGAAGATGCTTCTCCACCTCTGCATAATTATCCGTTTGAGCCTGCTCAGTCTCGACTTGGGCAAGAAACCTTTGCATTGAGACAGAACCCAACAAAGTTAAGGCTTCATGAACAGAAATAAGGGCTTGAGTTAAACTATTACTTTCACATGCTACTAGTGTCTTACTCTGATTTTGAGTCTGGGATGTATCAAACCTACTTGAATAATGATCATACAAACGATACAAGACATTTAAGACATTCTTTTTGACATGGCTTTACATTGTGCAGCATCAAGAAACATATCCTCAAAAGTAAACTTCAAATATTTCATTTTATACCTAGGGTCAAGTACCATTTCTATATCACCCATAAAGGATTAAGGCTTTCTAACGTCCCCCAGTATTTATTATACTTGCTCCGCATCCTTTTAGTCATGTTACATAGCAAAGAACTATGATTATTTGCAATTGTATTTAGAATAGCAAACACATCAACTATACATGGAAGGCATACATTTGAGGTCATGTAAAGTGATCCTGAAAATTACAAAGTGATGTTGAAGAATACTTTCAAAAAGATAACAAAATAGTTACCATATTTCCAATCCAGAGTATCAAGAGGACCAATTAATTTATTTTCTATTGTTTATATAATCCTTAGCTTCTTGCTCCATCCTTTCAAAAACACTGCTGAATTTAATGGCATTCTCCAACATTATGTAAGTTGAATCCTAGCTAGTTGTACAATCCATGCTAAGTGGATTATTTGAATCAATTTTCATTTTTTTCCACAATCTCATTGAATTTGCAGAACCTTACAAGAGAAAATCTTGCTTATTTAATGGCATTCCGAATGCCTTCAATACACCTGTGCATATCCTTTATGCCATCAGAAACAACCAAATTCAAAACTTGTTGCAAACACCATAAGTGCAAGAAGGCTCCATCACAAACTAGGCCATTCCAATGTTTCAAAACCCTCTTCAAAGATTCTACTAAAGTGTCACTCCAAGAAGCATTATTAACTGTGATAGTAAACATCTTATAAATGCTTTAAGACAATAAATATTTCTCAATTTCTTCTGCAATTATATCACCCTTATGGCTTTCAACTACTCAAAAATTCAATATTTGCTTCTAGTATATCCAATCCTCATCAATCAGCGAGTGGTTAGATGCATATAGTTATAATTTTGATTAGAAATCCAAGTATCTATAGAGAGGGAAACACGAACTTTTGTTTTTTTAAAATAATTTTGCTTATTTCTTGTTGCTTCAAGATACAACTTAAAACAATCCCTAATAATCATCGCTCTTGAGGGGATTTGAAAGCTAGGTTCTAACATTCTCATTGGTTCTTTGAAACCTTTACCTTCTATCGTTTGAAAAGGCATTCCATCTAATATCAAAAATTTTGCAAGAGCTTGTATCGGTCTTGATTAAATATATGACGAGTCAAAGTCTCAGTGGATCGTAGTTGGGAGCCCGAGAACAAAGATTGCATTTCAGGATCTCCTTTAGATTTATGTCTCTTTCATGGTCCATCTTCTCCCTCATTATATGGCACATTTATGTCATCTTCTTCTTCAGTAAGAGGATCTCCTTTAGTTGTTTGAATGTTTTCTTGAGGGGTGTACATAGTGGTCATCTTTCTTCACACAGTGAAGAGGACTTCCATACCAAATGACTGAAATCAGAATTCAGAATCATCATGCAAAAATATTTTGGTGTGGAATAAAAGAATTAATAAATGAAGCTAAATATTTCATTCCTATGAGAACAAAAGAACAGAGTAGAAACCATAACAAGCTGACAGACCTCTGGAACCATAAAATTATTTTAGAACTTTTTTGACATATTAACTTAAACCATAACAAGTTGACAAATTTCAGGAACCATAACTGTTAATCTTGCATTGAATCTTCATCATCCTCTCTGTTAAAAGTTAGTACAAACTCATTAGCACGTGAGAAGCACATGGTAGCAAGTCCAACGTCTAGTTCTGAAACTCTTGGTCTTTATCTTATCGTGTTTGCTTAGTTTACCCAGTCAAGTAGATTAGTTTCTATTGTTTTGGTGATTTATTTTATTCTGAATGAAGAGGGAGTGCTAGCAAGATTTTAGGAGATATTTTAGGAATAAGTTGAAAGCCCCGAGTTATAAAAGGTAACTGATGTACTCGTATATATCAGAAGAAATAAAGCAAAGCATTCCTGAAAAGTAAGTTGTCTTTTGCTCTTTATTTTTCTTCTCTGTTTTGTTTTATGGTATCAGAGCCAGGTTATAACAACATTATTCTGTTGCTGAAATGGAGCTCTCAAACGGAGGAAATGGACACTTTGGAATGGAGAAGTTAATCGGTACCAACTACAAATATTGGCGGATGTGCATGGAGGCTTATCTTCAAGGACAGGACTTGTGGGAGCTGGTCGTCAGCACTGATACAATCCCCAGTGAAGGTTCCAAACACTCCAAAGCAAGACGCAAATGGAAGATTAAGTGTGGAAAAGCTCTCTATGAGTTAAGAACGTCCATTAGTAGGGAGTATATCGAACATGTTCGAGATGTTACGTCTCTGAAAGAGGTATGGGAAATTTTTGAGAGGCTCTTCACAAAGAAGAACACGGCACGACTGCAACTTTTGGAAAATGAGTTGGCTAGCCTAACTCAAGAAGGTATGATGATCTCAGAATATTTCTTACGAGTAAAAAATGTGTGTGCTGAAATTTCAGAGATCGACAAGGATGAAAATGTTAGTGAGCCGAGGTTGCGTCGATATATTATACGTGGCCTACAGAAGGAATATGGACCCTTTGTCACCTCGATACAAGGGTGGGCAACACAACCTTCCATTGAGGAATTGGAAAACCTACTCTCAAACCAAGAAGCCTTGGCCAAGCAAATGTCAAAAGGATTCGAAGCTGGTGATGTTCTCTTCTCAAAAGGGAAGTCGAATGTGAAAGCCTCGTCAAGTAGCAAGAACAGGGATATGGAGTCAAGTGAGGAAGAGAATGACGATCCTCAAGTCAAGAAACCTATTACGTGCTTCAGGTGTGGCAAACCTAGGCACATAAAACAGTTCTGTCGAGTAAAGCTCTCCAAAGCGAATGTGGCTAGCACCGAGGAGGATGACCAGCTCAAGTAGGAGCAATGCTTTACAGTTGAAGTAGTAGATAAGAAGTCCATGTTGAGCTTTGCTAATTATGCATCCAACAAGAGTGAAGAATGGATAGTTGACTCAGGATGCTCCCACCATGTAACCGGTAATGAGACTCTGTTTTCAAAAATGCATGAATATTGTGGAGACACAGTCGTGGTGACCGCTGACAATTCAACATATCCTGTCACAAATGAAGGAGTAGTAATGGATGAAGGCAGTGGTCAGGAAAATATCAAGCTGCATGATGTGTATCACGTCCCAGGTGTGACTAAAAATTTAATGTCTGTGCCCCAGATCACTGACACTGGAAAGTATGTATTGTTTGGCCCAAAAGATATAAAAATACTTGGTAATGTAAAAGAGATATCCGCTGATGTCATTTTTTCTGGCAAAAAGAAAGGCTCGTTGTTTGTTTTATCAGCAGGTGAGGCCTATGTGAAGAAGACAAGTCAAACCGATAATGCAACCATATGGCATGCTTGATTGGAACACGTGGGATACCAGCTGTTGCAACAAATCTCCTCAAAAGGACTAGTGGACGGGATGCCAGGCTTGAAAAACGTTCGTGAAGATGTGATATGCCAAGGATGTCAGTATGGCAAATCTCACCGACTTCCATTCAAAAGGTCATCAAACCGATGCTCCTCGATACTAGAACTAGTTCTTACAGATCTCATGGGACCAACAAAGACACCAAGCTGTAGTGGACATCGGTACGTGATGGTGCTGGTAGATGATCACTCAAGGTTCACTTGGGTGAAATTCCTAAAGGAGAAAACTGAGGCGTTGACTAAATTTGCAGAATTTAGAGAAGCAGTTGAGAAGGAGTTCGAAAAGAAAGTTAAGTGCCTCAGGAGTGATAATGGTGGAGAATATATGTCTGATAAATTTTTCAAATACTGTGATACACATGGTATTGCTCGGCAGATGACATGTCTAAATACCCCTCAGCAGAATGGGGTTGTTGAGAGGAAGTTGGCCTATCTCACGTCTGTTTGTCTTTCATGGCTACATGACAAGAACCTCCCTAGAGAGCTGTGGGCAGAGGCGTTTCAATGTGCATGTCATGTAATAAACAGGTTACCAATCTGGCCAGGTACACAGAAGTCTTCTTTTGAGATTGCATATGGAGAAAAACCAAATGTTAATTACTTTAGAGTATTTGGGTCGATATGTTATGTTCATGTCCCTAAGAGTAATAGAACTAAACTTGACCCAAAGGCTAGGAGGTGTGTGTTTGTTGGATATGATCCATGCAAGAAAGGTTGGAGGTGTATGGATCCAAAAACAAAGAAATTCACAACTTCTAGGGACGTCGTGTTTGATAAAGTCTCAACAACGTTCCTAGCTCCTAAGTTTATTGCTGCAAATGACAACAACACAGCACTTCGGGTTCCTGAAACAAGTGAGAAAATGACGAATGAGGATGCAGAAGAAGATAGGCAAATATCTCCCACAAACAATGAACCCGAAGAGCAAGTAGTGAGACGTTCAACAAGGGAGAAGAAACAACCTCATTATCTGAATGACTATGAAGTGAACACTTGCTCGGTTGCTACATGTTTCTTTATGGGGGAGCAAAACGAAGGAGAACCATCTTGCTATGAAGATGCAAAGGGAAATTCAGAGTGGGAAAAAGCCGTGCGAGAAGAGATAAGTGCTTTAGACAAGAATGAAACATGGGAGTTAGTACCCAAACCAGTACATTGTGAACCTGTCACGTGCAAGTGGGTATTCAAACTGAAGAGAAAGTCTGATGGCACTAGGTACAAAGCTCGTCTTGTAGCATGTGGTTTTTCTCAAAACTATGGGCTGGACTATGAAGAAACTTTCAGTCCCGTAGCAAAGATGGTGACCGTGAGAACTGTTATTTCCTTGGCTGCATACAAAGGGTGGAAGCTGTGGCAACTGGATGTGAAAAACGCATTTCTCTATGGTGAATTAGACAGAGATGTGTTCATGCAACAACCTCCTAGATTTATTTTTGAAAAGTTTCCAAGTCATGTGTGCCAACTGAAGAAGGCGTTATACGGGTTGAAGCAAGCTCCACGAGCTTGGTATGGAAAGGTAGCTCAGTTTCTTGCCTTCTGCGGGTTTGTGATATCGAATGCAGATTCAAGTCTATTTGTGAAGCTAAAGTCCAATGTGCAGTTGCTAGTTCTGTTGTATGTAGATGATATGATCATAACTGGAAATGATGAATTTGAAATTTCCAGCTTACGGAATGATTTAGCTCTTCGTTTTGACATGAAAAATCTAGGGGAAGTGAGCTACTTTCTTGGCTTGGAGGTTGAAAAGACAGAACGAGGGTACTTTATGACACAGCAAGTTTATGCAAGGAGTCTCTTAGATCGTTTTGGTATGAGAGAAGCAAAAGCAAAAGCCACTCCTATGGAACCAAACCTGAAGCTAAAGAAAGAGGAGGGAAAGATGTTGAAGAACCCGAAAAAGTACCGACAACTAGTAGGTAGTTTAATCTACCTGACTATTACGAGGCCAGAAATTTCATATTCAGTGGGCATCATATCTTAGTTCATGCAAGAACCGAGGGTTCCTCACTTAGAAGTAGCAAAAAGAATCCTGCGTTACATAAAAGGGTCTCTTGAATACGGGCTCTTGTACAAGAAGAATACCAAGTTTATGCTAGAAGGGTTCACAGACGCAGATTAGGCAGGAGACACAAATGACAGACATTCAACCTCTGGTCACTATTTCAACATTGGCTCAGCAGCAGTGTCATGGTGTAGCAAAAAGCAAGATATCGTTGCCTTGTCCAGCACTGAGGCGGAGTACGTGGCAGCTACAATGGCTGCTCAAGAGTGTGTGTGGTTAAAGAGACTGATCAAAGATATCCTGCATGAAGAGTACACGGTGGAAATTAAGTGTGATAATGAGAGTGCTATCAGACTTGCACTTAATCCAGTGTTTCATGCTAGAACTAAACACATAGAAGTGCGCCATCACTTTATTCGTGAGAAGGTCCTGAACGAGGAGATAGAGCTTACTGGTGTTCGGACAGGAGCTCAAGTTGCAGATATATTCACCAAGGCTTTGGTGAAGCCTAAGTTTCAGAGTCTTCGTAAAGCACTCGGAATAGAAGACTGGAAGTTTGTACTAAGGGGGAGTGTTAAAAGTTAGTACAAACTCATTAGCACGTGAGAAGCACATGGTAGCAAGTCCAACGTCCAGTTCCGAAACTTTTGGTCTTTATCTTATCGTGTTTGCTTAGTTTACCCAGTCAAGTAGATTAGTTTCTATTGTTTTGGTGATTTATTTTATTCTGAATGAAGAGGGAGTCCTAGCAAGATTTTAGGAGATATTTTAGGAATAAGTTGAAAGCCCTGAGTTATAAAAGGTAACTGATATACTCGTATATATCAGAAGAAATAAAGCAAAGCATTCCTGAAAAGTTCGTTGTCTTTTGCTCTTTATTTTTCTTCTCTGTTTTGTTTTACTCTCCAGATTCACAGGGTAGAAATAAACTAAAGGCTTTGACCAAGATATTAATTCGAAGCCAAACCCAAACCTCTCTAAGAACCTAAGAAAGCATCAACGTCAACCTTATCATTTGTTGCCTTACACAAGAACTTGATGCAAATCGGTGGCTTAACTTGAGCAAGAGCATCAGAAACAAGATGCGGTCAGAAACTAACTTTATAACATACTAAACTTGCATATGATTCAAACAGATAAGATGCTGTCAGCACAAAATTCCATTAAGAACAAAATGAGCCTTTAAATCGGGAAAAAAAAACTTCACAAACAACGGGAAGAGAACAACATTGTGAGTACGAGAATTAAACACCCAAAGCTCATACATGGCAAACAAGGTTTGAATCTCAAGCACACGTTAGAAAGTGAAGAAAAACTGGGGAGGCAACAAACCTTCGAGAACGAGGGAGGCAACAGCGAAGGCGAACTTGGAGCTGAGAGAGTGAACGTCTGAACGAGAGGACGGAGAGTGAGTGAATGAGTGGTGCGAACCAGCGGAGGCACGAGGGCTTCTCTTCTCTCTTCTAGGGCTCTTCACTTATATTCCGACCCCAAAGCAAATCGGAACGGGACGGCCGTCCCGTACCCGTGCTCGTCCCATCCCTGCCTGTTCCGGCAATCGTTCAGCTGCAACAGAGGATTCAATTGCAGCAGCATCTGCTAGTGGCTATGATATGAGAAAGAAAGAGCGAGGTTCTGTTATTGATAATACTAGTAATGGCTTGAAAGGTAAAAGATTCATGGTAAGGCATGTTCTGTTATTGACTAATGATCAAAGATTCATTTTTAGTACATATAGTAATATTCTTGACAGACACAACTCCCATTTTCATTCCTGTCCTAGTGGAGGACGAATGACAAAGCGGTAAAGAAGGTAGCAAATTACCAAATTAACAATCCAAACGCAATCAACATTCAGAAGCTACAATTTTTTTGTGTTTTGATACCAAGTTATAATGGTCATCTGAGTCAGTCAGATCTCATGTAATATCAATTCCTTCAAACAATATATATCATATACCACATGAGAGACCACGAGGTAAAGACAATGTCAACATTCTTTGCAACTTAAACTGAATCTTGTGTATAGATAGACTCATTTCACATACAGTAATGGACTTATATGCTTCTTAATTACTGTTTGATTGGCATCATTCTATATAATAACGGTTAGCATTAGGTAATTGCACTCATGAATCACCTCTTTTCCTTTTACTAATATATGTGACGGCCCTAATATATGTGAGGTGTTTTTCCTAACTGAATAATCAAGGTTTAGTAGTTCGTGTGACGATGACAATTTATTACTTTATTGTTTTATATTTTGATACTGAGTTATAAATGGTTAACTGAGTCAGATTCCACGCAATATCAATTCCTTCAAACAATTCTCATCTTTTACCACAAGAGAGGCCACAAGGCAAAGACAATGTCAACATTCCTTGCCTCTTAAACTGAATCTTGTGTACACTGGTCTTATTTCACACACAGTAATGGCCTTACATGCTTCTTAATTACTTTGTTTGACTCGCACCATTCTATATAATAATGGTCGGCATTTGGTAATTGTACTCATGAATCCCCACTTTTTCTTTAACTAATATATGTGAGGTCTTTTTCCTAACTGAATAGTTAAGGTTTAGTAGTTCATGTAGCGAGGGCAATTTATTACTTTATTGTTTTACGTTTTGATACTGAGTTATAAATGGTTATCTTAGTCAAATTACATGCAATATCAGCTCCTTCAAATAATTCTCATCTTTTACCACAAAAGAGGCCACAAGGAAAAGACAATGTCAACATTCCTTGCACCTTAAATTCAATCTTGTGTACACATGGATTCACTTCACATATAATAATGGTCTTATATGCTTATTAATTACTTTGTTTGATTCGCGCCATTCTATATCATAATGGTATGCATTTGGTAATTGCACTCATGAATCCCTTCCTCTTTTTTTTTTTATTAATATATGTGAGGTTTTTCTTCTAAATGAATAGTTAAGGTTTAGTAGTTCATGTGACGATCATAGTTTATTACTTTTTATTGTATGAGGTTTAGTATATTTAATACATGTATTAATGGGTTATATATATGTAGCCTATGTATATAGCCGGTCCCAAGCCTAGGTAAAGGAGGAGGGTTGTGTTAGGTCCTGACAGCCAATATAAAACTTGTCGAATCTTATGAATATAGACATACGAAGAAATTGCGCTAATACTAGGTCATTGCCCCGTAAGTAACACGTTGTATGGCTCGAGTACGATGAGAAGTGAGTAAGGGTCGCTGTATTATCGCCCAGATGTAGTGTTAAATGAGCAAGGGCTACCACTCTTATAGACGGAGGCAGTTAAAGAAGCTAATTCATGAGAGAAAGATCAGATTTGGTACTTGGAATATTGAAACTATGAGCGGAAAAGGGTGGGAGGTGGTGGGCGTAATGGTAAAGCCAAATATTAACATCTTGTTCCTTCAGGAAACTAAATGGGTTGGAGACAAATATCGAAAAATCAATGAATTCAAATTTTGGTACATAGGTAAAACAGGTACGAGGAATGGTGTTGGTATCATTGTGGATAAAGAGTAGAAGACGAATATGGTGGATATTAAAAGGATTGATGACATAATTATATCTTTAAGAATAATTATTGGTAGGGATACAATTAACGTTATTAGTACTTATGCACCTTAAGTGGGGACAAAAGCACATGTTAAGGAAAAGTTTTGGGAAGATTTGGAGGGGCTGATTCAGAGCATACCTTTACTGAGAAGATTTTTATTGGTGGGGACCTTAATGGTCATATTGGTAAGGAGGTAGGGCAATATGCAGGGGCTCATAGTGGTTTTGGTTTTGGAGAAACTAATAATGAAGGGCAATCTATCATTGAATTTTTCTTAGCTTACAATCTTCAGATTGTTAACACGTGATTTAAGAAGAGAGAGAGAAGTACTTGATCACATACAAGAATGAGGTCCATAGGTCATAGATTGATTTCTTTTTGGTAAGGAGTCATGACAGAAGACTTTATATAAATTGTAAAGTAATTCCAGGGGATGGAGTGACAACCTAACATAGGTTAATGGTCATTGACGTGCGTATTAAGTGTAGGAAGGAAAAGCGTCTACATGTTTTAAACACAAGAGTCAAGTGGTGGCAACTAAAGGGGTAGAAGAGGGAAACTTTTAAAAGAATTATATTAAATGAAGGGATTTGGGAGGCACAGGAAAATGATAATATCATGTGGAGGGAAATGGTTGAGAAGGTCTAAACGGTTGCTAAAGTAATTTTGGAAGAATATAAAGGTTTTGGTCGACGAGATAAGGAGACTTGGTGGTGGAATGAGAACGTACAAGAAAAAGTTAAGAACAAGAAAGACTGTTTCAAAACTATACACTTATGTAATAATATTAAAAATTGGAAAAATTATCGTTTAGCTAAGAATGAAACTAAAAAGGCGATGAGTGTAGCTCGTTTTAAGGCTTTTGAAGAATTTTATAAGGAGTTAAGGATAAAGTTGGGAGAACGAAAGATTTATAAAATTACAAGAGACAAAAAAAGAAAATTGAGGGATTTGGATCAAGTACGATGTATTAAGGATGAAGAAGACAATATTTTGGTTGCAAATAGTTATATTAAAGAAAGGTAAGAGACCTATTTTTACAAATTGTTTAATGACAATGGAGGAGGGTCGAGTTATGAGATAGGGGATTTAACACGAGAAGTTGAACCAAATTTAGCTTTTTATCGTAGGATTCGTGTTGGAGAGGTTAAAGAAGCACTTAAGAAAATGGAAAATAGTAAAACTGTTGTACATGACAGTATTCCTATTGAAGTTTAAAAGTGTTTAAGAGAAGTGGGGGTGGTATGGCTTGCTAAACTTTTTAATATGATCTTAAATTCTAAGAAAATGTCCGATGACTGGAGTAAAAGTACTTTAGTTCCTATTTACAAAAATAAAATGGATATTCAAAATTATGCAAACTATAGAGGGATAAAGCTTATGAGTCATACTATGAAATTGTGAGAAAAGGTAATTGAACACATGTTGAGATTAGATACTGATATTACTGAGAATCAATGTGGTTTTATACTGAGTAGATCTACAATAGAGGCAATTCATTTATTAAGGGGTTTAATGAAAATGTACCGGACTAATAGAAGAGATTTGTATATGATCTTCATTGACTTAGAAAAAACATATGATTGAGTGCCAAGGGAGATGCTTTGGAAAAGAAAGGTGTGCGCATGGCATATATCAAGGCAATAAAAGATATGTATGAGGAGATAACAACTACTGTAAGAATGTTTGGGGGTGAAACAAAAGATTTTCCCATAAGGATTGATCTACATCAAGGATCATTTTTTAGTTCTTATTTATTTAATCTAATAGTAGATGTTCTAACTAAGCCTATTTAAGAAAAAATCTCTAAGTATATATTTTTTGCGGAATATATAGTTCTTGTAATAGAGTTAACAAAAGAGATTAATTTTAAACTTGAGTTATAGAAAAGTACTTTAGAGTCGAAGGGTTTTCGTCTGAGTAAAAGTAAAACTGAATATATGCATTGTAATTTTGATAAGAGATAAGTTAAAAGTAACTTGGAGGTCAGATTGAGAAATCAAATTATTCCACAAATAGATAAGTTCAAATATTTGAGATCAATTATATAGAAGAATGATGAAATTTAGAAGGATGTTAATCATATAATTCAGGATTGGTGGTTTAAATAGAGAAATGCTACTGGGTTATATGTGATCGGAAAGTACTAGATAAAGTAAAAGGAAAGTTTTATCACACTGTTATAAGACCAGCAATGCTTTATGGAAGTGAATATTGGGTTTTAAAAGGATAGTAAGAGCATCAAGTTAGGGTAGCTGAGATGAGGATGTTGAGATGGATGTGTGGGCATACAAGAAAAGATAATATTCGTAATGAACAAATACGGGGAAGAGTTAGAGTGACACCTATTGAAGAGAAACTGATATATAACCGTCTTAGATAGTTTGAACACATACAAAGAAGGCTAAGGGATGCCCGATAGGGGTGTGCATGGGCCGGGTTGGGCAGGGCAGCCCCCCTGCCCGGTGCCCTGCCCGGAAAAACCATGGGCTGCATTTTGCAGCCCGATGCCCGGCCCTGCCCGGTAAAAGCCCTAACCAATTCAGGCTGGGCATATGCGGGCTGGGCATGGGCGGGCTGGGCATGCCCAAATAGTGATGTCCTGCTCATATTGTGAGAAAAAAATCTGCTATCATGAACTTATAAAATAATATCATATTTATATTTTTAAGAGTTAAATAATATATATAATTCACTAAGAATAAGGTATCAAAAAAATAGTAATTAAAGTCTCAAAGTCTATTACATATATAAAAAAGAAATATTAAAATATATAGAGGTCGGATATTTGTAGCGTTATTGCAACACAAAAAATTGAATACTTGGCAAGTAAAGCAGAGGAGCAACTTTGGTATCTACATAAATATAAAAGTTATGTTTAATATTTTAAAAATGAGCAAGGAGAGTTGCCAGCTAAAGTGAAAAGTGTAAAATTACAAATAAAATAAGTTAAGAAAAAAATTAAAAAAATAATAAATATATATATATAGGGCCGGGCCAAATGGGCAGGGCAGCATGCCCTGCCCGGTGCCCGGCCCGGCCCGACAACTGGCCCGGCCCGGCCCTGCCCAAATATATTTTGGGCATTTTTTTTAGGGCCGGGCCGGGCGATTTTTTACCGGGCTCGGGCGGGCGGACCGGGCCACCGGGCACTATGAACACCCCTAATGCCCGATAAGGAGGGTGGATCAAACAGTATGAATTTCGGTTAAAAAGAGTAAATGAATGCCAAATAGAACGCTCAACGACGTCATTGAGTGGGATGTCTTGGTCAATAACCTATTCAAAGATTTAATTTTTGATAGAGCACAATAGCATTGTATAATCCATGTAGTTGCCCCATTTAATAGGATAATACTTGTTGTTGTTGTATTAACGGGTTATATAGCACAAATATCGTGATCTTATTTCTTATATGTGTCTCTTAATCTTATTTGTGTTATCATTTTATCTATAATATTTTTAATTTAATAAAATTTTACCAATAATCTCTTTAATTTTGTGTAATTCTTGATACTTGAGAAATAAAATTATATATAAATTATATTAAATTTAAAAAATTATAGTTAAAATTAAACTAAATTAAAAATATTATAATTAAAATTATACTATAAATAAAATTATGATATTAAACTAATATAAAAAATAAAATTAATATATTGGATAGTATATATATTTTTATTAATTATATTATAATTATAAGTTATAAATTTTATAAATTAAAAAGGAACGGGGCTGCTGGCCCGAACCAAAACTAAAACAAACGAGGGGTTGGCGCTAGCGGCAGGGCGGCGATGGTTTTGGGGGCAGCGTGTGTAGCCGGCGACTCACAGTGGTGAGGGACAAGGGGGAATCCTAGCCGGCGGTGATAGAGCTGAGAGAAAGTCAGTTACTAGGACCTATCTTTGGGCGGGTACGACTAGGAAAATCAGGGATTTTGGGAGTTCGCTGCAGCAACGTCGCCGTCGGCTGAGACTTGACGGAGAAGGGGATCGGCACCGGTGGTATCAGCGGTCACACAGATGATAGAAAAGTAGTGTTTTAGAGTGCGTTGTAGGCTGAAATTTCTCCTTCAAGGTTCGGATCCCGTACACCTAAATAAATCTCTTCCTTCAACTTAACGATTCCATTATAGTTGTTCTCTTTGGGGTCATAGATTTTCGTTTGAGTTCGAGTGGACAATTTTGCTGATGTTCGGCTGTGCAAATATGTTCTGCTTCTTTGCAAATAATGTTTCAATCTAGAAAATGCTGAGAATATTTAAGTTCCTTTTATCTTTCTATGCAAATATTTGAATTTCAATTTATGCGAACAAAATTATCAATCTGTTCCACTTCTTCTTTATCAATTTATGGATATTCCTCTTTATCAACCTGTTCTGCATCTTCATGAGTAGTTTCGTAAATGTATCTCCCTCTCCCTTCCTAGATCGACCCCGCTCTTACCCCCACTCCTGGTGGGAAGCATCTCTTCTATGTTTGAAGGAAGCTTTCCTCTCTTGCTGCAGCACTGTTCTATACCTTTCTGACCCTACTAACACACCTGCGCACATTGCATTTTCTTTGCATAATTATCATGGTAATACCATATTGTATGACATGTTATCGTCTTGATTTTCCACATAAGTTAGAATTACAATTACAAAATATTATTAGCTTCATCTCTTATATAGCAGGCTATTTTTGGACAGGTTCTTTATGGTAAGGAGTAAGGTGACGTTCCTCAGAGATTCACTTATTGAGGTTGGCTTTTTAAATCAAAATGGAAGCTCTCTTGGATGATGGAAATAGGGACGTGCAAACTTCCGAGGATGCTGGCATGAGTACACATGAAGTTCACATAAATCAAGAACCATACGAAGGTATGTCGTTTGAATCAGAAAAAGCTGCAAGAGAATTCTATGATAACTACGCCTCACGAGAAGGATTCACAACTCGTGTTGTTTCATCACGAAAGTCTGAGCGAGATGGTTCGATCATCTCTCGTGGACTTGGATGTAATAGTCGAACAAAAACTACATTTGAGAAGCAAGATCGACAAAATGTTTGTACAGCAATGATTCTGTTGAGGAGAGAAAAGGATGGGCAATGGGTCATTAGGAAATTCGTCAAGGACCATAATCATCCAACGATGGTTGACTTGGAGAAAACTCCTCGAACACTTGTAAGATTGCCCTAGATGATTGTCTAGCGTCTGAAATTTCAATAGGATGTTAATTTTCTCTGCTTGTGGTCTTGCATATGCATACCACTCTAGAGTTGCCATGTAGCATGGTGCAAAAATTAATTGTGGGATTGTGCTGATTATTATGTGCATGTTTCTGTGTACTTGATTTTGTAGGATGAGAAGGATAAGAAAATTCAAGAATTGACTGCTGAAGTGCGGGTTAAGAAGCGATTGAGTGCATCATACCGGGAGCAGCTAGAAACATTGTTGAAGGATATTGAAGGCCACGGTGAACACATTTCCAAGAAAATCCGTTCAGTTAATGAAACTCTTAGGAAACTCGATGCTGATAAGGGAAAATATTCAAAAATAGATAAATGAATCATGTGATCTTTTTAACCTTAATGAACCATGTGAGTTGCTACCTACAAAAATGGCAGTCCTGCTTCTTTGTCTAATACTATTTCACTGATAGAAATATCGAAGTTTGTCCTATATCATGCCAATCCCTGTTTCTATCTTGGATTTTGGTACTGCATTCGTGTTTTTTCACGGAAATAATGCACATCTTATTCGTGGCTTGCTGTCTATATTGTGTTCTACTGCTGTTTTTTAAGTTTCCCTGACAGAAAATTTACCCAACTCAATTTTGGAAGAGAGGCACATTAAAACAGTCATGCTTCTCACATCACATTCCATTCTAAAGTTTAGCTTTTACGCAGAATATGTTAGTTCTTTAAATTTGGTGAAGATAGCCTTCATAGCGCCCCCATTTGTGTTCATTGTATAGTTCAATTCTTTGACTATATTTCACTAAAGTACCTGCACTCTAACTTTGGTATGTTTTTCAAAGTAACTATATTGCACTAAAATCATCTACTTATAATATTGAGGTCAGTTATTATGATTTTGGGCCTGTTTTGATTAGCTTTTAGATAATAGATTTTGGGAAGAATAGATTCTGGAGAATAGATTATGGGAAGAATAGATTTTGAGAATAGAGATGTTTGGATGATTAGTAGTAGAATTACTTTTTATATTGATAAATTACCAAAAAGGGTATGATTTGATTAAAGTATGAGAGAGGAGAGAGGGTAGAGAATAAATAGGAAAGAGGAGAGAGGGTAGAGAAAAAATAGGAGAGATGAGAGGGTGTAGAGAAGAGAGAGGAGAGAAGATATAAGAAAAAGTAGGGGTAAAATAGTAATTGGATAGTCTATAAACTCTTTTAGTGTTCTAAAAGTTATTTTCAGTAACTTATTCAAAACCATGGTTTCAAATCATGGTTTTGGCCAAAATCAATTCTGGACAAAAATTGCTGGTTGTGTGAAATTTTTTTAAACTGAGGTTTTAGCCAAAATGGATTCTCAGAAGCTGAATCCAAACAGACACTTTGTAGTGTTTATCTTTATATAATATGATCCTGATCGTTTCAAAATTTAGGGAAACTATCTTTTTAATAAATTATTTAATTTTACATTGTTAGAATAATTAGCTTCTGTACAATGTACTAAGAGAACAAAGTTATAGAGTTAATACGAAGAGAGAACATAGAAACCTAATTAAAAATTAAAGGCTAAATACCTGTACAATAATTTTTTTCAATTTTTTAACATATAACATTTTAAATGATGATTGTTTTTTTAAAAAAAGAAAAGTCAATTATAATGATATTTGTTTAGATTTTGTATCTATAAAAATAAAGCTATAAGCTATTTGAAATATAAAAACTATAAAGCTATAACCTATTTGAAATATAAAAACTACAGTAATGCAATCTAAACCGACCAAATTTAGTTTAACCTACCAAGATTTTAGTGCTCATCATATGTTAGATATGGCAAGAAGCGAGCATTTAAGGGAATTGCTAATCAATTTCCAGCATAGACTACACTATATTATAGGAATCCTTTGCGCAAAGCAAAAAAGAAAGCTTTCAAGAGAATTTTGGGGGAAAACCGACGTATAATAAAAGAATGAATTGGGACACCGATAATTTGGCATGGAAATCATTTTTAATCTAAATTTTAGTAGGCCAAATGATCCATATTCATTTTGTAGGGGCAAAACAAGACCCAAAAAACACCGACAAGATACAGAAAAGCACGTTCCATAGAATCACCGTGATGATTTATCAGTTAACACAAGGCCAACAAAACACAAGGGGTAGAATTGGTTCTAATTGAACCAAACATGAATACCTGAAATACAAATGAAAAGAAACATTTTTCGGTTAGGAAATTGGTATCTAACGCATTAGTTCCACTGTCAGGACATATTTTGCATCATTCTGGGTCACTTTGGAGTTGAAAAATCCCCAGTACTAAATGACAAAGATATGAATTTTGATCAAATGATACATGTTAGAATATAACCTCAAGTTTCAATTTTGATATCTTTTATGTCAGCAATCATAAACTAGAAAACGACGAAAAATGTAAACTACAAAAGGGAATGATGCATTGAAACTAGTAACTGCGCTGTCAAACTCCCACATATTACAAAAAGACTTGAATCAAGAACAAAAATTGAAAGTTTTTGGCTGATCAAGCATCAGCAATGGTGACCTCAACCTCCACGCCGGGTTCAATTGTGATGGAGGTAATCTGCTTGACCACATCAGGAGAGCTGTAGAGGTCGATCACTCTCTTGTGAACCCTAAGTTCAAACCGATCCCAGGTGTTGGTACCTGTATCAAGAAATAGATACTTAAGCACAAGGAAAAGGCAACAAAAAGGTTTTCCTACTTTTAGATCACACTGCTAAGGAAAAAAACAGACTATCAATTGCATTAAGGGCATGTTTGATAGCATGGAAGTAGAATCAAGCATTTCACTTGTTTGGTACAATAGAAATTACTTACACTTTCAACATTTTGCGACATTTCATTTTCATCAAAAAAGTTAGGAAATGAGATAGAAGTGGAAGTGAAATATTTTGAACTATTTTACTCCAAGTTATAAAATTCCTAGATAACTTTAACCCTTCTCAAGTTATAAAAAAAATATTCTAGACTATTTTACCCCAAGTTATAAAAAAAAATACATAAATTCTATACTCATTTCTAACCTACAAACAAACTTTTAAAACATATTTCTAGCCTAAGTCCATTTCCACCTCTATTTCCACTTCACTTCTATCCAAAACTCTTCCATCCTACCAAACATACCGCAATGCTTCTTTTAAAAGGACCAAATCAGAAGCAGCAAATAAAAGGGCCACACCAGACTAGAAGAGGATAAATAGACACCAACTAGAAACTACAAGACACATAATCCAACCAAATTTCAAACCATTCATATGAATGTTACTCAGCAAATGGCTAAGGGTGAACATAATGTAAGTGCAATTAAGAAATTTGATCTAACTTCAAAGGTGAACATAATGTAAGTGAAATTAAGAAATTTGATCTAACTTCAAAGACAATACTAAGTATCCAGACACGATCGCTCTTACCCCATTGAAAAATTGAAGCCTTCATTACAACACAAGGGCCTAATACATATTATTCTACCTAATGACCTCATAATTTAAGACTAAATTATGTACATTCAGCAAATACAGATGAAAGCAATCAGGATAACAC
Organism: Leucaena leucocephala; assembly: GCA_037074615.1. Classification (NCBI taxonomy): domain Eukaryota; kingdom Viridiplantae; phylum Streptophyta; class Magnoliopsida; order Fabales; family Fabaceae; genus Leucaena; species Leucaena leucocephala. Next base: position 1,126,209 of record CM073525.1, read on the forward strand.
ACAAATAAAAGATTATATGAAATTTAGAAACTCCAGTCCAGCAATAATTGTGCAGTTTCCAAGTTAAATGATATGGCCAACATTTCTCAACAGGAACGAAATATACAGGAAATGCAGCAAAAAGAACTCCGACAGACTAGTTAACCAAGCCACACTAAACTCCATGAGCAATGCATGTTATCTAAGGACTAATTTTACTAAGATTACCTTCACCACATGGAGATTTCCTGGTGGTGATGTGAAGAACTTTAGTGGGCATTCTCACAGGTCCCTTGACCCTAAGCCTCTTGTCCTTGGCACCACGAACTAAGTCCGCACAAACTGTGAACAGGTGAAAAAACAGGCCCCATCATCAATACAATCAGGGAGTAGCCTCAAACTAAAGTTAACACTAAATCAAACTAATTAAAGAAACATTATAAAAGTTAACTTGGAATTATAACTCATCAGTTCAAAGCTCGCACTTTTTAGGATTTAAAGTAAGCACAGCATCCATGATCCACGAATAATTCAAAGTATAAAGCACTTCAATTTCAACCTGAGCAAGAAATTATAAATACCGAAGAAAAAAAGCACACCTTTCTCAAGATTTTTCACGTGCTTGGAGGACAGCGTAATCCTAATCTTGTGAATCTGCTCTTGGGGTTCTTCCAAACCCGGTTTAGTAGGCTTAATTGCATACGCCATTGTCACACCTTCTCTTTACGTAGTCTCCTCTACACGGAAATGGCATAAGCTATTCAGAGAATTACGAGAGAAATCCAACAATATAGAACCGAATCAAGAGGCAATTGCAATTTTAACCTAGAGCAGCGAAAGAGAAAAGAAACCGGGAAAATCTCACGGCACTGGAGAGCAGAGAGAGACACGGCCGCAGTCGGTGTGGCGGGAGAATGAAGAAGAGCTAGGTTTTGTTACGTATATATCGGTGTGTGGGGAGGGGAGGGGGGGGGGGGGGCGGGGGGGTGTTTAGGGTTTCCTTCAATGGGCCATAGTGAGACGTGGGCTAATAATGTTATGCCACATTTTTTTGGGGAACAAGCATATACTACACGCTATTAAAATTAATATATTTTTAAAACAATTATCATTGTAATTTTAGATTGAAAAAATATTATCAGTCTCTAATATAGGATCTGTTTAAATAAATTTTTAAAAAATAACTTATAAAAAAATTTATAAAGAAGAGTTTATAAAAAAATAATTAAAAATAAATAAGTGTTTAGATAGTTATTATTAAAAAATTATAATTAATAAATTACTAGAAAGGGTATGAGATAAAAAATAAATAATAAATATTTCAAGGGCTATTGTTAATCATCATTAACAACTTCTCCCATGAGTTTATCATCTCCATCGCGACGATTAGCTCTTCCATTCCTCCTCTATAGTAACATCTGAAGCAGAATAAGACCAATGACCCTAGATCTGGCAATTGACAGAGAAAGCAATGACAAAGAAAAGCTAGATCTAGATGACTAACAGTGACCTCAGTTTATCATCCCTTGCATCTTCCATTTCAACTAACAACTACGATGAATATCGACGACCATATATATGACCCTGGAAGTGAAGACGATGGTGGAGGCGATGACTAGCTATAGTGGCATAGCAGAGAGAGAAGAGGGAGAATAGATGAAAGAGTGTATCAGAAAAAGTGAGATAAAATAGTAATTGGGTAGTCAATAATTTTTTTTATTATTTCTATAAGTTATTCTAAAAGTTTATTCAAAACATAATTTTAAATAGTAATTTGATATATAAGTCATTTTGAACAAATATTACTATTTTTTTTAAATTCTCTTAAACTAAAGTTTAACCTAAAAATATTTTTAAAATCTAGATTTAGGATTTACCAAATAGGCACATAGATTGAGATATTTAGGCTCATATAATGCTAAAGAATCCCTAACTTAAACTAGCTTTTTTGTCAAAAAAAAAATTGCAACTTGTATAAATCTAGTTAATTAAAATGATTGTATAAATCCAATCTTTTCAAATATCATATTTTTAATATAAAAGTTAGATAATTAATTTATAAATATTATAAAAATTAGTTAATTTAATTATTTGTAACAAATTTATTTTAGTTTACTAAAATTATCCTATTTAATTAGGTGTATTGAAATTACTCATTTATTAGGAATCAACTTAATATATGCAATCAAAATAGATATTTTGTGTGGAAATTATGTAAAGCAAATTTAAATATTATATTTACAACAAAAGTGAATCTCTTATCTAAATTATATTTAAGACTGAGGGAGTACTATATAAGAACTCTTATATTATTTAAACCTTAATCATCTAATTATATATATGTATGATTATATTTACTGTGTTTGTTTTTTTTGCCAATTAGATTGCTACGAATTCAATGGTTAGTTTTGATCTAATGAGTTTAAACTTTAAAATTTGAATTTTATAGACTTAAATTGAAATATAAAAAACTCTTAAATCGAATTATGTTTAAGTCTAATGAATTTGAATTATAAATTTGAAGACTAGTCAAGTGAAACATCAAAATTCAGTATTTGCTAATGTGGAGTACTTAGGTATGATATTCTTGAATGAGTTAGCTAGATTTGGTAATTGTGAAAATTGAGAAGAAAAAAACATAAAAACTAAGTATTATGGTTGTAAGGATGCAAGTGCCTACTTTTAAAAATTTACAAAAATATAATGAAAATCTGAAGTGCTTTTTGTCAAGATAGTTAGGCTGAACTTCTTAACCTTATCTTATTTGTTGCTATATTTTTTTCCCCATTGTTTTATCGTTTCATTATTTTGGAAAGAAATTATTTTTAAATTTTTTCAGAAGACACCCAATTCACCCTATTAGGTGTCAATTTTATTCAACACTAAGCATGATAATCCTATAAAAAAGATAGATGATTTCATCAAGATATACAAAATATATTACTCCTCAATACTTAATTTATGATATATTTAATTAATTATCTAATTTGATTATATTAAAAAAATTAATTAACATAGTTAATATAATATATTTTTTCTAAAATACAATACTCTAATAATTTTATTTAACACCCATTCCTCTTTTAGTTGATTATTATTGGGAGAGTATCAATAAAGATAATTTAAAAAAATAGTAAATATAAGTAATAAATATTATATTTAAAATTAAGATTAACTTTTTAATTATATCTAGATAGGAATACTATATAATAATAAAGTTACATAATTCCTATAGTAGCGCCAGAATAATCTCACCAAAGATAAATAAGAAAGATAACCTAACTAATGCAAAAGATATTATTATTGCATGGAATCACGAGCCATAAGAACGAACTAGCACGAGGTATTAAAACTATATTATTACTGCTTGTGTTATTAACAGATCTATATCAAGCTTTGAAATTAAATTTCTGAAGAATTTTTATTTCTTCTCTCTGAACATATATATGTTTCTGTAAATTTTAAAATGACATTTTCAGTTATATTTCCTTATTTCACGAAAGAGCCTCAGTATTAACAACTTTGGATCTACATTATAGTCATTCTAACCAATTTCATATGTAGAAATTGCCTTGCCCACCAGTGAAAGTCATTTCAACCCAGAATAACCTTGTCCTACATAATATCCATATCTAATACTAGGATGTTGATAACTAAATAAATAGCATACCATAATATAAAATAAACAAGTAAATATTAATTAATATTAAACTTGAGCATATTTTAATTCCACAACGCAAAGGGACATCCACGCATTACCAGCCAAGGCCTTGAGGAAGCAAGTTCACAAAACTTAGAGCATTAGTCACAAGAAAAGTTATTCTAACCACTCCACTTTTAATTATACCTTTGACAAAAGTTTACATCATATAGGATCCGACTAACCAATGGACAACAGGGATTCAATTATGAGTGTTGTTTCTATCAAGCTCCATCTCCTCTGCATCCTCAAAGACTTCATCAGCAATTCGAAGCTGCAATCAATTGAATTGAAAAATTAATGGATGCTTTATGTCAGAATGATAAAGAAGTTCTATGGCACAGCAGCCTACCTGGAGCACCGTATGAGCCAGGTCACGATCCCCATTTGACTGACCAATTGCGTGGGCTGGATTTTGAGAGATATAATCTTCCTCCTCTGAAAAATAGATTGTTAAAAACTAATACGTGCCTATGAATGTTACAAGGCACCAAGATAAATGACTTTCACATACCTTCGTCAACCATTTGATCTGCGCTCAAAATCCATTCATGCTCTTCTCCTTCCTCTAAAACAAACAAAAACAAATAGTGAGCAAGTGCAAGTTGCAACTAAACCAGAAAAAGGAAGAATTGTATTCACCGTCATTTGGTTCAGGATTAAGCTCCGCACACTCACAGAATATTTCAAAAAGAGAATCCACTGCCAAACAACAAATTGATGCACTATCAACTCTTGAACAAATCAAAGTAACCACAATGCTCCCAGAAAGTAAAGTGCCAACATGAAAATCATACATTCCTACAAATCAGAGCAACAACTGTAAAGAAGGGTTGAACATACACTGACTCGGATCTGATATAATAAGCCCATCTCTCTGATCCTGGACAGATCTAAGGTGTCATTGCATTCTAAATCTGAGTTGTCAGACTCTTCCCCATCTGGTTCAGTCTCAATCTTTAGGAAGAACCCCAGTCAGAATCAGAAGGGATCAAATCCAAGGACAAGAACTTAATAATTTACTGAGGGTAAACTGATAAGGAGGAAAAAGCATACAAGAGCACTTAAGTTCCAGGAGAAAAAAGAAAGAAAGAAAAGAAAGAAAGGACAAAAATGGAGATATCAAGAAATTTTATGACAATAAATCTAGTACAGAAGTTCTTTAAAACTTTGACCACAATGAAATAAACTTTAATAAGATTGAAACCATATAACAAGATTGAAACCAGTAGCTTCAGCATATAATACAAGTTTCTTGATATTCTACACTCATTTCAATCAACAAGAAGTAGTAAATGTTCCATGTTGATATACTAGGCAAATAGGTATACTTGCATTTAAATCCAAGTTTCATGATTCTGACCCACTTTACGAGCTTGGTATTCATAATCTGCAGTGAAGTTGGATCGTACAATTCCAAGTTTAAAACTAAAATAGGACAGTTACTTCATATACCTTCCAAGCCTTAGTCACCCTATACCACAATACAAACCCTATAGCAAAAACATAGCTGTTATCATTACATGTAAAAGTACGCAGATCTCAATAATTATAGAAACATAAATACCTGTGTATATATACAAGGAACAGGATAGGCCTCCGGATCTCTTGATACAGCATGAAGTGACACAGACAAAAAATCAACCGCATAGCCTTTAGCCTTGTCTACATCACTCAACCATATCACTTGCCTGTACAACAGAAGTCAGCTTACTAGCACAACTGCAGTGTCACAGTCAGCAATTAAAAATGCATCTCCCAAACTCTTTACCCGACCTTATTAAAGTTGCTAATCAACAGTATCGAATTAGTACAATCAATAACATCAGCAAACATAGAAACGATGATGAAATGAATTAACGAAATGTTGTAAGGTATAGTACGCGAGCACGCACACTCGCGCATATAATTGTGCCGGGGTAAATAAATATATTACAACCTGAATTTTAACCACAATTCTCATGAAACAATCACGAGGCAACTTGAACAGACCAATGAAGATAGACCACAGGAAAGAAGATTACTCATGCATAGTGTCTGTGGCATCCCATGCTGTTGTTCTATTAGATTTATTATTTATCTCAACTTCTTCTCAAAGACCCTAAGAAGAAGAACCTTGTATCCCCTCAGGTCTCAAATCACTTGGCTGCCCACAGTAAACTCATAAACCAAAGCTCAAGACTCAACGCTCATGCCCACATGTCCTGCGAATTCTTTCCTCCCTAGTCAGTCATTAGTCCAGCAGTCCTGCCAAATTCTATTGGCCACAGCTTTATTTTCATAGTCTTTTAACTTTCGTGCTCACAATACCCAATTAGGTCGAATATACCGTTAATATTCTTCTAAACCCTAAATCCAAACGAATCTCCGTTCAAATCAATTCAGCCAAACTGATATAAACAATCACCTAAAATTAACAAAACAATTGCATGTCACACAGACGGACATATAAATACACAGGCGAAAACAGCATACTTGTTAGAAACGTAGAGAGTGCCATGGCACTCGCGAGGACGATTAGCGAGGACGATATCAACCCCTGGTTGGACACGCATGAGCTCCTCGCCATTGTCGGTATCAAGCACTGGTTGGCCGGCGCCATCTACAGTCCTCCCAGTGAAGTTTCTTAGCCCAAAAACCATCTTTCTGGGCTCCGAGTTTGCTTCGCCTCAACTTCTTCTAAGGTGGTGGTAGCAATGTTCAGTAACTGCAAGAATTCTAGGTTTTGAAGAGGTTTCGCTTCCTCGCGCTAATTCAGATTCATGGTTCAGTTTCAGCTCCACACGCGCGAAGATGGATAATCGTATTTTGGCTAAATTAATGTTTTGGCCCCATAACTAAATTATTTTTGAACCTTCATTCAATACACTTTAAAGTTTAAACGATATAATTTTAACTAATTTATAATTCTATTTTTAAATTTTAATTTAATTTAAATTTAATTCCCATAATTTAATTAATTTATATTTTAATCTCTTCATTTAAAAAAATTATATATTTTATCAAATTTTAAGATTAAATTTTAAATGATTAAATAATATATAAATGCAATATCCCCGATTAATATTTTATATTACAAGTTACAACTTTTCGTAAGGGAAAATGACGCGCAATGACTGGTGACCGCGAAAATAAATAAATAAATAACGGTAATTCCACGATCAAAAGTTGACGCGGGGTTTGGAGCGAGATTGAACTCGGAATCTTCGTTCTACTTGAACACCAAGAAAACCAACCCTGGTCCTTCTAATTCATTCTACCAGTGCATCACCAGACAAATAACAAATTGCAAGAGACTTCTATTTCATATTTTGCTTCATTTATTCATTTGTTGTTTCCATACTTGCTCTGTGCCATTGTAATGAAATTGTTGAAAAAGTAGTTCAGCCTCATGATTCTTACATAGGCTTTTTACGTTGTCGAATGAATCCATGCTTGTTCAAGGTATTTTTATGAAGTTGGAATTTCACTGTAGCTTGTTTTTGGTATGCGGTATGGATTCGTGATTAATCTGATTATTGGATGTCACTCATGAGTCGTGGGTTTATTTTGTCCTCCGACACACTGGTTCCGATACTAACCCTTCTACCTGCAAAGCACTCTGACCTTGTTAGTACAGATAGCTAAATTCCGTCATTGGCTTGATGCTACAAACCAGTGGGTATAAAGCTATCTTAGGGCTTTTGTGGGCTAGATGGATTTTAGGATGTTTTTCAAATTACCTGCTCTTCCAAAAGGTGTAAGCAAGAGATAAAGAATACTACGTGAGTTTACTTGATGTGAATTAGATGTAATTGGATGCGGTCTTTCATGTCTGAATCCTCTGTGTCAATCTTTCCAAGGATTGTTCAGTTCATGTACAGAAGTTAAGAGAATAGGGAACAAAGTCGTAGTTGTGAGTCTTGATTGCTTTCCAATGTTGAAATGGGAGATTATGTGGTTACAGCTTCTGTCTCTTTGCCCTGTTCTATTTTCACTTTAAATTTTGATATATTATGAGCTGAAAATCTGAAGTTGTTCCTTGTTTACATATTCAAGTAAGAAGAAACTCTACAGATAAAATGGATATGCATCTGTATTGAATGTGAGAGTGTGTTTTTGAATTAATTTTGCTTGTAATTAAATGTTGTTGAAATTTGGGATATGCATCTGTACTGAATGTGAGAGTGCAATTAATTTTACATATTCAAGTATGAAAAAACTCTACAGCAAATAATTTCTGTTTATTTCTTTTCATGTATTTTTTAATACAAACCATATGTTATGTTATACAATATTTCATGTTTTGTCAAATAATAATGACTGTTTGTATATGACCTGCAGTTCAATCTTCGATTGCTTCATTTGATTTAATTATCTTAGGTCATATCTTCATTATTTTATTTATTTATTTATGAATGAAAAGGCTATGGGAAAACCATATCTTCATTTATCAAACAACAGTCAGATACATTCTGGTGGTTAGATACATATCGAACAGATGAAACAAGAAAGAGTAGCAATGCTGTAATTTGAAAATTGCATTATTTAATAATTCTTGATCAATTCTTCTGAAATAAGATTCAGGTTGAAACTCCTGATCTTGTTATGGTTTGAAGTTGCATTACTTAGAGATGGATGCTTTGAAAGCATGTTATGGAGATACATTTTCTGACTCAGATTCTGAATCTGCCTCTTCCAACCCAACTTCAGTCCACTCTGAAGTCTTCACTCCATTGCCTCCACCTCCTGTCTCGCTCCTCAATCCTCCGAACTCTCTTGGTACTCCTGTTGTTTAGCTTATATTATTCATTGTTTAGGAAACAGAAGAAAAGATAATTCTGATTTTCTTGGAGAGGCTGCTAAGATTTAGGGGGAAAATATAAAAGTAAATAATAAAAATTGAAAAAATTTGCACCAACCTCAGAATCGAAATTAATGGTCAAAATTAGAATTTTGTTAATTCATTGACTCATTTCATATTTTTGAGGTTCTATTGCAATCAAACAAAAGTTCCTTTGTTATTTATATTAGTTTGCTTATTTTGATGTTATTTTCCTTCTAATGACAAGTATTTATTGTTTTAATGGTGAAGGTTCTCAAGATTTTCTACAGACTGGTCAGACAAGTAGAGTTAGGAGCTTCCCTCATGTTGATGGTAACGATGCGTTACATGTTTACATACCAAGTAAGTCCACCATGTTCGTTCTTCAGTTGTTTATTTTTAATACTCTGTGATGGGGTAAAGACCTCCTGCTGGATGATTAGAATGAAAGCATTTGACAGGGGAACCACAAATTTCAGACTTTCTTATTTTCCTCACAAATAAACGGAGTTTTGGGGCTTGCCAAGGATTTTCATATATGCATTTATTTAGAATAATATTTCATCAAATCCTGAAAAGGCTCGTGAAGGAGTAATATAAAGTTAACCAAACTTTTGTAGAAAAAGGAATGAAAATTATTTGGCAATAGGTATAGGAATTAGTAATAAGCACAACTTGCAAACTGATGGATTTTTGTGGCATCCTTATGATTCTTGTATATTCTGTATTTTTCCTTTTCTTTTTCAAAGTTGATGAGGATAATAAATTGGTGTTAACTTACAAACAAGGGCGATTTGCAACTTCTCTTGGACTGTTTTTGTTTTAGCTCAGGATTTTGTGGCCGGTGGGAAAATGAGACTAGATCCTATGTTCAAGTCATAATGATAAGTTCCAAAAGTACACAAATTGAAGTTTTACGTAGGATGTGTAAAGATATTTTCCAATACATACCTGTCTATTTGAACAAGCCTACTTTCAATGCTCAACTGTTCAATTACCTGTGGATACTTGTGGAAAGTAGAGTTGCAATGCACTGAACCTTTTCTGTCCTTTTCTTGTGTCTAGATACATGATTTCATGATTTCTCCACCCTATAACGTGCCATAACTCATCGGTGCTTTCTTACAGTCTGTATACCATCTCCATCAAAGAAAGAATTGACTGCCTTCTTGAGGAAAGTCTCATCTCATGAGCCAAGTCTTTATGCTGTTGATGTTGATTTACCTCTTAATATTCTCTGCAAAAATGAGGAGAAGCTTGAACAGGCTGTTTTAGGAAGGGAATTCCACATTAGCTTGGGAAGAACTGTTCCAATACGAGTGCATCAGATTGACTCCATGGTATAGATGCTTCGACAGAAACTCCAAACTCAACAGCGATCAGTTTGTGCTTAAATTGGTCAATTGGCAGTCAGAACACAATGTGTTTTGCTGTTTGCCCATGTTCATCTTTGCCTCTAACTCTACTTGTTGTGAAGCAGATATTGCATTGACTTTATTAAGTGGGAAGTTTTTGTAAATGATGACCACACACGCACCTTTTTATCATTGGAAGTGGTTCAAGGAGGGTTAAGAGAGGTATGCTTTGAAGCCTTTACCTTTTTAATAATATTTAGAAGCCAAATGAAAGACTGTTTGATCATTCTGTCTTGTAATATGAGAAATAGGAAAACTGACGTGGACATTGTGGTATGACAAAATCAAACTGGTCCAAATATTATTAGTAAATGTTGCTCAATGTCTTTTAGGTTGGAAAGTGAAGACACAGAACACGTAGCACTAGTTGCTTGTAGCTGGCGATATCATATGTCATGGGTATTCCCATTTGCCATGAAAGAGCGTGACATCGTTCGAATGCATATGAACTCAACACTATAAGTAGTCATTTGAACATAAATAATCTATTTTGTGATGTGATGCGAAACAAAAGTGAAAGTTGAAATTAATATGATATTGAAAAGCCTTATAGATATATGGATTCTTTTGGCAAGTATTTCAATGACATCTTTCCTTCTGGATTGGTACCGGCTCATAATGGGGAAAACTGGTGACTGTGATGATAATAGACTCAGAAAAATGAATTTGACAAGTTCGTTTCTAGAAATTCACTTTTTGGCGCACACACATATGTGCATGAGATTTTTATGCTTTTCCATGCATTTCAGATAACAAAGCAAATTGAAGCCGTCAATGGAGTTTATAAGCTTCATAATCTCCCTGAATTTTACAAGGTCAGTGGTTTTATCACTAATGGTGTTATGTCTCGGTTTCACTCTTCTATTCATGGAACTCACATGTTCTTTTTCAGGATCCTCGACCTCACATATCCTTAGCGTGGCCATTGGGTGACATTGGTCATTCCCTGAAGCAAGTGGTTGTAGAAGTAATCAAGAGAAATGCTGTTGAGAAATCTGTAAACAGACGTTCTTTTACCTGTAAATTCAAAGGTATTGAGTGTAGGATTGGCAAAACGACATTCACGATCTATAAACTTTCTGATGGACATTGATATGCTTGAGAGCTTAAGGGTCTTACCGTTATATTTTTGGCTGTATAGACTTATTTTTATCTGCAATCATTTGCGGGATTTAGTGGTGACCAGTTTGGTAGTTGACATTCTGTAAAATCCTTTTTTTTTTTAATATATTTATTGAATCGGCAAATTTCTTTGCCGGTGGATAGATTGATGATTTGATATGAAGTAAATTTCAACTATGTCAATTTAGTTTTCTACAAACCCATTAATAACCTCTACACCACTTTCATCTAGTAAGTAGTAATGGATCTTCATGCTACCAAGCAACTTTAAAGGATCAATTCGTGGGATAACAAAAACTTTGACATTAAAAATATCACGTATTATTATTTAAAGAATAAATATACATCATAAAATTTTCAATTCGTGGGGGCAATTGGAAGAAACCATTCAACCTTCCAACATTGTGAAAGAAAGGAGTAAATAATATTCTCTCGTCATCTAAGTAATTAATTATAAAAAAATATGTGTTGCTCTTTTTAAAATATTCCATATAATTGCTATAATTGCATGGGAAACTACTATATTAGTGGAAACCTCTTTAGCATATGTAATTGATTTGAAGAGTTTAAAAGAAAAAAAAAATATAAATTTAAAACAAAAAGTAGATTAAGATATTGTATTTAAGATAAAAATAAAATTAGTTAAATACAATTATTTCTATGAAGATTTCAGTTGCGAATGTCCTTTGCAAAAAAAAAAGTTATGAATGTTTCTAAATATTTATATCTTTCTAAATATATTTTTCCTTAAATACAGTTAATTCTCTTAATGAGAAATGAAGCTAAATTAATGGGGTCAAGTATTTTTTATTTATCAAAGAAAAATTTGAAATAAACATATTAACTATCAATATCAATTAAAATATAAAATATTTAAAAATATGCCAACTAAATTAAAGAAAATTAGTTCGTCAGTCTTATAGTTTTAATTAATTTTTAATCAAATCTCTTAATTTTTTCCTTTTTTTATTGGGTCTCTACAATTTTCTCAATTACAAACATAAATTCCTTTTAAGACATAATATGTTAATAGCGTGGATGTGCAACACATAAATTGCTATAAAATATAAAATAAAAAAGGGTTTTTAAAAGTAAAATTATAACATAGAATTTATTTATTATCAACATAAAAAATTACTGCCTCCATCCATATACGATCTAGAATTTAGTTGATTTTAATTTTATTTAGATTCATATTATAAAATTGATCTATGTGTAGCTTAGTGAGAGCCACATAATCTAATTTTTCTTACAAATTAATAGATAATAAGTACAGAAACTAATACTTATAATTGGAAAAAATTATAAAAGCGCAATAAAAAATAAAAACTTAATTAAAAATAAGGTAAAATTAAATTATAAGACTTTCATATTAATTTTATTTTAAATTAATAATAATCCATGGAATCTGACGGTATCATCACCACTCAAAATGCCGTTCTCTCTTATTATTAAACAACGTCCAACCAATTCACAACCCCCACGTGGCAAACTATTTGCATCACAACACAACAGAGCCAGAAGTAGGAGAAGACCTTCATGAAAATCCAAAATCCCATGATATATTAGTTTCTTCCATCAAAGTGCTATTGGGTCCATTTCAGCTGAGGGCTGCTCGTGATGATGCTCTGTTTGGGTCGGAATCCTGGCCTCTCCTACTCTATAGTTTCGTTTCATAGGTACGATTCTCCATCCACTCGCAAGAGATTTCTCCATGGAAGTGGCAGTTTCAGCTCGAGATGGCCCCTGATGGCCTTAGAATCGGACTCTTCTTTTGCCGCCTCTGTTGACTCTGATGTGGCTGACAAAAACGCTGCTGGGTAAACTTCTGACCTCTTTCTGTTGCAGACTTGATTGGATATAATTATGAGAGAAAGCTAGAAGAAAATTGAAGGGTGTCTCCAATTGGCTCTCCGTTTGGTTGTTTGCTTTTTGTTTGTTATTGTTACCTGCAAATTTGCATACACTTTTTTTTAGTTGATTGCAGTATCCATGGACTCTGACGTAGCTGATAGAAACGGTGCAGAGTAAACTTTCTTTCTCCTTCTATTGAAGGCCTTCCTGAATACTTCAAAAGAAAAAAAAAAATGAACAAGAAGAGCAACATATTTATTGCTGATAACAAATGTTATATATTCCTCCCCCGGCCCCCTTTTTTTTATGAATGCAAAAGTGATTCTCTTTCTCACGGTGCAATCACGTGTTTTTCTTTGATTTATTTTTGTTTTGGGCTGCTCTTTGTTAATTTTCTGTTGTTTGCAACTTCGCCAAACGTTTGATAATTTAGGTTTCTGACTTTGTTAGTTGACCATGTTGACCGCTGTTATACTTATTTCTCGCTACTACCGTAGTAATGGAAATTTTTAGTTATATATATGCACTTATTTTTTCAATTACAGATTCTGCATCATAGAAGGGCCTGAAACAGTACAAGATTTTGCCAAAATGGAACTACAAGAAATACAGGATAACATTCGAAGTCGTAGGAACAAGATTTTCTTGCATATGGAAGAGGTAATAATTGGTAGATTTTGTTCTCTTGATGGGTGAACTATAAATATGACCGCTTTGATTATTGTTTCATATAGGATAAGCAATAGTATTATATAATCTATGCTTTTGTATCAATCTTTATACTATTACATGTTTGTTGCATCAGTTCATGTTAACATGTAAGGAGTGGTGCTGGTGGTAAAAGTGGCAAACTGGAAATGAATATGGGGAAAATAGTTTCTGTGGGTATAAGGGGGAAGGTGCTTGCAGTGGTGGCAGGTGATAGCGGTAAAAGTCGTGCTGATCATGGACCATGGACAATGGTGGTAATGGAGTGTGGTAGTGATGTTATGATGATATCTTGGCAAATGAGGGCAAGCTGATTTTGCTTATTTTCTTTAACTTTATATTCAAAGTTCGTTATCCACTACCAAAGTCTCTCCCATTCCCTTGGCAGCATAGTATTACATGGTGATACCCATATAAAAGTCTTAATCATAAGATTTACAATTCTTCTTTCCTAAACTTCACAAAATACTTTATTGTTTCAGTTCTATACAAACCTACTTAGCTTGCATGATGTGGTAAATGGGTCCTACAATTTAACTGTAATAATTAACTTGGATACTTGACAGGTAATTAATTAATTCAATTCAATATGTGGCTATCCTGTTAGTCAATTTTTTAATTTGGCTGATTTTTCCGTTTGAATAATTTTCCTAACTAGTTTATAGTGAAAATGAAGTTATCGAGAGTTCCTAAATTATAACTCTCCCTTAAAAATAACAAAAGGCATTAATTATGTTATTTTCCCCCAAGAAAACAGAAGAAAGGTTACAGGATATACTACCTGTGAAGTTTCCTAAAATTCCAAATATTGAAAACCTCATATTGGGTATTAGTAGTGCAACCAGATCCTATGAGGACAAAATCCTGCATTGAGCTAGCTACAGGGAGTACTAGCCTACATGAAAAGTGAACTAGTGTACTTTTTTATTTAGGAAAAAATGATGAAGTGGCTGATACTTTTGATATTTTAGACACTATTAGATGAAGAAAGTCTGTCTGTGGTGTCCTGTTATCAATTTTCAGATCCAGTGTCCTATGGACTGGACATGTAATACACTTGAGTATTATTTATACCAATAAGCCATTGGTGGATATCATGATAGCTTACATGATAACACCATTTTGATCCTGCACATTTGTTTGCTGGTAAATTGTAATGAAAAGTTTCTGGTGAAATCTTATGCTTAATATCTCCCATAATTTTCTCTAATTTAATGAAAGTTAGCACGATTATTGCTCAATGACATTACATGCTCTAAACTTAAAAGTGCTTTTGAACCTAAACTGTTCTGGTTATTGCTTTTTATAGATCTGTGCATTTCTTCATTGTATAACCTATTTCTTGCACTTTAAAGACACTCTTTCCTGTGAGATTTTCACGCGGCTTGTAAAGGTTGGATGGATGGCTGATCTGCTGGCATAATTGCAAAATTTATGCTAGTATAAGATGTCTTCCTTTAGTTTTATTATTATAGACATAATTTGACATTTTATGGTCCGCGGTTCGATGATTAGCATAATACTGTTCATAGTTATGGCTGCTGTTTGGCTGAACTCTTGGTTCCCAAATAAAGGTCTTAAAACTAAACCTTATGGAAGAATGAGATCTAGAGTTAGATATTATATTGATCGCAGGATTTTAGTTTCTCTTCATTGTGTCAATGATATGATGTTGGTCTTGCTGGATATAGTTTTATTATCCTTTATTTTAAGTATTTAGAAGAAAATAAACTGATTTTTTGAATGGCCTTTTCAATTTGAAACTACGAACCTTCTCAAAATTCAAATTCCTATATATGCGATCTTTCTTTGTTTTTTTCTTTTGCCAACCATATATGCAATCTTATAGGTGGCAACTTTTTTTTATACAATAACCAATATTGTTATTTTGCAGGTTCGTAGACTCAGGATACAGCAGAGGATTAAAACTGCTGAATTAGGATTGAAAGAAGAGCGAGAGAATGAACTTCCAAACTTTCCATCATTTATTCCTTTCTTGCCTCCCTTAGTAAGCTTCTTGAAGCTAGAGATAAAATATTTCAACTTCAGTTATTTAATATATGTTGCCTGCGATTTTACATGCACAAAGTCTTGGGTAAATAGTGATTATTCATTCTACTTTTGCCTCCCTTGGTAATCTTCTGGGAGTTAGTGATAAAATATTCTAATTATTTAATAAATGTTTCCCATGATTTTGTCTATATGCTTGATTAGCATGAAGCACAAAGTCTTGGAAAATGGCGATCAATTTATATATTTATATTTTATGTGTTATTTTTGCAGAGTGCATCAAACCTTGAGCAATATTATGCGACTTGTTTTTCTCTTATTGCTGGGGTGATGCTTTTTGGTGGGCTCCTTGCTCCCACTGTAAGTTTTTCTGCTTTCATTAATGTTTGTGCGCACAAATTTCTTGTTTTCTTGTGTGCAATGGGTATTCTACTTCACTTCAGTTCATTTGGAAGGAAATTACTTTGTTCTATACACACAAAGATGCTATCTAATGTGAGTTGAACTCTTGTGTGTGAAAGAAGCGTGCTTTTGCTTATGCTACTCCATTCTTCTCATTGATTAAAAGATTGAAATCAGTGTTAATATGTACATTGATAATGCATAGAAAATATTAGAATTCTAATGCCTTTTCTTGGTCAGTATTTCTATTCTAATGCTTAGTTACTTATATTTTTATATCTTATATATAATTTATCACGTTGCACATGAAAGAATTTATTACCATGTAAGTAGGTCAAGGAGATACTTATTGTAGACAAGAGTTTTGTATTAGATTGTTTTATAAATTTTGTCATCTGTGGTAACTCAAGTCCCCTTTAGGAAACTTGAGATCCCTTGGCTTTCCAACTCTCTGTCCTTCATGCTCATTTTCATTTGTCTTTCTCAGTTGGAGCTTAAGCTGGGACTAGGGGGCACATCATATGCAGATTTTATCCGTAGTATGCATCTTCCTATGCAGTTGAGGTACTGTGCATTTCCGGTTTGTTTTCTTTGTGCTTCTCTTTAAAGATGCAATGCGATAATTTTTCTCTCATGATTGCACTTTTATGTATGAAATCTGATTACTACACCTAGAAAAATAACCCCCAGGCGGGAGTGAACAGGAGTATGCAGAATTTTTGCAATCAACAAAATTGGCTTGGGTATGAATGGAGAGGGTGCACACACACATATATATATAGCGAAAACGGAGTAGTACGCTCTATACCTAATTGTCAGATTTGAGCTCCGTACACAATCACATTTTGTTATGTCTGTTTTTCCTTGAATGAACCCTCTACATTCACAAATGATTCCCTTTGTGAATTAAGAGGATCCGAAGGCAGAAACAACACTCAACCACTTTGAACTATCAATACAGTGGCTGTCAACTGCAATAAGTAATTAAATCGCTTTGGATGGGAAGACAATGATACAAACAGCAGCAGTATTTCAGTTAACACTACTTGCATCACTAATATAGAGTGAAACAAACGCAAGCTAAACAGAAGCAATGTTCAGTGCTGAGGTAATGATTATGATGCAAGACAAGTTAAGAGTTAAGTAAAAGAGTAGACATTGAATTATCTTGGTTCAGCTTCAGCCTACAAGACCTACACCCAGTCTCATTGCAAAGCAAGATATTTGCACTTTAACAATCAATTAGTTTTTTCAACTGCACTTCAGCGACAGAACATTTGGAAGTTTTCCCTGAAACTGATAGTTTTCCCTGAAACTGATAGTTTTCCCTGAAACATATAAATTGTTGCACTTTAACAAGACCTACAATGGTAGGTTTTTCCCTGCTCACGCAAATGATTGTTTTACACTTGATAATCTGCAATATAATTTGCCTACACTTTCCCAAGCTTGGGGAGTGTCACAGATAAATAGAGGTGAGCCCTTGTATTTCTATGGGAATAGAAGTATGCTCTAGGTTTGATTTCTCTCTAACTGGGGTTAACCTAGAAACTAAGTTGAACAACAATTTATAGGAAACTGAAACAGAATGAGTAAACACACAATAAGTTGTGGCTGTCTTCAATTCTTTCCTTTGTTTGTGTATTGTCTTATATATATAACAATGTCCTTCAGCCAGCCATTGGACAATGTTTAGTGATAAAACCTCTGTTCTGGTCTTGTACCAATTAATTTAATCCAAACTTGAATCTATCTTCTTTTCAGAGTAGAACTTGCTGGTAGATTTGAAGTTTTCCTGTTTTGAATTGAGACCCATTTAGACCGAAGTTTTCTTGATTACAACAGTACTTGCTCATGATCTTCAGAACATCAGGCAGTAAGCCACGATGATCTGCTTTGGTTTGTAGTTATCCATCAATGTCAAGGAAGAATTAGAACCTAATGAATCAAAATGGATCAACCACTAATCGGTTCTTAACTTACATGTGATCTATTTTAATACCCAGTGCTTTTAAATAAAATTTCAAAGATAAAGTTTCTGCTTATGATTTGTTTTAATATGGATCTTTGAATAGTTTCAGTCCATCACTGACCATTTTGTTTTTTTTACATTTTTCTTTCTTTCTTTCCTTGTTTTTTTTTTGGCTTTTTCATCCTATGTCAGTATATGTTAATTGAACTTTCTTGGAAATCATAGTCAGGTTGATCCCATTGTAGCATCATTCTCGGGTGGGGCAGTTGGGGTGATTTCAGCATTAATGGTTGTTGAGATCAACAATGTTAAACAGCAGGAGCAAAAGAGATGCAAGTACTGTCTTGGTACTGGTATGACATCGAATTAAAAACTCTAGCCTATTGTCTGCGTTTTAGGAATTGAACTTTGCTTGTGTAATTAAAAGGGAAAAATAAAAATCACAGAACCAAATGATTTAGGATTCCTTATCTTTCTCATCTATGAATATTGGGATCCGGTTATACTAAATAGTCGGGAATGACTTTGTATTGCCTCGAACACTTTTATAAACATTGATGCTCATAGTGATTGAAGAATTTATTGATTATCCCTGATTATTAATGGTTTGGGTTGCTGTGTGACCAAATTAAATGGGGATTTTAATAAGAATGTTTCAATGTCCAGTAAAGTCAACGAAGTCTTGATGTATTGTGAAATTAAGTGCAGAGAAGGTTGACACTTCCATTATACATTTCTTTTTGTCAGGATATCTTGCATGTGCTCGCTGTTCAAGCACAGGATCACTTGTTCTGATTGAACCACTAACAACAGTCAACGGCAGAGATCGGCCTTTATCACCTCCAAAAACTGAGAGATGTTCCAACTGTTCTGGATCTGGCAAGGTTTGTCACCTACACCTACTGACTTTATTTTCTGTTATTTCGTTACTATCATGTCAGTATACAATATATATATATCAGTGTTTCTTTAAGGTGGACTTTGTCATCCATGTTGTAGTTGTTGAGTGAATTGATAACTGTGGTTCTCCATTTGAGTGGCAGGTTATGTGTCCAACTTGTCTCTGCACTGGAATGGCTATGGCAAGTGAACATGATCTTCGCATTGATCCTTTTGACTAGAGCTCTTACCAGACAATTAGTGTTTTATGTTATTCAATTCCTAACGTGTAATTGTGCTATAAACGTTTTAGCAAATAGCAATGGGACAATGGAATTTTTTTGTATATATGTACAAGCACTTGATTACATACAAATACGAATTAAAAAGAGGATAAGAATAATTATGAGCTAAACTATACTTCTAGTATTCTAATTTTATACAAGGGTTGGATTTGATTCTTTAATTTTATAAAATATTTTTAAGTCTTGTAATTCTAATATCATTAATTTTAAATAATGATTCTTTTGTGGCATTTATTATTATTTTAGAAAGGGAAAAGTAATATACTAGTCCTAGTTTTCTTTTTGACTTTTGAACAAGACCCTTGTGTGTTTTTTCCTTTTTATTGGGTCTTTTAAATTTCTCACGTTATAACTGTTTGAATACAGACGGATGGGGTTATGAAATCCATTAGGCATTGATGAGGTGGTAGGCAATTAGGTATACATTGACAAAGTGGATCTAATTAAATATCTAAATGGAGAATTTAGGATATCTAAAAAGAAATTATTTTTACACATCTAAAAACTAACCTAGGCAAGTGGTTCGGCTTATTTAACCATGTCGTCTTGTTGGGTCTAAGTTTCTTGAACAGAGAGAAGATGAGAGGGGGAGGTGGGAGGTGGAATATTTTATAAAATTAAGAGACTAAAATAAATAATAAATAATTGTGTGAACTACTTTTGTTTAGTTATATTAGAGTACTTTTGTTCATTATGATATAACGTTTCGTAACCTAATGGTTTTGTTTTCCTAAAAGAAAAGTTGTGGTCATTATAATTTCTCAAATAAATAGTACTAAAAACCATTAAGCACTCGAAGAGATGGTATTAAAAACCATTAATTACTAGCTGAAAAATCAGGAAACATTGATTGAAAGTTCAAAATTTCAATACTGCATTTATATGGATACACTTGTTCCTCTAATTTTTTATTAATTATAAAGTGAATTATATTTTAAAACAGAGGGAATTATGCGGGTTAGGCAAGGTACAATAGACATATTAAAAAAGAGATGAATTTTAATTACAAACTTAAATAGTAGTAGTGAAAACATCAATTTGATGGGAAATAACCATAGCTAGCTTTCTCCTTCATAATTGAAATAATTATGGAGAGAATTTAGACAAAATAATTGAAGGAGATGTTGACTTTTCTAATCTGAAAGGACAGATATTTAGAGTAACAGAGCGACAGCATTTGTTAAGCAGAGGTTTCATTATATAAATGCATGCCCCAGAAATATCATGATGATTGAAGAGTATGGTGCCTTTTTTTATTTAATTGAGACACTCCTAGAAAAATCATTTATCATCATATTATTTCATGATGTTTATAAAAAATAAAAATACTTTTATAAATAAGTTTATTTTTTTAAAAATTTTAACAATAATTTTTATAAAACCCGCGGTTAAAAGTCAACTGTTGTTAAAAGTTTCACTTGATAACTTTTAGCCGCAGTTTTTAAAAAAACGCCATAAAAAATCCTCATAAAATTTTAAAAACCGTATACTTGATTTTAGTTGCGCTTTTCACAATTGTTTGTGGTCTCATTTTTCTTCCCTATTACTATAAACTTTTTCAAAAAAATCTTTTTCTAGCTTTTTCCCTTAGTTTCTATCCTATCTCATTCGAAAATGTCATTCTCTGTTGTGAAAATCGTAAGTCACTATTTAATTTTTTCATTTGCTTATTTTTTTTTGTTGCATTTTCAGTTGTTTATTGTTTATAAATTATAATATATCATATAACAAAAGCTAACTGCAATCATTCTTCATTTGTTGTTTACAAATTGTAATATATTATAAGCTTGAAGAGCTTTAATAGCAACAACTTTCTAGATCTTCAACCTTTTCTCTATATCTGTATCTTTTTATCCAGATCTTCAATTTTTTTGCCAATTTTTTAACTTTTTAGTAAGGTTGACCGTAGTGGCTAACAGTAGGTATTAGCAGATGGATCTTGTTGGAAGAAGCTTGAAGAGCTTTAATGGAAGCAGCTTATGGATCTTCAATTTATTCACTAGATCTTTAATTTATTTTCTCCATATATTGTCTAATACTTTTGATAAGTATGATCGAGGTGACTGATGGTAAGTGTAGGTTGAGGAAAGAAAAAAACAATTAACTGCAGTTTTTTGAAAATCATCATAAAATATTACATTTAACGACGGTTATAAAACCACAATTAAAATGTATACTTATAACAGCAGTAGAATTCACGGTACTCACAAAACTGGCGTGAAAGGTTACTTTTAACTACTGTTATAAGTTTTTTTTTTCTAGTAGTGACATGGAAAAAAGAAGGTAGGAGGAGGCAGATATTATTAATGGAGAAAAGTTTATATTCAAAACTATCTTAAATTATATATACCTAAACTTTATGTCATGTACAGATAACCTCTTTGGTCTCTGACCTTTGAGATATTTTACAGTGGACCTCCAAAACTCTCACATTTATGCATATAATTCCCCTATAATAAGTTTTGTTCATTACTCATGCATCTAGGAACAGCTTAAAGATTATTAGGGTTATATATATCTATATATCTGAGTTTGAAGAGTAAATAATTGATGATTGGGGGTTATCCGATCTGCATAAATTTGAAAGCTCTGAGAAATTTGTTATTTAGTTCTAAAGGTGAAGGGGACTATTTGTATATATGGTTCAAAGTTTAGGAGAGAGTTTTACATGATTTAACCTAAAAAGGATTGTGAAACATTTTGACGGTGGGCAATGAAATTGAAGAATGAAGAATGACTATGCATGCATTAAAGGGTTTGAATGGGATTTAATTAAATGAAGCAAGTTTTGAGGAAGTGAACAGGAAAGGGATCAAGAGTTTGGTGTTGGAGAAGTCTTCAAAATTGAGAGCCACAGGAGCAGTCATCATCGTTCAGACTAACGGCTGGCGTGCACTTCATCAGCTTGGTGTTGCTTCCACACTTGGCAAAACTGCCCTTCAAATACATGGGTACGTCATTTATCATTATTAATAACATTTTAATTAATTTTTTAGGAACCAATTAGTATAAAAATTAAGCATTTTCATATATTATCACCTTTACATGTTTGTTTCTTCTTTTTTTTCAGGGGATAATCCATCACAATCAAAGATAATGAAGCAACCGAAATAATACCTTTTGGGTGAGCATTATCAGCATATATAATATAAAAATTAAATGATTTCATTCTGCTGTTTGTTCCTAAATTGCTCTTTAATAAAGAATATGTCTCTTATTATTCCTGAAAAGAAACTTTTCCTGATATATATTTTAATTTATTTAAAATTGTATCAAAATAGTATGCGTGAGAGTGTGAATACAGAATACCAAAAACTGACTGCATCAATATATATATATATATATATATATATATTTGTTGCTTTTAAAAGATTAACATAATTAAGTTTGGTGATGATTAGGGTTTGGGAAGAACTTCGAGTTTTAAAAAGGATCTACCTAATGGAAGTCATGGCTGGTAATTTGCCAGAAGGCACCGTACGAACTGGGTCCAAAGTAATTTCTGTTGAATTGGATTCTCTAACTAAACCCTCAACTTGTGCTCAGCAATGGAATATATTGTTCTTCAAGCCAAGGTACAAATCTTTATTATTTGACACATATCTTCATGTAATTTAACGTTGGAGAGAGTTTTAAGTTGATTTCCGAATACCTAATCTTTATAGTCTGTGTGTGTAGATCATGCTTTGTGTATTTTAGATAAGGAGATTAGCATTTACCTTAACCTAAGGGTACTATTTGCATGTGTGTGTGTATGGGTAGGTTGTTATTGGATGTGATGGAGTGAACTCCAGGGTATCAAATATGGGGAAGTCAGAGACAAGAGATGTATTCTACACGTGCGTAGCAAGAAGATTCACAAATTAAGAAAATGGGCATCAATTTGTGAGCGAGTTTGTGATGATGGTCGGAGATGAAGTCCAGATTGGAAGAATTCCTATCACACCCCATCTCGTTTACTGGTTTGTAACCAGACCTCGTTCACAACAAGGTCTTTATTATTATTTTCCTCTCTCACTTCTCCCAACAATTTCAACTTCATTATCTATATTAATTGGTTTGATTTATCCTGAATTCATGGCATATTCCACGATGTGGAAATATGCAGTTCTGATAAGAGAATCTCTAATGGAATCAATCAAAGTTTTCCAAGCCACCGCAATGGAGATGATAGCAAACAGTGAGATGAACTCCTTGCATATCACCGACTTGAAGTATCGTCATCCATGACACTTACTTCCCAACAACTTCAACAAATCCACAGTTGTAGTGGCTGGCGATGCCCTGTATGCCACAAGCATTAAGAGATTAAGAAAATTATTTATTTGTAAAAAAACTGAGTGTGTAAGTTGCCTTAATAAGTACCCCTTCTAATCATTTGTTTGGAAAACCCTTAATATGTGCAATCACTAGTTTGAAAGACATAATTAAGAAAATAAAGGTTTACATCTTGAGCCTTTCTCTCTGATAATCATTTTGTATCAGGTCCGTTCATAGCACAGGGTGGTTCAGCCTCCATAGAAGATGCGTAGTGCTTGCCAGATGCTTATAAGTGAAGATGAAAAAGATGATGAAAAATAAGAAACTTGAAGTGGCCGCACAAGAAGCCATTGATGAGTATGTGAAGGAAAGGAGGATGAGGCTCTTTTGGCTCTCTAATTTGCAGAGTTATCTCGTTGGGAAAGAAGCTTGATTTTACTCATTCACTAATTAGAAAACTCATTTTCCTTTCCCTCTTGCTTGTTTTATTTAGAGAACACAATGCTCATACTTACTATGATTGTGGAACTCTTTAACCATTAAGGTGGACTCCTCTCAACTCTAGTTAAGTGTTTAATTTGAGCTTTTGTAATAACCTTCTATATGGATTGTAGTTACAGTACTAGTGCAAACTAGTATATCTGGCATTAAAAATGTATTTTCACGACTGCATATATATGAGTTGTAGAAGAAATAGTCGTGAATTTCTATGTCTTTCAAAAATGATTAGATGTCATTATTAGTGAAATACGTATTTATGAGTACATGACGCTATTATGTATTAACAAGTTAACTGATGGTGTGCTTTTATATTATGTATATATAACAAAAATAACATACCCATTATCTTGGTTCTATAAAAGGAATAAATCTCACTGTTGATGACTCGTGAATGTTTTAACATATCATATTCGTTATTGAAACTTCTTTTATCAAATGAATTGTTGAAACAATATTTGATAATATTGTCGTATGGGAATAATAATTGCAAGATTTTTTTTTCTGGATAATTTTATATTCAAGTTTTTAATTGAAAAATATGATCGTTGCAAGAAATATGTGTATTTGTTTTAATGACATAATGAAGTAATCAAAAGTATTCCTAACGATCAAATTTATAAGTTATTTATTTGTGTGGACCTTAATTTACCATTCACATAGTATAAATTTGAGTTAAATTACGAATATTTTAATTATATATGTTAGGTGGTAATTAATCATGCTTCCATCGAATAAAGGAATAGGGCTTACTTAGCTTTGTTGTAATTCTATGCCCAAGGGTTAAAATTCTAGAAGCAAGGTTGAAGGAGCCAAGCATGATATGAAAAAAGATCTAGTATATTCCAAAAGTATGAATCTAGTTAATTAGCCTAGAGAAA
Source organism: Leucaena leucocephala (assembly GCA_037074615.1). Classification (NCBI taxonomy): domain Eukaryota; kingdom Viridiplantae; phylum Streptophyta; class Magnoliopsida; order Fabales; family Fabaceae; genus Leucaena; species Leucaena leucocephala. The sequence goes on from CM073525.1 coordinate 1,150,998, forward strand.
TATATGTAGTTGGATCTAAAATATTCTAAAAGTGGGTAAAAATAGAATAGAGAAATCTAGAAAGTACTAAAATATGAAATACGTGAATAAAGTTAAGTTATACGGTTTAAAGAATTAAATATGAAGCTTAAGATAATTCATAGGTTTTATGCATGGCTTATAAATAATATTGCTTTTAATAAATTATATATCTTCTATTATTGATTTTACGTTATTGGAAGTAATCGTCTAAACTCTCTTACATGACCAATCAACTAGGAAGCATAATTGAGATTGTTTCCCAGTTACGAAAGATAGCTTACGAACATAACTTGTTTCCCAGTTACGAAAGATAGCTTACGAACATAACTTTTTTGGGTTAATGTTAACAACGATAGTTTGTTGATACGAAAGCATAATATTTTAAAAACTATGCAAGTCCTGGTAACATCTCATACATGGGTAATATGTTAGGAAAAGCTTTCTTACAGGAACGATAAAATACTCATTATTTAAACGGATGGATTATTCAAATTCAGATTACATCGGACAAACAACATAAAATAAAACTTTTTTCTTTCATAGTACATTGTTCCAAATGAACATATATATTACCGTACCATGATATATTATTGTATGATCAGAGATGACAAGATCAAAACGACCTATAATTAAGATGTAATAAATTTATGTTTGGTAGGTCACAGAGAACAAACGACTGGTACGCAACGAAGAAAGTGGTATAGTGAATGAAGGTATAGAGTATATGGGATTGAGTGAGGTGGGACATGAGCACGAACAAAGACGAATTAAATTAAGAATAACGATGCAATTTGAATTTGAGGAAGGTGGAGGTGGAGCTTTAAGTGGAAGGGATGTAGAAGTTGATGGCGGAGGTGGTGAATTTCTTGGGCTTGGTGGTGGACATGGTGACGGTGAAGGAACTAATTTCGTTGGTGGAGAAGGATTGCTTGGAGATAAGGAAGGAGAAGGAGATGGAGAAAATGGAGTTTGTGGTGAAGGACAAGGGGCAATAGCTGGCGGTGTCGAGGCTGAGGAAGTAGATGACGGACTTTGCGGTGAAGGATGAGGAGCTATTGTTGGCCTCCTCGATGTTGAAGGAGAAGGAGATGGAGTTTGAGCTGAAGGACGAACAGCTACTATTGAAGACCTCGAGTTTGAGGGAGAAGGAGTTAGAATGTGTACAGAAGATGATGTACTTTGTGTTGAGGAGCATTAGTTGGCAGTATCGAGCTTGAGGGAATAGATGATGTACTTTGTGATGAAGGACGAGGAGCGTCAATTAGTGGCCTCAAAGGTGACGTAGAAGGAGATGGAGTCTGTGTAGAAGGAAAAGGAGCTACAGTTGGCGCCCACGAGGTTGAGGGAGAAGGAGGAGTTTGTGGAGAAGGAGGAGGAGGTTGTGGTGAAGGATGAGGAGCTATAGTTGGCACCCACGAGGTTGAGGGAGAAAGAGATAGAGTTTGTGTTGAGGGACAAGGAACATTAGTTGGCGGCGCTGATGTTGAGGGAGTAGATGATGGACTTTGTGATTAAGGATGGAAAGCTACTGTTGGCCCCCTCGATGTTAAAGGAGAAGGAGATGGTGTTTGAGATCAAGGACGAGAGCTACAGTTGGCACCCTCAAGGTTGAGGGAGAAGGAGATGGAGTTTGTGCTGAAGGACGCGGAGCTAGAGTTGGCGCCCTCAAGATTGAGGGAGTAGGAGATGTAGTTTGTTCTGAATGACGTGGAGCTATGGTTGGCACCCATGAGGTTGAGGGAGATGGAGATGGAGACGGAGATAGAGTTTGTGGTGAAGGACGAGGAGCTACAGTTGGCACCCTTGAGGTTGAGGGAGAAGGAGATAGTGTTCGAGCTGACGGAAAAGAAGCTATTTTTGGCACCCTCGAGGTTGAGGGAGAAAAAGATGGAGTTTTTGCTGAAGGTCAAGGAGCGTCAGTTGGTGGCCTCAAAGGTGACGGAAAAGGAGTTGGAGTTTCTACTGAAAGACGGAGAGCTATAGTTGGCGCCTTCAAGCTTAAGGGAGTAGGAGATGGAGTTTCTGCTTACAGACGGGGAGCTATAGTTGGAGCCCTCCAGATTGAGGGAGAAGGAGATGGAGTTTGTGTTGAAGGACACGGAGCTAGTATTGGCACCCTCGAGGTTGAGAGAGAAGGAGATGCAGTTTGTGCTGAAGGACGCCGAGCTACTGTTGGCACTCTCGAGGTTGACGGAGAATGAGATTGTGTTTGAGCTGAAGGACGAAGAGCGTCAGTAGGTGGCCTCAAAGGTGACAAAGGTACGTTGAAAGAATTGAAAACATAAAATATGAAAATTGAGAGAATTAACATGTTTTGTTACTAGTAAATGATGTACTTCTAATAATTAATTAATTATGTGTATGTATATAAAAATATTATTATGGAATTTACTTTATCCGATGTCGTCGTCTCCTTCTCTTTAAACGTTGCACACCATGATGTGTCATGTGAATTCTCTTACATGACCACTTAACTAGCAAGTCAAGTTGATTTTTTTTTTTACCTGATAGTTTACGAAAATAACATTTTTGGGGCAATGTTGGGAACACAATTTGTTGATACGAAAGCATAATTTTGTAAAAGTAATTGCAAGATGTTGGATATATTAATGAGAATAGTAGATTAAATAGTGTGGAGTTTTTGGAAAAGAGGTCAAGGAAGATTGAAGAGAAGAAAATATTCAATAGAGTTATTAAGTAGGACCTTCATTTGACTAATAATTTATTTAAATATTTAGTTATTAATAGATAATAATAATATCATATAATCCATATAGTTTATCTCATGATAAAGTTAGTTGCTATCATATAAGTATATAACTGCAAGATGTTCTCTTTCATCAATCCATATATACGCTGGTCCTGAAATTAACTCTAATAAATGTACAGGCAATATGTTAGGAAAATCTTTTTTATGAGCGATAAAATCTCCTTTAATTATCTGAAAATGTTATTGCAATCTATAATGTTGAAACATTACCAAAGTTAACAGACCAACAAAATTAAAAGCAAAATACTCATGCTTTCAATAGATATGTTATTCATATTACAAACATAGGATAAAATAAAATTTCATTTATTCATAGTACATTGGTCCACATGAACATATTGTAAGATAGCATAGGATTGTACGGTATATATTCTTGTATGGTCAGAAACGATAAGATCGAAATGACCAATAACTAAGATGTAAATAAGCTTCGTGGGATATAGTGATTTATGTGTTTAGTAGCCCAAAGAGGAAGGAAAACTAGTAAGCAATGGAGAAAGCGGAATAGTGAAATGAAGACCTAGAGTACATAGGATGGAGGTGGATGGGATTTGATGATCATATGCAAAAGCGAAAGTAAAAAAATGTGAAGCATATAAAACTTGAGGAAGGTGGAGGTGGTGTAGATTTTGATGGGGATGGTGGTGAATTTCTTGGGCTAGGTGGAGGTGGTGGTGTGGATGGTGATTTGGGAGATGGTGAATTTCCAAGGCTAAATTGAGGAGATTGATGTTGTGGTGAAGAAGATGGTGGAGTTGAAGGACTTGATAATTTAATTGGTGTAACATTTTGTTTAATGGGTGAAGGAGAAGATGTTTCTGAAGAATGGGGAGGTGGGGAACTAATGGCATTGGAATGTGAAAGGAAAGGAGGAAAAGTTGATGAAACAGAAGGATGTGGTTTTACAATTTGCTCTAATGGTAAAATGGAAGGAGATGGAACTTGTGGTGAATGAAGAGGAGGCGAGGACTTAATTGCATTTGAAATAGAATGTGAAGGAGGGAGACTTGATGATTTAGAAGGACGAGGTGCTAAAATTGTATGTGGGGGCGAAGGAGAAGATGGAGGAAATGAGTTAATTGAATTTGAAGCGGATGGGGAAGGAGGAAAAAGTTCTATAGTTGGCTTTGAGGGTGAATTAAAAAGAGGTGGAGCCTTTGGTGAAGAAAGAAGAGGCGAAGGGTCAATTGTATTTAGAAGCGAGGATGAAGGAGGAGAACTGGATAATTTTGACGGATGAGGTGCTACATTTAGATTTAAAGGCGAGGGTGAAGGAGATGGGGTTCGTGATGAATGTGGTGGCAAGGAGTTAATGGCATTTGAGAGTGAAGGGAAAGGAGTGAAGGATGATGATGTAGAAGACCAAGGTGCCACGATTGGCTCAGAAGGTGAAGGAGAAGTAGATTGAATTTGTGGTGACGAGTGATGAGGAGGAGAGTTTATGGCATTTGAAGGTGAAGGTGACGGAGGAAAATTTGATGATACAAAATGGCGAGGTGTAAAGACAATAGGATTTGAGGGTGAATGAGAAGTAGATGATGGTATTGTATTAGGAGAGGAAGACTTTGGTGAAGAAGGTGATGGCGATAGAGAATGTGATGAAGGTGTTGATAACATAAAAGGACCAGGCGATAAGATATTGGATGATAATGGTGGCGATGGTAGATGGTCATTAGGGTGAACAGAGTGAGAAGGAGTTTGTGGCAAGGGCGGCAACAAGGGCGGGTGTTGGGGTTGAGCAGCTACCCCACTTAGAGTGAAGCATAATACGATGAGGTAATAAGAGCATATAGGCAACAAAGAGCTCCCCATTTTAGTTCCTTTCGTCATATTATGCAGAATGCTTTAATTTGTTTCGAGAGAATACGACGAAGACAAACCCTTTTTATACTTGTGTTCTTGGGACCTATAATATGCACGTGTTTAAGAGTTAGGCATTGAAAAATTGAGCAAGCACGTTAAACATTACGTTGTCTTCTACTTTTCTTACCATTAAGTGTATATACTTCTCTAGGTCAAGAAATGGACCATGTGTAATCTTTGCCATTAATAATTAAACACAAATTAAAAAAAAAACCATGCAGTCTAAAAAGTACACAGGCTAAGTTGAAAAATTTATAATCAAGAAAAAATAGGAACATATTATCTCTAAAACAATTCTCTTATATATATATATATATATATATATATAATATTAGAGGAAGTATATATATAAGGCTATGATGATAAGAAAGAATAAATTATCAATCCGGTTCAACTAATTTACTTTTTTTAAATTTATTGAATAGCTAAGTACCTTTTTCCTGTACATAAAGTTAAAGTCTCAAACTGCAAATTATGATGGTTTGCGAAGAGGTCCCGATTTTGACTTCACGTGGATATAAAAATAAACCTAATCTTAAGAATTACATGGGAATGTTTGGAACAAATTAATGTGGGTCTCTTTCTTGTGTGATAGAAATTAAAGAGAATTAATAAATTCTACTGATATGTATTTTGCCAAATAATAAATTCTATATAACTAACCATCTCTAGAGATATAAGATGGATGTATCTCAAATCTAACATACAGTAGAAAATAAAAATCTAGAGCCACTTTTTATCCTCTTTAATCTTTATTCTTCCCATCTACGTACCTAACGCCGCCAGACCTATTATTCCTTGATGTATAAGTCTCTCCTTTTCCTTTTCGTCTCACCATTCCTAAATCCCACGATTGGATTCTCTCCAGCAGATTTCCCTCAAACCACTTTTCACCAATAATCTTGCTTGCGTTTTACATCCAGTGGTCAGGAAAAACCAAGCTCACAGAAAGAATGAGGGCCTTTGGTTGCATCTAATGGTTTAGAGAAGACAAATTGATATCTATCTCTAATTACTGCAGATTTGTATATATTCAATTTCACGAGCAAAACTCTTCGTTTCAGAAACAATCATATAAATTTAAGATTAGCATTGGTGTAACAAAAGAAAGTTATAGATTTTGCTGTTTTGTTGAAATATCAGGACTTCAAAATTTTCTGTCGCATTAAGACCCATCACCAAAGCCATAATGACAATTTCTGTCATGTCCTACAATTTGAGCTATTACCGGCACAGAATATAAATAAATTCATATTTTTTAAGTCTAAAACCTTAAATAAAACGTTTGAAATGATAATCATAATATATTACAATTTTAATAAAAAAGGTAAATCCTCTGTAGGAACTTTGACAGGATCGTTGTTGTATAACTTATATCCCGATAATCCTACAACAGACTGTAAACGTTTCAAAGTCAACGATAACATTTTTCAAAATAACCATAATCCTTTCTATAAACTAGGTGGAGCATCTATCCGTTCAATAAAAAATACAAGTATTTCAAATATTATCATTACATCAAAAGGAGATTTATCAAAAATCAATGCTTCGGATCGAACGTGAGGCTCTTCACTGCTCAACTAGAGGAATATGGTCAACTGCACTATCTGAAGCCAAAATAATCTACTCATGAATAATATCTCCAAAACATAATTTAAAATACGAAAATAAATAATTTTAACACGTTTAAATGTAAATCACAACATTTTAAAATGCAATATTCTAGTAAAACATTTTTATTTCAGAAGAACTCTTTAAAACCATCCTTTCAAAACAATCATTTTTCTGTAGAACTTCAACATAATGAGAACAGGCGTGAACACACAATACATGAGGGTAATTAACTAATCTGACGCGGCTCTAAGCCACGAAAACAGGCGTTGACACACAGTCAACGAGGGTAAATAACCAAGCATAGCACGAAGCTACGAAACAGGCGCAGGTACAAGTCCTATAAATAACAGGCGCAAATACGAGACATACGAATAACAGACGCGAGAATAAATCTCACGAATAACTGATATGAGTACGAGACTCACGAATATCCATTAAGCTTTGGTTTAACCATGGTGTACTAAGGACTAACAGTATTGCTGTTAGTAACTAACATTCTGTATTCAGTCATTTCTAAAACCTTTCCAACACGCATGTGGTCCATTTGACATGTAATGATTACAACAGTTTCTAATATAATAATCTTCAGTAAGAATATTTCAAATTTCAAAAACCTAGTATGAACATTTAAAATCAACTATCAAGAGATTTATCGGAAGCATATGGAACTATTTTCTAAATTATGAAATTCATATAAGAATATTTGATAGAGAAAATCAATTCAATATAACATTTATAACAATATTTTTCCAAAATTTTCTTCATTCATTTTTTTATATAAACTTGGTCACTTAATAACTAAATTAAAAGAAAAACTATTTCTAACAATTAAAGCCAAAAATTTATATAACTTGCTTTTCGTAAATCATATTTAAAATTTTTTTAAATAAAATATGTCAAATAACAAGTTAAAAATAATATTTTTTAAGGGATATTATTCACTTATTTACAATATTTCAATATAGCTTATTCTGACTCTATTTCTCAGAATAATATTCTCTTCTTGAATTACCTAAATTCCCAAAATAAAATATTCCTTTAAGAAATACCATTAATCTCTTTTACACTGAGGACTTTTGATTTATCACAACCACAACAAGTCATATATGTTCTTATTAATATTTGAAGCTACAAAACCATAACCATCACTTAACTCTGAAAATTTCAAACTTTGTATCCATATTTACCTAAAAGTCTTTATCCCAATTTCATCCATATTCTTTTAGGCTCCTTTTCTTAAATCCCAACTTGTTGGAATAACCTTTGTGTCTTTAATTTATACATACATCAATCCATATATCAACAATAACCACAATCTTATTTCTCTCTTTTCTTTTCAAACCAAGACAGCAGCCAATATATATATACACACACACATTCAGCTTCCGCCTTCATTCTTCATTAACCTCTCATCCTTCCTCTTGTCCTTCTTCTACAAGAACACAGCCAACACACATACACATACACACACAGCTCCACCGTTCCACAGCACACACACAACACAATCTTTACACTCCTATCCATCTCAGACTCGGCAAGCAGAGGAGAAAGAAAACTAAATCATCCAATCGAAATGAGCAACAATCAGCAGCGTGATATATGTAGAAGAATAATCACACACAGTCAGCTTCAGTGTCCGACCAAGAAGAAGCAATAACAACAATAATGAACTAAGCTTTTGTGATAAAAATCTCAACCCACAATAGAGTTAAAGCCGACAGCCACCAACAAGAGAGAGAAAGTTCCATAAACTTACCTAATGTAAAGTTTCAGGTTCGCCATGGTGGTTTACCATCTTGACATCAATTATCCTCCACTACCTTTCCTTCACAGATCTGACATTTAGATAGAAAAAGATCATATTTCCTGCTTAAAGCTATGAAACATCAATGAAGAAGAAGAAGTGTTGGGCTTACCACATACCCATACACAGCGGTCCTCGGCAACAGCAAGGGAGAAGGGCGTCGGAGGTTGAAGATAGCTTCAGTAAAAATAGTGACATATGACAGTAGCGACGATGTAAGAAAATGGAGGAAGTCAACGGTGTCGGTGCTTCACCATTTGATCTCCTTTATTCTTGCCATTGCATACATCGGAAGTTTTAGATCCCAGCAGCCAAGCACTGTCAGTAAATGAAGTTGAGGTGACGGAGGTTGGGAACTGGAGGTAGCAGTTGCAGGAGGCTAACGAAATCGCAGCTAAGGTGGAGCCTCAGTTGATCGCGAGCTTCTCTTCTGCCTCCGATCTGTCTAGCTGTTAGCTGGCCAAAAATGGAGAAATAATATAGCACAGAAGAGGAAGATGATGGCGGTCGATGATGGCACAACACGGCAGAGGACTGATTGAAGCAAGGTAGTAGCAGCGTTTGGTCACACGGCATCAGATTTCCCTTGGCGTGAAGCTTCTATTTTCCTCTGTTCTCCCGCTGACTCTCTCGTTCTGCTGTTGACGAAGCCAAAAGAAATGGAAGAAGGGAGTACTTTCTGCAGGACATGTAAGGGGGCAATTTGGTAATTTCACTAGCCTGAAAAAAGTTTCACTATAGCTGGAGCTGAGAATTGAACCATTAGTTTAACTACACTGCCATCAACCACTCAACTAGCCATTTTCTCTTATAATTTTATTGCAAGAATATATATATATATATATATATATATATATGTATATATTCTTAAATAAATTAGTATCATATCTATCATTTCTCAGGCTCATTACAGTTTCTCACAATTTCCACACCTCCTTGTCATTCTTTCTTAGTTATACCTCAATCCAGTTGGCTTTTTAAATTTATAAGTTTACCAATAATCCATATTAATAAGGGATTTTCATGAAGGAGTACTTCTAATATATTTGATTAAATAGGATATTTATGGAAACTAACGCATATTTTTATAAATAATTAACTTAAATAATTTTTTTAATATTTATAAATTAATTATATAATTCCTACTTTAGACTGATGAGAGTATTCATTGTTTGAGAAGCAAGAGAAAAGTTATAATTAAACATCATTATTCTATTAACATTAAACATCATTATTCAGAAAAATCCCAACTTGCTCTAGACATGTCTGCGCCCTTATATGAAAACCAAGGGCTCCATTTATTTTGGCTATTGGTTCTCTCAAATGCTTGCTCGACTTGACTTTTATCACCCGTTGAATGTAATGTACGGCCCAGATTGTTGATTCAGAGGGGATCTAGATCCTAGTAGAGAGACTAAGAGGCTAAGTTTCCTTTAATTTGAAGATTAATGTTATCCCATTTACTAATTACTTAGCGCAAGTGAGGAAATTAAGTTAAGGGAATTATTAATTAAAATATCTCAACCATAATTATATAAAAATAAAAATGATATTTACAACAAAATTGATTTCTCAGCAATTGTCAATCATTGTTTGTCTTTTAAATATTAAACGCAAAATACTCATATGCTTTAAAACTCAATCCAACAATGGATGCAGTATTCATATTCATGTTACATCGGACAAATATAGCATGAAATCAAATTTTATTTATTTGAATAACATTGTTCGATACAAGTACATATTATTTATGGTAGCATATATAATACTATATGACTGGGTTGAAATGACCATAAGATGTAAATTCTCTTTAGAGAGAAATTTGGTAGCCCATGATTGGAGGAGGACATATAAAGGCATGAGAGTCGTTCAGGACTAGTAAGCATAGAAGAAAATGGAAAAAGTAATGAAGTAAAGACATAGAGTATATGTGATTTGGCAAGGCAGGGGTAGTAAATGTCATGCTTGTGTTGGCAAGGGAGATGTCAACCTAGGAACGTGAAGGCTACCCAAAACATATTTTAATGCCAAAAATATGGAAGCAATGTGAACTAGCGGGAGGTGGAGGTGGAGGTGAAACACGGTTTGGTGGAGGGGGAGAAAATGATGGGGGTGGTGGAGGTGGAGATGAAACACGGTTTGGTGGAGGGGGAGAAAATGATGGGGGAGGTGGTGGAAATTCAAAGCTAGGTGGAGGTGTGGGATGATGTGGTGAGGATTTAGAGGGTGGGATGTTATTGGTATATAATGGTGAAGGTGAAGGACTTGATTTAAGTGATGGATAACCATTATTAGAAGGTGAAGGCGATGGACTTGATTTATGGGGTAATGGAGGATTAATAGAAGGAAGCAAAGGAGAAGGAGAAGTAGACAAAGGTAACGATGGAGAAGGTTGAGGCGCATAAGCAATTTGATTTGAAGGTGTAGGAGATTGTGATAGAGGAGAAGGTGGTGGAATTTCATCATTTTCCACCTCAGGAGATGGTGATGGGCTTGATTCATCATATGGAGGAGGATTATTAGATGGAAACAAAGGTAAGACAGAAGAAGATGAAGGTGATATCGGAGAAGGTTGAGGTGCTTCCATATTTGAATCCAAGGGTGTTGGTGATTGAAACAGAGGAGGAGATGGCAGACTTTCATCATTTGACTGCTCGGGAGAAGGTGATGGACTAGGTTCACCGAATGGTGGAGGATTATTAGTTGGAACCATAGGCGAAGGAGAAGAAGAAGGTGAAATGGGAGAAGGTTGAGGCGCATGGACAATTAGATTTGAAGGTGTAGGAGATTGTGTTATAGGAGAAGATGGTGGACTTTCATCAGTTTCCTCATTTGGAGAAGGTGATGGGCTTGATTCATCATATGGAGGAGGATTGTTAGATGGAAACAAAGGCAAGACATAAGAAGATGAAGGCGATATCGGAGACGGTTGAGGTGCTTCCATATTTGAATCGAAAGGTGATTGAACTGGAGGAGGAGATGGCAGACTTTCATCATTTGACTGCTCGAGAGAAGGTGATGGACTAGGTTCACCGAATGGTGGAGGATTATTAGTTGGAACCATAGGCGAAGAAGGAGGAGAAGGTGAAAGGGGAGAAGGTTGAGGCACATGGACATTAAGATTTGAAGGTGTAGGAGATTGTGTTACAGGAGAAGATGGTGGACTTTCATCAGTTTCCTCATTTGGAGAAGGTGATGGGCTTGATTCATCATATGGAGGAGGATTGTTAGATGGAAACAAAGGCAAGACAGAAGAAGATGAAGGCGATATCGGAGACGATTGAGGTGCTTCCATATTTGAATTGAAGGGTGTAGGTGATTGAACTGGAGGAGGAGATAACAGACTTTCATCATTTGACTGCTCAGGAGAAGGTGATAGACTAGGTTCACCGAATGGTGGAGAATTATTAGTTGGAACCATAGGCGAAGGAGGAGGAGAAGGTGAAAGGGGAGAAGGTTGAGGCACATGGACATTAAGATTTGAAGGTGTAGGAGATTGTATTATAGGAGAAGATGGCGCGCTTTCATCAGTTTCCTCATTTGAAGAAGGTGATGGGCTTGATCCATCATATGGAGGAGGATTGTCAGATGGAAACAAAGGCAAGACAGAAGAAGATGAAGGTGATATCGGAGAAGGTTGAGGTGCTTCCATATTTGAATCCAAGGGTGTTGGTGATTGAAACAGAGGAGGAGATGGCAGACTTTCATCATTTGACTGCTCAGGAGAAGGTGATGGACTAGGTTCACCGAATGGTGGAGCATTATTAGTTGAAACCATAGGCGAAGGAGGATGAGAAGGTGAAATGGGAGAAGGTTGAGGCACATGGACATTAAGATTTGAAGGTGTAGGAGATTGTGTTATAGGAGAAGATGGTGGACTTTCAACATTTTCCTCATTAGGAGAAGGTGATGGGCTTGATTCATTATATGGAGGAGGATTGTTAGATGGAAACAAAGGCAAGACAGAAGAAGATGACGGTGATATCGGAGAAGGTTGAGGTGCTTCTATATTTGAATCGAAGGGTGTAGGTGATTGAACTGGAGGAGGAGATGGCAGAATTTCATCATTTGACTGCTCGGGAGAAGATGATGGACTAGGTTCACTAAATGGTGGAGGATTATTAGTTGGAACTAAAGGCGAAGGAGAAGAAGGCAAAGGTGGGGAATTATTATCATTTGGTAGTAGTGTTGGGGGAGGATTTTGTGGGGAAGAAATGGGAGGCACATGGTTATTTTCTTGGAATGGCGAAGGTGATGGGTTTGATATAGGTGTTGTTTGGGGATTATTACTGGGACTCAACAAGGACGGAGAGGGAGATAAAGATAATATAGATGGATGAGGTGCAAACATATTTGGTGTTAAGGGTGAATAGGGTGGTGTTAATGGTGTAGGTGGAGGATTCTTACAAGGTTTCTTCCAACAATTGGGTTTTTTCGGTGCGGAATAGGGAGGTGGCCGGCGGTTGTTATGTTTTTTTAGAGGTGGTGGTGGGGGTATTCGATATGGTTTAAAGGGCCAAGGAAAATGAATAGGACGACGTGGAATCAAATGTGGTGGAAAAGGATGAGGTTTGTGGCGGTTTGGTGTAGAAGGTGGTCGTCGGAAGGCAAATGGACGATGTGGTTGAGGAAACTTGACTGGTTGAGGAAATCCACGTCTTGGAAAGTCTTCATTAGCCAATCCCACAGCAATGAAGCATATTGCTATAATGTAAAAGCATGAAGGCAATATAAACCTCCGCATTTTAGATTGCTTCCTTGTATTAAGCAAAATACTTTGTTGATTGAGAGTATAACGATAAACCCTTTTATAGTTCAATCAAGCCTCAAGTTTAAAAGTTAGGTATTGAAAAATAATAGGTTAATAATATAAGCATGACAATTTTTCTTCATTTTTTCTTTGTAACATTAAGTGTAATTCTCTTGGTCAAGAAATGGACCAAATATTATGGAGTTAAAAACTCTTTGCCCAGCTGCACATAGTTTAGAGCTACATCTCAAATTTATGTATTGAGAATTTTTTAAATAGCTAATTAGTACTCCCTCCAGCCCTAAATATAAGGGTTAGTCAAAAGCTTTACTTTAATTTTAAACATAAGATTTTAATATATTTTATTTCTTAAATTTATAAATTTTTCATAAATTCTTTCTATTAATTATACATATTAAGGTAATTTTTTATTAGGGAAATAGCTTCTCAATCAAATTATGAGAAGGGATACTTAGAAACTAATGTATATTTTTTATTAATTTTTTTAATATTTATAAATTAGTTATCTAACTATTTCTAATATTTGGGATGGAGGAAGAAACTTGAAACTTATATAACGTGTAATGAAGCGGGTAAATGCCATATGGAAGAGGGAAAGAATGATAGAGCTTAGGTGAATTACAGTCCAATATCTGAAGAGACAATTATTATATATTTCCTTCTTCTTTTTATTGCAATAAAACGGGATTTTTTTTTATTTTGATGGATTTTTGTTATTAAACAAAACCATATTTTATGTTAATATTAACAATATAATAATAATTTACTGTGGTTTGTATTTTATCAGATAAAAATAAGATTAAATTCAACTATAATTTAAAATCTAAATTATATGATTTTGGTCCAAAATAAATTAAATTGACAGTAATTTTTTGACTAATTAGTGACTTGCATAACATGTAATTAGTGACTTGTATAACATGTAATGAACAGGGCATTGAGACATAAAAGTGAGTGATGATATTCCAAATATTAGACTTCTGACTTCTCCGAAGTATTTAAGCTCATTTGGCGGCTAAAATAGACTGAAACGAAAATGGGAACAAAATAGCAAAAATAACTTTAGAGATAAAAATAAATAAGGGAAAATAGCTGAAAATTTTTTTTATTGCAAAATTTATTAGCTAAATATGCTTAAAATTTATTTAAGTACTTACTACTTTACTCATAAATATAAGTCACTTGTATCTCATTTTCACATATCAAGAAATATATTAAATTAAATTAAATTATTTTTATAAGATTTAGGGGTGTGCATTGTGCCCTTGAGCCTGATCTACCTGCCTGAGTTTGGAAAAAAATTATACAACCCAACCTAAAAAAAATTGTTCAAAATATATTTGGGCAGAGCAGGGTATCGGGCAAAGTATACTATTTTACCTATTTGGCTCGGCCCTATATATATATATATTATTTTTTATTTTTTTCTTAACTTCTTCTATTTATAACTCTACACTTTTCATTTTAACTGACAACTCTTCTTACTCATTTTTAAAATATTGAACATAACTATTATATTTATGTAGATACCGGAGTTGCTCGCATGCTTTACTTACCAAGTATTCAATTATTAGTGTTGCAATACCACTACAGATATCCAACCCGATACAGATTTCAAGTTTTTTTTTATATATGGATATTATTTAAGAAGACATAAATATAGTATTATTTTATAAGTTTATAATTACAGATTTTTTTCTCACAATATGGGCAAAGCATCACGATTTAGGCATGCAAGCCCGACCATATTTAACCTAAAATAGTTAGGACTTTTACTAGATAGGATCAAGTATCATATTGTAAAATATAGCTCATAATTTTTTTGGTAAGACATGAGACTGCTTAGCCGAACCCTACCCAAACACGTCGCTAATAAAATTGATATAAGTTTTTGGAAGAATTGCTGCATAAAAATTAACTGTTAAGTTAGAAAGTTCAAGACTTTATAAAACCCTTCTTTCAAAGATTCAAGGTAGAATAGACTTGCCATTTAGGGTGAAAGATTAATACGTTATAACCGGGTACGAAAAATGGATAAAGCAATCAGCATTGAACTCGCCGGCAAGTGCGAAACGCCACCTAGTGCCGAAGAGAACAGATCTACCAAGAAATGCGCAAGAAATGGACACACAGGAAAGTGAAGAGAAAGATGCTGTGTGGGATAGAATTCAGAAGCAGCGATTTGAAGATAAGGCGCCGTTACCTATGGATAATGATGAACCAGGGAATGAAGTGGTACAAACTGATGGAGAAGAGCAAAAGCAACAACCAGCAGTCCCATCCTTCAAAGATAAGCTGTTGTAACGACAAGACCTCAAAAGCTCGCCCTAAGCCTCAGACAAAAGAGTTGTAACCAGAGATTTTAAACTTTAAGATTACAAATATATGCTCGGTTACTTTTATATTAAAATAATTTGAGTTAATTTAATAAAAAAAAATTATATTATATAATCTTTACCTCTTCATCAATTATTTAATTTTAGATTTTATTCTAATATTCTTTTTACTAACTTTTTTTTGTCTAGGTTTGTAATTTTTTTTAATCTCAGGCCACAAGTCTATCATCTTTATTTATTTTTCTTTTTATCTTGACTTATATTTTTTTTTATTTTAAGTTTAAGAGGTCAAGTCTAAAATTTTTAAATCTTTTTCTTTTCCTAGACTTGTACTATTTTGTTTTGGCCTTATAGGCCTCATGTCCACAATATTTATTTCTTTTATTTTTGTTTTATGTCGAAAATTGAATAATTTTAATATCATATTAAAAAATTTTAGAAATAAAGGTATAAAGGGGTTATCTTTCTATCAAAATTAGTTGAGTCTATTTGATAGAACTCCCTTAAATATTATATAATCTTTACTTCTTTAATTATTCAATATGGGACTATATTTTAATAATATTAGTTTTTTTAAAGATAAAAGTATATAGGGGTTATTTTTCTATCAAAATTACTTAAGTCAATTTGATAGAACTCCCTTTGACATTGTATACTCTTTATCTCTTCTTCAATTACTTAATATGGGACTATAATCTAATATTCTCTCTACTAACTTTTTTCTGCCTGGGATTATACTTCTTTTTTATTCTCAAAAACCTTATGTATACAATCTTCATGTTTTTTCTCTTTGCCTGAACTTGTACTATTTTTTTTATAGTTTCATAAACCTCAGGTCTACAATCTTCAAATTGTTTTCTCTATTCCTAGGCTCGTACTATTTTGTTTCAGTTTCGGGGGCTTCAAGTCCATAATTTTCATTTTTTTTAATTTTTGTTTAATGTTTAAGATTATCTTGTGAAGTTTCCAATCCTCATCAATAAAATGGGCTGTCAAACACATGTAAATGAAATTTTGGCATGAGGTCCAGTTGTTTGTTGTAAGGCAAACACGTTTAGCACTTTGCTGTAAGAATTTCTTCAATAATTTAGATTCATCTAGATATAACTGCCACACTTTCCTTCCAATTATTATTCTTGAAGGGATTTGAAAGCGGCTCAAATTTATTCAATAATTTCTTAAATGTAGGCTTTTCAACAATTCTGAATGGCTGCTCATCACATATAATAAATTCAACTAAAGTTTTCCTGCATCGTTTCTCATCATACAAGTGTGCGACCATCGATCTTCCTTGGCCACTCGAGCCACTAGACAAAAGATTTAACATAGATTATTTTCTATCTGTAGTGGCCTTGTTTGGGTTCTCTTTACACTTTGGGATATGTCTCAATAAAAAATTTGTCCCATGTCAAATTGGATCATCCTTATAAGTAGCATGGCAATGGTTGCAAGCTGCTATGTGCTCCCCATTAGTTTCTTCTAATAGCAATCTAATAAAGTGATCCCACACTTCTGACGTGTGCTTAGATTCTCTTTCCTTTCTCTTGGTACCCCTTCCTTCAACATTTGTTGCTTGTGTGACAAGTTATGTCAGTGTTTAGGTGGAAGCATGAGAAGTAGGTGGGATAGGAGTAAGGCTAGAGCTAAGAGCTTCATCTTCATCATTAGGTGATACATTAGAAGCTTGAATAGGGGTTGAAGCATCTTGAGATATCTCAAGAGAAGATGTATTATAACCTTCATCGTCAATTCTTCCTATTTGTACCCCACTTGCTGCAACACAACTTGCAAATATATCAATATATCAAAATTATAATTCTTCGTTGCAAGATAGGATGATAATAATGTATAAACTATTTTGGCCAAACATCCAATAAAACAAAAACAAAAGTATTTCATGATTTCATATATTGAATTATGCCATTTTAAAGCCCTAGAATTTTCATATTCGATCAGATTAATGGGCCGTGAATTCCTTTAAGTTCTTAATTGGGAGAATATAATCAGTGTGCTGGAAGATCACTGCAATAACATTAATCCAGAAGCAAACTCAAGATATGTTGATTAAGGAGTGTAATATACCAATCAAGAGTGAATCTTAAAAGGAAATTAACAATGTAAACAGTCATTTAAAATTTAGACACCAATAATTAAGCTAATTAATAATAGTCAATAAACTTATAGTGTCCCAATACCTAAAAGTCGCTAAACAGGGTCAAAAGCCAGAATTGAAGCTGTGGATGGAGACTCATCGGCGCTGCTCAATGGTTGCAGGCAGACTCCCAAGTCCTAATCGCAGATATGGTCTTCACTGTTCACCCTGTCGCTGCTGCCACTGTTTGACAATTTATCTTCACCCTGTCACTGTTTGATGCTGCCTTCTGCAAGAGAGACTTGGCAAACTAGTAGGAGACTCGTCGATGCCGCTCAGTGGTTGTAGGCCAGGCAGACTCCTAAGTCCTAATCGCAGATATAGTCTTCACTCTTCACCCCCGTCGTTGCTGCCGCTGTTTGACAATTTATCTTCAGCCCGTCACTATTTAATGCTGCCTTCTTCAAGAGACATTTAGAAAACTAGTCAAAGACTCGTCAGCCCCATTCAATGTTTGCAGGTATACTCCCAAGTCCCAATCGCAGTTCGCAAATATGGTCTTCACTCTTCACCCTGTCGCCACTACCGCTATTTGACACTGATATGAAGATTGAAGATAATAAACTCAACTTCATTTAGGGCTTACATAAATATTTTTTTAAAAAAAATTATATCGGGTTGTGCCAAATGGGCAGGACAGCATACTTCGCCCGATGTCCTGCCCTGCCTGAAACTTAGCCCGACCCTAAACTTAGCCTGACCCGACCCTGCCCAATCATATTTCGGACTACTATTTTTGGGCCAAGCTAAGTAATTTTTTATTGGGCATGAGCGGATGCACTGAGCGTCTGGGCTCTATGCACACCTTTACTTCAGGGTGTAAGGCTTTGACGAGTTTCATCCGAAAGACAGGTCATTTGGATCTCGTATGTTCTGGCCCAAAGTTTACTTGGACAAGAGGGAATACACTTGATAGGGCCCTGATCAGTAAAAGTTGGGTCTCAGCCCTTCCCAGTTACTTAGTTATGCCTTTGCCAAGGCTGCAAAGTGACCACGGGCCCCTCCTAATAAAGATGAGAGAAACAAGCCCAAAACGTAGAAGCCCATCCGCTTTCTTGTATCTTGGGCCTGACACTCGGATTTTAAAATAATATCTTAGGCCAGAGCGTGGAAATCAAAACCCGGTGGAAAACATTACCTCTTTTGCCTACACATCCCAGATCTGGAATGACGATACTTTTGGATATGCTGGTAAGAACAAGCAGATCCTCTGGGGTCGAATA
Organism: Leucaena leucocephala; assembly: GCA_037074615.1. NCBI lineage: Eukaryota > Viridiplantae > Streptophyta > Magnoliopsida > Fabales > Fabaceae > Leucaena > Leucaena leucocephala. The sequence continues at coordinate 1,169,552 of CM073525.1, forward strand.
AATGGGGTTCAACGAGCACTAGAGCACAAACCCTACTCAAGTCGCTTAATCGAGCTAGAACCAACCCTGATTACTAAATATGAGTGTTTTGTCTCACGGAAGAAGTACTCTGGCTTCAGAAATCTCGTAGCAAATGGACTCGGGATGGAGATCGCAACACCAATAATTACCACACTAAAGCTTTGATCAGACGCCGGAAAAATCGAACTCTTAACTCTATGCTTTCTATTCTTGAGAGACCCATTACCAATGCTGAAACTAAACAAGCCCTTTTTTAAATGCATCCACTCAAATCGCCTGGAGCTAATGGCTTGCATGCTGCCTTCTTCCAATCTCAGTGGGAAGTAGTTGGTGATTCAGTATATAAGGAGATAAAAGCCATTTTCGAGGGGGTGATATAGACCAGAGTTTCAATCGTACTCTTATCTCTAATTCCCAAGGTGGACGATCCCCAAACAATGAAGAAGTTTCGGCCGATCAGCTTATGTACCACCGTTTATAAGCTTGTTACTAAAATCATAGCAAAGAGCCGCAAGCTTGTTATGCCAATTCTCTCATCTCCTCACCAAGCGAGCTCTGTCAAAGGGAGAAAAATAACTGAATACTTAGTTGTTGCGCAAGAAGTGATACATTCCATGAGAAAGATCGGCAAGACAGGGTGTATGGCAATTAAAGTTGACCTGGAGGAGGCCTTTGACAGCTTCATTGGGAACTTCATCGCTGATACCTCAGATATGCCAATCTGCCTAATAATTTGTGCCAACTTATTATGAAATGCATTAGTTCTTCGTCTATGCAAGTTTTATGGAACAGGCAGCCTTCTGAAATTTTCTTACCCCGACGCGGCATTAGACAAGGAGACCCGCTATACCCTTATATATGTGCTTTGCATTGAAAGGCTCTCACAGATGATAAATAAGAGCGTTATAGAAGGAGCTTGACAACCAGTTAGAATGGGGAAGATAGGACCCTTATTGTCTCATCTGTTCTTCGCAAATGATCTCGTACTGTTCAGTATTACAAACCAATCCCAGATCTCCTTAATTCAAAATATTCTTCAAGAAATCTGCGACTCCTCAGGACACAAAATCAGAAATGCAAAGACAAGAAATTTTTACTCCAGGAATGTTACAGTACAAGAGGCCAATGGGATTTGCGAAAAGTTGGAATTCCAAAGGACTGATAATCTGGGCAGATACTTTGGGGTTCCAATTCTTCACAGCAGAGTCACGAAAGAAACTTACAGGTACATTGAAGAAAGAATTCAGAGAAAGCTTGCGGGTTGGATGACTAAATCGCTCTCACTAGCTGGTCGAATCACATTAGCACAATTAGTACTATCTACAATCCCCATGTATGCCATGCAATCCACTAGGATCCCTCAGGCTACGAGTGCCAGGATTCGAAGTATTATCCGCAATTTCATAAGGGGTTCTACACCCAGCAGCAGGGGTAACCACCTAGTTAAATGGAGTGAAATGTGCCAACCAAAAAAAGTGTGGTGGATGTGGACTAAAAGACATTGATGGATACAACTTAGCCTTCCTCATGAAGCAGGGGCATGCTATCATATCTCAACCTGACTTGCTTTGGGTACAGGTTCTTAGGGCAAAGTACAAGTGTAATGGAGCTAATCAAAATATAAGAACACGAAATGCTTCTTAGCTCTGGAAAAATTTAGGTGCTATCTGGGAAGATATTCAGTTAGGGCTGAAATGGAGTATTGGTAACGGGCAGCAGATTCGTTTTTGGAGGGATAACTGGGTGGGCGAACTGGGAACACTATGTAACCTTTCCTATGCCCTCATTCCCGAAGCAGATTTACCAAAACCACTTGCCTACTTTGTTAAAGAAAATGGAGATTGGAGGTGGGAAGAATTCCAGAACCTGCTCCCTGCTGATACACTTTCGTACATAAGGGATCTTAAGCCACCCTCCGCTTTGAATGGGCCAACCATTTGCTACTGGTGCCTTAATAGCAGCAAGAACTTTACTGTTAAATCGGCATACAACTTGGTGATGGAACCAAACTGGAATGATCAGAATCCTTGTTGGGACCTTGCAAGGCACTGGTTTGGCCCGCAGTGGATAAGGACCTTTCTATGGTTGGCTATGAGGAACCAACTCCTCACTAATAGCGTGAGAGCACGTCGACATATGCAAGATGATAGGTGCGGAGCTTGTATCAACAGCACTGAAACACTAGAGCACATCCTCAGAAGCTGCAAACTTGCAGCAGAGTGCTGGAGCCTTATCGTCCCCAACTATCAAGCTTTCTCTATACTTGCAACTTTACTGATTGGGTCGCACAAAATCTGAAGTGGGACAAGAGGAAACCCCAGATGGAGCATTATCTTTGGCGTCCTTTGCTAGAAATTTTGGAAGGCCAGGAACGGCAGAATATTTAATCACGAGGATACTCGTGCTCCCAAGATCGTGAATGAAGCCATAGCCATGACGGAGCATATCATCAGTGCTAATGCTTTCCATGAGTCTGTGTTGAGAGGCTGATTAATGGCCATGTTTTGTTTTTTGCAACTTTACGTTTACTGCTTCTCCATTCTGTACACTGACTTTGTACATATTTTTGAGTAATTAAATTCATATTTCACTAAAAAACAAAAACCTTCTTTCAAGGTCATCCTCTCAAAGGTAGGACCAATGACACTAATCTCTTTATGTTTCTCACTTGCCTTTGTTAATATGCTACCCAGGGAATTTGCGACACTTAATAATGTATGATTTCTCTAACCAATCAAAATTTTCCATAGGAGCATCAAAGGGGAGGGGAGATATCATCAACAAATGTATCGAATGAGCCATCATTAATATAAAATATAACATCCATAATAAGTCACTCAATTCAAAAATAATGAACAGTACAAATTTATGCAATGCACAGAATATACACACACACACACACACACACACCTAGTTTAGTTCAAATTCTCTAACGATTTTGATTTTTAACGCAAGTCTAGTTAATCTAAAATATGAACTTCGTACTTGTATTCTGGTAACTGATCTATTCCCCGAGCAAGTAAAATTTGAAGAACATAAGAAGAGAAAACATGAGAAACATAATCAGATTAAGTGAAATTTAACATACAATAATATTCAACCAACATCAATATAAATAACTTGTTTTAATTAGAGATCGTCTTCAATCTCTATCATCACATACAGTTCAATATCAATATTATCAATATCCAATTAAGTCTGAGAATTATTATTGTTTTCCATAGCCCCAAAAGTCGACTTCTCCACGCAATGAAGGTTGCTGCTGATGATTGATCTGATTAACAGATTGTGGGTTATTATTTGCATCCTCAAACCTAACCCCTTTGGATGATTCTTCATTTACAAGATGATGAGAAGTGACCACAAGCCTATCAAGCACGCCCCATTCATTAAACCCTTGATCTTCTCTTGCTGTTCCATTAATCTCTTGATGACCTGCGGGCTCACACGTGCCAGCCTCCATATTTGCAGTCTCTGAAACTTGGTACCTCAAGCCCTCTCTGCCACTATCGCAGTCGCCGGCGGCCGGGTTCGTCATGAGTTGTTTGGCGGCCATGGGAGCTGGGTCTGTAGGTAGGGCTGATGAATATGAACTGTAGTGAGCTGCAGTAGGAAGGAGGGGTTGAGCCTGGAAGAGGGAGTATTGAGGGTTTTGCAAGTGAGGAGGAGGATAATGAAGAGAAAGCTCAGGCTTTTCGAGCAGGAAGCCAGAAGAGTTTCTAGGGTTTTGTTGCTGTTGATGATGATGAAGTAAGTATTGGCTCTCTCTGTTCATGAAGGAGCGAGGTTGATTGATGCTTGAGGAATTGTTGAGTTGTTGGTCTGCGTTATGCATGGAGCTTCCTTCATTCCCAATCTTGAATAGGTTCTTCTTCTTGAACACTCTGCAAACCACCCACCCATCTTCCTGCAATATAATTAGTCTTAGTATTTCTTTATTTAAGAAGATAAATTCTTCTAAAGATGTTAATTTTGCCCTTAAGGGGTATATTATACGTAGATACTTACAATGAGATTAGCTTGAGTGTCGTCAGCATCTTCGAGGCGATATTCATGCATGATCCAGTCAGTTTTCTGGCCATGAGGAGCTCGGCCTCTGTAGAAGACGAGAGTCTTCCTCATGCCGATCTTCTTGAAGCTGTTTCTGATGCACTTGTCTCGTCCTGTCGCCTTCCAGAAGCCGGCGTTGGTCGCCCTGTTCGTCCTCGACCCCGTCGGATACTTCCTGTCCTTGTGACTGAAGAAGTACCACTCGTTCTGTGGTGTTGATCCTATTCTACACCTCTCTGTTGTTTGATTCATATAAACATCAATATATGTCTTGAACGGGTATGATCAAGAAATATTAAAGTTCAGACAAGTGACCTAGCGTAAGAAGAATGGAACTCATTCCACTCCACTAACCAGTGTTGGTGTGTATATATGTAAATATTTGAACTATGTTGAGGTATTTTTAAACTTTTATCTTTTATAAAAATGTTTTAAAAAATTAAAATAGCATGAATGTATGCAACTTAAATCCTCTCCGATTAAGTCTCATTGGTATTATTAAATGATGTTATAATTGTTATGAATATAGAAATCAAATGTTATATACACACACGCACTACTAATAGAAAAAAATTGAAAAAAAGGAGTGTAGTTATGTATAAGAAAAATCAAGATTACTGATAGCAATAATATTTTCATAATTCATATTTATAAATATATTAACTTAAAACAAGAGTTAGATATTTCCTAGAAGAAAGAAATATGGATTAAAAAAGTGAGCACTTTTGTCAACACCGTAAGTAGAAAACGAGACAGACTATTCAATCGATGCAACTACGTACAGAGGGATTCATTAATGAACCACCTCCGTAGAGGGCAAACCAATACTATTACCGGAATTCATCAATATTTTATAATTAGCATGTGAGTTTTGAAAGATGAGCACTAAACAAATAAAATAATTTGGAAATATATATATATATATATATATATATATTGGTTAATTCTAAACCCCCACATATTCGCTAGCTAATAAACATCATCGAAATTGAAAAATTAAATTCAGTGCGATTTTGCATTCCGTAATTAAATAATTATGTATTTTATTAATTAAAAACTATAAACTAGGTGGCCTCGTGGTTGTACAAAGTCTATCCAAGTTGATAAGAAGTTTGACGCAGTTTTATATTAGATGTATGTCAAGTGCTTAACATACCATTCTCCTTTATCTAGATTTGGAATTGGCTATAAAACATAAATGGAGTTTGTGTTGTACAAAACTTAGGGAACTTGTTTTTTGAAAAAAAAACTATTATATATATATTTTAGGTGTAAACTAAATTAATTTAAAGATGACAGAATTAAACATGTAAAAGCATTGTGTCAAAAAAAAATGTAAAAGCACACCCAGAACCACTCTCTGAAATCACTTCAGATTAAATGAATTACCAAAATATAGCAACAGAATTCAAATTCAAAGTCCGTTAAACAAATATAGATTGGAAAAATTACAACAATTTTCAAATCAAAGAGGTCTTGTATATATGTGAAATCCAACTAAACTGATGAGTATCAACAAGAACCTAAAAATCAAGCAAAGCAAAAGCAAATCAATCAACCAAACAGGTTTTGAGTTCAAATAATTGTACCTTGCAAGTCCCAAGGCTCAATCTTGTTCAAGTCCACTTCTCTAATGACCTCCATTTCAAACTTCTGAAAGTTCACCTTCCTCTTCAAGTAATAATGAAGAAGCTCTTCATCTGTCGGATGAAACCGGAAACCCGGCGGCACCCCACCGTTATTCGAAGAACCCATGCATCAAAGTAAGCTCCTCCAATTCCTTTCTGAAGCTCAATCGCTGTTTGAAACCCTAATAAATGAAGAACTATGAGAATTATACATGTATATATGCGCGAGTATGTGTGTATATATATTCCCTTTCTCTTTGAACTTTTTATGAGGGAAATTGTGGTGGGAGGTTATATATGTGCATCAGTGTCAACGCCTTCATTACAGCACTGTGACGATAGGAGAAGGGTTGACGGCCGGTGACTACGCCGACGGGGAAGGTTAAAGCTGGGGTATCGTAAAAAGCAAGTTTACGGAATGAATGAGACTGTACACATATATGATTATTATTATTATCCTTTTTATTATTATATTATTTTGTTTTATAATTTTCTGTTCAAACAATATAATGTTCCCCACAAGCAAAGTCTGGAGCGTAAGATACAAATGACAGCAACTGATGTCCTCTTTCCTTTTAATTTTCTTTCGTTAATGCAAAATGCATTTTTTATTAAAAAAATTACAACGATTTTAGAAATGGTGCAAATGTAGAAAGTCTTACATGGGTTCATGAACCTATGTATAAAAAGGCTTTTCTGCACTAGGTGTTGTTAAAGGGACAAGAAGAGCACACAATGGGGTAGTTGAGATTATCATATTGAGATAGATATATAATTATATTAAAAAAGATAGCATTTGTATTGAACATATATGCAGAAGAGTTGGAATAGTATCTAGAAAATGTTATAGAATTATTTGAAGTGGTTTGTGCCTATAAAAAAACTATTAGATACACTAATAAAAATAATAGATTAAATAGTATCGAGTCATATAAATAAGGGTAAAAAAAAGATTAAATATTTAATAAAGTTATTGAGCGAGATCTCCAAGTGAATAATTTATCTAATAATTTAATAACTGAAAAAATATAATAACATTGTGTGATATATATAACTGACCTATAGAATAAGACTTGTTGTTAAGCACTGTTGAAAATGTTTTACCCTGATTCTTGAACCAACATAAAATAAATTTATAAACTACTTATTGTTGTGAACTGTAGTTAAAACAATCAAACAAACTATAAATAAAAGGAAATAAAATCTCTTCACTTTCTCCACAACAAGCTGTCACTTACAACTAGCATGACTTATCTACCATTAATTGGTTTATTACTTTGCTAACCCAGTATGATCCACTTCTATAACCTCTTAAAATTCAGGCTATGTATCCGACTAATATAAATTTATTTTAAAATCATATACTATAGTAAATCCTATAACATTTTGTTGGAAATCGTGCCCTAGGGGCCAATCATTGTCTTATGAACATTATTGATTTATGAATTTATTAATTGAGTTATCATATTATTTGCATGTTTACTATGATGACCATCCTTGGATAATTCATGATATTATCCTAAATGTCCCTGGTCGATCATCTATGTGGGAGCACAGATGAAATAAGACCAGTATGACTTTGAAGATGTATAGAGATATAAATCAAAGTCATAAGCACATGTAAGAGTACAGGGTGTTGGACCGACCCGCTATGAGAGAACTGCATGGGTAACGTCATAAGCTTCTCTCATATACAAACCATGTCAATATGCCCTTTGACCTGAGATCATCATGGATTCCTACATGACAAAACGCTCAGCTTTGACCTAGTCAAAAGTCACTTTTGACCGAGTGATCATAAAGACTATGTTTGGGCTTAGTGGTTTTTCATGCGGAGGAATGTGAATGGTCAAGATGGAATTTGTCCCTCACATTTGTGGAGAGATATTACTGGGCCCCTCGATGAGTGAGTCTGAGAAATGTATGGCCATACTGTAATGGAAAGGTAGTTCCATTTCTATAGTCAGACTACTCAGGGATCGAGAAAGTAACGGTCGGGAATAGGAGGATGACATTATCCATGCCTCATCCATGACCAAAATATCGCGTGACAGAAGGGACATGATATGGTTGTATAAAAGGTTACATCGTTTATCGATCCTCATATGATTTGGGTAGTTGTTATGTCTTGCTAGAGACCGCTTGCGACTTGTGGGCTAGTATAGCAAATGGCCCACTGCCAACTTCATATGGGCCTACAGGGTCGCACACAAAATAGCCCAACACGAGCTATGATGTCCAGATTCATTGAATCTAAGACATGTCCAGATTCAATGAAAGATCCAGGTGAATGTATATATATATTTATTTATATTTATATTCGTATATATATAAATTCGTATATATATATATATATTATATATATGAGATATATGAGATTTAATTTATAAGGATAAATTAAATCCCTATCACGTTTGAATTCGAAATTCAAATTGATAGGATATCTCATATAAGAGATATTTATAAGATTTAATTTATAAGGATAAATTAAATCCCTATCACGTTTGAAATTCAAAATTCAAATTGATAGGATATCTCATATAAGAGATATTTATAAGATTTAATTTATAAGGATAAATTAAATCTCTATCACGTTTGAAATTCGAAATTTAAATTGATAGGATATCTCATATAAGAGATATTTATAAGATTTAATTTATAAGGATAAATTAAATCTCTATCACGTTTGAAATTTGAAATTTAAATTGATAGGATATCTTAAATTTGATTTATGGGAATAAATCAAATATAACTCAGTCTCATCTTTATTTAAAGTTAAATAAATAGGTAATTAAATCTGTGGGACGGATTTAATATTATTTTATTTAATTAGTTTCTTATAAAATTATACAATATATGATATTGTATCAATTCGGAATTAATATAAGATTAACTCCAAAATCCAATTAGGTCAGGTGGAAAAACGCATAGCATCCTCTATATCTGATTGGAGGAGCTACGTTTGAAAATAACATAGAACACAAAAGGCCGAACGGAATCTGCAAAAGGTTTGCAGACAAGAAACTGCCGAAATAGAGACGGAGACTTGTGAAAGCCTTGGAGGGACAGGAGACGCTAGCACGTCGTTCGTGGTTGGAACGCTGTTCGTGTGGATACCAGTAGAGGAAGCCGACCTGAGGCGTCGACTTCTTGTGATCGAAAAGAGACCACCGTCCGCGGAGAGAATCTGTGAAGGTCGCTGAGGAACACTCCGTCGATTTCTTGCGATCAGAAAGAGATCACCACCCACGTAGAGAAGCTGTGAAATTCGCTGAGCAACACTAAGGGTAAGGATTCTTTCCACTTGACTTAAACACATACGGCAGATCCTGGCAAGGAATGGAAAATTTTAAAGTTTATTTCCGCTGCGTGTCTTCCAATTCCTTACAGTGGTATCAGAGCCATGCCGTTTTGTGTTTAAGTTAGGCTTGATTTGTGATTTATATGATATATGTTATTAGTAGCCGATCATATAATAAGCGTTGTATGTGTGACATATATGGAATCCTTGTTGTGTATGACATAAAAGGAATCTAAAAGGAAATTGAAATCGGTGGTGATGCCTTTTGATTTGATCAATCCGCATAGATGGGGTCTAAGAAAACCGAATTCGAATTTGTGATTATTTGTGAAAACCGAATTCAGATTCGTGATTATTTATGAAACAAAAAACAAAAAAAAAATTTCTTCCGGGGCGCTGCCCCAGAGACCCCGCCCGCTAACCGGCTAGCGGGACAGCCGCCCGCTAACCGGCTAGCGGGACCGCCGTAGCTACCTGTTCGTAGCGCAACATAACCGTAACATATGTTACTTTGTAAATATTTTTTGCCCTTCGATTAGATCTGAATATTGATTCTTGAATGTTTGGGTATGGTGAACAATATGGCTCTAGATTGCAAGTGTTGTAATTTTTAAAAATACGGCCTGCGTGTCGTGCCTTCCTCTATATACTCTCAATGTACCTTCTCCTCTCATCTCACTCCCCTCGAATGTTAAAAGAGGTTTCTATATGTAATTTCTCTTTTCTTACTAGAGAGCTCCTCTCATTGGCTTGAGGGGACTTAGGATAGGTGAGCCATATTGTATCACGTTTGAATTATGCATCTTATGATTAGATCAGCACATGCATATTACTTGTATGAGATACGAACTGAGAAACATGCGTTTTATAAACCAGATAGTTAAATTAGGCCCTCTAAAAGAAATCTTAAGTCATAATGCTGTCAATTTATGAACACTTGTCAAAACCTTGATCGCTCAATTGTGGACTCCACCAAAGTGGGTGCTTTTGAGTTATCTTGGGGAGATAAGCAAAGAGTAATGGTGCTACTCTCATAGGTTCATTATTGTTTGACTTAATTGAGATTAACAAAACGGTTTTGGATCTCAAGGCATTAGATGGGATTAGAACATGCCAGATCATATGATGATAGGATCCCATGAATATCTAAGAGTTACATTTGATGTAATTGGTAAAGGTGTTACCTACCTAAATAACTTAATCTAAGCGTCCTGCCAAAGCGGACTTAAGTTTGAGCCAAATATGGATCTTAGCCCACTAACTATTGCATTGAGGGTTGTTTATTTAGTGGGAGATTACTAATTACATTGCATATTTTAATTGTAGAATCATGACGACTAGTAATACTGCTACATTATCGCTGCGATCTGTCCTTGAGAAGGACAAACTCAATGGGACAAACTTTCTTGACTGGTTTAGGAACTTGAGAATTGTTCTCAAGCAGGAAAGAAAGGCGCATGTCCTAGATCAACCCATTCCTGAGGAGCCAGCCGTCAATGCTCCCAGAGCTCAGAGAGATGCTTATATGAAGCATAAGGAAGACTCTGTCGATGTGGGATGCTTGATGCTAGCCACCATGGTTCCGGAGCTCCAAAGAGATCTGGAACACATGGAGGCTTATGAGATGATTGTGCATCTCAAGGAAATGTTCCAGCAACAGGCAAGGCAAGAGAGGTATGAGACCACTAAGGCCTTACATTCCTGCAAGATGGCTGAAGGTGCATCAATCAGTGCTCATGTCTTAAAGATGAAAGGGTACATTGATCACCTTGAACGGCTTGGATTTCCCATGAGCCAGGAGTTAGCTACAGATTTGATCTTAAACTCACTCCCGGAAAGTTATGACCAGTTTGTTATGAACTACAACATGAACAACATGGAGAAATCTATTTCTGAACTGCATGGGATGCTTAAAACTGCTGAGCCGAGTCTTAAGAAGAAACCCAGTAGTGTTTTGATGGTTCAGAAAGGAAAGGGTACGAAAAAGAAAGGCAAAGGCAAGGGGAAGGGTCATGGCTCATCAGGTAAGACCAAAGAGTCAGGCAAGCCCGAAACCAAGCCTGCACCAAAGAAGGCAAAGCCTCCGAAGGAAGGAGTCTGCTTCTTCTGCAATGAACCGGGTCATTGGAAGAGGAATTGCAAACTCTACCTCGAAGATCTGAAAAAGAACAAGAAGGATAGCGGGGCTATCGCTTCAGGTATTTATGTTATAGACATTCATCTTTCTACTTCCACCTCATGGGTATTAGATACTGCATGTGGTTCTCACATTTGTACGAATGTGCAGGGACTAAAGGACAGTAGGAAGCTGAAAAGGGGTGAAGTTGACCTACGAGTTGGAAACAGAGCAAGGGTTGCTGCGTTAGCTGTAGGCACTTATGAATTAGTTCTGCCCACTGGGCTTTTGTTAGTTTTGAACAATTGCTATTATGTTCCTGCTTTAAGTAGTAACATTGTTTCACTTTCTTATTTGGATAAGGAAGGTTTCACTTCCATTGCTGGGAATAGTAGATGTTCTATTTATCGTAATGATGTTTTCTATGCTCATGGTGATTTGCATGTTGATCATTACATATTAAATTTGGAACAACCCAATCATGGAAATATCTATAACATAACCGCCAAAAGGGTCAAACCAAACAATTTGAATCCCACATACCTCTGGCACTGTCGTCTGGGCCACATAAATGAGAAACGCATTTCCAAACTCCATCAAGATGGATTTCTAAACTCATTTGATTTTGAATCATATGACACTTGCGAGTCTTGCTTGTTAGGAAAGATGACAAAGTCACCTTTCACTGGGCACAGTGAGAGGGCCACTGATTTATTGGGCCTCATACATACAGATGTGTGTGGACCGATGAACACAAATGCCAGAGGAGGTTATTCGTACTTCATAACATTCATAGATGATTTCAGCAGATATGGGTACATCTATCTAATGAAACATAAATCTGAATCTTTTGAAAAGTTCAAGATATTTCAAAATGAAGTACAAAACCAGCTTGGCAAAACAATTAAAGCCCTTCGATCTGATCGGGGTGGTGAATATTTGAGCCAAGAGTTCATAGATCATCTTAGGAATTGTGGGACACTCTCACAATTGACTCCTCCAGGGACACCACAATGGAATGGCGTTTCTGAACGGAGAAATCGAACACTATTAGATATGGTTCGATCCATGATGAGTCGAACAGATCTTCCACCCTCCTTTTGGGGCTATGCCCTAGAAACAGCTGCGTTCACACTAAATCGTGTTCCATCTAAGGCAATCGAAAAGACTCCGTATGAGATATGGACTGGGAGGACGCCTAGTTTATCTTTCCTCAAGATTTGGGGATGCGAGGTCTATGTTAAGCAACAAGCCTCAGACAAATTAGCGCCCAAATCCTCAAAATGCCTTTTTGTGGGATATCCTAAGGAAACCAAGGGATATTACGTCTACAACCCTGCTGATAACAAAGTGTTTGTTGTCAGAAATGGTACCTTTCTTGAACGAGAATTTATCTCTAAAAGAACCAGTGGGAGTAAGGTACAACTCGAAGAAGTTCGAGAGCTACAAGACACCACAGAACTGCAGATGGAAAATAGAGAAGACTCACAACAAGTTGTTGAGACTCCTCAAGTCACGCAAGGTCCACGAAAGTCTAATAGGACACGACTTCAGCCTCAGAGATATGGATTTCTGATTTCTGATAGTCGTGATGTGTTGCTCATTGAGCATAATGAGCCGACTACCTATCGAGAAGCTATAGTGGGACCAAACTCCGAAAAATGGCTTAGTGCCATGAAGTCTGAGATGCAATCCATGTACGACAATCAGGTTTGGACCTTAGTCGACCCGCCTGAAGGTGTAAAAACCGTCGGGTGCAAGTGGGTTTTCAAAGAGAAAACTGACATGGATGGCAATGTAAATGTCTTCAAGGCACGACTGGTTGCAAAAGGTTTTACTCAAACTCATAGTGTGGACTATGATGAGACCTTTTCCCCAGTAGCAATGGCCAAATCAATCAGAATCCTCTTTGCTATTGCAGCATATTATGACTATGAAATATGGCAGATGGACGTCAAGACAGCCTTCCTTAATGGAAAGCTCCTTGAGGACGTGTACATGACACAACCTGAAGGGTTTGTGCGTTCCGAGGACTCTGGTAAAGTGTGCAAGCTTCAAAGGTCCATTTATGGACTAAAGCAAGCCTCTCGGAGTTGGAATCATCGTTTTGATGAAGTAATCAAAGAGTTTGGATTTCTTCAAAACATTGATGAACCTTGTGTGTACAAGAAGGTTAGTGGGAGCACAGTTGTGTTTTTAGTACTCTATGTCGATGACATCCTACTTATTGGGAATGACATTCCTACCTTGCAGATTGTCAAGTCTTGGTTAGGAAAGTCTTTCTCGATGAAAGACTTGGGTGAAGCCACCTACATCCTAGGAATCAGGATCTATAGAGATAGATCTAAAAGACTTCTAGGACTCAGTCAGAGTACATACATAGACAAAATACTGCATAGGTTCAGTATGCACGAATCAAAGAGGGGTTTCATACCCATGTCTCATGGTACTCACCTCAGCAAAGATCTGTGTCCTAGTACATCTGATCAGCGAGGTCGCATGAGTAAGGTTCCATATGCCTCGGCCATAGGATCTATCATGTACGCCATGTTATGTACTCGACCGGATGTCTCGTTTGCCTTAAGTATGACTAGCAGATACCAACAGGACCCTGGTGAGGGCCATTGGACTGCTGTCAAGAATATCCTTAAGTACTTAAGAAGGACTAAGGACTTATTCTTGGTCTATGGTGGATTGGATGATGAGCTCTGTGTAACTGGTTACACAGATGCGAGTTTCCAAACTGACCAGGACGACCAAAAATCGCAGTCTGGATACATATTCCTCCTCAATAATGGAGCAGTAAGCTGGAAGAGCTCTAAGCAGGGCACTGTAGCAGATTCTGCAACGGAAGCTGAGTATATAGCAGCATCTGATGCAGCTAAGGAAGCCGTTTGGATCAGGAAGTTCATCACAGAACTAGGGGTGATACCTACCATCTCAGATCCAATAACTTTGCTCTGTGACAATAGCGGTGCTATTGCACAGGCCAAAGAGCCTAGGTCACATCAAAAGACCAAGCATATACTCAGGCGGTTTCATCTCATCAGAGAAATCAACGATAGAGGTGATATAAAAATATGCAAAGTAGCAGGAGAAGATAATGTTGCTGATCCTCTAACAAAGCCGCTTGTGCAGGCAAAGCATGAGCGTCATGTTAGGTCAATGGGAATTAGTCAAATTAATGATTGTACCTAGTGCAAGTGGGAGGTTGTTGGAAATCGTGCCCTAGGGGCCAATCATTGTCTTATGAACATTATTGATTTATGAATTTATTAATTGAGTTATCATATTATTTGCATGTTTACTATGATGACCATCCTTGGATAATTCATGATATTATCCTAAATGTCCCTGGTCGATCATCTATGTGGGAGCACAGATGAAATAAGACCAGTATGACTTTGAAGATGTATAGAGATATAAATCAAAGTCATAAGCACATGTAAGAGTACAGGGTGTTGGACCGACCCGCTATGAGAGAACTGCATGGGTAACGTCATAAGCTTCTCTCATATACAAACCATGTCAATATGCCCTTTGACCTGAGATCATCATGGATTCCTACATGACAAAACGCTCAGCTTTGACCTAGTCAAAAGTCACTTTTGACCGAGTGATCATAAAGACTATGTTTGGGCTTAGTGGTTTTTCATGCGGAGGAATGTGAATGGTCAAGATGGAATTTGTCCCTCACATTCGTGGAGAGATATTACTGGGCCCCTCGATGAGTGAGTCTGAGAAATGTATGGCCATACTGTAATGGAAAGGTAGTTCCATTTCTATAGTCAGACTACTCAGGGATCGAGAAAGTAACGGTCGGGAATAGGAGGATGACATTATCCATGCCTCATCCATGACCAAAATATCGCGTGACAGAAGGGACATGATATGGTTGTATAAAAGGTTACATCGTTTATCGATCCTCATATGATTTGGGTAGTTGTTATGTCTTGCTAGAGACCGCTTGCGACTTGTGGGCTAGTATAGCAAATGGCCCACTGCCAACTTCATATGGGCCTACAGGGTCGCACACAAAATAGCCCAACACGAGCTATGATGTCCAGATTCATTGAATCTAAGACATGTCCAGATTCAATGAAAGATCCAGGTGAATGTATATATATATTTATTTATATTTATATTCGTATATATATAAATTCGTATATATATATATATTATATATATGAGATATATGAGATTTAATTTATAAGGATAAATTAAATCCCTATCACGTTTGAATTCGAAATTCAAATTGATAGGATATCTCATATAAGAGATATTTATAAGATTTAATTTATAAGGATAAATTAAATCCCTATCACGTTTGAAATTCAAAATTCAAATTGATAGGATATCTCATATAAGAGATATTTATAAGATTTAATTTATAAGGATAAATTAAATCTCTATCACGTTTGAAATTCGAAATTTAAATTGATAGGATATCTCATATAAGAGATATTTATAAGATTTAATTTATAAGGATAAATTAAATCTCTATCACGTTTGAAATTTGAAATTTAAATTGATAGGATATCTTAAATTTGATTTATGGGAATAAATCAAATATAACTCAGTCTCATCTTTATTTAAAGTTAAATAAATAGGTAATTAAATCTGTGGGACGGATTTAATATTATTTTATTTAATTAGTTTCTTATAAAATTATACAATATATGATATTGTATCAATTCGGAATTAATATAAGATTAACTCCAAAATCCAATTAGGTCAGGTGGAAAAACGCATAGCATCCTCTATATCTGATTGGAGGAGCTACGTTTGAAAATAACATAGAACACAAAAGGCCGAACGGAATCTGCAAAAGGTTTGCAGACAAGAAACTGCCGAAATAGAGACGGAGACTTGTGAAAGCCTTGGAGGGACAGGAGACGCTAGCACGTCGTTCGTGGTTGGAACGCTGTTCGTGTGGATACCAGTAGAGGAAGCCGACCTGAGGCGTCGACTTCTTGTGATCGGAAAGAGACCACCGTCCGCGGAGAGAATCTGTGAAGGTCGCTGAGGAACACTCCGTCGATTTCTTGCGATCAGAAAGAGATCACCACCCACGTAGAGAAGCTGTGAAATTCGCTGAGCAACACTAAGGGTAAGGATTCTTTCCACTTGACTTAAACACATACGGCAGATCCTGGCAAGGAATGGAAAATTTTAAAGTTTATTTCCGCTGCGTGTCTTCCAATTCCTTACACATTTTATATTTTGTTACTGAAAAAATAGACCAATTAACAATATACATATAAACGCATTACATCAATTTGAAAGTTTTCGAAGCTTTATTATCGAATGTTAAAGTTTTAAAAAATTGTTTTCACATAATCTAAAGTTTATAAATGGTAGGCACCATTCAACTTGCAAAGTTCGTGGATGGAATTAATAATGACTAATACAAGATTTCAAAATATTTATTTTCTTATATATTTAAATTACTTATATGTATACGATATATATGATTTGGAAGTAAATTATGTATTGTCAAAAGTAATTTGAGTTAACACGTCTCATAAGATCATCACTCCGAATACTAATATTAATGATGCAAAAACTTCATTAATTAGTAGTAATTTATAAGGACCTCTATAGACATTTTTTTTAATTATAAGGTAGCTCTAATTAAGTCTGACTTGCATAAATTGAGAATTTGAATCACTTGAATATTTTTATTAAAAGAAAAAATGTATTTTGAGAGTCATATATGTACATCTTAGCACCAAAATATGTTTAAGCATATTATAAAAATGTTACTCTTCCATTTTAAAATAATTATCGCCTTAAAATGATTTTGGTTTTGTTTCAAGATGTTGCCGCTTCATGAATCATTAATTTTCTTTCTATTTTAGCAATATTTGATACTTTATGTACTTTAAATCTCTAATATAACTCTTTCTCATTATAAATATAAGAGCTATTTAAAAAATTTATTTTAATTTTAAATATAAGAAATAAATTCATTTTATTTTCTAAATTTATAATTTTTCTCAAGTTCTTATTTTTTTCTTACCATTAAAGAATGTATTTTAGACAAACTAATATATATTTGTTATAAATAACTATCTTACCTAATTTTATTAATATTATAGTTATATAGTTACTACATTAAAGATAGGAGGGACTAGTATTTTAGTCAAATAATAACATTAAAATTTGCTATTATATTTAGGCTATTTAATAACTTATTTTTCTTCTCTATATATAATAACAATAAACAACGATCATTTTGCCATGTATGAAGTTTTTGGCACATATAACTAAATTTATCTAAAGCGTTGGGGTGAAGATAAGGGCATATTGTTAACGGAAGTCAACCTTAGCTTGCAAATTAATTTAAACCTTTTTTTCTTGTAAATTAGGGAACAGTTTGCTAATAAAGTACTAAAAAGAACATTCCTTTTACTTATCCGTTTATTATAAGTTTATGGGCCTGTTTGGTTTCTTCACAAATTATGATTTTAAAAGTCCTCTTGGGTAAAACTTTAATTTAAAATTTTTTTAAAATAAATAGTTATATTTATCTAAAAGGGCTTCTAGATCAAACTATAGTTTAAAATTATAGTTTCATATAAACTAGTCAAAATAGTTTTTGGAACAATAAAAGAGCTTGTGGACTACCCAATTACTATTTTATCCTTACTTTTTCTTACACTCTCTCTCATCCCTCATCTATCTTTTTTATTATCTCTCTCTTCTCTTCTATCTTTTTAACTATCTCTCATCTCTCCTCTCTCTTCTATCTGCTATCTTTTCAACTATCTCTCTTCTATCTTCTATCTTTTCAACTATCTCTCTTCTATCTTCTCCACACTCTCTCTTTTCTCTTTTTCACCCTCTCTCATCTCTCATACTTTTAATAAAATTATATTTTTTTAGTAGTTTTCTAATTATAAAATTTATTTTAGTAATAACTATTCAAACACTCATTTATCTAGAATCACCTTTTTTTATAAATTTTTTTCCAAAAGCTACTTAAAAATCATTTTTTTCATAAGTCATTTTTTAAAAATATATCCAAACACACACTATAACGTAACTATCATGAGATACTCCCTAAGACTAAAAGAAGCTATAGTATCACTGGTAGAAAATAAGCTTTCTAAACCAGCTGAAAATAAACTTCTATACTGAACTAGGTCTAGTGTAGAAACAGCCCGTTTAAAAAGTAATATAAAAATAAAAAAAATTCAGAATCGAAATACTCTGAATTCAAATTAGATAAGCTTCTAAACTAATTTATCTATTAAAGCACCAAAATTCTTTCCTTCTTCGTCATAAATATGAAGGAGGAGGAGAATGATAAAGAAGAATAGGTACCTATAAAACACAAGTAGAGAACCAAAAAAAAGGAAGAAAGAAAAAGTTAGAGAACCCAGAAACGAAAGAAACAAAAACTCAGATATATAAACAGAAATGAAAACCCATAAAACTATCATATAATTGAAGATATCACAAAAGCATTATCACAATTCCTTCAGGTTACCTGCTCAAATACAAATAGAAATATATTTAAACATAACCAAGAAATGAATGAAATAAAAATCCAAATATACACAGAAACAAAAACTTTGAAACGTCGTCATCTAATTGAAGACATCGCAGAAATATCATCACAATTCCTCCGACTTACCTAGTCAAAAGTAAACAAAAATATATTTAAACAAAACCCAGAAAGAAAGAAACAAAAAAAATAGACACCCACCATCGCAGATCTAGGTCTTTTTCTTTTGTGAGTTTTAGAGGTGAGAACAATAAACTTCAACAATAGAAAATAACGAGTATAGGTATGGGTAGTCATATATCTAGGTCTTCTTCTTTAGTGAATTTTAAACAGTGTGTTACGAAGGCGGAGCTTCCTATCACCATGTGTTCTCCCTTATTTGATTTTCTCCATTGACAACGATGTGATTTGTGAAGATAAGGAAGCGCAAAAAACAAAGATATTTTGTCAAATTTTTAATAGCAAGGACATTTTATACTAGATAGGGGTGTGCATGGGCATGGCTGGGCAGGGCAGCCCCCCTGCCCGGTGCCCTGCCCAAAAAATGTATGGGCTGCATTTTGCAGCCTGATGCCCGGCCCTACCCGGTAAAAGCTCAAACAATTTTGGGCAGGGCATGAGCTGGCTAGGCATGCCCAAGTCGTGATGTCATGCTCATGTTGTGAAAAAAATTTGTAATTATGAATTTCTAAAATAATACCATATTCATGTGTCTTTAAGAGTTAAATAATATCTATAATTCACTAAGAATAAGAGAATAAAGATAATAATTAAAATCTTGAGATCCATTGCATATAAAAAATAAGCGTTGAAATCTAAATAGTTTGTAATTATAACTTTGTATCAATCTCCCTAATATTGACAAAGATAAAGCATCTAAAAAAGTAAAATAAATAATTATAATTTTTAATGTAATCATATGATAATTAACAAAGTTAAAAAAAAAGAAAAAATTAGTATAGTTATAAATATTAAAAGATACAACTTACCTACTTGTATTTCTAAAATTACCTTATAGTCACCAGTAGCTATCATATTCTCCCTTTTAAGATAGAGAAAAAATAAAAAAAATAAAAGAAGGGGTGCTCATGGGCAGGGCAAGGCAGGGCAGCCCCTATGCCCGGTGCCCAGCCCAAAAAATACATGGGTTGTATTTTGCAGCCTGATGCCCGGCCCTGCGCGGTAAAATCGGGCTGGGTAGAGCATTTTTCTTGCGGGCTGGGCAGGGCATAGCGGGCCATGGGCATTATGCACAGCCCTAATACTAGATGCCATTATATCAGGTGTATAATATTTACATCAAGTATAGAATATGTACACAAAGACATTCTACACCGAATGTCATTCTATCATATGTAAAATATTTTATCTTTATTTACAAAAATGTCACCGCTCATTTCTTTTACACCGATCATGTTTATATTATGTATAAATATTTTACCCTTATTTACAAAAATATCGCCAGTTATTTTTTTTAAATCGTTTCAGCGAGAATCAATTTAAAAATGTAACTTTAAAAAGTTTATTTTGTGCTAGTGTATGAAACAGGTAATTTGTTTCTCATAATTTATTTATTCTTAGTCCAGTTCAGGTACATCTTTAATTTGTGTTAAATTGAAGCAAGGATTTATATAGTCTGAAAGTTTCATATCTGATTATTTTTGTTTAATTTTTTTTAACGTTATTTGCGTAAACTGCACTATTAACTTCCACTTGTAGTATGGCCCTAAAAATAAAGAAACTTTCACTTGTGGCAGTAATTGAGATTTCCAAATTTATCTTCAGAAATATTACTGATTCTATTTATAATTAATAGATAGCATATATTGAATAACCATTCTGATGCATAATTAATAGATGTATGTTTTTTCTTTATAGTGTATAAAAGACCCTTTTAAAGAGGGATTACAAGAAGATTCCAAGTAAAATGTATATTTAATTATTTAAAAATCCTAATGACAACTTAAAATTTAATAATAACAAGTTTTAATGTAAGAATTGATAATAAGTTTATGCTAATTAAAAGTTTTTGATAAGTAATTCTTTTTATTGGGACCTCACAAAAATTTCCCCTTTAAATATTGAAATGTATATATATATTAATAATAGTATAATTCATTGATATGTTGTTTTTAAGTGGATGAATTCTCTTCTATTTTTTTTTTAAATGATCGAATATGTTATATAAAAGATCAGTAGATATATTGCATTAAACAAGACTCCATGACCTTTACACACAAGAAGCTAACTGCTAACATAACAGAACACAACAACGACCAACCGAATAGATAAAATAAACTATAACTTGCAACATATAGAGAACAAAACTGAGGCAACAATTAGTAAGTATAGCGTCTACCGTATAACTGCTTAATGAATTGGAAGTGATATGATATCACGGCAACAGCAAACGAAGCACTCCAAAGATAAACACACAACCAGAGGCTCCCAATAAACTCTCAAAAGAATAATATTTAAATAAAAAATAATATATTATTCTACAAACAAATAAAATATTTATGTATAAACTATACATCATTTAATAAAACATAAAGTAATTATGAAAGTATAAATATGACGAATTACTATTTTTCTTTCCTACTCATAACGATATCAGTTTAAACTCATCAATAGTGATAAAAATATAAATTTAATCTAATTAATTTATCTAAAATTTTTTACTGAATCAAGGAACTAATTCACAAGCTTAGTGGTATGGAATGGCAATTTATGTTCAATTTTGATATCATGGCTTAAAGAGTTAATAACTATCCTTGAATCACTATTTTGATCGGTTCAATGAATGGTCGGTTTTCAGTAACTCACATGCAAACATAATGCTCAAAGAATTAACAAGCCAACCCAATATGGATAGATGGATGAATATAATTCTTAATACTACTTCATGACACGGTAAATAAATCCCTCTTTGTTTGGGAGACTTCTACGCGCTTCATAAAAGTCCGTGTGCCAACTTTTGTTGAAAAAAGGAATAAAATATTTTACGGAAATATTTTAATCAGTAAACGATCCCAAGAAATTTAGACCAATATAATTATGAGATTCATGATTGTTCTTGAAGCAAGCTTGGGAAAACAGCTACTAAAGCTTCTAGGGATTTTCGCATTTGATTGGACGGTTGAAGTTTTATAATAATTAAGAATATTTATACGTAATTTTTTATTCCAATTATTGATAACAATATATGAACTTTAATAAATTCTGAATTTGGTCTTAAATGTTGATATAGAATCAGTAGGTGATGCAGTTGCCACAGCTGGGGCTTGCACATGTGGGTATGACCTTCTGCCCTTTCACTTTGCTTCGCTTGATTCATTTCCACTCTTTCTTTCTGTTTTTTCTGATTAATTATTTCCCTTCCCCATATATGTGCTTTTATTTTATCTTCATTTTTCTTTTATTGCTTTTTAATCAATGTCAATTAGGGCTGTGTATAATGCCCATGACCCGCTATACCTTGTCCAGCCCGCAAGAAAAATGCCCTGCTTAGCCCGATAAATATAGGGCAGGGCTGGGCATCGGGTTATAAAACACAGTCCATATATTTTTCGGGCTGGGCACCGGGCATAGGGGCTGCCATGCCCTGCCCATGAGTACCCTTTCTTTTATTTTTTTTATTTTTTCTCTATCTTAGAAGGGAGAATATGATAGTTACTGGTGATTATAAGGTAATTTTAGAAATATAAGTAGTTAAGTAGGTAAATTGTATCTTTTAATATTTATAATTATACTAATTTTTTCTTCTTTTTTAACTTTGTTAATTATCATATGATTACATTACAAATTATAATTATTTATTTTATTTTTTTAGATGATTTATCTTTGTTAATATTAGGGAGATTGATACAAAGTTATAATTATAAACTACTTAAATTTCAACGCTTATTTTTTATATGTAATGAATCTCAAGATTTTAATTATTATCTTTGTTCTCTTATTTTTAGTGAATTATAGATATTATTTAACTCTTAAAGACACACGAATATGGTATTATTTTAGAAGTTCATAATTGCAGCTTTTTTCACAATATAAGCATGATATCACGACTTGGGCATGCCCAGCCCGCTCATGCCCTGCCCAAAATTGTTAGGACTTTTACCGGACAGGGCCGGGCATCGGGCTGTAAAATGTAGCCCATGCATTTTTTGGGCAGGGCACCGGACAGGGGGCTGCCCTGCCCAGCCCTACCCATACACACCCCTAATGTCAATATGCTATCAACGAAAAATTATTGAAAAATCTTGCGTTAAAATTTTAATTTATTACCAAAAGTACTTGAAATTTTAGTGATATCAACCCTTCATTAGCTATGTGCAACATATATTTATTTGTATGTAAATGTCTTTCGTTTTGTTTCTAAAATAGGACATGTGCAACTCATAATCAGTGCGACTTTTTCTTAACTATATAGATGTCCTTAGATATGTGCATATGTTTTTTAGACCTAAATCTTTAAACAAATTTAACGTACCTTTGGATGGTAATAATTTTAATCTAGAATTTTTTGGCAATTTTCCCTATTATGAATGTATACTTGTTATACAGCTCTCTAGTATTCTTTTATCAGTGAGTTAAATTTTAGCGTTGCGCCTCAATTAGGACAGCTTTCTTAAGGTGAATATCCAAAAAGGACGAACCTTTTAAGGATGATTGGGACTTTGTACAAATTACACATTCAAGACCTAGTTTCTACTAATATATACCAATGAACTTCGAATAAGGTTAACAATTTAGGCTTAATTCATCATCAATGTCTATCATATCTATGATATTTGTTTGTCAAAGTTTTTTATTTTGGAGGGGCGTTTGATAGTCTTTAAAATTTTGATTTGGGATAGTGTCAACAAAAGTGAGTCTTGATATGTGCCTTATTTCTTTTTCTTTTTTGGTCAGTCCTTATTTCAAGTGTTTCATGTATTTTATAAAATTACTAATAACAAAATCGTAACTAAATTGAGTTGTGGCTTTGTTTTACGAGTTTTTTAATTTTTTAAAATATATAAAATGTAAAATTTATAGTAAGATTTGGTGTTGTTTTACTATTCTAAACAATAAATAGCTGAGTTTTTTGCACCAAAAGATAAAAATAAAAAAGCTGAGTTTTGATCACCCCGTTATATTTAATATATTGCTTTGGTATGATTTTTAATAAAGTTCAAACTTCTATGAAAATTCTTTACAAACATTGTATAAAATTAAAGGAAACTTCTTGAAAGAACTCATTTAAGTTCACGCATATGATAATCACATAGTCTGATTCGAATCATCTGTAGATGCCAGCTTTTCAATAATGATCAAGTTGACCCTTAAAATGTTTGAACAGCCGCATCATATACTCTCTTTTTTTGGCTAAACGCTTCATATACTATCATGTATCATTTTAAGAAAAGATGATAATCCCTCCCATACCGTATACTCCATCTAGTTTATAGAACGCTTTTTATAAGGTATTTTTGGTCTATTTTATAAAAAAATTGTTAGTTTCAGAGAGTATTAGAATTTTTTTTCATTTAATAAGGGTAGTGAATGAGACAGAGGATAAAGATTAATTAATATGATATTGAAATTTAGTGTAATTAATAGAGAAAATGACTCAAACATTCTAAAAAATAGGAAAATCTCTAACAGTGGCAACTGACACCACATTTTGAAGTTATGAGCAAAATGACCATCCTCCCTCCCCCCTCCACCAACTACCTTTACCCACCTCGGCAGACTCATCGTCAGTCTCAGCGTTGTTCAGTGGACTCCTGGTGACAGAGATGCACCAGCGGACAAATTGCAACTACGTGGGATGCCGTTGCGTCGTGTACCAGATGAGTAACTCACCCTACGTGCCGAACTTGCTCCGGCGATTCCTCATGAACATCTCCTGGACATGCTGAGGGATCCTTTGGATATCAGGGAGTATGTGGAAAAGGAAGACGGTAAGAGCCTCTCAAGGGCTTTGGTCGAGGAGATTGCCGAAGAATTCCTTGGGATTCATGGAGTGAGAATGAGAAAAGAGATCAGTATGAGCGATTGGGACGATGAGGATCTCAGCGCTGAGCAGGTTCTGCAAGTGACTATCGATGCTCACACTGTGCGTTTGAGATTGGGAAGAACATCGGGGCTTGGAGATTCACTTAGGTATCAATGCACTTCTTATTAGGTTTTTTGTTGTTTTCATCTGTTGCCAGAAGCTTTCGCATTTTCACAGTTCAATAGGTGTTGATCAACGGTAGATGCGCTTGAGCATGTTCCAGTGATGATAGTTTGCTTGATTGAGTAATCTTCCATTATCACTCAGTTTTTGTTTGAAAGCAAAGAGATTATTATGCCTTCTTTTTGTTTGATTAATTTCATTTCCATTTCAGAAATTGAATCGATGGATTTCACGTGAATTTTGAAATGTGAGAATCGCATTTATTACTTGGATCCCAAAAGAAAAATCCTTCCTTTCTAAGCCAAGCAAAATAAAAAAAAAAAAAAAAGATTTGAGAGAGAAGAGGGGAAGTAGAGACAGTGGAAGGAGGAGATAGGAGGGATACTTTAATCTTTTCATCCAAAATTTTAAAATATTATAACAAGTCTTCACATCTCTCTGTGTCATTTATAAATGTTAGAATCCCAATTTAGATTTTTCTATTTTTCATAGTCTTTATAAATAGAAACTTCAATTAAAAATTGTTGTGGGATGTGTAATAAAAATTTAAAATGTGGGATGGGACACATTCTTGATTCCACTAATCACATTGGTATAAAAGTTTAAATAAGTTTAGTATCGATCACCCTATAAGACTAAGGTATAACTCTAATGTTTAGAGAACACTTACAAGTGATTTATAAGATCACTTGTTAAATGAGCCCTCACAATGAAATATATAATTGAATTTATATTTTTATAGAATATAAATATTTTTTTTTATCATATATGTCAACTCTCATTAAATTTGTATATTGATATCTCAACCAGCTATGTTCATGGATCGGATGATATCATTTTCCTTTGATTGAGAAGCCCATTAAATCTTGGCCCAATTTTGATATAGAACATGGGCCATTAAATATCAGCATGTGAAAAGCTAGTCAATTATTTGATACCAACTAATGGGGGTTAATTCGAGTAATAAATAATTCAGTATCTCTTAAGCAAAATCTTGAGTTTGAGCCTTTTATGTTAGGAGACTCACCTACTATAGCCAGGTGTATGATGTGGGTTAGATCCGGATGTAATCGGGATAAAGCTCCAGTGAATCGGGTGGACAAAATATATATATATATATATATATATATTTGAGGCCATCCATTCTATCATTAACAATATTACTATGTAACAAAAAAAATTAACAATATATTTTATTATGATTTCAGTAACAATATTTAAAGAGATATCATAATTATTGAGTATTTAGGTTTACGTTTGAGGATAATTGATAATTCGCCCTGTCGATATTGATATTATTTAAAAAAAAGACTTGATATTACTTTTGGATAGTAAAAGAACACAACTTTTTTCTAAAAATTTTTTATTAAAAAAAATTATTTGAGACCATCCTAACATGCGTTATTTCCATCCTTTTACTTTATTTTTTATTGGCAAAAGCTATTATTCTCAACTAGGCCAAGAAGCAAGGAACAAATTGTTACGGAAAACAAAAAATAGAATGAAAAGATGGAAATAGATGATACATGGCAAAATTTAATATGGAAAATTTTATGACAAGCATAGTTATATAATTTCATTGAAATTTTGAAATATTTTGGTCACGAACTAAAATTAAAAGAGATGTAGCAGTCTTTGTAATCGGGAATACCACAAGGGTGCATATCTAATTCTTTAACTTCCCATCACATCTCATTTTAATCTTATAATTTTATAAAGTTTCCTTTTAATCCTCACCTTAATATCATTAATAAAAATGTTAACATTAGAATTTTAAATATTAACAACATATTCTTATATGCTAAAATATTAAGTTTAATTTTTAAAAATAATAATGTTTGGTGAACAAAATTAATTATTTAAGACTAAGTCAAATTAAAAGACTAAAAAACACTTTATAAAATTAAGCAATTAAAAAAACTGCACTATTGTCATAAACATATGGGCGAGTGAAGAATCCGTGTTTACATAAACAAAGCGGGACCCACGGACCCTTCTTACGGCGGGCTTTGGAGCGAAGTCACCAGTTTGTGTATAAATAAATACGTTGCACTGGCGGGTAGGCGTGCCATACCTAATGTTCTTCTTGGTATTGCCTGGGTCTCTCCATTGATCTCACTTTAATATGCTGCTCTTTCTTCTTCAATTCAACTGGGTCCGACAATTGATTCCATGGACGCATCAACATCTTCGCAATCCCTCTCTTTCTTTGATTTTCTGGATCGCATGCGAAACCCCGCTTCCATCAACCTTGTCCGATCCATCCAGAGGTGAAGGACCATTTTCCTTTCTTCTTTCTCGCTTGATCATATATATATTCCATGGTCTTTTTTTGCTATGCTTTAATTGTTGCGAATGAGTGTTGCATTGTTTTTTTCCTGTTCATGTGTAGTTTCGTGTGTTATGCCCTAAGATATAGCCAAATGGTTCCGGTCACCAGTTGAAGAAATAGACAGGTTCTTCGCAACTTGAACACGTTAGAAAGATGTAGCTGAGTTGTATGTTCAAGTGACCGTGTAGTTTGGCAGCACATTAACACATGGATATGAGATTTCAATCGGTTTGTGGGCGTTTGTTTCCAAAATAATAATACCGTAGGATACATTGATGCAACATACATAGATAATTCAAGATCGTTTTGTTGAGTTTTATTCCTTGAATCTACTGTTCTATACTAAACATGGAATTCTTGAATATTCCATGTATTTCATACCCAAAATATTTTATAGATAGGTTTTCAAGTTATCGAGGACTAAGGGTGTCCACTACTCACCTACACACCTGATTTTCCCTAAATTTTGATTTCAATGTCATTACCTAAAGACCATCTGATAGAAGTTCAGCATGACAAACAAAATGGTTTTGGTCACTGACGTTTTCCTTTACCCTGATTCATTTTTGAATTATTGATGGAATTTGTTCGTTCTCTATAACATAGCTGTATATTGTCATGCTTTTATTTGCAACAACAATAATAACAACAAGCCTTATCCCATTAAATTGGGTCAGCTACATGGATCATATGACGCCATTATGCTCTATCAAAAATTAAATCCTTGAATAGGTTATTAAGTAGGAGATATCGCTCAATGACCTCTTTGAGCAATCTCTTTAGCCTTCATCTACTCCTTTTATTTGCATTTATCAAAAAAAAAATTTGCTCTTTTTGCTGCATTTTTTAACTCCTTAATCTTAATCTGCGCCCCCCCACCCCCAGTTTTATTGTGTCATTTTCATTTTACCCACCCAACCCTGAAAATGATGGGAAAAGAGTGCAAGAGTTTTACTTGACAATGGAAGCTGCAATTAGAGAATATCCATTATGGACAGGTGCTACCGAGGAAGAGATTGATTGTGCAATGGAGGTATCACCTGATCTAGTTTTATGTCCCTGTGTAATTTCTGAATAAAGCTTCATATTTATAATTTAAGTGGAGGGAAAAGGGTTACAATAATTACAATAAGCGTTTTCCCTTTCCAGGTCATTGGTAATATTCTGTGTTTCCTATTCGTGGAACTCCATTCCTAATGGAACACATGTTGGTTGACAAGGCCATGGTGACATATAAAACTAGAGCGAGAAGAATAATATTCATTGTGGAACCTAGTTAGATTCAATATTATGATTTATGTTGCTTCCTAAAGTGGAATTGTTGTAATCAATTTTTGATAAGTTGAAAATAGCTGTCTTCATGATATTTTGAACTTCAGATGGTACAATCTGTACTTTGTTGATAATGGAGGATGTTATAGTGTCATATTTATCTTGTTCTTTTATACTATCAACAGGCTTTAGAGAAATATGTGATGACTAAACTGTTTTCCCGGACATTCGCTGTTTCCCCCGAGGATGATAAGATTGACCATGCAATCTCGGAGAAAATATGCTTGGTCCAAACCTTTCTGAAGCCTGAACATTTGGACATACCAGCAATTCTTCGTAATGAAGCTTCATGGCTGGTATGGCTTAATTTAGGGTGTTATTCTTTAAAACTTTGCTATGTTGTCAGTGCTCATGTGTTTTAATTCTGCCAAACTATTTTTAATACTTCTCCTATTGTACAATATTTTTATTGCTTTCATATTTCAACTTTCTAACGTCATCACTAATGTTCCATATAAATACTGAGCTCATGATATAGGATGGATTTAAGAAATTCCTTATTGTTAAAGGTGAGGAAGACAAGACAAATTGGGGACCTTCTTAATTCTTAGAATGGAATATGGTTTAATTTTAAGGTTCTGAAGCTAAGTATTTAGATTTAGAATGTGCAAAGAATGGGTTTATTATTGAAAACTTGGTGAATAAAAAATTGGCAATTTCATTTAGGAAAGGTGACTGATCTTTTACTTTTTACTTGCTGTATGTCTTGGGCAGCATTAGAGAAGCTGAAACTTTTGTCATGGCTAAGTTAGGGCCTCTGATGGTCAAGAAAATGACAATTGATGAGGATTGAGAAAGCAAAATGAGTCAGAGTTGAGCCATAATTTAATGCCAACTCTTGAAACTACCAACCTAATGAGTACACTTTCAATAACTTTTTGAATTGGCAACAAGGCTGAAATTTTTCTAAACAGAACGTGACTGCTATTTTGATGTGGTAAGGACAAATATCTGGATTAGTGTGATAGCAATGGCATTGAACAAAATAATCTGTTTAGGAAGTTTGTCAATAGTTGAGTACCGGACATGTGCCCATCACTGAGATTTGGTGGAATTGGTGGAATTGCATGGATCATTTTTTTACCATTGGCATAGATCAATTCTAAATATATTGAAACCTAAAAGTATTGAACCACATAATCATTTAGAGCAGGGTTTGAAGTGTCAATTTAATTACTGTCCTTTAGGGTTGATGGTGTGATACAATACCCTCTTGAGACTGTTTACAGAAAGTGAGCCTGATTTTCTTGAGAAATTAATTATCTGTTTTCCCTTTACGTTCAGCTTGCAGAGAAAGAATTGCAGAAAATGAACACTTTCAAAGCTCCTCGTGAAAAGCTGTCAAGTGTAATGAATTGTTGTAGGGTCATCAACAATCTTCTGCTCAATGCAGCAATGACTGAAAATCATGTGCCAGCTGGGGCAGATGAATTTCTCCCTGTGCTTATATATGTTACAATCAAGGCGAGCTACCCTTGTTAATATGCCATTCTGCTTTATTATCTCTCACATTCTCTTGGAATCCGTCATCTACCTTTTGGATTTCCTCTTCCCCTTACCCCCTCTTTTCTCCACTTCCTTCCAAGATCACTTGCAACTTTTTTTGTAGTTTCACTTGTTGCTGGGTGACTTTTTCATCATTTGGTATACATAGTCCCAACTCTGTCTCTGTAGCCTCCTGAAATTACCTACACTCTTGGTTGTTAATGATTTTGTAACAGTGGCCTTAGATTCTTCTCTTTTGGTGTGTTGCCCCTTGCTAGAGCTTTTTCCCCGATGGAAACTTTTGGATCATGTTTCTCTCCACAATCCTGTGTTTTCCATCAATTCCTGTGGTGTTTTGACTCTGCCTCCTCAACTCACAGGATGGATCAATCAAGACCCTGAACTCCACCCTTACCTTATTTTCTGCCTTTTTAAACCAGTCTAAGGCTCTTCTCTTCAAACAAGTAACAAATAGATAGATAGTCAGGTAAAACAATCAAATAATTTGTACATAACAGGAAATATAGCTGGCTGATCTTTAGGGGAATATTTTATTTGTCACTCGCTATAGCCAACAATCTTTCCTGCCCCTCCTCTCTAGTGATTGCCATTCCAGTACCCCTTCAATTCTTATGTTTTGCTGTAGGTTTGGAATTGGTTTTTGAGTTGGATCCCATCAAATTTTAATCTCGGTCGGTTCCTCTCTAACATTATGTCTTTCAGTTTTGTTTCTGTGGCTGGTAAAAATATTATTGTTTTTAATTATTTGGGATGGCTGAATATGAATAATTGAGAGATTTTTTATCTGATATATCAGGCGAATCCTCCTCAACTGCAATCAAACCTCAAATTCATCCAATTGTATCGAAGGCAAGCAAACTGCAATGGATGAAATCAAAATTTGACGAGAACATGCAAGCTGCAAAATTGATCTCAAGTGACACAAATGAACCAGTCAAACCAACACGTCCAGACTGATAGTCCTTCAAGGAAAATTCGTGGCAGCTCTATAACAGGTCAGTTTGACCTTTTTTGTCAATATATATTATCAACTTGGCATGGCTGTCACCCAAATTAAGACCTATTCACTTATGTAACATGCATTTAGCAAAGAGCGATGTTAGATTAGAAATATGTATGGCGTGTACTTGATGTTTGCATCCACCTCTGTTCTCTCTCTAAATGCATATGATGTATTATTAAAAATATAGGGGATCCTTCAGATTTTGAAGAATATAAACTACCATATTGATCTTGAAAATATCAGTCATTAATATGGCGTGAATTTTCTTTAAGGTTCAGAAGGTAATCAACCCGTTGGTAAAGAAGTCAGGTTACTTATTTCCTTTTAATTATGCACACGTCACAGACTGTTCAATTCCTTGCTTATGATTTTGTTTTTTTTTTAATAAAAAAGTTAAGGTAGCTGGTGCTATAATATGTAACCTTGCTATTGCAGCCATGCTGCTACAAGAATCATCGGAATATCCATATTTGGAGGCAAATAGCGAGGAAATGACATTCAAAGATGTGGACAGATTGCTAATGCTGTACAAGGATGTAGTTGCCAAATACACAACTCTGCAGAGCCATCAGCAACCCTTCAACGAAAAGATAAAGACGACGACGTAGTAGGCGGGATGCTTGAACGATAGCCAATTATAGACAACAAAGAAGCGTCACAGGCTAATGATGAGAATAAGTAGATGGTTGTGTTTGCAGCAACACATTCACATGTATTTAAAACGAACTGGACGCTGATGTATAAACAACGTTAATTTAAGCATTTACTATTCTTTTTTTCCCATACCCTCCTACCTAGACCGGCATGAGTTAAAGGTCTAAAACCAGAGGCTTAATAACAAAATGACAACCCCCAGATACATACATGGCAGTAGGTAGAAAAACCTAACCTTAAACTATACAAGATACAGCCATACTATACACTCAACGTACACCAAAATTCAGAGCCAGGTTGCAAGCAACTGCAGGATTGTCTGCTGCTGCCACCTCACCCCTGCACGACGTCTTTGCTTTACTGGGGGTTCTTGCTTCCTCCATTGAGTTGTTCTTTTTACAAGTTAGATTTGTTTCTTCAACATGGTCGTTTTTTGATTTATCCTTAGTGTGGATTTTTGGCTCAACAGAGTCAGGCTGTTTCTTGGCCTCCCTTCGGTATGGTTTGATGCATCTCATGCAAACGAACTTAGAAGGAACAACATTGGAATTATCAATACCAGCACACCTGGTATGTTGCCAGACACCGCAAGTGTCACATGCTAACATCTTCTCCCCATCATCGTCCTTAGCCCCACAGGGGCAATCAACTTTCCACGTCTCTGTTCCTCTTTCCATTCGGAAGCGGTTCAGGCCATGTTTTGCCGGGCACTTGCCTAAAATTCGGACAGACCCACTTGTTCCAAGTAGCAACTTTACAGTGAGATTGTCCTTGATAGACCCATATTCCAGAAGTTCCTCGGCTTGAAACCTCTTGTACATGGCGTACACTTCTTGAAAAGTATTAGTCACCTCATTTTTGAGGTCAGCTACAGTCGCGTTCAAGGGCAGCAAAACCAGTTCTGGAGGAGTTGGATCATCTTTTGGCTGATCGTAAAGCTCCACATGACACCACAGCCTAATACATGGAGGCACCTGTCCACCTGCCATCCTATCAGGCTTATAATCCTTCATGAACTGCTTGCAGTCGAGGAGCTTCCTCCCCGAATCAGCCACCCGCTTCCTCATAATCTTGTGTCGGTAGCTCACCATCTTTTCAGGATGAATGATTGAATCAAACAAGAATTTCAAATCCACAATCACTTGCTCTTTTGACGGATATCCTGAATTTGCGCTAACTTCATTTTCCGTAACATTCAAGGTTTCAAGCCTGTTCGTTCAAGGTAGATTAAATGTATAGGTATGAAAAAAAAAATTTTATGCACAAGCGACTGACAAAAGCGGGAGAAATACAGTAATTTCAATATTACCTGAACTCCACAGCCCTAGACGTGGGATTGCATCTTGACCTAACTACCATACCATAGGCAGCTGATTTTCCACCCAGATGTTTCAGACTGTAATCTAGAAGCTCTGGAGATGCAACACCCCTACTTAATGCACCCTTGAGAGCTCGTCTTGTCACCCATTCCGCACCGCTAGAGGCTACGGATGCAAGCAGTACTTTGATCAAAGCCTGTTGCACAGCTTCAACATCATTGCCTGTCCAAGCACACAACACATTGCAAGTTTCCGCATTCGACGTTCCTGTGGTCAAAGGCTTGTCGAACTCACGAATTAAGGTCACCAAAAAGGAGAATAGATCTTTGATGGTTAACAGTTCAGTATCTGCCAAAGATTGATAAAGAGAAATAACACACTGCAAGCGACTTCGGGGCCCACGATCCTGGAATAATAAATCCGATAGGGGCATGCTTGACAGGGTATTCACTGCTTTTTGGTACGAATCTTGAGTGAGAGCATAGCTACCAGTCCCAAATTCATAACCCCAATTCCCATACCAAGAACACCCATAGGTGATTGCATGAAGCAATCGATATTCCATCCCAAATTTCTTTGACAAATCCATCACACTAACCTTCCTGTTCATATATCTTTTAATAATCAGATTCTTTACTGAAAAACAACAGTAAATCTAAAATATGTGCTGTGAGAGACGGAGTATGCAAACCTAACAGCAAGTGCAACACAAAGCCTATCCCAGAAACTCATTATGTCAGACCCAGAGAGAAGCTTTGAACCACCCTCTCTTCCATTAAGAGTAAGCAAATGGCCATAACCATTGGAGTGGACAATCCCGTGCAGAAGATGAGTGTTATCTTCAATTTGACCATACACCCAATCCTCAAGATCTTCAACAGTAACAACAGCTTCACACCATTTACACCTGCCACATTAATTTCCAGATACGTAAACAAGAACCCAAAATAAAAATCGCAAAGCTTAAGACTGATAATTGGTTCCGATGACCTAAATTGGTAAAAACAAGCTAAAAAATAATACAATTCGAGCTCACCTTGCTTCCGATAATTGGGTAGATTTCCCACATGATGAACAAGGTCTTTCATATGCATCCATGTGATTACTTGAAGCTCGGATAATGAAGTGATATCGCTTTCGGCATACCGGATGGCCACTCCATCCTTTGTTTTTTTCCCCCAACAAAAAGTCAAGAGTAAAAGTCAGCCTCAGGATAATAGCCACAAATATCCCACTCGGTTCCTTTCTATCACTAATGTATAAGTAATTGTAAAATAATTAATAAAAACTACTAATTAAATATTAAATAAATGATTAGACAATAAATTTTAATTTATAAAATAATAAAAACATCTTCATTTAATTTTTATAATTTTTTTCATTACTCCTTACTCAGCGACGTTCCCTCAAGGTACAATCCCTATTTCTCTATAAAATATCTACAAATGGCTCGGTATCACAACTATTAATTAAGAATCTACTCAGCGGGCAGATCCTTTTGACATCGGACATGAACTCGGTGAGTCGACTCACCAACAACTCGGCACTGATCACAGTAGACTGAGGCTCGAGATCGAGTTACGTCCTCCTCCACAATGTCGACAGTAACAATCGCTGGCGAAAGATCGGACCCATCGACGAGTTCTCCGATCCGGAACAATATCTGCCACGTCGTCAACGAGGAAAATAACGAGGGGGGATATGTGACCATCGCATAATTAGTAAGAAACCGCTGAACGGTTTTCCAGAACGGTTGACCGCCACAGCCCACATCGTCGCAGCAGCGGTCACCAGCGGCCGGAAAAGTGAGAAAATCATAAAGATCGGCGGAGACTCTCCTCTTCATCCGCTTCGATGGCCTTTCATTCACCACCATATCGATTCCCAAACAACGACTTAGAGAAATCTCAGAACCTGAGCAGATCTAAACAGAAAAGGTGCAGAGAGAGAGAGAGAGAGAGAGAGGGAGGGAGGGAGGGACGATTTTCAGTGAGACGAAGACGAAGGTTGTTGAGAAGAGGAAGAAGGAGACGACCACGTGGAGAAGAAGAGCGGCTAAGAGCTATTAGGGTTTGATTTTTGTTTATAGCCGGTTCGGTCTATGGCGGTTCTATTTTACCGGGGGCCTTCTCAATTTTTCTTTGTTGGATGACGTGCCTTTTTAAATTCTTATGTCTATGTGTTAAATTAAACATGGATTAAAAAAAATCGTTTCCTTGTGCATCTAATCGTCTCAACGAGGGGCCACTCTAATCTTTATAAAACTCCAAATCAAAATTAAATTATTATTTTTTAAATAGCAACCATTTAGAAAAACCTATTTCTATCATTTCTATAATAAATATATGTTTATATATATAAATTCAAGAAAAACACTTTTGTATTAAATAATATTATTTTTTGTATGGGAAAAAATATCTGTTAATCTTAATAACATGACAAAATATCAAGGTAAAAAGGAACTAAATATAAAAAATTTACTCTATGATAATTGTCCTCTAACATGTTAGCCATTGTGAGATTTTGAATAATTTATACAGAATACACTTTTGGATTATTTATTAAGGGTGTGGTTGGATTAAATTTTAAAAAATATATTTTAAATAAAATAGATTTTAAAGAATAAATTTTAGATAGAATAAATTTAAAAAAATAAATTTTGATTATAATAGATTTTAGAAGAATAAATTTTGAATAGAATAGATTTTGAATATTTTTAGTTAAAATATTATTAATTTATTTGTAAAGATTTATAACAAAAGTTTTGCTTATATTCATAGTCATATTTATATTTTTATTTAAAAATATTCTGTATAAAAAAGAAATAAGGAGTAGTAGATTCCTTGCAAAGGCGATCAGGTGGCGCGGATTCCAAATAAAACAAGAGCGCGTCAAATGTAAGATTTTTTGTGATAAAAATATTCTAATCCGGTTACTACTATGTTTTTTTCATCATTCGACAAAAGACACAATCACACAAAAAACTCTCAAATCCCTTTTTCTCAATTCATGATCCCAATGCAACCTAATCACTATAAAATCTTTGGAGAATAGGTTGGGATCAATATTTTTAAACAAAACGTTAATAATAATTTAACAAATAAATTTTTTTAACTTACTAATTAACAATAGCAATGGACATAGTGATAATTAATTTCACACAAAATTCTGATTTTACATTGGCATACTAATTACGAAAGACTTAAGAGTGATTAAATCAGTTTGATATCCTAGATTAAGATTTGCAGATTTTGAGAGTATTTTTTATATTTTACTCTGTTGATATTAATCTTAAACTATTTTCGTATCCATATTATGTTAATTTCGCTAACATATGTCATCCAATATTTATATATATGAATTTGATTTACTATTAATTAATCCTATAAAGATATGATGAATGAATCTGTAAATAAAATAAAATTCACGACAGGCTAAAACAACTTAATAAATCCGAATCTATGATTTTTGAACCATTTTGACTCAATCAATTTAGCATGTAAATATATGTTCACATATAATATAAAATTTGTGATAAATTCTTTTATAGGATCTTTGTGTACTTATCTCTACAAAAATAAAAATACATTATATTTATATTTTAGTCATTTTGTTTTGTTAAATTATACGTAATTTTATATTTATTTGTAAAATAATATTTTTTATTTAAATTTATTTTTTATAGGGCTCTATATAAATGTTTTCATTTATTTTAAGTAAATTAATTTTGCTTAAAATCCTAATTAAACTGATTCCAAATAACCATAATTGGATTCTACTGTCTCAATTAATCCCATTTTTAATACCTTAATAATATTAATATAAAATTTACAATGGACGGAAAAGCACATATATATATATATATATATATGTATATCTGCATTGATGCTGTGGGGTCCACCAACCAGTTGGAGGGAAAAAAGGAATTGGCGGGAGAAACAATAAAGAGTACGAAAATGGAGCGGGCTTGCGGTCAAAAGAGCGTTCCATGACAAAAGGCGGTTCTATTAAAGATGTTTTTTAAAATGAAAAATAAAAAGCGCGGGTGTTACCGAAATTTCGAACTTTTATTTTATTTTCTAAAGGGCGTCACACGTGACTCTGACTCGCATCCCATTATTTGGATCCTTTGGCTTTAGATCCCAGCCATCCACTTGGGATTTGTTGATTTGGCGTTTCAGTTTCTGGAAGTAGCTAGTTTTCTTCTCTCTCTCTTTTTTTTTTAGTGTTATTATAATATTACAAAAGCACAAATATATATATATGGATTGAAGAAGTATAATCCTTAATATCGTTCTAAATTAAACAATGGAGAACCTTAAATTCATTTTGTCTATTAAAATGTTCATTTTTACTTGAGCCTTATGCCCAAGTGAAGTCTTTTATCCTTGGAAACGGGGTTTGGAGAATGGAGGAAACTCCTTCCACCAATTAGACGTT
Organism: Leucaena leucocephala; assembly: GCA_037074615.1. Lineage (NCBI taxonomy): Eukaryota > Viridiplantae > Streptophyta > Magnoliopsida > Fabales > Fabaceae > Leucaena > Leucaena leucocephala. Next base: position 1,206,933 of record CM073525.1, read on the forward strand.
AAAGCAGCATATGCGTTGATATCTCAACAAAAGGACAATATACGAGTTTGCCCTAGAAGGCCTCGCAGTGATTTAAAAAAGGGGCACATGTCTAGAGGACAGCCCACAGATCATCTATGGGTCCGATAGCGAACGGAGATTGAGACCAGTAATTCTTTCTTTTTCTTTCTGCCTTGTAGCCCAAACTTGTTTTCCTCTTTTTGTTATAGTGTTATTTTGCCTCGAAGAACATTAGGGGAAATGCAATCAATATCCTTAGGTACTATGTGAATTCAATTTATAAAAATACAAAGACATACGATTATTTAGAGTTTATTTAATCCTTAAAAATATTATTTTGTTGTGGTTATAATCGTTATATTTCGGGAGGTATTCTAATTCTTGAATATTTAGATTTACGCCTGAGGATAATAGACAGTTCACCATACTTGATATTGATATCGTTTAAAAATAAATGAGACTTCGTCATATCCTTATATCATAGGTAAGTTCAACCCATTTCTAAAAATTTACAAAACAAAAAAAAATATCCTTAGGCACTGTTTGATAATGGGATTGGGAAAGCCTCATTTAAACATGTTTTTATATACAATTTTTTTCAAAGGGGATTACGCTCACCTACTATCAAATGGTAGGATGAATTCTTCATTTCTCTCAGTCAATACTAATATTAAATAGGGCGAATTGTTAATTACCCATAAATATAAACCTAAAAATTAAGGTATTTCTCTAAACATTATAACTAAAACTGTAGTAAAATAATACTACTAGTATCTCCAACGTTTAAACATTTTTGGTATAAGGCATTGGGACTAACTTGGGATTGCTTAAACCCACCACCACCCACCACGGTATTGGAGATCCAGTATTATTGGAATTGAAAATTTTTGAGACAAAAGTACCCCTCCAACCAAGCACATCTCCTCCTCCTGCTTCTTAAAAGAGAAAAACTTGCACTAAATGTTCTTTAATCTTTTCATCGTGATTGCATTATGCGCATTATTTTAGGAGAACTATTTTCTGATATCGTACTAAATATGTGTGTGTGTGTGTGTGTATAATAAAAGGAATGTGGATGCACATTATTCACAAAGCAAAAGGATAATCCACGTGAATGATTGCATTTTGCTTTTGTGGATGAGATTCCATTGCACGGCAAAACCGCACGATTTGTGGATGAGTAGAATTCTTCCTACTCATATATAACTCAACTGTGACTTTAAAGCACACACAAACATAGACCTATTTGAAGAAGTAGGAATATTTGTGTGGAAGGGAAGGAGCCCTCGAGCAAAGTCCCTGCAAGATATGTGCGTCATGATGAAGATGAACATGTATCAGAGGACACCGATTCTTCCTTCTACAGTCAATATTGATTTTGATGACGTAGGTGAAAAATAATGGAGTGGAAGAGTCAATAGTGGAGAGAGTGAAGAAGGGGATCCAAGATTTCTTCAATCTTCCAATGTAAAAGAAGAAGAAATTTTGGCAGATACTAGAAGGCATAGAAGGGTTTGGTTAAGCTTTTGTGGTTAGTGAGGAGCAGAAGCTAGATTGGGCAGATATGTTCTATATGATCACTCTTCCTCCTTCTTTGAGAAAGCCCCACCTCTTCCCCAATCTTCCTCTCCCATTCAACTATACGTACCTATCTCTCTTTCTCTCGCAGTTATTTCACTAATGAGGCATAATCCATTAGTGATTTTAAATCTATATAAATTTTATTTTTCTTATGCAGATAATCCTATATTATGCTTTAAGTTAAATATAGCAAATTAAACCCTCTAAACTATAACTCTAGTGGAAATCCTGTCATGTTACATTATATTCGAGTAGTTAAAAGAAGCACTATAACTAATATTTTTCTCAGTTTTGTTAGAATTTATTAAACTATAATAACGGGAACTATTGTGATTTCAAAAATACCATAAACTATTCCTGAATATAAACTATGTTGTCTCCCTCATGTGTTAACTGCTTTGTTAAAAACTTGTTTCATGTTCCTGAATTTGTACTTGGCAAGAGTGTTGTATCTCTTGAGTGAAGGAGTCTTTGTAAAGATTGTAGTATCTCACAAGTGCCCAATTTGAATTTGTGTATTATAGTGAAGAAGTCTTAAGTACTTTGCTTGAGGACTAGACATAAGCTCAAATGTGGAGCTGAATTAGGATAAACTCTTTGTTTGCAATCTCTATCCCTCGACTCTTTACAATTCTAGCATATTGGTTTTGTGTTTATAGCAACTCTTATTTGTAGACTGTATTTCAAGTTTTTGTTATCTTACACTACTATATGATTAAAACTTTTGTTAAGAAATTGTTTTCAAGATGCTTTATATGCTTTGTGTTTGTTAAGATTGTTGAAGAGCACTCTTGCAATTATTGTTTAGAACTTGAATTTGCTTCAACAAGGAGAATTATTACACTATGCTTGGGTGTGAAAACGTTTGTAAGAATCCTAATAAAATTGTAAACACACAATATTATTCACTCTTCCTCTTGGGTGTGTTGCCTCTTGTAACTGGGAAGGGATGGCATGGAGGCTTGTAGAAATGAGGGAGCTAGCATTAAAGATGCTAGAGGCAATGGTGGAAGCACTGGGAATGGAGGAAAAAGAAATGAGAGAGCTATTTGAAGACGGTTGCCAATCAATGAGGATGAACTGTTACCCACCATGCCCTCAACCAGATTGACCCCTCATTCAGATGCACTTGGTCTCACCATACTCCTTCAAGTCAATCAAATTGACCAAGGCCTTCATATAGAAAAGGATGGCATTTGGTTGCCGGTCACTTTTCTCCCTAATGCGTTTGGTCAACACTGGTGATATGTAGGAGGTAATCAAATCTTATACAATAATCATTGAAGACTAGTTTTTGAGATCCAAAATGTAATTTACTTTTGTATATAAATAGGTTGTGAGAAATGGAATATACAAGCGCATAGAACAAAGAGCCACGCTGGTGAGCTCAGAGAAAGAAAGGATGTCTATAGCGACGTTCTACTGTCGCAAAGGCCACCTTCATTCAAAACAATCGGTGTTACTGAATATTTCAAAGGTTTAAGGATCCATAATGATTAAAAAATTGGGAATATATATAATAGAGGATATGATATATGCAAATATTAATAGCCATATGGATGGGTTTGCTTGTGGTTACGTAGAATAAGCACATCATATACACTCTCCTGCATCCATCTACTGTGTATGTATCTTGTATCTTGTTACATATTTTAATTATATGTATTTAAATTAAATGCAATCGCTTGTGCTTTTTGTGCGAATACATCTAGCTTTATCTTAAGATTCTACTTCTTTATTTAAAGGGTTCAAAGGTTCTGTTTTCGCCTTAAATTATTCTCTTCAGAGTATTAGGATCTAAATTATCACTGCAACAATATTTGACAGTTAAAAATATTAACTATAAGATACGATGATGATAAGGGGGAAATCTGACAGTTATTATACTAAAATAAAACTAGTTAAAAGTATAGAGTTTAAACCAGAAGAACTATACAAGGGGACATGACTGATAACACTTGACATTGAATTAACTAAAAACTGAACTAATAATTTTATAGTATTTATCGATAATCCTAATTAAGCCTTAACTTAGATCTCCTAAAATCTTTTATTATACACCATCAAAAGCACTTGAATCCCTTGACTTAACCTCATCTTTTGCCACATAAGCTAACTTGGCTAGTTGGCTTTAATCCATTAAACTATTTGATTATTCCAAATTAAATTGTTGTTTTAATGGGAATCCTATGAATAATCCAGTTATTTTTGTTAACAAAAAAATATTATCGCTGCACATCGAAAAACAAAGAACGTATTCCTATTCACCTTGCATTAAGTTTGTCAGTAATTTGTAATGGGAATATTGAGATTTAATCACATTCAGTGATTAATCTGGGTAATGATGGATATGAAATGGTCATGATCCCGTTTTGAAATAATTTTCTTTAATATGACTATGAGTATCCCTGGTCCAACTAAGAGTAGCTCTCCTAAAATATAATTTTACATTCACACTTACTCAAATTTGAGACTCCTTATGAAATAATTAATTACCATTGAAGTGGAAAAATAGAGAAGTGAAGTGAGGAAGGCATGAGCTCTACTTCTGTGGGACCCATGTAACAGACAGAAGTAAGTTTCATATTCTTTTGTATATTTCTCTTTCTTCACTTCAAGAGCAATACATCTTTGGATTCCTACTCTTTTTAATGGCCATTATGTAGAAATATTAAACAAAATGGCCCTATTTATTTTCAATAAATTACATTTATTTCAAAGAGTAAATACAATTCAGGCATTAAATAAATACAGTATATATTAACAGCAATAAAAGCAAGAGCAAACCAGACAAGTTGAGATGAGAGGCTTGTGGCCGTTTTTCCTCTTGACCTGAATAATGGAACCCTCAAGCTCTCAAATTCCATTGTTCACCCCGAAGAGCTCTCTGATCCCAGATTTATCGTTGCCATTATCAAACCCAGAAGATCAGAGATCTCAGGTTGGAGTTGAATGGAGCTGGGAAGAGAACAAGGCATTTGAGAATGCTTTAGCGGAGTTTGGTTTTGAATCTGAACTGCTACTTCCGAATCTTGCTTTGAGAATCCCAGCGAAAAGCATATCTCAGTTGGAAGAGCATCTGAAAGCTCTGGAAGATGACATTAACATGATTGAGTGGTCATATTTTGAAGAAATTCTCGACCTCGTAAAGAGTGACGACAACACAGACGATTCAAGCCAACAAGGAAGCAAGAATAATAATGAACAACAAGAAGCTCCTAAGAAACCAGCAGAAGCATCAAGATCTGTTCCTAGGCAACGTAGAAAAGGAACTCCTTGGACCAAGACTGAACATGAGTAAGTGCATTTCATTCCTTTGATTCTTACTTCATGATTCATTTGTTCTTCAAACCGGGGGATAAAAATCTGCCTTACATTTTATGCACCAAAGTTGGGGATAATTTAAGGTGAAGAAAGAAAATCCAATCGCTCTTGGGGGAAATTAGGAATTTTAAGAAAGCAAAGTCAGAAGACTTATTACTTACATTTATCTAATTGAACCTAAGTTCCTTGCACATTCTTGTCTGGATTATTCATATCAAATTAATGAATATAATAAGGCTTGTAGGGATTCCATTGGATTATCCATCAATAGCAGCATCTATTGGATTAAAAAATAGACAGAAAAATCATAGATAACAGTATAAATACACCTTAGAGAAAATAAGGAGCTAAGAGATTGAACATTTGAGGAAGCCACTTGCTTTTAAAGCTTTAAACTAGAAAAGTGAAACCTTTGTAGGGGGGGGTGTGTGTGTGTGGGTACTAGTTAGAAGAAGATAAACTATACGCTGTTTCCTGGATGTGTACCGAAATTATGCAGTCAGAACAAAAATTTCAAAGCCCTTCGAAATACTCATAGGAATAGACTAATTAAGTTTAAAACCTAACGAAAGGATTGAACATCGAATAACAACTTCAAGATACTTTAAATTAATCCCAGAACGTAGCTCTTAAGCTCATAGGTTATTAGGAACTAATTAAATTCAAACCCACCAAACTTTGAGTTATATTAGTCAAATACTTCAATGCCCAATACAACGCTAATATTATTTATATATACCACAAATTTAAAAAACCAAACTAGAACGTTGAGCAAAACGGCCATAATTGATCGAACTTGCATATTAGCTTCTCGCCGAGCAAGGGCCTGCATTATTTTTCTTTCGAACTGAGAATAATGTTTTCTTTCTTGAACGATATGATTGCGGAGTGCTGTATGGATTTTCCCCGTTGTGCTATATGCAGATTGGGAATTCTTAATTATACACTTATTGGTAGTATATATATTATGAACATCTCTAATTGTTATTTGCAATGGGCTGGAAGTTTGCACTTTGAAGCTATGCTGTCTTTGAAGTATTTTAGGTTTAATGTCGCCCTATAAATTTCTAAATCTAGGTTAAGTTCAATCATAAATATGTTGAGCTGACAATACACACGTTATGTACGTTATTTTTGTTCAATGTGCAAATTTAATCTAAAAATTTTTACTCAAAAATAATATTGCCCTGAAAATTTTAAATTGTAACAATATTGTACTGTTATTATCTAGATTAAATTTAACAGTTAGTTAATTATTCATCAACTCTATTTAGAATATATGAATTAATGGTTCTTAAGTGTTAAAGTTTTTAACGAGTCCCATTTTCCCATGCATTACGTACATGAGTTGTAAAACTTATGAGAGCGTACTGTGAATAGTATAACTTAATATAGGTTTTATATTTTGTATTAATGTTGAGAGTAATGAATATATGCATGTAACAGAATGTTCTTAGTGGGACTTGACCGCTATGGAAGAGGTGATTGGAGGAGCATATCAAAGTACTTGGTGCCATCTAAAACTCCAACTCAAGTGGCAAGTCATGCACAAAAGTACTTTCTCAAACTTGAAAACCCCAAGTCTCGTCTGAGAAAAGACGGATCATTCATGCGAACGGTGGACGATTCACCAAAGCCGGCGGCCACAAATGCGCAACTTACCATCTCCGATGACAAGAAGCCATGATTATGGATTTATAGTGGAGGTGTTGCTTCTTGGCAACTCTATCCTTGAATTAATGACTTAGCTTATTCTAAAATATTCCTTTCAGTAATGACTTATCTTGTTGTGCTTTTGTTATCTTTTCGGTGGACATCTTCGGTTTATCAGTTTCTGCTGTGTGATTTAATATGTTTGAAATTTTTAGTCGTAGTTTAGTCTTCTGATTCTTAAATATATGTTTGAATTTCATCCGATTGTATTATGCTACAAGTAACCGTATATTGGTTTTTCTTTAACTTAGAAATATGATATTAAAAGAAATAATAGAAATATGATATTAAAAGAAATAAAACCATTTTTTTTATTATCATTAACATGATGAAGTTGTTAAAAAAAATTCCCTCACATTTTCTCCTTCATTTAAATACCTGTTCCATGCATCGAATAATTTTAATTTATTTAATTGTATTTAATGTAGTCTAAGCTAAGCATCATGAAGCAGGAACTAATTAAGAACATAAATTTAAGTTCAGATAGGGAATGAAATTACTACAGTCTTCCAAAATAGCCCGATCTATTATTGAGCAAAAACAAAAAAGAAACGAAAGGAAAATGCACCGAATCATTAATTAAGATCCTGTGTTTGGTTCTATTGTATGCCTAATTAAGCAAATTAAGTGTAAGTATTTAATTAGAGTTCAACATTCCAAACAGCTCCTTCTCCTTCACCACAAGATTTGTGAATGTGCTTCATTTTCTCCACTGACTTGCAAATCCCACTGCACGACCAATCAAATGACGCCACGCATACATTTCCCACCCTTGCCTTCCAATCACAGTCTAAATATTTCATCCAAATTCTCCATGTTAGCTTATCAATTAATTAATTATAAAAAAAAATCAGAGTGTAAAGTGCTTGCGAACGTTAAGATAAATGAAAGTGAGCTTACGGTTTTCTTATTCCTAAGTAAAAGAGAGAAAAATTAAAGTTTAGAGGGACTTGATTGTAAAATTTCAAAAATTATGGAGGCTATTATCATGTATACAAGTTTAGAGGGCTATGTATAATTTAGTCAATAAATTTTTATAATTTAATATAATTTCTTAAAAACATATATTATTTCATTATGCCAAACTGGCCCACCCTAAATTCTTCACCTAAACGCTACTTCTTTTCTTTTCTTGTTTTCATTTTCCCCACTAAGGAGGGCATTTTCCTGGTTGAACAAAACATTGAATATTATGTACATGCCATAAAACCACCTATTTCTTTTCATTTTCTAAACTAATAACACGATTGCCAAAACAAAAACTTTCCACTTCGTAAAAAGCATAGTGGAATAAATAAAAAGACATTACTTAATACCAATAATGAAAAACAGAATTCAAAATACGAACAAATATAACAAAAGAGAGATTTCACATGTACGCAAGGAGTGAATTATCATTAATTAGTTCATGTGCTTTAATTTGGCTTAATAATACCATAAATAGCATTGAACAAATAAAGAAACTATGCTATGAAATCTAAATCAATATATATATGTAACTTAATAGAGCGCCATAGGCTTCTAATCAGGCTATTGAGGTGTAGTTAAAAGTAAAGATGAAGTTAACCTGGAGGAGTTCCACAACACATAGAACGTTCATCAATGTGTTGAATTTCTAAGCCGAATAACCATGACCCTAAACTCACATCCTCGTTCGCATATCTGTGAAGTATGGGCCTGCCAATTAACGAGACTTTATTAATACAATAAAAAGAAAATTATAAAAATTTAGCAAATAATTCCTTATTGGTGTATGAGGAAATAAGAAACCATTTAATGCTTTTAAAAATATCTCCAATCAGATCTCTAAAATGTATATATAATTATGAGTATGCATGGAAGATTCATCAGCACTGACCAATTGATAGAAATATAAGTGGCAAGGTCCTTGGAGATGGCATAGATTTGGCCAGTGGCATGCCTGAAATACTTGTTTCCTTCTTCTCCAAATTTCCAGTGCTCGGGCTCATGGTACTTAACCCCTCTGATCATCATACACAATTCAAAAACATTAACATAATCTTATTAATTAATTAATTAAACGTCCAAACATATTGCTAATAATGTATACTTTTTAACAAGTATGAATTAAGCATATAAAAGATGAAGAAATTAAATACTCACTTTTGATATAGAACGGGACCGGACTTCATGCAGCCGATGTAAACCCTAGGCGTGGATCGGTATTTAGTGAGAGTACTCACTAGCATACCTTCAAGAGATATAAGAATATAAATACTACTAGAAAAGCTACAAATAACACTCATCTTGAACTCCAAATGATTGAGTACCTAGGTTCAAGTGGATGTCATCGTCGACCTTCATGTAGAACTCTGCGTCCCACATGGAGACAATGGTCGAGAAATAGAGACGAGTCTTAGAAGAGAGCTCATGGTAGCCTTCAACATGATCGAGTCTGAGGAAGTCTTTGTATTGAGCTTCTTCTTCGTCTATGGCTTTGTCCAGAATCCCTCCTGGTGTTGCACTGTGCCCTATCATGAACCTTATTACTATTCCCCTCTTTTTCTCCAGTTCCTTCAACTCGGTACCTGTATTTTTATGTATCAATATTAGTCAAATGAGATATACATAATAAAATGAAACTAACTTAAATATAACAACAAGGATCTTAGTTAATAAAGATTGTTCAAGTAAGAGAACTAGGATTTTCTTGGTTTTAAGAGCGGCCTCCCGGTTACATACATCCGTTTGAGTTAATTTGTACATTGATTGATATTTAGTTTCTCCTCGATTTATTTTATTGGGACACAACTCTTCAAAAATTAACTTATATATAGTGTACGTTTTTTTTTACTTATTTTATAGTAACACATTCATTATTTGATTAATATATATAAATGCATTCCTTCCTAATTTTTTATGCTTTGAGACGTCTTGATTTTTTTGGGGGCTAAAAGACATCAATTTGATAGCTAAATATAGGTATCTTAGGATATTAAATGAAGTGATGGTGTGCCAATGGCAATCATCTCTCTAGACTAAAAAATTAAATAACTTAAAAAAATAATTATAATTCAAAAAAGAACAAAAAGTACAATAAATATAATTTATTCTGTTTTTTATGTAAGAATGAAAGGGCTATATATAGTGTACCAATCATTTCTCTAGCTAGGCCAAATCAAAGGTATCACTACTACTACACGATATATTACTTCCTCCATTTAAATATTTAAAATAATTATTAAATAGTCTAGATTGTAACAAAATATAACCAATAAACTCTGTTATTAATTCTCTAATTATCTCTTAGATATTTTAACGTTTTTCATAAGATTAAATCAGAGTTAATAAGGGATACAACTATTAGAAAGAAAGTAAGTAATATTCTATTGGAAATCTGAAAGCAATTAACAATCATTTTTAAACAAATCTAAAATTCCAAGATGACAATTACGAGCATCAAGAGAATTAATTAATTATTATTAATAGTAAATTTACCTGTAGGCATCCATGTTTGTCGAAGTGAATCTCGTCGTTGTTTGCTGCTAAAAGCTGTATTTATTCCAATAACCACAAAAGCTTTCTTTCTATTATTATTTTTGTTGTTATTATTTTGGCTTCTTCTTCGTGCTGCTGCTAGTTCCATTTCCAGAGTTGAAACGGCCTTATCCAGGGACCTACCCCACATTAATTAATTACTCTTAATATACTTAATCACTGCTACATATATATTTTGGATAGAAAAAATTACTATATATATGGTGAAACAAATAAATCGTACTGTATGGCTTGATGCGTCTTCGAGACTTCCTCCATCACATCTCCAGGTCTTCCCTCAGACAATTTCTGCGAAAAAATTAAAAAAAAAAACAGATTATTATACTCACAAAATATATCATGTAGAAATTGTTAATTCACAATATTAGACACCATTATCTCACATGCATTATTAAGGTCACTAGCCAGTTAAAATATCTCACGGAATTGTTACGTCTCAAATCCGAGTATATAATGACCAAAGTACGAAAAATTATAAGATTTTTAAACGTTCTTCAATTTCAATATGAAAAAAAGTTTATACAATTGTCATGATATGTTACGATAAAGAAATTAATCTTAGGGAAAGAATTAAAAAAAACAACAACTCCGCGTTGTGTGTGAGAATTCTGTTCAGAAGCAGTAAATACTTGATTACCCGCTTATGATCGCAACCTTTTGTTGCTGCCGGCACAAGCTCGGTTTCGACGGTGGATGGGCGAGTCCAGAGCTGGGTGGTGAATAGGGTTCCGGAGAGAAAACAGACGAGGGTCAAGAATAGAATGGCCTTGCCTGAAAATGGCTTCCCTCTCATCTTGTTGTTGATATTGTGTTGTTGCCAAGGCCACAATGAGAGAATGCAATTGTTCAATGATCCTGCAATCAGCTTATTCCTCTCTGATGGCAGCACCTTGACGTTAATTAGAGCCTTGTTGTGAGTTTTCATATGGAAAAAGAAAAGAGAAAGAGAAAGAGAAACTGATTGCAGAACGGTGATCGATGAAGATCAATTATAAGAAATGATGATCTCTTTATAAGGTAGCTAGTTCCCTACATTGCAGTATATGAAGAAGAGGATATTAATTGATTAGGCGGAATAAAACAAAACTTGTGAGCTATATGCTATAAAATGCAAAACCCATATTATCTTCCTTCTACCTGTTAATGGAATCAAGCTCAAGTACATAGATAGATATGCATATAGACATGCCGTAGACTGTTTAAGTTATTCTTTTTATTACATTTTCATAATTTCATTCAATCACTAAAACTCCCAGTCCCATACTAGGTAGTTTTAACCCCCGTCTTCTTTTTTCGTTTCCAAATATAAAGTTTTGATGAGTTTAACTTGAAACTTCCTCCATCAGTTAATATGACATCAGTTCCAATAACAAGTAGTAGTGTATAAAGTGAACAAATAATTTTTTCTCAATAACTACCCTAGTTTCCATGCAACCGAAATAGAACAACCTTTTAGCACTAGTTCCACAACTGATGTAGAAAAGATATTTTTAACCGCTATAAAAAGATATTTCTGCCCCAGTGGATCACTAAGGGTAGGGTAGCCTAAACAACACTTACAAAGATATTGGCTTCCCCCAAATAATGGAGCTAACACAGTTTAAATTAAAAAAGAAATTGATGATTTTTTAAATGCAAAAAAGTACTTAAACTATCTAACTCAAAAATATATTGTCTTAATGATTAATGTAGAAAAAAAATGGTAAAGGCAACTTTAATTTCAAGAGCTCATGCCATCAATTTTGATAGGGTTGTTATTGGCATCAACTATATATAGTACGTAGGTCATGATCATGTCATGTTATCACATGTGGGATGTTCATTAAAACAGATATTTATGAAAATATAAGCACATCTTTCACAAAAACATATATAGAATATGTGAAGAACATGTCAACATCTTTTGACTTATAAGAGAAATCTTGAGTACTTGAACTACCACCTTATCAATTCCAAATTTGTTTCCTAGAGAGAGAGATCATTTATATGACATCTTAAGAAACACGAACGAATTGTTTGTGTCGGTATGTGATATAATTACATTATTTTCTTATAACTTCATGACTTTTTTTGTTCATTTTTTAAATTATAATTATATATATACACATAGATTTGAAAAAAGCCTTATATATATAATCCCAACCAAAACAATTTTAACGATCTAAGTTTAGAATATCATAACAAATGTAGATATAATCCAAAAGACTACTTTATTAAAATAAAAAAGAAGTGTCCTCAAAGAAGGAAACTAAACGAATCCTTATCCTAGGGGCCACGACATGAAGCATAATTAATATTGATGGTTGAGCAGAAACACTATTCAAAGAGAATTCCATCACTTGTAATACAAATACAATAAGTAGGAGAGAAAGGCAAAAGTGCACATTTAGTCTTCTAAACATATACAAGATTTTAATTTGATTTCTTAATTTTATAAAATATGTTCCTAGTCCTCATAGCCTAACACCATTAGTTTGAATTTTTTTTTTTTTGCAATCATTGTTGTTTTGAGAAATTTAATTCAATATGTTAGTATTTATGAATATTTTGTCAATATTTAGATTTTCATTGTTGGAATTTTTTGTTAAGGAAAATAATAGTATTAGAGACATAGAAGACTAAAAATGACACTATAATTAAAAGACGTTCAAAATGAAACTTTATATAAATTTAAAGGACCAAATCTAAATTTGCACTTTTGTGGGGGGGAAACGATAATTCAAATATAAAGGAGAAATGGACAAAATCATGAATGATTACAAACAAAAAGAAGTTTAGGCATTACCTGGAAATGGTATGTCTGATTGCAGGATCATGGCAAGTTTGTAGGGAAAAAAGGTTAATTTTCTGTATTTAGATTTCTTCAAAAGGGAAGTGAGCCATTATGTTGATCTCACAAGTAGTCATAAGGTATGTTATTTGTATTGCTTGAAAAATATTGGCAGTTTGATCATGCAGTTCTCATGTTTCAACAAATTAAGGTTTTAACAGAAAAGAACTTCCTCTCTATGCGTGTGAACAATGTCAACTTTTGGATTCTTTGCACATAATCTCTAACAGTTAGTTAGGATGAAAGAATTTTTTAAAGAAGTAGAAGTGAAAATAAAATTAAAAGTGGATGAAAGTATAATCAAAATATTTATTTGCCCTCATTGTTTATCCTCATTTTTCTTGTTGGAATAAAATATTCCAAAATATTTAACTTCTATGGAACACATTTCAATTCTTAATTTTTTAGATAGAACTGAAATGGGCAAAATATTAAAAATAGAAGTAGGATCAGATTCTATGACACCAAACAAAAAAAATATTTGATCATACTTCCACTTCCACTTCTCATCTCTCAATTCCATCTTACCAAACTTGCCCTTAATAGAAGATATTTTAATTAGTTAAATTTAAAATAACAATTTAAATTTTACTTTATTATTTTTTTACAATTTTTCCATTTCATTTTAGAAATTATGTTTGAATTAATTGTAAAAATTTAAAGTTAAGTATGTATATTTCGGATATTATTTTAGAGATGAGTATACATATATATCGATATTTTATATTTATTTTTTATTCAAATTTTAATATTAACTTATCATTTATAAAAAATATATATAATGTGATTTTTTTAAATATGAGAAACAAAATGTTAAAATTTGAATGATCCATGTTTTTCCATTAATTAAGGGCATTTATTTAAGATTAAAAAAAGATTCTTTAATTGTCTAAAAAAATTTATTTATTATTTTGAGATTTCACGAAAAGTAGAGATCATTTTACATTTGGTGTGCGGTGGGGTAGGTGCAGCAGAAGTTCTGAGAGCGTAGCTAACTGCAATAACTTCACGAGACAGAGCAGCACATGTTAGTATTATAAGTAATACTCAAATTCAAAACCTGAATTTTAGGTTTTGATAGAAACGTAAACCAGAATAAGCTAATTAAAAGGTTTTTTAAAATTCGCAATTTCTTTAAATTATTAAATTACAATTCAGAAAAGGGTTAACAAAATTCTAAGTCCTGGGAAGGGGGGAAAGCCTACTTACAAATTATAAAACACTTTTACAATATTTACTTAATCATGTCTATTTTAAGTATTTTATACTTTTTTATAATTTAAAATTTCATGTCCAATGTAAAATGTTATTTTTTTTCCAACGATATGGGATATGATGAAAAGGGAAAATTAATTTTGAATTGGGTCCCTATGAGCCTGAGAAGAAGAGCACCTCCTTCAAGTGGCTCTTCTTTTCCATCAACATGGGCTCACCGCAGCCCCCAATGGGGTATCTTAGTTCTTTTCCTGCGGTGGCCACTGGGTTTCTGCCAATGCCTCCTTCCCTTTTCCTCCATTGCATTTAAATATCAAAGAAAGCGACAGGGAATGTGAAAGGCGATAATAAACATAAGGGCGGTAGAGTGTGCTTCATGTAGTAAAAAATTAATGAAAGAAGGGTTGGAATGAAAATCGCCGGGAAATGCTGGCCAATTATTGAACGAGTAATTTTCAAATGGGGGATTTAGATAAGCAAAGAAAATGCTTCTGACCTTCCAATGCCACGTCACCTATGTATTACCGGAGTTAAGACCTTTATTAACAGAAGGATTTATACCTTTTATATAATAAATTATAAAGATTCAACAAAAATAAATAAAACTATAAGCACCTGATTCAAAATCTAATAAAACTGTAAGGATTCGTAGATTAATTTTTCTTAATAAAAAACATAAGAATTTTAACATAGCAAAAATGGTCAACTCTGCTGGTAATAGATAAATTATGAAAACATAAAATATTATTTTTTAATTTAAATTTTTAAATGTTAAGAAGGTGGTATTAAGCTCACTTAAAATTTAGGGGATTTTTTTATATTTTAACTTTAAAATAATTAAAACAACAACAAGATTCTTCAATTGTGCCACCTTCCTTGCTTCTCCAAATCCCCTTATAATAGAGTATGTACCTTACTTTGGGCCTGGCCCTGATATTGGCCCTGGGTTGAGCTTCACATTGGGCCTGCTAATATTTGTGGGGCTTTTATTCAGATTGTAGAAGAGGTCTATTAGGTTTTGAAGGCATATTTCAACTGGTTTAATGATAAAATATATGACTATTTAGAGCGTATTTGATCTTTGGGGAGTATCACTTTATTGTGATCTAGTCTTAGCGCTTGGAGAAATATCCTAGCTCTTAGGTGCCTAGGTTTACGCTTGAGGATAATAAACTGCTTGTCCTACCCGATATCGGTATCGCCTAGGAGAAATAGAGACTTCACCCTGTCATTGGATCGTGGGTGAACCCAACTCATTTTTAAAAAAAATTATAAAAAAAAAAGGTTTCAAAGGCACACAAACCAACCCATCGTCTATGGGTTCAATTGGCGAAAGGGTGAGATATGCGATCATTTGAAGTGTGTTCGATCCCTATAGAGTATTATTTTATTGTAATTTCAGTCGTGACACTTGGGGAGTCATCCTAGCTCTTAGGTGCTTAGGTTTACTCCTGAAGTTAATATAGATGGCTCGCCCTACCCGACATTGGCATCGCATAATAAAAATAGAGACTTTATCCTATCCTTAGATCGTGGGTGAACTCAATCTCTCTCCAAAAAATTTTGTACAAGAAAAAGGCCCATAGATCATAGTACCTATAGAAAAGACTTTGTTAAGAGATGTAAAATTTATTTAAGTAATTTTTATGTTTTAAAATAATTAGTCTCTAAGCTATCGGTTAGAGGATATTGTTTAATTTTTATAAAAAAAATCTTAAAATCTCTATCTGAGAATGTTTAGATGAATGGAAATAAATAAGTAAATATAAAAAATAGCAGATTATATTATATTTGGTATAACAACACATAATTTTTATTTTATAAAAAAAATCATAATTTTTAACCTTTTTCTTTTGGATACATGTTGTATGCATTTCATTATAAAAACATATATTTTAATATTTGTATCGATAGATTTATTTTTTTCTACCTTTAAAATGTTCTCACGTTTCTCAAAAGCTTATAGGAATCTTAATATTTTTTATTGATTAATAAAATATTTTTATAGTATTTATTTAAAACTTGATATTCCATATTATTTATTTTTATGATCTATTTTTGTGTAATGATATAGAGAGTTATTTGTATGTGTGGATCACAGAAAGGCTAATTAAAGAAGAACAGGAAACATGGTATTCTAAAATGAGGTGGATGTGGAGCCCTTGACAGGTCACACGGCTCACATTATTGTATGTGACTTTTGCTTTATTTATATTTACTTGCATTTTTTATTTTATTATTGTTATTTGTAGAGAGAGAGCGAGAGAGAGAGAGAGAAGGGGGATTATGGCTATGGGTGGCTATGCAGTGACTGTAACTCACTTTCTTCGGTCAAACTGTATGGGAGACAGCTGCCTCCTTCTGCCATCGTATCCTTTCTTTTTAAGCTTGGATTCTCTACTTCTGCCCCTTCCACTTCTTCCCCTGCACCTCCACCTTTATCCTATTATCTCTTTGCTTTTCATCAAACCACATATGAATATATGATAGTATCTTATATATAGTAATATTAAAATGTGTTTTTAAGTTAGATTTTAAACTCAGAAGTATATATTAAAAAAAGAGCTAAATTTTTGTATTCATTTTTCTTTATTTTAACTTATGTGATCCTTGCCAGAACAATCAACTGTATATTTTTTCTTCTATAAAATCTCAATAAAAATATTAAAATAATATAATAAGTTATATATTATCTAATATTTTAATTTTATTTTATATATATATAGTATTTTAATTTTATTTGTGATACAATTTTATTAATATTTTTTTAATTTAATATAATTTTATACATAATTTTATTTCTCAAATACCCTCAAATACTAATAATTATATAAAATTAAAAAAATTATAGATAAAATTATATTAAATTAAAAAATTATAGATAAAATTATATAAAAAATAAGATTAGGATATTAAATATATATAAAAAATAATATTATAATATTAAAGGTTATATAATTGTAACATAATTAATAAGGAAGTGATCAACGAATTGAAATTATAGATTCTTCAAGTTATACATAAACACAAAATCAATTCTAAATTAATTTAAAGAGAATAAATAAATAATTTAGCACATAGAAATAAATATTAATTCAATACCTAACATATAAAATAAAATTTATAAAAGAAAATCACAATGACCGTATTCATAAACTACGAATAAAATGACCCAAAGCAAAAATACGGAGAGGGAATCCCGCAATTAGTTTAAGTTGGAAATGGTGAAGTGGGTGTATGATTTGCACCTCTTTTGTGGGATCTTATTACCCAATTGCCATTCCGTTCATTTGCCTTGTCTTCCGCCATAATCTGTCGGGGGTCCACGTGAACTGCACGCGCGGCAACATATTTGTCTCCATCAAACTATTGAGCGCCAAAAATGACTTCGGAAACCTTAAAATGCTCCAATCATCTCGTACATATCCTTCAATAAAAATATTTTCAAATTAAATAACTTCTTAATATCAATGACACCCTCACCCACAAATTTCTTGTGTTTAGTATAATAAACAACTGGATGCGTTTAGTATAATAAATCAGGGTTGGTTAGATACATTTAAAAATTATTTATTTAAATAATAAAATTAAGTAATATGCTGGCAAAAAAAAATTAATATTAGGAATTGAGGTAAAGACACATTTGGTAAATACGTGAGGAAACTTTAGGGGGCAATAGCATAAAATAATAAGTAATTAATTATTACCAATTAATTATAACAGAAAATAATCTTCCAAGTTACAGCAATTAGCATGAAAATATTCTAAATTAGCAGATATATTGTCTAAATTATATATAAATTTTGGACCATGGAACCTCCATAATTTTTAAAACTTCATAATAAAACCCCATATATGACTTAAAATTTGAGGAAATTATCTATATATTAATCAATATTTAGGGGTTATATGCATAAAAAATAAAAAGAATGGGAAAAGATACTAAGCAAGAGGAACGTAGGCTATAAGGTTTTACAAGAGCGAGCTTTCTAATCAATAGATCCGTTTGGATATATTTTTAGAAATGGGTTTATGAAAAAAAATAATTTTTAGATAATTTTTGAAAAAAAATTAAAGAAGTGTTTATAAAAAAAGTAGTTCTGAATAAATAAGTGTTTATATAGTTATTAGTAGAAAGACTTTTGTGATTAGTAAATAAACAAAAAAAATATAAGATAAAAATTATTAATTAAATCAGATGACATTGGTCATCGCATTGTTTACTCTCTTTTTTTCTCTTCCTCTTCCATCATAGCACCATCATCTTCTTCTTTTTTCTACTAGTGAAGAAGTTGAAGACCAGATGCTACCTAGTAGCTCACGCATCGATGGAGGTAGCATAGAGAGGGTGACTACGAGCTTCAGTGGTGACGGCGACAACGAAGAGCAGAAGATAGCGTGCTGGCTAAAAGAGAGAAAAGGGAGAGAGAGTAAAGAAAAAATAAGGGTAAAATAGTAATTGGGTAGTTCATAAGTTTTTTTACTGTTCCAAAAGCTAGTCTCACTAACTTATCTAAAACATTGATTTTAAACTATAGTTTGATCCAAAAACCCTTTTGAAGAAATATGGCTATTTATTTTAAAATTTCTCCAAATTTAAATTTTACCTAAAAAGGTTTATAAATGACTCCTTTTGACTTTTTCTCAGGAAAAAATATTGAATAATACTTCTTCTTATTTTATTCATAAGATATAAGATATAGTTTATTGGGGTGGGCTGGTTCTATTTATAAAATATACTTAAAATATTTATAAATTTATAAAAATATAGCTTTTTTTTTTTTCTAAGCCAGGCTTAACGTGGAAGTGCCACACAAGTTAGCTAACATAATTTATTAGGCGAAAAAAAAAATTAGCATGACTTCAATTGTTTACCCACACTATGTTATCCCAAACACATTCAAAACTTTATGATATCATGCTTCATCACCGTAAGTTATCATGAAAGTTGAAATCCACATACATACATATTATTGATGTCTGCACCATGATTGTGGAAGAAACAGAATTTAATAGAAGAAAGGGAATATATATAAGAAAAACGAAAAGAAAAACAGAAGGAGATAACGTTTAAAATCCGGATTAGATGTTAAATCGAAGATGCCTGTGGTCCTAATTTCCATGCTTAAACCGGTTCGAGCATGTATAATTAAATAAACATTTTATAAAAAATAATTATAAGCTACACCATAATATATATAAAAAATAAATCCATAATAAATATAATTATTAATATTATAACACCGTAATATATGGAATTTTCAATAAAATAATATTATAGGACTATAAAGGATTAAAAATATGTTAGACTTTTTGGTATGATCATTTTTTTATTTTCTTCTAACATTTTTTTAAATATGCAGTCTTTTTTTTTTCCTGTTTAGGCCAAAACTCATTCGGTTCTCTAACAACCATTATAGCAGACTCAACTAAAATATAATTTTTTGATTTAAATCGAGCTACTAGCAAATCTAGTCTACGGTCGAGCTTGATTTCTAAAACAATGATTATGGGGATTGATGGAAGAATATCCTAATTTTATTATTAATGACTTTGGAAATATTACCCACTGAGTTCAACAATTCTGAAGCACATCATTGTATCAGGTCAGCCAATATCAACGAATATTTCCATAAGATTTAAACGATTCAAATAAAAATTCTACTAATTCTACAATTTTTTTAGTTTTCAACAGGGAGACTAAACATACATATTTTTCATCATACAAATAAAAAAAATTATTCAAAGAAGACGAGGTGACCTTTCAAAATTAAATTAGTAAAATTGCATTAATCTATGCTATAATTAAAGTCCTGTGTGTGGAAAAATGGTTCGTGTCTTTGATGAAAAAAATAGATTAATCTCTTTCTTCTTTTCGATGGACTCCATCTTGATTTATTGTTCTCTTCTGGAGTATGAACATTGACCCCTTGTGACCTGTGAGCCATGCACATAAAGGAATTATGAAATTTGTGCCAACCAAGTTTATAGGGAAAATAATCAAATAAAATACACAACTTTGGTTTTATTTTCTTAAACTTAAATAGATATTTTTTTTAATTTCCCTCAATTTATACAAGTTTTAGTTCTACTTTGAAAACTTACAGATGCCTCCTTTAAAATAAACACTGAATTACACACATTTTTATGAGTTTTCTTAAATTATATTAACCTATAGCATTCTTTTAAAATATATACAACTACATACCTCCCATAAAATTATAGGAGGAAGCTTTTGTATATTTTTAAAAATCTTTAGGAAAGGTATATGCTATTCATTCTTTATTTTATAATAAATACTTTTTGCGTTTTAAAAATAAAAGAAAATTTTTAAGATTTAACAAAATATAAATAAAGTATTCCTAATTTTTTATTTTTTCTAAAATATACAAAATCCCTTCAACTGTGGGTCAGTTGTGCATAACATCTATAATCTTTAAAATTTAAATTAAGAACCATATAATATTTTATATTTTGATTATTAAACCTTTGCCGTTAAAATTATCGTTAAATTTAACAATTTTTTTGTTATGACATAATTTTATATTTTTTATTATATACCATAATATTTAAAAAAGTAACACTTTGACAATTTACATATAATTTTAAGTGATTTATATTTTTTATTTAAATAATACATGGTCAAATAAATACTTTTTAAAGTATTTTATAAGTATTTAAAAATTACTTTAAAATATATGTTAAGTATCAAGTATTATTTAAATATTTTATATTTTATAAGTATTTTATTTTAAGTATTTAAGAAAATCTTAAAATTATATGTGAAATGTCAACTATTATTTTTTAAATGACATAATATATAATAAAAAATATAAAAATTATAACATGGGAAAAATTGTTAAAAATTAGGGAGGCCATGCATAACTGACATAAAATTCAGAAGGATTTTATGTATTTTAGCTTTTTATTTGTAAGTAGTTATATAGTAATTTCAAAATAAGAAAGTTTCAATAATCAATGTGGATAAATAAAAATTATTAAAAGTTGTATTAATCATAATTTATGTATAATATAAATCGCATTAAATTTGGTCTAATTTCAACAAAATTCAAAGAAAATGAACAATATAAGTTACACAAGATTTAAACATTTGTTTGTGTTTATAATATATATTACTTATTAAAAATAAGAATATTATATTTTTAGAAGTTGTAACTTTTTATAGAAGACCGTCAGTGCATGTACCAGAAGAGGGACCAAAAGGAACCCAACAACCGAAAGAAAATAAATTTAATTAAAAGAATTTGAAAATTGGCATACTCTAATTGGCTAAAATACATATGAATTTGTCTAAAGTTTGTGAATCACGATAGGCTTTTCAAAATGGAGGTTTATGTATGGGTTAGTTGGTGGTTTTATTTTGGGTAGATATATTGGGTAGACATTAATAGAATTAGATTTATAGGATCGAATTGATTACTATTTAATGCTCTTATCTGTATGGTTCTGCCATTTGGTAGCAACATGTTTAATTATTTTCTATTAATATTTGATTGGTTCAGGGTTATATATTAAAATAATACATATAGTCCACATTATAATTATTTGGAGAGAATTTTCATGATGAAATACAAAAAGTAAATCATTGTGTTTGTAAGCCAATGACTTCTTATAAATTGAAATATTCTCGTGCGTCTATATATAAATATATATAAATATAATTATCTACACATACCAAATGATATAAAAAATGTACGTAACTTTGTACTCCAATCAAATACTTGAACACGTCATTTACCTTATGGTAATATTTAAGGAAACCAAACTGACATATGAAAGGCATATACAAATTATATTAAAAATAACAGGAATAAGTATAAGGTTAGAGTTTAGAATCTAAGACGAAAATCCAAACGCAGCATACAAAAATCTTCTTATAATATGAAAACTTCAAAGGGTAAGTGCAAGAAAACAAAATTTATTATATTTAGTTCCATCTCTTTCTATCAAGAGCCACACTTATGAAATAGTGGTTTAAAATTTCTTATTTAATATTTTAATTTTTTATATATAGATTTAGTATTATTAGCTAATTTTTATTCAAATATTATTAAATTTAAATAGAGGTAATTCTTCTAATAAGATTCTTTTAATTCTAATAAGATTCTTTTTAAGATGATGTAAAAAACTAGTCTAAAATCTATTTATTTACACAAATGTTATTAAAGAGTTTATGTAAGCGAGAAAATAAATTTGAATTTTTGTACTAGTGATCAATAGTGATGATGATCTTAGTTTAAATTTTTATTATTTCAAGTAACAACATTCAATGGCTCTTAAGAAAAATTTTGAATTCATAACATAGAGATAAAAAAATGTCAATAAAACTACCTTTGAATTAATACACCTAACAATACTTAAAAAATCTTAATTAATTAAACACCTCATTCGTTTCATATATTTTTAATCAATCATAAAGCGGTTAAAGTTAGTCAATATTAAAGATTTACCCACTTATAACCTTAGCACCTAAAGATCAAGACCATTAAATAGGTATAATTTATTTTTAGTAGATATAATCAATTTTTGATTATATTATATAACATATTTTTAATTATGTATAAATATTCTTTGTTTTATAGATAATTGAAGATAATTTATATATATATGAAAAAGAATTATATGTAGATTAATTAGACTGAATTTTTAATCAAATTTTAGATATCTTTAAATAAAAAAATATTGTAACAAAGAATTTTGAGAAAATTTTCCCAAAAATTTATATCAGTAAAAAAAAGGTGTCACTTCAATTTTTGTCCTCCCCTCTCCTTCCCAGTTGTAATTAGTAAAATAATATTTTTGTAATAATATAAATTCTAGAGGATTAAGAAGAAAACAAGTCATTAGCCTAAACGCATGCCATGTTCCTTCCTCTGACAGAGACTCGAGAGAGAGAGAGAGAGTGACCGCAGAAGTTTACGCGTGGGAATGGAAGTTACCCCACATGAAGCCCCAAGCGCACCATCATATCTGCCAAAGGTAATCATAAGCGCGTGTGTGAAACGCTCCATGATTGAACATGGGGGAGGTTGCGATTCAAATAATGCCAGCAGGTGGGGCTGTCTTGGATATAATTCATGTCGGACCCACTTTCTTCTTTTCTTCTTCTTCTCCTCTTCTCTCTCTCCCTCCCTCATGCCTTTTGCTTTCCCTCTCTCTATTTCCCTCCTAATTTTCTCTCTCCTCGCTTCTCTTTTCCCCTTTTATATTTTGATCTCTGACCTAATTCTCTCTCTCTCTCTCATTCATCAATATCAACTCCTCCACCACCATACCACCCCCCATCCTTCCCCTCAGAACCAGAGATTTCAAGATCCCTCAAAATCTAGTGGGTCTCTCTGTCTCTTCTGCCTCACCCACATAGATCTGTCTCTATACTCACAACTCACTCACACACCCTACAGAGTTTTGCCAATTGCCATAGCTGACAGCTACTTTAATTAGAGAGACGATAGACAAAGATAATCGTCGTCGCCACCATCACAGTAGAGGAAGAGGAAGAAGAAGAAGATCAGAAGATCAGTGTTTGTTGGTTCTAGGGTTCGTAGTATTGTGTGTGATCGTGGTCGAGAAAGAAAGAAAGGAAGATTAAAGATTTGAAGATCGAGAAGGATGACTCCGGCGAATTTGGCAGGCCAGTTTGGTGACACAACATACACAAAGGTATTCGTAGGAGGATTGGCTTGGGAGACTCAGAAGGAAACTATGAAGAAATACTTTGAGCAGTTTGGTGAGATCTTAGAGGCTGTCGTCATCACTGACAAAGCTACTGGCAAATCTAAAGGCTATGGATTTGTAATCCTTCTCCTTCTCCTTGTCCTTCTCCTACTCCTTGTATTTCTCTTTTATTCCCATTCCCATTATCGTATGTATAACTATAAAAGCCAGATCTCAAGTTGTTACTGATATAATGAGGTCTGCCTCAATTATATATACCGTGTCTTTCAAGATTGACCTAATAGCTAAATGATTAATAAGGAAAAACAAGTAATATTGTTCAGTTCAAATTGATTGTTTGTTTTCTGGTTACTTGTGATGACGGAGAAAATATTTCCATTTTAGGTAACTTTTCGGGAATCAGAGGCCGCCATGAGAGCTTGTGTGGATGCTGCTCCAGTGATAGATTGTAGGAGGGCCAATTGCAACCTTGCTTCTTTGGGTGTCCAGAGATCCAAGCCTTCAACCCCAAAGCATGGTGTGTCTTACATATATATATATATATATATCATTAATGAGTTTCCCAGTAATAACCATCTGGGTCTGATATGATGGATAAGATCTGAGGCAAAAAGCTTTATAAATTCCTCTTATTCAGTTTGTCACTGTTCAAAAGATGCTTTCATTCTTCTCACTCACTTATTCTATAGTTCATAACCACTTCTCATAGATATTCCCTCTCTCACTCTCTCTCTAGATATATGTATCTTGTTGTTGTATCTAAATGAAGTGATTAGAAAGAACAGCAGGATACATAGATCTAAATGTGAAGATATATAGATAGATGATCTTCGTCAAAATATTCTGTGGTAAGAATGGAAGACAGAAACAAAGCTCAAGTCATAATATATTACTGAGATTGTTTGATCAGAGTGAATATTCGTTTCTTTCCAGAGTGGAAAGTTCCATTCTGTTAAGTGCATGTGCATTTATTATTTTCTCATTTACTGATATTCTCTCATTTTTCACTAACTGCCATTTCATACATCTCTCTTGTTTCTTCATAAAGATTATTATCTAACTCGAACTAATCCTTCATCCATTATATTCATTTGCCAACTTGCATGCATTGCTTCGTATGTAGAACCACATCGATCACAGCTGTTGAATCACCTTTTCATTTAAAAAGTTAAAGTCAATAGTAATATTTATGGTTCAATTCATATTTCTTTTGTCTTGACTAAAACTTGAAGGTTAATTAACCAACCTAACCCAGTTGAACAACTTGAATACTTGAAATGCAGGAGGAGGAGGGAGGAACTTTAGGGTGATGGGTTCGTTTCAGACAGGATTTGGAGGAGTAGGAGCAACTTTTCCTTCTGCTGCTCCATCAACACTTCCTCATTATGCTCTCCAGCAAGGAGCTCCTTATAATGTTTATGGGTATGAAACTCATTCATTTCTAACTCATTCCCTCACTCCTACCACTTAAAAGCATTAATCGATACTATTTTCTTTAGAAAGAATCAAGTTTATAATAAGACTAAAGGAATGTATATCCATCGGTATATAACTTGGCTCTTTTAATTAATGCATGCTACTGTACTTCACCACTTGGCTTCTCTCTCTCTCTCTCTGGGAGTCACGTGAGTG
Organism: Leucaena leucocephala; assembly: GCA_037074615.1. NCBI lineage: Eukaryota > Viridiplantae > Streptophyta > Magnoliopsida > Fabales > Fabaceae > Leucaena > Leucaena leucocephala. The sequence goes on from CM073525.1 coordinate 1,232,446, forward strand.
TACAGAGAAGGGGGGAATGGCACGTGCATTGCCAACTCATAGATGCACAAGGGAAACACAGTAACACACTGTTATTATTACGACTTGTTAGGCTTTATCACTAACACAAGCATGCTACTATATTGCTAGCTAGCTCATATCTATCTATATTCTTTTCTCATAGAATCAATCCTCCACATGATTGTTACAGCTTTTGTATGCTCTCTCTCTCTCTCTCTCACACACACACACATACACACAAAGAAAAGTAGAACACACCCATATGTAGAGTGTAGACTAACTTTGGCGCGTGAAATCATTAACAATATATGACATATGGAAACTTCCACATCAAGGTCAATCATTTGGAGCATGAAAACCCTACTAAACACAGTCTCATTAGTTATACATTTTGCTAATTCATTTCCAAAAATCTATTTATAACCCCCCCCCCCCACACACATGGATAATTAGATGAGCATTTATGAAGGAGCTGAGGATATATGACATGGAATAATGGAATGCAAATAAATGAGCATTATATTTTTATGAAAATGTCTAGTATAATAGATAGTCAAAAACGCTAATTACTGTCTGATTTATCTTTAATTGACTTCATTTTATGTGCTTAATTTTATGATAACTATTTTCAGGTACTCTCCATACTCACCAGATTACACTTACCCAACGGTTTGTATCTATCTATCTATCTATCTATCTATCTTCCCTTTATCTTTCTTTAATAACCACAACAACAACAATAATCTCTTTATAACTTAGGATGCGTTTTTAAAAACATACCTTTTACCAGACAGCAGCTTTTCAATTCTCTTGGAAAACACTTTTCCCTGTTCGTATTACTATTTCTTTCTTTAATTTCTAGCTTTTTCTCAACATTCCACACAATTATGCTAAAAAAAGTTTTTCTTAACATTGAAAATCAATTCTTTATAATTCCAAAAAAATAGTAAATTCTTTAACACGCTACCACACTATTTTCAGGGGCAGCAGATCTGGAAACTTATAAATTTAAATTTATTTAAATGGTTCAAATTTATTATATAAAGTCCTTAATATATTAATATGTTTTATTTTGAAAGAAGCAAAACGTACACAAGGTAAAAATAATATTTTGGTTGTACATCAAATTATAACAAATAATAGTAAGTAGTAAAAATCAAATAAAATATGAACTTCCGCTTGCAAAGTATTTAGTTTTTAAAATTCGGAATTGATTTAATTTATTTTTAACCCAAAATGGATGTCATTAACAAAAAAATTATCTCAAAGATATTTTTATATAATCATTTTTGATAAAATTTTATTACTAATGATAATTTGTTTTTTTATATCAAGAGAATGTTATAATATTTTATAATAAAACAAAAATGTACACTTTAAACATTATTTTCAAAAGAATAATTTATCCAAAATTTTAAAAGAAGATGAGTATATATAGTGTTTGACGTTGAGGAATGAATAGTAAAAATAAATAGTTTTTTGTTTCCTTTGTTTAAGTGTAAGGTTAGAATCTATTTATATAATATTTATATTTTATTATTTTTATTTGTAACTAAAATAATCGGTTTTAAAAGCATTAGTTATAATTATATATGTAAATATTTATTTTAAAATAAAAGGTTTAAAATAATAGAATATAGTGACTCCATTAGTGTACCCTAAATAGTGTTTGTGTCTGAATAATATTGAAAGTGATTGTCACAAAACAATAATGAATGATATATTAATCAATTAAAAAATAAAAAGTGATCTAATTAATAAGCTGTTCTTACTTCTTACTATTCCCACTCTCTTTTACCTCTTTTTTCTTCAACAGGAACAGACCATGCTTGTGGTCCATTATCCCAATCTCACTTTCTTCCCTCTTTTCTAGTTCAACTTGGGTTCTGTGCTTTAATTATTTTTTAATAGTTAATATTCTTAATTCTTAATCATCTCTGATTGTCCCTTCATGTGGTCCAATGTTTCCGTATATATTATTTCATATTTTCTGTCATATATGTTAATCTAGATTTTTTTAGTGTAATGTATGACATAAATCATGCATAGTTTAATAAATTGTCTTGAACAATTTTTTCCTTAAAATAAAGTATAAATCTCTTTTATATTTTGTTTACAAGTTCTTAATTCAATGTTCCTAGTATTATAAACTATTCATAGATTTTTTTTCATTTTATAATATCTCAAATGAGCTTTTTTGCAATTACTGTTTTTTTAACTTCTAAACATATATGCGTATGTTTTAAAAATTAAAAAAATATGTTATTTAAATGACTAAAAAAAGTTTGTGCAATTTATTGTTTACTTTTAAAAATTGAAAATAAAATAAATTCCTTATAATTTTGAATAAACTTTGAAAAATTTAATTAACGTATTATTTATTTTTTCACATAATATATATTAATATAAATAACAAATGCATGCAGGGTTACTATAGTGTGTATGGAGGAGCCACCCAGTACCCACTGTATGGAACAGGACCAGGGGGCATGATGACCAGTGCCGCGGCAGCAGCCACCGCCATCTACCCATATCTGCAGGTCGGAGAAGGGAGCGGCAGTGGCGTAACTGGCGGCTACACTTCCGGTCAGGGCTACGGTGTTTACTACCCGCCACAGCTGTTTCAGTACTCTCCCATCACCTCATCTGCTGGCTACGCCCAGCACTATGCTCCACCCATGTCTCTTGCACCTTCGCCAGCTTTGCAATCAGGTTTGTAACTCCTGTTTGACAACTTTGCCAAATCAATTTCCCTGTAATCATGATATATAAGACATATTTTTAATATCATAATCTAAAATTAGGAAAATTAATATGCAAGTTCTTATAATTTTATCTTATTTCTAATCAGATTCTTGTAGTTTTTTTTTTCTTTTTTATGGGTCCTTATAATTTCTTCAATTATAGTTATTACTTACAATTTAGAGAAATTACATTAATAACTGATAATGTGAGTTTCACTAAGCATATGATCGCTTGGTTATTAGCCTAATAAATTTAAATAAAATAAAAACTAACCATATTACACATTATGTAGATTCAAAGAGATGGTTATTAGCCTAATAAATTTTAATTTTTATGTTGTTATAAATAAATTTTATTTTAAAAAACCTATTTTTTATTTTCTATTTTGCTACAACTTGCTTTTTGCTTAGTGAATAACAACATCAACCCTAATTAATATAAGCATAGAGACGTACTAAAGCCAATATATAACTGAATGAACTAAAAGAACGCAATGAAAAAAACTATAAATACCCAATTAAAAATCAGATCAAATTGTAAGAACTGAGGAATGGAATTGATTCAAAATGAAGTTTTGAATTATAATGAGACACTAACTTCTTTGACAGTGTGTTTTGCTGTGCCGCAGGCGTGAAGATGGCTCTTCAAGCTCCTCCAATTCCACATCGTTAGAGAGACTCCTCAATATATAATTTTCTCATCAGAAACTTATCATCATCATCATCATCATCACTTAATTGCTTATTGTTGAAGTTTCCACCACCACCATCATCAGAAAAGCCTTTAGCCTAACCATGGTGCTTCTTCTTTCTCTCGCACACACCCGCCCTCTTCACTAACTCACCAAAAAGGTCCATCAATGGCATTCATGGACTTTTTCCACACGCACAAAACAGCTATAGCTCCCCATAGGAGCTAAACCAGCTGTAACTTGCTTCAATTTTGAAGAGTCTCATGCATTTTCATATCTTTTTCTCAGTCTAGGGTTCTTCCGGACTAGAACCCTAACATGTAAATTCATCACCACCACCACCACCACCATCTCAGGCTATGTTGGAAATAGCCCAAGTTGGGAATAGAGAAATTAGGACAGAAACTTGTTGGCTCAGGAAAGGGCTAATCAGTAAAGTTTTCAAGGAAAAGAACTGTAAATGATCAAGTTCTACCCGTACTCACAGAGAATCAAATTAGGAAAGTTAAGAGAAGAAAAAGAAAATAGTGAATTAATCCCTTCAAATGTTGCTTAGATCTCACCTCTTGGATGAAGGGGAAGGTTTAGCAATCATGGGCAGTGGATGTCCAAAGTTTTTTGTATGGTAACATCTAGGGTTTAGTCTTAGGTTAAGGGTTTTTTATAATTAATATAATATGATTAGGTCAGCAGGTCATGAAGATCACATGTCTTTATAAATGCTTTACCAACTTTAATTTTCAATTTTCATGGTGGTAAAGGGTTTAACCAAACCAATAAGTCATCTTGTTTCTCTCATCCCTTGGGGTAAGGGAGAGGGAAAATATTAATCTCTCATAATCAGTACTAATTAACATATGTTTTGTAAAAATTCATTGTGCCTAAACTATGGGAGTTTAGGTCCAATTTTCACTAATCCTTGGGAGGGATAGTGTTTTTTTAGGGTTTTTGGTAGTACATATCATCATCATGTTGAGAAACAGCATCAATGGATGTTTGTTGATCTCATAAAAGCACTTTGCATGAAACCCTAGGGAGGTATTTTGATTCCCTTTAGGGTTCTTCACTCACCCACTCGCTCACTGCTCACTCCCTCACCAACCATGGTTAGGACTTAGGTTCATGTGATGTTCTGATCTCTCTCGGTCTCTCTTCCTCCACTCATGTCTCTCTCTCTCACTTTCTGTTACTTTCACATCATTAAAGATGGACCTTAATACTTATTAATGATATGCTTAAGACTTTGATTTGGATTGTAATTAGGATTAATGTTAAGGAGGAAGAGATTGTCAAGATTCATTTCTCATCCGTGCATTATGCATGCTTTGGTTGAGAATATGGATTTGCTGCTACTTATTTTAATTACTAAATGTTTTTAATTTCAGACTATATCTATATCTCATATCTCCCGATTTGGTATATGCATGATTGTCCATATCTTATTACTCCTTCTAGTACTAAATATACGTAATAGTTAGATAATTAATTTAAAAAAATTAAAAAAATTATTTATATAAAATTTGTATTATTTTTTTTGAAATTCTCATTCTAATCATTTGTATGGGAAGCTACTCTTTTGATAGAAAACTTTTTTAATGTACTCAATCAATATGAAAAGTTAAAAAAAAAATAGAATTTTGAGAGACAAAATTGATTATTTAGAATGAAAGGAGACGCTTTGATCTACTAGCTTTTACTTTTAAAATTGGAAAGAGCATATTCTGGTTTTGGTCCAGAGTTTTTTAAGTTGATAATTTTTTTTTTAAAAAAAGTATAGGTGGACATCTCTAGATCCAACTTCAACCGGTGGGGTGGGGGTGGGGAATCAAATTGACTGTGGAACTACTTTCGTGAAGAGCTTTGGTTGGATTAATGTTTGCTTTGCCCTCGCTTCAAGAAAACTAATTACTTGGCAACTTACTATAAGATGCATATATTTCGATATATATATATATCACTGTCGTCACAGTTGCTATTTTATAGAAGAAGCAAATCCAACACAAATCCAATCAACGTTTGGCATATGGCTAGCTAGCTAGCTAGCTTGGTAATTAAAATCTGACACTTGCTGGATTGAATCTTGTTTTCTGTAACCACCAGGGAAAAAACTGCAAGAGATTTTAATTTTGTAATACTAGCATTATTTATATATGTTGCGTTGCAAGTGCTGCCCGCATAATCCACAAAACCAGTAATTAACCCGATCCTTTAATTTGGCAGCAATATGCTATTGGGCAACAGAAAGAGGGCACTTCATGTATATGTATTTGTAATTAATTTTGATAGCGAGATTGATTAATATCTTCGAGTGACTTATGTCTTAGAAATATATCTTTCCTGATTAAAATTTCTGGAGAAGAAGCGATTTCACCGTTAATGCCGAGTTTGAAGAGCTTGTCGGTGGTGGAATAGCCGTTGAATTACCCCAAGAGTGGAGGAATAGGAGACACGGGTCATTTTGTTTTGTATTTTAAGATTTATATTCTTACATTTGGTCCTTTTAAAATAATTATAGTTTTTATGGTCCTTTTTAATAATTAGTTTTTCCTATAGGTCCTCTAATTCTCCCTATTTTAATTTTACTCCCTGGCCTAAACGGCTAAACCTTTTCTCTCTTCAGCCGCTCTTCTTCGCGCGTTCTAGCCTCTGCTTGGTCGCACCTGCTCCTCCAGCCGCCGCCGTCGCCTGCTTCGTCGTAGTCGATCGTTGCCTTCATCTCTTCCGTAGTCTCGTTCGTTCCCATCCTCGTTCTCGTCGTCTCTGAGTTCGTTCTCTCCAGCTTTAGCATTTTGCTGATTGTAGTGGAGAGGTTTTGAATTTACCATTAACATTATGTCCCATTTATCGTTTCCTTTGTTGGAATTTTGACCCATTAGATTGAAATCTCTGGATTTGAGTGGTCTCTGGGTTGCTGGGCACTCCTTCTATGTGTTGATGCTTGCATTTTGGTTGTTTTTCACAGATGAAGGTGAACAAACAGAAGAGGCATAGGAAGGTTCTCACATTTTACACTTCTTGCTGTGGTTTTCGGAAGCCTTTCAAGGTTTTGTGCGATGGAAATTTTGTGCACCACCTTGTTCAGAATAAGATAACTCCTGCTGACAAGTCTCTTGCTAATATTCTAAATTCTGATGTCCAGCTCTTCACAACCAGGTCTGTATTTCTGATTATTATATTTTAAAAAATAATCATTTTAACCTTCCCATATCAGTTGTGTGCAAATATGTCATCTCCTTTTGTTTTGTTTTGGTTAGTTTCCTTTTTTCCTTTTACTTTTTGATTCTCATTTCTTGTGAGTTTGGGATGGAGGGGATGCAGATGTGTTCTGGAGGAGTTGAAACGACTTGGTCGCTCTTTTGCTGAGTCCCTTGAGGCAGCTCGTCAGCTTAAAATTGCCAGGTTTTGCATCCCCTATCTTTTTTAAGACAATACTTGAGTAACACAACAAAGTTAAGTAACTTCATTTACCCCCCCAATGATGTTATTGTTCATCTTGACAACAGATGTCTAATTCGATATCAAAACAGTTTGAACTACTAACCCATACGTTTTACTTAATACTCTGTTTCATGTACAAGTTTTTAGTTCATGATGATAAACTTAATTGTTGTGAAAAACTCAATTTCTACATGCATGTTTCAAACTTACTAATACATCTTGGCATGTTTATCTTTTAATATACCCAATATCATGCAGAGGGAATCGATTAAGTGCCAGCCTAACATGTCTCATAAATTATTAATCTTCAATTTATTTGATGTAAGAGTTCGGAAGAGATATACCCTTTAATTTTACTTAAAGATGGACCTGCTATTTTTGGTTCTAACTCTAAGAATCCCGTTATCTAATAATGGATTAATTTTGACTGATGTTCATGCCTACATATTTTGAGATATTTGGATACTAGTTTTGCTATGTCTATTCTTACTTGAGCTTAAACGTTATCGTATAGATGTGAGCATGAAAAATGTGAGCATGCTGCTAAATGCATCATGGAGGTTATTGGAGAACATAATTCGCAGCACTTTTTTGTTGGTAGTCAAGATACTGAGCTGCGGAGACAGTTGCAACAGGTTTTCCCTCCTTTCAGTTACTTTAGGTTGTCAAGTTAGTCTCTATTTATTCTATAATTGAATGAAATCTTGGCAAAAAGTTATTGACACAATTGACTAAGTAGATGCTTAAATTATATTGAGACATCTATTCTTCCATTTGTGGGGATACTTTTGTCTTGATATTGTATTCTTCATGAAGATTTTTTTCCTTATTTGATTGTTTAGAACTCGATTAATCTAGACATGCTTTGAAGCCAAATTACATCTGGTATCATGCAACGTGCATACTATTTACTGTTTCTGCCAGAACAGAACTAAAGCAGTTAATTCCAGAAACGAGGGTAGGGTGGGGTTCTGGATCTGCTTATCAATTTAACGTTGGTGTTGGTTATTGTGAGCAGATATTGTGTGTGTAGCTTGTCTATCACAACATAACTTAGTACTAGAGAAGTTTTAGATCATTTCTAATTGTTATCCCCCACAAGAGGGGTTATTGAATTTCCTGGTGTTTGATCATACTAATTTCTTTTCTAATACTAATTTCTTTTCTATGACCTTGTTTCAATTTAAGAATTTTACCCTTAAATTGACATTTGTTCTTGTTTACTTGCTTGTCTGTAGGTACCGGGTGTGCCTCTCGTATATGGTCTCAGAAATGCTCTTTTTCTGGAACCTGTATCTGCATTCCAAAGACAGTATGTTAAAACATCAGAAGAAGCGAGATCACATATAACTGACAGAGAGTATAAAATGCTCAACAATAGATTACAAAATACATCAAATGATGAAGGAGCTGCAAATTCTGGAGATGAAGAAAAGGATTTAGGGAATCAAACTCAAGATGTAAAGCCATTGAAAAAGAATCGTAGTAGTGCAAGGAACCAAATGGGCATTAAGGATAGACCTCAGTTCAAGAGGAAGAAAGCAAAGGTTAATTAACTATAATGCTGTATATTTTAAATTTAAAGTTCATTAAAATTATAGTGAACTTTATTATTTGATAGCAATTTTGGCCATTAGCTTGTTTTATTATTTTAGTTATCAATTTTGCAGGGTCCAAACCCGTTATCATGCAAGAAGAAAAAGAATAGTAATGAAAACCCAAAGGTTGGTTCAGTGAAGGTGAGCTTTCTGGAATTCCTGTTTTTCTCATCTTGAATCCTTGTTAGCATCATTATATAATGTTAGTTGAGCGTTTGTTGAAGGGGTTTTCATTTTTTGGGGCAGGAAAAGACAGAAGGAGACAAGATAAGGAGCAGGAAGAGGAAGAGAACACGCAAGGGACAGCAAAACGCAACCGTAACAGAGTAGTTATGAAACATCTTTTGCAGTCACATACAGTGCAATCAAGAAGAGAAGAGAGAGAGAGAGAGATTCTCATAGTTTTGTTTTGTTTTGGTATCTTTTTGTGGGATATCTAGTTAGAGGATTTTATGTTTATTTAAGTTAGGAATAACAAAAATAATCATGTTGGAGAATTACTTTCATTTGAATCATAATGTTTGAATTTGAATGAATCGATAATTCCGAAATTATTTAAAAATTTGAGGAAAAAAGCCACCACCACAAATGCGAATATATACTCTATAGTACTTGACACTTTCATGGTATGTTATCTAGGACTTGATAGCTCCGATTCTTTTCAAAATGAATATAGCTAAAAGCAATTAGAATTAATAATCAAAAAACATGTTACAAATGTAATTTTTTTTATAAAGATAACCTCATTTAGTAATAAAAAACTTGTAACTTTTCCTAAAGTTCATCGTAATTATAATTTATGTTAACTAACTTTAATCTACTTGAGTTGATTAGTTGTTAGTTAGCAGTGAGTATATGGTTAAATTATGGTATACATGAAGAGCTTGTTCAGCTGTGCATAAAGGACAAAGGTTCATTGCATGAGAACAATGAGAGCTCAGGCTCAATGGTTGTGTAGTTCATCCCATTCCCATGGCACTTGTACGTTTATACCGCTCTTCGGAGTCTCCAACACTTGCCCCGTTTGTCTTCTTCCGTCCCTCTCTTTCTCTACTTACTCCGCCGTCCTCCTCCACGCTTCACTTCATCGTTTTCTTCGCTCACTTTTCATCTCCAACATGAGCCATTTCGATGCATCTACCAAGAATCAACAGGTCAGTTCATAATAATGGCATTCAAACTTGGTCACTCTTCATCAAGCTTTTCAAGAGACCATTTACTAATGTGCAGGATACATATATTCCTGCTAGAGATAATCCATTCTTTGATGCCCATGTAAGATCTCCAGGAATATCAATCAGAAGGAATGTTCTCAGATCTTTGTCAGATATTGCTCACAATGATTTACCTCAAGAGCTCATGGACTCAGGTTTCAGTTCTAAATCTGTTGAACGCTCTTCTTCTGACAAGTGGTTCAAGACCAATCCAAGTGCTCCATTTATACAACTAGATTTTCAGTCTGCAGTGAAGGAACTATATTCAAAATATCTCGGCGATAGCGTCGGCCCCGGGAATCCTGAGCCGGTTGAAGCACCTCCAAGACTCAAGATTGAGAAGACATACATGGTCTCTCAAACAAAAGAAAATCTGTCAAGCATCTCATTCCCAGTTTCTGCAGGTTTATATTATAATGGGATTCACCACAATTCGAAATTGTTGAATCATGTGAAAGCATTAACAAGCTAAATGCATATCTCAGAGAAAGAAAAGATGATGTCAATGCTGGTGTCCCTGGGAGATTCTTACATGCTGTTATGGGTATAGATAATGCTGGTAATCTCATCTTCCATTTCTTATAACCAGAAAATATTTCTAGAGGTTTTTCTCATCATCATCATCATAATTGACAGCTGTTGGAATTGTTGCTTCAACCATCATGTATGCTTTCTACCTGAACGAAACTTCGAGAAGTGATCAATTCTGCACGGTGCCAATATTAACATTAAGCGGGCAAATCTCGGTTCCCATGCAGAACTCAAGTGGTTGCTTGATTCATGTCAAATTGATCAGTCATCCTTAATTTTTGCAGATGAGGTTTGTTGATTATTCCACTAAACCGGATGAATCTATTCTTTAACATGCTTACCCAACTGAGAGTTTTCTCTTGGAATGATGAATTCAAAACAGATTGATCTGTCATATTATGATCTATTTGGAGGTCTTAAGATAGTACTAGTGAAGAGCAGCAAAATTGCCAATAGGCAAGAGGTAAATAGATATATGCACGGGACACTTTCTTGCTTCTATTCTACTCTATGAGGATTATTGATGGATATTTTATTCTTTTGGCAACCTAAACTAAAAGCATGCAGTGATTGAAATCTTTCACTGCTTAAAGGTGAATTTGCTGTGCTTAGTCTTTTAAGTTGCATACATCTCCAAACTAGTACATACCATTCATAGATATCATTGGTCTTTTCTTTTGCAGGGTGAAACTGTATATCCTTGGGTTAAAACTGTCACCAGAGAAGAGGTATGGTGGGAACATTCAAATGCCAACTTTATTATTAGAAACTAAAGAAAATTGTCAGATGAAGTGGTTTTGTGTGGGTAAAAATGTAAAATATGCTAGGAATTCAATTTTTCTGTAATATTTGAATCCATCATGAAATTTGATTGTGTAGCTTTGAATACAGGAATGCTCATGCTGCACTGCCATAGCTGAGAAGTTTGCTGTGTTTTCACGTGAAATGCTGGCTTGCAGATCATTCAGTAGACTTTTGGTACTTAATGTATTTTGATGCCTATCTGTTTTTAGAAATATTATATGATTGCTGTGTACGTGTAACATATGTTGCTGCAGTTAGGTGGTATCCTTTTGGATACTGGGAATCTGAAAGAGGCTCATTGCGGCTCCAAAGATAAGTACATGACTTCAGTGTTGCTCAATGGTGCTGGCCGTTTTGGATGCAATGGTCTCTACCAATTATGTAAGCTTCATGCCATTTTATTCTTTGCTTTAGCTTTTGTGATCAATCATAATGAAGATCATTCTCAATTCATGTATCTGTTTATAAAATCATTTCAATGTTCTCTTTACAAGCCTTCATGATTTTCAGTGATTTACAAGGCGCACGATGTGTCTACTCTACAACTTGCCGATATCTTGGGAAAAGATTTTAATAAGTGGACAGAACTAGGTACATGAGTTAGTTATCCATGTTTTATATGAGATGAATAATTGATGTAGTTATGAATTAATTGATTTCCAAAGAAGAAAGTGGTGATGGTAGATCAGTGCCAAAAATTGGCATGAGTTGCATTGGAGTTTCAATCGGACAGCTTGTGTCGCATGCTGAAGAACATCTAGTGCAAGAAATACAATACTTCCAGTGTGAGTATGATGACATGAAATACTTAATGTTCAATTAAGTCTTGGCTGATAATTATGTGTAAATGTTCAGTATCAGAGAAACTTAAGGCGCTTATCATTGTTTCTGGGTACTACAACGAGGACAAGAACTTCAAGGCTTGAAACATTACCATATGGTTTAGTATTCTAGTGTTGAGAACCAAAACAGGATCTTTGTTGGGAAACCTGTTAGTTTATTATATTGTGTTTTGCATGTTCAGAGAGAAATATTAGTTTCTGCTGAATCCTTGAAGCTACTGGAGAGCATGATCTTTTTCTTGGATCTCAATGCATCCAGGCTGCCACTCAAAAGTTTAAATCTACCAGGTCAATTTTGATTGGAGAAAAGAAAAGAAAAAAAAAGGGGTGTGTGTAATATGACAACAGTTAAGAGTTTAGTTGTTGTTGCAGGTCTGAAGAAGGAGATGAAGGCTTTTGAGATTGATAAGATCACACCAAGAAAAATGATAGAACATCTCATACAAGAGTTTGTTGGCATAAGAAATGCCAACTAGAAATTTGAGTAAATACTTTCACTTCAATTGATTACATTTGCTGGTTTAGCATGTCATCATGTTTCAAAATGAGTACTGTATTTTTGTAACACAAGCCTAATTTTAGTATTCATTTATAAGCTTATTAGACTCAAAAGAGAGAGTTCTTTCACTTATTCTATTGTTGACAACTTCCATGTGATATTTAATGCTAAATATATGTTTTGTCCTGATAAATATAACATGCACATAGTACTCAAAATGTGAAAAAAGAGTAATAGAAAGCAAAATTATATTAAAAAATTACTTTTAAAATGCTGAATACTTAAAAATATTAAATACAACTTAACGTAATTTTTAAGAGTTAATGACCACGTTAAAATTATACTATTTTTAAAGGCATGAAAATAAAATTGTTTTTTAAAAAAATATTTTAAAGATAAAATTGTAGAAATTATTTTAATTTATCCCATAAAACAGTTTTATTTCTTTTTATTTCACCCAAACATAGTCTGAACGTCCCTTGGCGTTTTCTCTGCGTCTCCTTCCTATTCATCCCGATAAAAACACGGTCGTTTCAAGGCAGTCCTTCATTAACACTTGCACGGCGCACGCGAAGAAGCCCGCGGCCTCTCCTTCCATCGCTCACCCTCCTCGTCACCTCTTTCTCTTCTCGGTCAAACCTGCTCTGGTTCTTCTTCTTCATCACCTAAGCTATTGCTATGAACAAAATCATCCCGTTTGATTTTGCACTGAGCTTTCTACCACTACATATCTAGGGGAACACTGAACGGAAAGAAACAGGGAACAAGTAAGAAAAGCATAGCAGATTGCAATATGGCTATGTACCAAATTGTTCACATCCCAGACCAGGAGCCGTATCCCCTTCACCAGCAACCCACTGGTTAGTCTTTTAGAACCCCTTAATTCTAACTTGTTTTTTCTTTTGGAATTATCACATGAACTCAATATATATTCAAAAAAATAGTGCTTTGTTTATTGCTTTGTGTTTCTGTGTTCAGAGAATGTCATTGCTTCAGTCATTGATCCAAATCATGCCAACCACATTATAAGGTCCGTTCCTCATCTTATTTTCTCAAGGCATGTAAAATAAAGTAACTCGGACTCCGTCTATCATTTCTACTTTCTGATTTCTAATAGTAGCTAAAGTCTTGTTTTAAGCTTTTTAATTTTGTTTGGTCACAATATTTGTATGGAGGCATAACCAATGCTCGCTTATCTTTTCGTTATGGGCTCTGTGTTTTGTGAGCTAATCTGGACAAGTTATTTAAATTTGTTGTTAGGATTTTGAATCGAATAGAACCACTGGAAAATCTCCGTCATGTGAAACGAGTTCAAAAGAAAATTCTTGAAGCAGGTTTGATGGTCTGTCATGTATGCATTATTATGGCATGTTATATTTGTTGCATCGTGTATACCATATGAATCATGAAAATATGGAAGTTATAAAAATCAAGAGATGAGTAAATAATATTTATATTCACTTTTCTAAACTTGAGAATTAAAACCAAAGAACATACCGAGTTCCATAAGCTTCCTATTGAACAGAGTGTGACATTACATTTCAAAGGCATTGGGTGAGGGCCGACTGGAATTTCAAATTAATTAACGATTTTTGGATTGGCTGCTATTGAATTTCAAATTCTTTCCTTTTTATAGGTTGGCTGAACATTAAGGAGCCTTGAGTCCTTAACACGGTTGTACTGTTTCTTTATATATGGGTATAATTTTCTTTGTAAGGATTATCATATAAAAAAAATCTTTAGACGCTTCCCTTTAACACATCTAGCACAGAAAGTGAAGATTTTTTTCTCCAAAGACTTGCTTCTTGGCCAATGAAGTAGAAAACTTTAATTTGTTGCTAATTTCAGTCATCATTTGCGCTGATGAAATGCATAAATTAAGCTCACTCTATTAGCAGTTACAGTGAGTAACAACAGAGGAAGAAAATATTTTTGGTGATGAATCTATGTTCTGAAATAGATGGGTGTGTAAACAACCTGTAACGATTGACAGAATCATATCATCTAACTTCATAGATGATATAAGGAAAGAGCACAAATGAATGTAGAAGAAAGCGTGATTTTAAAAGTATAAAGCTATCTTGTACATCTTTCATTGGCAGTTATGGTCAAAAAACCTAGTCAGTTACTCAGTTTGTCATAGATATTTTTTCTTCAACACTTGTATAAATGTACGTGGCTTTCATTCTTTGTCATTATGACTTCTGGCTGAAAGATTTAGTCATTTTGTGGTGACAATGGAAATAATTGACAGGACAAATACAGTTATCGGTGATCCTGTGTCTGGCATCTGAAGGTGACAACCAATTGGATGGTGTGCCACCTCATCTACAGGAGTTGATAAGTTCCCATAAGTTGAGTCCTTTTATCGCAAAAGTGAGTATTCTTTATCTTTTGTCTCCTTTTTCATTAGGTGGTGCTTTATTCTGATTATTCAAAATGTACAAGAAGAAAATATACCGTGAAAGTTGAAAATATTGATTGTTAAACGTTTATATCTTGTTTTGACTTATGAGTTTATCATTGTACTGATTGAAACCGCTAAGCTGGCAAAGAAATATGCTATAACAATTTATGTCAACTACTTGATTTTCTTTTTTCTAAAGAAGAAAGATAACAGTTTAAATTATTTGTATTGGGGAGAAGGAAATACCCTTAGCACTGGAAAGCAATTGGTTTTATGTGAAATTGAACTTTTCCTTTTAACACATGATCATCAGATTTTAATCCGAGCAGATCAATGTTCTATGCTTGTTAAATGCATAACCCATATTTGTTTAGAGGGAGGATGGGAGACGCGATAAACTGTTTGCTTATTCAAATGTTGAAATGAGGTGAAGCAAGGTGTTTTAATTTCTTCATTTCTAAGCATAGGTTGGAATAGTTTATGCCTTTCCTTTTCATTTATCCTTTAATAGTTTTAGAATATCTTAGTAATCACTCTTTTTGGGGCTTAAATCTGATCACCTCTAATTGTGTGGAATCTTTGTTCCCTTACTGTTTCAAAATTCTAGTAGAGTTCTTTGATCTGAGAATCAGTCAGAGTTAAAGTTGTGCTTTCATTGTTTGGGAAAGATACAATCAATTTCTATAATTAATTGTAATTCTCTGAAGCTAGAGAAGACTTCTTGGGCTCAAGTAGAATAACAAAAGATGCGTATTTTCATGCAGTTCCACGTTTTTTCTATTTATTAGGTCTTACTGGCAACCCACATACTCAAGCACTTCTATGAATACCTAAAATTCTCCTCGGCATTTACAACAAGTCATAAAAAATTTCTGACTGTCCATGATCTCAATAGATTGAAAATAAAAAGTAAAACGAAAAGTGGACTGACATGTACAAATATGCAAAAAAATTTATTAGCCTGTAGATACTGGGGTGCTCCATGTTTTTATGATCTTCATTGCATCTTCTGCTCCGGTTCTGGTAATTCATGGATTGAATTGAATCTAATTATTTTTAGGTTTGCAAATATGCTGCAACGTCAAAAGAAGAGTGGCAAGAGCAATGCAAATTTTGGCCAACATCATATCATCCAAGAACGTAGTAAGCTTTCTATATTATTGTAGGTGTATTGTCTCTAATTGTAGCATTCTTGCTGCCATTAGAAGAATAGCTGACTATGGTTCTGGTTTTGGCTTTGCTTTCTTACACAAACTACAGTAACATTGAAGGCATTACTGGATTCAATGAGGGTGACTCGAAGTTAATTTTCGAGTTCATGCAATCAGCTGTTCAGTTGGCAACATCAGAGGCTGGGATGGTATGCAATCTGTCTTCTTACACCTAATATATGAAGCATGGCTTTGGATAAATATGTATAAATATTAAATGCTATAACTTTGTAAATGATATCATGGCTTTGGATGTGATGAAATTGTGTCTTCCTTGTGTGATCAGTAATTCTAGTTAGGTTTCTCTTTGCAAATATATCTTCTATAGCCTCTTGATGCCCCTTTGAATGAAACTGATTGTAGATCAAGATGCCTTCTACTACTTTGTCAAATGTTCAACTGAAGCAAGAACTCGTCTTGTTTATATAAAAGCTGATGGAGCAATGATCTCATTGATTGTGTGATTTGCAAAGCAGGTAGTCAATGCCGCAGTGATAGTGGATCCTTCAGCTAAACAGGTGATTTCAAGTGCTTGTGATGAGGTTTATACTTGCGAAGACAGTTGCAGCACTGACTCTTGCTGCTTAAAAAACCCAGAATTGTTTAGTTTCCATGCCATTGCCGATAAAGTAGGAGCAGATGATTCGTTGCATTTAGAAAATCGATCCAATCAACTCAAACAATCTCATACAGGTGTGGCTTGCTTATATCCTTGGCGGTGGGCTGAGCAGCAATCACTTATGCAGAGTTTATATAAATGGCACCCGTTACGGCATGCTGCTATGGTTGCTATTGAAGCTTCTGCCGCCAGGGATAGATGCATTTTTCCTTCTGTGAGTGACATTGATGAAAAATGTTTGGAATTGGATCATGAAAAGACTTCTTGGATGGCCTCTCCTCCAAAGAGAAAGAGAACCCTTCCTGAAAATGTAAGTTTTTCCTACGAGTTCTGGTATGAGGCATATTAACAGAACTGGATTTGATGAATACTTTTAATTGTCTGGAGTCCTCATCTTTATGGAGCATTCAACTCTATGGTTTGATAATTTGTGACTAAAATAACAAGTGTAATACAGAAACAAAAATATGTGGGTGCAACATCATTCATCTGGCATATATTTGTTGAAAATTGAGCATGAGAAGATTAATTTGTGGAAAATTTTAATCATCGTTGGCTTGTGGTGTTTCAGGTTGAGGATGATGAAAAATTGAATGCTCTTAGCCAGAGTTCTGATCAGGTGTCAGCACGACCTTACTTGTGCACTGGTTATGACATCTTTCTTGTCTGGGAACCATGCGCAATGTAAGATTGTATGCAAGATATTTCTCTGATTTTGATGCATTCTTATTTCTCTCGTGGTCCTTTAGATTATTTTGCTTGTTTGGTATATGGAATAAAATAGAATAGAAAAATGAATGGAAATAAAAAAGAAGTGATTTTGTAAATAAAAAATGTCTTTTGTGCCCTTCAATTCAAGCGATAAAAAAATGTCTTTATGTTGAGTAATGATAATAGATTATTTTTAAGCAGTGAATTCCTTCTCCCTTTCCAGTGGGAACCAGACAGATTAGGATTTACTAGTTCATGGCTAAACTTTTGATTCTCCTTATCTTCTCGTAACTCCATAAAATCAAAACCTCTTAAAACCTAGTTTTAATTAATTGGAGCATTTGAAATTACCCTTTCAGATGGTTTTGGCTTCTTCTATTGTGCCTTTCTCTGAGATATTATTGCCTTCGACTTTGATGTCAGGTGTGCTATGGCGCTCGTCCATCAGAGAATCCGGAGAATATTTTATGCTTTTCCAAACCCTAATGCTGGGGCCTTGGGCAGCGTTCACAGATTACAGGGAGAGAAAAGCTTGAATCATCATTATGCTGTTTTCAGAGTTTTCTTGCCCGAAAAACTCCTCCATAACCGTGATGCTGAAGCTGCTGAAACCGTTGCAGCTAGTGCTGCTGAAACCGTTGCAGCTAGTACTGCTTAAGCAGCCCATGAGAGTTCTTAAATTCAGAAGGATGATGAACGATTATAACAAGAGAATGTTGAATGTTGTTAACTTAGGTAGAATCATTGTGAATTGTTATATTAATAACTCAAATTGGAAGAATTTTTATCAATTCAATCATTGATTTATGCTCTCTTTGATCCTATATATAGGTTACTTTTAACTTATCAAAGCCAAGAAGCAATAAAGTTGTCTTAATATACCCTTAATAAACACTATTTTTAAATACTTGCATTTTACATTGAAATATAGTTGGGAGGCATTTACAAAATAATTCATAAATTAAATGTTGCATTAAAAGATGAGAAATAAATTATATTAAGGATGGTGGGTTTCTTCTAGAAGATATACAACGTATACGATCAGTATTGCTTTTTTCTTGTGGGTAAAATATGTTCTGTTGGTACAACAAGGAACACAAATTTATCAGTTCAAATAAAACATTTCTTGGTGTATGAACCTCCAAGAGAAAATCAGTATTGATATATCATAAACTTTTGCAAGATAGATGTTGCAACTATGCAGTCTTTGAATCTTGTCCTACACAATTCATTCCTTGAGTGTAACAAAAAAAAAATCATTCCTTGAATGCCTTTGGCTCTCTACTTGTCAGTTCCCCTAGAACGCATAGAGCAGGGAAATTTACGTGCTCTAAAGACTAACCAATGGCTAGTAAAAAATGTAGGAACTGAATCATGTAAAGGTGAAGTACAAGGACAAATAGTTGAAATATGTCTTTTAAGGACCAAAATAGCCTAAATCCAGATTATCTGACTTTTCTCCGGCTGTTACCAAACATCACATCAGGGCTCCTATGAATAGAACATTCAATAATTTTTGGTTTATAGCTTAATTCCAGATTCTACATGAAAACTACTTTCCTGAAATATAATTAGTGATCTAGATGATTTCTTCAACTTCTAACATATGGTTTTATGCTTTCTACCCTCAATAACTATGAAAAATAACTAAAAAAAGTTAAAACAACAAAGTATTCAAGCAGAGAAGGTAATAAACAGGCCTGAAGAATAAATAGTAAAGGTCAGGCATCATCTCATTAGGATTGTACCATTACCCAAAGCAGGACTATAGAGAAAAGAAGATCAAGAACCATATGATTTCTCCCAACATTCATATATGATAAATACAAATGTGTTAAAATAAAGAGACTGTACAGTACATAAAATGCCTTAAAATGGGTAACTCAATGGACATGCCTATAAGTGCTATATCTCAGATCAATGCGCCACCTCCTTCAACATGCTCCACAATGAAACTTGTTTCTGTCGCAGATCATGGAATGCAGTGAATTTCAAGTTTCAGCTTGTATAGCAAGTGAAATCCAAAATAACACAAGTATGACTGTTTAGCGAATGCAGGAAATGCCACCACATACTATTAACCATATGACAAACAATATTAAACAGACAGCTGCATCGATTGCTAAAACAATGCGTACTTGGCGCCACCATTTCTTGTGAGTGCTTTGAGGACCTGTTCTCATCCTCCTTGAACCCAAATCCTTTTGCAAAGAGAACGAAGCACCTGCTCCACCTTGGCTATTAGAGTTCATATTTCCTGAATCAGCCTTTATTCCCCTATCTGTAGATTTCCGATGCTCCTCCACCTCTACATCTCGCACTGCAATCACATGATCCTTTGCTTTCTTCTTATCTTGCTTGTTAGATTTTCCCAACAGAGGGGCTTTTGTTGAGCTACCACCTTCAACCTGCCCATTTAAATTACTTGGCGATGGAGACAGACCCGCCTGAAAAGATGAAGTTTCATCCCTCCAATTACTACTATTATCTGACACGCTCTCTAATGAAGTGATCAGGCGGCGGATGACAGGAACTAATTTTTCCTGAATGTAAATAGAATTCATATTTGACAAACTTCCTCTCGAACCCTTTTTGGCTAAATTTCTGAACTCATCTCTAACATGCTCCAAAAAGCGAAGAACTCCAGCGTTACCGAGGCTTTCATCAACAATTGTGAAGTAAACATAACCTTCTTCCATCATAAACCCATAAGTTCTTTTACCTATTGTCTCAAAATACCACCTGTGGAAAGAAGGAGCCCTCTCCAAGCACAGGGCTGCAAGATTCTCAATTTCATGGTCTCCACCACTATATGCATACAGAACACGATTACCCTTAGAAACACAACAATAATAAACTTTATTTTGAATTGAATCCATGGGGATATATATATATATATATAAGCCTGAATATGATCACAGCCAAATCCACTCAGATGCCAGGACCAATAAGCAAAATGCAGCTTCTCTCTTAATGGATCTTGAATTGATATGATAGCCCTTTACCAAACAAGAAAGCTGAAATCTTGAGAACTGGTATCAAGAACCTAACAAATCAAGATTTGGCAAAAGAAGAACCCAATAAGCTCCTCAAGGAAAGAGGCAAAAACCAAGCAAAGTGCAAGAAATTCGTCAGCTATAAATTCAAAGGCCTCCATGAAATACCAACGCAGACATTCAGCTAAGTATTGAAAACCAAGAAGCAAGTCCATCATGCTAGCTACCAATGCCGTTTCTTCTGTGATTCAAATAATAATTGCAGCTAATCAACAATAGTAAACAATATACAAATATAAGACCACGGTCAACTTCATTAGATCTTTCAGCTGACACAAGAACAAGAAGCTGACACCGCTCGGATCAGAGAGCTTACAGCAAGAATTATTTAAAATACATAATTTCTCCACCAAAAGATCCTTTAACTTTTATGGTCAAACGAAAACCCAGAAGCTCAGTTTAATCGATTTGTGAAATCAAAAGCAAAATTATCAATTTACCAAATTTAGATATAAACCCATTTAGCTTTCGGGGTTAAATTCCTCGAAGTGCTCATTATTTTCGAACTCCTTCTCTTTTTGCAATATTCCCAGCAAGAAAGCAGATCGTAAAGCGGCATACCTGAAAATTATGTTCTTCAGTAGACTGATTCATGGATGTAGAAACAGAAGCTTGGGGAGACAAAGCAGGCCAGGAAAAACAATGTCAGAAAAAAATTATGAAAGAGAAAAGCGAAAGCGAAAAACCCATGAACCCAAGAAAAGAACACAAGCCGCGTAACATGGTTCATGTCATTTACCAGCAAACAATGCGTTTTTGAGTTTTGACTCACTTGACTTTCTTTGATATTAATCGCTTATTCCTGTAAGCTCATCGTTTGAAACTTACAGAGAGAAAAATGATGGTGGGACGATGGTGTTTTACTTTTACGTATTGATTAGATTATTAGGTTGTTTCAAAATACAAGGTTCAATTTGTCGAATAAAAAATTAAGATGCAATGAGTTCTGACCAAGTAAAGCAAAGAATAAATTGAAGAAATTAAATATTTATTAAAATATATAAATTTATCTCCCAAATAAGTAGGCCTCTTTTTCTTCACTCTTTTAATTGTGTGTGATTTGAATTAACTTTTGGTATTTTAAATTTTAAGTAATTTATAACTCAATATTTCAATTATAGTTCAATATAACTTTGATTTTTAAATTTTTAACTCTTCTCATACTCAGTCTCTAATCTTTTCATATTTAATCATCTAATCATTATCATACATAATTATTTTTTAGTAATAAATTAGTTATGCTGGGTGGCACTTAACACCATTAAAAGTTGCAATTCTAGCTTCCAAGTCACTTACAACTTCGCCATAAAAAATAAAAAGGTTAAAAAAGTCCATCTCCTCCACTTTCGCTCCGGCTCCGGCTCCGACTCCGACTCTACCACCACTGGCAAGTTAAAAAATAAGACTTATATAGTATTGATCTTTCTCTTATCTATATATGTAGATTATTAATCTTTAATTGTTGATTGAAGAATATTGTCTAGATTTTTTTTTTAAAAAAAAAACTCTTACAAATTGTTGTCCCCCAACAAATATACCTCAATTTTTTGTCAGTATAAGAAAATTTAGGTAAATTTGACACTTGTCTCATATAAAGGCTAGAATACAGTTTTAGAACTTAAAGAGTACTTACATGAAATTTACGAGATTATCTACTAAAAGAGCCTTAATATTAGCAACAGGAATTAAACTTATATTATTGTAAAATATGAACTCGTTTCTTACTATATGTACCAACTATCATTCAATATACCTCAATTTAAATATTCGGATGAGACTAGTTCTTCATAATATAGTGAACTAAAATTTAAATTCTTATTGAGAGAGGTACATAACATCTACTATAGACATTGAATCCATTCATTTTAAGATTCATGAATATCCATACTCATATTTATTATATCATATCTTTAATTACACAATAAGCTATGAATTTGCACTGACTCATAAAATTGATATTAAATGTATTAAATTAAGACGCATTAACATTTTTAATTAATATTAAATGTGAGAATTAAGAAGAAACTTTATTCACCCTATTTAAAGAAGAATTCACTTGTTATCTTTCGGAAAAAAACCTATATCGCCGCACTCAACATCTTGTTAAGAAGATTTTATTCGAGATCTATTTAGTGTAAGCATAGTCTTTCCAAAAAGAAAAATAGACCCTAACTCAACATATTCAATATTCGGTAAGGAAGATTTTACTTCCATGTCTATTTAGTATAAGTGTCACCTTTCTAGTTCACCACATTAAAGATTATGTAAGTATATGTGGGTTGTATTTGTGATTTTGGAGATAATTCTCGCTCACATAGTATTATATGGTCTTCTTAAGTTTTTTTTTTTTTTTGTTGGCTTTTTTCCTTATTGAAAAGAATCATGCAACTGTTGGTTTTGTTGATGTTCTAGCAAAGTATCCAATCAGCTTCATCTTCATCTATTCAAAAAAGTCTCAATTCATCCCAATTGAAATACTACTGCAAAGAATTGGACCACCGAGATCATCGGATCCATGTCGATTGCACAAGGTATTACATAATTTTGTTTATTTGTGGCCACATGATGAAAACGTTTGTGCTCTTTCACTCTAGCAAATAAGATCTTATCTTATTCTTATTTTTTTTGTTATTGCTCCATGGAGCAAATACTCTTTCAATTGTTTCATTTGGTAGTTATATATTGTTTTGTATAATAATAATATTTAGTGAGTATTAAAAAAAATAGAATTAATATTATTATTAGCTCTTACAATTTAATCAAATTTTAGTTTTAATTCTTATAATTTCATGTTATAATTTTTAGTCTTTATAGTTTTATAAAGACCTAAATATTTAACAGTGTTAATACTAAAATTAAAATTTATTAAAAGTATATGGATTAAAAAAAAATTATCCCTATACTTTTAACAGATTTTAGTTTTAATTTTAGTCTTTTTAATTAATAGCATAAAATATTTAAATTTTTATAAAATATAGATATTAAAGTCTATGGTTTTAAAACTAAAGACCAAATTAAAATTTAATGAAATTGTAAAGAGAAAAATAATATTAAGTATTAACTCCAAAGTAAATTAAAACGTTATTGAGAGATTTATAATTAATTTCACCAAAGTGATAAGGAACCTCATTTTTATAAAAAGAAGAATATAAATTCAAATATTAAAAGATCCTATTTTTTAAGGATACAACATCCCTTTACGTTCTTAAGCCTAGAAATAATTATACCTTGGTTGTGAGTCGTGCGTGACCCATTCAGTCAACCAAGAATAATTCAGTATGACTATGAGCTAGCGAGGACATAGGCCACTATAAGACTAGGTTCTGATGAGAAGAATAGAGAGACAGAAGCAGGAGAGAGAAACTAGCCTAGAGAGATAGAGAGAGTACCCTATAATTACTCAAATAAAGAAGCTTAAGAATTTGGTAATCAGTGAAGGTAGACAAGAAGACTCATGACAGATTCCACAATTTCAGAAGCTTCGAAATCAAAAGGGGTGTTATGGTGAGCTTCAAATTGAAGGAAAAAAGTCATCTTTGGTTACCAACACGGCTTGGCTGTGTGACTGAAACACGAAATAACCGATATTCTGTTATTCACAATCGTTACAGAAAAAAATCTACTCATAATTGACTTGTCCCCTTCAAAATTGATGGGTTAATCTAAATTGTGGTTAATTATGTGATGGTGAAGAAGGAGTATGTTCTCTTTAGTCTTTAGCTTTTGTTATGTAAGCTTCAGAAACCATGCGAAGCATGATGCTTCCTTCAGCTATATTTAATTTCTTTCATTTTCATGCTCTTCATTATGAATGGATTTAAAGCTTACACTCAGTTATCTATTTCAGAGAAGAACTATGGTTTGAGGCTGAGCAAAAACTAAGAGAACTATGGAAGCTATGTGCTGGACCCTTGATCGATATGCCCACATCGGGGGAGAGAGTTTTCTATTTCCCCCAGGGGCATCTGGAACAAGTATTTTGTTTCTCAGTCATAACTGCCATTTTTTTTGAGTCATAGTTGCTTTCAATTTTTTTTTCAAGATATCTTGCTTTCCTTCTTTTCTTTACACTTTCGTTTATGCAGGTAGAATTTCTGACAAATCAAGAATTTGACCCCGAGGGAATTCCTCATTTTAATGTTCCTTCTCAGATTCTCTGTAGAGTTCTAAACATTCAGCTTTTGGTACTCTACTGATGTTTGATTCCTTTTGTTATTTTACCTTGTTCTCGTAAATTGTCTTATTTATCATGGAATTACTTGCTTTCTAGGCTGAACCAGAAACTGATGAAATATATGCATGTATCACTCTGATGCCTGAATTACAAGTGAGAACTTTTTGTGCCTTCTACCTTCTTTGCTTTAAGTCTATTCAATTTGATAGGTTATGAGATGTCCTAATCTATGGGTGTACTCAGACAAATCCAAGAGTTCCGGATCCAACCCCACCACCTGAAACCCATAAACAAGAACTTCACTCAGTTTGCCAAACCTTAACAGTTTCTGATACTAGCACACATGAAGGATTTTTAGTTCTGCAGAATGATGCTGCTAATTGCCTTCCTCAGCTGGTATTTTCCTATCATGGTTTCTCTCTATGGAAGTAGGATTAACATGTTTTTGTAGAATCAAACTTTTCCTTATTATCAACCGCCTCTTCTCTGTTACAGGACATGACTCAAACACCTCCAACTCAGGAGTTGGTTGCTAGGGATCTACATGGGTTTGAATGGAAGTTCAGGCATACATATAGAGGTAATTTGTCGTCCTTAAATAAAGATTTGTGTAGAATAAGCAAGGCTATAGAAACTATGGAACACAGTCTCATCTTTGTTCTTTTTTCTTTTCTTTTTGTGGAAAATTAGATCAAGCAAAGATGCATCTTCTTACAAATGGGTGGAGGCAATTTGTCTCATCCAAAAGGTTGAATGCGGGAGATGCTTTTTTGCTGTTAAGATAATATTGTTGGTGTTTGTATATATACGGGACCTCAATGTTATGATTTGTTTGATAATTCTTCATGATGGTTTTGATCCTTAAAGGGGAGAAAATGATAAGGACCTACTGTGTGGTGTTAAGCATAAAGCTAGGCAACAGAGTGCTAGTCATTCATCTATGAATTCAAGCCAAACCATGTATATAGCAGTTCTTGCAACTGCCTCACATGCTGTCATGAGTGGCTCTATGTTTACGATCTACTACAAACCAAGGTTAGGTTTGTGTACATCTTGATCTGTATTACATAAAAACTCATTATCATATCATAATGTGACATTCAGGATTAGCCAGTTCATTATTCGTTTGAACAAATATCTAGAGGCGATGAACAATGTCTTTGTTGGCACACCATTCAAGATGAGATTTGAGGGAGAGGACTTGCATGAGATATCAAGGTATCCTTGTAAACTATTATCACCAGAGGGTATCATGATTCTTTCAAGATTTGAGTCTTAAGGTTGTGCGATTCTTTTGGTCAGGTTCTCGGGTTCTGTTATTGGTGCTGGGGATTTCTCTCCTACTTGGCCGGCCTCTAAATGGAAGTCACTAATGGTTTGACATTGTTCTTTTACACATGTAATGCTGCTTTTGTGAGTTGCATTATCTTATATCTTCACTTTGAACATCCATGATGTCTTCCAATATTAGGTTCAATGGGCTGAACCCGCTAGTATTCCAAGGCCAGATAGGGTATCTCCTTGGGAGATAGAGCCTTGTGTACCTTCTGCTTCCGTGAAAATTTCTCCGTCATCAACAGTAAAGAACAAAAGGTCCAGGCCTGGTAACACTCAATCTTCTGGTAATAGAGACTTTAACTCATATTAGCAGCCTTCATAATTTGATAAATCTATTGTTGACTTAGCATTAACATGATTATGAATTTTATTGCATGTAGGAACTACTTCCAGCTCAAGAATGCGAGTGGATGGAATATGTCCAACTTTTGCCTTATTGCGTATCTCTCCAAGCTTTTGTTATGAGCCAAGAAACAAGAAAGCTATTTCATCAACACAAGCCTATGTCTCTAGTTATGATCAAGTTGAAGATGAGGAGAAAAGTGGGAATTACAAGAATATATAGATAATTGGAGTCAATTTTAGGTAGTTTTTGTGTGTGTGATGAATATTTCCTTGGTGGTACTGTGAGGTTCTTAGAAAAATGTCTGACTTTGTTTATGTAAATTCTCTTTTGGGTTGCTAATTTGATGCTGAGGTTGTGCATATTGTGAAGCTCTATTGTTCTTGCAATGCAACAAAAGGAAAATGAATTGACCAAAGCTAAACGGAAGGGAAAATAAAAGTCATTATATAAAAATTTCTTAAAAAATTGTATTGTTTTCATTCGGCTCAATATATTTGTTTGCTGTGATAAAAAGGATAGTAAGAAAAATTTAAAACTATTCTTAACATTGTTTTGATTCATCCAGCAATGATTTTTTAAGCAAAAAAGGAAATTATAATTTGAAATTTAAATTAATTTTTGTTTAAAAATAGTTTTGAAATTATTAAAATTGATTTTTTAAAAAAATTATATAAATTTTTTGAAATCTTTTAATGAAGTCGGTTAAGAGAGAAATAAAACTTTGGCCGGGTGTGGTGGGAATGATAGATGAAATGATAGCAAGGTCCGTTAAATTGACACCTCATAAATTTGATTGAATTTATTTAATTGCTAAATAATCCAAGTATTTTTAATATATTATTAAATAGAGAGTTGATATCTATCATAAATATAAGATATATTTTTTATATTTATTAAATATTTCTAAATTCCTCCTATTAATATTTTCAATATTAATCAAATAAAAGAAGGAGAGATAGAGTTAAAAAAATAATTACAATATTTTAGAAAAATTATATTATATTAATTAACTTAACTAAATTTTTAATCTAATAAATTATTTAAATATGTCATATATTAAATAATAGATGAATACTTATTAATTTAAGAATTCAAGCTAAAGACGATAAATAAATTATAACGTGTGCGATTATAAAAAAAATTAAAGTATAAGGTTTGGTTTGGTGTTCAAAATTTATATTAAATTTAAATTTAATCCATTACGTTTACAAAATATATTTTCATTTTATTAATGTTAACACTATTAATATCATTAATTGAAAATGCCAACTCTTACACTCTCTCTTTTATGCTATTTAGTATAAAATCTAATTAATTAATTTAAAAAAATTAAATAAATAACTTAATTAGAATATATATTAAATTTTATTAGATTATATTTTAATTTATAAGTTAGATAAATTAATTTAATTTTTTTAAATATAGATATTTTAAAACAATTTATTTAATTTGTTTAGTCTTCTTAAATTAATTAATTATATTTTATATTAAAAAAATGAATGTATGTAGTATAAAGAATGGAGGGAGTATATGGCTGTCGAGTAACATGTTTATACATTCTTATTGAAAAGAATTCCAAATTTTAAAATCAAACAATATTTTGAAGATTTATTTATTTATTTATTGATAAATTTTTTTTAAAAAATAGTTAAATTCACCTACGATCTAAATGTAGGAGAAATCTCTCTTCTTACTAAATGATACTAATATCATGTAGGGCTAGTCGTCTATTATCCTTAAACGTAAATTTATTCATCTAAAAGTTATGATGTCTCTTCAAATGCCACGATTGGAACCATAATAAAGTGATACTCTCTAAAAATCAAATATATTTTAAATAATTATATAGTTTATTATTTTACTAGTTAAATTTATGGATAATATATAGTATTTTGAAGATTTAGGAAATAGGAGAAGCCTACAAATGGGGTTGAGGAAGATTTACTTGACTTGGTTCCGGCCTAATTCGCTGGCCTGATTGGGCTTAGAAAACAAAATCAAAACGGATCACCAGATGTTTTGGGCCAGAAATACAAACCAATAACTTCAAGTTTGCATTTAACCCAGTTAGTGCAAAACCAGTTTTCTTTTTCTTTTTTGTGGCGATGCATTTTTAATTGGAGAAAATATACAATTGTCTTGAATTATCATGCTGAGAATATTGTGCTCTTTTACTCTAGCATATGAGATCCATTCCAGTATAACTGTAAGACTGATGTGGAACCTTAACCTTTTTAACATCTATACATTAGACAATATATGACTACAGCATCTCTTTCGCCATCAAGAAATATCTCTCTTCTTCAATATATGAACTCTTCTTTTTACCGTAGGTCGAGATGTTCAGTTTTGCTGAATAATCGAACATGAGTACATCCCACGACCAACTAAACCAGATAAACACAAAATCATCATAAGATAAAAGATTTCAGAGTAAAGGTAGGCATGGTGATGATATGAAGAAGGTTTAAAACAAAACGGTACGGTAACTAACATACCGTACTTCTCTCTAAATACATACTAATCAGGCCCACACATCTGAGTAAACAAAATGTCATAGGTCCGTCCTTCTTTCACCATGAATAAATTGACAATGGGTTGCAACTCTTTCTAGATTAGATATTTATGTTACTATTAGTTTATTAACCCTTGTTAAATACTCTATGTATCTTTCATTTAGTAGCTAATTATACAGTGATACGGTACTTCTCTCTAGGGACAATAATAGTAAGGAAAAGTCAGCTTAGATTTGTAGTTTGTCTTGAATAGTGATCTACCAAAACAGAATATCACAGAAAAAAAAGAAACATTGAAAGAATCTTAGAGAACAAAAATTAAGGAAATTGAAGTATGTACAAGACAGGTCCTAAATTTATAAAAGTAGATGTTATTCAATATTCAGACTTACCTGAATAAGTTTTCAATTATCTAATTGGAAATGCTCACCTCAACATCTTGTTCTGTCAAAGGAAAGCATTCTCCTCACTAATATAATAACATGGTGTTCAATCATTTTACAGCATGAAGAATTAATATAATATTGTAAAATTGTAAACTTTTTCTCTTTATCGAAACCACCCCCCATTATCTTTTCTTGAGATATAAAAACCAGTCATCACAAATTATATAAACAAATTACGTTCCCAGCAAAAATGTAGCTGATATAAGCATTAGACCAATAAAATATATTCATGTAACCTTTGACATATCTAAACGTTTCAAAATACCTTTATAGTTAAATGATATATTAGTTTCACATACAGATGAAGATACTATAAAATAAAACCGAAATTTACCATAACAAGCCTCTCATGTCTTCACACCTATCCTAAACGCTTTCTGCATTTCCTCTTTCAACATCAATGCAGTGGGCGCTGCTTGCATTATCTCTAGAGCAACTCTGAGCAACACTATTATCTGGATGCGTTGTAGATCTTGATTCAGATAATTGTGCAGTTGGTGTTTCTTCATTGTCAGATGGTCTCTGCCATAAACGATTTCATGGTCATTATTTTATTATAATCATCTGTGCGATAGCAAGGTACAGCTTACTGTTTTTTCCTTTCTGTAAAAAATACTCGAGTTTTTAATTGTCAACTCTCATCCTGAAATGCGATGTTGACATTCATAAGCATGATATCTGTAAGTTTATTCTTAACTTTTTGACAAATATGTGTTTGTGTATAATAATGATGAGCATGTGTATTTAATGAGTTTTTTACACATGCATGACACATGTTTATTCTTAACTTATCTTAATAGTAAAAAACCCATTAAATACACATGCATGACACTGGGTTACATGCTTGCAATTACGCCGTGATTAAAGGATTATCAGCTAGTTCATGATGAAATCACTGCATGTATCTGAAGTGTCAAACACAGGCCTCTAGATACATCTCTCCAAAATGATCAATGATTACCCACTTCTACCTGTAAATTAGATGTCTCAGTTGAAGATTTAGCAGAAGCTAGAAGGGACAAGCGGCAGAGAGGGCAGGTGCTGTGGTTGGTGAGCCAAAGATCAATGCAGCTCATGTGAAACGTATGGCCGCATGCAGGTATCTGTTGAAGCTTGTCTTCTGGTTGGTAATCCAAAAGGCAAACTGAGCATCTGCCACAAAATAACTCATCCATGAGTAAAGATAATACAGGTCTTAGTTCTTAATCCCTAAACTAAAGAAGAACATGAGATTCTATATTACCAAGGTAAAAGCAAACAGAAATCAACATGTTAAAACACTAAACAAAGGAAGTGCTAAAATTCAGAGGATCCAGAAGCTACTGTGAAGAAGCTTTCTAGAAGATTGTTCCTGAGCCAATTTTTCTCATTTAAAATTAAGGAAAGTTACAAACAGATCCCAAATAAGGAGATTAATGATTTCCTCAGTCCCATTTACACGTCAAACTTTTGTATTATAAGTGGTTAGGACTTGTGAGTACTAATTTTCTTATTTGGGACTATATGTAATTCTCCCTTGAAATTGTCATTGCTAAGTGAAAGAAAAATAAAAGGTCTGCAGCTATCACATGCTCCAATATTGAGCCTAAAAACGCAAGGGTATTTGATTTTATTAGCTTATTCATAGTATAGGGTATACCATTTGCCTGATTTGTGCTACCCCTTCTGGAAAAAAATTTCCCGATACATTTTAGGCAATGCCAAACTGGTACAGGTCAGAAACAGGTGAAAACCTTTCTAACCTGCATCGAAGCATTCCAAAAAATAAAAAAAGCAATTGCTCTTAAGCTACTTTAAGCTGAAATGACATATGACAATGTCAAAAAATGCCCTTAAAATGCATTGAAATATAATAAAATGACCTAAAAAAGGCTTTAACCCTGAGAAAAAAAAAGAAAGAAAATCTGAACATATTTAATGCTCAATAAATAAAAAAAAAAACTTCAATATTATTTTTAGCTTATAAATACCTATATCATGGAGTTTCAGATTCAAAAAGCACACCCAAATCCATGCATCATAGCTGCAGTCACTTTTCATGCACTCAATACTGATTACGTATCAACATCTTAAGATGCTTACTCATGGTGGCAATTATTATTGCACCCAAATTTATAACTTAACTTTTTCAATGTTTACCACGTGGCAGGATACATTAAAAATTGGACCATACAATAAAAGTAATTATACAACTAATTTATTATACATTGACCAAAAATTCATTAAAGTGTTTGACAAAACAGGACTCACCCTGGCTGATAAACAAGTTAATTTCACTTCAAGCTTAGTTCATAATGAAATCTAATAATTTCCAGCTGACAAATAAGCCAGATTGAAAAATAATATATTTCAACGTATTGCAGATATCCCTGTCCCTGCAGCCTGAACCAAGCTAACTGTTTGGTCCCTTTCCCTCAAATCATACTTTCCACGAATTCACAACATATATTCAAGGTTATTCCCAGTCCTTGTAAGCCGAAGAACTCTCCCAAAAGAGAAATACATAGACGTTAATTTCTGATAGGTTAGAACAAGCAAAATAACCGTGTAATATGTCAGCTTTTGGTGGATCTATCATATGCATTTGGTGAATTTTCATAGGCTGTAGTCCATAAAAATTAGTAGACCAAGTCTGTACAGGAATTTCCGTTTCCAAAAACTGCTTAATTTGACAATCAAAATAAACACCACCAAAAAAGTTAAGCAAGACATCTAACTCACTGCGTATCTTTAACTGAGAAGCTTTCTTTGTATACGATAATCGGCAGCATCTCTCTCAGTTCTTTCTTCAAACCCAATTCAGGCTCCTAAATCAATCAAGAAACAAGATATTAATAGGTAAACATCAAGCAGGCATGTGCAAACCAGTTTTCATTTTCCGTACTCGAAAAGTTTACCTAAACTATTGAAACAAGAAATAGCCAACGATATGATCTTACCCTGGAGTTACCGGCATTATCCTCCGCAGCCGCTAACGCTCTCATCCTAAGAGACGACCAATCAACCCGACGAGGTCGAAGGTAGAACACGTAGAACAGAAAGAGCAGGATGAAAGTGAAGAAGATTGGTACAGAGAAAATGAAGGCTCGGTAAGGCTTGAGCTCAGCTGAAGCTGAATCCAAATGATCCGAAACTGAACTCTCTTGAGACATTACCAACCAGCTTCCCAGAACCCAGAAATCCCATAGATGTAAAGCGATTCACAAATTAACGAACAGGTACTCTATAGACTCAATTATTATGAACCAAAATCTAGCTGAGAATCATATTGAGTTGAATGCAAGAACTTGAAACATGTGATGAAGTTGAAATTTCACCAGGACCTTCCGAATCAACTAACAATGATGTCCTAGTCGGAGAAAAATGAAGCAATGTGGAGAAAATAATTGAAGAGAGACTTGAAGGTTGGATTTGACCAGCGTGAGAAAATGATCGAGCCTGGGATGCTGATTGATGCGTCTGTACTTGAAGAAGGCACAGCTGGATTAATACAAAACCAAAAAAACAAAAAGGAAAAAGAGAAAAATATTTATGGGGTTGATTGGAGAGAATCGAAGAGAAAATGATGGAACTATTTAATTATATGACCCAGAGAGCAGAGATTAGGAAGACAAGAAGAAGAAGTGTTTTTCTTTTCTTTTCCTAAAAAAATAGGAAAAAATGTAAAAGTTGAGTCTTTTGAGAGGACTCCATAACTCCTTCCAGGTATGAAGTTAATACAGTTATACAGTTATCTCAACTGCCCTTCTCATTCTTCTTTATTTTTTTTAACTGTTAAATTAACATTTCAATTATTCAAATAGTACAAATATTTTATAAAAGATTACGTTTTAATCGTTAGAACCATTTGGGAACACTTCTGCAGACCTTACCCGAGTTTACTAAAGTATGCCTATATTTACCTAGACCCCACCTAAACCTATTAATACGTACCCAGATCTTGTCCGATCGAGCTTGCCGGAGCATTTCAAAATCATGATTTTAACACTCTTTAACAAGAAAGTTGAAACCAAACACATTTAATACTCATGGATTTTGTGCCTTCTCTTTCCATAGCCGAGGTCCAACATAACTTAAAAAAGGAGGTTGATTTATTTATTTATTGTGTTAATATCATTCCTTCCTTCCTTCCTTCCTAATAATATTATTTAAATTAAATCATGTTTAATTAAAGAGTGATAGCTTTCATAATAGGTGGTAAGATATTTCAGTAGCAGACGAAATGGTGTCACCAATTGCGGGTGGTTCGTTGGAATATGGAAGCATATCTCCGACATTATTTGACATAACAATCACTTATTGTTTGCTATACAGACTCTTCATTCATGAATCTAACAACCTTCACTTCTAATTTAGTCTTAGTTTTATGGCATAAAAGTTAATTTCTACCACTTTTTGGTTAAATAATATAATTACAATCTTATCCCTTGTCATATATGCCTCCTTTAGAATGATAAGGGAAATTGATTTATATTCTCTTTTTGTTCCTACTCTTTATTTTGTGTATTAAAGTGGTATATAAATGAACCCTATCCACACACTTCATTATTGGGAACCCAACACCAATAGAGATAAATGGCACCTGTTGAATGGGCTCCATATAATTCATGGAGTCGGTTGACTGTGTCACATTACTCATATCCTAATTTATAAATAATGCAATTTATGATCTTTTATTCAAATTTTAATTCCAATAATTTCTAGCTCTTAAATAATAATGAAATTCACTGTTCATGAAAGATGATCTATTTTTTCCTGTCTGAGAAGGTGTAAATTACATGAAGGAAACATTTTTAAATTTATGCCCAAAATTGTTTTTAGTTGTCTACTCAATTCACTAGAGTTTTACCTTGACTACATCCAGATCCGATCCACTTCGTATACCAGACTATAGTGGGTGAGTCTCCCAATAGAAATTTTCTGCATACGTTAAGGCTCAAACTCAAGAGTCACTTATCACTCGAATCAACCCCGATTAGTTTTATGTCCCAAAATTGGTCGTGAAATTGGTTGTCCAATAAAAGACCAGTTTTGTGGATCCAACTTTTTCAATCTTAAAAATTTTAAAAACATATAACTTTTTCAGGTCTAAAAACCACATAAATAAAAATTATATTTTTATTATACAAAAAAGTTTAAATAAGTTTAGTATCAATCTCTCATTAAGGCCAGAGAATAGCCTTAAGAATCAGAGAGCGCTTACATGAGACTTACGATATTGCCTACTAAATGAATCCTCACAGCAATAGAGAGAATCAAACTTGCATTCTTATAAGATACGAATCTATTCTTTACCATATGTGCTAACTCTCTTGGCTAAGAAAATTTATATTTTGTTTGGTAATGGACTTTTTCATCAAATAAGTGGGCCCAACAAAACCAATAATATTTTTTTTATTGTCCACCCAATTTACCAGAGTTTTACTCCGACTATATCCGGATCTGACTCACGTCGTGCACCTGTCTATGGTAGGCGAGTCTCACGAGAATTTTCTATATACGCAAATGCTCGAATTTAAAACCTCACTTAAGCGATATCGAATCACTTATCACTTGGATTAACTCCCGTTAGTAAACAAAACCTAAAAAACAAACCAATAACATAGACTTCATCAAAATCGCATAAACGAAGGCCCGAAAGGGGTCAAAATGTGTGGTTGAACATTTTTTGGTAAATGTTCCGAGGTTATTTAACTTTATATTCTCTCCCCCCCCTCTCTCTCTCTCTCTCTCAAATTTTATCGGGTGAACGAATTAGATCAATTGCATAAAATTATTTCTCTCTCTCATCTAAATGTAAAAGGTAATTGAGGGGTTTGCTTAATCTTAAATTTAAAAATCCCAATCGACTTCGGCTCCTAAATACAAAATTTTTAGATTTTGGTTTAATGACGGCTCAACCGTGAAAATGGGGTTTTTGATCCAAACTAAACTACTGACACGTCTGGTAGACGATTCGATTGGTCAGATCGGCTGATTCAATCCGGTAGTCACTACATACAAGAAACTTGCTAAATTTAGGGTATGGAATTGGTTGCCCAATAAAATATGAGTTTGGGTGATCCAACTTTTCAGGCCTAAACCTGTATGGGAGTGTAATGTTCACTTTCATCACAAGTTCCCATCAGTGGGGCCAATAAAACACTAACATAAACCTTATCAAAGTGGAATAAATGAAGGCCCATAATAAGAGCCAAGTTGTGTGATTGAACATTTTTTTTTTGATAGAGCAAATGAGTCCCCACACATACATGTACTATAAACTATAGGAAATTGTCCTTTTATTTTTTAGTATTATTTTATTTTTCATGCTATTAAACCATTCTTTCCCCATATCCATACTTTATAATTTATATGAAACATTGGAAGTCCCGTTTGTGGTTGTCAAATTATCCAATAAGATGTCGACAGCAACAAGAAGAAGAAACTTGGCTTGATCTTGGTTTGAGGATGGAGTTGAAGGGAGAGAGCCAAACTTTCGAAGGAGGCTGTTGAAGCACTATGTACAGCGTTCCCACGAGCCACCCTAATAACTGTACAAACGAATACAGTCACACCTGCATAAACAAAACAATCATGTTACAACTGAGAAGCTGCTCCTCTGTCATTAAAAACATAACTACTCATTTCATGGTACATATATGCATATACTAGACAGTATCTGCAAAATTTACTAGTTGTCCGTATTCTGCTCGTCTTCTTTTTTTAAAACTACCGGTTTTAACTGTACTTGTTCCTTTATCTGAAGGAGTAACTGCATGTGTTGTCCATCAGAGCCGCAACGAAGCAAACATCTTTGTGAGTCATACAGGGTGGATATTACACTCCATCATTCGATCATATCCTCTCATAAACGATTCCTGTATAACAAGTTCCGTTTCTCTCCACTGCTTCTTAATTCTAGTTTTGAACTATTCATATCAAAATTTAACAGTCTCAATCCCAAAAAATTAGCTGCACCTCATTCAAGTCCGAACAGCTCTACTTCATGTCGTCGGTTTCACTCAGCCATTTGCCAATCAAAACCCTTCATCGTTTATGTCAACATCAGACTCCTAATAAAAACACCAACGTTATACTTATAAATTTAAAAGGAGAGCCCAATGCTAAAAGACTTATAAATCATTCTTTACTTGTGAAACTAATAACAAAGTGCAAATTAATGTTAGCTTTCTTTTTCGTTATAGATTATTGCTCTATTTTGACAATAAAACTTTTTTGCTATGCATATATTAGAGTCTAAATTCAATTTGAACATTCTAAATGTGAAATTTTGATATTTTTTTTAAATTAAAACCTCATTTAGTTCAACATCATGTTTATTTTACATTTGGTTCTTATCTAAATTAAAAATACTAAAATTTTAATAATAAAATAACATGAAATAAAGATCGTACAATTTTGAGATGATCATAAAATGAAGATCACTTTAACCTAAATTGGAAGACCTCGGCCCATCTCCTAATTCCTCTTCAGCCATAGATGCGGAGGTAGAAGAAGTCCACAATTGACGCAGTGACGATAAATTTCCAGATCTGGTGGCACACAACCACTGCCCTGGTGCCCCATAATCATCTTCACTCACAGTTGGCACGTGCCAACTTCCATTGTCTGATTCCTGCAGTTCATTATATTAAACACAAAGGGTCAGTCTTCCCTAACATGAAAAGCCTTTAGTACTCCCTCTATTTCATATTACAAGGCATTTTGCAGAAAATCTCATGTTTTCAATATGTAAGGAATTTTACGTCATTTTAATTTTTAACGGTAATTAATAATTTAACAAATTCAGATCGCATATTCCGAATGGTCTCTTTCTATCTTCACTAAGCCATGGGTGAAAACATCCAATTTTATAATCAATCAATTGAACAAGACAAAAGCGGTACCTGAATAACTGTTGAATATAGAGGAGGCATGATGAGAGAAGGCCAACTATTTGAGGTTGACAGTCTAACCTGCAAGTCATCAAAGCATCCCAATCCTCTTACTCTTCGACTCAAAAGTACAAATAACCGTTTGGTCATTAATAAAAGATGAAGACGATTACATCTTTTTCATTGCAAAGTGGCTATGAGTAGTAGCCTTAAGTAGAGAAGACGCACAGAACTCATACCAGCCTTATGAATGCATTTTATAGAATTCTATATGAAATTCCCAGAAACATCAAGTACCTGATGCTTTTCCTTCCATCTTGGAAAAAAACTAGAACCTAATAGTTGGAACAAGTGGTCTCTCATCTCATCATTTGTCACCAACAAGCTTTTACAGCTAACAGCTGCATATAGCCAATACCTATGGTTTAAAACAAAAAAGGATTTCGGATTAGGAAAATGAACTTGTTCCAGCCGTGTACAGCTCAAAGGTACGAAAGACTCTAGAATGTATAGTGAAATTAGACAAGTAAATGTAATTTAAAAACTAAAGGTGTATTCCCTTACCAGTCATCATTAGAACCTTGAGGTGTAGCATAAAGAGCACTATTTTTCTTCCAATATTCTAACAGTCTCTTGTTATTTGGCTTCTGAGCAGGACCACTAGTAACCCGACTTATATGCAAGATCACGAGTGGTAATCTTTTTGAAGGACTCGTTTGTTGTAATTGCTGCACAACAGAATTAAGCTACAGCCAAGAGAAAATAAGTTGTCAAATAGATGTTCTAGTGGAGTGCTAATGAATGAAGAAAACAACTTATCCCCTAACCTGTAAAAAGCTGAAATGACCCGAGTTGACAAGGCCTACATTGGCACCATCTACAACTGCATCAAAAAGACCTCGTTGCTGAAGCCACTTCTGTAAAAGTTGACTATCTACGTCAACCACTATATCATGACTAACTATTTTATATACAACAAAGCTCAAGAAATAAAGTATAAAACCATCATCAAAGCATGCCCACAAGAATAGAGGAGCTTTTCAAGTAAAACCATGAAATTTGTTCTACTCAAGGAAACTGCTCCAATAATTAGTTCGACAATATCTTCCATTTCCTCTTGCACCCTAATATTTATAACTCATGCAATCGATGACAGATGTCACATATGTAGGTCGATAGTTCAACTTCAAAATGACCCTTTCATTGCTCTTATGCTCCAATAATTAGGTCACATATGTAGGTCACCAATAAAACTTGGCATTCTAAATATTTATCTGTTTGAAAGTCAAAACTATCAGATAATCCTTTCTCTTCCAGGCATATTCTTATACCTGACCTGAGTTGGTTACATAGTAGTACTGGTTTACTGATTTGACCTTTTTTGGAGAACTTGATGTAGGATTATATCTCACTTCTAATTGATGTTTAGAATAATTCTTTCTCTACACGTCTAATGCATCAGAGCCACTCATGATTCTAGCAAATGATTAATAGACAGAAACAAACTAATACATAGCAGTATAAGAATATATTCAGCTCTATGTGAGAAAAATCTTCTCTAAATCCCATACAACTCAACAATAATTTGTCATACCTGAAAATGGTTAAAGTTTGCCTTAGCTTCTCGTTGACAAGCCCATCTAGTTAATGAGGTGGCAAAATTTTCAGTCTCTTTTGGATCGATATCAATGCTCACTAGCTTTTCATTGCATGAGAGACACATACCAGCATCATTTATATGAGTCTTCACCACCTTCCATTGCCCACTTCCAAGCCATCCTTTCCCATGCCATCCCCCAACACCCTGAACGATCCCTTTTCTTACCATGCTAACATCCCAATATTTTTCTCCAACTTTTGCCGCATCTTCAGAGTTGAACCAATCTTCAATAATTTGAAGAGTTGATTCTGACACCTGCCTCACAGTGGCACGTAAACGATGCAACATTTCATAGACCTTGTCTTCCTTTTTTGCATCAACGCTGAGTTTTAGAAGAGCAGAAAGCTCAGGCTCTTCAGCCATAATCCCGGAAGCAATCATGTCAGCATCAACTTCATAAGCTTTATTTGTATCCCCCCTCTTGCAGAATCCAAAAAGGGAAGGTTCGTATGATCTCAACATACCGCAACTTTTCATTCGCTTTAGCAATTCAAAAGCCATTTCAGGATCATCCCTTGCAGCAGCAAGCCTGGCTGCACTTGTAAATGTAGCTTCATTTGGAGCAACTTCATCAACTAACATCTGTTGAAAAATCTCAAAACCCCTTTTAAGGCCTAAACTCAGCTTTCTTTCTCCGGGGGGAATTTTTGAGTTCTTATTCCCCTTAAGCTAAATGAAAATATCGTAGTCTAGTTGCAGACAAGAAAGTAGCTGTAACGTGAACTGCGCTGTGCTCAATGTGTTTTCATCACTCTTATTGTCTATGTTGACAGAAGCATGAGAAGAACAGAGGTATAGTAATATGTTATAATGGTGTAAACTCAATGCAACACGATTACTTCGTGCCTCATCATATATCTTAAGGTTTTGTTTGGTTCAGCTAAGGGGAGGGGAGGTTAGATTAATTTAAAGGAGGGGAGGGAAAGGTAGGGGAGGTTAATTAATGATATTTTTTATTTGGTTCAGAAGGGGAGGGGAAGGGAGTTAATTAGAAATTGACAAATATACCTTTATCTCTTTATTTAAATTTATTTACTCTTTATTTACAATATTCATATCAAAATTATTATTTTTTTAATTTATAAATCTTAAATTTTTTTATCTCATTTATATATATAATAAAATTAAAAAAATAAAAAATATGATAAAATTTTAATATTGTTTCTTATTAATTTTATAATTATTATATATTTTAATATAATATATAAATAATTTATTATGTTTATTAAGTTTTATTATAATTTATTATAATTATTATGTAATTAAAGAAAAAATTAAGTGTGAGAAAAATAAAAAAAAAAGGTTTAAGAGTTGGAATATTGAAAAAAGTTTGAGGGTAATTTAGTTTAAGAAGAGCAAAAAGTTTCTCCCCTCCAAAAATCCCTACTTTTGGAGGGGAGCTAAGGGAGGGGATGGGAGATTTTTTGTCCTTATGTGCTCCTCTCCCCTCCATTTTTTTCAATCAGACACACTTTTCTCTCTCCTCCCTTCCAAAATCCCCCAATCAAACAAACCCTAAGTGCCTCAACCATGTCCCCGGCTTTTGAGCACTCATTTTACTTATGCTTTAGGATTCCCTCGGGAGATTCGTGGATAGCTTTTCTCTTAGCTTTGTTTGAAAGTCCACTAGTAATTCCTCCAGAGCACTCAACTAACGATGTGGCAGTTTGCCTCAAAGTGCTCAAATGAGATGTCTGGCCCACTAAGAAGCTATAGGAATATTTTTTGTTGAGTATGCACTTCATATTGATAGAAGAACTGTAATAACAAAGACGAGAAGAACCATAGCGAAATTTCCAGCATGTAAATGGTCTTGGGTATTGAGTGAAGAATGAGAAATGTGGAGTTAGTTTGACCACCAGACAGCTGCGTAGCATGACTTATCAGCTTTGAGCATAACAAGTCGAATATATAGCCTCCTTTCTAAGCAGATAAAAAGATAAATTGTAAATATAGCTTTCCTTAACTCGATTCAGAGCAAAGCCGACCAAATAGACATTGGTAATAGTACTCTTTACAAATAAATATAAGAGAGAGTTTCCATTTTTGATGAAAACCTTGCTTGGTGTCAACTTGTCTCTGATAAGGGTTTAAAAGAGCATTTTCATACCATGTAACAACATTGCTTATGATGTCACCTGGGTCTAGAAGAGTTGTATGGTTGTACCCCCAATGATCCACTCTAAATCAGAAGAAGATAAAGAAATCTCATGGGAAATAATATTTGCAGCTTGGTTGGGTAGACTTTCACGGATTCGTGGAGATGGAGCCGTGTGATAGAGAAGTGAAGGAAGAATCTGAGACGAAGTGAAATCCAGTTGGTTTTGCGAGGGAAGAAAATGGATAACGTGATTTATAAGATGACGCCGGTGAAATGCTTTAGACCAAAACCAAGAGACATGCGAAGCCGGGAAGAAGACGGTTTTAGGTGGGTTTTGTGACGGACGACGTTGTTCCGGCGGACAACATAATCTTTAGCCCAATCATTTTACCGCTCGTAGATGTGGAGTGGGGAGTGGGGAGTGGGGAGTGGGGACTGCTAGCTATCTCCTACATCGCAATCAGGAAATTTCTTGTTTGATCTTACAGATTGTCGGAAACTTGAGGCACCGTGTAGTCCCTTGCAACGTAAAGTCTTGTTGCAAGGAAATCATGAGAGAAGGTTTCTAAGGTGCAAAATTTAGTGGTGACATAACCATTTTCATTGTGCTTATGCGCTGCGAAAACTCGGGCTTTCCTCGCTCGAGTGGTCTAATAGAGTGGTGCCCTTCAATTAGCAAAGCAACACGATGAGGTCATTTTAATCTGAATTTGATGTGGAGCATTAGTTTCATTTAAGGTCTTCAAAGTTCTCTGATTGCTTCGCTTCGACATTATGAATTTGTTGTTGAGTAATTCGACAAGTTCCGATATTGGTGATTTTGAGCGATTGTATTCTGTTTCAGCACTGCAGGGATACCTTCCAATGAGAAAAACCGAAATGATTGAGCTTTTATACTCTGAAATTCATGTGGAGCATTTGTCTCTCTGGAATGCCTTCAAAGTTCTCCGATTGAATTGTTATCTCTTGTTTTTTAAGGATTTATTCTGAGGATTGAAATTTATCTTTTGAAAGTCAGGAAAGAAGAGGGATGAGACTGGCCCTAGAGAATACATGCAAGTATTGAAACGATCACTTCAAAGAGAGTAATTTACCCATCGTCCGTGGGTTCAGCTGGCGAAAGGATAAGACATGTTATTATTTGGAGCATGTTTGAACCTGGGAAGTACTACTTTGTTATGGTTCTAGTCGCGGTATTTGGGGAGATATCCTAGCTCTTGGGTGCCTAGGTTTACACTTGAGGGTAATAGACGGCTCGCTCTACCTGATATTTGTATCACCTAAGAGAAAGGGAGACTTCGCCCTACCCTTGAATTGTGGGTGAGCCCAACCCCTTTTCAAAAATTTTTGTATAAAAAAAAACAGAGAGAGAGAGAGAGTAATTTTATGCCACTCAAGGCAAAAGAATAGCAAATATTCTTTCTGAAGAGGACGAATATGGTCACTTAAAATTTTAACTTTTTTGTGGTCTTGAGATTGACATAAATAATAACTAAAAGGCCATCGATTACGTCAAAAGCAACATTAGAGAAAAAGCTTAACTTTGAGCCCTAACTATTGAACAATATTGAGATGTTTTAAGTGATTATGGAATCAGAATAAAATAGTGGGAATTAAATTTTAAAAAAGAACAGAGAGCAAAGGAAAAGATATAGTGCCCTGCATGAGAATTCCTTTCTAAAAAATTAAGGGGGAAAAATCAATTAAGGGCTCTAAAAACATATCCATATTCCTTTGGGCATGAACTTTGCAGAAGTTAACACCAAGCATTAAGTAATTTTTTCGATATATACTCCTCATGTAAAACCTAGTTAAGTAATTTAGTCTTATAATTAAAAAATTAAATAAATTATTTGTCATCATTGTGCGTTAACTTTTTTAAACTACGCTTACTTTCCAACCTAGTTAAGTAATTTGCCATATAAAAAATTGCATACGTAAAGGTAATTTTTTAAAAAATAATAAATGAGGTAGATAAAAAAAAATTAATTCTCACATTAGAACCAAAATAGTTTTTCCAACGAAGTGAGTGTACAAGATTTTCCCTTTCTAACCCGATCTCTTCTATTCAAGAAAATTATTACATACTTCAAAAAGGCCATGATTTAAACTTTTTTCCCTGATAAAAACAGTATGAATCAAATAAATAGGTTGAAAGGGCAAAGGAAGGAGGAAGAAATTTAAGACAGAAAATTAGGTGAGCTGGCAGGAGAAAATATAAAAACATAATTTATCGATTCGAAATGTTTTTGTTGGAGAAAGTATAAATAACATGGCTCTTCAGGCGTATGTAACAATTTTTCCTTATAGTCACCTTAACCAAACATACCGGACACAACCGTACCAAAAATTCACACACTCCAAAAAACGCATGTGCAATTCCATTGGCAAACAACCAACAACATAAGCTCATTTCCTGGTTTTATCAAGAACCTCAATGAATCTCTTTGGAACTCCATATTGTTCAATTAAATGCTTCGCCAAGTCATCAATCACCCCACCTTGAACCAATACTCCATTCCCTTTCTTACCTGAAAGAATGATTACCAAATTTCAGACGGATATTAAGATGAATAGACACCTTCATTAGATCAGCAACGTAATCCAGAGAAAGATCAAAATGAAGCAAAATGTGGGTACCATTCCCCTGAATAGTTAGTCAGGCATTAGTCTAAATAAGATTAGAGAAATATGTTGAATCAATGGTGAAGTAGAAGCCAATCATTTGCAAATTATAGACTACTAAAAATATATAAGAGGTCGTTAGATGGTTTAAAA
Organism: Leucaena leucocephala; assembly: GCA_037074615.1. Lineage (NCBI taxonomy): Eukaryota > Viridiplantae > Streptophyta > Magnoliopsida > Fabales > Fabaceae > Leucaena > Leucaena leucocephala. Next base: position 1,276,048 of record CM073525.1, read on the forward strand.
GAAAAATGGTTATAAACATATCAAGAATAAAAGGGGTCCTTCATCTTCCCACACTGAAATCTCCCAATTTTTCTATTGGCCCCTCAAGAGTGCCAAGCAATAAATTCAACCATGCAACGAGGATTCCAGAACAGTAAATCTAAATCTGGCTTCTGATGAGTAGTTTTTAGTTTTTGAATAAGAAAAAAACAGCTCAGGTTGGTCTACGATTCCCAGTACAAAAACTCCTTGATTCAGTTCACACTCTTTATATTAAGGTCCTTGTGTATAGGCAAGGCCCACCGACCCTAACCACAACTAACTACCCCTTATAACCAAACTTACTGAATCTAATATTCTCTGTTGTAACATAGATGACTTAAAGGTTGTATATATATTAAGGGTAACAAGCAGCAGATATACAATAGAAATGGTTATGTTCTATTGTCTAACAAATACCTGGTAGTTCTGCAACAGTGGTACTGCAAGCAAACTTCTTCTGCAGTTCTGCTGCTAATGCTTCAGTATCTATCAGAAAGGTTTCCATACCAGTAAGTTTGGTCACCTTCTTATTTCCTTGCCGTCGTTCAGTCACTATTTGAATTGTTTTGATTGCACTTTTACGAACCACCTGTTCGCTTCCTCTTGTTACAACATGATGAGCTAGCATACGGCTTATAAATGTTGATCCTACATCTTTCTTGTGAATTTCTGTAGGATATGTTATTCCCTTCTTAATAGCCCCCTTGAACAGCGCATCACATAATACTACATCCAGAACCACAATGGATCTATTTGTTGGCTTCACAAGATTTTCCTTTTCAATGTATTTGAAGACAATATCAGAAGCTTCAGAAGTACTGTAAAGTCTCCCATTGTCTGCTCCTACAGCTGAGAATATGGGATTGACATGTACACTTGGTTTATAGATTGCAGCTACTTCAAGAGTTTTAGACAAGCGACTTTCGCTAGCAGCATTTACACTAGGCTGATCACTTTTCTGAGCTGGCCTTTTTTCTGGCTTAAAGGAAGAATAATCAGCATGGTTTCTATTAACTGATAATAGCATGGCCTCCTTCTTATATTTATCTTCTTTAACTGAAATCTGTACAAAATGAAAATATGTAAATATAGAAATGGTATTGTAGATGAATTAATTCCAAATGCTTTACTAGAAGTCAAATAATGAAAAAACACATCCGTAAAAATTTATACCAAGCCAGAGGCGGACTTTGCTTGTAACCACTTTGACAGTTTCTTGTGTGAAGACTTTTGTATGTCTAAAGTCACTCCTGAAGGCCTACATGGCAACACATGATTTGACCTGTGACATTCAGAAACATGTATTAGATAATTTAAGGGAAAGAAAAGTCAGGCTTTCTGGAGTTTAAAGTACAATACGTTACTCCAGTCATCTCCAGTTTCAATTACACATTGTACAAATAATTTGTAAGCCAGCATGCTTTGTCATTCTGCTAGCTAATGCCTTAGATAATAGTTCATGCAACTCACCTAATCTCTAATGATCATTAGCTCATGACGTATCACCAATAGGATCTCACAATGTATTCAAATTAAGGGTTCTTATTGACACAGAATGGACTCAAATGATGAAGCAAAAGGGGGGGGCATTTTGAGAATAAAAAGACCATTGTGCCCCTATTATAAAGAATAATTAAAAGAATAGAAAGACCATTATGACCCAAATTAAGATGGATGGTCATACTTTAGTTATTGTCTCAAATCATTAATGAACAACCCTACAACTAAAGATTTCTAAACTAAACAGCAAAGCCCTGATTTTCTTGGTCAATATGTTCCCAAAATGCTGCCTGATTTGGTTCAATTGGCAAAGACCCAAGTATAGGTAATAGATTGCGAGCATAAAAATTTTATATTCTACCATAAAGTACTTCCAGGCATGGGAAGGTCTTTATCTTTCACTGTTGTATGTAATGCCTGCAGAAGGCATTTATCCAACAGTAAATCTATGTCTGCACTGGATAGACTAAGTTGGTCATTAGGCTCATCAACAGAGTCAACATCTTGTAACTTCAAGTCTCCCACACCAACAGTTAATTCATTAGTGGAATCATTTGCATCATCATTTGGTGTTGTCGAGGCATGGGCAGAGACAGCTGGAGCATGATTTACATCCAGAGACTCCACCCCCTCGTTGCTTTCAGTGCTGTTTTGTTGATCATTTGAAGTCTCACAGTCACCCTCAGTTGAATCAAAAGTCTGAAAAGATGATGATGTTGAAGGATCCTCAGACACAGCATCCTCAAGAAAACCAGCATTGGGCACATAACAATTCTCAACTGATTCCCTGCCAAGGCAACCAAGAAGAAAACAAATAACTTAATGTCAGTTATGGCAGATTCAGCAACATTCAATCAATCGAAGAGATCAGACCCCTGATGTACTTGCCGAAGCAAATCACCATAATAGTGAGTTATTCTTAATGCCTTCCCACGTAAACCAGCTTTTAAGGCCTCTAAGCTGCTCATTGTTGTACTCCCCACCTTCATTGAAATGACAATAGTTAAAACAATGACTGCCAGCTTACAGGAATTGATTATAGAATCTACCAACAGTCAACATAAACAAGCAAATAATAGAAGTTACCGCAATTGGAGCAGGATTTCCTGGTACTGTAACGGCCCATGGTTCCCCGGCTACAAATGATGGAAGACCTTCAGGAGGTACTTTTATACCAGGGAACATCAAGTCCGCTCCTCCTATAACATACCGAGAAACCTCACCACCCTTCAACACGAAAGCAGGCAATAGCTCAGGGACCTTCCAGAGAGCATAAACTGCATTGACAAAATCGAGAAGCAACACAAGATGCTAAAGTGAGCACAAGCTGATAAACTATACACACTAAATGTTCATTTCCTTACGGACTGTATCAGATGAAAGAATACTATTAAAGATTAATCTATTTCGAGCATAATCAACAGGCATACAATTTGCTTGAACGATAAAAGTTTTAGTAAAGTTTCAACACAAAAGAAAAAGGAAAGGAAAAGGGAGAAAAAGTTGATTGCAACTTATAGCAGTAGCTTTGATAATCAATATGTTGCTTAGTCAGTAAAATTGTGAAAGAGCTGGATATTAAACTAAGGAAGGGGGAACTTACTGCTTAAAGTCACTAATTTGTTAACAAAAAACAGTATAGAATTAAACAAACAGAAAAATGAAGCATAACCAAGCCAGAACTTTGCTCTAAAACGTAAACACACTTACTACCCACATTGCATGCTTTCACATGATTTTGCAATACTTCCAAAACGTAACACAAAAGAATTTACCAAGAGAAATAAGACCCCACATTTATTCTACTATCTGCCATTTCATAATTGTACAGTGGTTACAAAGGAAATGCAGCAAAGAAATTGAACATGAAGAATAAGTTGGTCAACCATGAAAAGACTGCTAGAGTCTAAAGACAATCCAAAATAAGCTAAATAAACACAGGGACAGAGTAGTTGCCAATTTTAGTATCTTTTCTTGTGACACTTACATGGACAGAGTAATTTAGGCAAGCTTAGCAGAATCAAGGCCCAAATAAAAACAAAAACAACACACACCTGTGGGGAATATGTCTGAGCCCCGCCCATCAACATCGAAAAACATTGAAAGCCTCCCTCCACGCCATATACAAGGACGCGATTTTGAAACTTTGCCACCGTTATTTCTGCCTGGTATGTTGAAGGCAACACAATAAATGAGTATATGTCATTGGTCCTTATGTGACTTTTTATTAGGAAGTATTATATCCATAACTTCAACCTCCAGATGAAAGAAAACAAACAAATCAGATATCAAACTGTTTCCAGGTTATATTTCTTTCCCCAGCTGTAGCCCTCATTTAAATAAAAGTCAATGCGCATTACAACCCTAACATGAGAAAACTTTTCACTAGACCATACAAGAAAGGAGCAGGGATATAAAAGTGGGAATTTTTTTTTTTTAAAAAAAGGTGCAACATCCGTGATTTTTTATTGCTCTAGAAAAACAATTCGTGCGGCACACTGAAATTGAAAGAGGAGGTCGAATTTAGTAAAATGTGTGAGTGCACGATATAGCAAGAATAAAATGTGGCTAAGACAAAACCAGCAGACCACTTACCAAAAACTAACGATTATTGATTAAAAACGGAATAGAAGAATCACGGGAAGAAATATTTCATGAACAGGCATCACATGAAGTTCCACATAAAAGGTTATATATAGTATAGCACGTCTACATATATCCCCAACAACATGCGTCCAGCGGCTGTTTAACAAAGTATCAACGAACCAAAAGGGAGTTGCAAACACTTTTCGTGGTTGTAATGATATGGAGTTCCCTTTTGGCCAAAAGAAACTGAATTTCCAGGACAATGTTCGAGCTTATAAAATAGCAAATTATCAACAACTCATTAAAAAGATGTAAATTTCTAAAGTTCATACTTTTATCAATGACGAAACTCATTCACAGTGACATTGGTAAACTCTGCATTGAAAAAACAATAATAATTCAAAAACTAAAGGTTTGCATATTCACGAAGGTACCTTGGGAGGAAGCAAGATGTCAATATCGGAATCAGAAGCCCTTGGGAATTTATCTTTGATGGTTCGTTTCAGCTTCTTTCGATCAGCACCAGACAATCCCTGGTGAGACTTTGACTCCACTGCCTTCTTGAGCATAGTCTCTGAACGTGAGGGGGTGAAACAGTGATGAGTTATAAAGTATGTCGAAGGAACCTGACCCCTGATGGCTTCAGAAAAAGAGAGCAGAACGAAGCGCTAATCCGAATGAGACTGCTTGAGAGCTTCCCTGTAGAACTGAGGAAAGTTGTGGAAAAACGAAAACGTGTCAACAAATCGCGGTGCACTGCCGCGGAAGGATGCTTTGCCCATTTTTTTAGTGAAAATTTGCGAGAGAAAATACACTTCTAAGTGCGTGTATATGGTTATACACACACATATATTTATATATCATAAAAAATGAAAATCATGACATGCCATACTGTTGTAAACTGTTGATTGGTCAGGAATGTAATGCGAATGTGGGACAATAGCACTTCCTAGTTTGATCTTATAAAGAGGAAAGTCACATGTATATCTTTTTTTATATGCATGTCTATTTTTTTATTAAAACTAATCATATTAAAGATATTATTACATATTAAATATATATATCTTTTAATAAAATATTTAAATGGTAATTCATGGACAAATTAATCCTCTTTTATTAAATCTAATTTAATTGATTGTATATCCCTTAAATTGGTGGTATCTTATGATTTCAATTAACAAGACAAGGCTATAAAGATGATATAGGGAAATTGTCTCTAGTATCACACTTGTATTTTTACACTTATACACAAATGTTTTATAAAATTATTTGTAAACTCAATTTTTTGCAAAACAATATCTAATGTAGGATTTGTGATGTGATTATATAAGTTTTAAATGTTCAGAAAACTATGATTTTTAAAAGGATTTGGGTCTGTACAGTTGAATTCAATTTGCTAATGAAGTGTTAGATCTCACAAGTTGTTTGTTGCCATTTTCAGATGATAGCTAATGTAAGGAGCTAGGGAACAAGTATTATAGGATTGAGTCATGAGCTTCCTATATTTATTGTTCCATGGAATCAATTATTTTTGGTTAAATTTTATGCATTGGGAGTTTGTATGATATAACTCTTTATCATTTGAATTTAGCTACAATTCATGAGACTATGTCGGGATAAGCCCTACTTTTAAGAATTTATGATGAATTATATAATGTTTTTTTTTTTATAACTTTTGACTCTCTGGATACAACATTTGTGTTGTCTAATAACTTAATGTGCAATCTCCCTTTTTTTTCTAAGTCATCACTATAATTCTCATCATTACAAAGGTGATAGGTAAGGGGTATAGAAAACACTTGATAGGTTAATAATCTTCATAGAATAATTAAGGTACAATATTTATGTTTTTATTATCATATCTCTTTGAATTATTTATACATAAATAATAGAATATAAATTATATTATAATAAATTCTTTGTATTATTTACAAATCATGAATTGCATAGCTTACCTCAAACTTTATCAAGATACAAATTCACCACTCAATTCAAACATGATAAGAATATAATTTCTATAATTTAATATCATACTTGAGAGTCTTTTTATTTTGTTTCGCACTTTTTAGTTATTATCTAACTTTAATATATTTTTTTAATTTATTTTTCATTCTGAAGTTAATGAGAGGGTCTGAACCAAGTCTTCATCAAAGAAAAAGTCAAAAAACTGGATAGAATCATAGAAATCTTATTCCTATACTTAATCTTAGATTCCATTTTTGTCCAAGATTCAATCCTAGATTTACTTCACACAGATTTCTCAACCATATTTACGCCATTGTATTCTACATCCCTGAGAAACCAGAGCTTTCATCAGTTTGTTAAAATAAAAGCAGTGAAGTTAAAAAATTTTGGACGGAGATTTAAAAATGAAGAATAAAATCGTCGAATAGTTCGAAACAAAACAATATTCAAACTGAGAAAGAGGCCAGATAGAAGCATTTGAAAGCTTAGAGAGAGAGAAAGTGGGGTGTTTTAAATTCTCTCATTTTGAAGAAAGATTAGTGATTGTTCATTTCACTGTGTCGAATCTCTGGTGGAATTCAAGTGCAGTCTTTTGGATTCAGGGAGATCTGACTGGTACACTTAGATCGTTGTGAATCACTTGTTAGGGTTCGATTTCGGTCGATCCAGGTATAGTGCTGTCAAATAAGCTTAGAGGTGAATAGTTGTGGGTTTGATTCCTTGATCTCCGCGTTTCATGGAGGCGATCGAGGAGTTGTCCCAGCTTGCTGTGGCGATGCGCCAATCTGCGGCAGTGCTTGCTGACGAAGATGTTGATGAGTCGAACCCCAGCTCATCTTCAAGAAGGCCCTCCACTTTCCTCAATGTTGTAGCACTGGGCAACGTTGTGAGTACTTGGGTGTCCAAGCTTTTTGACTTCCTTTGCCTTGTTTTCTTTTCGATGACTATTTCTTGTTCATCTGTGGTTTTATGATACTCGATTTCTGGATGTATTGTTCTCAAGAAATGTGTTGTATTTGATTTTTTTTTTTTATTCAGTTTAAGCATATGGATTTCTCACTCTGCGTTTTTGTAGATCTTTAGCTATTTTCGTACAAATAGTGCCTGTGATATGGAAGTATACAATCACGGTACCCTGTGATCGCAATGGAACCTGGGATTAGATTAATTTAAGACTTAATTTTTAATACGGCGCCTTGATCCCAAACTAAGCAATTTTTCTGCATTTTACACGATGATCAATCATTAAAATTGAATCCTTTTATGAAAGGAACTTATAATGACTTCCAGTTATTTGGTTGTGCTAGTTTATAATTTACTTTTACTATGTTTATGATCTTGGGGACGAATTATAATCAGTTTGAACTCAATTTTAATCTCACTATTTTTCTTTTGCTGCATACATCCTTGATATTTGATGCTTCTTTTTTCTGTCTACAAAAGATGATGCATTCTTATCTTGTTTCTTTGTTGTGTCCGTAATTGTTTAGGGTGCTGGTAAGTCTGCTGTTTTGAACAGTTTGACTGGACATCCTGTCCTGGTGAGTTGGATATATGGACTTTCATCTAATTTCATTTAACTTAGGTACAATGCCTTCTTTACAAATGCTTCTTATTCTTAAAAGTCTCCTTTATTCCCAGCCTACTGGTGAAAATGGTGCTACACGAGCTCCTATATGCATTGATCTACAGCAAGATGGTTCCTTGAGCAGTAAATTGATTGTCTTGCAGATTGATAATAAGTCGCAGCAAGTTTCTGCAAGTTAGTTTTTATTGTCTTGTTTCGTTTCTTTTGTTGAACTGTGTTTCGTCATGTAATATTGCCGTTGGTACCTCACATGGTTTTAAATTCAAAATAATTTTGGGATCTTAATTTCATAATTGCTTTGCATGCAGTATGCATGTAGCAAATAGGGGGGGGGGATCAGTGATGGTGTTTGGAAATATGATGATTTTTCTGTGCCTTACAGGTCAAACCATAATAGTTATATTCACTAGGGAACTAGGGAATATTTGTTCTTTTTGTAAATGACATTTTTATTTTTTTTTTGTCATTTGCATTTAGTTATTTATATTCTACAGTCCGCACTAGTTTTTTCTGCTGAATGTGTCAATATACTTTGCTTAATTGCTACAGGTGCTTTACGACATTCATTACAGGATAGATTGAGTAAAAGTGTCTCAGGAAAGAGTCGAGATCAAATATATTTGAAGCTACGGACAAGCACAGGTTTGTTGATGAATAATGGTTGATATTTATTACCCTCTTTATATGTTAAGAAGCCTATAGCTTGTTTTACTAGCTACTTAAGAATTCTGTGAAGAAAATTTCTGATTCAGCTTTCCTTTTCCCTTTTGTATTGTTGACTTAATATAGTGTCAGTCTAGATATATATTATTCAATAAAGTCTAGAAGCCATGTGACAACAATTAAAATATGCCATTTAAAACTTATCAATATATTAATATATCAATCAATATATCAGCATAAAATCTATAGCAAGTTTTTTATAATTCATGAATATGCCACTTACCTCAGACATTTTGCGAAGCGTAGTGCCCAAAATATAGTTATTGCTGAAGGTAGCTCTTACAAAAAGTTTGAAGTTTCCTAGTGCTGCATGCAATGTATATTGATACCTTGTATCAGATAATTTCTGAAAGGTGCCGCTTATTTGCACCCATTAATGATCTCTATTTTATACTTGCTAAATTATGTAGTTTAAAAGACCATTGCTGTCATGATATAACCTTCTCCCTGTTTACACAAAGCTTTTTCTTTTGTCTTTCCAGCGCCACCACTCAAGTTAGTTGATTTACCTGGATTGGATCAGCGCATTATGGATGAATCAATGGTAAATGGTGGCCTGCCCTTTTCATACATTTTTCTGATCCTGAGATTTATTTTGACTTGAATTTTAATCTACTGAAGCTAAATTGAGATTCTTCCTCCCATAGTTTATTTTGTAATTTCTTTTTTGGTTTCTTGGTATGTTATATCCACATAGTGTTGGAATTCTAATGTTATATGCAATGTTCATTGCATAGGTTAGTGAATATGCAGAGCATAATGATGCCATTTTGCTAGTTATAGTACCTGCAGCTCAAGCCCCTGAAGTTGCTTCATCTCGAGCCTTGAGAGTAGCAAAGGAATATGACGGGGAAGGTATATCATTTTGTTTTTTGGGGTTCATTTCTATGTGCAAATTGTGTAACTCTGTTACTCTAGATTTATTTGAGCTTTTTCTCTTTTCAGTTTTTCTTTTTCATTAATTGAATTAAGAGGCAATAAAATCTATAAAATTATGTTGTAGGTACAAGGATCATTGGTGTTATAAGTAAAATTGATCAAGCCGCATCAGACCAGAAGTCTCTGGCTGCAGTTCAAGCACTTCTATCAAATAAGGGTCCTGCAAGAGCATCGGAAATACCTTGGGTTGCTTTGATTGGTCAATCAGTTTCAATAGCAACAGCACAATCTGGATCTGCTGCTTCTGAAAGTTCATTGGAAACTGCTTGGAGAGCAGAGAGTGAAAGCCTTAAATCAATATTGACTGGAGCTCCTCCAAGTAAACTTGGAAGGATGGCTTTGGTGGATACTTTGGCAAAGCAGATTCGGAATCGTATGAAGCTCAGGCTCCCTAACCTTCTATCTGGGTAATTTACATCTGTTGTAATATGACATCTTATCAGTAATTGGATGCAACAATTTCTTTTTGCCTTCAAATAGAAGTTTTTGTTGGTAGTGGCAACTTAACTGAAGGGTAACAGATAATGATTTAGTATAGTGAGTTCTTAATGAAAGATCTATTTTCTGTCTCGATGTTGATTCCTTCTAGTTTTCAACTTATAAAGGGAATTTCATGAGGATCATTGGCTTGTAATCGGTAAAGTTCTTCCCTCTTAGAAAAAACCTGCTTGCATTGAAAAGACAAGGAAATTATTCTGGTCTTATTTCCAGTTTGAGTAGCTTATTAACCAGAGTATCCGTTTTGAGTTGCCCTTGAACCATGATCTTTTTATCCTAGCTGTATTTCACGTTAGTGCTGAGTGTTTCATTTTGTTATGGAAAATTGTATTGTTTTTCACAGTGAAGATCTTGTTTTTCCGTTTTTTAACTGTTTGATGAAATTTTATGTTTAATCCTTACTTGTATGAACTCTATGTGCAAGTTAAAATAGACATGTTTTAAGCAAAGGATAAGATGATTGATGATTGATGCTGATTGTTGAAGAGGTGTGGTTATACTCACACTGCGATGCAATTGAATTTGAAAAAGGAAATATTTCATTAATCTTTACTTCTTCACTGATTAGGTTACAAGGGAAGTCTAGCATAATTCAAGACGAATTGGTGAGGCTTGGTGAGAAAATCGTTACCACAGCGGAGGGTACACGTGCCATAGCCTTGGAACTTTGCCGTGAATTTGAAGATAAGTTCTTACAACATATTACCACTGGTGAGGTGAGTTTCCTGAATCTTATATTTTACCGGATATCATCTCATTCGATCTGTTACAAGGAATGTTAATTTCTTCTGCACCAGATTTTCTCTGTTTAGATTTTATTTATCTCAGTATATTTGAGTTGCTGTTTGCTAAAAAGAACGTTTTTTTTATCTTTTATACCCAATTTAATTATAAGAAGGTCAAACTTTGGGAGGTTTTGGAAAGGTAATCACATGTTAGATTAGTTTGTATTCAAATATCCATTTTCTATCACCATCTTTGCCCAAGGCAGGAGCTGATAGTTGAAGATTTGGATATAGACGTATTAACATCTCCAACCTTAATCATTCTCATGCTCACCTCTGAGTTTGTAAAATATTTACTATGATATAATCTATTTCATTATTTTTGTTTCATTGTTGATTTGTTGGCAAGTAGATTTGAACATATTTTATCAATCATGGATCTTTCTCCTGTAAGTTTTGAGTATCTTTTTATATTTACTATAAATAACCTTGCAGGGAGCTGGGTGGAAAATTGTTGCTAGTTTTGAGGGGAGTTTTCCTAATAGAATGAAGCAATTACCTTTAGATAGGCATTTTGACGTCAACAATGTGAAAAGGGTAAGTTTGGTCCTACTTCTGTGCATGCATACACACATATTGCTTTGATTTTTTATTTTACTACTTCTACTGACTTGGTTGTTCAATTATTAGATTGTGCTAGAAGCTGATGGTTATCAGCCATATCTTATTTCCCCTGAAAAGGGATTAAGATCTCTAATTAAGGGTGTTCTGGAGCTTGCAAAAGAACCATCACGGCTTTGTGTGGATGAAGTAATTATGTTTTATACATTGTCTTCTTTTGAGTCATTTTTGGGTTTGATCACTTGAAGATTTTGATAGTAATGCTTGCTGTGCATCATTCTTTCAGTTGTTTTGTCCTTTAGGTTTATAGTTTAGATCTAGTACGCATAACGCCTTCTCCTGTGTCACTGGTTTTTTTGTGGGTCAATCTTCAGTTGTTGTCTTTTTAACATACAATATCTATAAATTTATTTGTTCTGCAACTATGAACACTGCGCAAAGTTATGACTAATTTCACCTGTCATTCTGTCTAATTATAATATTTAAAGGAGTCTAACTAAGAACGATTTGATTATAACAATTTTTTCCATAAATTACAATAATTTGTGCATTTTATTCCCAAAGAATTGTGTGTGTTTATGTGTTCTTGTGGCTATTAAAAGATATTCTTTTGGTTATGGTTTCAGGTGCATCGGGTCTTGATAGATATTGTTTCAGCTGCTGCCAATGCTACACCTGGTTTGGGACGATACCCTCCTTTCAAGAGGGAGGTATGGCTCTGAGCTTCATTGTTATATTTCTTTTCCCAAGTAAATGTCAAGTTATCTCATTTTCTACTTAGCAATTGTATTTCTTTGCAAATTAAAGTTTATTTCTTTTATTCCAAGTTGCTCCTTCATTTATTTTACTTGAGAACTCTGACTTGGTGAGATACATCTTCTCTTTCAATCCTGATACGTTTCTTAAAATTTACAAGGTTGTGGCTGTTGCAACGGCTGCACTAGAAGGGTTTAAAAATGAAGCAAAGAAAATGGTGGTAGCACTAGTTGATATGGAACGAGCTTTTGTGCCGCCCCAACACTTCATTCGTTTGGTACAAAGGAGGTAATTTATAGGTATTATTAGAGTTTGAGTTGTAATATCAATTTTCCTCTGTCTTGGCTTCCTGACATGATTGAGTTTGACATGTTAATAACTTATGATTATGTATTTTTGTCAGACAATTATTTGGGAATATTTAAATGTACATACTAATGATGTCTGATCAATTTAAATTGGCATGTCTTAGGCTCTGTCATGTGTGAGATAATTATCTTTTTAATTGTTCTGTTTTATTTACTTTAGGATGGAAAGGCAGCGTCGGGAGGAGGAGCTGAAAAGTGGGTCCTCGAAGAAAGGGCATGTTGCTGAACAATCTTTACTTAACCGGGTAGGAGGTCACATATTGTTATCTAGAGCTTTGAATAATATAACAAGAGGTTGTACTTTTGTAACTCCAATTTATTGATTTATGTGTACCCTTTGTTTTCCTGCTAACTACAATATGTTAGGCAACTAGCCCTCAAACTGGTGGAAGCATGAAATCAATGAAGGAGGAGAAGAACAAAGACAAGGAAAAGGACAAATCAGGTCAGGCAGAGAAAGAAGGACAAGAAGCTTCTGGTCTAAAGACTGCTGGTCCTGAAGGAGAAATAACAGCAGGTCTGTCTGTCTATTCCTTGCTGTTACTCTGTAAAACAGTTGCTGTTTTGGGCTTCTTGTCAATTTTTCTCATATTTGGTGGACGATGACTGTTTGTGGTCTCTTTGAGTTTGAATTTTTACATTGTTTGGACGGTAATTTACTAGAAAATGACCAAGTTTTATATCCTAAGGGAATTCTTGAGTTTTAGCCCCATCAGCTATCTGTTTAGTCTTTCTATTCCACTCACCTTACCTACCTGAACATCTTTCCTTTCTGGGTAGACATTGCTCAAGTGCTCTGGTTAAAGACAAGGGAATTCTTGAGTTTTAGCCCTATCAGCTATCTGTTTAGTCTTTCTATTCCACTCACCTTACCTACCTGAACATCTTTCCTTTCTGGGTAGACATTGCTCAAGTGCTCTGGTTAAAGACTCATTGGGGTGTAGTATGTAGATCGACATATGGATTTGACTTCTCAATAAAAAACGGGTTTAATTCCTATCTTGCCTTTTGTGGCTTTTTTGTCTCCATTTGACGAACAACCATTTTGTAAATTAAATAAATGACTTGAGAGCATAATTCACGTAAATTCAAAAGAAAATATTGAATGGTATATAAGATCAAATGCCTAGTTTTTGAATGTTACTTTATGAAGGCAAGCATAAATTTTTCTGCTGTTTTTATGTGGCTTATATGTGCATATTTGAAAGAGAATTCAAAATATATATTGTGCTTCTAAAATATTTTAATAGTTTTAGATCCTAAATGGTCTATCGTAATTGTTTTATATCACTTACTAAGCTCAGATAATCCTGTTTCTTTGCTATCTAACCTACCTATAAAGGCATGTTAGAAATCCTGACACGTGGCAAGCTAAACTTTAGATTTGGAAGCTGTAATTGGCCAAGACACTTATTTTGTAAATTTTAATTCCTGTGCTGACTTTTTAATCATTACTAAGTTCTAGCCTTCCAACTTGCAGGATATTTGTTAAAGAAAAGTGCAAAAACAAATGGTTGGAGCAGGCGATGGTTCGTTCTGAATGCAAAGACGGGAAAGGTTGGCGACTGTATACAAGAATGATATTTGTACTTGCATTTGCTGGTATTTCATCATAGTTTTTTCATAAAATTCATATTTTAATCTTGCTCTTCTGATCTCTTAAAATCTTGGTTACTTGGATCTCATTTAAATTATTTACTTTAAGACACTTTGTAGATTTATGCACAGTAGTTTCAATGAATGGTTTTTTGTTTAATACGCATCTTTAAGTTTTTAAACAGTTTATCATCATATTATTTTATCCGTCTTGCATCTTTGAACTCTTGATTTATTTTGTTTTGAGAGAGAAAATTGACCACTTATACAATCTGCTGCATGTGCTGTTAACTTCGATAGTTTTACTTTTTGCCTCACAGCTTGGTTATACCAAAAAGCAAGAGGAGAGAAACTTCCGTGGTGTTATTACATTAGAGGTATGTAGACTGTCAATACTTGCCTATTTCCTTAATCAGGTATACATTATGATTTTGGCATGGGGTAAACATACGCAATCAGGTATGGGGTATGGTATGGGGACAGAGATTCTATAACCTAACTATAATATAACTGGACATTCTAAAGCAGATATTATGGGTGTTTGAATGCGTTCATCTTGCAAAATACCTTTGTTGTCTTGGATTACACTATTGTATGAGCATGGAGAGAGCATAAATTATAGTCTTGATAACAATACAATTTATTTGTTATTCAGGAGTCCAACGTTGAAGAAATTTCTGAGGAAGAGGATCCTCCATCAAAAAGCTCAAAGGATAAGAAGTCCAATGGGCCCGATTCTAAAAAAGCCAATCTTGTGTTCAAGATTACTTCCAGAATTCCATATAAAACTGTTCTGAAAGGTAAATTCCCTTGTTAATATGGCTACTTATGGTTCTGCTCCTTACTTTTATCTGTGATTTTGTGACACTTTTGATCATAATGCCTTCTCTTGCAGCACATGGTGCTGTTATTTTAAAGGCTGAGAGCACTACTGATAAGGTTGAATGGATCAATAAAATAAGTAATATTATACGAGAAAAAGGAGGGCAAATATTGATTTCATCTGAGGGTGGCTCTACCATGAGGCATAGTCTCTCTGACGGTTCCCTGGTGTGTTGCTGGTTCATAGCTATCGCTCTTGTGTGCGGTCAATAGCCTATATCTTACAAAGAAAAGTTGCTCCATTTGTTTTCTTATACTTTACCAGGATACAATGGCTCGAAGGCCAGCTGATCCTGAGGAAGAACTCAGATGGATGGCTCAAGAAGTTCGTGGCTATGTTGAAGCTGTTCTGAACAGTTTAGCTGCTAATGTACCGAAGGTTAGCTCTTGTTTATAACCTTTTCCTTTTCTTCTATCCTTGCAACTTTGTCAATGTAACACATTTGCTGGTTGATTGTTTGAGCAGGCGGTTGTCCTTTGCCAAGTTGAAAAGGCTAAGGAGGATATGCTAAATCAATTATACAGCTCTGTCAGGTTTTAAAAGTTCTTGTCACTTCTACATTTGCTTTTGTTTCTTGATATTTATTACTATTCATGTCCCAATTGTATGCATTCTGACTGTTGATCAGTCTCTGTTTCTCCTCTGGTACAAACCATGGTTATCAATTTTCATATTTTTCTCATGGGCAGTGCTCAAAGCACGGCTAAGATTGAGGAGCTGATTCAAGAAGATCATAATGTCAAGCGTAGGAGAGAGCGTTATGAGAAACAATCCTCACTTCTCTCAAAACTGACACGCCAGCTGAGTATTCATGATGACAAAGGAGCTGCTGCCTCTAACTGGTCAGATGACAATTCAGCAGGTGCGTAGAAAAACATTTTTTTAGGTGGTGTTGAACAAATAGTATCAAGATTTCAAATTCTTTTTTCTCATATTCTTATAATCAAATATTAAATAACTAATGTTTTGCTGGTGAAGATAAATTTTTTCCCTCTGCCATCTGCTGCCTTAATTAACCATGAGCCTCGTATATCTCTAAATATTGGTGGGATTGATACTCGTTACATTTTTGCAGTGTTGATCAGAGGTATCCTTTCTTTTTTCGCACTTTATTTGAACTTCTAGACTGTTATTTTGCAGAGAGCAGTCCCAGAAGCAGTGGTTCAGGTGATGACTGGAGAACTGCCTTTGATGCAGCTGCCAATGGCTCCATTAGTCGTAGTTCCTCTTCGAGATCCAGATCCAATGGTCATAGTCGGCCCACCCAGAACGGTGACATTAACTATGGTCCAAACTCAAGCAGCCGTCGAACACCAACCCGGTTACCCCCGGCTCCACCTGGTTCTTCAGGTTACAAATACTGACAGATGGTTGACTGATGATGATTTGCTTGACAATTCATGTTTTCATGCATTTTTGGAGTGTCCTCACCCCAGTTTAAAGTTGGGAGTACATAGAAGATTGCAGTTTTGGGCTTGTCCCAGTATCAGGAGATCAAGGATGGCTTGAATCCATTCGTTATGTTATGCAATTCAATATTCTTTGATCTTTTTAATTTTCATAGTTTTATTTTGCTTAATTTTGTTTTATTGAAAGAAAAAGAAGTCTGCTCATTTTTTATGCAACAGATGTATTTTGCTTGTATTTGCAAGCTGGTGCAATATTTTGCTTCTTGTCTCTACTGGTTCAGACTAAACTTGTAATTAACAAGGAGGGGATGCTGTATATTCCCCTATATCATATTTCCCTTTTGTTAGAAGTATTTGGCATGTTCCTCTTTTTTTTCTCTAATTTTTCTTACTCTGTTTAAATTCATATGATCTAATGTGTTAATTTAGGTCACATAATTTATGTAAAATTGGATGTTACCGGTGATCTATTGCATCAAGTTTATTTACTGGCTCTTGTGATTTTCATTCTGAATATTATTATTAATATGAATTAGATTAAAAAATCACAACAAATGATTTTTAAAAGTCATTTTTAAAAAAATAAAATGATTTTAATGAAAATAAAAAATTCCTCCAATGTATTTTAGTTTTAACACTTGACGATGTGGAAGAGCTGGTAGACTTTTTTGACCCCCAAAAAGTGAAGCATTGAAATGTTCCCTAAAAAGACAGATTGTTTTTCAAAATGTAATCATCCAGGATTCAACATGATTTGTGTTTTTTTTTACCAAGAGATTTTTTTATTATTATAAACTAGATTTTGTGTTTGTTTAAATCAATTTATTTTAAGTGATTGGCATAAATATGAGTTTTATCTTGTAAAACATTAAACAAATTTAAATGTGCTCCAACATGTTTTATCCATAGAATACATCACATCAGGAAGGTTCATATTACTTTGAATATTGTTAACATCTTCAATATTCAAAAGGTCATTATATGCATATGATGCAAAAAGAACACTATCAAGAGAGTTTATTTCAAAACTTTAGTTGGCATGAAATTATTTTCCTACTTAAATTTCATTGTATTTTGTATCCATTTTAATCAGATTTTTTTTAAAAACTAATAAATTATATTACATTTATGCTATTTTTTAAATAAGATTGACATGAATATTTTCATATGACAATGATAAGATTGTAATGGATATGCACTCGAGAAAAAAATATGAGATCCAGTAAAAAATTAAATTAGAAGTGTCTTATTTTGAATTTGGGTTCATTGATTTGCTGCTTCTTTTTTAATAACACATGAGCAAGAAATGCGTCTTATTTTTTATGGGTCGTTCAGTCATTCAGTACACCTTTCAAGCCCAGCAAAGTGTCTCCTTTCCTTCGCTCTCCTTTCCTATGCTTTTCGTCCAACCAAACAGGCAGGTAGTGAAGCTCGGAGTATAAGCTATCCCGGATTAGGATAGGGGGAGCGCCGACGCCAAACACGTTTTCATCTTCTCTCTTCACATCTCTGCCGTCGTCTAGGGGTGTGCATGGACAGGGTACAGCAGGATATAGACATTGTGCATAGCCCTACGTCATCAACCCCAAAATCTTGGAATAAACCCTCTTAGAACCATATTGTTTTAATCATCTAAATTCGGAAACCCTAAACTTCCCAAACATGGCTCTCTCCAAACCCATCTTCTTCAGCCTTGCCAAACCTCTTCGTCTCCGACAACCACTCTCTTATGTCTACCTTCGCTTTCTCTCGTTTTCCTCTCCCGAAGAAGCGGCCGCCGAACGACGCCGTCGCAAGCGCCAGCTCCGTATTGAACCTCCTCTCTCTGCTCTCAATCGCTCTCAACCCCAACAAGCCAAGCCTCAATCCCAATCTCCACCCTATTATCTGAACCCTAACAATCCTAAGCTCCCTGAACATGTTTCTGCCCTTACCGGTAACCGCCTCAACCTCCACAATCGCATTCTCACGCTCGTTCGTGAAAATGACCTCGAAGAAGCTTCTCTCTATACTCGTCACTCCATTTACTCTAATTGCCGACCCACCATTTTTACCATCAATGCCGTGCTCACTGCTCTTCTTCGACAGTCTAAATACTCTGATCTTTTGTCCCTCCATCGTTTCATCACACAAGCTGGTGTTGTTCCCAATATCATAACTCACAATCTCATTTTTCAGACTTATCTTGATTGCCGAAAGCCTGATACAGCGTTGGAGCATTATAAGCAGTTTATCGATGACGCCCCCATGAACCCATCTCCTACTACTTATCGGATTCTAATTAAAGGCTTGGTGGATAATAATAGGCTAGACCGAGCTATGGAGATTAAAGAGGAGATGGATGCGAGAGGGTTTGCGCCGGACCCAACTGTGTATCACTATTTGATGTTGGGTCATGCTAGATATTCGGACCCTGATGGTATCTTCAAGCTCTACGAAGATTTGAAAGGAAAATTGAAAGGGGTTTTGGAGAATGGTATTGTGTATGGGAGCTTGATGAAGGGGTATTTCCTGAGGGAAATGGATAAGGAGGCTATGGAATGTTACGAGGAGGCTGTTGGAGAGAATTCAAAGGTGAAGATGAGTGCTGTGGCATATAATTCGGTGCTGGATGCATTGAGCAAGAACGGAAAGTTTGATGAGGCCTTGAAGTTGTTTGATAGGATGACAAGGGAGCACAGCCCTCCGAGGCAGTTGACAGTTAATCTGGGAAGCTTCAATGTGATGGTTGATGGATATTGTGCACAAAGAAGATTCAAGGAGGCAATAGAAGTATTTAGGAAAATGGGTGAATATAGGTGCAGCCCAGACACATTGTCGTTCAGTAATTTGATTGAACAATTATGTAATAGTGGAATGCTTGTGGAAGCTGAGGGGATTTATGGAGAAATGGAGGGCAAGTGTGTGAACCCAGATGAGTATACCCACGGCTTATTGATGGATACTTGCTTCAAAGAGGATAGGCCTGATGACGCAGCTGCATACTTTAGAAAAATGGTCGAAGCTGGGCTGAGACCAAACCTGTCAGTTTACAATAGGTTGGTTGATGGTTTGGTTAATGTTGGAAAAATTGACGAGGCAAAGTCTTTCTTTGACCTGATGGTGAAGAAACTCAAAATGGATGTTTCAAGTTATCAGTTTATGATGAAAGTGCTCAGCAATGCAGGGAGATTGGATGAGGTTCTTGGCATGGTTGATACCTTGTTGGATGACAATGGAGCTGACTTTGATGAGGATTTCCAGGAGTTTGTTGAGGCAGAGTTGAGAAAGGAAGGGAGAGAGGAGGAGTTAACCAAGCTGATGGAGGAGAAGGAAAGGAAGAAGGCTGAAGCGAAGGCTAAGGAGGCTGAGGCAGCTGAAGCTGCAAAAAGAAGTGCAAGAGCTGCAGTGGCTTCTTTGCTCCCGTCAAAGTTGTTTGGGAATAAAGAAACGGATTCAGAATCTCAACCTGAAGGTGAAGTTCAAGCTTTTAAGGAAGAGAGCGCTGTGGGGACTACTACTGAATCAGATTCTGTAGACACAACAGCTGAAACTGAGAATGCAGAGGATAAAAGTGATCGTGAAGGTGCTCAGGTATTGGCTTGAGTGAACAACTTAGATACTTGGATGAGGTAAAAAAAAATTGTGTCTTGTTAACAACATTGTTGAAATGGTAAATTTCAATGTTGGATTAAAACTAGATCTATGTTTGATTAAAAAAAAAATGAGTGTGCTGCATTGGGGACTATCAGTTTTGGACAGAGCAAATAGAAAACGCTTTTAGAGACTTTGGGATGGTTTAATTTTTTGCATTTAGTTGAAAATTTTTAAATTCATGTCTCTTTTAAAATGCCAATGTTAGAGATTAAAATAATCACTCTTTTAAATTTTTAACTATTCGTTATATGGGATTTGCTTAGTGACTATGTTCATTATGCTTCTTCTATTGCTGTTGTCAGATTCATTAATTTCTTATTAAGTCACAAGCTTTATTCTATGAATTGCAAAAGTGGGAACTCTTACTATGTAATGTGATATGTTGAAGCTTAGGGACTCAAATGATGCGTTCTTGAAATTATTGTGATTATCATGCTAATTGCTAAGAGTTTTGCGTCTGAAAAGCTTACTTTCGTTGCATTTAATTTTCTAAGTTGGGGATTTTAGAACTGTAATATGTGAATCAAACAAATTGCAATGCCACTTGTGCTTCAAGATCTTGATCATAGTAAATTTGGCTATCTGACATTGGGTATTTCTGAATTCCCTGTTTTTTCCGGGTTTGATCTTCCTTTCTTTTTTATGAAAATTTTGATTATGAGTAGATTTAATGTTGTGTGTATCAATATCTACACCTCATCAATCATTGAAAGTGCAGCATCCATGATGATTACAATTCGCTTGCTAGTAGTATAACAATGCAACTAATCTCGCAGAACATAAAAATGTCTCAGCTTAAAAATTCACATGAGGCCGTCATCTGCTTCTCCAGCTAGGGAATAATTCCTTCTTTTTCATAAATTTTGAATTTGAAATAATATAATTGGAATTCCGTTCATGTTGTAGGTATAAATTAGAGGCAGTGTCCCAGAGGGATGATGGTGGTGTCACGAGAATGATTCATGTAAGACATTCATGTGTTTTTGTTGTATATATTACATCCAATGGATAATTCAGAAATTTAATGTAATCTAACTTTTTCTCTGTTTTTGTTCCATGATTTGATTGGAATCATGGATTTTCATTTGAGTAACCCCGATGAATAAGAAATTAGTCTGTCATGCATAATCATGACGATGAAGAGTTTATTTTGATGCTGCTAAACATGTTCTGAATGACTAAATAAGAGGGGTACCTATTTCTTGAATCTTGATTTACTTCTAGCACACAATTTTAGTAACTTATGACTTAGTTTGCTCCTTGATCTGTCATGTTCTCCAGGTAAAAGGTTTTTATGAATATAAATGAAGAAAATGTTGATATATTCCTAGAGTTTTATTCTCTGCACATTCCATTTTGCTGTATATACCCCATTGATTTTGAATTGTTCACAATAAAGTTCTTTCATGGGCTAACACCCTGTTCTCCCTTGCCCTTCTGTTTATTCCTATTTGTTATCCATAAGTAATTTACTCTAACGCTTTCTAAAACATTGTTTCTTTTCAGGTTTCTTATGACACATTACGTATTCTCCTTCCATCGATTATCTCCCTCTTGCAATTTGGGAAATCTGAAGAGAACTTTTGCAGATTTTTTCTTTTTTTATTTTTTTCCCGTTAATGATAATTCTAGTTATAAATATGAATGAAAATTTAGAAGAAGAAAAAAACTACAGACAGGTTACGATGTGCCGTGGTTGACCGGAATGGATTCTCTAAAATAGGAAATGGTATATAATCTTGTGTTTGTTCATATCCAATTTGGGAAATAGATTTCCCCCTTCAATTGAAGAAATTTTTGTCTTGTTTCTTATTTTGTTCAATGATGGATAAAGATTATTTGAATGTTTGAACTGTAAGAAGTCTAATAATTCAATTTATCTTGTTAATTAGATTTCTTCATGTGCTACGCATGAAAAAGCAGGGTGAACAATGTGGCAGAAATGTTTTTTTTTTTTTAAATAAATATAACAACAAAAAGCCCCAAATCATAAGTCGATTATTGTATTGTTCACAGGAGAATGGGCTTGCTATAGGAAATAGATAGATTCACTCTTTTTCCAGGCAAACGAAACTTTAATATAACAATGTGAAGATTATTCACCACCATATTTTATCTCAAGAATCATTACATCAACATACCTAATTAATACAACTCTTTTCGTACTTACAAAATTCATTCTTTAAAATAAATTAATATTTAATTCTGATGTATATGTTTCAGTCTTAAAAATTTATATTCCAATGCTTCACTATAAACTTTAATTTCCACAACAATAAATCTTATTATCGACTACAAGCCACGTAGATGTGACGATATAGCTATCAGAATTGCTATCAAAATTACAGAATTGTTATCAATATTGCTTCAAGCGTATCCCATGTAATTAATTGGAAACTGTAACTATAATTTAAGATATTCAAAATCTGGCCACAAAATCCCAAGATTAAATTATTATGAAGTCAATATGAAAACAATAATGCTACAACTTAATATAAGTAAAAACCAGGAAGAGCTAGTCGCACAAAATTTCCCAGATTTACCTGTTCTATCAACACTTACCAATATTCTATACACACTCACTGTTATATCCGCAGATAGCCGCACTATGGCTATTAGTAAAAATGTAGAGGACACAAAAAACACAACTAAACCCTTGTTCTCCAAAAATCTCTGCTTCTCCCGGACCTTTTCAACCTCAGCTCTGCATTTTTAAAGAATAGAAGATGAGTTATTTTCACTTATGATACAATAACAGCATTAAGAGACAAAATAATGTCTTGACAAGCATTAGTAATATAAAAAAAATGATTGCAAAATCTCACCTTAGAACTGCATTGTCCTTGACAAGATCATCCAACTGCATAGAAAACTGGGACTTCCATCGTTGCAGATCACTGGCTTCCTTGGTCTGCAAGAGCAACAAATCATTCCCAAAATTAATATAAATTTGAATAGTGATTTTCTATACTAGGAATAATGAAATCGTTATCCAGGATGAGTATAACATACTATAGCATCCTGTTGGTCAAGGAGACTTCTAATGTCTTCTTTGATCTTCTGGAATAGTTTATGTTTTTCCCCCATGTCTTTGCCGTATTCTTTGAAAATACTGGCATATCTAGAATTTAATTCCCCCAAATATCGCTCCAAAACAGACAAATTTAAATCAAGAGAACGGACTTTCTGCATTAGAATCTTGAGAACAGTATCCCCAGGCATCCTGCCAACTTGTTGGCGTATTTCTTCAACTGGATCAGGCACATTACTATTTACAACTTCATTGTTCACAGAAGAGTTTTCTGTATCAGGTTCAGAATTCATTCCTCTCAATGTATTTGGTTGCACCTCTTCGCCCTCAGCAGGGTTTGATTGAAGCGATGTTGCTCTCTTTTCACCATTTCCCTCCGCAGATGCAAATAGACTATCTTGCTTATATATTAAATCCTCCAGCATCCTCTCAACAGCATCCACACCATAAACTTCTATTACGCTCAGCGTGCAGTAAAATTCTGAACCGTAATGGCTTAGAAGATTTAACTTAAGATACCTCACCCATTTTGGCTCAGAAAGAACAAAAGTCTGTGTCTGCTTCGCATTTGATGCAGTAAAATTCCCAAGTTTAACCCAAGCATCAGTTGGATAGACCAAACTGGCATGGAGCTGAAACTCTTTCAAATTCGAAGAATGGTGTTCAAAATTGGCAATTTTAATTGTATCTACTAAGGTTTCTTCTGAAAGCTCTATAATGACAAATTTATCTTCTGCAGAACATGGGTTTCGAAGATATTTGTCTTTGTCCTTTCCTAAAATATTAGATGCTCCTTTGGATTCTTTGTTAGAAGCCAAAACTTTTGCCCCCTTAGATGCTGATGCATGATTGTATTCTGCACCATCAGGCTCAACTCTATGCATTACACTTCCAGCCGGACCTGTACCAGATGTGATTTTAGAACTAAATGCCTTGCTTTTAAATTCCTCGAGACCAAGAGGTACAGCCTGAGATAGATGATCAGCTTTTGACAAATTATTTTCTTGTTTTTCAGAGACATCAACTCCAAGTTGCTCTCTGGCAGGAGATGCAAGCTTTTCTTTCTCATCAGGTGAAGCATATTTGTTGCTTTCACCAGCCGGGAGTGAATCATTACTAAAGGCATCAGTTTTAACACCACTCAAGCAGATAGTGTCAAAAGGATTGTAAGCATCTGTTTCTTTAATCAAGTATTCAATTGTAGACTTAGACTTTTCATCATTTTTGTGGTTTTCTTCGGTACAATTTGATTCCCCAGAAGGAAGTCCTTCAGGTCCATCTAAATCCAAAGATGATAAATTAACTGGTATTTCAGCCATGGAGCAGGAAATGCATATAACAGTGAATATCTATATGTTATGGCATTAAATAAACGCCTCCAAGATATAAAATCTCCAGGATTTACATCAAAAATAAATAAAAGGATGGATATAAAAGTCACGAGATCTATTCTAAAGTTTAACAGCATCATGCATTCTACACTTTCCACAAAAATACTCGGATATATATGTTGTCTATCATGATCTCATTAGGCAACATGTTAAGATAAGCTAGAACACCATGCAATATTCCATCATGTATGTTTCCAAGTTAATACCTATTCATTGAAAACAATTTAGTCGGAAATTCTTATGACTGATGCTTAAGCAATAAAACAAAAATTCTCATATGATCAGTACATGAAACACAAGAGTACCTAGACATTTAAATTAATATAAATCACTGACACAATTATAAACATTAAAACAAGGCAATCGGCAAAATTCAACATTCACAATGATGAACTATGAGGACAAGCAGTGACAAGAAAAGGATCATAATCCACAGCAGTCCGTGTGGTAAAATTAAAGCAAAAGAAAAAACCGAAGGTACCTCTGAAACCATGACCACGACTGATCCATAAGCTGAAGAGGAATACTAGCCCCCATAAAATAAAAACCAAGGACAGTGAAACATTATACAAATGGTTTCTTCCGCCAGCAGCCTTCTCTAAAGCTCTTCTTTGCAGAAAAGCTTTACGTGATCTCTGCATTGTACATCAATCTAATCCATAGCCAACTTCCAAGCAAGCAAGCAATTTCAAGAGAAATTCCCTGCAATCAACCACGGAATTTTTTCGCTAACTCGGTGCTCTCAAAGAAGTAAAAAGGGTACATTTAACTTCTCAATTGAGTAAAGTGCTGCTGATAAAATAAGACTCGCGTAACTAAATGTCATCACAACAGTGCCAGGCTGTGTTTGTGTATATATTTTTTGGCTAAAAAAAAAAAAACTCAAAATCTGATGCCGTAAAATACAGGTGTTCCATCAATGAAAAGAGCAAATTTTGATTGTAAGCTAAGCTCCGATGCACAACCACTTTTCAATTCGAGGATATATATTTTCAATCACAAATCCGTCTTAGTAGTTAAGTTAAAGAATACCCTTCAAACTAAATCATGCAATGTGTCACCAAACACGGTGGTGAAAAGACAATACCTACTAGGTTAAAGAAGAGGCCACGACACATCCAGTAATTCTCCTCAGCTAAAATAAGAAGCAACAAAGAAAAACGACCATTCTTCAAATCAGATCAACAACAAATCAGTATAAAAGACAATAAATCTCTCCCCTTCCTTCAAACCCAACGGTTATCGAATCAAGATACAATTCAAAACAAGAAAGATCGCATCTAGGATCTGAGAAGAGGCAGCATACAGAGATAAAAAAAAAAAAAAAAGAGGAAGCCAAAAAAATTCAAATAACTCAGAAAAAACGAGAAAACCCACAAAAAGTCAAATCAAATTGGAGAAAATGAATAATGACCTGGGTATCTGGAATCAAGGAATTTGGCTCCTCAAGAGGGGTCAGAGGGGAATGGAGTTGACAATCTTAAGGGTGGAATCTTCGAGATGAGTGAAAGAAGCGAAGGCGCGTCGAAACGGCGTAGTTCAAGGAGACGGTCCGCGTAACGAACCTTTCAGTCTCTGTTTGCTTCCGCTTGTCGCTTTCTTTTGTAACGGCCACTCCTTCTAAAACTCCACGCCTTGCTGATTTCCTAATCTATTTTGAATTTTATCTTCACCTCACCCCTAAATCTATCTTTTTAATACTCAATCTCTCTTTAAAAATACACAACTTACTTTGTAATTATTTATTACGAGTACTATTTTTAATTTAATGCCTCATCAATCATCATCAATTAAATAAGTAATATTTTACTTTTTATATAATATATATATATTTTCGACTAAAAATTGATATATCTTGTAACTATAAATCTAAATTTTAAAAAGTTTTTAGATCAAAATTTAATTTAAAAAAATTAAAATAAATAGTTATATTTATCTAAAATAACTTAGAGATTAAATTATGATTTAAAACTGTAGTTTTGAATAAGTTATTGAGAATAATTTATAAAATAGTAAGAATTTATAAACTGCCTAATTACTATTTTATTCCTACTTTTTTTTACATAATATCTCTTATCTTCTCTCTCTTCTCTCTGTATCGCTATAGCTAATCGTCACCTCTACTTCGCTTCTAGGATCGCATACATTGCCGTTGGTCGTATAGATTAGGCTTTTCTCTGTTGTTATTCTCTCTATCAGCTACCAGATTTGGGGTCGCTAGTCTTCTTTTACTTCAGATGTCGACTATGGAGGAGGAATGGAGGAGTTGGTCGTCGTGATAGAGATGAGGAACTTGTGAATGATGATGATGATGCACAGTAATCGTAAAATATTTATTTATTTTTTATTTCATACTCTTTCCTGTAATTTATTAATTGTAAAAGTCTTTCTAATAATAATTATCTAAACATTAATTTATTAATAACTTTTTTTTTCATAAACTCTTATCTAAAAATATTTTTCTAAAAATTATCTAAAAGCTATTTTTTCTATAAATTATTCTGTAAAAAG
The DNA here is from genome assembly GCA_037074615.1 of Leucaena leucocephala. Classification (NCBI taxonomy): domain Eukaryota; kingdom Viridiplantae; phylum Streptophyta; class Magnoliopsida; order Fabales; family Fabaceae; genus Leucaena; species Leucaena leucocephala. The sequence goes on from CM073525.1 coordinate 1,302,795, forward strand.
CTATCTAAATGGGCCCATCATCACTATTTTTTTGGCATTAAATATATTATAATGTATAAAAAAACTTTATTATTCATAAGTTATAAATAATATAATTTATTTTAGATAAATAAATAAATAACCACGCATTATCATCACTTTTATCATGCGTAATTTTGTATTATATTTTCGTGTACCAGACGCAACTGCCCATCATGACATGAGATTTGTAAATGTAAAAGAATAAGCAATAGCTTAATTCCCATCTTGCTCACCTCACCACCGACACTATTTGAAAATGCTATCATATATAATAATGGGGGAAAATATCATAGACTTTAAAAGGGAGATTATTATATGAAGTTCAAAAGAAAGGACTTAATTAACCAAACATCCCAATGATAACTTAAAAACAAATAATGACAATAACAATAACTTTATATTAATTATTGTTTTGAAGACTTTTTAATAATTAACTCTCTTTTTTAAAATCTTATAGTAATTTTTCTTTAAAAAACAAAAAAAAAAAGCCCAAATCAGTACACTAGATTCACAAAATGCCAGAAAAGTACATAGGCTAAAATACCCTCACTTTACTTATGGTCACCAGTAGCCCTTACATGAGCAGTTTCCCTTCTTGAAATGATGAAAACGGCTTGAGTCTCTTAGAATGATTTCATGCTCAACAATTCTTGATATGTAAGTTATAGCACTATGGCAATCACCACAGATGCGCAAGTTCTTGGTTATTCGAATAGTTTCCCCAGGAGGTAATGTTAAGATGCCATACGCGAGTGCCAATTTTTCACTGTGTTCAGAGAGAAGGTCACCTTTTTCTTCATCGTCCACATCATGAAGAGCAAAGCTTGTTTGAGGAACATATCCAAGTTCTTTGATTCGTTGAATCAAGTCAGAAAGAATTTCATATATCTGCGCAGACTGTGAATGAGACCTGTCTCCCACAAAGAAGGTTACTGTGCCCTTCTTTCCTTGGACCCAACTGCAACCAGGCCTTTTCCTGATCCCTGCATGTTTCATTAAACTTCTAATCCTAGCCACATCCTTCCAACGTCTGGCATTAGCATATATGTTTGAAAGTAATGTATATGATCCATCATTCTCTGAATCCAATTTTACCAACTGATTTGCAGCAAATTCCCCAAGTTCCACATTTGAATGTATCCGACAAGCACTAAGCAAGGCCACCCACACTACTGGGGTTGGTTCCATGGGCATGCTCTCGATGAGTTTCATAGCTTCGCCTAATCGACCAGCTCGACCCAGAAGATCGACCATGCAAGCATAATGCTCCTCTCCAGGAAAAACCCCAAAATCATTGGTCATTCTGTAAAAATAATCGATTCCATGATCCGCCATTCCTGAATGACTACAAGCATAAAGCACCACAAGAAATGTTATGCCGTCGACCACTTGACCCGCTTTCCTCATCTCATCGAAAACTAAGAGAGAGTCTTCACCTCGTCCGTGCATGCCATATCCTGTTATTAAAGATGTCCATGATACAGAATTCTTCTCCTTCATGCTGTCAAAGATAATGCGAGCAGCATCTACATCTCCGGATTTAGAATACATGTCTATGAGACAGTTGGCCACAAAAAGAACGACAGAGTCATATTGATTCCTCAACACATACGCATGGATTTGCCTACCAAACCTTAATGCTGCTAAACGAGCACAAGCCATTAGAGCACAAGATAAAGTAAAGTCATTAGGTTTTATAGAGTTATCCACTTTAAACATTCCAGAAAAAAGTTGTAGCGCCTGGTTGGCATCACCATGTTGGGCATACCCTCCAATCATCACTGTCCAAGTAACCACATCTCTATCTTCTGGAGATATAGAATCAAACATTATACGAGCAATTTTGTCTCTTTGGCATTTAGAATACATGTCAATTAGGCTATTATTTACCATCAGATCATCCCCTGGATCATGTCCTTCTACATTGAGGATAGACTTGATTGCAAAACAATGGGTTTCTTTCCCATGAAGCAAAGCTCCAATAGATGCACAACCTGAAAGTAAAGACACAAGAGTGACCACATTTGGCTGTGACCTACAACTGCACATCTGCCGAAACACATTCAGGGCATCATGGCCACGTCCTCTCTGAGCATATCCTGCTATAAAAGCAGTCCAAGTCACGACGTCTAAATTAATATTTTCCGCTTGCATCCTCTCAAACATAGATAGAGCATCTTCAAATTCACCAATCTGAGAATACCCCGTGACAATGGCATTCCAAGAAACGACATCCTTGACCTTCATCCTCTCGAAAACCTTGTTTGCTTCATCCATCTTACCACACTTGGCATACATGTCAACAAGAGCATTACCCACAAAGACATAATCAACCAATCCACTTCTAATAGCGAACCCGTGAATTTGTTTACCTTTTGATGATGCACCCATTGAAGCACATGCAGGGAGTATATTAACAAGGCTCACAGCATCAGGGAATATCCAATGATCATTAGACATTTCGTCAAACATTTTAATTGCATTATTGAAATCATGACAATGGGCGTAAGCAGAAACAACAGAATTCCAAGATACCAAGTCCTGAATACCTCTACAACACAATTCATCGAACATGTTACGTGCATAATGTTGCTCACCACAACGCCCATACATTGCAACCACCGCATTACAAACAAAAACATTCGACTCGAACCCTGTTCGATACACACTAGCATGAAGCGAAGCACCATGGTTGAATGACATGAGCTCACCACAAGCTTTGAAAACAAATGGATAGGTATAATGGTCAGGCATCCAACCCAGTCTCCTCATCCGACGGTAAAATCCCAAAACATGATCAGGAAATCCACCATGAATTGCAGCCCTTATCAATTGATTCCACCAGAAAACATGGAATGGGGAGGGTTGGAGGCGCTCGAGAAGCAAAACAGCATGGAAAGTGGAATCGCAAGATATGTAGCAGCCAATGAGGTTGTTGAGGAAGTGGAGGAGACCCTGCGCTAAGACTTGCTGATGCAAGAGCTTGGCTTGGATCAAGGTCTTGCATTCTTTCAGAATATCCAATGTTATAGGAGGTGGAAGCGAGGGTGTTGCAGTAGAAGAGAATAAGAAGTGGTGAGCATTGGGAAAATCTTGTAGCTTTCTGGGTCTTGATCGAAGCCATGCTAAGAGCATGCTAATGCCAATCCTACCCAGTAGGAGATACCTTCCTCTGGGCTGCGTTCGTCCAAAATGGCTCTCCCTCTGTCAAACAGTGTCCTCCAATTCCTCTTCCTATCTAGTAGCAGAGATGGCAAAATAGCAGCGAAGATAAAAAAAAAAAAAAACAATGGAATCAACCTGAACGGATTGGAGCGTAGGACGATGGCGACGACAACCTCTGGAGGCGACTCTGGCGACGGTCACCAGTCTCGTGAGAGAAGATAAGCGGGAATTTTTAGCGCCGTTTTGTCTGATGCCCTTTATGGGCAAAACTGGAATATCTAAAACGAGAAAAAAGGCTGGGAACTTTAGATTAGTATGAGAGAATGCAAGACATCATCAATATTGGTTAAATTTGGTATGAGAGGTAGACAACAAATTGGTTAAATTGAGATAAATCATATATAATGGCAATTGTTTACCTTATCAATTATCATGAATGTTTGGGCGTTATGCTGAAGTTGTAATCAATTTGTTATGTTATCCTTCATCTGATGATAATTTCCCCTTCGAGGTTGCTTTCATCTCGTATTCAAAATAAGCAATTGTTTTTCTATAGGAAATATCGATAAATTTATATTATAATAATAATATAAGCCCAATGTATATGATCTTTTTCTAACATGCTAAGATATATATTGATTACGATTAATCATGAACAAGTGGATTATACAAATAATTTAATGAGGTTCAACGGATTTATCTCCACGACAACATTGCTCTAGTTTTTTCCTTCCATGATAAATAAGGCAACATAATTGGTTGATCAGAAAAAGAAAATACCATGGGATTTAAAATTATGAATAATTTACCCGTGTATCACATCACGAGGGTAAATAATGGTTAAATTAAAAACAAATGCAAGCATAATATATTTTTAAAATGAAAATTACAAATAATATTTGAAGCCAAACCAACACCATGACTGAATAACTTATTCTGCTTAATAACAATGATTCAAATATTCTCCTACAGTGTAAAGGATCTACGTTCATATACTCGTATCTTTGTTGTCAATATACAACATAAAATATCCCAACCACTGGGATTTTCCATCCCACTTTTATCTCATCGAAATTGCATGGTGTTGTTATTGGATTATTTGTGTGTATAGGATTCAGTATCCTCAAATATTGTCTTCTTTTGATCAAAACTGCTGACCAACTAAACAGGATCTGCATGAACATGCTGTCCCACATGGAGCCATGAATCACCCTGTTGTTCCCCCCTACCACCAGCTTCACATCTTAGCAAAATTCCAAACAAGATCTTCCCCTGTTTCATCGCGTACAATCAGAACTAGAATTAGAATACTTTAAAGCAAAAAGCAACGGCGAAGCCATAGAAGGAAAAGGGGAAAAAACAGAGCAAACTACATGCTCCATTTGTTCCAAGTTAATCAGCTCATTACAATGCAAACAGCCATAACTTTGGCGAAAGTAAGTAGTTACTGCTTCTATCAAATGTGAAACCAAATAATGCTGCTTAACCAATGAATATAGAATTGAAATAAAGTTCCAAGACAGAAAGCAACATATTATATACAATGATATCTTTGGCTAACCTTTGCTCTTCTGTATGATGCTAAGGTTGCTAAGGGTTCATTTGACTTGTGAACTTGTCCATCTTTCTGTGAAAAATTGATCATCTGGCAACGGTTGCATCCCCCTAGTGACTGGTTAGCAGAGGAAGAACACATCAGAATCAGAGCATCACAACCCTTTGAAGTCTTAAAAGGAATTGAAGGTTAGAGAACTTACTCTGAAATAATGATTTCCAATTCTAAGGCTTCTCCATCCATCTTCATCATACGGCCTGCCTCCCGATACCACAAGGTTCGGCCGAAATCTGCTTGCACTCACTTGCATGTCTGCTCCACCTAGCCTCTTCTGTTCATCTAGTGACATCAATTATAATTGGTCCAAATTCTATACTGAAAAAATAGTGGAAAAGTTGAAATGCAAAAAAATGAACTAGTTTATCAAGAACAGGTTTATGAACATTAATATAATGGACAGAAAATTCAAGGTTACATCCTACAGAGTGAAAGTAACTATTGCATATTTAGAAGAAATTGACTCATCCCATAGAAGTAATTGCATGTCATGAGGAAATTAATACAAGGGCATACGTGGACTTAATCTGTTGTTGAGGTCAAATACACTTTCTTCCGACACAAGCAAGAACTGTGCTTCGTTGGCGAAGTTGAGCTTGCTCTTTGCATCTCTACAAGTAACTGCTGCGTCTTCAGACTCATTCGACGTTAAATCATGGTCAGAACTCGAATTACGTAACAGAGTGCATGGTCTACCAACGGCTTTGGTAAACCAAGCATTGATGTCTTCATCATAACTATGGACTATGTAACTGAAGAACACAACAATTATTCCATGAGTTAATGCCAGACTAAGAGATTCAAAGCCTAGTAAGTATGTGAGAAGAGTTTAGCGTAAAAGTGTTTCTGAAACCTTAATTTGAGGGTTTCCCAAATAGGCCCTAATTAGTCTACAATTTTCAGGTTTTCCCGGTATGATTACCAACTAAGAAATCACCCAATACCATCCACAAGAACTTGGTGTATAACAAAGAAATTTATAAGAAAAAATGAGAGTGGATACGTATATACAATCATATACCTCTGACCATATAAACCAAAATCCTCTCTGCCACCAGTGTCCACATCAGAATCAAGCTTGATCTCTAATCTTTCTTTGCAATGTGGGGACTCCACTAACAACAGTCCTTGACTGAGATCAATATAAGTGCTTATAAAGCACATTTGAGGAACCTACAAAATCAACACATGACAAATCAAAATCTAACTATAAAGTATTCAAGTATCAAATAATAGTTTTACCTTCTTCTGAGTAAGAATTTCACCACTAAGGCTTTTAAGAATCCACTCCCGATCATATTTCAGGCCTGCTCAAAATTTTCAGAAAGGAATATCTTAAATTCTTCAGACCAGGTAATACATAAGTAAAAGCAGGAATTGCCACCCACTGTTTTATCTCTTCTTAAATATGATAATTTGTGAAAAGTAAGCAATTACCGCTGTTGCTCAGAGGCCAACTTCCTGAGCTGAAACCACCACAGGATTTTATTGGGTATATAGTAATGGATTGAAGAGAATAACCAGAAGACAAGGAACACCTGTCAAAGCCTGCATGAAGTAAATGTTAGTGCATAAGCTCAAATTGCTGGCAGAAAACTCTATCTTGGTTGGCTATTGATTAAAGAGGACATACCTTTCAATTGTTTTATATGGCCAATGTGACTTTCAGGTGAGACAAAGGAACCTGCTACAAAATCAACAAATTTCTGAAAAGAGGAACGCAAGAATTAGATTACTAAGAATGGTGACCTAAAATTGTTGGAAAAGCGTTCAAAAATCTTCAAATATAGACAATTGAAGCAAGAAGCCAAGCCAAACTGCAAATTCATCATAATGAGATTTCTCTCACTTGATTTTAGCTTTGTTATGAATTAACTCAGAATCCAGAATCAAAGGATACTCTTCATACGTTGAGTAAAAGATAGGATGATGAAAAGAGTTCAAACCTTGGCCTCTTCATATGTTGACATGTAACCAAAGGATACTCTTACAGCTCCTGTAGGCTTTCCATTAATCACATCATGATCATCCCAGCAAACATGGCCTGCCTGTATTTGTAAGTCTAACTATCATTCTGAGGATATCACCAAATGAAACTCAGACAAACCAAATCATGCCAATTGTTGGAAAATAGTAACCTCAGTATTAGAAAGTAGATCCCAGTGAGATAACCCGAGGTATTTTGCGCAAGCACCGGGATTGCAGAAGCATCCTGTCTAAACAGATAGCAGATACAGATATAGAATCAGCGTTGCAGCAATAAGCCAGAGCAGGAAAAGAGAATAGAAAAAATCTGGTCACATCTTGACAGATGGAAAAGATGATCTTTCAAAAAGTGAGATTAATAACATGAAGAAAATCCTCATTTGTACCCGTAGCTGAATTCCTGATAGAGATGCCAGCTTTTCCACTTCTCTGTATCCATACCAAGAACCATCAGGTCTCTTCAAGTTGAATGAGACAATTGGACCCATTTCATAACTCAATTCCTGGATTGGGAAAAATAATTGGATCAAGCTAGATCCACTTATAGAGAAAAAACAATGACGATGACACCAATAACAACAATAATCAAATAAATATAAGATCTTATACAGTTTCCCAAAGTACTAATTTCAAGAAAATTAAGATAAATAAGAGAGTAACAAGAGAGGAAAATTCTTCATATGGCCCGTTTATTTTCTTTTATCATCGTAAGAAAATTACTCATTGCCTCCTGTTTGAAAAGCTTTAAAACTTAGAAGTTACAGGAAATTATGATCTAAATCTATAGCCCATCAGCTATCATAAGTTAAGCTTTCTACTCGCTAAGTACACAGATAACATTTGTTAATGGGTCAAAAGGAACCATAAGGGAATAGCTGCTTATATTGTGAGATACATAACCAAAAAGACAAAAACAACCTTGATTAATGTCTTGGTGAATTATTCAGCTTCTATGTTGAATGTATGAGTATTAATACAGATACAGTTGATAACTACCAACAGTGAAATTCACAACATCCTTAAGTCACAAAACTTTCAAACCACAAAAAAATTAACATTGGACAACAACCAAATTGTACAGTAACATACCTTTGATTTATGAGATCCATAGACTATGCACACTCTGGATCCATTCCCATGCCTGAGGGCCAAAAGCATTTTCCTTGTATACAAGGCCAGGGACTTTGTATGCCTACAAGGAAAAAAGACTTGATATTACTCAGAACATACAGAATTTTAATCAAGTAAATTTTGTAACAGCAAAGATGGGAGGGGAAAAAGTTCAAGGGTTTAAGAAGAAGAAAAAAACTCATACTAACAGAGATAGGAATAAATCACTATTGAGATTTCACCCAAAACCTTTAGCTTTCGGTTTAGCCATATGTAGACGCAATATTAAATATTTCATATGCCAGTGGCCTTGTATTAAAGTATAGTCATCCCATTCTCATCCTTGAGCTTTCAACTCACAGCATAACCTTTTGGATTACTATGGTATATGACAACAGCTAGCAAACATGCATCATGTAAGGCAGATGGAGCAAATACAAAGACTTTGATGAAATCCATATATTCTTTGTTATTTGTGCTCATATATGTTACAAAGCTAAGGTTCCTTCTGAGCTTAACTACGTTTATGGTTATGATGCCTGAGATGACTGATAATCAAATCCTTAAATATATGTAAATATCCTCTTCTACATACCGTGATATTGCTGATATCGTTAGAGAACTCAGGGTCCTGAAGCCATGGCGAATAGATGCTATGCTCAAGAATGAAACAGTGCCATCCTCAAACAGCTCCTCAATAGCCTCCCTTCTCTTAACAAAATCAATGTCAGCAACTGATGCCGCAACGTTACCTATAATGGGAACAGGATAAATGACTGACTTGAGCATTAACCACAAATAGACATCAAGCCACCAAGCCACAAACCTCCACTGAAGTAAGATTTCTTCAGTAACTTGGCTGCATCTGTGATTAAAAATGAAGACAATCGGTATGAGCCAAGCATTCATAAAATCAGACTAATAGAGCAAGTATGAAATTTCCATCAATACCATGACTAGTTTAACATCTTGTTTAATTTAAACCAAAAATAAAAGTGGAGAGAGAGGGTATGAAACAAAGTATACATTAATTTTCTATTTTCAGCAAACATGATCATTTTAGTACTCGGACAAATTAACTAATTCAAGAAAGTGAGAAAATAAAAGAGGAGAAAATAATATATAATATTTTATTCAAGTTTCTTACCATTACGAACAATGAGAGCTCCAAGCCCAGTGGGATAGCCAAACATCTTAACAGAAATCCACAAGGTAAAGCATCAATTTTTTGTAGTCATTAATGATCAATCAAAACAAGTTCAAATTTCACAAACTACCTTGTAAAAGGAGATAGCAACAAAATCTGCAGGATACTTGGATAAATCGGGAGGCCTAGTAGAACATCCTTTTGCAGAATCAATCAAGACTATCCACTGGCCACCACTTCTACAAAAACAATATATAAGCAAATGTCTACCATCAATGCTTTGAGGATGGCACACAGAATAACGTAGTCATAAATAGACATGAGGAGTTAATAAGACAAACAATGTAGCATATTACTTGCAAACCGAAGAACCTCCCAGAATCCTTCTTGAATCTTCCTTGATAATCTTGACCAAGTCAAGGCTAAATCTCAACCCTGAGAAATTGCACTCTGAGGGGAAGGCAAACAAATTATACACATCACCTGCATTGGGGGGGAAATGAATAATTAGATAAATAGAAAGTCAACCCCAAGAAGAACATATGACTTTAAAAGTTACCTGTAGGCTCTTGATCTCGTAATCCGGCTACTTTTCTCCTTTGTACTTGGTGCGGTGATATTCTTATGGAAATTGTATCCCCAGATATACCGGGATGCATGTCTTCTTCAATATCTACTGCAACGGCTGCAGCTCCTTGATTCAGAGCATATCTAATACAAGTTAAGTGCATGGGATGTTGATAATCATCATGAAAATAAAAGAACCAAATTCCAACACATCTAAAGTTCCAATGTGCTATAGTTTGGTATTCATACTCTCACAATATCTGTAATCATGAATAATTTACTTATCAGAAAGGATACTCTCTTATTCCAAGAACACTGTTATGATTCTCCATCGTATACATGAAATGGCTCTTACAGCTCCACGGGAAAGCCTCGCCAACCAGCTTCAATGCTGCTGTAGCCCCAGAAGTAAATATACATTTATAGTCCTTAGGAGATGCTTTACAGTAGTCAAGGACCTGTATGGTTCACAGTCCAATAATTCAAGCTGAATGTAAAAGTTTTTAGATATGTTAATTCACTCTACAAATAACTGAAAAAAAATGAAAAATATCAACAATAATAGCCTGGTGAGCAACTAGTGGCAACATGGCCCACCTTGTTAAGCAAGGGAAAAGGACAAGGCCACCCATAGCAGCATGTTTCCCATGAACAATGAACAAAATTCAGTCATCCATCAGGCAACTCAACTTGGTATTTAATTCACCATCTCCTAGATAGACAGGACTGAATTTAAGATATAATATTCATTGTTTCAAAAGATCTCTTGGAACAACAACAATAAGCCTTATCCCACTTATCCCATTAGGTAGAGTCGGTTACATGGCAAAAGATATCTTTGAACAAAAGTTGTTTTTAGATTAACCTTATTGACTTCTACAACAGGTAGCTTATATGTTAATACAACTCAGTGTACCTGCTGACGAGCTTCTTTCACGATCTCCAATGTAGCAGAACTGGAGTCACTTTGGCTATCTAGTGTGCATATTAAGGAATTTTACTTAATACAGACATTGCAAACTACCAATAAAATAAGTTAGTCACACAGGTAAGAATAAGATTCATACGAAGAGGATTTCTTGTCAAGTAGAAGATTTACTGAATTGAGGACGAAAAGAAGAGTAAAATAATGAGGAGGAATCCTCAAAAAGGCATTAATTTAAAACACCAAATACTATACTAATGCCTAAAAAAATCCAATTTAATCTGAATAAATATCAAGAAAAACCCTCCAAGTCCCAAAAGCAATATTTCTTGACGAAAGCATAAATGAGATATCATCACATGAAATGAGGATTTAGGAAGTAGTACTTAGAAATCGTTTCATTCCTCTCCAGTTTGTACTCACTACATCAATCACAACGAGATAGACGCAATTTGCTTATTATACACAAGACGCTAATACAAGTGATCATCAGAAAATTGGCAGGAATTACACCCATATTTTAGATCTTCCACAAGCCAGATCCAATTACCTTAATTGCTAACATAAGAGTGCTTGCAGCGTCCTAACAACACAGGTATGCTTTCAAATTCAAATTTTTGGAATTTCACTTCAAGCTAAAAATACTGAATAGGCATTTGAATTATAAGTAGCCCAACTGGTAATATTGAAGTACAAACAAAGGCACTTCCAAATGAAACTATTCAAAGTAACAGGGCATGGAATAGCACTAGTTCTCTTTAAAATCTGTCATTAGCAATGCTGTGCAAGCAAATATTTTTTGAAAACAAATCAAACTGCGAGTGCTGAAACATCCAAAGTACAGATTGGTTGCAACTGGCAAGCAAATGGCACGCAGGACCTTAAGTCCTTGATTCCTGCGAATTGAAGATCAGACCAAACCAAATATTTCTTCAACACAAGCACCGTAAACTGAATATATACACATGTGTGTGTGTGTGTGTGTAAGGAAAAGGAGAATCATACATGCTGCAAATAGAATTATGTTAAGGATAACAAGCTCAAACGAAATACCTGAAGTTATTTCACAAGGCGCCAATAAGCCAGTATAAAAGTGCACCCATCTTAATATTATCACTGTCATATCAGGATACGAGGATTTCCATATACGTTGCCGGTAAGGTCTTTGAAAACCAAAGCCATCTGCTCATCGGAGTATAAAGTTGCCCCAGCATGATCCAAGTATACGAGATCTAAAATTTTGTTTGCAGCAGAAATAATTAATTAACAGAACGGGAAAAATAAATAGGGAGGATTACAGAAAACCCTTTACTTGATACAGACATAACACTTTTTGCCTCTTCCACTGTTTAAGCACGTATTAAATCGGTAATGAAAGTCATCTTAATCCAAACTGTTCACAATAACAACTCTACATACAAATTGGAAATCAATAGCTTCCTTGAAACTGAATCTAGTCTTGCAAAGAAAAGGAAAGAGGCTTGTTGGATTTTAGTGTATCACCATTGTTAGAAATGTTTCACAGAATATGTTTCAATTTACTTTGTTTCTTCTGTTTTGTCTATTCGACGGGGAAATCTCAGGAAACACTGCTTCTACCATCAAACCAGTTCAACTAATAATAACTTCCAATTAACAAACTCCATACGTTGATCAGAACCAGACTAAGCTCAAGCAAAAAATGAGTTTCCTATCATTCTAAAATTGAAAATCTCTACAAAGATAAACTATTGACCTTGTAATCTCTTGAACTCAGTGCCTCGAAGTTCATCAATGCTCTTGGGACCATTGGGGTACCCGTAATCCTGGCCATACTCCTTGAGAAATTCTTCCTTTGCGGCGTCCATGTTCAATTACAGAGAATCCTGCAGAGAAGGAAGGAAGATGATGCAGTAAGAAGTTTATGTTTATGGATAAATCTTTGGGAAAATTAATTAGCCAGCCCCCATAGTTTCTTTTAGTTTTAAATCAGGTCCCTAAGATTTCTTTTCCTTTTATTGAATCCTTGAACTTATCACCGTCAAACACGTTAGAAAACGTCAGATTTAGTTATGGCACTGTTAAGAACAGGGAAGTGGCTGCCAGTCTATCTCTCTCCTCCATACTCCTCGTCATGAAGACTTGTGCAGCAGCCATTGTTTCCGGCCTCTTCTGTTCAACTACCAGTTATCTACTCACCTACGCCGCCGCCTTAAAGTATTCAACTTTCTCTCGTGAGTATCCTGCAGGATTAAAAGCTTGTGGCTACAATTATTTTATTTGTAAAGTTGCAATTATAGAGTCACAATTAAGAAGTAGAGAATTACCACCCACCACTCCCTTCATGTACCTAGCAATCCCTTTTTGGTTGGAGAAACAAGGCATGAATATCATTAGAATATTCTCACAACTATGTTCTCCGCAATTGCACCATTCAATGCAACAAAATCAACTTTGTTTACCTTTGTTTTTTGTCCTAGAAACAGAGCATCCTTTTATTTTGATGTATGTTTCGCACGATAGCATCGTACCTCTGGCTTCATAACACGATATAGACTCCTCCTTGGTTGGAATATATATAAAGGCAACAGTATCATAGCAATAACAAAAAACGATTTAGCAGCTTTTGGCTTGCATTATATAACGCGTTTGTTTCGTAATTATTACTTAAAATGTACGGTCATGTTCATCTTCCATGAATGGATTATATACACATATATATATATAATGTTTCTTCTAATGCACCAAACTCTGCTGTTATCATTATATACAAACAAAGAATTCGATTTCCACATTCTCCCTTTAATATAATAAATGGTCGTGCTAGATTTAAGGGTAAGGTACTGCATGGTGACTGGTGGTGGATTCTTCTTTAACTGAGATTCATTCAGTGTGCAGAGATGCGGGGTAAGGGAAGAGAAAGTACACGTCATGTCAGCCACTGCTTTTAACGGTGTCATGACTGTATCTAAAGTTTTTTAAGCACGAGGACCGACGTGTTTGAACGACATAACGTCAAAGGATCCAATAGAAAGAAAAGAAGCCTTAGGGGTCTGATAAAACATTAGAAAAAACTATAGGGGCTGATCAATTAATTGTCCCTAAAGCTTTTTATTTGAAAAGTTAAGATCACTTTTTAATTTTTTAATAATTAAACAATATTATCTTAAACTTTTAATATTAATTAAGATAAGAGTACAGTTAAAAAAGAATAATTAATATTATGTTATACTTTTAAAAATTAAAGAAACAAAGGGGTATATTTCAATTTCGGGTTATATTTTTTTTTAAAGAAATACAGTACAATTCATGTTATAAAATGTAAGTTTATTTTATTATTTATTCATATTGATCAATATTGAAAAATTATTTCTCACAACATTTTGGTTAAATCGTGCATATTTTAATAAAATATTTGGAAGAGCCAATAAATAAGTAGAGGGGAAAAAACAATTTTGGAGAAGGATGCGTTTGTTGACCGAATATAGGAGAACAGATCATTTTCTAGCTTTTTCATTCTGGCATTTTATTATGTTTTACCAGCAAGCTCAAATCGTCCTTATTAAATTATAGTAAGGGAATTTGTTGAAATCATTTTATCAAGAGATTGAGATCGCAAAATTTCTAAAATAGTGTCCACGTGAATTATGTCATTCTCAATGGGACGGTATTTTTCGCCCTCCTATTTCTATAATATCTCAATTTCTCCACACCCTAAAAGATATTTCCCCCTGCAAATTGTCAAATTTATTAGAAATTTTTGAAAATATAAAAACATAAGTTATTAAGATATTTTAATTGAGATATCAATATCCCTATAACTTACATTTACATTGTGTAAATTAATAAAATCGTATTGTCAAATATAAATATTTAGGGAAAAAATTAAAATCAATTGGGATATTAATACTCCGTTTATTTATATTGTAAAATGATCAATATATGACTATGAAATTTGAACCGATTTTATTGAATTGAGTATTACAAAATTTTATACATGTATATAGATGATCAATAGAGACTTGATGATGGATTGATCATTATTAATATTAACTCACACCCTCAACTAAACTAAATGATGCCTCCATTAATTCCTTTTACTTTGTCGGGTTGGCACATATAGGCCAACTCCTAATGAAGGCAAAATGATTAAACAAGACTATAAATTGGGACTCATCGTCCGTGAGTTCAACTGCTGAAGGGTGAAATATGTAATCATTTAGAGCTTGTTCGATCCTTATGAGGTATCACTTTGTTGTGGTTCTAGTCACGGTACTTGAGGAGATATCATAGTTCTTGGTATCTAGGTTTACGCCTGAGGGTAATAGATGGCTCGCCCTTACCCAATATTGGTATTGCTTTGGAGGAATAGAGACTTCGCCCTGCCTTTAGATTGTGGTTGAGTTCAACCCCTTTTTAAAAATTTTTTGTACAAAAAAAAAAGAGAACTATAAATTGGAGGAATGAAGTATGCAAGAGGTCCAACAATGACATTATTGGTGTAAGTAGTAGTTTCTGAGCGATTATATAATATTTGCGATCATCTAAAAATTTGTCATCACTTTCATCTAGACCTCCGACAATGGTTCTAACTAATATGTTAGGGTTAGAGTTCATGGAATAGAAGAATGGTCAGAAGCCACTTTTACATCCTAAGCTTTGAGGGTGAGTTGCTATGGAGGGCAAAGAAGATCCTCTGAGGTGAATCTTTTTTAAGAAGTAAGGACTATACCCTACTATGCAAGACATCTTCAAAGGATTGTCTCTTAAAATGAAGTTTACCTACAATTATTCGTTTACAAATTGAGATGGAGAGATACAATAATTGAAGAAACATGCATGGAGGTGGAATAAGTGGGCATGATGAAGGACTTGCCTGTCTCTTCGCAAGGGTTCTTAAGGTAGTTGGAGTGACCAAGAGATCGATCGCCACAATAGAAAGTGTGCTTAGTGAATGATATGTGCTTGGAATAGGTAATGAGCAAGAATGTAATAGAAGTCACATACTGAAGATTCGTCTGAGGAAGCTTGAACATCAACCCCCCCCCTACACAGAGCCAAATATATCTTTACTTAATTAATTACATGTTCACTAATTAAGTTACAAATAATATATAAATGAACAAGTCATTAAGTCACCTTGTGTATAAATGAACAAGTCACAGAATTCTCAGCTTCTTGCTGATATTGATCAAAGTTCTTATCACCATTTAACGTAACAATGCTCTCTGCATAATTAACATTTAAAACAAGCTTCATATGCATGTGTAATACAAATTAAACACATTAATTGATTATTTAAATGTAAGAAATTTATCCCAACTAAAGATATCCGGCTCAGGTTGCTCACCAGCTCCCAATTCCTTACTCAAATTATAGTAATGACCAGCCTTTGTTGCCCTAAAAAGCCATGCAGCTCCCCACAATAATTCATCCCAAATCAAAAAGAAAAATTATTAAAAGGATAAACGTGAAACACGACATATATAAACCTCATTTCAAGGTAAACTATTATAACAACCTTGATGTCTCAAAGCAAATTTGAACACTTTTTAGGCCGTCCTCAACAAAATCTTCTAGTATGTTGGATCAGCTCTATGGAAAACAATGGCCACGGTAGCTAGGGTGGCAGCAGTTTCACTGGCCACCTCCGAACCTGGTTTGTTAGGCGAGACCCAATACACCATTCCAATAGATTTGATTCTACGTATGACTACGTTGCAAGTTATTGGAAATTGAATCCATTGATATTGTGAATCCGGAACAAAATTCCTCACAAATTTTCTGTGTTGGTATTGGCTTGGGCTGAACATGATCTTTCTGAATTAGTTACTAAATGTCGAGGACAAAGAAGATCATCCTCCGAACAAAAAACAATCAGCTGATCTCCACAAAGAAGCAAAAGGCTCTTCCGCTCTTGTAAAATCATTTGCTGAGTTTATAAATGGGTTTTACAAAGTAGTTGATATGAGGGAAAATTAATCTCACGATCTTTGAACTTTTGACTCATTTAAAATTATGTCCCTAATATTTCTATCATTTAGAATTGATCATGAGGCAGCATTGAGTCATCCTACCTGGCTTCCATTCCAACTCAGCTCCTCATGGATTTTACATAAAATAAAAAGCAAAATGAATTTAGCTCCCTTAGTTCATGAGTTAAAAGTTAAAACACATGTCAATTGGGTTAATTCGGACTCCTGAATCACTTATTTTCCAGCTTAGTTGATCGAATGCACCAATCAAATGACTAGTGCATTGGATCATCCTTTCAATCCAATCCAAGTCTGAATTCAATTCTGATAGTGCTTAACACCCGGGAACTTTACTTGGATCCTCGACAGTTCGGCCAAGTTCGGTACTAGAATAGTTGATTTCTCTGTATTCGATGCAATTTGGTGAGGGCAAAAAAGAAAAGAAAACAGAAGCATCGTATTTGATAAATAAATAATAATTAAATAAAGTGTGAGAATGATTGCGTTTGGGAAAAAGGAAAAGCATATATATATATATATATATATATATATATATATATATATATATATAATGTAGCTTTTTATCAATTTAGTTTCGGCGCAATTGAAGGCTTATTACTCCTCCAAATGGCGCCTTTAGCGCCTCTCTTTCTTAATTCTTTTGACAAATTCATAATAAAATATATAATTCCATACACAAATAAGGGAAGTAATTAATAATGTAGCCATTTCCTTCTCTCTTTTTATGAACATATAATAAGGGAAGAACTACTACAATTTTGTTGTAGATTGGGTCTTTTAATTAAAGAGAGATTTAAAGCGCATTAACTCTGTATAAAAAAGACAAAAAAAGCACATCTCTTCTAAATAATTAATTAAGAAAAAAGGGTAGGAGGAGATAATAAAATAAAATCTCGTGTGTAGCATTTTTGAAAATAGGGGATACTTTGGATTGATGGTGTTCCCCAATCCCTAGAGTAGACAAGGCCATGATTTTGGGAGTTTGAATTTAGGCCATTAACCAAGCATGTCATGTGATGGTCGTGGATAAGCTTAGCCCGGGAAGATCGAACATAATATATCATGAGAGGATTAATTAGGGCATGAGTTCATTTTAAAATAATAAAAAATGTTTTCTTACTAATTATTGTTATTCAAATACATATATTTTTTATATTCATATCAATTAAGTTAAATTAAATTATGATGGCACTATGATAGCCTCTACCTTAATTTCAATTAATTCTCTTTTCTAAATAGATTCATGAACTTAAAACTTTAAAATAGTTGGACATAGCTAGTTTGTTATTGTTTGAATTTTTTTTCTCATTTCATATAATTAATTAAAGTTATGATTTTTTTTAAGGTAAAGTAGTCATTTATCATTTTATAAGAAGAAGAACATAAATTCTAATATCAAGAAACATATTTATTAAGAGAAATAAAAATACTTTATGATTTAAATTTTTAAAAAGATTAATCTCGAGTTCAAAATAGTATGGGGATATTAATGTCAAATCATGACAAAGAAATTCTTAAAAACTGCAGAATAAATATGACATTAGTTGGTGATTCTAATATAAAATCCATACATTATATTTCACGAGAACTTCTTGACATGAGTAGACATAACAAATCCACTTATCCAGAAGGAAGTGGATTATTGGAAAAAGAAAGTATAAGTTGTTAAACCATGACAAGATGGAGCATGATTGTTTGGTGATCTTGATGTTGCGAGGTTGTGCTCATTTGTATGGAATAACGTCCACTATAATTATTATAAAGCATGTTTTCATGTTCCCCGCTTTTTGACTAGGAAAAACATAAAGGGTTTAAATTAAAGTATGACCAACAACACTAATCAATTAATTAGTGTAGGTTCCATGCTCATTTTCCATTAAGAAATAAGTTTATTTTCTTAAGAAGAAAAATGTGTAAACTCTCTCTCTCTATATATATATATATATATAAAGTATACACTATACTTGAGACTTGTGCATGCACAGAGTAGAAATAAGGATAGATCGCATCATAGTCAAACATGTTTGGGAAACCCTAAACTAACAATTTAAAAGGCTTTTAATTCAAACTTTAATTTAGAAAAATTTTAAAATAAACAGTCATATTTATTTAAAAGAACTTTTAGACTAAACTATTATTTAAAATTAAGGTTTTGGATAAACTACTAAGACTAGCTTCTAGAATAGTAAAAAAAATTATGGACTACACAATTACTATTTTACCCTTACTTTTTCTTATACCATCTCTCATCTCTCATATCTCATCTCTCTCATCTCTCATATCTCTTATCTACCATCTACCATCTCTTATATTTTTTATAAAATCATACCCTTTATTATAATTTTTTAATTATAAAAGTCATTTTTGTAATAACTATCTAAACACTCATTTATTTAAAATTATTTTTTTTATAAACTTTTTTCCAAAAGTCATCTTTTAAAACCTGTCTAAATTTTTTTTTTACAAGTCATTTTCTAAACTCTTATCTAAATATGCTCATATAATGGCAAATTGGGAATAAGTTCATTGGGTTGCTCCTTCAGTTATTTCTTTTCTTTTTTTTCAATTTTATTCTTAGTTTACATAAGTTATTTCTTCTTTTCTTTTTTCAATTGTATTATTGGTTTACCTAACTCTTTTATTATTCGCGAGTCAAGGCATTCTCATTTAAAGGTTGAAAGGTAGTAGGAAGTTTGCTTTGATTGTATGGGCCGTTTGCATAACCTTTTAAAAAATAGCTTCTATAAAATAAAATAAAAAATTTAGACAATTTTTGTATCAACTCTTTTGAAAAAGAATTTATAAAAAAAATTAGTTGTAAATAAATGAATATTTAGATGATTATCATAAAGATTTTTGTGATTGATAAATTATTTAAAAATATATAAGATAAAAAATAAATTAATTATCCATCAGCTCACGTCTTATCCACCTCACCGCCATTGTTCAGCTCCATCTTCTTCTTTCCCCTTCTTCTTCGTTGAATGGTCAATGAACGGAGATGACAAGCACCACCAGCCTGAAGACGTTGAAGAAGATAGAGGAGTTGAACATAGCAGATGATTGATAGAAGTGAGGATGATCGTTATAGGAGAGAGCAAAAACAATGACCTCTATGACCTCTCACCGATAGAAATGGTAGTGGAAAGAAGGCAATGACATAGAGAGAGAGAGAAGAAATAGAAAAGATGAGAGGAGAATGTCCACAAAATTAAAGGTAAAATAATAATTGGATAATACATAAACTCTTTTCTAAAAGCCATTCTTAAGAGTTTATTTAAAATCATAATTTAGTTCATAAGCTCCTTTTACATAAATAGAATTGTTTGTCTTAAAACTTTTCTAAACTAAAGTTTGGGCCATAAGCCATTTTAAAACCTTAATTTAGCTGTTACCCAAACAAACATTATATATAAGACCTTAATTTATTGCCTCCTAAATTTATAAATTTTCTATCCACTTATGGCTATTGGTTGTATATGTCAAAAAGATTTTTATCTTTGGGAGTAATAAGTAATGGGGGATAAATTACAAAAATTAAAACATATTTATTATAAATAAGTATTAATTTAATTAATTTTTTAATATTTATAAATTAATCATTTAACTTTTAAGATAAGAAAATAAAGATAAAGAAGAGAAAGGAATAAGTGTCTGTTTGACAAACATCAAAACTATGATTTTAAAATAGCTTAAATTTTAGTTTGAGAAAATTTTAAAACAAATAGTTATATTTGTCCAAAAGTATTTTTAGGTCAAATTATAGTTTAAAACTAAAATTTTAAATAAGCTACTGAGATTAGCTTCTGGAACAATAAAAGAACTTATGAATTATCCAATTATTATTTTACCTCTACCTTTTCTTACACAGTCTCATCTCTCCCTTCAACTCTCTCTTATTTTTTCTCTATCATCTATCCTCTATCCCTCTCATATTTTTAATAAAATCATAACATTTTTAATAATTTTTCAAATACAAAAGTTCTTCTGGTAATGATTATCTAAATACTCATTTATTTAGAACCACTTTTTCCTATAAACTCTACTCTAAAAACTCTTTTTTAAAAGTTATTCAAAAAAAATTTTATAAGCTATTTTTTAAACTCTTATTTAAATAAGCATAAGTGATGAAGAAAAAAACAGTTAAAACTGAGAGAACATTTAATCGAACATCTCGACAGTTATAGTTTGGTCGTTATTACACCTAGCTCCCACTTATAACTACCCCAGACCTTGTCTCCAAATGGGGTTATTAATACATCATCATCTTGTCCAAAAAGATATTATTTCTTAAATTATAAATATAAGATTCAAATAATTAATTTATAAAAATAAAAAATTAAGTTTAAATTAGTTATTTACAAAAAAAATTGTGTTGATTTTTATAAAATAATCTATTTAATAATTTGTATTGGAAGTTACCCCATTAATATATGTCATCAATAAAGATAATTTTTTTAAAAAATAAATTTAAAATATAAAGTAAATTAAAGTATTATATCAACTTATATATAAAGAATCTATTGTTCACAAATCATAAATAATTTATCTTATGAATTTTGTGTAGGACTCTGTTTTTCTATGGAGTAGGTAATAATGCAATAACGTTCCCATACATATTATTGATATTAAAAAAGAAAAAAGTAGAATGGTAAGAGAGGTTGATAGAACAGTGCATAAATATATGAAATTTATCTTGGTCTAAGAAAAAAGCCACGATTTGCGCCAGGTGATTGGGTTTGTGGAGCTCCATAATCAGTGAGGCTTATAAAAAGGGCAGTTAAGTTTAAGACAGTATCATCGCAAAAACCCTAAAAGCTCACCCTGAAACAGTTATCATTAATTAGTTTCAGAGTGGGAGCTGGGAGCTTCTTTGTGCTTTGTAGTGATGTTCAAGTTCTTCTTCTCTGTCTTCTTGGTCGTCATCTTCATAGGAAACAATGTTGAGGGAAACCCTCATAATTACAGAGAAGCACTGGCGAAGTCATTATTGTTCTTTCAAGGTCAGAGGTCAGGGAGGCTCCCTCCTCACCAGTTACTCACTTGGCGCTCCAACTCTGGCCTCTCCGATGGCCGCCTTGCCAATGTACGTTGTTCTCTCTCTCTATCTTTTTCAAGTCATTCACAAGTTAATTACTGCTATCAAAACGCATTTTTACATCACGTCTTCTATATCATAGGGAAAAAACTGACCAGTTATATATTTATAAATGAATTAGAGACCGTTGCCTTTCTACACTAACTGCTAATAGAATTCATGTAGAAAATACTGTTTACACTGGCTAAAATGACAGCCAATGTAAAAAGTTGTGTAAAACAATCTGATTTTTGTTTTTTTGTTAATCTTTTGTATACTTGTCAACAACAATCGTTGTCGAATAGTATATATATTCTCTTTATAAACCATGTTGAAGGATATATATTCATCATTTCTCAAAGGCAATTGTTTTCATGCCAGCTTAAAGTCAAAGTCCCTTGGACTAACACTTGTTAAGGTGCAAAAGTATTTTTAAAAAAAGAAAAATGATATTGACCAATTTATTTTACTGAAATTATATAACTTAGTTTTTTCAATTTTTTGAGATATTGTGTATATTTACTCGTGCATATTTTGAATAAATTATTTGAAGTAAGCATTGCCTTAATCTTCTCAAAATGCGCCTAGTCAAAGAATGCATTGTCTTGAAGACTGCACAGATATTCTAATTCTTGGAGTATTAAAATTAAAATATTCCTAAAGTATTCCCCTATAAAAATGGAAAAGAAACAGTCCTAAAGTAGACAAAACGAAGTGCAAGCAATATAACAAGTAATAACAATAAAAAGAAAAATCAGATGGCTTTATGGCCTTTCCTTTTTGTCAATGAGCATGCCATATCTTGATATTAGTTACTGTTAATTCATTCTAATATGCCTTCAACTGAGAGAACTTATTTTCCCTTTAATCTATTTTTTAATCGGTGAACCTCACGGGTTGAATTTGGTATGTAATTTGGGGGAAAAAATAAAATAAATATAAGTAGTTTCCTCTAAAATAAACAAGAAAGTTAAAAATATTTATATTACATTTGACAGGTGGATCTATCAGGAGGCTACTATGATGCTGGTGACAATATAAAATTCAACTTTCCAATGGCCTTCACCACCACCATGTTATCATGGAGCACGCTTGAATATGGCCGGAGAATGGGCCCCCAAATCCAGGAGGCCCGGGCCGCGATCCGTTGGGCCACCGACTATCTCCTTAAGTGTGCCACTGCTACACCCGGTCGCCTTTATGTTGGAGTTGGTGACCCGAACGTGGACCATAAGTGTTGGGAAAGGCCCGAAGACATGGACACAGTTCGAACAACGTATTGGGTCTCACCTGACAAACCGGGTTCAGATGTGGCCGGTGAAACTGCCGCCGCCCTTGCTGCTGCCTCCATTGTTTTCCGTAGAGTTGATCCAACATACTCAAGGATTTTGTTGAGAACAGCCCAGAAAGTTTTCCAATTTGCTTTGCAACATCAGGGATCTTATAGTAGTTCTCTTGGATCTGCCGTTTGTCCATTTTATTGCTCATATTCTGGTTACAAGGTAAGTTGCTACTTCTTGTAACGGTGTTTCTTAGATTATAATATATTCAATTTTCACTAAATAAGTTCTTTAAAGAATATGATTTTAACTACTTTTATTTAGGATGAGCTATTGTGGGGAGCAGCATGGCTTTTTAGAGCCACGAATGCTGTTTATTATTATAACTTGATTAAGAGTTTGGGAGCTGATGACCAACCTGACCTCTTTAGTTGGGACAACAAGTACGCTGGTGCACACGTGCTTCTCTCAAGGGTATATAATTAATGTAAATATATTACATACATGATTCTTGTTTATTAAACCTTGATTTGTGTTAATTATTACTTCTAATCGTTAATTAAATGCAGAGAGCATTGTTGAATCACGATAAGAACTTCGCTCAATACCAGCAAGAAGCTGAGAATTTTGTGTGCAAGATTTTGCCCAACTCTCCCTCTTCAAGCACCCAATATACCCAAGGTAAAGGCAACGTTTAAG
The DNA here is from genome assembly GCA_037074615.1 of Leucaena leucocephala. Classification (NCBI taxonomy): domain Eukaryota; kingdom Viridiplantae; phylum Streptophyta; class Magnoliopsida; order Fabales; family Fabaceae; genus Leucaena; species Leucaena leucocephala. Next base: position 1,326,359 of record CM073525.1, read on the forward strand.
AGAAAATTACTTAAATAATCCTTCATTAATTAATTATATTGTATATAGCTTAGTGAAAAAGTAACTAATCGAAGATATTTGTTCTTGTTGGTGTTGTGTAGGAGGGCTGATGTTCAAGCTTCCTGAGAGCAATCTTCAGTATGTGACATCTATAACATTCTTGCTCACAACCTATTCCAAGTACATGTCTTTCACTAAGCACACTTTCAATTGTGGCAATCTCTTTGTCACTCCAACCACCTTGAGAAGCCTTGCAAAGAGACAGGCAAGTCCTTCATCATTCCACTTATTCCACCTCCACGCATGTTTCTTCAATTATTGTATCTCTTCATCTCAATTTCTAAACAAATAATTGTAGGTGGACTACATTTTAGGAGATAATCCTTTGAGGATGTCCTACATGGTAGGCTATGGTCCTTACTTCCCAAAGAGGATTCACCACAGAGGATCTTCCTTGCCCTCCCTAGCAACTCACCCTCAAAGCATAGGTTGTGATGGCGGCTTCCAACCATTCTTCCACTCCATGAGCCCTAACCCTAATATATTGGTTGGAGCTGTTGTCGGCGGGCCAAATCAGAGCGATGGATTCCCAGATGAACGCGACGATTATAGTCATTCGGAACCTGCCACTTACATTAATGGTGCCATTGTTGGGCCTCTTGCATACTTTGCTGGTGCACATTAGTAGTAGTCAAGTCTTGTGAGACTGCCTTGACTAGGAGTTGGTCTACATAGCGCCAACCCAACAAAGAAAAATAGATGGAGGCATAGAATTCAAGCAAGCAAGCAAGTGCGTGCGTGTGTTTTTACCCTTAGCTCATCTTGATCTTAAAGATTGAGGTTGGAGCTTACTGGTGTAGTGTTGCATTACTTTAAGGAATCATGTAGTGACCAAATCATTTACCTCGAGTTCTGCTACTTCAAAATAGAATTCACAGATAGTTGCTTGAGGAATTCAGATCTGAGTGAATCTGAAGTACCAAGAACAGGGCTACATTCTCTCATGGTATGAAGAATGATCCATATATGAGCCATTAATTAAAAAATGAAATTATTTTGTTTCTTCTACCACCCTTGCTCGCAAACCCACAAAATGGGACTCATGAATCAACTAATCAAAGCACAAGACGAATAATTTTCGCCTCGATCAAACCCACTCACAATGCTTTGCTTCAACCGCGCCTAATATCTTGATGCAGTCAACTTAAAATTACAACAGAGAAAAATTGAAATAATATCAGGGAATTAAAATCAAGGGCTGAATTGTGATTTATCTACATTCTCACTTGAATAATATCTTCGGTCTTAAGCTACTTTGTACTCGATAATTACAATTATCTGATCTTCATCACATCACAAAACTTAAGACCAGTATCCAAACAGGAAGCATCTGGCCCACATATAAGTATCTTGGGAATACATTTGTAGGGCTTTACCCCAAGGGGAGCCCTTCCAGAAATTCTCAAGAGCCTGGGCTAAACCCAGGCCCAAGAGGGGGTTTGGAAATAGTTTTCAACCAGCAATAGACGCGCCTCGGTTAGAACCTCACTAGCTGCGTCATTGCCCCAAGCGCAAAGATAAAATTCTTCTTCCAGCCCAACCTTCATTTATACCCATTCCTCCTTTTACGCCCTTTCTTATTCGCCGATGTGGGACTACATCAGCCTCCCATATCAGAATGAGCACCTCTTCAGTCTTCACTGCAGAAACATTATTATTTCCGTAGATTAAACAATGTGATTTCATAGAACGAACTAATTAAAACAAAACTATATGCTTATCTACCCATATTAATCATGGTAGTTAAATATTAATTAATCTATGTGATTTACATATGAATGGCCTATGAGAGATGCTAGAAAGAATCGTCAAACTAATTAAAGCTAAAAGAAGTAGGATTCCGTATCACGCGGGTCTCTTGGGAGAGTGATTTGGAAATTGAAGCTTAAGTGTGACATAATAACTGGCATCAACTTGGCTTGATCCCATATTGGTGCGACGGAAAACTGCAACACCACGAGCAAAAGCGAACAACTCCGTCCCTCCAAGCACTGTAAATTCTTCACTGGCCTGCACACTCAGGCTACCTGAACGCTCTGGAGTTTCAAAGGTTAAGTATATGACATTGAATGGCGATTGAGCAAATTGTTGCGTAGGAATTATAAAGCCCTGTGCTTTTCCAACAACCCTTGAATTGTTGTCATCAGACCCCTCTGTGAGCAGACGGTGGAAGATGAAAGCGGCTGCCGCATTGTCGTCGTCGAGTGGAGGAGGTTGTGAATTTGAGGAAGCTGATGATATGTGAAGTTTTTGGATGTACAAGGAGAGATCGAGCCATGGCCTTGAATGGCTCTTGTTTTGGGATGCTTTAGGTGAGAGCAAAGCCAATAGAATTACTAGTACTGTTGCCACACAAAATGCACTGCAGAATATGATCCTTGACCTCCTTATTCTCATGCATCTATCAAGGGACTATCAGCATGGTTTTGTCCCTTTCAAGATCGATAAATTTATTGCTCCTTGTTCAATTAAATTGTTATTGGCATTTGGAAACCTAACCCATTTGTGCTACTCAATACAATATACCTAAACCCCCATGAAATCTTCAAGTTTGTATATTGACCATCGACCACATGATGGTTAATAGATACGGTTTTGCGGTTCCGATGGACTTATTTTATTCCAACAACTACAATACAACAGAGAGGCTATTACAGCATACATGATTTCCTCTACTGTTTTCAATTATTATTGTTTTCTAATGATGTTATTTAAAATATATTAATTCATATGCACGACTGAATTATTAGTAAAAGTTATTATTTGCAAGGAGGAAAAAGAGCTCAAATAATTTGTTGAGTCCACTCTTAGTTCTTATTTGCATCCGCAATTCCTCTAAGCTTGATGACCGCTCTAGCTCCTCTAGAATTTCTTCCGCTTCTCCCTTATAGGCATATCCAAATCCAAATCTATCCATAGTGCCATGTCACGGATGACATCATGCATCTTAATTGAGCGCTTCAAAACAATATCATCTTCAGCACCCTTGAACAAGAAGTAGTACTGATCACGAAGGACTTCATACAGCTCCCCTGAGTGATCCAAAATGATAACATCTCTCCAACAAGTATGAAAGCTTCAACTTTTCAATTATGGACCCACCATGGCTACGCATATCATGTACACTTCTTATCCCATCATTATCAAGAAATCCCTCCCCTATCCATTTATTAATAAGATTATCCACTCGAATCTCACAATACCCTGGGTATAATGCTCAATATAAGAAACATTTTGTGTGCTTCATCCGGTAGTTGATCATAGCTAAACTTGAGGATAGAGAACACACTTGTCTCCCAATCTGAAGCTGTCCATGAAGACCTTGTTAAGTTGTTCTTTGAGTGTTCCCATGCTTCCACACTCTTCACACCAGCCATGGCTCTACCTACCACAGTTAACGCAAGTGGTAGCCCTCTACATTCTTTAGCCGTCTCCTTTGCTATATTCGGAATGTTAGGGTTATATTTTAGAGTTTCCTCGCCAACTTTTATATGAAATAACTGCAGGACTTCTTTTTCCATTTGAACTTCCTTTGAGTGTTCATTTTCGCGCACACATCCTCAAATCGTGTTGTGAATAACACCTAGGGTTGAAAATTAGTTTCCTCTGGGTGTGGCACCCCCACCTTTTCCAACTCCAATTTCTTCCATATACCACCCAATAACAGAACAAATTTCTTCTCTTTTAGGACTTCGTACGTAAATCTTTGTGGCTTTTTCATCTTGGTTAATCTACAAGATTTCCAAATTAAAGGTCATCTTCAATCCCTATCTGTTTTCTAATGTTGTCCATGGTACTATCCAAGTTGGGACTTTTGGATACCACCACCCACATAATGTAAAAATTTGATCTCTTTACAAGTTCATTATTAATTTTCTTTAGCAAGGTAGTCTTTCCCACCCCACCCATCCCATATAAGCCAATGATAGCAACATCTTTTTCTTCCAATACTTTTCCATACCTTATCAAATATTAAATCTAAGCCCACAGTGTCTCACTAGGAGGCATCACATTTGCCTTATGCAGACGCTTGAGGGCAATTTTAAAACCCTTACGAAACCCTTTCCCTTCAGTTTGTAGTTCATCTACATTCCTTAGAATCTTGGCACCATCCTTTCCTAACCTGTAGCTTGCCAAGCAATTATTTGGCATTTACTTAGGCATTTGCTTTGAATTTGTTTAGTTAACGGAACATGAACATCTTTTATTTCTTGGGAATATAATATAATATTGTTAATTAGCTTCATGATGTCATCACTATATACTTTTAAATCAAATTTGAATGGTAAGATCTTAAATAAATACACAAATATGTACGTATATATGTAATACATACTAGTAGACAAGAATAAGCATGCTTTATTTGTTAATATCAAATAAACACCATGCTTAAAACAATATAAACTATAGATTGAATTAAATAATTACTCATAGAGGTCCTAATAAGAAAATTAATTATTCACATATCCTTTTTTGTTACACAATTATTCCCATATCCTAATCCCTTGTAAATGCAACAAGTTATAAATACATACATATATATATATAAATTGCAATTTGACTTGGGAAAATAATTAATTTTCTTATTTAGATCTATTTATAATTCTCCCTTAAATTTTAGAAGAAGCTTAATTAATTGGTGGGGCGACATTCTTTCCTCAGTTGTTATTTTTATTTATCACAATTTCAACATTTTCTATCAATAGCATGAACTTAGACGTGTATAGAAAGTATGCAACAATAAATCAATTCAAACTTTCATCACAATTACTTGAATCTTTAAAATTATTAATTATTGTATTATTTTTTTTGAGGAAACCCCCTTTTTTTATGATTTTAGTCAATATCCATGGCATATAGATTAGAGTGGCCCTTTTACATTTGTGTACATAGATCAAAATGTGATCAACATTACCGCTTGTAGCATATATTTTAGATTCATTTATAGATTTGAAAGATTTTAATATCATTATAAATAACAATAAAATATAATAATGTATATGATTAATGAATATATATTAAAAAAGGCAACGACGGATAAACGTTAAAGAGAAAGTTAGTCAAGTGAAAGTATAAGCAAATTAATTGAAAGTATATAATAGGACTGGGGGGAGTAATAATGATGTAATTCATGTAAAAAATCCAATAATAAATATAATTTGTGGAACTTCTTGAATGCTCTGGACTCTTTTCAGCCAACCGCTGACTTGACAAGACCTTTGCCTTTCTCTGCCAATTTCTTCTACTTCAATATTTGCTTCCACATCTTTCTTCATATCTTCAAGCTTTTTTGATTTTTTTTCTTCAAGTGATTGCAGATTCTCCTCCAAGTCGTAAACATAACTAGCTTCATTCTTGAGGCACCACACAAACTCTTGGTCATATCCCATAAAGGTCCATATTGTTAAGATTGAAACTCACTTCGTCTTCTTCCTTCTCTTGAATTGTTTTTCCAGAAATTAAAGCTTAGGATAATTAATGTCTGATATTTACCCTCCACATCTATAGTGTGCTTTTCTGCTTAACTAAGGAATGAACATATAAAAGAAAACGTGAAAGAAAGAAAGAAAGAATGAATCAGGTACGATGCTTTCTGCTTAACCAAGGAAAGGATAATTAAAAAATAAAAAGAGAAAGATGGAAATTAAATAGAGGGATGAAAGATATATATGGACGCATTAACTTCCCCATTAATTTATACTTTCTTTTATTCCTCACAAGAAAGTTATTAAAAAATAAACGACACGTCAAAATTCTTTTTTTTTTGTTCTGACCTGGGTTGGTTTGATTCGAATTTGAGCAAAACCTGAACTTTAACATATCTACACTGTTAAACTTATCCACACATGTACTAAACTGATAAAAGGTTTACACAGAAAATGAAACATAACCGGATTTTTTCAATATTGACGGTTGTTTTGGTTCTAATTTTTTATCGGTTTAGTCTATGAGTGGATAAGTTTAAGAGTGTTTATATATTTTTTTGTTGTTTTTCTACTACTTAGTTAAACATGACCACCCATTTTAAATTCAAGTGTAATTCTCTCCTATGCTTAATTATCTTTGTAACTATATCGTTGACTTTGAGCAACCAAAAGCTTTTTTTGCGAATGACTTCTATTTGTTGAGTGGTTTGATCAAAGGAAATCAATATTTCCTCCCATAAGGAGCCTTATATTATATGATGTCATTTGAAGAATGGCATCATCATAATTGTTGTTGTATGCAAATTCGTCAGATACATGTCCTAATTACTCTTATAAACTCAAAAACACATGAGAAATTAAAACATGTCCCATACAAAAGTATAGAATTTGTTCTCTCATTAATTTATGACTATATCTTTTGGTATTCCATAGAGTCCTACTATCTCTTTAATGTGCAACTCTACCTCTCTAGAGAATAGTTACCCCAAATAGCCAAGAAATATTAGCAAAATCTACAAAATAATAAAACAAGTCATGTATGAGGATATTATTTTTAAAAGATATTATATAATCTTTCAATAAATTAGGAAACGACGCTCTCTAAGATTATACCAACTCTTCATATAAGCATACAAGAAGACAGAACATACAGCACATAATAGGACTTAACAAAATGAAAGACAAAAAATCTCAACAACCATACGTTATTATATTCACTAAAAAAATATATTCTATAAATTATAATAAGATACAAAATATTTTAAATATTCTATAAGTCATGTATGAGAATATTATTTTTAAAAGATATTTTATAATCTATTAATAAATTAGGAAGCGACACTATCTAGAATTATGCAAACTCTTTCTATAAGCATACAAGGAGACAGAGCAAGTGATAGATAATAGAACTCAACAAAATAAAAGGAGAAAGATATTAACAATCAATATTATTATATTCATCAAGAAATATATTCTATAAATTGTGAAAAGATACGAGACATTTTAAATATGTCTCTAAAACTTAAAAATTATATCAAAAATATACTTTTTTTTAATATACCATTATATAATATTTTCAATAAGTGAGCAGCTTTAATGAACCAGTTTACAGTCACCCAAATCGTATCAAAACTTGGAGAAGTTTGTGATAAACCCATGATAAAATTCATAAGGGTTATCGTACCATTTCTACTCTGAATTTTTTTCAAAAGGTTGGAATAATCCAATGGGTCTATATGATGTTTTATCTTTCAACCGATGATAATCAAACATATTCCGCTATGTTCATCTTCATTCGTGGCTCCAAACCATTAAAGCAAACCCTTCATAAGTTAGCACCAAGTTATGAGTAGGTTAATTCTTTTATTGAGGCTTCCATTACACAACACGTCTATGAAAACACAACTCATGAGAAAACTCTAAATTCCACGTTCTTTCCAATTTTACCTGAAGGCATAAGCCACAACGTAAGCCTTACTTTAAGGTCTCGTTATACTGCGCAAGATCCAATGGATCTCACCTTTAGTTCTTAGAACAACCTTTTCCATTTGCCAAATTCAATATTACATATTTCTATCATCAACCGAAGTTTATTGCAATTTGCAATTCAACATTGCCTCTACCTTACTGGGGTCAACTTCTCCTTTTGTTGAGATCATATGCTCAAGGAGTTTCACTTTCCCTCAACTAGAATTCACATCTATTAAACTTAACATATAGCCTATGGTCCTTTAGCGCATACGAAGATGTTCATTAAGCTCCCCCTCGCATTTAGAATATATTAGAATGTCATTAATGAACGCCACCATAAAATTATCTAAATAGGAATATAAAGATATGATTTTTGTAGTCCATGAATAATTTTCAAGACATTATTAGTCAACTCGAATGGCATGGCAATAAACTCACTGTATCCGTAACAAGTCCTAAAAACTATCTTGAGTATGTTCTCAACGCATACCCTTAACTGGTGAGACCCGGATTACAAGTCAATCTTTAAGAACATTAGAAGGCTAGCTAGTTAATGAATTAAATAATCTATTGCATAACTTAAAGCACTTGTAATTCTATTTAACAAACTACCCCCCGAGGGAGCTTTAAAAATGGGACTTGTGCTATAAGATCAATGTCTATAGGGAATTCCAATTCCCTCTAATGGTAACTTGGTGATCTCCTTGGGAAAAAAAACCAAAAATATTAATTACAATTGAAATGTTCTCCAAAGTTTCAACTTGCACCAAAAAAAAATACAAGAAAACATTGACATTCCTTCTAAGATACCTTTTAGCTTGAGCAAAAGACAAATTATACAAGTCCTTATTAGGGACCTTCTATGGAAAAATTCGCCCTCAAAAGTTGGATAATATAACTCAAACATGCACAAGAACTCGATACACATATCCCTCTGAATGTATACAAAATAATTTTTTTAAAAACTAAATACTTTAATATTTAATAATTTAAATTAACCTTTAAGATTTACAATTTTAGTTAACTTTTTTCTTTGTTCAATTATAAATTTTGAAGTTTATCTTATCCCATAAATTGTGAAAGAGGACTTTTAAATCTTGACACGTCTTAACACGTCACACTTTCCCTGTAAAAAACAAATTCATCTGTTAATAAATAAGTATTTATGGGGATGATGGTTAAAAAAAAAGGATTTTTGGGATCTATTTATATTTTTTAATATAAAAATTTAAATAAATTTAATACTAATCTCTCATAAAGTTAATAAATAGTTTTAAAATTTAAAAAATATTTATGGGAGGCTTTTTTGTTTAACTTTCATTTGCAATTTATAATTTTCCTTACCTTTGTGAAGGCCAAGTCCCATTAATATCCCTTCCCGGGAAAACTGAATTAAAGTCGCCGATGAATTTTCCATTGCTCCAGAAGTCCAGATCCGTAGCCATGATTCTCATTTTCAATTACCTACAACACGAACTGTAATCTTTCAATTCGATCTGGAACTTCACTTCTCTCGATGGACATTCTCTTCGCTGAGATCCAAGCAGACATTCGCTCCAATGACGCACTTCGGCAATCCGGGGCTCTTCTTCTAGCTCTCCAACAGTCAGCCGCCGGCCGTGACATCTCCGTCATTGCGAAATCCGCCGTAGAAGAAATCGTCGCCGCCCCTGCTTCCGCAGTGTGCAAAAAGCTAGCTTTCGATCTCATCCGCTCCACCCGCCTCACCCCTGACCTTTGGGAGACCGTCTGCACCGGCGTCCGCTCTGATTTCCACTTCCTTGACCCCGATGTCACAGCTGCTGCTGTCTCTATTCTCGCTGCCATCCCTTCTTACCGTCTGGGAAAGCTCATCACGGACTGTAACAAAGAGATCTCTGACTGTTTCGACTCGCCCAGCGACAATCTTAGGTTTTCGATCACAGAGACCCTAGGATGTGTTCTCGCTCGCGATGATCTTGTCACACTGTGCGAGAACAACGTCAATTTACTCGATAGGGTTTCCAGTTGGTGGACGCGTATTGGGCAAAACATGCTTGACAAATCTGATAATGTTTCAAAAGTTGCATTCGAGTCCGCTGGGAGGTTGTTTCAGGAGTTCAATTCCAAAAGAATGAGTAGGTTGGCTGGTGACAAGCTGGTCGATAGCGAGAATTCGCTCGCTATTCGATCCAATTGGGTTTCATCTATGGTGGACTTTGTGTGGAAGAATCGTAACGCTTTGATGGCTAGGTCTCTAATATTGCCCGTGGAGAGTTTCAGAGTAACAGTGTTCCCTATCGTATATGCAGTGAAGGCCGTAGCTTCGGGTGGGTATGAGGTTATTCGCAAGCTTTCAAAGTCGTCTGGAACCGTGAATGGGAGTGTTGAGGCTGATTCCAATGCTGAAAAATTGGTGGGAGTTTCAGATGTGGTTTCGCATTTAGCACCGTTCCTAGTTTCTTCATTGGAACCGGCATTGATATTTGAAGTAGGGATTAATATGTTGTATCTGGCTGATGTGCCTGGAGGAAAGCCTGAATGGGCATCACAGTCAATTATCGCAATTCTTACACTATGGGATAGACAAGAATTCTCTTCTGCTAGAGAGAGTATAGTTAGGGCCGTTGTCACGAATCTTCATCTCCTTGATCTTCATATGCAGGTGACTCTCCCTTTTCTAACCCCAATATACTTTACTACAAAGTGAAAGTATCTTGGTTTATACGTTTTGCTCTGTAGTCATTGCTGGTCCCGAATGCTTAGCCAGCCTTCTACTAAATGATTGGGCAACTTGAAGCATTTAGTGTGGATCAGTTGTGAGAAGTTTTGATAGCTTACATGAGATCTTAAGCTGAATCCTTCTTCCTGCGTTCTAAAAGAAAGTAAAGGACCGCTTTCACCTGAGTAACGCCATAATATTACTGGTTTTCTTATGAAGCTTGGAAACTTATGGGAGAAACTGTACGTAGCTGGATTTTTTGTTATTTATCTCAATTATTAACTTATGGGAGAAACTGTGCGTAGCTAGATTTTGTTTTTATCTTAATTATTAATATACGATATGACTTTCGTGTATTTTTCTGGTGACTCATTTTTAATGGCTGTTATGTTTAAATTTTGTGTGCCACTTATCTTAGTGCTAATGGATTATACGAATATAGATTTAGATGGTTTATAAGACAAACTCAATAATGCTTGATATTTCAATGCTTATTTAGGGTTAAAAAGGGCATCCACTAATTACTTATAAATGGTCATGTGTAGGTATCGTTGTTCAAGAGGCTACTTTTAATGGTGAGAAATCTGAGAGCAGAATCTGATCGCATGCATGCTTTAGCATGTATATGTCGAACAGCTCTTTGTGTTGATCTTTTTGCCAAGGAAAGCGTCCGAAGAGGTCAGAAGCCTCTTGTTGGAACTGATATTGCTTCTCTTTTTGAGGATGCTAGAGTCAAAGATGATCTTAATAGCATTACAAGTAAAAGCATATTTAGGGAGGAGTTAGTTGCATCACTAGTGGAAAGTTGTTTTCAGTTGTCTTTGCCTTTGCCTGAGCAGAAGAACTCAGGAATGGAAAGCAGGGTTATAGGAGCTCTGGCATATGGAACTGGTTATGGTGCATTAAACTGGACAGAGCCTGCTTTAGAAGTGGTGGAAGTTTGTCGGCCTTGTGTTAAATGGGACTGTGATGGCCGGACCTATGCAATTGACTGCTACTTGAAGTTGCTTGTTAGGCTATGCTGCATATATGATACAAGGGGTGGAGTAAAAAGAATCAAAGATGGAGCCTCTCAGGATCAAATTTTGAATGAGACAAGATTGCAAAATTTGCAACGAGAACTTGTGAAAGACTTACATGAGGTAGCCAGATTTCTCAGATATTTCCTAATTCCAGCCGTAATTTAAACTAAGATTCTTATTGAAAGAATAAGATTTGATTTTACCCCTGTAGATTTGTTCTTTACTATTTTATTTTTCATCAATGACTAAGTCCTGGATGAGTTGATTTTTTCTCACACATTTGGTTTGTTGTACTCATGTGACCTCAAAACTAGTTGTTTGGTTCTTATCATAGAAATTGAATTACTGTTTGTTTTATCTTGCATTGACAGGTGAATACCCCAAGAATATTGGCCCGACTTATTTGGGCTATTTCAGAACACATAGATATAGAAGGATTGGATCCACTCCTAGCAGATGATCCAACTGATCCCCTCAATGTCATTGTATCAAATATTCACAAGGTTCTTTTCAACATATATTCATCTGCAGAAACAACCAATAGAGTTCAAGATGTCCAGGCAGTTCTTTTATCTGCTCAACGTTTGGGATCACGCCACCCAAGGGCTGGACAATTACTTACTAAGGAGCTGGAAGAGTTTAGGAGCAGTACTTTGGCTGATTCTGTTAGCAAGCATCAATGTCGTTTTATGTTGCAAAGAATTAAATATGCTTCAAGTCATCCTGAGAGTAGGTTAGAGTATTCTGCAAATTGGCTTAATCTGAAATTGCCAAAAGTTTCATTGCTGTTGTTGGCTATGAAAAGTTAATATATGATGTTAGCCTATTCCTCTAGCATTTACCTATTGTTTCTGATGTTAGTTTTTGTCATGTAATAAATTTAATTCATTAGGTGATAACATGTAATTATGCTTCCTTTTCAGGTGGCCAGGGGTTACTGCAGCTAGAGGGGATTATCCATTTAGCCACCACAAATTAACTGTTCAGTTTTATGAATCATCTGCTGCTCAGGATAGAAAACTGGAAGGGTTGGTCCATAAGGCTATTTTGGAGCTCTGGAGGCCAGACCCTAGTGAACTAACCCTCTTGCTGACAAAAGGGATTGATTCTACTCTACTGAAAGTTCCTCCTACCGCAATCACTTTGAGTGGCAGTAGTGATCCCTGTTATATTGAAGGTTATCATTTAGCTGATCCTGCTGATGGGCGCATCAGTCTGCATTTAAAGGTTAAAGCCTTCTGGATTTGTTATTTCATAATTAGTTATTTGATAATTCAGTTGTTTATTATATCTATTTCACCATTTCCTATTGACTATGAATAAAAATGTTTCAGATCTTAAATTTAATTGAGCTTGAACTAGACCGAGTGGATGTTCGGGTGGGATTAACTGGTTCCCTATATTATATGGATGGTTCTTCTCAAGCAGTGCGGCAGTTGCGTAATCTTGTTTCCCAGGTTTCTTCTCCTTCTATGCTAAAGTGCATTCTGTGTGTGCTTTTACCTGTTTCGGATGCTACTCTCTTTGGATGTGCTTCTCTTGTGTTATTATTTCTCCTTTTTTTCATGCGTCCCAAGTCCAATGTGTGTGTCTGTATTCCTGAGGGAGTTTGACTTAGTTACATTGTGTTTATGGCTTCGCCTTGATGTCTTTCTCTGGGAGTCTTTTTTCCTAGCATGCAAAGACAATGGACAACTCTTCTGCATTGATTACTTATATACGCCCTAACATTTCTTGGTTGAGGATTCTTAACCCTAAAATATATGTACTTTCTTTCTTCTCTCGCTAAAATACCTGAGGTTTCCATTGTTTCTTGAGATAATTCTGTTTAATAATGTATTTATCATAGCATCTTGATCCATGTTCTTGACAATGTCATGCCATCCCCAGGATCCAATACTCTGCAGCGTGACGGTTGGTGTTTCCCACTTCGAAAGGTGTGCCCTTTGGACTCAAGTCTTGTACTACCCCTTCTATGGAAGTGGTGCTGTTGGAGACTATGAAGGTGACTATGCTGAAGAGGATCCTCAAATTGTTAGACAGAAGAGAAGCTTAAGGCCTGAACTAGGGGAACCTGTGATACTGAGATGTCAACCTTACAAGATTCCATTGACTGAACTTCTTTTGCCACATCAAATCTCACCTGTTGAATTTTTCCGGCTGTGGCCCAGTTTGCCAGCTGTAGTAGAATACACTGGTACATATACCTATGAAGGAAGTGGGTTCAAGGCCACTGCAGCCCAGCAGTATGGAGCGTCTCCTTTCTTAAGCGGATTGAAATCTTTGTCTTCCAAGCCATTCCACAAAGTTTGTTCACACATTATCCGCACTGTGGCCGGGTTTCAGGTTCGGATTTGCTTGTTAATATTTCCAGTAAATATGTTGTCTGTAAGCTGTCTTCCTGGTTGATATGCAGCTTGCAACAAGAGTCTGAACTTGGATTCGATTCCTTTTGAATCAGTAACAAACATACCTAATACAAAAGAAACTTAACCAAAACAACTTATTGAATCTCCCCCCTCCTGCTGTAACAGCTGTGCTATGCGGCAAAAACTTGGCATGGTGGCTTCTTGGGCATGATGATTTTTGGTGCCAGTGAAGTGAGTAGAAATGTGGACCTGGGCGATGAGACAACCACCATGTTGTGCAAGTTTGTGGTTCGAGCATCTGACGCATCGATAACTAAGGAGATTGGGTCTGATCTTCAGGGCTGGCTAGATGACCTTACCGATGGCAGTGTGGAGTATATGCCAGAAGATGAAGTGAAAATAGCCGCCGCCGAGAGGCTCCGGATCTCAATGGAAAGGATAGCCTTGTTGAAGGCTGCTCAACCACCTCCAAAGTCTCCAAAATCCGACAAGGAAGAGGAAGAAGATAGTGAAGCTGAAGAAGATAAAGACAAGAAGAAAGAAAAGGAGAGTGATAAAGATGAAAAAACGAAGGGACCTTCAACACTATCAAAATTAACGGCTGAGGAGGCTGAGCATCGAGCGCTTCAAGCAGCTGTGCTTCAGGAATGGCATATGCTCTGTAAAGATAGAAGCACTGAAGTCAACTAACTGTCACTAATGGCAAGATTTGGTTTGAGTATATTCTTTGGTTTGAGTGTACCAATTTGAGGAAGTTAAAATCTCATCAAAGTATGCTCTCCAGTTTTGTCTCTTATTGTTCCTTCCCATCTCTTCAGGAAGGAGCTTTGTACGTTTTGTATTGTATTCCATTTCATTGTATGTGAAAAGTTATCTAGAAATATGATTCTTTTTTTTTTTTGGCTGGTATTTTACATATACATACATGAGCACATTGCATATCTCTATTAGAGTGACGGAGGTGGCCAGCATTTATATGATTTTCTTCTATTTTTTTTCATTATTTAATGATCTGAAGTTTATGTGGACAATAAATATTTCATGTTTTATTTTATAGTCTCATAAAGGAAAATCATTTTGTAAGTATAGGGAGTTATGCACTTTTCCTTAATTTTTAATTTCATACTTTTTTTTTAATTAAATCTTTTTAACTTTATTCTGTTAGGATTTAATTAAAAAGAGTTGCCGGTTAATTTTCGTTTAATATGTTACCAATATTGATGACAATTTGTTAAAATTGTCTGTTGCTATGTTTTTTTTTAGTTATCTACTGATTTATTAGAGTTTTATTTTGATTATATTTGAATCTGACTCGTGTCGCATATCTATGATAGATGAGTTTTTTAATATAAATTTTTTATATATATTAAGGTTCAAACTCAATATTTCATTTAAACTATATCGAATGGCTTTTCACTCCAAGCAACTCCTATTATTTATTTATTTTGGTATAAAAAATTTTGAAAATGAGTTGGGTTCACCCACGATCCAAGAACAGGGTAAAGTTTCCCTTCCTTTTAGACAATACCAATGTCGGGTAGGGCGAGCCGTCTATTACCCTCAAGTGTAAACCTAAGCACCTAAGAGTTAGGATGCTTCTCCAAGTACTGTGATTGGAACTATAATAAAGTAGTACTTTTCAGGGTTCAAATACACTCTAAATAATAGTATATCTCACTCTTTTATTAGCTGAAACCAAGGACGATGGCAGCAACTCCTATTATTAGATGCTACTGAATTGTTGTGCGAGTTGCCCTGTTGTACTGTAATATAGGAACCAATCAGATATCGAACAGTGGAAAGTGGAAAACGACATTGCAGATTATCAGAGTATTAGCATGGGGCCATGTCCCACAGGTGGCACCGACTTCGTCGATTTTGGGCCCATAGGTCGGCCCATTATCTAATAAGTTGGCCCGCTTCACGTACTGAACAATTCCCTGTGTTCTGCACTGCCCTTTTTCTAACAAAACAAATGGATGCGACCAAGTGACATAAAGTTTTTAAACATAAAATTTGAAATTTTAAGTTTAATAAATATATTTTTATTTTTGAGCAATTTTAAATTAAATATTATTTTTTGTAAACAAAATTACGGACTTATTAAATAATGAAAGAATATATTCGTTCAATATCCCTTAAATAATATCTATATTCGAATTTTATTATAGATCAAAAGTCGCATGTGTTATTTTTATTGAGCCCCATAACATATTAATTAAGATGCAATAACTTATCTAACTAATACTTCTTCTTTTTTGCGTTCTTGTATTTTATTTGCATTAGCACATCACAAGATCAAATATATTGATGGTAAAACATAATACCAAAAATTAAATACAAAAGTTCTATTTCATTAAAATATAACATTTCTATAGTTTTATCTCATTTTCAATTAAATTTATATAGTTTTTTATTATATTCTTATAATTTTCTCAGTAATAGGCATTAATCCTTATATTTATAATCTATTGATTAGGACTAATGTAGATGTTAACGAATCCATTTTATTAAAATGAAAAATCAATTTTAAAAAATAAAATGAATCTTATTTATTACCACCATAAAAATAAGAAATTATTATACTGACGCCCGTATTTAAAATATTGAATAATACTAAAAAGGAAAAAAAAAAAGTAATATAACCCATTTTAACATGCGGTGTAACAAGGGGCACCCTCTATTATTTACATGATGTTGAAGTTACAGCCCCTTTTTACAGCTTTGCTGAAGCAAGTCATCATAATCACTTTGATCAAAACTGATGAGATGACGAGAGTGCCCCTGGTGGATATTTTTGACTGGGAATGATGGCAGCGAACACGAGGAGGGGCGAGGGAGGGACAAGCCAATGTACGAGGGTCCCACTCTCTCTCTGACTCAGCGGGTCCCACTCGCTCCCTCTCTCTCCTCTTCTTCCCTTTTGGAATCCAATAACTGTCCTCCATTACCCGCAAATCAATGCTCACTTTCACCGCAATCATAAAATCATCAGTTTAAATAAATTCATTCCCATTTTTACTAACTAACTAAGGTAACATTATTAACTAATCTTAACCTTAATCTCGAATCTCTCCATCCATAATACTTTTAGGAGAATGATACTGCTACAAAATTTATTAATTATTTTACAAAATTTTCTCACATTTAAATTTGTTTTCCAAATATGTATAATTAAGATAGAGTTACAATTCAATGAAGGTAATTATAAACTATTTCAATAATTTTGAGAACTTATTCTAATTTTAACAATTTTTCTTAATCTATATTAAGTAATTAAAAGTGACTTATATATAAAAATAAAAAAATATAATATAATTGTATATTATATTATTAGTGGTGAGTTTAAGTGATTCCACTTTAAATAAAATTTTATTTATATTGTTTAATAAGTAAAAAGTCGTTATTGAAAAAGCTTTTATACGCTTGTGTTACTAACACGGTACTCATATCATTATATATATTCAAGAAAAAAATAATTCAAGTAAAATTTATTTATTTTTAATTTGATTTAAATTGCAACTTTCAATCAAAATAAAAGATATTCCTAACAAATCTTGATGTATAAGTTTTAATTATGAAATTTGATAGGTAAAAAACGAAATGATTCTTAAAAATATATGGGATCTTAGATTAAAAAAACTTACTTAAATTTAATTATGATTTTCGTTTATAGAATTTATTCTGAAACTTAATTAAAAAAATAATTGTTTAAGGAAAAATATGTAATATGAGAAAAATGTCTGGTAATAAATTATATAATTTCCGTGTGCTAATTCCAAGCCCAAAAAATATCTTATAATAGTGATTATGAAATTATTTATTGGACAAAGCGATGGTTTGCAAGATTTTTTCTTCTTTTGAAGGAAAAAATAAAGTTGGGGAAAAAAGTTAAAGACTCTTATGAATAAAATGAAGTGTCCATGAACCATCATTCTAAAGAACAGGTCATTATGAGTAGGTTATATTTAGTATTTATTTTTATATTATTATTTGAAGTATATACACTTTTCATATTATTAATTAAAAATAATTTTGAAAATACCAATTATTGTATGTTAAAACTTATTTTCATTTGTCATATCTATAAAATCTTAAAAATGTTTTAAAAATATAAATACATTGTCTATAACTATTCTTAATTTCATATAATTTAAAACACGTAATTATTTATATCTCTCCTAAATCTATATTTAGAATGGAAAGAATTATAACATAAAATGTCACATGCATGGACTAGAAAAATAGGACAAATTTTAAAAATTAATTTAAATCTTACAAATTATCTTATTTTAACGTAGATTTTACATGAAACATAATATCGAATTAATAGTAGAGATTATTAACAAGTTGTGATTTAAAATTGTTGAAATTATTAATAGTTTTTTTTGGTTAATATTGTTAACACCATAGCATTAAATTAAGGTGAACCCAATTATAATTAAAATAATTAAATTTAATTAATATATAAAAATATTTATATATAACTCTAAAAAATAATATTTTAATAAAAATAATTTAAAAATAAATGAAATATTTATGTATAATATAAACTATACATAGTTTAACAAAAAAGATTTATTAACTTCAGTTTTAATATAAAATCTATTTAATTAATTTAGATAGATTAAATAAGTTAGTTATTTATAACATGTATTATTTTTTTTAAAATACTTATTTTATCATTGTGCATTTTAAACTATACTTGATAGAAATTTTCTTAATATGTATAATGATATAAGAATATTATGAAAAAAATTAAAATTTTAAGAAAAAAATAGATAAAAGTCTTATGATCAAGAACAAATCAAAGCTTTTATCTAACTCAATTATGGCCAATGGACTATTAAAATACAAATTTAATAAACTATTATTTTCTTTTTTTTCTTTTAATTCAAAACAATGTAATTTTAAACTTAATAAGAGTAAAAAAAATATAAAATTTAACTTAATCTATTAATCTAAAATTCTTAACCAAACTAGTTAAAGAATTAAGTTACCAGTTTATTACTATGTCTAATTAACCCAAGTTGAGTTTTAGCATTGTGGTACACAATTTTAAACGTCAAAATGAGTTAATTAATTATTAATCAGATTGTTAGTAAATTTAAAAATAATATATAATTTATTCTATTTAATATTAATATCATGTAAAAAAAATTATGTTATATTTTAAGATAATGAATAATATTTTAAAATAGTGGATAAATCTGATATTTTTTAAAAGAAAATTATTGGTCGGCCTACTCTATTTTTTGTGTATATCCTAACAGTAAAATACTCTTAATAGCTATATAGGACTTATTTGCAATTGAGTCAATTGATTATTCACTGTATATTGGATGAGATGAAAGAATTTTTTTATGAGTGAAATTAAAAATAGAATTATATTAAAAATAAATTTTAAAAATTTATTTGATAAAACAAAGAAGAGTAAATTATCAGCGTCCCTCAGCGGCTAAAACATTCAAAAAATTGGAACAGACCAAAGTTTTTGTGTGTTGGATATAAAATGGATATCCTCTTCCCTCACACTTCACCCGCCACACTTGGGAGCTCACTCGGCTCTTCTCACTCCACACCCTCTTTCTCCTTGTACCCCAAAATGTGCCAATCCTCCTCGCTCCCTCGCTTCCCGGCTCCACCGTCCACGGCGGTTCTCTCCCTCATCCTCCTTCTCTCACTTACCACCACCACCCTCGTCGCCGGATGGAGGCCCTGGCCTCCCTCTGGCAACAACAGATTCAACCTCTCCGACTACACCTACGGCGACTCCAAGAAGTTCGAAGGCTCATCGGAGTTCGTCAAGCTCAAGTACCACATGGGACCAGTTCTCACCTCCAACATCACCGTCCACACCATCTGGTACGGCCGGTGGGAGCGAAACCAGAAGAAGATCATTCGCGAGTTTATCAATTCAATCTCAGCCGGACATTCCAAACGACCCTCCGTTGCTGGATGGTGGAGGACCGTACAGCTCTACACCGACCAAACCGGCTCCAACATTTCCAAATCCGTCCGGCTCGGCGAGGAGAAGAACGACCGGTTCTACTCCCACGGGAAATCCCTCACGCGCCTGTCAATCCAGTCAGTGATCAAATCAGCCATCACCGCGAGAACCAAACCCTTACCCATCAACCCCAGAAGCGGCCTCTACCTTTTGGTCACTTCCGAGGACGTGTACGTTCAAGATTTCTGCACATCAGTCTGTGGGTTCCACTACTTCACCTTCCCTTCTCTCGTTGGCTACACTCTGCCCTACGCTTGGGTCGGAAACTCCGCCAAGCTCTGTCCGGGTCAGTGCGCATACCCATTCGCCGTTCCGGCGTTTATCCCTAACCGTAAGCCGTTTAAATCTCCGAACGGCGACGTCGGAGTCGACGGAATGATAAGCGTGATAGCACACGAGATGGCGGAGCTGGCGACGAACCCGTTGGCAAACGCCTGGTACGCCGGTCAGGACCCGAGTTTTCCGGTCGAGATCGCCGATCTGTGTGAGGGGATATACGGTACCGGAGGTGGAGGGTCGTACACGGGGCAGGTCATGGACGCACAGGATGGTGCCACGTATAACATGAATGGGATCAGACGGCGGTTCTTGGTTCAGTGGGTATGGAACCATATATTGAATTACTGTACTGGCCCTAATGCGCTGGATCAGTGAGAGAGAAAATATGAAGATGGGATATTTCTCTCGATCTCTCTGTTTTTTGGGTTTTTATTTCTCTTGGGTTAATTGTGTCTGTGTGCTTTCTCCTGGCAAGTTTGTTAAGGCGTGAACACGGCTTAGTTAAGGCAGTTATGTCTGTTAATTAATGCAAATAATGTAATTTTATTTTTTATATAAATATATAGCTATATAAGTTTTTGGTTTTATTGATTAGTTCCTACTTAATTCCAAGGGCTGATCGGTATATAAGCATTAAATTAAATTAAATATTTGAAATAATTTATGTATAAATGGGGAACAATTTATTTCTTAAGTTAATCTCAGTTTTTTGTATGACCTTTAGTTATCTATACAAATTGGGTTACTTGCTGATTGCGTACACCAAATTACTTGTGACCATGAAGATCTTATGTTATATAAACACATAATTGGAGAAAATATTTTATTTTTCATATCAAAAATTGTTTCATTAATAAATAATACATCTTGAATTTTTTTTTATAAAATATAAATAGTCAAGTTGATTAAAATTACTTAAAATTAGTAGATATGTCAAAAAATGCAATTTAATTTTTTAAAAAAACATTTAATTATAAAGAGAGCTCGTGAGTTATAAAGAATGAGTAAATAATTAATTAGTGTATTGACATTAATAAATAATTAACAAGGGTAAAAAGGAATTGATACTAAAAATTTAAGACCAAACTGTAAAATAGGGTATAGTTTAATATATCATAATTGTTGCTAGGAGTGTTGTTACATAGCCGAACTTCATGTCAGTCAACGCGCAAACAGGTATAGTACCTATTTATAAATTTAAATTTTAGAGTAATTTTTAACTCAAATTTTAGTTTAAATTTTTTTAATATAAATAATTTTATTTATCTAAAAAATTTTATAAATTAAACTATAATTTAAAATTAAATTATAATTTTAAATAAATTTTTAAAAATAATTTTTAAAATATTAAAAAAATTTATATATCAATTAATTATTATTTTATTTTTATTTTTTTAATATTCTCTTTCTCTCCTCTCTATTCCTTTTCTTTTTATATCGTGTCATCACAGCTAGTCATTCCCTTCACCACCATCTTTACTTCTAAAGCCGTGTACATAATTATCGTTGGTCATTGTCGTTGGTTTTCAGTTAAAGTAAAAAAAATATAAGATCATAAACAGAATTCACCATTAGTCATACAGATTTAGCTTTTCTTCATCGCTTGTATCTCCATGAGCTACCAGATATAGGGTCATTAGTCTTCTTCTGCTTCATATGTTGACATTGGATGGGGGATGGATGGGCAATAGTCGTGATAGAGATGATGAACCCGCAAGAGAAACTACTTATAACGATGAACAATAATCCTAAAATATTTATATATTTTTCATTTCATAATTTTTTAAATAATTTATTAATTATAAAAAAAATTTAATAATAACTATCCAAATACTCTTTTATTTAAAATTATATTTTTTTAAAATTTTTTTAAAAAAATTATTTTTTAAAAATTATCTAAAAATTATTTCTTTATAAATTATTTTCTAAAAAACTATCCAAAAAACCCATAATATCTTAAAAATTAAACAAAGTTAGTAACAATAAACCATTCTCTATAAAAGAAATGATAAGATATAATGTAATATTTAAGTAAATCTTTTAGCTGTTAGAATCGAAGTGAATTGTGATGGAATGAAATTTCAAATCTGGGATTGTGGAATTTATTTAAGAAAATAACAATTTTTAAATATGAATTTTACTTAAAAATAAAATAAAATATTCATTTTTGTCACATATAAGTATATATTGTTGAAAAATGAAAAGAGTGGTGATGGGAGAGTGGGTGCCGATAATAATGGAATTAAATAGAAATAAATAGTATTAGGTATATTTGTCTTAATTTTTTGAAAGGAGAGTGGAACGGCGGAAATGCAAAATAGTAATGGGACATTATGTTGAGGTAGAGCACGCACTTGGGAAGGGAGTGAAAGGGACGCGCCAGAAGCAAACAAAGTTTGTGGGACCCATATTGAGGTGATGTTCGTCCACGACTGTGTCCGGGTTTCGACTTCGAGACATAAAGTGTGTTTGGTTTGGCGGCGATAATTTGAACTTTGAATTTTTGTTTTGGTAAAATAAAAAGTAAGCATCAAAAGTAATAACTTTAAAAAATGTTTAGCCTTCCTTGGAGTTCACACTAATTTATGTGTCTCTTTATTTATGAATTA
The DNA here is from genome assembly GCA_037074615.1 of Leucaena leucocephala. Taxonomy (NCBI): domain Eukaryota; kingdom Viridiplantae; phylum Streptophyta; class Magnoliopsida; order Fabales; family Fabaceae; genus Leucaena; species Leucaena leucocephala. The sequence goes on from CM073525.1 coordinate 1,348,806, forward strand.
ATAATATTTTTATTTAAATAATATTTTTTAAAATTATATATAAATATTTTTATATATGTTAATCTGGACTGGTTTAATGATCAAACTAACTTTTAGTATTTTGCTTTTCGTTATACCGATATTTTGATCAATTATGTTGTTGGTTAGTATATTTATAAGTTTTGAAATTAAAATAAACTATCCTCCTGATATTTCAATTTTAATTCTTTAATATATTATCTTTTGTGATACAAAGGTAAAAAGCAGTTGCCCATTAGCAGATTTATTTTTAAAACTAATTATAAATATATTTTGTCAACATTCAATTACAAAGTTATTATCTAAATTTATCAAATTAGAATTTTTTATCAAATGAGTTAAATAATGTTAAAATTAAGAAATTAAGAATATATTTTATATAAATCAAAATTTATATGATGCAATGTATATTTTAGTATAAAAAAATATGTCCATCCCTAAGCCGCTGATGTGATAGCAATGATGTCTTTTCCTAATTTGAGAGAAATCGTTTAGGAATCTTATAAAATGAGGCTTATTCGGCCCTTGAAAGGACGATAATCAGCTGTGCTACATTGCTTTAATAAAAATGAGACTCAATTTTAATTCAATCTCAGAAGAACTCCATAAACTTTTGGAAATATTGGAGCCGAACAATTAAAAATGGCTGAAATTTAAATTATTAAATCAGAAAATTTAAATTTTAAAAATTATACTGTAATGATTATTAAATAATAAATTTTTTCTAAGATTTGTGATAACTTATATATTTAGAAATTATAAATGATAAGACTTTTTATTAAATATAAAAATTAATGTCTAAATAATTATGGAGAACTTTTTTTAGTATAAAATTTTTTAAAAAAATATTGAGTTCACCAATAATATAAAGGTAGAATAAAATATATTTTTTTAAATTTATACTAATATCATATATGATAAGTTGTTAATTATTTTTAAATATAAATTTAAATATTTTATATTTAAAAGTTTTTTTTAAATATTATAATTATAATTATAATAAAATAATATTTATTAAAAATAAAATATATTTTAAATAAATCGTATATCTTCCTGTTTTTTACTGGTTAAAACTATTGACTGACGAAGTGTAAAAAGTAGAGAGATATGAAAGTGAGGGCAAGATCCAAAGGCGTGGGAAGAACGGCATGGGATGGTGGCCCACAAGTTGGCTGTTCGAAAAACAAAGGGAGAGAACTTTGTGGGGATATGTGAAGGAGGAAAGAGGAAGGAGGCTTCATGTAATTATAATATATTCTTTCTATATATACACTCTTCTCGTTGATAATATTAGTTGTCTCAACAAAATTTTAATTTAAATATAACTTTTACTATAAAATTTTGTATATCATCGAGGTGTACTTTCAAATATGTTCTTCTCAAATTCAAATAGGAATGGAATTTAAAAACTATTTAATTTTAAATTAGAATTTTATATTTTTTTATATAAAAAATTTAAATAGGTTTGATACCTATTTTCTATTTTAAAAAATTTATAAGATTATTTATTAAAAAATTATTATAATAATCAAAATTAAATTTATATTTTTATAAAATATACTATGACAACCATGTTGGCCACTGCTCCCTCTTCTCTGGAAAGGGCAAGACCTACACTCTATTCACTCTGCCCAAGCCTTGCTCCTTTCACACCTAACCATAATATCCTCGCAATCTGTCTTCTCCTTCTCCCCCTTTGTTTTAGGCTTTTGAGCCGGTCTATCTCTTCTTTAGTGTATACAATATTTTTTTTAGTTATATAAATATATTTTTTATTATATAAAAATGATTTTTATTTTAAATAATTTTATACATAATAAGAAATAAGTTGTACATAGTAAACAAAAAAGTTAACCTATTATAAATAAGTTATACAAGGTTCTTATGGCTAATAAGTTTCTCAAGTACTTTGAACAAAATTTCCTGTTTCTAAATTATTATCTATCTTATGCATGACTGCAAAAGCTTAAGTTGAAATATCTATCATTGATCCTTGATTCCCTGGTACAAAAAAACAAATGTTAAAAAGTATATCATCCCTGGATCAAAAAAAACCAATATATATATATATATTATAAAGGAGAAGGCTTATGTAATTAATTTTATACACTTAATATGCTTTTATTTAATTAAATTATTACAGATGGATTTTAGAATATTAATAATATTTTTGTTCTATAATAAAAATTGCATGACAAATTTACATATCTTAATCTGATTGGAGACAATCGATCATTTTAACTTCTTAAATATGGTAGATTATGATTTAATAATGCAAGTACTTTTCAATATAAAATCGATAAGAAAGCTCATTATTACCATGTTATAATGTGATTTATCTCATTTTTCTTACCATGCATCTATGGGTCCACAGGCTAATAAATCTATAAAAATAGAATTTTCTGAAATGGTAATTAAGGGCCAGAAAATAGAATGATGTTGATAGATACAAATCACGATAATATCTGATTGCTAATTCCCATTGGGGTAAAAACCTGTAGAGGGCGAAACCAATAGTGTGATCCATTACCATGCATTAAACGTACTGAATTATTTATTTACAAAGGATTTAGACTGAAATAGGATTATTGACTACAATTTGTTCATTCAGACTTCATGGCTTTTTGCCATATAAAAGGCGTTAATTAGTGTATCATCAATATCAATATACCATGCCACATCAAATCTCTCTCTCTCTCTCTCTCGATATATATATATATGTCATTTACAAAATATAAATATAATGGCAATTTCCTTAAAATTGATCGATATTTCATGGGCGTGGAATGAGAATGCATTAAGTATGAAACTTGACCGAAAAGGTTGAAAATGGATTGAGGAAAAGGGACATGAGTGACATTGATGGGCAATGAACGCATTTTGCGGAAGCATGCATGCATGTAAAAGCATAGCTGGATTTCACTATGTTTGATTGATGAGCCTCTCATATTGGAAAGGACAATCAATCCTTTGAGCCATGGTGCCATCTAATAGTAGTAGGTAGCTATGATTCTCCCTCTTATTATATTAACTCTTAATTCAACAAGTTGACTGGTTAAACTAGTGAATCATTTTTCTATCCTATCCATTTGTATTTGTGTCTTAATAACTTTATTTTATTACATTATGTGTGGTTTACAACTGAATGCTTCGCTTAAGCTATATAGACTAGTCACGTAGATATGATATATATTGATATCTTTATATTGCATTTCCAATATGGTTTGAAATATTATCATGGTATGGATAAAACTAGTAAATTGATAAATTAATCCCTACTTGATTTTAGCAAGAGTTTTTGGAAGCCATTGAGTTGGATTTATATGGTCCTATTTTTTTTTTTATTTTTAAAAATAGGTTTTCTATGTTTCAAAAAAACTTGTTTGGGGATTCAACTAGTGAAGGGGTTTATATAGTCCTATTTAGAGTGTGTTTGATGCTTGGGGAGTACTACTTTGTTGTGATTCTAATCGTGGCTCTTGGGAAGATATTATAATTTCTAAGTGGCTAAGTTTACGCTTAAGGGTAATAGACGGCTCGCCTTACTCGATATTAGTATCGCCTAAGAGGAAATTAGACTTCACCTAATCCTTGGATCATAGGTGAATCTAAAGCTAAATGAAATATGTTCTTTTTATACATATGTTTAAAAAGCACTTCCCTAAGTTTCCATTAGAAAGATAGGAAGATAAACAAAAATACTACTTGAAAATTCAAATCCAATTGAAAGTTTTTCCAAAAATTGTTGTGCCAAAAAAACTTGTTTGGCAACTCACTTTTACTTAACTGTTTTTCAAAACAAAAAAATAGAAATATGTTTTAAAAATAGAAAACTAAAAACAAGTTTTAAATATTTTATGTTTTTTGATTTGGAAAAATATCCCACTAATAAATTTTTTTTGTAGATTAAAGAAGTTAAATAAATCATTTAATTATAATTAAATCTAACTCCTAAAGATAAATTTTTAGTATATACCCTTCAATCTATCTAAATTATTCAATTAACTCTTAAATTAATTATAATTAGTTGATTTATTTAGTTTTTTTATATATATAAAAAAGTCAAGTAGTTCTTATAACGAGCTAATACTTAAAAATCCTACACACATGCAATAATAAAATATTTACGTTATAAAGGAGATTGTACATAAGCCTTTATATAATATAAGGAATCAATTTTTATTAGTTAGCTATTCACTTAACTAAAATAATAAATTTGAGCGAGTTAAGTTTTAAAAAATTAATTAGGAGAAGGTACAGTTACTCATATATATAGCTAGATTACTTACACATAAGATTATTATACTAAAAAGGAGATTTGAATATTCAAAATAATCGCAAAACTTGTAAAATCTAAAAATAAATATCTTAAAGATGGATGATGATCAAAGTGTAATTTTGTCAAAGAAGAATCTTGGTGTTCCAATATTTTAAAGAACAAAATGATTGAGTTGAAAGGAACATTTGAAAAGCACAAAAAAGTGGAAGCGGCGCCTGATTCCTCGTCTTTGACTTCCTCCTCATCCTTCACCATTAATTATTATATGCATGCAACTTGCCTCATGTTTCTGTTCTTTGAGGCTTATTGTTAGCTACCTATATATATATATATATATATATATATATATATATATACACACACACACACACACATATATATGTAACACATTCCCACGACTTTTCAACCTAGTACATATTATAAATTACTTAGCCAACTTCAGGATCTTTAATCCCCACTAAAAAGAAAAAGAAAAAAGAAAAATACATGTTTTTATTTTTCATTTAATTTCACTAAAATTATGTATACTTCTCATTTATTGTCAACTCCTGTTAATTCGTGTCATTTTTTGAAATCCTTTAAGAGCACTTTGTATTTTATCTTTTATGTCATGTTTACCATATTATATCGTTCAGGTTGCTTTAATTCCACCACACAATCCTCTTAATATTATTGGGACCTTCTTTAATTTTCCTGATAGAGAGACAAGAGCCACTAGCTGTTGCTGATTGCACAATTGAATGAGACATATCTCTTATTAGGTTTAACCTAATTAATTGGAAAAATCTTTTTGGAAAATTCAACAACAAAGTTTCAATTTCTTAGAGTTTCGAGTCTTTTAAGGTGGCGTTTGGTTGTGGATAATGAAAATGGTAGATGAGAGAAAGGAAAAGGATCAAAGAGTTAAAAAGTGCCATGGTATATCACAAATTATAAAATAATTAATTAATATTATGTCATTGGTAATACTTAAGGGGTCATTTAGCAAAGAAGTCTAGAAGTAGAAGTAATACAATACAATACAATCATTTCCCATCGTTTAAACAAAATTAATTAATGAATCAAAGTAAAGCAAATGATGATTGCTAAAAGCAACTAAGGCCGAAAGACAAAGTCATAATTCATGAAAACTTTATCCATAAAAGTCTGACATCTACAAGCCTTGATCATCGAATATCGAGTGATCATATTATTTTATGAAAATATACTATTTCTCAGTTATAATATAATTGCTCATTTGAGGTAAGATAATCTATTATTAAAATGTTATTTGAAACATCAAATCATATATCAATTAATAGTCATAATAACAGAGGAATTAATTTGATCCTTGATACTACATTTATTAATATATATAACATTATTTGACACTGAATAATTAAATAATTTAATAACTATTGCATGATTTCACTCCAAATGATTTGAAAAGATTTTGTATGAGCTAATTCAATGTATCAATTAAGGAAAAGTTTATCAACGAAAGAATTGCCAGCCGTAGAATATTGAGGACTTGATTACACATATCTCTTTCATACAACTCCAATACAAACTATGAGCTAACGTATAGAAGTCTTCTCTCTCTCTCTCTCTATTACATTGATTTCAATCATGGAATTAATCTTCAACAATGTACTAAAGTCACCCCCGTGATGTCATATCGTATATTGACACTGTGATCTTAATAATTGCATTTAGAACATGACAAAATGATAAACTAGCTAGTATTGATAGCCTTCATGCCAAGCAGATAAATCTAAAGGAAGGTCCATATCAAAAGATTAGTTTGTTAGGTAGAAAAATCTTTTAAACTTATAAATCATATTTCGCTCTATTGCTCCATAATACTCAACTCGATCTCTTGCTAGTCAAAATATCATTTGGTAGACATTTCCATGAATACCATCCTCTAAATACAAACACCAATATTAATAGTATAAGTTTAAAATGAGAGCTCATCCTATAAGATTAATCTATTGAGTGTTAAAGTCCCTTGAACTTATAGATCGTATTTTACTATAAAATTTCTCGATATGTGACTCAATACTACCAGATTTTTGCCCATATCAAACTTTCTAATCTTCTAGCTTGCAATCTCACAATCAGTCTAAAATATAGAAAATATATAAAACAAAACTCCTACCATTAAAAGATCATGAATAACAGTGTAACTTATTTTTAAAATTCTGTATAATACACTGAACTTTGTATAAATAGCAACAAGATTTCTACAAGTTGGACGAACTTTGAATTTATAAAACTATATATGTCAAGGAGCTATAGTTTTATGAATTCCTTTCTGTGACTAAAAGGTTTACCCAAAAAGAGAGATAAAGAGAACGATATGATGGGATTCACTTGATATGTAATTCCTGAATTTCTTTCTTTTCCTTAGTCGATCGATCTTCCAATTATCAGAGAGAATTCATATTCTAAATATTAATAGGCACTGAAATTAAAGTAATTATGCATATTTGGACAAGGTATCAACACTCAATGACAGAGAACGATGGTATTTCTCTCATTAATCAAAATTTAATTTAAAAAAAGCACTTAATCTCAAACGTAGTAAGTATACTCCCTCCAACATCTATTATAAAACATCTCTAATGACTTTATCAGAACTAAAACCGGGTGATTAAGTCTATATAAAAATGCGACAAATTTATGATTCTACCCATATTTAAATGAATAAGTTTCGGATTTGTATTATATTCTCTCGTACAATTGATGCCTTTAAATAGGGGTGATATTGAAACAAAATAATTACTACCGCATTAGTAATAAGAATCATTGATACCTTATAACAAGTATAAGAGAGAGCAAGTAAGGACATATATTGTTGATGAAGGTTTCGGGCATACTTTGGATCTTCTTCTTATCTACTGAAATACCTACACGCAACTGGAATACCTTATATAGACTCTTATTCGTATGCATAGCAAACACACCAAGGAAAAATGAAGAGCCAAGAAGCAGAGAAAAAAAGAAGAACAGAGGAAGAGAATTGTTTTTCTGAACGAACAACCTTTATGCACACACGACTGAAACCTTTTTAAAACTAATGCCCTACATCAGTTATTTCATGCATGAGTGTATGTGTGGAGTGGAAGTTAGATAACTGTAACTTCCATTCTCTTATTTTTCTCCCTTCAAAAATAAATCGTTTCCTCTATTTTATTTTTCAAATTCGGGTCTAATCTACCATGAGTAGATTAGCCCATTTTCCAACGGTTGATATCATATTGAGAGAAAATTTAGTGTCAGACTGAATTGGCAGGCACTGTTGCGTAATTCATAATTCATGTGAAAAAGGGGGGAAAAGCCCCTCAATTTGACTAATGATTTTATGGTCATAATGGAATGGTACATGAAATTGGTAAGGTTAAAATAATGGGTGGGGACATGGCAAAACTGTGAGAGTAAATGGCATCACCCACCTAAAGTTATTAGAGAGACATGAAGAGATAAGTGAAAGCGAATTTGTTGGCGCAAGAGAAGGAGGGGAAGGAAAGAGAGCAATAATATGTTATCATAATTGATCGTCGGATTGAGTGAAAAACCAAAACTTTTCGTGTTTAAGTCTTATGGTTAGAAAAAAAAAAATATTTTGGAAAGAGGCTATGAAGGGTTGATCTAATTAGTAAAAATATGCAACTCATGCGTGAATTTAATCTCTGTTCTTAATATAAAGATTTTATTAGCTAGTGATTAATTTGAATATATGCCCTTTGAAAAGAAGAAAGAGATCAATAATATTAATAATACTAGTAATTATCTTATTTAATTAAGTTGAGAACAAAGAATTCAATGCACATTTTTAGGAAGGTATGTAAAGGAGAGTTTATTCAATTGATAATGATAGGACTCATATCTCACACACTCAATGGGCGTAAATTTAAATTCTGTTTCTGATATGAAGGCCTTCACAGTAGATAATCTGTTACATATTTATTATATAAGCACTTTGAGTTATGAGGCATTGATGTGGAACACCAACTCATATAGTCATCGGTTCTGTTTGCGGCTATCTTGATCAAATGGCAACTTGATTGTTGAAGAAGATGAGTTTTGCCAACTCGATCCTCCCTTACTCAAGTCCCTTTCTAATTCTTAATTCTCTAGAGGAGAGTTCTTCCACACGCGGAGAATGATGAAATAGAGAAATGTAAAGAGAAGAATTTGAAGATTTTGGAAAATTCTGATGATGATTAAGGGCGTGTATGATTCTATTCGTCTAACTGAGATCAGATTCAGATTAACGAACATAGAGGAAAGAGTTAGTGAGATACCTATTGAATTGAAATGATAGAAAATCATGTGGGGTGATTCGGATATATGCAAAGAAGACTGTTGAAAGTGCCAATGTGAAATTATTGAATATGAACTTTGATTAATAATTTATGTAAAATTTTAGTTGTTAATAGAATACAATAGTTTCATACAATTCGTATAACTAACCCTATCTAATATGCCAATGTTTGCTATCATTGTTATATCATCTAAGGACCTAACCCGCATTATCAGCTCTATCTTTCTCTTCTCTCTAACTAAATGAGGGAGTTTTAATTAGTCCCTATATTTGGAATGGAATTGGACCCAACTCAGATGGGATCAATTATATATAAGTAAATGGAGAGTCACCAGAGAAAACAAATAATGAGAAGGGGTGGTGTTTGTTTGTTGAGGAAAGATGAGAGATCAGATCTTTGGTGGAGTCATTCACGCAAACAATAAATGGAGTCATTGGCATCATTGAACATCAACTGTGACTTGTTCAAACAAACCCCTTAGAGATTGAGTGGTCCTCACCACACAGGAAGCAAGATGGTCCTCTTCTCATTTGCATTCATCTTTCCGATTAGGATGAGGGAGAGAGAGAGACTTCAAAGAGGCAGACAAACCGAAAGAGATGACAACTACTTCATGTTTTGGCTCATTCCTTTTACAAAGCTAGAGTTACTTAATAAACACTCTCAAAAAGTAAAAGCAAGAAAATAATATATATATATATAGTAAATTTTAATTTAAAAAAAATATATGTACAGATTTCTTTTAAAAATAAATTTATTTACAATTTACTTTTTGATATGGCTATTTCGAGCATGGGGCTAGATACAGTTTAATGACTTAAATAATTATATATTTATAAGTAGAAGTTGCAGTTACTAAAATTTTATCGAAATTCATTAAGTTATTTATTATTTAAATATATACATGTCCCTTAAAATGAAATAATATTTAAAAATATTTTAGGCTTGACTTTGATTCTAAATTCCTTGCTTTTAATCTTTGATTAATCTTAAAAAATATTTGAAATACAAATTATATAGAGACATTTTGATCATAATATACTAATAGTTTGCAAAAATGTTTTCGTTTTATTGTAAGATATCAATGATCACGAATGCACAATTGTTTTTATTCCAATTCATAAAAAAGGGGACGAGCATGATTATCTGAAGAAGATTTCGCTTAATGAAATATGAATCTTTTGAGATGGATGATGATCAGTTTAATGAAAGTTGTCAAATCAAAAGAGGGAAAAAAAAGGCAAAATCTCTTATCTAGTTGACAGAAATTTGACTTATATTTAAAGACCTTATAAGGTAAAATCAAAGCCAATCATTGAATTTTTTATTTTAGAAAAACTAAAATCATGTCATTTTAAGCTCAGCAAAGAAAGAAAGAAAAAATCCAAACCAACCAACTTGTTTAAAACTCTTAATCAGAGTGATTAGGGGATTAATTTACTAACATGAGTTAAATTTAAATACCATGATTAATTGATTATAGACGAATAATTTATAAATATTGTTGCAAGTGTTCTTTTAAGTTGTCCCAACTCAACCCACCAAACTTTTTGAAAGAGGGTGCAAGAAGAAAAAATTTCTTGTGATTTCATCATCTCTCCCAAAGTCTTTCTTTGTTTATTTTTTGTGTTTTTTTTTTTGGGGGTGGGGTGGTGTTGCCCTTCCCATTGTATGTAAGGTTCCAATAATATTTATTACGTTATTATTTTTTAATAATATCAGGACCCGCTGATTTTTTTTCTAATTCGAAACTAGACATTTCTTATCCTCCAAAATTATCTTTTTCCCTTTCTATTCTATTCTCTACATCAATCCCGCCCTAAGCTTTTTATCTACAAAAGCGAACAAGGCAGTAATGCCATGGAAAGACAGGGCAAAGCTTCATTTAATAATAATAATAATAGTGACACTTCAAGGGGTAGTCATAGATAATTTTAATGTTTTTAATAATATATTCATTGTGTGTCCCATGCTAATCCGTCAGTCTCAATCAAATGTTTAAAAAATTAGTCAAATGTTGACAAATATTGATGGTACCATTACCCTCAATCAAAGATTCTTTGCTCCTCTAAAAGGAGAAACATCGATTAATACTTCCTACAACATTATTCCCCCAAAAACCAAGGCCAATCACTAGCAGTAGGTTAAAATGAACAGATTCAACCTCTAAGCACATAGCTAAATTATTAGAGAATTGTGCTTAACGTCACCACTAATCTTGAATTTGAACCCTTGGTCTGAAATACATTAAAAACCTAATGGGAAGAGCTTTGGTGTCCCTATGGTTCTAGTTAAACAGACTCAATTCCAATTAGTCATAGTTCATATAACTTTAAGATATCAGGTAGCTTGATTTAAAAGATAAAACTTTCTCACCAATTCGGTTAAGGATTAGTCTCCAACTATATGTTAGATATACTGCTTGGACTCTACCCCAAAAAAAAAGAAGATAAACCTTCTCCAGGTTTGTGATATATATATAGATATTAGGGATATTATAATGGTGTCTAATGATGCAAATAGCCATTTCATGCGAGAATAGCCTAACCTAACATAATAAAACTACTTCCTGGAGTATAAACACACCAAAAATGAGTCTTCTTGGTGTCAAATCAAACAAAACACCACATAAACAATGTACTCGGAGGCTTCAGATTTTGCAGTGCAAGTGTCCTTGTTGTGAACTATAGTTGACTGAATGTCTATGATTTCCAGGTAAAGAAACAATAAGAGACGATGAATGCCATGGGAAAGATAAAATGAAGCTTCAATTAATCATATTTTTCCTTGTGCAAAGACCAATAAGGCAATAACAACATGCTGTGTAGGATACAAAATAAGGATGCAGAGTTCAAAACTGGAAATGCAACAACCTAACCTTTTCCCCTTTGGAATAAGTAACCAAACAAGAGATACATAGGTTAAACTCTCACTAAATTTATGTTTGGAAAAAGTTGGAACAAGCCAAAATCACGTTTGGGCAAAAGCAGCCAAAACTTGTTCCAATATTTTTCCACACACGCGCTAAGACACATTGATCTAAATATTATGGCTTGTAAACAAGATAGACCAGAATAAACCACATGGTTGATATTACAACTACAACAAATGACCAGGAATTAAAACAAAGCTATTCAGTTTGAAACGGACAATTATCAATGAATATAACATCAAAACCACCGTTAACTCTAGTTGATAAAATGTAGCACTTCAAAAGTTTTCATAACTTGTCCACATAGCCTAAATAATAGCACCACACTGTTACTGGTCTCATTTACATGTACTTTCACATTTCCATCAGCTAAAATGAAGACTGACATGGCCAAAGGTAGGTAAAAGTACTTCACCAAGGATAAGTAGATAGCAGTTCTGTTGTAATCAATCATGTTTAGTCTATGGGTATGTTCAAAGTGACCACGATATCCTTTCAACAATAAATGATACAATTTCACATTAACAAAAAAAGATACAAGCAACCATAAGATGGAACAAAATTCAATGGCCTTTTTTTTTTCCCGGTTGGAGGAAAGGGACAAGGGGGATTGGAAGAGAATAGAAGTCCCACAATTTTTGGGCTACAAAGTCCAAAGGCCTATAATAAGGGAAAGGAGATAAAAGAGTACAAGAGCTTGACCAAAGGGAAAGAGAGTCGGGTGCTGTGGATGTCACTCGGGACTTTGCGTCTAGTGAGCTGGATGAGAGTGTGTGTAAGTGGAGAGGTGTATTGAAGGGGTTAGGAGGTATGTGATAACAGAGAAGGCTGGCAGATAGTAGCTTTGTGAGGAGGGGTGCCTGGCTCTTGAATAACGGTTGGGGGATGGGGAAAGGTCTCTTTCTCCATTGTTATATTTTCCATTTTTCTACTGTTAGTGAGCTTTGCGAGTAAGTGTTCCTTTCTTTTTATTTTCAGTGTCTTGTATCTATTGTGTGAGCTTTTAGCTACTGTAATCACTCCTTCCTCTATGGAAGAAGAGAGTAGTTTCATATATAGTGTATTACCAGCATTGGATTCTCATCATACGCCCCCTAAAACTTTACATGCATGTATGAGATTCATTTATATATTTTTTATATTATTTGACATGTTAGTTTGAATCTAATAAGTTCTCATGTATATATTATGTATATAGGGAAAAAAACCCCAAAATTCTCAAACACACAGCGCATGATGGCACATCAGCTTGCTGCCAAAGGATCAACTAAAAAGCGATTCTCATTGAAATGCAAAGCACCAAAATCATCCTTTATCTTTCACATCTTCTTTACAAATAGGAAAGGGCATAGAAGCAAACTACAACTTAGGGAATGAGATTGCAGTTACTTTACCTAGTTGGACTTCTTCGGGAATGCGATTGCAGTTACTTTACCTAGTCGGACTTCTACTTTTCTAATGTTATACTTGTCACATTATTCCTGACCTTTGATTTGCTCATTCTGCAGATATTTATACACTCCATATACAACTGTTCCAGCAACAAACGCGAAGACTGTTGGGGTAAAAGAAGGGTAAAGATAGTTCACACAAAATTTGTCCAACTCTTCTGGTAGGAAGCCTGCACAAAAAGAATTGAAATTGAATAACGTCACAGAAGAGAAGGAAACATGACACTACTCCTCCATCATAGACAAAGTCACAGAGACATGGTTCCTTTTTGAAGTGTCTGTACTCTTTTTTTCCATGAAGTGTTTGCACTTAACTTCATAGACTATACTAATAAAGCAACAACTAATCCTGAAAGTGCTCTTATCACGCAACTTCAGAAGACACAAAGTAAGGACTTGTATTAAGTTGTCATCTAGGATACTGCTAATGACAGGAAAGTGGCCAACCCATTCATTAGACAAAGATCAAGATATTAACATAAATTTAGCCTTATCTAATTAACTTATATCCAAGAACATACCTGATGCCGCAAGAAAAAGGCCCTCGACAAGAATGAAAGAGCCGAAACCCAACCACGCAAGAAGAAAAGAGCTTTCATTCTTGCGCAGCTCTTTCACTTTGGCCTCATCTATTCCCGAAACAAACGCTGGTTTCTCAACAGGGGAACGCCGAACTATGGAGGCCCTCTCCTTTTTACCCTTCAGATTCTTCTTACTAGTCAACACACTAGCATTTTTCTTACTCAAATTCGAGGACGACGATGACCCGAATCCAAACCCAGGTGAGCTGGATTTCTGAGGAGTAGTCGAAAGCGAGTCAGAATCGTCCAAATTGGTGGTGGGATTTGAGGATTCTGAGGGCTTCTGGGATCGGACAACGAAGGAGGGTTGTGAGGGAGAGAAGAAGGGCAGGGTGTGACGAAGATGACAAGTTCTGTTGGTGAAGGAGGAGGAGAAGTGGATTTGTAGCGCCATGTTCGGTTTTGTCTGTTAGGTTCGCGGAAGATTTGAGCTCGAGTGTGGTTGGTACTAGGCAGCTTCACTACATTGTGTATTTCTGATAATGGCACTAAGTGCAATGGTTTCTAGTATTCTCAGCTTCCCCCATGGATTCCAACATAGATTTTCACAGACTCGTGTCCCATCTCAACCAAGAGTCGTATTATAATTATTTAGTTCCATATACAATGATCATTTTACGTGGAATTGACTGTGATAACATCAATTATTTTTTTTTATATAGCTATTTCATACATGAATGGAAAATCACAATAAGTTTTTATTTCCCATCAATTTGATTTATACGCATGCATATTTATAATTATAATATATGCAAAACTATAATTATGCTAATATGCAAAACATGAACACATTATTCAAATATTGAAAAACATAAATCCCTCCATAATTTGCGGTAAGACTTATCAGGAAAAATTAAATCTTTGGTCCTCATAATCATTGAAATCAATCTCTTTACTTGTGTTCTTTTTAAGTTGCTCCTTATATTTATATCCATTAATCCTTACAAAATTTGAGAAAATGAAGAAAAATCACTTAAAGCTGCTAATTGCTAAAGATGTGGCTAATATGTGTTACTAAACCAACAGAGTAGAACAAATATTTGCATGGTATTGATTTCTTTAATAGATTATCAATATTTCTATCATGTTTATTAGCACAACCGTTGGCGGAAAAAAAAAACGGCATAACATGCCAACACATCTTCCTTGTACTCTCTGGATTGTGGGGGGTATATAACTTATAGGAGTTGGGTTGTAATGTCATGTAAAGCTTTGTCTTTTTTGTATATTTTCTTAATGAAATGAGTGTATCACTTTTCACTCAAAAAAATAATCACTTCAGAGTTACGGGCCTTATTAACGAGCCGAAGGGGGTCTCTGTCTTCCGGATTCGTCTCGCCATGACCCTTGCCATCTACTGTTCTTGTTTCTGAGTTCTATTGGGCGTCGCATAATTCCATCATGTTCTGCCTATTCAGAACGGCTGCTTCAGAGTTTCATTTCAAACGCTTTAGATGGAATCCTCTCCTTGTTCGATCTTTCCGCACTTCTGCTCCTGGAGAGCCCACTGGCCTCTATGGTTTCCCCCATTTGAATACCCCCAAAGGCTTTCGAAGATTCGTTGACGAAGCTATTGAAAGGTAATCAACACAAAATACTCGTGTTATTTTAGTAGTTGTGCCTATTTAATTTGTTGTTTCAGACTGAAGCTCAGAAAAGAAGCGCATTGTTGTCTTGAAGTTCGTTTTTTTCTCTTCTTTTTGGGCCCTTTTCCCCCTCCTGTTGTGATATTGAGTTATTGGTTTCAATTTTTTTTCGAGAGCTTCGTGAAGAAGAAGTCTCGCTGATGGATTTAGCTGTTACAAATTTGGAGAATCGAGTTACACTAGAAAACTAATTAACGCAATATCGTTGAAGAAGTATTTTCTCTTTGAATTGATTGATGATGTCAATTATGCTCTTTTCAGGTCAGGAGAACTCATTACATATATTTCTAACATGCCATCTCCTGCAGAAATAGTTCGGGCAATGGATGAGATTTCTGACACGGTATCCTTAAATCTGGAAGTTTTGTAACTTATTTATATGTATTATTTTGTGAGCATTTGGAGTGACACTGGTATTTGATCTGTCAGGTCTGTTCTGTTGTTGATTCCGCAGAACTTTGTCGGCATACTCATCCGAACAGGTTCTTATCAGACTTTATTATTATTTTTATGAACGTTGGGTTCTTTTACTAATTCACAGTCAGATTTCCTTGTATATTAGTTGTGATAAGTTCCTTGGCCATCGGATTAATCATTTTCCTTCGAGTAGGTCATGCTATATTTGTGCACCACTTCTAAACCTGTGCGCATGGTGGCATATGCGTTTAACTGAATCTAAATATGAACCAAATTAAGATTTTTCTTTATGGATCACAATTTTTACACCTTCTGCGCTTAATGTATATTTTGTCCTTATAGATTAATTATATTTTTTGGCAAATCAGGGAATTTGTTGAGGAAGCCAACAAGGCATCGATGAGAATAAATGAATATCTACATGTGAGGTGATGGGTGTTGGTTACTTCTGGCCTTTCGATTGTATTAATATCAGTGATAAGATTAGGTTAATTTTTTTTTTAGTTCTTTGGGTAAATCATAACCTCTGTTGAAAGGAATCTGGAAAGAGGTTTATAAAACAAGTTTGATAAATAAAAACCATTGCTCAAGAAAAAGAAAAGATCATATATGGAATTTGGGAGTGTGTAGTTGTTTCAATAACATGCGCATTTTTTTCCATAAATATGATCCGAGAGATTGTGAGTGTTCATGTTGATAAACATATGAAGACCTTCCTAAATTGTTATTCAACAGTACTATTCATGGAATGATGGAATACAATACTTTTGACAGAAGTTGTTATGACTTCAAAGGCCTATGGCCTAAATTAGGTGGTCTATGGAAAATAACCTCTTTGTACTTTTCCTCTCTGCTTAACAGCATCTCAACACAAATCATGTTCTTTATGATGCGGTGAAGAAAGCTGAGCGAGAGGGTCATGCTCTTTCTGGAGAAGCTCAAAGGGCAGCCAGGAACTTACGCCTGGACTTTGAAAGGGGTGGAATTCATCTTTGCACTAGTAAATGTTGCACAATATCCTTTGATGTTTGGAGAATTTTTTTTTCTGTTGAAAGTATTCCTATGATGCACTTTGTTTGCAGAGAAATTAGATCGAGTAAATCAGCTAAATGTTGAAATTTCTCAACTGTGCAGAGAGTAAGTTTGTTTATAATTTCTCAACCGTACTTTTAAGTTGTCTCTCGCAGTCACGCATTCTGATTGCTGACAAATGAAAAGGATGTGATGCATGGGTGACCTTAAAATTAATTTGTGTTGGTCTCAAGTTTTGAAAGCTATGTAAAATATTAGCTCGTCATAGTCTTGTAGGTGCCTTTTAGGGCAGGCATAATATAGCCTTACTTTCTAATGCACCAAACCATGTAATATTATATTACAGATCCTTAAAGATAACAAGCACAATAAATCTGCGACATGAATTAAATTAAAATTTTGATGGGTCAAAATAGATTTATTGCATGCTTAAGCAGTTGTAATCTATAAGACTATACAATGACTTTTCTGGCTAAGCAGTTGTAACATGTCATGATTATAGTCTTTATTTGCCCTTTGTGTCTTTATGTTACTAATTTTTTTTTGGCGAAAGCTTTTCATTTTTCCCATTCTTGGAGGGGAAATCTAATTTCTTTATGAACACTTATAACCTATTGGAATTTTCTCTGATTCTTAAATTTACTTTATCAAATATTTCCTGCAATTGAATGTATTGATTATACTCATGACATGTTTCCTTTTGTGTATTGTAATTGTTTAAGTATTTTGTTCTTAGAAAGTGAAATCATGCCTTATTTAAACCATACCTGTTTGACCTTGCTCTTGATCTGCAGGTTCAATCAAAATATTGCCACAGACCCTGGATTTGTTGACATATATCCTTCATCTCGCATATCGAAACACTTGCATTATCTTGCTAAGCCTGTCTATCGATCAGCATCTTTGATATCTAAGGATCTGTCAAGGTCTGGGGAAACCATAAAAGAGAAAGGATTCCGGATGACAACAGACCCACAGACCCTTGCTTCTATATTGCAATTGTCAGCAGATGATGAGGTAGCTTAGATCTTATGATTTGGAAATTTGTAGTTTCCATATTTTATATGTTTTAATAAGGACTATCTAGCAAGTGTGGTCATAACTAGTCTTTCTAGCAACTGAATATTCCACACTATGGGTACTGTTTTGCGGGTCTTCTCAAATGAACTTAATTTAATGACCTTAAATCTATTTGTCCTTTAAGTAATAATCTAATCTAATTTTATGTGTTTCCCTCCATGTCTATTCTCAGATTAGGAAAATGGTATATATTCAAGGTAATTCTGTCCCATGTGCAAATATTGATGTTCTCAAGAGGCTTATATCTGCTCGACATGAGCAAGCTCAGGTTTGTTTCCATAAACACTTCTGAACCTCTCTAATACTCTAATAAGTCATTTGTGCTGCACTAAAGCACCTTGGGCATTGTCTCTTGTATGATTTTATTTGACTGTTTTGTGCATCTAATAGTTAGTGCCTTGCTATACATTTTTGTACCAATAGCTATGTGAGCACTAATTAGTTGTTGCATTTTTCTAATAGGTAGTTAGATGTCTTGAAGGTGAAAATTCTCTATTTGAAAATAAACTAGATAAAATATCATTGTTGTTAGGGTGATAAACTATTATATTTTGGTAAAATTTCTTGTTTCTTCTAACATCAATAATAACTCACTGATTTTACTATCTAATTACTGGATCCAGATAATGGGATGTCGGTCTTATGCTGAATTCACCTTGAAACCTAACATGGCTTCATCTCCAACTGTTGTAATACCATTTTTATCTGAGATAAGCAAGATGGTCCGGACAAAGGCTGATGAGGTGCAAGCTTCTTCCTGGACATTGTTTCTATGTCAAGGTATCCTATTCATTATGGCTTGTGCTTATAACTTAATAAGTTTCTTAATTTTAGGAGTTAAAGTCAGTTGGGAATTTCAAGAAACAAAGGTTTGGTAAAAGTTTTGATTTAAAGCCATGGGATGAGTCATACTACACATCAATGATGAAGTCCTCCATTTATAATTTGGACTCGTCGGTAAATTTCCTATGTCTTCAGTTCATGGTTTACGTTTGTATACCTTCAGATCAGTTTTATTTAAAGCAATTACCATATGCAGGTTGTAGCATCATATTTTCCTTTATCACAATGTATAGAGGGTTTGAAAGTGCTGGTGAAGTCATTGTTTGGTGCAACCTTTCATAGCGTCCCTCTGGCACCAGGTGAATCATGGGATCCACAAGTGCTTAAACTGGCTCTTCATCATCCTGAAGAGGTATTTGAGTAAAGATTAGAAATCTTTCTGACCTGAAAAACATTTGGAAATAACTCATTAGAATCATGATAAAAACCTTTAAGTTAGCAACTCTAATGTTTCTAGAGGTATTTTTACCTTGAACATTTTTTTACATTGGTCACTATGAATGTACAAATACTCTTTTTTCAGGGCGACTTGGGATATCTATACCTTGACTTATACTCAAGGAGGGGAAAATATCCCGGTTTTGCTCATTTTGCGATAAAAGGAGGTTGCAGGATATCTGAAACAGAATACCAACTTCCAGTATGTGTACAATTCTTTATTTAGATTGAAGCATAGAGCTAAATCTGTGGTTTCGCTCGTAGTCTCTCATATGCTGCAAATTGATGCTTTCAATGTAAAACTTTTTCAAGCATGCTTTATGATTCTGTAATTTTGCAGGTTGTAGCTCTTGTTTGTAATTTTCCAGGGTCAAGTAATCCATCAACTGTAAGGCTTAATCATTGGGAAGTAGAAACTCTTTTTCACGAGTTTGGACATGCTCTTCATTCATTGCTTTCAAGAACGGTACTTTCGTGAACTTTTTAGAACTATGTGGGAAATTGCTGCTTTTATAGAGTAAATACTTTATTTGATCTTGCATTCTCATATGGACATAAGGACACATCTGTATAAAGTGAAGTCAAAGCTGTTTATCTTGTGCATTTTGTCTGGTTTAGGAAGTTAAGATACAACTATAATATCTCGTCATAGTCAATTATTCCCCTTTCTTTTGCTAATTAATATACCGTCATCCTTTCGTCTTTGCAGGACTACCAACACTTTTCAGGCACCAGAGTGGTTCTAGATTTTGCAGAAGTACCATCAAATCTTTTTGAGTGAGTGGAACCTTATCATCACTTAAATGATTTCGGCCATTTAACTACAGTTATAAATAAAATATTGATGAATGTGCTTAACTTTTTTCAAGTATAAGGCTACATGATTTATGGTATTACTTGCTTTAACGGAGTGCATCTGACTAAGTATTTTTATAGGCCTATTTCGTTTTCATGATCGTGAGGACATTATGCGAAATAAGTGTGTCAGAAATCTTCAACTACCTTAACTACTAACTTTAGTAGGTGTTTCTTTCAGCAAGAGTCACAGAAATGCCATCATTACCTGGGGAAAAGTTTTCAATGTTGAAGGGTTTACTCTTCTTGTGGTCAATGGGTCTAGAGTCAACTAACCAAGTATTACTGTTGTGAACCCTGGGGTTTAGTGAAATACAAATTGATTTTTCTGATACATTTATACTTTATTTAGTAGATTCCTGCTTTGGGTGGTACTAATAAATTGGATTGCATATGACCTGATGTTATTTTTTGTCATAGATACTACGCATGGGATTATCGAGTCTTGAGACAATTTGCTAGACATTATTCTACTGGTGAAGAAATCCCTCAGAAGCTTGTAGAGTTGATGCTGGGTGCCAGAAAAATGTTTGCTGCTACTGATTTGCAACGACAGGTGTTCTTTTCTTCCTGTTTTCTCTTCCTTTTATGCCCTGGTGATGATGACCTTATGTAATTTGTTAAAATTTCCTGCCAGATATTTTATGCCTTAGTTGACCAGAACCTTCATGGAGAGCAGTCATTGCCTCTGAGAGATACTAGCTCTGTTGTTGCTGAATTGAAAAGAGAATATACAAGTTGGGAACACGTGGAAGGGACGCATTGGGAGGCACGATTCAGTCACCTTCTCAATTATGGAGCAGGTTAGAAATTCCGTCGATCCCTTGGATCAATTGTGCTTAACTTTTAGTTCTCTGAAACCCACCTTGCCAATTATGTTTCCTTTTTCTTGTTTAATGCAGGATATTACAGTTACTTGTATGCCAAATGTTTTGCTGCTACCATATGGAAGAAGTTGTGCGAGGAGGATCCACTATCATCAAATGTTGGAACTGCTTTAAGAACAAAATTCTTACAGCATGGTGGAGCCAGAGAACCATCTGCCATGTTAAGCGATCTTGTTGGGGATGGGATTTATAGGCAATGTAATGGAGGGATCGTTCCTGATATTGCTTGTCTATGTGATGAAATGGAACTCCGGGTAGAATCTCAACGGCAGGCCCTTTCTATTGTAAGCTGAGTTTATACTTTGACATTAAAGGGCACAGAGAGAGATGGAGGAGATATTACAGGCTACTTCAAAAAGGGTAATTTTGTTGCGAGTGGAGCCTGGCTTGTCTTTGGCAGGGGAGATTCTTCAGTTTGCTGAAGGAGAAGATGATTTCATTCTCTTGGAGAATTTCATTTGCTTCAAAGATAGGATCTGGATGATTCTGGATCTGAATTTCATATGCCACTCCTCAACTTCTTAAAATTTTAAGTGTATCGGTGTATGATTTAAAATTTTGCTATTGATATTATGTTATAATCTTAGAAATTTTGAACTCATTGAGCTTTTAATAAATTTATTGAATTAATGTATTTTTTAATATTCTTGATATTATAATTTAACCAATTTATCCATTAGCTACAATTTATTAAGCTTTAAATCTACACATGTATTTATTTTTTAAAGCTTAATAAATTGTAGCTAATGGATAAATCGGATGACTAATTTGAAAATTTGCATCAACATGACTACTGAATTTTTCAGAAAAAGAAAAAAAGACACAATTAAATGAATTTCACAAATGAATCTAAATATATAATTCCAATTAATTGTCACTTGTATATTATAGGCAACTGAAAAGGAATATTATAGAGTTTAAAGGGGAGAAAATACAGAGAAGATACTGAGATTCTGATGAGTTTTTAAAGGAAGAGATCAAGTGAGGCGTACAAAGATTGGGATTAGGAGACCAATATATTTTAAATTATGGAAGTTTTTTAAATTTCAAAAGCTTACTTAAAAAAACGAAAAATTACCTACTTGTAGAGATATGTACAATCTTCATGCAAAACTCTGAAACATTAGATAGTAGTTCTCCTACGAGGCATATGCTATTTCGGATGTGTTGCTAGTTTAAGTCTTCAAACGGTAACTGAATGGGATAATATACATGTTATGCAGGTGCCTTATTCAATTGAAGAAAAACAAGATCGACTGGCCCCAAGAAGCACTACCAGACGGACTATATTTAGATAATAAGACAAAATCAAGCACAAAACTAATATAATTAAGTCGCACAGTTAACTCCAAAAGCGTACCGAAGAGACGCAAGAGGGTTGATGGGGAATCTTCTGAATTCACTTCTCATTCACAAACATTTTCCTGACGTCTAAATTTTTCCAATTTCAATCCAACTGGATCCTGGTTTTTTCTTTACATCCCTTGACTCCATCAATTCTCTTAGATTGCACACACCATCCCAATTACTCAATCCAGCAAACATGTTAGATAATACAACATATGTCGATGGGTCTTTTTTATCTTGTTCCATGGCTCGTCTGGCAGCAGCTTTCCCGATTTCTACATCCCCATGAATCTCACACGCACTGAGCAATGTTTGCCATACTGGGGCACCTGGTTCAAATGGCATTGTTAGAATTAGGTCCATAGCTTCTTTAGTAAGTCCAGCTCGGCCTAGGAGATTCACCATACAAACATAGTGATCTTCTCCAGGGGAAATTCCATAGTCTTTGGTCATAGCGGAGAAATAATTCCATCCTTCATCAATTAATCTTCCTTGACAACATGCATAAAGAACACATATGAAGGTGATATAATTTGGCTCAACACCCGTCTTCCTCATTTCATCAAACATTTTGACAGCTTCTTTAGCTTGCCCATTTTGTGCACATGCCATTATCAATGTTGTCCATGAGATGACAGTACGATCCTTCATAGTTTGAAAAGCCCACCATACATTATCCATGCAACCACACTTTGCATACATATCAAGAAGAGCATTATCAACACAAATATCAATGCCATCTCCAAGCTTTATCCTTAAGCCATGAATTTGTTTCCCTACCTCTAGTGATGCCATATTCGCACAGGCATTTAAAGCCGTTGCCAGTGTAAATCTATTTGGCTGCACACCTACTCTCCTCATTTGTGCAATGACTGCAAGTGCCCATCTTGGCTCTCCACACTGTAAACATCCAGCAGCCATCTGGGACCAAGAACACACATCTCTCTGAGGCATCTCATCGAATGCTTTAAAACCTTCAGCTAGCTTCTGACTTTTTAAATACATATCCACCAGAGAATTCCCTACACAGATTTCATCTCCATTGCCACTCTTGATAAGCTGTCCATGAACTTGCGTACCCAATTGAAGATGGGACAGGGCAGCCAACCCAGTGAGGATGGTTGTAAATGTGAAATTATCAGGTTTAATACCCCTGTGATTCATGTGATACCAGAATCCAGGAATCTCCTTGAAAGAAAACTGCAAGTAACCACCCATCATGGTGTTCCATGACACGATATCCTTCTCCGGACAGCTCTGGAAAACTTCCAAGGCTTCTGTCAATTTTCCATGCCTTACTAAGGATGTTAAGAATGCATTCACTAAAAAGATATTTGACTCAAATCCTGATTTCACAATTAATGCATAAATTTGATGAGCTTGAGTCACACTCTCAGCTAATGAGCATGCTTGAAGAGCACTAACCAATGTGAATTCATTTGGTTTCGTCCCTCCCTCACTGTGCATACGGGCAAACAAGGAAAGAGCTCCCCCAACATACCCATTTTGGATAAAGCCCGCAATGACAGCAGACCAGGACACCACATTCTTCTGAGGCATTTCTTCAAACACCTTGAGGCCTCCAAGAACATCTCCACTTTTTACATACATGTTTAGCAAATTATTTTGAAGAAAGAGCGATAAAGGAAGCGACCCTTTAATGAATCTAGCGTGAATAGCTCTTCCACTAAGTAATTTTAAATTTTTTGCATATCCTCGCAAGAGATTCGAGTAAATCTCTTCCTCTGTGGCCATGGTGTGCGCATCATACAATTCTAAAGAAGATCTGAGCTCCAAAACAACTCTGAATCCCTTCGTCAATTCGTAAGGTTATTGGAAATGGAATGTGTTCAGAGACCTGCTCCCTCAATCACTCCTGGCACATATAGCAGAACTTAGTCCCCCACCACAGCGAAAGAAGAAGATTTGCATAGGAATTTAGTGTGGTAGTGGCGAGGATCGCAACGGGTGAGAACGTTCTTATGGTTGGCAATGAGTAATAAGCTTCTCACATACAGTGAGCGCGTCCGAAGACACACGGCCTTAGACGATCGTTGTGAACTCTGTCAGACGGGTGGGGAAGATATGAACCATGTTCTTAGAGACTGCAATCTAGCCTCCTCTTGTTGGCGCTCAATAATTACTGAAGACTGCTTTGCTTATTTCAACACAGTCCCCTTCAATGAATGGTTAAGGGAAAATTTAAAGCCCAGTAGCATGGTGCATTGTCTTTGGTATTTTATGCTGGAAGCTATGGAATGCTAGGAACCTTCATGCACGTCGCCTCCTCAATGAAGTTTTCTCCTTGACCGAACCCATGATACGAGCTTCTGAGTTCAGCAATTTTCATTCCGGCGGGATCATAAGCCTAAACAATAGTAATTATGGGTCGCGAATTGCGTCAGTTCATCAAGGACGGTGACGTTTTAAATTATTAAGGTAATCTAAGCCGTCCATTTCGCTTCGAAAATCTCAGTCATCAGTCCACTCATCAAACACAGTGCCGTTCGAGAATGGTCATTGATATGGACATATTCCCCTGCCTGCATCATGAGACTAGTTCTCTTTCTAGCCATATCAAATTGGAGATGAATTATGCTATGCCTTCACTTTTTGTACAACGTGAAACTTAATCGTGCACTTTACTTTCAATCACCAAAATTCTTTCATATTTACATAAAACAGTAACATTTTTTGGTAGGATTCAACCACGTAAAATAGGCTATTATAATCATGTTTTTGTTATTTGGGGAGATCAACAACTTAATAGATTAATGTGCTTTTGTAGCGCCGTACTAGATCCATGCTCTTTTGAAGTAATCTACTTGATCAGAGTATAACACATATGGATGATATTACGTATACATAAGAATAATACACGCATTAAAATTTTTCTTTTATATCCTCATTAAGGAGTATTTATTAGTGAGATCAATTATTAAAAGCCACCGACCAATTATTTAATGAGAAAATTAAAAAAAAAATCATATTTTTAACATAGTGATTAATCTAACTAACTATAATTACTTTTTTATACTTAAAAAATCATATCACGAGGTAAATATAATTTAACACCATTTTACCATGAAAATCATATCTTTCTGTATTTCAGTTCATGGAGCATGGCAGAATGCAGGGGAAAACAAAAATGTGGATGCTTTACAACAATTAAACCACAAAACAAAAGAAGTGTACAAAACAGTTTCAAGTATCTTTTCAGCTCCACGTCATCTTGTGGAGAACTCAATTACAGGACTAACACAAATCCATTCCATAATTAGGTCTCAAGGGGTTAATTAGTCACCCAAACAAATCATCATCGTCTCCATCAACGCTACTAAGATTATTGTCAGGTTTTCCACTGAAGGTATTACCCTCCCCAACCTTCGCTGGAGGAGCTCCTTCCCCAGTACGGACCGATGAGTAGGCCCAGGAAGATCCAACTTTGGCAGAAAATGATTCTCCATAAAGGTCATCATAAATCCCACCTTTCTGTGTAGTTTTGACCTTTTTTAAGACTTCTTGTAGTTTATCAGTCACCCCTTTCTGGTATGAATCAGCTTCCTTTACAACGGACTGCTCTTTTCCCTTAGGTATTACTGTGATCTGTACAAGGGATTCATATTTCCCAACAAGACTCCCTTCTTTAACTCCGACTGGACCAGGTTCTGTTTCTACATCCGCGCCATCTGAAACTCCAACAACCTCAACTAATTCTCCCCCTACCTGGTCCCTGAAGGCAACTCTCATCTTCCTGATTCTCTTGGAAGCTCGGTCTGATTGATGATTGTCACTTTTTCCACTCACTGATTTACCAGACTCAACGGTTCTAGGCCCTTGACCAGCCTTGCCAAGGCCATAACGGTTCATAAGGGTGTTGTATGCGACCACAGCTTCTTCATCAGAGGGGTCAGGAGGTGGAGGTAAATTAATCTCCATGGGCAGTGGAGGACGAGGAAACAAAGCTGCATCATTCTTTCTTAATATGTAAGTTCTTGTTGATGCAGAAAATCGCAGAGATTGTCCCACTTCAAGCTCAACCGGTGAATCCTTAGTCAATCGCTCATTAGCAACAAATGTACCATGAGCAGATCCTAAATCAATTACATATATGCTGGACAACGAGAAAAAAGTTCTTCAATGCCATATGGATCATGTGATCAAATTACACAAAACTTGAATTACAGTTCCCAAAAAAATGTATGCATCCATCTGCCATTCTGCCTCTTTCATTCAGACAAATGGTAGTGGGTTATTTTCCCTTTGGAGCGTCCCACGTGGCTCAACCGATCATCAACTAAATAATCCTATTACTCTAAATGCCATGATCAGAACACCAATTCAACAATGCCCAACCTACAATGCACATACTATGATAGCACATGTTGCCGTGATTCTCTCGCATGTTCCAATTATTTGGTTTAGATCAATAAGGAAATTGATAGTGGTGATTATCTGCGAATATAGTTAATCCAATCCAGCAATAGCAAGGATGAGAAAAAATGCACTAACCTCCCATTCTTGTGAGGTATGACTGCAGCATGTTGACGAGAGACAGATTGATGATCAAGCACAAAATCACAGGTTTGGAGTTGCCTCCCAAAGATGTGCCTCCGCCTGTCCAGATTAATCCGATCCCATACCTGGCCATCCTTCAAAACTTCTAGATAATAAACACCTGGACGAGGCTCAATTGCCCAATCTGGGGGCTGCCATGTTGATTGTCCTCCACCCACTTGTGTTGCCTGCTGAGTTTGCCCCAACAATGGGGCTGCCTCTAATCCTGTGGCTCCATAAGAAGCATGATTTTGCTGTACCCGTTGTTGTGGCTGTTGTTGATGCTGGACTTGATGGAAAGAGGTTTGAGATTGTGAAGGCAAAGCAGAGGAGTAGCTAACTACTTTAGTGCCAGGTTGAGCTTTGGGTATTGAAGATGAATTGGTGGAAACAGAAAATGGTTCCAAGCTTTGAGCTTTCTTAAATCTATCAAGACCTGCTGCTCTTCCATACATTCTCTACAAGTCCGCAGCTAATGTATGAGCTCCTATAGTACCATCTATCAAATAATCTGCATCAGACACAATGACGTAAAGAAACAATAAGCTCTTCAATGAACAGTTTGCTCCATGTACAGTCCATGTTATAAAACTCTCTTTACAGATACCCAAGGAAAAGAAAAGAAAAACTGCAATCAGAACAGCTTCAAATCAAACAGGGAATCAAGAAATTGCAAGGAAAATAAAACACGGAACTTTTCTATTAAAAAAAGGGGTAGTCAATAACCAAAACAAACCAAATAAAATAGGTTCACTTAAACAGAAAAACCAGTACACTAATTTAATGGATGCCAATAGACTTGCCAAATTATTAATTTCGGAACTACATTGATTTTATTAATTATTCATCTCGGTGTGGGAGAGCAAATGCTACATTCTTTTGTAAATATTTAGGTTTATCATCGATAAACAAATTCAATAAACAATAAAGGAGGTAGGAAACTCAATCAAACAACATAAAGCATAGAAAATTCTAAAATACTGAGACACAATTTTGACTACACCCACACACTAGCAGTCTATGTTAATGTTTGCCTTAAAAGCAGATTCAGACTACCCAGCACAAAGAAAGCAACTACCAACGAGGAAGAAGAAAATGAGAGAAGAAAGAAGACTCACTACGGAGAGAACCACCGATGAACCCCCGATGACGACGGAGGCAACACGAACAACAAGTGAGATGGTTTTCAACAAGTGATGATGAAGGCAACGAGATTTCAGGTGACGGATAGAGTGACAATGATGCTGGAAACGCAAACACAGCGTCGATGGAGGACGAACGAAAAGACGGCGTCGCCAGAGGAAGTCGGAGAAAGTGACCGGATCTCGGAATGGGCCTAGGATTTGGGGGAGATGGGGATTAGGGATTAGAGGCTTTTTTTAGTAGAAAAGAATTTCTCATCGCAACGCTCCAAACAGGGCGGGTATGCGACTGTTTTTTTTTTTTGTGTGCTTGTGTGGATAGTTTCAAAAATATTATTTAAAAAAGTTATAGCTTGAAGTTTAAAATTTTTTAAAATAAATAATTATATTTATTTAAAAATATTTTTAGACTAAATTATAATTTTAGGTAAGTTATTGAAAATAATTTTTAGAATAATATAAAAATTTATGAACTATCTAATTATTATTTTATCTTTATTTTTTCTATTATCTTCTCCCTATTATCTCTTTTGCCAATAGTCTCACTTCTTAGCCGTCTTCAACTTTCATCAACATTGTAGTGGAAAATTAGTCATATGTCACAGTTGAAGAACAGGAAGATGGTGGTCACCAAGAAAGAGGAAAAAAAAGTTGAATAATCATGTGAAAATACTTATGAATAACCACTTACTAGAAGGAGAGGACGAAAATGTAGGTCACTAGTTAATAAGTGTCATTGAGCGTTGAGCATCCTAGAACAACGGGAGAAAAAAGAAGAGGAAGAATAGCTATAATAAAAAAGGAAATAAATATAAAGGGGACATTGGGTCTGACGAATAAACAGTTAAATACTATTTTTATCTCATATTTTTTAATAATTTATTAATCATAAAAAATTTTATAGTAATAACTATTTAAATATTAATTTATTTAAAAATATTTTTAAAAAAAAATTATTTAAAAATCCTTTTTTTATAAATCCTTTTTTTAAAATATATCCACACAGAGGCTCCACAGTGTATGTTACTAGTTTCTAACGATAGAATTGATAGGTAGCTTGATGACCAATAAATTATAATAATTAAATTAATTTATAGTAACTGGCTAAACAAATAATTTGTATTAATATTCATATTACTCCTATCCTTAATAACACATATTTTCTAATATAAATGTATTATAAATTAAATTTTATATTAAATATTAAGAAAATATTATTGAAAAACATATTTATTATACAATTATTTGATTATATTATATTCAACTATTTAAATATTATTAAATCTAATTAGAGTACTTCTTCTAACAATAATTTTTTTATTTATATGGATTAAAAACTGGAGACTTGTGTATAAATGACTAAAGTTTCTTCTATTAAAATCATGCTATTAGTTTAAAATATATATTTAAAACTATCTCTTAAATTATATTGATTAAGATAATACTATAATACCCCTCACCAGAGGCAAAACACCACCTGCTGGTAAGATATACAGGTTTTTTATATATTAAAAGTTTTAAATAAGTTCAACATAAGTCTCCTACTAATATCAATACACAATTTTAAGATACAGAGAGTACTTAGAGAGACTTACAAGATCACCTACTAAAAGAACCTTTATAATAGCAATAGAAATCAAACTCTTATTCTTATAATAATATAAATTTATTTTTTATTATCTATATCAACTCTTATTAACGGTCATTATATACTTTTGGTACCACAAACAACTTTTTTAGTGCCGAATATTAGAATTAGGAATATTTGGGCTGATTCTATTTGGGCAACCGAAATAGGTGGGCTAGGCTGAATAAATGGCCCATCTTTTAAAGTGAATAAAATAGTTGTTAAGAAACCTAACCCAAGTTGCTAGTGATGATCCAAACCAACCCAAGTTGTTCCGGCATACTGAAAACCATATAAGATTAAGGGAAAAGAGGGATTAAAAAGATTCTTTTTGTTGTATAAAAAAAGAAGAAGAAGATTCTTTTTGTAACATCCCAAAAATTGGTAAAAGGGAGGTTAAGAATATTTGTCTAGAATTAAAAAGGTATAAAGATAAAATTTCAGGAAAAAATAATTATTAAAAAAAATTTGGGACTTAGAAAAAATTGAGGAAAAATATTAGAATAGATATTTTAGGGATCTAGAAAATTATACAAGAGTTTATTTCTTCAAGAGAGGCCTAAAAATTTAATAGCTATTTTTTGAATTTTTAAAGCCCTCTTTTCTTAAAAAATCCAAGAAAAATGGTTAGAGGTTGATTTCGTTCACCGCTTGTTGTTTATTTCGTTCTTCCTAACCAAGACATAGAAAGAGTGACGAGAGGAGAGGAAAGAAAAGTAAAAGAACCAGAGGGACATAACATCGAGGATAATTAAGCTCGGAGATAAAGGAAAGAAGCTATTTGTAACGAATGGGCCAAAAGACTTGGTAATTGTGGTCTGGCAGTGAAGAAAATTCTGAAGTCGCTTTTCCCTCTGATTATATATGCTCTTCTTCTCTCTGTGGTCCTTCTATGATTGTTCTTCTTCCTCTGTGATTCTGTAATTACCCTTTCTGGCAGTCCTTGTGATTGAGATTTCTATTTCTGTTATTCTCTTTTGGTATTGCTTTGCATGTAATTGAGATTGGCTATTTGAATACTATTTCATCTGTTGAGTCAGATTTCCATATACGACTGTTACACTATGAGTGCAGAAAGCTTGAAAATAGAGGGACTATAAGGAACAGAAAGGCAAGTAGAAGCTAGTCATTCCTGGTAATATAAAAAAGTAGATAACTGATATATAGAAATTAATAAAATTGGTTATTTTATTTATAATAAATACAGTTTATTTTTTTTAAAAATATTATATTTTATCATGACCACTCTTAGATAGAGATCCTCAATATGCGTAATTAATTAATGGGGATATTTTGAAGAGCAAAATATAAATTTAAGAGACAAAGTGAATTGATATATTATATTTAAGATTAAATCTAATTTCTAAATAGCTTTTATATTAAATAAGTAGTATAATTTATTAGATGACTAACATGTTATATGTACTATGTTATGTTTACAGGAAGTTCATGGGCTAAATATAAATGTCGTCACAGAGTTGTTCAATTAAGTATGTTTGCTGGATACCACGATTGTATATAGTTTGTATGATTTTACTTTATTGCTACTAAGATTCATATGAATCTCACTGTTCAAATATTATTTTATTGATAAAATGACGCAGTTTTAAATTTTGATGATTTTTTTAAATAAAGTAAATAAAAACCACTTTAGAGTATTTTGTTTTTTTTTTAATTATTATATGACTCAGAACCCTCGAAAGAAAGGTACTTGAGTTGGTCTAAGACACTTCACATTCATATCCTTCCATGCACTCTCAATCATCTTCCTATCGTCATCTATGGCTTCAGGCCTTGACACTCCATGCTCCTTCATGTGGCATTCCACAAGCTAAGGCAGGTAATGTGCTTTATTTTCTGCTCAAACTGCACCACCACAAAGATTTTTAAATGTTTAGTGTAAAGTCTTGTATTTTTTTTAAGTAATATTAGCTGTTGCATTATATTTAAAAAAATATAAAAGTTGTCAAATGTGTATTATTTAGGATTTGGTTTATGGGACAAGGTAGGCGGCTGTGTTACGTTGAATAAGTCAGAGCACATGAGGTGAACGTTATTAAATTTGTTTAAAATAAACTGCTGATTTAAAAACTCTTTTTGTAACACCCTCTAAATAAAACAAATAATAATTCTAGTAAGTAAAATAATATAATGAATAAAATGTTGTACTTAAATTATTAATAATCCTTTTGGCTGGATGTTTGCCTTTCCTTAAGATTAATTCCATGCCTTTTTATAATATTTGTGATTATCAATATATAACTGGAACTTTAACGTTTGCCTAAATATGCTTCTGACTTCCCTTTGCGCAGCCCATTTTGTCCCATGAACCAAACCATAAATAAAATACACATTTGACAACTAACGTTTTCTATAAATACCAACACCACCATTAATAATGTAAGCTCCCAAAAGCTTCACCATCAATAACGTTTTCTATCACACTGTGCCCTGATAGACGGATACCCGATAGTGGGGTTTACCCCTCCATCGGGGAAAAGGTTCTGCAGATTTCAAAGGGAAAATGAAAAAAAAAAATTACTAGACACGCAGTTCTTCTTCATCCCTAACTCTGTGTCATCGAAATCGGCAAGCTCCATGACATGTTCGGGCACCTCCATGTCATGTTCAGGTACTACCTCATTGCTGGCCCAATCCACACCATCTTCATCCCAATCCACATCGTCTCCCAGATTCCCATCTAATGTCATTCTCGCTGAACACCTCCGTCTTCTTAGATGGAGCAAATCGCCTTCCCTCTTCTTATGCTCTGTTCCTCAATCTCTACCCTAAAAAAGCATAAACTGAATGTGTGAATTGGTTAAATTTGTTTTTACAAAAATTAATTACAAAGCTGAAAATCAAATAATGAGGTGGAAAATAAAAAAAGTTTATGTGGACAATTTTTAACAGTGAAATTAACAGAAGTTAGTGGAGGGTGTTGATTACACCAAAAAAATTACTTTAGGGTGCCAATTACACCCTTAAATAGTTTAGGGTGGTAATTGCACCACTATAATTAGTTTGGGGTGCTGGGTGCACCTTAACCCTAATTTGTTTTATATTCTTATCCTGTACTTTCTTGCTATTAATTTTTTGCGCTTCATTTATTTATTGCATCATCTCCTCTCTCTGATATGGTAGGCCAATTAATGCAAGTTACTCTTGCCCCGGCCTTCTTTTTTGTTTCATTTTTAGTTGTATTCAAATGTTTCGATTTGGTTCGAGTTTGAGTAAAACCAAACTGAACTAAATCAATCGATATGGCCCAAGTAGCTAGGGACCTAATAATCAGTTCTTAGTGAAATCTCTTGGTTAGATTTGGTTTCTTGTTCTGTTTACTTCAGGATGAATTAGTTTAAATCGTACCAAAAAGAATTTCCAAGTAATTATTAGTAATTTGTTCCTTCTTTTAATATTGTCAAACCACGCAAGATCTTATCTATTATTGCATAGTGTTTTTAGCATTGACAGTTAATAACGACAAGTTCTTCAAAACTATATATATAGGAAGTTGATGATGGAATGAAGAAAAATATTGGAACATTGAAAGAAGAAGTGAGGAAGATGCTTGTCATCACGACAAAGGAGAAGCCATTCATGAAAGCTGAAGTGATTGATTCAATTCAACGTTTGGGTTTGTCATATCATTTTGAAGCTGAGATTGATGAATTGTTGAAACAGATTCACAATGACTATGTTAAAAATAATGAAATAAGTCATATTGAAGATCTCTATTCTCTAGCTTTGCTCTTCAAGTTATTGAGGAAACATGGATATCCTCTCTCACCTGGTATGGAATTATACCGGCTTCTTAAGTGCTCCAATTTGTTATGGGATTTGATTCCCATGCATGTTAGCATAAAAATATACAATGAAAATCCTATTTTAGTTCTTTTGCTTCCTTTTAACTGACACAATCAAATCATCATCACCAGATGTGTTCAACAAGTTCAAGGATGAGAATGGGAACTTCAACGGAACACTTGCTTCAGATGTTGAAGGAATGATAAGTTTATATGAAGCTTGTCATATGAGTATTCATGGAGAAGACATTTTAGACGAAGCACTCTCTTTCACCTCCAATCATCTCCGATTCATCACCATTGAATCAAACCCTTTTGTTGCAGCAAAACTCAACCATGTCTTGAAGCAATGCCCATATAGGGGAATACCAAGGCTAGAGGCTCGAAAGTACATCTCAATCTACCATCTTCTTCCTTCCCATAATGAACTTCTTCTGACCTTAGCAAAATTAGACTTCAACGCACTCCAAAAACTTCATCAGAAAGAATTTGGCAACATTTGCAAGTAAGTTCTCGAGCGCGGTGAAACAAAAAGAAGAGGTACAAACATTGTAGGTATGAAATTACGATATATACATACTTTGGTTTATGTAGATGGTGGAACAGTTTGGATGTGCCAAGGAATCTATCATATGTAAGAAATAGGATCGTGGAATGTTGCTTTTCGGCTCTTGGGGTTTGTTTTGAGCCTCAATACTCCAAAGCCAGAAGCCTTCTGGCCAAAGAGGTTGGCTTCTTAGCCATCATCGATGATACATATGATGTCTATGGAACTATTGACGAACTTGAACTCTTCACCACAGCCATTGAGAGGTTTAGCATCTTTCATATATATGTTAGGTTAACTACAAGATTCTTATAAACAGGTCCGGAAAAAGTATCTTTCTGGTATTCAAAAGTTAAAACATTTAATACTTACAGGTGGGATATTAGTTGCTTGGATGATCTCCCGGCATACATGAAGCTAATTTATAGGGAATTGTTGAATCTATTTGAAGAAACAGATGAGGAGATGGTGAAAGAAGGAAGATCCTACAGTGTTGACTACAGCAAAAAAGAGGTATGATCTCTTGTCCATTGATTAACTAGTGGATCTTAATTTCTCTATCAATAAATCTGAAAATTATTTTGTTTACATATAATACTGTTTTATGCGGCAGTTTAAAAGGTTGGTGCAAGGGTACATGGCTGAAGCCAGATGGTTACATAAGAACTATATACCAACAACGGAAGAATACTTGAACACAGCCACAAAAACAACTTGTATTTTATTACAATCAATGACATTTTTCATTGGTATGGGAGACATTGTAACAGAGGACATCTTCAAATGGGCTCAAACCAAACCTAAAATTGTCAAAGCTACTTCTGTTGTTAGCAGACTCATGGATGACATTGTCTCCAATGAGGTGTATATACACATAACTGATATGTAGAACGAAAACTATTTCTCTCTTCAATAAATTTTTTTCTTATTATATATATAACTTTTCTCTTGAAAAATTGTGGTGTTGCAGTTTGAGCAGAAAAGAGATCACATAACCTCAAGTTTGGAATGCTATATGAAGGAGCATGGAGTGTCAAGACAAGAAGCCATAAATGAATTGAGGAAGATGCTTCAGAGTGCATGGAAGGATATCAATAAGGAGTGTCTCAGACCAACTAAAATAGCTATGCCCTTTCTTATGGTAGTTATGAATCTTGCTCGTTTCTTGGATGCGATGTACAAGGAAGCTGATAGCTTCACTCATTCTGGAGGAATCATGAAGCACTACATTACACTATTGCTTGTAGATCCTCTGCCAATATAAGCAACATATATTAGGGTTTACTTGTGTTAGTGTTTTTGCTCGATTAAGTGAGTTGTGGCGTGTCTTTAAGTTGTTCCATAAAATGTGATATATATATGATTTGCGGTATGCCTTCATAAGTTAATAAAATCTTAATATAGGACCAATGCCAATTGAAAGCAAGAGATAATTGTTAATGCATTCTTTGTTGCTTCAATATGTGTTTGAGAAGTTGAGAGTTGAAAGATCTCACCTCCAAGCAACTTTATGAATCTCATACTAAATTAAAGCTTTTTGTCAACAAGCTACTAAAAAGTTAGTTTTAGTGTTAGAGAGAGCTTTACATAAGCTAAACAACGTCATTTCTCCCGGGTAAATCTGAACCATTCGAAGTCACCTATTCATTTAACAGGGATGGTGGCTTGCAAAATAAACGATGTCGTTTTGAAGCGTTGAATTGTACCCGTCCATTTTCTTGAAATTAACTTCAATAAAAGCCGTCCATTGTAATGTCATATATGTGTTGCTCGTTCTTCCTCCTCCAGCAACGCTAGAAATTTGAAGGGAGAAAGTGGGAGAAAACTTCAACTATACATCTGGCTTGTGAATATTAATGAAATTACCTTTTGTTTTAGTCAAATAACTTCAATTTGTGGGTCCCCTTTGAATTGTTAAAATAAAAAATATATTTGTTTATACATGTTCTGCGTATTCATATACTTTTTTTATTTTATATGTATCTATATGAGATTTTATTTTTTATTTATAATATATTTACATTGTGTATCTACTTAATTTTCAGACTTTTATGAGACAAATACACTTATTATGAGATAAAGACTTTTTTATGTTTTAAATATCGAAAATAATTAGTCTCAAGTTTAAAACGTAGCTTGTGAATACCCTTAACCAAATGAAAAGAGAGAGAGAGAATTGATGCATGCAGATTTTTGTATTTATAATTAATTTTTCAATTCCTATAAATACCTCCACCAGCATTGATAAAGGATGCAAGTAAATCCCTTTCCATACTGCTTCTTCGTCACTTGTTCCTCCTTCAAACCCTAAAATTAATGCCACACCCAATTGGGTTGACAATGTGCAGATTTTCATCCTTCTCTTTGGAATGATTATTTCCTCAAATATGCTTCTGACTCTGGTATTTATATTTCTATACACTTTATGCAATATGATTCTCTCTCTCACTCGCACACACACAAACAAGTGGAAACTTGAGGGAGTTCTGAAAGATTGAGTCTTGGAGAGGAGTTCTACTTCTAAGCCTCTCTTCTATTCTCCTCAACAAAATTTTCATTAGCCTTGTTTTGTATTCATATCATATACTTTTCTGCAAATTATTTTTTTGTATTCACTTGTGGAATGCTATATGAAGGAGCGTGGAGTGTCAAGACAAGAAACCATTGATGAATTGAGGAAGATGATTCAGAGTGAGTGGAAGAATATGAATGAGAAGTGTCTCAGACCAACTCAAGTATACCTATGCCTTTTCTTGTGAGAGTTCTGAATCTTGCTCTTGAATGTGGTGTACAAGGATGCTGATAATTATACTCATTCTGGAGGAATCATGAGGGACTTCATTACTCTACTGCTTGTAGATCCCGTTCCAATAGAAACATATATTAGGGTCTACAATTAGCATCTTCAATTGCTAAAATGCGTCTCATTATAATTTTGTGGCATTAATAATAATTTTAAAATCAAGATCAAGATATTAAGAGTATCATCTAAATCAGATCTCCTCAAGCCGCTGCGTTTTACGGCTTCATCACCTCGGCTCTTCACTCATTTTACTATTCATAAGGGATTGAAGCTTGGACATCATTCTATTGTCCTGAATAAACGGTTCCAACCAAATATTCATTCCCATCCAAAATATAAATCGCTCTCAACTAACTTATCGGAATGAAAAAAAAAAAGACTAGTTAAATTATTAAATCGATTTGTTTTAAATTAAAAAAAAAGTCAGCTTTATTAAGGAATGTGGATTTCCCTCCCACCCCAACCTATGTTAAATTATCTTGTACTGTTTTGCAATAGGGACAAAATTTAAAAATGAACATTAATCACTCTCTAAGTAACTTGCTCCCTCCAGTCTACTATTTAGTTCATTATTTCTTAAATTAAAAAAATAATTTTAAACATTATATTGCATGACAAATTTGACAAAATAAATATTAATTACTCTTAAAATGATGACATATTTTGAACCAATATATTATGAATTAGAAGGAGTAGATTGTGGATCACGCTCTATATTTTGGATAGGAAGGAGTACACGTACCATCTAGCTGAAAAAGTTGGACAATCCTTAACAAACAAATGTAAACGTACGAGGAGTTATATTGAAAAACCTCACTGATTCCATTTTGAAATGGTAATTTGTTAGGTTTTTCTCTCACGAGGTGCTGTACCATGTTGACATTAAGCTTAACAGTATCGTTTAAATATCAAAAATAGCGACATAAAAAAGATAATAATAAATGTAAATATTACAATAAATTAAACAAAGTATTTTAAATTTTCAAAATAACCTTTAAATCTTTCAAATCATTTTTTTTTCTTTATCATATTTCCAAAACTTCTCCGTGCAAGAAATCTCTTCTATACAGAGCCATATGTCTTAAGGGAGGATCTGACACGTTAAAATAAACACAACTTACAAAGAAATCACACACTAATTTCACCCTGAGAGAAATAGGTAGGTAGCCGACACTGCTTTAATATAATTAAAAATGTATACTCCCTCTAATTCTTAATATAATATCTATATAATTAATTTAGATAGATTAAAAAAATTATTTAAATTAGTTATTTGTAATAATTGTATATTGATTTTCTTAGAATACCTTCTACTATACTATTTTGGGGATTATAAATTTAGGAGATAAAGTAGATTTGAGTCTTATATTTAAAATTAGAGTGAACAATTTGTCTAGATCTTATAATTAAAAGCGGAGGAGATAATAACTATTATTAATAATTAATAACAAAACTCTTCCGTGACAACGAGTTCCAATAACGTAGAAGCCAATGCATGCACTTTGCCAAGCTTAATTAAGATTTCTGCAGAACTGTTGAACTGCTTGCAGACATCTAAATCTAAATAATTTAAAAAATGTTAAACATAATTATAAATTAATTCTGCAACGCTGTTGAATGTTGACTATCTCGGTTTTATTTTCTTCTTTTGTTAAAATAACTTAGGAAGCACATGTTTTAATTATGTGGACATGATAATTATAATATTCAGGTGGAACCTTGTTAAGAGCATTAAACCTCTATAACTATTTTGTAATTTGTAAAAATATGTTTATAAGAGTAATCTGTTATATCAATAAATGAATCATAAAAAAGTTCTTTAAATGAATCATAAAAGAAAGTAGTAATTTGCCCTAGATGATCTCTAGAGGGAATGAGAAAGTGTAACATCCAAAAAATTTTAAATTGACAGATAGTTAGATATTTAATGAATGATGATAGTAGAACAAATATCTAAATTTAAGAGGCTGTGAAAGTATTGCGGCCAATATATAGTTATTGTGTGTTTGTGAGTAACTTTTAAAAATCAATTTTGGACAAAATTTCAGTTTGAAAAAATTTTAAACGAATAGTTTTTATCCAAAATTGATTTTGGCTAAAACTATGGTTTTGAATAAGCTACTGAAAATAGCTTTTGGAACAGTAAAAGAGCTTATGGACTATCCAATTACTATTTTATCCCTACTATTTCTTATACCCTCTCTCCTCTCTCTTCTTTACCTTATCTCCTCTTTCCTCTCTCTTCTCTAGACTCTCTCCTTTCTCCTATTTCTTCTCTCCTCTCTCTCCTCTCTCATACTTTAATCAAATCATATCATTTTTTATAATTTATCAATATAAAAAGTGATTCAACTACTAATCATTTAAATATCTCTATTTTCAAAATATATTCTTCCCAAAATCTATTCTCTAAAATCTATTTTTCCTAGAATATATTCTCCAAAAGTTAATCTAAACAGGCCCTTAATGCCTTGAGACCTTAAAATTTTTAAAAGTCAAATATGAAATAATGTGTAATTAGTAGGCTATAATGTGTAATTAATTTGTGAACATTATTAAAAGTATGCCCAAAGCCGAGAAAAAGTGGCCGCACCCTAGAGAATTATTTCTAGATTATTCTTAAGGCTTATAGGAGGTATCAAAGTGGAAGAATAATCAATAAAAAATCTCGTGAAGAGTGTTTATATTTAGTATGATTACATTTAATGGTAGGACACTTATGTCTAACAAATAAAAATAATACCAATTTTATCTGTTATAAACTGCACAAAAGGATTCATTATAGAACTTAAATTTATTGGGTTAAAAGGTCAAAAGCTTACCTAATTTACCATTATTTTTCATTAAATATCTAATTATCTGTCAATTTAGAAAATTTTGGATGTTACCCTTTCGCATCGCTTTCTTTTAATTTCAATTTCTCATTCTATATCTTAATTTTCTACATTTGTTAATGCTGAAATTATACATGTGTTCAATTCATTTGTAAGAAACAAGTAATAATGTAATTCTAATTATAAGGATTTGGATTTGGTGGTTATTTCAGTGAGAAATTAGAGCTAATTTAGGGAATTTAAATGTTCGATTTGATTTAATTTTAATAAAGACCAAACTAATGGATTTAACCCAAGTGCGCGCAATTGTTACTATGATCCCACAATTTAATCATTTACTAATATGTGCGTGTACCAGAAGGATGAAAATATGATTCATTCAATGACTTCGATAAAATCCCACAAAAATATGGGGCTAGATATAATACCGTCCTTGTACCACTACTCACTATTAGATCTTATGGTAGTTAAAAAAGACTTCTTATAACAATTTTAGGAGTAACTAGTATTGTAATAAGTTGAAGAATTTCACATCAATTTTGTAACTGTAAAAAAAATTAACTTTTAATAGTGGTTGTAATATTAACCGCCATTGAAAGTCACTAAAAGACCGTTAGTCATCATAGCTACTTTGAGTATCATTGTCTAAAGTATTATACTAGATCTGTAGAAGAAATCGAAAATATAATGGATAAGTTGAAGATTTAGAAGTTTCTGCCATTAAAACTCTTTGAGTTTTTTCTGATAAGGTCTATACAACACTATCCACTAATAGCTGCAATGGCTATTGTCATTGAGAGTATTAGATTAAATCTGGTGAAGAAGTCGAATATCTTAAAGAGAAGTTAAATATCTAGAAGCTTATATTATTAAAAAAATTTAAACTCCTCCTGATAAGGTGAAGAAGAGATTTTAAAGAATTTAGAGTTAAAAGAGTAAAGAAAAAGATGATAAAAAGAAAATAAAATTTATAAATGGTAATGACAAACACGATGATGATATAGTGAGTGGTGGCATCAAAAATTGGAGAAAATTACTAATATTTAGATATTGTTGATGTCTGGAGTGGGGTATGGTAAATTAATTGTAAAATTGTGAAATTGTTCATCGCAATAAAATTCTAAAATTTTAAAAATATTTAAGGGCAGTTTGCTATTATAGATAAACTTTCATGATAAATTATAAAATTTTAAACATTTAATCGTAGATTTCACAAAAAAAATCGTAAAAAGAATTTTTAATAGTGTTTTTTAAATAACTGCTTTTAAAAAACTTTTTATAACCTTTTTTTATAAAATTTTCTTTAAAAATAATTTTTTAACAATTTAATTAGAAAAATATATTGCTTTTTTTATGTCATTTTCTCTTTTAATCACTATAAAGAAGTGTCGTGAAAGTTACAGAGTGTTAAGCTTAACATCAACATAGTACAGCTCATCGTGAGAGAAAAACGTAACAAATGACCATTTCAAAATGGAATCAATGAGGTTTTTGAATTGACCACCTCTTTGGGGGATATAGTTTCTCGTATGTACGTTCACATTTATTTGTTAAGGATGATTGTCCAATGTTTTATATATATATATATATAAGCGTAAAGTATATACTATTAAAAGTAGTGATTAATTTTCTCACATTGGAAATTTTTTTAATAAACTTTAATGCTGAGCATAAAATTCTTTTTATTTATCCCTTCTATAATCGAACCCTAAATAGATATTTAAGGAATATAGTCCAACTTTTTCTGCTAGCTAGCACCATACTAATCAGGACTCCTTACGATCCAACATGTAATCCGTGAAACACCGCACTAGGCTGAGAAAAGAAAAGTACAAGCCCTTGGGGCACCGAAGACTCTAATGTGATTGGTAGTCTTTATGAAAGAAGAAAATAATAAGTAAATATTTGATGTAACCATTATTGACTTTTGAATAATCAGAATACAATTCTCAAAACATATCACGTTCAAATACGATATTCTCATTCATATGTTTGTGTGACATTAATTTCAAATGGTTGACCCAGCTGGAGTTTGGACAAAATTTTCACCTTCTTATTAGTCTGAGGCTATCGGAAGTGGCATACTTTCACCTTCTATTGCCATTTTCTTGAACATAAATGAGTCTTTTTAGTTATTAAATTATGTATGTGGGATTGCATATTAGTTTTTTTCTCTTATTTTATTTATATTATATTATATTTAAATATCTGAGTTATATTATAATATTTTAGAAATTTAATTATCTTTCTTTTATACAACATTTGATTATCTTGTTTAAATTATTCAGATAGTGCAAAGAGCCATGAAAAGAGTCGAGCTCATTTAAATTGATGGCCGTGTTCATAATTTAACGCCCACGATACAAGGGTCGGCGATTAGGCCCTCCAATACAATTTTCTTTTTTGAAACCAATAGTACTTGGATTCAACTCGGGAAAGAATGAGTTATATGATCATTTAAAATTTATTTGATTTTTAAAGGGTATCACTTTGTTGTGATTCCAGTTATGGCGTTTGAGAAAGCATCCTAATTTCTAAATGTCTAGATTTATACTTAAAGGTAATAGACAGCTCATATTGCCTAATATAGGTATCGCCTAAGAGGAAGGGAGACTTCACCATGCTCTTAGATCGTTTAGATCATAGATGAATCCAACCCCTTTTTAAAAAAAAATTATACCAAAAAAAAATACTATATCAATTAATTGATGCTAGAGTCAATCAATTGAGTTTTTGACAAAACCAATAAATAACCTCTAATTAAGTTAAGCCAATTTTTAAGCTTCTTGAGTTTTTATAAAAGGTGTATTTGAATCTAAATATTTTTGTTAACACATATAGAAAGTAATGAGTTTGTATTCTACAAGTACCAAGTTCAATTTTCATTGCCATTGTGAGGACTCATTTAATAGGCAATCTCGTAAGTTCTCTATAAGAGCTATTTGAGCCCTAAGATTGTGCCCTAACCTTGATAGGGGACCTGTGCCACTTAAACTTTTTTATTAAAAAAAAAAGAATCTAAATGTTTTATACATATCTTATCGTCATTCCTACCATAACTTTTCCTATAAATACCTTCACGGGCAACAATTGAGATGTAAGCAA
Organism: Leucaena leucocephala; assembly: GCA_037074615.1. Classification (NCBI taxonomy): domain Eukaryota; kingdom Viridiplantae; phylum Streptophyta; class Magnoliopsida; order Fabales; family Fabaceae; genus Leucaena; species Leucaena leucocephala. The sequence continues at coordinate 1,391,343 of CM073525.1, forward strand.
AAGCCTTTCCATTAATTTTCCAAAAGCTAATTCCTTTTTCCTGGACATAGCCACAATATGTCTTCCATTGCTTCATCTCTTGTTCCTCCTTCACACCCTACATCCAATTTGGGTCGACAATGTGCAGATTTTCATCCTTCTCTTTGGAATGATTATTTCATTCAATATGCTTCCGACGATTTGGTATTTATATCTCTACTTTATATTTAACACACATATACACATTAAAGTGGAAGATGTTTGAACTGAGGATAGGGTTTTAGAGAGTAGTTTTCCTTCCAATAAGCCTTTGCTCTTCCATAAAATGTCCATTAATTAACCTTGTTTTATACTCTTGTCATTTACTTTCCAGCTATTTTTTTCCCACTTCATGTATGTATTTATTTATTGCTTCCATCTTCTATTCTCTCTCGCGCTGTTCAATGCAAATTATTCTATCTATCTATCTGTCTCTCTCTCTCTCTGTGGCAGTCTAATACATATTACCGCTGCTTTGGCCTTCTTTCTGTTTCACTTTTTACATTTTTATCACCTCCCTCTCGGGATATCAAGTGCCAAGCACTGCTGCTCTCGTTTTATTTTATCTTTATTCATATTTTATGTGTGGTAGTCCTTTTAATTTGTAAGGGAAAAAGTAATTAATAGCTTAATGCAAATTATATATGGATTCCGATTCAAAACCAAACCTATAGACTTAGCCTAAGTTGGGAACTAATCAGTTCTTAATGAAGTTTCTTCTTTTGATTTAGTTTCTTGCTCAGTTTAACTAAGGATAAATTTGTTTAAATAATGTAAATCTTAATTTTTAATTATTAATAATCTTTTGAGAAAATTAATTTTTAGTCCTTGAAGTTTATGATCTTTAAATTTTAATTTAATATAATTTAATTTTTATAATTTTGATTCAGTTCATATCTTATAGTATGTTATGTTTTGACATAGTGTTTTTAATTTTGATAGTTAATAACGAAAAGTTCTTTAAAACTATATATATAGGAAGTTGATGATGAAATGAAGAAAAATATTGAAACATTGAAAGAAGAAGTGAGGAAGATGCTTGTCTTTACGATGGAGAAGTCCTTCAAGAAAGCTGAAGTGATTGATTCAATTCAATGTTTGGGTTTGTCATATCATTTTGAAGCTGAGATTGATAAATTGCTGAAGCAGATTCACAATGATTACTTTGAAAACAATGAAATAACTCATATTGAAGATCTCCATTCTCTAGCTTTGCTCTTCAAATTATTGAGGCAACATGGATATCCTGTTTCACCTGGTATGCCTCTCTCTCTCTCTCTCTCTATATATATATATATGCTTCCTTTGTTCTCCGATTTGTTTTGGAACAATTTTTCCCATGTTAATATATAAATATACAACAAATTAAAAATCTTATTTTAGTTCTTGAAAAAATTGTAGAAAAACACTGAAAATTCCCTATTACAAAATTTTTGTGTCCAAAAGTATATGAAATTTGTTTAAGCTAGGACCTAGGTGCATCCTTTAATCTCTAGAGATGAGTTACACTTGTTCACCTTTGGACAATAAAATTTTTAATGATAGATTTTTAATCAATTTTTTTTTTAAATATCATTCCACATTTTTTTGTTTGGCATATATAAGATATTTGGACAATATGGAATAGAGGTAGAAAGTTCAAATTTTAATGCTTGTTTTTAATCATATATATATATATAAGCTACAATATTTATAATTACTCATAAATAGTGAGGCTACATAAAATTTTATGCAATACAAGGGATTTATTTTAATTTTTATCTTAGGAATTAAAAAGCTATTTTCAGTTTGTGTATATTTTTTAAAGTTAAAAATAATAAATATAAGGGTTAAAGGGTTTTTTTTGCCCAAAAGTATTGTGCGAGTAACTAATATGTTATAAAAGTTTTATGAGGATAGTGTCGCCTTAGATTTTTTGTTTTTTGCAATGTCCCCATGATAGTTTAAAAACATAACATTTTTGCCATAACAGTTACTTAAAGTTAAATTTGGCATTCAGTTGATTAATATACTGATGTGATATCTATATCATTTTTTATTTTTTTGTTAAGGTTCAAATTTACCCTGGAAATTTTCACTCATGAGTACTGAGTATTTAAAAGTTTTTTTGAGTTTAATATTGCTTCAACCATTATTCAGATTCAATTTGATTGTTAGCTTAACAAAATATACTAAACTGACTAATCTATGTGTCATCCACCTCATTTTTTTGAGGTCAAATTTATAAATAAGGAAAAATTAAAAAAATACATTCATAAAAGCCCGTCATTAACAGAGTATCACTCTCATGAGACCACACTTCAGTTTGGAAATAACATATATTATTTTTTGAGAGGTTACCAAAGTATGATTTATTGAGAGCAATACTTAGATAATGATGAAGTTTGGAGGGATGCATGTTTTTAATTTTTTTTCTTATTTATAAATATGACTTAAAAAAAAATAAAGTTGATGACATGTGTATTGACTAGTTTTTTTTATTTAATATCCCCTTACTATTATCTAGGTTTAGTTTGATCATTACTTTGACCAAATGCTAAGTTAATAAATACATATGTTATCTACTTTATTTTTTTTTCAAGTTATATTTATAAACAAGAAAAATTTTAAAAAAATATATCCCTTAAAGCTCATTATTATCAAAAGACCGCTCTCAACAAATTATACACTAGCAACCTCTCAAAAAATAATATATGTTATTTTTAAGACGGAGTATGATCTCTCGAGAATGATAATCTGTTAATGACGGGGCTTTGAGAAATATATTTCTTAATTTTTTTCTTATTATATATTTGACCTTGAAAAATTGAAGTGGATAGTACGTAGACTAGTTAATTCATTATATTTAGTTAAATTAACAGTCGAATTGAACTTAGATACCGGTTGGAGCAATATTGAACTAAAAAATTTTTTTAGATACCCAACTCTTCCAAGTGAAAACTTTTGGGACAAATTTGTATCTTAATCAAAAATAAAAGATTATGTAAATGCCATGTTAGTATGACATATTATCATATTGATTAACTGATAGTCAAATTTAACTTTGGATAACAACTAAATAATATTGCCCAAAAAAAAGGTTCCAAAGAGATATTGCCCTTTATAAAACTTTCAGGCATATTAGCTTCTCTCGAAATACTTTCGGGACAAAAATGCCCATTAACCCACAGGCTTTTACTTTTCATATTTTTGGCCCTTATATTAGCTCCTCTGGAAATACTTTCGGGATAAAAATGCGCTTTAACCCATAGGCTTTTACTTTCCTTTTTTTGGTCCTTTTATCACTAACATATATATGCAAAATCATCATCGTCAGATGTGTTCAACAAGTTCAAAGATGAGAAAGGAAATTTCAGTGAAACACTTGCTTCGGATGTTGAAGGAATGATAACTCTGTTTGAAGCTTGCCATCTGAGAATTCATGGAGAAGACATTTTAGACGTAGCACTCGCTTTCACCTCCAATCATCTCCGATCTATCACCAACGAATCAAACCCTTTTGTTGCAGCAAAACTGAAGCATGTCTTGAAGCAATGCCCATACAGGGGAATACCAAGGCTAGAGGCACGAAAGTACATCTCAATATACCATCTTCATCCTTCCCATAATGAACTTCTTTTGAACTTAGCAAAGTTAGACTTCAACGCACTCCAAAAGCTGCACCAGAAAGAAATTGGCAATGTTTGCAAGTAAGTTGTCGAGCCTTGTGAAACAAAAAGAAGAAATATAAACATTATATATAGTTATGAAATTATTTAAACACATATATAAACTTCGACTTTTGTAGATGGTGGAACAGTTTGGATGCGCCAAGGAATCTATCATATTCAAGAAACAGGATGGTGGAGTGTTACTTCTGGGGTGTTGGGGTTTATTTCGAGCCTCAATACTCCAAAGGCAGAAGCATTGTGGCCAAAGAAGCCGCATTATATACTATCGTCGATGATACATACGATGCTTATGGAACCATTGACGAACTTGAACTCTTCACTGCCGCGATTCAGAGGTTTATTAACATAGTCCATTCGTTATTAGTTTTGAAATATATATATGTCTGTTGAATTTTGAACTTAGGCCATGTCTTCTTTCATCTAGTTTTACTTCTGGTGTTTAAGGTTAAGCGATTTAATTTATTAATATATGCTTACACAGGTGGGATATTAGTTGCTTGGACCACCTCCCAGAATACATGAAACTAATTTATAAGGAACTATTGAAGTTCTATGATGGAATGGAAGAAGGAAGGTCATACAAAATTGACAACGTATGATCTTGTCCATATAAATTTCTCTATATTGCTAATTCTTTTATATATAAAAGTATTTTTTTAACATAAAATACTGTTTTATATGCCAGTTTAAAAAGTTGGTGGTGCAAGGCTACATGGTAGAAACGGGATGGTTACATAGAAACTATACCCCAACAACAGAGGAGTACTTGAACGTATCTTCATTAACTTCTGGTTTTACGTCCATGTCCATGTCATCTTTCATTGGTATGGGAGACATTGTAACTGAGGACATCTTCAAATGGGCTGACGCAGAACCTAAAATTATCAAAGCTTCTACTGTTATTTGCAGACTTATGGATGACATTGTCTCCAGTGAGGTGGGTGTGTGTAATAGATCTACATACCCAAAAAATGTCTCTCTTCAATAAAACTTCACATTATATAAGAATTAATTTCTCTTGGAAAACTTTGTGACGGTGCAGTTTGAGAGGAAACGAGAGCACAGCGACTCAAGTGTGGAATGCTATATGAAGGAACATGGAGTGTCAAGACAAGAAGCCGTGGAGGAACTGAGGAAGATGATTGAGAGTGCTTGGAAGGATATAAATGAGGAATGTCTTAGAGCAACTAAAGAAGCTATGCCCTTTCTTATGAGAGTTATGAATCTTACTCGTTTCATGGATGTGATGTATAAGGAAGCTGATAGTTTCACTCATGCTGGAGGAATCATGAAGGACTCCATTACACTATTGTTTGTGGATCCTCTTCCAATATGAGTAAAATGTATGAGGGTTTCCTTCCTTGCTAAAATGTGTCTCAAACTTGGGCTTTAGTATTGGGTACGAGAAATAAACTTTGTTACATGGTGTGTTCTTGTTTTTTTGTTAATTATGTTTTGTGTTCAATGAAATGTGTCATGGCGTGCCTTTGTTTATTAATAAGCCTTTCGGCTGGATATGTTGTAGCTAGACCTAGTCATAATAAAATTTGTTTCCTTAAGATTCCATGTGTGATTATCAATATACTAATGCTTTAGCGTTTTCCTAAATACGATTTCCGAAATTCACTCTGAAATTATACACATTTGACAGCTTAAAAATACTTTTGATTATACTTGCTACATGATATTATATTTTTAGAGCAATCAAATTTGGTTAACAGAGTATACTATTACAATCAAAATGCTAATATTAGTTAGACATATATCACAATATAGAGGAGGACAAAAGCAGAAAAGATGCGTGGGTACAGTTTGCCAGTAAAACCGCACGAATATTTTATTGATGAGAATGACCTAAATCACAATACTTGTTTTATGGATGCGCTGTACAAGAATGCTGATAGTTTCACTCATTCTGGTGGAATCATGAAGGACTTGATTAAACTTTTGCCTGTGGATCCTGTGCCAACATGAGTAACATATATATTAGGATTTACTTTCCTTGCTAAAATGTGTCTCGAACTTCGGCTTCAGTTAAGGCCCTAAGGGTGTGAGAAATAAACTTTGTGATGTATTGTGTTAATTGTTTTCGTTCCATGAAATATGTGTCATGGTGTGTTTTTGTTTAATAATATATGAAATGTATGTCCTTCTTGCCAACTCTGAAAATAGAACAACTAGTAAGTCACTGTTTCAGTTGAGAAGGGCAAGATCAGCTAATTGATTCATCATAAACGTAACAACTCAGAATCTTATACCCTTGGAACATGAAAATGTCTTAAGAGTTTATTCTATCAAAAGAGACGTGACCAGAAAGGTTTCATGGATTCATGTGTGTTTGACCACTGCACCCATCAAAGCCAATATCTCCTCATGGTTGGCTTGTGTTACTTCGAACTCCAAAGTCACCTGTGACAAATTAATGAACAGGTCCATCAACAAATTTCTTGTGCAAATGAAAGAAAGCAGCTTCAATACTTGGAAAAAAAAAAGATCAATAATGCAATGATGGATTCTTTTTGACTGGGCTTCAAACACATTTAAGTTTGTCTATTAGGGTTTCATCCTTCATTTGCATAGAAATTCCTGATATTACCCTAGTTTCCAATATTCAATTTATTTCTTATTTGGGCTTGAGTATCACTAGAAACAACCTCTCCACTTGAGAGGTAAGACCCCACCTAGGGTGAGCATTGTGCACTAGGCTGCCCTCTTTTGGGCTTAAGTATCACTCGCACGAGCAGGTTCACAATACCCCTCTTGTACTTCCTTCCAAATGAATACATGCATGTAAATCAGTTTAAGGTGGTTACAGAAATAAAACATATTCTCACCTCTTTGAAGATATTGCTATGTGAAGTTTGCACAAAACCCTATGCAAAATCAATGAAGTTAGTCAATCTGAGAGAACCAAATATTTGTAGCCACAGAAAATCAGACACAGGCTTTTTACTTATAGGAAAAAAGTGTCTGCCGATACTCAATCAATTATAAACATATAAGAACAAAAATATATCTCCAATAAAATGCTTGGAAAGAGGGAGTGATCAATAGGAGGGAACGATATCATTGAAAAGTATAGTTTCAAATAAATTAAATGAAAAGTTAATAATAATTTTGTCCAATCCAAGCATTAAATTGTGGGATAACCATGCAGAAAATTATGTCCATGGTTCTACGACCTATAGCTTGTCTAGTAAACAGTGAACAAAAAAGGGGAAGCAAACGAACCAATTTTTGGAACATGTTAAGGGATGCAGCATTTGATTCGCCAATTTTAGCCTGGAAGATGTTGATCCCCAACTCCTCAATAGCAAAGGCCATCATCATTACAACAGTCTCCTTTCCAAGTCCTTTACCACGGCTATGCTAGCAAAAACCAAAGCTATAGAAAATGAGAACAGGAAATACTCTAAATTCCACGACTAACAGCATCCCCGCCCAAGAAAAATGGAAATTCATTTGCTATGGAATGAAGGAAATATGAAACATAGACAGAACATGAAAACAGCTAAAAAAACAAGTATTCTTATGAAAGCACAAGAACAAATTCACCCAATTATGATAAGAAAGTCAAGCCAAGTACCTTTTTGGTTCCGCAATCATTATCTCAATCTCTGCCAACCATAGCTGAAACTGGGGCGTATTAGTAACTCCCTTCACCAAAATATTTGGAGGCTCTAAAAGGGCCAACTGCATCTATATGAGTCTAGCAAAATTTACAGCTTTTTATCTTTTAAAAACCATCTAGGATGTAAATGTATCAAAAGCTTCTGGTAAATTTGTAACAATTCTATATTTGCCAACAATTCTGCCAAATGATATACGCATGATGAATTTTTTGCAACCTCTAGGCTTTGTTTAGTCAATAACGCACATATCTCTCCTTGAAACGAGGACAATGCTCTGTAATATAGTCTGGTACACAATATGAACACTACATCCAAAGCAAAGAATGATATGCTCCATCAAGCGTTTAGGCAGTAAAAATTAAAATGGAATAGGAGAGAGATTTGTTGAAACATGGAATCCGAGGAGCATCATTACTCCAGATGAAAGGGCATAAAAAGAATAATAGCCATCAAGTGAAGAACTTCTCATTATTGAATCAAAAGCAAATCCATAGAGTTACAAGCATGAAATGTCATTCCCCTTTTTTCTCTTCAATTTTCATCTCAACCAAATAGAAGTTCAAAATTATGAAGGCTTAAAATTTAAGGTACCTTCAACATAGGCTTCTCCATGTGTGAACTCTTCAACAACCAAGTCCTTATCCAATACAATGAAGGTCTCCTCTGCAAAAAGAAAAAGCATCCATAACGATCCTTAGGACATCAAAGTTCAAAAAATTGAATAAGAAAAGAAAAGAAAAGGGATACAACATCCAGAAAGAGGTATAATCTGCAATCAACTCGAAAGGAGAAAAAGTGTAACTGTGAGGGTCTTGAGACCATGAAAGCTGCATCTGGTACTCCTGATCGAGGGTAAGGGGCTCAGAGCCTGTAGCTTCAAGAAGAGAAGGGTCTTGCATCCACTGGTGATACTTGGGCACGTGAGCTTCCATGTATGGCACCAATATCACCTTTTCTCCTTCTAAGTTCACTCGCCCCTTGCTTCTCTCCTGCGTAGGCTTCAAGCTGCTCTCGACCTCCGTGGCCATGGCCATGGCCGCACCAACGACGACCGCTCCGAAGATGTTTACTTTCTAAAATTATTAGTATATTAAAAAAATTTTGAGCCCGTACCATTTCGTTAGTGGCACAATTACGTCCGTTGATAAGGTGGACGGCTCAGATCATAGATCCTAAGAACCACGTGGTTTCCCCTAAAAGCACCGGGCACCGCCTCTTCTGCTGCACGCCGATTGGGACTTTGGAGAACCAAACTCGAGATATATACCATCTCTCTGTCTCGCTCGTCAAGTCGTCAAGCCACTGCCATACTTTGCGCCTCATTCTCGTATCTCGTGTTCTTCCTATCAAGTTTTGGTAAGTAGACACATCTTGAATTTGATTTGAGGATGATGATGTTCCGTGCGTAGCTTCAATTTTTATGGCAAGGGACGAAAAATCCCTCTTTGTACCGCTTATTAACACTTGGGCGCTTTACTTCGATTCAAATGTTGTATCTTTAGTATGCATATCGGTATATTCATCTCACAAATTTTGTCAATCATTATCTTTGATGTTTATGCTTGGAGCTGCGGTTAGAGTTCATTTATAGGTGGAGCTATTATGTTTATTAGCTCCACGAATTCCAACTTAAGTCAAAACAGAACTATTGAACTGCTCATTTCCATTAGATTTTCTTGTCTGTGTTCTAAAAGATGCAAATGGCTATGGACTATACCTTGATAAACTATCTACTATGTGTCAAAATTTTATGATGCAAATTCCTGATATGTAGTTGACTTCTTGGTAAATGGATTCATAGTTTTCCTGATTCATAGAATGATCTGATTTTATTAGCAGATTTTGCGGTTGATTTTTTTTAAGATGTACATTGTACTGTTGACTTGGTTCTAATCTGATCATGGCATGAATGTTAACCTGTAATTAGTCTTTTAGTCATGTTTCCTTCAACTCAAGGGAGCAATAAGATGTCATACTAAGAAGCATTTAATCGAAGTTTGATCTCAATTTGGATGTTCTAATATTCCTTCTACTCTTTTCATCTTTTCTTTCTATTGCATCATGTATACCGTTAACATTTGGTTGCTTTTGAGGAAATCATCTATTTACTATCTAATCTTATAGTTCTCTGCAATAGCATCATTGAAAGCATAATTGTGACACCTCCAACTTTCTAATACAATCTTTTCTCCTTCTTGTCAAGATGGCTGGACTTTCAGGATATAGAGGCCTCGCGCCCAAGGCAAAGAATCTGGTGGTAGCCGGGGGCTTGTCGGCTTTTGTCTTCGGGGTGTACTTCTACACCATGAGGGCTGTTGGAGGTACAGATGAACTACAAGTAGCCATAGATAAGTTTGAACAAGAGAAGAGCCAGAAAGGAGCTGAGGCAAGCATTCCATCGAAGGCTTAAACTTTCTTGCTAGTGTAACCAAACGCAGTAAATTGTGGCTTGTAATGCAGCACTTTTGTGAGTATTCTGTGTTAGGATTATGGTTTTCTTTGCTATATACTTTGCCACATTTCTTTCCAGCATGACAATATGAAAAGAAATTTGAATGAAGTAGTTAAACTGTTTCTAGCAGCTTTTTATACTATTCAATTTTAAGTGGATAGTACAGGAAAATATGCTGAGAGAATGATTTGTGAGAACTTTACTCATAAAGTTGGAATCATTACTCTAGTAAGATGATTGCTATTTGGTCACCGGGAAAAAATGCCTCTACTGACATGTAAGGGATCTCAATTTTGAGTGATTGTTGTTTGAATTTCATTGAGTTTCAGTTAGTTAAAGGAGAGATTCGACATTTTTTTGGTTCATACAAGACGAAATAATGATTAACGAGAACTGCAAAACTCAACTTCATCCTCCAATTGTTAATTAAGTTGTAAATATATATTCTTGATAGTTTTTAAGTAAAAGCTTCTGTGAGGAAGAAAAATGCTTCCATGAAATAAAGGGAAGGGAAGTAAGCTAGTGGAGAAAATCTCAAAATAACAGCTTTTTTTCCCCCAAAAAATAAGGTTGAGTTGCTATTGATAGTTAGAAATGATAGTTAAAGAAAGGAATAAAGAAGTGAATATTGCTGGGATACAAGCACCTTAGGAATGTAAGTTCTCTCTGTTTTTTTTTTATGCATGGAGTGGCAAGCAAGATTGAATTCACAATCTTACACTATTTAGGATGAATTAAGCGGTACCATATGTCCAAATAAATTTTTCTCATCTCTAATATATATATATAAATATATTTACATAGGTACGAGTGTTCTAATAAGATTGGATTTAGTTTGGTATTTAAATCATCCAAACTGATTGATTTGTTTGGGTTTTACCTTTTGAGACATATACCACACTTGATTAAAATTATTTATACATATTTAACAAGTAAAAAATAATTTATTAAATATCTGAAATTCATGAATATTACCTTTTAGTTTAACATATTGATTTAAAATTAAAAAACAATATTAGAAGGAAAAAATATAAATAATTAGATAAAGAAAAGAAAACATAATTGTATCTACATCTTAAAGGTGGAACAAATGAAAAGGAAATTTAAAGAAGGACAAGTATAATTTTTTTTTTTTAAAAAACATTTTCCCATTACCTCAATCCATTCCAAACTGAATCAAACTGACCAAAGACTAAACCAAACTTTTTCGTTTAAAAAATCGATTGGGTTATGATGTTTTATAAAATCGATGAATTTGGTTTGGTTTGGTTTGATTTTTGCATAGAATGAGAATCCAACCAAATCAAATATTTGGATTCCCTTATATGTAACCGTGAAAAGTGTTTACCAAAACCATTTATTTCATGAGACAAAAAGGCTTTTTTACGGGTCCAATAGAAAATAAGTTTGTTAATGACAAAGTTTACGTTAATATCATTAATAAATTAATAATTCCGGCAAAAAAAATTAATAAATTAATAAAATTATTAAATTATGTAATCCCAATTTCATCCCTATAACTACTCTGCCCTCGCGAACCCCTTCGCTGTCTAGCGCCTTTGTGATCTCTTGCTCACACCAGTCCCAGCCATCGTTCCGCCGCCGCCCCTCGTCGTCGCGTTCACGGGTTCTCACTCCAGGTTCTGCTCGTTTTATACTCTCTGCTCTCTCTATATATTTTTTTGTATTAATCAAACCATCTTCTTCTCCTTTCCCACTCCGTCACACACGAGCCCCGCTCTGTATGCCCTTCGTCCGAGGTTTTAGCTCGAGGAGCAGAACGTGGTCTTCTACGTTTACAAAACTAATGCAAGTCAAATACTTGGTTTCTTATAACTCATTGCTGGCTTGATATTCCCAAAATTTTGTAATGATTGTTCAGGGTTGAGTTTTAAACCACTCAAAAATTTTGCTAAACCTGACCTGGTCTATCTTCTTTATGCAAAAATGTTTCACTAAGATATAATATAGTGCTTTTCTGTTTAGACTTTAGAGTTCAGTTGTTCTAACTCTCTGCATGTTTGGTTCTACTTGATCAGCTGGACTAAATTGCTTCTGAAGGATGAGTGAGTTTCTGTTTGATGATATTTTCAAGGTTGAGGATGTAGATCCAGATGGTAAAAAGTATGATAAGGGTATGCTTCTTGGAGCCCAATCTTTCAGTTCAGTTTAGTTCTAATGCTTACCGTCTCTTTCCTCACACTATTCAATCAGAATTGCACTCCATTATGTGTTTTGATTTTGAACTGGATTCATTTAAAAATGGTGGCATCTTTAAAAGAAAAACTTTAGGGCTAAAGGAAGTTAACTGTACGGAGATATATGTCATTGGCGAAGAAGGGACTAATGAAGATATTTCTGTTTCTTACTGCTATTTCTGTTGCGGGCATGTCTAGTAAAAGTATTTCAAGAGAACAATGTTTTTATGTTGAGTATTGAGCCTCTAGGTAGACAATCCAAAGGACGTTGCCCATTAGATTTTAACTAGTAGTTGAATGATATTCTTCATCAATGAAATATGCATATCGATCTTCATTAAAGAGGCTCAATGTATCTCAATGCATCTGAATGTGTGTTTATTTGTTTTCTTCTTTCCCTCATGAATACTTATAAACTGTTTCATGGGCTGACCTTCATAGTTTCATGACTACTTTTAGTGTCTCGGGTTGTGGCAAAGAGTGAGAAGTGTGACATGTACATGCTTCTGGATGTACATACTGAACTTTATCCACTGAAAAAAAATGAAAGATTCTTGATGGTTCTGTCTCCCTCACTAGTTTTAAATACAAAGGTAAACTTCGTTCTCTTCTCATCTATGTTTACTTTTCTCTTGATATGGTTCAGTTTCAAACTTTATATAAATGTAATTCCTTTCTTTTACTTTTTATGGCTCATATATGTTCTTTTCTGCCTTATTGAGTTATCTGTTCTTCATTTGCCGACCGGTGTTGTTTGCCTCCAGAAAAGAAGGGCAAAATTTCTTTCTGTTGAATTATTGATTCTTTTTCCAGGATGGCAAGGTGTCCATTCAAGACAAGTTTGAATACATCATGCATGGGAGGTTATATAACATCACAAAAGAAGGTTCCAAAGATGCATCTGAAGTGTACGCAAATATTTCCCCTCCTGACATTTTCATTTTTTGTTTAATATAACATATCACTTAAGATGTTTATTTGAAACCGGTTGCACATTCTATTTCAATTTGACCTATTCTTATTTCTCTGTCAAGCAACAACAAAAGATATTCCCCGAAGTTTTGGAATTCCCTTGTTTTCTTCGTCCATTAATTGTTTATCCACGAGTTTTCATTTCCACTTATCAAATCATGAAGTCATTGAACCTATATGTACCCATGAACTTCTTTGATTTTCTGATAAGGTTTCTGTCTTTCTCCAGGGAGGTCTATGCATCTTTTGGTGGGCTACAGATGATGCTGAGGGGCCATGCTTCCCACTGTCTCAAGTTTGTGGTTGATCAGAACTTGTTCATGCTATTGAGGAAGATAGAAACTTAAAGGATGTATCCTGTAATTACTGATTAATTTTCTGAGGGGCTGAAAGATAAATCTGATATAGTTTAGGTTTATTAAACTGTCTTTTTGAACTAGGGAATGATCAGAAATTCAGACCATGTGAGAAGGATCGGAAACATATCTGGTTTTGTGATTATCTTACTGTATGTCTTGCTTGATGATCTTAAGGGTGCTAGTTCACAAGTCGTCTTAATATAGATTTTGTTCATGATGGATTTTGAAGCTATAATTATCACTGAAGTTATAATTATCATTTCGATTCTTCCTCCTTGCGCTTTCTGCCCATGTTGAATATGCCTCTTTGTTCAAGTAAAATGAATTACTCCCCCTCTTCAAAATTGTAAGGCGTTTTTAACTAACGTCCATACTCAAGAGGTTAACATTATTAAAAGCTATCTACTGTTTTTATAACATGAAACTTCTTCATTCTTTATGTTAGCAAAATAAATGGAGAGGGCGAATTCAAAAGACAATGAAATAACGAACCTCATATCTGACTAACTATAAACCGTAAATTTAGGACACGGCTGCATTCTAAATTTACTTTGCTGGCCCAGGAAAGTGGGTAGTTCGATAGATTTACTAACGATGTGAGACTAACTCCCGTTAAATATAATTATGTTAATATTTTAAAATTCAATTCATTTAAATTTTTATATATGCATAACTATATTTTTATTAGAAATATTCTTAATTGATGCATTGTTACCCGTTTAATGTGGGCATAACTCCCATAGAGATTTTAATATTGATTAATCATGTTGTTAGAGATTAACTTCTTAGTAGACCTACCTATTGGTAATATACATGGAAAAATTTATTATAAAAGATAAAATTCACTTAGATGATATTTACACATTGAAATGATTAGTCTTGATATATTATTGAACTCTATAAAAAACTTCCTACTAGACCCATATTTTTTTTTGGTATATAAATTTTTAGTAAGGGGTTAGATTCACCTATGATTTAAAGGTAGAATAAAATTTCCCTTTCTCTTATACGATACTAACGTCTGGTAGAGCGAGCTGTCTATTATTTTCAAGCGTAAATTTAAGAACTCATGAGTTACGATGTCTCCACAAGTATTGTGACTGAAACTACAATAAAATAATATTCTTTAAAAATTAAATATATTCTAAATAGTCATATATCTTATTATTTTACTATACCTATATGATTAGTCTTGATATATTGGTGAACTCTGTAAAAAAATTCCTACTAGACCCGTTGTAATAAACTTTCTTTTACTAAAAAGATCACCGTGGTAATGGCCCAATGAAAACTAAGCCAAGCCCGAAACCCGTTTTGAGGACCAATCGACCAACCTCCTGTACACGAGCAAACCTAGATAGCCCTCTAACTTCTTCGAGGAGGAAGAAGAGGCAGCTGACTGGCGTCTTTCAAAATACATAGGAAGCAGGGTAAGCTTGTAAGCACATTAGCGAGAGAACGCACCTCGCGGCGGCAGATAAATATTTGATTAAACTCTATTTTGCTTCTTTCTTTCTTATACTCAAATTCTCTCTTCATGCATTGCTCCTGCGTGAATTTCTGAAGTCGTTTCTTGCTTAATCTTGTGTTTTTTGATAATTGAACTGAATAAGGTTATGAGCACCTGTTTGTTTTTATTGAAAACATGCGTTTTAGAGAACTTATTTTCAATAATAGTTCTTTAGAGCTTATGCTCTTTCCCCCGTATTTGTATTGCCTCAATTTGTTTAAGATAACCTCAACTCACTGGTTAATTGTATCTGAAGTTTTGTAGGATATTGGTGTTTGGAGTTTTTGCTCGAATAGCAAACATTACTTCGTATAAACAGTGAGAAACAGATGGATCACTTGGCAGCAGCTGAAGAGCAAATTGCTTCACAGAGATTGCAGCAGAAACTCCATGAAGTGAATGTAGCTGCTCAAGCTCATCTAGCCCCTGTACAAGACCATGTCAATTTTACCCTTCAGGTTCCTTTCTATCCCTTTCAGTCATTCTCATTCGTATTTTATTGGTTTCTTGGTGCTGTCACTTTTTTCTTTCTTCTCAAGAATGAGAGATTTTATGGCTTGATCATTAGAAAGTAAATGGAAATTAGGATGTAGAAACTAAACCTCAATTGGGTAGCTGAAAAATTTTCCCCAACTTTGTTTCCTTCTTTCTGTTCTAGTTCAAATTTGTGTGCTAGTGAATACTGAATGGTGATAGAATGTTGTACTTTTAGGACATACAAATAATGTTTGGCATTGGATTTTCATCTATTGGGGTCAATGATGTGGATATTTTGTAATCTAGTAACTTATTTGTATACAGTATACTATTACTTTTGCATGAAGTGGAAGTCTTGCCGGGTTCTCTTTCTTTAAGTTGCTGATTTTCAATTTGTCATAGTTGATTGTTTCATTGATGATTGCAGAAAGCCTACTTCAAATGTGCTTATGAGTGCTTTGACAGAAGCAGAACGCAGGAAGAAATAACCAGATGTGTCGAGAATTGCAGTATTCCTCTTTCAAATGCTCAACAGAAGTTCGATCATGAGATGGCTCAGTTTCAAGTAAGTTTTCCGCTCAACAGATCTAGATTGAAATGCTCTGGTTATTTGCTCTGATAGTTCTGTACCTTTACTTGCTGGAACTCTTTTGGTAATCGATAACCTTTTCTCTTTGATCTGACTATGGGGCACTTGAACTGATTGCAGGAGAAGTTGAATAGGTCTCTGATGGTGTGCCAAGATAAGTACGAGGCAGCTAAGATGCAGAAAAAACCAGGAGCTATGAATGATATGATTTCATGTGCTGATCAGTCAATCCAGGACGGCATTAAGATGCTGCCACTTCTTTCTAACAAGTTAAAAGCTTCCCTTTCCATTAGGGACAATTCTTCATAGCTGAATTTTTTACTTTTCCCATTTAGAATTCATCAATGACTTGAGAGAAGTATTATAGATGAAAAAAGTTTAGGTTCTAATTTAATAGGCATGACCTTGAATATCCTTCTTTTTATTAAACATCATCAGTGACTTGAGATTCTGATTATTCTGAGTTATTGATCAAATCAGTAACAATTTTTGAATGCAAGAGGTTGAATTACAGGGGCAATGATTCAACAAGATAATGGTTCCTAGATCCTATCTTTCAAGTTATTTATTGTAATAGGGCAACATGAGTAATATTTGTTTGAGAATATTAATCGAGTTTACAAGTATGACTTAGGTTTGGTAAAATGTTATTCAGTGGATTTATTTTTATGTTAATTATAGATTATAGATTGTGAATCCCATGCTTGCATGAATGAGATGAGCTGTACATTTTATGGTTTATAAATAATATACTCCTCTGGGAAATGTAGTATCTAGTTAGAGTGAATTTTAATCTTAAATGTAATATCTTAATTTAGTTTATCTTTCTTATTTATCATTTATTTTTAAATTTATTTACTTATAGAATGATACTATACTTATACAAAGTAGTATTATAAGAAAAGTAGATCACATGTGCTATAATTTAATAATTTATTTTATTTTTTTAATATTTTCAAATTAAATAAATAGCTATTAAGAATCAAATAAGTAATTTATAATTTTATAACTTTTGATACTTATTCAAGGGTGTGGAAGGATCTTCGGATGTCTTGATCGTGGATTGCTAAACATGAAGTGAGATGTAAGAAAGGGGTTGGGGGCTACTAATGTCCTTCATAACGTCCCAATTTTCTAATTATTTCCCCTCATGTTTGGTAGTGTGGGGGATGAGAGATTTTAATGAATTCTATTTCAAAAAACCAGAGAAAATAGAGAAATGAGGTTGAATTTCATTTTTTACTAACATTTTTGTAATTAAAATTTTATGACACGACTTATTCATCTTTTAAAATTAAACTTAATAAAATCTTCCTCTACCCCCTTTCCTTTCATTCTTTAGGAATCTTGTTAAAATAAGATAGTTTTTTATATAGATATCTATCTATGTCAAATTTAAGTATTATCTCAGCTCAATAAAAAGGTAATTTTTTAAGAATATTTTTTTAATTTTTACAATAAGCTGTTTTTTTTTATATATTTTAACATGCATAATATAAGAAATCCTGCAATAAAATACCTTTTTTTTTTATATTTTTAATATGTACAGAGGAACTGTTTCTAAAATAATCCCACTTATAAAAATTTCAATGTTTTAAATTTTCTTATTCTTTCTTCCTCTACCTTTTCTTTATTAAATTGTTATAACCTCACTTATTCATTTTTATTAAAAGAAGAACCCATTAAAATCTCCCCATTTTCAAGTCAAACTGATTATTAAATATTCCGTACAAGTGAAAAAATCTAATCTAACTATTATTTTAGATTCGCAGAGCAAACAACATTTGTAGCTACTAATCTAACTAGCATTCCCCGTCGTCATTCCTTCCAGTTTCAGCTCTTCACAGGTGAACAATTTCTTCCTCATCCGTTTCTTTGAACTCTTGGGGCTCATACAACCAACTAGGGCTGTGCATAATGCCCATAGCCTGCATAGTCCGCAAGAAAAATGCTCTACCCAGCCCTATTTTTATCGGGCAGGGCTGGGCATCGGGCTACAAAATACAGCCCATGCATTTTTCGGGCTAGGCACCGGGCATAGGAGCTGCCCTGCCCTGCCTTGCCCATGAGCACCCCTTCTTTTATTTTTTTTTATTTTTTCTTTTTCTTAGAAGGGAGAATATGATAGCTACTGGTGACTATAAGGTAATTTTAGAAATATAAGTAGATAAGTTGTATCTTTTAATATTTATAAATATACTAATTTTTTCTTTTTTTTTAACTTTGTTAATTATCATATGATTACATTACAAATTATAATTATTTATTTTATTTTTTTAGATGCTTTATCTTTGTCAATATTAGGGTGATTGATACAAAGTTATAATTACAAACTACTTAGATTTCAACGCTTATTTTTTATATACAATGGATCTCAAGATTTTAATTATTATATTTGTTCTCTTATTCTTAGTGAATTATAGATATTATTTAACTCTTAAAGACATATGAATATGATATTATTTTAGAAGTTCATAATTACAGATTTTTTTCACAACATAAGCATGATATCACGACTTGGACATATCCGGCCCGCCCATGCCCAGCCCAAAATTGTTAGGGCTTTTACTAGGCAGGGCTAGGCACCGGGCTGCAAAATGCAGCTCATACATTTTTTGGACAGGGCACCGGGTAGGGGACTATCCTACCTAACCCTACCCATGCACACCCTACAACCAACACACCTAAGCAGAGAAGAGAGTGAGAGAGCTTCCCCAAAAAGAGATACATAAATGATAATTTTCCAACGCAAGCGATACGGGCTGAAAATGTAAACTATCGTAGCGTAGAGATGTCTTGGAGATTTTGGGCTATGAAATTTTAAAATTTGATTATCGTTATCGTTATTACTTTTGCTTGTGTTGTTGTAACGAAATAATTGAAGCCGAAGAAAGGTGCGTTATGCTTGTCACTTGCCAGTAGGGGGATTCATTCGGGTTGCAATGTGGGTGGTACAACCCGTTTCCTCTCCTGGCTTGGAGCTTCTTGAGATAAGTAATGAGATGATACTATGCTTTTTCATACTGGTGATTTGTGTTCACTGAAAGGCTATGCGTCCCAAGAATAGAAATGCTCATATTTCCTCGAGTGTTTAAAAATGAATCATTATTTGAATATGCAGCATCTCCAAATTTATGCATAGGTTATCTCCTTTTTCTTATCATGATTCTGTATTAGCTGCATGAATACATGTTAGATTACAGCTTAAAGAAAAATTGGTAAGATTCTTAAGCTTGTTGAAATTCTCATGGCATACCATCTCGTAGGGGTTAGGTATCATAGGTAGAGTGAAAGGGGCTATCTCTAATTCTGATCAGAACCATACTGAGGCGAAAATTAAGACAATGAGTATATCATCTCAAACCTTCATCTTAAATCTAACTCCTCAGGTAAACCTGTTATCATCATCATCATTATTATCTGCTTTTTTTATGGTATCTATTTTCCCCTCCAGCGATGATTCTTTTTTTTTGTTTTTGCTTTTCCCTTTGTAATTTGCATACTTCTGTGCAGAGGACCAGATATAAGCAGGGAGTAGAGGAGTTCATTATGCCTAGTCTGAATAGTAAAAGTTTGTGCCTTTCACGCCAGCTTAGATATCATGCAGGAGAGCTTTTCAAAAGGCACTACCATTATCGCTATCTTGAGGGAGCTTCTTGTATAATTTGTTCAAGCAACTATGATAAAATATTTTCTTGATTAGTTCAACTTAACTAATTCTAATTTAGCATTTACTCATGGGATTTGTAATACTAGTTTAATTACTTAGGCTGTCATTATGAAACCGGCATTTCTTTTTACAGGAAAGATAGTAGATATTGTCCTACTGTAGCTCTCCACTCAGGTGCAAGTTTATCTTTTGAGACTTTTTAGGTAGTAAGCTTATTTCTATCCCAGCCCATATTTCAAATCTTAATAGCTTTTATTGATTCGATTATGGAAGACACTCAAATTGCTTCTGCTTTTGAGGAGTTCTCTATCTCTTCTACCAGTACCAATTATGTTGGAGAGCTAAAGGTATCATCATATACAGTTTAACTATAATTTAGATTATATAAGATCTTGAGTTTCTCACAAGAATGAACTGCGCCTTTGGATGAGGATATGTGTTTTGAGTATAACAAATGGAGTTGAAAGGATCACATGCCTCTTTTCCCTATTGATTCATCAATGAGAGTCAAGATATTCCATGCTATGTTGCCAATTCTATGATAAGGTTCATTTTTCTTAAGCGTTTATTGTGCATATAAATCTTGAGTATTGTGAACACTATCTTCTAACTTCACTTTTCATACAAGCATAGAGGTATGTGGCACCAAAACTCAAAGGATCTTTGATGATGTCTTTGATAAAATGGTTGCTGCAGCCCAGCCAATTCCAGGATTTCGAAGAGTAAAAGGAGGTGAGAAGTTCTGATTCATTGGGGGATCTAAATTTGGAGAATAGTGTAGATTTATCAATGTATTGGGGTTGCACTGTTCTGTAGAATCGTGATAACAAACTTGCAGATAATTATGTATTTGCCAGGAATCTTGTGGTGATCATGTTCGTTGTGTATCAGTGTAAATTTGTGGTGTTGAACAAATGCTTGTGTTAGTGGCCCAAAACACACATGCTTGTGTTTGTTTCAGAGAATTTATGATCCCGCACTCCCCAGAGGAACAAATGAATAAAAAGACGATAAGAAGTCTTATGCTTGTTGATGCAGTTATTTTAGACGCTAATTATAGCAAGTTCATCTGTTATTTCTGTTATAGGGTGTAAGGCAGAATCTCTTCAGTGTTAGAACTATTAGCCACTTAAAAAACTGGTGATAGCATGATATTTTTGCTAGGCATTGAAGTGAGGTGCTAAAAGCATTAGTCTCGTAAAGTTATACCGATATAAAAGATGCAAAGGCTGCTTTCTGCCATTGTGTTTGTGAAAACACATCCTTTGGGAGGAATAATATTAGATTAAGCAAAAGGTAAAACAAAAAGTTTGTGTTGGCTAAGAGGATATTTTCTTAAGGCTTCATTATCGCTTGAGCTATTATTGGCAAATCTATGTTGCTTTTCCTTTTATCTATAACTTGCCGATATGTTATTTTGGTTTGGTTTGATGTTTTTGCTGACCAACTCCATCTCTAACAACTTGAGGACAACCAGGGAAAACCCCAGATGTAAGTATTTTCCTCTACTAATATACTTAATGTTTTTCCTGTCCCTTCTTAACGATACACACACAGAGACATATATATATATATGTAATGCATACTTATTTAGGGGAAACCACTTACCCCTGAAGTAAGGTCTATTTGCAAAAATCACTACATGGACTTCCTTTGGATTAGAATGAAACTGTTAGATCTCAATTAAAATTAACAGCGAGAGGCACATGCTTTTGACTGAGTTGGCATTGCTTGACTCCGCTTAGCATTGAAATTGGAAAGGTTCCTCCCTAGTTCCAAAATTTAATTAGGCTAAACGGCTTTATTTTTGTGCAAAGTCAAACGGGTGTTTGCTACCTTTTAGAGGGTATAAGTCTTTCCCCGACTCTTAAAGTAGTTTGCATGACATTGAAGTAAAACTTTACTATTAGCAAAGACTAGATTTTGTTGGTTTGCATGTTGAATTGAGAACAGTATGACTTTATGAGAGATCCTAATTCAGCACAACCATTAGCTTAAAAACAGACTTAAACCAAGTCCAAAACACCTAGTTCAAAATGGGCTGTTTCTATCCTAAATAAAAACAGACTTAAACCAAGTCCAAAGGACCGAGTTTCACTCTCCTTACAATGAAGGATCTCACTTCATTGGGTAATCTCACAAATATTAAGTGAAATGAAATAGAATCTTCAATACTACTATAGTACTGGAGAACTGACCTGCGTGCGGTTGCAACTGGCAATTTGATTTGACTAACAAGTTATTGATATAATGAAGATGAGTTCGTTTTTATAGGTTGTAAATTGTGTTTAACAGATACCGAAAGACATTTTATTGGAGGTGCTTGAACCTTCCAAAGTGTTCAAGGAAGTAATCAAGAAAATTATCAACTCTACCATAGCTGAATACGTGGAAGAGGTATTTTGCCATTGTTCAATATAATACTACCTCCGATCCTTAAGGACTGGAGGGAGTATTTGTTACTTTGTTGCTACATGTTTTTAACCAAGAAGTTTCATACTCAAGTTGTGTTTTCAATTAAAAAAATTAAAATCAAGCATAGCTTTTTGGGAGCATTACTCATTCTCTGCAAATATTTTTGTGGGCAATGTTTCAGGAGCATTTGAAAGTTGGCAAAAATCTGAGAGTTGAGCAGAGCTCTGAATATCTCGAAACTACTTTTGAGCCCGGACAAAAGTTCAGCTTCGATGCAGTAGTTCAGCTTCTACAACAGGACTGAGTTGTTTCAGCATATATGTTATCCTGGATTTTGTGGTAGATTTATTCCATTTAGTTACACCAAAGGTCTATGATAGAGACACGGAATCAGAAACAGGGCAAGCGATAGGGATTGCCATGTCCCCGGCACACACAGTAGCCCCTCTTGTCTGTTTTGATCATCCACACCAACCTTTCATGAAATTGCCGCATATCCCCCAACGCATGTTGTCTCATTCTTTTTTGCATATGCAATATATTTCTGCCTTACAGTGAGCCATAGCAGGTATCAGAAGTTACTTGTTACTTGTGAACTTTCATTTTCATGTATAACATTGGTTGTACTGTAATGCTACTAGCTAGTGAGGATATTAGCTGTTCTTTCCTGTTCTCAAGTCTCCTAGTACTACAATGTTGTCGAATGAGCCTGCTCTTACAAGCTTGATTCCAAATAGTTTCTGTAATGTTTTGGTACTCTGATCCTCATGCTCATAGACTGTGGACATCATTTGATGATGGAACATTGGAACTACAATGCTTTATTTGTGGTAAAAAGTATTCCAGATTTCTTTAAATGCTCACCTATTCATACTGTGTGTAGTTAGTTACTCTTAAGCTGTGATTGGTACTTAAAAAATGGATTAGAGGAAAGAGAAAAAAAGGTGGAAGAAAGTATCTTTATTGTATTTGGGAGGTGGCAAAATGACTTTCTTAAATAATCAGATTGTTTTAAACAAAACAAAAAAAATTAAAGGATAATATTGAATATTATTTTCAACAATGTAACGAACAAATTCATTTAATTGTGTGTGGTTAAATATTTATCAACATTAGCCTATAGCCATAAATAATGACAATGTAAAATTGATAAAAAAAAAAAAAACAAGAAGGTTGTATATTTAAGATTTGAGTGGATATGGAAGCAATGGTAACAATATTGATTTGTTTCCAGAAGTGTCCTTCTAAGTTAATATTATCATATGAATTTTTATTTAAAAAAACAACTTTTTAAAATTGTTTTTAAATGAGAACAAAATCAAGCAAGCCTTTACATTGTCGCAATGCTATGTATAGTTTTTAATTTGATAAACACACACAGTAAGTAGAACGATAGACTGGTAAACTTCAATTTAAGACTTAGCAATCAATTAATTTGGTATGATAGTGGTTAAAATAAATAAATAAATCAAAAAAATAAAAAAATTAAATGACTGAATTTAGGCCAATTGTTTTTTTTTTGTCTTGTTCATTTATTATTTATGAATATCATTATTTTTTTCGTGTGTTTTATAATGGATATTGAAAATAATTGATGCTTGATGATGATATTATTATTAATAATACCAATAAATATTCGCTTTTTGTTTCTTAATTTATTTTGTTGAATAATTTGTTTTGGGACAAGCACGTCAAACCGCTTACATATTAACCAAGAAATGAATACTTGCATTCGCCAAACATCCACCGGTGCGCTGCCCAAAACACCGTCGTCGAACAGCTCTTGACTTTCCGACTCTCAGTACTTCGATCTTGCCGGCGACGGCGTTTCCGATAACTCTGTGACTTTCAACTATGGTAGCTGTTCTGTCTCTTCTCTCTGTCGATCTTCTCTGTATTTTATCTTTCTACTTTGTTCTCGCTAGTTTCTCAGATTCGTTTTTGTGATTTGCTGCAAATTGTATGTTCCCATTGTTCTCCTGTCAAACCTTATTAGCTTTAGAACATTTTATCCGTTATTCTTTTAAATTGATTGATTCTAATTTCCGGTGTGATCGTGAGTTTTGGAATTACGTTAGGAAACTGCTCTTTTTTGTTTTTGGATCAGGATTCTGCTAGTAAAATCGTCTCGTTATTCTGATGTTCTTCACTTCTTTAATATTTTTTTAAATTGTATAGTTCAATGGTCTGGACTAAACATAAAGAAATATTCAGAATGCTGTCAACATATTTTTGGTTCATTCTAACCTCAGCGTTTTCTACTTTCCCAAATTTGCTAGGTTCTTCTTCAACTAGATCCGTTCCTTAATGAACTGACGAGCATGTTCGAGCGAAGCACTGAGAAGGGATCGGTTTGGGTTACTCTTAAACGATGTGTGTGTTATTGTTGTCTTCTTCATGGAGTGATATTTTAAGTTTATCTATCTGGGAATTTATTGTTTTGCGGTTTGTTGTGGCTTTAGCCTCCTTAAAGTCTAAAGTGCAGAGGAATAAATTGGCTAAAGCTGGTGAAACAATTGAGTATAGATGCCTCATCCGCGCTACTGATGGGAAAAAGACGATTTCTACTTCAGTATGTGTCTTATCTTTTCAAACTTAATATTTTCACTTGCCTTTGCACTGTGGTAGTATTTCTACGTTAACGTTTATCATCTATTGCTTTCACTTGTGTGTTTTATTGAGTCTAACACTTGTGCTAAGCATAGAGGTTCAGACCATGAATCTGGGGCTCTGAGATTTTCTTTTTCTAATTCAAAGCTACAGATATATAAGGCGGTGGTACTGGTACCATAGATGAAAACCTTCTTCTGTACAGTACTATAAATGTTCTGCTATTTATGTTTACGCCTTGTATTAGTTCTCCTTTAAGTAAGAAAAAAGGATAGAGAAACTAGTATGTTTACTGAAAGAAATCACGAGTATTACTATCTTACTATGGTATGTCTTGGTCGAGAAGTATTATTACCACAGATATGGTCTCCTGAGCGGTTGTAAAGTTGGGAAGAGGGGGAATAGAAACACTTCGTTTGAGAGTTTAAAATTTTAAGGAGAAGTTGAATGAAGGGGAACCATTCTTCCTCAAACCTTAATATTTTCATTTCCTCTTAATAGAGGGAAATGCTTACTTTTATTCTTAAATCCTGCATAATGTTATGTATAATGCCATCCTTCAAAATAAATAAAGGGAAAGTAATTTTTCCTTCCCGTCCTGTCTTATGGTTAATGCTTATAGCTCTTGCCTAGGGAGACAACTATATCAAAACGCGAAATGTGAAATTGAAAAGAAGTGAAAAGATGTAAAGCCGTTACTTGGGTTTTGTTATTCCCTTCCCCCTATGCATCCTCTAGTAACCTAGGAAGTTAGGGTCATTGTATGGGTTAATAGTGCATCGATGTATCTTTAGTTAATTTGACTTATTTTTATTTATATGATGATAATGTTATAATTTCGCAACTGTCATTCAATTTATTTGCTTTTATTTCTCTGTTTCTAGTTGTGGAGAATCCTCTGTTTCCCTGATGATTGTCCCCCCCACCCCAAAGAACTTTTTTCTCTCCAAAACAATGAGAGCCTTAAAAGCATTTGATAAAAGTTATGCTTGATAAAGGCATAAAATCCAATACAACAGCATAGATGACTGTTGACTCTCTCTGAGTTTGCAGCTTGGTATGCTAAATGTCTTGTTAATTATGATTTGAGGTCATTTTAGTCTTGCCAATAGGGGCATGAGATCTGAGAGTTAAACTGGCGGTTGTCCAAGTGTGATCAATGCTCTCTAATAGTCACATTTTTGCAGAGAATGTTTAAATGTCAACTCTGGGGCTTAGATTCTTCTAACCACACTTGCTTTCTCAGCAATCAACATAATTTCATGTTTTTAAGGTTGTCACTTCTGATAAGTACTGGTTTTTCCAATTGGAAGGTTGGACAAAAAGATCACCAGCGCTTTCAATCTTCCTATGCAACTATACTGAAGGCCCACATGACTTCTCTGAAGAAGAGAGAAAGGAAGGACAAGAAGAAGTCTGCAGAAACTGATAAAAGAGAAGGCAATTCAAAGAAAGCCAAGAAGGTTTGAATTCAGTCCAAACATACAGACAGGAAAAGACTATTGTTTTCAGTTGAAGGATTAGTGCTAGGCCTTTGATTTTCTTCCTTCCTTTCATTTGTTTGGAATTGAAAACGAAAAGGTTGAAGAATTCTTGCAATTTTGATCAATTTGAGGATTTAGGCATCTAACTTGTCACATTTAATACCATTTTAAGCTGTTCCTTGAGTGGCCTTTTGGGGAGTATTCATACATAACAAAATCGGATATTTTCCCGTGCATTGTACACCCACGTGATAAAACTAGAGCTAGTCTATATGGATGCTTTTCCCATAATAGTTCAATTCCTTAATGTGCATCAAGAAATTCTCAAGTCTAAAGTTGCATTGTATATGCGCTCACAATAATATGGATGCAAGAAAAATTAGAACAAACTCTGGTTATATAGTTGAGAAACGGATTTTTTTTGTTTTTTGTAAGATAAAAAGATTTGATTCAAAAACAACATTCTGATGCGCATTCTCCATTTGTCTGGCAATCATAACATTCATCCACTAGTTGTTTTCAAGAGAAATTACTTTTCTCTCGGATTTCTTGCGTTTTCTCTCGGAATTTCTACGTTTTTTAAAAAGAGAACTTTACATCTCCATCGAATAAGTAAAGTATATTGGGAGAACCTATCAACACTGTTTAGTGTACATGTAAACCGATGGCATGCTAAATTCCTTTTTTTAAAAAAACAAAAAAACAAGTAGTACTAGTTCTTTTAGAGATCATTTTGTCTCTCTTAATAAAATATTTTTATATATATATATAATTTAATTTAAATCTAAAATATTATATTTAAAGACCTAATGTTGTTTGTCAAAATCATTCAAATTGAATGCCCAATTCTAATCCAATGCCCAATATAAGCCCATTAAAAAGCAGAATAGGCTTGGTTTGAACTCGTTTGTCTAGTATACTTGAATTTGTGGGCCGATCCGATCCAAAATCATATTATCAATAAGTTGGCTTTTTGTTACTACATTCTATTCTAATTATAAAATATATTTAATTTATTTAAATAAATTAAATTATTTATTAATAATAATTATATATTATTATTTTTTTAAATATTCTCTTGAATTATGTGCATTTAAATTATTTTTAGTAAAAACTTTCTTAATATGCACAATTATAGAGGGATACTTTGAGAGAAAAATTATAATTTTAAAAGATAAATTAGATTAAGTTTATTTATGATCAAATATTATCCTCCATCTAGTATTATAATTAGGATCGGAGGGAGTATTTTATAAATATATGCACACCTATATACTATATAGCATCTAATATTATTTGAAAAATCTTACAAAAAATACTATTTGAAATTCAAAATCTCTTCAGTAACAAAAGACAATTCAGTATACAATTATTAAAATGGGATTTAAAAATGTTATTTAATTTTTTCTTTTAAAAAAAAAAAGCCCCCTCAGCCATCCCTCAGCGGCCAGCATAATTGGGATGTGCTTATTTTTCAACCCTTCTTTTGAAAAATACGTTTATAAAGCACACATCAAATATAGAAACAACTATACTATAACATTAGATGTTAACCTGTTATGGAGCACATAAATACTTTGGATTACACAGATTAACATATTCACCTTCCATATCTAATTGAGATATGCTTTATGTGATATAAACATCCTTCTTTTCTTCATTATAAATATAATTAGATTGTGATCTTGTGTGCTTATACAAAGTTTAAAATGAGTATTAATAATATTTATAATAAATAGTATGATTTTTGAGAATCATAGATGGGAAATATTAGAAACATTTTCTATTTACGAACCATTCTTTTGAAATGCTTGTTTCAAGAACAGACACAAATAGTTCAAAGACAACTATAACTTTAGCTGGTAGCTTGTGGTGAAGCTCATAAATACTTTGGATTACACAAGAATCTTAACCTTCCATTTCTAATTAATTGAGATTTGTTTTATGTGATACCAAAATCCTCTTCTTTTTTTTCCATACTAAACATAAACAGATTGTGGAGCTGTGCTTTAATTAATTTAGAAAATCTTCAAATGATTGCATCTTACGATTTTTCCATAGATTTTATATTATATATAGATGCTCATGATGTATAACTCCTCATCAGCCATCTCAAAGGTTCACCTTGGAGTTCTCTTTTCTTCTCCAAGTAATATCAAAGCTTTTCCTTTTTCAGTTATAGGCTCTATAAGAAAGTAAGCTATACTTTCACTTGTTCACATCATCGCCATCATCGTCTTTTGCAACTGTGGTGATATAAGTTTGGTTCAATCACTTGCACAGTCATGCCATTTTTTCTTGGTGAGGCTTCATGTTCTATCTGATTTTAGTTTGTATGTATTAAACAATTTTAGGGCCATATTTTTATGTTAACCCGGCCAATTTGTGCAGCCAGCCGGCTTGGCTGGGGTCCTATGGGTTGAAATATATCTAATCACCCGAATAAATTCGAGTCAAATTTTAGATGATTTAAATGAAAGACTTGACGGGTTCATCAATTTTTGAGATCAACTTGATTGGTCTAGTCTAATTTCTATAAAATCTTTCAACGATATCAATACCTCATACCCTTTTGTATACTTTTTTTAATATATAAAATACCCTTTATATCATTTTTATCATTGTACAAAGAAGAAAACTCATATGGATTACCACAAATTTCTACTTCGTTTTCTTTCTTCAAATATATGCTGCTTTCCCGTGGGGAAGGATTCTTAAACTCTCTTTAAACGGTTTGAAAGAATCGATATACACCCAAAATGTTACACCTATTTTAAGAAAAATATAGCTCTGATGAAATAAATATGAAACTAGAAGTTTTCCCTTATGCAGATGCAGGGCGGAGGGTCGAAAAGTGTTTTTGAACATGACTTTGTAGGGAAGGTTCAGAGATTGCTCATGCCATGGATTATATTTTTACTCACATTCTAAACATTAAAATCATGTCGTAATCTGCCTGGACTTCACGATGAAATCATCAACAATGGCCGTCCGGTGCACCTCCATCATCTGCACCAAAGTAGACATGATCGGCTTCATCATCTTCAAAGTTCTTCATCCTCCGTCGTCTATGGCGCAGGAAATGATTAAAGAACTAGACCAGACCGTGAATCACTAAAAACCGAGACTAGCTGACCTCTCTTATTTGATACTCAGTAAAACCAACTTCACCATCAACAGTTGAACAGACAAATCAAACGGGATGCCCTATTAGTAGAGAGAAGACAATTACAAATGATTAACATTAATTAGGACCAATGAAGCAGCCATTTTATTATGTGAAATTCTTGTCAACTCACGGAAATATAATTCAAGGTTGTTAACCAATCATAACTCCTCAACTTAATCCACGCGATTAAGTTAAAACGATAATCTTATATTAAGAGAATACTATATACATTGAGAGAATAATAGTAATTTTCATGTTGGTAAAAGTCCGATAATCCATCCTTAAATGGATAAGTCCAAATCCATTATAAGTGATAGGGCTGTGCATAATGCCCATGGCCCGCTATGCCCTGCCCAGCCCGCAAGAAAAATGCCCTGCCCAGCCCGATTTTTACCGGGCAGGGCCGGGCATCGGGCTGCAAAATACAGCCCATGCATTTTTCGGGCTGGGCACCGGGCATAGGGGTTGCCCTGCCCTGCCCTGCCCATGAGCACTCCTTCTTTTATTTTTTTTTATTTTTTCTCTATTTTAGAAGGGAGAATATGATAGCTACTGGTGACTATAAGGTAATTTTAGAAATATAAGTAGGTAAGTTGTATCTTTTAATATTTATAAATATACTAATTTTTTCTTTTTTTTAACTTTGTTAATTATCATATGATTACATTATAAATTATAATTATTTATTTTATTTTTTTAGATGCTTTATCTTTGTCAATATTAGGGAGATTGATACAAAGTTATAATTACAAACTATTTAGATTTCAACGCTTATTTTTTATATGCAATGGATCTCAAGATTTTAATTATTATCTTTGTTTTCTTATTCTTAGTGAATTATAGATATTATTTAACACTTAAAGATACATGAATATGATATTATTTTAGAAGTTCATAATTACAGATTTTTTTCACAACATGAGCATGATATCACGACTTGGGCATGCCCAGCCCGCCCATGCCCAGCCCGCTCATGCCCTGCCCAAAATTGTTAGGGCTTTTACCGGGCAGGGCCGGGCACCGGGCTACAAAATGCAGCCCATGCATTTTTTGGGCAGGGCACCGGGCAGGGGGGCTGCCCTGCCCAGCCCTGCCCATGCACACCCCTAATAAGTGATTCACAAATAGTGAAAAAAAGTACGGGGAAGAACAATAAACAACATAAAATCAAGGCTATAACTCTGTATGGCGTGGGTTGATAAATTACTTTGTCGGATTTAAAATTAAAAGATGTGTTCATTTTCCTAAACTACTTTATAAAACCAAAAAGAAAAAAATTAATACACGTCAATTAGTTAATTAAATAAGCAAAGTAGATAAAGTCTTGTGAATTGCGCACCAAGAATTTCGGTTGTAGCCTCTCGTGCATGTGACCATCCATGTGCTTTTCCAAATGCTCACATGCTTTGCCTTTATTTACTCTACAAGCTTCCTTTTGTTTTCCAGCCGGCATTTCTAACAAGTAAGCAAAGCCTCTCTCTTCCTTTGAAAAACTTATAAGAGATCAACCCACAAAACCCTTCATGTACAACACGCCCTTCCTTGATGTGTGTGTTCTTCATCGTTTATGAATATATCTTTTTGCAGAAACACAAATATTGTTATTTTTTACAAAATGCAGAGATCATCGAGCATCTCCAGAGGATCATCGGATCAAGACTTGTTGGGAAACTTGTCATCTGAATCATCAGCAACTCTGAAAATGGCAAATCCTGCCAAGGATTTGTTGTTGCCAATATATTATGATCATCCTTCTTCTCCTTCATCTGATGATCTTTCCAAGAAGAACAACATTCCTCGTCGTACTGCAGAAAATGCCATTCACCTCATTCCTCTCCTTATATTCCTCTGTATTTTCCTTCTTTGGATTTTCTCCACTCCTTTGTAACTGATATCAAACCAACATTCTTTATATATGTAAGCTTTGTTTGATTCTTTATTCTTTGAAACAATTTTATGTTTTCCACAATAAAAAAATAAAAAAAAAACTTGTTTAACAATTAGTTTTTAATTATCTTCAAACCTTAGAAAAGATCCAATTACTCAAGGGAAGCTATAGGCTAGTTAAGTGTTTCAAAAAATCACATAGAATAATAATGCAATGGGATGTATAATAATAAAATGAAATGATTTTTACAAAGCATTTTTTTGGTCTGGGGAAATTAAGAAATAAAATTTATATTTTATCTACAAAAATAAAAAATAAATTTGAAATAATTTTTTAACTCTATTAGAGCTAAAAATAAAGGGTATAATTATTTAAATGTTGATTTATGAAGAGTATAAATATGTTATAATTAGAATTAAGTTAAATTATTTTACTTTATTAACTAAACACTCTAAAGGAACAGGAAGCATAATCTTAATCCATAGAATTCAACTGACAGACATGACCAAGTGGCAAGCTAAAGGTGATAGTACTCGTGTGTACTTCGTATACGACATTAGAAATATAATTGAAAAGTTAATATTAATTTTAAATATAATATATATTTTTATATTTATCAATTTTTAAAAAACATTATTTTTATTGATATGCAATCTATAATAATCAACAATAATAAAAGAAATAAAAAAATTAAAAAAATTAACATTTTAAAAAAATAAATATATTAACTAATTTGAATAATTTATCTTAAATCTCACTTTCATATAAATCGCTCTCTTTTTTCTGCTAATCGAAATCCAAGTACAAGAATATTTCTAAAATTTATTTATTTTGGTTTGATTTCAACTACGAACAACGAACCTTTCCACCATTAAGATCTAATCTCGCTCTCCTTCCCGCGAAAACCTCACCTTTCTCTCTCTCCCCATCTCTCTCTCTCATACTGATCTGCAAAATGCCATGAAGAACCTCCATACTGATGATCGATGTCGCGCAATTCGCTGCCGCCATCGCATCTCTCTGAAACATCGCTGACCACCCCTACCGGCAATGATTCCACTTCGAAGATATCATCACCGGCGTCATCCCGAGCCAAGCTCCAGAAAAGTCCTCCGATTCCAAATCGGTGGACAACTACGATAGAGGATGAGGGCGACGAGCAAAGGAATGAGGAGGCGATACGTAAACTAGAACAGGAGCGAATCGAAGATGCTACTTCTTCCATCTTGCTTGCATCGTCTTTAGGTCTCAATCACATTCGCACTCGCTCGGCGTCATCGCCTCTTCGGTTTCCGTCCTTGGCTGCCGCGTCTTCCACTCCCAGCAAGGATTTTGTCGGAACTGAGGATTGGAATAACGGTAAATCCATCATTTAGGAAACTTGTCATTAAAATGTAGTTTCAACGGACTTGGCATATTTGGCATTTCTTTGCTTTTGATGAAATTAGAATTACTGATAAGTGCATATTGTTACTTGTGTCATTATCCTTCTACTCTTAGGAAAGAGAATATATGGGACTCAGTGTAAATTGTCAAGAGCTCCTTCCCATGCTGTTCCTCTCATGCAGGTGATAATAATTCGGATTTATTCAACAATATTTTATATTTTAGCTGAGTTAGAGAATTGCAGGTAGCTCAGGTTTCTCATTTTATATTATAGGGCAACGATGACACATTTGCCAAAGAAATGCAGTCGCCTCGTGTTCAAGCAATACTGCGTATCACAAGTGGACGCAAGAAGAAACCCATTGATTTCAAAAGCTACTCTCATGAGCTCAACTCAAGAGGAGTCAAAACTTTGCCCACAGTTTGGAAAAATCGTACATTGGGGCATATTGAGGTACATTTCATTCTTTTAAAAAGGAGTTGTTCTGTCACTTGATTATTCATTTTACATTATCTTATCAATTGTTTATTTAGAAAGGTTTATTTGGCACTTATTGCATGGTTCCAACATGAATATTTAATTTCATGATCAGGAGGTGACGGTGGCAATCAGAACTAAGTTTAGAAAGCTAAAGGAAGAAGTTGATTCTGACTTGAGTGCTTTTGCTGGAGATTTGGTGGGACTTCTGGAAAAAACTTTAGAATCTCATCCTGAATGGAGAGAGAACTTGGAGGATCTGTTAATTATTGCCCAACAATGTGCAATGATGTCGCCCAGTGAGTTTTGGATGAACTGCGAAGCAATTGTTCAGAATTTAGATGACAGGCGTCAAGAGTTACCGGTGGGGATTCTCAAACAAGCTCATACACGCCTACTGTTTATCCTCACTCGTTGCACACGTCTCGTTCAGTTCAACAAAGAGCATGTCTTTGAACAAGATCACATTCTGGGTCTTCACCAACTCAGTGATCTTGGTATTTATAGAGAGCAAATTTTTAATGCTGTACAACATAATTCCATCGCTGGAAACGAGACGGCAGATGACGAGCAGCTAATAACAAAGTCTCATGGTAATAAAGAACCAGACAATCAGATAACAAATCAAATCCAAATTGATGTGAGTACTGCAACTGACACTTCCAGAAGTGGTGATTCAACTGAAAGCAGCTATAAGATTTCATCTTGGAAGAAGTTTCCAAGTCATACTGAGAAGAAGTGCAAAGATCACGATGCCGAAGATTTGCCATCCAAGGAAGAAGAACAGGATCATCAGGTTCAAGTCAAAGATCAAGAAAATGTCGAAAACGTGGATACTGATTCATCCAATCCTGAACAGTCAGAACTATCCTCCAGAACCCAAAAGCTGCATTGGGGGTTCTGGGGAGATCACCAGAATCTAACATATGAGAACTCAATGATCTGCAGAATCTGTGAGGTTGAGATACCAATTGTATATGTGGAAGAGCACTCTCAAATATGTACCATTGCTGATAGATGTGATTTAAAAGGCCTTACGGTGAATGAACGGCTTGAAAGGTTTGCTGAAACAATTGAAAAGATAATAGAATCATGGACACCAAGAAGCACACCTAAAAGCAATACGCCAAAAAGCACTGATGGTCCTGGAGAAATAAGCTTCGAGAATGCGAGAGTATCTACTTCAAGTTTGCATGATGAGTTCAATGATTTATCTCTGGAGAGAAGCTGCTGCTTATCTCGTAGGGGATCAGAAGACATGCTTGAATCTGTTCCTGAAGATGACAATGCTTTTGTTAAGGATCATGATATGAGCCTTTTGCCAAAAATGTCATGCGAAACGTATTTGAAACATGATCAATGCTCAAAGATGTCTTCGGTGGGAAGCTTGACACCCAGATCACCACTATTAACCCCACGAACAAGTCAGATAGAAATGTTATTAAGTGGGCGAAGAACAATATTGGAACTTGAGAGTTATTTCCAGGTAATTAAGCACTAAGTTTAATTCATGAATTCCTTGATTGTTGTTGTCATCATCCTTTGGACAACAGAATATACTCAAAAACATTAGCTGACATAAAACAAAACATTCTGCCAAAAAGTGTACTTGTACCAATCACTCATGTTTCTTTGCTATGATCTTTATCATTCTTATTTCCTAATCTTAATGCAGCTGGCTTTTATACACAAAAGATATACAAGGAGTGATTGCACTTATATATATATATATATATATATATATATATATTAAATTATAAAGTGGATTACTCTAAAGCTGAAGAATAACTATCCTTTTATTATCAACAAATTTTTTTAATATATATTTTAATTCTAAAAGAAACATGATGAATGGCGCGAATAAGGTTTTATTGTAAATTAAAAACTTCAACAAAATAAAATAAAAATAAAAATGATCCAGATCTATACGGCTGGAGAATCTATTTCTTTTACGCATCTCATTTCATTTTTTAATAGTATATATATACACATTTATTGCCAAAAGTATCAGATTTTTTTTTGTTAGAAAAATATAGCATCATTTAGCTAAGGGGGAAATACTTTTTTCCCCTCTTTTGAAGGAAAAGCCGAAAACGACCTAAATTGGTAGATAAGAAAGAACTGGTCTTCCTTGATAGAGAGAATATATAACATTTCTTTGATAAGTTTCCTTTATAATGTCCTATTATCATTATATTCTTTGCAATTTTTCTTAGTACTTTCACATTGATAAATATCTTGTCACGACACAGATTACAAAACTAGTGGAAATTGCTCGTTCTGTTGCAAATGTGAATGACTACAACTATGTAAGTCGTCGAGTAGAAGAACTTAATCTCACCATTCAAGACCGAAAGGTAGATGCTCTTATCGTCGAAACTTTTGGCCGACGCATTGAGACTCTCTTGTCGTGAGTATTTTTGCAGTGTGCTTCTCTTTTTCTATCTTTTTCTCTGACAAAAAAAACTTATCTGTGTGTGCGTGTGTGTCTATGTATAATTTTAATGTGAAACTTTACTTTTACAGGGAAAAGTATCTATCTCTTTGTCATCAAATAGACAACGAAAAGGTAGACTCATCGAATGGCTTGGCTGAAGAAGAGAGTTCAGTGGAAGATGATACTATTCGAAGCCTTCGTGCTAGCCCTATTCATCACTGTTCTAGGGATCGAACCTCCATTGAAGACTTTGAAATAATAAAACCAATAAGCCGAGGTGCATTCGGACGAGTTTTCCTTGCCCGGAAAAGAGCAACCGGAGATTTATTTGCCATCAAGGTTAGAAATGGTTTCTTACAAAACAAAAATTGCCTTCAAGCTTTACTATTAGTTATGGTTTCCTATCAGAAAATAGTTAAGATTTTCAATATTTTGTAGGTTCTGAAAAAGGCTGATATGATACGTAAAAATGCAGTTGAAAGTATTTTGGCTGAACGAGACATTCTTATATCAGTTCGAAATCCCTTTGTGGTGAGAAATGAGTAGGTCCTACAATTTGTTATGAATTTATATGATGACGTTATCCATATGGATATAATTATCTAATATATGTAACATTCAACGATGAACAGGTTCGATTTTTCTACTCTTTCACTTGTCGGGAAAACCTTTATTTGGTTATGGAATTTTTAAATGGTGGAGACCTTTATTCTCTGTTGAGAAATCTAGGTTGCCTAGATGAAGATATGGCACGTGTATATATGGCAGAAGTTGTAAGCATTCTAAACTTTGTATTTTGTTAATTTTGCATTTATTTGTCTTTATTACATGTAATTCTTTCCATCTTTCATTTGTGTTTGTGATTTTTTAACAGGTGCTTGCATTGGAATATTTGCATTCTTTACATGTAATTCATAGAGACTTGAAGCCTGATAACTTGTTAATTGGTCAAGATGGTCACATCAAGGTCAGCATTATACAATTTAAATGCTTTCATTCATAAACAAATATACTCTTTCTGTCTTATGTATAATATTTATTTTTTATATTTACTAATTTTTTTCAATTCTGCTATTGATATTACGACAATAATCAAATAAAAAAAAGTGAGTGAATTAATGAAGATGATAAAGGTATTTTTTAAAAATAAATAAATTAATTAAACCAACTTCTTTAATATAATCAAATTAATTAAATATTGAGGAGCATAGGAGTATAGTATTTTTGTGTTACTGTGGCTACAGGATGTTGTATTATTTCAGGTCTTCCAAAACTCTATATCTCATATCTCATAGATCATTTCCTACTATCAAAATGACTGTGCTTTGCATTGTGAAATTCTAATCCCATTTCACGACAGTTGACAGATTTTGGGCTCTCCAAGGTTGGTCTTATTAACAGCACGGATGACTTGTCAACTTCTCCATTTTCTACCGATGATCTTGTGGGAAACGATGAAAAAAAAAATGATCATTCTTTAAAATTGGAACAACGTCAAAAGCAGTCAGTTGTTGGCACCCCAGATTATTTGGCTCCTGAAATACTTCTCGGCATGGGACACAGTATGCCTTATCGGCTAATTTGTGATTTCCAAATGTTTGCTTCTTGTGAATTTAATGTTGTTTAATTTACATTCTTGTTGCAGGTGCAACTGCAGATTGGTGGTCTGTGGGTATTATAATTTATGAGCTCCTTGTGGGTATTCCACCATTTAATGCAGAACATCCACAGGTTGGTGTCTTACAGAGGTTTTGAAATTTTGCAATTTAATTATTTGAATTTATATATGGATGGATAGGTTAAAACTGATTCTTATGGATTTTGTGCTGCAGGAAATTTTTGACAGAATAATTAATAGAGACATACAGTGGCCAAATGTGCCCGAGGAGTTGAGCTTTGAAGCATATGATTTGATTGACAAGTAAGCATTCAAGATTTATAATTGAAAAAAAATGTATCCATTCCCACTTTGGGAATAATTGCTTCATATAGAGAACTCAGCTTCAGCCTTCGGATTCTATACTGCCACAAACAGTTCGCAAGGTGCAGGTTAAATCTAAACCGATTCTAGCTAATAAAAATATCTTTATCTAATCCTCTAATTAGATAACAGATAGCAAAAAACAAGAAGATAATACTAAACAGTTGAAAACTCAACTAGTAAAACTTCTTAAAGTCTTAAACCTTGCGTTTTGGGCTGTGTCTTTGGGCCTTGAAGTCCTTCTTGTTGGTGTCATTCTCCAAATCCCTCAAATGCAAATTAAAATTTGAATAAAGATTTTACCAAAAAAAAATGAATAAAAAAATACCTATATTTAGTATCTAATAATATCTTGAATAGAATTATCTCTAATAAATATATATATATATATATATACTTAGCAAAAATATTTGGTATTATTAAATCATGTGCCTCATCATTTCATCAGTATTACATAATCAAATTCTTAGTCCCCTTCTCTTTCCAAATGAGCCTCTTCATCTTGTTCTTCCATATACTACCTCTAGTCCTTAATATAATATATAATTAATTTAGATAGATTAAAAAATTTAGTTAAATGAGTTATTTATAATCATTGTGTGTTGATTTTTTGAAAATATCCCCTTTAATTATGTACATTTTGAATTATCTTAGATAGAAACCCCTTAATATGTGTAATTGTATAGGGATACTTTGGGGAAAAATTATAATTTTAAGAGATAAAGTGGATTGGGGTTTTATTATTATGACCCAATTAAACTCTCAATCTAACTTTTATAATTAAGATAAAAGGGAGTACTTTTTATTGGATATGTTTCGTTCATGATGTAACCCTCACCTTCACAAATTGATCATTCTTACTCTTCAGACTTTATTTGCTTTTCTTCTAGAATTGCTAATCATGCATGCATGCATGTATGTATGTATGTATGTATGTATGTAAAAATGCTTCTTCATTCATCTTCATTCCTTTCAAACTTGTGCTCTGATCCTCCTGCAAACTCTGTTGATACTCCAACAACAAAAGAACAGAAAGCAACTTTTTTCTAGAATAAGTTTTCCCATGTCACCTTAGGCAAATCTATCATGAGTCTTCTACATATAGCAAACTGCTGAATGCCCAAACTAGATCCCATTCTCCCCATTGAAGAAAATAGTAGAAAATTATTTGAGGTAGTTTAGACATATGTAAAGAATGCCAATATAGGAAGGAACTGGTTAGGAGATTGATCAAATGGGATCTTTTGGTAAATCATATCTCTGAATAGTCGATTGTTGATAGAGCACAAGCACATTTTATGCTAACCCAACTTATTTGGGTAGGCATCTTGTTTGCATCCTTTGTGAACACACTTCATGTTTACAGTAATCTGTTCCTCCTTGGCCACTTGCACTTTAACATCTTGGATTCAACCTCAGCTTCGTAAGCATGACCTGTTTTGCTATATTAAGCATGATCAATAGTGTGTCCTGTTTCAGATTACTCGCCGAGAATCCGGTCCAAAGATTGGGATCAACAGGAGCTGGTGAGGTAAGTTCAAAGGAGATTTGTCTAGGTCTTAGAAATAAGAAGAGATGTGTTATTTTAACAAAATTTAGAAGAGGTTTATATTAGTTTAATTAATTAAAAAGAAGAAGAGGTCTATGTAATTTACTGAATATAAAACAATTAGCTATTTAACTAAAAAAAATGTAACAGCTATTATTTTTGTTGCAGGTCAAAAGACATCCTTTCTTCAAGGATATTAATTGGGATACCCTAGCAAGACAGAAGGTCATCATCTTCTTACCACATTTATATGTTTATGCAATATTTATAATCAGAAAAATCTTAGATCCATATGTATGAATTCTGAGTGCTAAAGTAAGAAATGTATGGGAATGGGGTACAGGCCGCGTTCATACCATCAGCTGAAAACCATGACACAAGTTATTTCATGAGCCGCTACATATGGAACCCAGAAGATGAACACCTTGCTGGAGGTAGCGATTTTGATGACCTCACTGATTCTTGCTTCAGTGGTTCAGGAAGTGACTTCATAGATGAAGATGTAAGATCACTTTCTTATAGCCCTTAATTAAGCAGTGACTTGGTAGTTGTTTTTGGAAGGATCATCCTTTTCTGGTTGATGAGCAGGGGGATGAATGTGGTAGCTTAGCAGAGTTTAGTGGGCCACCTCCTGAAGTGCAGTACTCATTTAGCAATTTCTCTTTCAAGGTAAGAATTATTGCTAAATCATTAGGATTTATGGTCCTGAGTTCTCACATGTACTTACTTCCAATTAGAGTATTATCCAAAAACAGATCCTCCGGTTCTTTTTCCTTTACCCTGCTCGAAGGAAAGAAAGATCATAGTATTTACTTTTCTGAGCGGATTGGATTGAAGAATCTGATTTTCTTTATTGAATTTGTCGTATTTACAGAACTTGTCTCAGTTAGCATCCATCAATTATGATTTGGTGATCAAGAACGCCAAAGAATCAACCGATGACTCCAAGCCATCTGCTTCGTGACAAATTGGATGCTTAGAACACACTTCAATCAGGTGATTCATACAGAGGAAAAGGTCAAGGAAATTCCTTTCAAATCAAGGATTCACATTTCTTGTTCACTTCAGTAAGAGGGGATTAGAGAGTGAAACTGCGACCAAATCCTTCCTTCTCTCTTACCAGCCTGGTCTTTAACTATTTCTTTCGGTAACACTTTGGAAATAAAATATTCAATATATTAGGTCAATATAAATATTAAATATGGGTGTGTACATGTAGATCATTCAAACAAAAAAAGTAATTTTGTTTTGAACAGCTCACTATAGAAATAAAAAAGAAATAGAATTTAGGAGTTTTGAGTTTTATACAAATATAATAATATACTCGTCCAATATTTAATATAATATTTATTTTAATTATAAAATTATTTTATATTAAGGATTAGATCTAAGTTAAGTTTGGTGACACATGAAAATTTAGCAATGGAAAGTATTAGATTATTGAAATTTAAGTTGCTTGGTACTTTTTTTTTTATTACTCACCCGATTTACTCGAGTTTTATTTTGATTACATTCGGATCCGATCTGCGTCACGCACCTGGCTATAGTGGGTAAGTCTCTCGACGGGAATTTTCTACATACTCAAATTTAAAATCTCACTTAAACGATACTGAATCGCATATTACTCATATAAATCTCCATTGGTTGCTTGATACTTTCTTTCTCCTTGGAGGAAGTTAGAAAATAAATAGAACAGTATGTGCCATGCCTCCCAAATAAAGGGCCAACTTTGGATTGTTAGAAGAGCTTGTCATTTAGACTGAAATTTATCAGCGCCTATCCAAAATTAAGAATAATTTTTCAATCATTTACATATACATATTGAAAAAGTATCAGTGTGTATTCGTACCAATAAAGATACGTCAAGTAATTTGAAGCTAGATCAATCGTACTTGGTATCACTTGTTGTAAATTGTATTCCCCAAAACGCTCACCTTATTTAATTGCCAATAATATAGCTCAATTTCTTTTTTAGTTAAAATTTATAAATAATTTAATAAAATAATTAATCTCCAAAAAAAGTGTATATTACATTTTATATATCCATCGTACATTTGATAAATTACTCAAATTCAATTATCCATAAGCCTAAATAAAATATACTCTTCTATTCTAATTATAATATTTTAATTAATTTTATCTTTAATATTTATTATATTTTTTAAATTAATTTACTTAATTAATAAACTTGATAGACAATATATAAGTATTTTAAAAATATTAAATTATATTTATTATAATTAAATAATTTATTTTATTTTTTAATTTATCTGAATTAGTTAAATAGGTATTAAATTAAGAAAGAACCAAATGGATAGATCATAAGTTTTTTCCTCAATAACAAATTTAAAATTTTCAATTACATTTTTAAAATATTGATTCCTTTCAGTTTATCTTTTGTTTGGTACACACTTTTTTTTTTTTTAAATGAAAGATACATAAAATTATTTTCTTAAAAAAAAAAAAATGAGACAGCTTACGGTAGCTCCGCTCCAACGGAGATGATAACAGCGGCAAGAGAACCCCACGTGAGCAATTGACCATGCCACCACCATCGTCCACAGCCAACGAAAGCGCCATTTGCTCCCTTCCCGCCGCTCTAGCTTTACACGGCACGGTACCTGTTCAACGCAATGTCTCCAGCAATAATCAAAGTCCAATATAGATCCTAAACTCTAGAAGAAGCTTACCGATACCTGCAAAAAATGTGGAGACGCGCGACTTCATTTTCTCCTTTCTTCTCTTCTTTCAAATCGTCCTTTTTCATTCGGGTAGTACCATCTTTTGTTCTGTAAATATGCGTAGTTTATTGTTTGTTTATTACTCACCTTGTTTCGTGCATTTGATTTACAAGCAAAATGACCCACATCCTGCGTTGTACTGTGTAAAATCTTGATCCTCTCATCGCCTCTGTGAAGTTTTACAAGAATTTCTGTATTGCCTGAAGTTAATCTCAGCTCATCTAACGGATGTCCTGATGTTGACCTACTTTAGACTTTTCTTCTGTATGTTGGCTTCAGGAAGCTTCTAAACAGAAGATATGGGAGATGTTTACTACTGGAATACCTTTGCAGGTACTATGCACTTCCTAATTTCTTACCGTCTGTGGACAATATTGGGTTAATATGCTGGTATCTAATGTAGTGGCAGGTCAATGTTCATTATGTACTTTCCTAGTAATTTAACTTTGTACATAAAACTGTTGTGGCTAGATTTGGAGAGATGTCCAAGTGTTCCTTCCCAATGCTTGACCCCATAAGTCTAGCTTTGCATTAGAAACATGTTTATGCTCGGATCGGAAATCATCAAATCTATGGTGCCATTTGTAGAATGATTTGTGCTTGAACTTTCAGGCTTATGATTGCCCAAAACAAGCAAAGATGGCCTTATCACATTTATGCCAGCCTATTTTGTAGTCTGGACGACAGTCGGGTGTTTAAACCAATAACCTATTTGTATGACTACGCCAACCTGATTTTTATTGTTCTATTGTTTTCAGAAAATTTTCTCGAAATATTAGAACTTTCCTTTACGTAGAATGTTTAGCATATCAAAATTGGATGTCTATTGCTTAGTACGTTAATTATTTGCCATATAATAGATGTTTGTTGTTTTATTTAAACATAGCTTACTCATTTGGACTGAATAAGCCCTGTTCACTCATTGACTCAGTTCACCACTAATTGAAACATTCTATAATCTGGGAATTAGCAGATTTTTAATGCCATATTTTAAATATGATACTTCAATAATCTCCTTGTTTCATTGTTTCCTTACTGCAGGAAAAAAGTGATATTTGTCTCAAGCATAGATCTCCATTCATAACATTTGTTTTAGGTAATAATTTTGCTCCATTGAATAAAGTAATAAAGTTTTCATGTCATGTGCAATTTTATCAAGATTTGGGTCATAGATTGCTTGGGCGTATGACTGTGGAAAATGTGCTTTGGAAAAAGAAATGGTACTCATGTGCTAACAATTACTGCTGAATATAATCATGTCTTGTTTGCTTTCATGGGAGATTTAAATTGTATGAGAGGCTTAAGGCTGATAGTCACTTAACTTGAAAGATCTTGAAACTGGAAAGAAACCTGTACTTTATTAAAACTCTTATTTTGCACCCGGGAACATCACATGTTCCACGAAAATAGATAATAAAAATCTTAGAGCAATATTATGCCAATTCATATAATTATTTTTACCTAGTTCAACAAATTTTCAATTTATAATAGTTTCCTTAGAAAACAGTTTTCTTAGTGAGAAAGGGGAGGCAGGGGATGAACACAAAAAATCTTGTAAGTGATTTCTACATGTCACTCATTAGCATTATGAACTCCTAGTATGTGAGATTGGTTCTTCCTATCGGAGCCCCTGGTTTTTCTGTTTGAAACACTAATGTTTTTATAAAAAGTTTATTTGATAGATGTTGAGTGACCACAAGTTTATGTTTATATTTTGTTCAAAACATGTTGTATATGCTAAAAGGATTACTTTTGGAAACATTCTAACCCTAGGCTTATTTGTTGTTTGCTTTCATACATGATAAAATTTGTTCCTCATGTTCTCAGGAGGGCCTGGTAGCGGAAAAGGCACTCAATGTGCAAAAATTGTTGATACCTTTGGATTCAAACATCTGAGTGCTGGAGATCTCCTGAGAAAGGAGATAGCTTCTGACAGTGAATATGGGTGATGACGTCTTATCCTGTTTTGCTTTTTGTTTCTTCCGGGCAGTACAAGTTTCTAATAATGATAATGCAAAAACAGGTCAATGATTCTAAAAACAATTAGAGAAGGAAAAATTGTTCCCTCAGAGGTGACTGTCAAATTGGTTCGGAGAGAGATGGAATCAAGTGACAATCATAAATTTCTTATTGACGGTTTCCCTAGAAGTGAAGAGAACCGCAGAGCTTTCGAAGAAATTGTGAGTTTAGCTCTTGTTCTTGTACTCATATGGATTTGTAGATATTGACAACCTGTCCTGGAGCTCTTGGTATTATTTTATCATATAAAGTCACTTCCATCTTGGGATCATTCTTCCATATATATATTTGGCAAGGAATTACTGCATATTATGTATATAACTAATCTGATTGATGACTATAATTTTCTTACCAGAAAATTCTTGAAGCAGCATCAAAAGAATGGATAAATCCATTTTAATCATTTTTTATGATCAGTGAAA
Source organism: Leucaena leucocephala (assembly GCA_037074615.1). NCBI lineage: Eukaryota > Viridiplantae > Streptophyta > Magnoliopsida > Fabales > Fabaceae > Leucaena > Leucaena leucocephala. The sequence continues at coordinate 1,435,470 of CM073525.1, forward strand.
TTACTTATATAGTTAGAAATTGATAATTAATGATATAGATATTGATATCATCTCCTAAGCTCATGGTGAAATTGCTGAAATGATGGTGCTTCTTGGTATACACCTAAGGAGGAATTACTGCATATCATATATGAATGACTTAGCAAATTGACGACAACATCTACATGACAAAGCCAGAAACATTATTTTCATCCCAGAAATTTCTTGAAGCAACATTAGAAGAATGAATAATTCCATTTTAATCACGTGTTTTGTTCTGGGAAATTAAGTATTTGGTTCAATTTGTAGATGGAAGCTGAACCAGACATAGTACTAATCTTTAACTGCCCTGAAGAAGAGATGGTGAAAAGGGTGTTAAGTCGTAATCAGGTTCCTATCCAATTATTTTATTTTGAATTGTAACATTAATTAGAACCTAGTACTATCTGATATATAATGTTTTTATTCTTGCAGGGACGAGTTGATGACAACATAGATACAGTCAAAAAACGTCTAAAAGTATTTGAGGAATTAAACCTTCCGGTCATAGAGCACTATGCAAAGAGAGGGAAACTTCACAAGGTAATGCAGCTTTTACATATAATCTGATCTAGAATAATTTATTCAGCTAACAGTTAAGGATCTATTATTTATGTGTTCCTGGAACAACGCTGCTCTGAGGTTCCTGTTTGATTACTTTGAAGAAGAATATGGTTCTCACAAGCTACAGTTATTTAGTTTTGATTTAAATAAGGATAAGAATTCATATGTATGTATGCTTACAACAAAGAACAGCAGTGCAAAAACTACTTTTTACGTCTGATCAGATATTTTTATTTCTCTCTCTCTTAAAGATCTGAAGAAGGGTTATTTTGTGTAGGCATTTCTATATCATTCAATTTTTATATAAAATTTGTTAATTATGGTGACGCAATTTAATTTCTGCAGATCAACGCAGTAGGAACAGTAGATGAGATATTTGAGCAAGTTCGGCCAATTTTTGCTGCATATGAGGTATATTTTATTTGCTGTTAATTCTATAGTCACATATTTTAAGTAAGAAGATGGTACTTGATCTTTCCACTGGAAATGCCATAAATGCTAACGTTCAGTGAACATGTCGTGTTTTAGCAACCACCTTTTTATTTGCATGGGTGAACTGGAAGAGAGAAAAGGCATATAAATATATTTTCCCAGGATTTTTATCTCCCCATATATATATATGTGCATGTTTGTGTGTGGTGAACTATGGAAGTCAAAAGGCCTTCAAAGAGGTTTCAGATACCTTATAGGCATAAGCAACAATAACAACAACACACATTTTAAATGCATAGTCCCTTATTTATATACTCAATAGGCTAACGGTCATCTTACCCCTAACTAACCCACAACTAACTTTTATGCTTATTATTAGTTACCTAACAACCTTCCTCATGATCAAACCACATGGCAGTTTTACCCATTAGAGTTTGCCAGTTTTAGGCATTTGCAGATTAGGCTCTGCCTAAAGCTGTCCCTCAATAAATGCCAAGTGCCTAGACAGAAGTTGTGGGATTAATTGCAGGATTAGTCTATAATTGTGTGCATGTTGTTTGATAATGCTGATATTTTGTTGCATTATTCTCTGCAGCGGAGGCTAAAGGAAAGCTGAGTATGAGTTGAGAGCACTGAAAAGCAGGGAGAAATTCTTGTTGACCTCAGTGTGCCTTTTGGATGTTGGTGATCTTCTGAATGCCATTCCCAGCTAAATATCTCTCCGGGAAGTTGGCAGGTTATTACCACAACTCACACCAATTAGTCTCAAACACCAAAGATGTTACGCTGGCATATGCATTTCTGAATGGACAGAATGATAGTTCTTTTCTCTTTTATTGTTCATAGATCTAGTTACTGAATGTAACTAGTGAGAACCTAGTTAAATACAATGGGAGGCGAGTTTTTTTAAAAAAAAAAAAAAATTGCCCCTCTGTAGCATGATACTATAGTAACTGTCACAAGTTTTGTAATTTTGTTTTTCAGAATCATCTTGGTTATTGGACCACATTTTGGTACTCTATGGGCCCATTTGGATAAACATGAATAGGTCCTCATTCCAACACTTGACATGGTTGATATTATATCTACTGGAGCAATCATGTTTCAATAAGCATGTTAAAAAGATTATTAATTTTCTGTTCTATTCCATGTTAGCGGCTAGGTGGCTTTCGTTAATTTGGCGTGACATTTCCCTTATTGGTGAGATGACAGAGTTCATGGTACAAAATCGACGTTCAAGAAAGTTAATTTTAAACTTTATGCTGGGAATGTTATATCCTAAAGTTCAAGGGTTTTATATATTTTATTATTTATTAAAATTGTTATTAATTAATTTTAACTCATCACTGATAACAAGAAAATGATACATGATATTTATATAATACATTTTAGTCTTTTTTAAGTACATAGAAGGGTTTAAATAGTCTCGTCACATATACATGATTTAATATATTATTTTCAAATACTTTGAAATAAATTAATTTTAAATTTAAAAATACTATCTTTAATATAAAAACTAATTAGTTAATTTGAGTTAATTAAAAAATTAAATAAATCAGTTAATTATAATAAATATAATATGATTTTTTTAAAATAATGTATAACATTATATTACATGAGTTTATAGTGTAGGTAAATTAATTGAGAAAAAAATAATACATATTAAAGATAAGATGGATTAAATTTTTATATTTAACATTAAATTAAACCTTCCAACTATCTCCTTGATGGTAGTATAAGAATTGATAAGAATTGTTAATTACATTTAGCCGTACAATTCGTTTTTTATATAAGAATTGATAATGAGTCTGCATTTCCGTGGAATTAACTTATCTCAGGGTATGATGAAGTGTGTCTCTATGATGATCCCATGGCCCTCTACTTTCATATGGTGGAGGAGGATTTTCTTATTTCTGTTTATGGACATGTAATTAGGGTGGTCAAAATTTGCAGACCCAGTCCTAAGTAATTTGGGATGGGTCTATTCTGTCCCGTGAAGGATTAGGATGGGACGGGGGTAAAGATCAGGACGGGATGAGTCTTGGTCTAGCCCTTAGAATTCCCGTCCCATCCCAAATATTTTTTTAAAAAAATAAAAAATATTTTTATTTTATTTTTTTTATAAAAAATATAAATAGAAAATAGTATTAGTTATATCATATTATTTATTAAATGATTATATTTTTTTTCCTTATATATATTTGTTTCTTTACAGATGAAGCAGTAACTTTAATTGGTGAACTGAAAAAATTGAAAAAGTAATAGTATTTATAGTATAATTAATAGTATTTATTGTTTTAAGTTGGTAATCATAATAAAGAAAATTTAATTTCTTCTATTATTTTTTGTGTTTTGATTATATGTTACTAATAGATAGGATATACATAAAATATGTAGTAGTTTATTTTTTTTAAATAGGGTTCAGAAATTTCTGAACCCGTCCCTACCTATCCTGGTCCTTTCGGGATGGGATGGGACGCGGGACGCAAAATATGTCCCGTGTCCTATCTCACCCCCCTACATGTAACTATTGGAGAGATTGCTGCTAACAAGCTTTTTGACTTGGAACCAGATAATGAACATAACTTTGAGCTTCTTATGAAGATCTATGAAAATGCAGGTAGATCAGAGGACAAGGAGAGGATAGGAAGGATGATGTCTAACAGAGGATTGGATCATGAAACTGTTAGCATTAGATTTTGTTTTGGAGAATAGTTCTGTACAATACAATTCATAGTGTTTATTCTCAGTTTCTTCAATAGGATTATGAGTTAAGTTTTTTGAAGTGAATCAAAATGTTCATGTGTTATTGTGCTTTTATTTGAAACGTTGTAGTAAATCCCTAGAGAGTTTCATACAAGTATTGTTCTTTTGTTTTCTCTGAAGCACTTCTGACAATTTGATGTTGCCATTGCAGCATTCCTTCATCTCCGGGATAAATTCAGTGGATAGATATAATACTATTCACTAGTTTTTGATTTTGCAGAAGCAGATGTATCTTCATATGTAACTGCTACGTTTTGTATTCTGCCATCCAGAATGCCCTTTTGGAGTTGATTAATATTTTCAGCAGAACCGATTCATGCGTCAGTCTGAGTTGAAGTAACAAGCTTTAGGTAGTTTACTGCAATAAGAAAGAGTCATGGAGGAAGATGACAAGGCAACAAACAGGGAAGCTTTATATCATGATGGTGTGTATCGCTATGCTTCTTAATTGGCACAAGTACTCTGAGTCTTGAACTGGAAGCATCACTCCCAAGTATTCTCATGCTCAAGGTGTCACCTTTTTATGCTACCTACATCTTTGAGTTATTATTCTATTTGTTTCTTGTACACAGCTTGTATATTCACAGTTTTCCAATGTAATTGGGGTTTGAAAAGAAAAAAGAAGAAAACCCCAGAAAATGTTAGATCCACATATATATATATATATATATATATATATATATAATTAGATTTTTAGGTAATTAAATATCTTTTTTAGGATCTTTAATTTTTTTAATGGTTATAAATTATTTAAAAATAAATTTGTTCAAACAAAAAGTATTAAAGCCTAACTTCAAACTTAAATAATGAAAAGTAATATTTTTCTTGAACAAAATTCTTCAATCATTTTAGAACTACAAAAGGCCAAAAGAGGCACCTTATTTTTAAGTTCCATCACCAAAGAAACCAAATCGGCCGATCTATATGCTTGGATTTATTAAGATAAAAACCTTTTGGACAAGAACGTGCCAGCTTGCCTTCCGATCTTGCCCAAGCTTCAATGATTCATCTAAATCATTAGAGCTGTCACAACATAAAATTATATATTATTTTTTATTATGTTTTAACAAAGTTTTTCATTTTCAGATATTTATTTTTAATTAATTAATCAATTAATAACTAATACTGACCAAAAACCTTGATTAATTGATTGATTGATTGATGAGAATCTACGAGTTTCAGCATATAAATAAATCTTATTATAATATATAAACTCCTTTCAACCTTATTATGTTTTTAATAATTATTTAGCATCAATACATAATAAGTCCAGAGCCATGTCTTAGTCATTCTAACTACTACGATAATGCTATTTCATTTTATTTTACTAAATAAGAAATAGGAAATCGATCAACAAAAAATGGTTATAATTCAATGAATGCGTTATATAAACACGTACAACTTACAAGTCGTAATCATGAATGAATGCATATAAAAGAAATCACTTTGGATTTAATGATCTCAACAACGAACAATTGCTGAGGTTACTTGATTTTGATATATCAATTCATATATAATGTGAACTACCAGCTTGTCTCTTCATTCATTAATTATTCAATTCCTCAATCAGTCATTTTGTAGCGACATAATTAGTTAATAATAGACACTATTAAGTCAATAACAGTGTTCATGGATCGTGAGAAGGAATTACCTCTAATCCTAATCCATTCTCATATTTTTGTTGTTTCGTTTGTCTAATTAAATGTAATTGGCATTACATTATAATGCCTTCATGACTTTATTTTGTTAATTTTTAATTTGGTATTTATATTTTTCTCTTAAATAAAAATTTTAATTTTACTTTGTAAGCATTATTAGCTCATAAACAGAAGTTAACATTACTAATATAATAAAATTAAAAATTGAATTAAGAGAAAAAATCGAATACTAAATTAAAAATATTAAAAAAATATAAGTACCTCTAATATAGTTTTCTATAAAAACAAATAAAATTATTTAAGGTATTAGAGTTCCTTTTACAATCCACCTGCCCCCATGCAAAGAGGTGAATAAGATACCATTTGATTTGATAAATGGATTTTGTTGGATAAATAATTATTTAACATTTTCTTATTAAATATGATGCAGACAGATGATCATGCTTGTTAGACTGACACAAAACTTGTGAATTATTATTAGATAGTACGGGTACAGTTAATTAAGATTCCCACGGCTGTATCATCTCCACAATTCTTAAACTGTTGTTAAGATGTACATTTCATACAGCTTTTAATTTGATTAATGCTCGTATTATGGTGATTAATCTCCTGTGTTGCTGGCAAAACATATGTGAAACACCTTTTATAGAAGAAGATCTAATTAAGAGAGTTAATATATATATACAGAGGGAGGATATGGAGCATAGAAGAGCATGAATTTCAAGGCTGTAATAATGGGAAGGGACCTATGCAATGCATTATTAAAGAGATAGGACATGGTGTTCACACTGTCACTGCCCCATTCTTAGGAAACATAGCACTCTCTGTTCAAATCCAATTATGTATACTCATGATGTTGGCTATTCATCCTATATTTATTATAAATTTAAACTTAAACTTCGTATTGTTTCTTAATTTTCAATTCATCATCCTATCCATAATATAAAAATATAGAAATTAAAAAATTAGTTTAATTAATTATTTATAAAAAAATATACATTTGTTTTCTAAGGGACACATTTTAAATAGAAAATTCTCTTTGTATACAATCAAGAGAATTTATGATAAAAATTATAATTTTAAAAATAAATATATCTATTAGTTCTTATATCTAAGATTAGAAAGTATAATATTTTAAAGAAAAATTAGGAAAAAGTTTGTAATTGATTTTTTTTTTATTTGAAGGAACTAAATCAGATAATTAATACTATGTGTGTAAAAAGTTTATAAAATATTAGTATTTTCTATGTATATAAATTTATCAAATCCTTGGTTAAATTTTCAATGGAAGTTTAAGAAAAAAAAAAAAATATACAGTTAGCTATCACATGCGTTTTACATAAATAATTGTGACCTATAAATATAGCTAGTTCACACATGTGCAATCAGTCAACAAACATGAAATCCAGTTCAGAGCAATAGGTGAGTTGTAGATTCTCTTATTAAGAAAATATTAACTATTTGCTTTTACTTATTATATCGTCGCTTCATATCATCTAATAGGGTTGTGCATAAACTAGCGACCCACTATATTTATTTGAGTATGTAATAAAAATATTCTATTTAGCTCGATAAATATAGGATAATGTTAGATATCAGGTTACAAAATACAGCCTATATATTTTTTGGATTAGGCATCAAGCATAGGGATTACTCTGCCCATGAGCATCCCTTTTTTTATTTTTTTTTATTTTTTCTCTATCTTATAAGAAAAAATATGATAGATACTGTTGACTAGAATGTAATTTTATAAATATAAGTAGTTAAATAGGTAAGTTATATCTTTTAATATTTATAACTATACTAATTTTTTTCTTTTTTTAACTTTGTTAATTATCATATAATTATATTATAAATTATAATTATTTATTTTATTTTTTTAGATGCTTTATCTTTGTCAATATTAGGGAGATTGATGCAGAGTTATAATTACAAGCTACTTAGACTTCAAAGCTTATTTTTTATATGCAATAGATCTCAAGATTTTAATTATTATCTTTGTTGCCTTATTCTTAGTATATTATAAATATTATTTAACTCTTGAAGACAAATGAATATGGTATTATTTTAGAAGTTCATAATTATAGATTTTTTTTCACAACATGAGTATGGCATCACGACTTGAGCATGCCTAACTCGCTCATATCTAACCCAAAATTATTAGGGCTTTTACAGGGTAGGGCTGGGCATCAGGCTATAAAATATAGTCCATACTTTTTTTGGGTAGAGAATTGTCCTACCCAACTCTACCCATACATACCCCTATCATCCAATGGACTGAATCGAATAATTAACGTTAAAAAAGCAAATAGAACAACGTTACAATTTTTGGATAAGGAAAACATTGCCCATTAGTATAAGAGCTAACCTTATGACTCAAATAATATACTGCACTTGTTAAAATATTTATATCTACAAGGTCTTCGTGTTAAAATCAAGTTTTTATTAACTCATTAATATTCTTATTATCTTAAATATATAAATTAATAAAAAAATATTTTAATTCTAAATATAAAATCTCAATATATTTTATATTTTAATAATATTTTTTCTAAATCTTCCTATTAATTATACATATTAAGGGTTCTTTAATAAACGTATATTATCCCAAGTAAATGATTAAAATTTTTATTTTAAGAAAATAACACATATTTTATAAATAATTAATTTAATTAATTTTTTTAATTTGTATAAGTTAATTATCTATCCATTCAAAACTTTGGACCAAGTTCAAAGAACTTGTGGTTTACCTTTTCTTCAATGGTTCATCCTATGGATATAGGTTAGGTTTTAATACCATACTTAAAAAATTTCATTTTAAATTATCTATATATTAAAATAAAAAATCACTTCCTCTAATTCTAAATATAAGAATTAGATAGTAGTTTACTTTAATTATAAATATAATAACTCAATATATTTTATCTCCTGAAATTATAATTTTTTCCTCTATGAGTATACATATGAAGAGAATTTCTATCCATAGTAATTCAATTACATATGATTAAAAATAGTATTTTAGGGAAATTAACATATAATTATTATAGATAATTAATTTTTTTAATTTATCTAAATTAATTAAGTAGATTTTATATTAAAGACAGGAGGTAGTTTTAAAAATATAAAATTATAAAACATTAAATTTGGGCCATACATTTTTATCATAGATATAAAAATTTGGTCGTAATTCATTCCCATCCCATGTAAGATGTACCCTTGTCGATCCATCCAACCAATTGTGGGAAATGTTGCCTGCAAAAATTCTCCTTCTTGGCTAATCAGTTGAATTGAAAGGTTTCCATTATTTCTTTTACAGAAAAAAAAATCTAGCATATATGGAAAGTAGAGGTAGAGTTTAAAAATTCATTCAAGAAAAAGAACAAATAAACAAAAAAAATAAAGGTAGACAGGTAGAGTTTAAAACGAGTAAATATAAAAGATGCATGCAATAGTAAAACGAGTTAATAAGGGTTTAATAAATTATTTTAAAATAATAATAATACAAATGATATATATAACGTACAATAGTAAAATAATTTTTTTAAAAAAATAAATATATTATCATAATCTCTCCCCTTTTTATGTCCTTAATTTCTGGGGTCTGCTATTCGAAATTGCATCTTGCAGTTAGGTGCAAAGCACACAAGTCAGCAAGCCAGGAGTCTTCAAGATTTATTATAATCATTTTAAGAAATAAAATAAATAGTAAATATTATAAGCAATTAATATTTAAAGAAAATGAATGCATATACCAAGGATATGGAGAAAAGAGGATTGCCATTTTGAATCATGAATTGTACCAAACCATATGCCCATTTCTTGAGCCCCACTAAACTTTAGCACTTCTAGATAAAAGGGATAAACTTGACCTTTTTCCATTATTGTATTGTGCATATTAATTTATGTTTTAAAATTATTTTGGAATCTTGAAATGATCAAATACTTTTAATCTCCCATATTTAATTATCTAGAAATAACAGTAGAAGTTAATCTCTCGTAAAATAATAAAAAAATTTCTATATATATAAAAGGACTGAGATCCAAATCTTCAGCCATTAGTTTAATAATGGTATAAATTATTTTTTAAGAAAAACTAATTTATTCACTATCGTGGATATCATTCTTAATTATATTAAATAATTCATATATATTAATTATATTAAAATAAAAGTAAGCGTGTCTATAGAATTCAAAAATATACCTTTCCATTGTGCAACATTAAGATTAAATTCAATATCAATATGAAACTAAAGTACATATATTGTTTTAAACTAAAGTACATAAAGCTAGGAATTTTTTTTTCTTGAAGAATATATTAAGCTATTTTCAGTGTTCATTGAACTTTGAACCACAGAGAATGGTAACTAAAATATTGAACCAAATAAATAATCTAATTATAAAATAAATAATCTATGTATTATTCAAATATATTTGTTCTTCCATACATTCCATGATTGCTAGATAACCCACCCGATTTGGCGAAGGTTTGGACTTTGAAGAACACAAAAAACAAAAATGTATTTTCATTATCAAATAAGTCCAACACAGACAAATTAAAATGCAATATTAACCGTAGTATATGTATTTTTTATTCAAACTAAACTAAACATAAGAATTAAATCACGTGACAAATTGTATAAATATTTTTTAACTTTTGAATAGTAACTTACTTTTTTTATTTCCATACTCCATTTAAATTTTAGGTGGAAATCACGAATTTTGATATACAAAGAGTAATTTTATAAAAAAAATGAAATTAAACTAAAGTGTAAGGTGAAATTGCATCTTGATTTGATGTGCATCTCCCTGAATTATTTAAATATCACATATGAACCATTTAAATTTTGTTATTTTGTAGATAATTTTTGCCCATTTTTTAATTGATGATTGAAAAATTTTGTGTGGGGGAAATATGTTCGCATCTGACTTCCTTTAAAATAGGTAAAATTAAAAGCATTTGGATCTTGATCTAGATTTCATCCCAAATCTACGCATTAAATTGAGATTCATAAACTGAGATTATGTTAAAAAGATCTCATGGCAGCTCAAGTCAGAAGGACTAGTGTGAAACTTAAAAATGGAAAATGACTTTTGCGACCCTGGCTGCCATTCTGTGGACCCTTTTCAATTACATTCCCATTAATTTACATTTCTTTAATATAAACAAAAAATCTGGTTTATGTCACATCGCTACAAAATTGTCGACCAATTCAATTTTAATAAGAAAAAAAGTCTATTTAATTTTAGAAAACTAGAGAAAAGTCCATTTCCATATGAAGGGTGTGTACAAAACTCACTTGCAAGTATGTTTACCCAAACCCATAATAAAAAAAGTTATGTTTAACCAAATAAATATAGAATAAAGATAAATATCAGATTATAAAATATAGCCTATATTTTTTTAAACTAGGCACCGGGTAGAAGGGCTACCTTGCCCTACCCATAATCAACTCTTATTTGATTTTTATTTTTTTCTCTAGATGTTATATTTAAAAATGAGAATATGATAATTACTAATAACTAAATAGTCAGTTTAAAAATATAAGTAGTTAAGTAGATAAATTATATTTTTTAATATTTATAACTATATTAATTTTTTTAACTTTGTTAATCATCATATGATTACATTACAAATTATAATTATTTATTTTATTTTTTTGGAAGATTTATCCTTGTTAATATTGAGAAAATTAATGTAAAGTTACAATTACAAACTAATTAGACTTCAATTTTTTTCATATCATATGAATTTTAAGACTTTAATTATTATATATTTTTTTTACTTTTATTTGTAGTAGATTTGGGCATGCCCAACTTAAAATAATTAGAATTTTTATTAGATAGTACTGGACATTTTGCAGCCAATATTTTTTTGAGCAGGGACTTTATCCATACATATCCCTATTCATATTTGAAAAGAATCTAATAAATTTTTTTACATATAAAACATTAGAATTCTATAAAATTTTATATATACAGAGTATTAATATTTTAATTTAAATCCTTCTCATAAAAAAAATTCAATTACAGACTTTTCTCCAATTTATTTTCATTTAAAAAAAACATGATATCTAAAAATCAATTCTAAATTAAGAATACTCCCTTTAATTTTAAATGTTTGAGAATTTATATTGATTTTAAATATAATATCTTAATTATTTTATTTTATAAATTTATATTTAGCTTATATAATAAGAGGAGAGCAATTTCTTATGTAAATGATTATAAATATTATCATTATAAAGAAAATAACATACATGTTTTCTATAAATAATTAATTTTTTAAATATTTACGAATTGATTATTTACACGTTTAGAATCCAATTCAAATCCATGTCGAGGGACCCCATATTAATGTCCCATTGGCTTTGCCCACAACGGCACAACCCATAATCTTGGAATCTCTTAAGTGGACCCCATATTGATGTCCATTGTTAACGAGGGACCTTGAATTCTTTATATATATATAATATAATACAACAAACATCTAATAATAATTTTAAACGTAAAAAGTAATTGCATTTTTGGAGATTTTTTTATTTAAATATCTTACCAGGTTAAAGATAATTTTTTTATAATTAAGTGTAATCAATGTAAACCTTGTCAGGCAAAAAATTCCAATTGGTAAACATACCATGTATGAATCAGTCTCACTATATAATTATTTAGAATTATTTTGATAATAAATAATAATCTTGAATAATATACTATCAAAATCACTAAGCCACTGTTTTTGTTTGGCAGGGCAAGTGGCTGAGCATGTCAAGCCAAAAGCCTTCTCTATAAAACCAAACCTTCCATCTCATCTTCTTCGCTGAGTCTCTCATTTCCTCACCACCACAATGACCAAACCCTCTCTCCTCTATCTTCTCTCTCTCCTTGCCGCGGTCACCGCCCTTGCCGCCGCCGCCACCTCCTCCTCGCCGTCAAACTTCATCAAAACCTCCTGCAGCACCACCACATACCCTTCCCTCTGCTACAAATCCCTCGCCGACTACGCCTCCACCATCCAAGAAGACCCTCACCAGCTCGTCCAGACCGCCCTGTCCTACTCCCTCAACAAGACCTTTGAGACCCGAGCCTTCGTGTCCAAGCTCCGGTCCATCTCCGGCCTGAAACCCCGTGAAGTCGCCGCCCTCCGGGACTGCATCGAAGAGATGGCTGACAGCGTGGAGCGGCTCGGCAGGTCGCTGAAGGAGCTGAAGCTGTGTAAGCCCAAGAGCGAGGACTTCTCGTGGCACATGAGCAATGTAGAGACGTGGGTGAGCTCTGCGTTGACCGATGAGAGTACTTGCAGCGATGGGTTCGCCGGAAAAGCTTTGAACGGCAAAATAAAGGCTTCTATCAGAGCCAGGATGGTTAATGTTGCTCATGTCACTAGTAATTCTTTGTCTCTTATAAACAAGTACGCATCTGGTAATTACTGAGACATAGGTTCATATATAGTTCCTGTAGATGATGGTGCTGAATCTTTCAAGATATATACAAGGTTTTGTGTTAGCTTTTTTGTTTTTGTTTCTTTTTGGCGATCATGTTAATTAATAAGGTTGGTTTGTTTATGTGTAATTCAGTGAGTGTTTTGTGTGATATTTTGATAAACTTATACATAGAAATCTACAACTTTATCATGTTTCTTTTAGAGTTTGGTGATATATATAATTTTCTTTTTAAAAATATGGTGTATAGCTATATTTCAATACTACATTTGAAATAAAAATATTATTAAAATTTGGTTAAAACATAACAAGATCTGGACACTCCAAATCTTATATGGACAGTTCAGATTAGATTTAAACATGTGCATTAGATCTATTCGTCAGGTAAGAAAGATAATAGGAATTATACATATAATAATAATAATAATAAATTTTAGTATATTGTGTTTATCTTCATTGAGTTGGCAATATGGAAGTGGCCCCGAAATGGGTAGATATGTTGAGGAAATAGACAATTTGATGATTATGGTCGTCCTTCGTTTAAAGCGCAAGATGCTACTTTGAAAATATATAGGTGAGCTCGCTTGATCAAGTTTTAACTATTTATCTTTGACGAAATTATAAATAATCCCTCTAAATTTTATGTTATATATAAATAACTCCCTTATATATGTTTTGGCTACACATATATTAAAGTTTAGGGGTCTTATAAGCATAATTTAAATCTTGACGTGGTTATTATATATATACATTAAAATATAATTTAAGGTGTATATAATTGAAGGTTGATATTTATTGTTTATATGTTTAATCATATGCATGTTTCAAAAAAAAACGTTAATGCACACTAATTTGTGGATATAAAGTGCAACTTTTCTAATTAGAAGATTGGTCAAGGAGAAGTCTCGACGATGTTTAAGGAATTCTAACGGAAATTGATGGTTTAATATTAATTAATATTTTTTTGTCAACAGAAATATTAATTAATATATAACAAGCAGCCCAACTTTTATATACATATCTACGTAGTGATTCATTTCCCAATTTTTTTTTATTTCAGGTTTAATTATGATGATGATGATGATGATGATGATGATATATAGTGATCGGCTCAGGGAATCTTTATTAATATATTGGTCTTGAACATGTCTGATAATTAAGAAGCTATTTTCAGATTCCCGATATGAACAAACTACAGGCGGCGGGACCAAAAACAAACTTAATTTAATTCAGGATTTTGAAATTTCAATAAAAGACCAAATAGGATCCTTAAATTTATACATTTCATATAGTAAACAAGCATCTTTAATTATTATATAATTATTTTTAACAAATCAACATAGAATTAGTTTAATAGTGTAAAACCCTATTAAATCTCTTTAGATCTTAAGTTTGATTCGTTTCCTAGAAGAGATGCTTATATTAGAAGATGCAACTACAAACCATAAAACTATATATCCTATGATATAGTAAATATATAATTATTTTTAACAAAAAAAATCAATCTTTTAGTCATTTATAACTTGATGTAATTTATAGTCTTTAATTTTTTTTACTAGCCTAAAACTTGCTTAGGAACACATTGAATGGGGACGATAGATAAACAAAATCACACACAAATAAAATATGTTTTAATTAAACCTCCTAAATATTTACGTAAAATAATTAGGTCTCCTATGTGGTCACACTAAAGTATGTTGGCATGTAATGTTGTAAATTAGTTATGAATTATTGAGTGAGTTGGTTCCCAAAATTGACAGTTTGGTTTAGATATGAAGAATGGCCACGCATAAGTACGGCCTTCTCTTATATCTTATCAATAATTATCTATTTTGTGTGCAATCTTGGATAACTCATCATTTCCAACCAAAAAACAACAAAATATTATGTGATAAATCTCCCTCCTTTGCTCATTTGGGCTACTTGTAACATCTCCAAAGCCATGCCTACTTGTCTCTTGGCAGTTTCTTCTCCTTGTCCCCTTTTTTATTTTCTTAATTTTTGTCTAGATTTTTTCATTACAAAAAAAAACTTATGTGAGTTGAATCTTCAAGGTTCATCATGATCAGGACATGCCTCCAAGCTCAAAAAATACTTATTAAGGTAAGTACTTACAAATAGTCCACCAATAAGATTTTTACTTTCTCATTTTTTTGTCCAAAAATTTTTAGAAAGGGGTTGGGTTCACCCACGATTTAAAGGTAGGGTTAAGTCTCTTTTCCTTTTAGGTGATACCAATATTAGGTAGGACAAGCCGTCAATTGCCGTTAGGCGTAAATCTAGACACCCAGTAGATAGAATACCTCTCCAAGCGTCACGACTATAATCATAACAAAGTGATACTCTTCAGGGTTCAAATACGCTCCAAATAGTATTATGTCTCACCCTTTAGCCATCTTTTTTTTGGTATAAAAAATTTTAGAAAATGGTTAGGCTCACTAACGATCCAATGACAGGGTAAAATCTCCCTTCCTCTTAGGTAATACCAATGTCGGGTAGGGCAAACCGTCTATTACCCTTAAATGTAAACATAAACACCCAAGAGTTAAGATACCTCTCCAAATGACTAGAACCATAACAAAGTAGTACTTCTCAGGGATCAAATACGCTTCAAATGATCGCATGTCTCACCCTTATACCAGTTGAATCTACAGACAATGGGTACCCTTTAGCCAGCTAAACCCATAAATGATGGGTTGTGTCTTGGACTAATAGTAAATGACATGTCATGCCGTTCTTTTGTGGGCCTTCATTTTTTAGCAAGATTTTTGGTTGTGGAATGGGCTTCCAAAGACGGACCTTTTCCTCACAAGCCTTTGGTTGCAAATGGACCTTTTAATAGTTCAATTGGGCCCATTTTCAAATATATAATATATATATATATATATATATATATATATATGTTGGTATAAATATTTTTAAAAAGGGGTTGTCTTATCCACAATTTAAGAGTAGGACAAAGTCTCCCTTCCTCCTAAACAATACCAATGTTGAGTAGGACAAATCGTCTATTATCCTCAAACGTAAATCTAGACACTTATAAACTAATATATATATATATATATATTATTGGACTCAATTTTAACTATATGAATTTTCCAATTAAAGTTGCAACCATGGACCTTATACTAATTAACCCCACCACTGCTTGTTTCAACATGCTCCAATTAAATATAATTAACAATAGTAAGTATAATGCTCATCGACCAAATCTGCACTCGCCTTTCCACTACGCTACAATTTTAATATATAAATTGCTTGAACTTGAGCCCTTTCATAATATATTCAATATGACTTTGTGTGTGTGTGTGT
This sequence comes from Leucaena leucocephala, assembly GCA_037074615.1. Taxonomy (NCBI): domain Eukaryota; kingdom Viridiplantae; phylum Streptophyta; class Magnoliopsida; order Fabales; family Fabaceae; genus Leucaena; species Leucaena leucocephala. Next base: position 1,451,656 of record CM073525.1, read on the forward strand.
GTGTATAACTTTTAGGGTCTCCAATATCATTATGAATTTGTGGGTTATGTACAATAGGATTTATACATGAACCTTAAATATCTGCGTATATTTAGCAGCAAAGCACGTGCTTATATATAACTATACATATTTTTGCAGTGATCCATGCACCCAAATATTGAAGGAATTCAAGGGTACTGAAGACATGATTTTTCCCTATTTCTCAGGTTTAAATCATTTCAAGCGTAACCCTGGACAGAAAATAATTTTCGGAAAATTAAAATTAGTTTATTCTTATAATTTCAATCAATTTTTTTACTTTTCCCTTATATTTTGAATATTTTTTAATTAATCCCTATGATATAATATTATTTCTTAGGTAATTAATTAGTTACATCAATAAAATTTCCAGAATATTGAGAAAATTAAGAAAACATAACAGAATAAAGATCATAAGAGGATTCAAATTCAATAGTAAGTGAACTTGTTGACAACTGAGAGAGCATTGCTAACCATATCTTGAGCTTTTGTGACCCTACTTGAGATCTTCTCCTGCAACGGAGCTCTTATCTTCATCTCTTGAAATTCGTCGGTGCAGGTCGTATAACCTGTAATGGCGGCACTCATCCACGTCTTTATGTTACTCCACTCGAAGGCCTCGTTGCCGGAGGTGTTACCGGTGCCGTTCAAGCCCTTGACGGACATGGCAGAATCCTTTACCCTATAAAGGCAATCATAAACGTTCTCGAGACAATCCTTCAAAACTAGGGTTTCATTGCGAGTGAGACCCTTGACGTTGGACAGAGATCTGAGTGCATAAGACGACCTGCTGGTTTCTTTCAGAGCAATATAAATGGATGCCCTGGTGAGAATAAGAGGGCTTGTTTTGATCACAGGGGCATAAGGAGAGAGAAACTTGTAGCAATTTGTAGGGTATGTGGTGGAATTACAGTATCCTTTAATGAAAGTCTTGTAGGCTTTTAGGGTTTTGGTGGAGATTGAGGAGGAGGAAGATGATGAAGCAGCAATGGCTGTGTGAAAGCTGGTTGAGATGAATAACGAAAAAGCAAGAAGGATTGAGAAGAAAGTGTTGCGATGTGAAGCCATGATTGATTGTTTGTTTGTTTCTGTAATAATTTGTGCTTTGAATGGCCCTTTATATAGGCAAGTTTCGCACATGGAAGTTTGAAATTTGAAGCAAGTGAAATAAAAAAAGAGAGGAAGAAAATAGATTCAGAAAATAAAAAGGGAATTATGTTTTTAATCCTTATTAAGTTACTAAATTTTTAATTTCATTATTGTAGTTTAAAAACTTTATAATTGATCAATCGTTTAGTTTTAATACTTTTTTTATCATAGTCCCTATCCCTTTATTGACATAAATAATATCACTCATTCTTTAATATAAAAAATATTTAATTAATTTAATTAAATTAAAAAAATTAGTTAATTTATTTAATATAATATTTTTTTAAAATACTATAACTACTTTCTTTAATTTCCTTACATCTTTCTTATTTGATTATTATTGAAATAATATTAATAGAAATAATTTAAAATATATATATTAATATGAAAAAAAATCTAATATTTAAGATCAAGATTAACTGGTAGAATATATATATTTAGAATATCAAGATGATATCTATTTAATATTATATTTTTAAATTTTGAATACTAGTAAGTAAGAAATAAATTCAAATTTTTATCAATTTTAAGAATTCAATTATAAATTTTCAAGTTTATATCATTAATTTCTTTCATCAGCTTACCAAATATCGTCTTAGAGAATCAGAGCCTAAATTTCAACTAATTTTAAAGATTTTGTTTTTATCCTTTTTTTCCACATATGCCACGTCATCTTTCACTACTTAGCCGCCATAATTTATGTAGAAGACACTTTCATGCTTATTGATGATTGACCTAATAGTTAAGACTAGTTTATTAATTTTTTTTTATGATTGCAAATATAACTGTCTTCTTTTTACGCCAAAAAAACCGTTGACTTCTTTTAAAATATTTCTTTCTTTTTTTGTTTAATTTAAAAGATTTAACAAAAACTCTAACCTGAACAACAGTTTCTCATATTTTTTTAAGTGTGCATGACTTGAATGATAATGAAAGGGACTCATGGTTGTTATAAGTACGGAGCAGTTTGATTCCTTACTTAAATTATACATCTTCAAAGTATTATTAGATATTATTATAATTATGATATTTTTAATTTTAATTTACAAATTCAATAATAAATATATAATATAAACTAGATTATATCTGGCCCTTTAATTTGTCAATCCCCACAAGTAATAACTTATTTTGCAAGTTACTATTGGGATTTGGTAATCATCCAATCATCCGAGTGCTTTGCGATTGAAATCTTCTATTTCTGATCCGTCATGTTTGAAGACAGCTTGTGTTCTCTTTTTCGCTTCATGTGTATGGAGAGAGAAAAGGTATGAGAGGCCATTATTTATATATGTTATCATGTTACGTATCGTTTTTACCCTTTTTTTTAATATAACTCTTCAGTATCCGATGCTCTATTGAGTTATATTCAAATAAAACAGTAATAACAACACCAATAAATTTTATTCTATTAAATAAAATCAACTACATAAATTATAAGATGTTATTATACCCTATTAACAATTAATTTTTTTAATATTATATTAACCACAAAACATATTCAACAACTTTATTAAATATTTTTTTTAATGTTTCTCTATATATTTTTAATTGATTTTATATATTGTGTGATGTACTCTCTTTAACGATGTCTTTAACAACTTTCTTGGTATATGTTTAAATTATCTTCAATAATTTATCTTTTTTATATTATATGAATCATACGTTCATCTCAACATCTTTATTTTCCATAATGTATGTGGTTTTTTTCTCCTTTTTAACTCACAAAGTTCAAATCCTTAATATAACATCACTATGAAAAATTCAACCCCTTATTATCATCACTAGTAACAAAATCCCTCTTTGCATTATATAACATCACTATGAAAAATTCAACCCCTTATTATCATCACTAGTAACAAAATCCCTCTCTGCATTAGTTATTATTTTAGCTTATTTACCACGGTTTTGAACATGACGTAATTAAATAGAATTTGACTGATGGTATGTTGCTTAAAAATCCAACGATTTCGGTTTCCCCAAAAAAACAACGTTGAAAGTGGCACTTTGAACTTGCATGTTCACTTTTAATACAATTAATAAATTAATAAAAAAATATAATTCTCATTCACCAAATCTTGCCATTAATGGTTGAATTTTGATATACAAGCAGCTAGAATTGGATACATTTCATACAATAATAACAGACATAACGAATTACATATGCAGAATGCTGTTCATTATACGGACTAATTTACTGCAAATTTGTGAACTATAAAAACTAATAAAAAAATTCAATTGAACTATAAGGATCACAAGTATGCTTTCCCTTTAACTATATAGTTTTGAAATCAACTGTCTTAATGAGTATAACATAATTGAGAATATTTCCCTTATATTTACACTCATTTTTCTATATCTCTCCAACAACAATAACAGCAGGCATTTTAATCTCACTAGATGTACTCAGCTAATGTGACTTTTAATTAATTTGTTAATGGAGATTATCCAAATCCGATTGCCTTACAAGTAATCAGTGAACTTGTTGACAACTGAGAGAGCACTGCTAACCATGTTTTGTGCTTTCGAGACACCACTCGTGATCTTCTCCTGCAGCAATGCTCTTATCTTCATCTCATCAAACTCGTCGGTGCAGGTGCTATAACTTGTAATGGCGGCACTCATCCACGTTTTTATGTTACTCCACTCATACGCCTCATCAGAGGTGTTATCGCCGGTCAGGCCCTTGACGGCGATGGCTGATTTCTTAACCTCCTCGAGTGAATCATCAATGTTCTCGAAACAATCCTTGATGACTAGGGTTTCATTGCGTGTAAGACCCTTGACTTTGGTCAAAGATTTGAGAGCATAATATGACTTGCTGGTTTGTTTCAGAGCAATATAAACGGAGGACTTGGTGAGAACAAGAGGGCTTGTTTTGATCACTGAGGCATAAGGAGAGAGAAACTTGTAGCAATTTTTAGGGTTTGTGGTGGAACTACAGTACTCTTTTATGAAAGCTTTGTAGGTTTCTAGGGGATTGGAGGTGGAAGAAGAAGAAGATGAAGATGAAGCAGCAATGGCTGTGTGGGTGATTGATGAGATGATTAATGAAAAGGAAAGAAGGATTGAGAAGAAAGTGTTGTGATGAAGAGAACAAGGAATTGATGAAGAAGCCATAATTAATATTGCTTGATTGTTACGTGAAAGAATGGTCCTTTTTATAGGCAAATTCTGCACATGGGAGTTTTGAAATTTGAAGCAAGTGCCGTAGTTGATGGAAAAATTCTAATTTTCATCCTTATTATTTTACTCAATTTTTATAAATTAAAAATATCCTCAGCGTTTGAATGATTTATATTATAGTCTCTATCACTATGTTTTCTGTCAATGTTCTTCCATATATATAATTACCAATCATACTTGAGTATGTATATTCTTTTATCTTCTTTATTCACATAAATCATATATATTTAGAATATGAAGCTAATATATACCTAGTTATTATAACCGTAAAATTCAATAGAATATTGTCAAATTTTGATAAAGTAGGAACTAAATTCAGAAAAATAAGAACTCCCCTATATTAAGTTTTAAATTATGAGGACTAAATAAAGGTCGAATGAAATATTAAGAGGCAAAATCATAATTTTGTTGAAAGGAATGGAATCAATGAAGCAATGGTAATTCCTTATGAAATGGAGATGGCACGTGGAGATTTCTTAAAGGGCATGTCATTTAATGCCATAAAATAAATTAAAATCAAATCCAGATGTTGTGATCATTAATTACTTTGACTTGTAGCTTTCAGTGAACGTGATGGGTTGGCACATGATTTCCCAATTAACAATTTGCCAAGCATTAAAAAAACTCATTATTAGTTGATATCTTCCTCAACTTATTCATAGTACCAGCAGTGCTCCAAAAAGAACTCAATTCAAAGGAATATTTGGTTAAAAACTTAAAATTCAAAGGAATCAAGTATGATTATTAATTATTAGTACTCGGAAAACAAGTTAACAACTTTTTTTGAGTTTTTCTTAAAATTATAATAGGAATTTCTTTTTCTTAAATTACAATTACAACTCAGTATAATTGTTTTGCTCAGATTAAATGAATAATAATTCACTATATTGGTCGTTGGAAAATATAGTTGACAAAAAAAATCATGCAAGAACTATACGATTTCCCTTTCAATTAGCCAAACTAGATAGTTAGAAGTAGGGCAATTTCATATGCCTAAGAAGCATTGATTTATAATCATCAAGATCAATATAAAATATAAAATATAGAATATGTTATATATATTATTCATAAAACATGATGAATGGTAGGACTCATTTTTAACTTCACATGATACTACATATATAGTTTGGTTTAGAAAAGAAGACTAGTCTCAATATGTCAATGCTTCTTTTATTAGTCTCAAACAAAGTAAACCCTCTTTTTACCTTTACATGACTCTAAAGTACAGACGTGTTGAACAAGTATGACTTTAATTAATGGTAGCCTCTATACATACAACCATGTTCCAAACCTACTTTACTTAGAATGGATCCATCTCTTCACCTTTGTGGTACGCCTCCCATCTCCAACTTCTTGCATATATATCAATTGCTGCCAAACTTAATTGTTTGAATCACCTTTGGAAAATTTTCTTTTCTGAATTTGAATTGTCTAGTTAGCTTTTTCAAAGATACTATTCTTTCGTAAAATATAAAAGAGATATTTAAACATACTATCCAATTCTATATAAACGGAACGAACCACAAATCATTAAAATTGAAGACTATTTTTGAGGTTGGTTAAAAATTGTCACTCTCTCTGATTTAAATGTAGGAACTTATATACTATGTAACTTTTTTTTGTCTATATAGCAGGAATTTATGTAACTAATTTATATATTTAAAAAATTTGTTAAGACTACACCTTTGATTGTGGCCATTAATAGGAATAATTTAGAAAATAAATTATAAAGTTGGGGATAAATTAAAGTGGAATAAGATTTTATATTTAACATTAAACTAATTTTTTTTATATTTAAATGTGGAGGGAGTTTCTAAACCATAGACAAATAACGTGGGAAATGATGGTCAAATTTTACATCGGTGCCAAACTTGTCCAATCTAGCTTTGCAAAGTACTAAAAAAAATAAAAAATTTAACATCATATGTTAACCAAACAATTTTGAATATATACTGTTACATTTCTGTAGTTCCTATATATATATATATATATATATATATATATATATGTTAATTTCCTTTTAACGTAGGACTTCTCCATTGACAATTTGAAGTTAGTACAGTATCAAACGCATATAAAATTTCTGCTTAGTACTACCTTAGCTGCTTAATATAAACTTTATTTAACTAATATGAATAAATTAATTAAGTTAATTATTTATAATAATTGTAAGTTGATTTTTCTAAAATACTATATTTAATTATATGTATTTATTTAAATTACCTTTAATAACATTATAAATATATGAAAAAAAATTATAATTTTAAAATATAAATAAATTGTAGTATTATATTTAAGAATAAAGTATACTCTATATTTAACTTTTATATTTAGGATTTGAGAGAGTTTAACTAACTTTAAATTCTTCACCTGTCTTTAATTTTCTCGTTGCCAAACTTGTTCAAATTAGATTTGTAAAGTATTACCCCAATTCTAATTATAAGATTTATTTAATTAATTTGAGTAGATTAATTAAAAAAAATAGTTATATTAGTTTTTATAATGATTACATGTTGATTTTCTTAAAATACTCTTAAACTATCCTTAATAGAAATTCTCTTAATATGTGTAATATTATTGAGATAATATGGGAGGAAAACTATAATTTTAAAAGATAAAATGAATTGAAGTATTATATTTAGAATTAAATATAACTTATTATCTAGTTTTTATAATTAAAATTGGAGAAAGTATTAAATATTCATGAACCTAAGTTAACAGTTGACACTGCATATGTTGAAGTCAAAATTCGAAAGCATTAATTGCCAATATTCCACATGCATGTATAATTCCTATATATTCCATTTCCTTCAATTCTAATGAGGGGACTTTTCCTCTCATGCTTATCATTAGGCTATTTCTTTTTTCTTCAAGTAAACTAGTGTGGTCCCCTCAGTTGCGCTAAAATTTGTAAACTAAGTCACATTTTCAATACAAATTTTTTCGCTTGTTATGATCACTACAAAAATTAAAGTAGTGATCCTTTTATTTTGAATATAAAACTTATTTTATAGTATAATTTATATTATAAACTAAATTTTGTGTTAAAAACTAAAAGAATAATTGATTTTGGGTAGCAAGTAAAGTCCCGTCAAAAGTAGTTTTGCCTTCGAAAATATGAATTAGGCAACTTACTATAGGTCACTTGCCAACTCTGCAGCACACCACCCTGCCAACCATGTGCCATATCATATGCCATGTTATTTGATCGCCAACTATCCACCAAATCACCCCCACGTCATGCTTGTTTTTATTTCATTCAAGAGAGACTTACTTGGGAGTAGAACCGGCCTCCTTCTTTTTACATTCCCTTATAGACCCTATTTTAGGGGTAACAAGCACTCCCTTCGATCTTTATTAACTAACCTCCTCTAATCAACTTTCGATTTTTACCACCTCGTGTCCTTAACTAATTACTCTTATGACCCTTAATCTAAAGTATATTTTATAGTGTACAAAATATATTTTATATTAAAGATAGAAAAAATATAAAATTTCTTAACTAATTAACTAAACTCCTCTAACTTGATAACTTTTAATGAGACTAATTTTGATATTTTATAATAAATAACTAATTTTATTAATTTATATAGGTAAAGTTGTTATTAGGAGTATTTTTTTAAATATGAGAATTAGAATATGTACATTAATTCAATGAATAACTTGAAAATCATGAACCGATGTGAGTGTACATCTCAAAATGGCACATAGTTGGTGCAAACTAAAAACAGCACAAGACTAATTAAATAAATATATATACACCAAACGGAGAAAATCCCTTATGAAACAAAACCAACAAAAGAGAAGCCCCACAGATTAAGAGGCATAAATGAGAAACACTTATATATGAGTACATTATAGAATGTTGCCAATAAGGCCCAATAAAAAGGAAAAAGAAAAAAAATCATCATACGCATGAGCGTCTTACTTTGTCTTATTGATTCATATATATGTTTGAATCAATACTTGAGATGGTTGATGAAATACAAAGAATTACTGGTCATTCTCTGCACATTCAACACACTGTTCCTGACTTTGTCCCTTACAGTAGCACCCACGTTCTCTTCATCCAATCCATCAAAACAAGTCTCATGATCAGTAACGGCGGCACTGACATAGGTCTTAATCGTGCTCATCTGAAAATCCTTATCATAACTATCATACAAGTGCTTCATATCGTCCAGAGACTCCTTTATCTCATCAATCGAACTTCTCACGTTGTCAAGGCAATCTTTCAACACCTTCGCTGCTGTCTCTGATACATTCTTCTTCTTTATAAGATCTGATATCACTGAACAAGTTTTCTTAGACTGTTTTAGCACTACAGATAAAGAGGAATTACAGAGCATAAAAGGGTTTGCTTTGATCTTTGAAGCGTAACTGGATAAGTACTGGTAGCAGATTGATGGGTACGTCGAGGAATTGCAGGAAGTGAAAACGAAGGATTTGTAGTACTTGTTCATGCTGCTGTTGTTGTGAGTTGTACTCGCAGTTTGGTTTGGATAAGGATTAATGGTGGTGGTGTTGCGGGTTTGGTTGGAATAATTGGAAGGAGGAGGATTAATGGTGGAATTATTGCAGGCTGAAGCTTGATGATGAAAAAGAAGAAGACTGACGAAGAGAAGATGAAATGAGAGAAATGTGAAAGTGTTGCCTTCCATGTTCTCTCTACACAAAGCCAACACTTTTGTTTTTCTTCTGTTGCGAAGAGTATGTCTATGACTTCTAATTTCTCAGATTTATATAGGCAAACCTCTCAGGGGGTTGTTCAATCAGCTATGAATAAAATATCGGAAGGGGGAAGTTGTCAATTATATTTTTTAAAAGAACTTCATAGACAAATTTAATTAATGTCATTTTTTTTATATAATTTTTCTTTCATATTCAATGAATAATGTATAAAAGTAAAATATTGAGAAAGTGAAGTTGTCAATTATAGGGTTCGTTATAAGAATTTGATTTCACAGACAAAAAATTAATGTGTTCGTCTGGACAAAATGATTCAATTCAAATAATTATAAAGGCTCATATAATTAAGGATATATCTCAAATATTCTAGGAGGTTAGACAATAGTTGGCATGTTTTCTGATGGTTTAAAATCTTCTCCATTAGGTTATGTATAATCCTACTCTTAGTTGTGATTCTCAAGTCACTTGATAACAACTATATCTAAATTATCTATTTTTTTATTTTGTTATAATCTCAAAATAGAAGAAATCCAAATGGATTTTTTTTGGCCAAATAATATTTTTTTTAGATTAGGATATCCTTCACTGGAGTAAATTGAACTCCGAATGACTTGCTTAAGGAACGAATTCCTACCACATGTCAACTTAATTTATTACAAGTATTTTTTTTTATAATCAGGCAATTATACATTTAGAAGAGGAAATGATATGAAAGGATGTGACTTCATATGTACCCACTTTTTCCTTTTTATTAAATTTTGGATGAAGGATATGAATTAAGCTACTCTTACTATTACCAAAATTTTGAATACAAATAAATATACCTTCAATTGAAAATATTTTTCAAAAAATAATTAAATTAAGTTTGAGAACACGTGTGAGATGACCATTAATGATTGAGGTTGGTATAGAAAAGTCAAAATTAAGAGCTCAACAAGTTATCGTATTTACCTATTTAGACTTTTAAAAGTTTGACCTTTCATTAGTTTTTCTGATTTGATAACTTCCAATACCAAAGTTAGTTAAGTGGCCCCATGTAAACAAGAGATGTTGATGTTGATGTTGATTGATTAACATGTAATATATTTGGAAAAAAATAGTGAATTGAAGAAAAAATTAAAAATTAAATTCAACAAATAGATTTATTTGGTTATATCATTGTCGATATGTGTGTAAACAATGAATATTGTGACTCATAATTCAAATTTTGTACAATAATTATGATCATTTTCTTTTAAATTTTTCACCAACTAAATATGTAGTCCCATTCGTTACATGGAATTAATGTAAGAAATAGTATTATTTATGATTATGAATAATATATCTTTTGTATTAAAATTTACATGACAAGTTGATGTATTGATTTTCAAAACTATTAAATTAAACAGGAACATATTGTTGTACCCAATTAAAAATAGGTGCCTCACTATGATATTTTTTTTCTAGGTGCAATGCATCCCAGAAGTAAATTTATATGGACTCAAAGGAATTTTCTTTTTTGATAACAAGCTAGTACTAAAAAGAATTGGTTATCTATCCTCCGTATATTCAGTTAATGAATTGGTGATATATACTACTATTTAAAATATATTCGATTATAAAAAGTATTATTTTATTATAATTTTAATCTCAATATTTAGAGAGACATATTAATTTTTGGATGTTTATGATTACGTCTGAGAGTAATTGACAGCTCGTTCTATCTAATATTTATATCGCTTAAAAAGAAAAGAGACTTTATTCTACTTTTATATTTTAGGTGAATTTAACCCTTTATAAAAATTTTATAATAAAAAAATAAAAAGAATTGGTTCTATAAAATTGCCTCTATTTAATAGACCCTTAATACCCTTCAGAAAATACTTTTATTTCTTTCTTTCTATAAATTAATTAAAAATGTCTTTATCATTTTAAAGGAGGGAAGTGCATTTTCTTTTTGGAGGCCAGGAAGGAGCACGTGGGAACCCTACACAAGAATTCCACGTGTCAGATAGAGGGGGTATGTGACCCTTAAAGAAGTCCATTACTTGCAAGAACGTGCGAAGCAGAATCACATGACAGCCTGTACTCCTAACTTGTTAGCGCGAAACGTTGCAGGATAACAGGCGCTGTTCGAGGTGGCCGATGATGACGTGGGCTCTATGCAACAGTTATCGGCTGCGCCGTCACCACTTTCTGCTTCGCTGTACCAACAGTTATTGACCACAAAACATGCACCACCTTGTCTTCATGGAAATTGGAAATAATCACAATTGGCTATTTGCTGTCAATATGTTTTTTTAATCTCAAATTCAAATTTCAAAATATATTATACATGACACGCCTTATATTTTATGTTGGATTCTTAAAATATTTATAAGGCGAATTCAAATAATGTAATTATTATTTACCTTCATTGATCAATAAAAAATGAAAAAAATATCATGCACATTAAATTCGAAAACATTGGTATAGTGTTGATATTTTTTGATATTTCTGCCTTAATTGAAAAATTATTATATGATATGAATCAATATAAATATTTATCTATTTAATTTTAAATTTAGGGTTTATTAATTTTATAAACGTTTATTTTTTGACCAAAATTTTTGTAACAAATAAATAATCAGTTTGAATTTAATGATATGATTAAGAGAATGATACAATACATAAAAGCCCTAGAATTTTATATCAGTTGTACATAATATTTATAATCTCTAAAATTTTAAAATTAAATCAGTTGTCATTAAAAGGAGGGTAGGTTAGATTAATTTAAGAGAGAGGATAGGAGGTTAATTAATGATATTTTTTATTTGATTCAGGAGGGGAGGGGAGTTAATTAAAAGTTGACAAATATACCCTTATCTCTTTATTTAAATTTATTTACTCTTTATTTATAATATTCATATCAAAATTATTATTTTTTTAATTTATGAATCTTAAATTTTTTTATCTCATTTATATATATAATAAAATTAAAAAAAATTAAAAAATATGATAAAATTTTAACATTATTTCTTACTAATTTTATAATTATTATATATTTTAATATAATATATAAATAATTTATTATGTTTATAAAGTTTCAGCAATTAAAAAAAATTAGGTGTGAGAAAAAAAGCTTAAGGGTATAATTGGAATATTAAAAATACATAAAAGGCAATTTAGTCAAAAAGGGATAAAAAATTTCTCTCCCCTCCAAAAACTCCCCATTTTGGAGGGGAGGGGAGCACATAAGGAAAAAAATCTCACCTCTCCCCTCTATTTTTTCAACCAAACACACTTTTCCCTCCCCTCCCCTTCCCTTCCCTTCAAAACCCTCCAACCAAACAATACCTAAGGCTTTGTTTGGTTCAGCTGAGGGGAGGGGAGGTTAGGTTAATTTAAGGGAGGGTAGAAAAAGGTAGGGGAGGTTAATTAATGATATTTTTTGTTTGGTTCAGAAGGGTAGGGGAGTTAATTAGAAATTGATAAATATACCCTTATCTCTTTATTTAAATTTATTTACTCTTTATTTATAATATTCATATCAAAATTATTATTTTTTTAATTTATAAATCTTAAATTTTTTTATCTCATTTATATATATATATATAATAAAATTAAAAAAAATTAAAAAATATGATAAAATTTTAATATCATTTTTTATTAATTTTATAATTATTATATATTTTAATATAATATATAAATAATTTATTATGTTTATTAAGTTTTATTATAATTTATTATAATTTTTATAATTATTATGCAATTAAAGAAAAAATTAGGTGTGAGAAAAATTTAAAAAAATGTTTAAGGGTATAGTTGGAATATTAAAAAAAGTTTGAGGGCAATTTAGTCTAAAGGGGGCAAAAAGTTTCTCTCCCCTCCAAAACCCCCCACTTTTGGAGGGGAGCTAAGGGAGGGGAGGGGAGCACATAAGGACAAAAAATCTCCCCTCCCCTCCCCTCCCCTCCATTTTTTCCAACCTCCCCTCCCCTCCAAAACCCCCCCAACCAAACAAACCCTAAAGTTAATAGCTTTACCATATTATAATTTTTAAATTTATTTAATTATATATCACTTTATTTAAAAAATAACATTTGGCACTTAACATATAATTTTAATTTTTTAAATAATTAATTACTTAAATATAAATATTTAAATAACAATTGACACTTCACATGTAATTTAAAATATTTTATAAATATTTAAAAATATAAAAAACTTAAAAAAGTATTAAAATATTTATTTGATCATGTTTAAATAAAAATATAAACTAATTAAAATTATATGTAAATTGCTAAGGGTTATTTTTAAATGACATAGTATATAATAAAAAATATAAAAATTATTATATGACAAAAATTGTTAACTTTAATAGCAATTTCAATGGTAGGGATGTATTAATCAAAATATAAAATATTAGAATCTTTAATTTAAACTTTTAAGAGTTAGGTAGGTTATGTGCAACTAAGACAAATTTTATGAGAAATTTTATGTATTTAAACTTAAAAAAATGACGTTTTTAATAAGATATCAAGAAGTGTAAAAGTATGTTAAATAACTTATTCTAAATTTAATTTTATACATAATATGAATTTTGAATTCTATTAGCATATGAAATGATTTGTTTGGACTAAGAAGGTATTCAATTTTTTATTCTCTTCCAGGCATCCAATTTTAAGATCTACTAATATATATAAAATTAATCCTTTTTAGGGGCATAATAAATGAAAAATTCAACGGTTCTTAATTGCAATACCAACAATCTCATTCAAGAATTTAATGCTTGGAACTCTCCAAAAGAGTAGATAGAAACCCTGAAGCACTAAAAACAAAGTAAAAGCATAAGAGTTTGATGTGTTGCTATGGTTGATGAGTTAAAACTGAGTGAGTAGTATCATAGGCGATTTTAAAAATACATCATGCAAATCCACTTCAATTCCTTGCTTTATTTCTATGTGATCAACAAGAGGAAAGAGACAGCTCACCACCTTCTCTTGTATGCTCATATACAAAACTCAAACAAATAAATTTAAAAATTCATTAAAAAAAAAACACTCTCAAGTTTATGCCTTGTAATAAGGATAGGGAGTACTTGACTCATTTATTCATTTATCTTTGAACTATAGCTTCTCTGGCAACCAACTTTCTTTTATAATCTGAAAGTGATAATTAACCAATTTAGAAATACACTATTAACATAAGCAAATGAGAGAAGGTAAGGAGCTAAATACTAATTGAGACAGTTGGTGAGGTCATCTTTCACTTTGGATGTGCGGTCCCAGATAGCAAGTACATCATTATCATTTTCATCCATCAACAAAGATATCTCCTCTCTCAGAGATCCATCTCTTTGGCTTGAATTCCAAGCAATCTTTCCCCCATATCACTTCGTATCTCCCCGTTGCGTACAAAGATAACAATATCATACAATTGGGACTAAACCCATGTCCACTAGGAAGTACGTCATATTTCATTGCTTGCTTGCGATCAAGAGGTATCGGTGGATACAATCTCAGAGCTTCACAAAGAGCACCATGAAGATATACTTGATTCTTATTAGCTAATTCTTTTTATTCTTTCATCTCTTCAAGTATCTTGGCTTCCACTGAAAGATGTGTAGCAATTAACAAGCCAAAAGAACCGTGTGAGAGCTGAAGTTATCGTATCTCTACCTGCAGCAAAAAGACTAAAAGCAGTGTCCCTCAGAAACTTGTCATCCACTACATGTTCATTTCCATATTCATTCCTCATCAAAGCCATTAGCAAGCAGTCTTCTTCTTCTTTCTTGTTTTCATTGTTTTTGCTTATTAGCTCTTGTTTCATGGATGCTGTATTTGCTTGGAGGAACTGCTAAAAAACTTTGTATGCTTCAGCCATTTTCTTCTCTGCTCCAATTCCAAGCCATCTTTGAAACTTCCAGATGCTTCTAGTTACTGTGTGTCTATTGAATATAGACTCCCCCACTTCATTATAAGCTCTTTCACCTGCAACCTTTAGAAAGTCAACAGCGAGGCTTTTAGGATCAGATCCAAAGACTGTGGAGCAAACGATGTCGAAGGTGAAGCGATTGAACATATCTTACAAATCCACTTCAATTCCTTGCTTTTCTATGTGATCAAGAAGAGGAAAGAGACAGCTCAGCACCTTCTTTTGAACTTTCCTTTCAAGAAAAATCTTGAAGCTTTTGGTTGAATACTGAATGGAGAAGAGCCCTGTGGTATTTCCACATGTCTGAATCCACATTGAAAATGCCATCCTAAAGCTTCAAAAATTTCACGGAACTCAGGCCTCTTTACGTAGTTGACGAAGTTCTTGTTCATAATGTGATGCACGTTCATGGGCTCACAAGTCACCAGGTAGTTCATTTGGGTAAACCAAGGTCCGAGAAAGTTGCCAGTAACTCCACGACTCTGCAAAACTTGATTTACAAAGTCATGAATTCGCCACAGATTTAATATATTCACTGTTGTTTTTTGATCAATGTGAACTAGTTGAAAGGCTTAGTATTTAAGTAACAAAAACTCTTATTAATCAAATGGACTTCAGTTGGCATTAAATAGCTTTTAGTTTTACAGACAACTACGAACCACCCAATTCTAATAATGTTTTCACCAAACTATACTGAAGAGTTCAGTAGAATTATGAAAGCCCATGATTTGAATTTTGGAGAGAAGATGATTGCCAAGGACTTGGCCACCCATCAATGGATTAATTGTGGTAACAAGGCAAGAATAAGCTTATATATATCATAAAGATATAAGTTCAATTCCTTTTATTATCATGAGAGTTCTTTGGTAGGCAATCTTATAAATCTTTTATAAGTATTCTTCAAGCCCTATAGTCATGCCTTGGCTTTAGTTGAGAACCACTACCGAATTTACCTAAATTTTTATATACCAAATAAAAATTAATTTACCAAAAAAACAGTATGAGACCCACATTTCATATTACATATAATTCATAATTGTACTTATCATTTTTTTAAATTAATTTATCTAATTTATAAATTAATATATAATAAATATTATACGTAAGGATTTTAAAATAATTATGTCACATTTACTATAATTAACTTATTTTATTTACTTTTTTAATTTATTAAAATTAGTTAAATAACTTTTATATTAAGATTAAAAAAAATATTAAATTTTAAGACATATAGTTAATAAAATTAAAAAAAAAATCCAATAAAATACGTTGAGAGTATCTTCAAAATAGATGAGTAAATTTTAATGAAGTTTAAAATAACACAGATATCCAGTTCATAATGTAAAATAAAATTATGCCGCCTTTCTTGTAGCAGCAGACGTTCAACACGAAGGTCTTCATTCCGGTGATTCAAAGGGGAGAATTCAATCTATCTTTTTTTTTTAATTATTATTATTTTATGTAAAATCCATGGGCTGAGTTGGAAGCCACATAAGCAGTATTATTAATATTTTTTAACACATGGGATAACTCAATCTGACTCAGCATAAGTTATAGATGAAAAGGACAAAATTATAAATAATTAAAAGATTATGAACTGAATTTTAAGTGTCAAAAGTTCAGGAAAAGCATTGTACTAAGTTAAACCTTTTTGGGACTGAGTCTTCGCAAACGAACTAATTTTTTTATAGAACACAATAATATCGTATAATCTATATAACCAATCTCAAGACAAGACTTCTTATTGTTTTCTATCCCATACTTGTAGTGTTTAACGCGTACCCAAGTAGCATCACAAGCAGAATTAAATTAAATTGACAATCAAAACAATACTTTAGACAAAACTAGGAAAATCTCCTTGCACTGGTCTAAACTAGAATGCAGACCAATCTATGGTACAGAGGGAAAAAACAAGTATAAACTAGAATGGAGAAAAATTGACTAGAGGCTATGAGGGTTTGGCTTTTCTGGGAGGGGACATGTTGGAAATGAGGGAAATGGTCGTTTTGGTGACAAGTAACTGAACCCCCAACAATGCACTTGCATATACAACCAAGCCTGCAACAGTTAAAACATGATGAACCCAATAATTATTCAATCACAAAGTCCAATTATAACAGGAAGTATAGAAAAAAGTTTGGATTAGAAAGAAAGAAACACATACAAGCTTGAAGAACAGGGCAGCCATTAAGATCAAACTTCTTTGTTTGCCAGAACCTGGACTCCTGTAGAACCTACAGAGAAGTTCCAAAGAACACCTATGAACATAGCAATCAGGTTGCAACTATGCACTTACGTGCTCAATCAGAAAACACACACAAAAGTATATTAATCTCATGAAGTTGTCAAGTTATTCATTTAGAACTTGTTTCTAGATCATATCTTTGTAATTTTCCTTGCCTACTATATGAAGTCTATACTTTTGCTGTTAGTCTTCTTCATTCATGGATTCTTCGTGGAAATTTAGTGCAAACACGTTGATGTATTTACCTTCATTACAGAATGATGCCTAGCAAGAATCACAACCAGAAGCACTGTTATAGATGATGTAACAGTATAAATTCCCAAGAAACTGGCCCTGCTGCGTCTTCGACCTTTACAATAACAAAACAAAGGAAGTTTATTTAATTGGTGAAAATTCAAACATCAGTAAAACAAAATGCGACGTTGTAAACAGTGGGTTTAGCAACCAAATTCTGCGATGATCAGAGTAATGAGACCACAAAAAACTGAACCAAGAGCAACGTTATCCGGAGCATCCTCTTCTATTCCCGGTAAGACTGCAAATATCACTGCTACTAATAGAAACAACGCCTGCAAAGCAACAGTCAAAAAATAAAATCATATGAGAACAATTGGTGAGAACCATCACAAATAAAATAAGTATTGGTTACTATTGACCTTCATAAAGGATCTAACCTTACTAATAATCATGGGTTTACTTGGCTATGAACATAAAAAGCAATTAAAATTTAGATGCCCACATCATTAGAATTCCCCCATACACATGATTGAAGACTTTTTATCTTTATATTTATAACTCTAACTAACTCGTAATAGCATGCTTTAGCTTGTAGCTTCTAGAAAACCAGTTCATGCTCCCACTCCACGACCTTGCTACCTTGACCAAAAGCCTCCGGCAGTACCACCAGCACCTTCCAAATGACGAAGAGGAAACCAAGGAATTCCCTTATGATGATCACTAAGATATCTCAGGGTAAGGCTAAGACTCAAAACCTTTTTTTTTTATGATTTATGATGATGTATTTTATGGAAAATTACACTGTCTTAATGAGTTATGTTTTTAATGTGAGCTTGGTTACACACAGAGAGAACACGTTTGTGCAGTAATCATTATGATTGATATCGAACTTTTTCTTAGTTGTGCGCATTTCATGAAACTTCAATCATAAAACACTGAGATGTACCATTTTAGAGCCATCAGTGCTACAAGTAGGCGCTGGCTAGTTAATAATAACTTGGCAATTAAGCAACTGAAAATAATTTAAACAGACTATTTAGTTTCATTTATATATGTCATTCAAGTTTGAAGCATACAGATAGAAATTAGTAGCAGCTCAATTAAACATTATTTGACGTAGGAATTCCTGTCAATGAAATAAGAGCACATTCTAGGGATTTTAGAAATCATCAAATACTCTCCTTTTGATAAAATACCAGATTTGAAAAAATTAAGACCACAAACAGATCAAATATAATTATATTGTTTTCTGTACAGGGTACAGATCCAGCCAACCTTACATCTCACAAAACAGACAAAAAATTAAAACACTACAGAAATTTTCAAACCAAAATTCCCTTAATGAAGGAATGGAAGCCCGATTTCATCTCATACATGGTAATCTAGGTTTCTAGGTAGAGCAATTTTATATACCTGGAGCCAACCAAACATCCTTAATGAAGGAATGGAGCCCAATTTCCATTCCATAGTCCCAAGAAAATAGAACCATATGGGCTGTCAGTTCACAGATTTTATCAAACCAGTATGAGGACTCATGAAAGTTTGGCAATAATCAAAGAGGACTATTTCAACGTTGACAAAAAAACATATACTCATTGTAGTCAAATAGTTGCACCAAAAAAGAGGTCTCTTGAAGAAATGAAGTTATATGGGCAAAGAACGAAGATTCATAGCTTCTAATGCGCCAATTGCCAAATTTGTCTGATAATGTACATTTATCATCATCCTATTACAATTTGGAAGTAGATATGGTAATTAAGAATTCTCATGCTGTGAAAAATATCCCCAGGCATAATGAATAAGAATGTAAGAAAGTTAGAAGTTCGAACCTTGTGGACAGGGTATAGCACCAGGGAGAACTAAACTATAAGACTGTCTGATCAAATCTATCTTTTAAAGTTATACTCTTTACCACGTTATAATTAGGATCAGATTAATGCCCATATCATACAGCAATTTGATCAGCAAACAAAGTGGAACCTTTTTCACAGTTTTCAAAGAGTTAGTCACCACAGTTAGACCACTTCCCTGCAACAGCATTATACAGTATTGGCATATCACCTTTTCTACTAAAACTTGTAATATCTGGTCAAGAATCCTCAACAGACACAATAGAAAAACAAAGAACATCAATCGCCTATGGCTTAGAAATCCTAGGATAATGTTAAAAAAACATGAGGAGCAGAAAGTAAGAGAAATCTAAGGTACCTGAAGAGGTAGAAGTACAGAAAGACGTTTCTTCCCCTTTGCTACCAGCTGATACCCTAAATGTAACATGACCACCACCAAAGATATTAGTAATTCCCAAAAATATTTAGCTCAGCAATCTACGCTCCAGGAAAGTCAAGAAAATATAGTTAACCAAAATAACAAGGAAAAAATTGATGAGCCTGAACAACTCAAAATTGAAGCTTACGTGAATCAACAACCATGCGGTATGAGTAATCTGAGCCATCTGTCCCAGAAGGCCTTCCGATTGTCGAATTTCTCTGCTGCATCTTCCCCTTTCTCTCCTCCTCCTCTGCTGCCTTTTTTTATTATTATTTTTCCAAAAGCTCAGTCAAGAGCCTAGAATATAAAGGAGTCGCATTAGATCAAGGTGAAGATATAGAACAGGGACATTTTACGAGGTATCCCCGCCAATGCACAAGAGTATATCAAATGCTGTTGTGAAAAGAGACAAACTTTCTTAAACAAATTAATGGCATTATAAACAACCAATCCACACGAAAGGAGTGACAACCACAAAAGTCCTAAACGTTGAGGGCAGCAAAGCCAACGCGGCAGACAAGATACGAAGAGATTAACCTAATAAAAAGTACAAGCAAATAGAGACGATAAGGACGATCTATCAAAACAAACACGAAAAGAATGGAAGGGGGAGAGGGAAGAAAGAGTAACAGATAAACCTGTTCTTCGTTACAGGAATCCAAATCGATGTGCTAAACTGGGGGATGCGCCGTGCGCCAGTGACCGTATATCTGGCAGCCAGCGGTTGTTTCTGGTTGCCGCTATGGTTGTGACGAAAATGGGACGAGAATCTAACACGATGTGAACAGAGGACCATTAGCTCATATCTGGACAGCGCAGTCTGATCTGTACGGTCCAGATTTAAAAAAATAATAATTGACGTTTTAAAGTAAAATTTTTATTTTTTTTGAAAACATGATAATTGAAACCCTTTACTACTAAAATAATTTTTTTAAAAAAATAAAGATAAAAAATTATTAGATTCGGATCCTCTAAATGACCCAAACTCGTCCATGAGGAGAGTGGAGACAGAGCAAATTATGTTGAGAGATTTTATTTGGTGAGAATTTCAATAAAGTCCCATTGAAGCGACGTAATTCTCAACAAGTCCTCAGAGATTCTGAAATATTAAAGGATAAAACTAAATCATGCTTTAATGATAAATTATCAAAATCCCCTTCCTTCGTGTAAGGAGGGGCTTGAACTATGATATTGGATCACCAAAAAGTTTTTGATAAAATAATTGTGGGCAAAAAATCTAGAGGAGTTATGACTAAATACCAATGGAATTATGTGTGTAAAATCCTTTCTTGCTTGGGGCCTTTCCTTTTTTATTTTTTGAATTAAAGGGATAGAGATTATGATACGAGGTTATAAACATAATTCAACCCATACTTCTTATTGACTCACCTATCGTCTGTGGATTCAATTGATGAAGAGGTGAGATATACAACTATTTGAAACGTGTTCGATTCCTGAAGAATACTACTTTGTTATAATTCTAGTTGCGGCGCTTAAAGAGACATATTAACTCTTAGGTGTCTAAGTTTATATTTGGGGGTAATAGACAGCTCACCTTACTCGATATTAGTATCGCCTAGGAGGAAGGGACATTTTGCCCTACCCTTGAATTGTGGGTGAGTCCAACCCCTTTATAAAAAATTTTTAACAAAAAAAATAATATATTGACTCAATAAATTTAAATTAATACTGTTAACCTCATTTAATAGAATATATTAACTTAATATATTTAAATTGTAACTCTGCAATTAAATATTCCCAATCCATACTTGTTTTTTTTTTTTCTGCTATCACAAATATTATCTTATTAGAGATATTAAATATAGACATCTCTTTTTATTAGAGATTTAAATTTTAATTTTCTTATGAGGAACTAACCCCTCTCGCCAAATTCAACTCTCGTAGTTAGTTAAGTCTTAATCCTTTAATTATCATAGGGCTGAACACAGTTTAATACACAGTTAGGCCAGAAGCACAATTGGTTGAATGTCCGGTCTGGTTTTTATTACTACCTTGTTGGCCATCACAACATTCTTAAATATTAAGACATTAAATATGTATAACAAGAGTCACAAGCTTTACTTATTTATTTATTCACCAAAGTCCATGCAATATAATTAGCAGGAGACAGAAGATACAGTGAGGGTATAAGGGAGGGAGTTAAAATATGTGAAAGAAACAGATTTTGCAAAAGGCAAAGGCTTGCCGCCATTAACAAGGCAGTCATCAACAGCAAGGCGACGAAAGACATTAGGGTCTATAACATGTGCAGAACTGAACTCCCCACACTTGACATGAATGTTAGAGATGTCACAGCTTGTGGAACACACATTGCTTATCTCAACTAAGAATGCTGGAATCCCACTTGAATCTGGATCTACAGACCCTTGCTTTATTTCTATATTTCTCACACCACATCCTGCATATAATCACAAATTAGGAGGAGTATATAGTATACACAAATTAATGTTTGAACTGCATTATTATCTTTGCAACTTTTTCCTAAAACTTTATAAGACATACCTCGAACCAGAGCCAGCTGGGTGAACGTGACAAAAAGAGTGAATATAACATATTTTTGCTCCATTAATTGAACACAAATATATGGAGATTGCTTACTAGCTCTTCTTGTGTTGTGGACTTGTGTGGTGGATATGTGTGTTGGTGATCTCTCAGATCTATATATATAGCCACTCCCATGCTCACTGCTGACTTTGATGATAAAATTTACATAACTTGGAAAATTTTAATTCCTGATTTTGTTCTTTTCCTGGAAAAATATAAAGGTAAATTGTTTACATTAATTCAAAGTCCTTCTAATTGGAGGGTAGGGGAGGGGAGGGAAAATTTTGAAGAGTTGTATTTTAAAAATTTGGAGAATTGGGATTAAAAAATTTTAACTAGATTTTCTTATTATTTCATCTTGCCAATTGGCTTTATTAAAATTTTATAGCCCCATTTTTCAAATTTCTCTATAATGTTCTTAATTAGCAAAGCATGACATTATGGTGATATCACTATATACATGACCATTTGCCAAGTGAAAATTGTAATAATGAGTAATTAATAAGTAGTTTCTAGCGAATTACTGTATATATATCACTACATACAAGAATTGGTGCATATTCATCCTATCATTGCAATATATCTAGTCATGTATTCCCTATTTTCTTAATACTTTAATTCATATCCTTTTGCAAGATTAAATTATTAGGTGTCGATATATATAGCAGTGTATATCCGTGTATGTTCATTTGTGTTATTTTAATTGATTTATTTCTTTCAATCGGATAAAAAAACAGAGGGGGTGCCCACTTGCTAATTTAATTCTTATAATTTAAAATAATGTAATTAGGTCTTTAAAGTTAAAATCATTTTTAATATTTAATCCTTATTATTATATTTTTCATATAAAATGTGAGTTAATTTTATTTTCATTACCTATACTCTTTTACTGAACAAATACTAACAATATATTCATTTAGTAAGTTTAACATTAAGAATTTCTGAATTGCAAAAATTCAATTAAAATTTATAAATGAATGAAGTTATAGGATTTAAAATATAATTTTCTCCCAAAAGCATATAAATTTATAGATTATATTTGAATTTAAACATGGACTATGTTTAAGTTTTTTAACATTAATTTAAAATATTTTTTTAATGGAAAATATTTAAGCTCGTATCATGTTACTTTATTTTCTTTGTTGGTTCTCTCTTATGCAAAGCTAATATGTTATTAATTTTTGAAGAAAATTTGTAGAATAAGAATTTAAATTCAAATAATATAATGCACATTATAAACAAAAAGCTTATAGACATAGGTTTTCAGTTATTAGTGACAAGGTGATGACACAAAGAAGATGAAAAGGCATAATGTTGCATTGGCGCTGACTAATCTTGGCTTTATGAATAATGTTGTTTTCTTCCCTTTAAGAAAGTCAATTCTCTCGTTCTAATCCCATTTTGATGATAGGCTCATATGAAAAAGAAACATATGCATTATATCAAACTACTATATGATATTATTATTATTAATAATTCATAGATTTCAAAAGGGAAAAAATAAAAGTCGTTGAAAAATCTTCTAATAATGTTATTGGCAACACCATTAGCTTACCGATTAACAAGATTGAGCTGTATATGTTAAACTCCATTCCATTATCATTATTACTATTATGACTATTATTACTTACAAAAGAAGTTATATCTAATTTTTAATGAAATTCAAGAAAGTTTCATGTAATTGTTTTTTATGCTTGAAAGATATTTGCTTAAATTTTAAAATAAATAAAGTTTACAGAAATTCGTTAAAACTTAAAGATAAGCTGTCTAATTTAGTATAGATTCAAAGAATATCAACTCAGAAAACTAGACAAAGGATATGTTCATATTTTTTTTTTTTGAAATATGCTAATATGATAGTAATAGGTTTAAGCAAAAGCCCGTTTTATAACAACTAATAGGAGTTTGGTGTATTATTTTGTTATTATTCTTAAGTGTAAGAAAATGTCCTTTAACACCACCAGTTAAAGAATCAGTATTGATATAGCCAATGTAGAAAATGCTTAACTGGTGAAGATAATTTTTTACATCGGCTAGACATATACATAATTAATTATTTTATTTTACTATTATATAAGTTTCAAACTCTTATTAATTACATATCATTCCAAAAAGAAATCATTATATTGTATTGCGCAGATGAAATACCTACAATCCTCTCATTACTTTGCACTCATTTTTTCTTTCTACCATCACTTTTCATATATTAAAGCATAAAAAATATTTTTCATCTGTGGGAAAAATCATTATTTTATTTTATCCACTCATTCAATTCAAAGTTTATAATTGATAACGGGAAAGAAGAAAATCATGGGAAATGCAGAAACTTATGGTCCCATATATAATTCTTGCAAAAATATCTATATTTTGATAATTTATATATATATATATATATATATATATATATTAACTCTATTTTTCTGTATTGCATTGGGTATTCTGTGTAGATAATGATTACAAATTATATCTACGTCACAAATGTGCCATACCTTGCTTGATACTCACACTAGGAGCATTCCATACTCATGGTATAGTTACATTATACTCTTCTGGATATTTTTCTAACACTTATATTTCCCATTCTATCCTTAAATTTATTTGAAATTAACATGAAAAATATTTTAATGTTGTACTTATATAATGAAGTATTTTAATATTTGACACATGTTGGTCCATTGGACAATTTAATCAATTATATTTATGGAAAGCAGAGTTAACAATCCCATTTTTAAAATTTAAAATAAAGAAGTGTCTGATGGGGTTTAAACTTATAAAGTGGATACTCAATAATCCAACGGATTCCATAAGTTATATATAATATTCCCAACAATTGTTTTGATTTATAATGTTTTCATTAATTTTAAATATTTTTAAATTAAATCAAATCACTATATCAAAATCTAATTTAAATATAAAAATAATAACTAGTTGTCAATGATCTTTTAATCCAATGGAACTAAGTTCCTTCCTCATCAATGCATGAGTTATTTTCATTGGGAGATGGATGACAGAAAAGATAATTAATATATTTTCTAAACTTTAACATTTGAATTCCAAGATGAAAACTATTAATTATTTATTTAGTTGTGCCAAATTTTAATAGCTAGATAAGATCAAAGGCCAATTGTCAAATGGCCTAATGATTTAGTAGCCTGAAATCTCTTGGTTGGGTGAGAGATAATAGATTCAATTCTAATTATAACTCCCAATTAGCATCTGACCTCCTAATTTAAAGGGGGGGGGGAAATAGAAAGAATCCAATTCACCACACACAAAAACAGAGGATAATATTGTCTTTGTGTGCAGCAAAATGTACAGAAGAAGTAACCAATGGAAACAGGCCACGTGGGCCCCGCTGGGTTGTGCCCTGAGAGGAACATCCATGAGGGCGAAAAGACAGTAAGATCCAAGGCGGGGCCCATCTGGTACTAGGGAAGCCGCATCCCTATTGGTTGCGGCCCTGCCACGTCAGAATAACGGGGTTACGATCCGTTTTAGGGGAAGAAAATGATGTTCCAAAGCGATTTATGATATTTCTCTGGGGCCTACCTCATTCTATGGCAGCCCCACATTGGAAAGTCAAATTTGTAGTTTTTCTATTTTTTATTGTAACAGACATTTTCTGTCACAAAAAAGAAAAATAGGAAATTGTTTGTGAGGCGGAGAAACTTCTATTATATCGTGTTTAAAACTTTAATCCATGAATGATGCAAAGGTAAGATGAAATGAAAAGTCAACTCAGTGTTTTGGAAGGAGTTTTTGTGAGAGAATAAAATATGGGGTATTAAAAAAATTAGTTAAATTATTTATAAAAATAGATACAAATTTTCTTAAACACCAATTTAATTATACGTATTCACCTATTTGGTATTTATATTAAAAAGTAAATATAATCTAAAACTCTTTTAATAAGGACATTAAATATTACAAGTCACCTTCTTAAAAAGAAAGATTATCATTATCAGAAGGCACCTTTTTCATATATATGAAGTTAACTACTACTTAACTATATTTTAATTTTGATGAGTAGGTAAACTTGGTGAATGGTTATTTGATATCTGAAGAAAGGCATGCCAATGTGGGAGTACAAACAAAGGACATATGTATGTATGTATGTATGTATGTATGTATGTATGTATGTATGTATGTATGTATGTATGTATGTATGTATGTATGTATGTATGTATGTATGTATGTGGAGGCATGAATTAGGAGGGCTGAATAATATTGAAGTTATGAGGAGAACGTTGACATTGGGAAAAAGGGGAAGGGTGATGGAAGGTGTCCCCTTAGAAGGGAATGCACGTGTTGGGAGCCTGAATATGGAGCATTTCATATTATTTATTATTAGTATTAAAAATACTTCCCCAAGTTGCAACACTCATCATACTCGGAGTAACCCACGCCAGACCGCAAGCCGTCTCTCTTCCTTACCTCCAACCCCTCCGTGGCCCACTTTCCGCTAATTATTGAGTCCTGTATTTGGTTCGGGATTCAGTAAGATTAAGATATGATTTTAAATAACGGGGGGTTGATGTGAGTAATAAATAATTTAATATTACTTAAATAAGGTTTTGAATTTGAGTTTTAGCGTATATAAAAAATTTCTGTTAAAAGACTCATCTACTATAGCTAGATACACGACGCGGGTCAGATCTAAATATAGTCAGGGTAAAACTCAATAAATTAAATAGACAGTTAAAAAAATATATGATTTTAAATTTAAAAAATATTTATAAATTTTACTACTTGTTACTTGGATCACTACTTACTACCTTTATTCGATCTTACATAATATAACTATTTTATACATTAATCACATACATTTGTTTTGTTAGATTTTTATCTACCCGTGCATTGATTGATGCCTTCACTTGTGGATTATATTAATTCATCTTAAATTTAAATATTACTATTTTTAGTTTATATATAAATATTATTTTAATCATAATTAAAATGACCCCATTTCACTTACAATTGTGCCGTTTTCCGCTAGTTTAATGACTGATGTGATTTTTTAATATTTTAAAAACAATTGCTGTATCCGTTTCTTTCGAATTACACCCAATGCAGCCGGAAAGGATCCAATCTCATAGTAATAATAAAACATTATACATTAATCACATGGTTGAGTTTACGGATTAACAATGCCGTTAAACAAATGCTTAATTAGGATTAAAAGTAATCACAATAATGCAGGAAATATGTATATTTTATATAATATTGAGGCACGTGAAGCCTGAGGACACAAAACGGAACGGAATAATGTAAACACACTTGGAACGGGGCCCTGAGTTCCGTAGAAGACTGTCTGCTCCACCTGCAAGACGTGCAAATATAGATACTTCTTCAATTATCACTCTTATATATATATATATATATATATATATATATATATATATAGAAACGTATGGGTTACGAGCGAAATTGGTCCCTTTCTCTTATTTAAATATATTATTTTTGGTCATCTAAATCTAAGAAGAATAATTAAAAAAACAAAAAAAAAAGTTTTTATCATGATTCAGATTCGGTGTTTATAAATGTGAAAATTAATTTTATGATTTCACCTTATTTTTAACAAGATTCTTATAGTTTTTTATTCGGTCTTTACATTTTTCTCAGTCACACATGCATTAATCCTTATACTAATAATAATATGTATAGTAATTAGAGATGATATATATGAATATTAGCTAAAAAAATAGTAAATTGTCACAAAATAAAAAAGAAGTTCTTCAACTAAGTATAAAAGGCCTAACCTAGAATAGGTTTTATTGACACCGGATCATGTAAGACATTCATGAAGCCCCACATTCTTCCTCGACAAATTCCTATGATTGGAAAAAACTATATAAGGATCCAATAGAGAAAAAATTATAAGTACCTAATTAAAAGTGAGGTAAAATTATAGAGACATGTATATTATTAATTTTCACTTTATAATGTGCGAATGATAGTTTGATGTAATTGATAAAGATGCAACTCATGTCTCATAAGGGTCTGAGGGTAATTGTACGTACCTGTATATATACAAGAAAAATTCCTGAAGACTCCATATGTGTATTTATGTTATAAAGAGAGAGTTTCTAAATTTGTATATAATTACATTATATGATTGTAATGAGTGATTTTAGCCATAATATATCACTCGTGTAGCTGTTTCCAAAGACACATTAATTAAAATCACCACATAGCACATTTGAAAACTATATATATATATATATATATATATGCACACCAATTCTTATATCTTAATTAAAATAATTAAACCTTATAAGCAACAATAATGCCAAAAATTCTACTAGATTGGGCGATTTGACTGGCTGTGAGGTTGCAATTTATATTCTTGTCTAGCTAAAATTAAAGTTAAGCTTTTTGAAGACTGGTACAAATTTAGTCTTTGATTTAATCATAATTTGATTAAAGTTAGACTAACTTTTTTTTATATAATTTACACATGTTTAATTAATATGATTTTGGTTTAGTCTTTTTTTTTAAATAAAAATTTTCCGAAGCTAATTGCTCAAGTCTAATTTGTTCTTGCTTTATTGTTGTTCCACAATTTCGGAATCAGTAGGTTATACGTAATAATTACATAAAATTCATACGGTAGACCTTTTCACGAGTTTGTTAAAAGATTTAATTTCTTTACAAATATATAATTAATAGAACTCAAACATGTGATTCGCAAAATTAATTATATAATCACTCTCATGATTCTTGTTATTATAAGTATTTTGGCCAACCATATACTTTTGTATCACTTAAGACATGAAGTAATTATCATTTTCTGACATGAGCTTTTACTATTTTAGTGGGTTATAATTATTATATATTATTCAAACATTCACTTTGGCCTTTGGAATTATGCGTCTAAAATTAAAGGAATCACTATAATTTTTTGTGTTCCTTTTAGATTACATAATGGGTGTCCTCAAATTTTGTTCAAATTAATTTGTTTCTGTGAAACATTTAAAAATGAATTTCCTTATATTGACTTAATTTGTTAGATTTGAGAAAAAGGCAATGTTATTCTACTTTTATGTATTATATTCATCTTAAGTGGTTCTAATAATAATTGACACCAGATGGTAAAAGAAAAGAAAGGAAAAAGAAAGATGTGTCATTCATTATCATTAATTGAACTAACTCAATATAAATAAATATTTGGAATCTACGTGTGTGAAAGGCATGCAAGAATGGTATAATTAATCTAATTATATTTGCTGAACTACCATCCATTAACACAGAATTAATTGGAGAGGGACATCAGCAAATTAAAGAGAAGACATTAGCCTTTTCCAAAACGAAAAATTAGTCATCTAGTTAGATAAATCAATCCAAATTCTTTTATTTTTTCTGGAAAATGATTCTCTATAAATATATCTTAACTTTCAAAGACGATTTAATTGTTTTTTGTTAATTAAAAATATAATATTAATTCAAACAGAATTAATTTTTTCCTAGAAATCTCTAATTTTTGTCATAAAAATAAGGGATTTTATTTTCTCATGAGATGTCCATCTATAGCTAGGTAGAGTCATTAACAATTATACAAGCCAAATGAATCATTACAATTATATTACCCAAATGAATCATTACAATTATATTACCCAAATGAATCATTACAATTATGTTACAGTTTAGAGTTGAAGAAGAAATGGTAGCCGAATGGTAGGGCCTAATATAGGGGCCACTATGTCCTCCTCCTCATATATGTGTGTAGTGTGAAGTAGTATTGATTCTTGAAATATGACAAGTGTTTGGCTCTAATTATCTTAATTATAATATATTATTTTTATTTATATTTAAACACTATATATATATAAAACAAAATTTATGGCCTATTTAGAACTACAGAAAACCGTGATTTTATAAATTATTTTGAGCAAAATCTAAATTTAGAAAAATTTTAAAATAAACCGCCATATTTATTCAAATAGATTTTTGGACAAATCATTGTTTAAAACCAAAGTTTCAGATAAACTGATCAGAGTAGTTTATAGAACAGTAAAAGAGCTTATGAACTAATTAATTACTATATTACTCATATTTTTTCTTACATCTTCTCTCTTTTATTTTCTTACACTCTCTCCTCTCTCCTCTCCTCTCTTATCTCTCATCATTTAATACTCATACCCTTTTTTATAATTTACTAATAATAAAAATATTTTTGAAAATAACTATCTAAACACTCATTTATTTAAAACTACTTTTTTTTCATAAACTCTTCTCCAAAAACCCTTTTCTATAAGTTGCCCAAAATCCCTTTTTTTCCATAAGCTCATTTTTAAAACCATATCCAAACACACACTTAAGTCAAATTCTTTATAATTATCACGTCAAGTTTTCCAATCATATTTTAAAAAACAGATTATTTTTTCTTCATCTGGTTAATAATAAAATGTGAGTGTAATAATAAGACGTGAAGTGTGAACTACACATGAAATTGCATTCTTTCACATATAGGTCAAATTTGTACAAATACAAGAATGTAAGGAAATCTAACTTATATATTCACTAAACATATATCATAATACTGGTTTATCAGTCAGTTCGTTGATCTGCCTGGCCAATTAAGGTTGAGTTTTAATACCATGCATATATGTAAAAAAATAACAGAATTTTAATTTAGTTGTGTTTGGTATCTCCAAAAAAAAAAATTGTGTAATGGTAACTTTAATTTCTTTTTTGTGTTTTTGGTTGTGGGGGGTGGTGGCTGTTCCATTACGTCACCAACAATGATGCCGCATTTCTCTTTTGGGGTATCCAGGTTTCTCTTTAAGATTAGTGATGGCCCTGTGCCGTTAGTTCCTCTCTGCCTTCATCGTTTGGCTTTCTCTCTCTCTCTCTCTTCTTTCTCTGCAGGTTTTTATTTGCAAACCTTAGCTTGCAGATACTAGAAAGAGACCTCATTGATTGAGTCACCATTCAAATCTTGCAATATATTCTCTTCTTCTTCTTCACTCTCTCACTCTTGGCGTTGAGGTCTCTTTCAGTTGCGGGTAGAGCTGGCACTAAACAACCCCATTTTCCTTCCTCATTATCTGTTCTTTCCCAAAACGCTTTCCCACCAATTCAGCTCCTTTTGACAGTGAGACGAACCCAGAAAGATCCATTTTAAAAACTCTATTCCTTTCTTCTTCATCCTTATTTAGGGTTTCTGCTTATTTAACCCTACAAATATATTAGACTATTCGCTTGCAGTATTCCTCCTAGCTTGTATTATTGCCGGTGGCTAGTGCTGATCATCAGTTCATCACACAGACTTTTTGCTGTTCGATCCTATAGCTTTGTCTTTTCTTTGGGATCCGATCCGACAAGAATAGTTGATCGAGGAACACAATCAGTAGAGACAGGACAGTTTCTGATTGATTCTCACAAGAGGTTGGTTCAAGTCCCGAGGATGACTTCTTTTATTCTCTGTCTGTCTGTTTGTAACTGTTTATGCTTTTGCTCTTTCTTGGTGGTTGGTTGGTAGAGTAATTTTTTGTTGTTGGGGTTTGAAAATCTTTGTCTGATCCAGGATTTTCCACAAGTTCATCATATCGCTGAGAGATTAGAAGGATTTGAAGAAGCAAGGTCGGTGATTAGATTCCACGTGCCCAGATCGATCGGTAATACTTCTCAAGAACAAGCTAAGCCACACACACACACACACACACACATATAATGTTATCTTTTTTATTTGTGAGCTCTCTCCTAGCTTTTCTTAATTACAATTTGAACTCAAATAATGATTATATTTTAGCAACTTTGGATTCACATTTAGTGCTCCGCCTTTTATTTTGATTTTGCTGCTTGTTGCCATCATCACTGAATTTATATACCAGAACTCATTCATTAGTGTTCATTACTGTTGGTTTCTTTATTCTTGCTCTCATTCTCCCTTTAGAGATCTATGAAAGGAAAGAAATCCTTCAAGTTCTGGAAATAGAGTTTTATAATTCTACTCATAATATTTATATATTGCACTTTTAATATTTATATATTGCACTTTTTTACCAAAAAGATATTTTGTCTTCTTTTTCCCACTTGGCCATAGCATTCAACGCTGTTGCAGAACCAATAAGAAGGTTCATTAGCTTTTTTTCCCATTCTTCAGAAGAATGGGTCACCCACACACACACACACAGAGAGAAAAGAGTGGGAATCACAATGAGCAAGAAGCACTTGTGATTGTTGATATTAAAGAGGATATAGGGAGAGGGAGTAATACTGCATGCATGTCTGCTCATCTCTCATGTGTGTTGACTATGCAGACACCTCACATGCTTAATAATCATGCCCTTCCCTCCTTTATTTATTTATTTTCTCCTTCCTTCCTTTCTTCATTTTTTTAATTAAAATAATTCTTAGATCACTATTTTTTTTCACCTTCAACTGTTCAATTTGGGATGGTCCTATGCTGTACATATTCCAAAAATATTTTTGATCAGCTAAAAGATTTATCTAACTTTAAACATATACATGCTAGCCTTAAAGACGTAGAAAGAAAACGTTATCATACTTACAGCCGGAGATTTTATTAAAGGCAAAAACAAGGGGATTGAGTTATCTATTTCCTTCATCGTCTATATTCTAAGGCGATATTGTCCTATAAAGACCAAAACGACATTATAGGAAGTAGGAACCTTGATCAAATTTGATATTTCATTTTTGTATTTTTCTTTTCCATCCATATGTCGCTATTAAGGATCATAATTTTGAGATTAATTTGTTATAAAGAATTTGATATTATCAAAAGTAGTCAATATAACTAGAAGGTTAAATTAATTATACATTGGGAACTAACTCTTGTTAGTTTTTTAAATGCTTTCAACATTTACCTACTAGTTTTGCAATTCTCGATCTCATATATATGGATGGAAAAAGAAAAATACAAAACTTAAAATTCAAAATTTGCCTAGTCGAGTCAGCATATAAGTAGTACGCAAAGAAGACCATATAAGTTAAAAAAAGGTCATACATGGATTTAATCATTAAAGTTTTGGATAAATAGATTATTTAAACCTATTCAATCATATGATAATTGATTGTTTGCGTTATATGGGCAGGATTCAAAAAGAAAAGGGAGAACATGAGTTCTTTTTCGTTTGTTCCACCTGGATTTAGGTTCCATCCCACAGATGAAGAACTTGTTGATTACTACCTGAGGAAGAAAGTGACTTCAAGAAGGATTGACCTTAATGTTATCAAAGATGTGGACCTCTACAAAATTGAACCATGGGATCTTCAAGGTACATTACGAAAACACATAAATTAAGCATATTACTTATATATATTTGCATGTTGGTGCAATTGGTTGACTGGTTTATACATAAAATTGAAGAGATTTGCAGGATAGGAACAGAAGACCAAAATGAGTGGTACTTTTTTAGTCATAAAGACAAGAAATATCCAACAGGGACTCGAACAAATAGAGCCACAGCTGCTGGATTCTGGAAAGCAACAGGAAGAGATAAGGCCATCTATTCCAAGCACGATCTCATAGGCATGAGGAAAACCCTAGTTTTCTACAAGGGTCGAGCTCCTAATGGACAGAAATCTGATTGGATTATGCATGAGTATCGCCTCAAAACTGATGGAAATGGCACCCCTCAGGCAAGTTCATTATTCATCACAGTCATTCTTAATCTTTCAATTTTTGTAAGATCGATAATGGATCTCCAGGAAGCACATATACTAAGTTCCTTTTTCCTGGTTGATAATTTGGATGTTGCTGATATTTCAAATGTAAGTGTTGGACATATTGAAACATATCACCAAGCGCATTCATTCTCGTCCCTAGAAAAAAGTATAATTTTTTGAGTTCTCAGATTTATATACATGTTTTATTCAGAGGAAAACTCATATCAGTAATAGTTTTTGGGACATATGTAAGAAGTGTATGGATCGAAAAACAGAAAGCCCCAGTTACTTTTAGATGAATTTCCTCAACATTTATGTTACCCAGCTAACATTTGATAACTTTTCAATTACAAACTATCGAGTTTTCACTTTCTTATTAATGAATTAAGTTCCTTTAATTATATATGTCTATTTAAATGACCATACTAATAATAGGATAATACTTGCTGTTGTGTATATATATATATATATATGTTAGTACGTAATGTACATATTAAATACTATTGAAATCAAATTTCTGTATTTGTTTAACTTTTATCTGTGGGTTATGATTATTAATGAAGCAGGAAGAAGGATGGGTTGTGTGTAGAGTATTCAAGAAGAGAATAACAACCATACAGAAAGTGAGTGAGCATGACTCTCCCTGTTGGTATGATGACCAACAAGTCTCGACTTTCATGCAAGACTTGGACTCTCCAAAGCAACAAAATCCTCAACAACCTAATTTGATGTACCACCAAATCCCTATCATCAATAATAATTATCCTTGCAAGAAAGAGATGGAACATCCTCACAACATTCCATTGCTTCACCACCTTCAAACTCGCCACCACTTCCTCCCTCAGCTCCCGCTTTTCGATTACCAGAACCCGAAATTGCTCCAATATCCGGCCATAAACCCTAGCAATACCAACAACTTGATGGCACTATATGGTCTGGATGTGATGAACCATAATCAGCAAACTTTTCAGGCTACTGTTTATGGCGGTAGTAGTAGCCAAGAACAGGTGGCAGCGGACGATGAACAAGTGACCGATTGGCGAGTACTGGACAAGTTTGTCGCTTCACAACTTAGTCAAGGAGATGTGCCTAGTGATAATAAAGGACCACCACAATAATAATGCAGGCACAAGCAGCAGCAGCAACAATATTTTTCAGAGCGCCATGGAAAATATTGCTAGCAGTGTACAATTCAGAGCATCATCAAATTTGGAAAAGCAGCATGGTTCCAGAAAATGCCTCAACTTCAACCTCAAGTTGCCCACTTGATCTGAGGAAATAGTGGTGGCCGCATGCATTATGCTCTCTCATAATGTTGATGGTTTTGAAGGGTACACACTAATTATAGGCTGCTTATATATATAATGTAATATAATGAATTAGTTTAATGTACGCATAAAATATATGCAATTAAGTACTGTTTGATGAATATTCTTGTACATAGTAAACGTACGTACGTCAATAGCTTCACTCCTAGATATAGCTTCTAGCTATAGCAATAAGTTAAAATCCCTATTAACGAACCTTTCGAGGTGTAGTGCTCAATTAGAATATTGGATATTGTTTTTAGGGTTTAGAGAATTATATTGCAGTGTTTTCATTGCATTCATCAACGTCTGTGTTCATCGTATGTTGCAAAGCAATAGTTTCATAATACATAAATGTCCCTTTTGATATTGTTTCTTCAACTTACTGTTCCTTCCTCGTGCAATGTTCGTGTTTCAGCTTTCGTTAAAACTAGCTAATCGCCAACCTGCTATAGAGAGAGAGAGATTTTAACGACAGTATGATTGGACATGTATATATTATATATATATATATATATATATATATATATATACATATATTCGACTCTATAAATATACGGAGTTGACTTTAATTTATCAGAATTGATGATAAATTACAAAAGCAAGATGGAAATATATAGTTTTAACAATATTAAACACAATCATTTCTCAAGTGGAAGTGTGGTGTTCGATCAGTAAGTAACTTTTTGACTTCTACTATAATGATTATATTTGTCAGTAAGCATCTAAAATTACAGTGCATATATCATGCCTTAAAGTTAATCCAAAATTATTTAGTTTGATTAATTATTACCATAAAAACACTGAATATCACTTCATTACTTTTTGTATTCCTTTGCACTGAAACCTACCTTTGATAAGATACCTTTCTTCGAAGCAAAGGCTGACAGTATAATTTCATCCCATGTATGTTCACATATCTATTAAATTAAAAATATATAGTATATTGTTCTTTTATATAAAAAAATAAACAAAATTTGCGAAAACTGCTTTAGTTTTAATTTTCTTATGCCAAAAAAACACAAATATATAAACACGAGATATTTTTCATAATTTCTTTTCCTGGTCCATCATCTTGATTTTGCTCGTGTTGCTTGCTGACAAATAGGTGAATATATATAAACAAGAAGAAAGAGATAAAATAAAAAAGAGAAAAGAATTCTAGTATTGATTACAAAGACAATGAACGGTGGCACAAGAATGCTTTGCTGCCAAGGGTCGCAATAGATTTTGCAGATTTTAACCTGAAAATGATTTTGCAGGTTTAGAAGGCAAGCAAAACAGTACCTGTAATTATATGCATCTATTTATATAGGCTGGGCCTTATATATATATATATATATATATATATATATATATATAGTGTTGGCAACACATCAATAAGTTAGCTCCTATATTTGACACCGAAAAAATCGTGCGCACAAATTAATGATTGAAGCCGAGTAGGAATCATAAAGTGCATCTGTCAAAATCGATGAAGATTATTATTATATATGTATAATGTAAGTAAAACTATATTGATTTCATTACAACCAATTTGATTAGATTCAATTGTGGTGGTGGAACTGATAAACCTTAAATCATCAATATTTCCAACAATTTAATAATCTTGTCAAAGTAGTTGATTAACTAATAGGATCTAAATTTGGTGTGAATGAATGTATACAAATTGAGGAAGCACATCATAAAATCAAATTATTCTATCTCACTTATCAAACAATATATGCTTCCCTCTTAAAATATTTCTTACTGCTTTGTGAATAAAAAATATAGTTATTTATTATCATCAGAGTTTAATGTGATTGTGAAGCATAGTTCATTATGAAAAAATCATGCAAGGCGATATAGTCGAGAGGTGATAAATATGGTTTCTGTATGAGTGTAAAGTTTAAACTAAACAGATCCTACTACATATAGCAAAGTGCAATGGAAGCAATTTTGTTCTCTCAACTAAAGGAAAAACGCAACCTTTGAAATCTGCATATGTATGTTGGTCTAAATAAAGGCTATATATGCAAGTAGGTTTCTGAATAAAGGTTAAAATATAATATATCAAAAATAAAACTAAATATGTAGAAAACAATGAATTGAATAACATGACAATGTCATGTAACCATTGAATATGAGAAATTTTTAACCTCATATAGATTGCATATATAGAGTCTCTTAATTGCACGATAATCTAATTGAAGAGAGATAGATATAAAATAATGAGAATTTCATGTTAGATGGGTCCCATTACTCTCTTTATCCATTTTTATCCATTGGATAGTAGTACTATAGTATTGGAAAGAATCCATATTCCATGGAAGGAACAGAGCAAGAAGAAGCTAGCAGTTTACAAAACTCCAAAATCGCATGATAATATTCATATAGTGAAAGGTATCTAGAGAAGAAGCAAGTTTAAAAGCATCTACTGAGACCAAGAAAGTTGAGCAAGAAGACGACATTTCACACACAAATTAGGTTAATTCCTTTGTGAGAAGAAAGCAAAGGTAGAGGAATAATGGTATAGTACCTAAAAGAAGAGCTAGCTAGCATATGACCTAACTAGTGGCCGTTGGAAGAGGGTACAACTGATAAAGCAGTGAACTGAACTATAGAAGAAGTACATAAATATAGAGATCATGAGAATATATAGTGGCAAGAGAAGAAGAAACAGAAGGCGTTGCTCATGGCAAAGTCAGAGGCAAGAAGTAGTACCACATATATATACAGCTATATATATATAAGCTTATCCATTAACTTATTGTGTGTATGGAAGGTGGTACTAACTATTAAGAAGTCAAAGCAGGTTTGGTCTTCTTCTCTTTTAAGCAATAACATTCGCAGAGACGACACACTCATGAACCATGTTTCCACAGAGAGAGAGAGATTTGTGCTAAAATGAATGGAGGAGGGTGATTAAGTTGTGGAATCCGAGGTGGGACAATATGAGCAAAATTCAGAGTAAGAGGTACTTTGTGACTTTGGTTGGCGTGTAATGTTTTCCTTCTTATTCTTAAAAGTCGCTTTGTTCTTATACGCTCCAGAAAGGCACGAGCATGCTTGTATTAATTAATATATTAAGGCTAGAGATGACTTGATTAACCCTTCATTTAACTTGCGTGTCTTCTAATCTTAATTCATTTTATATATCGGGTTAATTAATTAACCAACCTGCATATATTTTATTTAACATTTAAGCATCCACCCCAGTACTGAGGTCAAGTATGATTTAAGAATAGAATTAAGTTGATAAATCTGCAATAACACAAGATGTTTATATAAATTAGAAGACCCTGGATCAACACACAATATGTATTGGAAAACATGCCCAAGTCGATTAAAACTTGCAATTGTGTGCCCGTGAGGAGAAAAACTAAGAGCCTAATAAACAGAAATGAGTACTTATAAATGGGTTATAGTCATGAGAAAAAAGTGTAACCCCATTTATATATCTCAGATCAATGTAGATTTTTCTTCAAATAACAAAAACAATGGCTATCCCTAATGGTTGACCTAACAAATCAATAAAATAACTAATAGAAAATGAGAATTGATATAGATAATAAGAAATGGATTCATATTTCAATAATTTGAGTTTAATTTCTCTCTAAACTCTCTACTTTTTGTATATATTAAAAAAAGAACTTACACTATACATTAACTTTAGCATGCCTGGTATGTATAATAATTAGGTTTTACATCCGTTTTTAAATTATGCATGCGTTGTTTGTAATGGAAGGAAGGATTAATCAAGTTCATGTGAGTGGCTTGATGGTATTCCACTCCTGAAATATATATAATTAATCTCTTTCCATCTCTTCCTAAATTCCTCAATATCTAAGAGGTGACTAGAATATATTAAAATAATGCTTACTACTATTGTTATTGCTGTTGTTATTGTTAGTAAATATAATTTATATCCATTTTGAATTAGGATTTGGCTATTTATTTTGTTTGACTTGGTCCTTATTATTGTATATATAATCAACTCAAATCTAAATAAACATATAATCGGCTAAAAATCACAATATTATTCATAAATATAATTTTAAATTTTAAGTCTTGCACATGCCTGTAATTTAGTTTGTATATTATCTATATGGTTAAATGTTAATGTCTAATATTTTGTTTTTTGAGGAATGATGGTGTAAGCCATATGAGCATGTTAATGGAAGGGCATTTGATTACACAGAAGCACACGCAGGAGACAACTAGCTTTATCCGAATGCCCTTTTCTTCCTCGTACCAATGAATAACACGTGCTTAATCATAATTTTTTACTGCTTCAGTGGCACGTATAAAACTTAATCATAAAATTTTGTATTTATGTTCAAAAAATATTCTATTTTCTAAAACTGTTGTTATTTTACACTATTTGTTTTATTCAGAAATTTTTGTTGTTTTATTTGTTTTTACATATATAAACTCATTTAATAATTATTTGGATATATAATTATGTACTTGTTTAATTTTTAAACGGATTTAACGATTAGTTTAATTTTTTTAATTTTGATGAAAAATATTAGATGTGAATTATAAATATGCCTTCCTACAGGCCCAGGCCACAAACACACTCATTGGTTTAAACTTTAAATATGATTTTAGTCTCTTCAATTAACTTCTAAAAATCTTTAATTTTGTTCTTCTACTTTAAAATGATAAAAAAAAACTATTTTTCATATTCATGTCATTTGTTAAGTTGTATTTAATTATTATTGAAATTAAATAATAATTATATAAAATTTTAAAAAAATTATCAAAGTGTACCCTTTTGAGTAATTATATATCTAAAAGTAATTTTAAAATATAGAATACAAACAAAATCATTTATCTCCAAATCTCTTAAAAAGGAAATTTTTTTAGACATAATTTAAGATTAACTAACATCACGTTTAATCAATGTCACTTGGGAAGGTCAAGATAATTTAAAATCATGTTTGTTTAACTCCAATCCAATCGGGCAATTGTAATAAAAGAAAAATACAGTGAGCTCCCTTACAATGTGAGAAGGAAGATTGAAATTTTCACTGCAATTAGGGTCTGACAAGGAAAATGGGATGAAAACAAGGGAATAGGGAATCAGTACTCAAATAATTAATTTATTTATCCATATTCTTCTCTTACAGAGATAGATGAGATTAAGAAACATCAACAAAACGGGACAAAAAACTATATATTGTTCTTGCGGATGATCCAGCAACATTGACAGCGATCACGAACACAATCATAAGAAGCTCATTCACGAGGGCAGAAGTCTTTGCAGTCCTCTGGAATCTTACAGTATTAGGATCAGCGTTATTTTTCTCCAAACCATCTCCTTCGACAACTTCAATCCTTTCCACTGTGTATATATATATATATATATACACACACACACACACACCAAATATATTACAAAAACATAATTTATGTTCAAAATTCTAACCGGTCATTCGTACTACTCCTCTTTTCTTTTATATAAGATATATTTAATTAAATTAAAAAAATTAATTAATATGGTATATTTTTTCTAAAATACTCTAATAATCTTCTTTTCTATAAATGCATGGATATACATATAGGTGATTCTCAATATAAAATATAAGAAATGTTTATGTAATTTAAAGAAAAGTCAAGAAAATTCTTTATAATGATTCATTAAATATGTGCCTAGCAAGAGAGAAAATGGAGGGGATAAACATGTTACCAACTCCTAACTAATTCATCAATTTCCTCCTCATTAAGACAAGAAATTTAATTGTCACAAAAAAAAAAAGACAAGAAATTTAGTTTATTTATTTTGCTTCCATTTAACAATACAAAAATTCCTATTTAGATTAATTAAACTTCATTATTCTATTTTCATATATACTTTGATAAAATAAAAATAAAAAGGAAAAAATATTCATTTTGAGAATTTATTGCCCAAGGCTACATAAACTTTTTAGCAGATGCAACTCATTTTTAATTACGTCACATAGTTTTAATTATGTGCAAATGCATTCTGTTTTACCTCTAAAATGGGAGATATACAATTTATCTTTAACGGTATAACTTTTTTTTAGTTATATGTAACATATATTTAACTGTCTATAAAAGTCTTCAAAATAAAATACTTATATATATAACTAAAAATATATAGGTCATACATATCATATCAAGAAGAATTACATACACTAAAGGATCTACATCTTTAAACAAATTTCAGGCAATAAATATTTCAATGGGAGATTTTTCAATAATTTTCCCTAAACAAATATAAATCAAGGTAGTAATTTATGCTGAATCAATCTTTACTTTTGTAGTAATTAGTAATTTGATGTGGATTCTCACTGATCATGTAGCTATCTATCTTTATATAGCTATGTATAGCTAGAAAGATTAATGCTAAAATTCTGGACATGAATAATGAAACTCATGGTAAGCTCTATTAATCCTTGTTTTAGTTATTGAATATATCGTTATATAATCGTAAGACAGGTTGTAGGACTCTTTATTTGGGATGTGCATTGCCATATAATCTGCTCACCACTTGAGCCAAACACGGACATGAGAACTCCAAAGTGAGAAGCAAAACCAGGGAAAATGAACTTAGCTGAAGAAGCCCAGTAATATGCCACTGACATCCCACAGAAACTATGAAAGCCACAGGACGAAGCTCAAATGTTGAGGGACTCGTCCCTGAGCTTTGTATCTGCGGGAAGCTGAGTGGAACTGGAAGCAAGGGAGCGAAGATGAAGTTCGAGGAAAAGGATTCCAGTGAGAAATGGAAGATCTTGACATTGAACAACTACACAGCGCAACGAACTCGTCTTCCTGGATAGAAGCTGTTGTGGCTATGGCTGTTCCTACTGCTCTGTTCTCTGTACACAACAACAGAGTATAAAAAACCCAAAGCGTTATTTTCTGGCCAAAAGAACATTTCATGTAACAAAGATTTGTTACAGGCATAAAAATCTAAACGTTGAAATACCTATTGATCAGCATTGTTTGGCATGGACGGCTATTGTTGTTTGCTTCCGCAGCTAAGCTCCAGCTCCGACCATTCTCACCCTCTGACGGCGATAGTGGTGGCCACCACAGCAACAATATGGAGTTCACTAGCTTTGCCACAGACAACTTCACACCTTCCAGCCATCGTTTGCATTCATTTTCTCCAAGTTATCTGAGAGAATAGTAGAGTTTTGGGATAAAGTAGTTGAGTTATTAAATTTAAAGATAGATTTAACAATGGTTTTTATTAATTTTAGTAAGATATGTTATGATTTATAAATAAGATAAAATGATTAAATAATAGGAGAAAAAGGAAAGAAAAAGCAAAAAAAAATCTGTATTCCTTATAACTCTACTAAGAAATACATTAAATTGATAAATTTTTTGACATTAACCCATATTAACCTTATTAAAGAAAAGGTTTTGAAAAAAATAGTTATTTATTACCCTACAAGTAGGGGTAAAATGACTTATATTTTTGGGTACGAGTGGTACGACTAGTTCTGAAAATTTAGGTTGAAAAACTCAAGAAAGGATGGTTTTAACTCTTCTTTTATATATATAAAAATTTATGTAGGTTTACTATCTATCTCCTACTAAGATTATAGTACAGAGAGTACTTACAGTGAATTTATGAGATCGCCTACTAAAAAAATTCTCACAACGCCAATAATAATTGAACCCACGTCCTTATGAGATATGAATATATTTTTAATTATGTGTTAACTCTTAATGACAAAGGTTTTAACTTTTGATGTAAGGAGATGGCAATGGTGGCAAGGGTGGAGGATCTAAAGTTTTTTTTTTACAAAAATTTTTAAAAAAGATTTGAACTCACCTACAATATAAAGCAAGACGAAGTCTCATTTTCTTCTAAATAATACTAATATCAGGTATGACAAGTTGTCAATTACCCTAAAATGTAAACTTAAATACCTAAAAATTATGTCTCTCTAAATAACATCATTAAAATTACAATAAAATAATATTTTCTAGAAATCAAACACGTTTGAAATAGAGAATCCAAAGTTTTTTTCTGTTGCCTACTCGGTTCATCAGAGCTTTACGTCGATTACATCTAAATCCGACCCGCATTGCGCACCTAGCTATGGTAGGTGAGTCTCGGAAATTTTTTTACATATACCAAGGCTCGAATTTAAGACCTCATTTAAATGATACTAACTTACTTATCACTCGGATCAACTCCCATTCGTAGAGAATCCAAAGTTATAAACGCTCAAGCAAGTGTAAGGCATCTTTATAAGTCCAAATGACCCAAGTGGGTGGAGTTAACAAGGAGAAGCCCAAAACTTTGATTATGCTCGACGGTGCCCAGACTGAAAGGCCCATAATTATGCTCGACGGTGCCCAGACTGAAAGGCCCACATGGAAGCAACTTCCCAATATCACCACCCTGCTTTTCATGCTTGTTCAGGGGATCAACTCGATACTTAGACCAATGGGGGTTGGTCCGAATAGTAAGCGGCTCGATATCGCTTAAGCGAGGTCTCGAGTTCGAGCCTTGGCGTATGCAGAAAATCCCCGTTGGAAGACTCATCCACCATAGCCAGGTACGCGACGCGAGTCGGATCTGGATGTAGTCGGGGCAAAGCTCTGGTGAACCGGATGGGCAACCAAAAAAAAAAAACTCGATACTTAGAAGAGGAGGAAAATGCAATAAAGTTGGATTAAAATCTGATTTAATCCAGAAGAGGTCGATTAAATTAAATTGAACACGCATGGATTAAAATGTATAAAGAAAACTAAACAAATCTGATTTCGCAACATGAATATGGACAAAGAATTATCAAACCCAACTAAATCATTCATTCATCTTTTTGTCCATTAACAACCAAGTTAAAAAGAAAATGAAGGCGAACCAAAAGAAAATCTTGACTCATAACATTCTTTAGACCTAAAAATTAGTATCACCCTTTGGGCATACTATCCTACAGATCTCCAAAACCCTAACATATCAGTAAACCTGTGAAGATGCTAAGCTCACAGGCATAGCAGAGAAACTTAGCTAGATATGAAAATGGCAGTAAAAAGTGCCAGCATCATCATCATCATGTAATGCTTCAAGTTTACTCCAAAAGTATGAACTCCAGAAGAGTGGTGCTGCTCCCTGCAGGTAAAATTCATAAAACAATCATTAAAAAACATAGACAAACATTTGATGTTGACTGAGTTCTCAACAATATTTTTCTTTATCATGATATAATTATATTAAATGACTAGATAACAAACAATAAATTAAGTGATGGGTTGGAAGGATTTTATACTTTTGAAGAGACTTGAGGGGTCCACAGTATAGAACATTATCTGGTTCTGCCATTTCTGTATTCCCATTTTCTTCAGGATTGACAATGCTCAGATATGTTTCTTGGCCTAGATACCACCGGTCTAGGTTTTCTGCTCTCAGGTTCCATGCTCCAGTGTTATCAAGAGACAAAAGGATTGCAGTCCATGCTTCAGGATAAACCTATTCATTGGGAACATGGACACTTCAAACACCACATAACAGAGCTCAAATCCCTCATTGGTTGAAGGTTCTTGCATGGCAACACATCCATCAGTTACTAAGAAAAAGAACACTCACAGATACGGAGAATGAAGCTAAGTATCTGTAGGTGCAATTTCAAGTGCTAGCTAGTATTATGAGTGTCACTCCATTATTGAACTATTTGTACTTCATACTTCATAGCGATAAATCACATGCTAATATATATATATATATA
Organism: Leucaena leucocephala; assembly: GCA_037074615.1. Lineage (NCBI taxonomy): Eukaryota > Viridiplantae > Streptophyta > Magnoliopsida > Fabales > Fabaceae > Leucaena > Leucaena leucocephala. The sequence continues at coordinate 1,496,547 of CM073525.1, forward strand.
TATATATATGCACAATCTCAAAACCAGGAGCTAGAGAGTTTTTGATGGACTCACAAACCACTTGTTATATGGTCAACTAAACAGTTGACAATGTGCTTCTACAATTACAATCAAGCTCAAGGTTCTTCTAACATTCACTTGGCTTTATATCACCCTCCCTAGGTTATTCTCATTTCTCTGTAGCTGAGAAGTGTTCAAATCCAAAAGATACTCATGAAGAGCGAACAACGAAGATTAACTCATTTGCTCACCAAATTTCAACATTTGACATAGGGGAAACATTCATTCAACAGTTTTTCAAAGCTGAGCTAAAAAAGTGTAGAATTAACAAAAGAAAATCAAACCTGAATTGTGCAGCGTGAAATTCCATCCCACTTATTATATGTACCTCTGGAATTTTCTGACCACTCCCCATAGCCCATCCTGTAGTCACGATTTTTGAACTCAACGATCACAGAAGCTATTATACCTTTTAAGACACCAAGGGAAAAGAAAGGGATTCTTACCCAACAACGAAAAAGGAGTAGCCATCCATGTGAAAACTCTGCATTGTGGTGTCATTGTTGTGCAGTATAATCTCAATGAATCCCCCATATGTAGCATTAATTAAAGATCTATCCATCACTGGAGGTCTATTCAGTGGCTTAGTGGGAAAATCAAGTTTATAATTTCCTCTCAACATGTGGTGGTCAGCGAGCCTAAATGGTATCTCAGGTTTAACAAATGAAATGCCATTGATGGTAGCTCTAACATGGCCATTGATAAGCGTTGGAGGCAGAACTTTTAACATATAAGTGTCAGTTATATTAATGGAGCCATACCGAAAGGACCCTTGAGGATTGGGACGCGCTCCACTGGCAGATGTATTTAGCCTAATCAACAAAGGAACATTAAAACATGCAGTAAACAGGGTCATGAAATCATCAAGATAGAAACGGCTGCCTTGTAATTTACTTGCAGCCATAGAACAAATTATACCCAGTGACCCATATCTGTTGACTGTTATGATAGAACTTTTTAGGGAGAATGACCATTAAGGACTTTATAAGAATATTAATGTAAAATGAGGACTTTCAAGTCTTAAATATAGAAGTTTGAGTTATAAATTCGAAATTTTAGTTGTAACAAATCCTCATTTTGTATTAATTTCCTTACATAATATTGTCATTCTTCCAAACTTTTTTAAGGTATTGTGGGCATAATACTTCTAAATATCAAATGTAATCCCAGGAAGACAAGTCATATAGGTCACCAACAACGATGAACTACTCTACCCTCATGTACTTAGTAAAAAAAACTACTAATTAATGAACCACTGACGAATCAAAAGTTTGATTTTTGAATAAATTTCAAGTATGAGCATTAAATTGAGATTTAATAGCATCAATCAACAAATATGTGGTTTTTGTACTCAGACTAATAACTCAAGGAACCAACCCCTCCTGTTGAAATTATATTTATACCAAATTGCAAGTGACAAACCTGACACTTCTCGCTTGGTTCATTGATGCCTCCTTGTCATAAAAATCATTGGGTGGATCAGGGAGAGGGCTGGTTGCAGGTCCCTTAGAATTGGAGTAGTGTAAAACTGCAACACCTGTAACTCTTTGCCACAATGATTCATTAACAAACCTGGCACTTGCAACAATATAGTAGTCTGTGCTTGCGTTCTGGTCCATGGAAACCAGAAAAGAGTACGACTGCCCAACATGAATATCAAATTGAGTATAATTTGATTGACTTGTGTAAAACCCCTCTGTTTCTACCAAAAGCAGATTATGATTCTGAATTCTGAAGTTCAAACTAGTTGAAATTCCCACATTATGAACACGAATCCGATAAGTCTTGCCTGAAACATAAATTTTTAATCCCATTAAGTATTCAAACTGTTCCAAAATGTTATCCTGCAGAGCGCTAGATAGCATGCTAAAGGATAAAATATAACCTAAAATTTCAGTAACAACGAGGTCATGAATGCAGTTTTAGCCAAGGGGCATGACACAAAACCTATAATTCCAATATAATTTGAATTTCTTATATCAACTTTGAGTTGTTACAAGTCCTGGTTAAATGCCTGATTGAAAGCATACCCAGGAAAATCTCCGCAGATATTAAACCAGATTGTTTGAAAAACGTGTAAAAGAAGAGGCAGCAAAATCACATTTACACTAGCACTGAAACACAGCAATAGCAATAAGGAAATAAAGGGAGGCCTTTGCAAATGAAAATAAGATAATTTATAGAGAGAAAGAAATTGGTTAAAATGTTTTTAAAAAAATTGTTACAAAGATAACATTATTGTGCATGAATATTGCCAAAAGAGAACATGGCCATTCAAGGGAAGAAAGAAAAGCTAAGTACATAAATGAAACCGCAATACTTTTAATAGGAGGAAAAAAATTAAAGGGAGAAATAATAATACCTGGATCAACATTAATAGTTTCATAGTCAATACCATCCGGTACAAGAGAGGCGTTATAACGATAAGGCCCCTTCCCGTTAATAAGAACTCCATCTGGCATGCTAAGATTTTTTCCAGTATCCAGTGTTGTTCGAAGGGCCTAAATATAAGAGATGCAAGTATAAAAGAAACCAATCAGAACAAACCCCATCACAAATATATACAGAATAATAAAAAAAATATTATCAAAAAAGATTAAGAGAATGATCCAAAAATATAAAAAAGCAAACCCAAGAGAGTTACTGACTGTGTGGGTCTGAGTAAACCAGTCACCAATCAAAATGACAATATCTCCATCTGGTTGTGCGAAAGGAATGGGGATGATATTCCTATTGTTGATCACAAAGGGGCCAAAGCCACCAGAAGCTCTTTGAAAACCAAGGGAAGGGAAGTAGAAGTAGCTCCCAATTTGATCTTTGACTTGAAACTGGTATGTCCAATTCCATTTGGAAGGAATTGGACAATTTGTGCCAAGAACCCCATCCTGCCATGAATTACGTCGCATTTGAACACCAGGCCTGTCATAATCATGTGACAATTTTGTTAAATCAAAATCATTGAACAAGGGAACTAAAAGCATAAAATGACATAAGGAGGAAATGGAATCCACCAAGTAATGAGAAGATCTTCATCCAATTCATTCCGTACATTAACAACAACATTGTTATTTGTAGTAACGTTGATAACGGGGCCAGGAAATTTTCCATTGATAGCAATGACCTGCAATCGGATTTTACGGAGCAGTGAAGCCAGACATATTCATATAGAAACTAAAAATTTGTTTTAGTAGTTCGTATGAAAGCAAGAGAACACTATTTTTTGCCCGGGAGACGAAAACAGAATGGCATAAAAAATTCAAGGAAAGAAAAAGAGACAATAATAGAACAATACGTCGCCGGAAAAAGGAATAAAAAGTACTTAAGAAATCCCACAGTGACCATACCAAAATTTCACTATCAATTCAAATGTTTGGCAAGTTGATTATTCTGCCAGTCTAGACTGATTCAGCGATGCTCAAGAAGCACTAGCTTAGTGAACACTAGCTAAAATACAAAACAGGCAAAACCGTATGAAAAACGGGAAATCCAAATTTGAGAAATGAAAAAGGATTGTACAATGAGAGCGTTGGGCGCATTTTCAGCAAGAATAACAGCTGGAATCCAACTAATCAACTTCTTTTTATCATTTGAGAAATATTAGGCAACATTTGAATAGAGAATAAGACAAGAAAAAGAAATAAATAAACTAAAACCTCAATCAGCAATGCAATAAAGTAATTTCCCAGCATAAACGACAAGCCATTTCTGGAAAGGAAAACGAGAAACAAACACGGAAAACACCATTCCCGAGCAAAGTGAGCCCCGGAAAGGGATCTAAACAAACGTTATTGATCATAAATCACAAGAAAGAAGAAGAAAGATGTAACAGAAGTTTACAAAGGAGCAGCAAGAGTAGAGAAAGAGCGAACCCGTTGAGGAACACCGAGAGGGGAGATGGTGATATAGGAGAAACGAAGCTCAGTGTAAACATATGGGTCCCCAGCGAAGCAGAGGACTGAAAGCAGAGCAATGTGTATAAACGAAAGCAGAGCGAAGGAAGAGAAGCCGTAAAGAGCCATATTGATGGGTGGGAAAGAAGGTCTCAGGGGTTTTGTGGTTTATGATATAGAGAGAGAGAAAGAGAGAGGGAGCTCTTTGGTGGTTTTTACTGGTTTGTGTGCGAGAGGAACACAATACTTCTCCCGCATGACTTCGTTTATGTAAAACGTATATTTGCCTTCGTCAATGACTGACTGCCGGTTAAACCCGTACCTCTTTCTTTTTTTCTTCCCAATATGCAATAACAAGTTAATAACAATAAGTTATTGCAAATAAATAAATAACATAGTGTATGTATATTTTTGCATGGGGACAGAAATAAGTTATATTATATACTCTGAATTCCTAAGATGCTTAAGAGAGATTTTTATATCATATACTGTTATATTATTTATAAATAATTATATTTTTTATATTTGAATTTAGTAAAAATTGTTAATATCTTATAATATAATGAATTAAAATTTAAATGATTATTAAAAATATCTATATTTAATATACAATAATACTTTAAATAAAATTATATTTAATAACAGAATGCTTATATTTAATAAAAAAGCAATCATATTTTTATATATAGATAGATAAGTTTTATGATATGCTTTTAGTAAATAATACAATTTTTGTGTAATTTTTATAAATATATTTAATCGATATAATTTATAACTATATATACTTTAAATTTTTATGTTTAATTTAAAATTTGAAGTTAAAAAATTATTATTCACTATATGTTTATTTCCTAATTTTCTTTTTTTTATTAGGTATGAAATCACCTTACTTAAAAGTTACTTTGAAATCTAATTATTAGTTAAAGTTAAATCAGGTAAAATTATAGATATGATAAATCTATTTTAATAAATTAGTTTTTTGTCAAATTTTTAAAAACTAATTTTTAATATAAAATATTTATGATATAAATTATACTATAAGTTAAGCACTATATTAAAAACGGGGTATCAAATTACTAATTAAGATAGCATAATCTTTTCTTGACTTATGCATGTAAGTGTAATATTCGGTTTTTCTCTGCCTGATTTTATAATAAAACGAGGACGGGTTACCGGTTATAGCCGGTAAAGTAGGAAAGGAAAGGAACAGTAAGAGGAGGGAACAGAACAAGTTTGGGCGCGTAGTGAGGCATTTCCTTTGTAACGTTCAGATTTCTAAAAAGAAGGGCCTGACATGCATCCACCTTGGCGGGCCCCACGTCACTGCCCAATCCTGTTTAATTACTTATTAATTGGGTAGATAAGCTTCCTAATGAGTAAGTAGTAACTCTTATCTCCCAAAATTTATTATTAGTTTAATTTGTTGTATTAAATTAATAATTTATATAATTGATTAGGCGCCCATCCACAACAACAATACTAGCAACTCAATCAGATGCTTAACAGACTTTAAGCCTTAAGGCCATACTTGTTGTGAGCATTCTCTGTTTGTGGTTTTTTTTTTTTTTTAAAAAAAATAATTATAAGGAAAAGGAGATTGTAAGCCTATTGAAACATGAGAATTCTAAAATAATCTCTCAAAATGACTTAATTTTCAAAATTCTTTAAGAAATATTTTATAATCAAATTTTTGTTCAATGATTTAATTGTTCTCATGTAAAAAAGTGCATGCATGGTCTTAATTATTATTTTAATTTTACAACAATCAAAATAGTGTGATAACTAAGGTACTGTAGGGAGCATTTTCTTTTACATAAATACAATTAGATTATTTAAAAGAAATTAATTGTAAGATAGTTCCTAGAGACTTCATAGAAAATAAATTATTTTTAGTTTGAGATTCTCACATCTCCGTTGTTTTTATATCATTATATTTCTTTATCCCATAATTATATCATACATGGAAAAAAAAAAAAGCTTTTTGAAGCATATGAAATATACCCTCAACAGCATAATTTAATGGAAAGATTAATATGAGGTTATAAAGAAACGATTTAATTATCACAAAATTCTAATTAATAATAAGTAAGGAGTATAAATATTTTGTTATGTTTTATACTAAAACTTATTATCACATACTCATAAATTGTTATTAAATTTTTAAATAATTAATTTTTTTAAGACCTTTTGTAATTCTCCTAATTTAATTTTCATGAGAAAAGGTGATTTCATAGGAGACTGATCCGAAAACATTTTTGTTTTATGGTAAGGGAGCTAAATTAAGAATATAATAATACGAGAGATCAAAACAAAGGGTATCATACTTACAAAGATGATTATGAAGATTCAGTCTTTATCATATGCTTTGACCCAATATTAAGTACATTGCATCCATTTTTTTAATCCGGTTATTAATTGCATATATTTAATTCTATGATGCCCGTGATCTGATATGATTATTCCTTAATTGGGAGATTTAGGAATAAATGCTCAAATGTTTGACATGGGATTTTTGTCCTTTCCTACCTCTTAATTATTTTTTTGGTCAACTTTTGTACCTCAACTAGTTAGTTTGTTTCTTTTATACACCATACTTAGTTAATTTATACTATAATATAAGTATCCTTTTAAATTATAATGTGCCATATATAAATATTTTTTGTAAATGCATCATTTTTTTTATTTTTTTGCATCAAATATGTATAACTTCATTACTCACAAAAAGAAACCGAACACCAAAAGTGATGCAGGTCCCAAACTAGTGGGAAAGAATGGGAGAATAATTGAAAATAATTTTAAGGAAAACATCGCATATAATATAATATAATCTCAAAAGGATTTAGCATAATTTTTTTATATTAAAAAGTTTAAGTAGATTTAATACTATCTCCCGTTAAGGTTATAGTATAGCTCTAGAGTTTAGAGAGTATTTATAAGGGATTTATAAGATCGCTTACTAAAGAATCATTCACAATAGTAGCAGGAATTAAAATTATGTCTTTATAAAATATGAATATATTTCTTACAATCTATACTAACTCTTATTAATTTAAGCATAAATTAAGTTTTGTGAGAATAGTCAATAACAAAATCATCAAGCGTGTGGCTAGTGCGCCTTATCTCAGGGGTAGAATATGCATATTAGCCCATCCATACAAGCAAAACAATTTTTTATACATTAAAAAGTTTAAGTAGATTCAACATTATCTTTCGTTAAAGTTATAGTATAGCTATTGGGTTTAGACAGCAGGGACTTACAAGATCACTTACCAAATGATCATTCACAATTGTAGCGGGAATTGAACTTATGTCTTTATAGAATATGAATATATTGTTTACTATATATGCTAACTCTTATTAATTTAGGCATAAATTAGATTTTGTGAGAATGGTCAATAACAAAATCATCAAGCATATGGCTAGTGCGCCTTATCTAAGTGGTAGAAAATGCATATTAGCCCATCCATACAAGCAAAACAATGAATTGAGCCGCATAAATTATACATGCATTCAACTTGGAGGGAATGAAAATGGGGGTAGAGCATGTGCAACATGAAAATGAAGTCAATGAAGCGGATGAGAGTTGATGGTAACGTTAATAAATGAGTCTTTTAAGTAATTATGACAAAGTTTGGTTTGTTGAAATTATATATCGATCACAATGGAAGGCAAAAAGAGATTAAGAAATACCCTAGTGGGAGAGTGGTAATCAAGCATGATAAGGTTCCTTAATCTTTCCTTTTGACAAACTAATAATAGCTTTAATTTAATTTAGACAAAGATAAATCCTCTATATGAACATCATAGTATTGATTCTAAATGTCACTTATGACCCGTCTGCCATGTGTGATACCATGTAGTTTTTGAATGTCTTGTTAGACGCCAAACCTGGTACAACCTAAGAAGTTTTCAGTTTCCCGTGAAGTTTTGCCAACTTGTTTCGGGGTTCCAATAAGGGGAAAGATAAAATACACATGCGTAAATGGGAACAAGGGTGTACAACAGATCTCAGCAAGCAAGGGTGATTTGGATTATAACTGAAGGTTGGTTGAAATGGTTTCTGTAAAAAATGGCCCCAAACATTGATCTCCAAATACTTTGTACCCTACAGCGACAAGCCAAATTAAAATGGACTCGCCTTTGATTTTTCAGATGTTGATTTTAATTTGTCATGAATCAAATAAGTTGACAGACTTTGATTTTTCAGATGTTGATTTTATTTTGTCATGAATCAAATGAGTTGACATATGGTTATATTTGGGAGGGAATAACGACCTAGACCAAGTCCCACGAGTTCTAATTTTAGAAACTATAAAAGTCAACTTAATGAGCCTGCAAGTGCCACGTTTCATATTCAATCTCCATGATCGACATCACTCTTCCTCCCTCACCTTCTTCTTCTTCTTCTTCTTCTTCCTTCCCTCTCGTTTCAAGCAAACCCTAACATTATTCGTCTCTCTTCCATCTCATGCAACATGCAATATGTCCTCAAGGACTCGCCCAGAAAAAGATACCGTCCCATTTCCATTCTTATCGGTAAGCCTAGACTAGTCACCGTCTTGGTCATCAGCGCCATCGCCGCCACTTTCCTCATTCTCTACTTGTCAAGATCATCCTCCGGCGACCCCTCCTTATTATGCTATGACTCTTCCGACATGCCCTTCACCAAAGCCGATGCCATCATCGCGGCTGAGTTCGAGAAAACCCCGAGCCCCCTCGTTGCCATCCTCCACTATGTCACCTCTCCGGTGACACCCCAGCTATCTTTGGCTGAGAGTCGAGGCCCCTACGACATCCTCCTCTCCCTTGCTCCCTGCAACCTCCTTATCTTCGGCTCCGGCCATGACTCCCTAATGTGGGACTCATTTAACCCTCGCGGCACCACTCTCTTCCTCGAGGACGACCCCAAGTGGCTCCACTCTGTTCTCCGCCGGTTCCCGATCCTCGACGTCCGAATGATGCGCTACAGGACACAGGTCTCCGAAGCCGACGCTCTCCTCGGCTCCTACAAAGAGGATTGTTGGGGGGCTAATGTTACAATAAGACTGAAAGGGAATGAAGGGTGCAAGTTGGCCCTGAACACCATGCCGGAGGAAGTGTATACTAAGGATTGGGACATTATTTTGATCGACGGTCCGAGAGGATATGAGGGGTCGTTGCCTGGGAGGATGGCGGTGATATATTCGGCGGCGGTGATGGCGCGCGGGAGGAAGAAGCCGGGTGTGACGCACGTGTTTGTGCATGACGTGGATCGGAAGGTAGAGAGAAGATATGCGAAAGAGTTCCTGTGTTTGAAATATAAAGTTAGTGAGGTTGGGAGGCTTTGGCATTTCGTCATCCCTCCTGCAATTAATTTCGACGATCATGGCTTTTGCTAATGAATTTTGAGTTTATGTACACATCAATGGAATTACAAATTAATATTGCATCTACGTTCCATCTTAATCCTATTAGCATAATTAATTAAACCATTTGGTGTTTTCTTTTATTTTTTAATTAAAAAAACAAAGACTAACGTTCTAAAGTTACAAACATATTAAAAGAATGTTACCAGTAGATGCATCTAATTTCCCAGAAACATGCACATGAACTATGATGTATAGATTTATAATAAAAGAAAGTGATACAAAAACAAGTGAAAATGCATGTAACTGCCATGTCACTTTCCCTCTCACTTTCTAACTTTTCTAAGAAAATGCTGCTTACTAACTAAATACAGAGGATTTAAATCCCATGTACACAACATAATATGGTGTAATGCTAATGCTCTAATACATTCCAAACAGTATAGTTATATTTACCGTGCAAACATCCACATACTGACTAGAAAATTCCAAAAGTGAAGGTTATGCATTTCTATGCCCTACTATTTACTGTGTAAGCCAGATTGGACCAAGGGAATCAAAGGTTCAAATGTACCATTCTCTCCTCATATGAGAGCCGCTGGTGGAGTTGCCGTTGGTGAGCAGAAAATTCCATGAAAATACCCTTAAGCTTACTGGCAATCTTGAACTCTTGAGTTCCATCGTGAACAATTCTCAAATCAGTTCTCTTTTCGTTGCATTCTTTTTCTTCTTGCAATGTCTTGCTCTGAAGAATGCGATTCTCAATCAGAAATATTGACCACGCCATGTAAGGAACAGGCAATTGATGCTATTTATAACAAGAAAACAGGAAGATTCTCACAGCATAAATGTAAGAGAATCAACATGGAACTTCTCATAAACAAAAACACACAACTATAGCAATATATACTTTCTTGGCCTTCAAGTAATCCAATCAGTCAAAACAAGATTAAAATGATTTCAAGTAACAATTAGGGGGCCCTGTTCATTGCATATTGTTCTCATTCTCAACTGTGATCAGCATTATTTGCAATAGACTTTTTGGACATATATGTAAAAAATACTCCAGTCAATCAAAAGAATAAACACCCAAAAATAAGAGAAACACAAAACAGAGAGTAGACAACACAATCCAAAAATATATGACGTCAACAAAGAACAAGAGAAACAGAACAACTAAAATTGAAGAAACCAGTAAAGCTCGACCAAACACGATGACCTTTAAGATACTGAGATAGGCTTCTGTTGAACATGTGAGTTAAGCTTATGTTGCATCAACTTCACACTATCAGTTACTCCACATTATTGAATTTTAGGGTATCAGTTACTCTTCCATAAATACTTTTAGGGACAAAAATTCTCTTTAATCTAAAATCAATCTGAAGTTAATGATCAACATTAAAACCATATAAAATATTCGCATACATATGAAACAAATCATTTATTCAGTACACACAAATATTTCTACCAACGAGGTGGTTAAGTAATAACATAAACAAATCACAAAGGGGTGATGATAAGGACAAATCGTAATGTGTCCTAAAAGAATTTTCCATTGGCTAGAGGGGAAGATGCGAGGTTACCTTAGATGCAGGCATTAATGTTCCTATTGATGCTTTGATGTCTTTAAGCCCCACTACCTCTTCAAGTATCACCCATGGCCTGATAAAGATGAAGGTAACATGTTTATTAAATATATATATTGAACTAACAAAAATCAATATCATGAACACAAAAGAATATAAAATAGATTTAAGTTACTATTTTCAACACAATAATAATGGAATGTAAACACTACATACCTTCCTGTTGAAGACATTATTATCTGAGTGGGATCATTCAAAAAGTGGCGGAGTTTTTCAAATTCCCCTTCACTATAACAGACAAAGGCCCCTCTAGTAAACAACTCCAACCATAGACTTGGAAAAATGTACACTCTGGGTGATACAGAAGTGTATCTATATAAGAAATCTTCAATTGTTGGTGGAGATAACGTCTTATCCAGATTCCCAATTGATATCATAAACACGTTCTTCTTTCCACCGAGATCTCTATCATCCGCTCTTTCACATGAAGATGATTTTCTACTGATCGACCGCCTGGCACAGCGGGTTTCCTACACAGGAAAATATGTTGTTACCCACTAAAGTTAACTGCAAAATAGAACACGAGGAACATGATTTCGTTTTTGTCAGAATATGAGATAATAATTAATGCTTTCAGCTGAGATAAAGATGCATAACTTACCTTGTATAGGCGCTCAAGAAAACCAGTTTTCTGTTTGATATTGCTTCCCTTGCATGGTTGTACCACTTCCCGTCCGCTAGTTCCCTTGGAAAATGGAATAGAATTAGCAGTAACTTCAGTTCTTTCACTTGCAATCTTCAGAAATGAAGCCACCACAGGATTCAGCCCTGAAGTTGGCTCAATTTTGCAAATATCCGCAATAGTTGCATTACTGTAAATTCCAGCAACAGGTCCATGTAACCAGAGAAGTGTGAAGGTACATAAGCACTCTTCCTCTCCTTCATTGAAAGAATGCGCATGTTCTTGCACCTACCAGATCAAGCAAATGAGAAGGGAGCATGTAAACATTCCTGGAACCTTCCCACCCTATTAAAAGTTGTCATATTTGCATTCTATAGAATTTAGTCTTCAGCAGTATTAATGTCATTTCAAGAGTAAAATAAAATATTGCTCAACTCAAGAGAAGTTGGAGAAGAAAAATATTAAATAGGCCAAGAAATTAGTCATTATATATAGGCCATTCAATAACTTAAAGGTGAACGTGATGTAAGACACGCTCACACTGATTTAAAACATACCCACACGCTTGGACAGATGCAAACAGATTTTTTTTTTTCAAACAGATTTGATTTAGGGTGAATATAGACAGAAACAGGGGAATGGAGAGGGAGAATGGGGAAGTGAGGAAGAGATAGATGAGGGGAATAGTGCAGAATGTGGGGAGGAATGAGAGAGCTGAGGGAGAAATCAGATCAAAGGGGGAAGAGAGAGAGAACCCAGAAGCTAACAACATCATATTATCATTCATCAAAGCCTAAGATTACAAAGGTTATGAAGTCCTATTTATAGACTAACGAGAGAAACAACTTGCAACTACAATAATAATAATAAAAAGACAACGTGAAACTTGTAATATCCACTTGCAAGATCTACTTATAAAGGAATCAAAAAGTAACCGCTTGGAAATAAAATAATCCCACTTGCTTTAACCACTTGCAAAATATAATAAAATAATACTACTTGCTCTATCCACTTGCTAAAATACTTAATAGCTAACTTGCATAATATACTCGAAATCTTAATTACCAAAGAAAGCCAACATGCATAATAAACTTGAAATATTCTTCTAATATAGATATTCTATCACACACACTTACTCTGATGCAAGCATATGTGAATTTAGGGGAGGGTTATAGAAATAAGAGGAAGAGATAGGGCGAGACAGAACAATAAGGAGGGGGAAGAAGAGAGACAGAACTCAAGAGAGGGATTAAGCAGAGAAATTAAGGGGAATAAGACCATAAGGAGGGGGAACATGAAGGACTTGAGGGGGATAGAGAATAGCTAAAACATAGCAAAATCTATTTCATTATCATCCCAAAATATATATCCCCTTACAAGTGACTACCTTAGGCTATTTATAGAAGAGGTTTTCTCAACTATGGAGTAAGCCTACTTGTAGAAGTAAATCTACTTGCACAAGTAACTCCCAACTACTCAAAAGAGCCTACCCCCAACTACTCTACCTACTCCCAAGAAACTTACAACTTGCTAGGTAAACAATAACAAAAGTAAATTCATTTCTTTCTAGAATAAAATCTTCCATATTAAGTTTCCTCAAAATATATTAATCCTTATATTTCTTCACAATGCACATAAACAAAATGAGTGATTAAGCAGCGAAATTGAGCTTAGGAATGGATTATCTGGAGCTCAAAGCATGAAGCAGGGAATTAATCGAGCACAAAAATCTCCTTGCAAAAGCTCTTTGCCCATGTGTTGCAGCATATGGAAGGATAGGTGTAGCAGAATTTACTTAAAAATCAAGTTATATTCAGTTATTTTAAAGTTATGAATGAAAACTTTCTTTTGACCAATATTTACTTGTTACTTGTGTTCTTCTTAGAATACTTCTAAGTTGCAAAAGTCTGATCAGCTTATTGTGGTGCTTTTTTAACTACGGATCTAGAAACAAGCTCTTCTAGCTCCTGGGGTCTCTAGACAGATTCCTAAAAGATCATATCATTTGGTATCAGAGTCAGCCTACTTAAAAGACATGATATCTCGCGAAAATTCATGGGAAAAAGATCATGTTCAATCATCCATGGAGAATTTAACTTGTTCATCGATGCCACAAAGGAAGAAATCCAAAAAACTTAGGAGGCTTACAAATATGACCATAGAAGTTCAAGGGGAAGGCAACATTCCTCCAATAAAGAAGTCAACTTAGGAGTCGAAATAAAGATTCCTTCTTTCACAAGCAAATATAATCGGAAGAATACTTTGGGTAGAAACCAAGGGTGGAGCAAGTTTTCAAGATTCATGATTATCCTAAGGAGAAAGGGGCAAAATTGACCGCACAAAATTCACTAACTACACTAGTATTTGGTGGGATCAATTACAGATTAAATGAATGACTTTCAAGAAAGCCCAATTTGAAATTAGGAAAAGTTGAAGGTTACCATGAGAAAGTAATTTGTTCCTAATCATCATTAAGGTGAGATGAAACATAAAATGCAAGGGTTAAAATGCATTCAGAACCCTAAGTATTTTCCCAACGATTTAGTATCCTATATTCAGTATCCTAAATTAATTTGTCATTCATCTAACACCTTCAAGTATTTTTTAATTGTACCTCTAAAATATTTTTTATTGCAATTTTTCTCTTAAATTTTTTTTCTCCGTAACAAATGAGCACCCAATATTTTTCTCTTACGAGGGTATTGAATGCACACACAAAATTATTGGAAAAAAACGCTTTTAAGATACTAAATGCTATTAAAAAATACTTTATGTTGCTCAAGCATAGTTTAAAATACTAGCTAGAAAAGCACTTCAGTGCTAGATGTAATTTAATGCTAAAATGCAATATATTCGATTCCAATCTCAATGGATATTATTATTTCTTTTAAAACAATATATATGAGTTAAAGTCTCTCGCTATAATTTTTAATTTTTTATAATAAATAACAACCATCATCATCGAAATAACAGTAAAACAAATGATGGAAAGTGGAAATGGGAGGAGTCCTCACCGCAAAAACGGTAGCGTCATAGAAGCGAACATCTTCAGTGCGATACCGATAGCAAGAACAGACGGTGGTTCCTGGTATGACGCTGCGGCACTCATAGTCTTGAAGCTGCGTCGAAACCGGTCTGAACCGCTTCTTGAACTCTTCCACCTCCTTCAAGCTACTAAAGCATTGAGCTTCAAAGACCTTATCGTAACCATCGCCGAAGTCCAGGAACTTTATCCTCAGAACTTCTTCTCGCTCCAGCACAACCTTGACGGAGTACCATGCTTCATCGTCATGGCTCTTGAACTCGACATTGAACTCTGAAGGATCATCGGCGGCGACTTCGTCCTCCGACGGCGACATTTGGGGCCGATTTTGAAATAAAGCCAACCCAACTGTACTGGAAGAAGTGTCTGGAACGAGGGGAAGGAAGGAAGGGAGATGGCCTCGGCGTCTTTTTTGCTGGTAGCAGAGCTTTACGTCCAGTCCCGAGCCTCCGTAATTTGTGGGGAGATAAAATAAAAAAATAATAATAATTTTATAATAAAAGATAACATTTACATAATTATAAAAAATAATATAATGCGTGTGCTCAAAGAGCCTTGACTTATCACGAGTCATATGAATTAAAGTCATGTTTTGATCAGCATGAATTAAAGGAATTCAAGAAATACAAAAGGGACGTAATTGATATTATTTAGACTTTTAGGGGCTCATGTATCTAAAGTTATTAATTATTAATTTATATAATAATTATATTTCACCTTTCTATATATGTGATGATTGTGAATGTAAGTTCTTCCCAAAGAAAGGGAGAAAACTACAGTTTGAATAAATTATGTCAAGTCTTTGGCGTCATCAATTAATGGCATTTAAGTCTATAATAATAATAATAGTAAATATTATAAATAATTTATTGCTCACCTTAATGTCATTTGTCCAAATATTTATATTGAAAAAGATAAATACTAAAATAGGATATTATTTTAATAATAATTTATGTTGGTAATATTTGATTTGTTATTAGTAAAAGTCTCATTTTAATATTTATTATTTTTTAAATTTTTTTAATTATTTTTTTATTTATCTTTTTTTTATATAATTTTATACTGTTAGCAATACAAGCTCGCTGTATCATCTCCTATAAACAAAAAGACAGTTTTTTTAAGGTATATATTTTCCTAATTCTTTTTTTTTTTGTTTTTTACACAAACCATTGGACATGTAGTATTATCGACAAATTGGAATTTAAAACTTCAAAAATTATCAAGTAAAAGATAACTCTTCTGGTATGAATTTTTGTATTCGTTAATCAATT
Source organism: Leucaena leucocephala (assembly GCA_037074615.1). Classification (NCBI taxonomy): domain Eukaryota; kingdom Viridiplantae; phylum Streptophyta; class Magnoliopsida; order Fabales; family Fabaceae; genus Leucaena; species Leucaena leucocephala. Next base: position 1,512,424 of record CM073525.1, read on the forward strand.
TACAAAGCTTCAACTTAACCTAAGATCTTACTTAAAAGATATTAAGTTGGTTTCTAATCATTTAACTTTACACCATTAGCCATGCAAGCTTGGAGTGCATCTTATCAACTATAGATGTAAATTTTTTCAAGAGATTTGCTTTCCAAAAAATATCTTTGGAATGATGAAAACTTTATACATAGAATATTAGTACTTAAACTCAAATATTTTAATAAATAAAATTTATAAATAGAGATTTTTTTAATTTATTTTATTTTTTTTCCCAGGCAATAATAGATATTACCAGAATAAGATACAAATAATATAATAGGCGTAGTAGAGCCTGCCTTTCATTGGCTCTGATAAAAGGGAAAAGGACGTATGAAGGCAGAGTTCAACTCCCAAATCTTGAGGGAGGCCTTAATGTTGATGCCTGTTGCATTGTTGAATAGAAACAACCTTGCTGCTCCATATATTGCTTCTGTTGGATAAACCCTAGATGTGACCACTCTTCTCCCTCCTTGACCAAAGGTCTCAATGATTGAATGGTCAACCTAATCACAGTCACAGGTTCAAGAACTCAATTCTCTTTAACTTCAATATTATAATATTATAAAGGCTAAGCATGTGTATCTCAGCAACTAAATTCAAAAGACATTTCCAATATACTCCTCTATTTTTTAATATAAGATATATTTAATTAATTAAATTAAATTAAAGAAATTAATTAAATTAGTTACTATGAGGTATTTTCTCTAAAAAAAATTCTAATCATCTTTCTTAATTCCTCCTCCCTCTCTTACTTAATTATTATTGAGGGGGTATTAATATAATTAATTTAAAAAAAAATTGGAAATGTTCACTTCAATTAAAAAGCTTAAACTACTTATGAAAGGCCACGAAGAACTTTATCTTAGGGGTTTACTATCAAGTTCTTTTAATACAAATGGATACTTATACAGTATATTTCTTGTTCTTATCTTAATCCTCTTTATTTTCACTAATATATATTCATCAAAAGGGAAATACATGTGGAAATAGCTGCTACTTAAGGTAAGTAGAGCTGTTAGTGTTTGATCTTCACTCACCAATACTCTCATCGACGGTTGCTCATCGCTGAGCACCGGAACTTGGGTCCCATAAACTGCCTTCGAAACTTCAGGAGCCTTAGATGACCTGCATAATCCAACAATTCGTATTCAAGTTATTGATTCTGAGATGCATACCCAAATACTGATTTAAGTTTCTAAATGGATTCAAAATTCATGTAACTCCAACAAAAATAATCATTTCAGACTAATACCAGAGTTGTCAATGCAATCACGTGTATTATGGTTGAATGCATGAAAATTGACATGAAACTACAACATAGGCCCCAAAAGAGTTGACGTTGCAAGTACAACTAGATGAAGAAGAAACTGCCACTTTTTAGGTCTATAAAAAGGGAAACAAAGACAACTACGGGAACACCAACAAACCCAGACACTTCATCTCAAATAACATCAGAAAGTTCTCTCCAAGAATCTCTTCATCTCTTCTTCATCACTACAGATCCGCAAATAGCGAGAATGAAAGCTTTTGCATACCTGGTTTCATCAGCGCAGAAAAAAGTGGTTGAATTTTGATGGCTTGTATTAGAGAGACGGAAGTAAATGGGTGTCAACTCAGAAAGTGTATCATCAGCTATAGTCAGAAGGCCAAATGGTCCCAGAGAACTTCTATCAATAGCTCCACCCCCACAGCCCACACTGTCTTTGTCAACCTCGTGGGAACCCAACGGCTCAATTTCAAATTCAGCAAATATATCCAACTGCATCAAATTTCCAACAAATCCAAACAGTCCATTAGTAGACTCTTCAATTGTGGCAATTCAACAAACACCTTGTAGGCCAAGTAATCATGGTTCTTATTGGGTATCTTTACAGGAAAGATCTTGATTCATGATTTTAATTATGTGGTTGTTAATACTTTTGAATGGAAACATAAAATGTGTTTGTCAATTTCAAATTCAAATAGTCAATTAACAAACTCATCCATTGCGGCAATTCAAAAAACAACTTGTGGGCAAATCAATATGTAACTAAAATCCTGATTTTTATAATGATGTATCCTTCGAGGGAAGATCTTGATTCATAATTTTTATCTGTTTGCTAATAAATTAATGAAACCAGAAAAACTGAATGTTTTTCAGAACTTGATGTTATAGACTGACCTGTGTAGCGGAGCCTATGTTCAAGGGCAAAACAGAGCCAGGCTTGAGGACGATGGCTTCAAATTCATAACTTCTTAGCCTTAAACTCTCTATCTCCTCTACTGGCCATTGAAGAATATTAGTTCCAGTTTTCTCGTCAAATGTCACTGCCCTTGGAATAGTCTGCCACAAAAATATATAATTCGCACATAAGTATTGTTCTTTCAGGATAAAGATTGTTTGGTTTCAGTTTACTTCAAATTTAAACAGGAAAAAATGGTGAGAGAAGTGTGGCTCATTCAGTTAAGTTTATAAGGCCATTTGAAAATTATCATGTGTTCAAATGCTAATATCAACAAGCAAAGAATAGTGATATGAACAAAATGCAAAGTCAAATAAAAATAATACCTGAACAGATGCCCAACCCTTTTTCAAGTTATCATTTTCAGTATCTGTTTCATTAATCCAACCCCAGAGAACACGTCTCTCTTTGATCGGGTCATAAAATGACTTTGATGCATAGTATCTTCCGTAGTCCACTCTTAACCCGATACCCACATCCTCTTTCGGGTTATCGGGTACCCATGTGTCATTCTCAATGAAGTAAGTCCCAACGGCATAATGATCCACTTTAGTGTCATCAATACTAGCCTTTAACACGTGCTTAACTCCTGGGCCATTTACTGATGTGGGCAAGCCTTTTGACCCGTTTATCAAAACGGGGTAGAAGTCCACGCACTCCCACATACCCGTGCCCGGTACTGAATGCAAGTGGTGAACATTTTTCTTATAGTGGATGAAGTCTGTGGTAGTGTAAACCAATGAAAAGCCTGTCTTGTTTACTTTTGCCCCGAGGGCTACTCGCCATTTCCCATCGAGCCCGATCCATGCTGTGGACGGGTCGCGAAAATCTTTTGGGCCGATGCTGGTTGGGGGCACCAAAACTGGGTTATGGGCATATTTGACCCAGTCTAGGAGAAGGGGATCGGATAGGTTGGCGGGGTAAGCAAGATTTTGTACCTGTACATTTTTCTCAGTGTCACCGGTGTAGAGGATTACGATTTTGCCATCTGGCAACAACGTGGCTGAACCAGTCCATACACCGCTGATATCGAATGGCCTATCGGGAACCATGGCAAGGGGAAGGTAGAGCCAATGAATCAGGTCCCTTGATACAGCATGACCCCATGTGATGTTGCCCCACACTGCCGAGTCAGGGTTGTATTGATAGAACAGATGGTACCACCCCATGTGATACAATGGACCTGCCACCACATGAAACAATCCCAATTTACAATTTGTAAATTCATTTACTAATTGTGGAAAATGTAAGTTGAAGCCATTATAACAAAAAAAAATGTGAAACATACTTACGTTTATAAACTACTATCCAGGATTTTAAATGTAAAAAATGAGTTAAAAGACTTACTTTAGTTCTAAATTACTAAATATAAGATATTATTTTGTTCTCCCATATTTTTTAATTTTTTATCAAACTACTCTTTTTTTTAACAAATAGACTAACATTATTGAATGATTAAAGATGGTATCAAGAAAATAAATATATTTTTTAAAAAAAACTAATATAATTAATTTTCTTAATTTAAATTAATTAATTATATAATTTCTATATCTAAAGTGAAGGAGTACTAAAAATTATTTGCATACCCATAAAAGTTGGAAAGCTCACGTGCCGCCATCTAATAGTCAACTACTTAAGCGAATTGGTAGATAGAGAGTAAAATTTGTGGCTTCGGAATTTTTCATGTTGCTTTGCCTAATGGACAAAGATTTCACATCTTCATTATAAAAGCCCAATTTCAAAATAAAGAAATTGCATAATGCGTGTAAGAGTGTATTTCATTAAAAACTTAAAATTAAAATAAAAGATTTTAAAGAAGTGAAATAATTAATTAGATAAAAAATAATATGAGTAAGGCTATTTCAATTATAAAATTATGTTACATATATAGAAAATTGAAATTAAAACAAAATGAAATGTGTAGAGATGTCTTGTTTTTTTCAATTAAAAACGTATATTCCCCAAGATTTTGATATTTACAGGAAGATGTAGACAATATTTAAAAATGCAAGCTATGGAAGGATTTTGGACCATATAATAAGCTTTATTTTAAATAATTATTTAATAAAATATTATTCTATATTAAATAATTAAGTATATCACATCTAAAAATAGTATTAAAACAGAAAACATTCACTATTTAAGACAGTGACATTGGTATATTATATTGAGAACAAAAGCTTATGCAAATTTTTTCATATAAGTTAACCATCAAATTAACGTGGCCACATACCTTATTTTCTATATATTTATTGGCCTTGTATTTATATTGGTCAATAACTTGTATATCCCTATCTAGAATATTTTTATTTTTATTTTTTTATTTTTTTACTAACGTAATTGATAATTGATTGATATACCCTATACGTAACATTTTTTTTAAGACTAACTCATCATAAAAATGAAAACCCTAAGCAGTTCAGTAATTTATTTTAATGTCCTTTTGTCTTTTAAAATAATTATAATTTTTATGGTCCTTTGCATTCAACATTAACTTGATAGGTCATTTCCTAAAGTGTTTCTAATAATATGTTAATTAACTAAATAAATAAATAAAGAAAAATATAAACATTAATAAAAAAATCAAGGAGCTACGTACCATCAGGATCTGTAGCAGAAGAACCAACCAAAGAGATACGCATGAACACCACACCAAACAGAAACCCATCCACAAGAGAAGGAGATCGTTAGTTAATTACCATTTTTTAAATTTATACACAAATAATCTTTTTAACCTTTAAAACAATAAAACTTAATAATAAACCAAATTAATAGCATAGAAGTTATCTGGATAAATATAAGAATTCAGGGTTTATTATGAAATTTTAAAAATTAGGGAGATTATTTACTTATCACAACATAAGGTTGAGGGGATTTGATGAAAAAATTCTTCATAACTTCATTTTTTTTTTGGGTCAACTTCATTGATATCATGTCAAAGATAAAAAAAATATTAAAATAGAATTTCATTTATAAAATTAATTTATACTTTTGAATTATAATTTTTATATAGTTTAACATATTTTATTCTTCAATTTTCTCAGTGTAATTTTGTATTTTAAAATTATTTAGCATAAATATGTTGAACTTAAAATGCTCATCATATTTACAACCTCTTTTTCTTGGACTAAGAAAATAATGCTTAAAAAACAAAAGTTAGAAGATGGCTAAGTTTGGGAAGTTAATTGTTGACTCCTCCCACACCGGCGGATCTCACCTACCCTTCAAATTCTGAAAAATCATTTCAAATATGAAAAACAAATTAATAAATAACCAAAATTTTGACCCCTGGATGATTGTGATGATGCCCAAATTCTCAAGGATGACCGTAAATTAAAAATTATATAGTTTATTTTAATGTAAACTAATTTTATTTTATTGCTTCCTTTTTAAGAAGATATTAATATATACATACACACACGATAAGAGATTTGAAAGTTTTTGAAAAAAAATAATTTTTTATTTTATAAATTAAAAATAAACATTAAAAGAATTATAGTTTCCACCTAAATTTATAGGAATTAATATATATACAAAAATATAAGATGAATTATATATCATGTTGATCTTCACTTATAAATAATCCGATCTCTTATAAATTTGATATTAAATGCCTGTATAGTTTTAGCTTAATTTTTAAATATATTTTTAAAGTGAAAAAATAGGATAAAATAGTTTTTTTTTTATGAGACCCATGCATGTTGAAAGGTAGGACTGGGATCACCATTTTGTATTTATATCCCTCTTCTCACTTTAAATAAATTTACTTAGGAAAAAAATGAAACCCACAAACTATATTATGACGTGGCAAATTGTAAAATAAATGACAACGTTTATTATAATTTATGAATAAATAATAACTTATACATAATGCAACTTATTAAATATTATATTTTATATATATATCTTAGATAAGTGATTGCAATATAATATGAAAGAAATAACAAGTAAAAATGGACATACCGTTCATCCAATTTTGTTGAGGTTGAAAATGGTAAGCAGTTCGTTGCCAAGAGAACATAGCATTCGTCCAATTATACCAAAGCTTCTCCTCCGAAACCACCAATGCTGGATTCGACTTGGCTGATACTCCTTCATGCACTCCTCTCGGAAACGACTTAGTTTCTTCCTTCTCCTCCGTCAAGGCCTCCTCCCTCTGGTTTCTCACCAATGCAACTACAGATGCCAACACAATGATGGAGCATAAGATCGCCACCACCTGTTGCCGTCGTCGGTAAGTTTTCTTGGTGCGTGGTGGGGCATCCAGCAAGGGATTGCGCACTTGAGCAAGCTTGGTGTCCTCCATTATAGCTCAAATCAAGCTTTGTGTGGTAAGTGCGTTCCCAAGCTCAATGAAGAGGAAGAAGAACTATACGCAGACATATATAGAGAGAGACACACACAAAAGAGGAAGGTGGGTGAGTAATAGTGAGATTATTGTGAGGGGGTGTGAGTTTAAATGAAAGAATCTGGAAGAGAAGAGAAGAGTATAGCTGAGAGAGGGTTCAATTCAATTGAGAGGTGTGGGAAAGTTAGTTGGCGGTTTCAACAAATTTGGATGAGAGAGAGAGAGAGAGAGGAAAGAGAGTAACAGCCATGTGATAAGTTGGAGGTCGACATGGACATCATTTAAAACCAAAGGCAGGGAAGATCAAGCTCTACAATTGTTTCTTCTTACATATAGATACTAGGAAAAATGAGTGGAAATATCCATTAAAGTTTATGGGTGAAAATGACTCGATTAAATTTAGTTAGAAATTCAGCATTACGCTAAAAACCATGTGTTCCAAGTACAGAAAATTAAAAAATTATTTCAACGAAATCTAAAGAAATGCGTATCTAACATGTTTTTTTATTTATTCACGTTACATTGAGAAATTATGGATAAGGAGGACAAGTGGGGTGACGTGGATGATTACGTGGAACTAAATATACTAATTTTAATTTGTTGGCTAATTCTTGCACACAATCTTAAATTCTTAATATTGACCATCGATTGATAAAACGAGGCTCCACGCCATTCATGGGGTTTGAACAAGTTTTCATTGACTTTAATTAACAAAAAAACATGTTTTGATTTCTCTAAACTATTTCATTTGGTCATTTGTGTTGAAAAAGGTAAAGTGTAAATTTATCTTAAAAATTATTACTAAAAAAATGTTGAGTATTCAAAAAATTTTGATGGTTTTACCAAAAGTTTTTAAATCATAACAATATTGTTATGACTGTCAAACAATGTTAAATTTAATTGTTAGTTGACTCATATAATAGCGTGATATACTATATGACATTAACATCATATTTTAACTTAGGTTGAGGTGCAATTTTACTCTATAAGTTTCACTTATGAGTGCCAAAGTATTTAAAAATATTTATTCTTAGTTCAATGCCATCCTAACTATTATGTAAGTTTATTTTGACCATTATCTTGATTAAATATACTAAGATAGTTAGTATACATGTTATACAGTTCATTATTTATCCCAAATCATATTTATAAATTAAAAAATTAAAAAAAAATACATCGCTCCAAATTCTATCATTAATCATTCTCAACAAACTATACTCTTGCAGCTTCTCAACAAGTAAGATATGATATTCTTACTTACTAATCATTTTATACAAATAAGATATGATAGTCCTACCTACTACTCATTTTATAGTTATTAGTTAACATGTATCATAGTTATTCTCAAAATTAACCTTATCACTCATGCCTTTCAAAAATTGTAAAGAGTCCCCCTTGCATATGTTATTTTACATTTTTTTGTTCTATTTTATGCTTAGAAAATATATCAAAATAAAATATAGTATCTCAAACGTAATAATCTATTAACGGTAGAATTCAGAAGAGGAATGAATTTTTATAATTTTTATTTATAAATTTGACTTTAAAAAAATAAAATGGATATCATGTGGATTGGTCAAATATATTTGGTCAAATTAATAGTTAAACTGAATTTAGATAACAATTAGGATAATATTAAACTAAAAAAACTTATAGATACCCAGCACTCTTTAGAGAAAACTTTTAAGACAAATTTATACTTTAATCAAAAATAAAAAAAATAATATAGATGCAATGTGACATGCCATATTAGTATATAGATCAACTAATAGTCAAACATAACTTGGTTAATAGTTACAGAAATATTGCTATGATTTGAAAATTTGTAGGACAATATTATTCTTAAAAAACTTTTGGACACCAATCATTTTTCAGTGAAAACTTTTAAAATAAATTTACACTTTTACCCTATTGAAAGTTATCCTTATTAACAGAGACCTTTAATATGAGTAAATAATGGGAATAATTTAATCAAAAAAATTATGAATTTAAGGGATAAAATAAATTAATATTTTATATTTAAAATTAAAATAAACTCTTTAATTAATTTATACTGAGGTAGAATACATATACAAGGGAAAAGGCCCCTAATTTAACTGAAATTAAACAAAAAAATGCTAGAAGAAACAATAGTATCAACTTCCAACAGACCTCGTTTTTCTTATTAATACAAAAGGAGACAAATAATTAAACGATGAAACAAAATTAATTGAAAATGGTTTCTTTTGTTTATTTTTTGGGCCAACTTTAAACATGGTAGCTGACATCAACAATAAATAATGAACTGTTAAATACCTTAATTTATATTAGTATCGTATAAAAAGAATAAAAATTTTATTTTATTATTACATTGTAGGAAAATTTAACTATTTTTTAAAAAAAATTATACAAAAAAAAATACCATAACTCACTCAATGTGGTACTCCTTACTCTGTATCGGCTTTTTTATAATATGCAAATAACTCAACTTTTTAGAGTCGCTCGTTATGTATTATAAGAAATCTGATCAATATTGAAGACATTTGCTTTCATTTGATAAATCGTCAATTGGCCATACAAACATCCATTAGCATATGGACCCCAGAATTAAACTGCCGCCATTAACCATTTTTTGTTGACCTACTTCATTTGATCAGATTATATTAAATTAAATTAAATTTTGGATTGAAAGTTTCGTTTGGATTAGTGAGGAGATTATGGGAAGTGCAATAAACTAAAGGAAATGAGTTTCACGCCAATTAGATAAATGTCCATTTCATTTGCTCTCTTTAGAAACTAACAGCTACTTTTATTATTAAAAAATTATCATCCATTATTTTTTTAAAAAAAATAAATTGCACAGATTAGTAAAGCCCAGCTAGCGAGGGTTTAGGCTGGCCTGCGGGTCTCAAGCCTTTTACATATTTTTCAATGTATACAATATCAATTATTCAAAAAAAATAATATATTCGTTATAGATCCAATTAATAAAAAATTAAAATATATAATAATTTAAAATATATTTAATCTTTAGATATTATTATTTTATTATAGTTCTAATCACGGTATTTAGAAAGTTATCCTAACTCTTAGGTACCTATATTAAGGCCTGCGGGTAATTTATAGCTCGTCCTACCTGATATTAGTATTATTTAGAATGAATAAAGACTTCATTCTTCTCTTATATTATGGATGAGCCTAACCCCTCTCTCTAAATTTTGTACCAAAAAACAATTACTCAAAAAACATTTCATGACAAAATTACTATAAGATTATATTGCACCATTTCTAAAAATTACAGAAAAATATTGCACTAATTGAAAATTAAAGATACCAATTGCAATTGATAAAAAACTTTCTGGGCAAATCTGCCCCTTTAACCAAAGTATAATTTGTTAAAATTTTGCAATCGCTTATATACTCGACGTATCAGTATTGCCCAGTCTTGACAACTAGGGTGGGTCAATATGGTCGTTTTGACAATTTTGTCCTTTGTAATTTTTCTTTTTGGGAAGCAAAATTGGTGTCGTTTACCGTCGTCCCCAAAGATTTCCTTTCGAAATCAAATTGAAATCCGTCGTCTTGTGGGAGGATGAGCTTTTGTCGTACACGACAGAAATACGTCAACTCTCCAATTTTTTCAGACATTTATTTGAAAGAGTTGTATTTTCATCCAATATATAATTTAACAGCAAATTAACAGTTGAGTTGATTAAAATAAACTATGTGCCAATATTTTCAACAGCATTGTACCGAATAAATACCCGAGACAGCTTTGTTATATAGTGTCTGTTTGCATTACATAAAAATTTAAATTTTAAAAAGGCTTATAACTCAAATTTTAATTTAAAAAAAAATTAAAACAAATAGTTATATTTGTCTAAAAATATTTATAAATCAAACCATAGTTTAAAATCATAGTTTTTGAATAAGTTCTTAGGAATAACTACTAGAATAATAAAATAATTTTTAAATTATCTAATTACTATTTTATTTCTCATTTTTTTACACCTTCCTCCTCTTCTCTCTATCTCATTTTCTTTTTCTCTTCTCTCTTTGTTGTCCCGATTCTTCTTTTTCACTTCTATTGACTTCTCAAATGTTTGGAGAAGGAGATAATAGATGAGGAATGATGGTGGGAGTCAGTTGTTTGGAAGAAGAAGATAGTGAATGAGGGACAAAAGTAGAAGACAGTGGAAGAAAGAGGCAAATGAACAGCGATCATAAATATTTTTTTTATCTTATATATTTTTTTAATAGTTTACTAATCACAAAATTTTTTTTAATAATAACCATTTAAATACTCATTTATCTATAAGTTTTTTTTAAAAGTCTATCTAAACATACCAAAAACTTTAGAACATGACCTACATGAATGAGCCAAGGGAGTATACAATTTAATAGACCATTTATTTTAGATTTTGGCTAAGATTCAGGAAACTTTGAAGATAAAATAAGGGAGAAGAGGAAGAAATGCTTGTGATCTAATTGCTTTTACAGGTATTTGCATGATTCTCATGCATTAGCTGCTTTTGGAAACAAAGAGCTACTTAGTGGAAAGAAAAATATCATCAATTTATGAGGCCAAAAGAGTAGGTAGAAAGTGGGAAGTGATTAGCTTTTATGTAGATTCAAGGGACTTACCTTATTAGCAATTGTAAGGAGATCCGATCTTTGTTACTCGCCCAAGACTTATTGAGAAGTTAGGGTTTAGTCCTAAATATAAGCTCAAATTGTTCATTATCTCCTCTACTAAATTTTCCCCCTACAGTCACCATATAAAATCAAGCCTACTAATTTTATCTCCGAGTCATCATAAAAAGTGGGTCACATAACATAGAGGAGTTCATAAAGATAAGCCCTTAGACATCACTCCCGTTATGTCAAATAAGTTATATATCATTCTACATATAAAAAAGAATAAACAAATAAATAGTTTCTCGTGGAATGGAACCCATGAATGAATAATGGGATAAAATTTACCAAAAACTGACGAAGGAAGGAGATCAATTGAAGATGGATATACTCTGAAAGGAAACTACCCTCAGCGCATATTTCTGTAATACTTTTTATGAAATAATTATGATACGAGCCCAGAATTTACAGTTACCACAGGAACAACTGGGTAGAAGAGACTATGCTTCCATGAGAGGCTTCTGTGCTGAAATCTGCTCCAAGAAACCTCCAGGAAATAGGAATACTTCCTTGGAAACCCAAAAATCTTGAAACATAAAGCTATCTTTATTAGATATATAGTATAGTAGACTATATTCTCCTATATGTAACTTTTAAGAGGGCCTGACTTCCAAACCACAAGAGACTTGAGAAATTCCATCACCTGCAAATATAAACATCAAGGGACAAGTTAATCAAGGCCACATAGTTGAAGATGATCATAATATCATCTTTTGGGATTTATAATTCTTTTCGATTATTGAGTAATTTAAGATTTATATGGGTTAACAATGTCAGTATTTAGGCATAAGGATATTTCATGGTGGTATTAGTAAGATTAGAGTTTCTTAATTATGTTGCTTATAGATAATCTGAAGGGAAAAGCATGCCAGGAGAACAAGATCCGCATCATATTGATTTTGATCAACTTTGTTCAAATGCCAATGTGCCTGACCTAAAGATCTAAGTAGTATTTCAAGTGCAATTTGCTAGCAGCCTATTTCTTCCAAATAAAGTACAGAATAACTGCCAGAAAAGTTTGGAAGAAGTTATTATGCTGAAACTGAGAAATACCTCTGATGGATCCCGAAGAGAGTAGACGGCATTGCTTTCCTTGGGTGCAGAAGCAACTAGGACGCCATAGCCTTTATTCCCCTCCCTCAAAACCTGTTAAAATTCGGTTGATCAGGAAAATTAGAGAGGGTGAAAGCAAATAACATTTTGGGGCCATAAAAATTAGTGCATGTCTAAGTGTCACACCTTAAAAGCGTCTTCATCAGTACGATCATCTCCAACATATATAGGGAGCACATCATCACAGTTGCTAAGCCCTGTAAAATATATTTCCAATGTCACTTGCTGCAAAACAAACATAATTCTAATATTCCATAACGTAACGCAGAAGTAAATAAATAGCAAACGAACTCACCAAGTGACTCGAGTAAAAATGTGACCGCTTTCCCCTTGTCCCAATCGATCACTGGTCGGACCTCTAAAACCTGAAAAGTAGCGAACACAAGTTATTAAATAATATATATAGGATGGATTGCTTAAAACTTCCACAACTGAATTAAAATTTTCCATCGCAACTATCATATGCTCAAACAAAAGAAAATACCAAAGTCTATTTTTCCCCCCTAAAATCTAGCATTCAACATCAATGCGGTTGCTCATAATTCAATAGTTTGATTTAGTACCTTGCGCCCATGGGTTAATCGCAAACGTGGATAGTGCTTCAGAATATCAAGGACTCTTTGCCCCACTATTTTCCAATTCTGCATTTTAATTAAGAACAATTTATCTTTTATGAAAAGTAATAGTTACCTAAACAAAAATATTAAGCATAAGAACAGATTCCTTTACCTTCTCGTCTACATTGCGATAGTGTACAGAGACACAGAATTTATTGCTCTCAACTTTTGCTCCTTTAATATCTTTTGTACATTCAATAAGGGAATCAAACACCTGTTCAAAAATGAGTCCGTCAGAATGCCATAGTCCAAAAGAGAAAAAGACTGGCAGGTGATTCACTGTAGGACTTTTCAAATATACCCACCTCATCAATCATGGGCAAGAATTCGGCAGCAGGTTGGAATAAATTAACTTCCTTTCCCTGCATTATTTTTCAAAGATCTTAAAAGAGACCCCTTTTGAGAAGACAAGAGAAAGAGACATGTAAAAGCTAATGCCGAATCAAAACTTTGATTGAACCCTAGTTACCTGATTGTTAGTAGACCTAATGCAATTAGGATGGTTATCAGATACAGATTGTCTGACAGGACCAATGATGTCCATCCCATGGCTACCAGCATAATAGAGTTCATTTAATCCTACAAATTCATATACCTGAGCAAATTGGGTGTGGAGAAGGTTAGAATGCTTTCACGAGCACAAATGCGCATATAGATACAGAACAATAAAAAGAGAAGGAACATTGCAATAAATTGTTCAAGAGAAACCAAGTACCTTGTCACGGCTTCTTCCACTAATTATTGCAGTTGGAAAAAGCTCTGCCACTTTTTTCACAGCAGCACGCATCTAAAGAAGTTACCAAATCAAAATCAGCAAACTAAGAACAATTAAAGAGTAGCTCCCAATTGAAATACTGGATCCAAATCTGGAGAAGATTACTTACACTGTCAGACATGAAAGCACAGTCAGGATTTTCCACAATTGGTGAAAGAGTTCCATCATAATCCAAGAACAATGCTATTCTCTTGCCTTTTGCATAGTTTGCAATTTGCTCAAAAGATGCAAGCGCTGACGGATACTTTAGCTGTGATATTGAAAAAGAATGGAAAATGAAATAGCATAAACAAGCCATCCAGAATTATACAAACGGGAACTAAGATGAAACACAATGGGCTGCAGAAAGTATGTAATACCAGCCAGGTACTGTAAGCACTATCAGCATCAGATGATGTGAAACCATGATTAACATCCTTTGTTATCTTCTTGGCTGTAGGAGAAGATGATTTCATGGCATCCAGCCAACCACTAGAACGAACATCATCAAGAATTCCTGTCTTCTTCCTAGGGATTGTCAGAAGCAGGCCAGGTGGAAAAGCTGCCCCAGTAGGAGAATAAGCCAACAGACTGGAATGCACACCCAATCTTGATTTCGTTATGGGCGCAGCATCAGTAAGAACAGGAGTATGATTTGACTTCAAGTCCATTGGTCCAGGTTTGCGGATTAATTTATAATACAGCAGGAATTTATGTAGCAGCGGCGTATTGATCACCAATTGAGCCAATATCAAATGTTCACTTCAGCCAACTCTTTTATCAATGAAAAACCACTTCTTCAGTGTTTTCTTGTCACTACTCTTGGGGTAACAGTCCATCAACTGACAAGCTCCTGAAAACAATGATCATATGATTAATTTTCTATGAAATCATTGAATACCAAGCAGCAGAATCATTGAAACAAACAGCCCTCAAGTTTTACCCTTTCATCTTACCATAGGCTAAAAAGAAAAATTATAGGAGACGCCTACCAGAAAACATATTTTGAAAGAGCAATTTGGTCAGGGCACTAAATACACGCAGCCTCAAGTAGGTATAGAAAAACAGCTAGCAGGTTCAGCGGATGTGATTACAAAAAATGCACATGCAAATGCTTTGGTCAACAACAAACCAATAAATGACAAAGACGCTTGACATGCATAGACAACTATATTATGGAACATATGAAGCAGCCAGAAAAAGTGGGGAGCATGTAAAAAAAGTAAAGGAGACAGGTATTGGAACTTCTATTATTAGAAGAATAATTGTAAAGCATGAATCCACTTGGCCATGTAAAAGCAAACACAAAAGAAGAAAAGTAAAAAAGGAAGAAAGTTGCATGGATTCTAGCTTAATTGATTGGTTTAAAACTGTCCAATTCACTAAAATCTAAATGACAGTAAGGATCTCATGCTACAACCAGTAAACCTAGGATTTGAAATACACAAAATAGGCATAGACCTAAATTGACAACTCAATATTATTAAGGCTCACCTTGAACCGTAATTGTACCCTATTAATATTGACATGGCATTCATATACCAGTGAACATATATTCAGTTTTAGAAAACATGTTAAATTCATCACAAAGACTTCCATGCTTGATACTAAGGGGGTTTCTTGAAATATGTTTGATTGATAGACGTAATGATAACAATAAATGCTGTTCAAAAGTGAAAAAAGTCAATGAATTCAAATTATCAAATACTGAATAGCGATTAAATAGAACAAATGACCTAATATCTCCAGCTATTTGGCAGATGAAAAGCATAAAAAAACCATTGTCCTTATAACTAAGCCATCAACTTACTCAGCACAACAAAGAAAAAATCACTGGCAAGAATGACTTGAACATGATGAAGCAGAAAGACGAAAGCACACAGGACTAAAATTCCCCTATGCCACCCACTAAAAATCAACAATAGTAAAGGATGGAGAAAAGGAAAAGGGCAAAAAAGCCATCGAGAAAATGAAAATAGATATTGTCCTCATTGTGAGCAAGTGAAATTGCCTTAGCAAAATACAACTAAGCAGATAATAGTTATGCACATATTATCAAGCCGTCCTACCCCACGTAGTGGACAGGAAAGACCTATGCAACCACACATTACGGGCCTACAAAGCATGGCACTCAATAATACATACGGACCCAACAAATAAAGATTCTGCAATAAAACAGACAACTGCCATAGATTATCACCAGTTAACATTTATATACAGAACAACATACTTCTGTTGTGATCCCAAAATAAGCATCATGACAACTGAAGGGGAAAAAATCCACTGTTGTGTATGTAATGATTCTTTGGAGCCTGTTAATATAAAGGACCAGAACTTATTTATATTTTCTCAGCATAAATGAAATTACTCCCTATTTTAAAAAACAATAAAACAAAACACTGGTAAATAGACCAAGGACCGGTATCGATTTCACAAAAATTGACTTCTCCGTATTTATTTTTCTTTTAAATGGTTCAAAATACTTTCGGAGGTCAGGACACGGAACAACCAGTCTTTGAAAAATATCAAGCATGAAATAATCAACAAATCACATCAACTTAATCAAATATAGTTCCAAGGAAGACACATCTGAATGTTTTGTACAAACTCAACAATATCCATCCTGTGGTCGGAAAACTGAAAAAAATTGAATTAACCAATCAAGTAAAGACCAGTCAAAGAAGATGATTATATGTTAAAAAAGAAAACAAAACGAAGCATCATACTAATCTTTAAATTAAGACAGGTGGCCTGGATTTTGACCAGCTAATATTTCTAAATATAATTGAATAATCATCAACTGCAGAGGTAAGTGGCAAGATTCCATGGCCAAAAAGTCGTGCGATGCGTCAATCGTCAAGCAATTTATGCGGTCAAAATCGGACAATAGCCCAAAAAAATAAAACAACAAACAAATTTTAACCAGGAATCTTTCAGAATCTCAACTTGAAAAGCATTCTTGCAAGAAAAGGGGAAATAAGATGAAAAGATGATTGGGTAAATTTATAACGTACATAATATAGGAGCTCTAAACAGTGGAACAAGGAAATGAAAATGTTCATAATCCTCAAAATGCAGGTTCCGGGTTCCCAAACGTTAGAAATGGGGGATGAACCATAAAGAAGACTTGTACCTAATTAAAGCACGATTTGATTATAGTTCGGCAGCCAACAAAACAACTGAATAACCAGAAGAAAAAAGCAGGTACCCTGACTGTTTGGTAGGATAATTCAATTAAAGAATCTTTTTGTCAGTAATTTTCTCGGCAGCCATACAGGGAGAGGAAGTAAGGGAATGTGATGGCCGACGAAGATAGAACTCAAGCCCAATTTTGACCAGCTTCTAGTATTTCTAACTATGACAGAATAGTTATAAACTGCGAAGATAAGAGGAAACATTCAACGTCACCGAACTCTCCGACTGGCAAGAAATTTACGAAGTCAAAATCGGACGCGGAAAAAAAGAGCAAAACAAATCCTCACAGATTCTTAGAATCTAAATTTTAAAAGCATTCCTGCGAGAGAAAGCAGAAATATGAAGAAAAAAGCTAATCATAAATTCATAACGTACCTAATATACGAGCTCCAAACAAAGGAACGAGGAAATGAGAAAACTCATAATCCTCAGAATGCAGGCTCCAGGAGCCAAATCTTCAGACACGGAAACAAACCAGTAACAAGAATAATGCCTAGTAAAGCTTTCAACAGCGAGCAGAATAACAGAGCAACCAGAAAAAGTAGATTCCCTGACTGTTTGGTAGGATATTTGAGCTACAGTCTCTTTTTCTCAGTAATTATCTCGGCAGCAAAACGGAGAGAAAGGAAGGTAATGTGTAGGCCGATTAAGAGCAAGAACAACGAAGACGATAATGAAGCTGAGAAATACAACAGAGTTTAAGAAGGGAAGGAGGCACAGTGTGAACAAGGAAAGCGATGAAGCGGCAAATCTGTGACAGAGAAAAAGGGAGCGAAGGGGAAACGGCGAGAAAACGTTGGAGAGAGAAGAGAGAGGGGAGAGAAGGATGAATAACAGAAATGGAGGGTATTTATAACATTTCGGTTCCCAAGAAACGTGCTCCATAAGGTAACCTTCACCGGTTGTTGAATTTGGAAACATTTTAAAAATAAATAGAAAATGACAAGACAATCCCTAGTAGCCACCTTTTCACTTAGCCTCCACTTGCCCGGGAATTTAAGTTCCAACCACCAACGGCGAGAGCGCGTGATGAAAGTGGGCCGATGTGAGCGCGTAAGGGTCTTACTTCCCACTTTCTTTCCTGAGGATGATGACGATCTAGGCCTAGTTAAAATACCAAGGGATTACTCAACCTCTCTATGCATGTAAACTTTTTTTATTATTATTATGTACCACATAACTTCATCTATATTTTTATTCTGAAAATTTCTACATATTATTAGAGGGTATGTTACATATCAATATCCTTACAACTTAAAAGTATATAAGCTTTTTTATAAATAAAAAAATTTAGATTCATTTATGCTTATAATCTTATATTATTAGGGCATACATTTAATTCAAAATAAGATGATAAGGACATAATTAAAGATAAATTGCACCAAATACATTTAACTAATTATATTACATAAAATATATATTTTTAACTATTTTTTTCCTTTTCATACTCGTTTTTAACAATTAGATTAGTATTTGAATAGTTTAAATTTATTTTTTAATAAAATTACCATTAAAATATTAAATTATAAAGAATAAATATTCACATTCAGAATTCTAAAATTTTATTTAAATACTTTGCAGCTCTAATCAAAGAATTTAAAATATTATTCAAAAATTAAATATAAATAATTCAAATGTTAATATAAAATGAATGGGATGAAGAGGGAAAATGAGATAATTCTTTCCAAATTCTAACTAAAATATCATTCCCTATTTAAAACTAACACACATGATAAGTGTAGGGTGAGATGAAATGAGGTGTTGATAGATCTAGGGGTGTATATAATATCTATAGCTCAATTTGTTCCCCTTAACTTGTAGAAAAATCGTCTAATTTGATCTAAAAAAATTACCTAAAATATATTTAGATAAAGTTGGGTTGGGTCAAATGTTGAGTAGGGTAGAGTATTAGGTAAGGTATGCTGCCCTACCCATTTGATCTGACCATATATATATATTATTATTTTTATTTTTAATTAAAATATTTTTTTCTTAACTTATTCTATTTGTAATTTTACACTTTTGTTCATTTTTAAAGTATTGAATATAACTCTTATATTTACGTAGATATCAAAGTTGCTCATATACTTTACTTATTAAACATTTAATTATTGGTGTTACAATAACGCTACAAATATTTGACCCCTATATATTTCAATCTTTTTTTTATATATATGCAATGGATTTCAAGATTTTAATTATTATATTTTTGTTGCCTTATTCTTAATGGATTATGGATATTATTTAACTCTTAAATATATAAATATGATATTATTTTATAAGTTTATGATTACAGATTTTTCTCACAATATAAGTAGGATATCACGATTTGGGTATACTCAACCCGCTCACTCCTAGCCCTCCTGTGCCCAGCCTAAAATGGTTAAGGCTTTTACCGAGTAGGGCTGAACATCGAGCTACAAAATGTAGCTCATATTTTTTTTAGGCATAGAGCTGCCATACCCAACCCTATCTATGCAAACTCTTAAATAGACCTCAACAGTTCAAACCCTTATAATATTAATATATGAGAGAATATTAATATATTGAGTAAAAAATATTTCATTATAAAAAATTGGGGTGTTAAAAATTAAAAATTTAGTTATTGATCAAGTACTTATTTAAAATTAATTATTTAATCATGTTCTAAATTATTATTATTATTCCATTTTGTCATTTTTATCATACTCTGAGATTTTTATCCTTTAATTTTTATAGAAGTACATTGCATTATGAATAATATATCTTATTTTATATATTTTGCAGGTTTATACAATTTAAACACATAAACACGTCTGACTCAAACTCAAAATTTTATTTGAACGTGCAAGATTAGGGGTGTGCATGGGCAGAGCTGGGCAGGGTAGCTCCCCTGCCCGGTGCCCTGCCCAAAAAATGCATGGGCTGCATTTTGCTGCCCGATACCCGGCCCTACCCGGTAAAAGCCCGAACAATTTTGGACAGGGCATGAGCGGGCTAGGTATAGGCAGACTGGGCATGCCCAAATTGTGATGTCATGCTCATATTGTGAAAAAAAATTGTAATTATGAATTTCTAAAATAATACAATATTCATGTGTCTTTAAGAGTTAAATAATATCTATAATTCACTAAGAATAAGAGAACAAAGATAATAATTAAAATCTTGAGATCCATTGCATATAAAAAATAAGCGTTGAAATCTAAGTAATTTATAATTATAACTTTGTATCAATCTCCCTAATATTGACAAAGATAAAGTATCTAAAAACATAAAATAAATAATTATAATTTGTAATGTAATCATATGATAATTAACAAAGTTAAAAAAAATAGTATAGTTATAAATATTAAAAGATACAACTTACCTACTTATATTTCTAAAATTTCCTTATAGTCACCAGTAGCTATCATATTCTCTTTTTTAAGATAGAAAAAAAATAAAAAAAAATAAAAGAAGGGGTGCTCATGGGTAGGGCAGGGCAGCCCCTATGCCCGGTGCCCAGCCCGAAAAATGTATGGGCTGTATTTTGCAGCCCGATGCCCGGCCCTACCCGGTAAAAATTGGGTTGGGCAGGGCATTTTTCTTATGGGCTGGGCAGGGCATAGCGAGCTATGGGTGTTATGCACAGCCCTATGCAAGATGATGCTACTCCTGAGGTGCGTTCTGTTGTTTAACAAAATTTGGTCAACACTTTTTCTTTTTGCAATAATCTGGTTAACGAAAGAGAGGTGAAAGTGACAGAGTTTCAAAAAAAAAAACATAAGAAGATGACTCAAGACCACAAAAATACGAGTAACAAATAACAAATCAAAGTCATTAGTATAAATATTAATTAGTATAAATATTAATTGTGGCATGAAAACAATAATTATGTTAGATTATTCTAAAGTCGAGTCAAATGACTTTTATAACTGAGTATTCCGTTAACTTTGTTAAGTTGCAAGATGTTATCATCATTAGGCTATGAAACTAAATACCCCCAAGGATAAGAAGGTCAACCATGCACATTTAAGATCCTTCTAGAAGAACATATATTGCATAAATAAGCCAAACTTCCCCAAAAAAACTGTTTATTGCAACTTTGTTCACATTTCATTTATTGTTTTTATGTTTGTTAATTGTTATGACTGTTAAATATTGTTTTTTTTTTTAAAAAATGATTTTTTCTAACGTCACGTCAAATAATATCAATTTCGAAATTATATATACACACGCATATAATTGATTGATCTCTAAACTATTTTTAGATTCATAAATGTGAAAATGTTATTGTTACCGTTAAAGAATATATTATACTTATAATTTTACACTTTAGATTTATATTTTAAGATAATATGTTTTAGTAATGTTAAATTAAACCGTAACTAAATTACTATAATAATTATTTCAGCGAAAAACAAGACTAAAAATATAGATTCACTGTTTAATTCAGTAAAACTTTCTATCGTCTCTGAAATTTTGTCACACAATTTTAAACTCGAAACTGAAATTTTAACATGTGATTTTTTATTAAATTATTTCAATTATTCAAAGTCAAGTCAAAATAATCTAATATAAAGGAAAAATTAGGCTGATATCTCTCAACCATTGTCTCTGGAATTTTGAAATTGAGTAATTCTATTTATTTATATGCAATTTTTATACATTTTATATTTACGTTGATGTTAATATTAGTTCATCATCATTAATATCGATAATTACGTTTATTTTTGTTCCACCCATTTATTTTACATTACTACGGAACATAAAATTTATTACAATGTATACTATTCATATTATTAAAAAAATTATATGTATCTTAATAATATATATTTTTAAGGAAAAAGACATAAAAAGCCCATTTGAATTTTAAAAAGATAAATTGGGCAGAAGACCCAATCTGTCATTTGTAAATTTATGTGCAAAGACCATATTACCCTTCACTTTCCCAATATTTTGACAATACGATTTAAAACTTGGTCAATGGTATTTATAACTCTGACAATAGTATTTGCAACTGTGAGAAATCAAATTCTGACAATTAGGAGAAATACTGTAGCTGACACTATAGCTTATTTTGACAATACGATTTACAACTTGGCCAATGGTATTTACAACTTTGACAATGATATTTACAACTGTGAGAAATCAAATTATGGCAATTGGGAGAAATATTGTAGCTGACACTGTAGCTTATTTTGACAATACGATTTACAACTTGACCAATGGTATTTACAACTTTGACAATATTATTTGCAACTGTGAGAAATCAAATTCTGGCAATTGGGAGAAACACTGTAGCTGACACTGTAGCTTATTTTGATAATACGATTTACAACTTAGCCAATGGTATTTACAACTTTGACAATGATATTTGTAATTGTGAGAAATCAAATTCTGGCAATTGGGAGAAACACTATAGCTAACACTGTAGCTTCTTTGACAATACGATTTACAACTTGGCCAATGATATTTACAACTCTGACAATGGTATTTGTAACTGTGAGAAATCAAATTCTGGCAATTGGGAGAAACAGTGTAGCTTCTTTGACAATACGATTTACAACTTGGCCAATGGTATTTACAACTCTGACAATGGTATTTGTAACTGTGAGAAATCAAATTCTGGCAATTGAAAGAAACACTGTAGCTGACACTGTAACTTTGACAATACGATTTATAACTTGGCCAATAGTATTTACAACTCTGACAATAATATTTATAACTATGAGAAATCAAATTTTGACAATTGGGAGAAATACTGTAGCTGACACTGTAGCTTCTTTAACAATACGATTTATAAATATCATTGTCAAAATTATAAATACCATTGTAAGAGTTGTAAATACCATTGGCCAAGTTGTAAATCGTATTGTCAAAATATTAGGGAAGTGAAGGGTAATATAGTATTTGCATATAAATTTACAAATGACAGATTGGGCCTCCTGCCCAATCTGTCATTTTAAATATTCAAAAGGTCAATTTATCTTTTTAAAATTTAAATAAATTTTTTATGTCTTTTTTCCTATTTTTTATTGAGATAACTAAAATGAATGTGTGCAATTAATAGATTATTATAGATTTATATTTGAGAATAATTAATAATTTATTATATATAATATTAATATTATTTAAAAAATAAAATTTTATCTTAATTTTAGATTATAAATAGATTTATTTAAAAAAAATATTATACTAAAAAGACAGGGTATTATGTTCATTCATTTATGGAAGACTTGCAAAAAATAATCGGATCCCACGAAGGGCGACTTTGCGTTAAGAGCGCGTGGAAACACGTGTAACCGAGTAGAGGTCGACGTCGCCACGTTGGGGGAGCGGGACCCACTATGCCTTGCTCGAGTCTCTGTCTCGTCGCATTCGAGGAACGAGCGGTACCGTCGGTGACGATGGGATTGTCTGGAGACAGCCAGTTAGGTAGTCCCACGTGGCAGAGTTGGTTTGGTTGGCTCATCTATTGAGAGATGACGGCCTCATATCGTAAGGGTGATTGAGGTGGCATTACCATGGGGCCTTTCTCCCTGGGCCCACATTGAAACAAGAACTCTTCACACGGGGGTATCTAGGACCATTTCATAAATTGCAACTAAAAAAACTGCCTTAATTCTTTGTTTAGCCAACAAATATTTTTCTAGTGGTAAGAAGGTTATTTATAATTTATAAAATTATAAATTTAAATTTTATTATTAATATAAAATTTTTTTAATAAATAATATATAAATATATTTATAAATACTCTTTATATTTAAAAATTGTGAACCCTATAACTTAACTCATATAAATTTTAATAAAATTAGAAATTGAAAACACTGTCTAATTTTTTTTATTTTAGAAAGATTCAAAACACATTAAATTTTATTAAATAAATTAGCATTAAACTTATTTCCATCAAATTGAGAATATTCAAAATGCAAAAATAAATAAATAGTTCATATTATTTGTAATAAGAAAATTTGTATAAAAATTATAATTTTTTTGCATACAAATATATTAATAAAAAATAATTAGTTTGAGAGACTCAAAAACTAAAAACTAAAAAATATATTTTAATGTTGTGTACAGTTTAAATTGTTAATCTTTTCTTGAATAAAGAGATATATATTAACTTTTATACATAAATTAATATTTAAATTTTTATTAAAAGAAATATTTATATTTTATATTTAATAATATTTTAAATATAATTATTTTTAATAAAAATATATTTATACATAATAAAAAAAGCGGTAGACATTAACCCAATAAGATTAGAGGCATATCATGTTTATTACCTTCCATTTATAAGTAGCTTCCATGATGTTAGGTTACGATGCCTTACCAAATTTTTAATCTTTTGATCTTTCAAACTAATTTTAAAATTAAAATTTTTCTAATATAAATACTTTTAACTCAAGATTTTTAACTTTTAATAATTTTTGTCTAGAATTAAAATGTTTATTGGATTTATATTTTTAAAAATAAAATAAACCATAGTTAGCCTGGATTTGAAACCTTCACTAAACGATTCTTCTACAAGGAAAACGTAAAATATTCACATGTATGAAAATAAATTATTAATACTTAATTAATTCTGACATCTTTTTTAAAATGGTGTGGAGGTGATCCTACACATTCATCTCATTTCAAAAATCAAATAGCGATGGCTTTCAATTCCAAGTGGACCTAACACCAACCACAAAATTAAGGCAAGTTAAAAAAATCATTTAAAATATTTAATGATGGTGTAATCTTTTATTATACTGTTTTATATTGAACAATGCGACGTTGAATATATAGATTGAAAAATAATGCAAGAAATATGATATGTCATGTGATAATCTGACCTTTTGGGGCTGGGAAAGAGTACTTATAAAGTAATTTACTTCTTCTTGTTTGCCATATAGGTTGCTAAGGAGGGGTTGTTAATGTTATTGTCCAAATTAGGAAAATTAGAAGAAAAAAAAACAATTTAATGGCTTGGGTATCACTTCTTTGTATCAATTCATAAACCGTTTTTAACTAATTTTCAAAGACTAATAAGGAAGGCAACAATTTTTTATTATTAAAAATCATTTTTTCTTGGGAGAAACAAGTAGTTTATTTTAATTGAAAAAATAAATTATTTAATCATATAATTTTGATTTGATTATAATTTAATACTTAAAATTTAATTTAATATAACTCAATCATTATAATTTTAAATAATTTATTTTTAGTACTATATAAAATAATATTTTAAATAATTAAAACTGTGAGAATATAAATATATCAAATCAAATTTAAAATAAAAGTTTAAATAAATAGTTTAATTAATTAAATATATAAGGATCAAATGATTATTAATGTTTATATTTTTTGAGTGCAATGTTTATTTACCTTTTATTAGCAGTATATTTTTTATTTTTTGATGCATATTTTAAAGGAATATTGTACTTTTATATGCTGCGCATTTTTGTAATTACGATTTTTAATTTATGATAATCTGATATATATATTTTAATCAATTAAATTTGAACTTCTGTTATGTTAAAATTTATCAATGACAGGTAGATTGCAGATTCTGAATTCTAATACATAATAAAAACAATTTTTTTGACAGAAATTGTTATGAGAAAAGCGATATTCTTCATTTAGACTTTATAGAGTAAATTTCAAACAATAACTAGGGCTAATTTCAATTTTTATTACCTTTTTAAATTTTTAAGTTAAAAAAGTCGAATGCCTTTTTTTAATAAAAAGTTTATATAATGACTTCAATAAAAGTAAATTCACTTTATAAAGTGTCCTTAATTAAATATTTGATAAGTTATTGTCACCTAATTTATTTAAACCTTATATTTTTGTCACATAAAAAAAATATATATTAAGTATACTTATTTTTAATCAAATAAAAGCAGATAAATTTTGAATTTAAAATTAAGTTAAATATATTAATAACAGTTATAGTAACCAATATTAACTGCTTTAAATAATAATTGGGAATAGTAAATGTTAATCTTGTTTTAGAAATTCGATTATTCTTAATGTCTACGTTTACAAACCCAATAGTAAATTTAAATAAATCAACTTGTTTTTTAATAATAAATTTAGAATTTTTTTCTAACTGATTTTATATTGCCTAGAATATAGTACTATTAGGCCTAACTAACTAGGGCTATTCTTTTAATTCACATTACGCGTGCGTGCGGTGTCAATTTCTGGGAGGACCCTTATTTTGTTTTTGCTGTTTAAGTTTGATTTGATGTGTTTGGATACGAGTACAACGTAAGTTTCACAGATTATTTAAGAAAAGTCGTTATGCGCCACGTTAAAATAATCTGTGTGCGCATCACTTCAACGTATAAAATATTTTAACGAATATTTCCAGAGATTGAAGAAAACAACTGAACATATATTTAATTATTATTTTCATTAACTAAATAGATAATAATTGGCAAGAATATATATATAAGTTGCCACGAGTTATGCGCTTTGAACGGGAGGGCATGCAAAAATTTATAATTTTCTCTTAAATTCTTCCTATTTTTATATATAGCAGGGAAGTTTTTATTAAGAGAGTAATTTTGCATGACAAATGAAAAAGAGTATTTTATAAAAATTATTCTACATTTTTTTATAACAAATTAATTTAATTAATTTTTTAATATTTTGAAGTAATTATTTAATTTTATATTTAGAATAAGAACTATTAACATTTTGGTTAATTAGGAAGAGGTTGTTGTACTTAATCAGGAATTTTGAGTGAGTTCCCACAATAAAGCCATGCTTGGAAAGGTCATACTGGGTTTGATTCAATTTAGTTTGAGCATAAATAAATCTTTTAACAACAATGATGAGTCTAAAATATTAGGTTCACCTTAAAAAAAGTAAAATATTTCTTCCGATTTTAAATATGCTTGGATTTATTTGATGATATACATATAAATAAAATTAAAATCAATTAGATTATAAATTATATGTATATATGCAAGAAGGCAGTTAACTCAATATCTAGTTATATACTATTTTTTATTTTTATTCTATTAAATAATTTTTATTCTATCATTTTATTTGTAATTTTTATTCTATATTTTTGCCAACTTATATGTTTAGTAACATTCATATTAATTCTAATTAAATTAATTATAAATAAAGAAATTAAAGAAACTATAAACACTCGTGCTAGATAGATTTGATTAAAAATTAAATAAAAATAAGTGAATTGAAATTTCCTTTTTAGGTTAAAATAAAAAAGTGTAAAGAAGAGGAGCACGTGCGGCGGGAGTGGGGCCCAGAGTGAGCTGGGGGGAAGTACAAAGGGGAAGAGTCAAAAAAAATGGAGGTGGGAAAACCAAGAAGAGAGGGGAGGGTGAATCTGGGAGGTTGGCTTGTTTCATAGTAATACTACTATATTGGCAAAAGAAAAAAAAATACTACTACTATAGGCACCTTCTTCTCTTTTTAATTATCGAGTAATAAAGTAATATTTTAATAATTAAAAAAGTAAAAATGTCATTCATATTTCATTAGTTAAAGGCAACGAGTTGGAAGCTACACGAAAGGTACTTTGGCCTCACTGTCTCCAACTCCATTTAAGGCTGCCTAACGTTTCTCTCTCTTTTGTTTAACAATTTACCAAATATGCTTTTGACCAAACCAAACCAAACCAAACACCCCTCACAAAAAGAAATCTTTACATTGACCTTTTTTTTTAAAAAAAAAAACTTTCTTAAGGCCTTCCCTTTACAATACATTGATGATTTGAGTTGTCTATTCTAGACCACTTCAATGCAAACAACTCTTCTTTTATACGTGGAGCTTACGACTATCCAACAGGGATTCTGCCATTAGTGATAAGTTCAAGGTTTGAGAGTGATGGTTGTGTTCACTAATTCTAGTGAAACCCTATCATGTCTTGTTTGGTTGTTGGGATCAACTTCCTAAGAAAGTAAAATATATTCCTTTAATTTTATTTATAAATTATTTTTAATATATTTTATAAAAATAAAAAAAATCTTAAATATCATTAATATTGTTTTAAAATTTATTTATTTTTAACTTCAATACTATTTAATATGTATTATACTTTATAAAAATAAAGCTTATATAATAATAAATAAATGATAAAATTATATATTTTTATAAAAAGGTTAACGAGTTAATTCCTGTAGTTTTCCGGACCGAATATTATTCATGCCAAATATTCTTACTCTTTCTTCTTCTCATCTTTCTTGCATGAGAGAAGAAACTCCCTTCTGCAAAAGAAATAAGAATATTATGAATTGATATAAACTTACATACGCAAATCTAATGTGTTGTGCAGTTTATATCAGTAATATTGCCTAATATGATTGGCCAAAACGGCGGCAAACTGCCCCATACGCAGTCTCCTTTTGCATTTTTGAAGGGTTTCTTTTTTCCTTTTCAAATTTTTAAATAGCATTTTCTAGGTTTGCTGTTTTTAATGAAGTGAAGTATTGGTGATGTCATAACTACTATTAAAAAAAATTCAACTTTAAATAAGTTTGGATAAAATTAAAAAAAAACTTATAAAAAAAGGGTTTTTGAGCCATTTTTAGAAAAAAATATTTGGATAAGAGTTTATGAAAAAAAATAGTTTAAAATAAATTGGTGTTTAAATAATTATTTCTAAAAGTACTTTTATTATTGATAAATTATGAAAAATGGTATGAGTATTAAATGAGGAGAGATAAGAGATGAGAGGAAATATAGTGTAAGAAAATAAAATAAAAAAAAGAGGGTGTAAGAAAAAGTAGAAAAGAGGAGAGATAGTATAAGAAAAAATAGAAGAGAGGGTGTAAAAAAAATAGGGGTAATATAGTAATTAGTTAGTTCATAAACTTCTATAAGCTATTTTAACCAGCTTATCTGAAATTTTAGTTTTAAACTATAATTTAGTCCAAAAACTCGTATGAATAAATATAGCTATTTATTTTAAAATTTCTCAAAATTTAAGTTTTAGCTTGATCCAAGCACACACTTAAAAGTCATAGTGTGTGTTTAGAAACTAAGATTTTAAAAAAAAAATTAATTTTAATTTTAATTTATTTTTTTTAAAATAAATAAATATATTTATTTAAAAAAAATTTGTGCTAAATTATAATTTAAAACTAAAATTTTTGATAAATTATTGAGATTAATTTATAAAATAGTAAAAAAATTCATAAATTATCCACTTACTATTTTCTCTATATTTTTATACTCATTTTCTCATTATCTCTTCCTCTAGTGTCATCTTCCTTCTTCTCCTCTATGTGCTTTCTTCCTTCTCAAACCCCTATCTTTGTCGGATCCTCTATCCTTTATTATTGCCATTATTTTCATCGAATTCTTTCAGGTAGTGGACTCCTGTGACTCCTCTGTCTTTTTCTTTTCGCATTTTTTTCTGGTTGAGAATGAATGAGAGAGAGATGAGAGAAAAATATGAGAGAGATAATAATTTTTTTTATCTTGTACTCTTTTTAATAATTCACTAATCATAAAATTTTTTCTGGTAAAAATTATCCAAATATTTATTTATTTATAATTATTTTTTTATAAACTCTTATATAAAAACTCTTTTATAAAACTAGTCTAAGAACATTAAATCAAAGATTGGATTAAAATGGGTAAATTTATATTTTTCTCCCTTGAATCTCATTTTCTTTCTAGTGTTGTTCTAGACTTCTAGTTAATCCTGAGCTGCGATTTTCTCCCTTTATGCTAAAATGGAAAACCTCATAATGGTGACGTCACTACTAGCACCAGTTAAGAAATTTTCTATTCCATTGGAATGCCCCAAAACCAGTTCCGACAAGTCAACTTCAAGAAGGTTGTATTATATGAAGAAAGTAGAGTTACAATGAAACATCCCACGTTCTTCCCAACGTTTATTGAATCCATCCCCAAATTCACAAAAAGATATATACATAAAAAAAAAAGGGCAGTGTTTTTAACACTCTCATATATCCCAAATCATGTCATGAAAAAATTAACTCATTAAATCTCTATTAATTAGAGGTATCTTTGTGAAATCTCTCGTGGTGGGTTTTTTTGTTTATATAATAGACAACTCATATCATCTTTTTGATATCTAAGAATATAATAATATATTTGGCTATAACTATTTGTTTTTTTGCTCAACCATCTCATGCCCACGTCAAATCATTGAACTTTAAATGTTAAAAACATGGGCCATTTACAACTGTTACTTCATAATTAATATCTGCGAACAAAACAAAAAACATTAGGTTTGCACTTATGCTAGCAATTTTGTTCATTTTCTTTCTCACACACACCTACATCATGTTTATTGACATAATAACACATGCATTAAGGATTTTTTTTTAATTTTGATAAAAATAATAAACTTATTACTGAAAATCACAGAAATAATTATTTTATTTTTTTTGATACAAAAATTTTTAAAAGAGAATTTAACTCACCCTGATCTAAAAGTAAGGGAAAATCTCAATTTCTCCTAAACGATACTAATATTGAATAGGACAGATTATTAATTATCTGTAGACGTAAATTTAGATATTTAAGAGTTAGAATGCCTCCTTAAAGGTCACGATTATAATCATAATAAAATAGTACTCTCTAATTACTATGAATATTTTATTTTCTCCTTATTATACACTGCAACAAAGACAATATTTATTTTCATAAATAAATAAGATTTATAGAGCTGGGGAGTAATGGAAATGTCAATTGTGATGGCCCATTGGGAGCTACAATGCGAATTTAAGGGTGGCCCTACTTGTGTCAAGCTATGAAAGCCCACCTAACATAAGGAAGGTTTAAATGATAGCCTCATAGCCTTAAAAAGTAACAAGAGCCTCCATATTTTTTTTACAAGTTTGTTTCCCATTTCAAATACTCCATAGAACTATGTATATCAAAAAATTGGTTAAAGATAACAGGTGTATAAAAAATATATATTTTATTTTTTAAATATATCTTTATTTAGAGAGAGAGTGTATAAGATTATTAATGAAGTGATACAACATATCATTAACGGGGGCAAAAATATAAATAATATTAATATTTCAGATATTATAAATAGGATTAAAATTAGAAGGAGTATTGTAGATAAAAAACAATTTTATAAGTGATAATTTTCAAATTGGGGTTTAATTTACCCTAAACATGGATGAATTGATAGTACCTTAGTACCCGATGCTTATTGCAAAAAAAAGAGTTGCAGTTTTGTCTTTTAAATTATAGATTATATATAATTTATTTATTTATTATTGAAATTTAAGAATAAACAATAGAAATTGAATTTTTTATGTTGATAATTTTTCTATTATTGAATAGTCCATTATTATATCAATAACATTCGGCCTGCTATAGACATTGTTAATTAAGTTAGAAAAATAATGCATATAATTAATCGGAAGTTGAAAATCCTAGAAGCTTTCGTTCAGTTGGAAGTTGGAATCAACCGCTTTCAAATAAACATTTTTAATTATTTCCAACTTGCAAACATTAGTTTTTCCAACTTAGCTTCTATCTTAGGTCAAAAGAGAAAAAGAAGTTAGGTTCTATATTATCTTTAAAATTAAAGAATGAATAGAAGGGAATCTTCCATCGTCTACTCATGGATGTACCTTACTTTTACAGCTTGCATACACTATCATTATTCAAATTGATTTTTTTTTCTTTTAAAATAAATTTAATGACTTAATTATAAACATAAAATTGATATAAAATAGAAGTTGGTCACTCGTGGAACTAGTTTTTTTCTTTTTTTCTTTTTCACGTGAGCATGAGCATTTCGGTCAGTTAAACTTTATAAAATCAGATGAGGAGTAAAGTGTTATTTTTCGTATGTTGTCTGTCACATGGGAACAGGGGGGAGATATTTTAGTTTCAACAAACGAGGTAGATTTCACGTGTTAATTTAATTTAAGTAATAAATAGTTTAATATTATTTAAATAAAATATTAAATTTAAATTTTAGCGTATATAAAAAATCTTTATTAAAAGATTTACTCACTATAGCCAAATATATAACGCAGGCTAAATTTAAATATAATCAGAATAAAATTCTAATAAATTAGATAACTAATTAAAAAAAAAGAAAATAAAATAAAATAATGCAATAACCAACAAGACATGTTTGATTTGTGATCCATATTTTAAATTCACCTATTCAATGCCGACTACCACTTGTGGCGTTTTATGCCCTTTATTCTTTTTAAAATGTACCACGCCATTATCTTTTCCCAAAACTAAAATTCTAACTACTTATTTTTGCTTTTAGAAATCAGCCAATATCTTTTATTTTATAATTTAGAGACTAATCTTCTTAAAATTTAAAGGTTATTATGGATTTTATTTCTATCAATATTTTTTTTTTCGTACGCACAGTTTAATTTGAATCAAAACTCTAACTACTCTATTGAAAAAGAAAGTTAAATTATTAATTATGAAATTTTAAATTTGCATTATATTTTATTTTATAATTAATAACTTTAGATATAGATAGTATTATAAAAGTTTAATTACCATGGCGTTGAGTTGTTTATAATAAGGACGATTTTTCTCTTCTAAAGAGTGTTTTATATTGCCATGACCCCAAAACCTGTCTGGTTCTTTAAAGGCCATTATAAGTTTTTGGCTACTTATGCTTCAATTTTGATCTACTTCGATTCAGTTATGGAAACGCTTTTCTGAAACAATTGGTTCTCAAAACAGTGATAGAAACACAATACATAGACATAAGAAGAGGGAGAGAAAGAAAATGGAAGGCACGTAGATCCGTAGATGTGCAAGCTAAACATACTCTTATGATATTATTTAAATTCGATTGAGCAAAAACGGATAAGAATCTGAAGAAAATTACTTAAATTAAATTCAAGTAAGAAGATCAAATGTTAAACTTCATTCCCCGTTCCCTCTCATTAGTTCAAACAAATTATGTACATGATTGTAATATGTATGTTGATGAACCGTGAATTTCAATCTACGATTGCATTTCCTAAGTGTATTTATATTGTAGCCTCGTGTTGCTGTTAAGGTCGAAAACAGAGCATGAATCCAGTTTAAGATAAATCCATATTTATACCTGTAGCCAACTGTGGGCTTATGAACAATTTATTTTTGGGCTTTCCTCATGGCCCAATACTTTGTTTTCCTCTTTTTTTTTTTTTTAAATAATCTCTCTCTCTCACTTTATTCTATTGACAAATCGACCTATTTTTACCTTTTGGAGTTTGGTCTAACAGAAAAGGGTAATCTTTCACAATATAATTGAAATAGTGGTTTGGTTAATTACACCTGTTTACTTTTTGTATTCAAACCATATTAGTTGTTGTTTAACAAGATAATTATAGAGTTATTACTTACTAGTTATAACTTTCTGTATATATATATGTACACATTTCTGCACTGAAGCAATTCGCTTACACCAGATACTTATGAGTTAGCTCTGCAACTAAACATCACTATAGCTAGAGAAAATTTAGTCATTACCTTTGAGAACATGCAAGAATATACAAGAAATCTTGAATGCACAAAGTAAAGATTATTGATCATTATATTTAAAGTGGATAATATAATACTCCTCCCATCCTAAATATAATTATAAACTAGTTCTTATATTTAGGATTGGAGGAGTAATAAACTTGAAACTTGCCACCATATTTTCTACCATGTTCTTCTGCTTGCTACCTTTATTGCTACTGCTACATATGTTTCATCCGCTATTTTCTCCATATATCTAAAGCAAACATACCTTTTACTCTTGTTTAACACTAGGAGTGCAATGATTCCCCAGAAACCTGTCATGAAGCCAAGGGCCCCAACATAGAAAACAGAATCTCTTCTTTCTCATTCTTGTCTCCATAATGGACACCTGTTGGATCTTCACTGCCGTGGCACTTTATTAGCATGGGTTCTCCGCAGAGATATTGATTTCCAACATAAATGGATGAATCCTCAAGAGTGAGGAACTGGTTTCCCTCTGGAACAGATCCTGAAAAGTTTTTGTATGACAGATTCAAGTGGCTCAATAAGTCAAAGAAGACATGCTACTTGGAAGTGGGCCTGCAAGTTGGTTCCATGAGAGGTCCGAGGATTCTAGCTGCTTCAGTTTCCCTATTTTGCTTGGGATTTCCCCTGACAGAAAGTTGTGTGATAAATTCAAGCTAACCAATCCAATGAGAGACGTTAGAACTTC
Organism: Leucaena leucocephala; assembly: GCA_037074615.1. NCBI lineage: Eukaryota > Viridiplantae > Streptophyta > Magnoliopsida > Fabales > Fabaceae > Leucaena > Leucaena leucocephala. The sequence goes on from CM073525.1 coordinate 1,546,502, forward strand.
TGGTATAAATCCAACTAGGTTGTTGTCTGACAAGTCCATATTAATTACAAACTTCAGATTTTTTGTGAAATCAAGTTCTATTCCTTTCATGAATTGCTTGACATCTTGTTTTTCCCATTGATCAAAAGATGGAAAATTTGGCAAAATAGAACTATTTACAGGTGATCCAAAAGAGAATTCAGTAGGAGCAGAAGATTCATATACCTTTGATCCATTATCCAATGCCGGGTTTATCATCATTCCCTTAAGATTCCCAATGCAAGAAGGAATTGCACCTGATAACTTCTTACTTGCAAGATCAAAGCTTTGCAAGTATGATAGTTGGCATAGGGTTGATGGGATACTACCGTTGAATCTGTTTTGGCGAAGCCTGAGAATTTTCAGCACAACATAATCATCCCATATACTTGAAGGTATAATGCCATATAGTTCATTGTTGCCAAGATCCAAAATCTCCAAGCCGTTGCAAGATCCCAATGTTGATGGAAGCTCTCCATGCAAACTATTGTTGCTCAGGTTCAAAGATTGTAATGAATAGGAACAATGCAAACCACAAAATGATCCAGGAATGGTGCCTGATAACTCATTAGATGACAGATCAATCAATACAATACCATAAACTTCACCCAAACAGATAGGAATCTCACCGGATAATTTATTTCTTGAAAGATCTAAGTCTTGAAGCCGTTGCAATTCACACGGTGAGTTTGGAATTTAACCATTCAAAAGGTTATTACCAAGGAAGAGACCAGATTTCTACCAGGTCTCTGGACAGACGGCTTCGCGAGACCTTTTCGATCTACTCATAGCCAAACGTGGCATCATATCATGGAGATCTCTTGGGAGTTGTCCACTAATTTTTTTGTTGGATAGATCTAACACAATGAGATGCTTTTGTGGAAACCATGTTGGGAGGCCAGTGTTTGATAAGTCTAACTTGACTAACTTCTTTTGTGTTTGAAGCCATTGAGGAAATGGCGTCTCAATTTTGCAAGATGGCAATTGAAGACTTGTCAACTGAAAAGGCGGGAACCAGTTGGGCGTTAGCTCTACAGATTAATTGTTCATTCCGAGCCTTAAAACTTGGAGAAAGGACAAATTGCGAAGGTGAATTTCCTCAATAGTTCCTTCCAAGGAGTTAGTTGAAAGATCCAAAATTTTCAAGTTTAGAAGCTTTCCAAGACTTTCAGGGATCTGACCTTTTAGGTGATTGCCAGAAAGATCCAAAATTATCAAGTTTAGAAGCTTTCCAAGACTCAGGGATGTGGCCATTTAGGTGATTGCCAGAAAGATATAACTTCTCAAGGAAGAGAATCTCCCCAAGAATGATGGTATTGTTCCATTGAAGTGATTATCTTCAAGAATTAGTTCTTGTAATTTTGTCAAATTTTTAGAGAATAATGAGATGGGGCCATAGAACACATTTGAAGCCAAATTCAAGCGCACCAGGTTCTTAAGTTGGCCTAGGCTTTCTGTAACATCTTTCAATTGATTGTGACTTAAATCCAGTTCTTGTAAATCTGTTTATGCATGCTGAGATATTTTTGAAGCTTCCAAATGTTTCTCCTTGAACTTCATTGTCTGGCGACAAGACCAACGGTTTTAAATTGCAATCGATTCTGGAATTCCATGGAGAAGAAATTTCAGAGAGTAGAGAATTTATTGTTGGTAAGATTGAAAATATCTCTGCAAAAGCTTTAAGAACATTTATTTTCGTTTTCTCTTCTGAGATAATACAATTGCATGCTTAACAAAGTTTCTCATTCATAGCTAACCCACAATGATGGTACAATTACACCATGGAAACATACATAGCCACCTACAATCTATAATTTCATTACAAATATTTATATACAAAACTATCATCATATCACAAGTATTATATCCGCATGCTTGGTTCTGAGTTCTTCCCATGAGATTCAGCAGCTACATCACCTGAATGCATTTCCAGCTGCTTAAGGCTCCGAACAAACTTTGTGAAAGAAGGAAAATGATCTGGTGAAAATAAAGAAGCTCCCATTCTATGATACATGAACAGGTCCAACCCATTATCATCTCCTGCTATAATATTCTTCTTAATCTGTTCAAAGCCTCCAAAAGCACCAGAACCTAAAGAGTTTTCCCCTGAAACCTCAACCCCAGTATTTCTACAAGCCGCCATTATCTGCGAAAGTAACATCTCCGGACTTGAGAGGGTTTCTTGCGTCTGACCTGCATCTGAGAGGTCCATTCCTGGCAATATCATTTTACATGAATTCTTTGCAAAAATCTTGGAAACTTCTTTATATCCGTCTCTTTTAACTGTGTTATAAAATCCAGCAGTTAGTTCAGAAGGATGGGATTGCATTCTGTACCAAGAGTGCATTAGAGGGACTTTGCCATATATAGACACTTTAGTGTCACCGAAAGTTGAAGCCGCTATGGAAAGGAGGCGATCTCCATGAGTTAAAAGCTGATTAGCATACCAAGTGAGGAAGAAATCCCCATATGGAGATTCCCAAGATCCTCCATTTCTAAAGAAGCTGTTGTTGGAGTTTGGTGATTGGTTGTACTTAGGGGCATCATGTGGACCACCAAGACCCCATAAAAGATTTCCAGATGCATCAGCATGTTGCTTGAGAAAGCTAAGCATGTTATTGTCATAGCACTGGAATTCTCCAGTCCCATGAGTTCCATTGTCGGTGGATGGCTGGTGGTGAGATGGATATCGCAGCTCACCATCAGGTCCTAATCCCATTGAAATTCCCTGCAGTATAGCACGAAAACTTTGTCAATTACATAAATTTGGGCGAATTATAGTTTGCCGTTGTGGTTTAGTTTAAAATCAGTTCACCCCCTTGTGGTTTAAAGTATACTAGCTAATTCTATGATCTGTTAAAATGATAGATAGTTTTATCATTGAAAATATGTTTCATATATATGTTGAATAATTTCATAGTCTTTAAGCTGTTTCTGGAGACATTTTGGAATATAAATCACCTGCTTAATCCTAGCAATAACCTCAATATACTATAAAGAAGTTTAAGATACAAGTGAAACGGACTATGAACAACAAAATTGTCATTCCAATATTCAAGTGATTAAGTGGTAAAATAAGACGTAATGATTAAGCAGTATTAGCGGAAATCACAGGGCTACTAAATGAAGCACTTTAAAGTTTAATCCACAGGAAAACAAACTGATTGTGAGCAAACCTATAGAAAAATAAATTGCAATTTACCCTATAAATTAATATGAACATTGATATCAGAGCAACTAATAGTTTCCAGAATCCCAAATCCATACCGTTATTGCAGAGCCCATTAAGTCAGAGAATTCAGACTTGAAGCTCTCACAGAAACTTTGGTAGACTTGGACTGGAGTTTTCCCATTAAGAACAGGAAGATCATCAGCCCCTAATGAGAGGCATTCTTTATAGTATTTTCCAGACCGATCTGTGAAGAAAATACAGGGCTCCGATTCACCAATCTGGGATACCCACTTGGGTAGTGGGATATATGGCCTTTTAGAGCCATGAAAGCAAAGAGAAACATGGAGCTTGAGACCCATTTTCTGAACCATATCAGCCACACCAAGATAGCCCGACCAATCATATTTTCCCATGGCATCTTTCTCAACAATTCCCCACCAAACTGGAAGTTCAACACCCTCAACTTCTAGTAGCTTCAAAGCTTTCATGCCAGCTGCAATTGCTCTAGCATTGTTTATTGTTTTGCAGTCTGAAGAAACTGCATCTAGTGGCAGCCCCACAAATAACCTGACACCATTTCCCTGCAAAATATTATCTCATGCAAGTTAGCATCTTTCAACTCCTGACACCTGAGAAGCCCTTTGTTTATCCTCTGAGTAATTACAACTTTAAGATATAACTCTCTTTTCAATTGATCAAATATTAACCCCCTATTTGATCTAACATAAGATTATATAAAGTTTTTGCTCAGTCCTATTAATTTTGCTAACTCAACTTCGATATGCATGTCATGGCCCTGGGATTCCATATGGGAAGACTAGTCCTAAAACTCCGTAGCTGAAACTTCCTGTATTTCTCGATCAGGATAAAGACAAACCATCTATGGAAAAAAAAGTAAATTAAGATAATTTATTTTTAAACGATCAAGAAGATTGATCTTCAAAGAACTGAAATTTAACCAGTCCAAAGCCAAGCAAATTTATTAGGCCTAAGAAGTTCGGGCTCTGACATGGGCCTAATTTAGAATTTAGTAGCTTCGAGACGACTAATATACTTTGTAAGGATATAAAAATTCCAACGTTATGACTTATGAGATAGGTAGTTCCATCTAAGTCAACCAAATAAACAAAACTTCAAAGTTTCTTTTCTCTGGTTTTTTTAGAAGTCAAAGATGAACCAAACACCACACACCACATAAGAAAATATTAAACTCACCGATGACGATCTCTTTCCAGATGCAGATTGCCGCTCCTCTCGAACTACTTCAGATTGAAGAGCTTTCAAAGTGAAGCGCATCCCAGCCTTCTTCAACCTCATATTCGCCGCAAAACAAGTCGAAAACGTGCAATTATCTCTAAATTTAGAGAAGCCCACATCTCTATAAGACAAATCAACCCTTCCAAGCTTGGCTTGGGAGCTACCGATTGTAGAAGAGGCCTCCATGGCGAAACACTTATTCAGCTCAAGAATAAAAGAAAAACGATAAGACTTTTCTGTATTCAGAGAAAACCAGCTAGAACGAAATGGGTTGAGAGTATCAGAGATCAAAATTAAGTTTGAAATTGGAACGAAATGGAATGAAGTTTGAAGAGGTTGAGCGCTCAAATGCTTGTATATACGGAGACAAGACTCGCTTGTTCTTGGTGACTGGGGCATGCGTAGAGAATAAAGTAGGCTTCGTTGGCCACGTGTCGTTCTGACAGGAGAACAGTGTGGAACCTAAGATAAACGTGGTTTGATTGTAAACACATGATGGCCTTGGTGGAAAAAAAAAGGTAAATACGTGGCCTTCACTCACTTTATTTTCATTATTTAATATCCTCTTTAATTTTTTACTTTTTACTCCCTCTTTCTCCCACATTTAACACTTAAAAAAGTCTAAAAAAAATACTATTTAAATTATAAAATTTTAACAAGGCATACAATATATAAAAAGATAAATTAATCAAGTACCAATATAAAATTTTAATATTTATAAAAAAAACAAAATTAACTCTAAACCTAAAAAAATAATTAATTTTATTATTAAAATAATTAAAATTATTATTGATATTATCAAAAGAAGTTGTCAATTTTATCAACAAGATATTTAAAATTATTACGTATATTATTAATTTTATTATTAAAATAATTAATATCTTATAATATAATCTAATCATTTCAACTATTAATTTATCAGAGGAGTTATCAATTTTATTATTAAAATAATTAAAATTATTATATATATTATTAATTTTATTACTATAGTAGTTAATGTTCACAATTTAAAGGTGTTTTTATTTTTTCTCATAAATATTAAAATTATAAATTAATACTTGTATCTAGTTAATCTTTTTATATATTCGCATGTTTTTTTTTTAAATTTTATAATTCAAATAGTATTCTTTTAGATTCCCTAGTACTTTCATTTAATATATAAATTATTTTTAATTTCAATTAGTTAAATTATTGATATTATTCCAAAATGACATAAATTTTTTAATTTACCATTATAAAATGCAAAGCGGCTTATAAAAACAATTACTATTTTTTTTAAAAATAACTTATATATATATAAGCAGAGGAAGTATTAAGGATATGAATAGTATCAACTAACTATAACTAATTATCCACAAATTACCTAATGAATAATATAAAAATATAAAATTTAAGCAAATGATATGATACTTGTCAAATAAGGAATATAATCACGCAATAATATTGATGTCTTACACAAAACTCATACATAACTAATTTTTCATAAAGTCTGGTAATCAAGCAACAGAGAGTGTTGGTTGATAATTTTTTATAATAAAAATTAATCACTTATAATATAATAAATTTTAATTTTTTATTATTAAATATATTTATATTTAATATTTAACTGTTTAAAAAATAGTTAAAACACATATAAAGAAGTTTAAGGGATCTATTAGTGTTGATGAGGAGAGATAATTGAACAATATATTCAGATAAAAGGAATAAATGAATGTTAATGAGAACGCTCAACAAGATTTTTGAGCGAGATCTCTTCATCAATAATCTATTTAAAGATTTAATTTTAATAAAATATAATGTTTTTATGTAGGTTATTCTAGGATGATGGTTATTATTGTTGGATTTAACAGTTTAAAAAGAAAAAGGTTTTGTTCTGTCCAAGCCACAATACTCTGATTTGCTCTGTTTTGCTCCGAATTACACAATGCCGCTATTTTCCTACCCGAAAGTGCTAATTTTTGGCCATCTAATATGAATTATTGTAGATTCATTTCTTTCACAGTAATTTTCTGCTACACAATATATCATCGTCAAAGCCTCAAATGAAACCAACACGGGGATGATGAGAAGAATGAAACAGGGGAATCACTTGACCTTCATCTTCTGAACGCAATTGATGAATCATGGGACGCTGGCGTTGTTATCTTCTCCAAAACCTATGATCTTCCAACACACACTGTTTGTGGCAACTTGGTGTAATTACAATGCAAGGTATGGACAAGAATGTAATTGGGTCAAGCATTTAGTTGTCATGTCGGGGCGTTGAAATTAGAAACCCTTCTTCATATCTCTATCAGGGAAAGTTCCAAGAAATTTCCACCTTAACAGTCCTCCCTTGTTTTCATTTTATTGGTGATCTCTTTCATTGGCAGAGCCATTAAAAGATCTTCAAAAGCTCAGCTACTCCATTCTATCAAGGCCGAACGTTTATAGGCAGACACATGGAGAGTTCAATTAGTGGATCATCATCATCCAGCCCATCCATGTGTATTTAAGTTTCAAAGGAGATGTTGAAACTTGCAAATTCACAGATAGGCTTTGGACTGCACTTGAAAGTGACGACATAAACACCTTTTGGGATGACAAGAAGCTTCACCCACCTGATTCCATCTTTCTTCCACGTCACACGCGGCAAATTTACGCAAGGGCACAGTTGGAGATTAGCAATGAAACAAGTGGCCAATCTCTCTGGTTGGGATGTACCATACGAGGTCTATCAATTAGTAAAACAGGTGGTTGAATATACAAGTGATTAATTTGGTAACTTTCGTTTGTTTTTACTTCAGCCCGTGGCCACAAGTCATTGATGACATTGTTAGAGAAGTGAAGAAAAAAGTGCGTGAATTAGTGTATGTTGATGCAGACCTTGTAGGAATGAAATCTCGAGTGAGAGAAGTAGAAGAGCTTCTAGAGCTGGGTACGAACGAAGGACGAAGTTCGAGTTGTGGGGATTTCTGGTATGGGTGGTATAGGGAAGACAACTCTTGCGAGATTCCTGTATGATAAGATCTCTCACCATTTTGATGCATCTCATTTCATAGTCAATGAAGATGAATTGCATACAGTACATGGCAAGGATATTCTCCTAGTTCTTGATGATTTTGTCACTTACCCAAGTTCTTCTCCAACAACTAATTCATGCTATGAAAGCTAGCTGGTTAGGTACAGGGAGTAGGATCATCAGAACAATAGAGATGAAATAGTGGTTAAGGTGTTTGAGAAACATGATATTTATAGGCTTAAACTATTGAGCAAGGACGAATCTCTTCAATTGTAGAAAAGCTTTCAGATGAGATTTTCCTGTAAGTGGTTATGATAAGGAGCTAATAAACAGGGAACTTGAATATGCCAGTGGCCTTCCATTAGCAGTAGTAAAACTGGGCTCATCCTTATATAATAAAAGACCGCCTGCATGGAGCAATGCATTGGTTGAATTCAAAAAGGTCGTTGGCTTTATGGTAATGAAGGTCCTCAAAAGAAGTTTTCGTGAACTGGACTCCATTGGTCGGGAAATATTTTTAGACATTGCATGCTTTTTTATGGGTAAGGAGATTAAATATGTAGACGGAATTTTGGATATTGCTCATACATTTTCTTCTGATAGAGACCATCCAATGAAGAACGCTATACAAGTTTTGATTGGAAAATCGCTCAAGGCCACTATGGGATCAAAAAATACAAATGCACGGTTTCCTGCAAGAAATGGGAAGAGAAATTGTTCGGCATGAATCCCCTCTAAACCAGAAAAGTGGAGAAGATTATGGGATTTTGATGATATTTATTGTGTTATGCAAGATGACAGAGTAAGTTTTTATAACATGCCGTGTTTATTCTCATGCTACTCTTAAGGTTGAAGCAAAGCAATAGTCTTGGAACTAGAAGATTCACCACGGAATATATTGAGGGTTGAAGGGTTATCATGCATGAGCAACCACAAGCTACTCATCATGTTTCATAATGTGAAATTTTCTGGAGCCCTAAAGCGTCTTCCACAGTGGCCCCAATATACTTCATGATACCAATATGCCTTTCATTTCACTTCTTTACCATCAAGTTTTAAACCATTTTATCTGAAGGGATTGATTTTGTCTGATAGATAGATAGATAGATAGCTGCATCACCAATATATGGGATGAAGAAAAGGTACATGATAACCGCATCACAAGTACATGGAAACCACTCATTTATAAGAAATCATCCAAATATTTATATCAACTCATAAAATATATATGATTTCTACTTAATATATATTAAGAAATTTTACGTCATGTATTTACATATTTAGATTTTAAAGGATGCATTAAATTATCACAACTTGATTGATTTACTAATGCTCATCTTTCAAGGCTCAAATTCTTAAATTTGAGGAATTCTTCCAATCATTTATTTTTAGGAATCCTAAATTTGACTTGTTTTTTAATGTTGCATCATTTATTAGTCCTTTTTGTTTTTCATGCCTCTCCTCTCTCTCACGCTTTTATCTCTTCCTTTCTCAACTCCCTTCACATTTTTTCCCTATATTAATACCCTATTAGCATGTTTGCAATCAACTTGTCTATTTTTTACTATTTTTCCCCCACACATGTTTTCTAAAATTAAATTTCAGCTTTAGAGGGCGATACCTTATATAGCAGGATTAATTTTACGTTGGTAAAATGATTTTTTTTTTAAAAATGAAATGATTAAATTTTGAGGCCTAGCTTGTTTGCTTAAATAATTTGCATAACTCTGGGAACCCAACAATGAATAAAGTTAAAAAATAATACAAGAGAAGAGACTCAAACAAAAATATTAGAAAATGGATATGAGGCCCAAAATAATGATATATGAAGAGAGTAGAGACTTATAATAGACTAATTAAACAATCCCCCAATGGTACTAAAATTCCCTGTGTATTGCACGAATATAATAAAATCATATATACAAAATTTTCGAATTCAATAATGATTTAAGAAAGTAACAATATATATATATATATCTTTGATTATTTTTTTAAAGAAAAATATAACATTTTGGTTCCTCATTATTCCGGAGGGATTTTTCTGTTTTTTGTTGTTGATAATTTTATTAAAGAGAAAATTTGGTTACTTTTTTTAGTAAGTAAATTAGGATCTGAACTTACTGTTAAAAAAAGAAAAAGAAAGGAAAACCCACATAAGCGATCCAAAGCGGGCCGCACCCATCCGAATGTTTTATTTTTGGCAAAAATAGAAGAAGCTAAAAAAGCTTGAACGTTTCGTTTTAAGATTCTCGGCCTCACTCTTACTATCACTCCCGTTTTTTCTCTCCGTCCTCCGGTCGCCACCTACGGCGGCAACTCTCATCAAGCATCTCCTGGCTCTGCGTGGAGTGGGGTCTTCGTTCTTATTGGCGCCTAACGTTCCAGCCTCTGGTGGAAGCAGGTTCTTTGAGCAGCATTAATAGGCAATTGCGTCCTACGCCTAGGGTTTTAAGGTGCTTCGGCTTTCACTGAACCATGTATGATCATGTAGACTACTTTTTAGGTCTTGACTGTTGATGATTTTCGTTACTGATTGAGAAAAGTTAGCTGCTTTTGTTTAAAATACGAAACTTCCTTTTATTTCCTGTGATGAACCTTCGGTTTTTTGGAGTACGATACGTAACAAGGAATTACGTGGAAGGGGCGGATTTTCATGCTTTTTTTTCTATAGTTTGGGAGAATGTCGGAGAGTTAGAAAAGGGTAAATTGATAACTGATTGTGCATACTGGAAATTAGTTTTATTTGAGGGATTTCCAATCGTTTGAAAAGAATTCCACATCAAGCTTGTTTTGGGGAACTATAACTCATTATCATTTGCTAATGGTCCATGTTAGTTTCTGATAAGTTGAAATAAGTTTGCAGTTTGAATTGAGAAATCCGAGCATTAGTATTGTTAAAAAGCTGCCATTGAGTGAGAGCCTAAGATTTGAACTGTTGACAACATTCTGCTACTTTGCTTTCAATATTAGGTAGGTGTAATAGAACGTCTTTCATTCCATGACACATTATTAGTTCAACGTGGCAAAAGCTGGGAGGGCAGATGGTCTGATATGCTTGGGGGAAGAATTATGATTCTCTAAAACTAAACTTTGTGGATTGTTTTGGGAGGAGGGGATTGATGAAATGATTAGCAAATGAACTTCTCATTTGATTTGTAAAAGCTAAAATTTAAGGTATGCGGCTAAGGGGCATAATCAGGACTTGGTTTAAGGACTTCTCTCCTATTACTCGATAAATTTTTCTTACCATTTTTTGGCAAGTGTCCTGCGCAGCTTAGGAAATTAGGGGAAAGGAAAACAGCCTGTAATTATAAATTTTGATTTTTATGGCGTCATATGGCTTAACTGTTAGTGTAACTAGTTGAACCAATTAACTTGAGATCTGGTAGCTTTTTTATGGCCGCTGTTGGTGTTGGATTTTAGAGCATGTAAGAGCCTCTTATTATTTTTTATATTTTTTACTATTGACTAATATTGATATAAAACAGTCATGGAGAGTGCCTTTGCAAGTGCTTCTGCAATCACAGACCAGAGGCAAAAAATAGAGCAGTATAAACAAATTCTTTTTGCTGTTATTGCATCAAATGACATCATTCAGGCAAGGAGATTTATAGATCACAGTTAAGTTTCGCTCCTTCTCATATAGGGCTTGTTGGTTGCTTGAATTCCAGCTATCTCACATGCTTTGGTTGCACGGAATTGTCTTGTTTGGAACTTGCAGTGTTGTCAGATGTCGTTCCATTAGTAGTATCACGGCAACTTTTGCAGACTTTTGCCCAAGAATTGGGAAGATTGCAGCCAGAAACACAGAAAGAGATTGCCCATTATGCGCTTGCTCAGATTCAGCCTCGTGTTGTGTCATTTGAAGAGCAGGTTATGTTTTTTGACATAAGTTCTTACTTGTAATTTTAATTTTCCTATAATAAACTCCTATATTTGTCCTTGAGGATGAGAATTATTATTTTTGGTTTCTCAAAATATTGTATAATTCTGGGAAGTATCTGATGTGGTTTACAGTGGGACAACTTTCTCATTTTGCAGTATTTTCCTTCCTTTGCTAATAATCAGTTGTTAAGAATCCTTGAATTAGTATATAGATATTCCATACTTCTTTATGAATCATACTTCTGTGGCTTTCTGGAAAATATGTTAGTTGTTTTAGCAAATAAAAAAGAAGATGATGAATTTAGCTATTCCAAATACAACTTCACAGGAATTTGGCACGGTTGTATAAACTGCAGTGAGTTGGTGGTGAATGATAGGAGATGAGGGTTGAGGTGTTGAAAAGCAAAAAAAAAAAGCAATTTTATCTTTTACTAATTCTTGCATTTCTTTCATATTAAGTTCTATCCTCCCTCTACTCTGATTGTTATGGTTCTTAAATATAGGTTTTAATTATTAGAGAGAAACTTGCAGAGTTATATGAATCTGAGCAGGAATGGTCAAAAGCAGCTCAGATGCTCAGTGGCATTGATCTTGATTCTGGAATGAGGTCTACCAAAACTTTTAGCCTTATAGATCTATTTGCATGTATTATAATTCAGTATATGCAGTTCTGTTCTTAGTTCTTACTAAGCTTTTGTTTTTCAAATTTTCTTCAGGTTGATTGATGATACATTCAGGCTGTCTAAGTGCGTCCAAATTGCTCGTTTATATCTTGAGGTATTGATATTACTGTAATTCATGACTTGTGGCATCTCTATTTCTTATTCTTAGCATGTCGGTGATAATCTAGTGGCATAACTTCTTCTATATGGCTGACATATTGGCTAACATCACATCAAGAGGCCAGCCAAGTGATAAAAAGGAATCATTATTGGGATTTATTTGATCTTTTAGTGTTTTGATTCCTTGTCTTAAAAACTTTTTTTTTTATCTCATGTTTTTTTTAAGAGGAGTTGGAAAAAGGAAAAAATGTTAATTTCCACCATGCTATTGAGACTGATTATAAATGGAGTAATTTTTAGTGTTTGAAGCATAACAGCAATTGTTCCTCTTAAAATAATGGTTGTCATTATGCCATATATGTTTTTAATGCCATAATTATAAAAAATGATTCTTCTAAATTGAAGAACAGTTATTTTTTTTCCTGCTTTATTTGCAGGATGACGATGCTGTTAATGCTGAAGCGTTTATTAATAAAGCATCATTCTTGGTTAGCAATAGTCAGCAAGAAGTACTGAATTTACAGTACAAGGTCTGAACATTCATAGCCACTGATTGGTAAATGAGCTAAGTAAGCTAATGACTTTATGCTGTAGCTTTTGCTAATCTGTTTTTCCCATTTGCTTCCAGGTTTGTTATGCAAGGATTTTAGATTTAAAGAGGAAGTTCTTGGAAGCAGCCTTACGATATTATGATATATCTCAAATTGAAAAGCGGCAAATAGGAGATGAGTATGTATCTTGCATATTCTTTATTGTTCCTTCCTTTATCTCTTGTTAGTCATCAGTATATATAATTATGTATCAATATCAATATATAATCAAATCTTTAGCAAGCCTCAATATTCATAAGCTATGAATATTGTGACTCAGTTTTTTGATTCTGGGTAATATTTAGGGAAAATGTATTTGAACAAGAAGGTGCATGCAGATTCCTTGAATTCATTTTTTTCTTAAAAGGGGGAAAAAGGAACATAAAAGAATATATAAAACTCATGGCCAAATTACAGAAAGGTTATGGGTACCTTGGATGTGTGAATGGCCTAGTGTCATCTGGTATAGGCGCCTGAGGACAGGAACAAAACTAGAAGCTTAATATCATTTGCATTGTCAGGGCTTCCTAATCATATTTGATATGCCATGGTTTTGTCATTTTGACAAAAATGTTGTAACTTTCTATTACAGAGTGATAGATGAAGATGCACTTGAACAAGCTTTATCTGCTGCTGTTACATGTACAATTTTGGCAGCTGCAGGACCTCAACGTTCTCGTGTTCTTGCTACATTGTATAAGGTAAAAGCTTCAAGTATGAAACATAAAAGATAAATGTCAATTTTTTGCTAGTAATTCTATTAGTATACTAATATTTTGGTGCCTTTATTAGGATGAACGTTGCTCAAAACTGAAAATTTATCCAATACTACAAAAGGTCTCTCACTCACTCTCCCCCTCTCTCCCCCCATTTCTCAATTTACAAGGTTTCCGTGCTTAATATATCAGGTGTACTTGGAGAGAATTCTGAGAAAGCCCGAAATTGATGCATTTGCAGAAGAATTGAAATCCCACCAGGTTATATCTGCATACTTTGTATTTTGTTTTTGTTTTGAGGCCATACACTGTATGCCTGAGAATTTGTTTGTCCTGCAGAAAGCTCTTCTTCCAGACAATTTTACTGTGCTGGACCGTGCAATGATTGAGCATAATCTACTGAGTGCAAGCAAACTTTACACAAATATTAGGTTTGATAAACCACATATCCAGTTGATTGCTTCCCTTGTGCCCGTTTTATTTAACATTGATATGCCTTTTAACCTGGTCTATGTTTCCATTGTAGCTTTGATGAATTAGGAACACTGTTGGGAATTCCACCACACAAGGTAAAGCATTTCGCCTCAATGGGTTAGAGATGAGAAATTAGCAGGGTGTTTCATAGAAGACAGTTCTCATTTGCGCTGCAGCTCGTTGTTCATAATACATGTTGTATTTAATTATTGTCAAAACATGATATTACTGGTCAAAATAAATGGTGAAATAAGGACAGCAAATGAAGGCTTCTGCGTGATGATGATAATGTTGTGTAATTTTCTTGATTTACTGAAAGAATGTCGTGTAAATTTACTGAAAGGCAACCCGACCAACACATCATGTGATTTCTGTTGATTTGCGCTCTGAAAAATTGAGTGCAGGCTGAGAAGATAGCATCAAGAATGATTTATGAGGATCGGATGAGGGGATCTATTGATCAGGTACAAATCTTATAATCTCATTTTTTTTCCTTGTAAATAAATTTTGGATCGAGGAGAAAGCATCGTTAAGTAGAAGAATGAAAGGAACAAGAGCAGTGAACGATAATCCAATATTGCTTCCAAAATTATTATTATTTAAATAACTTATTTTCATTCCCTCCATTCTATTTTATGTATACCGAACGGCTCCTTTTGGTATCCTCTTTAAAATGTGGGTTACTCATCATCTGAATGGCTTATTTCAGGTTGAAGCTGTCATACATTTTGAGGATGACACTGAAGAGTTACAACGATGGGACCTGCAGGTAATTTTCTGGATAAAAATAAACAGTTAATATGTATTTATCTCTATAAGAAAGAAATTGAGAGAATTTATTGTCTAAAACCCACTTCGCAATAGCCTCAATCTCACGTTTCAGCTATGTTGGTTATTGTGGTTGCAGATTGTAGGCCTATGTCAATCACTCAATGATGTTTTGGATAGCATGGCCAAGAAGGGCTTTCCAGTTCCTGTTTGAAGGGAATCATAGATACTTTCTTGTTTATTCATTCTTCGAAAAGCCTCTGATTCTTTGTTTTTCTGAATATTTTTTTTATGAAAAAATGACTATATATCAATCTGTGATAACATTAATATTCTCATATATCAGCTGATTTAGTATCAAACCGAGTTTGCCCCCTAGGCTTTAGTTATTTTACTGCATTGTTTATTGAGTTTCTCAAACTCATTGTATCTGCGGCATTTTAATTGTGCTCCTTGGTCTTTCATTATATTGATAAAAATGATAAAATATTAGGCATTTAGTGAAATTGATCGCTTAATCATATTTTTGTTTAGACTAAAGATGAGCACAACTAATTATTGGGGCCTTTGTCTATGATAATTATTGAATCTTTCATTTTCATTTCTGAAATCAATTTTAAATTGTAGATATAAAACAGAATTCTATAGTCATATTGGTGCCTTTTGTGTGATAATTAACCTTGCACTTCTAGAATAAGAAAAATTACTCACATACTTGGATAAGAAAATTAAGAGTAAGTCCCAAAAGTTCATATAAAATTTATAAAAAATTGAATTTCTTTGGAGTTCTCAATAATTTTCTCATACGTAATATTTTCTTTAAAATATTATTTTCAACTCTAAGTGAATCTAAATTTAAAACTAAGTTAAAAATATGAATAACGTGACGTGAAAATTCACCTGATTTGATCGGAAAATAGTGCAATTGAGTATATTCTTATCGGAAACAAATTTAAAATTTTTAAGAGAATTAATACAAGAAATGGCTCAAAATTCCATAACCCATGCCCAGCCAAGATGCTCAGCTCCTCAAAAGCCAACCAATGTCACATTTTATTCTAATATAGTATAAAATATATCCACTTTGGAGCCTGAGTTTAACAGACAAAAAGTTAACTATTTAAAATATATTAAATCGAATATCATTTTATTATAATTTCAATAACAGTATTTAAAAAAATATTCTAACTCTTAAGTACTTAAATTTATCTCTAAAAATAATAGACAACTCGTTTTGTCTAATATTAATATCATTTAAGAGGAAGAGAAATTTCGCCCTATTTTTAAATAATAGATGAGTCTAATTACTTTCTAAAAATTTTTGTATCTAAAAAAAAAAATCCAGACCGTGAACAAGCAAACTATGAACCTATATTGGTGGTGTATGATAATAAAGATTCATGTTCGAGTTACAACGTTGAAATAATTCATCACGAACTGAAGTGTTGGGATCAATAGTAAAATTCTTGAGGTCAAAAATTCACTGGACATCTGTGAAGATCAAAGTGCCAGCACCTAAAGAATAACAGGGGTTGCAATCATTCGTGGGCACGTGAAGAGCACAAATATCGCAGCATGTATTCATTGGAAGAACATGTATCAGCTAGATCTTGATGTAGTCTTGTTATTGCTTTTTGCAGAGATTTTAACGACGGAAGCAGATTTCTACAGTTCTGTTGTATATGATTATCATGAGCCTTGCAGAGTTCCTGTCAACCCAGAAAAATTCAATATTTAAAATCATTCGGAGGAAAAAAACCAGTAGCACGGGCGTTAATGAAGGAAGTTGGATATTGGATAAAATTACATCTATAGACTCGTCGTTGATATAAGTTAAAAAGTTTAAGAAAACTGCAATTATGCCCAAATACTTGTTTTTAAAACAAGTTTGGGTCCTTAACTATAATTATGTGGATACTAAGGTAGTAGATAAATAAATACCTGACACCATCTGAGTATAAACTCCAAATGTGGGCATTTTTCTAGAAGATCTGCAAGTGCGTCAATTAATGTCTGCAGATATGTACGAGGGATTGATGAAGCAACTGCTGGAATATCTGCTGGACTGACAGCATAAATACATTTTTTAATTATTGAGTCCTCATTTAACCGAAGGCTAAGGATCAAAGCTCTAGTATGATGATTTTCCATTAGAGCACCATCAACAGCCTGTCAATAAATGTGAGCTCGAATTACTAAAGAACATCAAATGAGGAGTTGTTGCATCAGGTAAACAACATAGTAAGTTCCAATTTCCCTTTTTTGGTAGAAATATTTATGTTTATTATAATAAACCTACTTTTCAAGAATAACATAACTGCTTCTATAAAAACATTAAACAACTTTTTACTGGGACCATGTTGCCTTCACACGTATATGGATGCCAGTTTCATGTATAAGAAATAGTTGATCTGTACTCAAAGGAGGGCGTGTTGTCAGTTTTTTCAACATATTTTCCAAAGTTATTTTGCAATGAAAATATTTTCTGAAGTTAAATAAGGCATTAAGTGTCTACACTTGGTATTATGGGAAAAATTCTAAAGTTTGAAGTATTACCTCTGGTGTAACGTCAATGTCAAGGTCGGTTGGATCGAAGATGAAAGATTCATCAACTGAATAAACTAGAACTCCCTCTGTAGTTGCAGCTGAGAAAGTCCGACCAGTAGGTGAAATTTTTAGGCATTTTGTTCGAATAATAGGCCTTCCACGGTTAGGCAAGGAACCTGGTAAATCGTCTATTTTCCCACAAGTTTGTACATCAACACCTTCTTCGACATCACTGTTCTCATCATCAATCAAGTCCAGTGGGCCAAATTCTGTCATATTCTTTGAGTTTAACTTATCAAGGACTCCATCTAATGAGAGATTGAGAGTTATCTGGAATCGCCGGAGCAGTACCTGAGCAGAAGAGATTCCAATTAATCAACAGAACTGTTCAATGAACAAAATATGTAAACAAAAACTAATATCGTTAAAATTAAATCCGATATCTGCGATCAACAGCCCAGAGTTAATAATACAGGTAGACAAACAGACAAAGTGCTAAACAAGGGATGCAGACAACAAAATCACATTCTTAGCCAACAAAATCAAGGAGTAAAGAACACAGGGAACATTGTTCAACTAAAGAAGTACATCACAAGGAATAACATTTGAAGGATTCAATTAAAACTATACATTGCAACTTTTAAGATGTTCAACATAACGGGTGATAGAATTGTGAAACGCCAACCTGATCCGCAACATCATACATGCAGATATATCTACTACTTCCCCCAGCTAAAATGTAGCTTCCATCAGCGGAATAACATAAGGTTGAGAAGTAATTCCTAGAGGTTGAAGTATCCCATGATCTCCGGTCAGTCATAAGTCGTCCTCCAGCAATATCTCTACGGCCTTCTATGGAGAACATCAGCACACCATCTATTGGATCCCAAAAATGAATTTGCCCATCCATTGTGCTGCAAGCTAACTGCCTTCCATCTGGACGGTAAACTACTGTGAGAACATCATGCGTGTGAGGGAATGTTTCAACTGCTCCTTTTCCATTAAAGACATCCCACAACCGCACAGTTCTGTCCCATGATGATGAGCTAGGACTGCCTACATTTAGAGAGGAAAAAACTTCGTTCAGCTTCTCCTTAGGATTTGTAGAAAACCACCAAACGGCCAAAATACAAACTTCAGAGCCTTCATTACGTCACGTCTTGAAGAAAAGCATTTCCATATGACAATTCTCTCAATGTAAGAAAATAAAACCATATTATTTTATAAACCCGAAAAGGATGATCATGCTTATCGGAAACTACTAGCTAACTAGAGTGGGTCTAGTGTGTTGGACAAATTTTAAGAAATGAGCTAAATGGTTTATAGCTTATGAATAGTGCATCTTGTTAGAGCTTTTATATTACACAGATATAAATTACCTACAGATTAGCTACTGTAGCAACTACAAGTTAGAACCAGCTAAAAATACAAGATATTAATTATGCTGACAAATGGTGGAAAAGATGGCTAACTCACATTTGTCGGAGAAAACATCAATCCATGAACAGGACCTTCATGACCACTAAGCACATCCAATAAACGGCCCGTTCTCATTGACCATACAAAAATCTGTTAAACATATCATAAAGCAAAAATATGGTGAAAGGGGGGGGGGGAAGTAGTATTGCCTTAATCCACCCAAATTTTGTGAAAATAATACCTCAAAGGAATCAACAGTGCCAGCACATATCACTTCACCACTTTGATCTGCTGACAGAGAAACAAACTGTCTCGCAGAGGGAGTAATAAACGTCTTGAAATTTCGATAACGGATCAAATCCCAGGCACGAACTGTCCCATCTAGAGATGCACTAAGCAGGCAATGGTTACTGGCCATAAAATGCAGAGCAGTAACAGCATTAGTGTGCTCAGAAAATGTTACAAAGGAGAAGCCTGAGGAAACATTCCACACCTGTAAAGAAGAAGCACTGCACTTAACCTAATATCAATTTTTTAACATTTAAACTTGCCTGGAAAGAAATCAATTCTGCGCTTGATGGCAAATTTATGTATTATCATCCGACAAATCACGATAATTTGGGCCTGTTTGGTTTCATTTTGAAACTATAGTTTTAAAATTTTTTTTGGACAAAACTTAAATTTAAGAAAATTTTAAAACAAATAGCTATATTTGTTCAAACAGATTTTTTAGATTAAACTATAATTTAAAATCAAAATTTCAAATAAACTGGTTAGAATAGCTTATAGAACAATAAAATAGCTTATAAACTAACCAATTACTATATTACCCATACTTTTTCTTACACTATTTCTCTTACTTTTTCTTACACTATTTCTCCTCTCTCCTACTTTTTCTTACATCCTCTCTCCTTTCTTTTCTTACACCCTCTCTCTCCTCTCCTCTCATATCTTATCTCTTCTCATTTAATACCCATACCCTTTTTCGTAATTTACTAATAATAAAAGTATTTCTAAAAATAACTATTCAAACACTCATATATTCAAAATCACTTTTTTTTTTCTTCATAAACTCTTCTCCAAAAACTATTTTCTATAAGCTGCCTAAAAACCATTTTTCTACGTTTCCAAAATCTTATTCAAACACATTCAATATCAGCAATATATTTTTACCTTCACTTTATTATCATCCGCTCCAGTAGGTGTGTGTTTGGGATCACTTTTAAAAATAGATTATGGACCCAAACCATGGTTTTACAAAATATGGGCCAAACAAGATTTTTTTTTTAAAAATCAATTTTAGAACTCAAACCATGGTTTGGAGTCCAAAACCATGGTTTGAGAATAATTGGTCACAAAGTAGCTTTTTGGTGCCCTTTGCCATGGTGAGTTTTTTATTAATTAATAATTTAAATTTTATTAATTAAAAAAAAGTTAAAATAAATAAAATCTAATTTAATTTCTTATTTAAAAATTTTAGAAAAAAGATAAATTTACCAATAAAAGTTACAATCTTCCATATTTTTTTATGGTCATCTAGATTGGTTCTCTAATAAAGTTTTTAGTAAAAAAAAATTAAAATTTAGATAAATATTATAAATTTTTACTTTATTCAAATAAATATGTATATATATTATTTTATAATTATTTAAATAAAAAATTTAAAATTAAATTAAATTTATTATCTATGGAAAAGTGATTCTGCTATTAATCATCCAAACATCTCCAATTTTTAAAATCACTTTTTCTCAGAATCTATTCTTCCCAAAATCTATTCTCCAGAATCTATTCTTCCCAAAATCTATTCTCCAAAAGCTAATCCAAACACACCCTAATAAGGAGTTGCGAGTCTGGTGAATAAGCAAGACAAGACAATTCACATCAAAGCAGTGACCCTGCTGTTTCAATATATAGCTCTCTGATCGCCATTCCCACACGAGCAACTGGCCCAGTTTTGCACAGCCGAAGGCCAACCAACTTCCAAGCTCATTAAACACAGCTGTTGTAATCTTCTCTCTTGATATTGACAAAAGATGAATGCACACAAAATCAGGCATCTGATACAAGCCAAACACACCATTTGAGAAACCCACAACAACCATGTCTAACTCTCTATGATAATCACATGCGGTTAGCTTTGCTGGTGCCTGCATAAAACAGTCCTTCCTCAAGAATTCCCACTTCCCTCTGCACAAGTACCCATCTTCTTCAAGCATATCAGCATCCTTATTGCCATCACTCTTTCTCTTCTTTACATTAACATCACCGTCCACCTCAATATTTCCTTCAACATCCCTTTCTGGCGTAGCAGGTGAGGGTGGCTCAGACTCATCGCGGCTAAATGTCCAGCTAAAAGTATACGAATCCCTTGTAACCGTATAAGCTTTACAAACTCTATTACTTTTCTTTTCAAGACCAAAGAAAGCACCGATAACAGAATCTCTATGACGTAAGTACTTGAAAGGCTCGTACTTAACACCGCCCCTCATCTTATTCAAGCACAACAGTCTTGCAGTCAAATCCTTAGACCCCACAATCAAGTAATTCGAGTCAGGACTCCAATCCAATGACATGATCTTATCATCGAAGCAGGCAAAAGTTTGAAACAACTCAAAAGGGAAATACTCCTTTCTAAAAGCTGGAGAGCGCCAAATTTGGACCAACTTGCCCGCTCCAACAGCAACGAGGGAACCATCTGGGCAGAATTTGACAACATGGACGGGCTTCTTAAAGGTAATACGATGGAGCACTACTTGGCGACGAAGGTTGATGAATTGACAGCGGCTCTTCTCGTCGACGGGGAGCAAGAAAGTGCCATCCGGCGAAACGGCTATCCGGGAGATATTTGATGATGATTGTGTAGGTAGTGTTGTAGTTTGGGATTTAACGAGGTCAGTGACGGAAACTCGGTTACCGACAGGTGAAATCAGCAATGTGTTGTTAGCGATTACAGTGTTGCCGCCTCTGTAAGGAGCTCCAAGCAGGTTGTGAAACCTGAAGTTCATTGCTGGAGCGAGAGGAGCAGAGAGAGACCACAAATGTGAAGACTTCGAGCGGAAATGGCACGGTGGTTTTGGACTTTTTTTTTTTTTTTGGGTGGGTCGGTGGGTTTAGAGTTTATGGACGGCGGCAAGCCTGAAGTTGCAGAATGCTACAGCCGCCAGAACGACTGTATTTTATCGGCCGAAACAATTGTTGAATGGGCAAACCCATGCGGACTACAAAATAAACGGGGCTTGGTTAGTTAAAATTCACAGTGGTTTGCTAAATCAGTATGGGGACCTATTTAACCAAAAATCCGAAAAACATTTCACCAAAAGAAATCATAGGATCACTTAAATATGAAATATAAGAACACCAAAACGGTACTTCCTCCGTCTAATACTAAATATAAAAGATATATAAAAAATTTATTTTAATTTTAAATATAAAATTTAAATTGATTTTACCTTTTAAATATCTTATTAATTATACATAATAAACGAGTTTCAAGATATTTATAATGCACATTATTAAAAACATATTTTAAATAAATTAACTCATTTGTAATGTATAATTGACTTAATTAATTTTTTTAATATTTATAAATTAAGTTAATTATCTAGCTCTTATACTAATGACTAGATAAAATATTTTAAAATTGCCTAATTCCTATAAAATTTTTAAGGACTATCTTAAAATTAATCTTTTTAAGACATTTGCATATATGTTATATATAAATAAAGAAAAGTTAAATTCTTAGCTATCTTTAGACAATAAGTTATTTTAAGAAAGAATCACATATTTAATTAATTCGTTTGAGTGTCATGCTTATCTTTAAGGTTTAAAGGAAGGAATTAATAGTTTTAATTAAGAGTAACGCAAGATTGTTATAGTAATTTTTGAAGAAAGTAAGACTCCTAACTAATTTTAATTATTTTTTAATCTATATAATTTGATTAAAAGTATTTTATAGATAAAATCAAAGAGTACGTAATAGCTGATGAACAAAACTTTGGCATCTTAAGATTAAAGTGGATTAAAAACTTAAGCTGAATGGCCTAAGCAACCTCATCAAACACCCGTTTGGGATTTTTTACCCAAGAGCAAGAAAGAGAAATTATTTCAGTGATTTCTGCAGAATACTAATGGCATCCATGAACTTCACTTTTTTAGACAACTGAGATTCAAATCTTAGGCATGTACTACAATGTACTTATGTCCTTTTGGTACTTCTTGTACTTAAGTACTACAAGTACTACAATATATTTGTTTTGACTCATTATATATAGGCATGTAAAAATGAAAGGATAGAACCCCATCTATTCATATGCTTTGCTCCTGATTTCTTTTTATCCCCCCTCCCCCCAAAGCTACTCAGAATCAAAAAACCTCCGTCATTTTTCCTGAGCTCGTTTTTGGGTTATCTCATTTCAATCCTCTTCCCTTCTAAAACCCTAATCCCTTATTTGCATTCAAAAAAGACAGGAAAACAAGTACAATGAAGTATACAGATATAGGTAGTACAATGAACCTAGCTGCTATTTTAAACCTTATGTGATATAGTATAATGTAGTACAAGTATTACTATTCTAATAAGCTTAAAGTCTTAAGAGATCTTCGAGCTGAATATTAAAGTAGTAGTACAATGTAGTACAAGTACATCTATTATGAAACTCTCTCATCTTAAATTATTAAGGTCTTAAGTTTGTTAGAATAGTAATACTTGTACTATATTGTACGATATTGCATGTGGTGAAGAATGGCCACTAAGTTTATATTGTACTACCTATGTTTGTGTGCTCTAGTGTACCTTATTCCCCACTTCCTATGTATATAGAAATGCAAGTGGAGATAATAAAAAAAATTAGAATACACATGCTTTTCCTCTAGTCTCATTATTTTTTCTCAAACTTACAGCCATATGCAATTAGTATAATATATTACAAGTGACGCAAATACAAGTATTATTATTCTAACAAGTTTGGAGCCTCTTAAATCTTCAACTTGAGGGTTGATGAAGTAGTAGTAACATCTAGTATAATGTAGTACAAGTATTACTATTCTAAAACTCTCAGTTTTAGTTGTAGGAAGCTAAGCTCTGAAGCTTGTTAAAATGGTAATACTTGTGCAATATTGTATGTACCATATTGCATATGGTGAGGAATAGTTACCATGTTTATATTGCAATACCTATGAGCGTGTGGGTGTGTATGTGCACGTGCGTGAGCGTGTATCTGTATTTTTATATGTCTATGAATATATGTATGTGGATATAATACAGAAACAGACCGTTTGAAGGGTAAATAGATTCTCAGGAGATTCCATGATTGTAATGAAAGCATAGAAAACCTCAGTTAAAAATACATGATTATAAAATCACTTCTGGCACCAAAAGATTACGTGGACAGGATAACTCAAAAATATGCATTATTTGACTACAACAGAATATTGATCTAATAACTACGTTGTCCTGAACACGAGCTGCTGTCTGTTCCCTTGCAATGATCCCTCGGGGGGACTCTCGCGATCACAAGAGGCTAGCGACCATCAGTTCTGTAGATAGCACCTAGAAAAAGACTCGTTTCAGACATGTCCGTGTAATAAACTCGTTTTCCCCTTGACTTTCATAAGCTAATTCTGCGACATCCATTTACTTGCAAAGTGTGGTTCAATCCACAGAACAGAACAACACTGAATTATAGGCAAAAATACTGCTTCACTAGGGGGAAACTATCTCAACAGTTACAAGGTAAAAATGCAAATAATGCATCTTCACTCTTGAAAGAAAATTATCCCCTTAAACTTCCCCCTCATTGCATTTAAAACTTTTTGATATGCTTCAACTCGAGGTTTTACTTTCTTTCACCAGAAAACAAATAAGGCAACAGCTCGACTGAATCACTTGGCACAGGACAAAAATCCACGAAGAGTAAAACTATGAACCATGTAAATTCTTAAGTAAAAATAAGTAGCAGCTGTGCGGACATGCCAAGTAACTTTTCATTGTCAGTGAACCCCACCACTGACATGCTTACATGGCTGCTTATTGGTTTAGTCTAGTTATCTTAGTATACATTCTACTTAAGAATTTTTCATCAGTGACTTCCGGAGTGCACATCGCCATCTCTAATTTGCAATCAGTACATTAAAGGAGCTTAGTCCAGAATTCATACCTGTAAGACTCACTACGTGAACTATGTTGCGGCTACTTGTGGACCTTTCTCATGTGACACTGATGAAATGCCTTGCTCAATACACTGAAAGAAATCAAATTTAAGTCACAGCTTCCGGTCACTACCAACTCGTAATAATTCTAAAGGAAACCCCACTTGAACAAGAAATGCATGATCTGCCACTAAAGCATTTTGAATACCCACCCGTAACAGGTGATAATGCTACAATTACTTTATTGCAAGGCACAGCTCTTAGATCAGCCATAACTGAAACATCTTGCAATGTCTCATGAAAAAAGACCTGTTGCGGTTACGATAGAAAACAAACTACTAAAAAGGATATAATCAATTAATTACCAATATCAACTAAAAACTTTTTTGAAGGTGATATATCGTGCTACAACAGAGATCAACTGGTGCATTTTAAGGCTGATATTCCCAACGTCCACGAGTGTTGAAAAACCTCAGAGTCGACATTGGAGGCAATGAAGTATGTGTTTTTGGCACATTAAACACAACATCTGAATTCCCACCCGCCCCAACACATACCCAAAATGAAAAAGAAGAAAGAAAGTCCTTTTTAAAGGAAAAAGAAAAAACAGAAAAAAGCAATACAAACTAAGATAATACCTGAAGAAGATAGCCGTGCAACCAGTCCAGTGTTTGAGAGAATGTTGTTGCTGATACATTGACCACAGTCAAACCCTATAACATGACAAGATAGGGATCTATAATTTCCACATTACTACAAGAAGCAGGAGCTTTGGGTGCTAAACCTATCTGCATACAAACTGTTTGGTCCGTCCCCACACCCCATAATTTAGTGGTGCGCTGTAGTACTAGGCCATGCTACCATCAGTGAAGTAACTAATCACTTCATTAGATAAAGGATGCATTCAGGGACTCTTACTTCTAGCTATGTTAATTGCAATGATCAATTTGCAAATATTTTCATTATGCCCTTAAGAAAACTGTGTATCACTTACACGTAACAAATTTGGTCATATGATATATAAGATCCAACTTATGGGTTGGAATCAATGTGTAGTGAGTTGGATATGACTGCAATTCTAACTGTATATCTGTAGGATAATGGCTGGATTTTGGAACTGCAATTACGAGAATCAAATTCTGTGTCCTGTATCATTGACTATAAATACAATGTTCCAAGTTGATCAGAATTCACTGACTACAATTCCCACAAAGGGTTTTCTCTTCATCCCTCTCATTTCATCTCACTAGAGAAATAAAAATAAATCACGCTTATTCAGCATTCCACAACTAATTGGAAAACAAGTTATTGGACGTACCTGTGATGTGAATGAGCAGAGATAATCTTGTATGGTTTTCAAGTTCTGTATAAGCTTATTTTTATCCTGTATGTGGTAAAATTTGTTTCAAAAAATAGGTGACAGGGATATTCAAACCCAATCTTCTATTTGAAACTAACTTATCATATGAGAAATTCATAATATTTGATATTTAACAAAACAATTAATTTAACATATAAATATGCATGTTCTACACATAGAAACACATAACCAGAACCGTTTCGCAGATAATATGTCTCATCTAATTTGATTGGACAGACACATTTTGCAAGTAAATTAGAAAACAAATGGAAGTGAATTCACTTAAAATAGATTCGGAAACTCATTATCAGATATTTCTTATGCATTATCTCAAAAGTGACAAGTGATGAAAACACAGACAGACCTCCCATTCCAAAGTATACTGCCATTTACTCCCTTTTATGGGCATCTAATATCTATAACATAATTATTGACTAAGATGTAAAACACCATCCTTCAAATATATTAAGACTCATACATTTTTTTTTCAGATTCATAAAGCCATGTATGGCTGCACGATTAACTGAATCAAACAGGCTCGAGTAACTACAATGTACAGCTTTAAGCATTTGACTAATGAATCTAGCCTCCGACTAGTCTATAACGCTTCAGCTAACACTGGGAACTCTGCTCCCTGTTTTCCAACTTCCTCTATTTCCTTTATCGATTATTGTCAGAACCAATATTATGGAGCAAAAGAACTCCTTAAAAGGAACCAAATGAGCCACACATAAATCCTCTCAACTACTCTCTAATGTAATAAAATAAAATCCTCTAGAAAATTAAACGTAAGGAACCATAAGCAACCTAAAACATTTCATGATAGGCAGCAAGGTAGTCCTTAATAATCCTGGCCTGCTGTCAGCTCAGACACATCCTAATGCCACTGAATTCATGTTCTTTTGAACCAACATTCCTGTGTTTCTCCAATATCCTAAAAGATGTCATCAAAGCCTCAAAGTTCGTAAAGTTTTTCCTCCATAACTTATTCATTTTTAATTTTTTTTAGAAAAGAAATCATAAAATGCGACCCTACGAGAGGGTTATATTACCTGGCCTGGGCATTTATCATTAAAAGAACGGCTGGAGATCCACTCCTCAAGTAATGCCTGCAAATCGAAAACTTCATTAGATTATTGCAATATTTTGGCGAAGAATGCTCTGATTGTATCCAAATAAAAGTTGGCATGGCATTTTAATAGGTATTTAAACCCTTGGAGAGCCCATCCCCAAAAGCTAGCTGTTAGAGAGGGAGAGCCAAGAGGTTAAATACCCCATCAAGCAGCCCATACTACTCGATGTGGGACTTTGCTCATACAAGGTCCCTATCAATACACCTTCCCCAGACAGCCGACGTCCCGGCGGCTCCACACTACGGCGCTTCACTTGGCCCTTGGCCGGATCGGCGATCGCCGGTCAGCCCCTCCGCAGGTAGCCCTTTCCGTTTGGTCGACAACCGGCTCTGATACCATTAATAGGTATTCAAACCCTTGGAAAGCCCATCCCCAAAAGCTAGCTGTTAGGGAGGGAGAGCCAAGAGCTTAAATACCCCATCAAGCAGCCCATACTACCTGATGTGGGACTTTACTCATACAAGGTCCCTATCACATTTATTCAGGAAAAAAGGTAGAAAATCATTTAATATGATTTGGATATGTATAAAGAAGGTCAGTAGAGACATTAGTGAGGAGATTTGAGTATATGGTCTTTGGCCTGGGGGGAAATCAAGAAGGATACTCAAGGAAGTTACCAACTGAGATTTCTTGGTGAATGATATATCTGGAGAGTTGGTTGACAATGAAGCAAAATAGCATCATACAATCTGTGTAACCAACCTTAGCTGGATAAGACTTTTTTTTGTTGTATAAGCAATAATGAGGACCACAATCATAGTCGTCTATTATATATATCAATACTACAATAGAAGATGTTGTATGCAACGATCCTGAAAATTACTTGAACTTTCATTTATAGAATAATAGGTCTGTATTCAATGATGGAATAACCTAGAAATAGACAGAGCATCCAGCCACTAAACTTGGATAACCAGCTAAGTTTAGATGTTAGACAAACTATAAGTGAAAATAGGAATTGTTTATGAAAATAACTGTTACAATCATAAAAGAAATGGACATAATGAAAAAAACCTTGTGATCAAATTCAGCCATCTTCAGAACAATGGGCACAACTATTGGTTTGGAACCCGACTTCTCCCTTGTAGCATTAGTTCCATCTGTGTCCAGCTCTTTAATAGGACCACCTGCACAACAATAAACTTAATTATGTATTCGACCATCAAAATTTAAGTATGAATTGAAACATGTGTGCCTAATTATATATATATATATATATATATTATGACTTCCACTCCATCTTTGCACACAACTGTCCTACTAAAGGAATAAAAATAACACAAACAAAAGAAACAAACCTTTATCTGCAGAGATATTTCCCGCTAGATCCATGGATTGCAAAGAATCTGATAGTGATTCCCCTTGGTCAGTAGATATTTCCTCCTTGGAGCTTGAAGACCTTAAGCCACCATTATTCTCATCACCACAACAAACACCATCGTGATTATTCTTTGAATTTGCCGTAGCATTATCATCTGGTGCTACAGATACTGGATTTATCTCTTTAGTTTCTAGAGGTGCCTTAGAGGGTGATTTCTGTTCGCCATCCACTAAATAAATGCTAGGATCCAGATGTATTCCCTGGAAGAATTATTTAAAGAAAAATAGGAGAGAGAAAGTGAACCGTCTATGAAAAAAATAAATTAACTGCATATTAAACGTGCCAAGGCTTAACAATAAATTCATGTTGGACATATGATTTTTCAAATCATAGTCACATAAAATCTGAGAGTTGTCTGAGAAACAAAACCTGCCAACTTTTGTTCCCAAAATTTCATTTTAATCGTATAGAATTATACATTTTCTATTTCAATTTTACGTTCCTTTCTTCCATTAAATATCCCTTATGTTAAAGTGAGAGAGCAAAAACAAAATTATACATCAATCTATAAAACGAAATACAAAAATCCTCATAGATAATCCGTATATAATATTACAGCCAAACCAGCTACAACCACCTTCTAGAATTCAAAGAAACAAGAATAGTTTAAGCATATGCTTTTCCAAAGTTTGCTTGTATGAGCGTGTTCATCTGAAAATGAAAATCTAACATCTGATGGGTGGGATTTTAATAAACAAATAAGCAAATTCCCTAAATATTAGTTCACGCATACCTCAATAATTATTGATTTTCCGTCTTTCATAGCTTTTTTCAAATCACCAGCCAAACCTGGAACAAATATCAAAATTAGCTAGAGAAAAATTCCTTTAAAGGAAAGAAAATCCATAGCATTCTCTGTTAAACAACAAATTTGTTCCAATAATAAGCAAATATGTTTTCAAACCATATTAACAAACACATCTTTCAAATTAAAAGAAATCCAAAGCAAGAAAGAGCTTATTACACCTTTACGTACAACTCTGCATTCTCTACAAAATTCAGTTATTAACTCCTCTGATGAATTGAAGTCTCGGTACCATACAGGAGTAGATGCCAATGGTGCACTATATAAAGACAAGAAAAAATATATTATTATTGAGAAAAAATATACATTGATAATGATTAATCACTCCAGCAATAAAAACAAGAAAGTTTCACATAAAATGAAAATGCTAGTTTAAGATGTAATCCACTGCATTCCTCAGATTAAAACGAATATATTGTGTGCCAGTATGCTGTAACTATCGCTAACCTAAGTTTGACCATAGGTGAGCCATACAATCCTAGGTCATTAAATGCAAGTGCAGTTCACTTCTATAAGTAAGAAATACAAAAATGATGGCGATTGAAGCGTAACTTAAACATCATAGGGGATGGGTAAGACTACTACATTAATACAGTTAACTGAAGAGCACATGAAAGATGAAATAAGCATACCTTAGCAAAGAGATTAATTTAATTGGTCAAGTACTACATTTTAAAGATCTCTATTAGAAGAGTACACTGCTTTTGTTTTATGCCAATAATTATTAACAATTATTAATGGAAAGAAAAATTGGTACAAGTTAAAGTTGATTTGCATTTTTATTTATCAACATGAACATGAAAATAAACCGGACCGTATTAATTTAAGCATGGAATTGCATTAGCAAGCATCTAAATCCTTTTCAGTGTTGCCTTTCTAATAAAAATCCACTTGCCAATGCCAACTTAACTACACATTTTCAGCTAGAACAACAGTTTGTGAACTTGATTTCATAAATAAATTAGGGTCAAATTTAGACTTAACATGGTCTATATATGATGCCCCTTCATGAATGAATTCTTACATTTGTTTTGAATTAAAACAAAAAGTATAATCAACACAAAAGTGAAAGAGAGAAGTTCAGGACATACTCAGTAGATGTGCGCAACAATTCATACACCATATCTGTCTGCAAGCATCAACAAGAAAAATGTCATAATGTAACCTTATCCTAATCAAAATATGATAACTCTATTCTTATCAAAAGTAGAACACTGGAGCTTAATCCTGAACTCAAACTATACTTAAAATCAAAGCAAATAACATGACTTAATTAATACCAACAGTAATTTCCAACAGTCTTCATCAAAGAGGGGGCATAAAATAACAACATTTTATGGGAGAATTACGGAAACTGAGCCAGCACATTGAAATAAAATAATCATCCAAAAATTCAAAAACTATATATATGGTTTTAACTTGGCACTAAATTAAAAAAGGTCACTTAAAAATATGACTATAGATGCAGTTAGGTAACAGATATACAAAGCCTACCTGTAAGACATTTGGCAAATTTAGTCTCTGTGCCAGCTGGGTGGCAATAGTAGACTTCCCAACACAAGCAGTTCCACAAACAAGTATTACTAATGGAACTCTTTGGTGGTGAAACCTGGATGACAGATGATGGCAGCAATATGAAAGGAATGATCATTATAATTACTATAAAGTGTACTATAAACATCAAGCACTATTGTGTGAACCTATGAAAAAGAGAGTTAATTTTTTTTTTGTGAAGCTAATTTTTTTGTATAGTAGAAGTCTTATTTGGACTGACAGAATAGAAACAAAACAAGGTCATTCGGGACAATATATCTGGCACACCAACCTTGTCATCATCTTATAACGATTTAAGTACTCTTCTCCATACCCTCTCCGCTCCATAAGCTGCACATAAAGAGTCCTATTTAGAAAGTTTGATGAGATTACATCAGCATTTGGGAAACAACTGGAATCCAGTGATGGTAGTTCATCACAAACTCACAATAACATCTATTGATTCAAAAATGTATATTATCATTTAGGAAACAACAGATATCCACCCATTATATCTCGTTAAAAATTTGCAATGATATGAAAACAGAAGTTTCAACTTTCTCCTATTAAGATACAAAATCCTATATATTCATTTAGGAAACTTTCACTAGGAGAAAAGGAATTTTATAGGAAAAAGAATAGGAAAAGCACAGCAGGGAGGAGGACAAGTCCTGCTAAAGAGGAAAATATTAAGGCTCAAAACACAACAAAGCTCTCAAATATCTTTGCATATCGAGTTTGGTATAAAGATTGAAAGAATCAAGCAGCTAGAATATATATTTCACAATTTGAGCAACAAACACAATAAAGTAAAACAATCATAGCAAGCTCCAAGAGACAATCAAATCAATCCTCATACAAAGTGGTATCTTAATATGGAGTTTCAAGTTACCCATACCTACAAGATTAGAAGGGCTTAAAAAATAAAACATGTCAGGACTCTACAAAAAGCCAAAAGTGACAAATCATTCTTGTTCAATATTTCCCGATATGGCACTCTGAAAGCAAAGTAAAAGTATAAAAGAGAACAAGTAGACAGCTAAGAAAGTAGTGTATGCCATGAATTAAACAGATCAAAACTTTCCAGCATACCTTAAAAAGATTAGCTTCCAAATCAGACTGAGAGCTGCATTGCATTGTAGAATCACAATGTAAAAAGAAATTAATGCACAAGTTTGCCAGAATTCAGAAGGAGAAAGAAATCATTAGGTAAAGAGAAAACATAGGAGGACAGTCTCATACACATCAAGAAGGCTGTTGTCTATGAGCACCTTCTTGAGTTCAAGAGCAATTTTAACAGCCACATGGTTCGGGATCTGGAATCACAATGTCCTTATTTTAATACATATCTTGAAGACAAGATCAAACATAAATAGACTTTAAAAAAGAATCATACAAGAGGTATATGACTTATTAGGCATGTTAACTTGGTTTATCTAGTGTAATCGATGGTTATTTTGAGCAAATCCATGATAAGGACATACATAGGGAAAAATATGACAAAAATAAAATTTAAATGGCTGTATTACAACACCTTGGTCACTGTCAGCATTCTACTGAGCAAAAATCTGGACAGAACATAGTAGTGATCCGCGTTATCACCCAACCACACCTTCACCTGGAAACGCAAAAACAACCAAAAGTTTCAGAGAGAAAAAACGCAAAATCATATACATAATCAACATAATCGTTCGTCATGCTCCAAATGCCTGAGTAAATCCTCAGTGATATGGAAAAGATTCAATTTTCAAACTTGCAACTTTCCGAATTACTACTCTAAGAGCGAACTTCAACGGGAAATTAGACCTTGACGAAATCGTATTTGGAGGAATTGTTCCGAGACGAGAATCTGACGCCAAAAGACCGTTCTTGCTTCTCGTCACTGTATTCGCCATCATTGGGATTTGAAACCAGCACTCCCTTGTCCTTCTTCATCTGCTCCCAAACGCAACTGTAAAACCCTCTTCCACTCTCTAACACCAACACAAATCCGAAAACCCGATAACTATTTCTTAGATTGCGTGCTTGTCCTCCGTTTTAACCGATTTGATCACTCGATAAATCAATATTTCCTGGCACACAGCATTACAGATACCAACTTTTTCCTAGACACATGTGCTGATCACTCATGCAACGTTTCCAAATTAGATACATTCCAAAATCTTACGTAAGAACGATTCCCAAGTGAGAGCTGCTTGCGCCATTTTTTATTTTCTGCTATCTTTGCACCTCAGCTCGCGCTATTTTTAACAGGGAATAAGTTGTTTGGTAAATCTTTTTCTGGTCGCAGGAATCTTTCCATGGGAGGCACTTAAAAATATTAAGAAAAAGAAAAAAAGAAAATTACTACAGGTCAACCCACTCCATGGGCTTACACTGTCTTGTTCAACATCAGCGTAGCCCAAAAAACTCAAATTCAGTCCAGAATTAAAAAAACAGCACACAAAGTCCAGGAATCTTTCCATGGGAGGCACTTAAAAATATTAACAAAAGAAAAAAAGAAAATTACTACAGG
The DNA here is from genome assembly GCA_037074615.1 of Leucaena leucocephala. Classification (NCBI taxonomy): domain Eukaryota; kingdom Viridiplantae; phylum Streptophyta; class Magnoliopsida; order Fabales; family Fabaceae; genus Leucaena; species Leucaena leucocephala. The sequence goes on from CM073525.1 coordinate 1,580,005, forward strand.
TCAACCCACTCCATGGGCTTACACTGTCTAGTTCAACATCAGCGTAGCCCAAAAAACTCAAATTCAGTCCAGAATTAAAAAAACAGCACACAAAGCCACATAAACCCTAGCTGGTCGGATCGAGCAATTCCTTCGCCTCCTCCTTCAGTCTCGATTTTTGTGGCAGCCGAAGGAGACTGTGGGACAGAGAAAATGGTGTCAGGGTCCGGCGTGTGCGCGAAGCGCGTCGTTGTAGTCGCGCGCCACCACATGCTAGGTAGGCTCGCTTCGATCGTGGCAAAGGAGCTGCTCAACGGCCAGAAGGTGGTGGTGGTGCGGTGCGAGGAGATTTTCATTTCCGGTGGCTTGGTCCGTCAGAAGGTGAAGTACATGCGTTTATACTAAGCCTTCTCATGGCCCTATCCACTTTCGTGCCCCTTCCAAGATTTTCTGGCGCACTGTTCGTGGGTGAGTTAAGCATTGCGGTACACAATTCTCAAGTATATCGGAACTCGCTGGTATACTCATGGGGCTAATAAAATGATGATTACAGACCAATCCAACTTCTTTCAGTTGCTTGATTCATGCTTTTCCTTCTAGTGGTTCATTCTCCTGCCATTAGAATGGTACATTATTTGCAGCTATTTAAGTGTCCTTGCATAGGAGATACTCATGCTTGTTATTTTCTGCATATTGCATATCTCTTCATGTTTTGCTTTCATTGTTATGCTATATTATGATTTTCTCAATTTTAGAATGATACCACATACGACAAAAGCGTGGGGCAGAAGCTCTTGCAAGATTGAAGGTCTATGAAGGCATTCCTCCCCCATATGACAAAACGAAGAGGATGTTTGTCCCTGATGCCCTCAAGTAAAGTCTACATTCCTCAGTTTTTAATGTTTCACTTGTGCTTAATTTTTGATTTTTTTGTCTTTTAAAATGTCTTTGTCGTTTTGTCTAATAAGATTTCAACAAAATTGATTAAATCAGGGTGTTGAGGCTTCAGAAAGGACACAAGTACTGCTTGGTGGGTAAATTGTCTTCCGAAGTTGGATGGAATTATTATGATACCATCAGGGTAAGTTTCCACTTTCTGAGCTTGGTCTTGAATGGTATTTTAGATTGTAAAAGAAGAGATGGAGATAAATCCAAGCCTCGTTGAATAACCTGGCCATCGTTCATTTACTTGTATAGTACATTACCTGTGCGTGTGTCTGATGATTGGGTTCCTGTTGGTTGCTGGAAAACGAGACTATCTATAAGGAACATCATGTTGAATTGTTGATTACAAAAACAGACAATTTCATTCACTTGGTTGGTACTTGATCTAGTTAGTTTACTTGGCTGGATTTATGCCTGCCAAAAGAGAAAGGTGCGCTGAAGTGTCTGTTTTTACTTCATTCAGGAATTGGAGAAGAGAAAAGAGAGAGCACAATTGTTTATGAGAAGAAGCAGATTACTAAATTAAGGTTGAAGGCTGAGAAAATGGCAGAGGAGAAGCTTGGTTCCCAACTGGAGATCTTAGCTCCAGTCAAGTATTGATTTTTGATGATGTCTGAGTAGCATTTTATATTTTCAAATTTCAAGTATACAAGATTGATCGTGACACGATTTATTTTGTTAATTGCATTCATAGACCCTTTAGTATGATAATTTTGGAAATTGCCATGATTTATTTTTATGGTGTAGAGCGATTTCTACCTCAGTTATTATATTCGCGCCATTTGGATTGCAAAGACTGAGCGAGTGATGTTATGCTTCTAAGTGGAGAAAGTCCAGTTTGCTTTGAGGGTGGTTATTAAGAATATTGAGTTGCTGGGCAAATTTAGTGATAGAAATTGATGGATTGGTTATTAATTATGTAATTAATAAATTAATTAATTCGTGAACATCCGATAAAATTAGCAGGAAATAATGATTAGTATGTCTCCTGCACAAATCGATAAATGATCCAAATCTTTAAACTTTCTCGTAAAGATGGAGAAAAGCAATTTAAAGCAGTTTGTATCGTTAAAATGATAAGAAATTATTACTACTTTTCAAAATCACCTTCCAACTAAAATCAGTATATCTTAATTATTTTTAATTTTTTTCCTTACATACTCTCTCCCTACAAAGTAATTAATAAAGATTTTTAAAAAAAAAAAAAGAATAAGAATTTGAAACTTTTGACTTTCTTATAAAAAAGAGAAAATTGAATTAGAGGTATTTACACTTTTCTCAAATTATTTTTAGGTACCTATATTTCTTTTCTTTTACTTAAATTTTTTAATTTTATTTTGTTAGCGAATATAACTTTGTTTGTTAACACCGTTATTTGATAAAAATGTAGGTATGTCTATTATAGTTTTCTATTGTATTTATGACTATAAAATCTGTTTAAAAGACGATATATATATATACACACGCACATTCACACCATCCGAATGATATTTCTCTCCAATTTCTGAGTTTGCTTGGTGGTACGTGGATTTTATGAAGCTTATGAAGAAAAACGCGTCAACTACATCCCATGTTTTGATCTGCTTGTAATTTGTATAGGGCTTGCGCCACTAATTTAAAAAGAAAAAAGAAAAAAAAAAACTTGGCAATACGGTAGAGTAACTGGAGTAACGTCGGCGGGTAAACACAGATGTAAAATGAGAGCTCGTCCAAAAGATACCCGACACAATATTCCCTAGACACTCATTATTTCCATAATCTCATTCTCTCACAATCATTCCGATGACCTTTTCGGGTTCCCCACAACAAATCTCCCCGGCTTCTTCTCCGCTGCTGCGCTGCCGCACCCGTCGATCACGGCTGTCAGACTGAACGGCGGAGCGTCGTCGGCCAACCACTGATCGACGTAGAAGAGGGACTGCGAGCAGGACTTGTGTGGCCCGGTCGACGTGACCTCGACGTAATCGCAGAACCAGCCGTGGTGAGCTCCGGCGCCGTCGGAGGTAATGTTGAGGCGGCACAGCGGCGAGCCGATGCAGGGGCCACGGCCGCCAAAGATGTCGCGGTTGCCTCGCTCGAAGTAGTCGTGTGTGGGGCCCATGAGGCCCCATGATCTGAGGTTTTGAACCCATACGGATCGGCCTGAAGCATCGCCTAGCGTCACGCTGATTTTGGCATCAGTTCCGCCTTTGATGATCGAACCTGTCTTCACGTACAGGGTATAAACGCAGTCCCTCTGTTTGATTGAAATGTCCAAGTGAGATCAACTTTCATTAAACGATATCGCCGTAAAGAAAAAGGTAGTGGCCATCAAATCTTTCAATATTAGAATTTCAGAGATAATCTGAAGATATAAGGCAGAAGATGTATGCCAAAACACTTGGAGATCTGGGTTAGATGGCTTATCATTCATCAAGTAAAAAAGCTACAGAAAAATCGTGTAAATTAGTGGTCAAAACAACGTAGATTCTTCATCGTGTTAGTGAAACTTTGATCTGGGGATGGCTTTAGATGGATCTTTAAGAAGGAGAATTTGATGATGGTGGGATTGATGCAGATCTATTACTGGTAGTAGTAAGCAAGTGAAGAGCTTGAATTTTTGCTTCGATTTGACGATGGGAAAGCTAAAGAAAGAATGAGAATACGAATAGAAGAAAACTTACATCGGAATCTGCAGAAGATGCGGCAAGTAAAAGAGCTAGACATAGGAAAGAGAGCTGGCAACTCTTCATTTTATGTGTCACTTGCTTTCTCAGTCACTATTGAATTAATTGTGTTGTCTGTCTCAGATTTTATGGTATTTATAGGCAATTTCCTTGTTCAAAGGGTACTTTGATTGTTTAAAGACTATTATTATTTAAAAAAAATATGTATAAATGAAATCTGATTTCAATTATTTTGACGGAATGTGCATTTAAATTTAAAATACATCTTCAAATCTGTGGACAGAAGCGAAACTCAAGATGCTTTCACATTCGAGGGTTCCCTCTAAAAATAGAAAATATTTTATATTATTGACCGTATGAAATTTGAAGAAAATATTTTTTATATTCCTAATGTGGATTTATATAATTTAATAAAAAGTTGATAAATGTATAAGATTTAAAATTTAATATATAGCTATTTTAATTTAGCAATACATGAAGATGGTGACAGCTAAGGTACAACGTGTTGGGGCCACGAGCTCACTGCTCGGAGTGACATGATTAGCAATATTTTTTTTTTAGAAGAGTGAGCTAATAGCCAAAATAAATAAAATTAAATTAACTAATACGTTAATTCGAGTAGTAAATAGTTTGATATCTATTAAGTAAAATTTTAAATTTAAGCTTTAGCATATATAAAAATTTTTAATTGGGAGACCTACCTACTATAACTAGGTGTGTCACGCGAGTCAGATCTAAATATAGTTAAGATAAAATTCTGAAAAATTAGATGGATAATTAAAAAAATTAAATTAAATTAGAAAGGATTAGATCCCAAACAATATAGTAAGAACAAGAACCTCCAAAGGTAAAAAATAAGAATATAATATTTCTATAATAGATAAATTTTCCTTGACTAGAAATATATTACTTTATTTTAGAGATGTATTGGAACTTTAGTTCTGAGAGAAACTAAGATACAACAGGATTAACAATTTTTTATCTACCTGGTTCACCTGAGTTTTATCCTAACTATATCTGAATTTGATTTACGTCACGTACTTAGCTATGGTAAATGAGTCTTCTAACTGAAATTTTCTGTATATATTAAAATTTAAACTCGATATCTCATTTAAACGATATTAAGGCATTTATTATTAAGACAAATCTTTATCAATATTTAGATTGCAAACGCTAATCTCATGGACTGCACCACCCTAACAAATAATAATGGGCTGTCAATTGGCAAGCTGCCCCAACAACAATATTATCCGCCATGTTTAAATGAAGTTTTAAGCCGGTGTTCACATTTTGTGTGTGAGAGCATTTAAATTGATTATAAATAGGCTAATCCTGAACTAAAGTTTAACTTCCTATTAAAAAAGACATTCACTTTTAATGCTTGACAATGCTAAAATTTTATCAAACGTATAAATCATTTTTCCGTAAATAAGATTTTAAGAAAATAAACTATGCTGTTCATTACTCCCTTAGAGTTATAAGTTTCAAATAACTAAATTACACAATTCAAAAAATTGGTTAAAGACAATAAATATATAAAAAAAAATTTATTCTTCTAAAGTACGTTTATTTATGGAGAGGGTGAGTGTAAGAGTGAGTAGAAAAGGAGATAAGAGATAATAAGTGGAAAAAAGAGATGAAAGAGATACATAATTAATTAAAAATAAAAAAAATATTAAATAATCAGACAAATCCAAATTGAAGTTTATAAACAAAATCACATCCCATCACAAGTTTAAAGTCTATATTTCAAACCAGAGTACTTACAGTAACATTTACTTATTATATTAATATATTTGGTATTGATAGTGATAAGGATAATATATCAATACATCAAAAATTGCAAGATCACCACCATAAGAATGACAAGAAAAAATATCAAGCAATGTCCAATGTCTTGGGAGTAAAATAATAGTAGCTTGTTTCATGAATGGCGTGTCAATTATGTACACAAGGCCATACTTTACGTGAAATGTACACTTTAGCAAACTCATAATAGTTGTAGTTCTAATATGTGCAGCAAAGACAGAAAAACGTTAAATTTCTTGTGCACCGAATTGAATCAGTGCAGAAGCTGAAAAGTCTGATTAATACTTAAATTTGCAGCTTCCATCTGCAGAATTCAAGAAGTTCAAATCTCATTAGAAGGGCGTATAATCACCAGTATCTTAGCAAAGCCACACAATATAGCCAATAAAGAAAGGGCAAAAGAATAAGGAACCTTTTCTATGCTATTAACTAGGACAATATTTATTCATATATTGTCACACATGTCCAAATATGTCCAGTAATATTTGATCATATCAGTCTCATACAAGTCAAGCCAACACAATTTTCCCTTTTGACCGGTTCTGCCCGATTTTCCTTTCTGACCGGTTCTTGACCAGTTCATTTTCCCCCAATTCTACTAGATGTCCGGACCGGACTGTAGGCTGGTTCCCGGTTGGACAGGTTGAACTGTCCAGTCAGGTTCTAACCCAGCTCAAGGATGTTGTAGTAAAATAACGCGCAATGTTAGAATATCCATATATAAAACTAAACCATGTATCCAGATGTCTTCCATAGTGAATCCACAACATGACAAACACTATACATATCAACATATATAACCAAGCTGCAAATGAAAACTGGGATAAACATATTCAATAAATGACCAATAGATATGAATTATTAATTGAATGAGGAAGCCATGGAGGCATGACAGACTGACAGTGACACCATAATTGGTTGAGTTAGATGGAATTTACTAATAAATAATACAACCAAGATAGCAATAACAATTACCTTGGTCAACGGCTGGATCTGCCAAGATCAAAGTCCATTGTGTAGTCATACTCAATTGTTGGAATTACAGAGGCCATGAATTTCAAGAACAAGAATAGATACCTATGAAAACAAATAACTGATTATAGCATCTCATACAAAATTAGAGCAAATAGAAAGAATGAAAGTTCACTCCTGCTTCTATACTCAACCATTACAGTAAGATGAGTCTCAAAAAGTAGTGCTCAGGTTTAAAAATTTGCAGTTTATTCACCAGAAAATAGGATAGCATGTTGGACCTACCAACTAGGCTTTTCCTTCTCTTAGTTTTAAGATGCGAGACTGATAGAGTACCAATTCAAACAGAAGTCAAGTGGACACAGTAAATTGGGGAAAAAGCAGATGAGCATGCTCAACAGTAAGCTCTAACAGGTTTACACTTTTGGCCATTTGTCAGATCTCACATAGTTCAATATTAGAAGATATGGAATGCCCATTCTAAAGGAGAGGCTGAAAGTAAATTTTCAATGAAAAAGCATTTTTGAAGTTAATGGTTAAACTATTAGCATGAAATATGGATGATGTTACAGAATCCAGTACCAAAGCTATCGTATACATCTAATCAGCCAAAATTCCAATTTAAGCCACATGTAGTAATTGAATACCAAAGAAAGCAACTTATACGAGGTAGAAAAAGGGTTTACTTATCAACTTCTGGTTCAACATCACGTGACATCAGCACATCAATGATTTTCTTCATCACTGCTCCATGTCGACAAGGATGAATAGATGCATGCTTGCCAGGCAAGTGAGGGTGGTCCTCAATTGTTACCTACATACAGATTCAATAGGAATACAAATTAATTTACGGATTAATGGAAACACCCCGAACATAATCAATGAGGACAATAGTCACTACATTTCAATTGATAACTAATATCCATTCCTTGTAAATCTTCTCAAATAAACAAAAACTATCATTCTGTTAGGACCACTTTTGGGAAACTTAGGAAAATACTGATAAGGGAGAAGCACCTTTTGTTGTTCAGACTTTTGACTTACCATTTGAAAAAAGAAATAGGGTAGCTGTAGGGTGGCTGAGGTTAAAGGCTAAAAAAAGACTAAATTGTGGAATGTGAGGGTCTCTTTTTGGGTCTATAAATCACCCCTTTTGCTGAGAAGGAGTGGCAGAGAAGAAGTTTGAACTATGGCTTGGCCCTTTGGGGAGTGGAGAGTGCCAACCCTCTCGAATGATTGGCAACCCAGTTCTGTTTTAGAGAGTTTATAGTGTTATGGTGTGTGTTTGTGTTTTGTGTAACTGTTGTTTAGATTAAAGTTTATGTATCTTAGTGTGTAAGAGTCTCCCTTTCCCTTGTAACTTATCAGTAATATCAATATCAGTCTCAAGTTATTTCAGTCCCTTGTTGTCTATTTGTATTTTCTGTCTTGTTTTTGGAATTGTTTAGGAGAGGGTCCTAACACATTCCAAATTGAACATAATCCTCCAAATGTTTGTCTCACCGTTTTGCGTGCATGGTCTTGACTAACATCTTCAAGGACAAGTTCTGGTTGCAAAAGCATCCTTGACTGCCACAAGACAGAAAATGGTATTTAATAAATTTGATTTTTCATTTATACACTGAAATATACAAGTGGCAAGGGTCAAGTGAGTAACACTGGCCTCATCGTATCCAGTAAGCCACACTCGAGGGGTTTGATAATACTTGTCATACCTGCAAAACAAGAAAAGGTTAGCTTTTATAGAATGTTGCTAGAAGATTAATTGGGTTTCTCATGAACACATAGGCACCAAATGGACCACTATTATGATATGACAATTATGCAAGTATAACATCACTGCTCTGCATGACATTCAATGAATGGGTTTTAAGAGGGTAATCTACTAAATGACAATGGAGAAGATTGATATTGAAGCTGAACTTACGTGATGCTAACATCATATGTTCGGGTTCGAAGAATATTATCATCAGCAGGTTCTTGAGCAACTAGATATGTAGACTAAAGAGTTGCACCCATTTGGCGTAACAGCATACAAATGACACAACAGAATTATTATATCAGTAACAAACAAAAACCAACATAAGTAAACTGTTTAACAAGAACCGAGCCAATGTAGAATGATAAAAAAAGGAGTACAAACAAATTATACAAGTGAACAGAGTTCATCATAATTGAAAATTTTGAATTAAGGTTCACATTCGGGTGTGTCATGATCCAGTCAAAAAGTATTGATAGAACTCATCCATCATTCTGATTTTTTTCTCTTGGTTCCTAATCATCTCAAAAACGAATGAAGTATCTCACTTGGAGGAGAAAAACAATATAATATTAATCATTACACTTCAGGTTATTCATAGAACACTCCATGATAATGAAAGTGGTATAAACTTACAGGATCTGTTATAATAATATTGTCAGCTTCTTCAAACTCTTCCATATCTGGTATATCGGCATCTTCCTCACCTCCCACGTTGGAAGAAATTGGCTTAACAGAATCCTTTTTGCTGATTTCTAGACTTTCCATGGAAGGCAAATCCTCAACCTCATCAGATTTACCTTCTAAAAGGAAAAGAAAATGCAGACGTAAGATCAAATAAATAAGGCAAAAACACAATATACTTTAGTTAAAAACATACCCTTAGGCTTCCCATGAGTTGCTAGCCACCCATCATTATCTTCATTATCGAGTAAAACTTCTCCTCCAGCAGCTTCATATTCTTCTTCTACAGATGCAGCTCTTCGAAGACAAGGCACTGTTAAAAAATTCAAAATTCAGCATCAAGTAGGACAGCTACAAATAAGGGGAAGGGGCAGGAAAACAGCGGAGGGGTAAGAGTACATCTGATTCAGTAACAGATGATTAAGTCATTAAAGTAAAAACAATAGCCTTTTTGTTCGGCTCCCAAATTCTAACCCAGGTTACCCCTATCTTGTAGAGCCTGTTAGCCCCTGTGTCTTATTTGACATGTACCTCCCATATAGAATCACGATCGTGTATTCTAACCCAAGAGCCAAAACAAAGAAAATAAAAAAGTAGAATGTATGGCCTGATATGATCTGGATCAAAGTTCACACCAGCAATAGTTTCATGACTTGCTCACACCATCCACTCAGTCCGTTATAAATGGTCACTAATAATAATTAATAATGAAACCGTCAATACATAAAATAATTAGTAAAAGGTTTGGCCAATTTCAGTAGTCCTTTGCATCACCAAATTAAGCAGAGGGGCATGGAAAATCCAATGCTTCCTAGTGTCACAAGTTTATTCTAAATAAAACAGAAGAAACCAAAAAAAACTAGGGGGAAAAGGAAAACTGAAAATGATAAGCACAGTTAAGTAAAGCCGTGTACAAATAAGGGTAGTTCCTCCTCCTCATAAACATTTACCCATATTTTACATACAATCCATGACAATGACAACTTTGTCATATAAATCAAACAGTTGAAATTATGAAGTGGCCATACTTTCGTGTTTTGAGTGTAGCAGTAATTGATGGGAGTGCTGAATAAGACCCGCAAGTATGCACAGCTTGCTTAGTAGATAATTAACTATATGATAAACTTCCAATATTTATCATCAACTACTTGATTTTCCAATATCACCAACAACAACTATTTAAATAGTAGAGCTGAAACAGATAGAACGCAGCACATTTATGCAGAAGCACAATTAGAATTAGTATAACGCTTTCATAAAGGAAAAATAAATGTTTCTAATAACTAAAAGTAAATCAAAACAAATCGCATATGGAGTATAAACTCATGCTAATCTTACCATTTCTAGTAATTAAGAATTGCTTCGCTGGTGGTAAATATGGCTTCCTCTTGTTAGGCTCACCTGATTCCCTATTTTGCGTGATGAAACATAGAATCAGCATAAGCATAAGAAGAAAACCAGCAGCTGAAAGAAAGTAGCTCTTAAGATTCTATTCTTGTCATATGTTGTATTTACATGTATAAAGAAGATTCAAACTTTGCTTAAAGGCTAGTTACCATCATAAATTCAATGCGAATCCCCAACCCTCACACACAACACGATCACACAAGACCTCCACCAGAGAAGTAATAATATATCTACCCATGATAAGAACTTCTTCCTATGGGTACATGCTTACCTAAATAAAGCTTAAAAGTTAAGTACCGATCCGGTACCCCCAATAATACGCAAAGATTCGAATAAATTTCCGAGATACTAAAGGGATATGTCCAGTAAATTACCAAGACCAGGTGGGGCATTTGGCGACGAGATTATCGCCGGCCTCAACGAACTCGGTGACACTGAGAACTCCTTTTTCTTTGAAGGCCGAGACAGTTCGAGGGCCCGTGATCCTCTCCACAGTGCCTTTGAAAGCTTCGTGGAATTTCTGAGACAAAACCATCTCTTCCTCGATGGATTTAGCAGCTTCTGAGAGAAATTAGCGAAGAGGATGGGAAGATTTCAATGCCAAAGAGAGGCTTGGATTTTCCAAGTGATTCTCGCAATCAATTAAGTTTGGATTGTCGTTTTCGTGCCAAACTATTCTTCATTGGGTTACTTCTATCTAAATTCTAAAGTACTCTTTTTCTATTATTATTTGCATCATTGTATGCCAGCAAAGTACTCTCTTTTTTCAATCCATGAAAAAAAAAAAACGAAGCATAGAGTATCATTCTAATTAAAATATTGGATAACATAAAATCTCTTTCACCATAGTTATAATTTGAATATTTATATTTATACTTTTAAAACAAAGAAAGATTATTCTAAAAAAATCATACAATTGCAATTAATCTAAAAGCACAAGACTTAAAAAACCATACTCGATTTGACTATTATAATTTCAACTCGTGGAAAAAAAATTTGGCTACCATGTATAAAAAAATGGCTAGAAAAGCCGAAGGAGACCACAAGGGGTTCCTACAAGAAACCAAACTTTTTCAACCCTTTCATCCAAGATGCAGAATGGCAAAGTAAGAATTTGAGTTAAATACATGTTTATTTGAATTAATATTTATAGTAATTTTTATCGACTTTAGAAAAGTGAAGTTAATATAAAAATTAATTAGTTTAATATAATTTATATTTGAATAATCTATTATAAAAAAATAATTTAATATAAATTTATTTAGATGATATATTATGTGAGAAAAATAACTAAAAATTAGAAGTTAATCTTGAAGCTCTTTTTCAAAACATATACTTTGTGCTTATTTAGTTTATCCCTAAAGTTAAATTTTAAATTTAAGTTTGGAGAAAATCTAGATTTTGAAAAATTTTAAAATAAATAACTATATTTGTTTAAAAGGATTTTTGGATTAAACCATGGTTTAAAATTAAAGTTTTAGATAAACTGGCCATAGTACCTTATGAAATAGTAAAAGAGCTTATAGACTAACCAATTACTATATTACCCTTACTTTTTCTTATACTCTCTCACCTCACTCTTCTCACCCTCTCTCCCCTCTACTTTCTTTTTTACACTATCTCTCATATCTCACCCCTCTTCTATATATCTCTCATCTCTCATCTCTCCTTTATCCTATATTTAATAATCATACCCTTTTTTATAATTTACCAATAATAAAAGTATTTCTGAAAATAACTATCCAAACACTCATTTATTCAAAATTATTTTTTTTATAAGTTCTCCAAAAACTATTTTCTAAAAGTTACACAAAAGTTTTTTTTCCATATGCCTTTTTTTTTTTAATTTTATCCAAGCCCAAATTTATTTTTTGGTTTCAAAAATCACTTTTGAAGATACAAAACAAAACATGATCCCAAACGTATCCTATAAATTTGGACGGAGTTAAATGACTTGTTAATTTTGTCTAGGATAAGTTCAACAGATCCTTAAACACCAAAAGATGAAAGAATTCCCCGGGAACTGCAAAATAATATTGCCAAATAGATGCTTCTACACAAACTTTTGACTAGAATTGAGACTTGTCAAGGCTGTCAAAGTAGGGATGATCAAGTGCTGCTTTGGCGGAGATTCTCTCAGCTGGGTTATACTCTAGCATTTTCTGCAAGGTACACATATCACATTCAATCATTCAAGCACAAAAAAAGAAAAAAAGAAAGAAAAGAATAGCTAAATTCAGATGATGAAAATAAAAATTCATTTGATTCAGCAATTTTTCTTGGTTCTCTCCTGTACACATTCGAATTTGACAACAGATAAAGAAGCCAATTAGAAGAAACTGAGATCATTTACATTTAAACACATAAGACAGAAGGCCTCTTCCACTTTAAGGCCACAAGGTATTCAAAAACCTGTGTAGCAAACTTATTTAATGTTTATCTTAATCAATAATCACTAATTAATTAATTTGTTGTAGACAACAACAACATGTCGACTACATCTAAGTAGAATTATATCAATGCCCCCGATATTGGGTCCTGATAAAAACACCTAGAGAGTTTGAGAGCAAAATACTAACAGAGAGAAGATCTACTCCATCAGGTTCCAAGGATAGTATACAGCCTCAGCCAAATTCTGCGGTTTCTATTGAGGGTAGTCATGCCAATTCGTACGAGAGGTAACTCCTGGCCATACTTACTCATTTGGAGTTCCCAGCAACCCTCAATGATCACATATAGAGATGAAAAAGTCAATGTTGAAGCTTGAATTTCAGAACTAGGAACCAACCTTCTAGAATGGAATGGATAGAAATGAATGGTAACATTTAAAAATTAAGAAAAAATTTCGCTTAATTTATGTTACATTGCATATTCTTGGTATGAAAATTGCAGCATCAGTAGAAGATTTAAGAAGTGATATTCCGCCGATATAAAGGGTTGTTCAAACTGAGTCCCCAGTGATGCCAAAAAACTGAGTCCCCAGGAAACGGAGCTTGCATTCTCACCATTTCAGCTAAACAAACAACAAATTAAGCCTAGTTAAAAGCTATATAAACTAACAAATCACTTAAGAAAATACAAATCTCTTTACGGAGATCAAAGTCGAGGAGATTATTATAGCAGTTTACACACCAAAAATGCATCCAACGGACCAAATGTCAACCCCAGTGCAGTATTGAGTAGATCCCAGCAGAATCTCAGGAGCTCTGTAACGAAGTGTGACAACGTTAGGTGTGTAGCCCTTACGAGGGTAATGGAAGGCTCGTCCGAGACCAAAGTCAGCAATCTTCAGAATCCCTTTCTGCTCGTTAAGAAGAAAATTCTGGGGTTTCAGACCACGATTCGGAACACCATGGTTGTGACAGTGAACAACACCGCTGCAGAGCTGGTAAAGGAAGCTCTGAATACAGGAAGGAGAAAGAAACCCATATATGGGATCTTGCCAGAGAGAATCCATGTACTTCTTAAGATCAGTGTCAAGGTACTCAAAGACCAGGAAGAGATTTGAAGTATTGTGGATGAACTCAACAGAGAGCAAGTGGACGATGTAGATGGACTGGTAAAGCATCTTAAGGAGGGAGATTTCTCGTAGTGTAGTTGGAGGAACTCCCTGGCTGATGATCTCCAGATGCATCTTCTTCAGAGCCACCAGCCGGCCGTGAACTTACCGTCCGCATTGTATACCTTCCCGTAGCTCCCTTCTCCCACCTTCTCTAACTTCTCGTATCTCTTCGTTATCAATCAAGATTCATCTGGAAAAGAAAATATTTGATCAGAATGGCAAAATGTGCTCTGTTAAGTTAGTGGGTATGAATTACAAATGCAGAACAAGAGGCAAACGCATAATAGAAAATCAAGAGGAGGAAGAAAAGAAAAAGTCTAAATTTGTCCGTTTAGAAAGAAGAGCAGTTGCAGAAAAGGAACAATATTTTTTCTTTTATTTAATGAATCACCAGAAACAGGGGAAGCCGTGAAACTTTTTGCTCAAGTTGTTACATACAATCAAAGAAGATGTCTTCACGGAGGAGAAAGTGCAGAGTGACAACACGGGCCAAGATGAAGATGCTCAAGGATGGAGAAGTGATGAGGCGCTAATAATAGAATCTGCAATTCAGATGGGGAAGAAAAGAGGAAAAAAAAAAAAAAGGAGGGAAAGAATGGAGAGAACAGAGGAATTGGAGAAGAAGGAGGGGAAAGGAGTCCCTTATGATCTTACTGTGACATTAACTAACATAACGGTAGGTCGTTACATTGAATTTACTAACTTAACCTCAAATAGTGAAATAAAATGACTAATTGCATAAGGAAAACTGGTTAGCGAGAGTCTAGTTCCTTACCTTCAAAAATACGGCAAACGACAAAGCAGCCATGTGTAGAGCCCAAAACCTACAAAAACTCACACAAATTACTGTTTTAGAAGATTTTTAGGTAAAATTTTAAAATAAATAGTTATATTTATTTTTAAAAAAATTATAATTTAAAATTATAATTTTAAATAAATTAATAAAATTAATTTTTATAAAAATAAAAAAGTTAATAAACTACCTATTTATTATTTTATTAATATTTTTTTCACTCTTTACCTATGAGCACAGGCTCTTTACCTATCCCCAAAATGCAAACCTATACTGTGACACTCTTTTGCTTTTTAATTTAAAAATTATTTAACTAATTTAAATAATTTAAAATTTTTAAATAAATTAATTAATTATAATTTTTAAATACTATATTTTAATTTATTAAATAACAACAATATCTAAGGCACTTATAACTAATTTTACTTAGGATAATTAAGTTATAAAAAAAATTTAGAATAGTTTCTAAAAACTTTATAGAAATTAAATTATTTTGAGGTCCATTTTTATACTTTTATAATTCAGTGATCTTTATATTTATACGTCCCAAAATTAAATGATCCATCATGAGCATAGGTCAAAAGCAAGGGGGGGGGGGGGGGGGAATCTCCTCCATTCAAGAAGATGGCAAACGACAAGGCAACCACCATGTGTGTCGTTTGCGAAGCCCAAACGTTACAGTTTCCCCTTGTAAGCAACAGCACATTGGCACAGTTTCCCACACTTTGCGCCCCCACCAAAACAAAACCGTCTTCCCCACGCTCACACAAACACACTATCACATTCACATTCCACTGTTTCCTTTTCACGCTCTGCATCGATCAGAATCAGAGAGAGAATTCGTATCACAGATTTTCTCAGCGCAAACGCAATAATAATGACTAAGCGATGTTCAATCTTGCAATCCAAGCTCCACGAACTTGAATCCAAACTCCACGAAGCCTTGCTTCTTCATGATCATGACGATCAACGTCAATCCCTCTCTGAAGACATTAAGCAGAAATTCGGCTTCATTAAGAGTCTCTTATCCGCTGAGATTCACTCTTCTTCTCCTCCAGCATCGACGACGCCTCATCATCTGCAGTACGTGGACTGGAGGATCCACGTTTTGGAGGATGCCTTCCTGAAATGGAACAATTCCAGAGACTTCTCCGGCGGCGAAGAATTCGAGGTCGCTTCGCCTTGTTCTTGCACTGAATCGTGTTTCAACGACGATGGAGGAGAGGCCGGTGGTGAACTGTGCGTCGCTGAATTTGCAGAACCGGAGAATTTTCCTGTGGGCTGTGAGGCTATGGTGGAATGGAAAGGTGAAGAGACTGGTATTAGCCTTGCTTTATTCCAATTTAGATTCTACATGCAAGAATAACAATTCCCTATTTTCGCTTAGGCTGGTAGGATTTAATTTATCGTGGAAATGTGCCATTGTTTTAAAATTTATTCCTTGAGTTAATTTCTTTTAGCGTAAATGTATGTTAATAGAGATAAAAAAAATAACTACAGAGATGATAAATCTTATATATATATATATATATATATATATATGCTAGTATATTCTTACTCATTTATTGCGGCAAAAAAGAAGTACAACAGATTTGAACCGTTTGAATTTGAACATTCCTCTGTTTCTGCTTATTGAATGGAAGTAATACTCACACATTGTAACATGGCACTGTAGAAAATGAAAAAGTCTTCGTTTTTTAAAGACTTGAATCCACTGTCTCTTTTAAATGTCACCATGTTGTTGGGCCATATATGGAGGAATAAATTCATGGATTAAATACTCAGGACATGTAATTTTTTCCTTTTTAGTGGCAAAATTATCATTTGAAGTAAGTTTGTGTATTATCTTGTATGTATGACCTGATAAAATTTTACTCGACATGCAGAAACAGAGGAATGCCCAGAAGGTTTTGATAGTGAGGAGAAGAAGGCAATGGTGAAATGGGAAGGTGGTGAAGAGAAAAAGACACAGAAGTTGGGATCTCTGAAAGTCTATGAAGATGCAAGAGATCACTTTCTTGAAGTTGAAGGCCCTGATCATGGAGGATTGGTAATTAGAAAAGAATTAGGGAATAATGGTGCAACATTAAAAAGTATTGAAATGACCGGACAAGAGGAAACAATTACAAGAGAGAACAGCAAGACAAGTCGTGAATTTGGGCATGTTTGTGGCACAACGGCCTGCGGGGTTGTGTTTGGGATGGTCTTTATGGGGTTCATGATGCTCAGATTTTCAGGCTGCATTCATTCTGTGGATCAATCGTATTCTCCAATTCCCACCTAGGACTGCAGTTAATTTTACAATTTATAGAATTATATTTTTATTTTTATTTTTATAGCTTCATGTAATCTCATTTTGGTGTTTATCATTTAAAATGTTTTCCATATACTTCAATATTTTTTAATTTATTATGTGTCATTACAATGATTATCTTTTTTTTTTTATAAAAATTTTTAAAAAAGAGTTGGGCTCATTTACAATCTAAAAATAAGTTAAAATCTCTTTTTCTTCTAGATAATATTAATATTAGATAGGTCAAGCAATCTATTACTCTCAGGTTTAAATTTAGACACTTTAAAATTAGGATGTCTCCTCAAACACAGTAATTAAAACTATAATTAAATAATATTCTCTATAGATCGAATACGTTCTAAATAATCATATATCTTATTTTTTTATTAATTGAACTCATAAATAAATAGGTACAATTAATAATTAAAGTACTCACTAAACTCACCAAAAATCTATTTCTATGGTTCAGTTGAGTTTGATAGGACTTGAGCGAGCTAGAACCTCCAATTGGACCTTTTTTATTATAATATTAATTGTGTCAGAAAAATACTATTTAGTTATTCTTATACACTTTTTTTAAAATAAATTCTTATACTTCACATAATGTTTAAAGCCCTTTAATTATTTTTACAACTTAGATTACACAAACAAAACAAATTAAAAAAATGAGATTTATCCAAATTGATGATATGATCAAAAATTAAAAAATTATTATCAGATCCTGCTCCTTCTTTAAGAAGGACAAAAAAGGAAGATAAAATGGTAAAAATAAACAATTAATATTAAAAAGAAAAGGAAAACAAAATTGGAAGGAATAAGCCTTTCATGGCTTTATATTGAATCTCATTAGAACATTATTAAGTACTACCATTAATTAAATTAAGCAAATTTACGCAATCATACGAGTGATTTCATTACAGATATACAAGAAGTAAAGATATTTACTGATACTAATTGGCATTTGTAAGATAACAGAAAGCTAGTGACGTGAAATTTATATTACTGAATAAATTGAATCAGATTTTACCCAAATGGACCCAGTGCATAATTTAGGAGTTAGGACCCTAATTAAGTTAATGAATCAAGACCCGAAAAATATTCAGTTACACTAACTGAGAGTGACCATTCGGCCAGCCACATGAGAGCCCAATACCTACTTGACTCTCCCACATCCCCAACTAAATATCCTTACAACAGAGATTTCAAGGTAACAATTTCTAATTTGTACTCTGTCTCTACTCCAAAAACTTGTGATTTCAAGTTTCATGAGCGTTAGATAACCATGAAGCATAATGTTGCCGTCCCGTTCATATCAATGCGAAACTGTGATCCTTTCCAACTGGAGAGAAATCTGAGTTATGAACTAACACCATTATTTGCAGATTTCTCTGACTGGCTATGATGATCTTACGAGTTACTATGATGACAGAGATTACCATTTTCACAAGTTTTCACATCATTAGAAGCATTGGTGCTTGGCCGTGTAATGCAAAGCCAGATTCTTGAGGATTCCTCATTGTTATTGCTTGTTACAACTGGCACATGCCATGATCCTTTTTCTGATTCCTGAAAAAAAAAAATATTTTCTGGTTTGTTCCAAAACTAAAAGTTCTCAAATCTCAACAACAGCTAAATCTATTGATGGAGATTTCATGGTCATCCTCTGCATAACAATCATGAATACCCAATAATGATGAAATTTAACCATCCAAACACTATGAACAGATTAAATCACCCTAAACTTGGACTTACAAAAAGAGAAGCTAGAGTTTAGATCATTATTTCAGTCATCATCACAAAAAAGAATTACAGCTTTCAAGGTTTTTCTTAAAAAAAAAATACAGCTCCCATATTGAAGATAAATAGAATCATTATCACAAAAACAGAACAATTTTCCTTTGAAATATGCTGTCTTAATGGAAGTGGAATGCACAACCCCACACCAGCTAACTAGAAGAAGGCACTTAAACATATAATGAAAAAATAAGGGCTCCAGATACTAATGCAAATCTTCTCCTGACATTTCCTTAGCGACAAATATGCATGCCAGATAACATATTACCTGGATGACACATGAATATGATGAAGGCATCAGGAGTTTAAGGTTGCCTTTAACAAAAGTATAGTGAACCTGTATGTAAAAGTAAACATAGTCAGCTAGTGAAAAGTGCAATGTTCATGGACACACCAAAGCTCAAAGCCTATTATAGAATCATGTAAGTATAAAAAACTAACTGAGACACATAATGGACACATTTACCAGCACGTTCCCCACATTGCCTCAACCCCACTACAGTAGCAATTTAAGAAAATTCTTCCAAAAAAACTCAAAATATACAACTACACGAGTTCCTATGTCAATCATATTCATTTCATGTAAATGGAAATAGTAAACATAAATTCCATCTACTCCCCTGTTCCATAAAAGAATCAAATATACATTTTAGAATGAAAAAATGTCATGATGTTATAAGTAATTTCAGAAGGAACTCACTTGATGTCTTTCTTTCCACTGGTTAAAAAAGCTACTTCCTATGAGTTCAAATATGTGGTCACGCATTTCATCATTTGTCACAAGCAAGCACCTTAATTTTACAGCAGCATAGAGCCAATACCTGAAACCCACTCACATAGAAAATTAAGCAGCAAAGAATAAAAACACAAGGAAAAATAGGGGTTACCTGAAGAGAGAATAAATATAACAGTGATCAAAAGAATGAAACCCAGAATTCAACCATATATGTGAATTAGACAATTAGTGCCTTAGAACTAAGGAAATACAATATATAATGAATAATAAATAAAAAGATGAAGAAAGATTCAGATGATTTGTGAAATAAAAATGTGATTCTTGGATAAAAAACATAAAGACTTTTTGAACAACATCGATTGGGCAATTACCAATCATCATTAGAGCCATTTGGTGTCGTATAAAGAGCATCATTATCCCTCCACTCCTCAACCAACTTTCTGCTAGACTGATTTTCTATAAGCCCTCTCATACGTTTGTTGTGCAGGATAACTAGCGGCCATTTTTTATTCCTATCATATAGTTTCTTCACAACATCATCAAGCTGCACAAATATAAAACAGGCAACATAAACAGAATCAGTACATGATTCATTAATGTATGAGCTAAAGATGATATTATATCTGTTCATTTGGAGAAAAGAGAGTGGTTGTTAGATGATCCTCATCAATTATTTAAAGAACCTGAGAAATGTTAAATCCACCCTCTGCAAAATTTTGCTGGAAAAGACCAACATTCGCCGCATCTACTATAGCTTCAATGTCCGCATTTTCTTTAAGCCAGCCCTAAAATGGAAGACGCCAGAAAGACAAATGAGGAAAACTACCCAAACCAAGTGAAGAACTTGTTGGGATGTAATGAGATAGAGAAGATTGGAATAAGTCAGATAATTTCATTTACATAAAAGAGCCACTACATCTAGCATTGTCTTACACACAAGGGAGCAAACTCACCTGAAACTCACTAAAATTTGCCTTCACCTCTCGTTCCATTGCCAAAGCAGCAATAGATTGAGCGAATTTCTCTGTTTCATCATCATCAATGTCAACACAAGCCAATTGCTCATGACAACAGCAACAACGTCCATTTGCATCAACATTAATTTTGCACACAGCCCAATTTCCATTTCCAATCCATCCTAGGCCATGCCATCCTCCCCCATTCCGTCCAATTTCGTCTTTGACTTGTCTAGCATCGAAATTTAGCTCACCTACCTCTGAAGCTTCGGTGCTTTGAAACCAGTCTTCAATAATCTGCGCAGTTGATTCACTAACACACCTTATGGAGCTTCTGAGCTTATGCAAATATTCATAAACTCTCTCTGCTCTACATTTCTTTGCACTGACCTTCAAAAGCGCTGCTAGCTCTTGTTCCTCCAAACTTACTCTCGCTGCAACCATTTCTTTCTCAACTTCATAGGCTTTATCGGCATCCAAATGATCACAAAAGCAGAACAAAGCAGGATCAAATGTTCGCAATCGAGAAGCAACATTGTACTTTCCCACACTCTTAACCAATTCAAAAGCATAGTCTCCGTCTCCTTTCGCTGCAGCTAGCCTAGCCACAGCTGTGATTGAAGCCTCATTGGGGTTGATACCAAGGGCCAACATATGATCAAATACGCGAAACCCATAATCCAAAGATAAGTCTTTGAGTGAAGCATCAGTGACAAAATTGGAACACAGGTAGAGTAAAGTATTGAAGTGATGTTGATTAATTCTTATTTTCTGTGAAATTGCGGATTCATATAGGGCAATTGCACCACTCAAATCCTTGTTTTTGGAACAAGAATTGAGCTCAAATTGAAACACTGCCTCTGGAGATTGGTGGGTCTTCTTCCTCTTCTTTGCGTTTGAGTAGTTTGTTGAAACCATTGATGGATTTGATAGAGGGGTTAGCATGTAGACTTAGAAGATTTAAAACCTTAGATGGCGGGTAACACTTATCCAGAAAACTGCAACAAACATAAGACAGCAATCAATACCCACTGCATATACTAGATCATAGGCAGAAGTTGGAACTCAGAACACGCTCATGGGAAGAAGTTGGAACTCGGAAACACTAACTATAATTAGCATCCCAGCCCCCAAAATCGCATTGCATAACAAAACAAAATAGTCACAAATTAAAGTTCAAAACTGAACAATATTCATTCCATTCTCACCTTCCAAGTTCCAAGGAGAAGAACCGATGAAGCACAACCACGGTCTAGGAACGATGGAGGACAGAAGAAGTCGATGAAGAACGAGAAAGCCAGACGAAACCACCAAAGAGGAACGAACTGCAAACCGGCCAAGAAAGAGAAGGAAATTGAAAACGGTGCATTGATGCTGGGGTCAAGAGAGTCGAGCCCTTTAAAGCTCACCCCAAAACAACGTCGTTGTAGAAAGTTTTTATAAAAAAAAAAATTCATTAAAACCTGGAGGTTTTTTTAAAAAGTTTTTATAGTGGCAAATATAAGCTGCTTTATAAAATGGTCAATGGTATCACATTTTTTTCAAAACAAAATCTTTATTAATAGCGTTGTTGGGAGAGATTATGTACAAAAGAAATTAAAAGTAATTAAGTTATATTGATTTTAATTCAAAGGTAATTTCTCCTTAATAAAAAACTTAATTAATTAATTTAATTTGAGTAGATTAGATGATCTTATATATTAATTTATAAATTATATAAATTAATTTAAAAAATATAATAAATATTATATATAAAATAGATTAAAATCTCATACAGATTATATTTAACCCTTTAACTTACTCTTATATTATAAACTAATGTTATGCTTGGCTCAACAAAGGGGAGGGAAGAGGAAGGATTTTAATAGAGGGAAAGGGAAGGAGAGAAATTTTATTATTACCTTGTTTAAATTAACATTAAAGGAGGGGAGGGGAGGGATTTTCATATTACCTTATTTAGTTCAAGAAAAAAAATGAGGGAAAATATTTTTATATAAATAAATTTACCTTATATTATTTTATAGAATATTTTAATAAAATATAATATAGGAATAATATTAAGATATTATAAAAATTATAGGTATATTAATATTATAAAATAATAATATTATACCTCCCATTCAAATTCTCCTAAATTTGGAGGGGAGATAAAGTTGGGGATTGGAGAAATTTTTTTTCCTTATAAATGTTTTAATAAACTAAACAAGGGGAAAAGAACAAAATCCCTCCCATCCTCTCCCCTCCTCCCTCTCTCCATCCAAATTATCCATACCAAATAATACCTAAAAGGTTAGTTTTGATAAGTAATAATTTTTTATCATTTTAATGCTCCAAATTGCTTAAAACTAGTTTTGAAATGTCTTACATTAAGAATTAAGAATTAGAATGATACATGTTTCTGAATATTGCATATTTGGAAATCGATACACTGCCGTACATTGATGTGATGATTTATTAATAATGACTCAATTAATTATGTCAACACATGCTTTAAGAAGCGGGAGAAGCACTTGATCACATACAAGAATAAGGTCCACATGTCACAAATTGATTTCTTTTTAGTAAGGAGTCAAGATAGAAGACTTTATACAAATTGTAAAGTGATTCTAGGGGACGGAGTGATAACTCAGAATAGGTTAATAGTCCTTGACGTGCGTATTAAGTGTAAGAATGAAAAGCGGCAACAGGTTTTAAACATAAGAGTCAAGTGGTGGCAGCTAAAGGGGGAGAAAAGGGAAACTTTTAAAAGAACTATGTTAAATGAAAGAATTTAGGAGGCGCAGGAAAATACTAATATCATGTGGAAGGAAATGGCTGAAAAGGTCTGAGCGGTTGCTAAAGTAATTTTGGGAAAATCAAAAGGTTTTGGTCGACGAGATAAGGAGACTTGGTGGTAGAACGAGGACGTACAACAGAAAGTTAAGTATAAGAGAGACTGTTTCAAAGCTATACACTTATGTAATAATACCAAAAATTGGGAAAAGTATTGTTTAGCTAAGAAGGAAACTAAGAAGGCGGTGAGTGTATCTTGTTTTAAGGCCTTTGAAGAATTTTATAAGGAGTTAGAGACAAAGTCGGGAGAATGAAAGATTTATAAGATTGCAAGAGACAGGGAAAGAAAATCGAGGAATTTGGATCAAATACGATGTATTAAGGATGAAGAAGGCAAGGTTTTGGTTGCAGATAGTGATATTAAAGAACGGTGGAAGACCTATTTTTACAAATTGTTTAATGACGAGGGAGGAGGGTCGAGTTATGAGTTAGAGGATTTAACACGAGAAGTTGAACCAAATTTGGCTTTTTACCGTATAATCCGTGTTGGCAGGTTAAAGAGGCGCTTAAGAAAATGGAAAATAGTAAAGCTGTTGAACCTAATGGTATTCCTATTGAAATTTGGAAGTGTTTAGGTGAAGTGGGGGTAGTGTGGCTTGCTAAACTTTTTAATGTGATCTTAAGTTTTAAGAAAATGCCGGATGAATAGAGGAAAAGTATTTTAGTTTCTATTTACAAAAATAAAAGGGATATTTAAAATTGTGCAAACTACAAGGGATAAAGCTTACAAATCACACTATGAAGTTGTGGGAAAAGGTAATTGAACACAGGTTGAGATTAGAGACTGATATTACTGAGAACCAGTGTGGTTTTATGCCAGGTAGGTCTACAATAGAGGCGATTTATTTATTAAGGGGGTTAATGGAAAGGTACCGGACTAAAAGAAGAGACTTGCATATGATCTTCATTGACTTAGAAAAAGCATATGATCGAACGCCAAGGGAGGTGCTTTGAAAAGTTTTGGAAAAGAAAGGTGTACATATGGCATATATCAAGGCAATAAAAGATATGTATGAGGGGGTAACAACTACTGTAAGAACGTCTGGGGATGAAACAAAAGATTTTTCCATAAAGATTGGTCTACATCAGGGATCATCCTTGAGTCCTTATTTATTTAATCTAGTAGTGGATGTTCTAACTAAACCTATTCAAGAAGAAATCCCTAAATGTATACTTTTTGCGGACGATATAGTTCTTGTAGCAGAGTTAAGAGAATAAATTAATTTTAAACTTAAGTTATGGAGAAGTACTTTAGAATTGAAGGGATTTCGTCTGAGTAGAAGTAAGACTGAATATATGCATTACAATTTCGATAAGAGGCAAGTTAGAAGTAACTTGGAGGTCAAATTGGGAGATCAAGTTATTCCACAAATAAATAAGTTCAAATATTTGGGATCAATTATACAGAATGACGATGAAATTTTGGAGGATGTTCATCATAGAATTCAGGTCAGGTGGTTTAAATGCAGAAATGCTACTGGGATTATATGTGATCGGAGAATACCAGATAAAGTAAAAAGAAAATTTTATCGCACTGCTATAAGACCAGCAATGCTTTATGGAAATGAGTGCTGGGCTTTAAAAGGACAGCACGAGCATAAAATTGGGGTAGTTGAGATAAGGATGTTGAGATGGATGTGTGAGCATACAAGAAAAGATAAGATTCATAATGAACATATACGGGAAAGAGTTAGAGTAACACCTATTGAAGAGAAAATAGTAAAGAACCGTCTTAGGTAGTTTGGACATGTACAAAGAAGGCCAAAGGATGCGCCAGTGAAGATGGTAGATCAAACAGTATAGAAGAGAACGCTCAAAGAGGTCATTGAGCGGGATCTCTTGGTTAATAACCTATCAAAAGATTTAATTTTTAATATAGCATAATAGCGTCGTATGATCCATATAACCGACCTCATTTAATGGGATAAGGTTTTTTGTTGTTATTGTTGACTCAATTAATTATGTCATCTAAAATATTTGGATTATTTTTTGATTTGTGCTTCCAATCTTTGCGCATGAAACATACTAATCCTTATTTCGTGCTAATTTTATCGCATGTTCACGAATTACATAATTAATAACCAATACATAAATTTCTATCACTAAATTTACCCAGCAACTCAATATTCTTAATAACCACCCTCAAAGCAAACTGGACTTTCTCCACTTAGAAGCATAACATCACTCGCTCAGTCTTTGCAATCCAAATGGCGCTAATATAATAACTGAGGTAGAAATCGATCTATACCACAAAAATAAATCATGGCAATTTCCAAAATTATCATACTAAAGGGTCTAACAATGCAATTAACAAAACAAATCGTGTCACGATCAATCTTGTATACTTGAAATTTGAAAATATAAAATACTACTCAGACATCATCAAAAATCAATACTTAACAGGAGCTAGGATCTCCAGTTGGGAACCAAGCTTCTCCTCGACAATTTTCTCAGCCTTCAACCTTAATCTAGTAATCTGCTTCTTCTTCTCATAAACCAATTGTGCTCTCTCTTTTCTCTTCTTCTCCAATTCCTGAATGAAGTAAAAACAGACACTTCAGCGCACCTTTCTCTTATGGCAGGCATAAATTCAGACGAGTAAACTAAATAGATCAAGTACAGGCAAAATGAATGCAAGTGTCTTCTTTTGTAATCCACGTGCTGTTCCTTATAGTCTTGTTTTCCAGCAAACAGGAACCCAACCAAGTATCACACACATTTAATTTTTATAAAATGTTTCAGAAAGTGGAAACTTACCCGGATGGTATCATAATAGTTCCATCCAACTTCGGAAGACAATTTACCCACCAAGCAATACTTGTGTCCTTTCTGAAGCCTCAACACCCTGATTTAATCAATTTTCTTGAAATCTTATTAGACAAACTGATAAAGATATTTTAACATACAAAAAATAAAATTCAGCACAACCAAAACATTAAAAACTGAGGAATGTAGACTTTACTTGAGGGCATCTGGGACAACCATCCTCTTCGTTTTGTCATATGGGGGAGGAATGCCTTCATAGACCTTCAATCTTGCAAGAGCTTCGGCCCCCCGCTTTGTCTTATGTGGTATCATTCTAAAATAGAGAAAACATAATTTATCATAACAATGAAAGCAAAAACATAAAGAGATATGCAATATGCAGAAAATAACAAGCATGAGCATCTCCTTTTATGCAAGGAGATGGGTTGTCAAAAAGCCAAGACTATGTAAAAAATAGGTTAACCTAGTTGAACTTTGAATCGTAATGTAGTTTATTTAAAAGGTCAGATATTCAATCATAAAAAAGGGTAACAATTATCAATAACAGAGATACATGAGAAAAACATAACAAATGTTATGTTTAAAGACAGAAAAGAAGACACTTATATAGCTGCAAATAATGTAGCATTCTAATGGCAGGAGAATGAACCACTAGAAGGAATAGCATGAATCAAGAAACTGAAAGAAGTTGGATTGGTCTGTAATAATCAATTCATTATCACCATGAGTATATTTTCTAGTTTTGATATATTTAAGAGAATTGTATGCCACAATGCTTGATGCAACTCACCCACGAACAGTGCGCCAGAAAATCTTGGAAGGGGCACGAAAGTGGATAGGACCATGAGAAGGCTTAGTATTCATCCGCTTACGGAGGAATCGCATGTACTTCATCTTCTGACGGACCAAGCCACCGGAGATACAGATCTCCTCGCACCGCACCACCACCACCTTCTGGCCGTTGAGAAGCTCCTTGGCCACGATCGAAGCGAGCCTACCTAGCATGTGGTGGCGCGCGTCTACAACCACGCGCTTCGCGCACACGCCGGACCCTGACACCATTTTCTTTCTCCCACACAGTCCCCTTTGGTTGACAGAAAAATGTAGACGGAAGGAGGAAGCGAAGAAGTTGTTGTGTATGACCAGCTAGGGTTTATGTGGCTTTTTTTTTTTTAATTCTGGACACTTTTGAGTTGTGTTGGGCCAAGCCGATTTTGAACAAAACTGTTGTCATTAAATCTTATTTTGGCCCAATAAAAAACTGTTTTGGTAAGGGATTCAACTGACCTACAACTTTGTACCAAAAAAAAAACTGACCTACAACTACCAACGGGGTCTAATCCGAGTGATAAACTATTTAATATCGCTTAAGTGAGGTATTAAATTTGAGCCTTGGTATTTGTAGAAAATTCCATTGGAAGATTCACCCACCATAACTAGGTGCGCAAAGCAGGTGGGATCCAGATGTAGTTGAGGCAAAACTTCAGTGAACTAGGTGCGCAACTAAAAAAAACTGACCTACAATTCAAGAGCAAATAAACATAAGTACCCAGAAATTATGATATCTCTTCAAGATCTACGATTGGAACTATAATAAAATAGTACTTTTCAGAGATCAAATATATTTTAAATAATTGTATATATTATCTTTTTATTAGCTGAACCCACGTACAATAGATTCTTTTCTTCTTCTTATTGATATTAACATAATATCAATTTTTCTTATATAAAATATATAATATCAATTTGAAATATTCACAAATATTTTTTTGCCAAGGAAAATCACTTTCAATTCTATACAACACTAAGGTTCATCTTTTAATATGATCCTTTCCAACTAACTCTTCTTAAAGTCTAACTCCAAGTCTTTTGTTAATGAGTTATCTCTTATTTGGTACTTTGAACTTCATCAATCACCACTTTTATTAGTGGACAATGAAATGACACAAAACTAATTAGTACTTCGTTGAAATTTTAAAAGACTAATAAAATTTCAAAATAATAATTATTTTCAAATGAAAAAGTAGTCATTTTCAGCTGATAAATATATCTCACGACTCACGAGCAATCTAAAAGTTTCAACAAGTCAATGAAAAGAAAAAATAAAAATAAAGTGATAAAATCACCTATCTCTTTCCCTCTCTTTAATAAACTATCTAATTACTAGATATTATCTATATTAGTACGTAAGCTAGTTTAATATAGTGAAAATATTGTGTTAAAACACATCATCTATAAAAATTCGCTTGGTATGAGTGATTTTGGGAAAGGAAGATGAAGGATTTTACTCCCCTCCTTTATTTGAGTAATAAGAACTTCTAGAAGATGATGAATTTTTTTTAAAAATTTTTACTCCCCTCTCAAGCTTTACCTCCCCTTTAAAATTGGAAAAATTTGGAAGACATGAGTAATATTTTTAGTTTATAATATTAATATTCCCATAATTTTTTAATATTCTAATATTACTCATATATTATATTTTATTAAAATATTATATAAAATAATATAAAAATAAATTTATCTATATAAAAATATTTTTCTTCCCCTTCCCTCTTGAACTAAACAAGGTAATATGAAAATTTTTATCCTCGCTCCCTATTAATCTAAATAAAGTAATAATAAAATTATTCATCTTTCCTTCCTTCCTTTTTTCCTCTATTAAAATATTTCTCTTCTCCTTCCCACCATTCCATTGAGTCAAACACACGTGTGTAGGATTGGGTAAGAGTATAGATGAACGGTTCAAATCATCTCAATGGATAAAAATAAATAATCTATATATCAATGTATATTATACGAGGAAAAATTTAACAAGTGGCATTATCCATTATCAATGAAACAATACCCACACAAACTCACACTAGTTATATGTTAATTCATTGCCTTCTTTTATGATGATGAGTGACTCAGTAGTGTATAAATGTGAAAAGGCAACTTCATAATCATAGGGTACCTCAATCTACTACTTTAATTTTAAATTTAAATGATGCAAAGTTCCACGCAGCCTCCAGTGCCGTGGGTCCACAAACACAACGGTAGCATTTTGGTACTTTAACAACAGAAAGTTCCCATGGCCAATTTCTACTTCAGAGAGTAAAATGCGGTTGGCTTACACATGAGATGATTTACATACTTAAAGGAAGAAAACAAAGATCAGTCTTCTTCCATCAAAACATCTAAAATAACAGTAAGTACTTACATATTGATGTCAGTGAGAATCCTTTGTTCCTAACTCCAGGGAAACCAGTTGCGCAGTCTTCTGTAGAAAAGATAAAAAGAGCGGAGAAAGACTTCCTGGTGTATGAATCTCACCATCCACTCTCTAACTCTTGAAGACTGCAAACTGAGAATACCATAGTAAACACCGGTCTCTTTCTCTATTTCCACGTGTATGGTCCTGAACCAGAAGATAAACCTCTCCCTGAATTCAGTTCCGATCATGCCCTCTTGAAAAATCTACCCCCTCTCTTACCGATGACTATTCCCACGAGATTTGAGGTAAGAAGAGACTTGGTATCTGGCCTCCATATCAATTCTACAAGGTTGGTAAATAGGGTTGCAAGCGCAGGAGAGATTTCACTCTCCTTTATATTCTTGCATGAGACTACTCTTAGGCTCTGAAGCTCCGACCAGGATTGAATTACAGACTCTAGACCTTCAGTTGTTAACAATGAGCACCCTTCCAAATGCAAGAACTTTACCCGCCTGCATAAGAGCAACAACAAATCATACATCACTTTCATACAATTACAGCACCTGTATGTACAGCTTTTCAGTTAAACAGCACCCAAAATACTCTCACTTTGGCGGTTCATAATTTTGAAGTATTTTACTTGACATAGAATGAAGTTGTGAATCCAATACTTCTCAAACAGAACCACTCCAGCACCTGGACCACATTGGTTCTAATTCCACTTCATATAACACAAGATTTCTTGGTGTAGCTGTAGATCGTAGAAGTATAAATGACGGTGGTATCTACGTGTTTTTTTTTTTGGCCAAAATGATGGTATATAAAGTGTACGCATATGAATGTAAAAATTTTAACATTCGGCTAATTAAAGTTCACATTCACAGGTTGTCAAAAAGGACAAATAAAACAGTAATTCTAAGGATTCATTAAGTCTAAACGCAGAATGGGCAAAAGAAGAGAACATTACCTGCAAATGTTTGCAAAACTGAACATGTTATTATCCATTCCCCAGCAGTCGAGGAGAATAATCTCCCTTGCAGCCCTGCATACGGAAAATATTGCTCTCGTACTCTTTTTGTCTCGTAATTGGCACTTCTGCAAATGCAAACTTTCAAGAGCTAGACAAGAACCCAAATACTCCTCTAGTCCTGGATTAGAATCAATTTTCTTACACGACAAAAACCTCAAAGTCTTCAAATTCTCGCAATATGAGAGTGCTGCTAACCACCCATCATCCATACTATGGTCACAGAGAGTCAATTCCTCCAAAATTGGGCAGCACTTGCCAATAGCTTTAATCCCATCAAAGCTCCCTTCACACCCACTAAGCTCGAGCTTTACCAGCCTCTTACAACCTTGAGCCAAGATTGTCAATCCAATATCTGAAACCACTGAACAGTAGAATCCATCAACGTTTCCAATCAATTTCAAGATTTGCAGATTCTCAAACGCTGCAATCCCACGCAACACATTGTCATTGCATCTTTGCAGCTCCAGCTCTTGCAATGCGGGACACTCCTCAGCCACATACAATAAACCCATTTCACTGACACCGATAATTCTTAGCCGCCTCAGACTGGGGCACCCACAAGCAAGGGCTTCCATTCCAGCATCAATAACTTCAACAGGGAGCATATTCTCCTCACCAATACACCAATTAGCGGGAAACCCAGAATCAATATGCAGAGAAACAACTCGGTGACTCAGAAAGATACCCGAATTTCGAGGCGAGATCAGAGACCCAGAAACCAAATCTACACGGTTTAAATTGGGAAATCTATGTATCAACCTACCAGACAAGACGAAGTTCCAGTCCAAAACTTTGAGTGACCGTACAAGCCGTCCCTGGAGATTCAACCAGCGCTTGCAAACAAGAGAGTTGGAGTTCCTCTGTGAATCCGGAAGCTTGGCGATGATTTTGAGAAGAAGCTCGTCAGATAAGAGAAGGGTTCGGTCTAGTTTAGCAAAATTAGGGATTACGGTTTTGGATTTGGGGTCTTTAGGGGAAGAAAGGGAGTGAAGCTGCATAGCGAGAACCATGTCCTTGAGAGGATTTCCCTTGCTGTTGAGCCAGAAATCGGACCAGGTGGGTACCTTGTCGGGGTTCGGCAAGTTAGGGTTCAGGTTCTCCGAAGGAAACGACATGGCTGAGAAGGAGTGATCGCCCTGCTCTGCTTCGCATTTCAAATGCGCAGCTTCTTCTTCTTCTTACTTCAGCGCCTATGAAGGGAAGCTTTATTTTCAGGGCTAACGGAATTGTTTATACAAAGTGGGCCCCAGAATTTTAAAATATTACCATAGCTTACTGTTTATCTTAATCCATAACAGAACGGAAAAATGAATTTAGAAAAAATATTAAAAAATTTCTAATCACAAAATTTACTGCTAAAAGACATTAAACGATCCAAATCCTTAAGTATCTGCAAATCATCCTCACGGGTTCAACTCTTCTTTTTAAGTACATGCAACATGAAAATATTTTTTATTTTATATATAATTAAAAATAAGTTACAAAAATTAAATAATAGCTATACTCATTAAACATAGTTTGCATATAGATTTTTAAATAAATTTCATGTACATTTGCCCGATAATTTTGTAATGAGAAAGTTTTCAATTATCTTCTAAAAAATTATACAGGAAGATTCCATAAAAAAATATTTTAGTAAGCAAAAATTGACCATAAATTTTTTTTTTTGGAATCCCACAACGCTAAATTTATAATAAGATGTTTTACAAAATATTTTTTATAATATTTTTTGAAAAATAAAGCATACAACATTTCTTCTCCAAAGTGCTCTCAATATTCTTTTAGTCGTTTAGTTTGGAAATAAAGCTAATTTAGTTCTATAATTTTACATTAGATATTCTTAGCTTCTTAATACCATCCAACTTTATTCATTGTCTTCAATTATCTAATAAAAAAGTATCACTCTTCTTGCCATAAAAAAACTAACACTTTTCTTATCTTGTAAATAATATAAGATTTTATTATATATATATTTATTTATCGACACTAATTTCCAAATTTTACACTAGATTGGTGGGTGTTATTAGGTGCCTAGAGCTCACAAGTATTCAATTTGTTTTTATCAAATGTATCCATAGACTTTGTAATTCCAAAAATCTACTGAATTGAGCTGGTTGTATCAAGATAAGATAATCCGATTCATTTTTTTTAGTTGTCTAATTGGTTCATCAAAGTTTTATCCTAACTACATTTGGATCTGACCCGCATCGCGCATTTGGCTATGGTAGATGAGTTTTCTAACAGGAATTTTCTGCATATGCTAAAACTCAAACTTAAAATCTCATTTAAGCGATACCAAATTGCTTATCACTCAGACCAAATATAACTACTTTGGGTCGTATACATGGTATTATGTGTTGGACCAGGCTTGGCCTGATTGATTTCGGCTTAATTAGTTATTGCTTTCTTTTATTCTAAATATTATAGCTAAATAAAAATTATATTTTATTCCTATATATAATATTCTAATTTAATTTATTTTCTAAAATTATAATTTTTTCTAAAGTATCCCTATATGATTACATATATTAAGGAAATTTTTATTAAAAATAATTCAAATACACATGATTAAAATAAGTATTTTGGAAAAAATTAACATACAATCATTACAAATAATTAATTTCACTAATTTATTTAATCTACTTAAATTAGTTAAATAGATCTTATATTAAATAATAGAGATAATACTTACTATCAACAAGGATTATATCTAATGGAATAAGTTAGTCTCTCATAACATAAAAAAGAATGTTCAATCACCCATTAGAATAGGTGATCATATATAATACTCACCATTATCTCAAATAGAATTGATTATAATAAGATAATATATATGCTTAAAGAAAAAAGTTATTTACTTGATACATGTATAAGTTTGAGGCATATACACGTTTAGTCATGTCTTCCAAATGTTGCTTAGTAATTATAATCTATGTGCCTTGTAATTGGATTGATTTATGTAAAAGTGAATGTTTAATTAGAGTAAAGTCTTTCCAAGTTTTCAGGTTGATACACCTAAAATACTATATAATCCAGGCACCTTTCTTAGAGTGATTCATGTATGAATTTGATGTATGCATTCATTATTTTACTATTCCATATCCATATATACGCTGAGGTAATTATTAATTAATATTTTTCTTGGCCTTCTTTACTTTTAAGATTCATTCTCTTTAATTTGGAGTTTCTTGAGCATCGTACCAAAAATATTATAATTCGTGTGCATTTTTACATTTGTTGCCTAAAACAGAAAGTTAATTAAAAGTGAAAATTATAATTTACGTATGAATGCATATATAAATTATAGAGTCGCGTCTTTTAGAGTTTTTTTTTTAACTTTTTTTTTATATCAATCTTCCTAAAATGTTATAATAATTCATCTTCGAATGAGAAATAAACGTTATAATTCATCATTTACCTTCCATAGAGTTTTTTTTTTTTCCTGTATAATTTCTATTTTACTTAAACTGAAACCAACACGTATTCTCTCCAAGCCTATAAATACCAGTGATTGTTTTCAGCAGAGCCAAAGCAAGCGAAACTATACAAGTGAGTTTCGAGTGTTTCATAAATACAATTTCTTCTCCATCTTCTTCTTCTTCCCAACATCAACATGATCTTAACCACTGGTAACCCTAGCGTTGCGTTGCACTGTAGCCCAGGAATGGGCCACCTCATTCCGATGCTTTAGCTCGGAAAATATCTGACTTCTAATCATGGCTTCGACTTCACTGTCTTCATTGTCACCACTGATTCTTCAACCGCACGTTCACAGATAATCCAACAAACTTCGAACCCTAAAAGCACTTCCCTAAACGTCGTCGCACTCCCACCTTGTAGATGTCTCCAGCAAACTCGGAGCACTGAAGAACTCACAATTCGGAGCTCGAATCAGGTTAACAATGGAGGAGCCACTCCCACTTCTTCGTTCTGATATTCTCTCAATGAAGCTTCGTCCAACAGCACTCCTCGTTGATTTGTTCGGCACAGATGCTTTCGCCATGGCACGTGACCTCGAGATGATCACGTACGTGTTCTTCACTTGTGGTGCATGGTTCTTTCTCTTGCTGTGCATGTTCCGGTGAAGGAGAAGGAACTACAAGACCGGCACGTGAAACACCATGAACCGTTTCCCATTCCGCGATGTAAACTGGTTCGGTTTGACGACCCTTGCAACCGATCTTGCTTAAATATTAAGTACCAACGGAGCACGAGTTGTTCAAATAAATAGGAGCAAACACAAGCAACGCTGATGGATGTGAATGAGCGCCCTAATTTTGGGTGGTAGATCACTTAATTAGAGAAACAAGCCCTAAGTATAATGATTGGCTTTCATACAATAACAAATCTCCTAGGATACCTTAGCCTTCTTAATTGAGTGGATTGTACTGAGCCTACAGCCACTGGTTAATGGCTTAAAAAGTTTTTGCTCTTGTTTATTATAAAAAAATTACGAAGGAACACTTCATAAGGATATACTCTTTTTTTAAAAGACCTATGATATTAACTCCTATACTACATGGCATCAATGTGTAGGGCCTACATGATGTGTTTGGCACCGTTTGGGT
Source organism: Leucaena leucocephala (assembly GCA_037074615.1). Classification (NCBI taxonomy): domain Eukaryota; kingdom Viridiplantae; phylum Streptophyta; class Magnoliopsida; order Fabales; family Fabaceae; genus Leucaena; species Leucaena leucocephala. The sequence goes on from CM073525.1 coordinate 1,614,749, forward strand.
TTTTCGTCAAGTTTAAGTAACATCGTACCATTCCAAAAAATACTAGGGAGAACATTGTGCCTTAAAATACTCAAGGATGCCAATTATGCCTAGCTGAGAAATTTGAGGGCAAAATTGTACTTTAACCATATTTTAATATATCCAAATTCCAAAAAAGGGGTTTGTCAAGATAAATGCAAACTGACTCGTGTACTAGTAAAATTCCAAAAGAAATTATGCTAGATTCCTAGTATTCCCTCTCTATTTCACATTATTATTATTATGCATTTATTAAATGAAAATAAATTAATACAGAAGTAAATGCACAATCTGATTCTTTAAAAATTTAATAGAAAATCTCCTCAAATAAATGTGCAGCGTTTCGGAATAAAGGCAATGTACTCAACAAATACGTGGATAAATGCAATGGCATGAGTCATTCTACACCTTCTAGTTTTGTTCTTTTCGCTTAAGGAAGGCTTGTCACCTGGTGCTGTTTAAGAGCCCCACTGGGCTCTTGTAGCACACAGAATTCTCAACAACCACAAGTTAGAGGGAGAAAGACAATAGAGGAGAGAGAAACTTATCGGCGTTTTGGGTTTCGTCCTCTAACAAGCAACAATGCAGAGGAGAAAAAAGAGCAAAAATGGTAGCAAGATCTGCATGATTTGCCAAAGGTGCTTTGCTAACGGAAAAGCTAGGGGAGGGCATATGAGGTCTCACTTTGCGAAACTTCCCATCCCTGCTAAGCTTGCTCCAGTACCTCCAATTGCAGATCACGTGCCATCGGAAATATCCAAAGTTGATGTTGATGGTGGTTCATCTTCAACCCATAAGCGTTCGATCTCCTTTTCTTCACCAAAAAGTCATCTGATGAAGAAATCGCCTGCTGAACAGAGCTTTCACTCCATGAATCAAGACTTTGCAGCAAGAGTTTCAAACCCCAGCGATGACCAAGGAAGCAGATCAGATCAATCTTACATGTCTGGAAGGAGGTCTAAACGTTGCCGTAAAATCGATGATGTAACAAGAGCATTAATGTTGCCGTCTAACACAAAACTTGATGAAGATGATAATCCAAACCAAACATGTTCGATCTTTCATTCTTACTTTCTGGCTAGAGATGCTGCTTTGACTCTCATATTGCTTTCCAAGGCTAAATGCCCTGAAGGCAGAGAATTGATCAAGAAGAAACAAAAAGTGAAGGATGCGAACGAACAAGAAGACTCATACGTGGAGGTTCACTCTCATGGCGGGAGGTTCGTGTGCGAGATGTGCAAGAAAGTTTTCGGATCTTACCAAGCACTTGGTGGGCACAAAGCAAGCCACAAAAAATTCATCAAGAATTATCAACTTGTGTTAGATGGTGAATTTGATGAAGAAAATGGGGATGATGGTAACAAGGGGAACGATGATGATGTTCTTGAAGATCCAAAAGTAGTGTTGAAGTGCCCCCACTGCTTCAGAGTGTTTGGGTCCAGCCAAGGACTTGGAAGACACAAGAAGATACACACTCCAAATGCTATGAAATTTGGGGACAATGACATAGATCTTAACTCGCCTGCTCCAGTGGAAGATTATTGATGAGATTGAATAGCCAAAGATTATTGAGTAATTATGTGCTTTTATTTGTTATAATAACTGAGGTATGAATATATAGATTTTCAATTTCAGTTTATGTTAAGTTTATATATATGCCTAGTGTCTCATGTTTTTAATTATGAACTTTAGATAATTTTCTATGCTCCATGTATTATCTAATTGTCAAAGAACTTTACTTTGGCAACTCCTTAGTTTTATGGAATCAATCAAGAGTTTGGGGATATTCTTGTATGTCATCTTAGTTACCTAATCACAATTCTAAGTGGTAGTTATGTTCATCTTACAATTACTAATGATTGCAAAAGCGTTTCATAGAATATAAATAATGCCATCATGAATCATGATAAAAACTAGTTATAGCCACGAATGTGACTAATTAAGGAACTAGTTTGTAAAAAAAATTAAAAAAAAATATTTTATATTTTATGAGACAAAATTCTTTTACATATTTATTTAGAATAGCATAAAATCAATTATTTTCGGTTATCTATACTCACAGTCTAATTTAAATTTAAGATATCATGTTTAAGAGATCTGATTATCTACTAATTATATATTTATGAATATATTTTTCTTCTCAATCTTCAAATCACACCCCATATTAGTTAATTATAATCCAAGTCCAATTGTTCTTTAAGTTTAAACGAAACTAATTTTATGTAACTTAAGTATTATAATGAATTTAACGTTTTAATTTGAACTTTGAATTATAGACCACAACTCATAGTTCTAAGAAACGATTGCACAAATATGCTGTCTTCCAATTGACAGCATCGTGATCCTATCTATTTATTTGCATTGATTTTCATCGTAGGACATGAAGTTGTGTATTTTTACCTTGATATGAATTTGTGATCTAAAGTTAAAAAATATTTATATATATTTCTTTTGATCTTTATTATAATAAAGCACCTCTAACCGCTCATCAAAAACTAAGAATACATTGCTAAATTATTAATGTTGTCTAAAAATTAATATTTTTTTATAAATTTATCTATAACAATTCGATCTTTAATAAAATAAAAATTAAATATTTTATTAAAGACAGAAGGAAGTGCTACATTCGAGAAATTCTGCAATTAATTAATGATATTAATGCCACCGCCTTCCTGTACTTATGTTTAACCTTCAGCTCTAAACATGGTTTTTAAGTTTTCGACAGAAGGCTTTGATTTTTATATTATTTTTAAACATATGGTATTATTTTATTAAAAACTTTATATATTGTGGTATTATTATATTAACAATTATACTTATTATAAATTATATATTATTTTGTCAACTATAAATTATATATATTACTGTATTATATATGTATATAATTATTTTTATTTAGTTATTATATTACCTATCTGATTACCGATTTAATTAGTTAAATCATCAAAATTCAGACCTGTTAATCTCTTCGATTTTACGTCCCTCCGGGTTTAAAAACATTTCAAAGCTAAATACGTTAGTCCTCCCTCATCCAGCTCGAGATCCTCAGTAAAAACAACATGAAGGACCTTCTTCTGAAACTTTTTTTTTTTTATTTTCCATATTTTAATCTACTTTTAGAGGAACTTTTTAGATTGGAAAGTGGATGGAAATGTAGAAAGCCAGATTGGGTTTGAAGCCGAAAAAGGAAAACCACCTATATAAAGACAATCAGAAATTGCCTATTCGGATATGCTATTTTTTGCCACTTTTTTATCCTATTATAGATTGAATAATTGCTGGAAAATGTCAAAAACCAGATTTAGTTTGAAACAAGAGAGAGAGAACCAGACTTTGTTTTTTCCTTTACAAGGCGAAGAGGTGAAAACAATGTTTTAAAAGACTCAATATATGTTAAATTGGAAAGTCATCCGCTAATCTCGGTTTTCATATAACGGTAGCATAATATAATTAAATAAAAACTAATAAACATAATTACATGCATATATAATAATATATATAAGAAATTAATTCATAATAAATTTAGTTGTCAATATAATAACAACTATATACAAATTTTTAATGAAATAAGACCGTAGGACTATGGTTCAAAAATAAATTAGATTTTATTTTTTTATCTTTTATATGTTTTTAGTTTTTTTTTCAATTTTTCCGTCAGACCCCCAGAACTAGTCTTATTTTCTAAAAATTGTTCTAATTATAGGTTATGACACAGCTTCGGCTTAACCCGGCTCAATCGGGTCAAACCATCATCGGATGAAATAGAGGGCTGCAGCCGAATAGATAAACTGGAGTTCAACATATATGGCAATAAATGGATGGATTAGAAATGTAATAACTACAGCATCAAATGCATTCATTTCTTTATTTTACAGAGAATCCAGAATTAAATATACCACATTAAGCTAATCCAGCCTGGTCTTTCATCAGCTAATTTATTTATTTTTTTAACCATCAACTATGCACATTTTCCAATGCATTTACATTGAATATAAAAAACAAAGATATAATGTTTTTATTATTATGGATCATGTAGTATGCTATGTATATATATTACTATTACAGTCGTTAATATAATAATAAGTTAATTTTTTATATAGATTAAAAAATTAGATAAATAATTATAACTAATATAAAAATTAATTAACTAATTTAAATAGATTAAATAATATATAATATAAATTTATCTAGAAGAATTAAATTTGATTATAATTAATTAATTTATTTGGCTTACTCAATTTATCTAAATATATCAATTAATTTTTATATTAATGATTAATTGGAGTGAGTATATTGATATATTAACAATTTTTATAATTTTATGTCATTTGATACAATTCAACACTTCATTCAATGAACTGATGGTGATTGCGTGGTGCATCAAGTTATCTATAAAAAAAAAATGTCTTTAAACAGTGAAACCTCAGACCACCCTAAAAATAGAACAAAAATACAAACAACTTTAACTTCCGTTTATCGTTACACAAAACATAAGGAGAGAAAACTGGTTGAGATAGTATGCCTCACGTGAATGAGAGGTGTTTTGGGTGCTGCTATTAGATTCTTAGTTTGGCTGTTTTTTTTTTTTTTGGGGGTCTGTTTAAAGAAGTTTGCAATATAACTATTGAATCATTTTTTTTAAAGTGCCTGAATGGTTTTGATTAAAACTAATATTTTAAAAGAGTTTGTAGCCAAATTTTAGTTTAAAAAAATTTTCAAACAAACAACTATATTTATTTAAACAGACTTTTAAACAAAATTATTGTTTAAAATCAATATTTTGTATAAGCTAGTAAGACTAGCTTTTGAATCAATAAAAGAGTTTATAAATTATCTAATTACTATTTTATCCATATTTTTTCTCCTATATTCTCTTTCCTCTTATCTCTCCTTTCACACCTCTCCTCACTCCCATCTCCTCTATCTTTTCTACCTTATCTCCTCTCTCCTCTTTTCTTTCTCTTACTTTTAACTAAATAATACCTTATTTAGTAATTTATTAATAATAAAAGTACTTTTAAAAATAATTATCTAAACACTCATTTATTTAAAATTATTTTTTTCATAAAAACTCTTTTCCATAATCTATTTTTAACAAGCTGTCTAAAAGTTATTTTTTTATAAATTATTTTTTAAAAATTTATCCAAACAAGAAGGACAAATTCTCATGGATAGAAAACTCAAGACTTTGTGCTTGATGCTTTATTTAGTTTAATAGAAGGGAGGATAGGAGAAGTTAATTTAGAAGAGGGTAAGTGAGGGTAAAAGAGGTAAGTAAAGAAGGGAAGGATATATTTATTGTTGAGTTCAAGAGGGGAGAGAAACTTATTATAAATTAATAAATATATCTTTATTATTTTGTTTACATTGTTTTCTTATTATTTTATCTTTATAATTTATTGAATTTTTTTATTTTTTGTTCCTATTTTTTAAGAAAACAAAATTTAGATTTTTTAAGTAAAAATGTAATTTAGATTTGGGAAAAAACTGAAGAAAAAAATAAATATAACAAATGCAACAATGAAAGGGAAAAACTAAAAAGTAGAAAAGAAATAGAATTTATTTTGTTGCATTATTCTGCTAGCTTCAAAACCAATCGTGGAAGTTAAAGAAAAAAAAAATGATTTTATTGTTTTAATTATTAGAGGTGGAATTGAACATTTAAAAAAGTCATGGGAATTTTAAACAGCACATGTGACTAAAATTTTTTAATTTATCTAAAAAATCTCATTTTTAGAGGGAAAAGAGAATAGATGAGGGATTTCCTCTATTTTTTCTACCTAAACATGCTTATCTTTACCTTACCCTTTCCTTTCTTCTAAAAACCCTAAATTAAACAATGCCTAAATAACTAAAATCCCTCTTCTACTACCAACCAAAACCAATTGGTAATTAGACCTAAATTATTATTACTAAAACAATGTAATTGCGCCTAGAGGTTTTTATGGTCCGTAAAGTAATTAATGCCTTTGATAAATAAATTAAAAGTTAGTAGTAGTAGTTATTAAAAAGATTGGGCCACTTTACTAAAGGATTGGGCGTAAATATAATATGCAATGTATTCATTCCTACAAAAGATTAATTCTTATTATTATCATTAGGGTTATTTACTTATTTTAATAGATAATTTATAAATTTTTTATAAATACTCTTTAAACTTTATAGTTATATTCTGATATTGATAGAAAATTAATATTGAAGTTACTTAAATCTTTTATGTATGTGTTTGACAACAACCAAAACTTAGATTTTAAACGTAGGTTAGGGTAAAATTTAAGTTTTAAAAAATTTTAAAACAAACAGTTATATTTGTTCAAATGGGTTTTTAGATTAAATTATAGTTTAAAACTAAGATTTTAGATAAATTGATCAAAGTAACTTATAGAATAGTAAAATAGTTTATATACTAGCTAATTACTATTTTACCCATACTTTTTCTTACATCATCTCTTCTCTCTCTTATACTTTTTCTTACTTCTTCTCTCTTCTCTATTTTCTTTTCTACATTCCCTCTCATCTCTCATCCCTCCTCTCTCCTCACTCCTCATTTAGTACTCATATATTTTTTCATAATTTATTAATAATAAAAATATTTTTAAAAATAATCATCTAAATACTTATTTATTCAAAATTATTTTTTTATAAATTCTTCTTCAAAAGTTCTTTTTTAAAAGTTACTCATATTTTTTTTATAAATTATTTTTAAAATCTTATTTAAATAGACATAATATATAAATAAAAAGTAATTGATTAAGCAAGGCTCGACAGGAAAAGATGGCTGTTTCTCGCGCCCAAATGAAAAGAGTGGCTATTTTAATTTTACATGTGGATTATGTTAACTTAATGAATTAAAATAAGAACAACTTACTAACAAGCTGTTAGTTGTTACCTTGTAAAAAGCAAAACACAAACATTCGGCAGCTGGGTCATATCAGACTCTCACCGTATCTTGTAGAGTTGTATCATGAAAGAAACTTGCAGTGTTTGTATAAAATAAGTAAACCAGAACATATCCAAAGAGTTATAACTGATTTAAGCTTTCATTACTCCGCGTTGTTCCCCTTTTCATTTCAAAGTATTTTATTTTCAAAAGATTCAAATATACTTAGGCTTTATTTGGTTCAGTTGAGGGGAGGAGAGGTTAGGTTAATTTAAAGGAGGGTAGGGAAAGGTAGGAAAGGTTAATTAATAATATTTTTTGTTTAGTTCAGAGGGGGAGGGGGAGGGTAGGAAAAGGTAGGAAAGGTTAATTAATAATATTTTTTGTTTGGTTCAGAGGGGGAGGGGGAGGGGGAGGGGGAGGGGAGGGGAGTTAATTAGAAATTGATAAATATACCCTTATCTCTTTATTTAAATTTATTTATTCTTTATTTACAATATTCATATCAAAATTATTATTTTTTTAATTTATAAATCTTAAATTTTTTTATCTCATTTATATATATAATAAAATTAAAAAAATTAAAAAATATGATAAAATTTTAATATTGTTTCTTATTAATTTTATAATTATTATATATTTTAATATAATATATAAATAATTTATTATGTTTATTAATTTTTATTATAATTTATTATAATTATTGTGCAATTAAAGAAAAAATTAGGTATGAAAAAAATAAAAAAAAAGTTTAAGGGTATAGTTAGAATATTAAAAAAAATATAAGGGTAATTTGGTTAAAAGGGACAAAATGTTTCTCTCCCCTCCAAAAAAACCCCACTTTTAGAGGGGAGTTAAGGGAGGGGAGGAGAGCACGTAAGGATAAAAATTTTCCCCTCCCCTCCCCTCCAAAAACCCCTAACCAACCAAACCCTTAAAGTCATAAATTAAAGAAGCATGGTACTAAAAAGTCTAAAAATTTGAAACATCTGAGCAGCCAAAATGTTTTTTAAAGGAGACAATTGGGTGTGAAAATAAGCAAATGTAAAAAAACAAATTAACAAAAAATAAAAAAAGCGGCTGGCGGCTCGGGTTGGCCCGGAGGCGGGCTGCCGGTCCCGCGTCCCTAGCTCAACAAGCTGCAGCTGAACCCAGTAGGTTTGGGAGGATACCATTTAGATTTAGAGTGAAGATCTCTTTGCCTTGGGATTAAATTGTTCATCTTTCTTTCAAACTAGCGTCATTGCTCATCGTTGTATTTAGTTTTGAATCATGATTGTATGAAGATCGATCAGTTTTTTTACATAATGAAGGGACAAAAAGGCCAGGAAAAAAAAGGCAGGGGAAAGAAGTTGTCAGCGTCATAGGGCAATTTGTCGTTGCCCCAAAGCCAAAACCACGTCGTTTCAAGTTTCTGGAGCTGCCGTGGAAACGGATTGAAGCCGAACGCTTCCGACCTAAACGCATTGAGGGCAGCATAATCCATCGTTGATCTGCCAGAGCTTCGGGCAGGCGTCGTCATCCACCGAGGCCATTCTTCCTCCGTCGCTGCTTCCCTCTTTTCTACTTTGTCCATCTCCATCACAGATATTTCTTCGTGGCGCTTTCCCTCCGCCACTTAGTCACAGTGTGCATAACTACACCAAATCTGTAAGCATGACAATCCATTCAGTTGTGATCCAAAAGCTGCTGAGTACCAATGCTCACATTGGTCGCCGAGTTGCTGCCCACCATTTGAAAGTATACACTTATGGCATGCGCAACAAAATGGTAATCTTTGATTCCGATAAGACCTTAATTTGTATGCGCAGTGCACTCAACTTCATTGGGTCTCTTGCTCGACAAAAGGGTCGCTTCATGTTCGTCAATACCAATCCTCTGTTTGATGAAATCTTTGAGGAAATGACGAAGAAAATTGGTTGCTATAGCCCCAGTGTGAGTTCCCTTTGGCGAACTGGTGGGTTCTTGACCAATAGTTATAGCCCCAAGAAGTTTCGGTCTCGGAGCAAGAAGCTCATCTTTGGTCCTACTCAACCACCTGATTGTGTTATTATTGTGGACACTGAAAGGAAATCAACGGTTATAAAGGAGGCTAATAAACTGCAAATTCCAATTGTAGCTTTGGTTGATTCTAGCATGCCGTTGGAATCTTACAAGCGAATTGCATATCCTATTCCTGCTAATGATTCCGTGAAATTTGTGTACACGTTCTGTAATTTGATAACCAAAACATTATTGCTCGAGCAGAAGAAGTTATCCAGCACTGAAGATGAGCTCTCTGCTGCTCGGTATGATATGGCATTGAGACTATTTTATTTTCTATTAGCATGTTTATAATTTTTCATTTGGTTGAAATGATTTTGAAAATTTTGGTTGGCCTGTCATCGACTTTGGTTAAAAGAGAAGCCAAGTGTATCAAAGAGAAGAAAAGAAAGATTAAGTTTACAAAGGGCGAAGTGACTGTTGTCCCCTATGCTGATATAGCACATGTTTCTGAAGGTAAAGTGTGTGCTGACAAGTCATTGGTTTCTGTTTGTTATAACGTTGTAATGATCTCTTGGAAACTATAGCTGAGGGGTAATTGCTTCGAAAGCAGATATAAAAGAAACTAAGAAGCTTTTGGACAAGCTTGTTGTTGTGAAGCTCAATAATGGATTGGGAACAAAGATGATGGGTTTGGATATCCCAAAGTAAGCATTTCTAATTCTTCAAATTTAGTATCTACTTGAACTGAACAAATCTGTTTCCATATTTTTCTTATTTTAAATAAAATGGTTCCTTTATTTTCTTTGTTTGTCACTCATATTTAGTTTTCTTGTAATAATACAGAAGAAGCTCATATATAGTTGCCTAGGTTTTAGGGTTTTTCCAACTGTTTTTATCATTTTTTCTTTATTTGTTGTCATTCATCCTCTTGCTGGTTTTTCTGTTTTACACATAAGAAGAAATCCTTTCTGATGCTTGTTTAGTTATTTTGCATTGACTTATGGTGCATTTATGCATTGATACGTACATGCATAACCATATGCTTGTGTATTAGATTATCTTCAATATTTCAGATTATTGGTTGCACTTTTGGCTACATGATTTGCATTTTAATTTAAATTTCAGTTTTTAATTTCCTTCTGAATATTTCTTAATTATTAGTACACTGATGGTAGCCAATGAAACTTCTCTGCTCTTATGTAGATCTGCTGTTAATATCTGTGATGGGCTGACCTTTCTGGACTTAATCATAAACCAGATTGAGGTTTGAATTTTATACGAATTATTCAATTGCCATTGTCTAGTTAATCATGTCTCTGACTAATTAACTGTTGGTCCTGTTTGTAGACCCTTAATTCCAAATATGGATGCGAGCTTCCCTTGGTTTTTTTGAACACGTCTGACATTCATGATAATACTTCAAAGGTGAATTGCCTTTTTAGTTTCCATTTTTATATTATTTGACCTTTACTCTTGCTAAAATTTACTTCTGCGTTTTGTGTAGATCTTGGAAAAGTATTCAACATCAAGCGTCAACATACAAGCTTTTAAGCAGGTTTACTTTAGTTTTCCTTTCTTTTTCCCGCCTTTTTTTTCTGAATAAATTGATGTTGAATGGCACCTGTTAATTTGTATATCATAATCTGTGTAGGATAAAGGTTCAGGAGTAAAATTAGCTGGTGATCATTCCAGCAAGGGAGAAGTGTATGTTATTCTTCAAATACCTGTTGCTTCAATTGAAACATATGCATTTATTTGTGTGCTTGCAGAGTCTAGATGTGGGACTCTTCTATTGTAGAACAATATATTTAAATTGGAGCAAGCCGTCACTGTTCAAAAACCACTTGAGAATAGCAAGCAGCTTATTTGATTGGGCTTTGTGAATAGTTTTTCATGGGAAATGAGAATAGTTCCTTTTTAAAGAAATTTTTTTCTTTGTTTGCAGTTTCACTTACATGGAAAATTAATATATCACGTAAATTAACCTAATTTTCTGAAAATATGCAGGTATCCTTTTGAAAATGGTGATGTATTCCTTTCACTAGCAGAATCAGGATCCCTTGATCTATTATTGGCACAGGTATGGATTTTTATCCTGTTGATGTTGAACACTCTTCTTTCTTTTGTCCTACTTCTATAAAATCTAAAACAAGCAAGAGCTGCGAACACTTGAATTAAACAACAAAATGCCAGTATTATAGGATGTTTTCAATGTGCTTGTGTGGGTTGCAACCTTGTTTTAAATTTTATTTTATCTCTTGTTTATTAAGTTTTGAATTGTTTTCATATTTCAGGGCAAGGAGTATATTCTTGTAATCAACTCAGACAATGTGGCTACTGCCATTGATCCGAGTATCCTTGGGGTTTGATGATTATTATTATATTGTTGGAATTTGCTATTTCTTCACCTGGCATTGAGAATCAATTTTAACTCTTGACCTTGACTTCATCTTGTAGACATACTAAATTATTTGCTTAACAATGAAATTGACTATTGCATTGAGGTACACAAAGATAACTATCCTGCATTAGCCTAATGGTCCAACCCCCCTTTTAAGGTATCTGAATTTTCTAATTTTTCCCCAGGTGACTCAAGGCCATTCATTAGATACTATTTCACTTCCAAGGAGTTTTAAGGTATATGCGTGCATACGCATACATGTTCTGACTTTTTGGCTTTTCATGAAAACTTGTTTCCTTCCATCTCTTTTTTAACATTTATATTGGGCTTGGGACTTTTAACTGTCAGAGATCATAAGCTAGATTAATAGGACTTCAAGGTAATGTCTACAATAATTTATTTTCTTTATTATGGGAGATTCATGTTTCAAGGCTATCGGTAGGTTTCACTTGTTGAACTGAACAAGTTCTTGGACCAAGTGATTCTTCTACTGGTTGATCTGTAACAAATAATGCCTACGTTTTTCTTGCTCCCCAGAAATGTTTTGGTCTCCTCCAATTGGTTAACGTGATCCAAGCTAATGCCTAATTAATCTCCTCCATTTTGCTGACATTTTTATTGTCTTCCTTTCTTGGATTGTGATCACTTTGATACCAAAATGATGGAAACCTATAGTACCATAGTACCAATATATAAACAAAGCTGTAATGACAGTAATTAATAGATCTTGGTGTTGACAAGGCAAAAAAAGAGGTAAAAAAGGACAAAGGAGAAAGCATGTATATTAGGGTAGGGTGGGTGTGAATAGAGTTAAAGGGTTCTAACCCTTCTAATGTAACAAAAAAATGATAAAAGAAGAGATAGTTCCCTATATTTGGGAGGCAGGAGTCTCTCCCACACTATACTGAATTCTTTGTCCTTCCACTCATCTAGACCCCTCCAATATATATTCCTCCTTCTAACCTATTCTACTATGCTTCGTGCGGGTCTTGGGCTAATGGGCATGGGTCCATCATACTTGTAAGCTTTGGTTAACATTACACGTTTTTGTATTCTGTGCAGCTTCTGGAAATTGCTCGAAATCCTGATAAGCAGGTAAGTGTGTATATGTTTCAAAAAAAACAAAATTCACATTTTCAGCATTATTTTTATTTCACTATATTTCTTAAAATTTTATATTGTGATGACATGATGGGTCGTATATCATAAGCTGATTCTGCTTTTCTGTTTTTGATTGTTTTGGTTTATGTATTCAAGATGAAGGACCAATTTAAACTTGTTGATACAACAAACATGTGAGTCACATCCCCATTTTTCTTTAATCTCCTACCGCTTATTAACAGACTAGTTAAGTTTTCAAGTATCCTATTGTGTAGGTGGGTGAACTTAAGAGCCGTTAAGAGACTTGCAGACACTGATAAACTTAAGTACAACAATCAATCAGTTTCAAAGGTACAATTCCCTGACTACCACTGTCCTGCTGTGAAGATTGATAATGAACTGGAGGGCTATTATTTGCAGGAAAATGACAGTGACCAAAGTCTTATACAAACAACAGCAGCTGGATCAATAATACAGGTTTATGTGTTGTTTATGCTTCTCTATGGTTCATTTGTATTTTGGTCTTGCATATTTATATTTTGCTTGGATCAACAGCAGCAGGACTATTCCTTTGACAACATAGTTGCTTTCATTTTGTTTTTAATCATTTTCATTTCAAATAGGCACCAAATAGGCAATTGGAACTGTTTTATATGCACGAGTATATATAATTATAGGTAGACACTTTTTCCATATACCCCCGATGTTATTCCATATCATAGCATCTTTTTGAATGTAATGAATGCAACTATGATGTCGAAGGAATAGTTCAATTATATATCATAGCATCTTAGACATTATATAAGTACCTTCATCATTTGTTACATATGCATTAAATAAGCTCTAGTTAATTATTGCTGTTTCATCAGAAATGTTCTTTATTGGTGCTCTAAATACCATTCACTTCCATTGTTTGATATGGAGTTTGCAACCTTCATTGGGATAACCATTGCCTGGTGGGAAGGAGATTATATATACATATATGTATATTTGTCACATTTGCAGTTAATTATTGCTGCCTCTGACATTGTTATCTCTGCTATTTGTGTGATAGTTCTTTGATCGTGCAATTGGTGTCAGTGTACCTGAATCTCGTTATCTTCCATTAAATAGAACATCAGATTTGCTCCTTGTACAGGTTACATTGGCTTTATCAATTTGTATAATTCCCATTACAGCAATGCAATATGTTGAGTCTTTGGCTGACTTTCTCTCACCACTTTCATACTTATGCAGTCTGATCTATACACTTCTAAAGAAGGTGTTTTAACTCGTAATCCAAACAGAGCTGATCCTGTAGATCCTGAAATTCACTTGGGACCTGAATTTGAAAAGGTCAGAATCCATTAACCTTTCTCACTTGTCATAACCTATTTACTGCTTTTGCTAGGAACTGTGTAAATTGCTTCTTTCTCAGGTTGGAGACTTCCAGAGTCGGTTTAAATCCATCCCCAGCATTGTTGGGTTGGATAGTTTGATAGTAAGAGGTGACGTGTGGTTTGGAGCTAATATTACTTTAAAGGTATGATTGATATCCCCCCCTCTCGTGGTCCATGCATCATTTCTTACAGTTGCTATATGTATTTACTTAAAACTTGAGAACTGTGCTGAGATAATATTTTTTTTATTTATTGTCTTTTGATGTTGTTCTTGGAAGACCATGAAACATGCCAAGCTCATGTGCATGCCCTTATCCAGTTTTCCCTGTATATATGTTGACATTTTGACTTCAAGGATTGTGGTTTAGCCAAAACGACCTTTTGATTTTTTAATTGAGATTACATTTGTTGGTGGTGAAGGAAAATTATAATTGTGAGGACCAACATAGTTCAGTTGTGAAAATAATTACACTTAAAATGTTTCAACTGTCAAGTACTGTTAGAATTTTTTAATTGTAGTATTTCCCTCGTTATACTTTTTATCTTCACGTCTATAATTTCTCTTCACTATCAAGAATTAAAATTAGTTTCCATGGTAAAATAAAGACCAAAATGGCCAGATTGTATCCCCTGCTGTCACCCCACATGTATGCTCCCAAATGAAGAATATTACACATACTTTTGTTGTCAAGGAATTCGACTCGTGGCAATTCACATTCCTTGTATTTAAGAAAAATTGCGGTCTTTCCCCAGTTAAATTTTTTCATCCTCCCGTCTATAATTTTTTTTTTTCACTATCAAGTATTAACATATCTAGTCTCAATGCTAAGGCAGACCAAAAATGGCCAGATTGCATCCTTGCAGCCATCCCACACACATGCTCCAGAATAAAGAATGTTATATATGTGGCGATTCAAATTCCTTGCATTTATCAAATCCTTGCAATTCAAAATAACAGAATTCAAACCAAATTATATGCTACTATCTCTAGTCCTAATTATAGGAGCCAATTGACTTTTTTAGATGATTTAAGATGCTAAATTAATCAATGAATTGTAACTAATATAAGAGGTAATTGATTAATTTTGGTATATTGAATAGTATATAATATGAATTCATCTTGAGGGGTTGGATTTGATCATAATTAACTAATTAATTTGGCTTCTTAAATGTATCTAAAAAAGTCAATCGGCTCTTATAATTGGGATCCGAGGTAGTAATAAATTCACAAGTCGCCACCATATATGCATGATTGTATTTAGCTTAACTATTTGAAGTGAGAGAACGATGAATTCAAATGTTTTCCCCTCATTTATGTGTTTAATTTCTTACCCATGCTGTGTATCAGGGGGTGGTGACTATTGCTGCAAAACCTGGGATGAAACTTGAGATTCCAGATGGAGTAGTGATCGAGAACAAGGTAAATTAGTGCAGTTTCATATGGATCCTTTTCTGTTTCCTTGTAGTTTGTGCCATGAGAGTTCTGATTAATGTAGCCAAATGTCTCAATTAGCACTTATCTACCGCTTTGTGTTTTGAAGCAAAAGGGTAAAGTTATTTTATAAGCCTAGCCTAGGAATTTTGAAATTAATAAAATAAACTATGAATCCCTACCTTGGAAGCCTAGGTCTTTTGCATTTTCTCTTGTTCATTTTAGGACGCGTTCCTTCAAGAACTCCTAACAGTGATGATAGAACTGTCATGGGTTTACCGCTGTTATTTCCTCTATTGATATTGAGTTAAGGGCTTCTGATTATCAGCATACGGAACCACAAGTAAAACACTGATTATGTTTCTGCTAAGATCCTTGCCTGTATATGTTTGATGCAAGACCTTTAATGTTTAGTAAATTTCTTGTATTTCAAATCTTTTTTAGTGACGGTTCTTTAAGAAGCTAGACAAATTTTGTATCGACTTAAAACTGATGCAGTTTAATAAAATGCAAAATTAAATTACCATTAGGCATTTTATTATTTGGAAAGAGTTTTTTCTGATTGTAAACCTTAGCCTTTGCTTGAAGTATGGATTTTTCTGATGAGAAATTTTACTTGATGAACAGGTGATCAGTGACACTGCGGACATCTAGGGAATTAGGGTTTGTTGATTATTAAGCTGGGGAAGCTTTGAACAGTGCGATATTTAGTTTAACATTCAGCTCTCTGTAAGCCAGTTTGTTTCTCTGCAACCAAAGGTTTCAGAAACAAATAAGAGGTCTCTTCCATATTCTTTCAACTTTCATGGAAAGGAATATTTGACTAGGCCTTGAACAGTAACTCTTGGGATCCAATGTGAAAAGTTCTTGAGGTTAAGATATTGACTGTGTTTTTATATTTGCTTTTAATATTTTAGTTTTTGCTAAAAAAATTTACAATGTTATATATAACTCAATATATCAATGTCTATCCAATGAAGAAAAAAGAAACCAAACTGACCCGTTGGTTTAATTGGTGAATCAACCACATCCCTGGTCATGGAAGTATTAACCCAGTCAACCACTGAGGAACCATTCATATACCCAGTTGTGTTTTTTGAATTTTTTTTTAGAGAAATAGGCACTAACAATTTGAAGTTAGAAGCAATATTCAATTCAGAATTTTTCACATAAATGTAGTTTTCACTAAGATATGAAACCATATACTCCACCTTTAAAAGGGGAAAACTAATCTCATGCAAGGAGAGAGAGAGAGAGTAGCTTATAAAAATATATTATAATTTGCTTAAAGCTAAATGTATCATTTATGAGTTATTATAAGTATAATGCATGTGTTAAATTGCAATCAATCAATTATGGTGCATGTGATTAAGCTGTTTGTTGCTTGGTGAATAGTGAATGGTGATTATGAGAAATAATAATGAAGGTTGAGCTTTACGAACTGTAAAGTTGGGAGTCCTTTTCTGTGTTCCTTTCCTTTGTGTGTAGCATGACGCGTTTTTCCTCTTTAGATATCATTACAAATCTTTGAAAAATATCCTTTGCTCCTCATTATGCCTTTGATTAATCAGAGCAAGACAAATAGTTCCATGGAAATTGTGATCCAATGTCAAGTATGGGTACACTTCGCTTGGTGTGTAATGAGTCTCCTATCGGATAGAGTTGGATGAACAGAGTATTATATAGATGAAAAAAAAGATTTTTTTTTTAAAATATCACTTAAATTTTAAAATACCAAAAATTACTATAAAAATGTTATTATTTATTTACAAGAGAAGTTAATAGCTTATAAAATTTAAGAAATAAACTAATTTAAAATTTTAAAAATTCAAGTGATATTTTTTAGAATTTTTTATTAAAAAAAATCTATATATCTAATGCTATAAGATTTTGAGTTAAGATGTAATGGCAAACCCACTTATATATATCTCTCACACCCGCTTGATATCTATCTTTTGGCTGTGGAATTTCTCGTGGGTTTTTTTGTCCCTCAGTCCTCTCACATCGGGGGTTTTGCCATGTTAAATTTTGTGTCATTTTCTACTATTTTTTCTTTTATAAAATTCAAATATATATATATATATATATATGGTCTAAGAAATTAACTAAAGGAAGGATTTTC
Source organism: Leucaena leucocephala (assembly GCA_037074615.1). Classification (NCBI taxonomy): domain Eukaryota; kingdom Viridiplantae; phylum Streptophyta; class Magnoliopsida; order Fabales; family Fabaceae; genus Leucaena; species Leucaena leucocephala. The sequence continues at coordinate 1,632,068 of CM073525.1, forward strand.
GATTAGCCATTATTATACAAATTTTTTGGGTTATATATATGAAAATGAATAAAATGAAGCTTAAAATTTGAACTATTTATTAGGTCAAATTAATTTAATGGTCAAGATTATTCAATCATGCAATTGACAAGACTAATTATTCCTTCACCAGAAGGATCTAAATTCTATCATTTTATTTTTTATGATTATAGAACATTCAAAGGGTAAAATTTTACCCTTCCCATGGATTACTCTCTTCTTATACTTGTCATCATACACTTTTCCCAAGAAAAGGATGGCTTACTTTTTAAATCTTAACGATAACTCGTATTTTTCTTTTCTTTTTTCCCCTATTTGTTTAATCTCTATTATTCCACTCTGCTGTTTTTTTTTTAAAAAAATAAAAATCTTCAGTCCTTTTCAATTTAACTCTTCTTTTCTTGCTTCTACTTTTTTCCCCCTATATACGGTTCCGCGTGATAGCTAAATAAAGGTCATAGGTATATGGCTATATGAAAAAAAAATTAAAAATATTTTTGTATATTAAGGTAATTAACTTTCACATTTGCAGAAACAATGAAAAGTGAGGAAACACCCTTTAAAACCGTGTGTACGTGTTTATATAAGTTGACAATCAATTATATTTTTGCTAAGGCCAAAATATCATAAAATAAAATTAAACATGTACAGATATTGAAAATGATTAAGAGAATGAAATCAGGCACTTGGTTTAAATCATCTCCTAAAGTAAAAGAAAGGGATAGCCACAAATGGCTAACAAATACTGATTCAATCAATAAATAATAGATTTATAAATTATAAAATTATGAGTTTAAATTTTATTATTAATAGTAAATGATTTTTTTTATTGAAAAATAATTTTTTATACTAATTAAATGTATATTTATACTCGATCAAATGAACAATATCGTCATACATAAATGTTCAAACTGTGGAAGAAGGTAGAAAGAATGGCAAGTTCAGTGATGATGAATGTTGACTTATAGAGGAAGAAGTTAATTCCATGCATGATGATGTCTATCTCTTCAGACCTAATAATTATGTTCTCCACTTTCATTTTACAAGAATGGCACACTTGAAACTCAAAAAACACGGAACACTCCACAAGCTAAGCAACAAGGGAATATATATATATATATATATATATATCAGATATGCACGATACAAGACCTGAACTAGTGTTTATTAACGTATATTAAAATAATATGTTAGATATTCAACAGAAAAGGAGGGAAGGAAGAAGGAGCACTAGCTAGGACAGAAAATAGCTTCTTCTTCTTCTTATAATAATTCAACTGATATAGCTTGTACATCACTTATTTAGCTGTAACCAATGTACAAAGTTCTATCTACATACGTCGACCGGTTATTTGATGGACGTAAATCTAAGTCAACATACTATTGCATTATTCTTTGTCTATTACCTTCCTCAAACCCAAGTGAAAGCGAAAACTTTTCTACCGACGTAAAATGCCATGCCTACAGATGTGGATTGAAAAGGGTGAAGTCAAGGAGGAAAAGCACTGTGAGAGAGTGCACAAGGAATGTTAGTTGGTGGGTGGGGTGCTATATATATACATATAGACCCCAAATGCATTGATTCATTTCCACCACCTTATTTCATTCCTTCAACCTTTTTATCATTTCATGGGACACCCCTCCCTCCCTCTCTCTCTCTCTAGAATATACATATATACATATATATATATATTCATTTGAAGTGACATGGCTAGTTTACTATGATAACAGTGTTCCTTTTGTCTCTCATATATACACATGCTGTCTTCTCCTTTTTACAGCTTTGCAGTCTCTTCTTCTTTCTTTCACTCTCTCTCTCGAGGAGAGAATTTCAAAAGCAGAGGAATAACTAGGCATATTTTCCCTAATTTTTAAATTATTTAAATTCTTTTTATGCTAACAAATAATACAAGCACCTCTCGTTATAATTACTGGCTTTTACATTTTTATTTTATTTTTTTGAATTGAAAAGGGGCTAAACCAGCAATGTGAAATTGAACTACAATCGATCTTAATTATATGCAAAAGAATTAGTTAATTAATTACTACTACAAGTGCACCTTGCATTTGTGTAATTATAGCTAACCATGAACATTGGAGAAAATCAAATCACAACTAGCTAGGCCTGACTAATTTGTGTAATTACATACAAGATATAATCTATTTTTAATAAGCTTTACATTTTAAAAGCATTTAATGAGATAAGTTATTTATAGTTGAAGAAAAATTGTAGGAATGAGTTACGTAAATTTAAAGATTTAGGTCTTTAAATAAATTTAAGATATTTTTAAATGATAAATATTTTAATAAGAAATATTTTTAGCAAATTTTTTAATAAAAAACCTGTTTTTTTTTATTGGACATCAATAAAAAAAATCATATAATTTACTCACAAGAAAATAGAACAGTAATTTGACTGTAGATAGGGTAGCATAATTGGGTTGTGTCAGTAAACTTGACCCCCCTCCCCCTACGGCACATTCTGCCACGTTCCACATTCTAGACACATGCACTTCAATCCTATGCTTCCCTTTTCTTATCCACTGTGTGACCTTTTACTTTTTTTTGTCTCTGGGATTTTTTTTTTTTTATTGGGATTTGATTTCTTGGTTTTGTTAGCTAATATTTTTCCCTAAGATTAAAGTCAAATATTTTTTCTGGCTCCGATTTAAAAATGTTAGAGAAGAACTACTTGTTACAACGAGTTCAATTCTCCTTTAAAATTTGAAATATAAGTGTATAACCTAAAGTATATTTTGTTTTAGCTATATGTCAAATGAAATATATTAGTATATCATTAAAAATACCTTATACACAACTTAAAATATATTATATATAGTTAAAAAAATTATATCTATTCAAAAATTTAGGTCTCTAAGCTATTAAATTTTGTGTTAAAGAATTTTTTAATAGTTTTTATTTATTTATTTTTTCTATGGTATAATATACATAAGAGGATATTTTACCGAGAATCTCCACTTTTTTTTCTTTTTAACAAAATATTTGATACTCAACTCTGAATGTAAGAGTTAATTTCTGTCTCCTAAATTAATAATATTTTTGAAAATTTGTATGTATAGAATATTTTTTTATTAATGGGGTCAATTTTAATATAAACAATTAAATATGGCATTTTAAAAAATTAATATATAATTTTTATAAATAATTAATTTTTATAAATTAATTATATAATTTTTAATAGGAGAAAGTAAACCAACAAAAATTGGTTATATCTCATGTAATCTTATTAGGCTGTCAATTCAAATTTTGGTAGTTATGTAAAAACTTGGTTGAGGAATAATTTATAAGTAATATGGGTCAAATATATCATAGTCAACTCCAAACCTATTATTAATAATTAAATCTGATATAGTACTTATCCTATATGTATGTTTAGTAACTCTCTATTATATAGTAAAATTGATGCTGCTATTATTATTATTATTATTTATCCCATTAAAATTAATCTCTGTCTCTCTGACATGAAAATTGGGACAGTTTTTAACATAAAAATAAATATAAAATAATATTTGAGAAAAGACATGGAGTGGATGTGGGCATAGTATCCTACGTTAAATTTAAAACTGAGAGTGAAGTTTGTCTGTGTTTTGGGGAACTCTCAGGAAAAGCAAACCAAAATGATTGGAGCTCTTGTTCCCCCCCCCCCCCCCCCTCTTCTCACTCTGACCCAAACTTTGACCTAATAAAACAAACTTACCGACTTTTTTTTACCACACATATTCACTTCCATAATTCACTGTCACTCTCAATTATTTCATTCTTATCTTCTTTTTTGGGTCTTTATCATACAAATTTAATAATATCTTCCTCTATTTTAAATATAAAATTAGGATTTTTTATTAAATTTTAAATATAACACATTTATCAATTTTATCTATTTATTATTTACAAATTTTTTATTAAACAGAGTTTTATATTAAAAAGACTGATTTCTAATACAAACAATTAAAAGGATTATTTTAAAAAAATTAATATAATTTTTTTATAAAATAATTGATTTAACTAATTTAGTTAATATTTATAAAATAATTATCTAAATTTTATAGTTATTAGCAGAATTAATGTTTGACTGTAATCATCGCTCATATGGATTAAGAGAAACTCCATATACCACTAATTTAGGAAAAAGAAACTAGAAGTTCCTTTTCTTAGACATATATTCTTTTTCTCTCCTCAATTTATAAATATGTATAATCAAAACTTTTCTCATATTCCATGTATGGAAATTACGGCTCTAATTTTACTGCGGGGCAAAAGTTACATAGAATGTCGATTTCATTTTTTATTTATATATATATAATAGAAAAAATTCTTGAATTAAAATAGATATTAATAAAAAAAATGAAATTCTCTCATTTTTCCATCAACAACATGTTTGTTTCAGTTTACATCTTGCACTTCATTTATAATCAAATTCAAATAGACATGTTGAAAGTATAAAAAATCATGGCACATTGGCATAAACTACTATCTTGAGTTCAATCCTTTGATAATAGGAATAGAGTTAGGGTATTTAGGAGAGTCATCCTTATAATTGAACCTCTATAGTATTCGGAATATTAGTCTCTCCCCTATCGAGTGGAGGATATTCTAATGTACATAAAAAAATATGTTAAAAGTATAATAAATATTTTGATTAAGCTATTTATTATTATGTACAAAAAAAAACTCTTATTCAAATCATAGCTACACGTGGATTGTATTGATGATGTTCAATTTCAAATTAAAGCCTATTTTATAGGGAGAAATAATAACTAGATAATTAAATAAAATGATTTAGAATAATTTGAGCGAATAATGATTTTCAGTTGTCATATATAATTAAAGAAAATTTGCATTATTTTCCTGGATATCTTTTGGTTTTTATTTGTAATACATGAAAAATAATTGACTTAAATAATTTCCTTATTTGAGTTGGTATTTATTTATTTATTTTGAAACTCCTTCTCTCCATGAATGGTTTTGGATGTAGCATCTGAGTACTTTTATTGACCGTTTTGTTTATAGGGTCGGGGTAAAAAAAAAAGCCAAAATCTGCCTCTTCCAAATTACTTATTATGATCATAATCTTTCAATTATTGTTGGTATGTGATTCAAAATAGAAGTATGTAATACATATTATATGAATATCTTTATTATCATTTAAACTTTATTACTTTTTCACAAACACAATGTTATTTATTTTTAATTCATAAAATTGGTTTTTATCCACTCTATCCTATATCTACCTCATTCTATTATTTATACCAAACGACATTTTAATCTAATTTTAAGTTCTTTTTTTTTTGGTAAAACTAATTTTAAGGCACTTATTAGAATACCCTTCATTATATAAGAAATTTTAATAAAAATTATAAATAAAGATGATATCTTTATACTCAATTCCGATAATAAATATATCACTAAAATTTAAAATTTTATAATTAATATTATTCAATGGAATTGGAGATAAAGGGTGGATCAAACTATATGAAATTATTTAAAAAATGATACATAAAACTAAAAAAAATACTTAATAGATTTATTAAATGAGATTTTTAATTTAATAATATATTTAAAAATTTAGTTATAATATAACACAATAACCCCATAAAATCCAAATCTATGTAATTGATTCCGTATAATAAGATAAGTCTAATGTTGTTGTAATAAAAGATTCGTAGCATAATCAAGTTTAAGTGGCAAGGTGCAATGAGAGACATGAACTTTAAGGAAGGAAAAAGATGTTGGATGGCGGTTTGCAAAATTGAATAAGAAAATGGAGAGAAGATGATTGTGTTTGAAGCTTTTATTCTTATCTCAATAAGATTTCCTTTTACTTTTCTGATGCAAAGTATTAATTGGCCATCATGCCATTGCTTTTCTCTAAGTCAAAACTATGTGCTCTAAAGGCCACAAAATCTAAGTATATTCCCTATTTAATATACTATATTAGTATTGGTCAAATTGAGTTTTTTTCCACTAATTGTTTCCATAATTAAAGAGGAAAATTTGGATAACTTTAAGGTTTTTTTTTATTAACTCAAATGTTATAAATGATTATCCACTCATCTTTCCAACAATGATAAAGAATCCAAAGATTTGTTAATGGGGGGTATGTAAAAGAACTTGTGCACATATTTTATTTATTTACACAAACATGCGCACCACGTCTCTAATGAACTCTTGTCAATTATTAATACATTTCTGTAAGGTCTGTCCTCATGAAAATCATCAAATGGCATAAACAATGTAATTTCATTATTTTAAAATTATGTGCATTGTAAATGCAAAGAAAAATCTGTCTAATTACAAGCTATATATAATCTAAATAATGGGATGTCACTTGATATGCCATCATGAAAAAATGACATATTATTCCCCCCACGGGATAGGAGGTAAAAAAAAAATCATTGAATATTATATTTAATTTTTGTGAAATTAATCTTTTCCCCCCTTCATTTTAACATTATTTGGAGATATATGAGACTCATCTTCTCATAATTTTATTCATTCATGCACTATTTTTATCTTGTCAAATAAATATTTATTTATTTGAGAAAGACGCTCAAATTGTTTCTTAATATTATATAAAATCTAGAATTCATCAATTTTTTTTTATTATTTGCAATATGTCTAGTGTATGTGTTGTTTTTGAATGAGCATAGCTTTCCCTCCACACTAGCACGAGTTTTGTCAGATAAAAAATATAAGTTTTGAAAGGACAAAAAGGAAGAGATAGGAAAATTGGAACTTTGTGCCGATTGTCATGTTCTGGCTGGTCTGAGAAATTCCAATGAGTTCTAACTAAAAATAAGTTTGGCAACATTGCTACAACTTTGAATCCTATACATAAGGGTTTAATGATGACCAAAATTTGGTCCCAAAATCTCCACATTTAATTTTCTTAAATAAATAGACTAATATGCCTTCTTTGATTGGAATTCTCAGGACATGAAGGTATAAGCATTTAAGAATATTATGTTGTGGTCCATACCTCTTTGTTTAGGACCAGATTCTGACATGAATCTCCATGCTGGAACCACGGAATGTAATAAAAGACGGAGCCAGTGCTTGAAATAACATTTGAAATATAGAAGTGGGAACAAAAAGCACATATCAAAGAAATTTATTATGAATGCATTGATACCCACAAAAACAGTTATAGTGAATTCAATGCAAGTCCGAAACTTCTACTAACAGTTCAAATTATGATGAAAGCTACTACATGTTTGCAGTGCAAATTTTGATTTGTTTTATATCAATGCTTCTCAAGGAATCTGAGTTAACCGCAAGAAATGGGAGTGTGTGATAAATGTAAATACCAGGTGATCAACATATGTAATCAGAGATAATACAGATTAAAGCCTCTCTAAGTAAAGAGGATTTTTTATTTGGCCAAACAAGAAATAAAGAGAACGAAAGGAAAAGAAAACTGGTTTATTTTAAATAATAGTATGGGGGGAAGGGGAATATAGTGGGAATATATATGTATGTCTTTCTTGGATCCTGCGAGAGACAATGATCACTGTTGACATATTTATCAATTTGTTAGCCAAAGGAAAAGGAGACAAGGGAATGATGAAAAGTGGGAGCAAAAAAGAAAAGGGGGAAAATAATTCCCAGAAAATAAACAGTAGCATTGTGTGCAGACAAAGGTAGAATACTGATGCAAAATAAAGAAAGAGAGAGAAATCTAGGAGAGTGAAAGTGAGCGGTTGGGGCTGCAAATAAAGGAGTCTACTGGTAGTGGTGAGTAGTACTGAGTAGAGAGGGATAGAAGATGAAGTAGAAGGAAGTTCATTCTCTCTCTTTCATGTCCACCAACAAAACCCACTGAAGAAAATCATCATCATGAAACTCCCTCTGCAACCAGCACTCCAAAAAAGCAATCCTCTTCCTCATCCAAACCTTCATTCCCTTAAATTTACCCCCCAAAACACCACACTACTCTCACTCACCACAGCCCCAAAACCATGAAATCTTTTCTTCTCTTCCTCACTTTCTCCTTCTTCTGCCAAATATACCTAGTTTTCTCTGCTTCTTCAACTCCAACCCTCCAACTCATCTCTCTGCTTTCACTCAAATCTTCCTTCAAAGACCCTCTAAATACACTTCATGACTGGGACCCTTCTTCCACCTTCTCAAATTCTAATTTCCAGGACCCGGTTTGGTGTTCATGGTCAGGCATCAGATGCCATTCAAAAACAGCTCAAATTACCACCATAGACCTCTCTCATCGCAACCTTTCAGGTACAATTTCACCGGAAATAAGGTATTTGACTACCTTGAACCACTTGAATCTAAGTGGGAACGACTTCAGCGGAAGTTTCCAAGCAGCAGTTTTTGAACTCACTGAGCTGAGGACTCTAGATATCAGCCACAACTCCTTCAACTCAACTTTCCCACCTGGGATTTCGAAGCTCAAGTTCTTGAGAATCTTCAATGCTTACAGCAACAACTTCGTTGGCCCTTTACCTCAAGAATTCATCAGACTCAGGTTTCTTGAGCAGCTCAACCTTGGTGGTAGCTACTTCAGCGACAGGATTCCTTCAGCTTACGGCAGTTTCCCAAGATTGAAGGTTCTTCATTTGGCTGGAAATGTGTTGGAAGGTCCAATACCACCTCAGTTAGGCTTCTTATCGCAGCTTGAACGCTTGGAAATTGGATACAACCAGTTTTCGGGAGGAATACCAGAGGAATTCACTTCTTTGTCTAGTCTAAAATACTTAGATATCTCTTTTGCTGATCTTTCTGGCTCTTTGATTCCACGACTAGGAAACTTGACCATGCTGGAAACACTATTGCTGTTTAGGAATCGGCTCATTGGTGAAATCCCGTCAAGTTTAGGAAATTTGAAAGCACTCACGGCTCTTGATTTGTCAGATAATGAGCTCACTGGGTCTATCCCTGAAGAAGTTGCATTGCTGAAGGAACTTAACATTTTGAGCTTAATGGAGAACAAGCTGACGGGTGAAATACCCCTAGGGATTGGTGAACTTCCCTACCTCGATACTCTGCAGCTCTTTAACAATTCTCTTACTGGGATTCTCCCGCCTATGCTTGGTTCAAATGGTTTACTTCAGAAACTAGACGTGTCCACCAATTCACTTTCTGGCCCTATCCCACCAAGTGTTTGCAATGGAAACAAGCTCGTCAAGCTCATCCTCTTCCACAACAAATTTGATGGTGCAATTCCAGAACCACTTGCGAACTGTACTTCACTAACAAGGGTTAGAATCCATAACAACCAACTCAATGGTTCGATTCCATCAGGTTTCGGTCTCCTCCCAAACCTGACCTTCGTTGATATGAGCAACAACAACTTTGTAGGTCGAATTCCTGAAGATTTTGGCAATGCAGTTAAAATACAGTACTTGAACCTCTCTGGAAATTCTTTTCAAAGCCGACTGCCAAGTACCATATGGAACGCTTCCAATCTACAGATTTTCTCCGCAAGTTCATCAAAAATCATTGGCGAAATCCCAGCTTTCATTGGGTGCCAGAAAATCTACAGAATCGAATTGCATGGAAATTCTCTGAATGGTACCATCCCTTGGGACATCGGCCACTGCGAGAAGCTCATTCAATTAAATCTGAGCCACAATTCCCTCACAGGTATAATCCCTTGGGAAATCTCTGCTCTTCCATCCATAACGGACGTCGATCTCTCACACAACTTCCTTACCGGCACCATACCCTCCAATTTCAACAATTGCACAACCTTAGAAAACTTCAATGTCAGTTACAACCTCCTCACAGGACCAATTCCCTCGGCGGGATCAACCTTCCACCCATCATCATTCACCGGCAATGAAGGCCTCTGCGGTGGCATTCTGGCGAAACCTTGCGCAGCAAGCAGCGACGTCGAGCTTCACAACAAACAACAGCCCAAGAAAACCGCCGGAGCCATCGTGTGGATCGTCGCGGCGGCGTTCGGAATCGGCCTTTTCGCCCTTGTAGCCGGCACACGCTGCTTTCGCGCCAACTACGGAAGAGGATTGGGCGGCGGCGACGACCACCGCGAGGTCGGACCGTGTACCCTGACGGCGTTCCAGCGTTTAAATTTCACGGCGGAGGACGTGATAGAGTGCTTGTCGATGTCCAATAAGATCCTAGGGATGGGGTCCACAGGGACAGTATATAAAGTAGAAATGCCGGGTGGCGAGATCATAGCCGTAAAGAAGCTCTGGGGAAAACATAAGGAGAACAGTAACATAATCCGACGGCGTAGAGGGGTCCTAGCGGAGGTAGAAGTGTTGGGGAACGTGAGGCATAGGAACATAGTGAGATTGTTAGGGTGTTGCAGCAACAAGGAGTGCACGATGCTGCTCTACGAGTACATGCCCAGTGGGAATTTAGATGATTTATTGCATGGGAAAAGTAAAGGAAATAATAATAATAATCTGGTCGCTGATTGGCTGACAAGGTATAAGATAGCCTTGGGGGTGGCCCAAGGGATTTGCTATCTTCACCATGACTGTGACCCAGTGATCGTACACCGAGATCTTAAGCCTAGCAACATATTATTGGACAACGAGATGGAAGTCAGAGTGGCAGATTTTGGGGTAGCTAAACTGATTCAGAGTGATGAATCCATGTCCGTCATTGCTGGATCCTATGGCTACATAGCTCCAGGTGAGGCTCTCTTCAATTCAACTCGTAATTTTTTCTGCTTTTTATTTTTTAAATATTTTATATCATTTAAAAATTATAAAATTTCATTTTGTCCATTTTTACAAAAATTAGTAAAATAATTTTTTGTTTGAGAAAAATAATTATTGAATTTTACACTTGGTTGAGATTTGATATCTTTGTTTTTATTTCAGTAAAAGTTTATCTAATTTAGCATTTTACAATTTACAACTGACATTGTGTGTGAGTCAGAGTGAGCACATTATATTACAAATTAGCTTACAGTAAAAGTTATCTACATATTTCATCAAAAAATAATTTATGGGAATAAATTGAAATATTCAAATATATTAAATATAAAAATAATACATATAAAATCAAATTTAAAAGAAAAATGTTAGGTGAGTGCAATGTGAAAAAATGGACATTACTTTGAAGGATAAAAATCTGCAGATGCCATACTAATTAAAGAACGGCGCAGGAAAATATCTTTCGGTGCATATTCATTGCACTATGGGCATGATGTGCCCTTTGACTCTTTTCCTTTATGTTCTTTCACAATCTTTGATTTTTTTTTTTTGACAAGATCGACAAATATTTTATTGGGACCCACTAAGAATATTGTAAATTCTCCAAGACCCTTTGAGAATGATGACGATGTTGACTTTAGTCTTTAGTCCGTTGATTAAAGTAAAAGGCTCCAAAGAACAAAACTACCTTGTCTTGTTATTTTGGTTGGTGTCTACATATTACTTGGATTATTATTATTATTATTATTGTCGCTGCTGCTGCTGGTTCTTCTTCTTAATTAAGGCCGTGTTTGCTTTTGCAGAGTATGCTTATACTTTGCAAGTAGATGAGAAGAGTGATATTTACAGCTATGGAGTGTTGCTCATGGAGATTTTGACCAGAAAACGATCGGTGGACGCAGAGTTTGGCGATGGGAATAGTATTGTGGATTGGGTTAGGTCTAAGATCAAAGCTCGAGGCGTTGACTGTATATTGGACAAGAATGTTGGGGCCGAGTGTAAATCGGTGAAAGAGGAGATGATACAGATACTTAGAATCGCATTACTTTGCACTTGCCGAAATCCATCAGATCGACCTTCCATGAGAGATGTTGTGTTGATGCTACAAGAGGCGAGGCCAAAGAGAAAATTGGTCGATAACATAGTAGGCACACAATGTGTCATGAAGGATAATGGTGATAGTGGTGGTGACGATGATGGTGGCGATAATAATAATAGTTTCGTACCATGTCAAAGCTTAGGAAAATTAACCTAGTTACTGAGTTCATATGGTTGAAATGTTTTTTTTTCTTTTCTTTTTTTCTGTTTTTTTTTCCTTTTAATATTGTGGGGGGATTGGTATAGTAGAAAGTGATTTTCTGTTTTTTTTACTTTTAATGGAATTTTCAAGTGTTCTATTTTCCTTTTGCCCTTTTTTTCCTGTGTTTTATATATATATATATATATATATATATATATATTGTCAAGACTTTTGTTTCTTAAAGCTTATATGAAGATTGTGTTGGGCCCGTTTGATTGATAAAATTTGTCTTAAAAAATGGAAAAGGAAAAGAAAGAAAAAACAGGAAAAGATATAAACTAACATTTGATAGAATGAAAGAATTTTGTATATAAAGAATGTGGAAGTAAAAGTAGAATTAAATTAAAAATAAATTTTAAAAATTTATTTAATAGGATAAAAATAAATATATAATTAATGTATATTTTTTATAATTTGAGATAAAATAATATAAAATATATTTTTTATAATAGAAGTGTTAAAATTGTTTAAAAATTTTATAATTGAAATAAAATAATTTAAGAAAATTATCTTAATTCTTAAATTTTTTGATAGAATTGAACTAACAAAAAATACTAGAAATAGAAGTAAAAATAATTTATATCGTATCAAACAAAAAAAATAAAAAAATCCACTTATTTTACTTCTACTTTACCACATAAGATTTTTATTTGTTAAAATTCGTCCATTCATTTATTTATAATTTATAGATAATAAATTTATACAATATATAATAAAATATATCTAGTTTATTTGAAAGAAATTCAAGTTATATTTCTTTTGTGGTAGAAACTATGTGATATCTTTTAATCAATAAGTTATAGATTAATTCTTAAAAAATATAGTGATTATTAAAATAAATTTTATCTTTTATAATAAAATATTTTTTTTACCTACAGTCTAGTTTGAATTCAATTATTTTATTTAAATATTCACTCCTCACTCGTCAAATAAAGAGGAAAGAGGCGAAATTCTATTTTAATAAAAGGGCCAGATATAAGAAAGAGGACAATTCTACCAAGATATTTGACCCCTCATTTTGTTTTGGTTCGATAGTATTTCAAAACGGTCTATGTTTTATTTTAGAAAATTAGTCCTTGTTTATTTAATTCAATTATAACTTAATCTTTTAAATTTGATCCATTAACATAATCCCTCTGTGTTTAACATGTTATGACTCAGTTTAGTTTCTCTAACTGCAAAAATTAAGTCAGTCCTTGAAAACTCGTCCCTGTGGGCATGATTTCATGAACGAAGTTGAGGATTTTTCATCAATGACCATATGATGCGTGGTTATTCAAATAGGGTGATTTGCGGATTTATAAGAGAAGCTTCTTCATGGCGTCGGAAATGGTCAACAAATAAATATTTAAATATAGCTTGTTATTTTTTAAAGTTTAATTTGAGTACGTACATATTTTTTCATATAAATAACTATTTAAATATTTAATAACGCAAATAAATCAAAATGCAATCTTGAAAGTAATCTAGGGTGGATTCTCAGGATTTATCAGTCTAATAGATGTAAGCCTTTTAGGCTTTTACACAAGCCCATACTCAATTTGGGCCTTAAGCCCTTTTGCAGTTTAAATTCTGGCCTAGCCCAATAAAATATAAAAAGCCCACCATTGTGGCCCAATAGCTAGAGGACAAAAAAGTCCGTCTATGATTGGAGACAAAACAGATGTAAAACGCTAAACAAAAATGCTTTTTATGGATTGTCGGAATTAAATGATGGCGGGAATTAAAATCATTTGAAGTTGACATATGGTGTGAGAACCAGTTTTTTTGTTTTTTTAGTTACACACTGTATCCAGAGTTATCTGACTAATATAGATTGAGTTAGGTAGGACCCATTTGAGTTATAAGAAATTCTAACAAGTATTTAAACATAATTATATATATCTAGGGTTTAAATATGAAATCTCTAGTGAAGCTAGTATATCTTCCTTACCAGTTGAACTGTTGGCAGTGCCAGAACCACTTTATCTAGCACTTTAATGCAACCACTTCTTGAAGAAGAACAAACACAAATCAAGTAGTGAGACACAACTCACTGCTATTGGTAATGACTATTGTTTATGGACCTCATAATCATATGTCTTCTTCTTGATCCTTCTTTCTTGCCTAAACACATCTACAAATGTTGCCAAAGTATCCATGATCGTGGATATTTTAAGAAAGGGCTAAACGTATATGCATAAAACTTCCTTTATTAAACCATAGTTTCCCCTCACAGTCTTTCTCTTTAGAATGCTTACACGCACAGAGATAGACACACGACTTTCCCTATGCATGGCATATAATAATTTATATAAACAAACTAGACACTTGGTTTACATGATTTCTATGTGTAGAAAAAGCTTTCCAACGGTCATATATGGATAGATTTTTGTCTCTAATAGCTATATTGCTTGCTCAATAGGCTATAAATATAACACTCCAGACGTGTTTTGAAAAAGTGAACAGTGAGATTATGTTGAAACGTGACCTATAACTTCTTTGTACTTACTTTTATTCGAAAAACATCATCTATGAGCCAAAATCTATATCATTTTCATCACTTGAATATTACAGCTTCAATGTGCTCTCGTATCTTTTGTAGGGAGTGTGTTCTTGAATAAAAATCTTCTCTATCATTGATAATAAAGTTAAGGGTGAGGTGTCCCTTAGGAAACAAGGGTGTAGGCAGTTTATCAAGAGTGAGGTATATCTCTTGAGAGATGAGTTTTTATTTTAAAGAGTGAAGAATTACAGTGGTTCACAGGTGTCCAATTTAAAGTCGTGGATATTATAGTGGAGAACATCTCTAAAAGTTTCAGGAGACTGAACATAGTTTCAAATGAATGAACTACGATAAACTGTTGTTTGCAATCTGTATCCCTTAACTTTTTGCATCTCCAACTAGTATCGGTTTTATGTCATGTTTTTGTGTTCAAAACTATGTTTGAAGTCTTTAATTATTGTTTGATCCATAAAACCTTCTTTAAGAAAACAAATTCAAGCTTCGCTTACTCTCTCTGATTTTGAAAATTGGTTTAAGCATTTTTTTGTAAACAAGCTTTTGAGCTTGGATTTTCTTAAACCTGCCCTACCCTTTGTTTTACGGTGAAAAATTTCGAAAAGATTCTATGATTCGTGAATACTCTATTCACTCTATCTAATGTGTGTTGCCATTTCTAACAACTCTATCACCTCATCAAATGGAAGAAAAACAGAAAACTTTGTCCGGAACAAACATATTCAAAGCATAATATGAAACTTCTGAATATACATAAAGTTCTCAAGAGCGTACATTCATTAAGCAATAAACCCTATCAATATCAAATATTCTTCTCATATAAACTACTTGGAGGACAGAAAATATGGTTTGTACAATAGATAGAATGAGGAGTAAGATTCCAGTAATCGAGACAGCAATTTGCCAAGGTGTGCTACAATGCCTTCCACTTGGGCCAAGGATTTTGACAGATCTTATTCAACCGTTTGCAAATATCCAGGTATTCAAAATTGAAATCCATTATAATGGCATTTTTCCACAGACCATTAACTAGGGAAGCAACATTATGAGCATCACCAAGATAATTGCTTATTATTTTCTTGTGAATCAAGATATTCGCATCTTTACTTGTGTTGGTCAGACTATCAAACATAATAATATAGTCAGTAATGTATGAACAATAAGGATAATGACACTGTTCTAAGGCTACCAAAATTTCAGTCTTCTCTTCTACCAAAATCTTTGGAACCTCAAGAACACACCTTGAAATTTTCAAATCAAGTAAGCACTTGCTTTTGCTTGCCTTTATTTGTACTCCTGCTTCTTGTAAGTCACTTGCACTATATAAAAGAATATGGTCTCTAGCCTCTAGAGATGAATGCCTTGTACTTGTAGGTCCTGTTCTTGGTAAGTGAAAGAATCTAATAAGATCAGTGAAGTGCTTTATCTTAACAGTAGAAGTAGGCTTTAACTTTTGCAAGTTAAAGTATTCAAAGAAGTTATAGGTGAGCTCAAGAAATGGTTGGATGTTATCACAAAGATTTATAGGGAATGCTTTATTGTATAGATCTTCGAGAAAAAAGAAAGGAAGTTGATTCTCAAGTAAAAGCAAATCCATCCTTATAGCAACCCTCAACCATGGTTGTGACAACTTGGCATCCTTACGCATCACTCGATCTTCATAGAAGCCCATGAAGAGCTCAATTAAGAAACCCGCATCAACTAACACGAGTCTCACAAGTTCCTTCCTAGTAAGTTTGATGTTCTCTGAGTAAGAAGCACGTACTTCCGGTTCTAAATGTCTCACAAAACTAACCAAATCATTCAAATTTGTCATAGCTTGTTGTGTGAATCTTTTGAAAAAGATTTGTTTATGCGTTTCCATGTCAAATAGACTCACATTACCGTAATGAAATGGACCTATAGAAACAACTTTTGGAGTGTAAGCGTCTTGTTTTAGATGACGAATTGAATGAGGCACCCTGTAGATACAAAATGTAGGGGCGAAGAGACCATTTTCGCTTTGTTGAATCATTTCTTTAATGTCCACGATCACCTCAGCTTCAATCTATGTATCAAGTTTGAGTTAGAAAGCAATTCCATAAGCATATAGTAATAACTGAAGATATCTTTCTATGAAGTGCCTCTCGGTCTATAAACTGAACTAAACATATATAAGGCTACAGAAAATTAATGCGAACATGTTAATTTGTAGAATGATATATGCGTACTTGTTCAAAATTATTGGAGGATGAATCTGTAGAATGAGGTGTGGGAGGAAGTTGCTGCATTTCTTCAGGAATAATCTCAGAGGCTTAGTGTTTCTGCTTCATCTATATATAAACGCCGAGATTTTTCCTTGAAAAGAGCCTTACTTCCATGTGACTAGCAAACAACCTGACTCTATGCATATGCTGAAAATTCAATTGGGGTTAAATCAGAGTTAGATGCTGATAAAGGACTAAACATGATAAAGAAGGGAATAAATAAATGCTTTGTTTAATTCTCTTTCATATTTGATAAAAAGTATGGTGCTTTCACTTTATACTTCTCTTAAAATTTTAAGCGTCAATAAAACATTCTCAAATATTTTGACATAAATCATTAAATTTCTTAACAGGGTGTTAAATGATAATGATTGATCTAAAAAATTATCATTTGAAATTAACGGTATTAAAATTAAAGGATTGAAAAGATATTTTATAAAATTAAAAAACTAAAGTAAAACTTAGATGAGCAAATGTGCATTTTCCGTTTTTTTTAAAGTGTTAAGATTGAAAATATAAGGCACCTTTACATCATTAAATTCTTATTTCCCAAAAAATCTTTTAATATATATGTGAAGTTGGTAACTGTAACTTATATTTTGTGCATGAAAGATAATAATAAAATATAAAAATTTGATAGAACTCGAAACTAGAAACAATATAATAATGGTTTCATGTCATCTTTATCATCTACTTTCATGTAGAGTACTGTGGAATTAGCTTCTCTCCTTTTCTTTTTGTTCTCATCATCCATATGTTTTTTCCTTTAATTTCCTTATTGGGCTAACAAAGCAAACAAAGCAATAAGTGTCTAACACTATATCACCATATTAAAGAAAGACATCAAATACCAACAGATTGATTTGAGTGATAAATAGTTTGATATCATTTAAATAAGGTTTTAAGTTCGAGTTTTGGCATATACAAAAAAATTTTATTGGAAGACTCACTTACTATAGCTAGATGCGCGACACAGGTCAAATCAAAATATAATTAGAGCAAAATTTCAGTAAATCGGGTGTGTAACAAAAAAAAGAGAAAGACATCAAATTCCCATTTCCCACTATGTTGGATTTATTTACGCGAGATGAATTAAATGAAATCATAGATTTGAAAATTTTAAATTAAAATTAGGTTGATACAATTTTAACCCTCTAAATTTATTCTTATTTTAATTTTAGTTCATCAAATTTCAAATTAACCATATATTTTAGTCTTTCAATTTTTTTTCATTTAAAATATTAGTTTTAAAAGTTTTTTTTTGTTCAAATTTACCCTTTAAGAATAATTTAAAATTTGAGAGACTAAAATTAAAATTTTTAAAAATTTAAGAAACTAAAAATTGTATTAACCTATTTAAATTTATATAATTGAGATTACCTACATATTGACTTGTTAATATTATCTCAGGCGAAGCTTTGTCCTTCTAAGGGTGGGGTTTGTATAAGTAGTAGTAGTAGTAAAGACTGCTTAAATATAAAATATAATATTCAAGTACATGTAAGATATAAAAGATATTTTTAGAAGAATCACGTTTGAGTTTGTTAATGTTTAAATTTGACTCAACAGTATTGTATCCCCTCGCTAGAAAGTCAATGATTCACATCTCACTCAATAAAGGAAAAAAAAAAGCTTTTCAAGTTTTTTCCCCATTTTCTCACAATCCTAAAAAATACCACTTAAAATCATAGTATTAAAATCCAATTCGGGTTAATTGGTCATAAATGCCCTGACTCCATCTCAGATATGCTCCTTGCCTATGTAGTCTTCTTTTTACCTAGTATTCCTTTTCATGATCTTCCAAACTATTTGAAAGCTCATCAACTCTCCTTTTCAGATCAGCAGCTCCTCTTGAGCCTTTTCTACAGCCAAGGTCTTCTCTTCAACATATTGCTTTCAAATCTTCAATATTATTAACAATCTTAAAACATCAGAATAACAATTATCAAGTGAGGCCGCAGTTATGTTTTCCATATGGGAATATTATAAAACTGAACAAAGTTGAAATTAACAATATCTTGAAATTGAGAACAGCAGGTATCAAATAATTAAATGAATAAAGCCAAATCTAACTTACATTTTCTTCATTGGATTCTTCACTTTCAGTCTGTCCTCTTTATTCTTTAGTATAGACTGTGTAGGATATGATATAATTCATTCTTCCCTTCCTCTAAAATTTGAAAAGAATTTACAGCGCCTCAACATCTGGGGAATCTTGATGGAACTTCATGGAACATAGTATCCCATTCCAAGTTATCAACACAATCGAAAGGAAGTCTGTGGAATGTGGTTACAGCGAGGTAGACAGTGGGTTCAGAATTCAGACCACATCAGAACTTTACCAATAATCCCCACATGAACACAATCCATCAGCAAAACAATGAAATCTGTTATTATCCCGAATGATTATCTCTCTGCTAGTAATTTTTGAAGTAAGTTTAATGGCCTCATGACAATCACCACATATACGAAGATTTTTAACAATTCGAATCACATCTTTGTCATTGGTACTGATTAGAGCAAATGCAATAGCTAACTTCTCACTATGCCAGCCAAGTAGGTGTTCTTTCTCCTCTTCCTCTATGTCGAGGAGAACAAACTCTGTGGTTGGATTATAACCAGCTTCTCTTAAGTCTATTGATAAACTTCGAAGCTTCTCATAAATCTCCCTTGTCAAAGGATGGGATGTGTCTCCTACCAGGAATTCATGAACAACCCCATTTACTTCAACCCAACTACAAGCACGTACTTTTCGCATCCCTTTCTCATTCATAGTTGATCTAATTTTTTCTGCTTCATCCCACCTGCGATTTGATGAATATATATTTGATAATAGAACATAGTGCCCTGAATTCCAAGGTTCTAAGTCAATGAGTTGCTCCAGCACATGCTCTGCCAATTGGGTATCCTTATGTAATCTGCATCCCCCCAACAATGCCCCCCAAACAATAGCATTAGGTTTCATTGGCATACTATTTATCAATTTGTGAGCTTCATATAATAAACCAGCCCGGGCTAGAAGATCCACCATGCAACCATAGTGCTCAATGGAAGGAGTCAGAGAATAAACATCACTCAAGCATTTAAAATATTGACGACCATCTTGTACCAGACCAGCATGAGTACACCCACAAAGTAGGCCTAAGAAAGTGTTCTCATCAGGTTGAATTCTGGTTTTTTCCATTTCACCAAATACTCCAAATGCAGCTTTAGCATTTCCATTCATTGCTAATCCTAAAATAACTGCATTATAGACCACAGAATCTTTTATCTTCATCAATTTAAAAATCTTCCATGCCTGCACCGCGCTCCCACATTTTGCATACATGTCAATCAAGGCTGTCCCTAAGACAGGATTACAAAGAAACTCATTAGCATCTAACAAATCCCTCGCCCAATTTCCAACGTCTAGTGCTCCTAATTTTGCACAAGCAGAGAGGACTCCCACCATTGCATAGCAATCAGGTTTCAGATTTTCTCCCCGCATTTGGTAGAACATGTCAAGAGCTTCTTTAGGTAGTCCATTTGAAGCATAACCCTGAATCATAGCACTCCAACAAACGATATCCTTCTCATGAATTCCATCAAAGATGCAACGTGCTTTTTCCATGCTTCCACATTTTGCATACATATCAACCAAAGAGGTGGCCACGAAGACATTCCTATGCATGCCACACTCAGTTATATATCTATCGATCCACTCGCCACTGTTCAAATCCCCCAATCGACTGCAAGCATGCAAAACTCGAACAAGAGTGAAACTGTCAGGCCTTAGACCCATCTCCAGCAACCCCCGAAACAAATTAATAGCTTCTTCAAAATGTCCAGACCCTGTATACCCAGAAATGATGGCGGTCCAAGAAACAACATTTTTATTAGGGATATCATCAAACACCTTTTGGGCATCCACGAGGTGTCCACATTTCGCATACAAACAAACGAGACTAGTCTTAACAAAAACGTCATTATCAAAACCTGCTTTCACCACAAGGGGATGAAGCTTAACACCCAATTGGAAATCCGAAAGTCTGGCGCACGCCTTCAAAACAAAAGGGAAAGTAAAGTAATCGGGTATAATCCCCGATTTCCTCATTGATCCATAGAGTTTAATAGCATCAAGGCAACAATCATTGGAAACCATCCCACGAATCATTGTATTCCACAGACAGATGTTTGGGTGCTTGGTTTGTTCAAAAACAAGTTTGGCATACTCTGTGTTTCTGAAGCCTAAGCAACAGCGCAAGATCATGTTGATAAGAAAATTATCTTCATTGAGGTGGAGACGGAGAATTCGGGCATGGAAATGTTTAAAGTGTTTGAAAGAGTCGAAGCCTTGAAGAAGGCATCTTTTGAGCTCCAACGCCTTGAAAAATGTAGGCGAAGCTGGGTTGCTGATGAAGGACATGACTTATTTCCCGCCAATTTTCTGACCCTGAAAGGTATGGATGAAAAATGAGAACATAGATGCTAATGTAATAACAGTCAACGCTATATATATATATATATATATATACTTATAACACATTTAATAAAAGACTTTTAATCGCCCTATCTAAACAAAATTCATTCACCACTAATTTTCTACATTGAAACTAACCAGAATTTGTGGAGTTTCGTAGCACATGTCCCAACCCATCAAAGAAGCACCATGACAAAAGGCACTGACTCGCCTTTGATTCTGTCGTGCTAATGGTAGTTCACGAGTTTCGATTCTTTCATTCAGAAAGGGGCGAAAAAGAAGGAGCACCACCACCATGCCACGTTAGTATACAGACTAAATTATAAGATAATATAATCTGTAACGGAATGATCAATTAGCATGGCATATGTTAGTGACATTGTAAATGACTACCCCTTCCTCTGAACTAAACCCGTGTTAATTGTACATTAATCATTTTTATTTTTTCAGCTATCTTTCTTTATTTTTTTTCCTTTTTTTTTACCAAACCGGGTTTAGCATGATTTGAACAAATTAATGTCCTATGATTCAAGCCATACTTAATTCATGTGCCGTACATGAGCACCTCGTTAAAACCAACTATGATTCTCACATGGAACAGTTCGAACTATGGTTTATGTATGGGAAGTTAGTTTATATAGTTTGTGATTCTAAAACTACAGCTTGAGCTTTAGCCCCCTTTTCCAATGATATTCTTACACATAACCATTACGCTAAAGCATTTCCACCGCTAAATCAAACAATTACATACACAACATTTGACAAACATCCCAAACAGCTTATGGAGCCCCAAACAACTGGTGTAATAATATTCACCATTTTTTAATTGTGAAACCCAAATTTATGGGGTAACATAAACAAGTGGATGAATTCTGTAGAATGGATATTTTATTGTTTACGTTGGTAAATAAAATTCTTGTATTGATAGTACCTCAATTAAAAATTATCCAAAACATGTAAAAACAATCATTATTGAGACGCGGCAAGCCCAACATTACTAAACTTATGGGGCTTTGTCAAAGGGCTGTGTGTCATTGTAACAAACATTTCAAACAGCTTTCATGGCATCCTTGACAGTTGCTTTAGAGCAATGAGGATTTTTAGATAATAATGCCATAACTCTTCGTCTTATATATTCTTGTTTATTACCACGTATCTTCAAATAATCTCGCAGTAGTTCCTGTTTGTAATGACAGTCTCCATTTAAATGATTAGATCGAATCTCGTTACAAGCATGATGAGCACAATTGGTCCAATCTAAGTTAGCAGCACAACAATTAGCATATACATGAATCAACTCATGAGCTAACACTTGGTTTACCTCATCTTGTTCATCTATCTTATTCATGCACACTATAATCCTTTCACCACGAATATAACCACCACTTACATTTGCCTCGCAATTTACAGCTCTGATGAAATTGTTTGCCAAAGGACACCCAGTTGCTTCCAAACATTCCTTCAAGAACCTTACCATTGGAGTTTGGAGGCCCTTTTGAATCATGGATTCACATTGCTTCACGGTTTTTCTAGGACTATAACCAGAAAGGGTCTTGATCTTCCATTCACTCCACTTTAGTTCAGAGACAAGCTCCTACCCTAAGCTTAGATTTAAAGATTTTATCAGTAAAGCCTCTAAACAATTTTTTATATTGTTATTTTCCAATCCATCAAAATGCATTATACTGTTTAAAAATAAATAAAATTATTTAGTTGTAAAGACATTAAGACTACCATCAGTCATTTAAAAGTTAGGAAATGGTGGGAATAGCTTCCCTTTCGTTGTTGAAAGAAGCCACAACCTTCATTAGCAAAGTATACTAGCAATTACTCACTCATATAGAAGCAATTTAGCTAATTCGAATTTTAATTAGTAATGATAGCCTACATTACAATAATACTAGTAAAATCCTAAATTCCTAATTTCCTATTAAGCAATGCTCTAAACTTCTAAACTAGTAAGAACTAGTTTATTTGCTTAGCAATAAAAGAGCACATCATCACACACATCATCACACACATCATCATACAAAAAATTTATACATAAACAGAAATAGATCTTAATTTTTAAATTTGTGCTTCTTTATCGAATGAGGGAGCGCCGTCGCCCATGTCTGATTTGAACTACTAAAAGTAATGACTCGGTGAGTCCTCCTGAACAACAAAGGTGATAAGAGACCTGAGGGACAGAGTTTGAGACTGAGGGATTAAAGAGAGACTATGAGATATTCGTGAAACGTCTTAAAGATAACCCTGAAGAGTGAAGAAGACGGCTGGACATGTATATCAGAAAGTAAAAGTGGAAAACTGTAAATTATATTTGCCGTTTAGCAGTTTAACTCCCCACTAAACACACATTATCATCTGCATTACTGCATACATTAATTTGGTCAGGTGGACCCAAGTGCATCCGAACCCGGTTCGGCCCATAGCACATGGCAAAGAGGCAACGCAGTGTGAAGGTGAAGCCCTCGTCTATGTCTTGAGCCTCTCGTCCTCTCTCCGATTGGTTTTCCATCTTGCTGGGGACGTTATTCAAGCGAGCCTTGCCTGAGGCTTCTCCTTCTTCTTCAGATACCTGCTTTTGACTTCTCTTTTCTTTCCCAAACTTCACAGTGTGCCATATGAAACGCCGGCCCCACGTCCAAGAAACGGAAGCTATCTGGGTCTCAGCTTATTCCCATTGCAGATCCGAGTAAGTTTTTGAAACTTAAAAACAGTGAAAATTCGGGTCTGGCGTTTTTCCATTGGTGGGGTAATTTATTTATGTTCTTTTTTGGCCGTTCGTTGGAGGCATAATCTAAAGCAGTTCAATTTAAATCCATGGTAAGCTTTGGTTTCAATTTTCAATTAATTCAGTGATGGGTTAGTTATTTAGTTCGAGATTCAGTAATACATTAATAGGAGATAATGCATGTGTTGGGTGTATAATGTTTCCAATGTGAGTATTTGTTGTCATCATTGGCATCCTCTTTTATTGAGGAAAATGTGCTAGAGAGGTGTATGCTTGTCATGGGTTTGGTGTTTGGTAAGATGTCCTTCTCCTTGTATTTTATTGGGTCTAGTTCTATAGCATTGGATATATTTTGAAACATTCGTTTTGATACATGGGACTCACCAGAGGCGTTTTGAACTCTTTGGCTGAAAATTTATTTTATTCTTAGTTGCAGATGGCTTCAGTTTTTTAAGTATAAATTGAAAACAACAAATTTGAGTGGACACTCTTTCTAATGATCGATAATGTCTCACCCTACATGTTGATTTTGTACAGCATTGTGGCTAATTAATTTGTTTTGGTTGTCTCAGCTATTAGCTGGCTCTGGAGAATCACCTTTACTGCATGTCCATATTGCTTTCTTAAGATTTTTGAATCAGTTTGAGTGCATCAAGCATGATGTTGGTCAGATCATTGTTGGCATTTTCTGCTCCCAACCAAAGAAGGATCGAAATGGCAGGTAATTTGACGTAGTTTTTCTATTATATTTTTCTTTTTCTTTGTATTTTTTGGTATTTACGGTGTTTTCTTGCAATAAAAGTAAGGTGAAGGATAGGGTTTTATACTTTTAGTAGTTTTAGCTGTGGAGAAAATATGCAGAAAAAAAGAAACTGTCATACTGATATTCAACTTGGCTTGGCTGATTTCTTAAATGGAAAAAAGGGAAGAGATAGAAATCTGAACTATAAATTTATTACTTGGAGAATGGAGACATAGTTATCAATATATTTGTCTTACTGACTACCTTTTCTTTTTTGGATTGTCTCATGTTACACTACACATACTTCGTATGATTTATTGATATTATTATGATGTTTTCATTATTTATATGTAGGACTCTCTGTGAAGAATATATGCTTTCATCATCTGCCAAAGATTTGATGTCAAATATGGGAAAAGAGTGCCAATTAGATGCTGAAAATTGGTCAAGAGAGAGGAATTTTGGTGATAAGAATGCCCCACAAGCTGTTTTCAATGCTTTGGATAATATGCTAAAGGACAGTCTAGAGCGTCTGCAGAATATGAGGTGAGCTTTGATATCATAAATTTTGGAGAATTTGAGAGACATGTGTCATAGTCAACTTCAAAGTAGCTCTTTCCAAAAATATAGCAGGACCATTTAGTTTTTGTTTCATCTCTTTTTCTGCATTTATTTGAAAGTATAAATTTATATAAATATCTCTGGGGAGTTGTTTCTGTAACTGTTCTTTTGAGGGTTTGTGCCCATTGCTTTCTTCTCTGTGCGGTGCCTTTTAAATCCATGGAAGAGGGATTGTTTTCTGACAACAATCTTGGACAACTACTGACATGTATATAATGCATACCTACTTTCTGTGTATGTGTATAATTATTTAGATGGAAGATGTTATAAATTCCAGAATGAATGGCATGTCCGTTTCTTACATTAACTTTTTGCAGGAAAAGCATAACTTTGGCAAAAGAAGATCTTGCGGGATATACATGTAAATTTAACTACATTGAATACACAGCCATCATTAAAATGTTGTGCTTGGAAGGTAAATTAGGAGCGGCATTATGGCTTCGGAGCAAAATGGTAAAGGTTTTCTTCCTGATGTATTTACCCACAACCATCTGATGAATGGGCTGTGTAAAATGGGTCTAATGGAGAAAGCTGACTGGCTTATTAAACAGATGTCACAACTGGGCCCCTCTCCCAACTGTGCCACCTACAATACATTTATAAAGGGTTATTGCCTAACTAATACTTTAGATAAAGCTCTCCATCTGTTCTCTACCATGGCCTATGGTGGTATTCATCCTAACAGGGTTACATGTAAGATACTTGTGCATGCGTTGTGTGGGAAAGGTCTTATGAAGGAAGCTAAAATACTCTTCAAAAAAATATTAAATGATGATGATGGTGAAGGAAAACCAGATTTAGTTACTTCTACTATGTTTATGGACTATCATTTTAAGAATGGAGCTGTGATTCAGGCTCTTAGTCTTTGGGATGAGTTGCTTCAGAATAATGTAAAAGTAGATGCTGTTGCTTATAATGTTCTAATACATGGACTTTGTATGAGTCAAAAAATGAATCTTGCTTATGGATATTCATGTGAAATGCTTAAGAAAGGTTTGCTTCCTGATGTGTTTACTTACAATACTCTTATCAGTGCCCTTTGCAAGGAAGGCAAGATCGATGAAGCTTGCTATCTTCTTGGGGTTATGCCTAAAATGGGAATTATGCCTGATCAAATATCCTACAATATTATGATGCAGGGTCTTTGTTTGAATGGATATGCTGTTAGAGCCGAACAATTGCTTCAATTTATGTTGGATTACATAACGGTGCCCAAGCCTTTAATATGGAACCTTTTAATTGACTGTTATGGAAGATGTGGAGATCTTAGCAATGCATTCTTTCTGAAAGATCAGATGCTGGCTTTTGGTGTTCGGCCAAATGTATTTACTTATAATGTATTAATTAATGCACAAGTGAAGATCGGAAACTTTTATGATGCTTATTCTCTGAAGGAAGATATGGTTTTAAATGGTGTCTGGCCTGACGTGGTTACTTACAATTTGTTGATTGGTGCGGCTTGCAATTTAGGCAACCTTAGTTTTCCACTTTTATTACTAGATGAGATGCTTAAAATGAGATATGAGCCAGATTTGATTACTTACACGGAACTAATTAGAGGGTACTGCTTGAGAGGTAACATAAAAGAGGCAGAAGAGCTTTTTGCAAAAATACAGAAATCTGGTTTATTGAGTGATCATGTTCCAGTTCAGATTCTTTTTAACAAATCCTGTAAACTGGAAGAACCAGTCATGGCATTTAACTTTTATCAGGACTGGTTAGCTAGTAAACAATGCTGCCATCTTCATTAAATCCTGTATTATGCCCATTGCTTTAGACATTGCGGAGTCACACAATTTGAAAAGGAAAGCTGATTGAAAGTCTTCTTTTGGTGTCTAGAATAGACTTCAATTAAGATGTGCTTCTCATGTTCTGGTTCATGTGAGTAACAAATGATATATGTACGTGTCTCTGCAAACTGCTTGTACAATATGCTTCTATTTGATGAAATAGTCTCGTCACTATTTCAATCCTTTTGCTGAACAACTTAATAATGGAATCTTTCGTAATAGAATCACAACAGAGTAGTAAAAACATATAATATAGTTTTCCTCAATTGTCTCCATTTTGCTGTATTGGTTTGGAAATTTTCAACATTCAAAGTTGTGCTTCTTAAATTGATGGGAAACTTATTTATTGCCCAAAGTTCAATTTTTTCTTAATCTACACACTGATCTCTGCCCTGTATTTTTGAATTTCAGACAATAATAGTTAAACAAATGAAGAGGTTAATTTTAGATTCAAGCATTTCTGGATTTTGTGGATTACATATTTACATTGTTGATAAAAGGTTTGAGCCTAAGATTTCCTGCTAACTATTGACAACCTTCACTGCTCATCCTTACATAGTGGCTTTAAGCACACCGACATTTTTTGGATTTGTAGGTTCTTGTTTTAGTGTAGAGTGACTTTTGGGTTATTTTTGGAATGCAGCATTTTCCAGACTCACGCAGATGGTACCAGCGGATAAAATCAGTTCAGGTTTCATTATGCTGCTGCTCAGATTGCTTTGAATCTTGTTCTCCTTTGGAACATGTTCATGAAGATATTAGAACAGTGAACAGTGAACAGTGAACGTATGGGAGGGAAGGCACAACATGAAACTGGAGTTTCTCATAAGCTGTGGTGAGCATTGTATGCCTTATGCTTCTTACGAATTAATGGAACAGTGCTAAAAGATACAACTAAGTGCTCATGAAAGTAAAAGGAACAGATAGTTGCTATTGAAGTATTTGGTTGCCTGACCTTTCGCAGTTGTCTGTAACTCCTCCATTTGTTCATAACTTTTCCTGCAGGTTGATGTCATTCTGTTGGTTAACTTTTCACTTTACCAAAACATTTTAAATTGCTAGGCAAAAGACCAATGATGAATTATACCCTAGTAACCATTTATCTTGGAATTGGAATCTACAAAATTAACCCGCATAGGGATCTCTGCTAAATGCATATTTTCTGTATAGACTTGACATCATTGAATTATACGTGAGATGGAATTGCACATTTCTTCAAAATGATGATAGTGATTTATTGTTTATTCTAAAGAGGCAAAGGAAGTTTTGTGGGTTTGTCCGTGTTTGGTGCTTCAATTTTATACTAGATTTCTAGTCTGTCTTTGATTCTTTGAAATAATCCTTCGTAACTTTTTCATCGTTATTTTATCAAGGAATGTTGGGAAAAAGTGGCACTTCGTTAAATGAAGGATATCGTTAAAAATGCCAGCAAATTATGATGCAGCGTTGCCATCAAAATCTAGAGTTTTGGAATAAGAATATATTATTCAAGAAAACTGGGAATTATAGTCACTAATTAATATTGTCGATGGAATGGAAAAGCTCAAACTGCAACTTTGAGGTGGGCGTGCTCTATCATACTTGTATTATTGACATCGTGGCATGTAGTTCATTAATAATAATTAATGTTTTATTGACTTTGAGCTTTGTTTGATTTTGTGTTGGAATATATACAGGACTTTATTTGCAGCCACATGGAGCTATGACAAGTTCAAACACATCAATGTAAAGATCCAATTCAGAGTGGCAAGGGATATGCAACAGAAGTATCCGGCTGGAACTTTTTAGCTTTACCATGTAGAAAAACTAATTATTGGCCCAAAAATAAGTATAATTTTATGTATTGAAAGAGTTCTATTTATTTATTTTCCATTTATAAAATGAGGTAATTTTCTTCAAATTTTCATTAGTCATGAGTGGACTTGATCCAGACTTCATAAACCTTAAATTAGGCCTACCAATCAGAGGTGAATTAAGAGGCTACTTAAATGAATATTCAATAAAAATTGTTATGCGGAATTTTTGATAAATGATATCCGTTCGACGTTATATGCATTGCATAATGATTTATACGTAGCGAATGTCTCCCTTTTCCTTTCTATCTTCTTTAAAATAATAATAATAAAAAAAAGAGATGGAATGTGCAGAGTTTTACAAAAAAATTATAGAATATTTTCAAAATAAGGACATTTTTGTAATTTTGCTACAAAATTCATTCACATAATAATCCCTATATATTTAACAGTGATTACGCCATTTCGAGGCCTTGAATTGGGATTTACAGATTTAGAGGTATTTTTGTATCTTTCTCCTATTGAACTATAGAACAAAAATGGAAAAGGTGTTTTTTAATGATACAAAAATTGCCATCATGATCTCACTTAATAAAAGTATAAACAAATATATACCATTGAGTATTGAGTAATAATTCCAAAAGCATAATAAACATTGTACAATGAAAATAACCCCCAAAAAAATGTATTTTTCATTGTTCTAACCAAACGAGGCCTAATCAGTTGTTTTGGAGACATCAACAACTAACCTTAGATCTAACTTGCAAGAGTGTTCAGTCTGAGTGATCTCGAAAGCGAATAATTTTTCTGATGAAAGGTTTTTCCCTGCGATAGCTGAAATAAGAAAAATATATTAATACACAGAGAAGACAGAATCAAGAACAAAAGATCATATTGAACTAAATATCTCAAAAGTCTAAAGAAAGAAAAATCTTAAAGGATGCAAGAATATACATCACATAAGATGACACGCAAAAGCAAGCCAGCCCAATGGAGAAATGGATAGCAAAAGTTGGCCAGAAATTTTCTCGGTCTAGAAAGATTTTCTCGGAAATGATTGTGATTACTCCTGAAAGCAACACAATAATCCATCCGGATGGCAAGCAGCTATGGAAAGAAAATGAGGAAGATCCCTGACGACAACAAATATTTTTTTAAAAAAAATACAATTATAAGAATGTCATGAACAGCAGTATATCACATTGAGGTCTCAAAATCAAAGCCATACCTGGAAATAATGCTTTATGAAAATTGCAGAGTATGAAATCCTCAAGGCCATATCTTTAATCAAGTCAGGGAATGAAATATAAGTTAATCTATATATAAGCTAATAGCTAGTTTATTGCTCAAACCTAATTTTGATGCCTTCACTTTCTTTCTTTTTTCCTTTTTTACTGTTTATCATCATCATCGTCAAGGGCTTCACCTTCCTTCAACACCACTTTCATATTTCATCCCTCTTCTTTGTTTATTTCTAAATTTCTAAATTTTCCTCAAAATTCATGATAATGTAGAAAGGATACTCACGGAATTTGCAGCGATCAAGCCAACAGCGCCAGCTAACCTTATGAGTACAACATTCAAAATTATATAGATCAATGAGAACACGAGTAATGAATCATTTGAACGTTTGAGTTGGCTCTCTGATGCAACTGCGTGTAAGAATGCTTCAGAGGTTCCTGAAGCAAATTAGAAAAAGTAAGAAGATATTTGATTCATCAGGGTGACATGCCAGTCGCAAGGAATTAAAAATAAGTAAATGCCGTCTTTTGCTTCCATGAATCTGAACAATGAAGAGGGGAAAAATAATGAAGTTGATTTAGGAATACGAAAATTGAGCAACAACGAGACAATGTTAATCACTAACCATTCATTGCCAAAAGAATGACATAAATACAATAATACTGAAGGGCAGTTGATGCTTCTCCGTCACTCCATTTTTCACCATAGAGCAATCTAATAAGTGAATAAGAATAACTTGGACCAAATGCCACGAAAACAAGACCTGCAAAGCACATAGCTAAATATTGAAGGCAAAAACATGCAATATAAATCTTTATTCAATAGGAAAAATATGAAATAGAACTCCTCATGCAACCCCAATAGCCACATATCTATGCACAATGCATATGGCTCTCATGAAGTTTAATAGGAGCCAAACAAATAATCAGAACCCTGAAACTTAGACATATTTGGTGCAATTTTGCATAGTTGATGACTATTAAATCTGGAAAGAAAGCATTAATAAGGAAAACTTCAGAAAATTCGAAGGCCTCACAGTAAGATTCATCATGCCCTAAATTGCATACCTTGGAGATGATCAATTACTTAACTTTCAATCAAATTATATACCGATATGGATTGTAATTAGTAGACCACATATCCGTTAGTTTGTTATGGATTGCTCTTATAAAAACATAGTTAGGGTTCTAATTAATTAAGGTCTAGCTGAAGGAAAGCGTTACTCAGTCAGATGGATAGTCTACTTTTTTCTTTTCTCCCCAATTCCTTGTTTAGGAGGAGATAAAATTAGATGGATAGTAAGGTTTAAGTTTTCCTTAGTTTTACCTTGGAGAAAATGATTGTTCAATACAGCATACATCAAAAGAGTAGGCAAGGAAGCACGTATTATTGATATGCATTAATTTACGTTGCCAAGATAAACAACTCTTGTGTCAAACTTTCTGAGGAAAACTTGATATCCATATTTCTTTCAGAGGTTATTTATCTGAGCTATGAAATTCATAGTAAATTTTTTTTAAAAAAAATATATTGTTGTGACTTGCCACCTGACTAGTTCAGGTGATAAGGATGGGATGAAGTATAGGTAGAGGTTTAAGGTTTATATCCTTATGATATAACAAAAACATAAACGTTGCTGTGACTGAATGTAATAGGGACTATGTAATCATGTAATCCAGGAAAACAATATGGAATAAAATAAATAGAACATACAACATAGGGAGAAATAATTAGGACACAATATAGGACAAAATAATTACGACTTACCAATCAACAAAACTAGCTTCAGTGATTCCATCAAGCATTTTCCTAATTTTTTGCTTTTATCTGGGTATTTCCCTGTCAGGAATGACAAACAGAATACAAACTGTGAAAATAAAGATAATTTGACTGCAGTTGTATTACCAACCAAAACAGCAGACTGTGTGTGTAAAAAATAAAAATCAGCATAAAACAAATATAGCAGAAAGTTAAGATGCTAATCTCTCCCTAATCCACTTCCAGAATTTTTCCCATCTATTGCTCCCTACCTGAATTCTTAAACCCATTTTTCCAAGACAGAAAGGCTAAATTGTACCAATCTAGAAGCAACACGTCTCCCATAAACCAGATTTCTAAGAGATCCTGCAAACATTACTTAACTTCTTAAAACTCTCCTCCCCTTTATCCTTGTATCGTTTCCAACTAGAGTAGACCTTTTTAATTAGGAGCCCAGCAGAGAACAGAAGCAAATTGGAAGTAAAATACAAAAGAAAAAATCAGAGGAAGATGCACTGATATTCTGGGTCTGAACATCTAGAGAACAAGAGAGAAATAGAACCTGAAGCAGACCTTGCAAATGTTGCATATGAACTTTCTTCAAAAGGTAAAAAGACCATCCTCACCACTAAACTGCCTGTTGATCAAATTTTCAAAATAATCATGTGTATAAGTTAGAACTAGGACAATCCACGCATCCCAATAAAAAACATGAACATTCTAAAATATTCAACAAGACAAAATAATCACTTACCTAATTTGTCCACAAGACCATATACAGCTTGATTATAGGGTGTATCCAACCACACAAGTACCATTTTTTCTCCTTCTTGAAGGATCAACTTTCGAAAGGATTGGAAGGTAAACAGCATGCACATCTTTGACAGCTGCTTGTCAAAGCTAATCACCTTTCCTTCCCTGCAATTTTTTGTTTTGTATAGAAGAAAGTTTATCAGCGATAAAATAGTGTACAATTAGTTTGAGGATAAGATATCCTCAAACCAGAAATGACAAAGTTTAGAAACAGAACAAAGCAACAAAATCCAAAAAACAGAAAGAAAGAAAGATCTGCCCAAACTTTGTTCAAGCTCAGACCATAAGGGTGTCAGTTCATGAATAATCCTTTGAAATATCATTGGAGGGCAGTAATGAGGATATTGCACTGCTTGGCAGGGACAAAAACACACAGCATTGAGATCAGACCATACAATAGTACAATATAATAGCGTACAGTGACGCAAATTGAGCCTCAGATTGCAATGGCATAGCACAACAAGGTTCTACATATATCTAGCTGCAAATCTTATTTCTTGATCTTCCAAGAAACAAGCAACAGTTGCATGCTCAAGCAGAGAGGCAGAATAATAGAAGTATGGCTTCTGTGGTATCTGGAATGCTCAAGCCAATCTAAGTTCTACGTTACTCTTTCTTCTCATTGAGCTTCCATTGACTAATTTTAGATTTATGACCAGTTGGAACATCTACAGTTCACTTTTCACCTTGGTAGGAAGGATATATAATTGATTAAAAACTAATCCTTTATATATATATATTTATATTTATAATATACCTGAATGGGAAAATGTGAGAACTTTTGAATCTGCGGAAGAGAACCAGATAGCCCCAATAGCCAAGAAATATGGAGGCTCCATATGTAGACTGTGATAAAGCAAATATGATTGGCTTTTCCTGAAAGCATTCATTCCACTCTGAATCAGATCTATTTATAGAGACATCAAAACTTACAATGCACTTTAAAGTCCGCAAAATTTTTTGCTTTGTCAGATGTGGCATGGAGACAAGAAATAAAATATATATAGTATATGATCCCCCTAATCCCCAACAAAAAAACAGATAGATAAAAAAGAAAGAAAGAAAACACCGCTGAATTTGGCTAATTACTACCGTCAGAATGAAGTAAGTCAATTAAAATGGGGGGTTTTAAGGAGAAGCTGAGAGAGTAGAAGCACTAAGGTCAGACATGAAAACTTTATGCTACCAACAATAAGGATGATAAAGACTGAATTTCATGGTAAATTCCTACTAAAATATTACCATTCCAGTTTGTTTGACAATAAGGATGTACATCGTCATGCATCGTGAAATAGTAGCTAGCGTCTCAACCATCAAACGCAATTCTAGCAAGACCAAGTTCTGTGAAAGAATATATAAAGGTTCAGCCAAAAGCTCCAAAATACACGCACAACCTGTCATAAGAAGCGAACTAAATAAACAAAATTTCAGATAGCAATACTGCTTGTTGTGAAATCAAATACTAACAGGGTAATATATGGATTCTTTTTCTCTTTTTAAAATATTAGTGTATAGTGTAATATTCCAGCAACATAAGTTTATGTTTGACCAGTTGGAGCCTTATAGTGGGGCAAAAATAAATAAAAAATCCTCCCATGCTAAATAGTCACAGAACACAAACAGAAGAACCAACAACGTATACATAAAATTCAAGCAATTACCATTGATCAAGATAGCTTGCCCCTGAGGAGCAGAAAAATTAATTTCTTGCCACCAGAAGACTAGCAAGCAGGCTACAATTGTAATAACTATTCCGAGTGGGAGACTCATCCAGGCTACTTTCATTAGCTTCACAACATCTTCTTCCATTGAGGATCCATCACTACAACATGAAAGAGATTTATAACTCTGACAATGTGATATTCCTTTCACCCAAAATGAAAGCAATAGTAGAATGATTTCATTGCACTGTGCATAATGCTTCTGTCACTTGATACAGACCTTATTCAAATGAAAAAAATTAGCATGTAATTATGATGCTGCATTTAAACCTGACACAGAATCCACAATTTTCTTTTGGAGGGGATGTTGAAAGTAAAGTTAGCAAAAATACATGTAGTACATACCAAGGGATCAAAGAACAAGAGCTAAATAACAGCCCATCATCAACCATGGAAAGGTCAATCACTAAAGCAGGCAAGAAACTAACAGGACAAAAAAAAGTTTCAGTTTCACTTTCTACTTGCATACAGTTGTTATTGCTCTAAAACAAAATTTGCAAAAGTAGAAGTGGCTACCATTTCATGTCCATCCGCAAGCATGCTCGCCGGAAGCCCTCTCGACTAAGAAACAAAACACAGGTAACAAAAAGATAAAACTGCACTGCATATAGCTGCATCAGGAAAAAATGTAACATAAGAATAAATCAGCTCATATCACAGAAGTGATCATCTATGACTGAAGGATCTGAAAACAAAGCAGTAGATCATCCATGAACTTCATCAAATTAATTAATCCTATAGTAGAATAGAAGACAGAGTACCAATAGCAACAGTAATCAGTTATAAAAGCTGTCTAATAATGTAAGCAAAATAAAAGTGAGAGTGAGAAATAACAACTCAACCACAAACTTGTTAATTCCAGCATAACTGGAAAATACAAGGTCCTAGAAACCAGTAATAAAGCCAATAGGTGGGCGCACAAACGCAAAAGATGAAGATTTCCAGAAAAAATAAATAGAAATTTCCAGAAATATTTACCGCATAGTCTTCTGCTTCAAGATGCCTCACAATCCACGTATTGAATACAAAGGGTATTCCTCTAGACAAAAATTGAGTAGCTGGCGTGACATCACAAACAAAAATAAAAATGCATTGCTTTTAAGTTATAATCAAACTCATTATATATAGGAGATACTACTTTTAAGTTAACAAAGTATATTGAAAAAGACAACCGTAACATATGAATGATGAAACAAATAATATATTTGAAATCACACACGATTCACACTTCACATTCATTTGCTTTAACAAACAAGTATAAATGGATAAATGAATAGCTATTTTTTCTTGCCAAATGAGCTAACCCAGTAGGTATTTGAAGGTACGAGACAGATTGGTAGGGTCTTTATCCGTCGACATCCGTAAAAGAGATCAAGATTCGGCCTTTTATGTACTAGGACCTACGAAAATGAAAATATCGCAGTCAGCATCTGCAATCTTAAATAATATAAAAATTTAAAAAATAAAGGAAAAACTTAGCGAAGACAAAAACTCTCTGCAAAAGTACTGCAAACATTCGTACCACTATGAAAACTTACTTCTTCGTTATTTGGGAATTTTAAAATGGGTGCGTTGGAAGGGGTTGGCTAGAATAAGTCAAATCAAACAGGCATGTTGCTTATGATTGACGGATAAGTCGTCAATGTATCTTCGCAAATCTGAGTGAGTGAGTGGAGCGAAGCCTCTTGATCGTTTGAGCGCCGGAGATGAAGGCTGGAGATGCAGCATGTACCTGGTAAAGGGAGATAAAAGCCCGCCTGGTGGAAAATTTTGTCCGCGGATACGACCGACTGAATTGAAGGTTGAAACTTTAATTAATTATCTAATAGTAGAACTTTTTGGGGTAAACCGCATAAACTACTATGACTTTCACATACATTTTCGTTGAAACTGTTAATACGGTTCAAAAAACATTAAATGATTTTAAAGATATATTTTTAGTCGAAAATTATATTAAAATAAATGTCATCTACTTATTAATCTTTTATCATATTAAATCTCTAGTTTATCTGTTACCAGTTTCTTGAATGTTAACTGTTTAACGTTTACCGTTTGATATTTTTAGTAAATTTAGATACATTTAAGTCATTTTCATTTTAAAAAATTAACTTATTGAAAAATTGAGTAACTTTTTTTAATTAATATACATTTAGCAAAAATATATTTAAAAATGTAACTCATATAATTGACACCTTAATATAGTATGTTTAAAAATATATATTTTATAACATGCTCCTTTGTTTCTAGTTTTTATACAAAGGGCCTCTAAGACAAAAATGAGGTTATTATATATTTTCAAGATGGCCAAAATTAAATTGCATAAAACATTTACACTATTATACTCAAACCTACTCAAATAATTTCTAAGCCTTAAAAAAAATTAATTTTTAAATTATCAATTAAAAAATACTGTCTAGTTTGTATTAAACAAAATTTAAATCTAGTCTTCATAGAACATAGACAAATAGGTTGAAATTGTAAACCGTAACACTTTTTTTAAAAAGATTTTGAGGAATTATATCTACAGAGTGATTATAAATAGAAGTAATTTAAACATAGACTGACGAACATTTTGATCAGACTTGATTTACACGTTCAGTGATAATAAACATAAACTACTTATTCTAGATACAATAATAATTTATCTAAATATATCTCTCAAGATTAAAATGCGCTCCATTACATCAAACAATTCTCTAGATTAACATTGAAAAACAGGAGGACCCGGAACTATAAATTGAGCAACATGAATAAACTTTCTCATCAGAAGGTTTAAGTCGTGGGTAATACAAATTTTGTACAGATCAACTGAACATTCAGATGTATAATAAAATTACATACACTGGTTCAAACATGCTTTGTACTTTCTACTTTCTATACACAGCTTGTTTCAATTTGCTACACGTGGCCATCTGAACATAAAACAGTACACAAATATCTAGTTAGTGCATGCAGCAATATTTATCATATAATAGTTCCGAAATTTGTTCATATGAACGACCTAAGTAGTTCATAATTGAAACAAAAATTGAAAATCAGAAGTGCAAATCTATTCATTTGATGCATACTTCTTCAGGGTGGTAGATTAACGATTTAGCATATGGATTTTATATACTTAAGGACCTAATAGAATGGATAGGTTATAAAATCAAACTAAAGACTACCAATAACTTCCTATTCTCAAAGGCAAGTATTTATCTTCAACAGATCAAGCTAAAACCCAATTTTCCATGCCACAAGTAGAGATTACTTATAGAAGGCAAATTAGTAGCCTCAATGTATATATCACTTGCTCTGCTTAGCTGTAGCAGTTCGCTGAACCGTTGAGACACCGTCCACAAATTTTGTTCGGAAAAGAACATTAGCTTTATTGAACATGCCTTCCTTCAGTGAAACCACAATAAACTGCAACAACAAAGAACATAAAGATACAATGTCACATGTCCACATATATAGATACATATAGGAAGAGAGGAAGATGTGTCTCGTTACACGTGATAGCATACAATTGATAAGAATCAATAACATCCTATCACCTAAAGCTAGCTCAGGTAGTAAGGGTGGGTGGGTGGGGTGGGGTAGGCAGAAGTCAAGGGTTCAAGCCTTCCTGATGTGGTCAAATAAGAAGAATCAACATCCACAAATTTGTACTCCACTTGCGCTTATTGTACTACCATGTCATTTTGAAGAACTACTATGAAAATGCAGATATAACATCATTCAAACAGTGCCAGCAACAACCCTCATACCTGGGAGTGAGGAAAGTGTGCCTTTATCATTCTCCCTATGTTTTGAGTGTGGCTTAAATCAAGTGCCGCATCAACCTGCCCACCAATTCAACGATTAATATAACTAGGCTCTGCTGTACAGTCATTTATTCGGAAGTACTTGTAAAGGAAATTATAGCAGATGCAGAATTAAAAGTCGCAGGACACCAAACATAAAGAAACAAAAAGGAATAATGCCTGTACAAGCACAAGCATTTTGTAAGGGGCAAAAATTAGAAGTACTCCATGCTGTTATAATCAAAAGTTCAAAACCATGGAATTTTCAGCATGTGCTCACTCTGCTTCAAGTTTTTGAGGCTGTGTTTGGTCTTCACATTAATCTTAGCAAGTGAGAATGGGCATGCAATTGATGTCAATGATAGGGATGTGGGAGAATAAACTGAGATGGCTGGTTGTGGGATTTTGCATCGGCCTTGGGGTGTTAGGAGGTTACCTTGTGCCATGTCCTTTTGGTATCCAATGTTGCAGAAGATCTCATAAAGGTTGGAAAGTTGGAAAGGGACTTATTACCGTTTTGCTTGGGGAGCAGATATCTTTTTTTACGATTCTATTAGGAGTAACTAATAAAATGAGAAACATATGCAGGCTTTCTTGTGGTGTGGAGGTGGTGAGACTGAAAAAAATCACCTGGTCTATTGGGATGTGTATTGTAGATCAGAGAAGGATGGAGGGCTGAGCCTTTTAACCTGTTCCATATTGGCTCAGTGGCTGCCAGCTTCTTCTGGAGCCTGATTCTTTATGGCATTATTGTAGTTAGCAGCAAATATGGAGTTCACTGGAATATTCAGGATGCTAACAGTGCTATCCAAGCTATCCATGCAACCCCCTTGATGGCTATCTCCTAGGCACATCCATTTTAACTTTGATTTCCTTTGAAGTTGGAAATGGCTCTTCCTCACGGCTCTGAGTCAGTGGATTGGGATTCTTCGCCTCATATTATCAGCTATCTATTTTGCATAATGTTCCAATTATTTATTTTATAATCATTAAAAAAAAGTATTCTTGGAATTTCCACTTCTTTAGAATTTCAAACGAAATAATAATTGATGATCTTGCTTGGTAGGGGGAAATCCTAGCCTTGTTCACATTTCTACTTTGTCTAATTGAATGATTTGGCATTTGGATTCAAGTCTTCTTGTTGTTATTTCTTTATTTATTTATTTTTTTAATTCAAAACACCAACGGACTCAAGTTTTTCGTTGTCTTATAGCAAATAATATAGGTCAAACTAACGGCCAATATTTTGGTCTCTGAATACTCAAGCAATCCTATGTGTACTAGGTCTAGGCTAAAATTATAAACAAATTCATGTAAAGCATACCTCGTCAAGGATGTAAATTGGCGCCGGTTTGAATAGAAGCAGTGCAAGAATCAGAGTAAGTGCAAGTAGTGATCGTTGACCACCACTTAGTTCTGACAGGGACTGTTTCCACACGCTCCCAAATGCAACACGAACTTCAAGACCATCAAGAAAACTGCAACCTTCAGGAGGTTCTAACTTTGCCATTGTACCCGGAAGCAAAGTAGAAAAGATGGATCCAAAGTCCCTGAATAAACAGAACAAAAACATCAGAGTCAACCAGTTTCATATAAAAGAGGGCAACCAGATAAATCGTTCAAGAAGGCAATTGCAAAGTAAACTCACTTGTTGACTTTAACCCAGGTAACACTTAGTGCTTCCTTTTTCTTCTCATCTAGTTCTTCAATCACCTTCTTGATTTTAGACTTGTCATTCTAAGCAAGATAATAACAGAATGAGAAGATATGCAAGACAGGCATAAAGTTGTTGAAATAGTCAGCAAAAAAGGAAAAAGAAAGAAACCTCAATTATGTTTTTCTTGGACATCAAATCACTATACTCATCCTCTGCCTTCTCAAACATCGCCATGACTTTCTTATTCACCCTTTTCTCAAGCCTTCAAAAGGGGGCAAGGGAAAAAATTATTTTGTTTCATAGAAGACCATAGTATGAAAGGGTGCAGATCAATTCTAGTAGCATATAGAACAGATTCTGAAAGACCCATACCCAGACTGCTCAGCTTGAAGCTTCTCAAGTTCTTCCCTTGTTTTACAGGGATCACGAGAAGAAAAATCATAATCAGTCCCACTTTTGCCAAACAGCTGTTTTTCAGAAGCAATCCACGCATGCTTCTCTATCATTTTCTCCACCCTGACCGAACAGTCTTTTTGATCCATCTCCATCCGTTTTACCTTGAAGAGGAGGAAAATTGTTTAGCATATGATTTTTAAAGGTGCAATAAAAACAACTTTAAAAAAAGTACCTCGTTCTCCATTCTCTTCCTTTCAAGATTATTTTCACTGAGTTTATGTTCAAGTACTTTATGTTCCTTCATGATATCACTTATTTCCTTGTCAAATTCTTTCATTTTTAGACGTATTGAATTTAGCTCTGAATGAACACGATCATGATCGGTCCTTGCAGCAGCAACCTACAACTTAGAAGAGTAAGGACACAAATTATTCTGTAGAGAACAAGAACAAACCGAAATAAAGCAATACTTGCCTTAATTTTCTGTTCTTCTACTTCTGATTCAAAATTATGGATCTGTGTCCTTAAAGATGCTAATTGATTCTCCAAGGACACGCGTTCCTGAATAACAGCTTCCATTTCCATTACAAGTCTCTCCTTATCATTATCATGTCCCTAACAGCAAACAAAACCATGCAAGGAGACATTACAAAGTTATTAAACAATAAGACAGTGGACAAACCCTTCGAGTAATAATTGCAGCAGAGAGATTATTTTAGCGTCCAGCTTTATCGGGGGAAAAACAAAAGAGAAGTGTTAAATCCCGTTGAATTACTTACTTTAGGTAATTAGGTTATTATTAATCGCCAGCATTCTATCTTACAATCTCATCTCAACTTCCTATCATGTCTTCTTTGATATATTGACATATACAGATTAACATTACCTCCCATTCATCTGAAATTCAAATTATGAGATGTATTCTTCCTTTTCATTATTAATCAGAGGTTGCATAAAACTATCGAAGCTTTTTCCAGCAATTTCACAAAATAGGAGAATCAGACGTTGCTTGACCTATTAGTCTGCATAAACCCCATCCTAGCAGATGTTCCAAAAGCGCAACTCTTTGAGTATCACATTGGATGGATGGAGACTTGGAATATAATTCAATATAGATAGTTATGTCAAAGAAGTCACAAACAATAGTCATAAACCTTAGGAACTTTGAACAAACCTTCAGATCTTTTAAAGATGACTGCATTTGGGATTTGAATGACTTTATCTTCTTCGCCAGGTCTTTTAGCCTACTTTCACGATTACTGTCATGTTCTTTAATTGACTTCTCAAGCGATGAAACAGTCTTGACACAGTTTTCAAAAATAATTTTCTTCTCCTTGACGGCAGATTTTGCTTCTGCAAGTTCTTGCTCAATCTTCTTCACTAGTTCCCCAAGCTACAAAGGCAAAAGAGAAGTAGAGAGGAAGCAAAATGAGAATGATGAAGAACATTGAGGATAATTAAAAATTTTACAAGGGAGTGAAATCAAGGTAAAATTACAGCCTTTATGAATCAATTTTTGTAATGAAAGAAAAAACAAGCCAAACCTTATGATGCTCATTTTGCTCAGCTCTGATTTGAAACAATGAAAGATCATATGACTTAAGTTCCAACTGTGTTTTGAGGCCTTTCCATTTCTTCTCTAGAGGAAGAAGCTTTGCGATCTGTTTTTTCACGATACAACGCCAAGTTATATTTTTCTACTAAACAGTAAAGAGTTTTATTTTTTCCACCATGCATCACATACTTGTAACATGCCTAATATATAATTCCATAAATATCACAACATTATCAGTATCTATTTAAATATACATTAGGCTTATTACCAGTATATTTATTCACTCAGGCCATACCTTTGCCTCAACCTCAGACAACCTTCTTTGATGTATTGAAAGTTTTGACTCAGCCTCTGCAAAATCATGAAGTTACCTTAAAAGTTGACCGCCACCCCTGCCACAATTTATACCGTGAAGCTAAATTACCTAGTTACCTAGTAGTATATAAAAATGATAAAAGATATTCAGATGCAAGCATACAGATGCTGATCGACTGACCGCCTCACTTATATTGTGTAAAACAGAAATCATGTAGAAAATATAAAATTCTGCAAAGAGTCAAACGTTATCTGATTTTCATTATGAAGCTCTTATTGAAAGTTTAATAATATACATGCGCAAAATCCAGAGATAAATCAATGAAAACAAAGTCGTGTCATACTTTCGGCTTCCACCAGTCAAAAGACCACTTGGCTGAAATATGTCTCCTTCAAGAGTGACACTGGGGGTTCGAATCTCCCGGTTAAATGCCACCTGGTATAAAATCACCAGAGTACAAGAAAAATTGAGCAACTCTATAGGTGGGTTAGAAAAGGTCATATGGATAATACTGAACACCTTTTTAAAATAAGAACCATCAGTAATAACAACTTTCCCGATTCAATGCTAATAGATAAAAACAAATAGAAAATAGTTGATCAACGCTCATTGGCA
The DNA here is from genome assembly GCA_037074615.1 of Leucaena leucocephala. Classification (NCBI taxonomy): domain Eukaryota; kingdom Viridiplantae; phylum Streptophyta; class Magnoliopsida; order Fabales; family Fabaceae; genus Leucaena; species Leucaena leucocephala. The sequence continues at coordinate 1,674,793 of CM073525.1, forward strand.
AAAACAAATAATCAAGTTGTCATGAATTCATAATATCAAGAATAGAGTGCAAAGAAGAACCAATATTATGAATATCCAACGTATATAAGAAACAAATAACAGTAAAGTACTTTGACCAGAATGTGAATATATTGCTCATGACAATCACAGTGGCAAACATGATCATTACCTCCTTAGCAGCATCAGTGCTTTTGCAAACAAAGGTAGAACCAAATACATATTCCATAGCACTCTGTAACAAATGTCAAATTTCAAAAGAACAGTAATAATTAATATTAATGTAAAGTGAAGAAAACAAATAATCTATATAAATTATCCATAAATCTTATTTAAGTTGGCATACCTTCAATTCTTCTCCATACCCAACCAAAGAAAGTGCCAGCTCAGCATTGTCCCCACCAACCTGAAATTAAAGTAACAATAATTTTCAGAAAAAAAATAGTTAAAGAATCATGAAACCAAAATGCACCAAAAGAAAGGAAATGCTGTGACTAACCAATCTAGAAGCAGCTTGTTGAATTCTAGTGGGAACAGTATGGGATTGAATTTTGTTTAAAGGTAAAATTGTCACTCTTCTTCTTAAATCACCATTCTGCAGTAGTTGTTTTTCAGTATTTTCTGTGTCAACTACAACATTGAACAACTTTCCACCAGCAGTAACCTAAAAAAGATCCGATTAAAAGGGTCAATATATAATTTTCCACTTAAGACTTTGGCATAAATATGCCAAAGTTGTCTAACCTCCAAGGCAGTCATTGCAGCGCTGTCCTTTACTTTGATGAGTCTTGCAACCACACCTTTCACCTTTGACCTATCAAAGTTCTTGACTGGGTCACGGTAAGTAAACTCAAAATTTGCTAATTGTGCTGAAAGCTTGCGTATTTCATCCTTCCACTTTTGCACTGACTCCATCTCAGATGCGCGCTCCTTAAGTTTGTTTGACATAAATTTTTATTTAAATGAAAATTAGAAAATATGTGAATGGTAAAGAAACTAGAAGAGATGCCTGTCTCACCTTTTGCAAAGATTCCATCTCACCATCTTTATAACTAAGAGACTCCAATTGCATCTTCACAGTCTCCACATCTTTCTCTCTAGCATTTAGCTCATTTTCTACACCAGTAGCTTCTTCCTGTTTTGACCTTAATTGATGTGCTTTCTCTTTCAGTTCTGTTTCACAGTGGCTAATTTTAGTTTTTAGTTGTTTCAATTCTGTTTCAGCGTTCCCAACTGCTATCTTTGCATCAGCTAGCTGATCCTCTAAGCATTTCTCCTCATTTCCACTGCTCTTCCCAGCTAGTAGACCCTGCCATTAGTTTCAACGATGAGGATCAAAGTAAGTCCTGAATTGGTGAAATGCTCTTGCTAGACATCAAATTGAGCCAATATAATCTTCGTTTTACCTGCTATTCCTTTTCATGATCCTCCAAACTATTGGGAAGCTCATCAACTCTCCTTTTCAGATCAGCAGCTCCATCTTCAGCCTTTTTTACAGCTAAGCCCTTCTCTTCAACAGATTGCTTCAAGTCTTCAATATTATTAACAATGTTAGAACATCACAATAACAATTATCAAGTGAGGTCACTGTTATGTTTTCCAAATGGCAATATTATAAAACAGAACAACATTAAAATTACCAATATCTTGAAATAGAGCACAGCAGGATATGTATGAAATAATTTAATGAATAAAGCCAAATCTAACTTACACTTTCTTCATTGGATTTTTCACTTCTCAGAGTGTCCTCTTTATTATTTAGTATAGATGTTTCCCTCACAAGATTCTGTGAAAGTGCATCTACTTTGTCTGACAAAGATTTCACTTCCCCACCCATGCGTTCTTCCTTTTCTGCTGTCAACCTTGCCATTTTGGTCTCCATTGCCTGTACTTCCACCTTTCTGGTCTTAGTAGAGTCATCAATCTCAGCTATCTTGGCCTTTACTTGTTCCACCTCACACATCGCATTGACTCTAATCCTCTCTGCTTGAACATATTCGCAAGCAACACAAAACCTTCTCAGCTTATCTAACTCAGCAGTGCCATTAGCCTACTGCATGTACTGCGTCTTTTCTTTCCTTAACTTCTCTAAAGCAGGTAATATCTCCTGGTCAAGAAGCTTATTAATCTCATCAACCTTACTCTGCTTTTTCTCAAGTGTTTTTAGTGCAGCCTCTTTCTTCGTCTCATACATTCTTGTTCCTTCAGCTTCCTCAAGCATTGACAATATCTCTGGTGGTTTCATATTTAAAACCTTGGTGATGCGCCCTTGCATTATGAGAAAATGTGGATTATTAACATTCAGCTGCACCGAATGAAAAAGGTTTTGAACTTGACTAGGCTGGGCAAGTTTCCCGTTGATCAGATTTTTGTTCCTTCCTCCAACAACAATCTGGCATTGTCCCCAAGCACATCCACGCCATACATACGAGAAGTCAATAAATTGCTAGCTAAATATGCAATTACAAATCAAAGAATTACCATTATAATATACATACTTATATGTATACACACTTCTGTGCTTATTATAATGTATTTTTATTTTTCTAACTATCTCACTAGAATTAAAAATAAGTCGTTGAATCATTAATTTTTTTCAAAAACAACAAAAATTGAAATGCACTCACTCATATTTAAAAATGGTGATAAAAAAAATTACACCCGGATGAGTAACTGTGAAAGTTTTTTAAAACTTTAAATAGGGGCAATTTTTTTTTAAAAAAAGTATAATTAATATAACGCCATAACTTAGAATAAAGACCATCTATGTTTTTTAAAATAATGTGTCTTATGATAAGATCTGAAAGAATTATATACATTTAACTATAACGTTCCACAGTAAGAAAGTTATTAGAGACAGTATTAAATATTAATATAGAAACAGAGATGGAGGGAGTTGAGAAAGTTAGAGAGAGAGAAGCAAAAGGGATTAATAGTACACTTAAATGGATTTTTGTCTACAGAGCTTCTGTCGCTTGCGGGATAATGATTGTTCAGTAGTTTCTCTTTGACCAAGCTCCTCAAAAGGACTAAACTTTAAACAGTATGCAAATTTGGAGCAGCAAGCTAAATTTAGAACTTCTAAGGAGGGTAGAGAGAATAATTGATTGGGAATACTAACAAGATTAATACAATTTCTCAAATTTAAGAATTTGAGCTTTGGAATATAAGCAACAGATCCATCAAGCCGTGATAATTTAGTGCATCCTGCAAGGTCTAGTCTCTCAAGTTCTGGGAATCTTTTGAAATCTGGCAGCTTGATCAAACTTTTGGAGCCACTAAGATTCATGTTTCTCAAAGGGAAACTCTGTGGACGAAAAAATTGCAGTAGAAAATCAGCTGAACAATATCCATAATCACGATTTTGACAGTATAATTCAACTGAGTTCTCCCCACACATAATAGCATTACCATATCTCCTCCCCGTCTTTTTGTGGTGAGGTTACTGGGGTTCATGCTTCTCAAATGGAAAGTCTGAGGATGAAAAAATTGAAATAGAAAATCAGCTCAACAATATTCATAATCATTATTATTTTTTTAACTAAACATAAGAATCCTCCTATTAGATGTAATTCTATTCAAGGCATTATTAAGCAGCTCTTTTAATAAGAATTCGAATTTTAGTTCGTTATATTTTAAAACATTAGTCCTTTTTACTAGACTCAATCTCCATTGGTATCCATAATCATGATTTTGATTATATAATTCAACTATATAGTTGCACACACATAATAACATACCACGTCTTCTTCCCATCTAGGGCTCCTGAAATTCATGCTTCTCAAATGGAAAGTCTGTGGATGAAAAAATTGAAATAGAAAATCAGCTCAACAATATTCATAATCATTATTATTTTTTTAACTAAGCATAAGAATCCTCCAATTAGATGTAATTCTATTCAAGGCATTATTAAACACCTCTCTTAATAAAAATTCCAATTTTAGTTCGTTATATTTTAAAACATTAGTCCTTTTTACTAGACTCAATCTCCATTGGTATCCATAATCATGATTTTGATTATATAATTCAACTATATAGTTGCACACACATAATAACATACCACGTCTTCTTCCCATCTAGGGCTCCTCAAATTCATGCTTCTCAAAGGGGAAGTCTGGATGAAAAAGTGTAATAGAAGATGAGCTAAGTAAAGTGCATAATCATGATCTTGATTATATAATTCCACTATTAGTTCAGCGTGCACAGAATAAGATTATTGCCTTATCTCCTTCGCACATATCAGATGCTTGTCGGTCTCTTTTCCCTCTCCCAATTAAAAACCGAATTTGAGCTTCGAAAGATAAGCAATAGATGGGGTCAATATGTGATCTTGACTGCATAATTCAATTCTGAGTTCCACACACACACACAGAATAACATTACCATACCTCTTTCAAGTCTACTCGTGATGCAACTATCAGCTAATATATAACTATCTGGGGCCTTTTCTTCTTCCCATATGTTTGTGATGGAGCTATCAACCAAAATCAATTCAATGAGGTTATGTGGCACAAAACTTGACGGCAAACAAGTGAAAGGATATTGGTGCCATGAAACATATCGAAGCTTATTTGAAAGATGCTTGAGGGCTCCTCGAAACTTCACGTTACGAAATATGAGTAGTCCAAGATTGGTCATGAGTGATAAAGCTTGGACCCTTAATGCCCTCTCTTGTGAATCCTCTTGATCCAAGACTATTGCTTCAACTACCTGAGGAGCCTGAAAATAAATACAGACACACAAACACGTGACAGGGATGAAAAGTAAAATGGCTTCAACTTTGGTACATATGTTTAACCAAAAAAATATCAGAAAGATGAACTTACTGTGTCATTTTGCATGACACGGAAAATATCATTGAAATCCCACAATCTGTTCCGCCCTTCTGGCATGTAAGGGAAATCCCCCGCAACAATTCCTCTTCCCATTTCTCGCAATAGACCATGCATTTGTATTTTTTTATCTACAATGGTCATGAGTGATTTTTCAATTAAAAGTTGTATTTGCAGCTTCACTTGAGCAATGTCCTCATCAGGAAATCTATAACTATTTAGAATTCCTTCTACATATTTAATCTCCTTTCCAGTGAAAAAACAAGCAATGTCCAGAAATATTTCCCTGCTGTCATAATTCAGTTCATGAAAACTTTTAAAGAGGACCTTCATGATCATACGGTTAGCAACCTTTTTTATTTCAGCCAAAGCACATCTCCATTCAGAGACTCTTGTATTATATAACAATGAACCCAGTATCATAATTGCTAAAGGAAGGCCATTAGCATGTTCGAGCACAGTATTTATTTGCTGCTCATGAACTCTCACATGATGAAAATCACATTTGAAAGCTTTTCTACAAAATAACTGAACAGCTTCATCTTCGGTCAATAGTTTAACCCTATAGATATGATATCTCCCAAAAATTTTAAGGACTCTTTCATCTCTGGTTGTTATGATAATTCTACTTCCTTTACCTAACCAATTAGTTTTCACAGGCTTGATCAGCGGCATTAGATTTTGGTCATCATCAACACCATCAAGAATTATGAGGATCATCTTTCCACATGCTAGCCTTCTGCTATAAAATTCAGATAGATTAAGTAGAAAATAGGAAGCATCAAAATGGTGTGAAATCCTATCATAGAGAACTCTGGAAAGAGTTGTCTTCCCTATTCCACCCATGCCACAAATGCCTAGAACTCGAACCGCATCGTTTGAACCCAAATCAAGAAGCTTTTCAACTTCTTTCATTCGAGATTTCATCCCTACCAGATCTGCATCAACATAAACTAATTGACGCATTTTTTTCTTGACCTTTATTATGATTTCATCTATAACTTGTGGCCCTGACCTGAACAAGGGAAAAACAATGATCAACGGTTACTTGAAGATCTCTATAATTTGCCTATTGAGACTTGAAAGTTATGATCAAGAAAAAACCAATAGTGAAATTACTTTTGCTGAACATCCCAACCAAAGAGATTGGCCACTTCTCTCATAGCTGACCTCCAGCTGTGTACCTTGAGCAAATTTGCTGGGAGCCTTTGTTCATATTCAATGAAAGCTTTTTCGAAAGAATTACTCAGGTTTTGAACCTCAGATGGATCTACATCATAGAAAATTGGGAAAACAGTGTATCGCGGTTCATGAATCCGAGCAGCGATCTCAGAGAGTTCCTCAAGGCACCATAGAGAAGAAACATAGTTTCTGGAGAAGACAACAATAGAAATGCATGATTGTTGAATTGCTTTGAGAAGGTGATGCGGAATGCTACAATCACCTGTGTCGAGCTTCTTGTCATCCCAAAAGGTGTTCAAATCGTCAGTTTCAAGAGCAGCCCAAAGCCTATCTGTGAATTTGCAAGTTTCATAATCTCCTTTGAAACTTAGATACACATGAATCGGCCTTGATAACGAGCAGCTGCTGAAACTGTCCATGGCTGTAACCTTTCGGTCTTGAAGATCGATCAGGTTCCTTGATGAAAGAATCGTGGTTGCTCTTTTGGATTAACAATTGATTTTGGAAAATAGATTTAAAAAAAAATAAATTTTAAAAATAAAAATATTTAGATAATTAATAATAAAATTATTTTTTTATATTAATAAATTATTAAAAAGATATAAATTAAATATAATAATTATATAATAAATTTTATTTATAATTTTTTTATATAATAATTAAAATAATTTATGTATGGATATATTATTATCACCTTCACAGTGTTCAAAAGCTAAAAATAGGGATTATATAAAATCATAATTTTATGAGCATGAAACTATGATTTATAATCAAAAATGATTTTTTAGATTTTATAGTTATTTGACAAAAAAAATGATAAAACTATAGCTTAAGAGAAAATTTATTCTCTAACCCACACTGATTCATTCTCCACTCACTCGATTGACGTTGACTGTTATTTTTTGTTTGGAATAAAAAATATATTTTAAATAATTATATATTTTATTATTTTATCAATTGAATCTTACTATGGGTTCTTTTATTGTGTGCGTGAATTTCTTTTTTATTCTCTCATGGGCCATTATTTCTCTCCTAAACGTGTAGAAAACGGTGGTGTCCATGTCATAATGTGCCTAACTCAAGAAATTTTGGATGGATTGTTAATGTTATTATGTTAATGGGCCATTATTTCTCTCCTAAACCTTCGACCCTTTGGGTACTTCTGTGTGAACCTTCCAAGGGCATATTAGTTTTTAGATAATAAATTTTTAAAAAAATAAATTTTAAAGAATTAATTTTAAAAATAGAGATATTTAGATGATTAATAGTAGAATCATTTTCTAAATTAATAAATTACTAAAAAGAATATGATTTAATTAAAAGTAAGAGAAAGGAAAGAGTGTAGAGAAGAGAGAAGGAAGAGTAGATAGAGTGAAGAAGAGAGAGGAGAGAAGGTATAAGAAAAAATAAGTAAAATAGTAATTAGATAATCCATAAATTTTTTTACTGTTCTAAAAGCTATTTTCAGTAGGTTATTTAAAATTATAGTTTTAAAGCGTAATTTTATTTAAAATCAAAACATGCATATCATACTTCACTTGACGGCCTCATCATAAGTAAACTTACCAGCACTATCCAAAATTCTTTCTACAAATGTACTATCCTTGCCTATGAACAAGCATGCAATGTCTAAAAACATTTCCCTTACAATTAAGTTCAGTTCACGGAAACTTCTTCTGAGGAACTTCATTACCTTAAAGCTAGCGACCCTTTTAAATTCAACCAATGCAATGTTTCATTCAGAGGCTCTTGTGTTATATAAGAATGAGCCCAGTTTTACTATTGCTAACGGAAGGCCTTTGGCATATTCGAGTGCTCTATTTATTAGCTCCTCCTCATCATAACCTCTTACAGGAAAATCACATCTGAAAGCTTTTCTACAAATAATTGAAGAGCTTCATCTCTGGTCAAGAATTTAACCCTATAAACATCATGCTTCTTAAACACCTTAAGGAATCCTTCGTCTCTAGTTGTTATGATTATTCTACTCCCTCTACCTAACAATCTAGCTTTTATAGCCTGAATTAGCTGTTCGAGAACTCGGTAAGCAACAAGATCATCAAGAACTAGGAGAATATTCTTGCCTTGTACTATATGCAATTCAGGTACAATGGATTGAAAATGAGAAGCATCAAACGGTGAGAGATACTATCATAGAGAACTCTGGCAAGACTTGTCTTCCCAATCCCACCCATACCACAAATGCCCACAACTCGAATTTCATCACTTGAACCCAAATGAAGAAGCTTTTCTACTTCTTTCACTCGAGTTGTATTCCTACAAGGTCTGCATCAACATACACTAATTCACGCACTTTCTTCTTGACCTCTCTAACAATGTCATCAATAACTTGTGGCCATGGGCTGATGTAAAAACAAACACAAAAAGTACCAAATTAATCCCTTATTGAACATCCTGTTTTACTAATTGATAGAGAAAAAGTCATCAAGACATGACTAAATTTACTCACTCGTATGGTATACCCCAACCAGAGAGACTGGCCACTTGCTTCATTGCTGACCTCCAACTGTGTACCTGGCGTGAATTTGCTTCCAACCTTTGCTCATGTTCAGCAAAAGCTTTGTCAAAAGAATTACTCTGGCTTTGAACCTCAGATGGTTTGTTGATTAAATAGGCCATAATAGATTATGTATGAAACCATGGTTTGTTGATTCCAAACCTTAGTTTCGGAGAAACAAGAATTACAAACAAGATATTTTATACCCGTTATAGTTGCTGTTTATGCAGGAAAATCTAATAATCTAGGAATTTAGATTTAAAGCACTTCAGTTCTATGATGAGTTAGAGTGCTTGTTCAACAATGTGGCTACCACTGGATATTGCAATTGAGAACCTTCTAGCATGGCACCTAAATCAGGGAAAAATTAGGGATATAGGAATGATGAAAGTGTTACACTCGAAAAAGGATTCGGTAATTCTGATGATGTCATAAGATCCCCAACTGGGATAAGTGAGGAATTGAATATGGTAATTTTCCTCTTGTCCCAAGGATATAGTGCCAAAGCAATTGTGAAGGGAAAGTGACCAATGTCTTTAAGCAGCGCACTGGGGGTTAGATAGGCACGTGGCAAAAAAGAGAAGGCAAAAGGACTTGTCTCAAATGTCATAATAGAATGCCTGAGTGATTTGGTTAGTGTGCTGAGCTTAGCTATAGAACGTGCAAACGAAGAAGCACAACAAGTGCGGGATTATGTCAATTGGTGTAATTATGCCTCACCTCTGCACTGTTCAACAAGTTAAACAAAATATAGATTTCTTTCTATGATGTGCTATCCATTTTTAGAAGTCTGAAAAACTTAGAAATATATTAGTTGCTTAAGGATAACTCAGAACTACTTTTAGGATTTTTTCATCAAATTATGGGGGAGGAAATTCTTAGTTTAAATAGTTCTTTGAATATTCAATTTGCTTTCATATGGATAAACACTAGTTAACTCTTTCTTTTAACAGTAACTTATTTTTAATGACGGTATTTAATTTAACAACATATATTTTAACTAATTTTATTTTCCTTTTAAATTACTTACATTAATCAAAATATATAAAATTAAATTTTTAATTATGTAGAGGAAAATAAAAAATTTAAATATAATTTTTTTAATTATTTATTTATGCATATATATATGTATAAATAAATAATTATTTAATTCAACTTACACACATGCCCATCGTCTTTTTGTTCACCATCCATCAGGCCTAATCCATTCGACTTGTGTACGCATCAGCCTCCACCTCCAATTCCGAAAGCACTAAACGAATCAAATTAATTTGTACCTAACTTGTAAGGGGATAAGCAAAACTAGTTAATTTGCACATTTTGAGGGTCTATTTTGCTAATTGAACAACATTTACACTAATAAGCATCCCTATAATTTGCTTGTTGAGACTCTCGCGAGACAAACATTATAAAAAAAAAAAAAAAAACAGGTTTTGAATATATCATCGGCTTTGGAGAAGACGAATTCTATCAGACAAAAAATATATAGGAACAAGATACAGAGGGAGGAGAGATGATGTGAATGCCAACAATGATTATTAAATGATACAACATTTCTGAATAGTTACTTCTTTTTCAACATGCTCCTCCTCAAAAGGGGAAAAGTTCAGACAATAAGCAAGCTTGGAGCAACAGGCCAAATTTAGAATTTCTAAGGAGGATTGAGAAAATACTTTATTGGGAATACTTACAAGGTCAGTACAATTTCTCAAATTTAAGAATTTGAGCCTTGAAAGATAAACAATAGATGAATCAAGGTGTGATAATTTAGTGCATCCTTCAAGATCTAGTCTCTCAAGACTTATGAATACCATGAAATTTGGCATCTTGGTTAAATCTTTGGAGCCACTAAGATTCAAGTTTCTCAAGCAAGGGAATGACTGTTGATAAAGACAATAACCTTCATCATCTGCTTCGTTTGAACGAGGTGAAACCTGAAAATGATGCATGAAGAAAGGTTAAAGTTTTTATTATAGAAAACTTCACACAAAAACACTTCACGCACACATATGTCTGGTACCTTTTCTTCATCCCATACACTTGTGATGCAACTATCAGGCAAAATCAATTCTCTAAGACAATATGGGACAAAATTTGACGGCAGAGAAGTGAAAGGATATTGGTGCCATGAAATATATCGGAGATGGCTTGAAAGATGTTTTAGGACCCCAGAAAATTTCACGTTGCGAAATATGAGTAGCCTCAGATTGCTCATGCGTGATAAACCTTCAACTTTCAATGTACTTCCCTGTGAATCTTCTAGTTTCAAGACTATTGCTTCAACTTTAAGAGTAGCCTAAGAATAACCACATTAATATCAAAATAATGCAAAGTGAGAATTATACATTAATGTTTTACTCAAACAAAAAATGTTATGAAAACTTAGCATGTCATTTTGCAAAACGCCATAAATATCATCAAAATCCCATAATCTACTCCACTCCTCTGGTTGACAAGGAAATTCCTGCCGCACAATTTCTTTTCCCATTTCTTGCAGTAAACCATGCATTTGTATGTTTTGATCCATAATGGCCATGAGTGATTTCTCAATCAAAAGTTGCATATTGTACTTCACTGGACGGTCTCTATCTGAAGAAACTGTATGAGCACTACCCAAAATTCCTTCCACAAATTTAATCTCCTCCCCTACAAAAAAGCATGAAATGTCTAAAAAGATTTCCTTGCAATTTAGGTCCAGTTCATCAAAACTCTGTTTGAGGACATTCATTATCATAGAATTAGCGATCTTTTTGAATTCAACCAAGGCACTGCTCCATTCAGAAGCTCTTCTGTTATATAAAAATTGGCTCAATACTACAATTGCTAATGGAAGGCCACTAGCATATTGGAGAACACTATCCATTTGCTCCTCATAACCTCTCATTGGAAAATCACATTTGAAGACTTTTCTGCAAAATAATTGAAGAGCTTCGTCCTTTATCAATAGTTTAACCCTATAAATATAATGCTTCTCAAACACCTTAAGCACTCCTTCATCTCTGGTTGTTATGATGATTCTGCTCCCTCCACCTAACCAGTTCATTTTCACAATCCGGATCATTGGATTTAGAACTTGGTGATGATCAATGCCATCAATAACAACTAGAATATTCTTGCGATGTCCCATGACTTTGATCTTATAAATTTCATATACACTGAGTAGGAAATAAGAAGCATCAAAATGGTGAGAGATCCTATCATATAGAAATCTGGCAAGACTTGTCTTCCCTATTCCACCCATACCACAAATGCCCACTACTCTAATTTCATCATTTGAACCCAAATCTAGAAGCTCTTCTACTTCTTTCACTCGAGGTTTCATCCCCACCAGATCTACATCAACATAAACTGATTCACGCATTTTTTTCTTGACCTTTATTATTATGTCATCTATAACTTGTGCCCCTGACCTGGACAAAGGGAAAATAAAAGAACCAATTTAAGCACTGAATGATCAACATTTCCTTGAAGATCTCTATAATTTGGCTATTCAGACTTCAAAGTTATGATGAAGAAAAACTAATTACTTACTCTTGAGATGCATGCCAACCAGAGAGATTGGCCACTTGTTTCATTGCTAACCTCCAGCTGTTTACCTTGCGTGAATTTGCTGTGAACCTTTGTTCATGTTCAGCGAAAGCTTTTTGGAAAGAATTACTCTGGTTTTGTACTTCAGATGGATCTACATCATAGAAAACTGGGAAAACACTATATCGCTGCTCATGAATGCGCGCAGCGATCTCAGAGAGCTCCTCAAGGCACCATATAGAAGAAGCATAATTTTTGGAGAAGACGACAATGGAAATGTTGGATTGTTGAATTGCTTTGAGAAAGTGGCGTGGGAGAAAGATGGAATCAGGTGGGTGAAGCTTCTTGTCATCCCAAAAGGTGTTTATGTCGTCACTTTCAAGTGCCGCCCAAAGTCTATCTGTGAACCTGCAAGTTTTATCGTCTCCTTTGAAACTTAAATAAACATGGATCGGCCTTGACGATGACGATGATCCGCTAATGAAACTCTCCATTTGTCTGTATATGACCTTTCAGCCTTGATAGAATGGAGTAGCTGAGTTTTTGAAGATCTTTTAATGGCTCTGCGAATGAAAGAGATCACCAATAAAATGAAAACAAGGGAGGATTGTTAAGGTGGAAATTTCTTGGAACTTTCCCTGAAAGAGATATGAATAACGGCTTCTAATTTCAACGCCCCAACATAACAACTAAATGCTTGACCCAATTACATTCTTGTCCATATCTTACATAGTAATTACACCAAGTTCCCATGATTCACCAATTGCTTTCAGAAAATGAAGTGCAAGTGATTCCCGCTTCCCTGAAAGAGATATGAAGAAGGGTTTCTAATTTCAACGCCCCAACATAACACCTACCACTCACTTTACTGCTTGTGTGAGAGAGACAGGCAAAGTCTTACATTGGATAATATAAGCTGTTTGATGGAGTATTTAAGTTTTTAGCTCTCCCTTCCTAATAGTTAGTTTTTAGGGATGGGCTCTCCAAGAGTTTGGATACCTATCAATAATATTAGAGTCAGTTGTCAATTAAACAGAAAGGGCTACTTGCGGAGAGGCTGACCGGCGATCGCCGATCCAGCCAAGGCTGAGTGAAGCGCCATAGTGTGGAGTCGCGACGTCGGCTTTCTGGAGAAGATCTATTGATAGAGATCTTGTATAGGCAAAGTCCCACATTGAATATTATAGGTTATTTGATAGGGTATTTAAGCTCTTGGCTCTCCCTCCCTAATAGTTAGATTTTGGGGATGGATTCTCCAAGAGTTTGGATACCTATCATTGTGTTAAAGTTCATCTAGATATTTTCCAATTTTTATTTTTATTTTTGATAAAAAAATTTTAAAAAAAGAGTCAGATTCATATCTAATATTTTAATTTCTATTTTTAATTTTTGAGATTACCTCAATTACACACATACCCATCGTCTTTTTGTTTGTTATCAGGCCTAATCAATTGGACTTGTGAGCGTATGAGGATCAAAACTTCCAATTTCTACCAATAAGTAAAAAATCTCCAATTTCGAAAAGCACTAAATGAATCAAATTTGTTGCTAACGTGTAAGAGGACAAGGAAAACTAGTTAATTTACACATAGTTTGCTTATTGAGACTCTTGGGACAAACATGATCGAAGACAGGTGAATAGTAAATGAGCATAGTAATTCCATCAACGTCCCATGATTCATCATTTGGTTTCGGAAGGCGAAGGGGGAGTGATTCCCCTGCTTCGTTCTTCTCATCATGCCCGTGTCTGTTTCATTTAAGTTGAGGTTTCGACGATGATATATTATGCTGCAGGAAAGTTGTTTAAAAGAAATGAAGCTACAAATGATTCATGTTAGGTGCCCAAAAACAATCACTTCCGTGCAGGAAAATAATCGAATTGGGTGATTCGGTGCAAAACAGAGCAAAGCAGAGTGTTGTGGCTTGGTCCTGTCAGCGTTCTAAGATTTGAAAATTTTGAATTATAACTTGCTACTATTGGGTGATTAAATCAAGTTTTAATGATTCATATTTATTTATTCTTAAAAAATATTAATTCTGAACAGTAAAATTCTAACGAAAAACAGGAAAAGGAGGCCAAATTTAGGTGATGTGAGATCACTCGTACGTTGATTCATGTAAGTTGGACTCTTTTTGTTTATGCTCTGAAATGATCAATATTGGCACTGAATGTATGAAAAAATCAATTACCACTAATTTATAAATCTGACATGCGTGTGTGTTTTTCATTGTTTTTACCAACAACCCTCAATCCCTATCAATGTAATGGGCTAATGGCATTATAGAGCATGCTCCTCATAACATGATTAATAAAAATACCTACAAATGATAAGCAATGTTTTTACATCCATAAGGACATAAATTCTATTCTATATGTTATTGTAAAAAGTATTTAATAATTAGATAATTTTTTATAATTTATTAATAATAAAAGTATTTCTAAAAATAATTATCCTAACACTCATTTATTTAAAATTATTTTTTTTATAAATTTTTTTCTATAAATCTTTTTTTAAAAATTATTTAAAAACTATTTTTTTAATAAATTATTTTTTAAAATCTTATGCAAACGTGCCTATAGTGCTTATAAAAGAGTGGTTTCCATTTCAAATGGATCCAGATACACTTCGATTTCTGCTCCGTGAACATCCCATAACGTTACAGTTGCGGGGGATGATTCCTGAAAACGATGTAAGAACGAAGGTTAAAGAATTTCGTAGAAAAATTTACACAAACACTTAACACATATAAATACATACATGCATGAATAAAAATGAAATATATAATTTCTTAATATATATATATATTAGTTTATATAAATATTTTGAAGACTGTTTATAAATTAAACGAGTGTTTCCATTTACTTGTGATCCAATTATCAGGTCCCTTTTCTTCATTCCATATACTTGTGAAGCAGCTCTGAAGTAAAATCAATTCCCTTAGATAATATGGTTTAAAACTTGATGGCAAAGAAGTGAATGGATATCGGTTCCATGAAATATATTGGAGCTGCCATGGAAGAAGCTCTAGGACTCCAGAAAATTTTATATTATGAAATATAGTAGCCTAAGGTTGTTCATACGTGATAAACATTTGACCTTCAGTATATTCCTTGTGAATCTTCTAGTTCCAATACTATTGCTTTAACTTCAGAAGGGATTTGGTTGTATAAATGGAAGAAATATAGAGAAAGTGAACAGAAGCAAATGAAGAATCGAGAGGCATGAGAAGCAAAGATGATTAATAAATGATTTAGCATTCCTAACTCCTACTTGCTAAATACACTTCAACGATGATCCTAGTTTCACGTCTAAATGAGCAAGTTTTTAACAGCCCAATCAAATACTTCCAAACAGCTGAAAGAAAATGAAAGTTAGGAATGCTAATTTATATTACTGCAATTTCTCAAATTTAAGAATCTGAAATAAGTTATAACCTCCAATTGCATCATATATATTCATGCCATGGTAATATTTAATAGTTGGAAGTCAATCAACAAAAGTCATGTATAATGAGCCATTGGATAAAAGAAAGGTCTGTGATGCTACGTTAAGAGAGGAAGTTAACGGAGAGGTGGTGAGTGGCTTCCTATTCAAGAATGAAGCTTGATAGCTAAAGGTTATGAAGGTAATGTTGGAAATTTATTACTAAGAACTAAAGAGTCACATCTTAAAGGTGAGAATTTCTGGGAACTTGTCCTGAAAGGGATATTGCCTTGTCCTAAAGAGTCACAAGTTATTCAAAAAATTGTTAACCAAGTCAAGCCCAAAATAGATCAACAATTTTATGACTATTGCGGATTTGTTGGGATACAATCTCAGGTGGAAGAGGTAGAAAAGCTTTTGGATTTGAGTAAAGATTATGAAGTTCGAGTTGTGGGCATTTGTGGTATGGGAGGATTAGGGAAGTCTTCTATTGCTGCCGTTTTATATCTTAAGATCTTTCACTATTTTGATGCCTTTTGTTTCCTTCCCAATGTAAGTGAACGTTTAAGGCAAGGTGACATATCTCTACAAGAACTTGTTCGTAGAAATTTGGAGACGGAAAATTCAGAGATAAGGCATATTCTGGGCCAAGAATTCTTAGCATGCAATATGTTAAGCAAGCACAAGTTTCTCATGGTTCTTGATGGTGTCGATCATGTACAACATCTACAAGAGTTGAACTTGGTTGAAAATTCCAATTGTTTTGGCGAGGAGAGTAGAATCATTGTAACAACTAGAGATGAACAAGTCCTTCAAAAATACCAGGTCGATACTATTTATAGACCTAAACTGTTGTCTAAGGATGAAGCTCTCGAACTATTTCGTTCTGAAGCTTTTCTGAATCAATATCCTATTGAGGATTTCAAAGAGATGATTGATAGGTTATTGGAATATGCTAATGGCCTTCCATTAGCAATTGAAATATTGGGTTCGTCCTTGTTTGAAAGGCATCGCAGATTGGAGAAGTTTCCTTGATAGAGAGGAAATTATTCCTCCCTATGAGATCATAATGGTGCTTAGAAAAAGTTTTGATGAACTTGATAAGATGAGCAGGGAAATGTTTTTGGACATAGCATGTTTCTTTGTAGGGAAGGACATTCATTGTGTGAAGCTATAGCATTTCATTATTTTGTGTTTATAAATGCGTTATATATCTTAGCGGTGGATCAGATATAATGTTGAAGCTATAGCATTGGATTTGGAAGAACAGAAAGGGGTTACATTGAGAATTGAAGCTTTATGACCAACCTTAGATTGCTCATATTTCATAATGTGAAATTTTCTGGAACACTCAATAATCTTTCAAGCAAGTTGCGCTATGTTTCGTGGCATCAATATCCTTTCACTGGTTTACCATCGAGTTTTCAGTCAGATACACTAGTTCAATTGATTATGCCCGAAAGCAACATGACCCAAGTATGGAAGGGCAAAATGGTATGTTAATGTTCTTCTTTTACCTGTTGTTAAATATCTCAAGTGTCCAGTTTTATTACCCAAGTGCTATAGCTAATTACGTATCTTCATTCACAGTTGCTCCCAAAGTTGAGGAAAATGACTCTAAGCGGCTCCAAAACTTCAACAAAGACGCCGGATTTTGGTGGGGTTCCGAATCTTGAGAGGCTAGAGCTTGAAGGATGCACTCGATTATTGCAACTCAATCCATCTATTGCTCGACTTTCAAATCTCAAATTCTTGAATTTGAGAGGTTGCATCAATCTTGTTAGTATCCCTAATTCCCTGTTTTGTCATAACTCGTTGGAAGTCCTAAACCTAGCTGGCTGCTCTAAACTTGCATACTGCTTGAAGTTTTCTCCAATGAAGAGCTACATACAAGTGAATCTGCTCAGCATTTGGGACAGTCCATTCTTAGAAAAGTTGCTGTACTTTCTTCTGTTGGTTTTACTAGAAGAAAGAAGTTACCATGACTTCGTTTCATGTTTTCTTATTTACTTGATATGTGCTTGTGAGGTCAAATGGGCACAAAGCTCAAGTCATGAAGCTTTATACAAAAGTGCATTTGGTAAATTTGGGTAAAATATATCATATGGAATTTATATTCTCAGATAGTTCAAGTCAGATCAAAACATGAATGTAATACAGACTTTGCAACATAACTACATATTTTGTTCATCAACCACTCACAGTCACTATAAAATGATGCAGCAGATTAATAATATCACTACAAATAATATAAATATGTCTTCTACTTCATTACATTACATTAAACTTGATATTAATTACTCAAGACTTCAAACCCTATCTGCTTCTACAAATGACTCAGCATTCTGAGAAGGATACCCTGCAGTGTCATAAACAAGAGCAGCAACCGCAGCACCAATTAGGGGTCCAACCCAATGCACTGCTTGGTTCTTGAACGTTCCCGCAATGGTGGCGGAGCCGAAGGCACAAGCCGGGTTCATCGACCCGCCTGAGAAGGGACCAGCGGCTAGGACGTTGGCTCCGGCGGTCAGGCCGATGGCTATGGCACCCGTGGACCCCAGTTGGCCACTACGCCTGGGGTCCCTAGCAGCATACACGGTGTACACTAATGCAAATGTAAGGACACCTTCCACTATTGATGCCCCAAACCCTGTCATTTGTGGTGCTATCGTGTAACTTGGCACGTGCTGCGTCAAACCAGACATGCAAAAAGGACTAGTTATATATAATAATTAAAAAAAAAACACCAATTACTCAGACTTGTCTCCGATCATATTGAAATTAATTACATAAACTTTTATATATTAATTTCTAGACATTGCACAAATCTGTATCCTCAAACAATATAAAATTATATGCAAACTATACTTATTACATTTTATTGAAATGACACAAAATTAATCATGACTAACTTTTCAAACCAATATAAATAAAGTGTCCCTGAATTTTGTTGAAAATACACTAACCTTCATTTTATTTTCAAAACTTAAACAGGCATGCCCTTTTAATTTTTTTTTTCAAAAAATACACATATATACCTTCCCTAGAACAAGATTATTAAATTATACAAACTGTCCCTGAATTTATTTAAATCGCATAAACCTGCCCTAAAAATATGTGCAATTTGAACGCAAACTCTGCAAGAATTCATGTAATTTCCTCAAAAGAAAACATTTTAAAAATAGAAAAAAGATTTTGTAATTTACCAAAATAGAGATCCCTCTCATTTTTCTTCATATTTTGGAAAGCGTGTCTAAATTATGCAAACAAAAATGGATCAAGCCTATATAATTTGAGCAAAATGAAGAGAAAGAAAATGAATGCTTTGAGAATGAAGGAAAGAAAATAGAATGAAGTACCATTCCAACGAAGGTGATCTTAAGAAGAAGGCAGGCGAAGACAGAAGCAATCATCTGAGAAATCCAATAGAGGAAAGCAGTTGATAGGTTGATATGGCCTCCAACTACCCTCGCGAAGGTCACTGCAGGGTTCACATGTCCTCCTGACACGTCCCACGCCATGAACACCGCCGACGACAACGCAAAGCTATTGGCTAAGGCCGCCGCCACCAGACTCGCCACCTCCATCGTCGCTGCTTCACCCTTCATCAACTTCCCTGCCATTATATAATCACTGGTTTCAGAAAGAGACTCTATGATTTTCTTATGTTGAGTTCTCTTTGATTTTCTCACTTTCACTTTACTGCTTCATTTTCATGAAGGAAGACTCAGAAAACAAAGTCTAAAGTCTTGAAGATGGTGATCATATTAAGGATTCTGCATTCTTTTCTGACAGACACATTTATGTCTATGTATGAACTTAACGAGTATAATGCTCATGGCACAGAAGAAGGAACAATTAATCGTCACAAAACAAACAAGAAAAAAAGAAAGAAATATCTCACTGGAAGACATGGCGGAGCCGATGACAGAGAAGACGTAGAGGAAAGTGGAGATGAACTCAGCAAGGTAGGCTCGAAGTGCGGTTCTGGTAAAAGAGTCTTGAAAACGAGAAGTGAAAGCCATGATGTTACTGTTATTGTTGTTGTTCTTGTAATTCAAGTTCCAGAAAGGAAGAAGAAGGCAACAACGTTCATTCACTTGTTCATTAATCGCTGAATAAGGAAGCAGTTTTTGGACATATATATATGGTTTTGAATTAAGATATTTGAAACAAAACTAACTGTAACTGCCAAGCGACGTGTCCATTTTTTTTCTGAGGGGTGGTTTTTTATTTCGTGCAATTAACTGCCATTAACTAACTAACGTACACACACTCATTATGGATTTGTTTCTTTTTTGAATTTTTAATACAAACTTGTAATATATGCGGATGGATGAACTTATTGCTGTATGAACTTCAAGGATTTTTTGTGGTGTTGCTTCTTCAAATCAGTAATTATTAAGTTTATAAATTAAAAAAATAAAACGGAGGTAATCACAAACAAACAAAAAATCAGAGACAATAACTTTTTAGTGAACTTATAAAGTTTAGAAAACAAGAATCGATCGTTTCCAATAACCCCTCAAATTGTTGTCATTTGATAGAATGTTTCTAAGGAGTTCTCTAATTACAGTTTAGCACTCAAGACCTTAGTGTAAATCATGAAATAACCCGTAGAAAAATGGCACTTCATGTGTAGCTGCAATAATCCTTTAATGTTCAGGCACGGTTTTCACAAAACATAAAATAAAAGTAGAATTTTAAAAATTAAAAAATATTCAGGCATGGCCTAGTTCACTGCGACAGCTGTTTGTAAATTACATTTTTTTTTTTACTTTCAAACCTTTTCTGCTACCCGAGTATCTAACCAAAAATAAAAACCAGACCGAAACACACACACATAACTTTTTGCATCATCTTTATTTTTATCCTTTTGCAATGATGTTTATCCTCTGTAAATGACGGCCCACACCCCTCACCATTATCACCACACGGTTTGTACCAAGTGAACTATTTTGGGATAATTTAACCTCAATACAACAACAAAATTTAATTACAATTAAATGAAATGATACTCATACATAAGATTTGCATAATTCAGAATACAGAGTATATTCAAAAGTACCATTTTGGTCTGGTTTCCTCTTCCTTCTCTGTTAATTCCCTATATTGATACCACTCTGCTCCAAACTTGCCAACTGGTAATGGTGTTCTCACAAAAATCTCAACAGGCTTTGGAACATGGGCTGCTAAATGCAATTCCCTACAAGTTTCTGCAGATATTGTTTCTGAGATTCTGCGTGATCTTCCAACAGGTTCAACTGTAAACCATCCCAGACCTGATATAGCTACATCGCAAGCAGGCCTGCTCCCAAAGAATAATTGAGAACTTTCACATTTTTATGTCTATTTATTCATAAATATCAGCAAAAAGACATATTTCTTATCTATAAAATTACATTTTTCTTTTCTACATTCAACTATCTTGTCCATTATAGTTTATCATCCAAACAGACCTGATATGTCAAAAGTAGATGCAACAGAACTAGGTGAGTAAGTGATAGAGTGATTGATACCTTTCCGCATCTTCAAATTTTATTTGCAAATTACGTTCTGATTCAAGTCCTCTCCAGTTCTCAGCCTTTACTCTTTCAGTTGGTGGGGTCAGCAGAACTCCAACTTCTTTCTGAGAAGGTAAAGCAAGACCCTCTTAAAATTTCATTGTTTACAAAGGGAAGAGAAATCTTGAGCCTAATAGCAGCACAAAGACAACACAGCAAAACTGATTTTCCAGCAGCATAGAACAGCGAGGAGAAACAGAGAATCTATAGATCTTCATGCAACTATGTATAAACATAACAAGTAGTATGTACACTGTACAGGCATCTTTTATTCAGGAATTATGTTCGAACTACATTGTTATTTAAAAAGAAATCTGAAGCAGCTTGATTTATCCATTCTTCACTAGAACTGTAGACATAAGCTCAACTTGATTACTCAGTTTGCTAGACCAGACGGGTAGATTTAAGAAACAATAACTTTTCAATGAGCATAGGTGACAATACCTGGTAAAAATCATCTGCATTCTCAGTGGGTACAATATGAATCTGTAGGGCCTTGGGCCCGTAAAATGTCAAGCATGTTTCTGGTAGAGCCTGAAAATGTCAAGATGATGGACAGGAAAAAACCCAGCACATTATTGATAAGCTTCTCCATGACATCCAAGGCAAACAAGATAGAATTGCAAAGTAAGAACCTTCAAGACATCAATTCTGACCAGCCCTCCCCAAAATATTGAAAATCCATTTAAGCCATTTGATTTGGAATGATCTGCGACAACATTGTCTTTGAATACCTGAGAATTCTGGCAATAACAACGGGGAGTAAAGTTGGCAAATGCAATTGACATTATGTCTTGAAAAATTGTGATACAAACATACAGGGAAAGTTAGACCCCTCAGTCGGCTTCGAGGAGCAAGACAGGAAAGATCCTCAGAATGAACAACTGCAGTTTGCCTATGGTGGAGATGAACTCCTGGAGTGTCATATAGATTCTGCAGGCGTTAAGAAATAAAATAAATGAAAAATTCAAATATTAAACAATCATGTAACGTGCAATATACAAAATTAAAATGAATGGCATACCCCCTCTCCTAGAAAGGCCTTAATTTTAATTGGGCCTAAGGTAGTTCCAGGGACAGCAGATTGTATCGGTTTGTACTTCTGTGCAGCTGCAGCAACTGGATCTTTTTCTGCCATTATTTCTGACATCAAATATAAAATGTCACAATGGAGAAATGTGTTTGAGTGAGTGAGTGTGTGTATCTCGGTAATAATTTCAACAGAAACCTACTTGAACCCCACAAAATGATGTATTAATGAAAGCCTATTGTGCTTATAACATAATCCTACTCTGGTTTATCTGATAGACAAGGTTTGTAACCTGTAAGTAACCGCTTGAACAAGACTAAGGCCGGTGGACTCATTATTTCAGAGGAATGTGAATGCTTTGACCGCAATGCAAACTAGGAGCAAATATTAATATTAAATAAAATGGGCTTATGTAATGAAAAAAAATCTAAATTTACAAAATAACTGGCAAAAAAATAGCATGAAAAAACATCATTTGTTCAGAGAAAATTTTATAACATACTTTAAATAAACAGCCAAATCATTAGATCACGAATAAGTTCAATGCTAGTATTTATGATGCATGGAATTATAACTGACTTACTCAGTAAAGCGTTAATGAATGCAGATTTCCCAACATTAGCTGACCCCTATGAGAAGTGTGAAAACATAAAGAAATAAATAGATCGGTGAAGTCAGTGCAATGAACCAAAAAAAAGTAACAAATAAAAAAGACCTCAAAATATTATCCCAGGATAATATAAGACTTTATGATAAATCACAGTGAAATATAGTCATGCTAGAGTGGCACTTTTAAATTTTCCTGCTAAGCTTATCTCCTTAAATTCAGCATTTTAAGGTACCAGGTTAAATTGCTGCATATTTTGTGCAGTTTTGAGCCCACAAAAAATACAAGTATAAACAGATATGCATGTGCATAGTGTGGATAACATACTGATTGCAAACTAAAGATATATGTGCTCATACAGTTATGTGAATATTATGTTTGTAGGAAAATCTGTTATCAAATGTTAAGATATGATCAAACTAACTTTATATGAAGTTTGAAAATATACATATTGATCAGAAGCCAGTAAAGAGCCACTTCAATATTTCTAACCCCACAAAATTGTTAGTTAAGTCTACAGGGGGCAAAACAAGGTCCAAGATGAATCATAAGATCTATTTCCAAATCCCATATACATGATTTTGCATGGGAACATCATGTCATGATTCAATGACAACCTTCGTAAGCATGCAAAGCTTCCAATTCAGAAGCTTACCAGAATGTACACATCTCGTCCCTGCAAAAATTAAAACAAATAGAAGTTCATTAGAGGAAAAAGTTACCACAAATAACGCAACATTTGGCAATCCATACTACAGAATAAAGATCTACCACATTTTTCAAAACACACAAGTTATGCCATCTTCAATATAAAATTGAATGGTTGCATCTCATCAGATTTTCTGAAAGAACCACTTGGTTTGTCTAAAATGTGATCAGTTGGAAAAGATCAGGAGAAAAGTACCTTCTTTTCTTTCCGGATTTCTGATACCACTCCTGTTATTCCAACTAATGATTTAGAACTGGTGAGATGAACACTGAGAACACTGAAAAGAATAATTAAACTCTAACAATTAACTTCTCATATTACAACAAGAATAGGATTTATTTCAAGTAATACTTAATAACATTTTCAAAATGATATTACAATCAAACAAAGGAACACAAATGAATTAATTTGAAGTTTATAATTTATTATGGAGAATATTGATTATCAAATGAAAACTTACTTTAGCCCTTTTTTGGTGGCAGCTTCTACAACCCAATCCCCAATACAATTAAGATCGGTATCTCTTGGAAGGAGATCAATCTACAAACAAGATATACGGTTACATTTTACGATCTATGTGTTCATATAAACAAAATCAGCTGCATGGACATGATAGTTACCTTAGTCACCACCAGTATTATGGGATTGGCACCGGCAAGATCACGCACACGAGACAAAAAGCTGCCATTGAAGTCAACAATATCAACCTAGAAGTAATTACTTGAACAAATTAGATCAAGAAGCTTTATCACTTTCAGCCATTATCATTAATCGGACAGAAAAAGACAATTTAAATTTTGCAGAGCAATTGATGTCCAGTGTAATACAAAATTTTCCAAGTAAACTTTGTGGCATGAGCACGCTGCACTATACCTTAAACTTCATCATGTTAGAAAATAAACATCTCAATAGTACAATAATCAATCCAGATTATATCATACTCAAATATAAACCTATATGAGATGCAGCGGAAGACTTAAAGTTACCTCTTGCCATTAACTTGATTGATCTGAGAAGAACTGAGATCCCAATAGGATACCTGTCAAAAGAGAACACTGTCAGATAAACAACAGGTTCTTCCAACTGGTGATTAGGCACAGTGATGGCAACTTGTTATTAGCCATCACCAGTGGGGAACCTTCAGAAGCGAGCTGAGAATAGGTTTCGCTCTGGACTCAGAAAAATGAGATCTCACACTCAAATGAATTGTGTTGTTAATTTCCACCATCAGGAAATTAACCTTAAATAAACTGAGTCAATAACCCTCCTGGACTGGGCCCAATGACTACGGGCCACACTCAGAAATATTTATTAATTATCCTAATTAATATCTAAATACGTTATAATAATAATAAATATCCAACATTCTCCCACTTGGCCCGTATACTCAATGTCATCGCCCTGTCCAGGTAAACTGATGTCGCACTACAAGAATCAAGGCGATAAGTCCCCTTTTATCGGGTATTACCTTCCAAGTATTACATGTAGCACCATCACATAATGGGTATCACAATATACATGAACTCAATGTTCATAGGTTCCTGTCTCAATGTTTATCAATTCAATAACACAAATGTATACGATCACAAATTGAAATGATAAACCACAAAATATAATTTCATTGCTCATACCTCCACTAATCAAAAGTAGGACGAAGTCCCATATGAGGTACATGTGTGACAAAGATATTTGGCTTCAACCCTTTCGTCAAAGGATCAGCCAACATGTCTAATGTACTGATACGCTCAACTGAAACTTGGCCATCCTGAACCCTCTCTCTCAAGCAAAGGAACTTAAGTTCAACAAACTTGCTGCGACTTTTATTCCTTTTGTTGTTCGCTATGGCCACCGCAGCTGTGTTATCACAGTACATCCTGATCGGCTTAGAGACTGAATCCACAATCTTAAGCCCAGCAATGAAATTCCTTATCCAAATAGCTTGTGAACTTGCTTCAAAACACGCAATGTACTCAGCATCACCGGTAGAAGGAGCTGTTTG
The DNA here is from genome assembly GCA_037074615.1 of Leucaena leucocephala. Lineage (NCBI taxonomy): Eukaryota > Viridiplantae > Streptophyta > Magnoliopsida > Fabales > Fabaceae > Leucaena > Leucaena leucocephala. The sequence goes on from CM073525.1 coordinate 1,700,184, forward strand.
AGTTTGCTTAGCGCTTCTCCACGATATAGCTCCTTCTGCCAATAGGAAGATGTAGCCAGATGTAGACTTGTTCGAGTCTACGCATCCTCCAAGATCTGAATCTGAGTATCCAATCACGTCCAAACTGTCTGTTCTCCTGTATGTGAGCATGTAGTGTTTAGTGCCTTGTAGGTACCTAAACACCTTCTTTGCAGCTGTCCAATGTGCTTCCCCAGGATTACTTTGGTATCTTCCCAACATACCCACAGCAAAAGCGATGTCAGGTCTTGTACAAACCTGCGCATACATCAAGCTTCCTACCGCTGAGGCATATGGGACCCTTTCCATCTGTTTCCTATCAAGCTCGGTTTCAGGACATTGACTTAGACTAAACTTGTCTCCTTTTTCAATAGGAGCCACGTTAGATGAACAGTTCCGCATCCTGAATCGTTCAAGAATTTTGACAACGTAAGCCTCTTGAGATAGACCTACAAGACATTGGGTTCTATCTCTATGGATCTTTATGCCAATGACATAAGAAGCCTCACCCATGTCTTTCATGTCAAAGCTCTTGAACAGAAACTGTTTCACCTCACGTAATAGTCCCAGATCATTGGTAGCAAGTAGTATGTCATCCACATACAAAATCAAGAATATGATTTTACTCCCACTAGCCTTGTGGTATATACAATCATCCATGATGTTCTCAACGAAACCAAATGACGTGATCACTTCATGGAACTTCAAGTACCACTGCCGTGAAGCCTGTTTCAAACCATATATTGATTTCTTCAGCTTGCACACCAATTGATCTTTACCTTCTGCAACAAAACCCTCAGGCTGTTTCATGTAGACTTCTTCCTCCAGTTCACCATTGAGGAAAGCAGTCTTAACATCCATTTGGTGCAACTCCAGATCAAAATGGGCAACCAACGCCATGATGATTCGGAATGAATCTTTCTTGGATACAGGTGAAAATGTTTCACTGTAATCGATTCCTTCCACTTGAGTGAATCCCTTTGCAACCAACCTAGCCTTGTACCTATCGATGTTACCTTGTGAGTCTCTCTTGGTTTTGTAAACCCATTTACAGCCAATGGCCTTAGACCCACTAGGCAACTCTACAAGTTCCCAAACATGGTTGTTTGCCATGGAATTCATTTCATCAATCATAGCATCATGCCACAACTTGGAGTTCACACTCCTCACAGCCTGAGTAAACGACAAAGGATCATTCTCAACACTTACATCACAGTCAACCTCAGCAGAATACACTACATAGTCATCAGGTAATGCCGATCTTCTCTCTCTAGTTGACCTCCTCAATTCAACCTCTTGGGTTGAACCAGGTTGCTGAACAATGACATCCTCTATCACAGCTTGTGGTGGTTCCACTTGTGTGATAGGTTGACCATCAGGTATGTGTCCATTTTGTTCAGCACCGTCAACTTGAGCCACAGGGTCCACGTCACGTTCAATGTCAATCTCGACAGTGGGATAAACATTGACTATTGACATCCCCTCATGAATGATATCAGTGGTTCGCTCTATGTGATTCTCTGATAGACAATCACTCCCACTAATCACATCATTCTCAAGAAACTTGGCATTCCTAGACTCTACAAACCTTGTAGAAGGTGGAGGACAATAAAACTTATAACCCTTAGACCTCTCCGCATAGCCTACAAAGTAAGCTCTGATGGTCCTAGGATCCAACTTCTTCTCCTGTGGATTATACACTCTTACTTCCGCAGGACAACCCCATACCTTGAAATGATTTAAACTGGGTTTCCATCCTTTCCAGATTTCAAAGGGTGTCTTGGACACTGCCTTTGTTGGAACCCTGTTCAGTATGTATGTGGCTGTCTTGAGTGCTTCCTTCCACAGAGAAGACGGTAGTTTGGAGCTACTCATCATGCTCCTAACCATATCCAGCAAAGTCCTATTTCTTCTCTCAGCTACACCATTCATGTCAGGTGATCCAGGCATAGTGTATTGAGCCACTATACCTTGCTCTCGAAGAAATTCAGCAAATGGACCTGCTGCTTGTCCTTCACTAGTGTATCTGCCATAATACTCACCACCACGGTCTGATCTCACAATCTTGATTGGTTTCCCAATCTGTTTTTCTACTTCTACTTTATAATCCTTGAAAGCATCTAATGCTTCACTTTTATTATAAAGCATGTAGACATACATGTATCGTGAGTGATCATCAATAAAGGTGATAAAGTACTTTTGACCATGTGCAGTCAAATCAGGGCAACAAATATCCGTGTGTACAATTTCTAGCAATTCAGAACTTCTTTTAGCCCCCTTATGTGACTTATTGGTCTGCTTTCCCCTTATGCAGTCCACACAAGAATCAAACTCCGAATGGTTTAAAGATGGAAGAATTCCTTCTTTATTTAACCTTTTGATTCTGTCAACGGAGATATGACCCAATCTCCTATGCCACAGGCTATAAGAATTCTCATCGATGACACTTCTCTTAGTACCATGCGTAACAGAAAGAGATTGAGGCGAATCAGAAACAATCTTGAACAAGCCATCAATCATAACCAAATTCGCAATCAAAACTGAATTCTTTGTCAAAGTCATACGTTTCTTAGAAAGAACTAGATGATAATCAAATGGAATGAGCTTTGACATAGAAATCAAATTCCTCTTGTAAGAGGGAACATAGAAAACATCATAGAGTTCCAAAATATTTTGATTTGAAAGATGAATGCGAAAGGTTCCAACAGCTTTCACAGGATCTCCTCTCCCACTGCCTGAAAGGACAGATTCCTCATTGGGATGTGGAGACCTGCTTGACAGAAAGCCCTGCATGGTAGTTGAAATGTGGATCATCGAACCAGTGTCAATCCACCAAGTGTCATCATTAACGCTAGAAAAGTTAGACTCAAAAGTAACACACGATGAAAGCATACCTTTCATTTCCATAATTTGTCGCCTCACACTGCCAATACCTGTAAGCCTCACAGCACATAGATCAGACGTGATGGCACCACCCATCTGCTCGTCTTTTAGCTTGAAATACTTGTCTAAGGCTTCCAGGTATCCCTTAGCTGTGTCGCATTTAGGGACTACTGCCCTAATGCTCCTAGAGATCCTTTGTCTTATAAGCAGAAGAGATGAGCGGTTACTCCGCTCCCACATATTATACCTTTCCTTTGCCTCTCTATCATTGGAGGCATCATCAGGTCTCAGAGGTTTATCAAACCTCAAGGCATAATCTAAGTCCAATAAACCAAGCTGCAACAAAACATCGTCTCTCCAGTCAGCATAGTTAATGCTGTCATCTAAGACTGTTTTGTCACTAACATCATACATAATCCTGGGAGCAGCAATTGGATCTGCAAAAATGAGAACAGACAAATACACAAATAAGCTCACATTAGAAATTTGAAGCAATCACAAGTCACTGTGCCATGTATGCATGCTTAGCTCAAATGTAGCATGCAAGCAATATAAATACGTATCACTAATATCTACCTGTGGGCAAAGATATTAGCATAACCAGGTATTTATCTCAAATTGTGGAATTAGAACGCATTCGTAATTTCCCAATGCCTGTGGGCTAATTAGAAAATAACGAGGCCATTCTATCCCACCCTAATTAAATGTACAATTGTGAGATATCTACCTGTGGGCAAAGATAAATCACAGCTATACATTTAATTACAAATGATATTTTCAATCCAGATGTGATTAATAAATGCATGCAACAGATTCAATAAACAAGGATGCTGTGGCTACTCCTCAAAAAAACTGCACGCTAATCACAAATATCATTCAAGTGCATTGAAAATCCAAATATGCACAATTTAATGGAGAAATTAATTCTCCCCCTAATTAAATGTACAATCATAATATATCTACCTGTGGGTAAAGATAAATCATAACTATACATTTAATAATTATTGATATTTTAAATCCATATGTGATTAATTAATGCACGCAACACAAACAAATGAGGATGCTGTGGCTACTCCTCACAAAACTGCATGCTCATCACAAATATCAATAACGTGCATATAAATCCAAATATGCACAACAAAATGGAGTATTTAATAAATTAATATTAAAATTCTCCCACTATTTCATGCACCCAAAAAATGTCTAACAAAATAATTTCAACTCAAAAGGTTTTTACAAAAATTAAACAGTTAATTTAATTGCCAAGGGAGAATTAAAAAACAAAATAGGCAATTAAATAACATAAAAATTAAAATTTGTAAATACCTTTTCCCAAAAAAATTAAAATAATAGAGAAATTAATTTAAACATTTACTGCGCATGAAATAGTAATTTTGATTTTTCTGAAAAAATAAATTAATTGGCCAAAAATAATTTTCTGGAAATAAAACCAAGTAGCCCATACACAAAAGTCCAAAAATGGGGCCCAAAATAATTTCCAGAAATTAAAACCCAAAAATTCAGGCCCAAACAGCGAAGCCCATAAAAAAAAAAGCACTGTTCAAAAAAAACTTGAACCATTCTGGCGGCCCAAATTTGGAGCCCAGAATGCTGCAAAAAAAAAGTTTTTTTTTTTTTTTTGTGCAACAGACAAGGCCCAAAGAAACTGCTGGCCCAGAAACGAGTTTTCCAACAACCGGCCCAATGCAGCGGTGGCCCAATTCGCTGATTTTTTTTTTTTTTTTTTTTTTTTTTTTAAATCACACGTGCGTTTCATGGTTTCTGTGAGTCGGGTATCCACTGTCGCTGAGTCGGTTTAACCTACCCGACTCAGCGACCCGTTTCTCCTCCATTCTGCAGGAACCGCCAGCCGCGACTTCTCCTGGAGAACAGAGACGCCGGCGCTTCCCAGGGCTTTTCAACCACGGTGACGGTGGCGGAAGTTCACACGGCGACTCGACAACCTGCAACGTCGGCAACATAGGAACTCGCCGTCGGTGACCTTCCTGGGCAAGCTGTCACGGTGAATCTGGCAGTGATTCACACGGCAAAACTTCTCCAGTGAGAGCGACGCCAGCGACCTGCGACAGGCGTTTTCCTTTCGGCAGCTGCGACGGTGGTCCATCTCCATATTTCTGGCGAGCTTGGGCGGTGACCTCGCCGTCACAGTGATCTCTCTCGCCGTGGATTTTCTCTCTGAAACAACCTCACAGTCTCTCGCCGCCGTCCAGAACAGTGGTGGAAAGAAAATGGTTAATGGAATAATAAATAAATACTGGATATCCCATATTCATCTCATATTGCTATTTATAAGAACAAAAGATCAATAAGTAAGGCAAAGGTGATCTTAAACCAGGCTCTGATACCACATGTTAGAAAATAAACATCTCAATAGTACAATAATCAATCCAGATTATATCATACTCAAATATAAACCTATATGAGATGCAGCGGAAGACTTAAAGTTACCTCTTGCCATTAACTTGATTGATCTGAGAAGAACTGAGATCCCAATAGGATACCTGTCAAAAGAGAACACTGTCAGATAAACAACAGGTTCTTCCAACTGGTGATTAGGCACAGTGATGGCAACTTGTTATTAGCCGTCACCAGTGGGGAACCTTCAGAAGCGAGCTGAGAATAGGTTTCGCTCTGGACTCAGAAAAATGAGATCTCACACTCAAATGAATTGTGTTGTTAATTTCCACCATCAGGAAATTAACCTTAAATAAACTGAGTCAATAACCCTCCTGGACTGGGCCCAATGACTACGGGCCACACTCAGAAATATTTATTAATTATCCTAATTAATATCTAAATACGTTATAATAATAATAAATATCCAACACATCATAGTTCAATCCCTAAATCAATTGAAAGTACTATAAGCTTAGTACGAAAGATGAAACTATTAAGTAACAAATTATATTGAGAAAAAGACTGCAGAACTACATAATTGTACCTCAATACAAGACGCTGCTATTATACTTTACCGGTACTAAAGAAAATAATTAAAACAAGATAAAGCAAAAGTTAGATTTACCAATTTCACAATTAAAGCTTTCTCATGGCGTAAGTGAGACAATTTTTCTCGAAGCTCTTCAGCTGTAATAAATTGTTTATCACCGGAGTATCCTCCATGTCCACCAACAACAGTTATCATCTGCCCATGAGACAAAAGTCGGCATCGCCCACATAGAATGGTTTTAAGCTGGTGATGTTTCTTCTTCTGCATAATCAACATGCACTTAGCAAGTAATAAACTGTATTCAGGCCCTACAGCTACAAGTCAACTTCATTCACAACATCTTTATTTTCCACAAACATTGGACGTATAAAAGCAAAATTGGTTATGAAAGTCATTTCAAGACAAACTTGAGATGACAGCCTTAAAAGAATCACAATTTCGAGAGCTGCATTTAATACGCTCATTTGAAATAACAAAAGACAATAATAATAGACTAGGCTACCAATTCATAAGTCCTCAAATCCACGTAACCAGGGGCATCAATCTCCGCAGTTTGCAAAGGAGCTCCACACCCATAACAACAAGCAACCGCCAAAGAAGCTTTCATCAAAAGCTTGTCTCTCTTTTGCTTCTTCCGCTCCTTCTTGTTATCTGTGAGGACGAGCTTCAGAGCCTCAACGGAATTCTGATGTTCAAGATGCCTCTCACCAGGTGTGGGAGCTGCTGCGCCGGTTCCTTCGGGTTCCACCTGTCCATAGTCTGTGAAATGCGCATCTGAGGATGGCGGTTTCAGGGAAGCTGGCGTCTGTGACTTGGAAAATTCGCAGATTATGAGCGAAGGCTTTGAATCCAATTTGGACAATTTAAGGTTGAAGGGTGAGATGTGGTGTGGGATAGAGATAGAAAGAGAAGGGAGGACAGTGGAGAAAGTTTTAAGCACCATTGCAGGGAGGTTTTAGTTTTCCGTTCGGAGCTGCGTCTTCGTCATCCACACTGGCTTCTGGGAGTCTCCGGGGAAGTAATGCTGTACTGAAAAGTATAGGAAACAACTTGGCGTTTAGTTAGATTCTTATTAGCGCTGAAAAATTAATTTACTGTTATTTTTAATTGGAATACTTAATTTAATAGCATGACATAATAAATGTTATATTTACAATAAAAAAATTTTGGTCGAAATATTTAGTATCCTATTAATGAATTATTAAAATAAGAATAATATATATTTAATAGAGGTAAAATTATAAACTTATTAAAGTTTTAAATTTTTAGACATAATTAATAAATTTAAAAGTTTTTTTTTATTTTGATAAAATAAATTGAAAGTAAAATATAAATAGGATCATACAAATATATTATTATATTATGTGTGTTATTACTCCCTCCTATGTAGAAGAATTTTTTGTTAGGAAGCATGTTCATATTTAAAAGTGGTGCTAATAGTCTATTTAAAAAATTTTATTTTATTTTTTATTTTTTTCTCATTAATTATGGTTAGCATCATCAAACTAATTAACTATTTGCTCTCTCTCTCTCTTTTTTATCACGCTCACCCACCCTCCCTCGGGTGTTTTTAGAAGTAAAAAAAGTGACAATTTTTATTTTTAAACATATTTATCTTAGGTTAGATAGGACATAATATATTGATCTTATTTTTCATATGTATCCAGTATCATAATTTTATTTGTAGTATAATTTTACCCATAATTTTTTTAATTTAGTACAATTTTATACATAATACGAACTAAATTAAAAAGATTATGTATAAAATTGTACTAAATTAAAAATATTACAAGCAGAATTGTATCAAATTAAAAAAATAATGGGTAAAATTGTACCACAAATAATATTAGAATACATTAGAAATAAGATCATGATATTATATGATATATAACACTATTGTCTTTACTTAATTTTAATCAACACAACCTTAAAAAATAAAAATAATGAAAAAAGAAAAAAGATATAATTAGATTTATTACCCAACATTGTAGAGAATCAACCTCTTACTTTTTTTATTAAAGGACAATTCTATTAAAAAGATAAAATGAAGAACATAAAAAAAAGCTAACTCTACTGAAATATATAGTGCCTAGTTAAAACACCTCAAAAATGTATCAAGTCCACTATGAATTACATGAAAATAGAAATGAAAACAAAGAAAAAAAATAACTAGAGTTAAGGTTGAAAAAACATAGAGGAAATGTCATAGATAAGTCTGAGATAAGCTCAAGCCCACTCTTCCATTTCCATCAACCTATTTTCCCTCCATATCCTATATTAGTCTTTGTTACCGATGAAAGATTAAAAAAAAAATCCATATTATGCAATAAATAGCTTTGATATTTGACAAATTATATTATAATAAAAATCTTTAACTGGAAAATTCAAAAAATAAAAATAAAACCCTTTGATTTGGATCGATATTGAAATTCCCCCAAAAGGTAATATGAAAAATTATGAAATAATTTTTTTAAAAAAAACTAATACTCAGAGTAATGGAATTATAATTAAATATAATGCTTTTAGTATTGGATAAAGATTTGGTAGCAGAACCTTTATATCCTTCGAATTATTCAAATGCAGAAAAAGTAGGAACTAATTAAAAGGCAGATAAAGTGATTCCTAAAGATTTGGGAACCAAATCACAGCAAATAACAAACTCCTATAATAGCAAAATTCACTGTTATAATGCTATCAACATTCAACAGGACAGATTTCAAAAATTAAAGATGGTGAAAAGATAAGATTTGATCTTTATCCATGCATATTTCTCAATGTTTTGGTATGTGATCGATCGTTCTCTCTTCTCTCTTCGCTTCAGTTCTACAGGTTGGTTAATTACTTTCTTCTGATAAGGTTCAATTTACATTTCCCCATATATAGCTTCTGGTTTTTGGTTAATTTTAGACCAACGAGCTCATCATGTTCTCTACCAATAGTTACAAAATTCAAATCACCATTTACCTTTCACATTCCTCAGTTTTAGAAGCACAACTAATATTATGCCTTTGAGAGTGGGTTCAATTCTTCTTATAATTAACCTCAAATCACTTGCCTAATTGAGAGTGGGATTTGATCCGCATATATGTGGGTGAGAAGTAAATCGTATATTAGTGTTGATAAATAGAACATTCGACCACTTACATATTCCACCTGGTGGGAGTGCTATGCAATGGGAAGAGAGACAATATCTGAAATTTGTTTCTGGTGTAGGCTATTATGATTGATTATGTTGGGTGAAACATATTAATCATCATGACATTAAGAAATGGTGTGGATGATGATGAAGAACAAGGACGATGGGAAAATCTGCCACCAGAATTGCTTGGGGACATAATAAAGAGAGTGGAAGAGACTGAGACATGTTGGCCTGCACGTGTTATTCTGTCTTGTGCTTCAGTTTGTAAGTCATGGAGAGCTATCACTAAGGAGATCGTTAAGGCTCCTGAGCTATCAGGACGACTCACTTTTCCCAACTCATTGAAGCAAGTAATCAATTATATTTAATTTTTTTGGTCTTTTTTCCTGGAAAAATTACTGAATGATTGTAAAATTTATTATCTAAAAATATCTTAAATTTGTTTGAAGACCCAGATTCAATTTATGTTTAGCCCGTGTAATATTTCTTCAGCTATATACAATTTATTTTTAACTATATACAAAACGTAAAATATTTACACATAACTAAATGAAGTGTGCGCTATGAAGGACTCTTTGGACAATAAATTTTATTATGGAAGATTTCTCAATTCTTTTGTGGAATATATTTTCTTTAATCTACTTAATCATTAATTATCTTGTTCTTTATATCAGCCAGGGCCTCGAGATTCTCCAATCCAATGCTATATCAAAAGGAACAGAGAAACTTCTATTTATTTGTTGTACTTGGGTCCAGAGCCATGTAAGTAATTCACATCTAAATCTTTTTTACTGAATGATATATTGAAGAGCTTTGTTTATGTTTTCCACTATAACAGCAGAGAACAAGAATGATAAGTTGTTGCTGACTGCCAAAAGAAAACGAAGGATAAGAAATATAAAATATGTTATATCTTTAGCTGCTCATGACTTTCGTCGCTCCAGCAAGACATATATTGGCAAACTCAGGCAAGTAATTTCTCTCTTCTTTCAACTTTTTTGAAACTTTCCATCTTGTATTATATTTTGACTAATTAAATTACATAAAATTTCATCAACTTTAAGCCCTTTTAAGATCATTTTGGACCTTATATGTCTGTGAACTTATGGCAGGTCTAATTTCTTGGATTACAAGTTCAGTATATTTGACCGTCAACTTCCACAACATGAATTTAATTATCAACCCATCAACAATCAATTTAATCATATAAGATCTCACTCTAACAAGCTACGTAAGTACAACGTTGGTACCATTACGTACAAGACCAACATGGTTCACAAAAGCAGATTTCACAGAATCAGAGGTCCAACAAAAATGGACTGCACAATCATGACCGTGAACTCGAACTCTATGGTGATGGAGCCTCTGAAACTTAAAAGCAAGGATCCATTGTGGGATGAACAGTGCCAACTCTGGCACCTCAACTTCAGACATCATGATACATTGGCATATTCTAATTTCCAGCTTGTTTCTGCCGCAGATGAAGAACATGAAAAGGTAATCTTGGAATTTGCCAAGATAGGAGAAGACGTGTTTATCATGGATTACTGTTATCCACTCTCAGCATTTCAAGCCTTCGCTATCTGTCTCAGCAACTTTGACGCTAAATCAACCTGTGATTCATCATCATTTCTATGAAGAAAGTGGACTTAGTACATCGTTATTTAGGTTAACCCACGTGGAAAGTTATTTTTATGTTGTTTATTTTCCTAATGTAAATTTTTGACAAATTTAATATAAAATATATTTAACTAATTTAATTAAATTAAAGTAATTAGTTAAATTAGTTAATATAAGGTATTTTTTTAAAAATATTATAATTATCTTTCTTAACTCCCTCAATTTCTCCCTTACTTAATTATAAATATGAATATGATTCTAAATACAAGAGTTTTAAGATGCTAAATCAACTTGTGATTGAGAGTACGACACATGGGTTGTTCGGTGGATGGAGTCTTCTTGCACTTCATATGCTTAGATTCTTGTATCAACCGGTTTAAATTTAAACTTCAGAAAATTATTATTATTTCTTATCTTTAATATAAGAACTAGTTTATTTATAGTACAAATACTTAATTTGGTAGGTGCTATAAGGATATTCCAAATATGTGTATTAAATTTGGATAGAAATTATTTTTGTATTGTCTAAGAAATCATGAAAGGGGTATTTTAAGGAAAATATCACTTTTGTTCCTTGATAACTTCCCAAGACATACCATCCCTCTCCCACGATTACATCATTATAATCTCCTTATGCATAATTAATTAAAGTAATAAAAATATAAATTTTAAAATTAAACAAGCTTAATAACTGCTCAAGGTATGTGTTTTAACTTCTCCCGCTTTATCCTATCTCCGTAACTTCCTTATTTTCATCAATTTTATATTTCAAAGTCTCTAAATCCCATATTTGGTGGTTATGAAATACGAAGCATGTATGAATACAATCATTGAAACGGGCTCAACCCGTTTAAATTAAATGGAGAGTCAAGCTTGTGTTCTAAGGGTACAAAAGAAACCCGTTTAAGCTAAGAAATAAAAAAGCATGCCCCTTTAAACCCACCTATATTAGATATAAAGGATTTAGTTGAAATTAATTTGTCTAATTGTAACCACTGAGCAGGGTATATTTAGATGGAGAAAAGAGTAAGAAACCAATAGGGGAAATGAATACTATAAAAAATATTTCTTAAAATAGTAAAATAATTTATCATTTATGGGAGTTTCCCTCCTAATATTATTTACTCCTTAATTTTTTTTAACATTTAGTCATAGGGTTAATGACGTTATATGCATGTTTTGCTCTAATTCATGCCTACAACACTAGACATAGGACAATTGAACTTCTGAAAGAGGGCATAACAATAATAGATTAGGGTTCAAGCCTAACATAAAATGGGGCTGTGACAAAAATAAAAATAGAGTTCTACAAAGATAGTTTACCCCCTCTTCTAAAACTACCCGGTAACCATTGGGGAGAGATTTATGGAGTTCAGTTTGCGCATGCTCTCTTAGAATCTCTCTCAGTTTCTCTCCTCCGTCATCGGCCGGTGTTATTTGTTGTATAAGGTAACCTAAGTAAATGCTCAACGTATAAGAGTGTTGACAAATAGAATATTCTACCACATACATAACCTCATTTGTTTGTTTTTTCTATATAGGATTGTATGATTGATTATGTTATTGGGTGAAACATATTAATCATCATGTCATTAAGAAGCATTAATGGTGTTGATGATGATGATGAAGAAGAACAAGAACAAGGAGGAAGATGGGAAAATCTGCCTCCATAATTGCTCTGGAACATAATAAAGCGAGTGGAAGAGGAAGATGCTGAGATTCTGTCTTGTGCTTCAGTTTGTAAGTCATGGAGAGCTACCACTAAGGATATTGTTAAGACTCCTGAACTATCTGGACGACTCATTTTTCCCATCATTGAAGCAAGTAATTATTATATTTAAAACGTCTTCTACTTCAAATGTTTTATCACAAACCACAAATTGAAAAAAGAAACGCAGAATATGAAAGCTCTCTCTCAAATGATAAAGTTATTGAGTAGTAATTCTTGGTTAGCAGTTTATATAAAAATTTATTTGTTGATAACAGAGCACGATTGGGTCATGCAATCTATGTAGACCAATCCCATCTTGTGATGATAAGGCTGTTATTGTTTTTCTTTTGTGAATGTATTTTCTTTAATATACCAAACATTGCCTGTTCCTTATCTCTTGTTCTTCTTCTTCTTTATATCAGCCAGGGCCTCGAGATTCTCCAATCCAATGCTATATCAAAATGAACAGGGAATCTTCTATTTGTTTGTTGTACTTGGGTCCAAAGCCATGTAAGTAATAATAAGTTGTGCTGTTGATTCATCTTATTTGAATTGAATGATATATATATATATATATATATATGTTGAAGAGTTTTATTAATAGGTTTATGTTTTTCATTATAACAGCAGAGAACAGGAATGATAGGTTGTTGTTGGCTGCCAAAGGAGAACAAAGGTTCACACATAAAAGTTATGTTTATATCTTTAGTTGCTCATGACTTTCGCCCCACCAGCATGACCTATTTTGGAGAACTAAGGCAAGTTGTTAATTTCTTCTTTCAAGAAAATTTACATACAATAGTTTTAAAATTTTCCATGTTGTCCCATTTTCTCTAATTTTTGACTGAATTATATAAAACTCTTCAACTTTGAACAATTATTACAAAGTACTAATCCCTTTGGCTTTCATCAAATTTTGACAAAAAATCTCCTAAATTTTTAAGTTCGTGTATATATAACCCTTGCAAATTAATAATAGCAAACGAGTTATTTGTATAATCATAAGAATTTTAAAATTTTCATATTTTAGAATAGTCCTTTTTTTTATAATGAACTTGGCTCTGAACTTTTGACCGGTCTAATTTGTGGGATAACAAGTTCACCATATATGACAGTCAGGCTTCACAACAAGAAAAACATAAAGCTGGTGGTGGAGGAGTTGTTAAACCCAAGAAGAACAATCAATTGAATCATGGATCATTATTTCACTACTCTAACATTAATGTGTCTTTAATTGAATACAACGTTGGTACCATTACATACAAGATCTACAAGATTGAACGCTTAGGGGGCACAATTGAGGACGGTCCAAGAAAAATGAAGTGCACCATCCTGATGAACACGATGAACTCATCCAACTCTATTCTGAAACTTGAAAGCAAGGATCCCAAATGTGATCCCGACTACCTATTTACATTACACTGGCGCCTCAACTTCAGACACCATGGTACAATATTGCCATTTGCTAATTTCCAGTTTGTTTCTGCTCATGAAAAGATAATCTTGGAATTTGCTAAGATTGGAGCAGACTCGTTTGTTATGGTTTACTGTTATCCACTCTCAGCATTTCAAGCCTTCTCCATCGTCTGCCTCAGCAACTTTCTCGCTGACGTCTCAACCTGCTTCTGCGATCGATTGAGATTATAATTTACACAACTATATTTCTATATATCTTTCTCTATATTGGAGAGTGTTGTGTGTGTGTGTGTGATGTTTCAGTTTCAAGTATAAATAATCTAAACCTAAATACCAGAGTTTTATGTTTAATCTGCAGATAATTTATAGATATGGATCTGTAGAGAAGCTGATGATGATCAGTAGATTTGATGCTAAAACAACTTGTGATTGATTATTTCTATGTAGAAAGTGACATTCTGCATATGTCTGTTACTTGTTTTAGAGAGAGTGTAATGTTTGAGTTTCAAGTCTAAATCTAAATCTAGATTTAAATACAAGAGTTTTAAGTTTAATCTGCAGATAATTTATAGATATGCATGGATCGGTTATTTGGTGAAACCATTTTAGTAAAGCATAATTAAAATGACTTTGTAATCTAACCCTAATTGCATCAATGCTCAAATTTAACTTGATAACTAAATAAAAACAAATGCTAAAATATACATTTAGTGTTTTAAGTTTACATCAAGCTTTTATCATTTGAATTATTCAAATGAGAAAAAAAAGGGAACAAACAGCCAAAATAACAAACACTTAGAATATGGCAAAAGTCACAGTTCTGATTCAATTAGCGAGACAGATTTCTGAAACTAACGATGGTGAAAAGATCATAAGATTTTATCTTTCCATTTCTCAATGTTTTGGTATGAATTAATATGATGGACCTCTCTGCGCGTCAGTTCAGCAGGTGGGTTAATTTTATATTCAATAATTTACATTTTTGGATTGCATTAAATTCTTAATTATTAGAGATGATGGTTTTTGGTTTATTTATAGATCAATGAGCTCATATTCTCTACCAATAATTACAAACTGCTCCTTCTACCCCATGTAATTAATGTTTTATAATATTTTCTTATCACAACCCAGAAATAGAAAAACAAATGAGAATAGGAAAGAGTCACTATCGTTTATTGAACATAATGAGGTTAATCATACATTGATTGCCAATGATTTTATAATTTAGTGAAATAAAAGCTTTCTTGTTATAAATAGGAGGTCGGGGATTTGATTTTATTAATTATATCCTTATATCATTAGTATAAAGCACATTTTTTATTTACAAAATTGTTTTCCATAATATTTTTTATTCCATTTATTTTGCTTGCTAAACAATAATATATCAATACCAATATCAATATGTGTGTGTATTCCTAGAAAATGTACCATTATACTCATGGAATTCTGAATAAAGTGGCTTTTAGAATTGGGGATTGTTGCAATATGTGGGGTCCAAGACGATGCAGTGAAATATAAAATTTGCAGCAAAATATAAATCTTTTGATCAACAAATTATAAATCTCGAATTATGCGAATCATTTAAATAAAAAATACTTTTTACACCGTTTAACTCAACAAACAATTGATATAAAAAGTAGTTTATTTATTTAAAAACTAAATTTAATATTATTTTAATACACGGGTTCGTGAAAAACCTGCTATAGAAATACTATTTTGCAATTGTGCTCAAGTTATAATGCAAAAGAAACATGACGATAAATTATTGGATGAAGAAAAGAGTAACTAACAAAGGCCAAAATCAAAACTTGGTATGTACGTAGCATCTATACAACAGGATGAAGATATATGACATAACAATATGGTATATATTCATTCTTTGAGAATTAGAAATTAATAAATATCACAGATTAATGCTCTCTTTGGTTTGTGATGTATATGAAGAATTCCTATGAAGGCCAATTTCTATACCAACCAGCCCAAGCAGAAACCAAACCACTAATCCCCAGAGTGACAGCATGGTTACAAAACGGGTTTGGTTCAATGTCTGCCAAAGCTATGATCAAATCTGCAATATTTGCAGCCACTGCCATTAGCCTCATCACTCTATCAACCCTAATCTTCTTAACCTCTTCCTTATCCCTCTTCTCTTCTTCTTCTTCTTTCGAGATTTCTTTTCCTCTTCTTCTTATCTTCCTCTCTTTCTTAATCCCTTCCTTTATCAGCAAGAAATCAGCTATGATGAAGAACACATACCCCACTGCTTCTCCAAACGCTGATACGAAGCTCGCCTTCTTCGCCCACTCTGCGTCTATGGTCCCAATTCTTGCCAGCCATGTAACGTGGTCGAAGAAGAAATAAACCATCTCGCCCGCATTGGACGGTATGGCTAGCAGCCGGAGAGTGAGGTTCGACCCCGGGTTTCGCCGGAGAAGGTTGAAGCCGGTGAGGAACCTACCCGTCCTGAACGCCTTCCGGCTGAGTCCGGAGGAGACTTCCCAGTGCTTGAACCTCTTCGCCATGTCCGGGTTGGTGTCTTCAAGGCGCCAGTTCGCAAGCTTGGAGACATACTGAAATGTCTTCACCAGCTTGTCTATGCCATCCCTCTTCGCCAGAAACACCACAAGCTTGTCCACTGTGTCATTCATTCTCTCTTTGATTTTGTTGCAGAAGATAGAGAGAGAGAGAGAGAATGGTGTTTGTTTGGAGTTGTGGGGAAGAAGATGATTATAGAAGGAGAAAAAACTGAAGCAGTCACAGACTAGTGGATATTGGATAAGAGGACTAAGAGAAATATGTGGTTACGCTTTGGTTTACTTACTTCATATATGACCCTTCCTTTGTTTTATTGGTGTCACTCAAATTTTGGTACGCATTAATAGTCATCCAAAAATAATTCGAACACATTTGAGACACTTGGCGATTATGCGTTGTTCTGGTTTGTCTTCGCTTTGTAGTTGGAAAAATCACCTTCCACATAAAATCCAAATGATGAGCAAGCCCAGTAACTGTTTATATGATATAAATTAATAGTGAAATCATCAAATTACTAGGGACAAAAGTAATTATTAAATCTTTATACGATATAAATAATGTTTACAATTTAGTTCATATATATTTTAAATTGTGGTAATTCAATGGTGATATTTATTTACTGCGTTTGAAGGCTGGGAAATTACTTTTATAAATTACGTTTGGAAGCCAAATATTATAGGTTATATAGATATTCATCAGTTACTCTTTTATCATGTTTTAATAAAAAAAAATAAGAGTATTAATTGATTCACATTATTAAACTTCACATGGATAGTCGTCCTTACACTATTTCAGAATTAAAAATATTCTTTTAACTTAAAGTCAGTTAAGCTAATGATAACAAGAATATCATGAAGTTGCGGCAAGAGATTCTCAAGAAGGAGAGATAAAGGAGAGAGTTGAAAAAAAAAATAGTAATTGGTCTATAAATTTTTTTAATTATTTTAAAAATTACTCTTATTAATTTATTTAAAATTATAGTTTAGTTCAAAAATATTTATAGATAAATATAATTATTTATTTTAAAATTTCATAAAATTAAGATTTAGGCTAATAATCCTTTTAAAACTATAATTTAAAAGTTTCCCAAACAAACCCTATATCACTCCTGATTACTTAATATAAAAATTAATTTTATTTTTAAATTAATTAGTTAATTATAATTAAATTTAGCTCATTAAAATAAATTTATACTATATATACTCATTAATCTATTTAAATTAATTAAATTAATTCATATATTAATTATAATTATTAAATTATTTATTTATTTTAATTTATCTTATAAAAAAAAAGTAAACTTAACTTTTATATCAAAGAATTAAGGAATAAAGATAGTAACAGTTTTGACAATTGGTGAGCGACTTTACTCCAATAAATAATTTAGGATATGAGGGCCAAAATTGTCTTTAACATTTTATGTGTTTATTTAATGTTTGCGCCATTTTCTTTTCTTTATTTTTTTTAACCGCCATTTTTTTTTTACTTTTCTGGTTCGGTCCGACGCATGTTTGATCTAGCCCAAGGTGCCTTCATCCGTTGGACACCAAACCCTAAACACAAAAATCCCGATCCACCTTTCATCCAAAACCCTACTCGGAGCCCTATCTGATTGTTATTTCGTCAACTTCGCGAGAAATCCAGGTTAGCCATGGATGCTCAGCGAGCTTTGCTTGACGAACTCATGGGTGCTGGTATACTGGATCTCTCGCTCATCCTGAACCACTATTTACTTCCAATATTGAATTGGCTGTTTTTATTTATTATTTTCAATTCGAAGAACTTATTTGTTTTCTTTACGGGTTATTGTTGTCGAATTCAGCTCGTAACTTGACGGAGGAAGAGAAAAAGGGGTACAAGGAAGTTTCTTGGGACGATAAGGAAGTCTGTGGATTCTACATGGTTCGATTTTGCCCTCACGATCTTTTCGTCAATACCCGCAGTGATCTGGGTGCGTTTCAGCTTTATTTGTTTCCCTTTCAGTGTCTAAATTCTCTTGTGGTTGATTGCGAGCAGAACCGGTTCAATTGGTCAATTTTATAGCGGATGTGAAAGGTCTATTGTGTTGTTCCTTACCAATGTTGTCCTCTGGCCAGTTAAAAAAATAAATTGACATGGCAACAAACAATGAGTCCAACATTGATCATTCGTTTTCTAATTTTATTTTTGGGAGCTAGGCCCCTTTCCTTACTTCAGGTTAATTATTTTATCTAAATTCAAAAGTTAAAAACATAATGTTTAGAGGGAGGTTCCTCATCTATCTGTTGAATCTCTGAGCAGTAACACGGATTTTCCTTTATGATGATTCCCATAATTTTGGGTTTTTCCAAGTTCTGTTTTTTTGGTGACTAAAGAGGCTTAAAAACCCAAAGAGACTACGTGGGTTTTTCCAAGTTCTGATGAGCTCTTTTTTGGTTAATTTTCTTCAGGTCCTTGTCCTAGAATACATGACCCAAAATTGAAAGAAAGGTGCGCAATTATATTATATTTATGGATGTACTGGGACACTTTTGGTGTAGAGGTTCTTACTCTTATTCATGTGCTCTAATGAACAACATACTGCATTAGCTCTATCTGAACCTCTTGTCAAATTATGCATTGTAGTGAAGTACTTCCTTTATTAATTTCAATGTATCATACTATAGCATTGGTGCTTTCATGCATGAAAAATATTTGGATTTTGCGGCCGTTTAAGATTTATTGTCTTCTTTGCTCATGTTTCAGTGAAATATTTGTCTACAAATGCATGCACGTTCATCAGTGCGTTCCTTTTAGATTTAGTGATTATATTGTTCATTTTTATTGGTTATCTATATTGTGTTGTCTTTAGTTTTGAGAACTCCCCGAGACATGATGCATTTGTGCCCAAGTTTGAGGCTGAACTTGCTCAGTTCTGTGAGAAATTGGTAGGTCAAATACATTACCTCAGCAGTTCCTACATCAGAAGAATCTTCTTGCTTGTATGTTGATGGTTCATGCTTTGTAATATCTGGTATTAATTTCAGGTAATGGACTTAGATAGAAGAGTGAGACGCGGGCAAGAACGTCTTGCTCAGGAGGTGGAACCGGCACCACCACCTCCACTGACTATTGAAAAGTCTGAGCAGCTATCTGTCTTGGAAGAGAAAATAAAGAACCTTCTCGAACAAGTTGAATCTCTTGGAGAATCTGGGAAGGTTGATGAAGCAGAAGCTCTGATGAGAAAGGTGCTGAAGTTGATGCAAGTTCTCTATTTTATTTCTTAGTTATCCATATATTAATTCCCAACCTATCTAACAAGTTTTTGAAGCCTTGCCTTTTGCCGATGTGAAGAAACTTTGGTCAGAGGTTGGCATGACTTGTTTTTAATTTGTTTGGGTTTTGTCTGCAGGTGGAAACACTTAATGCTGAGAAGACAGCATTAACTCAACAACCTCAAAATGGTAAGGTGATGATGCTTGCTCAGGAGAAGAAGATGGCGCTTTGTGATATATGTGGTTCTTTTCTTGTAGCAAATGATGCTGCAGAGAGGACCCAGTCACATGTCACAGGGAAGCAACATGTTGGTTATGGCATGGTTCGTGACTTTATAAACGAGTATAAGGTGAGCTTTGGTGTCATAAGTTAATTCAAATGATAAAATTAGTGTAAACCCATATGCTAATTTAAGGTTGAGAACATTTTTCAGGCTGCTAAGGAGAAGGCAAAGGAGGAAGAAAGATTATCTCAGGAGAAAGAATTAGAAGAGCGGAAGAAGCAGAGGGAGAAGGAGTATGACAGGAGGCGGCATACTGATTCAAGAGATAGAGATAGGCATCGTGATAAAGATAGGGACAGGGAGCGGGATAGATATAGAGGAAGAGATTCAGATCGTGAAAGGTCACGGGAGTGGAGTGGTAGAGTTTATCGAGATGGAGGAAGAGAGACAGATTCTAGGTCAAGGAATGGAAGAGATGGAAGCAGAGACAGATACCATGATCGGAGCAGGTCACGCTCACCTTCTAGGCATAGCTACAAACGCTCTTCTTGAAGTCCAGTTCACTCAAATTAATGGAATATCTTGATAGATATCTGAATTTGAATTTGAAATGAGGTAGATATTAATATCCCAAGACTTCTATAACTATGTGGTTTTGGAGTCTAGTTTTCACGTAATCAGGGGTGAATTCTTTTTTTTTTCCATCTCAGAGCTTTGTTGAGACAATACAAATCTCCCTTTCATCAAAATTATTTATGGAGAAAAGGGTTGAGGAAGGTAAATCACTGTTGTACTCTTACAATCTGCTTTGCGCTTTAATTTGAGTTTTTATGATATATCTGAAACATTGCGTAATCTTTGTTTGCTCGCATTTTCTGGAGATGCTTCAATTTAATATCGTCTCGCATATTTAAGATGTCAGCTGAATTACATGCATGATTGCCATTGCTGCTGAGGGATGGTTTCCTCTTTTTCTGAGGTAACAAGTGAACTATATACCATAAGAGGAATACATTAATGTTTGTTTATCTTAGGAGTTCATGTTTCCCTTTTCCCTTTTCTTTCGTGTTCTTGTTTTTACTTTTTAAGGTGATATAGATAAAAAGAAAGGTTTATAAATGCTGCCTATTCTGGCTTGCATTTGAAATTGATATACATTCTGTAGGTACCCGTGATTGGTAAATTTACTGCATCTATTGTCAGTTGTCTACCTCTGTCAAAACCATGCTAGTGATGTATTTGATGTTATCGTGATAAATGGATAACTCTTTCCTCCTTTCACGCCCATGTCTTTCTAAATATGGGTTTTGTCGGTGGGCGAAGATTACTATATTATGTCTACGCATTAATAAGCCTTGGGTTTGATCTGTTTGTTCAAAATCAGAATGATAACTATGGTGTATGTCTTATCCGAATTAATGAAATGATCTACCGAGTGCTTTGAGTTAAAGATAAATAGAGGCCGGCAATAACACAGGTATTTGACTGTTTTTGCTGGGTGATCCTAGCAGAAAAGTTGTCATTTGCATGAAAATTAATCAGTCTACTGAGATGCAGGGTATCTCCCAAATGTTTGGGTGCCCGGAGGTAACGGGTTTTCATGTCTGGATGATAGTGTCTAATTTCGTTGACAGGAACGCCATTGATGGTTAGATAGTTTCTGCTAGTGACGTGCAGGAAAATTAACTTAGAACATTCTGCTTATTGGAAGAAACAAGGTTGAGGGAAAATTAATCTCATTAATTTTTGGATAAAATAATGTGTACTCTTATTGTGAAACTGGCAGAGTCTTAGATCCTTGATAAACGTGCATATTTTGCTATTTTTTATCTAAAGATTGTAAATATTGACTAGATAGAGAAGTTTTGGACTAGTGACTGATTCTGGGATGCCCGCCCGCTTTTGGTTGACTGGGGTTTCTTCCTTGATTTTTATGTTAATTTATCTGAACATATGATACAATTTTTACCCTGGAATTGCAATTCCATTTTTATAGGCTTTCTATTAATTGAAAATTATACATAAAATTCAATAGCGAGAGAACAGAACAGAGTTATATGCCAGTAGAAATGCCGAGAATTACTATCCTGAAATTGTTTGCTAATAACTTTGATGGTGCGAGTTGAAGCACGTGTTGCTGTAAGTTTTTCTTCTCTTTTTTCAAATTTTATTAAACCTTACCCAATAAGCAAATGGAAGAAAATATTATATTTGATATACCTTTTAGTATAATTTCTGAGGTAACCAAAAAAGCGTGCTCGCACAAATATTAACGAAGAGAAGGCTATAGGCCGAACTACGGCAATTTGAATGGCTACATTATTGAAATTGAATATTAAAAGGGAAGCAAATCACCTGCTCAGATTATTTCTCCTTCTCACCAATTTATGACGGACAAATGTCTCCAAGCAAGGCCTGATATTCCTAGTAGTGAACAATCTTATTTTGAGTTCTTTTTTATATTTTCTTTTTCGGCCAGAAAATATCAATTTTAATAATCGGGAAAGCAATACACTCGCTAGTCGCTAATCCATCAAATGGAAGTGCGGCACCTTGAAGGTTGACCTCATATGATGTTCGATGGGCTCATTTACTAGTACAATAGTATAATGTTTTCGAAAAAATGTGTTGAAATTTAGGTAAATAGGTAGAGTTCACTCAACTCATCCAGACTAGAATATCATAATTTTTTCAAGAAAACGTGTAACTTTTAATTATTGAGCTTTTTTTGAAAAAAATTCTTTCCTACCTACCCCTCAACTTACCATGTTAGGGGTATGCATGGGTTGAACTGGGCTGAACAGCCCTTTGCCTGGTGCCCTACTTAAAAAAAGTATAGATTGTATTTTACAGCCCGATGTCCAGTCCTGTCAGATAAAAACCCTAACTATTTTAGGTTGGGTATAAGCAGACTGGGCATACCCAAATCATAGTGTCATACTCATATTGTGAGAAAAAATCGACAATCATAAATTTATAAAATAATATTATATTTATATCTTTAAAAGTTAAATAATATCCATAATCTACTAAAAATAAGTTAATAAAAAGATAGTAATTAAAATTTTAAAATCCATTGTATATATAAAATAAATTAAAATATATAGGGTCAAATATTTATATCGTTATTACAACATCAACAATCAAATGCTTGGCAAGTAAAGCATATGAGCAACTTTGGTATCTACGTAAATATAAGAGTTATATTCAATACTTTGAAAATGAGTAATAAGAGTTGTCAAATAAAGTAAAAAATGTAAAATTACAAATAGAATAAGTTAAGAAAAGAAATAAAAATATGAGAAAAAATTAAAATATATATATAGAGCTGGGTCAAATGGGCTGGACGGCATACCTTGCCTTACCCTGCCCAACACTTAGCCTGGCTTTACCCTGCCCAAATATGTTTTAGGCAACTTCTTTTGGACCGGGCTGGGCAATTTTTCTACAGGTTCGAGCGAACATACCAGATTATGGGTATATATATTAAAATAATGAATGTAGAGAATCTAAATTACATGGTACTCCAAGTTAGTTAGGTGATTAAATTTATTTTTAAATATAATATCTCAATCTACTTTATCTTTTAAATTTATAATTTTTCTTATATAGTAATTGCACATATTAAAAAAAATTATCTAAAAATATTCATGATAAAATATGATATTTTAGAAAAACTAAATTATATTTGTTATAAATAATTAACAATTAATCTTTTTAATTTATCTAAATTAGTTATCTAATTTTTATATTAAGAACAAGAGATAGTATGATAATATGAAGATTTACATAAAAAAAACAATTATTACTTCAAGATTCCAGACACAATCCATTGCAAAGACTAGTGTACGAAGCAAAATAAGATTAACATTCATAATGATGCTATCCAATATTTATGAATAAACAAATATATTCTTAGGAAGGAATAAGTTTCACTCTGAAGAGCAATTGAGTCCTAAAACACCTCAGTTGACTAATTACAATATATATACTATGGCTACTGTGTCTTTTTGCTTTTTGTCCACTAGTTGCAAATGAAAATACATGAAAGGGATGCCGAAGTACAACAATGTCCTATGCACAAACGCAATAGCAGGGTGGGTAGGGCAAAAGGGTGGAAGGGCAAAACTGCAAGGACTGTGATGAGAGAAACCAAATTGAATCCAACAATCAGAAAATCATGCATTCAGAGTGACATAAAAATATTTGTTCCTTTGTCTTTTCATCTCTCTCCCCAGTGTATTATATGCAGTCACTTTTATAACTGGGGAGGGTCCATGTCACGTGTGAAACATTCATGAATCTAAATTCACATGCCGCATCTTACATACAAGATTGGCGGTTGGCAAATCAAGTTGGTTTCCCGAATCTGTCTTCAAAAGATCTTTTAGCTGATCTCTTGCGGTAGAAATACAAGTTTGGAATGTGGCAAGAACTGGGGGTATTGGCATTGACAGAGCGGAAAGCACATTACTGAGATACTCAATGTCAACCGATAGCTGCTGGGCTCCACGATCAGAAATGTATTGAATTCCACGCAACTGTTCTATGTAAAGAGCTGTTGCACCCTCTGCAACCTAATACACATCAACATAAAAAAATTAGGGAAAAAAAGCACTTCATATGTGCATACAGCATAAAAAATTTGAGTAAAGAACATCACATGCCAGTTTTTGAATAATTTAATCTTTAATGCACCAGCCCCCGTGTGTCAACTAACTCTATGAACCTGGCCCTTTTTACCTTTTTTAAGAATTTTGATGGCCAGGAAGCTCCTTTGGAAGAAAAGAAAATGGAAAAGAATTTTCTTTCAGCAAATAGAAGCTCTTAACTAGCTTTGAGTGCCACATTGCTCAATTTTGAGTTAAAACGTGAATTTAGGGAGGAAATATAATTAGATGCTGATTTCAGAATATTAGCTTCATGGTAGAGCATTCAAAACTAATTCAAGGGAGAAGACATTCAAATCAGGCAATGGCAAATGAAAAGAAGAATAAAATGGAAAAATCATTCGGCTTAGATATAAACTTCCCTTATAAATCAATCACCCTTTTTTGTTAAATTAGTTACCTTGAACATCCATTCAGTAGCAAAAAACTGAGCTTCCTCACTGGTGTCACTGTTAGAGATGCCCTCAGCAAGTGGCTCCAACTGTTGGGGTAAAGTAAGGAGATATTCACCAACATTGGTCACATAGGATTGTGGATATGCGCTGAAGGTAGGAAGAGGAAAAGCACTCTGTTCCTCCACTGACGACCATATTGGTAAACGGGACACATCACTGAGCCGTTGCCGAACTTTAGATATGAGAACATCATATACAAGTTCATTTACTGTATCTGCAAATGCTGCAACTCTCTGAGAAGCAAGGGGAAGTGCATGAAATCTGGGATCTTTAGACTGCAGGAAACCATGACAAAATTAAGGGAATGCCATAAAGTAAAACGTACATTTAGAATGAAAGCAAAAGTTGCATTTTATTGCTTTTTTAGAACTAGGGTCAGTTCAGTTTGAAAATCATTCCCATAAAATATTCCCAAAACTTGCAATTAAAAAGTACAAGATTATAAATAAATTTATCACTGAAAATTTTATTGTAGAGACTTAGGCTTCGTTTGGTATGAGGGGTTTGGGAGGAGGGGGAGAGAAGGGGAGGGATTTTGCTCCCCTCCCTTTGTTTGGTTCACTAAAACATTTAGGAGGGGAAGGAAAAAATTTTAAAATTTTCCCTCCCCTCCAAATTTGGGGGAATTTGGAGGGAAAGTATGATATTATTATTTTATAATATTAATATACCCATAATTTTTTTAATATGTTAATGTTATCCCTATATTATATTTTATTAAAATATTTTATAAAATAATATAAAGTAAATTTATTTATATAAAAATATTTTCCCTTCCTTTCCTTCTTAAACCAAACAAGGTAATATGAAAATCCTTCCCCTCCCCTTCTTTAATGTTAATCCAAACAAGGTAATAATAAAATCCCTCACTTTCCCTTCCTTCCCTTTCCCTCTATTAAAATCCCTCCCCTTCCCTCCCCTCCCCTCTATTGACCCAAACATAGCCTTAGGAAGAGTGGGTAGATTTAAAGGAACACAACCATACTGAGATGGAACTCTTGATAATTTGATTTTCTCAAATGTAATCCATTTTTGGGGGGATAAAGGAGGACAAAAGCCATCAAGAAGTTAAACTCTGGCCACGTCTCAAATTCCAACACAATCCAAGGAGGACAGGAGAAGAGTGAGTGATGCTAAAAGAATGGAAGTGACAATCAGCACAAATATGTTTTTAACGTCCCCCTATTTCCCATATTTAAAATATATCCATACTGCTCCTCGCTATCTCTCAGCTTAATAGAACTTCTAACATTAAGGAACGAAAAAAAAACAAAGAGGCTGACACTAAAGCTAACCGAATATATACCTGATTCAAAAGGTTAAAGAGTTTCTTAGCCTTTTCAGGAACATCTACCAGCCGAAGAGATGCCACATCTAAGGCAGCCCTTCCACCTAAACCATCTTCAGTGCCACTTGTAACCTGGTTTTGGTCTAAACTTGAACCAAATACCGATAGTGAAAGACTTGTGCTCAATCTAGCAAGAGTAGCTCTAAGAGATGCTTCAAATACAGAAGCTCTGCTTGTCAAACTATCTGCAACTGTCAAGATTTGCAAGGCCCCTTGGACGATTGACCACTCCTCTTCATTTGAGATTAAATCAACTCTCCGAGTGTTTTGGTTTCCATCTTTCTTATCCATCTCCCGCTTTGAAGGACCATCGCCAATGTTATCCACGCCACAAACAGTTCTCAGTGATTTGAGGGTTTCTTGCAGAGTAGAGATGTATTGTAACATTACATCATCAAGAGCTAGAATTAGTTCATCTGCCTCAGAACCCCCAGTGAAGCTGATGCATCTCTCAACAGCTGCTTCAAGAAGTACAATAACTTGGGGAATTGACTCCTCCATCCTCCGTACTGTTTCACTGAGTTCAACTCCCTGTGCTCCCACACCTCGAATAACAGCTCCTCTTAAATCTACTCCCGCAGTTTCAGAAGAAAGGATAGCACGCTCCATTTGTCCATACCTGTAAAGCATGCCAATGATGTAATGAAAGATTATAAAGCAAGGATAATTCTCAGAATTGATAAAGGGGGCAAAATAGATGGTCAAACAGAAAGACCACCCGAACAACTGATCCCAGGAACTTCTCCCATTACAACATATATATTTGATGAAAAGGGAACATTATTCAACCAAAGAAAGGAATGTATAACAGCAAGGCAAAAGCCTACAATGCAGAAGAAAAGAAACTAGAACAAAAAAACCAGAGCACAATCATGTAAAACCTGGTCCTAATCTATGAAGAGTTGCATTTGTAAGGAATTGAAAAACACGCAGCGGAAATTATCTTAAAAATTTTTCATTCCTTGCCAGGACCGTATGTGTTTAAGTCAAGTGGGAAGAAGCATTACCCTCAGTGTGTCTCAGCGACTTCCACAGCTTTCGGTCACGACGTTCACAGCTTCTCTCTGCGGCTCGTGCTCCCTTTCTGATCACAAGAAGTCGACGACTCAGGTCGGCTTCCTCTACTGGTATCCACACAAACAGCTTTTCAACCACGAACGACGTGCTAGCGTCTCTTGTCCCTCCAGGGCTTTCTCAAGAGTTCGTCCTCTCCGTCTCTATTTCGGCAGTTTCTTATCTGCAAACCTTTTGCAAAGTCCCCTTCGGCCTTTCTGTCTTCTATGTGTGTGTCTCTTCACAAAACGTAGCTCCTAATATTAGATATATAGGATGCTCTACGTTTTCCCTAACCGAAAAGGATTTTAGGAGTTAATCTTATATTAATTCCGAAAAATAATACAATATCATATATTGTATAATTTTATAAGAAACTAATTAAATAAATAATATTAAATCCGTCCCACAGATTTAATTACCTATTTATTTAACTTTAAATAAAGATGAGACTGAACTATATTTGATTTATTCTCATAAAACAAATTTGAGATATCCTATCAATTTGAATTTCAAATTCAAACATGATAGGGATTTAATTTATCCTTAAAATTAAATCTTATAAATATCTCTTATATGAGATATCCTATCAATTTGAATTTCGAATTCAAACGTGATAGAGATTTAATTTATCCTTATAAATTAAATCTTATAAATATCTCTTATATGAGATATCCTATCAATTTGAATTTCGAATTCAAACGTGATAGAGATTTAATTTATCCTTATAAATTAAATCTTATAAATATCTCTTATATGAGATACCCTATCAATTTGAATTTCGAATTCAAACGTGATAGGGATTTAATTTATCCTTATAAATTAAATCTCATATATCTCATATATATAATATATATATATATACGAATTTATATATATACGAATATAAATATAAATAAATATATATACATTCACCTGGATCATTCATTGAATCTGGACATGTCTTAGATTCAATGAATCTGGACATCATAGCTCGTGTTGGGCTATTTTGTGTGCGACCCTGTAGGCCCATATGAAGTTGGCAGTGGGCTATTTGCTATACTAGCCCACAAGTCGCAAGCGGTCTCTAGCAAGACATAACGACTACCCAAATCATATGAGGATCGATAAACGATGTAACCTTTTATACAACCATATCATGTCCCTTCTGTCACGCGATATTTTGGTCATGGATGAGGCATGGACGATGTCATCCTCCTATTCCCGACCGTTACTTTCTCGATCCCTGAGTAGTCTGACTATAGAAATGGAACTACCTTTCCATTACAGTATGGCCATACATTTCTCAGACTTACTCATCGAGGGGCCCAGTAATATCTCTCCACGAATGTGAGGGGCAAATTCCATCTTGACCATTCACATTCCTCCGCATGAAAAACCACTAAGCCCGAACATAGTCTTTATGATCACTCGGTCAAAAATGACTTTTGACTAGGTCAAAGCTGAGCGTTTTGTCATGTAGGAATCCATGATGATCTCAGGTCAGAGGGCATATTGACATGGTTTGTATATGAGAGAAGCTTATGACGTTACCCATGCAGTTCTCTCATAGCGGGTCGGTCCAACACCCTGTACTCTTACATGTGCTTATGACTTTGATTTATATCTCTATACATTTTCAAAATCATACTGGTCTTATTTCATCTGTGCTCCCGCATAGATGATCGACCAGGGACATTTAGGATAATATCATGAATTATCCAAGGATGGTCATCATAGTAAACATGCAAATAATATGATAACTCAATTAATAAATTCATAAATCAATAATGTTCATAAGACAATGATTGGCCCCTAGGGCACGATTTCCAACAGCATTTGCATTGAGAGTATGTTGGACCAAAAGCGCACACGTGTTATGTGACACCTGAGTAAAATTTGCATCTTAAAATAGTTTTCTATTCCATTTTCCTTCTCCTCCCCTTTTCTATTTCCATGCAAAGGGAAATCGTGAGACATAAAGTCAAGCCTCTCGAACCTAGGTGCTCCATTATAATTTAGCTAAACCACAAGTAGCCTTAACAGGAAAATTTTCTTGTTTACCATTTAACCAGAATTGCAATTTCTTACCTCTGTTTGAATGATTCGTATGGCAGGTAGACAGCCTTTAATATATCCATCAGAACCTGAACATCAGAATCGGAAAATAAGTGTTGAATATTCCTAGCAAAGGTTCCTGTTGTATTGTGTAATTCAATCAACGCCTCCAGATGGTTCGTTTGAATCTTGATACCCTTTTGCATATCTCCAGATAAAATATCTAATAAACCTAAAGCACAAAAAGAGGTATGAAGATTATTACAACTTACAAGTCATGAGGCAAAATGCCAAAACATTAGAATCAACATAAAGCAATACAGTTAAACCTGGAAGTTAAGCCCAAAAAAAAATAGCTGTTATCTTTTCTAAGAATTATATATATATATGAATTACAGGGTATCTAAATAGCCTTCCTCAAGAATACTGTACTATGAATAAGATTGGAAAAGCTTCTTAGAGATAAGCAATAAAAAGAAAAAGAAGGCAATACTCATTGGTGCAGATAGCAAAAGGATCAAGGAACTTGGGCTTAGTACCAACAGAATTTTTGTTCAGTCAGTGACCTCCCTCTGCAATCCTATTTATACACAGGTAACTACTAACAGGCTAACCCATTGCTGGTTATAACAACTAAGATCCAACTAATCATTTAACATACTAACAGGCCTAACAATACTCTCCTCCTTGAAGGAATCTTGTCCTCAAGGATTATGTACATCAGTTAACCCTGGATGAACCCTCTCAAAGTCATATAACAAATGTAGCACACATTTTCATCAGGAAGGTCTTTCCACCTGGTAAAAAATATATATATAGATAAATATTTAAGCACGTGTGTAAGCTAAGCTAACATATTTTTCCTGATAGATAAATACACAGATCAAAACGACCTTTTGCCAATGCCTTTGTTTCTGGAACAGCATCACCAACGGCAAGGTTGATATGAGATATGAAACTGGAACCTATAGCTGCCATAGTCTCACATAGCAACTTTGGAACAAGAATTTTATAATCTTCTGGAAAAGCAAGCATACACCTGCAAGCAACAGTTCAAACAAAAGCTCCTTTTCAATTCAAACAAAAGCTCCTTTTCAACATCTCAAGTAGGAAAATTTAATTAGTATCTTTGATGCTCTCTTTTACTTGTCATCTTGCATAACAAAAAGAAATACGATAATAACAAGATGGGATGACAAATGATGAATGAGAGGACAAGAGAAACAAGAAAATAGCCCAAATTCTCAAAATGCAAACAAACGTAGTAGGTAACTAACAAAATATCAAAGCTAACAGCGTAAATGATACCATTTCCATTCTTGTTCAAGATAAAGTAATAGCTCATCATAGAAGCTTGGCAACCAACTGGAAAATGATATCGAAGGTGCAACTGAATGAACTTCACCACCACTTGCTAGCCTCTCATTTTCATTCTTCTCATTTGCAGGCTTATTAGCTCGTTTTCTCGAGTCAAAGTCTTCCCAAAGTTTGGTTATTGGTTTAAGGTGAACCTTTGTATATTGTGATTCTAGAGACTTAAACCTTCCAATCCGAATAAGAATTCCCCGCAAATCTTGAGCTACATTAACCTGAAAAGCAATGACAAGAGCTAAGAGAAAATGAATTGCAGATGAAAGAAACAAAGAGCAAAGATTTTTAGAGAAAATACCACCTTGCGATTGGTTAAAGCATCTGTAAGGCGAGGCTTCACCATGCCGTCTAGCCTATCTTCCAAGACTTCAAGTTGTTTCCTTACGTTGGCAAATTCAGCAACCTAAAACACGGTGTGAGGGTGAAAAACAAAACTATGGCATCTAATGCAAACCAAACCTAAAGCATATCACAAAGAACCCAAGGGGAAAGTCAATACCTCCCCAACAGCAGACAAGCAATGCCTCATGTTAGCCAGGGTTTCTGCAGCCCGAGGCAGATCACCACTAGCAAATACATCCTCAACTGTTGAACTTAATTGAGTTAACCCAGCAGCATCCTGACATTGAAATGCAAAAGCAAGAGTTTCATCATTACAAACAAGCTCTCTGAGCTACATCAAATGGTGTTTTAAACTTACCACTTATTAACATAAGAATTGATGAATACCTACCTGCAATGTCTCATAAGCTGCTTCCATCCTCTGCTTGACAATGTCCACTTTAGCAAGGGCAGCTATTGATTCAGCTGATGATCCTTCTGCCTAAAAAAGAAAGAAAAGCAGAAGTGAATATCTAATTTCCCGATCCCAATGAACTGTCCCGAGGGAAAAGCTTACAGCCTTAGAAGAAGGCATTGTTTAAAACATGACAACGTAAACAACTCAAATTGATTCTTTAAAACATGACAGCTTAAACAAATCAAATTCTGCAAGTATCCTCCTTGTTGTATCCCCAGCGTATAATCAAATTATTTGTTTGCACGGGGAAAATGACGAGATCATACTGATTCATTCTCCAGCTCAGCGTAAAACTGAGAGGACAAAAAACTGTGAAATCCAATACCACCATTCAGATTTCCAATTCCCAGTACTCTTTCAAAAAGAAACCCAATGAATCAAGCAGCAATTTGCCATCATTTTACTGATAGATTGAATGCATACCTTCTTGATCTTCTGAAGAATCCCAGAGACGGCTGAACGAAGCGAAATGGCATCGTCCCTGAGGCGAACGACATCACGTGAGGCGCGTGGCACGCGGAGGAGAGACGCAGCGCTCTGCTCCTCTAGTGATGCAGCAATTTCCTCAGACAGCATCTGGAGCTTCATCTCCAGATCCACCATGTGCTTATCCAGAGAATCCTGAGGGTGTCGAGTCTGACATGCCGAGTTGATCCACTTCTTCGGGTCGAAGTTCTCATTTGAGAACGGACCCAAATCGAGCATCATGATGATGAATAGGAAGAGGAACGAGTCGACTCTGTGTTCAGAGTGGGAGATCCATGGAGATTTGTCTGTCACTGTGATTTGAGTCCGGACCTTGGAGAAGCGAACAAAGGAGGGACTAAAGTATAAAATAATCGTTTTATAGGGGTCATTGTCTATGAATTTGAAGAGTTGAAACGCACCGTTTCCTCTCATACAGTCTAAATGGGCTGTCTCTGTTAGATTCTGCAGCTTGTGAGTTGAAATCCGTTCCCAAAACACATAATTAAATATTGCATTATTTGTTCAATTAAATCTAATCCGTTTTAAAAAGGTGGCAATTAATTATAATAGCTACTCAAAACTAATCAATTGTGGGATTCCATATGTTCATGAATATCTAAACCTGGCTCTCAATTTCCCTTGACCAATTACTGGTATTGTTCCACATCTCCACCTGGTGCTCCTATTTCATTTGGCAAGTGTTAGGGATAGGTTTTAATTTCTTGATTTTCCATTGATGCTCCATGATGTCTTTGGACTTGTATCGACATTCTCTCAGTGATGACATCTTCTTCTTCATGATGTTCTTCAGAAGTCTCATTACTAATTCCTTAGAATGATTATTGGGACTCTAGCACCTTCGTAACCTGAATTTGACGATGCTTTTATGTACTCTAGTCCTTTCTCCATGTTTTCATGTATATTTAAACCAATCTACTTGATGATACAAGGCTTGAGGATTCTGATTTTCTGTGCCCATTCTAAGAAAGGAAGAAACTTGTTCTCTATTTTTTTTTTTTTTTTGACTCCCTCCATCAATCGGCAGTCCCTCGACTGAAACTTGCTCATAAATGTAGCCTTTATTATTCTCAGCAATATCATTGAAAGCCCTGCAACTGCACCCACATATATATAATTTAAACGAAAGATCATACACGTCTAGAGAGAGAGAGAGAGATGTTTAACCTTAACCTTGCATGGAAGAGATCAAAGAAGGAAGAAGATGCTACTAGGGCTAGAATCTCCACGAGCATATCTTCAGGAAGAGATAAAATAGTAGAAGATAACCCTGAAACTCGCTTCATATACGTATGATAATCTTCTTCTAGGCTGGTTTATTAACAAGTCATACATGAACTTGATTAGCCGCCAGAGCAGAAACGCGAACGAGTGTGCTTTGAAGTTTCATATATGAAGTTGAGTACGGATCCAAATATGCTGCGCAAAAGCCTGCAAAGATTCCACCTCCAAAACAACGTGAGAACCATATGCTTCTTATTTATCATAGGTAAATTATTGTATTCTTAATGTTATCACTATATAATTATATAAAATAAAATCTATACCAAAATCAAATCTATTTCCTTAAATTACACTCCATACGACATAAAACTTGTCTGGCTAGTATTATTATTTTTAGATCATGTTTTCCATTATTGACCATACTGAGTTAACTTATTGAGCTTGTCAAACAAAATCCATATAGGAATTGAAATTAAAATTGTAATTATTCATCTCAATTATATCTATTTGGTATTTAATTAAAGAAGTACACGGTAAGTTATATTATAATATCATTCATAGCTTATGAATTTGAGATAAGTATTGTGATAATCCAAATCTTATGCTTAAGAATTAATATTGATTATTTTTGTTAAGTTTACACACGGTAATTTGTTTTAGCAAACATCTACTTCTGCTCCACGAAAAGAATAATTCTTGTTGGATATTCCAAAATTCTTCTTAGCCTTTGACTTCGTCGATCATCTATAATATCTCAATTGACGATTATACCCATCAAATTCCACTCTTCATTTCTTATGCCACCCCCCCCTCTAATTTTGATTAACCCAACTCAAACATAAAACATGTACCGATTTTTGCATAATATTCTATTCGTAAAATTACACACAAAATTATGTTTATAAAAACCCAATCATTTCCACGAAGGACGAAAATAGTTGAGAGCTCTATATATACACTGCTTTTTAATTTTTTTTCCCTTTACATTTCTTTTGACAATATGGTAATTTCATGTTTATTTTTTGTTGTTCTTGTTACTTGTGTGACAAAGACAGATTCAAATGTCAAAGCATTGCCTCTTATTTAAAGTCATCTATGTTGTTCATAAGAATTAAGAGTTTTCAGAGAAGCCACCATGAGAAAGCTAAGGATTTCCCAAGAGCAATTCTTTTCATTCATAGACACGAGTGTGTTAAGTCACCTGAATCAACTCTTGTAAGTTTGTTTGTATTGATCTTTTGATTAAATTTCTATATATGTAATTATTTATATTATGAATTTCATGGTTGGTTTCCTTTGACTTTGAAGGAATTAGGGGTCCTCAACGATTTCAGAGTTTGGCTATTATGAACTAACTTATTACAGGTACATAAAACATCTCAATTTTTAAATAAACAAGCATATATGAAATCTCAAGAATAAACAAGCCATATACTACTTTTTTTAGTTTAAATTTTTAATTAAAATATTATTAATTCTATTCTATTGTTTTCTTTAACTTTTTTTCCCTTTGATTTTCTTTCTTTGTTCTCTTTTGCCAAATATCCTTTTTGTTTGATTCTCCAACCACTCAAGATGATTGAAATTTGAACAATGAACAGAAGAGTGACTTGATTCAATTTGATTATACATTTTTAGAAATTACTTTTTAAGAAACTTACTTTTTTAAAAAAACAAACAAAGTTAAAAATAAAAGCAGGCTTTTGAGCTCAACCCTGCGTCCAATTCATAAGGCCCGAGTTTCTAGAAATAGTTAAATTTAGGTTCACAAAGAATCTGGGCCTGATCCCATATGAACTAAGCCCGCCTGGTTCTCAGCTTTATAACAAATCTTACTCCCCAGAATTTCAAAAAAATAATAATAATAACCGAGTGAGTTTAGTTATAGAGTGAGACATGTGACTATTTAAAATATATTTAATTTTTTAAAATTATTAATTTATTATAGTTTAAATCACAATATTTAAGAATAAATTCTAATTCAAAAGTGTTTAAGTTTACCCCTGAGTGTATGTCTAATATTAGTATCACCTAAAAAGAAGGAAGATTTTGCCATACCCTTAAATCGTGGGTGAGTCTAACCCTTTCTAAATTTTTTTCTTATAAAAAGAAATTTCTAAGCTCAACTCCTCTTAAATAAACTAAAGACTCAAATTTAAATCTTTTGAATAGGAAAAAAAACTTATAAGAGAACCCCTTATTATTAAAATTCAACCTGACTTGAATATGAGGGAAAAAGTTGATAATATATATTTTAAATAATTTTTATGCTAATAAAAGATCCCATATTATTGCAAATATAACTATTCAAATATTTACGGAGTAATTTATTTTAATACATATAAATTTAGTATTTATGTTCTATAGTGGAGGCAAGTTTTGGTCGTATTATTTATGGAATAAAAACAAATTTATCTTGAGGAACTAGAAATTTATGGAAATGTGTGCTTACCAAAATTGTTTGGTGGCAAAAAATAAGACAGATTGGTGCGTACCAGACAGTCTACAGATCTTGCCTTTTAAAACATTTCTCATTGGTTTTATTTTGAAGCATCGGTATATGCAATTGTAATGTATGGAGGCAGGGGACCGTGAGCCTCTCAGATTGAAAGGAGCTCATCACTTGGTCCCAATCCTTTCTCTGTGTTTTGTTTTATTTTTTTTTTTTGTAAATATTGTGTGAACCATATAAATCTTTTAAATATTATTAATTTCTATATTTTATTTTTAACTATACACAAAAAAAGTTTTTTGTAATATAATCAAATATGCTTTCTATGTTTTTCTTTAATATATAAATACTCTTATTTTAAGTACAACAATTAAAATATATAGCAACACTTTATTTTTAAAAAGTTATATATTGATAAAAAAAATACAAATTTAGTAAAGTTTGACCAAACTTTCACGCGTGCGTGTTTTTACATAGTGTACATACTATTCATAATTTATGAATAGTATGCTCTTACTATATAATAATAATAATAATAATAATAATATGTTAATATTGATAATTATGTATGCGTGATAGTATTGATGAATATTGATATAGGAAGAATAAGAATTAAATTATAAAAGAGTAAATTAATAATAATAAAATCTCTAACAGAATTTTCTAAAAAATAAGTTGTAAATATGAATTCAAATAATTGTAAATTCAGGAGTTTTAATTGCAACAAAGAGATTTAAATTCTAAATGCAATTCTCCATTTATAATTATTTTTTTTAATTTGTAACTGTTTTAATAAACATTTACAACTTATTTTTTTTAATTATTGTATAATTGATTTATTTAACCCTGTGGCATCACATGAAAAGCTCATGGTGTCATTGTCAGCCAAGTTGATGGTGCACGGTACCAAATTGAACTGCCTGAAAATTTATAAATTTTTATTTAAAATTAAAGTTTGACTTAAAATTTAAATTTAAAAAATTTTTAAAATAAATTGTCATATTTATTTAAATAGACTTTTAAATTAAACTATAGTTTAAAACTAATATTTTAGATGAGCTGATCAGAGTAGCTTATGGAACAGTAAACCACTTATGAACTAACTAATTACTATATTACCCCTATTTTTTCTTATATTATCTCTCCCCTCTCTTACTTTTTCTTACACTATCTCTCCTCTTTTCAACTTTTTCTTACACCATCTCTCCTACTTTTTCTTACACCCTCTCTCCCCTCTTCTATTTTTTCTTTCTTTTCTTTCTTACACTCTCTCTCCTCTCATCTCTTATCTCTCCTCATTTAATACTCATACCCTTTTTCGTAATTTATAAATAACAAAAGTACTTTTAGAAATAACTATCCAAATACTGATTTATTTAAAACCACTTTTTTTTCATAATCTCTTCTTTAAAAAAATTTTTTTATAAGTTGTTCAAAATTTTTTTTTATAAGCCTATTTTTAAAATTCTATCCAAACGAACCCGAATTCTCCATATATCCACCCATTCTCTTAAAAAGCTGCTCATATGTACATCTCCATCTCTCTCTCTCTCTCTTTTTATTTTATTATAAAATCTCTCAAATCTCTATTTATATACACACCAACATTAACATTTTTCAATATTAATATTAAATATAAAATTTATTTTAAAAATCAGCATTTATAAATTACAAGCAATAAATTGATATTCTACATAGTTATATATATAATATTAAAAACTTTAATAAAGCTGCATTATTTATAAGTAATAGGCATTGTGATTGATTTCTTAAATATATGCTAATAATATTTAGCACACGTACGGGTTCTTTTTTGGTTCTCTAGATAGCTGTTATACAAAATGAATTATTTTGAGGGCTATTTATATACCTCGATGTAACCCTGAAAATTAAATATTGTATAATATTTGAGAATTTTCAAATTAAATGAAAGTATAAAAAAGAATAATAAATATTAAAAGATATAACGATAAATAAAAATCAAAACAAAATATTTTCAAATATTATGTAATAAAACTAAATATATGGAATATCTCATAATCGTAAATAATTATTATTTCATGTATCTGTTCTTGAAATCTTTTAAAAGGAAGGGATGACGTACACAGCAAGTAAGACGAAATTTGAATAAAGCAAAGTAAAGCTTTAGGGAAAAGAGTCCTCCTCGAACTTCCACTGACCTTAAACTAATAAAAGGAGAGTCAACGTGCCCCATGCCTCTGCATGTCTATTGGCCTATGCTCTTCCGTGACATGATTAAGATTCCAATATCACTTCATATTTTTGTTCCCCTTCATCATATCATCTTACTAGTCTTTCAAGGTTTTCACAACTTTAAAGTAATACATTATGTTAGCCTGAGTTATATGTTTATTAGCAAAGTAATATATTACGATGTATTCTTGTTAATATTAAATATAATAGTTAATTTTAAATATAAAACGTGAATTTATTTTTATAATTTTTATTTAAACTATTATTTATATTAATTAAATATATTAAGAAAACTTTTAACAAATATTAGTGAGAATATTTTAAAAACAATAAATATGTATATTTTATAAATTATTAATTTAACTAATTTTTTAAATTTTTATAAATTAATTATTTAATTTTTATATTTAGAATAGAAAGAATATAATTTTACCATGAATCTTACAAAAAAGAATAATAGAGGCGCAATATAACAATGCATATTATACCTATATTTTATAAATTAATTTTATTAATTTTTTTTAGAGAGGCATTGTATAAGTTTTTTTTTTGATATTGACTTAATCATCATATAATTCAAGGGCCTATTTGGATTAGTTTTTGGAAAATAGATTTTAAAAAGAATAGATTCTGGAGAATATATTTTAGAAAAAATAGATTTTAAAAATAGAGATATTTAGATGATTAGTAGTAAAATTAATTTTTATATTGATAAATTACTAAAAATGATATGATTTGATTAAAGTATAAGAGATGAGAGAGAATAGATGATAGAGAAGAAATGGGAGAGATAAGAGAGTGTAGAGGAAAGAGAGAGAATAGGAGATATGGTGAATAAGAGATATGAGAGATGAAAGAGAATAGAGGATATAAGAAAAAGTAGGGGTAAGATAATAATTATATAGTCTATAAGCTCTTTTACTATTTCAAAAATTATTTTTAGTAGTTTATTCAAAATTATAGTTTTAGCCCAAATTTAAATAAAAATAACTATTTGTTTAAAAAAATTTAAATTAAAATTTTGACTAAAAGTAATTTTTAAAAACTCTTCCCAAACACACGTCAAGTAAAATATTTAAATGAAATTTTTATAAAATTAATATGTCAGAACTAGAATTAATGTATCAATATCAACTATCAACTAATATAATCTAAAAATAGCCTAAGCCCAGAAACCACTACATTCTATACTCCATGCCATATGGGACGCACGTCTATTTAATTAAAAGAAACAGATCTAAATTGAGGAAGTAAAATACGTTTAGGAATGACGGATCCACGTGGCGTCCAGGCATGGTTTCAGTGTGTGGAACGCAGAAAACACAATCCACTAGTTCTTCCACGTCACAATCGATGTGGACCCTACTTCGTTAAGAAGCGGTATCCGCATCACTCGAGGCATAATTCCTTTCGGATATTCGAATATTCTTTTCCGATGGTCCGGCCCGCGGCGTCGAAATAATTTGAAGTAGGCTACCGACATATTGACCATTGTGCCCCTGGTACTTCAATGGAATTACACCGAGCCCAACTCTGGAACCTTGTTTGATTTCTGAGTAGAATGGCCAAAAAGCCCTTCTTGGACTGGTAGTTGGAGCGCGGGCACGGTGAACCACCTTTTTACATTATATAAATTCCACCAAAAGGTAGAGGACGTGCTGACAAGTTAAAAAATAAATATATATATATATATATTCTCATTTTTTTAATGGAAGAACATGATCTTGTACTGCCATGATAGGTATGTGGATTTTTATAAATAATGTATAATTTCGAGATAAATATCAAACTATATATAGGGGCACACGTTAACACGTGCTTAGGTTGAGTTATTTCAAGAATTATATTCCACACCTGTTCATCAAGTATGATGCAAGAGGATCGATCATGTCTCCATGAGAGCTACATCTATCTTGGACCTTACTCCTTGAAAGCTAACTTGTCTCTTCAAGGCCTAACAACAAGACGCAATTTGCTTAAATATGATAGGATTTATGAGATGACTAAATTATCTAAATTATGAAAATGTAAATTTTTATTATTTAATTAAGATTAAAATTAACTAAATTATTATGTTTTAATTAGACATAATTTAGATAACATAATATTTTTAGAATATTTTAAGTATTTATAAGGATTTACTCCTTCTAATCATTATAACATGATAATATGTTCAACTAAGTCACACCAATGAAATAATAACAATTAACTTATTAAATATATTTTAAATTAATAAAAAAATTAATTTTACTATTATTAATGAGGTTTAAAAGGATATATAGAGA
Organism: Leucaena leucocephala; assembly: GCA_037074615.1. Classification (NCBI taxonomy): domain Eukaryota; kingdom Viridiplantae; phylum Streptophyta; class Magnoliopsida; order Fabales; family Fabaceae; genus Leucaena; species Leucaena leucocephala. The sequence continues at coordinate 1,740,325 of CM073525.1, forward strand.
AAACAAGAGGAGTTACATTTAAATATCAATTATAAAGATAAAATTTATAAATAAGTATTAATAACTCTTTAAATGACTTATATATATATATATATATATATATAATCTTTCCTGCATATCCTTACATATTTTTTTGTATGTATCTCTCCCCTTATTCAAATGGAATTCAATTTAAAAACTTATTATTGGTAAATTTGACTGATAAATAGATAAAACATACGACAATTTAAAATATATTCGATTACTTTATTATAGTTATAATCACGATATTTAGAGAGACATTATAGCTCTTGAATATTTAAGTTTATTTTTAAATATAATAGATAATTCATCTTACCTAATATTTATATCATTTAGGAGAAAATGAGATTTTATCCTATGTGAGGTTAATTTTTTTTTTAAATTACTAGTAACAAAAAAAAGTAAGAAACTCATGATTGGCACAACGCTCATCCAACGTAACGTGGCAAGGAAGCCTCTCCACAAGTGTCAAATCTAAGCTGAGTCATATTATTCATCTTGGATTTTTATGCAAAATTTACATATCCATGTTATATATGTACACAATTTAAAATAGGTCATATATATTATTCTCAATTTACAAAAAAAAAACATATTGTATTTTTTGATATTTTATTCATATGGACAAAATTTCTTTTCAAAGCCACATGAGAAAAATATTTTGCATTAATAACCAAATTGTAAAATTACAAGAAGATTGGAAAAAATAAGCTCCCATTATTTTCAGGAGCATATAAGTTGCAGGATATGAATATGATACTTAAGATTAAGTAAGAAAGGTTTCAAAATAAACGAAAAGATTTAAAAACTAAGAAATAACTGTTATCCTTAATTAATACAAAATGTCAAACATAAAAAAAAAAATCTTATTTATGTTAATTATTGATGATAGAGTATGCAACCCACAATGATCCTTGATGTCATCTAGTTGAAGAGTAGGTATCTTTGTATCCGAAAGTCAAGAACATTATCCACCTAAACACACGGCTGGCTTCAATTCGTTTAGGATCTATCCCTGTTTCTGTGTTTTTTTACTATCCCTTTATTTTTATGGAATTCATTTGCGCGCCATAAATGTGATTCTATACAATTCCTCTTTAAATTTCCTCAAAATTACGTAAACTGGTTTTTCCCCTTTCTCTTTTTCTAAAAATTTGGGACAATTAATTCATCCTCCTTATATTGTTTCCCTTGATTTGTCATTTATTTATAAGTTTTTTTTTTATTAAGTTTTCATCAACACTCATAGTGCTATTTGGGTAACAACAAAATCTAGATTTTAAAAAGATTTTTTATCTAAATATTTATTTATTTTTAAAATAAACAGTCATATTTATCTAAAAAGATTTATAGATTAAACTATACTTTTGAATAAACTCATAGGAATACCTTCTGAAATAGTGAAAAAAACTTATAGACTATATAATTACTATTTTACCCATATTTTTTTTAACACTGAAAAAGCTTATAGATTATACAATTATTATTTTATCCATACTTTTTCTGATACTATCTATATTATCTTCTCCCTCTCCTCTCTCTTTTTTTATGTCTTTTCTTCTTTGTACTTCTGCTCACTGGAAGGAAGGAATGTCATTGTCACCATCGCATCTTCATTGTCACCATTGCATCTTCTCCTCCATCTTGTTATGGGTCTGTCGAGTCGACGCTATCATGGTTGTCGTGGGTCCATAACGTGAGTTGTCTGTGCTCGTTTAGGATCGTTGCCAATAGAAGTTAGGGTTCCGTCTGTGCTCATTAGTCTTCGTCAGTAGAGAGAGAACAAGAGAGAAATGGGGGAAAATAGAATATTTTTTTTAATAGGATCATACAATTTCTAGTAATTTATTAATAATAAAAATCTTTCTAATAATAATTATCAAAATACTTATTTATTTATAATTAATTTTTTGATATAAACTCTTTTTTATAAGTTATTTTTTTTAAAAAAAATATCTAAAAACTATTGTTTTTTAAAAGTCTCTTTAAAGAAGCCCATAATCTATTAGTTAAAGTCTAGTTAGATATGCTGATTAAAAGCAACGTCATCATTTAGAAATATAGAAATAAGTACATTAAATGATTAAAATAAATATATTTTATTATTTAAATTAATCAAGTTAACATTTTTTATTAAATAAAACTCACGATATCATAATTAAAAAATTAAAATTACATTTTATGTATTTAAAGACTAGATTTTACCATTTTAATGATTAAAACGTATACTCTAACCTCAATTATAACATAACTCACACAAAGGATCACTTTATGTCTCTCTCTTCTTGGTTTGTTTTTTTTTAAAAAAAGATAAACTTGTGGGCAATGTCGCGTTGGAGGCGTGGTGGGTATTATTAAATGGAAATATACGACAAATTCCAAACACTTTATATCTGTTTGTTTTTTAAAGAAAAGAAAAATTAAGGAACATCCAGACTCATGGCCGCATCTTCGCGTCCTGTTCCTTTCTTCTGTCTCCCTTTTCTTATCCCAATTTCCTCTTCTCTTTCCATATGGGCATACATACACACGTACGTACACAATTACATGTCCAACATCATTGCCCCACAGTCACTATTATTATTCATAATTAAAAAGAAAGTCTCATGTTTTATATATAGAGAGAGTTTTCAAAGTGAGTTTCACTCAATTATATTCTTCATCACAAATTACACAAGAAGAGAACTTAAAAAAAAAACAGAATATTTCAATAGAGAGGAAATGAGCGAGTTTCCAAAAACGGACAAACAAATGAAATAATAAAGAGAAGAAGACATATGGAGTGGAAGGTACATAAGGTAGTATAAAACAAAGAAAGATGTGTCAGCCATGATGCAAATTATGATTCTTACCTTCTAGAGCACTTGTAGTGTTACTGTTGACAAGTGAGTAGTTTCTAAGCTTAGTGTTTTGAGATTTCTAGTAATGTTTATTTTGGTGATATTATAGTTAAGTTTTGGCTAGTTTTTGAAGTGCTGACCCTCTTTCTGTTAGTTTGTTTGGTACCTTGTGCTCCCAATTTGGTATTGACTGTAGATTAATTTGCGGCTTCATATTTATTATGTTATCTTTTTTTGCATAAATTGTACTTTATAAAAAAATTATTGAGTATATTCTTAATCAAAATAGTTCTAGTTGAACATATAGTTTTATTGAATATTTTGTTCAGTTGCTCTCTATTTTTTTAAAGATTTTAATCTGTCTAATTTGCTCTCCTCAACTCAACTGTCTCTAACAATCTTTTTTAACATATTTAAACTATCTCAAATAAATTTTTATTATTTTCTCTCAAATAAGCATAGTGACAATTTTTCTTTATATATGTTTATAATAAATCTTATCTTTATTGTATTACTATACATATATCTTAACATCATTATCTATATTATCATAATTTATATTATTATTATTTATTTAAAATTTAACATTCACTAGTATATAATAATATTAGTCTTACAATAGTTTAATAAAAAACTTTTGTTTAAATTTATTAACTACTTTTCTCTCGCAAATAACATCAAGAGTCTTTTTTTTTTATTTTAACCATCCAACTATATAATATCTCTATCATTCGCATATACACATAAAGTCATTAAAAGTAATTCCAAATCACATTAGAAAAACCGTTTAAGTATTACATTTCATACTTTTGACAAATTGCTTGTCTCAACTACAAGGGGGCTAAGAGATTTACTATTTAGATTTGAAGAAGATTCGAGCTTTGAAACTGCGAGGGTTAACCAACAACTACTAACATTTGGAATAAAAAAACCATTTAATCAAAAAGCTAAATATGCTTTTAGACTATTTCTATTATATGTATGATTAAGTTTTTATTTAATTATTACATTATCACTTCGTCCATCATGCATTGTTAAACCATACAAAATTCCACTGATGCGATCCAATTTTTGACCCATTATCATTTTGAGAAAAAACGAGGTTTTTGGGGAGAAATCTCTTTGAAACACTTTGAAAGTCATAAGCATAAGCATAAAAAATACTTTGAACTATTAGATTGCATAAGCATAAAGTCGGCTGCTTCCTATCAAATTAGGAAATTCGAATTGAGGTTAGTTTTTATTACCATTAAAATTTAATAAGCTTAAAATTCGATTGAAAAAACAAAGCATACACCAATTCATAAAATTATACATTTATTTTTATTGTTAATATTCATATATTTTAATTTTAATTCGGTATAGAAAATTCAATCTAATCTTTTTTTATTAATTTGTGTGTATTTCACCAAAGGGAAGCATCCTCAATTTCTCATATCCTTGGAGAAACCGAGGAGCACATTTTCGTCAATTCATGTGAACCATTGGCGTTCTTATAAATAGGAGGAGACGTGTATTCGAAGAAGAAAGCCCTTTTGGGACTCAGGGGTATAATTGATATTTTACTTAATAAAATAATAATATCGTTTAATTTAAGTAGTTTCATCGCACGTCGCGTTTCTGCGTGTGTAATGACTCCAAGAGAAGCAACTAGCAGAAGACAGAAGGCGCAGAATTTGCGAAGCAAGCAAGCGAAAACGACTCAGACATAGCTTCTAATTGCTAGAGAGGTATGATTCCTTACCCATTTTTACTTTTCTCATTGCATTTAGAGGTTCTTCTTCTGTAAGAATTTGGTTCTTGGTTCTGTTTAAACTTTTGATTTGGTGTGTTTTTATAGCTCAGAAAACGGATTCCATTGCGTTGTGATCGCGGAAATTTGGTTTCCAGTCGTTGTTTTTTCTTGGTACTTTTTTTGTGACGCTGATATCGGCGATTACTGTTCCGACCTTGGAGGAGTTTTTGCCTTTGAATCAATACGACTTTTTTTTCTCTAGCTGTTTCTCCAAATTTGGTTTCCTTTTCTGGAGCTGTTCCATTTCTTCTTTTTAGCGAAACGCACTAATTTTCTGACCATGTATTCTTGACAATCATGATTTTGCTCGATCATAAAGCTTTCAGATTATGCTGTTCTGTGTTCATCCTGTTAGATGTCTGGAACTTTGAATTTATATATCAGTTCCCCCCCCCCCCCGGAACAAAAAAAGAACAGAAAAGAAAATAAAAAAGTACAATAATGTCCATCTCTGCTCTTAGATGACTGTTGAAATTGATGTTCACCATGTAATACAAGGTAATTAATAATTTTTTTCTCGTTTATCCTACACAACTAGTAGTAGCTTACTCGTGCATATCTATTCGTTCATCAGTGATACATTCCATAACAATGATTCTCTTTTGGTCTTCTCATCTTTGCAGACATTTTCTTTAAGGGGAAGTGTTAACTTCTTCCTTTTTCTGGCGTTTGAATTAAGAACTAATACATGGGTCCAGCATCAGAATTGTTGTCTGAGAGATGTTGCAGTAAGCCTCCTGGAATTAAGATCCTAGAGTCCATTAAGAGAAGCCCTGTTTCCTTCAAGACCTACCAAGCTATCGTTCTGGTTGTAACATTTTTGGCATATGCAAGTTATCATGCTACCCGAAAAACAACAAGTATTGTAAAGAGCGTCCTTGATCCCCAAACAACAGATTTTGGCTTAAAGTTCTCTCTATTGAGATCAAACAATACCAATGAGTCAACTGGAAACAGAAAATTTTCCTGGATTCTTGGAAGTGGTTGGACTCCATTTAATGAACCAGATGGGACAGCCCTGCTTGGTGAATTGGATGTTGCTTTTCTTGCAGTATATGCTTTTGGGATGTATTTTTCTGGTCATCTAGGAGATCGGTTAAATCTGAGGATTTTTCTAACTGTGGGAATGTTGGGAACTGGTTTGTTTACTTCTCTTTTTGGTGTAGGGTACTGGGGAAACATCCATAGCTTCTATTATTACTTAGTAATTCAAATGATTGCTGGGTTGTTTCAATCCACTGGATGGCCATCAGTAGTTGCTGTTGTTGGTAACTGGTTTGGAAAGAAGAAGAGAGGGTTGATTATGGGTATATGGAATGCTCACACTTCTGTTGGGAACATTTCTGGTTCTTTGATTGCTTCTGCTATGCTAAGCTATGGATGGGGATGGTCCTTTGTTGTGCCAGGACTTATCATTGGTTTCATTGGTTTGGTGACTTTCCTTTTGTTACCTGTATCACCTGAGTTTGTTGGTGCTCGTGAAGAGGAAGAGGAATGCAGTTCGCCAAAGAAAGATGGAGATGAAGAAATTGCAGAGCCACTGTTGAGGCCCGAGACGATTGTTGAGAAGGAGAAAGCTATAGGGTTCATAGAGGCATGGAAAATTCCTGGAGTTGCTCCTTTTGCTCTTTGCCTTTTCTTTGCTAAGTTGGTTGCATATACGTTTCTCTACTGGCTTCCATTCTACATTAGTCACACAGGTACGTCAACTCTCTTCTTGATGTTTTAGATTCTGTCTTTATGAATTAATCTTCATAACTTTTTCTTGTTTGATTACTTAATTATTCTCGTGATCATGCAGAAATTGATGGCAAATATCTATCTAGCGAGACAGCAGGAACACTGTCCACTTTATTTGATGTTGGAGGAGTGCTTGGAGGAATCCTGGCTGGCCACATTTCGGATAGCTTAGATGCCAGGGCTATAACAGCAGCAAGTTTCATGTACCTTGCTATCCCTGCTCTCTTCTTCTATCGGTTTTATGGGCACGTATCTTTGGTTCTAAATATAGCATTGATGTTCATCACTGGCATGTTTGTTAACGGGCCTTATGCTCTCATAACAACAGCTGTTTCGGCTGACCTGGGAACACACAGTTCACTGAATGGAAATTCACGGGCTTTGGCAACCGTGACTGCGATAATTGATGGAACTGGTTCTGTAGGGGCGGCAATTGGCCCTTTAATAACAGGCTACATCTCTAAAGACAGCTGGAATGCCGTTTTCACGATGTTAATGGCAGCAGCTTTTATTGCAGGGCTGCTTCTAACCAGGCTTGTAATAACAGAGGTGGGTACAAAGATTGCTGAGTCCAGGTCTCGTGGTCATGGAGCGCAAGAGTCTACAGCTGAATTATGAAAATTTTAAAATATATGGCAGTTCATTTATCTGGCTTTGTTGTGTGCTTACACCAAGAGTGTCCATGAGCCCTCATTTACTGCTTCAGGTCATTGAATTAAAGACGGGTATGCCCGGTAATGTGGCTGAAATGGAGAGGGCGTTTAATTTTATCCACTGCCATGATTTTATAGAGCAGTTAGGCATATTTGTTTGTACATAATTGTGTTTACAAGAAATGGTTATAGATTTTCTATATTGGAAATTTACTTGGAGCTTAGGAATGAGATTTCCCAGTGAGTTTAAAAATGGGGTTTGGTGAGCACAGTTCAACAAATGCCTCAATGTTGCATTATGTCATTTTTTGTTGATTTTGTAGAAGAATTTATTGCAATCAGATTCGCAGTAACACCAGCAGTTCTACTAATTGTTCACATTTTGACTCTTATTTTCGTTCAGTATAAGGTTGTACAAGAGTTGGGTTGGACCAGGTTGACTACTAACGTGAAGCCAGCCCAGAGATAGATTCTTCTTTTAGATGAATCGCCAATCCTTACAAAACTGTAAAAGCTCCTTTGAAAGCACATGTTTTAGATTTAGCTGATGATGTTTATATAAAAGAGTCGTGCGCGCGTGCGCTCGAGAAATGCCAGAGTATCCTACTAATGGATGCATGGTGCAGGAGGGTCCTCATTTCTGGTTCGTGTGTGTCAAAGAAAGTTCGGTAAGAAACATCAGCATGCTTCCACATTGGTGCTGGGGGATAATTGCATAATTCTTTTTTTTAATAAAAATAAATTATATAAAATGAAGAGAATTATACAATTAAAGTTAGTATATTAGAGCTTAGGAAATAGAGAATTAATAAAATATTAATTTTATAAAGAGAGTGACTGGGGAAAAAATTGAATTCGTGAATTAATATCCTTGTCTAAATTGCCACTGAAATTAGAATGGACAAGGAGACCACCGAATTGTGCCAGGCTTTATTGGCGATATGCAATGTAATTGCCAACTATAGTTTGTTTTTGGTAAAAAAAAAGTTTAAATAGGTTTGACATTAGTCTTCCACTAAAATTAGGGCATAACTCTAGAGTTCAAATAGTATTTACAAGGAATTTATGAAATTGCTTACTAAATGAATCCTGATAACGGCAGCAGAAATTGAACTTGCATACTTATGAGATATGAGTCTGTTCTTTGCTATATGTGATAACTCTCATTAGTATTTGCCAACTATAATTTTTTTTGGTACAATAATTTTTAAAAAGGGGTTGGGTTAATATACTATTTAAAGGTAGGGCGAAGTCTCTCTTCCTTATAGTGAGACCAATGTAAACCTAGGCACTTAGGAGTTAAGACGTCTTTTCAAGTGTCGTGACTAAAACTAAAATAAAGTGATACTCTTTAGAGATTGAATATATTTTAAATAGTCGTATGTCTCATCTTTTCTCTAGTTAAATCCATGAGTTTGCTAACTATAGTTTGTCTGTCTAGGGAACTCCATTTGTGGCCCAATCTTCCCTCTTGTGTTTTTCGGCCTTCTCTTGTTGGCTATGTTGGGCCTGTTAGTTGTTTGTTCTATAATTTTAGGCTTTTGCCCCTTTCCCTATAATATTTTTTTTTTGCCAACACAGTTTTTAATATTTCTAATCGCATGGGACAAGGAATGTTGGAAGGGAAAAAAACTCATTTTATAATATTTGTAGTCATGCCACATATTTTATATGTGACAATAAATGTATAAAAAAAATTGATGTATATGTGACAATAAAATGTTGGGCTACATGAAAAGTTGAAACCTGAAATCATATCATAATTAAATATATTCATCGGAACTATTCACTATTAAGTGCTCCATTTGATGTAAAAGCACTGAATCATGAATGCCTTTGGAGGATGTCTGAGAATTTAAAACATAAATTATAGAATAATGTAATATATAATCTCTTACTACACATGTAATTTTGTTATATTTTAACACTCAACATCAAATAAAAAAAATATTCTAACCAATGCTTATGATTGACGTAATGTTAATTATTCAAAAAGTAATATTAATATTGATTCTAAAAGATTACGGGCTATATTATTTTATAATTTCTTTGGCACGCTAATTTTGGAGCAGCACTTTAACTCATTAAAAAAAGATAAAGAAATAAAAAGAGGGGAATAAATAAAACATACATGCCCACCTGTCATTCCATGTTGCTATCAACAAATAATTATGCTTGTAATTAAATTTAATAAAAATAATTCAACAACATTTTTTTATTTTTTAAAAAATACCTTAAGATTGTGTGTTTTTATTTTTTTAAAATCATAAAAATGTAAAATTGAATTATTTCTTGATTGTAAGATATTGAAATGTCTTTAATTTTATCTATTAGCTAATTATCAAAAGAAAGAAAAAATAATTGAAAATTTGGGGTATTACAAGTGATATTAGAGAATTGCAACTCTGTAAGCCTCAATGACAATAGAGAGTTAGGATCTTTAAGTCAACAAGCTTAGAAAGAGATCCATTTCTTTTGTCTTCTTTCTTCTTCCTCTTTTCTTTTTACATTTATCTTTAATTTAGGTCAAAATTTCAAGGGTTGATATTTAAAACATCACATAACAAATTAAATGATTAAAATTTAACTTGAATAATTTATAATTCTAGACTACCTGTAGAGAATTATTAAAACATTTTATAAAATGATTTTTTTAAACTTTTTTTTTCATTGCTATTCTGATTTGTTCAAATCAAATTTTAACATTTATTTATTCTTTAATATAATATTATAAAAATAGTTTTCTAATATATTAAATTTCACTTGTTGATTTTTTTTCTTGATTTAGTTAAAGGTATAACTAAGTTATTTTGTGTTTGAAGTTTAAAACATAAAAAAAAAATATTTTTTATAACACATATACTTCTCAAAATTTAAATTTATATTTTGTAAGATTCTTTTTCTGTTAACTATTTCTTTAAATTTTAATTCAAAGATAATGATGAAGAGAAGAGAGGATAAAAAAAAAAGGAATGGGAAGAGAAAATAATCTATGTGCACTACAAAAATGATGTATTGTCCTCATACAAATAAATAATCAATATTTTGAGAATTTAAATAATGTGTAAATGTTTCTAAAAAGTTTAATCCAAATTCAAACCCATTTAGAAACCAAAGCATTTTATAATAATATATTTGGAGTTTATTTAGATTAGTTCTTGGAGAATAATTTTTAGGAATAATAGATTTTGAAAAATAGATTTTAGAAATAATAGATTTTAAAAATAAAAATATTTAGATATTAGTAGTAGAATCACTTTTTATATTGGTAAATTATAAAAATAAATATAATTTGATTAAAAATATAAGAGATGAGAGAGGGTAGAGAAGAAAGATGAGAGAGTGTGAAGAAGAGAAGAGAGATGAGAGAGAGTAGAGAAAAGAGATAAGAGAAGAGAGGGGAGATAAGGTATAAAAAAATAAAGGTAAAATAGTAATTGGATAGTGTATAAACTCTTTTACTATTCTAAAAATTAATTTTAATAATTTATTTAAAATTATAATTTTAGTTAAATATAATTATTTATTTAAAATTTTATCTAAAAATATTTTTAAACTAAATTGCCAAATATGCACTTAGTTTTCCATGAGCTTAATGATGAAACCCACACATTTTATAATAATATTTTAAAAACCACCTTGACCCATTTTATATTTATAGTCTTTTTTTTTTTTTTTAAGAATATCAAAGAACAACAAGACATGGATGGCTTTGCTATATGGTGTTATTAGACTGCAATTAGTGCTTCCCATGATGTCATGGCTCGCATCACAACCCTTGTCTTAATCTATTTAAATAGTAGCCCCACTTGGAATTAAAAGCAACCAATAATAGTATCACATTGCATAAAACAGTGTTAATATTTTAAGAATTTTATATACAAAAATATTTGTATTTAAATTTAATTAGAGAATTTCCGCTAGTTTTTTTATCATACATGTATATAATTAGTTTTATTAAATTTTTATGTAATTATTGTATCATTAACTTTTTTTTTTAATGTAGTTCATATATGTATACGATCCGATTTCTATATTTAAAAGTTCCTGTTTGAATGGATCGTGAAAATTTCTTTTGACCTTGGTCGGATCGCGAACATTGAAACCGGCTAAAACTTTCTTAACCCTCGGCCTCGGATTCTTCAAACATTGGGGTTTCGTTTTTTGGTTCAATTTATCCGTAGAGAAACTATTAATAGAATAGTATTGACTGACACGTTCCGTCTATGAACACCTGCTACGCGTAGAGCATTCTAGAACAGCTCGCCCAAGGAATATTTTTCTAAAAGCAAAAAAACACAGTACTTGCCTACTTGGTCTCCACTTACACCTTAAATAGGGGGGACCAACATCTTCTTCTTCATTCTCTCCTCTGTAAAAATCCCAGTTTGGTTGATTGAGTTTTGAGGTTGAAGCGATGGCGGATAAGGTGGTGCTTTTGGACGCGACGGTGAGCATGTTTTCGATGAGGGCAAGGTTGGCTTTGGCTGAGAAAGGGATCGAGTATGAGAAAAAGGAACAAGATTTACTGAACAAAGGGGACGAGCTTCTGCAGAATAACCCTATTCACAAGAAGGTTCCAGTTTTGATTCATAATGGGAAGCCTATTTGTGAATCTCTGGTGATTGTTCAGTATATTGAAGAGGTTTGGAAGGGCAAAGGCAACGCTTTGCTTCCTTCTGATCCTTATGACAGAGCTCAAGCCAGGTTCTGGGCTGATTTTGTTGATAAGAAGGTAACTGATCTGCCAAATTTTTAGATATATTGTTAATCACAAGTCTTTTTAACAAGCTCATTAAAAGTATTTTTTTGGTCTTCCTTTATGCCTGTTCAAAAGACTTCATATCAATCGGATCTACGTTTCACCTCAAACGATTTTCTTCTACCATTTGGATTGAAACTAACTTTTCAGGAAAACACAGCAGAGTTGTTCTAGCTGTAAGAAGCTTCTCTAGATCTAGTTTGAGTCCTAGAAGAGACGTTTGTGTTGGTAGGGTCAGCCACGAAACCTTGAAACTCGGTTGCTTGAATATCTCTGTATTTTGTAATAGGATCTAGAGATATCGGTTTCCAGTAGAAAAAAATCTTTTCATAAAACCCCGTTATATGGTGGGGTCCGTTACATTGATCATCGGTGTGGATGGTTATATGGATCATAGCCATTCCACAATTATATGGATTGGCAGATCCTTAGATATATTGTCTTTTCAATGACCTCATTGAGTTTTCTCTATAGTCTTCTTGTCCGTAGCGGCATGATTTCAAACTATAAACAAGACAGACTAATTTTTCATATATGGGCGTGTAGGTGGCTGAATCTGCAGGTGGAATATGGTTAAAGAAAGGAGAAGCTGTTGAGGCAGCAAAGAAGGACTTCATTGCCGCATTAAAGCAGCTTGAAGAAGTGCTTGGAGACAAGCCATATTTTGGAGGGGATGTGTTTGGATATGTGGACCTTGCTCTCATCCCTTTCTACAGCTGGTTCCATGCATATGAAACACTTGGCAACTTCAAAGTAGAGGAACACTGCCCTAAGTTCATTAAGTGGGCTAATGGGTGCATGCAAAGAGAGACAGTGGCCAAGACTCTTCCTGATCCCAAACAAGTCTATGAAGTTGTGTTGGTCTTGAGGAAGGCCTTTGGTGTGGAATAAATGTTGTGAAAGAGGTCTTTTCGTATGTTTGGTTTGAATAAGTGACCTTTTATGAGTTGTTGGCTCTCGTAGGACACTTGGGTGTGCCTTTGGAGAGTGTTGTCTATCTTTCACTGTCATATGTGTATGTTTGTCATTTAGTTAATGGAGCTTAAGGATGGTTAATCTATCTATCAGGCTATGCTTTCATCATTTTTAACCTTCAAGGGAAAAAAAAAGAGAGTGGATGATGGACTTGAAGTTGAAACTAGTGGAATTCCAAATGTCTGATAAGTTTCTAATATTGAAGTTTTTCCTAATGAACGATAGGTAAGAAAAAGATGGGAGAAAATGAAAGGTGGGATTCATAACATTTTGTCCCTTAATTTCTCTCCCCAAATATAAATTTTTTTGAGAAGATAATTCTTCTTCCATTAACATTGCCGTCTTATCACTAAGCCAATCCTTCACAAATATGAAAAATATAAGGTTTAGGTAAATGGATCTATGAAGTATTCATGTACCGCTAGGTTGATACATAATTTGTGAATAAGAGTTATGTATATACTATATAAGGGTTGTAAATTTGATTTTTACTGATGTATAAGGATTTTTTTGATAAATAATTTTATAAATTCTATATAAATATTATCTGAATTTTAAGAATATGTCATGAGTTTGGCAGGGATTAATATTAAATTTATTTAAATTTTTTTATATTAAAAAAAATTGTACCACCACATTTTCTCCTTATAAGAGTGGATGGACTTGAATCTAATGGAATTCCAAATGTCCATTATAAACTTCTAAGGCTGAAATTTGTCCTCATTGATGATAGATGATGGAAGGAAAGTGAGAGAAGGAAAAAAAGAGGAGAAAATAAGGGGTGTGATCCACCGCATTTTCTCTCTAAAGAAATTTTGGGAAGAAAACTTCCACTATGTTATAAATCAGGTAGTCTTATTACACCAATCAACCCCATTAAATGACATTTATCACTATTTTTCACTGCAGCCAACCCTATTAAATCACTTTGACAAATATAACAAATATATTTCTTTCAATTTATTTTAAAAAATATGAAAATATGCAGATATATTTTTAAACATATATTATTTTATTTTTTAAATTTATTAGTTGATTAATAAAAACTATTTTTAAACATAAAAAATTATTTAATTTTAAAATATACAAATATTAAAATATATTTATAATAGATGAGACATAAGATATAGGGCCCGTTTGGATAAATTTTTAGGAAAAGACTTATGGAAAAAAAGGATTTTTAGACAACTTCTAGAAAAGGGTTTATGGAGAAGAGTTTATGAAAAAAAGTAGTTTTAAATAAATGAATATTTAGATATTTATTTCTAGAAGTATTTTTTATTATTAGTAAATTACTAAAAAGGGTATGATTTAATTAAAAGTAAGAGAGATGAGAGAGGAGATAAGGTGAAAAAGAAAGAGGAGAGAGGAGATATGTTAGAAAAAATGTAAGAGAGAGGAGAGGATGAAAAGAGAGAAGAGAGAGGGTATGAGAAAAAATAAAAATAAAATAGTAATTGAATAATCTATAAACTTTTTTACTGTTTTAAAAATTATTCTCAATAGTTTATGCAAAATTTTAATTTTAAATATAATTTAATACAAAAGTCTATTTTAATAAATCTAGCTGTTGTTTAAAAAAAATTTAAACTAAAATCTGAGTTAAAAATTATTTTAAAACTTTAGTTTTAGTATAAAACAAATAGACATAATGAATCAAGATATAAAAGTATTGTTAGAAAAGATTACAATTTGAAAAGTTCGAAACTGACATCGTTTTTAAGCAGAGGAGGGGCATCGGATAGAGAATTTGGTTTCTCTCCTTTTCTCTTTCAGTCTAATGCACCTCATCTACACATAATTCCATATTATTTTAAAATATCAAGTGTTACCTAAAAAATATTTTAAAGTAGCGTCCCCTATTCAACCAAAACAAAGTGATCAATATCACTCGTTTTACACATGTACATGAATGGTAACGGAGACAAGCCAAACGCGTAAAACTCACGGGCACTTTTGGCTATATGCACACCTGCTCAGCATGCAGGAATCTCCAACAGCTCACCCACCTTCTCTTTTTATAAAGTAAAACACAGAACTTGTCCCCCACCTGAACATTACAAGCAGTGGGGGCAACCTCTTCTTCATCATTTTCCTCTGTAACAACACACACACAGTTTGGTTGAGCCAGCTTTGAGGTTGAAACAATGGCAAGCCAGGGGGTGGTGCTTTTGGACTTGACGACCAGCATGTATTCGATGAGGGCAAGGTTAGCTTTGGCTGAGAAAGGGATCGATTATGAGAAGAAGGAACAAAATTTGGCTAATAAAGGTCCTGAGCTTCTGCAGATGAACCCTATTCATAAGAAGGTTCCAGTTTTGGTTCATAACGGCAAGCCTATTTGTGAGTCTCTCATAATTGTTCAGTACATTGATGAGGTTTGGAACAACAAAGGCAATCCTTTGCTTCCCTCTGATCCTTATGCCAGAGCTCAAGCCAGGTTCTGGGCTGATTTTGTTGATAAGAAGGTATGTTTTTGGCCAACTTCAAATTACACTTTGATTTTTTTCTTATGTTTTCATATGCAAATGGATTCGACCTGGTTCAGAAAAGTTTTATTGATCTCACTGGAAACATGTTCATGGTTCATTTTGATTTGGCGTTTTATTATTGTGTCACATACCATTTGACCCCGAGCTTTAACATGCATGGTGTCTTTCCACTTATTGTTGTGTCAAGCATCAATCAAAATAGTTTCTCCAACATGTTGAACTTAAAAGACAGAAACTTCATTCAATATTAGTTAAAACATCAATGTTCATATCAAATAAAAAAAATATTACAAATTTTACACTCTAGGCAGCATGAATCACAAACTATAAACAATAAAAGGTGGCTCAGCACCACATAAATTCTGAAGGATAGACGTACATATTTTTACCTCCCCAAGCAGAGAGATTTATTTCAAGATTTGAATCAGACCTTAAGAGCATATAGTAGCAAACCATAGACAATATGACTTATTTTTCATATTTCACTATGTCTAGGTGGCCGATGCGGCGCGTGGGATATGGGCAAAGGCTGGGGAAGAGCATGAGACAGCAAAGAAGGAATTCATAGCTAACCTGAAGCAGCTAGAAGAAGTTCTTGGAGAAAAGCCTTATTTTGGAGGGGAGACCTTTGGATATCTGGACATTGCTGTGATCCCTTTCTACAGCTGGTTCCATGCGTATGAAACAGTTGGCAAGTTCAAAACAGAGGAACACTGCCCTAAGTTCATAGAATGGGCTAAAAGGTGTATGCAAAGAGAGACTGTGGCCAAGTCTCTTGCTGATCCCAAGCAAGTCTATGAACTTGTTTTGACCTTGAGGAAGAGGTTTGGTCTGTGATGTAAAAGGATTTGCATGTTGGGTTGTGAATAAGTGACGTCCATGAGTTGGTCCGCAGTTGTGTGCTGTATTAGTAAGAAGTAGTAGCACATAGGACACTTGGGTGTGCCTTTGATGAGTGCTGTCTATCTTTCACTGTCATTTTAGTGTCACTCTTATAAATAAATGGAGAATCTATCAGGCTATGCTTTCGCTAGGTTAAAAAGAAAGGCTTTGCTTTCATCATGTTTAACCATCGAGTAAAAAGAGCAGATAGACTTGAAACTTAAAACTGATAGAATTCTAAATGTCTGATATAAATTTCAATGATGCATGTCTAATGCTACTAAATGGCACAAAATTTTATTAATTACGGACAGATTGGAGCCATTCATTTCCTTTTTGTTTAATTTCAGCTTCTTTAATGTACAAAATCTTCATTTTCCCTTAGCTTCATTTCTTTTTCTTACAAGCTTGTAGATCAATTCAAATATTAAATATTTTATTTGAATTAAACCATGAAAGGTATTGACCAACTTCTTTCTCGTATTACAAAATTCAAACCATGCAAATTAAACTTTCATCTCTAAAGATTTGGAGACTTTAGATTCAAATAGACACAACTAATTTCATGTTTGAAAGTCATTCTCGAGATTTAACATTCTCACGGGCGACCTCATGTTGATCTAGCCTTTCTCCAATATGTCATGATGAAATAGAATAGAACAAACTATAGTTTAATGCGGGTCGAAATTCTCCTGATAATAGTTCCAAACAAACTGTTCCGTAAGAAATTCAGGACTAGTAAACTTGTCAAGTCTCAAAGTTGGAATGATAAATTGTCATTTAATCCATTCAATCGTAAGATAAAGTTTCCAGCTCCTTTAAAGTTCCCTCCCTCCTATCCATTAAAGGTATTGACCTTCTCCTTTCCCGTATTACAAAATTCAAAGCAATAAAAACACTTCTGTAAAAAGAATTGAATAACTCGTGTTTCTCAATAATTTGTCATTAACACGTTTGATCCTATATAATTCAGGACTGAAAGAAAAAACTAAAAAAGCAAGAGCCTGATTCTAATGTAGCACCTCACAGGAACTAATCATAGTTGTCGTCATCTTTACCCTTCTTAGGTTTACGATATTGTTCCTCGATGTGCTTGGCCATGACCATGGCAGTGTCGGCAAGCTTCCTGATATTTGGAACTTTATAGTTCTGAGCCAAGTAAACCCCAGTGAGGGTCCCTGCTATGAAAGAGAAGCAACTCCTGATTATACCCATCGTAGTGTTTGGCTGAGCCCAACAATTTCTGCTCTTATAGACACTTCTTCAAAATCGCTGTGAGAATTACTGTAAGAAAGAATCAAGTAAGCATTATTTTTTTTAGCAATGAAATCGTTAATTAAACTATTAAAACAATTTAAAACATAAAATTTGGTACAATAGAGAGATTGGAAAGGCTAATATCTTGTTGGAAGCCAATTATTGTACTTGTATTTAAGCTATATTTGGATAAGGAAACTCAAATCAATTATTCTAATTTCCTATTTGTAAGACTGAAAAATAAATTAACATGTCCAAATTGCTTTCAATTGCATAAGCAAGTTGATACTCTATTAAATCCTTTGGTTGGGCAGTAATATAATTGCATCTATGTTGGTACCCTAATTCTGAGAGTCTTAAGGGGACTTGAGCCTATAACCTCTTTAACAATGGCCACAATAAGTGAAAGTTAGGAAGACGGAATTTTGGTGGCAGTTGAGGGATGGACATGTGGCAGAAAACAATTGACTTCACAGAGAAAAATGGTTAGGAGAGAAAGGGAAGAATAAAGGCCGGCTTAAGGTCGAGAAGCTGATAAGGAAATCCTGGGCTGTGGAAGTCTCTAGGCCCCTTGAAGTTGGTAGTATGATTTCTTGTCCTCTTCTCATTCATTTTCCACTGACCTTGATATTTTCAATATCATCGCTTTGTCAGTTAGACCGTGTAGGCTGGTCTTCTTCATTGCTCTGTGTTATTTCCTCAGGGTGCTCTTGATTTGGTTCTGTTAGCTTCTTAGGAGTGGGTTCCTAATAGTCCAAAACTATTAGACCAGGCAGGAATGAACAAAAATTATGAGATCAGAATTTCTAACTTGATTCGAACATCATTTCCATAACTAAGCATGCGTTTCCAAGCTCTGACAAGCCTCTGCTCTAAGAGTACCAATTTATAACAAGAATTGCGAGACAAACAACAAAGTCTGGAATTTATTAGTGGCTAATCATACATATATAATATTATATTTATATCTTACAGCCTCCCATTGAGGTCAATTGCAACTGTACATTAATTGCATATAAGAGTTTCCCTAATTATACAGTGGATAGTTAGATCGCATTGAAAAATGCAGACTAAGAATCAGAAAAAGGAGAAAGAAAAAAATCAATAACTAAGACCTTACCCAACAATCTGTATATCTGCATAGATATTATAGTGATGCTGGAGGGGGAGATATAGAGACATATGTGCTTTGAGAGAATATAGTCGAATAAGTACTATGTGATAAAACTTATCCACTTCTGCCTTCTTAAAGCGCTCTTCCAGTTACATAACATCAAATGATTTATTGACCAAAAATAACACGAAAAAGAAAAACTTAAACTATTATATTGAAGTTCTAATACATAAATACAATGTTCTCAAGGCACATGGAATATTTTTTATCAGTTTCCACCTTCCAACTTCTCAAGGAAATCTTACATTAAACAATACATTCTAACTATAGCCAAACAAATACAATCCATATTATGATTATCTATAGCATGCTATGGCACAAGCTACAAAGTTTAGGGCTTAGCTACCAGGCTTCTTGCACTCAAATGAAGAAGACCAGCCTACACAGTCTAACTGACAATAATTGATTTTCACTGAAACTCAGGTCAGATGCACTCAAATGACTTCACCAATTCATTCAAAATGAAAAAATCAAATGAGCCGGGAGAAAAGAAGGAAGGAACCACTAAAGATCGACAGTATAAAAGCACGCTCGCCTCAAAGTAACATTAAAAAATATGCCAGGATCCAAGAAAATCATAGAAACTAGAATATACTAAGTTTACAACCCAATAAACTAAAAGAAACCCAAACAAAATGGGAGTGTCAAACAGCAGTCCTTTTGCACAAGCAGAGTAACATCGAGCATACCTTAATGCGTGAGAATCAAGGATTGTGATGGTGGCGCGGGTGTTAATCAAATGACCAGAGTTTGTAGGTATAGGGCTTCGGCTTCACCAGATACAAAGATCGGAAATTTGCTTGGCAAGTATCGGTATACGTTCTAGAATTTCGTTGCTGTGGGATTGAAGTGAAGGGATTGTGAAAGAAGGTGCGAATCTCGAAGGATCCTACAAAAGAAACGAAGGACTTGAATGAAAGGCAGACCGCCCAATGGAGCGAGATGTTCTTTTTCTTCCTTTTTTTAAAAAAATCAAAGTGACATTTCAAAGCCATTTATCATTTTAAATTCTACGCTAATGAAATGTTGATCTCTTAATTTTCACCATTCAGATGAAATTGCATGGTTAGGATTTTATTTCATTTTTTACGTTTTAACATTTTTATTTTAATCTCAGTGTAAAATATAAATAAAGTTCAATTTTCAACCGTTTTTTTACTTGAGATAATATCTTATTTAAAAAATGAGCCCATCAGTATTAAAAATTAAAAAAAAAAAGAACTAATGTGGAAAGCATGAAAATTTACTTTCCTAAATTTTTTCATGGAAAGAATGAGAATCAAGACTTTGTTTGGTACAAGGGAGGGCTTTTAAAGGGTCTATACTCGGAGAGATAAATGAACGCATCATTTTTATTTTGTATAATATAAAATCCATTTTGGAGTGCAATGGAAAAAGTGTTTAATTTCTGAAATGATTTATCATAATTTAACATGAACAACGTTTTTGTTTTTGTTTTTGTTTTTGTTTTTTGTTTTTTGTTTTTTGTTTTTCCTGTTAATGTTATGATCCTCCTATTAATTATTGTAATTATAACATAATTATCTATCACTTTCCCGCAAAAATTGACCCGCTATATATAAACGCTATTGCTCGCGCCCCCCCACCTATTTTCTAATTGCGGAAACTCCAGCTCACGGTACCATTGCTTCTTCCTAGATCGAATCGGGTTCTTTTTCTTTCCCCTTTTTGTTTTTAATTTTTCCTCTTAATTTTTCTGATTCATTCTTCAGTACAGCGAAGCAACGTGTTAAGTTATAATTTCTCCCTCTTGCGTCAATTTTGCTTTCTACTTTGAATTACAATTTAATTTCATCTTTTGTAAATTCTGAATCTTTTGGAGTTTAATTTCCAGGGTTTTGGCATTCTTGTCGGTTTGAGCGGTTTTGAAGCTTTCTCGATAGATTTTTCCCCAAATGATTATCTCGTCATTCTCTACTTGCTTCTTTGAATCCGTAATCAAAGTTCGAACTTGTGATGGAGTTCTTCCATAAAATCGTTATATTGATGCTTCTTCTTTAGTGGGCGGGTGGATTTTGAGGGGGAATACGTTAACGAATCAACTCCTTTGTTCTCTGGGTATTTCAAAGTTTTAATTCTGGGTTAGTTACTCATTTTTTTTAGCCTTTTGGTACATTCACTTATTCCTTTTCTGTTTCCTTGACAGAATTTCCAATTCCGTCTTGGGGGGCTTATGATGATCAACAGTTGAGTTAGTAATGGTGGCTTTTTAAGCTGACTTTAAGCTTTTCGCTATGCTTGTGCTTGACTTTGAACCATGTCTTAAATGGGCAAAGGGCTGCTATGATTGAACTCGGATGAAAATCCAGGAGATCGGTGCTGTTTGAGAGGCTGAGAGCATCACTAATGTCTTCCAGGTTTATAGCAATTTCGGCTGTTTTTACAGCTTTGAGCTTTGTGGTTGTACAATTTGGCTCGGAGTTGTCATTCAGTAAACTGAAATCAGAAGGGATTATTGACAAGAATTTAATTCACCTGGATAAGGAGAATGTCAATCATGCAATTGAGTCGTTTTTGGGGTCGTACACCACCATATGGTTGCTCGCAAATTTTGTGATCAATGCATTTATCCTTCTCAATCTTTGTCTCAAGGTAAGTTGACTCTGTGAACAGATTAACTATTTATTAAATGGTCATACATTATGCATAGATGTTAATTTTATTTTATATGTTCTGCACTTCTTGCATAAGATGATTTCTTCTTCTTTTGGCCGTGAGCTGTTAACTTCTGTGTTTCCCATAAGATATTGATACTTCACTTAGTTGTAAGTTTTATAAGGCATTGGATTATGCATACAACTTATTGATCATTAAAATACAATGCTATAAAAGTTGCCAATTTGTCAGGGTACGAGTTTCTTGAGGTTCTCTAGAATCCGTCCTTTTTGCTAAAAAGTGTGATGGTTCATTGGTATTACTTGTTATTTTGCTGCCTGCAAACTATAATTTAATTGGCAAATTAGCGCTGATAATGCTTTACTTAATGTTGCATATAGGTTCCTTTCTCTTTGCCCTTGACATATTCAAGTATTCCATAATTAATCCATGATTGTGTAGTTCATCATAATCCTTTTAGTTAATATTGTACCTAAGTAATGTTATTCTTCCTCTCTCAACTTGCAGACTATATTTTTCTCTGAGTTGTATCCTACTGAAATTCGGAAGCTGGTTGAGTGTCTCATTAATTATGTCATCTACAAGGTTAATTTTTTCTAAGGATTTTATAACTTTCATTTTTATTCGAGGTGTATGCTTCTTTGACTTTGAAGATACTATTGTAATTTTGTGTTCAATAATCCGTACCCTGTTTTAATTATTATTTATGTTTAATTGGTGATTGAACAGGGGACATTTCTGCCAATGATAGTGCCCTCATCAATATATCAGGCAGGTCTATGGTCTTGTTGGTTGATAGTGCTATGTTCTTTAAAGGTATATGATGCCAAAATGGATTATATGAGAAAATTTCTGTTTCATTTTGCTGTGAACAAAATCAATCCATGTTACTTGATCTGACACTTCCTCCTCACATTGCATAGATGTTTCAAACTTTGGCCAGAGATCGTTTAGAGCGACTGAATGCATCTCCCTCTGCCAGACCTTTGACTTATGGCCGTGTATATTCAGCATTATTGTTGGTTTTCTTGGTTGATTTATTTTGGTACTGCTCACTCTTTTTATTCCTTTTGTCTCAGATTTTCATTGCTTTTATCTTCATCATCATTAATATTGTCATCATGATTGTTATTTTGGCCATGGAATTTTATTGACCATGAATGTGATATAAGATTTGGCTGACTGATATGCTGTTCAAGTTCAAAATTTCAATCTGTAAATAGTAGAGCCTCTCATAGCTTATATCTCTTAAAAGCTTATATGTATCTCAATAAGGTTATAGATGGATTTTGAAAATTTTTCCATGTTAAAGACGAGGGTTGTAAATTTGATGAAAAAAAATCAAGTAAACCATTTTTCTTTGTTAGTATCCTAAGAGGCCCTTATGTACCTAAGAGATTCTATCGAGACAGAACGCAATTTGTCTGACTTTCTTCCACTAAGTCCATCCTTCGCTGCACAAGTTGTTCTTTTCTTCCTTTTCTGGAAGCTGGATTCTTCTCATGATTGTTATTGTCAACTTTGGGTTTCTCTGATCTTGAATGCCATTGCATATTCTTATTAGGTCTAATCGAATGTGTGTGGTTTTTTGGGCTGACACTTCTTTGAATTTTATAAATGCTTGTGTTTTCCCCCTCCTTTTAATGCTTCCAGGATAAGGCTATGTCTGATGATATATAAAACACACCCATCCTCTATGCTTCTGTTGCTATTCTATGAGCCTCTCAGTATCGCTTGTGAGACCCTGCAGGTATGTATAGGACTCTACAAGTCTGAGGTTACTCTTTGAAAGTGTAGTTTCCAGGGTGATATTGATACTTGGTTCAATGATATTGTTGTGTGATATGAGTTGTAGGCTATTTTGGTACATGGATTTCAATTGCTTGATATATGGCTCCATCATTCAGCATGCAATAACACCGATAGTGGAAGGTCAAAACTGTTTGACACATTAGCAGCAGGTACTGTGGGTTATATTTTTCATGTATAAATGTGGTTGTACTAATTGCAGTCAACATAGTTGGGTGGTAGTTAGGATTTTGCCTCTTTAGTTTTCCAATAAAAAAGTATTTATTCATGTGATGAAAACAATCCTACCAGGGAGGACAAGTAATCCTCTGAATACTCTGAATTTAAGAGTAATATTAATTGCAATCAACAGAGTTGGGTAGTGGTTAGGGTTTTTTCTCTTTATTTTTCCAGTAAATAAAAGCATCGATTCATGTGGATAAAACAATCTAACAAAGGAAGACAAGTAATCCTCCAAAGTCTGAATACTCTCAATTTAATACTAAATATTCATTGACTAAAGCGGGTTTCAATCCCTTTGTAAATTCACAAATCATACCTTCCTAAGAACACGTGACACCAGAGAAGCCAGGAATTATAACCTAAGACACCACAATCCTGTGATTACAGCACAAACCAAAGAAATTATATATCATCAGGGTGATGTTTATTCAAAATGATGTTTTTTCAATATTTGTAATTATTGTTATTGGCCATGTTTAGTTAATACTGCTAATGCTATTTAACCAAGTAAGGAAAAATAATTTACTGTTGACATTGTATTTGTTCTTATATTGCCGCCTGATTTACTTTTCTCTTGCTTGCTTGTATCAACTTAATTGAAACTCTAATTTCCTATCTTACATGTGTGACTGCAGGATCATTAATGGAATGGAAGTGGAGTCTTATTCGAAATTTTGGATTTTTACTAGACATTGCAACTTCTTTTACAGCTCTTGGCCATTACTTGCATATTTGGTGGCTTCATGGCATAGCTTTCCATCTTGTAGATGCAGTGCTATTTCTAAACATACGAGTAAATATTTGTGTAAATATTTCATTCTCTCGGCATGAATTAGACCGTCCATTTAATTTTGATTTTGAGATTTGCATGATATTTTATTGTATGATCTTGTTTTCAACAGACTCTGCTAAGTGCTCTTATAAATCGCATAAGAGCCTATATCAGGTTAAGGACAGCTTTAGGTGCACTACATGCAGCTCTTCCTGATGCAACTACTGAGGAGCTACTATCATATGATGATGAATGTGCTATTTGTAGGGTATGCTACATTGCTAGTTTTCCTAGCCACTTTGCACTGGTTGACTTTAGTGATTGAAATACTTCTGAATAATCTTATAATCGTTCTTTTGGCAGGAGCCCATGGCCAAGGCGAAAAAGTTAAACTGCAAACACCTTTTCCATCTTGCGTGTTTGAGATCTTGGTATGATACTTTTTATGCATTTTTCGTTCGTCTGGTTGAGTGAATATTAGCCTGATTCTATCAGCCTCTAATTGATTCCAGGTTAGATCAAGGATTGACAGAGATGTATACTTGTCCAACATGTCGGAAGTCACTCTTTGTTGGCCGGTCTCAAAATGAAGCAAGCTTCAATATGCAGGAAACGTCAAGTGAAGAACCACATGCACACCAAATAGGTTCAGGGCTTGATCAGCAAAACACTAATAGACATGCCATGGCTGCTGGATTATTTCCCAATCAGACACCAAATATGGAAGGCATTTCTTGGAGGTTTAAATTCTTATACAATGCTTTATGCTTCTCTGTCTCTGTTTCTGGCTTTCATGCTGTTAATTTTGTTATTCCAGATAAATTTGGAAGTTCGAAAAATGTTCTGAATAAATTGTAAGTCATACCTCTTTTAACCGATTTAGCTTAACAATGACATGTGCATGCTTCCGTGGGGGAAAAGAACCATTAGCCGAAAAACAGTGAAGCCAATGGTCTGCATTTTCCTATGTCTAACATTGTGAGCAGCATGAAATAGGATTGTTTGTCAGTATAACAATTCTGAGCAGTTCGATTTCAGATGAAAAACTGTGGAAGGAACTTCATAGTACCTGAGCCAGAAGATTCAATGTCCATATAGATATTAGCCCTAAATGACATGTTTTAATAATTTTTGGTCCAGATTCAAACAACATTGTTGAATGTGCGATTCAAGATGACTAAAATATACTGACAATATCATAATATGAGCAACTGAAACGTCAATTTATGATACATTTTTTTAAACATTAGTTCATATTAGGGGAGAATACTACTTTATGTTTCTTCCCCAGAATTTACTTAGCTAACTACAGAAATCAAAATTTATGCATTTGTTTGTGGTTCACAAAAATAACATATGCTTGAATTGATCACTTTTTTGTTTGACTTTACATTACCCTGTATAGGGGTGCAGCTGGACTGGACTCACCTTGGTTGCATTCTTGGCCAAATCAAGGTGTTGATGGGGCTGGTCCATCTACTGCAATGAGATCAGTTGGATTAGGAAGGGTTCAAATGATGATGAGACATCTTGCATCTGTTGGAGAAAATGCTCAGAATGCCCTTGAAGATACTGCCTGGAGCCTTTGGCCTATGAATCCTTCTCAGGCTTCTCCAAGCGGTTCACGGATTCCTCATCCTCATGGGAGGTTCCCTGGAGGCTCTGATAATCTACATATGAGGAATGCCTCACGTTTTGTAAATGATAATCTGGCAAATATACTGGCTATGGCTGAGACTGTTCGGGAGGTTCTTCCTCATATACCAGATGACATAATTTTCCAGGTATGATTTGTCTCAAGATAAGTGTTATAGTATCCAGAATTATTAGTTTGTAGAAGTAATTTTGTCTGAGATTTCTGTTGGGAATGCTTGATGGCAATTGAAGTGCAGTTTATAAATCAGCTTTACACTTCCACATGCTTTGACTGTAAACATGCTACGTGTGGCCCCACCTTGTGTAAAATTTATCTAATACCCATATGGGTCTAGTTCTTCCGAATTTCATCCTCACATCAACTTCTGGATTTTATATTTATATTGATTGATTTTCCTGAATTGTCACTAAAAATGAAATAAAAAGTGTGGTAAGATGTGCAATGTAATTTGCTAGGGTGCTTCATATTAAATGGAATCAATGTTTCTTAGTATTCTTGTTGAAGATTATTGCTTGTCTTAATATGTATTAGAATCTAAAGCTTTAGAGATACTGCAGGACTTGCAGCGGACAAATTCTGTGTCAGTTACAGTGAATAATCTTCTCCAAATGTGATTATATAGTGTGATATTTGGTATTTGGAATTGGATCAGAGAGAGAAAGTCATGGGGGTGGATCCCAGTTTTTCTCTCTCATGATCCTTTTGCGTCTTTCTCATGCGGGACTATAAATTTGCTGGAGATAGTTGAGGCGGGATGTTTCTGCATATAAGTTAGTACTATATGGAGAATTTGAAGTCAATCTCTTGAAACTAATTCAGATGAAATAATGAGGGAGAAAGATAGATAAAAGTGGGACCTATTCGTATATTTGTGTTTTTTTCTCTATTTAATTCAGTTGAAGTTCAATTTAAAAAAAAAAAAAATCTCAAGGATGTTTGTAACTTTAGGTTTTTGAGTTACCAATGTCCTTGGAAATTTATAGGCTACATTTTTTGTATATAGGATCAGCAAATATAATACCCAAGAAAGATTGGGTGAGTATAGGTTTTGTTTCTTCCTCTCTTGCATTAATAAAAATGATTGTGATTTGTCCATTATGCCAAATTGGATGTGTTTATATTCTTCTGTCTGATATTTTTCCTCTCATTTAAATATATCATTTAAGAGAAATACATGCAATGCATGAGAGAGATCTTGTGAACTTCTGAGAAAAATATTAAATCTTAGTTTTTGATATGGGAAAAAGACTTCCGTATGTGGCACAAGGCAAAGGAAATAAAAGGTAAAAAAACAAAATCAAAGAGCCAGTTTAAATTGGGTACATGTGAAACTCTTATCATCCTTCTCTTTAAACTCCCCTCTCTAAGATGTACCTCATTTTTTTAATTTTTATCTAAGCATACCAACCATTGATTCTCAAGGGATATCTCACCCCTACTGTTACAATGAGTACAGAAGAAAGTTCGATGGACTAGATCCTTTTGGTAAATTCAGCTAACTCCTGTTGGTAGTACTATAATGAAGTTTATACAAATTTTGGCTCATTATGAATTAGGCTGATGCACTTTGCACGTGGAAGCCCATCCATATACATAGGCTCATAAACCTAACACTAAAAGGACGAATTTAATTTAAGTTTGGGGAAAAAATCTAAAATTTCAATTACGATTAAATTTATTTAACAATTTCACCTTTATATTTTAAAATCTGACAATAAAAAACCTTAAAATATTATTGTTAAGTTTTGATATATTAGTGTCAAATTTCGCAATCTCAATATCAAATTACTTAATAATATTGTCATTTATTTAAATTTAAATTTTTTTAATCTTAAAATAAAATGAATTTGATCTTCTAGTCTTTTACAAATTTTTGAATTTGTAACCAAAATTATATTCTCTCACACAATATAATTTAATTGTTTGGAGTGTCGGGTCAACGTGGTGCTGTCGGGCCGGATCATGTTAGGGCAAATGCTATGTTTACACAATCACTGTTGTTTGAAGGAGGAAGTTAGCAGTTGCACAAAGCTAAAGCGTTCTTCGCCTCGTAGCAACCCCACCATTTTCCGTCGCTCGCGTCAGTCGAAGCGAAACCGGTGAAGGGGCTAGAGGGTATAAACCAGTGCTTCCACCATTAGTTTTCAAAATATTGTCAGTTCTCAGGGAATTGGCATTGAATTGAAGACGTTTGGGCAATTGGAGGTAATCGAATCTGTGTTGCCTACAATTTACTCCCAATTTTACTACTGAAGTTTGTAAGAGTGAAGAGTGCGGAATAGAGAATGGCGAAGAAGGATTACAAGAGGCTAAAAGGATGTCAGAGCTTTAGGCAACGATTAGTTCTTGCCTCCCTCTCAGGTACTTCGATTATTATCGAGGATATTCGTGCAGACGAGACTTTTCCGGGTCTTCAGAAACACGAGGTCTCTTTTCTTCGTTTGCTTGAGAAAGTCTGCGATGGTTGCTATCTCGAAATCAACGAACCTGGTAATTTAAGTTTTCCTGTTGGCTTATATGATGTTTTTGAAATGCTCGGAATAATTGATTCAACTGTGCATGTGAGGGCTGAATTGGCTTTTATTTATGGATAGCTACTAAATTGAAGTACAAGCCTGGAATTGTAATGGGTGGGAAGAATCTTGCGCATGACTGTGGTGTTAGTCGTTCCATTGGTTATTTCTTGGAACCGCTGCTCCTCCTTGCGTTATTTGGAAAGAAGGCCCTCGAGATTAGACTCAAAGGTAATTTCTTGTGTCTTTTAAAACATTATGCATTTTACATAATGACCTTGTAATGACAAAACAGAACAGCATGGTGAAGTATAGGTAGAACTTTGATTGGTAAACAGAATCTTTTGGCGATTGAGTGCAATTTGATGTTAATTCATAGGAGATAAGTTCGGTCAATCATTTCGCCCCTGTTGTTATCTTGTGATATTATCTCTTATGATCACGTATAGCTATTATATTTGAAGTATGGGTTGCTATCTTCCCCTATATTACAGGAATGAATGTTAACTAGATTTTTTGTACATAATTAATATGAGCTATATGATGTACAAGATTCAAAGCGACAATGATGGGATATAACCAGATGATCTGTTAGTTATAACTGTTCAATATTATGTTATCAGGAATTACAAATGATTCTAAGGATCCATCAGTTGATACTTTCCGCTCTACCACTCTAAACATATTGAAACGATTTGGAGTCCCTTCTGAACGATTGGAACTTAAAATAGAGTCTCGTGGAGTTCCTCCGGATGGTGGTGGGGAAGTTGTTTTGTCCGTGCCTATTGTTCAGAGTCTTTCTGTGAGTATCCAAATTAATTGCTAATTGATTTAATTTATAATTTTATTTGTGATCTTACATATCTGTCCTAGCAGCCAGTTTCCTGGACTGATGAGGGCATGGTTAAGAGGATTAGAGGAGTTACATTTTCTGCTAGAGTGTCTTCTCAGTTTGAAAATAGCATGATTCATGCTGCCCGTGGAATCTTCAATCGTCTACTCCCAGATGTACACATTTTTACGGATCACAAAGCTGGCCCACAGGCTGGAAAGTATGATTTCTTTCATTCAGTACATACTTTAATTTACATCTACAGTTTAATATATTTGTTAGGCATTTGAGAATTCCCAAGTTTGATTGCATAACCTTGTTTTTGGATGATTTGTTCTGTTAATAACACAGGTCACCTGGATATGGGATTTCACTTGTTGCGGAAACTACTTCTGGTTGCTTCATTTCTGTCGATACTGCTGTTTCTCGTGATCATGCTGAAGAAGCTTCTGACTTCACAGATGATGAAAAGAAAGACCTGATACCCCCAGAAGACATTGGTCAGCAAACTGCTTATGCGTTACTTCAGGAGATCCAGCAGGGTGGAGTAGTGGATTCAACGCATCAGGTCTGAATTCTTAATTAAACTGGCCCCTTTTAATCTTTCTGGCGAATCTTTTTTATTTTATTTAAAATAGTTAGTTGTTGATAGAGTTCAATGACATTATTTGACCTACGTAGCTAATCTTACTAAATGGATTAAGGCTGCTTCTTGTTATTGCTTTAACAAATCTTGTTTCTGTCGTTTAATTGCATATTTAGACAAAGTAGGCCAAGCTCCTAGATAATGACTTTTCTTCTTCCATTTGCTTGGACCCATTCTTTCTTTCTGTAACATTGTTCTTTGGTATATACAGGGCCTGTTGTTTCTTCTCTGCGCACTATGCCCACAAGATGTTTCCAAGATTCGCGTTGGACAGCTATCCCAGCATGGGATAGAAACTCTGAGGAACATAAGTGAGTTTTTAGATTTGAAGTTCGTCATAAAGCCAGACCCAAAGACTCACACAGTAATTCTTAAATGTATCGGTTCTGGCTTGAGGAACCTTTCTAGAAAGCTGTCTTGAAGGTGATGAGTTGATGTATTATTATGGCACCAATTTTTGTTTGTTACAAGCTCCTATGACTCATACAAGAACATTTTTGACCAAATTACTATAGTTCCTTGTCTGTTAGTAATTCACATTTTTGGGCTGCAATATGTCAAATGCAATTGATCAAATTTTCTTTTATTGAAGATTTTTTGTCACCGTCTTTAACTGTAGTTATCACATATTTGATCAATTAATTGGGAGTATAGTTTACGTAAAGGAATATTAATCTTTTTTTTTTCTTTCAAACCTTTAGTTGGCATAATCATTTTTTTTTGGCTTTTCTATTGTCCTTTAAATTTCATTTTCTGATGTTTCTACATTTAGTTTGAGTTTACGCCAATAAACCATTTTTTTTTTATTTACATGACATTTAGCTTCTTTGATGCTTTTG
Organism: Leucaena leucocephala; assembly: GCA_037074615.1. Taxonomy (NCBI): domain Eukaryota; kingdom Viridiplantae; phylum Streptophyta; class Magnoliopsida; order Fabales; family Fabaceae; genus Leucaena; species Leucaena leucocephala. The sequence continues at coordinate 1,770,843 of CM073525.1, forward strand.
ATTTTAAAAAAGAATACTAACCCTTTTTCCCTTTTTAACAAGTTTATTTTTATTTGCTCTTGATATTTGTGTTGTATGTATTAGCAAACGGCAGTTAAGGATATAGTTTTAAGCATGAATATAGGGAACTTGATCCTCTTAATATTATTAACATATAGAACTGGTAAATTACTGTATTTTTTTTATCTCAAATTTGAGAAACTTTTTTTTTATAAAAGAAAAAGGATTTGTTTAATTATTCTTGTTACATTTTACTAGTTTAGTTTTTTTATTTCTCATTATACTTTTTACTTATTCTTTGATTGATTTTTCTACTGACTGACTGTTTAAAGAACCTGATTTCCATTTTTGGTACACTTTAAAATCCTAATTTTAAAATGCGTTATGATCTGGTGCTTACAATGTATTTAATATGGAGAAGATTAAATACCACTTTGGAGTGTATTTAACTGATAAAAGGATGAGACATATAACTATTTAGAGCGTGTTTGATCATTGAGAATTATCAATTTATTGTGATTCTAGTCACGGTGTTTGGAAATATATTTTAGTTCTTGAGTATCTAGGTTTATGTCTGAGAATAATAGATGACTCGCCCTGCCAGATATTGGTATTGTCTAAAAAGAAAAGAGATTTTATCTTATCATTAAATTATAGGTAAGTCCAACTATTTTTTAAAAAAAACTATACAAAAAAATGTAGAGAAGCAAAAACGAGGGGAAAAGATTCTTATAAGAATTAATAAATATTTCTTTTTAACGAGTATATAACAAATTTTAATAAATCGTTTTATTTATTATTTTATGATAAAAAGGACGAGACGAGAAAAAGAACTAAAACAGCACAGGATAAATCTAAAGGAATTAAATTACAACTACAATTAAAATACATTAAGAGTTTGAAGAGGCCAACACAAGAATTATCCTTCAAAAGAAAATCTTAGGAAACTGACTCAGAATCCAAGTGCAAACATACGGAAAAGTAGCAGGAAACATGATTAGTTTCCCCGACACAAAAACAAGAAAATCCCACCTAGTTAAGAAAAAAACGATGCTAGAGAAACAAACCTAAGAGTACAAGATGGACAAGAGAAGACACAGGACAAGAAGCATACGACAGAATCCGGCAGCGAGCGGCCGAGCTACGCCGGGCAAGATCACAGGAAGGGAGTGTCCGAGTCTGATATGATCTTTCTCATCTTTCGAGCCAGACGCTTTGACGGCAACATTAGCCCCTCCCCATAATCTGTATCGTTTTGTGTAGAAGGGCGGCATCTTGTATTTCACCGACGTCGTAAAATTCACACGAAAGTACGTTTTCCCGTCCACCTTCGCCGTCTGATCAAGTGCTCCGTCGTCATGTGTTTCGATGGAGCCCCACTTCTTCGCATTCTTGTTGAGCCCTTGATAAAACCCGGGAATGATGGAGCCCCCAATGGGGCTGGTCCTATTCCGATCAAGAAAAACATCGACGGTGATGTTGACGTTCTCATAGCGAATCCCAAGAGCATCGTTGCCGTTATCGAACTCGACCATGAAGACTATGGTGGTGTTATTGGTAGTCGCATTCAAGGTTTTGTTGAGTGTAGGAACGTAAGAGAAGGCTCCGATGTAGCATTTGGGTTCGCCGGGATGCAGTGCTAAACAAAGGATCACAATGATGGAAACCAGAAAGCTTCCACAGCAGGATGCTTGTTTAACCTGTGCTGTTACTACAGCCCTTTCTAGTTGTGTCGGCATTTTCCCACAGGCGACTTGGGTGAAGAAAGGAGCTGAGGGAGTGAGTGGAGGGAGGTAGTGTAATTATTGAACAGCTGTGCGTGATTAGTCTGAGATCATACTACATGTATTTATAGAACTGATCAATGCTTGGTTAGGTTACTTTCAAGTTTCTAATTATTTTCCTGCTTTTATTGTATATATGAAAGGGGTGGGGATGTCAAGAAAATAATTAACGACCTATTTTAATTTTAAGAAAACCGAGATATATTTATAATAAATAATTAATTTTACTAATCTGTTTGATATTTATAAATTAATTATTTAATTTTTACATTATGATCCATCCAAGAGAGTATTATTGTAGGATACTCTTTTAGTTATTAATATATGACCTATAAATTAAGGAAGTTAGTTAAATTAATTAACATGAGTTATTTTCTCTAAAACTCTCTCTTTCTCTCTATCTCTTATTCAATTATTGTCAAGGGAGTATCAATAGAGATAATTTAAAAAAAATAATAAATATAGAAAATATATCTATCTAGAACTAAAATTAACCCCTAATTAATTCTTATATTAAATATTAGAGGAGTAATTACTTACTTACTTTCCTCCTTGTTTTCTCTCATTCATCAGAACATGAGGAATGATAACACTTTCCAATTTTCTTTTCTCTCTATTTTCTTGCCTACTAATTTTTCTTTCCATTCTCCAAACAAACGGAGCATTAGGCATGGTTTGGATAGGGTAAAAATAGAAGAAAAATAGGGTTAGAGAATATTACAAAGAAAACAATTTGTTCTAATTTGTTGTTTCTTTTCAGATTATGTGTGTGTTTACATATTGAATAACCATGATTGATTTCGGTAAAGTCTTGTTCACATGTGCATTTTTGGTCAGATGTTCACATGTACCTTTACATTTTAATCATATTCCATATTATGAAAATTTTCTTCTTCAAACTATCGATATTAATTCGGAGGTCTCCTGCGAAAGCTTAGATATTCTAAAATCTCAAGAAGCTGGAAGGAAACCTGACAAACTAAAGCAAAGGTGTAGGGGCATCTTAAGAAATCAAGGTCTCCTGCCGCCACTTTGTGTCCACACCTCTTTCTTAATAGTCAAAAAGAAAAAGATGGGTCGCTAACCATTTTTCTCAATAATTAAATTATCAAGGTCCAGTGGTGTTTGTTTTGGCTTATGTTTTTCTAGTCAGCGAGTCTTCGGTCTTTTGTAAATAATTCAGTGAAAAGGATTCAACATTGAAAATGGTACTACCTCCTCTTTTTAATATAAAATATATTTAATTAATTTAAAAAAATTAATTAAATTAAGTTTATAATAATTATGTATTTTTTTTAAAATACTCTATTATCATGTGTATTAGAACTACCATATACTTTAGGTGAATATTATAAACACTTTACAGATAAAATTAATTAGGTTATTATATTTAGAAATAAAATAAATCACCATATATAACTCTTATAATTAGGATAAGAGATACTATATAGTTTTGATACATATATATTTTTAAAAAAGATTGTGAAGAACACAAAACTACATGTAATACTATAATATTTCCTCTTATCTTTATTATATGGTATCCCTAACTACTTCTCATGTACTAATAAATAACAATTAACTCACTAAATTTGTCATAAATTGATAATTTTTTTTTAAATTTACTCTTTATATGCTTTGTATATCATACTCTCTCTCACTTCTGTCTTTAATTAATAACAATTGTTAAATAGGAAAATAGTAAGTGATGAGTTAATAATTTATATTTAAAATTAATTTTTTTAATTAATATCTTATAATAAAGATTAGAAGGAATAACTGTAAGGGATCCTACTACCGTCTAGGCTAGGGGCGTGTTCCTCTCTTTATATTCACATCAAGGTTCTCTTTTGGCCAACAATAAAAGTTTGCAGCAACAACACGGATGCATCTTGTACTACTCTTTCTTCAATTGTGAAACCTTTTCTTATTTTCTTTACTTCACTTTTTGCCGACAATTTTTAAGGTTGCTTCCGTTTCATTCCTCAATTATTAGACATTTTTTAGCCCTTTTTTGTTTCACTTTCACAGACACAGTACACTTGTCAGACTGCACGTATATTTGCTTCCTGTGCCTTTCATCCGAGACGGCGGCTTTTCTTAATTGTTATTACGTGGCCTTTGCACCCTTTTCCAAATTCTCGTTTTACCAAATACAACCCAGGATTGGGGTGTCTTTTAAAGTCTGTCTTTGTTTGACCATTATTCATACAATAATCAAATAAACAGCTTGAGTTTTTGGGGCTTTAGCCATTTTGGTTGGGACTTCTTTGACTAGCTAGTTTTGTGACTTGATGATATAATAATTACGAGTACTTGCTTTAATAATTCATACTAAATATTTTTATTATCTTCAATTTTACGCATTGTACTTGTCATTTAATAAAAAAAATTAAGTTTACATTAAGTTTAAATTTAATCCCTCAAATTTATAAAGTATATTTTCAGGCTATTAATCTTAATACTAAGTTTCTTAGGAAATACATTTTCAGCTCAAAGAATCTCATATCTCTAGCATAAAATATTCAGAACTTTTAAGAAAAAATGCTTCTATTTTCCCCAAAAAAATAAGAAATAAATTGTAAGAAATATAAAAAAAATAAAAGAAAAATCTATACAAGTTTTTTTAAGAAAATTTTTAAGAAATTTACATGTGTCACTCCTACTACTCCTTTAATTTAATTAAGTTGCAGTGCTCTTTAGTATTTCAAAATTTTAAGTAAATATTTTTCCTAAATGAAAGAACTAATGGATTAGATTTGTTTTGGTAATAAATATAAATTTTTAATTTATTTTATCTTTTAAATTTATAATTTTTTAATATGTCTATTTGACTTGATTAAATTTGAGTATTATTGAGCCTAATTTGCTTAAATAAATACTCTCCCAAATATATTTTTTATTAAGTTAAATTCAAGTATTGTCTAACAAAAATTCCTTCCCTTTGAACTAACGAGTTTTTTTTTATAAACTCTTTCTGTTGATAGCATCTGTTAGTTTCAAATGCAAATAAGTAAAAAGAATACTTTAGAGAAATGCAACACATAATTTTTTATATATAACTAATTTAATTAATTTTTCTCAAGTTTAATTTCTGCATATAGATAGAGTACAAGAAGAAGAAAAAACTAAAACAATCAAGGATATATGTTAAGGAATTAAATCACAACTAAAATTAAAATACATAAATAGTTTGAAGAGTTCCATACGAGAATTACGATTTAAAAGAAAATCTTAGGACACTGACTCAGAATCCAAATCCAAAACTACGTGAAATGTCGTAGCAAACAAGAATACTTTCTCCGACATAAAATCAAAGTCATACATAGTTAAGAAAAACCCATGCTAGAGAAACAAACCTAAGAGTACAATAAGATGGACAAGAGAAGACCCAGAACGAGAAGCATGCGACAGAATCCGGCAGCGACTGGCGGTGCTGCGCCGGGCACGATGACCAGAAGGGAGTGTCCGAGTCTGATATGATCTTTCTCAACTTTAAAGCCAGCATCATCCACGGCGACGTTAGCCCCTCACCATAATCGGTATCGTTTTGTGTAAAAGGGAGGCATCTTGTACTTCACCGACGGCGTAAAATTCACCCGGAAGTATGTTTTCTCGTCCACCTTCAACGACCATTTAAGTGCTCCGTCATTTGTTTCAACGGAGCTCCACTTCAATCCGGCTGGTCCTGTTCCGATCAAGAAATGCATCGACAGCGATGTTGACATTGTCATACCTGTTAGAAAATAAACATCTCTAAAGTACTATAATCAGTCCAGATTATATCATACTCAAATATAAACTTATATGAGATACAGCGGAAGACTTAAAGTTACCTCTTGCCATTAATTTGATTGATCTGAGGAGAACCGGAATCAAATGAGATACCTGTCAAAAGAGAACACTGTCAGATAAACAACAGGTTCTTCCAACTGGTGATTAGGCACCGTGATGGCAACTTGTTATTAGCCGTCACCAGTGAGGAACCTTCAGAAGCGAGCTGAGAATAGGTTTCGCTCTGGACTCAGAGAATGAGATCTCACACTCAAATGAATTGTGTTAATTTCCACCATCAGAAAATCAACCTTAAATAAACTGAGTCAATAACCCTCCTGGACTGGGCCCAATGACTACGGGCCACACTCAAAAACATTTATTAATTATCCTAATTAATATCTAAATAGGTCATAATAAATAATAAATATCTAACATTCTCCCACTTGGCCCGTATACTCAATGTCATCGCCCTGTCTAGGTAAACTGATGTCGCGTTACAAGAATCAAGGCGATAAGTCCCCTTTTATCGGGTATTATCTTCCAAGTATTGCATGTAGCACCATCACATAATGGGTATCACAATATACATGAACTCAATGTTCATAGGTTCCTGTCTCAATGTTTATCAATTCAATAACACAAATGTATACAATCACAAATTGAAATGATAAACCACAAAATATAATTTCATTGCTCATACCTCCACTAATCAAAAGTAGGACGAAGTCCCATATGAGGTACGTGTGTGACAAAGATATTCGGCTTCAATCCTTTCGTCAAAGGATCAGCCAACATGTCCAATGTACTGATACGTTCAACTGAAACTTGGCCATCTTGAACCCTCTCTCTCAAGCAAAGGAACTTAAGTTCAACAAACTTGCTGCGACTTTTATTCCTTTTATTGTTCGCTATGGCCACCGCAGCTGTGTTATCACAGTACATTCTGATTGGCTTGAAGACTGAATCCATAATCTTAAGCCCAGCAATGAAATTCCTTATCCAAATAGCTTGTGAACTTGCTTCAAAACACGCGATATACTCAGCATCACCGGTAGAAGGAGCCGTTTGAGTTTGCTTAGCGCTTCTCCACGATATAGCTCCTTCTGCCAATAGGAAGATGTAACCAGATATAGACTTGTTCGAGTCTACGCATCCCCCAAGATCTGAATCTGAGTATCCAATCACATCCAAACTGTCTGTTCTCCTGTATGTGAGCATGTAGTGTTTAGTGCCTTGTAGGTACCTAAACACCTTCTTTGCAGCTGTCCAATGTGCTTCCCCAGGATTATTTTAGTATCTTCCCAACATACCCACAGCAAAAGCGATGTCAGGTCTTGTACAAACCTGTGCATACATCAAGCTTCCTACCGCTGAGGCATATGGGACCTTTTCCATCTGTTTCCTGTCAAACTCGGTTTCAGGACATTGACTTAGACTAAACTTGTCTCCTTTTTCAATAGGAGCCACGTTAGATGAACAGTTCTGCATCCTGAAACGTTCTAGAATTTTGACAAAGTAAGCCTCTTGAGATAAGCCTACAAGACATTGGGTTCTATCTCTATGGATCTTTATGTCAATGACATAAGAAGCCTCACCCATGTCTTTCATGTCAAAGCTCTTGAACAGAAACTGTTTCACCTCACATAATAGTCCCAGATCATTGGTAGCAAGTAGTATGTCATCCACATACAAAATCAAGAATATAATTTTACTCCCACTAGCCTTGTGGTATATACAATCATCTATGATGTTCTCAACGAACCCAAATGATGTGATCACTTCATGGAACTTCAAATACCACTGCCGTGAAGCCTGTTTCAAACCATATATTGATTTCTTCAGCTTGCACACCAATTGATCTTTACTTTCTGCAACAAAACCCTCAGGCTGTTTCATGTAGACTTCTTCCTCCAGTTCACCATTGAGGAAAGCAGTTTTAACATCCATCTGGTGCAACTCCAGATCAAAATGGGCAACCAATGCCATGATGATACGGAATGAATCTTTCTTAGATACGGGTGAAAATGTTTCACTGTAATCGATTCCTTCCACTTGAGTGAATCCCTTTGCAACCAACCTAGCCTTGTACCTATCGATGTTACCTTGTGAGTCTCTCTTGGTTTTGTAAACCCATTTACAGCCAATGGCCTTAGACCCACTAGGCAACTCTACAAGTTCCCAAACATGGTTGTTTGCCATGGAATTCATTTCATCAATCATAGCATCATGCCACAACTTGGAGTTCACACTCCTCACAGCCTGAGTAAACGACAAATGATCATTCTCAACACTTACATCACAGTCAACCTCAGCAGAATACACTACATAGTCATCAGGTAATGCCGATCTTCTCTCTCTAGTTGACCTCCTCAATTCAACCTCTTGGGTTGAACCAGGTTGCTGAACAATGACATCCTCTATCACAGCTTGTGGTGGTTCCACTTGTGTGATAGGTTGACCATCAGGTATGTGTCCATTTTGTTCAGCACCGTCAACTTGAGCCACAGGGTCCACGTCATGTTCAATGTCAATCTCAACAGTGGGATAAACATTGACTATTGACATCCCCTCATGAATGATATCAGTGGTTCGCTCTATGTGATTATCTGATAGACAATCACTCCCACTAATCACATCATTCTCAAGAAACTTGGCATTTCTAGACTCTACAAACTTTATAGAAGGTGGAGGACAATAAAACTTATAACCCTTAGACCTCTCCGCATAGCCTACAAAGTAAACTCTGATGGTCTTAGGATCCAACTTCTTCTCCTGTGGATTATACACTCTTACTTCCGCAGGACAACCCCATACCTTGAAATGATTTAAACTGGGTTTCCATCCTTTCCAGATTTCAAAGGGTGTCTTGGACACTGCCTTTGTTGGAACCTGTTCAATATGTATGTGGCTGTCTTGAGTGCTTCCTTCCACAGAGAAGACGGTAGTTTGGAGCTACTCATCATGCTCCTAACTATGTCCAGCAAGGTCCTATTTCTTCTCTCAGCTACACCATTCATATCAGGTGATCCAGGCATAGTGTATTGAGCCACTATACCTTGCTCTCGAAGAAATTCAGTAAATGGACCTGCTGCTTGTCCTTCACTAGTGTATCTGCCATAATACTCACCACCACGGTCTGATCTCACAATCTTGATTGGTTTTCCAATCTGTTTTTCTACTTCTACTTTATAATCCTTGAAAGCATCTAATGCTTCACTTTTATTATAAAGCATGTAGACATACATGTATCGTGAGTGATCATCAATAAAGGTGATAAAGTACTTTTGACTATGTGCAGTCAAATCAGGGCAACAAATATCCGTGTGTACAATTTCTAGCAACTCAGAACTTCTTCTAGCCCCCTTATGTGACTTATTGGTCTGCTTTCCCCTTATACAGTCCACACAAGAATCAAATTCTGAATGGTTTAAAGATGGAAGAATTCCTTCTTTATTTAACCTTTTGATTCTGTCAACGGAGATATGACCCAATCTCCTATGCCACAGGCTATAAGAATTCTCATCGATAACACTTCTCTTAGTACCATGCATAACAGAAAGAGATTGAGGCGACTCAGAAACAATTTTAAACAAACCATCAATCATAACCAAATTCGCAATCAAAACTGAATTCTTAGAAATCAAAGTCATACGTTTCTTAGAAAGAACTAGATGATAATCAAATGGAATGAGCTTTGACATAGAAATCAAATTCCTCTTGTAAGAGGGAACATAGAAAACATCATAGAGTTCCAAAACATTTTGATTTGAAAGATGAATGCGAAAGGTTCCAACAGCTTTCATAGGATCTCCTCTCCCACTGCCTGAAAGGACAGATTCCTCATTGGGATATGGAGACCTGCTTGACAGAAAGCCCTACATGGTAGTCAAAATGTGGATCATCGACCAGTGTCAATCCACCAAGTGTCATCATTAACGCTAGAAAAGTTAGACTCAAAAGTAACACACGATGAAAGCATACCTTTTATTTCCATAATATGTTGCCTCACACTGCCAATACCTGTAAGCCTCACAGCACATAGTTCAGACGTGATGGCACCACCCATCTGCTCGTCTGTCAGCTTGAATTGCTTATCCAAGGCTTCCAGGTACCCTTTGGCTGTGTCGCACTTAGGGACTACTGCCCTAATGCTCCTAGAGATCCTTTGTCTTATTAGCAGAAGAGATGAGCGGTTACTCCGCTCCCACATATTATACCTTTCCTTTGCCTCTCTATCATTGGAGGCATCATCAGGTCTCAGAGGTTTATCAAACCTCAAGGCATAATCTAAGTCCAATAAACCAAGCTGCAACAAAATATCGTCTCTCCAGTCAACATAGTTAATGCTGCCATTTAAGACTGTTTTGTCACTAACATCATACATAATCCTGGGAGCAGCAATTGGGTCTGCAAAATGAGAACAGACAAATACACAAATAAGCTCACATTAGTAATTTGAAGCAATCACAAGTCACTGTGCCATATATGCATGCTTAGCTCAAATGTAGCATGCAAGCAGTATAAATACGTATCACTAATATCTACCTGTGGGTAAAGACATTAGCATAACCAGGTATTTATCTCAAATGGTAGAATTAGAACGCATTCATAATTTCCCAATGCCTGTGGGCTAATTAGAAAATAACGAGGCCATTCTATCTCACCCTAATTAAATGTACAATTGTGAGATATCTACCTGTGGGAAAAGATAAATCACAGCTATACATTTAATTACAAATGATATTTTCAATCCAGATGTGATTAATGAATGCATACAACAAGTTCAATAAACAAGGATGCTGTGGCTACTCCTCAAAGAACTGCAGGCTAATCACAAATATCATTCAAGTGCATTGAAAATCCAAATATGCACAATTTAATGGAGAAATTAATTCTCTCCCTAATTAAATGTACAATCATGATATATCTACCTGTGGGTAAAGATAAATCATAACTATACATTTAATTATTATTGATATTTTAAATCCATATGTGATTAATTAATGCACGCAACACAAACAAATGAGGATGCTGTGGCTACTCCTCACAAAATTGCATGCTCATCACAAATATCAATAACGTGCATATAAATCCAAATATGCACAACAAAATGGAGTATTTAATAAATTAATATTAAAATTCTCCCACTATTTCATGCACCCAAAAATGTCTAACAATTAATTTCAACTCAAAAGATTTTTACAAAATTAAACCGTTAATTTAATTGCCAAGGGAGAAATTAAAAACAAAATAGGCAATTAAATAACATAAAAATTAAAATTTGTAAATACCTTTTCCCAAAATTAAAATAATAAAGAAATTAATTTTAAACATTTACAGTGCATAAAATAGTAATTAAAAGTTTTTCTGAAAAATCAAATTAATTGGCCAAAAATAATTTTCTGGAAATAAAACCAAGTGACCCATGCAAAAAAGGTCAAAAATAGGGCCCAAAATAATTTTCAGAGATAAACCCAAAAATTCAGGCCCAAACAGCGAAGCCCAGTAGCCAAAACAATTTCTGGCAGCCCAAAATTAGTGGCCCAGAACGAAAGCCTTTCAAAAAAAAAATTCTGTTGGCCCAAAAGGAAATGAACAGTGATGGCCCAAAACTCGCAGCCCAGAAGGGACGGCCCAGCAGACAAAATTCCACTGTGTAGCCCAAAATCTCGGTGGCCCAAATGCTACAGTTTTTTTTTTGAAAAGCCAGCTGCCCGGAACAAAAAACATAAATAAAGAAATTCCTCTGGCCCAACAGCTGCAGAGCCCATCAGCGGAAAGCCAAATTTTTTTTTTTGAAATAAAACAGATGGCATATGCTGATTATTGAAACGGTGCGTTTTGGCTTAGGCCAAAGCGCACCGTTTTGATCTTGTTCACTGCTGAGTCGGGTTAGGTTAACCCGACTCAGAGACCCAGTTTGCTGTCATGACCCATTGAAGCTGCCGCGAAGCTACATTACAGGACAGCGATGCCGGCGAGGCTTCATGTCCAACGGTGAGGCAACTCCCACGGCGGTGGAGCTTCAGAGGGCAACATGGGATCAATGCCGCAAGCACCGCGCCGCCTTGTCAATTACCTGCAGAAGGAGATTAAACTCGACAGCAAGTTTCTGGTGACTCTCAGCGGCCTTGAGACATCGCCTTTTCTTTCTGTCTCCGCCGAGTTTCATGGTGATGACTCTTTCCAGTTTGCGATGGCTCTCTCTCCGTTTCTCTCGATGAATCTGTCGCGTTGTCGCCGTGAAGCTCTCTCATTCTCTCCCTCGTCGTCGGTGAACCACAGGAGAAAATGGTTAAAGAATTAAAATAAAATAGATCCCATATTTTATCTCATGAACATAAAAGATCAATAAGTAAGGCAGAGGTGATCTTAAACCAGGCTCTGATACCACATGTTAGAAAATAAACATCTCTAAAGTACTATAATCAGTCCAGATTATATCATACTCAAATATAAACTTATATGAGATGCAGCGGAAGATTTAAAGTTACCTCTTGCCATTAACTTGATTGATCTGAGGAGAACCGGAATCAAATGAGATACCTGTCAAAAGAGAACACTGTCAGATAAACAACAGGTTCTTCCAACTGGTGATTAGGCACCGTGATGGCAACTTGTTATTAGCCGTCACCAGTGGGGAACCTTCAGAAGCGAGCTGAGAATAGGTTTCGCTCTGGACTCAGAGAATGAGATCTCACACTCAAATGAATTGTGTTAATTTCCACCATCAGAAAATCAACCTTAAATAAACTGAGTCAATAACCCTCCTGGACTGGGCCTAATGACTACGGGTCACACTCAGAAACATTTATTAATTATCCTAATTAATATCTAAATAGGTCATAATAAATAATAAATATCTAACAATACCGAATCCCAAGATTCTCGTTTCCATTGTCGAACTCAACCATGAAGACTATGGTGGGGTTGGTAGTTGCATTGAAGGTTTTCTTGAGTGTGGGATCATAGTAGAAGCCTCCGATGTAGCATTTGGGTTCGTTGGGTCGCAGTACTAACCAAATGATCAAGACAATGGAAAACAGCAACGTTGCACAGCAACCACAACATTGTTTCCTTATCTCACACTTCATTTCATCGTTATTTCTCCTTCTCGGCATTTTCCGACCGGCGACTTGAAGGGTGAAGCAAGCAAGGAGCTGAGGGAGTGAGTGGAGAGAGGCAGTGTAATTATTGAACAGCCGTGATTGGTTTGTGAGATCATACATATATTTATACATCTTCATTGCTTTCTACAACTGATCAATGCTTTGGTTGTAGTTTTAAAAAAAAAAAGAAGAAGTAGAAGCCCAGAAAAAAAATGAAGCTCTGAGACTCAAAAAAATACAAGTGTTGGCAGAAAAAAAAGGGTCAATTGGGTGAATATTAGAATTGGTCCGATGTTCACATGTACCTTAACATTTTAATCATAGTCCACATTATAAAATTTTCCATATTCAAAATATTGATATTGATACAGAGGGCCCTTGCGAAAGCTTAGATACTAAAATATCCTCAAGAAGTTGGGAGGAAGACGTTAAGGAAACCAAACAAATAGCTTTTGCCGGAAAAAGGGAACCTATATGTCAAATTTAATCAAGGTCTTGTGCGCACCATTTTAATGTCCCCATCTCTTTTTTAATAGTCAAAAAGAAAAATATTGATCGCTAATCATTTTCTCAAGAATCAAATTATGTATCAACTTGAGCTTGGTGTTTGTATTGGCTTGTTATGTTTTTTCTAGTCAACGAGTCCTCACTCTTGTATAATTAATCAAGTGGCTGTCCCCAGCAAGAATGAGAAGGATACAAGACTGAAAATGGTATGGTTTTTTTATATATTTCTTAAGAAAATTGTAATAAACACAAAACTACATCGTGTATGACTGCAAGGTACCAGACTACTGTCTAGCGATCGATGCTGGTCTTCTCCATATATTCACATCAAGGTCGTTGTTTTTCGGCCAGCAATCAAAATTTGAGTGAACTTTGCAACAACAGCATGTATGCATCTTTTGCTACTCTTTCTTTAACTGTACTGAGGCCTTTTCTTAAATTCTTTATTCAGTTTTTGCTGACAATTTTTAAGGTTGCTTCTGTTTCATATATCCCTCAACTATTAGACCTTTTTAGCCTTATTTTGTTTCTCTTTCAAAGACACTTGTCAGATTGCAAGTATGCTTCCTGTGCCTTTCATTCCAGACGGCTTTTCTTAATTTTGTTACATTCCCTTTGTCACCCTTTCCTAAATTATTGTTGTACAAAAAATAGATGGAGAGAAAAATGAGGGGAAAATAAGGGGAAGAGAATACTAGGAAGCAAATTTTTTAAAATGGTAAGAAAATTTACTATTTTTGAGAATTTTCTCTCATAACATATTTTTCTTTTTAATTTTCTTCTCATCCGAGTTAAAGTTTGTCTATTTTTTACCATTATTCAGCCGTTAAAAAGGTGGAACTAAATTGATAATTGTTTCATACACCCGGCTTCCAAGTAAATAGTATGACCACTGAAGATCATTTAGTTTAGTAACCCAAGATTTGCCCTTAGCAATAACTGGGGTAGTTTTTATTAGGCTCTATGCTTGTCGTCTAAAGTCCAAAAATACAAAAGTGATAGTATGAACCGCTTGCTTTGCTCTCAACTTCCCTAGGAGCCGAGAGGTCCAACTTACGTAATGCAAAGGAGAGGGCTCAACCCAGCCCGATAGAGAGGACTATAATGAACCCAAAAAAAGTTTAGTGCGTAAATCCAATTTTTGTTGGAATTCAATTGGCCTCGCAGGCAGGCGCTACGCTAGCTTTTATTCTTACTAGCGCTAGATTATCCCGAGGTTATTGTGTAATATTGTAATATTCTTCTTTTCTTAATATATAATTTAATTAAAAATTAATCTTAATTTTAAATATAAAATATATTTTTTTAAATTTATCAATTTTTTTAAAATTATTTTTATTTATACTTTTTAATAATAATTGAGGGAAAGAGTTAAATAAGATAATTAAGATATTTTATAAAAAGATAGATTATATTAATTAATTTTTTAATTTAATTAAATATATCTTAATTAAATAAATGCGGAAAGAATATTATAACTTGAGTGTTCTATTCTCTAACTTCGTTGTATTATCATATACACGAGATATTATTATAATAGAATATCTGAAGGACGCGGCCACAGAGTAAAACATACGTAGTTAACATTATATTGAAAGACCTCTTTATAAACTATAATTAGTAAAAGGATTAAGCACTAAAATTTAGATTAAATGTAACGAACGGTCCTTGATATCAAACAACATTTATTGAACGTTATAATCTTCAGCCTTCCTTATTATTTTCAAATGACTTCGTATGCTCTGATTTATCTACTCATTGGCACCCCTAATAGTCCATTTTTTTTATATATGGGAATTATTTTAAATAATTTTTTTACTATTTTATCTATAATAAACTCCAAGTTATATTGTCAATTCTTTTTTTGAATATGTTTGTTATTGGGAGATCTTAAAAACTATAATTAGTAAAAGGACCTCTACAATTTAGAATAAATGTACCGAGAGGTCCTACATATCATACAAAATTGTGAATTATTTAGGAAACCAAGCCTCTTAAATATACACAACTTCTTAACAAGCAATGCATTTATTTATAAACAAAAATGAGATTACGAGAAGCGAAACAAAATATTAGGGCAACAGAGAAATCAACTATGACCCCTACACTACAAGCTACAACTGGGGAGAGACATGAAAATATTTTAAAAAAAGAGCAGAAAATGGGTAAGAAAAGAGCCTTACAATACAACTGTCAATGTCGTACATACGATAATTAAAAAACCACAATTCCAGGAAAGTAAATGAAGGCAAAGTCGTACATGAACAGAAATGAATTCAAAGACATAATAACCACGCTTAGGACATAGGACACATGACACATTGACACATGACACATGACACATGACACACTAGGATGTGTTTGAAAACTCTAAATTGAAATTTTAAAATTATTTTTAATTTAATTTTTAATTTAAATTTTTTTTAAAATAAATAATTATATTTATCTAAAAAAATTATGTTGAACTAAATTATAATTTAAAATTATAGTTTTAAATAAGTTCGTAAGTGTAACTTTTTAGATTAATAAAATAGTTTATGAACTACTCAATTATTATTTTATCTTTATTTTTTCTTATATACTCTATTTTCTCTCTTCTTTCTTTTCCACAATTTCTCCTCTCTTCTCCATCTACTCTTCTCCACTATCCCTCCTCTCTTTTTCATCATCTCCCCTCTTTTATCTCTCTTTTCCATCTTCTCTCATCTCTCCTATTTTTAATAAAATCATACCCTTTATAATATTTTTAAATTATAAAAATATTTTTAATAATAATTATTCAAATATGTATTTATCTATAATTATTTTATTTTATAAATTGTTCTTTAAAATTTCCTTTTTAAAAGTTATCAAAAATTTATTTTTTTTAATAAATCTTTTTCTAAAAACACATGCATGTCACATGATAATAGTAGGAAACCGACAAAGGCTTGTTTTAATATTTGCAAAAAATTTGGCCAAACGGTTACAAATGAAATAAAAAGTTTTACAATAAAAATTAACATGATTAACAACAATCATATAAGAATTAATAATATTTATATATATAAATATTTAAATTTATATTAATAAGTGAAATAAAAAAATTTATAATAAAAATTAGATGATTAATAATAAATATATGGGAAATATAAACATTTGCACATATAAGAATTATTAATTTATTAATATTTTTTTGTTAATCCCTTCATTTTTACTATAAATTCTCTTATTTTATTAGAAATTTTTGACCAAATTACTATAGTTCCTTTTCTGTTAGTAATTACAAATATTTATATGTTTCAAATAGTTGACGTTTGTATGTGATTTTGTCTCAGAGGAGTGCGGTCGGGTTTTTTTTTTTTTTTTTTTGACGAGATAGAAAGATATTTTCATTAAAATGAAAGCAAGGAAGCACACAACCCAGTAAGAGGTCCAACTGAAAAAGTTGCCAGCAAACTAACAAAATCCCAAAAACCTAAACCCTAACGCTAACTACAAGACCAATAGGATAAAATTAGATGCACCGATTGCATAGGAAGCAAAATAAGGATAATTTTTTTAAAAAAATTATACACGCTTTCTTTAATTAAAGAAAAGAAGAAAATAAGTCAAAAGGATAATTCAAAATCCTAAATATAAAATATGGGAAAAAATAATATCAAATCGCGAATCTAAAATATCTGAAACAAATTTCTAGAATAATTGAAAATTCCATATATACGTACTGAATTTTTCCAAATGGTATAAAATATAAAACTATAGAGGCACCTTCATGTTTCTGATGCATGGTGGTCGATTAATCTCAGTAAGTGACTCTCACACATTAACCCAGTCAAATTTTAGGATATTATGACCCGCCCGAACCTATACTGCAACAAAAGAGAATTATAACTCCATCTTTTTCAACTAAAAAAATAAGAAAAATATATTCACCAAAAGTATCACAACAAATAAACTGTAATGATAAATTAGGTACTAATAATAAATTTATGCAATTATTCTAAAAAAATTTAATAGTTATATTAATTCTTTAAAATCTTATAGTTATTTTTTCATCTTGTTCTTTTTTTTGGGCCCCATCTAAACATCAATCTAAGAAGTAACATCAGCACAAAAAAAATTACGTAAGAGTTACATTGCCACCCAGCCCCGACATAAATAATTAAATAAACCAACAAACTAGAGCGGTAAACTACTATTTTATTATTATTATTATTTTAATATTTTTATTTATTTTTAAATTTAATAGATTGTGAAGAAAAAGAAAAAAATAAATTAAAAAAATTTGATAAGCTCGAGTTAGTAAACTACTAACTCACATAGAAGCTAATTTTTTTAAATCAACCTACCTCTAACTCAACCCGCCATAGGTAAACTATTTTTTTGACAGGTTAACCCAGCCTTACAACAAAGTCACCGCTTGTCAAAGTTACAGTACCACTTACCCATGGTCTAATATCCACCCTCCTTTCTCC
Organism: Leucaena leucocephala; assembly: GCA_037074615.1. Lineage (NCBI taxonomy): Eukaryota > Viridiplantae > Streptophyta > Magnoliopsida > Fabales > Fabaceae > Leucaena > Leucaena leucocephala. The sequence goes on from CM073525.1 coordinate 1,788,477, forward strand.
CCCTTTCCCCGCAATGAAGGTATTATTTGGTTAGAGATGTTTAGAATGGAGAATAGAAGAGATGAAGTGTAAATATGTTTAATTAAAAAAAGAATAGAAAGGAGAAGAGATTTAAAATTTTATTATTTTATACTTCCCTCCCCTCCTCTCACCTCTCCTCCTCCTCCAAAAATGACAGTTTTTAGAATGGGAAAGATTTTTTGTTATAATTTTGATAAAAATATCTATAATATTTTTTTATTATTTTAGTATTATCTCCTTTAACTTAAAACTATTTTTTCTATTGCAGTCATTACTAATTTTTTTTTTACATTTTTTTTGACTACCATAAGGTAAAATAGTTTTACTAGATATATATTTCTGAATTATTATGAATATTCTTTTTTACTGTGTAAACTTATATAGAATTAATACCAATATATATATATATTTTAAAATAAGTATATTGAAAAAAAATAATATATATATACACATTATAAATATGTTTGTATGTTTTATAATTATAAAACTAACGATAAAATTAACATTTTTTTTATATTTTTTAATTTTTTAATTTTATAAGATATTAAAAAAATATTAAAATTAATAAAATCATACTTTGAAGTGCATATACAAATATTTTTATCATATATAAATAATTTAATAGATTTTCTCATATTTATATTTTAAAAAATAATAATTCTAATATAAATATTATAAAATAATATAAAATAAAATATAAATAAAAAATAAAAATATATTTATCAACTTCTAATTATTTCTATCCTCTTTTCCTCCTCTCTTAAACCAAATAAAGAAATCTCACATCCTACCCTACCCTTCAAATACACAAAACTTATAATACCCTCCCCTTTCTTCAGTGAAACAAACAAAGCCTAAAACGTTTTTCATATTAAAAAATGGGCATCACAGCCTACTCTTGTTCTTCTTCGAGCAAAATCATTGATTTCGTTTGATTATTGCTCACTGAAGCGGAACCTAACGCTTGAGACAGTATGAACAAACTTGTGGTTGAAGTTCTTAATGCAAGCGACCTGATGCCAAAAGATGGAGAAGGTTCAGCGAGCCCCTTTGTAGAAGTAGAATTTGACGAGCAAAAGCAAAGGACTCAAACTAAGCTCAAAGACCTGAATCCTAAGTGGAATGAGAAGCTCGTGTTCAACGTTGATGACCCCATAGATCTTCCCAACAAGACCATTAAGGTTTTCTTGTACAGCAACAATTGGTCAAGAGCTGATTCAACAGCAGGCGGTGGTCAAAACCAGAACTTCCTTGGAAGAGTCATGATCAAAGGTGAGACTGTTTCGTCATCCGAATCCGAGGCCTATGTTCAGCGATACCCACTTGATAAAAGAAGTTTAATGTCACGTATCAGAGGAGAAATCGCTCTTAGAGCCTATGCAGTTTATTATCCTCCTCCTTCTCAAGCACAAGCAGCGAAAGTGAGAATTTTTCACTCCTTTCACTCCATTGGAACTGAGAAACCCCATAATCCTCCACCTGCTGTACGGATGAGGGCTGATTTTGTTCGGTCAGGTTCACCGGGTTTGGTGACAATGCAACTACCGAGACAGAACCGGAAACAGAACCCAGACTATTCATTGGTTGAGACAAGTTCAGATATAGGAGCACGCTCGGGGTATAGAAGAGTAGACGACAAAATATCAGCCGCGTATGATTTAGTGGAACAGGTGTATTACTTGTATGTGAATGTGGTGAGAGCAAGAGATCTTCCAGTGATGTATTCAACAAGTATAGATCCTTACGTGGAAGTGAAACTTAGGAACTACAAAGGCATAACGAAGAAGTGCTTGGAGAAGAATCATCAGAACCCAGTTTGGAGCCAGATTTTCGCCTTCTCGAAGGAGAGGTTGCAATCAAATGAGCTTGAAGTGACCGTGAAGGACGAGGATGACAGCTTTGTGGGCAGAGTTTTGTTTGATCTCGCTGAAGTACCTCGTCAGGTACCTCAAGATAGCCCATTGGCTCCTCAATGGTACAGATTGTGCAACAAAAACGGGAAAAAACATCATAAAGGTGAAGTTATGCTTGCAGTTTGGGAGGGAACACAAGCCGATAGGTCGTTTCAGGTGGCATGCCATGCTGGTGCACACAATGTTATTCACACAAACTTAGCGAATACGGGGGCAAAGATATATTTCTCACCAACGCTTTGCTATGTGAGAGTTGAAGTGATTGAAGCTCAGGATCTAGTGCCATCTGAGAAAGGAAGAGAACCTGAAGCAGTGGTGAGAGTACAACTTGGAAGTCAAATGAGATTCACTAGGCCTTCTCAAGTGAAAGGAATAAACCCAATTTGGAACGATGAACTTATGTTTGTTGCAGCAAAACCTTTTGAGGACATAGTGGTCACAGTAGAGGGCAGAATAGGTCATAACGATGTGGAAATCTTAGGAAGGGAGATCATATCAGTGAAAAGTGTTCCATCAACAGATGAAACCAGCAAGCTCCCCGATGCTCGATGGTTCGATTTGCACCGGCCTTCAGCCTCAGTCGGAAAAGAGAAAACCGAGAAATTCTCGAGCAAGATTCATCTCCGAATGTGTCTCGAGGCAGGGTACCACGTGCTCGATGAGTCCACGCATTTTAGCAGTGATCTCCAACCATCCTCCGAGCGTATGAGGAAGCAAAGCATTGGAATTCTTGAACTTGGCATACTTGGTGCAAGGAATTTGCTGTATACGAAGGGGAAGGATGGAAGAGCAAGCGATGCTTATTGCGTTGCCAAGTATGGCAACAAATGGGTCCGAACTAGAACTCTGCTCGACACGCTGTCCCCGCGCTGGAACGAGCAGTACACTTGGCAAGTTTATGATCCTTGCACATTGATAACAATTGGGGTGTTTAATGACAACCACGTCAATGGCGGCGATAAGAGCAGAGACCAAAGAATAGGCAAAGTAAGAATTAGGTTGTCAACTCTTGAAATTGACAGAGTTTATAATCATTATTATCCATTGTTGGTTCTCACACCCGATGGCATAAGGAAGAATGGAGAACTTGAACTAGCATTGAAGTTTACTTGTACATCATGGGTTAATATGCTTGCTCAGTATGGCAGGCCTTTGTTGCCCAAAATGCATTACGTCCAACCCATACCAGTGAATCATATAGATTGGCTTCGTCACCAAGCTATGCAAATTGTTGCTGCAAGGTTAGCGAGAGCCGAACCGCCACTTCGGCTCGAGGCGGTTGAGTATATGCTTGATGTGGATTATCGTATGTGGAGTTTAAGAAGAAGCAAAGCGAATTATCATCGAATTATGTCTCTACTTTCTGGTGTTAATGCTGTGTGCAATATGTTTCATGAGATTTGCACTTGGAGGAATCCTATAACTACTTGCCTTGTTCATGTTCTTTTCTTGATACTAGTTTGCTACCCAGAATTGATCTTGCCCGCCATTTTCCTCTACCTGTTTGTGATCGGGATTTGGAACTATCGGCTCAGGCCAAGGGACCCGCCCCACATGGATGCGAGGCTTTCACAAGCCGATACAGCGCACCCGGATGAGTTGGATGAGGAATTCGACACGTTCCCGACTAGAAAACCCGAGGATATAGTGAGAATGAGGTATGACAGATTGAGGAGTGTAGCGGGAAGAATACAAAGTGTGGTAGGAGATTTGGCTACTCAAGGAGAAAGAGCACAAGCTTTACTAAGTTGGAGAGATTCAAGAGCTTCAGCCATATTCATCATCTCCTCACTGATTTGGGCCGTCTTCATTTATGTCACTCCCTTTCAAGTTGTTGAACTTCTTGTTGGCCTTTACACGATGAGACATCCTCGTTTCAGAACCAAAATACCTTCAGCGCCAATTAATTTCTTCAAAAGATTGCCCTCTAACTCTGATATGATGCTATGAGAGCTAGCTTAATTCAATTCAAGTAATCATATTTATTATATCGTTAACCTCTTATGCTCAAATAATAGATCCATATAGCTATATGAATAAAGAGACCTGCATTAATTGATCGTCACAAGCAAATCAGAGAGGGGACAACAAAAACATGGGCATTTTAATTATTTTTATAGTAATTAAGTATCTCTTCTAAAAAAATCTAGAAAAATCTAAGAGGTTAGTATATGGTATTACCCTGTTGTAATTTTTATAGAGGTATTCCTTCAATCCTAGGTAAGTTAGTTGTAACATCCCGATTCTTATATGATTTAAAGTGACAGTATTTTCTTTAAGAATATCATTGGATTAAGCATTAGGCCTAAGGCCTAAGAAGAATATAAGTATATATATCTATATATATATATATAATTATGAATAAATGTAAATAAGAGAAAATTAAATTATCAATTGTCAAAAATTTATTATAAAGGGTTAACAAAATTATAAAAATTTAAAGATGAATAAATAATCAATAATCATCTTAAATAATTGATTATATATATATATATATAGGTAGAAACATAAAATATATATTGAATATATAAATGATAATAATATATATATTTAATTAAATATATATATTTACACTATAATAATAAATTAATAATATAGTATAAATATATATAAAGAAAAATATAGTTTAAGTTTTAAATTAATATATCTGATAGAATTTTGATGAGTTGTAAAGGTAATAATTTAAAAATCTGATTAAATTCTCAAATATTTTAAACTATTTAGTTATTTTAAATTGTATTCCTCCATCCAATAAGATTTTTTTTAAGTATAATATTAACAATAATATATGAGCAAAATAATAATAATATTAAAAAAAAATAATATCATAATATATAAGATTAACAAAATCATATTAGATGAAATTAATAAGATTATATTAGATAAGATTAATAAGATTGGATAATATTAAAATTTTAAGTTTAGATTTATTCCTTTTTTTTACTTCTCTCCATCACCTCCCTTTTTCTTTCCTTTTCTTTCTTCCTTTATTCCTCCTTTTATTTCTGATTAATCCCACTACCGCACACGCTCACCATCGCATGACCAAGGAGGTAAACTTTTCTCGCCTTCTCTCCCTCTTCATTGCTCTCTCCTTTTCTATTAATTCTTGTCATTTAGTGCCATTGTTCTTGATTTTTCCTGCTGATTCTTGATCACACGCGCAGCATCTTTTTCTCACACTCCCTCTTCCTGTACAATTTTTCTGTCTAAGATATATTTGGATATGCCTTCATCATTCCGTACCTGTCTTGTCATCAAATCGCACCCATGCTTATATACGTTGATAATTTGGTTACACATAAATAAAATAAAATACTCATGACGTAGGGGAACCATGATTGAAAGGCTTTGGGAGATTTTGGCCTTTATCTAGTTACCTATGTATATGAATGTTTGAGAGAATTGTTGCCTGGACCACGTTTTGAAGCTTACTACATGAACAAAAGTGAGTAAAATATAAACAATACATAATGAATGGTTTTGAATTAGAAATAGGGACTTACTCCTTTCCGCCGGGTCTTTATTTTTCTTCTCCAATACGTGTGTGTATATATATATACAAACATAAATACAGTTTATAAACAGAAAATATATTTAGGAATTTCTAAACAGAATTCAAAAGCTTCAATTTAATTTATTATATTAAACTAATTAAATTATAAAGGAATTGAATTTAGAAGAAGGTTTATATTTCCTACATAGACTCTAGAGTAACTTTAAAATAATTTTAAGGCTAGGTGGTATTGAGTAATATAATAATAATTCCTGTGTTATGATTTTATAGATTATCATTAAAATTTTAGAGTAATTTTTGTTAAAGTATCAGATTATTTATAATTGATATTGTTATATATGGGATCACTTGACTTGTGGTAATTATTTTTTATTTTGGTGAGAGGTAACTATTTTCTACTTATTATATATGCTAATATCTTACTTGTAAGTGGTTTTGATTTGTTGAAGTGTTAAAATGGTTTGGAATTATGTTAATATAAATATAAAATAAAATTATCTTGTGGAAATTATATTTTAAAAATGTCATTTTTAGAATTTATAATATTACATTGAAATATTGAAAAATTGTGATTTGAAAAATGATTATGGAATTTGAAATTGACTACTTGTTAAGTGTTGAGCACGATGTATATCATTGGAATTTGTGAGTGAAATGTGTTAATTACTATCACGTGATAAGATTTCTATTAATAGATGATAGTTGGCTCTTTTGTCTTCCTGAGTCAGGATATGCCTTATCTACCTCTTTTTGTCCTCGTGTGTGGGGATATGCCTTTGATGGCTCATTTTACCCTCTTGCGTGGGGATAGACCTTTATAACTATTAGGTTATGGTTATGTTGATTACCATCGCATGATGAGGCCTCCACTAATACATGATGGTTGGCTCTTTTTATACTTCTACATGAGGATAGACCATTCATATCTCTTTTCGCCCTCTTGAGTGGGGATAGGCCCTTCATGACTCTTTTCATCCATACATGGCGATATGCTTTTATGTCTCTTTGATTGTAGTTATTGGATTAAATTTGCATCATAGTATTGGAAATTACCTATTCACTGTTAATTATAATATTATTGTATATTTGTCTCACTTGAAACCTCACAAACACATATTGGTATGTATGATAAGTAGGAATTGTATATTTATCTCATTTGATATTTTTTAGGAGTTAATTCAGTTGCCAGTTTGAATGGGAAGGCGCTGGAGGTATAGTTGTACTAGTTGACTAGTACAACATCCTCCTTTATATTTATATATTTAGTATATGTATATTATCATTGTAGGGCATACTTTTATTTATATTATGATGATTTGTTATTTTGATGAGCACACTAAATAATGTGTCCTGGTAGAAAATAGGAGCTTTTTAGGATTATACTTGCTTGGTGAATCTATAGTGACTATTTGCTATATTATTAATATTATTTAGTAATTTTGTTTGTTATGGGCTTTAGTGTTGTTCACCTTATGTCCAAATACCTATTTTAGAAGTTAAAATTGATAACTATAATAATAGTGTTATTTGGGAATTTTAACTTTATAACTATGTAATAAAGTTACATTCTTTTTAATATGATTTTGTATGCGAAAGTTATGGAGAATTTTTATATTCATGTTATAAGTTATAAATATATATGGTTAAAGGATGGAGAGAAGACAAACGACATTTTTATTCAGGTTCAACTCTATCTATTTGAGTCTACTACGTCCAGTTTCCATAAGCTCTCTAAAATTTGTTCCACTATAATCTACTAATTTAAACTGAAAAATTATAATCCACTACAATTCTTCACTGTTTACATTCAAAACCTTCTCTCAATTATTGTTCCATTAAAAAAATTGTTCTATTTCTAAGGCTCAAAGTATAGAAATTGCGTTGTACTGATTTTTATGGAGATCGTTGATTCATTAAGGGAGAATCGCTATAGAATTTTAAGGAAGACAAATATTTATAATTTATAGGATTTTAATTTATAATTTATAAATATTTTAATTACTGTTTTTACCATTTTTAATTATGAATTCAAAACAAATACGTGGGAAAAATTGTCTTGGCAAAATTGTTTCTAAAACCATGCCTTGCGTGTTCCCACAACCAAACAAATCCCGCGGATCATAGCTTTTTGAGTGCCCCGTCTTTTAACCTGTCGACAAAGTTCCCGACAACCACGATCCCCCAGATAAAAAGTTTGATAAGGCTTTATTAGGTAATAGGTACCATGTCCTTCACATATATTTCCTTGCTCACCTTGCGGGGCAGTAATCGAGGATCCTTCGTTTCCATGTCATAGGGCTTTTCTTAGGGACCGTGCTTGGTTGGTAGGGTTGGAGAGTTGGCATTCACATTTGGGTTAGGAAAATGTCCAATTTGATAGATTATATATAATATCCTCACAACTGAATTATGTTATTTTAAAAAAATTGTGAAAATTAGTTAAAAATAAATATGTAAAAAATATATTTTATTTCTTAAATATACTCTTATTTATAGGTAAGTAAGTGAGAGTGAGAAAAATAATATAAGAGAATATATAAAATAAGATAATAAGATAAAATATATTAGTTAAAGATAAAATAAATAGAAATACGTTTAATGAAGACAAACTCAGAAAGAGAAATTATGAATGATCTATCTATATTGGATGTTAAATAAATATTAATCCAAGGATCGTGTCTATGGAAAGATCCAAAAGATGGCATGTGAGATATTGGGCAAAAGTGACGGTACAGCCAAAATAAGAATTAATATATGATTATTATTTAATAATATATTAAAATTATAATAATTATATATGTTAAATTTCTATTATAATAATATTATTGAAGATATTTTTATTTTTTTAATTATATATTATAATTTTCTCCTTTAATTTTAAAATCTCTCATTTACTCTTTTTTATAGGTATAATATAATTTTATATTAGTTGATATAGATTATAGTTATCATTTATTTATTTCTATTTTTTTAAAATATATAAAAATAAAATATTTTCATGCAAAATAATTTAATCAAAGGAAATTATAAAATCAATAAAAATACAAGAAAATAATATTTTTAATTATTTAATTCATATAATTAATTAAAGTATAAAATATACACAATTACTACAATAATACCTATTAAATATAATGAATTCTTTTAAATAAAAAATAATATGATAAGATAGGAATTTATTACCAAATCTCAATTCTCGTTTCCGTTATCAACTCAACCAGGAAGGGTTAGTAGTTGCATTGAAGGTTTTATTGGGTGGAGGATCATAGAAGTCTCCGATGTAGCATTTGGGTTCGTGGGGTCGCAGTATTTAACCAAATTATCAATACAGTGGAAACCAGCAACGTTGCACAGCAGCCACAACATTGTTTCCTTATCTCACACTTCATTTCATCGTTATTTCTCCTTCTCGGCATTTTCCGACCGGCGACTTGAAGGGTGAAGCAAGCAAGGAGCTGAGGGAGGGAGTGGAGAGAGGCAGTGTAATTATTGAACAGCTGTGATTAGTTTGTGAGATCATGCATATACTTATAGTTATACATGCTTCATTGCTTTCTACAACTGATGAATGCTTTGGTGGTTGTTTTAATTTCGTGAAAGCTGATAATTAAGTTATCTATAAAACAAATTGTTGTTGTTTCTTTTCAGATTATGTGTATATGTACTAAATTAATAACATGTAGATACATGAGGCATATGAGACTCAAAAAAAAAAAAAAAACAAAAGTAGAAGTCCAGGCAAAGAGAAAAAATGATGATTGTAGATTGAGATCTCTAAATCTCTAAAAAAAGTACAAACTCAAGTAGAAAAAAGCTAATAGAGAGAATATTAAAATATAGTCTCATATTGAATAATTGAAGAAGAGATAAAATGTATATAATATCAAAAAGAATAATATCAAATTGTCTCAAGTTATTTTAATAGAAAAATAATATCTATATACCTTTATCTCTAGAAAATTCTAATAGAACCATGATTGTTTTCCGTAAAGTCATGTTCACAAGTAAAAAAAAAACAAAAAGCAAATATGGATATTGATACAGAGGGCCCTTGCGAAAGCTTAGATACTAAAATATACTCAAGAAGTTGGGAGGAAAACGTTAAGGAAACCTAACAAATTTCTTTTGCCGGAAAAAGGGAACCCATATATCAAATTAAATCAAGGTCTTGTGCGCACCATTTTAATGTCCACATCTCTTTCTTAATAGTAAAAAAGAAAAAGATTGATCACTAATCATTTTCTGAATAATCAAATTATATATCAACTTGAGCTTGGTGTTTGTTTTGGCTTGTTATGTTTTTCTAGTCAACGAGTCTTCATTCTTGTATAATTAATTAAGTGGCTGTCCCCAGCAATAATGAGAAGGATACAAGACTGAAAATGGTATGGCTTTTATATATTTCTTAAGAAAATTTGTAGTAAACACAAAACTACATCGTGTATGACTGCAAGGTACCAGACTCCTGTCTAGTCTTCGATGCTCCTCTTATATTCACATCAAGGTCATTGTTTTTCGGCCAGCAATCAAAATTTGTGTGAACTTTGCAACAACAGCATGTGTGCATCTTTTGCTACTCTTTCTTTAACTGTACTGAGGCCTTTTCTTACATTCTTTATTCAGTTTTTGCTGACAATTTTTAAGGTTGCTTCTGTTTCATATATCCCTCAACTATTAGACCTTTTTAGCCTTATTTTGTTTCTCTTTCAAAGACACTTGTCAGATTGCAGGTATGCTTCCTGTGGCTTTCAACCCGGACGGCTCTTCTTAATTTTCTTACATTCCCTTTGTCCCCCTTTCTTTATAAGGAAAGTAAAATGAGGAAGAAATAAGGGGAGTGACTACTAATTTTTTTTAAAAAAAATAGTAAGAAAATTTATTATTTTTAAAAAATTTTCTTTTATAATAATTTTTCTCTTTAATTTTTTTCAATCCAAACATAGTATTAATTAAAATTTGTCGTTTTTTTACTATTATTCAGCCATTAAAAAGGTGAAACTAAATTGATAATTGTTTCATACACCCGGCTTCCAAGTAATAATCGAAAAATGGACGACAGCCACGATCCCCCAGATAAAGTTAGGCAATAGGTACCATGCCCTTCACATATATTTCCTTGCTTAACACCTTGCGGGGCAGTAATCGAGGATCCTTCATTTCCATGTCATAGGGCTTTTCCTAGGTACCGTGCTTGGTTGGTAGGGTTGGATAGTTGGCATTCACATTTGGGTTAGAAAATTGTCCAATTTGATAGATTATATATAATATCCTCACAACTGAATTATGTTATTTTAAAAAAATTGTGAAAATTAGTTAAAAATAAATATGTAAAAAATATATTTTATTTCTTAAATATACTCTTATTTATAGGTAAGTGAGTGAGAGTGAGAAAAATAATATAAGAGAATATATAAAATAAGATAATAAGATAAAGTATATTAGTTAAATATAAAATGAATATAAATACGTTTAATGTCAAGACAAACTCAGAGAGAGAAGTTATGAATCATCTATCGATATTGAATGTTAAATAAATATTAATCCAAGGATCGTGTCTCTAGAAATCTCCTTTCTCTTAGGTCAAGGTGGATAAGGAAGAGCCAAAAGATGGCATGTGAGATGTGGAACCGGATCATGTGAGAAGCAGAATTCTCATAATCTCTCAGAAACAGTGAATCTCCATATCAATCCATAAGCTCCCATTACACCACATTATCATACTAATAAAAATTAAAAATAAATTTAAATTATCTCTGAATAATTATTAAATTTTTTTAGTTAGAGTATCAAATTTTTTTAGATCTATCTCATTTTAATTGAATAATTTATTAGGATATAGATCTAAATAAATCTATATTTTTCAAGGAGCTAGATATAGTTTGGGCTTGGATAATAATAATTTGGTACAATGAGAGCTTGTCGATTGATCGGATGGACATGATTCACTGTTTCTGAGAGACGCTGAAAATTTTGCTTGTGAGAGGATCTGATTCCGTGAGACATTGGGCAAAGGTGACAGCACAGTCAAGATGAGATATTAAATTATTGTGTGTGTATTTGGGAATAAGGTTTAAAAAGTAATTTTAAACAAAATTTTAATTTAAAAAATTTTTAAATAAATAAATATTTTTGTCTATTTTAATTAAAATTATATTTTAAAATGATCGTTTTGAATAAAATATTAAAAATAACTTTTAGAATACTAAAAGAGTTTAGAGACTATCTAATTATTATTCTACTTTTACTTTTTTCTATACTCTCTCTTATTTTTCATCTCTTTTCTCTATCCTCTCTTCTTTCTCATCTCTCTTCTCTACACTCTCCCATTTCTCTTATCTACATTCTCTCATTTTTCTTATTTTTAATCAAATTATACCCTTTTTAGTAATTTATTAATATAAAAAATAATTATACTATTAATTATCAAATATCTCTATTTTTAAAATTTATTTTTTAAAAAATTTTGTTTTATAAAATTTATTTTTTTTAAAATCTATTTTTTAAAATCTATTTTTTTTTAAAATATATTATCTTAAAGTTAATCTAAAATAGTCTAAATGAAGAGACAAATTTTCGAATTAAGTGCATTGCCTCTTTTCTATCTCTGACACATTCCTGATCCCACCATTCCCTCAGTCATTTTCTAGCTTCCTCATATCTCATTTTGGCTGTGCTGTCACCTTTGCCCAATATCTCACATGCCACCTTTCGGCTCTTCCTTATCCGCCTCGACGTAGGAGAAGGGAGCTCCTTACCTAATTAAGCCCTATAACTTTGTCTGGGGGATCGTGGGTGTTGGGCGCCTTTTTCGACAGGCCTAACAATGGAGCTCTCCGGAAACCATCGTCCGCGGGACCTGTTTGGATGTGGGAAAACGCAAGGCACGGTTTTAGAAGCATTTCTGTTCAGACAAAATCTGTTCCACATATTTGTTTTGAATTCATAATTAAAAATGGTAATTAAAATATTTATAAATAGAAATTATAAATTATAAATTGAAATCCTATAAATTATAAATATTTGTCTTCCTTAAAAATCTTATAGTGATTCTTCCTGAATAGATCAACAACCTCCGTGTAGATCAGTACAATGCAAGTTCTGTACTTTTGAACAATTTTTTTAGTAGAACAATAATTGAGAAAAGGGTTTTGAATGTAAAACGTGAAGAATTGTAGTAGAACAAATTTTAGAGTCTATGCAAACTGGATGTAGACTCAAATAGATAGAGTTGAACCTGAATAAAATGTTGTTTGCCATCCCTCTATCACTTAACCATATACATTTATAACTTATCAGTCTTTTTTTTTTTAATTTTTGTGTTCAAAACTATATTTACAGTCCTTTCTGTTTCATTTATAAAATCTTTTTTTTAAGAAAATGAATTCAAGCTCTACTTACTCTTGTGAATGTGAAAATTGATTTAACCGTTCTGGTAAACAGGTTTTAAAACTTCAATCCGCTAAACAACCTCCGGTGTCCTCTTTAATTTGGATCACCGATCAGATTAATTTGATGGATAAGCTACAATTAAAAACCAAAAGAATAGAAGAGTTGATCAATATGTAAACGAAACATGAAATAAGGAGTAGAACTATATTTCTATGGCTACAAGGTGCAATTTTTATTCTCAACAAATACTAGTTAGATTACATTAGCTAATCATAACAAAAGCCAGAGGACACACGACTCAATTCTAATATTACACAAAGCTGTAAATTTCCTACACTACTTGGAGGATAGAAAACACGGTTTGAACAACTGTAAGAAAGAGAAGTACAATTCCAGCAATTGAAGCAACAGTTTGCCAAGGTGTACCACAATAATCACGTCTTAAAGTTGCCTTCATCTGGGGCCAACAATCTTCACAATAGCGATTCAACTTATTGCAGATCTTAGCATATTCAGGATTGAAATTCATTTGACAGACATTTTTTGCAAGACCATTAAATAATTCAGCAACATTTTTGGGTTCACCTAAATGGTTGCTGACTATTTTGTTGTGAACGAGAAGCTCCACGTCTTTACTTGTGTCTATTAGCCAATCCATTACAATAACATACCACCTAATGTATCCATCAAGTGGATAATAACACTGCTCTAATGCTATCATATTACGAAACAAAATTTCAGTGCCATCCTCCACCCAAATTGGTGGAATTTCAAGGGAATGTCCTGAAAAATTTAAGTTTAATAAGCACTCACTTCCACTGGCCGTCAACTGTATGCCTGCTTCGTGCAATGCATTCACATTGTATAAAAGAATATGGTTTTCAGTCCCTGAGAATGCAACCTGTTCAGACTGATCTCCCTTATCTAAGGTCTTTGAGCATGTACGTTCAGACTGGTCTCTCTCATCCAAGTAAAACAATCTAAGAAGATCTGTAAAATGCTCTATCTTTACATCAGATCTAGGCTTTAACCCTTGTTTGTTGTAATACTCAAAATATTTATACATGAGCTCAAGAAATGAAGGGAGGCTTTTATGATGCTCTTTGGGAAAAGCTTTATTGAATAGCTCTTCAATAATAAAGAATGGAAGCTGATTCTCGAGTAAAATCAAATCTTCAACTATAGCATTCCATAACCATGGCTGCGTCAATTTAGCATCCTTATTACTCTGCTCATGGTACATGAGGAAGAGTTCAATGATGAAGCCAGCATCCATTAATGTCAGTTTTACTAGTTGTTGTTTACTAAGGCTAATGGTTTCTGAATAAGAAGCACGGACTTTTGGCTCTAAATCTTTTACAAGATGAACCAAATTGTTTAAGCTTGACGTAAAATTTTGACCAAATCTTTGAGTAAGTCCTTCAAACACTATTGGCTTGTACATTTCCATGTCTTGCAGATCTTTGTTATCATGATGGAAGGGGCCAATGGAAACAAATTTTGGAGTGTAAGCATTTCCTTTAAGATGACGGATGGTAAGGGGCACCCTATAAATACAACATGTTGATGACGGAGGACCATCTTTGCGATCTTGAATAATTTTCTTGATGTCTACAGTCACCTCATCTTCCACCTACGAAATTTGATTTAGAATGCAACTAGGTATTACAAAAATGTGCATCATGAATAGAAAATGTGCATTTTGATGCTTAAATTTGATGGTTGAATAGAAAAGAGTAGTATAAGATGAGGCAGAGGTTGGGAGAGTACTTAATTAAAAAGAGCAATCTAACAAGTTGCGAGTAAATAATTAAAGGAAATGTAACGAAATTAAGAAAAGCCATCCTGAATGAAAAGCACAGGATGCATATATACTTGCAATCTGTCAAGTGCCTTTGAAAATGACATAAAATTGTGAGCAAAAAGAAAATAAAATAAGAAATGGCTTAAAAATTGAAGAAAGAGGAGTAAAGGATGCATACGTTGGAGGATAAATCTGTAGACTGAGATGAGAGAAGTGGTCGCTTCTGCTCCACCAATTGTACATCACTACTCTCAGAGGCCAAGTCTTTTTGCTTCATCACCGATCTCACTCAATCTAAACTTATTGAAGAAAGAACGGCCAGTCGATCAGAAGAAACTTGATCTGCTCTGCTCCCCAGTCCACACGACACCTGCTTATATTAGTATACCCACGCAAAAAATAAAATAAAAACAGTAAGACAAAGGGAATCTTTGATGGTCCCACTTGTTATCTGTATTCAACTATTCATTCCACTTTCTTTGAAAAGTTGAAGAGGAAAGAAACCTGCCGTCTACTTGCTGAAATATTTTTGGCAATTTATAAATGAGAATAGTAGCATTGAAATGAAAATTTATTTTATTTATTAATATCTTATTATTAAATATTTAATTTTAGAGTTTATGACTATTTTTTTTATTCAAAAAAAATATAACAAAATTTTATATCATTAGACTAATTTTATAATTTATAAAATAATTATGAATTTTGCTTTTGATGCATGGAATACATTGCCACTTTATATGTTAAATATTACCGACCAATTCGGTTTGACGACTTAAGTAAGTGGTTGATAAGTTTGATTCACAATCTTTATGTACGAAGCAAACTTAATTTCTAGCAAAACATATCCTTTATTACATTTCTCAATATACATATATTAGTTTTCTACGATAACAATTTTAAAATTTATTTAATCATTTTATAAAATAATGATATATAAATTTTTAAATAATGATATATTAAAATAAAAAACTTATGTAATATATGTCATATGAAAGTTTATGTTTTTATTCGTGAAAGGAACAAAATTCCAATAATGTTGCTTTTTTTTATTTAATAGTCTTAGGGCAAATGTCACTAGATGGAATTTCAATTGTGAATACCTTGATATCTGCAAACGGTTGAATGACTATTGTCAAGATCCTTGGCACGATCCAGATGAAGGTTGCTCTAAGACGTGATTATTGTCGTACACCTTGGCAAATTGTTGCTTCTGTTGCTGCGATTATGCTCCTGTTGTTCAAACCATATTTTCCATCCTCTAAGTATTGTAGTACAGCTAGCTAGCTTTGTAAAATATTAGAATTTGATTATTATCTGACTTTGTCTTGATTATCATAAAAAAATTATATATATTAGGGTGTCCTCTTCTAATCTTTCAATTCTTTTAGCAATCCAATTAATGATCCAGATCATTGTGCATCGTCAGCATGAAGAATACTTCGTTTAAGTCTAATCCTGTAGTACATATCCTAGAAAAATCGATTTTTGCCGAAAAAGGAAAACTTTACCATAATTATTTCTCAACTCTGTGAGAGAATAATTGTCATGCTTTTATTTTCATGGTCTGAATTTTACCCTCTATCCATCAATCAGATAGCCTTTTCTATTGTATTTCATTAGTCAAAATAGTCGTAGTTTTTATTTTAACACAAATCACTATATTCGTCAATTAGGCTTAAATCTGGGCTTCTCTATTATTTTTATTTTATGTTTTTAATATAAAATTCTACACCTTTTCTTCCGTGTTTTTAGCCATAGAATTTTATGGTTTCTTTTTCACAAATATTTTTATTATGGACGATTTTCCTACTAGCTCGGACGGATGCATTGATCTATGGGTATTATGCACACCCTTAATAATCATTGTGAAATAATAATGTGATAAGTATTTTTTTTAGTATTACTAATTTTAATGTGGAGGTAAAACATTTTATAGATCTTCGTATATTGTTTTGCTTAATTCACCAATAAAGAAGGAAATAAATATATATATACGTTCAGCGAATCAAAGAGATTTGGAACATGGTAGAATTTGAGTGATCACGCAGAACTCCCGCCGTTCTCTCTGTTCTCTCCACCGCTATCTTCTTCTCCGGCTAGCTCATCCTTTATCGTCCTACATCTGCAGGTTCATCTCCAGCGAACTCCCTTCGCACTATCCACCGTTGATTGCAAGTATGAAAACAACAAAATAAACATTTTGAAAGTTGTTTTCAAATTAATTTGCTATTAATTAATGGCTGACATTTTTCTTAATAAAAAACTACGAGACCCGCTTCAGCTGAGCCACACAGCGCCATCATCTTTTTTGTTGTTTGACACCAACGTTGGTGGTCATGGTGGAGATTTTTAATTTGGATCCTCTCCCTATCATTTTTCTCCTTTTTTTTAATCTTCTTATTTCATTGGATCAAAATATCTTTCAAAATTTTATAATTATAACATTATATAAAAAGTAAATAAATAAATTTAAATTATTAAATTTCATCTGGACAGTTTACGACCGTATATTACATGAAAATAGATAAAAAAAATGACGATTTCATAATTATTGAATCTCAATCATTCATGCAAATCCGAACTTGGTGGGGGTTGCTTATCAGAGCAAATCGACTTTCTCCTCCTCTCCCTTCACTTCTGCTCTCCGTTCTCGTGTGGATCTGTTCTTCATTGACTCAGTTAAGATGGCAGCAGCCATACATACTGAGAATCAATGGGAGATGGCTAATGGCGTGGATCAAAAAGACTTAGCCTCTGAGAGGGCTCAACAAATGTTGGAGTTGCAACGACCACGTCTCTCATCTTAGCCTACAGATTTATACTCCAATTACTTGCAACAACAACATGTACGTAATCTCTTTTGTTCAATTGTGAAGCCTTTTCTTATTTTCTTTACGTTTTGTATTTGCTTACAGTTTTTAAGGTTGCTTCTCTTTAATTCCTCAATTATTACACTTTTTTCGCCTTATTTTGTTTCTCTTCCAAAGACATACACTTTTTAGATTGCAAGTATGCATCTTGTGCTTCTCATTCGAGAGCTTTTCCTAATTTCGCCACATTCCCTTTAATTTGCTCGTGTTTAATAATTAATAACGGTCAATTAAGCACTCCCCCAACTTAAGCTTTAAGCTTCAACTTCTTGTACAACGTTTGCTTTAATGCAACGTCAAGTTTTAAGCCTAATAAACTCATTTCTATAGTAGAGTTTTTCTTAATTAATTAATTCATTTTTGGAATGGGGGACTCATATATATATATATATATATATATATATTGCTGGTGTAATTGGTTGTATTCTAAATCAAACTTCATAGGTCGAAGTCGAGGTGCCAAGAGACATAAAAAATATGATTCAAAGTTGCGGGGATGGCCTTTTGTTATCGGACTGTTGCATGTACAAGGTGCCGATTATGTTCTGTCATCTTAACGACGAGGCTTACACTCCAAAAATTGTTTCGACTGGCCTCTTACATTATGGTAATGAAAGGTTGCAGGACATGGAAATGCATAAACAAATATTCTTCAAGAGATATAGCGAAAGAGGTATGTCAAGCTTGGACGATTTGGTTCATTTTGTAAAATATTTAGAGCAAAAAATCCGTGCTTCTTATTCAAAGACATTAATCTTACAACAACTTATGAAATTAACATCAATGGACTATGGCTTCATCATTGAACTCTTCATCGAAAACAATGAGGTATATGGGGTAGTAAACGATGCTAAATTATCATATCTATGCTTACGGATGTCTATACATCAAGATCTGCTTTTACTTGAGAATCAACTTCTATTTTTTGCTATTGAATAGGTGTTCAATAAAGCTTTTCCCCATGACTCTCGTGGTAGCCTCCTTTCATTTCTTAGGCTCATGTTTGAGTATTTTTGGTATTATAATAGAAAAAATTAGAGCTTAATCTTGATGTGAAGATAAAACATTTCACAAATCTTTTAGATTGTTATTTTTGTTATTAGGAAAAATATCTCAAAATTCAAAATTCTTTGAGTTTAGAAGTCATCGTCTTTTATACAATACAAATGCATTGCAAGAAGTAGGCATAAAGTTAAAAGCTAGTAAGAACAAGTGTTCATTAGATTTAAAATTTTCAGGAGATATTCTTGAAATTCCACAAATTGAGAAGGATGAGTTGGCTGGACTGTTTTTTCGTAGTATGATGGCAATTAGAACCATGCCATTATCATGATGACGCTTGCATTAGTTGCTATATGCTCTTGTATTGGATTGTCTAATAGATACATCTAAAGACATGAATCTCCTCGTTCACAAGAAAATAGCCAGCAAATATTTAGGTGATTCCAATAGGTTTGCTTTATTATTTAATGGCCTTATTGAAAATTTCATTTGATTGACTTTCAATTCTGAATATTTCAATGTCTGCCAATGGTTGAATGGTTATTGTCAAGATCCTTGGCACAAGATGAAGGCTACTCTACGACGTGATTCTTGCAACACTCCATGGCGTACTTTGGCCTTAAGTGCTAGAATCATTGTCCTTGTTCTCACCATTGTTCAAACCATATTTTTAGTCCTTCAAGTTGTATTGAAGAAGTAGATTTAAAGCCTTATTGTATATTTCGTTACATGTCCTTTAATTATTTACTCGCAACTTGTTATAGATTGCTAGCGTTAATTAAGTACTCTCCCAACCTCTGCCTCATCTTAGACTACTCTTTTTCTCTTCAACCATCAAATTTAAGCATCAAAATGCACATTTTTGTACTAGCGTTTTCCTTTCTCTCTTTTTATTCTTTTTGGGATAGGGGAATTATATATATGTATATATATATATATATATTGCTTTTGTAATACCTTTTTGCATTCTAAATCAAATTTCGTAGGTGGTAGATGAGGTGACTGTAGACATCAACAAAATAATTCAAGAAGGCAAAGAGTTGTTTCCATTGGCCCCTTTCATCATGGTAACGAATGCAAGCAAATATTGTTCACAAAATTTACAAAAAGATTGTTTCAATATTCTATCTTAGGCGATTTGATTCGTCTTACAAGCGATTTAGAGCCAAAAGTCCGTGCTCTTTATTCAGAAACAATTAGCCTTAATGAACAACAACTAGTCAAACTGATATTAATGGATACTGTCTTCATCATTGAACTCTTCTTCATGAACTATGGGGACGATATTTTTAAGGATCCTATATTGGCACGGCCATGGTTATTGAAAACTATAGCTGTAAGATTTGATTTTACTCGAAAATCAGCTTCCATTCTTTATTATGGCACTTTTCCCACACAGCATCATGAAAGAGGCCCTTCATTTCTTCACCTCACGTATAAGTATTTTGAGCACTATAACAAACAAGGGTTAGAGCCTATATATGATGTTAAGATAGAGCATTTTACAAATCTTCTTATATTGTTTTACTTATATGAGGGAGGTTCGTCTCAACATTTTGCACCCTCACCCTCGGGTATCAGAAACCCTCTTTTGTACAATGTAAGTGCATTGCATGAAGTAGGCATAAAGTTGAAGGCTAGTACAAGTAAGTGCTTATTAAAATTAAATTTTTCAGGACATTCCCTTGAAATTCCACAAATTGGGGTGGAGGATGGCACTGAAATTTTGTTTCGTAATATGATAGCATTAGAGCTGTGTCATTATCCACTTGATGGATACATTAGTTTTTTATATTATTGTGATGGATTGGCTAATAGACACAAGTAAAGATGTGGAGCTTCTCGTTCACAAGAAAATACTCACCCACCATTTAGGTGATGCGGACAATGTTGCTGTATTATTTAATGGTCTTGAAAAAAATGTCTGCGGAGTTGGTTTCAATCCTGAATATGATGAAATGTACAAAAAGTTGAATGGTTATTGGGAAGATCCTTGGCACCAGAGGAATGCAACTTTAAAACGTGATTATTGTCGTACTCGTTGGCAAACTGTTGCTTCAATTGCTGCAATTGTACTTCTCTGCCTTACAGTTGTTCAAACCCTATTTTCTATCCTCCAAGTAGTGTAGGAAATTTACAGCTTCGTGTACTATTGGAATTTGAGTCGTGTGTCCTCTGGCTTTTGTTATGATTAGCTAATGTAATCTAACAAGTATTTGTTGAGAATAAAAATTGCACCGTGTAGCCATAGAAATATAGTTCTACTCCTTATTTCATGTTTCGTTTACATATTGATTAACTCTTCTATTCTTTTGGTTTTTAATTGTAGCTTATCCATCAAATTAATCTGACCGGTGATCCAAATTAAAGAGGACACCGTAGGTTGTTTAGCGGGAAGTTTTAAAACATATTTACCAGAACGATTAAATCAATTTTCACATTCACAAGAGTAAGTAGAGCTTGAATTCATTTTCTTAAAAAAGGATTTTATAAATGAAAGAGTAAGAACTGTAAATATAGTTCTGATCCCAAAAAATTCAAAGAAAAAAAAAATTGATAAGTTATAAATGTATACGGTTACGTTAAGGGATTGAGAGATGACAAACAACATTTTATTCAGGTTCAACACTATCTATTTGAGTCTATATCCAGTTTGCATAAACTCTCTAAAATTCTTCACTTTTGACATTCAAAACCCCTCTCTCAGTTATTGTTCTACTAAAAACATTGTTCTAGAAAGATCTAGAAAGATAGCGAATGGAAAAGAAAATTTATAAGTCTTTAATATAAGGATGATAACTTATATATATATGATGTATTATAATTTATAAACAACAAACAACAACAAAAATAAAAAAATGAGCAAATAAATAAATTAAATGGTGATTTACGGATTTCACGATAGATGACAACGATAGAGAACGATAGAGATAGATACTGAAAATAGGAGAAAAATATTGAAAAAATAACCGTTGTGTAAGTCTATCGTAGTGGGACAGAAGAACATGATCTCAACTGGTTATAAAAAAAGGAAAATAAAACTATACTCAACTCAAAATTTTTAAATTTTTAGGAGACTAATTTTTTTAAAAATTCTTGTGGTCCAGTAAGTGTCATTAATTAGGGGATGTACGTGTGTGTTTTCAATGTCGCAGGTGCATTGCATTAATTGGGGAATTTTAAGGTAGACTTAAATGTATATATTGAAATTTATTTTTAAAAAATAAAAATGCCCAGATTCAGCTCATCAAGTGTGGGATTCTGGGAAATAATTTTTTATATGATTATTTAGTATTGAAGGACAGACATAAGATGAAGCAAACGGTCGTACGGTGAAGGGAAAGAGGAAGGTTTTTTTCCCCCGGGGGGGGGGGGGGTGTCGGGGGATTTTGAATACATGGGATACAAGTGGCAACAGATTTCAACTTCTAATGCTAGTTTTGCTTTTAAAAGTTGTTTATTTTTTATTTTTATTTGGAAAAAAAGATAAAGAAAACCTCTTTCAATTTCAAAAAAATAAATTATACATCTCAATATTGTTTCTCTTCCAAAGACATGCACTTTTTAGATGGCAAGTACGCATCTTGTGCTTCTCATTCGAGATGGCTTTGCCTAATTTCGTCACATTCCCTTTAATTTGCTCGTGTTTAATAATTAATAGCGGTCAATTAAGCACTCCTCCAACTTACGCTTCAACTTCTTATACAACGTCAAGTTTTAAGCCTGATAAACTCATTTTTTATAGTAGAGTTTTTCTTAATTAATTAATTCGTTTCTGGAATGGGGGACTCATATATATATATATATATATATATATATATATATATATTGCTGGTGTAATTGGTTGTATTCTAAATCAAACTTCATAGGTGGAAGACGAGGTGACAAGAGACAAAAAAATATGATTCAAAATTGCGAGGATGGTCTTCTGTTACCGGACTTGTATCTACAAGGTGCCCATTATGTTCCGTCATCTTAACGAGGAGGCTTACACTTTACATTATGGTAATAAAAGGTGCAGGACATGGAAATGCGTAAACAAATATTCTTTAAAAAGCAACGAGGGTTAGTTCGAGTGGTAAGCGGCCCGATATCGCTTAAGTAAGGTCTTGAGTTCGAGCTTTGGCGTATGCAGAAAATCCCTGTTAGCAGACTCACCCACCATAGCCAAGTGTGCGATGCGGGTCAGATTCGAATATAGTCGTAATAAAGTTTTAGTAAATTGGGTGGTAACAAAATTTTTTTTTTTAAGAGATTTATCAAAAGAGCTATGTCAAGCTTGAACGATTTGTTTATTTTATAAAAACATTTAGAGCCAAAAGTCCGTGCTTCTTATTTAAAGGCTATTAATCTTACTGAACAACAACTCATGAAATTAACATCAATGGACTCTGGCTTCATCATTGAACTCTTCATCGAAAACCATGAGGTATATGGGGTAGTGAACGATGCTAAATTATCACAGCTATGGTTACGGATGTCTATACATCAAGATCTGCTCTTACTTGAAAATTAACTTCTATTTTTTGCTATTGAATAGGTGTTCAATAAACCTTTTCCCCATGACTCTCGTGGTAGCCTCCTTTCATTTCTTAGGCTCATGTTTGAGTATTTTTGGTATTATAATAGAAAAAATTAGATCCTAATCCTCATGTGAAGATAAAACATTTTACAAATCTTTTAGATTGTTATTTTTGCTATCAGGAAAAATGTCTCAAAATTCAAAATTCTTTGAGTTCAAAAGCCATCGTATTTTATAGAATACAAATGCATTGCAAGAAGTAGGCATAAAGTTAAAGGCTAGTAAGAACAAGTGCTCATTAGACTTAAAATTTTCAGGAGATATTCTTAAAATTCCACAAATTGCGGTGGATGAGTACACTGGACGTTTTTTCGTAATATGATGGCATTAGAACAATGCCATGATCCTGATGACGCTTGCACTAGTTTCTATGCTCTTGTATTGTATTGTCTAATAGACACATCTAAAGACATGGATCTCCTCCTTCACAAGAAAATAGCCAGCAAATATTTAGGTGATTCAATAGGGTTGCTTTATTATTTAATGGTCTTACTGAAAATTTCATTTCATTGATTTTCAATTCTGAATATTTCAATATCTGCAAAAGGTTGAATGGTTATTCTCAAGATCCTTGGCACAAAATGAAGGCTACTCTAAGACGTGATTATTGCAACACTCCTTGGCGTACTTTGGCCCTAATTGCTGGAATCATTCTCCTTATTCTCACCATTGTTCAAACCATATTTTCAGTCCTCCAAGTTTTATTGAAGAAGTAGATTTAAAGCTTTATTGCATATTTAATTTGAGTGTTCTATGGTCTAAACAATGTTGATTATATAATTTTTATTAACTCCATCTATAGCCTCCAATGTTCCTAAATAATAAGAGAACTCTCAAGTTTATAATAAACACATAATTGATATCACACTATAAAGTTCTGCTAAATTCTAATTAAGTCCATCTTCTAAATAACACGTGTGCTAGAACTAATTAATATGACTATAGGGACTTCATTGCACCCTTTTTAATACTTTTTATCATTCCCCTAATAAAGGCTGTTCATAAAGGAGAATCCATGCACATAGTCATAACCGCAACTATATTTGATATTATTGAAAAGTAATCTCAGTTAATCTACTAATAATTACTAACACAGTTCCAAATTTCTTAAATTACTTACACTTCCGGTCCTGTCTTTGTAAGGTCTCTGTGTATAGAAAGTTTTCTTGATCTTAAACACTCCTCTAATCCTTAATATATAACCAATTTAATTAATTTAATTAAATTAATAATATTAATTAATATGGTATATTTTTTCTAAAACACCATAACTGTCTTTCTTAACTCCTTCCCTCTCTTACCTAGTTATTGTTACCTAGTTATTGTTGAGGGGTATTAATAGGAGTAATTTAAAAAAATTTAATAAATATAATAAATACGTCTTATATTTACGATCAAGATTAATTTCTCAATTTTATCCTATATTAAGGACAAGAGGAGTATAATATTGTATAAATTTTCTCAAATATTAGTTATTTTCTTAAAAAAATATCATTTGGTTATTAAGTAGGTACGTGAAACATGAATTCATAAAATAATTAAGGACGGTTTTGAAATATGAAAATTTTTGACATATTTAATAAGTTCAACGAACTTTAATAAATTTTCTTGATATTGATAAAATGGTTTAAATGCTCTTATAAAAAAAAAAAAAAAAGGAGCCAAGACAGTAATTTGTTCTAAAATTGTGAATTGCATTAACTTTTTAAAAATCGCAAATTGAGAGGGATGTGTAATATTCAAAAGTAATCTCAAACATATCTTCATCATTAAATAATATGATACACGTTTCCTTACTTCATCCAACAAACAAGGAAATAAATATATACATGTTCAATGAATCAAAGAGAATTGGAACACTGTAGAGTTTGACTGATCACACAGAACACTTATCAATCAAATCTTGTTTTGAAGAGTAAGCCAATCCCATTATTGGAGGAAAGAAAAAAGACAAAATAACATTCAGTTCAACAAAACACAACGTTGCTTGTATTGAAAATTCAAACCAAGATACTGCTAGAAATTGTTTGCATCCAAAATTGTGAACTTATCCTCATCAGATCCAGCAAAGACTAGTCATTCTCTTCTTTGGCAGCAGCCTACTTACTGCTCTGTCTTCCTCTGTTTCTACTTATTGTGTTAAGCTTCAGGGAGATAAAATCTGATGGCTCTGAGCTTTGCTGTGACAGACGGAAATGAACACGACAATGGCAAGATCACGTTCTTCGTTGTCTTATCTTGCATGATGGCTTCCATGGGAGGTGTCATCTTCGGCTATGACATCGGTATATCAGGTCAGTCTT
This sequence comes from Leucaena leucocephala, assembly GCA_037074615.1. Lineage (NCBI taxonomy): Eukaryota > Viridiplantae > Streptophyta > Magnoliopsida > Fabales > Fabaceae > Leucaena > Leucaena leucocephala. The sequence continues at coordinate 1,813,881 of CM073525.1, forward strand.
GCTATAAATAGAAACCTTAAATCTTGCTAATAAGGTTGGTCAGATAAGACTAACAATCACTTGGTCAAATGGAAAGGACTCAATTCTCATTGAATAAGGTCGAATATTCAAACTTTGTGTAAAAAATCATGTCATGCGAACTACCCCTAATTGAACATGGTAATGTTCATATATATGATAATAGTTAGTTGACTTAAAGTATTGGGTTCAAGTCCTCCCGTTGATTTGAGGACTTTGTTAGTAGATATGAACCTATCTTGACCTTGGTGAGTCCCTGAGTGACTAGGTCAATCTAATATAAATCTATTTGATTGTAACAATATATGGGTGGGTGCTTTGATGAACTAAAAGGAGTGAATTTGAAGGTGGGGTGACTTCAATGGAGCCATTTCTGGTGAAGTTCTTCCCAGAGATATACAAGAAGATGAAGGAGGACACAGAAGTGAGCAACTACTGCATATTTGACAGTCAACTTCTGACAACATTCACTTCATCGCTCTATGTCGCCGGGCTGCTCACTTCCTTCGTAGCTTCGCACATCACCAGAGCTTTTGGAAGAAAGCCTTCCATTACTGCAGGAGGTGCTGCTTTTCTTGCTGGTGCAGCGTTTGGTGGTGCAGCTTTCAACGTCTATATGCTCATTCTCGGTCGCCTTTTGCTTGGCGTTGGAATTGGCTTTGCAAACCAGGTAAGGTTTCATTACAAAATTGGGACATCAAGTTTACAATTGAACAAAATATATTATACTCATTTAATTTGAAGTAGGCTCCGGTAATTTATTTAATTGGGGATTGGGGATGTCGCTTGTTTTACATAAAAGTGATGAGTTTTGTTGCATTTTAAATTTACTTCACCACAATTCGATTTTCCTCTGCTGCTTTTTGAAGAAACTAATTCTCACTCTCGACCATTTGGAGGGAAAGATCAAGATTTTGACTTTTATTTTTCTCTATTTATGACTATGAGGGTCCATCAGTACCCATAAAATAGAAAATGTAATAGGAATCTTTTTATATTTACCCAATTTATTAATTTATGTTTAAATTAAGACTTTCTGCATCTTTGTGACTGATTTCTTCTAGGTCTTATTCAACTTCAGAGTAAACTGTTTGTTTCGATGGTAGAATGATAAATCGATGTATCATATTAACCCAGAAAATTCAACAAGAACAAGGAAACTCCATGTTTCTTAAGACATAGTTACACATCCACAAAACCTCCAGCGCAGGATAAACATGACATTGCACAGCGAAGAGTCATTTGTAGATCTCAAGCTTTCTTAGATTTAGAAGACTTGGCCATGATCTAACTCTAACCACTTTCCTCTGCTAAGAATTTCATGCAATGTTTATTCTGCAGGCAGTTCCTCTGTATCTCTCAGAAATGGCACCATCAAGGCTAAGAGGGGCAATCAACAATGGATTCCAATTCAGCATTGGAATTGGAGCTTTATGTGCTAATTTTATCAACTATGGTACAGAGAAGATCAAAGGTGGATGGGGTTGGCGAATCTCACTAGCAATGGCAGGAGTACCAGCCTTGATCCTCACACTAGGTGCACTTTTCCTCCCAGAAACTCCCAATAGCCTAATCCAACGCAGTCAAGATTACCAAAAGGCAAAGCTAATACTTCAACGAATTCGAGGAATAGTAGATGTTCAATCTGAGCTTGATGGTCTCATCAAAGCAAGTTCAACATCAAAAAACACAGATCATTCTTTCAAGCTTATCCTGAAACGTAAATACAGACCTCAACTTGTAATGGCAGTGATAATACCATTTTTCCAGCAAGTGACAGGGATCAATGTCATAGCCTTCTACGCCCCTTTGCTTTTCAGAACAATAGGGTTAGGTGAAAGTGCTTCACTCTTGTCTGCTGCTATGACTGGCATTGTTGGCACCGGATCAACCTTCATATCAATGCTTGTTGTCGATAAATTTGGCCGGAGAACCTTGTTTGCAATAGGAGGCATTCAGATGTTAGCATCTCAGAGTATAGTAGGAGGGATAATGGCAGCTTATCTGAAAGATAGTGGAGGATTGAGCAAAGAGTATTCTTACTTGGTTTTGGTGATGATATGCATATATGTTGCCGGATTTGGATGGTCATGGGGGCCCTTGGGGTGGTTAGTACCAAGTGAGATTTTTCCGTTGGAGATTCGATCGGCTGGGCAAAGCATCACAGTGGCAGTGAGCTTCCTCTTCACTTTCATTGTCGCTCAGACATTTCTGAGCATGCTTTGCCACTTCAAGTCTGGGATTTTCTTCTTCTTTGGGGGTTGGGTGCTGGTGATGACTGTGTTTGTGTACTATTTCCTGCCAGAGACCAAGAATGTGCCTATTGAACAGATGCAGAAGGTGTGGCATGAACATTGGTTTTGGAAGAGAATGATGGATGAAGGAATTGATAAGAGAGAAGAAGAGAGTGGACTCTGACTCTTCTTAAAAATATAGTTCCTTTGGAATACTGAAAGAAAAGAATTTATTTTCCTTCCTTCACAATGCCCATCATGTCTTTGTAATTAATTACTCAACAGTTTCTATTTCTTTCACTTTTCAAAGTAGGGGTATGATAATTACTTTTCATCTTCGAAATCACATTTTTAATCATTTCTTCCTTTCATTTCATTCAATCCACCAATCAGACCATGGGTACAACTACAGTAGCAACAAAACTTACCCCACCAAGTCAAGTTCGTCCAACCAGACCATGGACCCTGTTGTCAATTTTACCTTCTCAGAGGATGCGTGGATATTGCATCATTGCCGCACTCCATAGACTCAGAAAAACCACAAACAGCCGTTCCTACGAAAAGCTATTGGACCATGTCACCTGCAAATGTTACTCATTATTATTACGGGACATTTGAAGATTTAAATTCCAATGAAACGGGATTGAGCTGCTTAACTGCATTTCGATTTAAAATCTTGTCCCATGAATTCAATTATTTTCATCTTTATCTATGCGGTTCCATTTGGAGATATTACATTCTCATCTTCTATAACTATCTTGTTAGTAAAATTTCTTTCTATTAAAAGAATTAGAATAAAATATCCGTTGATACTTTTTCTCAGGCCCTAACATGCCATAATGGGATAAATCAATTTACGACCATCAGATAAAGAGGTTAATATTTGACTTTTGTAAAATATGACACTGAACATAAATGACGATCTACAACTCACTATCAGTTAAAAACCTAACTGTTGCAAATGGTGCCTTGAATTGAGATGTTTGGCTCCAATCTCAAGTAAATATGAAGATCCTTCAGAGGACTGTTCCTGCAACGTCGAAAAAACTGTTATGAATAGTCTGGGGACCCAAAAAGTACACAACAACAACAATTTCAGAGTTCACTCAAGTACCACATTTCGCAAGCCATCTTGAACATTAAAATAATTCGGGTTTGTTTGTTGTCTGAAATGTAACTCTGCCTACAAACATAAATCAGCAGTAGAATGTCATCACTGAAATGCCTGACAACGATGATGATGATGCCCAGCAAGAATACCTAGCAATACCCGAGCTTTGCATATATTCCAGAGATGTAAGACTCAATGCAAGCGATATTACCAGTTAATGTCAGAACAATAATGGTTTGTGCGTACTATAGAACCCTTCAACACTAAAAGGTTGACAAGGTTTAGGGTTTACATAAATATTTTCTCCTTTCTTCAGTTCTTACTATAAAAAAACTTAAAATATGATAGAATAATATACCATCCCATTCATCCCTTGTGGAGTTATGTAGTGGGCATCATGGATATGAGCGATTGAGTTCAGTTGTCCCTGCAACACGGATCAATCCAAATTCAACTGTTGAAACCCCAAAAAATATAGAATATAGAAAACACAGACCAAGGACTAGCCAAATTTGCATTACTAGGCTTTGGATGTTATGGTTGCTGTAAAAATCAATACGGTTGGTAGCCATTGTGTTCAATTGTCCCTAAAACATAGCATCAGAGAGCTGTCAGAGTAATCAATATCACCAAGTACACAATATATGGATATTTAAAGTAGAAATGAATTTCTTGATCCACGGTTGTAGAGGATTTCTCACCATTCCCAAAACAATTTGTTGAGAAGCATAATAGCCATCCAAGTTCTGAGGTCTTGAGTTCAGCTGATCCTGACATAAAATTAACAAAAGGGGCCCAAATTTCAAAAGCTATAAATTTCCAGTGGTTTGGAAAATAATCACACCATAATTTACTGCAAGTGCATGTAGAAACAATTAAACTATGCCATACCATTTCTTGAATGCTCTGCTGTGATGCATAAGAACAATCAGGGCCTGCTGCTCTTGTAGAATTGGCCTATATAAAGAACACAATTCATAAAATATTCATCCTCAATGTGATATCACAATCAACATCTTCTAGACGTTTCTAATAAGAAAATCCAACTACCTAGCTGTTCAATTCAAATTTTTTAGAAAGAAAAGGCGTTGGTACAGTAGTATAACAGTGCAATCAGATTTTTCTTTTATATAAACAATGGACCAACCATTTGTTGCCAGCTGCTATCAATACCGATAGCAATTATCTTTGGCTCTGGAAGTACCTATTAGTACATAATATTGGTGTTAACTAAATCAGTCCAAGTTACGGAAACAAAAATAAAATGAGTATAATAACTGACTGAGCTCTAATTAAATTAACCTGTCTTTTCTTCAACGAATTGTCCTTCCTGTTCATATTACAAGCAGAGGTACTCGTATTCACATGATTAGAACCAAGAATTGGCAAGATTGGTTCCACAACACTCTTAGTTGAGTTATTCATGTTCTCACACTTTCTCAAAGCTTCTTCCAATGCATTTACAGCAGCACTGTAACTCTCTTGTGATAAAGAACCTTCATCACCCAATTCAAAAGCTAGTTGAGATAGATTAGTATAGCGTTTGCTCCTAGAGTCCACCACATCTGACGACTCTCTTGCTATAAGTCTATTCTTTGCTTCTTTTGTCCATCGTTTTAGTATATACTGAGATGGGATATTGTGTACACCAGAAATTTGTAGAACAATCATTACATGCCTACAAAGAAAACCATTGAATTCAAATAAATGGCATGAACAAGATGTATCAGAAGTTATACTGTTCCACGAGACCATAAATTGTTGATTATCTTCAAAATCTTGAACCCTAAACATCTTTGTTGGTCCATTTTCACTTTCCATTTTTGGATGGCAAGCAACAACTCCCAAGACCTCACTCTGGAATTTCTTAAATATTGTTCGAGTGTACAATGGTACCATTTGTTTCTCAAAAGGTGAGGGGGATTTTAATGCTGGTTGTTTATGAAAAGTTTCAAAATCTGCTTTTGCTTCCTCTTCACATTTCCCTCGTAATATCACTTTGTATTGCCCTAAAAACTCTTTCAATGTAGTTTTCCTCTGCACATGTTTATCTAACAAACAGTTTATAGATTCTGATCGTTGTCTTGTAGACATTCCTGCTAAGAACGTGTCTCCCATAAAAGTAGGTATCCAGCGTTCACGTTCCTCATAAATTGAGCATAACCAATTCTCATCACTTAGATCGAATCTCTTAATCATTTTCCGCCATCGCTTCTCAAATTGTTCATTTGTCCAAGACTTGAACACGCACTTGTTAAACTTAGTCATAAAATTAGCATGCTGCCGTGTTACATGACTTAACTTTTCTGGAATCTTGCTCAGGATATGCCACAAACAAAAACAATGATGAACTCCTGGAAGAATTTCAGCAACAGCTTCTTTTAGAGATCTGTCTTGGTCTGTAAATATTACCTTTGGAGCACATCCGCCCATTGCCCTCAACCATGTCTGTAGCAGCCATGTATAAGTTGATTTAGAATCAACAGACACAATTGCACATCCTAGCAACAGGAACTGATAGTGGTGGTTCACACCAATAAAGGGAACAACAGGAAGTTTATATTCATTCTTGATATGTGTGGTGTCAAGAAGAATCACGTCACCAAAGTGTCTATAATCAAGCCTACTTTTTGCATCAACCCAGAAAGCAGCTCTCAATTGCTGCTCTTCATTCAGATCTATAGCATGAAAGAAATTAGGATTCTCGTCTTGCATACACATAAAATGGTCGAGCAGAGCATGGACATCTGCTTCATCTAAAGCCAGATGCTGTCTATTACCTGAATGGTTTCCGCTGCTATTTTTTCTATTGTCAACTTTCTTATATCCATCAGATTTTCTGGGCATTGTAACACACGTCTTTTTTGTTCTAGCCCTGATAACCTGTAATGCATCACCATTACTACTTCTTAGATCTAGATTCCCATGTCCCCTAAAGTAATAGACTTGGTCAGGAAAAAATTCATGGTTATGTTCTTTTATGATACTGCAGATGATCCATCTATCTTCTTGCGTTCTTTTAACATGCATGCAGGCCTTGCAATCTGTTTTTGCCCAAGAAAAGTTCACTCTACCCCGTTTCCTTTTTACGGGAATACTTGGTCTATTATCCGTATTTGAAAGAGAATTTGAAGTTTCAGCTGCACAGGGTTCTTGCTTGTTTCCATATCTGGTACATGCAAATTTTGCATCAATAAATTTTCCAGATATTCTGGACCGACGGCTAGCTTTTATTATAGCAGCAAATCCCACAGATTTTGCATAACCTTTATAATAGGAAAATGCTTCCTCCTTTGAATTAAATTCCATTCCATCATGAGGCTCTGGTAATGTTGAAGAATTCAAGTTGGTTCCTTGCCCAGGGCACCCTTCATTTCCATAATTTGATAATTCAGCATTGATACCTAGCCCTGCATTCTCCTTATCATTTCCAACAGCTTCCAAAGAACTTCTGGGTTCATTGCTATCATTTACACCATCCACTCCATCAACCTCATCAGCAATTAGTGGATTCCTACCTTCTTCCTCATGACATTCTCCAGATGGCTGCTCAAGATCTATCCCCATACACAAAATTTGAACTTTTCTTTTTAACTCATAGAAACCTGTCTACTACATTATTAACCTGTGAAAATAGAAGCAGAGAGCTGAAAATTATTAAATCAAAAGTCGTTATTTATAAAAGTCTTTCACTTAAACTACAAAAATAGCTTTGGGCATGTATTTACAAGCTCCGGACTAAAAACACATACCCCATCGTCTTTTAATCAAGCGGAAGTGAAATCACTAGCTGAATCATACATGGCAACTTTTTCGTCCATGGACTTAAAATTGTTCACGAAATTTAACTAAATAAATAAAGAGTATGCATTCAAATTCCACATCAAACCCAAATTTAACTCAACTAAGTCATGTCCTTGATAAAAATCATCTTTTTTTTTTTTACCAGCGAGAAAAAAATCATCAATATAATCATAGAATGCAAACTACTCACCAAGAAGTTTGTGATCCTTCGACAAGCTTCATAAAAACCGTACTTTCAAAGTCGGACAAAAGCCGCCGATTCCGGAGCTCGAAGAAAGAAGTACGGGTAACATGAGAAGATTGTGGAAGCAGCCTAGCAGGAAGGTATGGGCAACAAAATTCGATCACAAGTTTCTTTCTTCGGTGTTTTTCTCACTTGATTCTTTGGAGACAAAGGAAAGCAGCTTGGATTATGCAATACCAGTGACAGCGATGGAGTTCGATCGCTATGCTGCTCTTTCGCTATTTAACAATTCCCTCGTTCTTTTCATTTTTTGCCGTCTCTTTTTAACCATTCCCTCTTTTTTTTTTTTTTTACCATTTGCCGCCTGTTTTTCCCAAATTTCTTCTCGTTTTGAAAGTATGAAAAATTTGGCTTTAAACAAGAAAAAGAAAATATTAAAATTAACGGAGCATATAATATATACATGCAAATAAGGATGAGTAGAATAGTGATTGTTATTCTATTCACTGATTAAATAAAATTATTAACTCGTTAAACTTTTTAGTAACACAAGAATAGAAAATTTGTTTGAATTTATTCATTCATGAGTAATTCTTTTAAATATTAAATTAAAGTTTATATGCTTGATTTAGCCAAAATTTATATGTGTGGTAACTTGTAAGGGTGAGGGTAAAAGTCAAGGATTCAGACCCGATATGTAAAAAAAGTACAGACATTGAATCAAAAAATTTTAGACCAACACGACTAAATTAAAAGGTTGAGGTGAATTTTAGGGACTGTTTTATCTGCCCTTCTTTCTATACTTTTTGTCTTCTTGGGAGAAAAACTTAATTACCCGATGAAGCGTATGAGCACTTCAATAATTTACATAAATGTTTTACTTTTTTGAGAAAACCCTACAAGTTTCCCAAGAGATCACAAAACCATTAGTTTTAGTAACCAACATCATCTTCTTTGATTATAGCATAACCTGAATACCCAGAAAGAGAATAGAAATTAAATCCTCCTCTTTCTATCCATATATACAGAGTATGTACACAAAACTGAATAAATCCAATTATGAATGTCTAAGTTTACACTTTATGTATCAATCATTCATCAGGTTTTTCTTCATGTCCCTATGCTGCTGTACAACCAAAACAGAGCCATGAATGGCCAGTTCTGAAGAAGCCAAGACATCACCAACTGTTCCAAGTTCTGGACACTCCTCCCAATCACTCATACCAATTGTCAATGAACAATGTCCTCTTCCACCCTTTCCTACTATGAACAAAGAATACATATCCCCTATTTCTCTAAAAACTTGAACTGTTTGTGCTCCATTGCTCACAAACTTCTCCACGTATCTGACCTGACCTGATGCCACGAATCTGTTGTAGAAATCAACCATAAAGGCATTATCAACCTCGTTCGCTGTTTCTTGCCCTGACAATGACATAAGAATTTCCCTGTCTTCTGATTCTTCAGTGGATGACTCGCTTTCTGGCATGGAAGCGAGTAGGAATCGGATGATGGTTAAGTTGATTTTAGAGTGTTGTGCCATTCGTATGCTCCAAGCAACGGCCTCGCGATCGTCCGAACCTCCAAAGAAAAGTGTCGCAACATTTTGTATGCCTTCAGAGGCAGTTAGTTGTGAAAAACCAGGAACCCTACTCAGTCCTCTTTCTACAATGACACCAACCGAACAAGGGGCATGTCGGAGAACCTTATGATTCGTTGTCCTTATGCCTTCCTTCCCGCTTTCCAATTTTCCATCGATACGTTGGTGTTTGTGAAAAGGAAGCAAAATGATAGTCACATGTAAATCCTCTGCATCATTGCAGACATCTTCGTACAGACTTGAGAAAGAAGATACTGCCTTCCTTTGGTGGATCAAAATCTTTGTCTGAGTAGTGAAGTTGTCAATAGTTTCATTAATTTCCACTACATCATTGCCACCATAGTCATCATCATCACTAAGCTCAGCATTTTCTTTTTGGTGGTATAACATATTTGACTTGATCTTCTTCACAAGTTCTATTAGATGCATTGAGTAAACGGTAGCCGGTGATGTTCTAGCGCCATTTATTGCTAAAACCAATGCTAATACAGCGGATACTTGACGCGGATCGTACACGCAAGCGAGAATTCGAAGCTCATCCTCCCCTTGTTGTGATTCAAGAGTTGTATGTTGGTTTGCAAACATTTTATCATCCGCTCTGGCCAGAGAAGCAACAATTATTCCTGATATAATTGTGTTAAGCACTACTGATACTAACAACACATTGTAAGCTTCTGCAGAAAAACTCTGCAGATTAAAAAACAAAAAAGAGCCAATGAGACAATCAGTACAGGAAGTTGAGATTTGAAGATTGAATGAAGTCAAGACATAAACTTACAATTATTCCTTTGGCAGCCGCGCCAAAAAATAGAAGATCAGCATAGCCTCTGCTGTTCAATATGAAGCCAAGAAAAATACCTTCACTTAGTGGAATTTGAAGGTAACAACAAGCCAGAAGAGTGCCACAAAGCTTACTGCCAATGCTCAGTAAGATTAATATGGCGACATTGGTAACATCATTCAGGTTTCTCAAGGCAATGAGGTTACATTGAAAGCCTAAGTAGCCAAAGTACACTGGAAGTATAAAGTTGTAAATAGAATAACCGAGTTTATGTATCAATGTTCTAGCAGTTTTACCTTCCCTTGGAAACATCAAGCCAACTAAAAAACAACTGATTATACTGTTGAAACCCCAAATTTCTATAATCATTGAGTTCCCTACAAGAAGGAATAGGATGAGTAATAGTTGAGGAGCCTTTAGGTACTTTTGGTTTGCATGTCTTTTATTTAGCCATAAGGCTAAATGCTTGTTTATCAGAATCAACACCCCAGTAATTACAAGGCAACCAAATCCACCCAGAATACTTTTTGTATGCCAGTTAACTAACAGATTGAAAAATAACAAGCAAGTCATTTCTGTGATTAGCGCAGAAGACACCGCGATTCGCCCCATGTTCGATGCAATCAACCTCATTTCTGATGCCAAACGAATCACTATGGGAGAACTTGTGTATGATACTATAAGCATAATGATCATACAAAAGTATGGCAAAGGGGCATTGCTTGTTAACTGCCTATACAGATAAAAGGACACACCTAAACCGAAAACGCTGCCTACTGCTGCACCACCACAGGCTACCAAACTGACTAAACGTAGGTTGAGCAACATGTGTTGAGTATTCATCTCTAATCCAAACAAGAATGTGATGAAGATTCTGCAGAAGAAGCTCACAACTTCATAGTAATTTGTGGAACTCTGAAGAAAAAAATATTCTTGTATTTGCTTAACATGAGATAATGCCGTTGGCCCTAATACCACTCCAGCCTGTTCAACAATCACACAACAACCACAATTTCATCATCATCAATGAACTTGAATCTCTATAGAGTCCTTTTTTCACAGAGAGATAAAGACCCCCATCATCAATGTGAGTGGGCCACACACTATAATAAACTATACAGTAATTGACGCTATCAAAATTTTCATGAAATGATTCAAATCCATCTTCCATGATTCATTGAAAATCCTTAAAATTAAAAGGTTTTGATTGAGAACAAGGGGTAATTACCAAAATTTGCGCAATGGGTCCAGGCTGACCGAAAGTTTTAAGCACGACGTTGAAAAAGTGTGAGATGACGAGAATGCAGGAGACTTGCATGCCCATTGAGCTCAGAGGGTTGACCAAATCGTTTTGACGACAAAACATGGTGTGTGTTGCGTCCATTTTCGCGTCGATTCGTTGTCAGAAACCCAGAAATTTGGAGGAATCGAGTGTTGGATAAGGGAGAAAATTATTGTTTTTGTTGGAACAAGTTGATTATGGGAATAGGATGGTATTTTTGTTCCTGATCCTATAATGTTGGAAGAAGACACTTATTTGACACAACACATAAGCCTCGTTTACTATTTCTACCTTCACTTTAGCAAATGGTAATAATCATTAGTCATTAGATAAAGCTAACATGGGAAAGGTTAAGTTTGCCCGTATTAATTTTTTGAACTTTTTATTATTTTATAACTACAATTTTTTATTAGTAGTAATCAAATGTACTTGTTAAATTGGATGGAGTCAGGTAAAAAAAAAAAAGCCTTTTAACAAGCCCCTACATATAGCTTTTGAAAATAATGTGCATGTAGTCTTTAATTAATAGTTTTTTTTTGTTTGAAAATAGAATAAAATACTTTCTTTAGTTTAAGTGATATTTATTTTAATTACATTCTTAAAAATATTCAGTAAAAGAACATTATATATAAGTCTTCATGTATTTGTGTGTGTATTAGTGGCTATATATAAGTCATTAATAATTTATGTATGTTATTTTCATCTTTCCAATTTTTTCATATGAAAGCCAGCTCATTTATTTATTAAGTGAGTCAAGCCTTTTTTTTTTTTTACTTTTTATTCACTGTTTAGAGGAAGTTTTTAAGAACATCAATTACTCAAGATTTTTTTTTTGTAAAATAGATTATACAAAGGGATACCAAAAATCTTTAAAAATTTTCTTTTAAATCAAGGATATAGTATGGCTTCAAATTTTTAATATGAGATAGTTTAATTATTTCTTGTACTTCAAATAGATTAATTTTTAAATTTTTTTAAACTTGCATTAGAATTTTTAAAATAGATATATATTATTTTATTATTTACAACAATAAATCTTATCTCATTAAATAAAATTAATTACATATATAGTTCATATAATGAAAAAAATATTTATATATTCTAAAAGTACTAAATTATTTAATTCTATTTAATTAAAATACAACAATTAAACTAATTACTTATTTAAAAACTTCAATATTTATTTTATTTTTATGAAAAATAAATATTTTCATTTGAGAAAAAAATAAAAATTTATCTGAACTAAATTAAAAGATTTATTTTTTAAAAAATAAAATAAGATATAAATTATTTTAGATAAATCATCAACTAATTAAAATTAAAATATATTGAATTGTTATATTATGATTAAAGAGAACTAAGATAACATGACACTTTTAAAATATATAAGTATTTCTATTGCATTATATTAATAATTAAATTTTTAAATAAATAATTAACTAAAAAAACTCATTTAATTTTTTCTAGAAAAATTTTATAAAAATATCATTTAAAATTTTAAAATCTTAAAATCTTAAATCAATTTTATTTTATGTACTTTAATAACTATTGACTATATTTGATAAGTAAATAATATTTTAAAAATTCTTAATTTAGGATCTTTAAATTCAAGTGATATTTTTATAGGATTGTCTCTATTTTTTAATCCTTTAACAAAATTATATTATTTTGTCTTACATAAAAAAATAAAATTATATTTTTCTAAAAAAAATGGATGTAGGTTGTTAACTAAGTGTGTGTTTGACAATAGTTTTTAGGAATAGATTCTTTGGCAAAACCATGGTTTGAGTACATGTAAGCCAAACACTAGTTTTTTTTTTTTTAAAATCAATTTTAAAATTGAAACCATGGTTTGAAGACTCAAACCACGGTTTTAAAAAAATCTATTCTTGGGTAGCTTTGTGCCCAGCTTTTCGATTTTTAGTGTGTGTGGGTTTATTTTTTTTTATTTTAATTTTAAATAATAATTTAATTTTTATTTAAAAAAATAAATACTATTTAAAATCTAAAAATTTAATTTCTTATTTTAAAATTACTATCTTCTAAAATTTTACAGGGTGATCTAGATTGGTTAATTTTAATAATTTATTTTTATTTAAATTTATAATTAATAATTTAAATTTTATTTAAAAAAATAAATATTATTTTTTTAAATCTAAAATTTTAAAATTTTGGAGAAAATATAAATTTGTCAATAAAAATTATCATCTTCCATATTTTTTTACGGTTATATAGATTAGTTAACCCTAATAAAATTTTCAGTATAAAAAAATTAAAATTAAGGTGAATAGTATAAATTTTTACCTTATTCAAATACATATGTATATGTATTATTTTGTAATCACTTAAATAAAAAAATTTTAAATCAAATTTATTATTTACATAATTATCATATTAGTTTATGTCTTTTTTAGTAAATTGTCTATAGAAAAGTGATTCTGCTACTAATCATCTAAACATTTCCAATTTTTAAAATCACTTTTTTCTCAAAATCTATTCTTCCCAAAATCTATTCTCTAAAATCTATTCTTCCCAAAATCTATTTTTTAAAAGCTAATTCAAACACACCCTAACTCGTGTCGGAATTTTACGATGACTCCATGAGGCAGGGTCTGGCTAGGTGAAAAACAAAAGGAGTACCGTTATATTATCAGGTAAAAAAAAGGGAGTACCGTTGTAGTAGTTGGAAGCATCCAGATGGAGCCAAGCCAAGCATGTATCGTGCACGTGATTTAGGTTCGCGGAATCGTGGTTGGCGCTCATTGGTTCAACCAAACCAGCGACGCCTTCACTGACCACTTCTAAGTTCTAATCTACGAGCTCTCTACTTTTTGAAAATTGCACCTCCTAACGCTTTCTCACTCTCATCCTCCTCGATATACTTTGTTTTTCCGAGTGAATCTCTCTCCTTCTCTCTCATCTCATTATGACTTTTGGGTTTTGTTTACTCATTGTCTCTTTCTCTCTCTAGCTCTCTAGACATAAAAAGCAGCGGCGAAGATCTCTCTTGCCGGGCCACAAGTCAGCATTTTTAGCGAAGGTAATTTTGATTTGATTCTTTCCAACTATTTGGGAAGTTTAGGGTTTTCGAATCGGCTTCTTCGTTTTTCCTTCTTGAAGAATTTATGATTTTGATGCAAACGAAAAGATGGGTTTGTTTTTCGTTTTCGTTGATTGTGTTTTTCGGTGGGAAAGCGCGTCAAGATTTTTTTTTTTAACGGCGCCAGAGAAGCCCTGACGTATACTGTAGTTCGATCGATTTTAGCTGAGACATGGTGTTGTCTTAATTAGTTTTGTGTTTATCATCATCTTCTCTGCTATCAAACTGCTTGAGAAGGGATTTTGGTCTTTTAAGTGCAAAACTTTTGTTGGCTTAGTCCTTTTCACTTTTTACTCTTTGCTTCTTATGATCTTGCAAGACGGCGGGAAAGTGAAGAGGTTGACTATATTGGATAGAATGAATTCATACAAATTGCTGAGCTTCCTGCTGACAATTAACGTTGTGTAGAATATTGTGAAAGAATAAATAAACACACTGCTTTTAGCATATTAAGTCAGTAATAACTTGTTATTGAGTTGATTACTACTTTTCCATTTCCATTGACTTGTCTTTCATGGGTTCTCTTCTGAACAGGATTGACTAATAGTATCCATTGAGGTTGATTCTCGCCTTTGGTTCTGTTCAAATGCCTTCTGCACTCTCACCTCAGTGGCAAGAGAAGGCCAGTGGCTTCTTTTCTTCCTCAGGTGTCTATGGCTAAATTTATTCCCTATCTTTCATGTTCACTCTGTGGCCTCTATTTCTTTGATTGTTCTCAAATGTAATTTTAATGCAGAGGTCAAACTTAAAGAGGCTAGGCAATCAGCAGGAGCATTTGTGGGTGAGTTCACAAAGGATGCAAAGACTAATGTTGCTGATGTCGCAGAACGAGTTGGTTCAATGGTCAAAAGTCGATGGGCGATTCTTCAGCAGCCATCAACAAGACATGCTGTCCAGGACCGATTGATAACAGCTGCTGCTACATCTGGTACATTGTTAAGGAGAAGCTTGTCAGGGACAAAGGATAAGGTGGCAGTTGGGAAAACAAAAGTTGAAGAGGTAATATAGCTCAATAATTGGTTTTTTATTTTGATAGAATATCATTATATTTCATGAAGTAGTCATAATGACTTATACTGATTAAATGGAACCTTTATTGAATTGTCTTTCTTCTCTTCTCTGTCTTCCTCTCAATCCAATATTTGCTGGTCCTACGTAAATTGTCATGTCAGTAAATTTTCCCTGCACTAATTTGGTGATTAAATTATTTTGTTTTCTATCCTTTTTCTTATTTGTTTGGCATCACAATGATGTATATCAGGTTGCAAAGAAAACAGCGCAAAAGAGTAAGACAATATTGACAGACATTGAAAGATGGCAGAAGGTAATTCACTTTGAGATGACTGTGCTATACATTTACTATTATGCATCCATTTTTTTTTAAAAAAAATTAATCTAAATTTTCTTTTGCAGGGAGTTGCAAGCACTGATGGTAAGTTTTTTCCTTATGTGATGGCTTTTCAATGACTGTAATTTGATGGTTTCTATTAGCCACCTTGGGGGCAAACAGTATTCCAGCTTGGACATAAACAGTGTTACAGAAGACTAACCATTAAGCTGTTTGGTGTCTAGAACACTTTGTTATCATGCTATCTTTTCATTATTTAATTGTTGACAGCGTGTATTATGGAAATGAATTATTTTTTCCCAGTATTTGGAGTTCCTATTGAGATTACTGTACAGAGGCATGAATCCAGCCAACCTATTCCTCAGATATTGGTCAAATGCGCTGATTATCTTATACTGTCAGGTAGTTTGCGAGTAAGGGTCTACAATACAAATCAGCCTTTTTTTTTTGTTTTTTCAATGCAATAATAACCTCTTTTAACTCATTCTTTGTAGGGTTGAACTCCCCATATCTCTTTAAATCTGAAGGGGATAAAAAGGTTATTCAACAGTTGGTTTGCTTATATAACCAAGGTGCTGAAGTGACTCTGTTAGCTAGTTGATTATTCCACAGTTTGTTTGCTTATAAAAAGGACAATTAGCATTTACTGTTACCATTGTGCTACAGATTTAGCTGCATCAGTACCCGAAGGTACAAGCCCAGTTGACGTAGCAGCTCTTGTCAAATATTATCTTGCTAGCGTTCCTGACCCCCTTACCACATTGGAGCTTTATACTGAGATCAAAGGTGCTCGATCCAGTGTGCATTCCATGAGAAACATACTGAAGAAGCTTCCCAGTGTAAATTACATGACTCTAGAGTATGTAACTGCACTATTGCTTCGTGTTAGCCAGAAGTCACTACTCAATAAGGCAGGAGACATCTCTCTCTCTCTCTGTTTTGTCTGATTGTTGGACAAATAGTGGGTTTTACATTCCCAGTTTTTAGCATGCTCATGACTGTTGACTTCATGCAGATGGATGCTCACAGCCTTGCAATGGAAATGGCACCTGTTATAATGTGGCAAAAGGGGTCCAATCCTGAATTTTATCGTCATTATTGGAATCAGTTGTCCAAACGTCCTTCCAACAAGAGCTTGGATCCACAACCTGGTGCTTCCTGGGACATGTTTAATGGTAAGTCAGATGTTGTCAACAAAAATCTTCTAGAATCTAATTGAGTTGACAGAAAATGGTACAACAGACTTCTTTTATCAGGCGAAAATTTAAAAATTTACAAGTGTAATACTCGAACTTTGTGGACAATTGTTTTTTTTTTGGCGCTTATATCAAAATACCTTTTTCTTAAGAAATGTGTGGTGTATGGAATTAATGATAACTAGAGATGGCCTTTTTTTTCATTTTATTTTGAATCTTGTGTTGCAGATGAGGATGAAGGTGACGTATCCTCTCACATTCCTTTGGACGATGGCACCCCAGTTGACTTTGCTGCAATTGAGGTTGTTCAATACCTCATCGAACATCATAATGCGATTTTCACCGATGCAAATGAAACAGTGTGGAGATGAATAGCACTAATCTTTCTTCTTCACTGGATTCAATTATGTGAATATCATAGAAAAGGAGCTGCTTTTGTTTTTTCCCCTCCTTCAACCTTGAAGTTCCTCTCCAATCTGGTCAAGATTATTATATTAGGTGCCATATTTTTGAAGTTGGATGAAGACCATCATTCTGGGGAAGGTTTTTGGATGCTGACGTGGAGTTGAAGTGATGGAATTATTCTGATTTTCTTCGTTCTCTTGTTTTCGATTTGGATTTTCAGTCTTTTTTGTCTTTTAGTTGTGCAGCTTTACTTAAGAAAGCAATAAAAAGAGAGGGTTGTTACTGCTTTTCTTGAGGTCTTGCTTGAGAAATTGGAGAAATGCACTGATTACCCTGAACAATACATCACTTTGATGCGTTATTGTGGCTTTTTTCTAAGATTGATCATGATATGCGATTATTGTTCATAGTCAATGAATATAGACGCTGATTTTAGCTGATAATCATGGTCAAATTTGGTGCTCCTTTTAATGACGTAGATTATCATTTATAACTTTTCTTAGATTGTCAGATCATTACCAGAAAGGTACGCGTTTCAAATAATAGGCAAGTGAAGTGATGTGACATGTAAGTACTACAACATGGACTTGGCATGATTTTATTAGATAATATTATTCAGAATAGAGAATTTGACTATAAGGAATCAAGGATCCAAGGGATTTATGTATTTTTTATTTTTTTGAAAATTTACAATGGCAACGTTCTCCCTGCCAAGGAATTGTGTTTTACTTCAAAAAGTTAAATTTTCTGTTACAAAAAGTAAAAACAAAAGTTGTCTTTTTATATTACTGCAAAAAAGCAGATGAATCAAGTCCAAGATGCATCAGACTGAAATAATGCTTCAAGCATCCAAATTGCTAAATTCAAGTTGTCCAAAACATGTTCATGAGTTATCAAATTAGCAAGCTTAGACTAGGCCATCGCAGCTCAACACATGATTACAATTATGGCATTGAAAATGGAACATGGAAACTTACGAGGAGTTTATCATATGTCTAATGAGTTAGGAAGTTCTTCAAAGTAATCAAATATGTCACTTGGGAAGTCCTCAAAGAAGCCATTTGCTGGAATTGAACTCTGAGCAATCCCTCCCAATGCGAGACCTGGCTTCTTGTGCTGCTCGAAAACGTCGAGAAAGGTGGCATCGAAAGGCTCCAGATCGACCAGGCCATGGCAGACCGGTGGCGTCAAGAGTCCGCCGCAGTCCACTTGGTGGGACTCATCAGGAAGAAGAACTTGAGAAAAGGTGTACTCTGGTGAAGACGACTCAAATGATGGAACCATGTGAAGGGGAGTGGCCTCCTCTGCTTTCACATTCTGAAACTTCATCTCCCCAGTTACATCAACCATCTGAAACTTGTTATTATTGCCTGATGGGTTTTGCTCCACATGATTTGAACTGCATGAGGCAGGAACCTGAAATTCACAATCTTGCTTCTAGATTAGAATGATAATACATCATCAGAGACTTAGATTTTCAACATGTGTTTCTGTTAGCCTCATATGTATATACCTCTTCAACTACTGGTGATGGTGGGTGATGAATTATATGAGATATTGTTGCTTTGTTATTTTTGTTTGGCTTTGACGATGATGATGAAGGCGGGGATGGTTTCTGCAACATTCTCTCAAACCTCTTTTTCCTACTGCTCCAGAAATTCTTCACATCGTTGTCTGTTCTTCCTTCTAAGCATGTCGCTATTTTCGCCCACTTGTTACCAAACTCTGCCTGCAATTCTATCACCACTCTTTCTTCCTCTGCTGAAAACTTGCACCCTCTGCAATATCAAGAAATACAGAAATGTTGCAATATTGTTGTTGACACGTACGTACGTAAATGAAAATGAAAGCAAAGATAACGCGAAAATGGCGGCTTCACTTCATAGTTCATTGCCTCTATCAAAGCACATCACCCCAAAGAAAGTAGAAGAAGTGCTTTTCAGTATTAAGAGAGACTGTAAATAAAAAGGCCACAACAACCTAGAACACTTCGAACAAAGATTAGCACAAAAATGGTGTCATCTTACGTACGTCTTCAAGTTGGGTCTAAGCTTGTTAACCCATCGGAGCCGGCATGATTTCCCGGTGCGGGGAAGCAAGCCTTTGGATCGAATGGAGCTCCAATCCCTTGGACCGTTTTTCTTGACATGTCTCATCAGAATCTCATCTTCTTCAGCACTCCATGGTCCCTTCTTTATGTATGTTCCTCCACCAACATCTTCCTCTTCCGCAAATATTTCTGACTCTCTCAGTTTCATCTATAAGACCAAAAAAAAAAAAGCCAAAACTTTTTCCTTGTCTTCTCAAAAGGGTTTCTCAGGAAGTGCCTTCTGTTTCGTGGGTATGTGACATTATGAAATGGTTCTCGCGATGTTCTGATCATGTGTGTTGTTAATTTTCCAGAATCATGGAGCACTTGCGTTTGTATTGGACCATTTTGAATGAGTGGGATCCTGTTAAATTGTTGCCTTTTGTAAATGCGAACGTGGCAAACTATTACTTGCTCGTTTTTCTAGTCCGGGATGCAGTGGATTGTTGCCCCCCACTATCAGTAGTGACGGTTTTGACGGTTAGTGGGAACATGACAACCCCGCCTTTTTATCCATGTTGAAATTCATAAGGGGGAATTACAATAAATAAAAGACTTATTAAATTATATTTATTGAGAAGTATCATAAAAATTGTCATTATTTAGAAAACTAAATAATAAAATAAAAATTTAAAATTATTAAATTGTCTTTTACCAAATTCTCTATATTTTTTCTCACATTCTATTTTTAAAATTAATATGAATTTTAAATTTCAATAAACTAAACAAAATTTCTCCTAATATTTATATATCTATCGCAGAAAAATAATACAAATTGTTGATTAATTTTATTATTAAAACCCACGCAAACTTTAATAGAAAATAAAAATTATATAATTTTAAGAAAAAAATGGGATAATTTATAATTTATTATAATGTTAAAAAAAGGAAAATTAAAAAAAAAATGGAAGCTTTAAACAAAAGAAAGTCTGTAGGATTTATTTTTATTTTAGAATAACTTTATATGTGAGTTTTAAAACTAAAAAATCCAAGATAAGACTGATAATAACTTCATATGATTCATTCTTAGTATTTCTACTCTATTATTAATGTTATGTGTTATTATTAATTTATGTTTAAGATTATCATATTTCTATTTATTTTGTTAGTGTATGGGTATCTCCATGGATGAAAAAAAAGAGGCTAATATCTTTCGAGATAAACTATATTTTTTCTTGCTATACTTCTTGTTTTGCTAACGGCGTTTTTGGTTATGAAAGAAGAGGTGACAACTGACGGCGAGAAGAGCGACGTCGTAGCGACAGGCAAGATATATATCTTCTGTCCAACCTTTTCTTATTTAATTTCTTCTGTTACAAGTTCTTCAGAAAATACCCTACAGAAAAGATGTAGTAAATACCCATACGTTGGTTAAGTATGTTAGAAAATAAATATCTCAGAAGCAACATAATCAATCCAGATTATATCATACTCAAATATAAACCTATATGAGATGCAGCGGAAGATTTAATGTTACCTCTCACCATTAGCTTGATTGATCTAAGGAGAACTGAGATCCCAATTGGATACCTATCAAATAAAGAATATTGTCAAATAAAGAACAGATTCTTCTAGCTGATGATTAGGCACAGCGATGGCAGCTTGTTTTCAGCCGTCACCAGTGAAGAATTAACCTTAAATAAATTGAGTCAATAACCCTCATTAGACTGGGCCCAATAACTACGGGCCACACTCAAAAATATTTATTAATTATCCTAATTAATATCTAAATAGGTTATAATATATAATAAATATCCAACATAATACACACACATATCTTTATTTCTTTGACCGGTATAGCTTTATTTCAGTCACAAAATTGCAAGACAAATATTCTATTTTGTTACAGTTGTCTTTAGAGGGGGGAAAAAACTTGTAGTATGTTTACGTACAGGTCAAAACTATGGAGCTACATGAAGATATGATATATGAAATATTCTCATGGTTGGTTGTCGGCAAAATCCATCTTCAAGTTCAAGTCATGCTCTAAATCCATCTATGAATTCACAAGGGAGGCAAATTTTGCAGTGAAGCAAGGTCAAAATCTGACACTAATGTATGATTCTTCATTTTTCATTCAAGTCTTTGGATGGCATTATGTCGGAACTGAAATGCATTCATTACTTGAAAACAAAGCGTCATTGTCCTCGTCATCTTCTTCTTCTGGTATTCCTACAAACTTTCTTCAGTTTCTTAATAAATGGAACGTAAGAATCCTCTTATCTAGCAATGGACTGCTTCTATGTGAACTCAAAAGACAGAGAAATTCAGAATAAGTAGAATTATTTATTTGTAACCCCACAACTCAAACATGCTTCTCCATTGCTACACCACCTAGTTTGCTATAAAAACCTTGTCAACTCTTAGCATTTGCCTTGGATGCAACCGTAATAATGATAATGAGGAATATCAGTTAATTCTGTTGGAATATAATAAAGACCAAGCGCGTCAGAGCATTTTGTTTGTAAAGCTTACATGCCAAAAGAGGGTGTGTGGGAAGAAAGAGAAAGAAGCTCATTTCTGAATCACAAGTTTTATTATCATTATTTAGCATTTAAGAGTTATATATTATCATACAATTTTGAGAGTGGCGAGACAAGAAGGGTTCTTTTACCAAAACGAGTTGCAGGAGATTGGTGTTCACGCTCGCACAAAGATTTTCAAGTGGGACGAAGTTATTGGAGGATCAAATATTGATGACATATGTTTGGTGACTTTGAAAGATGATGGTCGTGTTTTCAATTTCTGGGATTTGACTGATTATGAATCGTCTTCTTGGTGAAAGATTTTGACATTGAATTTGAGGGAAATGGAGTTGAAGGATTCAAAGCTTTGTGGATTTGATAGGCTGAATGGAGATTCTTTGGTGTTTGCCACAACAAGGTAGTTGCACAGGTATGATTTAAGAAAACTTGAAAGAGTTTGTATGCATAAATTCCCACGAGGGTTGATTTCTTTGAAATTCATTTCTTATTCTAATACCATTTGTTCATGTGGAGCTGATAACGTCAATGACTTGTCTTTCTTCATGTTAAGAAAAGGAAGAAGGAATTAACTTTTATGAAATAAATAATAATATTATCTCTTACTCGTAGTTTAAATTACGTTAATTGTTCATTTAGTATGTGTTTAATTTCACATTATAAATAATTAAAATAATAATTTTGGTGGAAGCAGCTAACCTGCTTCCATCAAAACCAAGTGTGATTGATATTTGCTGAGAAAAAATCATGCACTTGGCTAAGACTTAATTTACTTTTTTTTTTTTTTTGATGTTATTGTATATTTGTTGTCATCATAAAATATTTATAAATTTCATAATATTCAATTTATTATGTTTCTATTAATATGGCTATCGGTATATTTATTTTAGCCAACATGTACTTATTTTTCTTATAGTAATGGCAACCAATTTTTGAAAACTATATAAGGAGCTCTAATGAATCCGAGTCAAGCTAGATGGGACAATATAAATGTAAAGATCTCCTGCCAACAATTTTTTCAATACATAAGACTCAAACTTAACTAGTCCTAAAACACTTGAACCAACAATACTAAAAAAACTAAGGTTTTAGATATAATAAAAGGAACTATTTCATGATAATAAGATAAATCAAAGGTCTCACATTTCATAATTGCTTCGAATGGAAAATATATCTGTTTATTAAAAAAAAAAGGCGCCAAATCCGCTAAGATAGATACTCTCCATTCATACCACTATAATATTCAAAACTAAATTTTACCCATACCCAATATCAAATAATTATAAAATTGAAAAATTAAGGGGCGGGGGGGAAGAACACATGTATGCACTTCCATTCTTATGGTTATGCATCCGGGAAAAAAGGAATTTTAAAAATAAAGGATGCACTCATCTCTCAGACTTTTGAGCTCTTCTAAACCTATGAAAATAAATATACGCTTGGAAACCTAAGGTATAATATTTACAGCTATAACATGACACAAGTGTATTCTTCAAGAATGAGTTGATCATGGGAGATTCATAAATTCAGCAGCAAATTCTTCGTCATTTTTTGCCAACGTATCCTTCAAACTACACTCAATATTCCTTCCCTTAAGAACCCAAAATCTTGGCTTTATCTTGTTCTCTAAAGAATAGCTAAAATACCTGGGGTACCCCACCACGCCCCTCACTGGCCTCTCCATTGTGTTCACCAGGAATTCTACTTTGGGTCTCAGAACCTCCTCAATGCTGTATCCAAGCGGAGGAGAAAATGATCGTACCATGAATGCAACGTCTCTTTCAGATAAGTCCTAACTTCATCAACTACATCAACCTGCACAATGACGAGGCCACGAGATCAAATGACACAACATTTTCCTTTCTTGCCCTGCAATATCAAGGATACCTTTTGTTTTAGGAAAAATTAATCTTTTGGTTGGGAAAGTTTTGTCTCAGTTGTAACTCAATATTTAAATTTTAATTCTATGTAACTCAATAATAGACTATAAAAAATTAGTTGTATCAACTAAAAGTTTAAAAATTGAGTTCCAACTAAGTTAAAACTATAGGAACAAAAGATTAATTTTCCTCACCTTTTATTATCCTAAAATATGGTCATGAAGGTCATTTTCTATAATCGAAGATTTTTTTCAATTCATTTGCCATTTCGTTTTATGCATCAAACAGGATCTTCCTGCACCTGCCTTTTCCCTTTTCTTTACTTTTTGTCATGTTTAAGGATCACATGAAATCCGGATCTTGCATCTGAGCAGTGCATGCTTATTGGGTATCTTTGCCAAACTATTGTTTTTGATTAATAAAAGAGAAGCCAGGAATGAGAGTAGCAACTCATATAAGGCTCAGATTTACCAACAATGTTCAAAACAGCAAACAATCACTGCAGGGATACCCAGAGGCACCCTGGTTATTGGCAAAACATTGATGAGGTTAAAGTTAATGCAACCATGACATGAACAGAAAACCAGAAGATAAAAGTTTATGGATTAAGGAATCAACTAGTCTAAAATGAGTCAGAACAATACCTAGGTAGCATAATTCTGTCTGGGTCGGACACAAGAAGTTCTGGATACTTTTTTATAACCCAAGGAAGGTGAATTTCAGAAACAACAATACCATGTAGGAACTCAATCTTTCTCTGGAGAACCTTAGTAGGGCAAGCAGCAAAGATTTCAGGACAACGAGCCAGTATTGTCCCGATTGTTTGTCTATCAAACCTCAAATTTTCAAAGAACAGAACAACCTATGAACAACAATGAGCAAAGAACTAGCGACAGTTAACCGAATATGCAATGCAGATGATACATCAGGATCAAAACAAGGACTACCTGGAGAAAGTCTTTCGGCTTCTGTTACAGTAGCGGAGGACTTTTAGCAATAACTTGACCCAACTGCTTGTATTGAACTCCTATTTCACCAAACTGATCAACCATCAGCTTTAGCTTGCTAGATGAAGAACCCAGTATATGAGGCCAGCTTTTGATTGCACGATCAACGAATGTCTTGGGGACCTATCATGAAGCATTCTGTTAGTAGCTCAGTATTTCCATAAATTATTGTACTTCCCCCTGAATTTCCAAATAGTTGACTTTTGACTATCAGATAATGAAACATCATGGGGCACTAAAAACTGCTACTTGTAAGTTTTCAGAATCAGTTGCAACGTTTTGTTCTATTAGACTGAAATCATGCATAATTATGAGTCAAAAAGAATACTTTACCAATATTTGATTTGGCATTTCAAAATAGCACTATAATGACATTGATTTTTACTATATTTTACACCGATAATATGGACGGAAAACGGCAAAATGTTCCTTGAGTAGTAAACAACAGTGAAGCTAATCAGGTCTTTTTTACCTTGATGATACAGAACTCATTGAATATAGTAGCATTATACAACTTCTAGCTCGCTCTTTTTCCATAGGAAATCAAGGCCACTCAACTCATTTTAGAACCAGTAATTAGGCAATAAATAGCTTTTCTGGCAGAACCACCACAAAAATTGAGCTGTTTCTTTGTTTTCAACTCATCTTATAATAAATATGAAATGACCTAGGCACATAAGCATATAAATTGATACCTGAAAACAAATTCCATACCTTCTCTGAATCAAACAAAGAGAGGACCTCCTGATAATTGTCTTGAATGCTTTTAGATAGTATTCATGGATACTTTAGCAGTAACTTGGCATAATTGTCCTTTACCCCACCAATCTACAAAATAAAAGCTAGTCAACTCTCAATCACAGACAGGTAATGACATTAAGAATTAGGATTATGAGTAGCAAACATAAGAATCCAAACTAAAATTCAAATACCTCTTTCAAGGCTAGTACTCGAGTTTTAAATACTTCAATATTCCACAGCAAAGAGGGAGGAAAAGTCAACTGTATATTTGTGATGAGATCACTTTGGATTCCAACACTCTCAAGAAACTCCACTAACGGTTTCATGTGCAACTTTACTGATAACAAAAGTAGACCGGGAAATGATTCAATTAAAAAATCAAAAGCAGCATCGCTGGAATTCAACATGTTCAAACCTCCACGCCTTGCTTCAACCTACAGCAAGGACCTCCTGATAATTGTCTTGAATGCTTTTAGATAGTATTCATGGATACTTTAGCAGTAACTTGGCATAATTGTCCTTTACCCCACCAATCTACAAAATAAAAGCTAGTCAACTCTCAATCACAGACAGGTAATGACATTAAGAATTAGGATTATGAGTAGCAAACATAAGAATCCAAACTAAAATTCAAATACCTCTTTCAAGGCTAGTACTCGAGTTTTAAATACTTCAATATTCCACAGCAAAGAGGGAGGAAAAGTCAACTGTATATTTGTGATGAGATCACTTTGGATTCCAACACTCTCAAGAAACTCCACTAACGGTTTCATGTGCAACTTTACTGATAACAAAAGTAGACCGGGAAATGATTCAATTAAAAAATCAAAAGCAGCATCGCTGGAATTCAACATGTTCAAACCTCCACGCCTTGCTTCAACCTACAGCAAGGACCTCCTGATAATTGTCTTGAATGCTTTTAGATAGTATTCATGGATACTTTAGCAGTAACTTGGCATAATTGTCCTTTACCCCACCAATCTACAAAATAAAAGCTAGTCAACTCTCAATCACAGACAGGTAATGACATTAAGAATTAGGATTATGAGTAGCAAACATAAGAATCCAAACTAAAATTCAAATACCTCTTTCAAGGCTAGTACTCGAGTTTTAAATACTTCAATATTCCACAGCAAAGAGGGAGGAAAAGTCAACTGTATATTTGTGATGAGATCACTTTGGATTCCAACACTCTCAAGAAACTCCACTAACGGTTTCATGTGCAACTTTACTGATAACAAAAGTAGACCGGGAAATGATTCAATTAAAAAATCAAAAGCAGCATCGCTGGAATTCAACATGTTCAAACCTCCACGCCTTGCTTCAACCTACAGCAAGGACCTCCTGATAATTGTCTTGAATGCTTTTAGATAGTATTCATGGATACTTTAGCAGTAACTTGGCATAATTGTCCTTTACCCCACCAATCTACAAAATAAAAGCTAGTCAACTCTCAATCACAGACAGGTAATGACATTAAGAATTAGGATTATGAGTAGCAAACATAAGAATCCAAACTAAAATTCAAATACCTCTTTCAAGGCTAGTACTCGAGTTTTAAATACTTCAATATTCCACAGCAAAGAGGGAGGAAAAGTCAACTGTATATTTGTGATGAGATCACTTTGGATTCCAACACTCTCAAGAAACTCCACTAACGGTTTCATGTGCAACTTTACTGATAACAAAAGTAGACCGGGAAATGATTCAATTAAAAAATCAAAAGCAGCATCGCTGGAATTCAACATGTTCAAACCTCCACGCCTTGCTTCAACCTACAGCAAGAGACAAAAAATTCAGCTGAAAATTTGATAAGAGACAACATAATTTAAAAATAACATCTAAATAGAAAATTACTATAGAACCAACAAAACAGGGAATAGGAATTATGAAACAAAAAAAAGATTGAAGAGCAAAACACAACAGAACATTGTTGAAAGACAAACACATACTCAACCTTTTCAAAAAAGGACAAAGTCTGCTGCAGATCTTCATCAATAGGAATTGATATCTGCATCATCATATTGCGAGCCCTTCTGACTGAGAACTCATAACTTTCACTGCCAGAAAAGAACAATTCCTTCATACACTTAACCTATAAACAGCAACAATCAGGGTTGACATAGAATCTTGGTAGACCAATAAGTAAAAACTGCTAGTGTTGAAGATACTAAAGTTGAAAACTTTGTTTGCCAGAACTTTAGAGTTTGAAGTTGCCAGCACAACTAAAAGTAACTTACCTTAAGAATGAGTGTTGCAAGTGTTTCTGCAGACAGATACTGGCCACATTCATAGCTGAAGAAAGGCTCAAACCGAGACTCTCCAAGTACGCAACTTAGCCATTATCACCTTTCTCCCTAGCAATGGGAACCACTTTGAACCCATCAATGTGCTTCTCCCACATCGAAAGTTCGTCCTTTTCCCGAACTTCATCAACCAGCATCCTCAAGTACTTTGGTGAATTAGACGTAATATAATTGGTTCCTCCTCAGACACCCCGAATTCTTGAAGAAGTTTTGAAACAGCATTCCGAGCTTCTCGCAGTTCTACAGACTCAGAATTCCTGCATGACGTAGCTGGTAGAGGACCACAACGACGGCTTGATCGAAGCCAAAGTCTTTGACGCTTATAGAAACAACGGAGATGAACGGGCCTCACAGAACTAGAACGGGCACTGAAGAGGGAAGGTACGAGAGAGGAGTGTGGAAGAAAAGAAACTGATGTGAACTTGGAGCAACTTGGACACCAAGTCGCCATTGAACGGAGCTCGGTTTCAAACTCGTAAATAGAAAAGGAGGATATCCGATGGTTTGTTCCTGTATAAGTAAAGACAGCCAAAGAAAAACAACAATTCCAAAATACGTATAAGAAGCACCCAATATGGCAGACGAGAGTAGATTCAGCCAATAATACCGCGAATTTATGAGCAAGAAAGCTCTAACAGACATGGAGAGTTTCTGTAGAAGACAACATCGATTTGTTAGAAAGGCAACCGAGGGCCCGATGGATGGCGGACGATGAGTGGGTGGACAGTGCGACGGGGCTCAGCTAATTGCGTGCGAGAGTGAATTCACGGTCCTGTAAGGAGGATTAAGGAAGGTTTAGTGGACAAAAAAACAAAAAGAAAAGAAAGCTAAAAAAAACACAAAAATAAGGATTTTTATATATTGGATATTTTTGGGGAAAATCAATATGGGCTTATCTGAAATAGTTCATGACCCAAACCAAGTTTTAAAAAGAAATTTAATTTTAATTTTAATTTATAAAAAATTTAAAATAAATAATCATATTTATTTTAAAAAATAAATAAATTAAATTATAATTTAAAATTAAAATTTTAAATAAGCTACTGAGACTAATTTCTAAAATAATAAAAGAGCTCATTAACTACCTATTTATTATTTTATTATATTTTTTTATACTCTCTCTTATTCTCTCTTCTTCCCTTGTCATCCTCCTCCTCATTATTCTCAGCCACTTCTTCTCTCCTCCTTCATTACCGTCAGATCCTCCCTTCTTCATTAATGTCATTGTCTTCACCAAAATCATAAACTCTCCTGACTCCTTTATCTTTTTACTCTTACATTTTCTGGTGAGAGATATAAAAGAGAGAAATGATAGAGATAACAAAAAAAAATTATCTCATATATTTTATAATAATTTATCAATCACATTTTTTAATAATAACTATATAAATACTCATTTATTAAAAATCATATTTTTTTTAAATTTTTATTTAATTTTTTTTCTAAAAATTATCCAAATTTTTTTTATAGAAACAAAAGATATCTTGTCAAAAGGGTACTCATAAATTTAGCCACATTATTGGTCTCTTTGAAAACTTATGATAATAATATTTTAAAGTTAATTTTTAGCATAAATTAAAATTTAGACAAATTTTAAAATAAATAATTATATTTATTTATAAATATTTTTTAGTTAAATTATAGTTTAAAATTAAAAATTTAGATAAATTATTAAAACTAATTTTTAAAACAGTAAAAAAATTTATAATTTATCTAATTATTATTTTATTTTTATTTTTTATACTATCTCTCATCTCTTTCTTCTTTTTTCTCTCTTCCCTATCCCCTCTTGTTTCTTCTCTCTTATCTCTTCTTTTTTTTACCCTCTCTCATTGTTCAATTCTCATATTTTTAATAAAATCATATCTGTTAATTTTTTAATGCTAAAATTTCTTCTAGTAATAACTATTCACACTCTCATTTATCCAAAATTATTTTTTTTCTATAAACCCTTCTCTAAAAATATTTTTAAAAAAAAATTGTCTAAAAACTTCTTTTTTTATTTATAATTTTTTTAAAATTCTATCCAAACACACCTTAATTAGTTCAAAAATGTGAAGTGATCAAACTAAGGGCTGTTCGGTGGATAGAAAATATGGGAATGGAAGAGAATAGAAAAAAAAAAAGAAATACCATGAAAAATTATCTATTGAGTAAATATTTGGTTAGTACTAAAAATGGTTTAATAAAATTTTTTATACTTGGTTAAAAGTGATAAAAAATTAAGTAAAAAAATATGTAAATGATATCATTATCCTTAATAAGTATTTATTAATAAATTCACATTCTAATTTAAAAATCAAAATATTAAAAAATTCAATTACTCATAAGACCGAAAATTATAAGTTAAATAAATATAAATATTCATTATAAATACAAAAAATTATAAATATTAAATGATTAACAAAATTACATTCATTTTTGCAAACTACATTTAAATGATTATTTTTGTGTGCACCCCTCCAAAATCCTATTGACAATTTGAAATTGCTTCTAATATACTGAGACTTTTAAACACTATTTTTTTAATTTTTAAATCATATAATATATTTAAAAATGAGAGTACATAAAATCATATAGCAAATCAAATCAAGTATTAAAGAATTATTTAATAAATCTTTAATAACTTCCTGAATTTTCTATAATTTAGTGAAGTATTTATTAAAAAACCTTTATCAAAGAAGACTTGGAAAAATTATTTTATTTAATAGTATATCTAATTTATTAAAATATTTTTTAATAAATAAATTTATCGATAAATTTATTTAAAAAATAATTTTATTTCATAAAAGTTTTTATTATTTATTAAAAATTTTATTGATAAATAACTTTATTAAATAAATTATTGATAAACTTATATTAAAAAAATAAATTTTTTTATAATTTTTTTTATTTATAAAAACTTTATCAATAAATAATTTTATTGGATAACTAAATTCATTTCAAAAATCAAGATTTGAGCATGGAAGTTCAGCTAGGACTTTTAGGTTATTAAAGATTTGAACAGCTCTGTGTTGTTTGTTTGTTGGGGTAGCCGGTGTATAAGAATCACAAATCACCTTTACAGAAAGCAATACATTACAAAATAGCCTCATGATAGCTGCATCTCAGTTTCAATCAATATATTGTCAGATCTGTTTCAAATATCAAACCGCTCTTTCCAAAATATTGTTTCCACCACGGACGGAATGAATCTTTAAAACTTGCTCGAGTACTGAAACAAAGAAGGAAATTTAAAATCAAACAGCAATAAATATAAAGTATATGTTCATCAAAAGTGTACTTTAGGATTACTTCACTGTCTTCACCTGGTGCTTGTCCAGTGCTAGATCCATCATAGTTCTTACGAAGCTCAGAGGATGTTCAACAGGCTCTGGTATTGTCTGAAATTCAAAAAAAAAGAAAAAAGAATAGAATTCGACAGAAAATCAAATAACATCTTCTCCAAGCCTATTTACAGCTCAGAAATAGCATACCCTTGATTTGCTGCGCACATCAATTCCTGTCCCTCCAACCCTATAGATGTGCCCATTAGGGACAAGGATAGAGTAAATATCATATCCTACTTGAACCCTGTGAAAAGATCTTATGACTAATACAACCGTCTTTGTAAGATTTTAAATCCAGGCACATGCATAGAGAGCAGAAGTGAGACAGAAAGAAAAAGAGAAGATACAAAGTGGTATAAATACCAAACGTACTCAGCAATTATTATCTTATCAGTGTATGGAGTGATGTCCATGTTAAGTAGCTTCTCGATCCTCTTAATGACGCTACTTTCTGATTTGATCGCTAGAGCTCCTCCCACACATAGAACAAAGTGGAGTATGAGTCATGTTTGGACGATAGAGAAATTGGATTTTGTTTGCAATGATGATATCTCATTTTCGTCAAAGGCTCCTTATAGAGGAAGTAGGCTGTCCACACTCCTCTCAATTGTCACCTTGCTCCCACACCCCGTGATGTCCACGTCATATCTCTCGCTCTCCGTGCTGCAGAACCCCTCCACCTTCTTGCTCCTTTCTGTAGTCTCAAAAACAACAGAATCTGAAACCTTTTCAATTCAAACTTTTATTTACCTAATCTGTGAAAATCCAAACAAGCTTTCTAGTTGCTTCCTTACCCAACCACACAAGTCCTTTCAGATGAAGATGATCCAATTAGATTCCATGCTGTCACTTTCTTCAAGCCTGTAAAAATCTTCACTTTTCACTCCGTTCCATCCATGGCTTCATTTGACTCCCATCCTCTTAGTGGCCGTCCCATCTCCGATCCACTATACCGAGCACTGCGTCAAGACCTCCGGCTCCTCCACCGTGCTCACTCCACCTTCTTCGTCCTCGGCGCCACCGGGAATGTCTACACCATCACCCTCTCCACCTTCCCCTCCTGCTCATGCCCTGATCCTGTAACCCCTTGCAAGCACATTCTCTTCGTCCTCATTCGAGTCCTCGGCGTTTCTCCGGATGACGTATGCCTCCTTCAAAGCACTCTCTTTCACTCCGAGCTGCGCCGCCTTCTGGGCCAGCCCACCTCACCGGACGCCCTTGCAGACTCCGCAGTCCGCCAGAGGTTTCACCAGTTGTTCTTTAATCGGAAGCAGGAACGTTCCGGCGATAATGTGGAGGTTGAGGATGGGACTTCATGTCCGATTTGTTTCGATGAGATGAAAAAGGAAGAGAAGATTGTGGCTTGTAGGACTTGCCGGAATCCGATTCATGAACAGTGCTTTGTGAAGTGGAAAGGGAGTAAGATAAATAGTAATAGAATGGCTAGTTGTGTGATTTGTAGAGCTCCATGGAAGGATGAAGATTATGATGAGCATATGTATCTGAATCTGTCTGCTTACCCTACTCGTCGGCGAAATGATCAAGATTGAAACTCGTTAGATTTACATGATGATCTGACCTGACTTGAAATACTTATTATAATTATATGGGGTTGTGAGTCTAAGAGAAAATTGTTTTGTAGTTTCTTGCTTGAAAGTGACAGAAGATTCTGACTATTTTGTGCAGATTTCATCGGCATGGTTCCATGATTTTGTAATGAACCTTTAGGGTGTTTTTTCTAGGGGTGTTCATAGTGCCCGGTGGCCCGATCTGTCCGCCCGAGCCCGGTAAAAAATCGCCCGGCCTGGCCCTAAAAAAAATGCCCAAAATATATTTGGGCAGGGCCGGGCCAGTTGCCGGGCCGGGCACCGGGCAGGGCATGCTGCCCTGCCCATTTGGTCCGGCCCTATATATATATATTTATTATTTTTTTAATTTTTTTCTTAACTTATTTTATTTGTAATTTTACACTTTTCACTTTAGCTGGCAACTCTCCTTGCTCATTTTTAAAATATTAAACATAACTTTTATATTTATGTAGATACCAAAGTTGCTCCTCTGCTTTACTTGCCAAGTATTCAATTTTTTGTGTTGCAATAACGCTACAAATATCCGACCTCTATATATTTTAATATTTTTTTTATATATGTAATAGACTTTGAGACTTTAATTACTATTTTTTTGATACCTTATTCTTAGTGAATTATATATATTATTTAACTCTTAAAAATATAAATATGATATTATTTTATAAGTTCATGATAGCAGATTTTTTTCTCACAATATGAGCAGGACATCACTATTTGGGCATGCCTAGCCCGCCCATGCCCAGCCCGCATATGCCCAGCCCGAATTGGTTAGGGCTTTTACCGGGCAGGGCCGGGCATCGGGCTGCAAAATGCAGCCCATGGTTTTTCCGGGCAGGGCACCGGGCAGGGGGGCTGCCCTGCCCAACCCGGCCCATGCACACCCCTAGTTTCTTCACATGATCTTGACGATTCTAGAAGAAACGGAGTCAAAGTGTATGAACTAAGTTATATGGTCTCTTTGATAGACTTTTTATAGAATTTATTTTTGTAAATAAATTAGTATTTAAATAATTATTATAAAAATAAGATAAAAATAAAAAATTAAACTGTTTACTCGTCTCATTTTTTCCCTTTTTTTTTCTTACTTTTTATCTTTCCTTCTCCTTCATCTATTGTCTTTTTCCTGTCTTTCTTCTGGCGTCTTCCTCCTCTGTCTTCTGGCGTCTTCCTCCTCTCCTTCTTCCGGCAACCAGCGACCGTCAACTTCCTTCTCTATGACCCACAGCGATTTCCTCCTCTCCGATTACGACAGATGGAAGTGATGACAAAAGAGGACGGCGACTATACGATACTAGGGAGATGAAGATGAAATCCACAAGAAGATGCTTAACTAAAAAAAAATGAGAAAATAAAAATAAAAATAAAATAATAATAGAATAATCTATAAATTTTTTATTATTTTAAAAATTATTTAAAATTATAATTTCGAGAAAATAAAAATAAAATAATAATAGAATAATCTATAAATTTTTTATTATTTTAAAAATTATTTAAAATTATAATTTTAAATTATAATTTATTCTATAAAATTTTTTAGAAAAATATAACTATTTAAATTTAAATTTTAATTTAAAAAATTAAAATTTAAGGTAAAATTAGAACTCTATGAACTGACTAAGTTGAAAAATTTTCCACTATTTTATATTGTTTTATCATATTTGTAGTTTAAAGGAATGAACTTTAGCTGAAGACATGTGATATATATCTGAAATATGTTTCACGGTTACTTGCAAAATCAACATCCAAATTAGGTTTTTATTTGGAGGCATATACAAGTCAGTTATGCCTGTGGCGTAGCTCATGAAGTTTACAAGTGCAAAACATGTATGCATAACGCGCAACTCAACTAAAAATAAATTATGCTAATTGAACTAGTGGTTTTAGTTTGGATTATGTAGATGCATTAAAAACTGAGAGAACTTTTTTGCTTTTATATGTTTACCAGAATTGATTCAAAATTAATCAAAATCTAGTGTAACTTATAGATACCTAGTGATTTCTTTAAATAAAATTTAGTTGCGTAAGGCCTAGAAGCAAATATTCAGTTTGATGTCCTACCTTTACACATATTTAGCATATGGTCACATATGGTCATGGTTATACAGTTAAGAGAACCCATTCATCAAAACATGTAAGTCGAATAAAATATTCATTCCTAATCTTTCCTCAACAAGATTAACTTATTTTCATATTCAGTCTCCACAATGTAGGGCCTCGCGAATCACTAAAAAAATAGAGGGAGGGAGAACATTTTTCTTTCAACAAAGGATAACTAGGAAAATAATAATCCAAGCTTGCCACTAAGCACATCATTGAATCCTGCAATCAGAAAGTAAATACGTAAGGGGGAAAAGCAAGCGTAATAGAAACATTCACACTAACACTCAAATTTTAATTATCCACTCTCCAGGAATATGGAGTTTTGTTCTATTTTTATAACTTTTAAGGGATTGTATCAGATCAATCAATCACACATGAGAAGTTCTCAACCTTCAAACATTACTCAAACTATATGATACAGTCCAGTTGGAGCCTAGATCCTCTACGAGGTAGAGGATCCCTGCTGCTGTTTATAAAACTACAAATCTAGCCATTCTGAATATTACTGTTGAATGGTTAGAACAACATGCAAAAACGTAACATGTGAAATGGATATATGCGCAAATGGAAATTGAATTTAAACCAGCTGACTGCAAATGAGAAAGTTAAGCATCTAAAGAAGAAATTGCCAACATGAAAAAGGAACAAAAGTAATTTGGTATTCCACAGCTCCCAATGGCTCAACAGAAAGCATAAACCTTGCATCTTCATTGAAATAGTAGTATGATACGAAAGTAATATAATTCTAGTAACAAAAGTTGGAATTCACTTTCTAGCTTATCAAGAATGTAGGACACATTCAAATGTAGTACAAAAATTATGAAAAACAGTTAAAAGGGGTTGGAAATCTTAGTTTAGTAAAAAAAAATTATATATTTGAATATTATCCCTGTTAAATAGGGGTAAAATCTACCCCATATTAATGGCATCTCACTTTATCTTGGTATTAATCAGGGGCATATAAGGTAAATATCAATAAATGTTTCCTCTATATATTGGACCCAAGGGAGTAACTCACAAGAATTAATACACATAAGTGGAGAAAAGATATATTCATTTGTTATGCTCAACAAAGAAATATAATCCAACATTCTTCCAAGTTCCAACAAAAAGAAGACTAGCAAGCAATCAAGTCTCCAAGCAACACATAAACTGATGCATTAAAGGATAGGCCTTTATGTTTTAGCAGTTTATTGGATAAAAGCTAAGGGTAAAAGTCTGCCAATATGGCACAGGCCAATCAGCATTTGAACTTCGCCCAGTAAGGTTAGCAATGTAACTAAACATGTCCTAGAGTGCACTAATGTTAAGATGAAAATCAATGGCCACGAATGGGACAGAAAACTTAATAAATCAGAAACAAAATCAAGTCATAAATAAATGAAATGATAAAATAAGCAAGCAAAATTACCAGCATCAACGTGAAGCGTTAAGAGCCATGAGCAAGTTCTTCCCACCAGGCAGATAAGCTACATTAGGTGACTTGGCCAATGTAGACGCCACTTCCCTCGACGCCTCAATCCTACGAAGTTCAATCAGCCCCGTACCCGCAGACGCGGTGGCATCGGAGATTAGCTTGGCAGACTCACTCTCTCCCTCAGCTCTAATAATGGCAGCCCTCCTTTCCTGCTCCGCCTTCATCACCACGAACTTGGACCTCTCTGCCTCTTGTTGCGCCACCTGCTTCTGCTCCACAGCCCTTGAAAATTCATGTCCATATGACAAATGAGTGATAGCAACCTGTACAAATATCACAAATGAATCGCAATACATCTTGTAAGTGAATTGCATTCTTCCATTAAATATCAACACAAACAGAATTCAAACAAAAATCCACTAATCATACATCATCAAGAACTATGTTGAAATCCTTAGCTCGACGGATCAAACTCTCACGAACAAGCGCCGAAACATGGGGACGCTCAGTCAAGAGCTGATCAGCATTGAATTGCGCGACCACGGCTTTGAGAACTTCATTTCCAATGGATGGAAGAACCTTCTCATCATATTCGAGACCAAGATTCTGTACAATCACGGGGAGGCGAGCGGTGTCGGGACGAGAGAGCACACGAAGGGTGAGATTGACCATCTGCAAGTCCTTGGTTCCAGAGATGGAAGAGAAGGTGTGAGGGCGAGTGCGAATGTCGAAAATGTAAGGCTTCTGTACCCAGGGGATGAGGAAATGAGTACCCTCCCCAACGGTATCCTCAAGAATGCCCCGGAAACGGTCGAAGAGTACGGCACGTTGGCCCCCGTCGACGGTGTAGAGACTCGAATTAAGGACAGTTGCGGTGGCGCCGAGCCCGAAGGCGGCGCGTGCGACGTTCGTGAGGAACGAAACGGCTGCTTGGCTACCCATGGAAAGAGCACTGAAGGTGGAGACCGAAGAAGGTATGAGAGGAATAGGAAGTGTTAGAGAGGGGGTTTAGAGGAGGGTCTTCTAGATTCAAAACCCTAGTTTAGCTTGGAAAGGAGTAGAGAACATTTTGTTTTTAGAATGAAGCTTTTGATTGGGCCTGAACTCAGGGAAAGAGGGTTTCCACTGTTTTTTTTTTTTTTTATAAAGGGTTTCCACTGTTGTACATCTCAAGTTTGTGTTTCTTAGATGGGTGATTTGGGCCCATTGGATATTTTGGTAGAGCCCATTGGAATTGAATCATCAAAAACTTGATTTTTAACAAAGATTAAGACTAGAATTAATATATTGATAAACTAATATTTAAATTTTTATTAAAAAATATTTATATTTAATATTTAATAATATATTAAATAGAATTTGTATTCATTAAGGATACATATAAAAAAAGGTATCATGTATTAAAATCAATGTTTTCATATTTTGATCATGCATTGTATTATATAATTATTGTTCTTGACTTTTATTTATAATCATTACAAATGAAATATAAGGGTTGAAAATGTTAGCAATTAGAGCGGAATTAGTTTTTAGAGAATAAATTATAGAAAAAATAAATTTTATAAAAAATAGATTTTAAAAATATATATATTTGGATAATTAGTAGTAGAATCACTTTTTATATTGTTAAATTATTAAAAAGTATAATTTAATTAAAAATATGAGAGAGGAGAGAGGGTAGAGAAAAAAGAGGAGAGATGATAGAGTGTAGAGAAGAGAGAGGAGAGAGAGTAGAGAAAAAAGAGGAGAGATGATAGAGTAGAGAGAGTATAAAAAAAAGTAAAGATAAGATAATAATTAGATAGTTAATAATCTCTTTTAATATTATAAAAATTAGTTTCAATAATTTATTCAAAATCATAATTTTAAACTATAATTTTAATCAAAATCAGATAAATATAACTATTTATTTAAAATTTAAATAATTTTTTAAATTACTACTTCCAAACACATACTAAACATCATCCTTCTATATGTGCTGATGTCCATTTTATAGCGTTCTTGTCCATTCTGTAGATTAAATCTTTTTCATTTGGCTTTGAACTATTGGAGTGAGAGCTGCAACCATTCTTCTTCGTCGTCCTTTATCTGAAAGCTAAGGAACTTTTGGCTGTGCGACCCTGACAAATTAAACTCGTGAATTTTTGTTGAAGAGAAGAAATGACTGCCAAGCTTGTGAGCTACTGTCCAAACACATCTCTATGGTTTAGGAACATCCCCGAGTTAAATGCCTTGAGATCAATTAAAAATTCTCTTTTTTTTCCCAAAAAAAAATCTAAAAAATATCACATTACTATTTTTTACTCTGGTTAATTCCTGGGTCAAGCTAAATTAATCCGGTCTATACGTAGAGCTAATCTGCCTACCGAATTACGAATCAAAAGCGCGAATCTTGCATTGTATCTTTCTCATGGCTTCGCAAATAAAAAACCCAATTAGCCAAAGCGACTTCTTTCCCCCCATAATTTTCCTTCTTTCCGTATATCTGCTTCTGCTGAACTAAAACCCTATTCTTTTGGTTCCTTTTCTTTTCGATTCCCCCAGAATTTGAACAAATTCGGGTGAAATTTATCTCGTTTTCCTTGACTTCCATTTTAAATGGAAAGAGATGATATTGCAGAAGATAAATTTCACCCTGATGCTCTGCTAGATGGCGAACCCTCTATCTCGGGTTGCAACATTTTCTTAGATCATGTTGGGGAAGTCGCCCTCACTTTTAATTCTGACGGGTTATCTTGGGAAGCCGTTGAACCGTTGGTTAATGTGAGTTCTGTTTGATTACTTCAAAATAGTAATCATGTTCAATTGGTTGTGCTATTGGCCTTTTGGAAATTAACCCTGATCAAGTATTTATTGAAATTTTCTACATTACAATAATATGACTACATTTTGGAACCTGAATTTTATATATTATGGTATGATTCAGTTTAGTCATGACTCATTTGTGTTTTAATTGATGTTTTATATGTATATTGAGATAATTACAATAAGAAGGCTTGTTTGGTAATGGATTATTGAGATATTTCTCATTCTCAAAGCTGTTAATTGCCAATGACTAAGTAATCCATGTTTCATCTTCTAATGCTCATCCCAAACTTTCAATTGAACAGGAGCCTTCATCTTGTTTGGGGATAAAATACATTTCTAATGCTGCTACGGAGATTAAACTTTCTGATATATATGCCGCTGAGTTTATTGATTATGGTCTGGTGCATTCATCACGTATCTCTCGTGCTATGAAACATCTTCTTATTGGGCATGACATCAAGGTTTTTTCTTGTTCTTGTTTATTTGCTTATATTCTTTCAGAGGCAAATCAAATAAGGTGAGTGTTATCTCTTACAATGGTGCAGATGTATCGTTTTACGGTGTATGGTGCTCTAAGGAATGAGATTCAGCCTTCTCCACTGGTCCCTGTTAAATATACTTTTGGTCATAATAATCTGCAAACATGTCAGATGTGGGTAAATCGGCTTAATTCTTCCTTGAGCCTCAAAGTTGAAAGACCAAAGAATCTCATGGTATGTTCTGGTACTGGTCAAACACTGCGCTTTATACTTTCTTTTAACTTCCATTGATTAGTTGGAATGAACATTTCCCAGAGATTATTTCTGGTTCACTAGGTTTTTGTTCATCCGAGGAGTGGGAAAGGACTTGGCTGCAGAACCTGGGAAACTGTGGCTCCTATATTCTCTCGTGCTAAAGTGAAAACAAAGGTAAATGTTTAGTTTTATATATCTGTTACTTGTTTATAATCTCAACTACAAAATACAAACCATAAATAATGTCATACATTTAGTATTTACATAATAGAATATAACATTAATGATTGGTTTTCTCCCCTCATACCATTACAAGTGCTTAGCTATATATATCTGCTACTTGTTTATAATCTTGTTCTTGAATTTGACTAGGCTTAGCTTTGGCTCTACATGTGTATTTAATGAACTGAGCTTGAACAATGATTTATATTTTGACTTGTGTTTGAACTTTCTTGGGCTCATATGGAAGTATGTGTGAATTATGAATCAGTGCCCATCTGAATTCTGAAGGTAGTTTATGTTACCTCCGATGCTTTAAAGAGCCATGATGATATAACGACATTTCAGTGTTTGATTTGCCAATGGGAACAAATAGGTTACTTCTACTGTTATTTTTAGGTGCCCACAGCTAATATGATTTTGTTGTTGATCGATGTCTTAGTAATCCATATTGCTTCCCTTCCCCAGGTAGTTGTAACGGAGAGACCTGGACAGGCCTTTGATGTGATATCCTCTATAACAAACAGGGATCTCAATTCTTATGATGGTGTTATAGCTGTTGTAAGTACATGCATATCTTTTGATGCTTTCTTAATATTATGGAAATTAGCATAGTGCTATTTAACTGATAAAGTTATATAAGCATTGCTGGTGATAGTAATGTTCTGAGCTACATAGATTAAGCCATATAAGTAGTAGAGTGAGGCTTTTACCAAATCATGATTGAAGCTCGTGCATTTGTATTCTCATTTTTCAAAATGAGTCTAAATGTTGGTGTAAGTTCAAGACGTGGTTATTTAAATGCATCTATTTACTAGCCTTTTGATTTGATATCTGTTTACAAGCGATTTTTTTTCTTATATGTCAATTAGTTGCTGTATTCTAATCGAGGTGATTCCAGGGTGGTGATGGCTTTTTCAATGAAATCCTTAATGGGTTTCTTTCTCCCAGGCTAAAAGCTCCAATGCCACCAGCTCCAACAGATTTGGTTCATTTGGTCAAAGATAATCATGGTTCCTTGGTTCATGATGGAAATGAAACATCTGAGGAGAGTACTGATCAAAGCGAAGAACAATTTCCCCTTATTTCATGTTCAGAACAAATTGGACCCAGAATCTCAAATTCCAGTGAGTAGATTGCCTATCACTCTAACTGCTTCCTGGCTGTAATTATTGAGTTGCTTGCTGATTCATATATTTGTTTGGTTAGTGGTTGTCTTTGAATTTATAATAACTGAAACGACTTTGTAAATCTGCTAATTTTTCCATACTTTACATAGTAATGTTATATGTTAGTTTTCCATCCCCCATCTTTCCTATTTTCCATTTTATGTTTTATTATTATAGACTCACAGTCACCCCGCCCCAAAAGAAAACGAGAATGGGAACAAGAGCAAAAGGAAACTTATGGGGATAATTTTTTGGCTTTTGAAGATTCAGCAGATCGAGATCCTGAGTTTCGAATCCTCAATGAACGGTTTAGATTTGGAATCATCCCTGCAGGTTCAACTGACGCCATTGTAATGTGGTATGACTTTCTTCCTTCCAATAATGTCTTTGCCTTTTCATTGACAACAATTTTTTGCAAAGAATGTCTCTTTTAGTTTTCTAATACACATATTTGACTTATCTGAATACAACACCTCATTTGTATCTTTTCTTTTCTAGTACAACTGGAAGTCGAGATCCGATAACATCTGCGCTGCATATTGTTCTTGGCAAAAGGGTGCACCTTGACATAGCTCAAGTTGTAAGATGGAAAGAAACACCTAAATCTGCAGTTGAACCTTGCGTGCGCTATGCAGCTTCATTTGCTGGGTATGGATTCTATGGTGATGTCATCACAGAGAGTGAGAAATATCGCTGGATGGGCCCCAAACGCTATGATTATGCGGGGACAATGGTGTTTTTAAGGCACAGGTGAATCAAATGTCATTTCTTGAATTTTTGCCTTTTGTATCTCAATTCTTCTTCTTCTGCTGATGAAGCTACTAGCTTGATGCAGTACTTATGCTAAGCTTCAAAACATGTATTAGGTTCTCTAAGCTCCAAGAGTTTTATGGTGCTAAGCTCATTTGGCAAATGTACATGTTTGATATATTTAGTTATGTTGCTACTCATGCTGAAGATAGTACCTCCTGATAATTATGTTCATTGTTTTTCTCACTGTGAATATTCATACAGGTCATATGAGGCTGAGATAGGTTATCTAGAAGCCGATTCAGATAGATCCAATCCGACTTCCAAGGGCAACAATCAAGGGAGTAGCGTACAAGAAAAGAGAAGTCCATACAAACCAGAAAGACATATCTGCCGTGTCAATTGCGAAGTTTGTATGCCAAGTAACATGGCCCCAGGAATTTTTGGCCCTGCCCCTTATTTGAGGACAGAGAATGCCAAATGGAAGAGATGCAAAGGACGTTATCTCAGTGTTGGAGCTGCTGTAATCTCTTGTAGAAATGAAAAAGCACCTGATGGTTTGGTTGCTGAGGCACACCTTTCGGATGGTTTCCTTCATCTTATATTAATTAAAGATTGCCCTCATGCCTATTATCTATGGTACACACTGCCTCCCTTTCTTTTCAAGTGATCAAAGTCTATTTACTTCGATATGATACTTGGAGCTATTTTGAAAGTGACTCGAGAAAACTGTGTTTTAAATGGTTAAACTACAGGTTGTAGAGCTAAGTCCCTTAAAAACCTCGTTTATCCAAAATCTTCTGACTTGAAGGATTGATTTTCATAAGTTTTTCTTAGGGTGATTTACTAATGCAATATCATATATTGACCTAAGGTTTGGGGTTGTTTGAATTGAGAATCTATTACAATAAAATGCCCATAAGATTAAGGTGCTGTGTAATGTGCTAGTTTCTTCCTTCTCAAAGTGCTTTAAACATGTTGATAAACAAGTTGATCATTACATATAGCAAACAAATCATACTCTCCATATTCTTCTGTGATTTTTCCCCACTTGCTATTCCTTAAACATGTTTGATGAATTCAGGCACCTTACTCAACTTACAAGAAGAAGTGGAAATCCCTTTAATTTTAAGTTTGTAGAGCATTACAAGGTCAGTTTTCTCTGCTCTTCTCCATTTACTCAATCTCTCATGAATGGCTCCTGCCTAAATTGGTTTAGCATGACAGACCCCGGCATTTACTTTTACGTCCTCGGGCGGCAATCAGAGCGTATGGAATTTGGATGGTGAGCGCTTTCGGGCACACCAACTCTCGGCACAAGTGTTCCGTGGCCTTGTTTCGTTGTTTGCTTCTGGTCCTGAGGTTTAATGTCTGGCTGGCACGGATTTTTGCTTGAACTTGTTTTGGCTAAGCCAGCCATGAACAAGATTTTAAAAAAATGCATCCTTTTGCAATATGTGGTATAAAAGAACTTGCTTTGTATATTTAAAATCATGTTTAGGACCTGAACTGTAAGCATGCAAGGAAATTTTATAGCGTTTGAGTACAGTATTTTTCTAGGGAACTCCTCAAGGTTTTTTCTGTATTTCTAATTGGAATCCTGAGACTGAATAAATCCAGGTATTTAGTGCGACCTTAATTATTGGCATTGTTAATGACAGGATGAGGTCTTGCATTTTGATGTTGTAGGCATTGTTAAATCACAATAGATCAATATGATAAATAAGTTTTTTAAATATGATAATCTAGTATCCTAAAATAATCCTAAACAAGAAAAAGTTTCCAATCAAACCATTGGATTGAAAAAAGATATTCTCCATATCTTAAATATAAAAATTAGATAAAAGATTCATTTTAATCTTAAATATAAAATATTAATTAATTGTGTATGATTTTTTTAAAAATATCACTATTAATTATCCATATTAAAGTAATTTATAATTAAGAAATAATTCTAATTTATATAATTAAATAAAGTAATTTAAGAAAATTAATATTTAATTTATTTTTTTAATATTTATAAATTAGTTATATAATTTTTATATGAAAGATCAGAATATTTCTTTTTCTTCGTTAAATGTCAAGATAGGCATTAAATCTACTTACATACATCAAACATGTTTATCACCATAATAATATAAGAAAATTTACGTTAATAACCATATCCTAAGTAGAGTAAATAAGTTTAACTAAAAATTGCTCAGATAAAATTTAGAATAATGATATTACAATACTTTTGGACAAGATATGAAATGTGAGAATATATATACATGAGAATACTTTTGGTGCAAACAATTGGGCAAATACCCTCTCTATCCCACACAGTTGCAATTGAAAGTCATTAGAGAAATTCTAATACTTTTTTCACACTTGGAACTATCAAAATGCTCAAATCTGATATGTATAATTTTATATTTCCTCTAACACGCATCATCATCCACGCAGATAACACATTTTTCTCCTTTAATTATTATTCTTAGGTAGTTGACCAAAGACATGCGTTTAAAGGAAAGGATCAATAAGATTTTAAGTTGAGAACAATATTATATATATATATATATATATATATATTAAATAGTGAAAATTTAAGTTGTAATCCTTATCAAGATTAATTGATTAATTATAAGGATTAATTGATTGATTTTTTTTATAATTTTTCCCTCCAATATGCGTTGAAAGGGTCAATAAGTTTTTCACAAATTAATTTATTTTCTGAAATTCATTAGGAAAAAATATTATTATTATTATTATTGTTAATGTTAATGTTTCATGAAATCATAAAATTCATTTTTCATGAGGGGATTTCTAGAAGATAATAATAAATCTAAACTTCTTTTCAAAGCTATATATATATATATATATATATCAAGTAATTTCCTAACAAGAACTTGGAAGTAATTAAACTATTTTGGAGTCATGACTTGGAATTCACATATTTTATGGTGCACTTGCACTATTTTCGTTGATTTTTATATAATAAAAATTATTTCTTACTAAAACTATTTTTTATTTTATACTCTTATCTATTTACAGTTTAAACTGTTTTATTCGAACCAGAGAACAAAATTAGAGTCATCACCTCAAAAGAATCTTCCAAGTCCAAGATCGATTTGCCAGTCGCGGTACTGACCACAATGTCCTGTAGAAGCCGAAGCAAGCTTTAACATTTCCGTTTGGTTTTGGAATCGAATTCCGCCGTTCACTTTGACCAAACTCACAGATTGCTTCACCAACCATCATATATATATATATATATATATATATATATATATATCACTGTTTCGTTTCAATGCTGATGTGTTTGCGGTTA
The DNA here is from genome assembly GCA_037074615.1 of Leucaena leucocephala. Lineage (NCBI taxonomy): Eukaryota > Viridiplantae > Streptophyta > Magnoliopsida > Fabales > Fabaceae > Leucaena > Leucaena leucocephala. Next base: position 1,858,875 of record CM073525.1, read on the forward strand.
GTTGAACATTTAAAGTTGCTGCCTTCATATAAAGGGAAACCCCAATAGCGATTCTTGCATTAGTTTACCCTGATTCAAAGTAAGTTAAAAGTATTTCGAGGATGTGATTCTAGTTCTGGAGCTTCTCTGCTTCAACGTGTATCTTTTGCTTCTTTTAAGGTTATATTACCAGAGGGCAAAGAGAGTCTAAAGTGTTTCGAAGCATGGTGTGTTCGTCGTTCTTGAGCTTTTCTGCTTCAGCGCGTGTCATCTGCTTCTTTTAAGGTTGGTGTTTCTCTGGGATTTTGTCATGCTCGCTGTTTCTGAGGTTGTTCCTTTTGAGAGAAAGGATGTTGGGTTTGGGAAGTTCATGGTTTCTAGGTTCAATAGCGCTGGCTTCTTGTTTAGATTTTCATGAATTTTGAATCTTTAATCAGTTGAGTTTCTGAATCTTTTCCTCCATCTTTCTCTGTGTCTGTTGCTCCGGATCTTAGAAAGTTCATGTTTTTAACTCAACCAAGCTTATTTTCATCTTCTCAAATATGGAAATTGGGCCAAAGTAAGTTCTCTCACGGTCCTTGAGAATTTTGTTCACCCAATTTAAATTAAATTCTTGTGAGATTTAGGACTTCAGTTAGTTGCATGGCAAGCTTGAAGCATGTTTTAAACATGTTGACATCATAATTTACTCTTCTGCGCGTGCAATCTGCAATATTATTTCACAATCCTGCTTATTCTTCATTTTTCTTTCATCTGTTCATATCTAGCTTATCATATTCATGTTTTCCTGCATTTCTCTTTTGTTTTTTTAAATTGAACATGAAACCATTAAAATCAATTGTTGTAAACAAATCATTCGTTAGGAAGCATTCGGTAGATGGGAAACCCACTTCAGAAGCACTTTTACACTAAACTCTTCTCACATACTTACGTAAAATCACTTCTAAAAAAGCCAATCCAAACACCCTAATTATTCAAAATCCATGAGACCTTACATTTCTGCTGTTTTAGCTTTGCAGCTTCTATGAAAACTTTCAATGGTATTCAAGATATGAAGGCAAGCTCGATGAAAGTGTACCAAACAGCTCCTAACAACGGCGTTTCTCGTGCAATCTGTCTCCTGTAAGAAAGAGTGATGATGGACAGAATCCATGGCAAAGGAGATGAATTAAAGAGGTCTCCATCGCAGCATTCGCCATCTTCAGCGGTTGCTGTAGCCATCAAGGGTAACAAGAAAAGCAAGCGTATGGTACAATGGGCACTGGATAAATTTGTGCCTGAGGGAAAAATTATGTTTAAGCTCATACATGTCCATTCTGGTAAAAATGGTATTCCAACACTAAATAATAATATATGCTTTTTTTCTGTTCATTATGTTCAAGGGAGAGAAGCATCGTTATGCAGTAGAAAAAGTCTCAAATGGTTTCTTGTATATCTCATAACATCTAGAAACTTCTTAGCTATAATAATATTGGCAATTGTGTAATGATGCAGCAGCTTCTTTTAAGAAGGAAATGGAGTGGCAAACAAGCGTAATGCTCCTACCTTACAAGAAAATGTGTGAGCAGAGAAAGGTCATATATTATTCCTCATCAAAATTTAGTTGGAATTAAATCTGCAAAGTAAGATTTATGCGATTCTTTGATCAATGCAGGTTCATGTTGATGTTGTTGTGATTCAATCTGATGACGTAGAAACTGCAATAGCAGAGGAAGTTTCCAAGAGTTCTATAACCGACCTGGTTATAGGGGCTTCATCCCATGCCATATTTACTAGGTACTGCTCTTGTCCTATTTATAAAGTATAGAGAGATTTTTTTTTCCTATTTATAAGCTACATCATTAAATTTTTCATATAAATGTACAATTTTACCCTCCATTTATTATTGTATAGACTTTATTCTCATGGGGTATATTGTATACTAATATTTCTTAATGTGAGAGTTAGTTGACTTTTCTGTTAAAGAAGCTCAATAGATCAATTAATTATGACTAAATTCAACCCTTCAAGAAAATTCATATTATATACTGTTTAATCTATCCAAATTAATCAACTAACTTTTACATTATTTATAATTAATTGGTTTATTTGGCTACTTGTATTATCCAAAAAATCAACTAACTCTTATAAAAGGAATAGAGGGAGTATTCAATAGGGGTAAAGTTAGAAAGTTAATAAATTTTAATATAGAGTTAATGAGGTTTACGGTTTTTTTTATTCCGCTAAAATATGTTGGAAGTGACTTATAAATAGAAACATGGGAGTATTTACTTTGCAGATTAGTCTACAATGCAATAGTGTTTCTGGTTTAAATGGAATCTGCTTCTATATATAAGAATGTAAACACAATTCACATTTTAACTGTGCAATTCATATAGCATACCCTTCCATAAATGTTCATGAACATTGTCAAGTGGATGGGAAAAAAATCTGCTTATTTTAGTACTTTAAGCACAATGGTTTCCTTTTTTAGGATGAACATTTTATTGATCTTCATCTGATTATGATGGTTTTCTTTTCAGTAAACTGAAGGGTTTATCGGCAAAGATCTCGTTATGCACTCCGAGATTTTGTACAGTTTATGCTGTTTCCAAAGGGAAACTTTTTTCTTCACGGCTATCAGACATAGAGATTGATGGAAGCTTAGTAGATGACAGCAGTGAAACCAGTTGTTCAACCAATAGCTCATTAAACTCTGCATCCACCTCTCAGATAGGTATTCTAGTTAGTACATTTAAGTCACCAGGGCTTACTAAATAACTAATTTAACTAACTTCCTTAATATCTATAAATTAATTATCTAACTCTTATATTAAGAACTATAGATAGTAAATATTACATTATGAGCAAACGATGTTATAGGGAGAATGAAGTGCCTTAGCATTATTATTAGTGTCGTCATCATATTCAAATCCATAGATATTTTCATTTTCTAATAACTTGGTGAAAATCCTGATGATCATGCTAAAATTTTTAATACGCACAGATTATGGCTCAGTTGGATCTTATGCTTCTACACATTCCTCTTCCCTAGCGGCGCAGAGATATCAAGCTCTTTCAAACATTAATCAGACACGTCAGAGCACAAAATCTGGTTTAACTGAAAATAACCACTCAAGAAGCCATTCTCTAGATCTTGGCCTAGAGCAAACTGCTATGAGTTCTTCTACCACCAGAAACTCAGATATTGACTATGCTTTGAGCCGGGCCTCTAGCTGCAAAAGCAACCTATCAGATGGTGAATCTTGGAATTGTTATCAAAATTCCACCGTGGATGCACTGCTGTCAACTGTGTCACCATATAAACAGGTACTCTTCCTATCCTTAATATAAGAGTTACTTAACTAATTTGAGTAGATTAAAAAAGTCAAATAAATCAGTTAATTGTAATGAATGTGATATGATCTCTCTAAAGTATCACTATATAACATTATATTGTATCTCAGTTTATAAGTTAGGGAAATTAGTTTGGAGAAAAATGATAAATATGAGAGACAAAGTAGAATAATTCTTATATTTATAACCAAATTTAACTCCTCAACTAGATCCTATATTAAGGACAGGAGGTAGTACTTTTTCTCTCTCTTAACAAATGACACCCTTATACAGCTACAGCTTATACTCCAAGCAATAGTGTCTGTCTGAGATAATTCCTGTTTTTAATGGTAGCATTGTAATTATAAAGTAGACTATTCTGCAGCATGCAAATTCTAGGGAGAAAAATTCATACTTTTTTTGTCTAACTACTCTTGCTTTAGCAACTTCAAGTGGGATGAGGTTTTAATTTGGAAATAATCATTTTCCTTTCCCCCCCTTTTTTGTCATTTGTATAAGCAGGAAAATTTTAACCTCGAGCTGGAAAAGTTGAGGCTTGAACTAACACATGCCCAAGGAATGCGCATGGTAGCTCAAAGACAGAGTATTTATGCATCACAAATGGTATTATTTCCAATTGCTTGCATCTTTCTCTAATATGTGAATGCTAATAACCTCCATGTTTGTTATGTGGAATGCATTTTCTTGATTTAAAATTGTCAATTGGAGTAAATTTTTAAATGGTTTAAGCAGCTGAACAACCTAAGTAAGAAGAGAATAGAGGAATCCATGAAACTGAAGGAAGTTATTGCTAAGGAGGACATGGCCAAAAAGTTAATAATAAAGGAGAGAGAGAAATATGAGGCAGCAGAAAGAGAAGCTGCTTATTTGACAAGAAGTGCAGAAGAGGAAGCCATGGAAAGAATAGAAGCGGAGAAGAAAGCCGTCGAAGCCGCTAAAAGGAATGAAGATCTAGAAGATGCACTTAGTGGCTCCTTGCCTCAGTATAAGAAGATTAAATGGGACGAAATAGTTTCAGCTACTTCATCATTTTCTGAAGAGCTTAGAATTGGAAAGGGAGCTTGTGGAACAGTTTACAAGTGCAATTTGTATCATACACCCGTGGCAGTAAAAATTCTCCACTCTAATGAAGACCACATTATCAAACAACTCCAACAAGAGGTATGGAAGCTTTATGGACACAGAATATGCAAAAATAGTTTATGTTACTCCTTCTAGTCCTTAATATAAGAACTAGTTGACTAATTTGAGTAGATTAAAGAAGTCAAATAAATTAGTTAGTTATAACTAATACTCCCTCCGGTCCTTAATATAAGAACTGGTTAACTAATTTGAGTAGATTAAAAAAGCTAAATAAATTAATTAATTATAACTACTATAAAAACTAGTTGACTAATTTAGGTGAATTAAGGAATATATAATATGAATTTGTATTCAAGGTTTGGATTTAGTTGTAATATTTATATGAAAAACTATTCATTGCTCTTTAACTGACGCCTTTAAATAAGACACATGATCTTCCTTATTCTTCTGTTTGCTTCAGCTAGAAATACTGAGCAGAATTCGTCATCCGAATTTACTTCTCCTTCTTGGGGCATGCCCCGATCATGGATGCCTTGTGTATGAATACATGGAGAATGGTAGCTTAGAGGACAATTTACTCCAAAATAAAAGTAACATCTCAATTCCATGGTTCAAGAGGTACAACATTGCATGGGAAGTAGCCTCAGTTCTTGCCTTTCTTCATAGCTCGAAGCCGAAACCGATCATCCATCGCGATCTGAAACCGGCAAACATCTTGCTAGATCGAAATCTCGTGAGCAAGGTTGGTGATATTGGTCTTTCTACATTACTCCATTCAGAAACTTTATCTACAATGTTCAATGACACAGAACCTGTTGGGACACTCTCCTACATTGATCCTGAGTACCAAAGGACAGGGCTAATATCTCCTAAATCTGATGTTTATGCTTTTGGAATGGTGATCCTGCAATTGTTAACTGCAAAACCAGCTAGAGCACTGGCTCATTTAGTAGAAACAGCAATTGAAGAGGGAAATTTAGCAGAAATGTTGGATCCTAAGGCAGGGAATTGGCCACTTCAGGAGACTTTGGATTTGGCTCGATTAGGCCTAAGCTGCGCAGAACTTCGGCGTAGAGACCGGCCTGATTTGAAAGATCATGTTCTTCCCATTCTGGAGAGATTAAAAGAAGTTGCTGATAGGGCTCAGCACCATTCTGCTGCAGTTGTTACTGTTAAATCTAGACCTCCTAATCACTTTATCTGCCCAATACTTCAGGTACTAAAGTATTTCCCTTTGTTCATATTGTTGATTCTCTAATCTCTTTGCTAAAATAGGATATTCTTCATAGAAGATGTTTTATATTCTGGTAATGGCTTTAACAAGATGATGACTAAGTTTTGTTCATGAGAATGAGTTAACTGGTTGACTTCATGATAGAAAAACATTACATTTGGGGCTAAAGATATGGATGTAGTTTTAAGCGTTTGCTAACAAGTTTTTCAATATAATGAAGAAATGTGGAGGAATGTTCTATAAAGAGCCATCAATGTGGTGGGGCTTAGTTGTCAGGGCCTTCTGGCCAAATGACAATAAGCACCTCCTTAAGTCTTTCTTAAACATGCCCTCTATAAGAATGACGGAGGCATGAGTTTCTCCCGTTGGGGGAAAGATGGCAAAAAAAAAACAAAAAAGAACAAATGTGGTGCTCAGTTACCAAAAAAAGTTTTCACATGTGGCTTTTTTTTTTTCAATTAGATAACCTTATAGCAATAATTAAGGAACTTCAACTTAAGTCTTTTCCTTTCCTTTTCCTTTGCTTTTTATATATTATTTTGAAATGGCATATATACTGTACTGTGATTGGTGCAGGATTTGATGGAGAATCCTTGTGTTGCTGCTGATGGTTATACTTATGATTACATAGCAATTGAAACATGGCTGCAAACGAATGACAAATCACCAATGACAAATATGCCATTACCTCATAAGAATCTGATTCCGAATTACACGCTTCTATCTGCTATTATGGAGTGGAAATCCACACAAAACTGATAGAAACCATAGTTAATTAATTGTCCGTTTCAATGTTGGCTTATTGATCTCAATGCACGACGCATTTATTTGAGCAAAGAACTATGGGCAAAATCTGTAAAAGCCTGAATAATATCACTGGTACAGGCCAGAGAGAGAGAGAGGAGAGAGAATGAGAGTAATATGTATCTTTATTCAACAGAGCTATGGGTAGTGCATGTGTGGGTATTTATCCTCTAATTCATGTGGCTAATCTGCTTAACTATCCTAACCGACTTAGTTACATTCATCCATCTTACTGCTAATCAAGCCACGTGTACCTCGCTATCCCAATTATTCATTATGCCACGTATCAATCACAGTAAATCCTCAGAATGATTTTAATAAAGTTCTGGTTTTTTTCCCAAAATTAGATCTTGGGAAAATTCGAAAACAATAAGGGAGAATTGGGGAAAACTTCCCTATCAAAAAAGTTTGACACTTGTGTTAATAAACCGTTGATGTTAACAACGATATAGTTTAGCTGCACACTGCTTTAAACAAAAACGAATATATCTAACAAACAAGTAATCCTGTAAAAACATAGGTCTTGTTTATACAGTTTAGCTCATGATGACGAGTTCTTTTTAGTACCAATCCTAACTCAAACCAACATTTCAACAGGTGGGGTGTTCAAACTCTTCTCTTGCTAATTGCATTTGTAAGCTCCAACATCTAGGAATCTCTGTCTTGAATGCTTCAAACAATTCCATGAAAGTATTATCAACTGCTTCTTTCCTTTTTCGGCTCTGCTTCATTCAGACAACAATCTTTTTTGTTCAGCTTACTCTAAAGTCTCTGTAAAGAGGGCAGGGATCATATCAGTATAAATCAATGAATTATTTGACATTATGATTAATGAAAATTTGTTCATATTAATAGTTCATTTCAAATCCTTCCAATATTTGCGTGTGCTTACCCCTGAAGAAATTCCCATTGCAAGCCACAGAACAAAACAGCATCTTCAGTGACTCCATTCACGATACATTAGATTGGGGGCTCAAGTGACAGAGTAAGCTCATCTGTTATTGCCCCTAACATCAGACTAAATCTTAAGAATTCAACATATAAATGTTATTGTTAAAGAAGTTCTTATTTTTATAAGGGGATTCTAGTTCAGAGGCAAACATGCAAATAAAAACAGCTCAAGTGTGAACTTAAAGACATTTGTCTGATTCAGAGTGGAGGAAGCTTTAAGTCTAAAGCAATGAAAAAACTCCCAAAAGTCTAACTTTTAATTAGACAAAAAAAACCTAGAGAAGTACTACAGAAAATATACTCATATGATCCTTAATATAAGATTTATTTAACTAATTTGATTAGATTAAAAAAATTAATTAAATTAATTAATATGACATATTTTTTTTAAAATACCGTAATTATCTTTCTTAATTTTTCCTCTTTTTTACTTAATTATTATTGATGGACATTGATAAGGTAATTTAAAAAAAATGATAAATATTAAAAATATACCTTATATTTAATACCAAATCATCTCTCAATTAAGTTCTACGTTAAGGTTAAGGACCAAGGATGGAAGGAGTATATATATAATGGTTTTGTGGCAAAAGCCACCTATGGAAAATACAAAGCTGTACAAGTTGTTGCTCGTTCTTGTGGTCTTAAGATGAAGGTGAATATAAAATAATCGAGGTACATATTGTATTACCAATGTTTATGAGAAACAGAAGCACGTAACAATGTGACATTATAATTTTTGTATTGATGCAAGAACTAATGGGTTATGATCACAAATGTATACTTTTACCGCTGATTGCATTAAACAGAAAGGAATATGTGTATGGGAGAAGATACACAGCAAAAGATACCTGAGGTGGCTAGAAAATACAATAATTGGGGCAGTGGTCCTTCACTCAAATTTGTCTAACACCCCCAATAAAAATGTGAGGGATGTGAGCAATCTTTGGCCAATCTTCTCCTTTCAGTTTCTGGCACCTTTGTATAAGCACCGGACAATCTCCGCAAATTTGAAGGAGAAAAAGGCAACTGGGAAGACCCTCCTTGGGCAAGCATTGGAGTCTCGGACAATCCTCAAGAGTCAATCCATTGAGGGAGGGCAATTGGCAAAGAGCCTTGTAGTCCAACATTCTCAGATTGCAACAACTTGTGATCCAAAGAGAAGTAAGAGAAGTTGGGAGTAGTCCTGGTTCAGGTAGAGACTCCACCACATCATCACCTGAAACTTCCAAAGTACTTAGAAAACCATAATCCTGCAAACCCCATTTCATTCGACTTGCAAACAGTTTCGGGCATTTGGTGATACAAAGATCCGTCAGTTTTGATGGCAAACCTCCATCTGGAAACGATTCCATTTGTGGACAATCCTTTATTACTAGTGTACTAGGACTTGTTTGAACATGGTTGCTCCCCGCTGAAACGGAAATCATTTCCAGGTTATTACACCCATCAAGACGCAACCTCTCAAGTGCAGGGAAGAGATCCAATGTGAGGGTCCTAAGAGACCCACAACTTCTTTCTATCCGTATTTCACGAAGTGAGTCGTGATGTTGCTTCCATGGGAACTCCCAAATTGGACAATCACAAATCTCAACCTTTTCAACACAGGTGTTATTAATCGATTGCTCAATCTTTTCAAGCAAACATGCATTCGTGGATGGTCCATGAAAGCAGAGAGCTTTTACAGTAGAAGGGATATATTCCAACTTCACTTTTTCACAGTTTTTAAGAGTCAGACTATGAATTATTGGAGCTGACGGAACCAAAGCTGCAAGTTGTGGGCAGTCTTCAATAAGAAGATTTTCTAAAGAAGGAAGTTGTTGGGGCAATTTCTCATTCAGCTTCGGACAATTTCTTATACGAAGTGCTTTAAGGCATGGGAAGGGCCTTGACGAAGTCATACAATCCCATTCCTCCCAATTCACCATTCCCTCAAGCTCCAAGGTTTCAAGAGATCCAAATGAAACAGTAGATGAATCACTTCCAAGAAATTCAGCACCAATAGCCACAATGCCATCCAACCCTTCCATGAATAGTGACTTGAGAGACGGCAAGAGGCCCAATGATGGCAAAACAAAACAATACTTGCAACTTGCCAATCGGAGGAACACTAGGTTGGACAGTGTGTTATCAGTAAACCAATCTGGAAACCTTGTGCCACCATAATACTTGATTGATAGTTTCTTTAAGTTTGGGTGAGGTAGGAGCTTCTCCAGCACGTCCCTCTCATTCTGAGAATCATCATTATTGTTTTTATTCCATCGGAAACTTAACTCCTCAACGTATTGTTTTTCTTTCAAGTTGGCTTTTAAGGCGTCCATCCCATGAACTAGATTCTCCAACTCATAAATTGAAAGTTTTCCGTGAAGATTGAGTTTGCCTAAGTGTTTTGTTGAGCTCGCTACGTTTGCCCACATAAAATGCTGTCAGACGAACTTGAAGATATTTCAACTCCCCCAAATTTGGTGGAATCTTTTTCAACCTAGTGTTTTGTATGTCTAAATGACACAATTTTTTTAATTTATGCAAATCAGTAGGCAACTCATCCAAATCTTCACAATTGGTCAACTTCAATGTTTGTAGATTATACAGAAGACATATTGACTCAGGAAGTCTCTTAATTCCAGAATAAGATAGATCAAGATACCGTAGATGTACGAGATTTCTTATAGAATCAGATATCTCCATAATTTCTGGATTGAAAGTGAGAGATAAAAATCGCAAGCATTTGCACTTACACAGTTGATCAAATATTAGGCCACTCCAAGAATTGAAAAATGGCCGAAGATGCCAGAATGTCCGTAATTTTATAATTTTCCGCAAATGCTCAAACTTTCTAAATTCATATATTAGAAAAGATAAATGACGGGTTTTCTCTAAAATATGTGTCCCCTCTTCAATATCTTGCATGAAACAAAGCTCTCCAGATACAAAATTTGCCAGATCATTGATAATGTCATGCATAACAAAACGTGTTTCATTTACATAAGATTTCTGAAAAAAAGACCTCGACACAAGTTCCTGGAAGCATTCATTGCCAACTTCTTCAATTGAGTTATTCGGTTGAGAGGCCTGTAAGAGATCTTGAGCCATCCACAACAGAATTAATTGCTCCTTCTCAAATTCATAATCCTTGGGGAATAATGAACAATAAGCAAAGCATCGCTTAAGATGAGAAGGGAGATAATGATAGCTCAACATCAAAGCAGGAAGAATATTATTACATGAAATGTTCCAAATCTCACTCATCAAAATGTTATTCCATTCCTCCCAAGATGATTTCCTGTACAAGAGACTTCCAATCGTTTTCAAGGCCAGCGGCAAACCTTTGCACTTCTTAACAATCCTTCTTCCAAGTTCTTCAAAATCAAAATTTGTTGGAAGACAGCAGTTGTAAAATGCATATTTTGTAAATAACAACCAACCATCTTCATCCAACAATTTTTGTGGATGATATATTTCATCAGAGCGGGCAGCTAAAGCAACATTCTCATGGCGTGAAGTGACAAGAATTCTGCTTCCTGCAGCCCCATGAATGAAAGGTGCTCGAAGACCTTCCCATGATAAATAATCGTCACACCAAACATCATCAAGAACAATCAGAAATTTCTTCCCTGACAACTTATCCTTCAACTTATTTTGCAGTATATCTAAATCTTCTGTATCATCATTAGATTCCATGATTGCCTTGAAAATTACTTTTGTCAATCTCAAAACATCAAAGTCATCAGAAACACATACCCAAACTCTCAGGTTAAAGTCACTCTGAATCCTTTCATCATTATCAACAAGCTGAGCAAGTGTGGTCTTTCCCAACCCACCCATGCCCACAATAGAGACCACAGAAAAGTGACTGTCATTAAACAAAAACTTAATGATATTATCTTCGTCCTCGTTCCTGCCATATATTCCAACTTCATCCACCAAAGAAGTTGTCGGAAACTTTGTGGCAAATCCAACCGCACCACCTTTGCCTTGTTTTAATCCCAGATCAATCCTTCTGCTCTCAAGAACTTCTAGGTTTTCAAGGACTTGTTTCATCCTTGATTCAATTCCATCATTAAATGATGAACTAGCAGACGCATAGAAGAATTTTCGTACCTTAGCAGTGACACCAGTTTGAGTTTCAGCTTCAGCTTCCAACTTGTGTTTGTAGACTTCATAGTTAACCTCATCCAAGACATCCTCAGCATCGTACACAGCATCTTTAAGCTCACAAAGCCAGGCCCTCACATTCGAATCAGTGAACTGCTTATACTCGGCATCATCAATGACACTGTTGGTGGATAACAGCATGATCTTCAACTTCTTCACCAGAGTCTCGTTCAATCCTCTCTTTTGGAAGTAGTGAAGAATCTCACGAGAAGCTAACTTGCCAAAAGCCACCTGAAGGAAGGAAGACAAAACAGCACCGCCAACGAGTTCTGCAGCCATGGTAGGAAGAAAATGTGATCAAGAAGAAGAGTAAGGGATGATAGCAATTAACAGAGAAGTGCCCCTGATGCCAATGGGAAGAAAGCTAATAGCTCTTCGGCCAAATACTTGCAAACATCATGGAAGGTGAATTATTGGGAGGATGCTTTTTGACTTTGACTCAAGCTAGTGTAAATGGCAATAAACAAAAAAAAAATAAAGTGAAAATTAACCAAGGGTAAAGTATATTTCTAAATTTAAAGGGAGTCTAAAATTTTTATATTAGTAAAGTTTAAATTTATAATTTTATGAATTATTAGCTAACTTTTTACTAATTAAACTAACATGTGTAAGCACTAACACTATAATCTTAATATTTATTATAAGACATTTTTTAAAAAATATTGATAATCAATTTATAGAAAAAAAAAAGGAAAAAATTGATAATTATTATTGTAAGTCACTTGATCATAAGACCGAATGTGATACAAATATAAAAGTTTTTTTATTTAATATTGATAAAATTGAAAACTTATTATATTCTTAAATAAAACTAATGGCTTAACTACTCCTCTTTAATTTTGATAAAGTGATGAGAAGTACTTTGTAATGAAGATGGGAGAGTGTTATATTTAGTATTAAAATGAAGTCTCAAATATCATCATTTTAAAATAAAATAGAGAGAAATTTCCATGCAAGGAAAATGAAAATGAAAATGAAAATGCATGGAGCTTGTGATTAGGAAACAATAGAAAGGGCATTATTGGATACTCAACTTCCCTTCCGTATGCGTGTGAGCCTTTTTGTCCCACATGTCCCAACGTTTATGAAGAAATTTTGGTTGATGGGACCCACTTTCAACATTACCAACAAATTTTCAAAATATGATATAAATGGACTCGCCTGGGAGATATCAAGAATTGTATTAGAAATTAGGATCACACGAAAATAATAAATAATTCATAAATTAAATAGTGTCTTTTGCTTTCTTAATCTAAAAGATAATGGAAGGAAATATTAATTATTGACATGACTAATAATAACATCAGTAAATCCAATGGTTTAAAATGTAAATTCACAATATATAAAAACCAATTTTTAAGCAATTAATTCATTTAAAATAAAGTATAAAGATATTAAATGTTAGATTTATATAAATAAATTTCTCTTCTTCTTGTTTTGACATTTCATGTCTCTTTCATTATGCAATGTATCAGTTCATTCACTCCATTCTTTATCTCTATGATCATTAGCCAAGGAAGAAGCAAAAGTCTCCATCGTACCTACCTTCAAACCAGTAACCACCACCACCTTCCAACTACAAGTTATGAATGCCTAGTTAAGAATAATAACTGAGAATATGTTTAGCCAACATGATATAAAAACAATGAACTTAAATATTAGACTCACTGATAGTTTTTAAATTCATATCTATCTAAACTATTTTAAGAGAACTACTTTCAATTAAACCAAATAAATGTATGTATACTAAACACTAAATAAAAATAAATATTTTCTACTCCATCCATCTACTTGATAAGCATGCAATTTAAGGATTATTATAAGAATTTATACGGAAATTAAATAATTAATTTATAAAATTAAAAAAATAATTAAATTTATTATTTATTAAAAAAATATGTGTTAATTTCTTTAAAATATTCTTTTTAATTATTTATATTAGAATTATTATTATTATTATTATTTGATGAACACCCACTTTAGATGCATAATTAATAGGGATAGTTTTTAGAAAAAAATATAAATTTAATTTAAGAGATAAAATGTAAAGCAAAACTATCAATTTATATGGAGAGTAAGTGATGTGAGATGTGACTTAGGAAACACTAGATTCTTTTCAAGATGTTTGTTTTTTAACAACAATGTAGTAATCAAAGTAACAAACTTTTACTCAAATTCTCATCACCTAACCATCTAGCCTAAGGGGGGAAATTTGGGTCTTTGTGAAGCCTATTAGAAAGCTCTAAACTTGTGTAGGGAACTCCTTTGCACTTTTCACAAGCTTGAGGAACACATTCATGAAGATGAGAGAATCTTTATTTTATAACCCATCAAAACTTCACAGTTAAAGTATGGACAAATAGTAATAAAATTGACGGCCTCATGGAATTCTTCATGTTCCTGTCATTGTCAGAATCTCTGTGATCTCATCATAAAAGAAGAACCCCAAAATCTCATAATCCAATTCACATCAGTAATTTGGGATCCGAATTCAATGCCTTGAATTGTGCAGCTTCAGTTTCAAACCAGAATCTTCCTTTTTGACTTTCATCCAAAACATCAACGTCAACAATTCTGAAATCCTTGTCAGGAGTCGTATTCCACTTTTTTTCTTTTATAAGAGAATGAGAAATTCATGGGTCTGCCATAGCATGCATACATCCCCTGCCTAAGACCGCAGCAGCGCTCATCAAGCCCACGAATCGATGCGATTTTAGCTGTCAAATATGTGCAGGCACTAAAGTGAACACAATAAATTTTCTCAGAAAATCCACCCATCATTTTCCTCCAAGTGGTCAATGCCTTTCTAGTATTCAAATTAATTTCTTCATTGTCACACATGGATTTTATTTGATAATCTCTTCAAGCTTCCAAAGGACTTGCTTTATGTTTGGTCTCAAAGAAGGAGAAGGAGAACAACAAGACATAGCAAGTTGAAAATACTTGAGGATACATTCTTCGCTAACCGGGCCACCGTTGTCTCTGCTTTTGCCGAGAAGAACGTCCGGATGATACAAGTCGGATATTCTATGTCCGAGCACGGCAGTTCGCATGAAATTCGGCAGATAGAAATCCTCGTCAGGGGTTGGATGCTCATTGATAGGCTCCTTCCTCGAAAGCAACTCGAGCATGATCACGCCGAGGCTATATATATCGGTCTCTTCACTAACGTCCTTCATTTTAATCAGTTCAGGCGCCTTGTAACCCTGAGCAGCTGAGGCTTCGAGCATTTCTTGGCCAGCAGTAGGATTCAAGAGGAGATGCAGGCCGAAATCCGAGATGTATGACTGGTAATTACGATCTAAAAGGATGTTTTTCGACTTGAGGTTACCATGGACCATAGGCTTCTCAAGTTCAGTGTGAAGATGCTCTAGTCCTTTGGCTATCCCAAAGGTTAGTCTATATACCGTAGCCCAGCGGTAACACTCGCCATTTCCATCTGCTCACGGAACATTCTTGATCAGCGAATGAGATACATTGCAAATCATAGTAAGCAAATCCATGACCAAAAATGATTTATAAAAAGAGAGAAGAAAAAGTGAAAAATAGTAGGAATTGAAGAGAAAAGTTAAAAGACAAATACATATCAGTCAGTAACATAGCTATTTTGAATCTCAATGCAACTGTAATGAAAGTAAATCCACCAGAGGTTTTGTATCAGACCAGAACATAAAAGCAGATGAATAGTACATGACCTTAAGAAGAAAAACCAACGCTATTATATTGACAATAGAACTTAGCAAGTCCAAACAAATGATAAACCTGGAAAACAGAAAATCATTAACTCCCAAGATGAGCATATGAAAACTGATGGAGATGGCATCTCTTTATAGCAACATGTTTTCAATGGAATAGAATCTTTAGATAGAATGGACCAACCGGCGAACCCTTACAACAATAGTAAATCTTCTCTATATATATATATATATATATATATATTATAACCCACCAAAATATTAATTCAAGCTTCTTAAGATGATGTCATGGTTAATTAACTCAGTAAATAAGACAAATATCTGATATTGAAGCTAGCATGTAACTATGTATGATTTTTTGCACTTTTCATGATGTTGAGTAAGTGAGTTTACTTTCACATCTCTACAGATCAACATTCTGTAACCTGATCAAAACTACCTTATACAAATTAAACAAATGGTTTTATAATCATTCAAGACCAAGCAACCATGCCATTTTCAGAAATCTAGATCATGCTGATAAAACTAGGAAGCTTTCACGGAAGAAATTCCAGGGAATTCAAACACCAGGATCCAAAGGAGTAAAAATCAAACAAAATGCAAGAGAATCAATCAGTGAATCAACTACCTCTTATGAACTGAGTGAGATTCCCATGACCATAAAAGGGATGAACAAGAAGCTTCTCACCCCTTGGCCCCGTGTAAAATCCAACAAGAGGAACCAAATTGGGATGCCTTATCCCTCCAATCAATCCAATCACATCAACCAATTCTTCATCCCTTGTAGTGCATACTGGCCTCAAAAATCTCAGAAGCCTCACTGCATTGCATCTCTGCAACAAGGCCTTATAAAGTGTGCTATAATTGGATTTTCCAATTACTTCCCCTGGAGCATCAAGAATGTCACATATTGTGAGGTTCTCACCTCCCTGGAAGATCACCAAGTCCTCTTTCTGCACTGTATCTTCATGCTTGAATCCTGGGCTTTCTATGTCGTTGATCTCATCATGGGTTGTTCTTTTGTGGTAAAAGAAGATATAAAAAACAAGAATTGAAAATAATGCAGCGAAAGATAGTCCAAGAAGAAATATAACAATGTGGCTCATCTTTACAAGAAGAATTTTTTTTTATATCTTTGTTTTAGAGAAGTGAGTGGTGAAAATTGAGATAATGGAGATTGAAGCAATAGGGAATTAGGATCTGGGTGCCCTTAGAATAACTGAAAGGAGTTCGTTTGGATAGAAAATGGGCTTAATTTTCCCGCAAAATAATGTCCATTCCGAAAATACAAGGGGGAAAAAACAAGAAGAACAAGGATTGGAATTTTGTTGAGGGCGAAACTCAAGCTGATGGAAGGAAAAAAAAAATAAAAATTGGGATCTGGGTATTCTTGTAATAACAGGAAGCAGCTGGTTTTCATGGAAAACTGGGTTCAATTTCCCTCAGAAAAATATTGATACTGCAAATACAGGACAAAGAAAAGAACATTGGACTAGAACTTTGAGAGGTGGAACGCAAGATGATAGGGAATATCTCTAAAGATTAAACAATGGAAGAAGAAAATTTTGGAAGTTAGGATCTAGGTATCACTAAAACAACTAAAAGGCCCTTGTTCAGATGGAAAATTAGCTTAATTTTCCCGGAAAGCAGTATTCATGCTGCAGATACAGGACAAAAAGAAGAACATGAAGTAGAACTCTGAGAGGTAGTACAAAAGTTGATCGGAAGCATCTAGAGTTCAGATAATGGGGAAGAAAACTTCAGAAATTAGGATCTGGGTAGTACTGAAAAACTGAAAAGTGCTTGTTCCGATGGAAAATTGGCTTAATTTTCCAAAATAAAATCCATTCTGCGAATACAGGACAAATAGAAGAAGATGGAATCGAGCTTTGTGGCGCTGTTGGGAATATCTCAGAAGGTAAGAAAAAGTGTTCAATTATTGGAGCAAAAATGGACGTTGGAGTGAGGGGAGGAAGGCACCAGTTTAGAAGCGTCGCCAGAAAACTACGAACACATACGCACTTGCTAAGCAGGAAGACAGATCAAAGCCATGTGAGGCTCTATCTTATGTAGATGGCATTGTCCGTGCTGCTCAATTAAATTACGTATTTGCCCTTCTAAGTTGTAAAAAATCTAAAATGAACAAGCTAGTGTTGCGGGCTGTCAAAAATTGAATAGATTATGGATAATAAGGTAATCCCACTAGTAGTTATTTTTTTATATAGATTAAAAATATAAAATAATTTAATTAATTATAATAAAATTTAATATGATAAATTTATATTATATATTAATTAATTTATTAATATTATTTAATTTATATTATATTAATTATAATTAATTGATTTATTTAATTTTTTTAATTTATCTAAAATATTAATTAAATTTTATATTAAAAACAAAAAAATATTATTATAATTTTTATTTAAATGTTTATATTTAATATTCACAAGCCATAAATGTATGATAATAATTTAATTGTATGAACACCCATGAAAAAATATTTACGAAAAAATAAATTAAATTACCTGTGATAGTTTCAACTACCTCATCATATACATATTAACCCACAAGGCAACAATAATTAGTTGCACCAAAGAAAAAGCAAAGCACCAGCAATAACAATGATAATGTTGATTTTTTTTAATGCTAACAAATATTTGCTTAAAAATCGTAAGTATACTAATTATTTGGAACTAACTTAAATGACAAAAATAACTAGAATGCATATAATAGTTAAAAATTCGAACTCTCCTACATAACAAAAAACTCATAAAAAATGTTATTCCATATTAAATACGGTGGTTTATTTTTTAAAATATTTAAAGTTTCATAAAAACTCACATTTATTTGTCAAATTATTAATGGTAAAATTATCCAAGATATTAAACACAAAATTTAAATTGAATGGTTTAAATAGAAAAAAATAATCTAAAATAATAAAATATCTAATAAAATCAAAGAAAAATCATACACGTTGCTATAAAACCATCAATATTTTATATTAATAAGTGTTGTGCTCTAAAAGAATAATAAAAATATAAAGTGAAATTAACTAAGATGAGAATGTTGAGATAGATATATAAACAGGTAAAAAAAAGATAAGATTCGAAATGAATATATATAAGGAAGAGTTGAAATAACAATTATTAAGGAGAAAATAATAAAAAATCATCTGAAATAGTTTAAATATATATAAAAAAAAACATCAAATGTATAGGTGATAGAGGTAGATTAAGTGATATGGAATCCAGTAAATAAAGATAGAGAAAGACTAAAGATAATATAAAATTTTTCTGTCAATAACTTATCTAATAATTTAATTTTTTATAAAATATAATAACGTAGTAGGATATATATAACTAATTTTATTTAGTAAAATAAAATTTATTATTTTTGTTGTTTATTATGATAAAATTATAAATATAAAAAATCCTTCTATTCTTTTTATTATAAAATCCTTAAATACGATATCTCCCAAGAGGGCAACTGCCTGTGCATCAGAAAAGATGTTTAGATCTCAATATGAATGTTTTTCTTTCTTTTTTATTTTATTCTATATAAAACATACTCCCATCTCAATCTAGCTGGGCTGTAAATATAACAAATATAATTTAAAAATAATTTAAAGTTTAGAATGATTTTCTGCCCCATGTGGGACCAAGGAGGCCAAGCAATTAATAATTGACGAGGTGATTCACATGATTTAAAAATTCCTTGTTTGGATCAAAATTGGGAAATCTAAATAGTGGGATAAAATAATTTTTTTTTTTTGCAATTTGAATGTTATTCATTTATATTTGTTGATTTAATTTTTTTTGTATTTTAAAATTTTCATATCATATAAAAAAAATAGCAGTCAAGTAGTATTTATTTATTTTTCAAAATTATTGAACTGTTAAAATAAAATTGGATAGACCCCATAAGTTAAATAAAATTTAAATAGTATATCTCATTCTTCTTATATATTTTATGTTTTATATTAATTTTGAACCCTTGTAGATAGTATATCTATAGCAAATTATTTATAAGTCATGTGCAAAGTTTTTTTTTTAAAAAAATATTATAATGAATATAAAATGTGTTTAATTTTAATTAAATTAAAAATTGTGAAATATTTTTGGCCAGCGAAGAATCATATTACTGGTCAAAAAATACAAAGACAGTAGAATATGATGAGTTTAGAAGGTTCATGCCAGCCTGGCTCCGAGAACAGAGAACAGCCATCAATTTGCGGCGTTAATTTGCATAACTGTTCCCTTTTTGTTTGATATTATTCGTAACTTCTGCTACCTTTGCGAAAGATATTATTGGTAACTTTACTTTTTTTTCATTTTTCTATATATTAATTATCTAATTTTTATACTCATCTAATATTTAATTTATATATATTTAACTAATTTAATTATATTAATAAAATTAATTAATATAATATATTTATTATAAAATATTATAATCATATTTATTAACTTATTCCCTCTCTCTTTTATTGATTATTATTAAAAGAATATTAATTAAAATAATTTTAAAAAAATATAGATAAAAATATAAAATATATATTATATTTAAAATTAAAATAAACTATTAATTATATCATATATTAATTATTGAAAAAGTACTTATGATTAAGTGAGTGTGTATATATATATTTTTTTATAAGCATAAACTAATTATTCTGTTATTAGAGATAATTTTATTTAAAATAATATCAGACATTAGATATAAATATCTTTTATAATAATAATTCATATTTTAATTCATCTATATTATAAGAAATTACTCCCTCTCATTAAAACCATCCTTTTTGGCGATTGTGTGTATGTAAGCATAAAAATAGGAGAGTGCAAGAAAGCTGCAAAGCATGAAGATGCTTTGGAAGAGACCAAGTGCTTTTATGCACATTGTTTGGCAGCCTCCTCAAATAAGCATGCATATGATTGTGAAAGAACAAACACAAAAGAAGGTAGTGTGAAACAAATCCTAGACACAGAGTCAAAAAAAAAAAATCTTAGACACTCGGTCAACAAATATATATATGTTAGGCACATATGCCAAAGTTGATTATGACTTGTAAGAAAGTAAGAGTTACGTGGGCTTTGTTAAATGACAAGTTTCCATTGGGGACCAACTTTGATATGCACAACTCAATTATATGCTCTAGTGGATAGTGCTTGAAGCTGAATTAGTTGTTAGAATATTTTTAATAAATCTGGAATTAATTAGTAATTACTCAAATATATGTATAATTAATTGGGTGGGAATTGGTTTTGTTTCAAATAATAAATAGATCTATGAGTTTGAACTTTCTGTTGAAGGTATTATGAATGAGTGGGACAGATGCTCTTTTTACTAATTACTAAAGATAAAGGAGGGAAAAAGAAGTAGAAAAGGAAACATTATAAAGCTAAAATGTTTGACTTTAAACAAGAAAAGAAAAGGGGCCTAAAAAGAGAGAGAAGGTTGAAGCCATCAATACTCAATACTCCTTTTGAGTCTCAAAATAAAGTGGAGAGGAAGAAATTCTAAGCTGAATTTTCCAACTCAGACAATATTCGCTTTTATTTTCAATAGTTTTGTACCCTAGTATATTGGGGGTATGATCTCTTTTATAGAACCTATTTAGATAGGTTTTTATAAAATAATTTATAAAAAAATAATTTTTAGATAATTTTTATATAAACTCTTATAAAGAAGAGTTTTTATATAATTTTTTTTAGAGAAAAATTTATAAAAAAAATTATTCTAAATAAATGAGTTTTTAGATAGTTATTACTATGAGAATTTTTGTTATTAGTAAATTATTAAAAAATATATAAAATAGAAAAAAAAAATATCAGTGTCAACATGACATCCCACCACGAGATCTCTCTCTCTCATCACGAGCTTATCTTCATATGACAAGGACAACTTGCAAATCACGTCTTACAGCAATGGGTACGGCAGTGATATAGAGTGAGGGAACCACTGCTATAGTTCCCCTGGCAACAACAGCTTCCTCTTCTACAAGACCCACTGCTATAGATCTAAAGGGAGAAGAGAGAGGATATCCTACAACTTCCCTCTCTGTGACTCGTAACCAGAAGACGACAAAAGAGTAGTGATTGTAGAGGCCCACACAGTCTTTGAATGGAGGATGGGAATGACAAAAGAAGAAGACATGCCATGATAAAAAAGAATTGAGGAGAGAGAGAGAGAAAATATAGATAAAATAGTAATTTGATAATCTATAAATTATTTTTTTATTTTAAAAGTTATTATCATGAGTTTATATAAAATCATAATTTTGTCTACAAACTCTTGTAAATAAATATAATTATTTATTTTAAATTTTTTTAAATTAAAATTTTGATAAGAAATATTTTTAAAATTGAGGTTTTGTTTTAATCCAAAAAGGCACACAAGTTAGTATGTGCTCCACAAATTTAAAAAAGAAATACAATATTCATATTTTTGATAATCAGCATAACGCAAGCAAATCCAAATCTAAGTCAGTTTTATGGTTTTTGTTGCACGACATATGGCAAGAAGCAAATTGTTATTAAGAGGGTCCTATAATCAATATTAATTTTTTTTAAAAAAATTATAGTATAAAGTGATTTGTCACTATTAAAATATTAAAATCTTGTATTTATATTTTTAATATTGGTAGATGCATGTTTTGTCCTTATATTGAGACGGATGGAAGAGTGATAGATAAAAGAGAAAATGACAGTTTAACCATGGTAATAATATTAAATTAAAAAAAAAGTACAATCTCTAGTCCCTTTCTTCTCTAGAGTAATTTTAGAAATCACGTTCTCTCCAAAAATAAAATAGAAACTTTTGAGGACAAATTTATTTTCCCTCTCGTTTTCTTCTCAAATTTTCTCTTCCACTTATTTTTCTATTTATTCATATGTAGTGTTAGTAACAAAATAATTTTTTATACTAATAACAAAATAATTTTTTCCCCAGTAAAATACGAATTTGAAGCTGGGCCGGGT
Source organism: Leucaena leucocephala (assembly GCA_037074615.1). NCBI lineage: Eukaryota > Viridiplantae > Streptophyta > Magnoliopsida > Fabales > Fabaceae > Leucaena > Leucaena leucocephala. The sequence goes on from CM073525.1 coordinate 1,881,095, forward strand.
CGGGTTCTATTTGTGCTCCGTCTTAGTATCTGTATTGTATATGTGGCCCAAAGCTAACCTAATCCGTCTTATTCTTGTTCGTCTGCCCTAACCCCCTAACTGTCGTGAAACCACCACATTGCGGTGTCCTGTCTCTCTCTGATCAATGGCGGGAGGTAAAATCAAGAAGGAGAAAGGCAAGCCAAAGCAGCAACACACGCCGTACCAAGGAGGTATATCGTTTCACAAATCGAAGGGTCAACATATCCTCAAGAACCCTTTGCTGGTCGATTCCATAGTCCATAAATCCGGCATCAAAAGCACCGATGTCATCCTTGAGATCGGTCCTGGTACTGGAAATCTTACGAAGAAGCTATTGGAAGCTGGAAAGATGGTAATTGCTGTTGAGATTGACCCTCGTATGGTTCTCGAGCTTCAAAGACGATTCCAGGGTACCCCTTACTCCAGCCGCCTTAAGGTTAGCTTCTTTCTCTCTGTTGTTTGGATTATTAGAAAGTGCTGAGAAATCTCAAGAGAGAAAAACTTTCTGGGGTTATCTGTGTTATATCCACTGTATTGTTAGGATTTGGTTTAACGACATTGTTGGACATAAGAATCTGAGAGCTTTCCTTTAATAATTTATACATTTGGTTGTTTAGAATCTGTCAATGTTGTTAGTTTTTTCTATATATCTATGCATAACATAGAATTTATAGGAAGTTGCACTTGAATAAGGCGATATCAGATTCCATACAAGACATGGCTATAGTTATATTTAGAGCTAGAGGCTTCATAACTACATGAATGTTACTCCTTATGAGTTAGAAAACATTTGCTTGGTCCTTTATTTTGTGTGCTATAACAGCTTAAAGGTCTTGGGTATGTACTTGTGAATGCTCATGAAAAAAGAAAATGATGTTTGACTGTGAGGAACTTATCACTTTTCCCCTTACCTGTCTAACCATCAAAATTTGTGAGAATTTAACATAATTTCTGTTTTATATTTGGTGTGACTAAGCGTCTTGTATTTCCTTTCTTTCTGTGTCTTATGATTTAGGTTATTCATGGTGACGTGCTTAAGACTGAACTTCCCTATTTTGACATATGTGTGGCAAATATTCCATATCAAATATCTTCGCCGCTCACGTTCAAGTTGCTCAACCACCAACCTGCATTTAGGTGTGCAATTATTATGTTTCAGAGAGAATTTGCCATGAGACTGGTTGCTCAGCCTGGTGACAAACTCTATTGTCGTCTTACTGTGAATACTCAACTCCTTGCTCGAGTCTCCCACCTCCTCAAAGTTGGGAAAAACAATTTCCGACCTCCCCCGAAGGTTGATTCCTCGGTTGTGCGAATTGAGCCAAGGAAACCTCGCATTGAAGTTAAGCAGAAGGAATGGGATGGATTTTTGCGTATTTGTTTTAATAGAAAGAACAAGACACTTGGTTCAATTTTTAGGCAGAAGAATGTGATCTCCTTGCTGGAAAAGAACTACAAGATCGTGCAATCACTAAAACTCTCACAAGAAGGTTTAACAGAGGAAACCGATGCGAAAGTGGACTTCTCTGGTTTTGGCAACTCCGTGGAACATCAAGGCATGGGAATGGATGATGGATTAGATGAAGACGATGAAATGGAGATCGAGGGCGGTGATGGTGATGCTGAAGAGGTGCAATCTGAATTTAAGGACAAGGTTATGGGTGTTTTAAAAGAGGGAGATTTTGAAGAGAAGAGGTCGTCCAAGCTCAGCCTGCAGGAATTCCTATATTTGCTTTCTTTATTCAACAAAGCTGGTATCCACTTCTCCTGATTTTAGATTCTTCTTAGTATTTTCTGTCTAATTCTATCCCAAAATGTTGAGCTTGTTTCTTCTTCACATTGAACCTTGAGTGAGAGCGGAGTAGGGTAAAAATAGCGCAAGCATACAAATGTAATATATAGCAATTTAGAGTAAACGTTGTCTGGAGCTTCTGATATTTAATTTGTTCTTGATCCTTTTTCCTTGAATATGAGAGCTGCTTTTTCCATCACTTTCGTTTTTGATGCTGTAATTTCGCTTTAATTTTTTTTTTTCCAAAGGCAAACCCAACCAAATTAAATCGATCGTTTTGTCATGCCCATTTACCGTACTGTGTTTTGCTCATCTTTTCCTAATCTTTGATTTTACGAAAAAGGACGTGATTCCATTATTTGACCAAGCTTGTGGTTGGATCAAGCCCAACAGGTTAAGTTGGACCAAAAATGGTAGAAAGCTCTGCCCAAGACCTAGCCCAACCCATTCAAGGTGGAACACAAAATCATTATTAGGAAATAAAATAAAACTATATTTTTAATTTTAACTTAATTTTATCTTTCTTACTATCATATTTGCCCCTAGTGCATATTTGGTTATCCAAAAACTTATGTTTTAAAAAAAATATTTGATCCAAATTTTAGTTTGAGAAAATTTTAAAATAAATAATTATATTTATCTAAAAAGGATTTTGGATTAAATTATAGTTTAAAATTATTATTTTAGATAAACTACTGAAAATATCTTTTAGAACAATAAAAGAGTTTATAAATTACATAATTATTATTTTACCTTTATTTTTTCTACATTATCTCTTATTTCTTCTCTTTTTTCCCTTCTCTCTCTGCACCATTTTTGTCATCGTCATTGTTGGAAGGGAAGAGGGTCGCCATTGTCTGTTCATTGTCATAGGAGGAAGAAGAAGATGTCGTTGGTCTGTCGCTATCAATGAAGCTTTGGTGGTCTGTCTCTCAAGCCATTTGTCGTCCTCATAGAGTTCTACAAATTGTCAATGCAAGCTTTTTACCGTCCTCACGGAGCTCTACAAGTCATCATGACCATTGTTCATAATCGCAGCATGCCTTCTTCCCCAGAGAATATGTGAAAAGCTATGAAGATGAGAGAGAGAATATAAGAAAAATGAAGAGAAGATGGGATAAGTGTTGCATAGTGTTGATAATTATTTTTTCATCTTATACCTTTTATAATAATTTATCAATTACAAAAGTCTTTCTACGAATAACTATCTAAATATTTATTTATAACTATTTTTTTTATAAACTCTTATCTAAAGTTTTTTGTTTAAAAAATTATCTAAATTTTTTTTTATAAACTCTTCTCTAAAAATTTATCTAAATGAACCTTTAATGTTATTCAGTTTTATTCAATCCCTTTATATTATATTATATTATATTTTGTTTTAGTTTCTTGTTTTTAATTTTCCATATATTGATTGTTAATTTTCATGTGTTTTCAATCTTCAGTAAATAAAAAAATAGCTTGGAGTATAATAAACAAAATTAAGTTATAATAAAAAATAAAATAAAATTTGATCCTTTGTTCTGTGAAAACCCTAGAGCCGTCTCCTTCTTCCTCCCATATAAGTGTGTCTTGTTCGTGCAATCCTTTTTCTTTGCCTCTGCGGCTGTAAGTCTTCGCTCAAGTTCCATTCCAATGGTACGCATTCTTCTTACTCTTATCATTTCATGTCTATGAATCATTTTCTGCTTTCATCGATGACTATGAATCATACTCTGCTCTTGAGTGATCTGGAAAGCTTCTTGAGCAGGCTTCAGAGAAGAAGCTGGCGAACCCTATGAGGGAAATCAAGGTCCAGAAGCTCGTTCTCAATATCTCAGTGGGCGAGAGTGGAGATCGTCTCACCAGAGCTGCTAAGGCATTTATTCATCACTTATTGTAACTGGTCCTTCCTTGTTCTTTGTTGGTTCCATTGACATTTGAGTTGAATCACCCTTTTTTTGTAATAGGTGTTGGAGCAGCTTAGTGGCCAGACACCTGTTTTCTCCAAAGGTGATTTCCTTTATCCTTGTTATTCTGTGCTTGGCTTTGGCCTGCGATATTTTCTTTATCATTTGCTTTGTGGCTGAAAAATCTAGTTATAGTTTGACCGCAAATTGTAGAACTTGCCACCTTGTTGATGGTAATACATGTGTTTTTATTACAAATTCATAATAATGTTAAGGAATTTTCATCTATGGTTTTACTTGAATGCTAAATATGCTTTAAAGCAAAAAGCCTAAGTAGCCGCCCTAAATATTTGTGTGAGGCATTTTTCTCCTGTTCCTTGCATCCTTGGCTATATTTGTTTTTGAGATCCGGAACTTGAGCAGTAAGGATTTCAAATGCTAATAAAAATTAATGACTTATGATTATGATTTCCTAAAGACTATTTTCTTGTCTATGTTCATATTTTATCCTTAAAACCTTAAAATTGGTGTTCTTGGATATATTGTTCATTGCGGGCTGCACTTTTTACTTGATTATTTCTCATTTTTCTTGTTTGCTTTTGGACAGCAAGGTATACTGTTCGTTCCTTTGGTATCAGAAGGAATGAAAAGATTGCATGCTATGTGACTGTTAGAGGTGACAAGGCAATGCAGCTTTTGGAGAGTGGTCTGAAGGTGAAGGAATATGAACTGCTGAGAAGAAACTTCAGTGATACAGGGTGCTTTGGATTTGGCATTCAGGAGCATATTGATTTGGGAATCAAGTAAGCTGAAGTTTTTACAGGCTTTAGTTTAATCTTATATGTATTTGTTATCAATTAATTAGCTATTCTTCAATGAAATTCTGAGCTGTAGTTCCATTGAGTTTGTTTTTTCTGTGATTTAAATTAAGCTGGTTTCTATCCATTGCTGTGTGCATAAATCCTTTCATCTTTGCATTGTTAACTGAAAATTGGCTATTCTACTTCAGGTATGATCCATCTACTGGTATCTATGGGATGGACTTCTATGTTGTTTTGGAGCGCCCTGGTTACCGTGTGGGACGCCGCCGCAGGTGTAAGGCACGTGTTGGGATCCAGCACCGGGTCACGAAGGACGATGCCATGAAGTGGTTCCAAGTGAAATACGAAGGAGTGATCCTGAACAAGGCCCAAACAATCTTTGGTTAGATTGCGATATTGAATGTAGCGAGTTCCAATTTTGTTATTTTAGTTTGAAGTTCCTTGGACTTGCATCTTTGACTTGTGTTTGGTTTGAAGGAAAATATTACAAAGCAATAGAAAAGGGAAAAACGAATGACAAGAGACTCATTTGGGATATTTGAAAAGCATTTTCTATCTTAATTCTATGGAAACATTTTGACTCTATATTTTCCCATAACAAAACCTATGGAAAGTTACCTTTTTCCATGGGAATTACTGAATCATGTTAAAGTTGCCTATCTTAATTTACCCCACTCTTTTATTAGTGAATAAAGCTTGTTCATGGAAGAAATCTTTGTCGATACCGATACCGGCAAAAATCAGTGCAATGTCACAAATAATCCGTAGCATTGCCATAGTTTTAACTCACCGCAATAATTTATCTTCTACTCCATCTCTTTTTATATATAAATCATCAAGTATTTAATGTTTATATCTAAAAATTAGCTGGCAGAACTCATCAAACAAACAATTTTTTTTATAGTGCCTTTGGTATAATGGTAAGGAATCCTTTTCCGCGCACAGCACCATTTCTAGCCTCCCATAAAATGAAAAGCATAATAATCACATTTAGAAACCTGAGCCTCCCTCTGTTTAGAAATCGAGAAAAGTGTTGCTTTTTGTTGAAAGCGGACAAGCAATACCTTGGTACTCTGCGTTTGCATCACAGTTAGATTTGTCTTCTCCATTAGTGCTTGAAATCCAAAGCAAAGCTTGTCTGAAACAGCCCTTGTAAAAGAGCGCTATGTCCATGGTTTTCATTCTCCATTGCAACATACGTATATAAGAACATCTGTGTATGGTGACTGGTTCGTTATAAGATTTTAGTGGACGCCAATGTACGATATTTTACATCGGGTTGTGTCTGGGGACTGGGATGAGGCACGATGGTCATAAAACCAAAATTTATTCATTTCAGTGCAGATTGAAACCTTGATATTCAAATAGCCACAACGTATCCTCCTCATATCTAAAGAGCAAAAACATAAAATTGAACAAGCAAAATTACTGACCAGAAAATAAAGAGCATCGTATCACAGGCGAGGCTGAGTTTTTAACTTTAGAAAATTTAAAGGGGCCAGTGATCCATGTCTGATAAGATCCTAGCTATAATTACAGTTCTCAATCTTGTGTGGCTGCTCCTTGATTGAGCTCTGCAAACCTCATGCCAACACGCATGGAGTGTTTCAAGAACTTCTCTGCACATCTTCGAACACAGCTCTCCTCTTGCTTTTGCAGGGACTTATGCTTGAAGGTGTCGACACAATCATTAAAGCATCTCTCCACCAGTGAATTGTACATTCTTAGACTGCAATTACGTTATTATAATCAGAATCCAATCTCAAACCAACCAATGGTTTCAACAAGAAGCACAAACAAGAGATTGAGAAAGTAACTTCATAATGGCAGCATAAAAAGATAATCCAAGGATCTTTATATTATCGCCCTACCTCTCATTATGGATACTAATTATTTATAAATTTGACTAACTACATTTCTCGTAGAGAAATCTAATCAAACTACATGGAAACGAACACACAAAAAAGGCGCCACAAACAGAAGCATATAGGGGTTTAAACTTGAACCAAATCCATGGCCAGCATTGGCCGCGAGACAGAAATGCTGGTAAACTAAGTTCAAATATCTAATCTTCCTTTGATCAGAGGTGCTGTAAAAAACAAGGCATGAACCAAAAAGTACATTCTATGGCTCAACGCAGGGCACCAAAAAGGCAACTACTAAGCACATTGCATTAGAATTTATTTTTCAGACAACTGCTAGAAATGGCTGATTAATAACAGCTAAGATCAATAAAAGAAAAGGAAAGCCTCAACAAAATATTGGTCCCAAAACGTCCAGGTGCAACATGGACTTGTTGAACTGGTTTTTAGGAGAACATCACTCTGGCTTCACAGTAAGAGAACCACAATAATTAAAACATTTGTGACACTCATGAATTACTAAGTTACTATGAAGCTCCAGAACTGAACTATCAGTCAAAATCTGACGGTCATTCAAGCTGCTATGCAAATATATGCACAATAACTATAACACCAAACTGGCGAAGACTTTAAGGCTCTTCCATCTTCGCAGAATATCACAGTCCCAGACTCGATTAGCAGGATGGAGTTACAAGCACAAGATACATTAAATTGTAAGGGGTAAAAACACAGAAAATATTTGTACGGGCGGAGGAACCTGTCTCGGATTTGGAGCTGATCGATCATGCCGGCCATTTTGAGCTTATCTTCCTCGGGAAGGTTGTCCAGATCTCCTAGCATGCTCTTGTCCATGTTTGATTAACCGACGAAACGCCCTGAAAAGTGTAAATTGATCAAACGAGCGGTACGAGGGCGGCAGAAGCGCCGACGAATGATGTGCTTGAGTTGGGTTAGGGTTCTGAAATTTCAAATGAAAGATCCGTGCTATGTGAACGGGGATGTTTGACATTTATTTTAAAAATAAATTATTAAAACTTTTTAAGATTATGTAGGAGTATTTAAAAAAAACAAAAGTATCTCTAAATAGAAGACTTTTTGCTAAATAAATATTTAATACAAAATATATTTAATTAATTAGATTAGATTAATAAAATTAATTAATATGACATAATAATAGAGATAATTTAAGAAAAATGAATAAATATAAAAAATAAATTTTATATTTAAAATTAAAATTAATTTTTTAATTAATTTATATACTAGAGACTAAAGGAACAATTTTTTTAATGAAAATTATAAGGAATTGATTTATAAACTAATCCTATGAGTTCAAATTCTATTATTTAGGTAAAGATATTGTTAATAGATAATTTATAAATATTTTTTTAAATACTATTTAAGTCTAGAATCATATTTTGTACTTGATGAATTCTTTAGGACTTTATTTATCTAAATTTTTTTATAAAAGAAAAATAGTATATTTTTTGTCCTCTAATTTTATTTAAGATTTTAATATTTTTTTTCCAACTATAAGATTTTAATCTGAAACTTTAATTGTACAAGGTACTTTTTAGTTTTCTAGTCTAAACGCATTTATTATTTAAAACATTAAATTTGAATGTATCTATATTTGAGAATGTTTCTCAATGTTATGTAGGAGTCATTAACAATATTTATGATATAAAATTAAATAACAAAAATGCACTTTTGCCTATATTATTCATTGTCGAATGTCAATACCGAGCAATAAACTACAGATCGCTACCATTAACTCAAAAAAGCATATACAATATTTACATAGAAATCACACACAACACTTTGTAATACACTCCATAAAAACATCCACCAAGCGGACCAATATGAACATGAACACAGAATCCCCCTCTTTTTCCATCCATGCTGAGACTTGTCAGCTAAAAATTGAGGACAAACTGAATCCCTCGACCTCGAATTTGCATCAAAGTGTTTCTACAATAAGAGAGCGTTCATGTGGCTGCTCAAGAATGTCAAGGCTCTGAAAAGGGGGATTCTCGATTACTTTCTTCTTCTGTGAAACTCCCGTATCACAATGATGTGGTTAAACAAACCAAGCTGCTAAGATTTGATTTGAAGCTGTGATCAAAGCAAAAACCTCAAGAGAAGATTATTTCATCTAACAGATCATCCACAATCATGTTAAACAAACCAAGCTGCTAAGATTTGATTTGAAGCTGTGATCGAAGCAAAAACCTCAAGAGAAGATTATTTCATCTAACAGATCATCCACAATCATGTCCTCTAGTTCAAGTGCTACACACTCTTCTTCACTTTGAAGGTTCATCCACCCTTTACTTTCCAAATCTCGTCTCACAACATCATCTAATGTTTGATCTAACTCCGGAGTTAAGCTCAGATACGAGTTAACTCGAGCCCACACTTCCTTAAGAAGTCGATGACCCTTCGGTATAGGATGAAGCCGGAGGTTGAAGGAGAAGGGCCTTGGGAAATATGTCGATGATCCTTCATATATTTCAAGCAGACTCTCATTCACTATATCAAAAAGAAGCTGATGATCAATTTTGTCAATCTCTTCTTCTCCAGAGCATTCAGTTTCTTTGCTGCATAAGGAGGGGTTCAGTGGTTGGTTCACTGTGTGCCACATTTGAGTATGATCATTCTGCATGAAGCCGGAAAGTTCAATAATGTGCTTCACATACTTAAAATTTGAATCATTCATTATATCTGATTCCAAATGCAGGAAATAATTGTCACTGCTCCTGTTTGTCCCTTTTGCTTGCAAAGAGTGTCTGCTTTCTATTTTCAGTAAATCTGCCTCCATATCATTCATGCTAGAACCTCTTGAATTTCTCTCTGTGCCTGTTCATGAGTTAACCAATTGAGAGAAAAATTAACCAAATGTTTCTTCCAACCAAACATGTTTAATTCGATATTAGACTTATCAATAAAATAGAATGGAATCTAAAACAGAATATTTATTACCTCTTGTATTGTCGGTTGCATTGTCTTCACTGCTAGCTTCAAGAATATCCATCACATCCTTGCCATGATCCATAGTCACCTCCATTTCTCCATGTTCTGCAGTTGAATGGGATAAAGGTTTGGGAGGAGTCACATCCCTCGAACTACTTTCATCCTCTTCCTTAACTTCAGTCTCGATTATATCATTGAGTGGTTTGTCTTTGCTCGCAAGAAGGCTCGCTGATTTTCGTTGAACAAGAATATCAGTTTCTTCTTTCTTGTTATTGTCCAAAGAAGTTCTTGCTGGAATACTCCCTGCATCATTTGCATCACAAATGGCCTCGTGAAGAATGAAGCCTATGGACTCGATATTCGGGAGAGACAAATTCCTTTTGGACAACTTTGGAGCATTACCACTCGTGTGATTGTTATCTGCATTTGTCACTCTTAAGCTCTTGGACATTGAGCTAGGCAACTTGATATCTTTGCTAAAACTTCGCTCAAATAATTGAGTATATCTATCCATTGATTCATTTAGAGAAGATGTTCTTTTTATGGGAGGAATTTCATATTTGTTGGAGTCATTATCAGAGGCCTTAATCTCATTTGAGCTTATATTCTCGGTCATGCCATCCTCTAAACTTTGTGACACCTCTTTCCCAAGCCTGTTTTCATACGAAACTCTCCGGCGGAATGCTTCGAGAGAAGTATGATAACCATTTTTTGTGAAGTCCATAAGGGCATGCTTTATCCTCTGCTTGATAACTTTGAAACGATGAAGAACCAGTTGATTCCACCCTTTGGGTTTGTTATTTAATCCATTTGAAGGACTTGATAAAGCAAACCCAGTGTGTTTCATAGCATTGTCCATACCATAATCACCCATTAATGGCACTTCTTTCATATAAGCACCATCTTTTGCAAACAGTTCTAATGCTTGAGTCCCAGCAAGCAACTTTTCCCCCTTTGGAAAGGCCCAAATTTCGGTTTGCTTGTGTTTGAAGGTACTTCTTGATTTAAGATTCCGCATTTTTGAAGATGCTGCTATAGGGAATGACCCCGATTTCGTCAATCTCGCTTTCTTGTTTCGAAAGCTTTTAGCGCCCAAATCCAGATCTCTTAAGAATTTCAGGAGAAAATCTTTTTCTGCTCTGAAAACCTCCACAACATCAGCATGCTCCTTCAACTTACCGGAAACGTCTCTGTCAAGTTTACTAGTTTCTAATGCAGATTCATCAGAAGACTCAAAACCTTTGGAACTATCTTCTTTGGACCTATTTTCAATATGCAATCCTGTTTTGCTTTTTCTGGTAGAACTCTTGCCAGTAGCGCCGACTTTTTTGCTAATTTGACTAACCTGTAAGTTATCAGATTTAGTTCAGTAAGTACATGTTGTCTACAATTAAAAGAATGTTCATGTCATCATCTCAAGTCTGAAAAAAGGTTATCATAAAGTACCAGTAAGGGTTCAACATCCACATTCTCAAATTGTTCAGCTTCACTATCACTGTAATTGGACAAAGCGTTTTGTCTCGTATAATCTGCAGAGAGGTAATGGAGAGAAGTGAATGATTTAAAATTCTTTTGTATCAGTAGTGAATTGAGCAACTACTTTCAAGGAACTATAACTAAAAGAAGAGAGAAAAAGAATGTGAAATGGAATAGTGCCTTACATCTAGCATGTTTTCTTCCTAAGGAATGCCTTTTGTGAGGAAGGACCTTTTTAACGTTATGCCAATGATGATAGTCAAGCATATGAAATATACCCCACATGCATCCATGCTTGTTCTGAAATTGAACAGTGGAATTGATAGAAAGCAATTGCTTTCCCATATTTTAATGCAGCTATTCTGCAAACCTGTAGTCTTCAAATCCACTCAAGTGATAATCAATTCCTTCCACTAGGCCTTGTCCAGCGGAGCCCTGATTAAAGGGGAAAAAATCAATATGTTAAAGAAAACACTCATATCAAGTCATGAAATCCATATAACCGACACACCTAATGGGATAACGCGTATTTTTGTAGTTCGTAAAGCCCATACAAACACCTAATACTTCTTCCTTGCACTAATTGTGGGGGTCTGAGTTTTGACTCTTTTTTTTTCAGATTGCAGAAAAAGGCCCTTAAGTTGTTCTTCAATCTTATTAGACTGGAGTATACAGATGGCCAAGATATATATAGACACGCGCAACCAGTTTTTTAAAACTATCACGGGACCAAAAGTGAAGAGAACATAGTGAAAGAAGAACTTTACAAACTTATGGACAGAGCATGAAGGACTGGGGATATAAGGGATTAAGATTAACCAAAGCAATCAAACAAACATATCATCAACTGCCAGTTTAAAAGTGAAATTTCATCGAACTTAAAAGTGGAACGAGTGAAACAGATACAGATAAAGGATTTCAACGAGCTTATTAATCAACGAAATAAAAAACGTTGAAGAAGAGGAGCATAACAGAAAGGAGATCAAAGAAGTAAGAAACAGACAGAAATGGATGGGGCATCGTCGTAACCTGATATGAGTAATTGACGAGAAACGGCGAGCACCAAAGTAGCTGATCAGAAGAAGTCAGCCCGCAACGTTACACGAAAACTGAAATAGAGATTATTAATAGTAATAATTACAGAAAAAATTGTTGGTGGAGATACAGAAATGAGAAGAAGGTGAGAAAGGGGAAGAATTTCGGCGCAGAACACCCGCCAAAGGAAGGAGGTGGTTATGGTCAATTTATGGCTCTTACTTGGACCAAAAGTCTGCGAAGGCAAAGCTAAGTTGTAAAGCCATGATTCTTCGTTAAAATATGGAGGCTGGGGACGCCTTGGTAGTTAGACTCTGTTTGGTTCAATATTTCAAACGATTGTCAATACATTATATGTACTCGGTCCATCCCTAGAATAATTAATTTCTAAATATAAAAAAATTAGTTAAAAGAATTATTTACAATAAATATTTAATTTTTTTCTTAAATACCTTATTTACTCAATATTGTGATTGATGAAAATCCTTTTAAATATATGTAATTAATTTTATGCTTTGTACTCTGTTTTTTTCCTATATATAAGTTATGTCTAACTGATATTATTGAAATTAAAATTAAAGAAAGATGCTTAAATGTTAGATTTTTTATAAAAAATAAAGGAATTTTTCAATTTATTCTTTAAAAAAAAATTGTCTTACCCGCCCTACTATTAGAAAATTGAGAAATGGTAAATTTAAAAGAAAGCAATTAGCAGTCCATCTATTTTATATAAAATGTATACATATAGTCCAATTGAATTTCAGCCATCATTAGTTTGAGTGATCAGTATGAAAGTATATTCAATTTAAAGAAAGGTAAATGATCTTAAATGTAAAATCTAATATAAATATTTATTTTAATAATAAATATAAAATTTTAATTCATATTATTTTTAAATTTATAATTTTTTTATTAATTGTACGTCTTCAGTTAAGGCAGTAATTGGCCATGTAAATTACTATAATGGGTATACAAAATTTTATCAAAAAAGTAAATTAACTACAAGAAAAATGATAAAAAAAGTTAGAATCTTACAGAATTAATAGTGGAGATTCATGCGAGAATGGAGACTCTCAAAGAAATATTAATTAAAGTGGCCAAAGAAAAGGAAATAATAATAAGATAGAGTTGAACCAAACAACACTTAACTTTTGGAAAACGAATTATGCAAGTGACATAGCTAACAAAGTTGAACAAGTACAGGAAAACGACATGGGAAAATGCAAATAAATAAATAAATAAATAATAAATTGTAGTATTGTTTTTTAAGATAAGATATTTAAATATGGTGTGCATATGCGACTCATCTAGAAACGGATTCACGCAAAGATACGTCCAAGGTCTAAGCTCTAACTCAGACCATCGCCTTAAAAAGGGAAGAAAGTAAGAAAAAAAGAAACACTTTTTATGTTTGTTCCTAATAATAACTACTATTTTGCTACCTCGTATCCTACCATTCAAGGGGGCGGGGGGCAAAAATATACACTCGTTCATAGATAAAAATAAAAAATAAATAAATAATTTATAAATTTTAAAAATTTTAGTTAAATTAATTATTATAAATATACGTATATTATTTTTTTTTAAAATGTCTTAATTCAATCATTAACCCATTGATAAAAGCTCTCTCCTAATACACACAACTTAGAGATAATTTAATATATATATATATATTTAAGACACATGGTAAATTAATATTTTATATTATAGTTAAAATAAATTGTTGAATTAATTTTTATATTTATGAGAGAAGTAGGTAAAATGGTTATATGCGGTTAAATATGTAGATAGTTTGTGACATTGTTTCAAAAATACCTCTACCATTTAATAATTAAAATTTAATGCTTTAAAATGAAAATAGCTCAATAAGAATGAGTATTACAGTCAAAAAATAATTAAGACAGGAGTCAGGAGGTATGATGGAATCAAATCTTACGTCTAGAACCAAATCAAAACTTTTAAATAGACCTTATGTTCATAGTCCAAGGGACTATATTAGAATCCTATTAGAATTGGACACCTTTATATAATTTATCCAATCCTATGATAATTGTAATTATTTTAAATAAATTAATTAATAATATAATTTTTTTGTTTGGTATTGTATGGCTTCATTATTTTTAATATGTATTATAAGTGTAGTTGTAAATTTATTTAAAATTTTATAATAAATATAATATAGGTAGTTGGTGGCATATGGTAGAAACTTATAAAATGACCATTCCGTATAGACCGAGGCAAATGTTGAAAATGTCAACCTTCAGCTACTCTAGGAGCTAATCTTAGAGACTTCAACGATAATGACGTTGGATTGTGGATGGATACGCGTACACAAAAAACTTCTTTTTAATCTCAATCATATTTATATTTTTTTAAAAAAAAATTAAATTTACTCATAATCTAAAAATAAAATAAAATATTTTTTAGGTGATACTAAAACTTTTATATAAAAACTTAAATATTTAAAAATTAAAATATTTTTTTAAATATTGTAACTGAAATTATAATATACTCCCAATAATCCATTTTCAGCCCAACTTTCCCTTTATGCTATTTTCCTTTCGGAAGTATTTTGTTGGGCCAGTATTACAATAAGGCTTTTTCGTAGTTTTTCATGGCCCAATTTCACACTAAGGAAAATTCTATCATGGTCATTTATTAAGAATCATTCCTTAAAATGAGTTGTCTTCGTGCGAGTCCGGTAGCCAACAAACTAGTAGTCCAGTGGCATAACTTCTCAGAGAGATTCTAGGTTCAAACCTGGTAGAAGTATGTGTTAGTGTATATATTTGATTCTTCAGTAAAATAAAGATGCGATATTAATAATGGTGTAATGAATAAAATAAAATTAAAAAGGAAAATATTAGTAAAAAATTAAAATTAAATTAAATAAAATTTTTTGGCTTATCACATCATCGGCCCTTTTAAAACCCTAGCGCCGTCTTCCTCCTTATTTCTTCTCGCCGCCTTTCTTGTTTGCTCCCGCCGCTCCAGGTCGCTTAGGTTTCATTCCAATGGTACACATTCTTCCTCCTCCTCCTCTTTTCCAATGGTATGAATTCATTACTATGATTCATTTCTGATTTTGTATAATGTGGAATGCCTCTTGAGCAGGCTTCAGAGAAGAAGTTGGCGAACCCTATGAGGGAAATTAAGGTCCAGAAGCTCGTTCTCAATATCTCAGTGGGGGAGAGTGGAGATCGTCTCACCAGAGCTGCTAAGGTACTCCATCCGTATTGTAAACGGTCCTTCCTCGTTCTTTGGTGGTTCGAATTGACATTTTGATTCGAATAATTCTTTTTTCTTTGATACAGGTGTTGGAGCAGCTTAGTGGCCAAACCCCAGTATTCTCTAAAGGTTAATTGTTTAGCCTTGCTATGCTATGCTTTGGTTGGGTTTGTACAAAGATATTTTCTTCATGATTTTCTTGGGCTGAGAAATCTTTCTGAAGTTTGACTGCAAATTGTAGAACTTGTCACGGAGTTTATTATAATAGATTAGTTTGATTATAAGTTTATTATAATGTTGGGGGATTTTGATACAAGGTTTTGCTTGATGGAATGCCCCTTAGAGCAAGATGAACAAGTCATCACTCTAAATGTTCGAGTGACACATTATCCTCCTGTTCTGTGCATTCGTTGATATAATTGTTGGTTTGAAATATGTAACTCGAGCAATAACTATCTTTAATCCCAATAAAAATAAGGGCTTCTGATTAATCTATCATTAAGACTACATTATTGGCTATGTTCATATTTATCTTTAAAAGTTCAAAAGAAGGATTTATGATTAGTTTCATTTAAGTGAGCTACAGTGACCGAAGTTGGTGCCCTTGTATTTATTGTTTCCTTGCTTGCGGCACTTTCTAGTTTCTACTTTATTAGTTCTCATACTTTTCTGCTCTTGGACAGCAAGGTATACTGTTCGTTCCTTTGGTATCAGAAGGAATGAAAAGATTGCATGCTATGTGACTGTTAGAGGTGACAAGGCAATGCAGCTTTTGGAGAGTGGTCTGAAGGTGAAGGAATATGAACTGCTGAGAAGAAACTTCAGTGATACAGGGTGCTTTGGATTTGGAATTCAGGAGCATATTGATTTGGGAATCAAGTAAGCTGAAGTTTTTACAGGCTTTAGTTTAATCTTATATCTGTTTGTTATCAATTAATTAGCCATTCTTCAATGAAATTCTGAGCTTTAGTTCCATTGAGTTTGTTTTTCTGTGATTTAAATTAAGCTGGTTTCTATCCATTGCTGTGTGCATAAATCCTTTCATCTTTGCATTGTTAACTGAAAATTGGCTATTCTACTTCAGGTATGATCCATCTACTGGTATCTATGGGATGGACTTCTATGTTGTTTTGGAGCGCCCTGGTTACCGTGTGGGACGCCGCCGCAGGTGCAAGGCACGTGTTGGGATCCAGCACCGGGTCACAAAGGACGATGCCATGAAGTGGTTCCAAGTGAAATACGAAGGAGTGATCCTGAACAAGGCCCAAACGATCTTCGGTTAGATTGCGATATTGAATGTAGGGAGTTCCAATTTTGTTATTTTAGTTTGAAGTTCCTTGGACTCATCTTAGTTTTCTGGCAGAGTACAAGATGGATTTGGCCAACAATATTTATTTTATGCGGTTGACACTTCGTGAGTTGAATGTTCTACATTACCCATTAATCTACATGCCACTCGCTATGGTAGTTTACAGTTATGAGGAATAGATGTCGGAACTATGAATCAAGATATGAAATTTAATGGAATAAATTTGATGGTGAGAGAAAAGAAGTAATTATATTGACACATTTTTACCCCATTAACACTCTAAGAACAGTACAATTTTAGATAACAATCTTGCATTACTACCTCAGATGAAAATTATCCAAAAACAATTAAAACAGTGGCATTACATATGACTTATGGAGCTGTCAATAAGTGTCATTGTAACAAATATCCCAAACAGAATCCATGGCATTCTTGGCAACTGCTGGATTGGAGCAATTAGGATTTCCAGATAATGAAAGCCAGAACTCTTCGTTCGACGCATTCCACTCCATGGCCGCGTATTTACGTGTAACCTTTGAGCAATTCGCGCTTGAAATGACAGTCGCCGCTAAGGTGATAAGCCCGAATATCACCACAGGCATGGTGAGAACAATTACTCCGATCCAAATTAGCAGAACGACAATCGTCCAAGGCATGGATCAGCTCGTGAGCTAACACCTGGTTCACCTCTTCTTGAGGATCATCTTCACGACCAATGTTATTCATGCACAGTATTATCCCAGAACCTCGAATGTACTCTCCGGTGGCCTTATCTGAGCATTTTATAGCTCTGAAGAAAATTTTCCCCACAGGACAACCAGATCTCTCCAAGCTCTCCCTCAAAAACCTTACGATTGGAGTTTGGAGGCTCATTTGAATCATTGCTTCACAGCCGCCGAGGACGACCTTTTGTCTTACATTCAGTGTGATTCAACTTGGAGACGACGAGCTCACACTTGCCGACCCAGGACAGGATTACAAAATAACGGAAAATCGCAAAACTCAGGCTCGGCGCGATTACACTGAAGATTGCAGAATACGCTGGACGAGTGGCTCTTTCGTGTGTGTGTGGTTATGTGTGTATAAAAGAGCAGAGGGAAAAGCAACCTCCAGCTTAATGAAATAATACCTATCTTGTAGCTTCCTAAAACTGGCCGCGTAAATGGTTGCAGAAAAGACGATCACGAGACCTACCCCATGGGATGAGTTATATTGAATAGGATGAATGGATTTTATAAATAAGAAGGGAAGAATTCAATGGAGAGAAATTCTTACGTGGTGTGCTCTACGCAAATTGGGCTCTGATCAATAAAACTCTGCCTTGTCATTAAATTTTGTTTTAGTATAAAATTTTTTAAAATAAGATTCTCCTTCATTTTTATCATTAAATTTGATCCTATGTGTAAGCTGACCTATCAGCCTTAATTTAATAATTTAACAGCTTTTCATTTAGAACCTGTGCCATCTTTGTCAGCCCCTTCTTTCTCCTTATCCGTCATCTTCCTCCTTCTCCTCCTTGTTTTCAAACTCTCCCCTTAACTCTTGGTAATTAAGAAAGGAGAGAGAAAACCTGGAGGCTACCTAAAAATTAAAAAATCAAAGAATGAAAGAAAGAAAAGCTATAGAGCGATAAGCCATGAAGGATTTGCTCTGAAAATGTATACTCAAAACAGAGAACAATTACTTTATTTGCCAAACAAGTTATACCTCAATCACAAAATTTATTTTCAACCCCACCGTATTAACAAACCAAAGCAAACAAAAAGGAATAGTTTCTTCAACAAGAAAAAACAAGATCATTTCTTGAAAACAAACACTTCCTTTCAACAATATATATACACACAGATACCCAGAGAGTTAGATTCAAGGCGACTTGTTATTAGGAATGCAAGTAATTAAGTAGAGAGATATATTATGGCTATGATGAGGCCAAGAAGACCAACTTTCAGAACTCAGCCTTCTTTTCGTCCTCTCTATCAAGACTTCAAGCCTAAGTCAGAGATGGCAGAAAACCCAGAAACTCATGTTCAGCAGATTCATCTTCCTGGTTCATCTCTATTCCTTACTTCCATTTTCATATTCCTCTTATCTCTTAATCTATTTTATCTCTTAAATTTATATTTTTTTATTAACATTTTCTAATTATGCGTATTAATTAGTAAGAGGATTTTGCTATTCGAGGAGATAGTATCTGACACAAATAATTAGAATAAATTTTGATTGATAACTAATTTAATTAACTTTTTATCTCTATAAATTAATTTATTACTTAAAGTTAACTACGTATGTTTTTAGTTAGTAGACTTTATTATAGAGAATGGAATGAGCAAGAGATTCCCCCCTTTGCATGTTTATTTTTTGGTTAAACTATATCCTTGTCTTTTCCTTTCCATTATTGATCCTCTTCCCAACTTTGATGGGAATCTGAATTCCGATCAAAACCAGATGGAATAGAATAGATGTTGGTTCTTGGAATCCACAAGGAATGAACTAAAATGCTTTTGTTAAAATATAAACTAAATTTAAATATATTAAAATTCTAAAATATTCAAATCCGTTTATGAACTTGTGTTTATCGCATGCTTCTGAAGGCTTCATAAAGGAACGCGTTAGGGTTCAATATGATGACTCATCTCAAATGGTGAGGGTTTCTGGGGAAAGACCCATTGATGGTGGCAACAGAAGGAGCCGTTTCGGAGAAGCATACCAAGTTTCTCAAAATTTCATTATGAACAAAATTCAGAGTAACTTTCGACGGGGAATTCTTACCATTATAATGCCAAAGAAGATCATTTCACAACCAGAAGTGAGACCAACCCAAGAACAAGAACAGGCACTTTAAGGCCCACCACCCCAGAAAGCTGAACAAGCGATTCTTCCAAAATCTGCTACACAACAATAAACAAGAGATGATGAGAAAACTGCTTCTTCATCATCAACCTCTGGTACAGGCCTTGGTGACATGAAGGCACAGGAGAAGATTCGTTCTCAGAAACCTATTATTGATAGCCAAAAGCCAGAGAAGGAATCAGCAGAAAAGAAAGCAGACGGTGTACCTCAAAAGTTTAGAGAGGAAACTGAGCCAAAACCCACATTAAAATTGGATCAAGGATAGGTAACAAGTGAAAAGCCTCAAAAGGTTCAACAGGAGATGGATGAAAAACCTCAGAAGGGTCAAGAGGAAACTGGGCCAAAACCCATATTAGAGATGGCTCCTAGAAGTAAAATGGATGAGAAGCCTCAGAAGGGTCAGGAGGAGACTGAGCCCAAACCCATATCAGAAATGGTTCCCAGAAAGCCATTGGATGAAAAGCCAGAGAGAGGTCAAGAAGGAACAAATCAAAATGCCACCACATTAACATCAATTCCTGGAAAACAATCAGGTGAAAAGACTGGCGAAAGCAAGGGTGAAGATGCAGAGAAAGAAAGGATTTCAGACAAAGAAATTGCAGAAGAAGGGAAGCTTTCTGAGTCAAGAAAGACAGAGAATGGTGTGAAGGAAATCACAGAAAGAAAAGAGTTTGTCAAAGCAGGTGAACGTTCTGCTCCAAAAATTCCATAGAAGGAAAAAGAAACCACCAGCAAAGCAGAAGCTGCTGCTGCTGCAGCCACAGCCAAGGAATGGAACCTCAATGATGGCATGATTGGTCCAACAGGGAAAGGAATCAAAGAAGTTATCAAAAGCATTGCTGAAGGGAAATGGGATAATGAAGACAAGCCCTTGCTTTTGAACATGGGTGCCTCAATTCTAGTACTTGCAGCAGTGGGAGTTTATGCACTTTATAGGTAGAGAACCTAGATCTAGTTCTCTACTCAAATGCTTACTCATAATACCGCGTTTAAGGCAAAAGCAAATCTTACCACTGTCTATAGAACAGAAATTGTCAATTATGTTATTTTTTTGTTAGTATACAAATTTTTAGAAAAGGATTAGGTTCACCTACGATCTAAAAACAGGGCAAAATCTCCTTTTCTCTTAGACGATATTAATATTGAATAAGGTGAGTTGTCAATTATATTCTAAGTCTTACGCTTGAAATACAACATTGTACGAACAAGTCCATAGGTTAAGTTCCTGACAAGGAATAATGCTGCCATCCACAAAAGGGGCTTCTAAAACAGGGCCCATTCAAGCAAAAAAAAATCAATCTGTTGATTGAAATCACAATTATAGATTAGTAAATTTTAGACAAAACATCCTTACTCAGATAATAGTTCAAACTATACTCTCCAACACCGATAATTTTGCTATAATCATTTGTGGATATCTTAAGCCAAACAGTAAACTAGGTTGTCTATTAAGACATGTTTAGAAATAATCAATTAATGATTTCCAAAACATGAAACTTTGGAAATGGCCTTCTATCTGGCTGTAATTGGATTACCCTTAAAAGCACCATACAACATCCATCTTCTATAATCAGCAGCCTAAGTGACCTCGTGATGAAACCCCTCAGTGCTGGGTTCATAGTCGATCAGAACGAAAAAAACAAAAGGTTCTCGTACCATTCCAAATATGGTGAACAACGCAACCATCTCATTTTCGTAATAGGCATCATCAATCATAGATTTGAAGCTGCAGTGAATAATTCTAGCTACAAGGCGAGAATGCGTGAAAGGCGTATGTGATTGATCATATATGTAAACTTATTTAATTACTCGACTGAAAATATATACAAATTTGACAATTAAGAATATTAATTACAACAAAATAATCAACTAGCTCAAAGGGAAGAAAAACATGTCAACCTCTTAACCATATAAATGCCACAAATTGGTACAGCTTCCAAACCAATATAGGAGACAACATTTGGTAGCAGTTCAAAGCTATATAGATTGACATATGAAGTCTTTGAATGTGTGTTTCCTTTTTTAATTAGATACATATACAGTTCAAAGAACTTTGATATAAGCATGCAAAGCATATAAAACAGTTTAGCAGCTTTCAAATGCTAAATAAGAATATGGCTCATTGATGTGCAAAATGCACATGAATTTCTTGAAATGTTTATAATCTTATATGCACAATAGTACTGTGCGATTCATGTAGCTAACCCTATTTAATTAGATAAGACATGTAGTCTTATGATTCCATGCTCACTTTAATCTTGAAATTACTGCACCAGCAATATGCAGATTCCCTCACTGATCCATCCAAGACGAATTGGCTTTTCACGAGAAACTTCACCTTGATTTGGCTTGCTTACAATGGCTTGGAATATCCTTGACAGAGCCTGATGCAGCATAGAGCTTACATCTTGGAATAACCAATTGATTCAAACCAACCCAAAAGCACGTCTTGCAGCATCAAGGGTATTGGAGAGGAGCATTGATATTGTTACTGTCCCAAACCTCCGGGCACAGGAGTAAGGGCTGATGCCACCTTGATTGCCTCTTCATAGCAAACATCTCCTATGACACGGAAGCCTTCTTTGTCGAGATTCTGCAAGTTATATTAAGTAATCAAATGAATAGAAAGCCAAGAAAAATTAGAAAGTAAATTTGGGTGTAAAACCTATTCAAACATTTTTATCAAAATTCCAGAGAAGGTAAAAGCTATAGTGGAAGAGAGAAATTAGAAACCTAAGCTTTCTTTTGGCCGGAGATTACTTCCATTTGAATAAATTTTCTTCTTCTTTTAATACATATTTGATAATTGATTGGAAAGAGCCTTGCATTCTGACAGTTACAAAACTGAAATTGCAATGCCTTTGCTCATTTAGCCTAACTCAAATGACAGAGAAAGTTTGTATATTTTTTCCCATGTCAATCACAACTGCTCCTCGTTTTAACCAATTTCGACGAATCGTATTGGGTATTCCAACATCTGCTACCACAATTTCAGCTTTAGATGTTATCCATTCTGGGTTCTCCGTGAATGCATGTACCATGCTTACTGTTGCATGCTGCCTCTACTAGAAAGACAACAAATTAGCAATTTCCCCGAAGAAACATTCTGCCCAGAAACAACATATAAATACTTACCTGCACTAGCAACGAAGTTGGTAACCCTGAAATTTTACTTCTTCCAATTACAACTGGTATTTTCCCACCAATTTCCACTCCATGCATAAGCAACAATTCAATGCAGCCCTTAGAGGCACAAGGAATGAAGAATAGATTTCTTCCCCTCATGGCCAGGTTTCCTATATTTAAGGGGAGAAAGCCATCCACATCCTTTTCTGGACTCACAATGTTGATGACATTTTCCTCATCCAAATGCTGCATATTAAATTCAAATAACGAAGTCATTAATAATTAAATCCACATTGGACCAATTAATTCCACAAGTTTTTATTATCAGCATTTTCATGCACAAAATTCCTGTACCTTCACCAAAATTGATCTATGAGAGGCCAAAGCATCTTATTCACAGTACTATTACTGATTTTAGATCAAGCGAAGTCTCTATTGCTCTGAATCAGAGCGTTGGATTAATAAGCACATTTAATTTGTAAACATTGAAAGTGGAATAGAAATTACTTGAGGCAGATGCCATGAACAGCTGGGTCTTTGTTGAAATTGGCAACAGCATCAAGCAGTTCTTTTTCTTCAGAGTTTTACGGCAACAGAGCCACCGATGTTTCAATGCCAACTTGCTCACAAGCTTTTAACTTAATGTGGATGAAGATCTGAGAATCTCTTCTATCGCCAACAAGAACCACAGCCAATTTTGGAGACTTCCCAATTTTCCTTTTAATTCTGCCTATTTCTTCAGCTACTTTTAGTTTCACGTCTTGGGCAATCGATTTCCCTCCAAGAGTTACAGCATTAGACTTCGCCCCTTTCGCATTGCAAATAACAAATAACAGAAAAAGAAAAAGAAACAAAACCTATTAACAAAGGAGACCAAAGCAGAGCAATAGAGAACACTAGAATCGCAGCATTATGCTCATCCTTTTTTGAATGACAACTTTCCCACCCCCCATTAACTGAAGTGAACCCAACAGAGGATTATATAACACCAGAGTAGTAAATTGATACCTTCAAGCTCACACTTGTGTCTTTCCGAAAAATGGGTATCAGAAGGTGTTCTCTCTGGGAACCCAAATATCAAGAAGGTCGGGGCCAAGAAGAGCACAAGAAGATGGAAGAGACACAGAATGCCACAGTGATTTTCTCAGCATTCTATGCCAACCCACAACAGCCCCAGAAGAGGCACGGGCTAGCATATTTGACGCTTCCCTTCTATTATTATTATAGGAAAGATGATCTTAAGAATTCAGAGATATGAAAGGGAATCCAGCCACTGAAGAGAAGAAGATAGCAATCGTGGCAATGTGTGCTTTTGCTGGTTCCTTCAATGATTCACGTGGCGTAACGAAAGATCAATTATTCCTCACCCTGCCACGTGTCTTCCTTCTTTTTTCCTTCCTTGTTTCATGGAAAAAAATTGTGAAAATTAATTCCCAAAAAATAAAAATCTTCCTGATGCATTGATATGGAGGTAACTGGAAGTTCAAGTGTATGAGCCAAACAAAGAACTTTTGCTTTATTTCTAAAACAAGCCATCCCTCTCATGTCACTGAGGAAAGCATTAAACTCATTCCTCAACTTCAATAGTCACATCTCATTTCTGAAGCTGCCAAAAAGGAATAGTCTCATTAATAAGAAAACAAACCCAGAAAGGCATCCTTCACTATAAATATTGAAAGTTGAGACCCTTCAATGCAATTAAAAAAAGTTCCTACATGCCATAGTTTTCAGATACAGCAAGAGAAATAATAACAAGACATGGCTTCCACACAAAATTCCAATCTCCAACAACAATTATATGAAGATTTTGAGGCAAAAGAGGAAACCCAGGACACTGCAGATGCTCATCTTTTTATTGTTCATGCTCCTGGTTTGTATCATTATATAACTTGATTGGTATTTCTGTGCATGCAGACAAAAAATAAAATTTAGGCTAAATCATACAAAACTCTCTTGACTAATTTTGGAGCATACATAAACAACACGGATTTGGATTTTTTTCCCCCCCATCACTTTCTCGCATTTTCTTCTCTGCATCCCATCTTCACCATTGGATTAAAAATACTAACTATGAAGGTTCAATATTTTATAGTCCCGTTATTTCTTTTATTTTTAGGCAATGTGAACTCTTCAAATCAAATTTTAAGAGTTTAAATTGATTTATTTTTTCAAGTAATATTGTCATAATTTTATAAAATATTAAACTCCAGCCGTTCAATTTTCAATCTAAAGGATGAGATTTTTTTACGTAAAAACTATTAATAAAAAATATTTTTTTCTTCAGGTCTTACTAGAGAACAAGTTGGTGCAAACTATGAAGCAGCCTATAGGAGAATTAGGGTTTTTGGTCAAAAAATTGAAAATAATAAGCGGAAACGTTTCAGTGTCGAGTATATGGTTCCAGAAAATTGTGAAGCTGATAAGCTTAAGGGACAGTTTGAAGACGGGGCAAAAATTACAATTACAATGCCAAAAAAGAAGCCTAAAGAACCAGAACCAGCTCAAGAACAAGAACGAGAACAAGAAGAAGCAGCCAAACAGGTCACTTCTTCAAAATCTTCTCCTGGTGAAGTTGAATCAGAAGCAGCCATGAAAAATGGTGATGAAAAAGGCATCTCTGAAGAAAAACCCAAATCAGAAATTGGGAGTAGGCAAATAGAATCTGATGAGAAAGGATCTAAAATGCCTCAAAAGGATCATGGGGATGAAGAGATGAAAGAGAGTGTAGAAGATTCTTCAATCACAGAGAAAGCCGAGAAAGGAGAATCTGGAATCCCTCAAAAGGATCATCAAGAGGGAAAGGGAATTCCTCAAGAGGACGAGAATAAGAATGAAAAAAACCAGATGAAGACTTCTGAGGAAGGAAAAGCATCTCTGCAGAAAGATCAGTGTTTGGCAGGAGATAAAAGCAAGGGAGAAGAAAGAGAAGAATCTGCCTTGGTTATTGCTGTTGAAAGCTGTGGCTTGAAGAAAAGCCCACAAAAGAGGGAAAAGGAAACATTATTTCAGAAAGATCAGTGTTTGGCAAGAGAGAAAAGCAAGGAATCAGAAAGAAAAGAATCCGCCATGGTTATTGCTGATGAAACTTCTGATTATGGCTTGAAGAAAGAACCAGAGAAGGAGGAGGGAAAGCAAATGGTAAGTGAATCTTCTTCTTCAATAGGTGAAGGGATGAAAGATATGGTGGCTAACCCTGTAACAAGAATGGCAAACAGGTTCAGTGAAGAAGATAAACGGAAGCTTTTATGTGCAGGTGCGGCAATTCTGGTGGTGGTGGTAGGCTTTTATGCTTCCTTCAAGCTTCGTTCCATGACAAGACAATAAACAAATATTAATGAATATACATTTCCCTTTGATATGCTAGCTTCTGTATGAAAGTTCCAATGGAATATAATCGCATCTCAACATATTGTGAAATGACAACTTGCTTTTGAACTATGTAGATCAACAAGTCTCAAAGAAGAAAGGGTATCTAAATATAAATTATGTTAATTTTTTTAATTTTTAATATATAATATAATTAAAAAATTAATCTTATTTTTTATATTTATTAATTTTTTTAAATTATATTTATCAATATTTTTTAACAATAATCAAGTAAAAAAAAAGGAAGATAATGAGTTAAGAAAATTAATGAAAATATTTTATATAATATATTAATTAATTTAATTAATTTTTTAAATATAATAAAATTAATTAAATATATTATATATTAAAGATTAGAGGAATAATAATTAATTATAATTAGCAATAATCCAAACAAAGCACTTAGAGTTATTTCATACTTTAGTTAGAGTTGCAGGTGTTTCTGATAAAAAGAAAAAGAAAAGAGAAGATGATATGGAAGTTCCAAAAGTATTACTACAAGAAAAGGTTGAAATAATGTTTTTGCCCATCAATTTTTTTTTTTTTAATTACAAAAGCTTTTGAGAAAAGGTGGTTAAGGCACTCTCACAACAGAGAGCCGTAGATGAATGGGGCATTTTAGGTATAGTCTAAGCGAGATAAGTATATCTTCATTCAAATGATGAACTTTACTTCCTTAACAGAAGAATTTACACATCGCACGACTTTCAACCAAGAGAATAGATAATTCCTAATCTTGTTAATTTCGTACCTCCTTAGTGTGTATGATGAATAGCTTCCAAGTCCATCAAAATTTGGGTCAATACATCTATTCTCTTTTATAAAGATATATTAACATCCACAGACCAATTATTTAACGGTAATACTATTTTTTGAAAAGAAATTTGCACTTTTAATATATTTATTAATTATTAATTTAACTAACCTCAAATATAATTTTTTATTCTTAAAAATTAATTTTTCGTTTCTTATAAAAATAAGCGAGGAAATATTTACCTTGCGCAAGGGAAGCTTTGAATCGTGTATCTGAATCAGCAATGGTACTTTTTGTTTTTTTTTGGAGTGAAGCGGCAATGGTTGTTTTTATGGTGAAACGAAGGAACAGTTCAAAACATAATCCGCCGTCTCTCTCAAACTCGCCCTAGTGGCACCTGCATCTTCGGTCACTTGCTTTTCTTGCCGTCCATGCCGTATCTGCCCAGCTCATTATCGCCTTCCTCCTTCTATTTACGCAGGTACTTCCATTCATCGGAGTACTTTCTACCTTCAGTCACCGTAGTTGCCCTCTCTCTCACTCGTTTACTATGTTTACATCAATTTCGCTCAAAATGCTATGCTCTCTGTTTCCCCCTTTACACTTTTGCTTTTGCTTCTCAGTTTTGATGTTATGGCTTCACTGTGTGATCTTAAAACCTCAGTGCCAATGTTTTGGTCTCTGTTTCTAGTTTCTCCGTTCTTTCTTTCCTGTTCTGCCCCATCTTTTTCATGTATGACTTTGTAAGAAGCGCCTAGTCCTAGAACAAAAAAGCGGGACGATCAAAGTTTGATTCTTTGATTTTGTGACATTGCTTCATCGGCGGTAGTTTTTAGTTTACGTTCTTTTTCATTAATATCTATATGGCTCTTATTTTATACGTGATTTCTTTCTCAGATTGAAATTTCCCGGAATATTTTCTGGTAGCTGCAAGTTAGCGTCAACGGCACTTGCCTGCTTGAATTCAACAACTTTCTCGGACGACACCCAACCCAGTTCTTGTGAAGAAACTGTATCATCCTCGTGTGATTGCTCCGGGGATTCGCCTTCAGTACATAATTCCTTTGAGATAGATACATTCAAGGTGGTTGAAACATTGAACTGTTTGTTAAGAGAGCCCGCCCTTGCATTGTCCTTCTTTCGTCAAGTGGAGGAACAAGGTTTCCAACATAATATCTCAACGTATGCAGCACTGATTAGAATTTTATGTTATTGGGGCTTGAATAGGAAATTGGATTCTTTGTTTGTGGATCTCATTGCTCTTTCTAAAGAATGTCCAGCTTTTGAAATTGAGGATTTGTTTGAAGAAGTGTTGGATGGTTTTGAGGTTGAAGGGAATCAGCACTTGCTCAGAGCTTTTAATGCATTAGTCAAAACATATGTCAGTGTTAACATGTTTGATGAAGCTATCCATTTTTTCTTTAAAACTAGAAGACGTGGGATTATTCCCCACATCTTTACATGTAACTTTCTGATAAATCGCTTGGTTAATCATGATAAGGTGGATATGGCTTTTGCCATATACAAGCAACTCAAAAGGTTGGGTTTAACACCAAATGAGTTTACATATACGATTGTGGTCAAGGCACTATGTAAGAGAGGTAAATTAGATGAAGTGGTTGATGTGATGCAAGAAATGGAGGAAGCTGGGATGCCTGTCTGTTCCTTTTGTTTTTCGACCTATATAGAGGGCCTTTGCAACCATCATAGACCTGATGTGGGATATCAAGTGCTTCAAGCATGGACAAAGGCCAATGGTCCAATGGATATGTTTGCTTACACTGCTGTTATTCGTGGATTTTGTAATGAAATGAAATTAGATGACGCCGAGAATCTTATCCTTGACATGGAAAAGCAAGGTTTGGTTCCTGATGTATTTATTTATAGTGAATTAATTCGGGGATACTGCAAAAGTTGGGATCTGCATAAAGCTTTTGCCCTGCATGATGACATGATTTCAAAAGGCATAAAAACAAATTGTGTGATTGTTAGCTGCCTCCTTCATGGCTTGTGTAGGGTGGGCAGGAATTTGGATGTGGTGGATAAATTTGAAGAATTTAAAAAATCTGGAATATTTCTTGATGCGGTGGCCTACAATGTTGTACTAGATGCCTTGTGTGAACTGGGGAAAGTGGATGACGCCAGAGAACTTTTAGAAGATATGAAGCATAAGAATATGGTTTTAGATATTAAACACTACACGACTCTTATCAGAGGGCACTTTTTGCAGGGTAAATTGAGTCTTGCCTTTAACATGTTTGAAGAAATGAAGGAAAAGGGTTTTAAGCCTGATGTTGTAACTTATAATGTACTAGCTTCTGGATTGTCTAGAAATGGCCATGTTTATAATACAATGCAGCTTTTAGATTATATGGAGACTCAAGGAGTGAAGCCAAATTCTGTTACATACAAGATGATAATTGAAGGTTTGTGTTCAGGAGGCAAGGTTGAAGAAGCTGAGGCTTTTTTGAACAATCTAGAAGATAAAAGTGTTGAAATCTACTCTGCCTTGATAAATGGATATTGTGAAGCAAACTTTCTAAAAGAAGCTTATGAACTCTATCTTAGGCTTTCAAACCGAGGAAATGTTGTAGAAAAAGATTCCTGTTTTAAGCTGCTATGTAAATTATGCGATGAAGGCAGCACTGATCGAGCCATAGGATTGCTGAAGACATTGTTGTCATTGAATGTGGAACCTAGCAAAATAATGTATTGCAAAGTCATAGCTGCCTTGTGCCAGGCTGGGAATATGGAAAAGGCCCATTCTTTGTTTGATATTTTTGTTCAGAGAGGATTTACACCTGATGTTAAAACCTACACACTGATGATAAATAGTTATTGTAAGATAAATTGCTTACCAGAAGCCCATACGCTCTTCCAGGATATGCAGGACAGGGGAATCAGACCTAATGTCATCACCTACACAGTTTTACTTGATGGACACTTGAAATCAAATTTAAGAAAAAATTCCTTCCTGGGATGTTATGATAGCAGGAAGACAGAGATATTGGATGTTTCCACCATTTTGAGGGAGATGCAGAACGTGGAAATAAAACCAGATGTTGTTACTTACACTGTTTTGATTGATGGACATTTGAAGGCAAATAACCTTCAGAAAGCCATTACGTTCTTGGATGAAATGATCGGCGATGGGCTCGAACCAGATACTGTGATGTACACTGCTCTTCTTTCTCGCTTCTGTAATAGAGGGAACATGGATAAGCGCATTATGCTTCTTAATGACATATTTTCTAATGGAGTTGTTCTAGACCCACATATTATCTCAGCTTTGAAACGTGGTATTCTAAAAGCTAAAAGGTTGCAATTCTGTAAGTGAGTCCCTTTGTACTCACTACGTGGGAAAACGGTAGGAATGCCACTTTTGGCTTTTCTATTGGCAACAAATTGAGGAGGGAGAGCTTGCTGGAGCGTCTACCAAGTTCTTTGGCATGCCATCCTGTTTGAAAAGGCACTTTGGTTGGAGTGACTTTTTGAAGAGGAGAAACTAGACTTTTGCGAGTCTACCAAGAACGCCTGCAATGGCTGGTACGTACTCTAACTCATTACAAGATATTATATTTTGTGATCTTATCCTTTTGGTTAATTGCATTTTTCTCGTGTACTTTTGATTTGAATATATTGTCCTTAAGCTTTTTGTAGAATATGCATTTGACAAACGCAAAGTGTTGTGGGTGGATGGTTCAGTCATATGCATGCATGAGTTGTTACAAGGCATTCAAAGTAACTTTTGAAAATACTATGATAATCTCCAGAAGTGGTTAACAAATATGTTGCTTGAAGCACTTATCCCATATGATAAGCAATTGTTGCATGGGTAAAATTTAGGTAAAGTTTTGCTATAGGTATTCCAATAAAAACACAGCATGTGAAGGAACTTTAGTGAAAGATCCAGTTATTGAGAACTTGATAGCAAATGCATAGAGGTTGGGTCTTTTTTCTTTTTTCTTTTTGCCTTGTATGTGCTCTATAGATAGATATACAGGTATGGTGGGTTCGCTTCAAGGATATATATATAAAGTGATATAATTTTCTCTTCTTTTTTCCTTTCTTTTAATGAAATATGAGACTATACATACATACGTACGTACGTACGCTAGTTCGGAAGTAAATATATTTGGTTAGATCAAGCTTGCATGTTATATTGTTTGGATTAGGGAAAATTATTCTTTTGGTCCTTATAGTTTCGATCAATTTGTAATCAGGTGCCTATGTTTTACATGCTTTTAATCAAGTCCTTAAAGATTTAACCGTTAAACATGTTTGTTTTGTCTTTTGATGACCTGGCTAACCGTAAGCTTACGTGGCTGGTGGAACCGGTTTCCAGTTTGCACATTTGATCTCTTCTGATTGGTTATGTGACGTGTTTTTGCTTGCACAGAAATCATAAAAAAAAAAAATTCAGTCACCAAATTTCGATCTCCATGGTAGCCACATATGCTTACCATTAGCCACATCATCAAGAAAATAAATGGTGTTAATGACTAAGGACCAATATTATTAACAGCAAAATCTCTAGGGACTTGATTAAAAGCATTTAAACTCTAGGGCCTGATTACAAATTGAGTGAAACTATAAGGAATTATTCAAAGTAGCTTCGTTTTTTTTAATAACAGGCATCTATAACTGCTAGGTGCTACCTGATTCATGATATTGATAATGTATTTCTATGATTCATGAGAAGAATTTTAATTTTTAAGATATTGATTGGCAACAATACATGTAATGACTCGTTACAGTCTTTGCGCTGATGGCTTTGTAAAAAGGAATAAAGAAGCTGGATTGATCTAGCTTCTCATATTCTATTACTCATTACTCAATCTTATTCTAAATGCTTAGATTGGCTGCATCTTGCTCAGGGTTGACAAATATTGTAATCACACTATGAGCAACATTTCATAAGTCCCACGTCGAGCGGGTGACCATGAAAGAAGGGCTTATAAGGCCTTGGATTCCCCAACTTTAATAGAGCTAGCTTTAGTGGTGTGGTTCTCCTAAGGACTTGTCCTCATTACACAACACTATAAGCACACCATGATTTTGTTTCAAGTGGGTTTGTGTGTTTGAGAGAAATAACAGGTAATAGATATTGTATTTGTTTGTTGCTTTGAATCGTGCTTGCTTGCGTCTCTAAATTGATATTTTTGGTCCACTAATGATTCTACAGGTTATAGTACTTGCATTGAAGAGGTTTTATGTAGATTGATATGGAACTGGAAAATACTTTGGAAGTAGTTCATGCGGTGGAGTTATAAAGAACCCTCCTGTAAGAACTCAAATTAAGGGGATTATTGCAGGTCTGGCTTGAGTACCATGATTTGGCACGCCGTTACCTATGAATGTGTGGTGACACGCTGGATCCATGCTGGCTGGAAAAAATCAGAACATGATCATCCGTTGCGTCTTTACTCCCTCTGCAATTGTTCTGCGCTGCACATTTATTCGTGGTTGAAGACACCTTCAAGAAAGAAATGCTCCCTTATTATGCCGCTGGTTTCGTTCCTGTTTCCTTCGCTCTCGCTGGATTTACCTTCTACGTGGATCTTTTGCAGGACATTATTGGGGATGTTCGATGACCATAACATTATATATGCTTATCACTATATATGTGTGTGTGTGTGTGTGTATTCGATGATAATATAACATTTGATCCTATAATGGAGATATAGGGTGTTTCGCAACTCATGGGAGGCACTGTATAAGCCTTCCCTATTTTTTTTTTTTCAATTGCACACCTAGTTTATTGGAGCTTTAACCTAATTATATCTGGATCTGACTCATATCACGTACCTAACTATAATGGGTGAGTCTCCTAACGAAATTTTTTTTGCATAAACTAAAATTTGAATTCGAGATCTCGTTTAAATTATATTGAGTCAGTTATTATTTGAACTAATTTCTGTTAGTATATAAGTCTTCCCTATTGATTATGAGTAAACTCACGCAGAATGTATGAGATTTTTCCTTGTTTTAATTGGTACAACTTTGATACTCTAACTTTATATAAATTTTTAATTGTCTTTTCATTCTATGAAGTATCTTTTTAATCTTCTAATCCTATTACCATTAGTCTCAAAAGGTAATTTTTTTGAGCTAATAATTATTATATGGGTGGAGAAATCGATTTTCAAGAAAACAAGATCTGATTTATAACATTTGAATTATTAACGAGGCAAAAGCACAAAAATTAATTTTATTTTGTGTGGATTTGTTTACATAAGATTAGGGGAACGAATATTTATTTGACTTATTACAAGGGGGAAAGAATTTTTTAAAATAAATCTTGAATCAATTAGTCCTTAAAAAGATAAATCTACATCATTTCAACCAACTAAATTCAACTAAATATGAAGTTTAATTAACTTATACACTAGAAAAATAAAACATTCAATTATAGTTGATGTGAAAAACTATTTTACCCTTTTAAAAAAGATAGCATAAATTTGAGTCTTAAAAAATGCACTTGTTAAAATAAATAGAAACCCATCTAGAAAGAAATTATACCATGAATTAACTAAATAAACATACTCAATTGTTAAAAAAATATTGATTTCATTTAGCCAAAGATTTGTACTCAAACTGATAAACACTCCAAATAACAGTTAAACTAAAATTGACCAAAGAATCACATGGCAGATATAAGAAAATAAAATCCAAATATCATGATGTACATACACTCGACAAGCACGATCTACCTCTTGTATGAAATAATGAGTATACAAATATGGAGTACTAGTAGATTAAGAGCATTGAGTATATGTATTTGTCAGTTTCCCATCTAAAGATTCTCTCAAATACAAAGAAACAAACAGTTTACTTAAGATTCAAGCAACCAACCTACCAAGTACAACTCGGACTGATCCTAAAATCCAAACATTCAGATTGCTGACACTCAGCTAACCATAATGGAAAAAAATTTCAGTCACTTGCACCAGCAGGGCCTACAAGAACTCCTTGTGCTGAACCTTCTTTTCGGCCCCCGTCATCTTTCTCTTCTTGGTCAGCTTTCCTTATTCTGATTTTATATTTAGCCTCAAACTGAGCAATTTCCTTTTTCTTCTTTTCCAATGTCTCATTAAGCCTAGCAATAACCTCTTCAAGACCCTCTTTATTGCGCTGCACGGCTGGAAGAACCTCTTTGATGGTTCTCTCCACCAGCACCCCTCCGATCATGCGATAGCATCGTCTAGATGGATCCAGCGGTTGAATGGCATTTATAACCAATGAGTGCTCACTAACTTCCATTTCGAGTTCAGTGATTTTGGAGTAAATTCGATTGAGTTCAGTCCTCATAGCAGCATACAAATTTGCAATCACTTGCTCGTTAACCGGTTCCTTGCTACTGGCTGAAGTATCAGCAGCAGTAAGAGCACTGGCCTCGGTATCACTACTGGCCATTGTTCTATGAAAATGGAGAAAGTAAATTTTTATTAAAGGAAGGGAAAGGATATACAATAAAATGAAACTCTATATTAAAAAACCAATAGCTTTCTTTTTTCTTTAGTTTTAATGCAGTATAGGGCAGTGACCCACTACTTCCAACAGCATCTAGGGTTCCTCGAACAATGTGATACTTGTAGTGCAATCCATTATAATAGAACATCTAGAGTATGACATAAATATATACATAAAAAAAACCCACAAAGAGTAAAGAAATCAATTCCAAAAGACCACATTTTTAGTTTCACAAACATCAATTATCAATCACTCCAATCATATGAATATGGCGTCACAGGTATGCGCAAGATCTAATCAATAAAGAAGATGCACGCTATCCACAATATCCATCAGCTCATTACTCTTGGCCATGATGAATGACACCTTCTACCAAATGAGAATCACAGTTGACGTAACAAAATATGCTTCTAACTAGCAACCAACCAGAAGTTTAAGAATTCCCCATTCAACAATACAATCACCACGAAAATTTTTAATAGCAGAACTTTCTTGTAACTTAAATCAAAATCATGCAAAATCAATCAAACCAATGACCAGAAATCAAACAAAATAAGAGTTAGATTGGGAAAAAAAAAAGTAAAATTCAATCAACCATCCTGACAGGCACACCAGTCAGATTATTTCTAGAAGACACCAGTTCAAAGTCACGCTCCATTTAAGATATCCCTTGTCATAGACATTCATCAATCATCACCGAAGCATTTAAAAATTTCTTAAATGCGCATGCGAATGAAGATATATATGATGCTTTAACCAAGTTGATATGCATACAAACAAACGCACATTGAAGAACAAAAGGGAAAGAACAAGAGCACAGACACAGATAAAAGGACGCTAGAAACAAGCTATTGCCAAAGCAATATCCACACACGGGAATCAGCCCTTGAGCTCAAGAAAACAAGCTCAAAATATATCACTAATCCAGTCCAACCCTAGACGGTATAAATATAAATACTGAAAGCTAACATAGCAAATTTTATTTTGATCCCAAAAAAGGGGCTTAGAATCAAATAGACATTTACTCGGAAAATAAAAAACAGAGCCACAGAGGAACGACGGAAACGTTTGCAATCAGCCCAAGTTCGTACTTTCCAAAGACCCAAGAACATTAAACTCCACACCCGATACACACCCCTAAAGACGGCAACTACAGCAACAGTCAAAACCAGATATTAATCCCTTCTGACCATCAATTCTGAACAATAAATTCCAGAAGCAAGAAAGAAGAACAAGATTACACCTCCTAAATGGGGATTAAGTAAAGGGGTCCCACACAAACGGTGTGCGAAACAAGGATTGACAACCCAGAAACAAGATAAACTATTTCAAATCTTTTACATAGCAGCACCAACGAAAAATATTAACCATCTCAAATTCTCATTTGATTATAACATTTACACAGAGGGAGAGCAACCAAGAACAAAGTTCCGATCTTCAACAGCAAAGTTTTAAGTTTCAAGTTTCATTTCCAACGAAAATCAAGAGAAATCGAGAGGGAGTCATCCATCTTAAATTTACAAAAGTAAAGTTCCAAGTTTCAACAAAACTTGAGGCCAATAGCAAGCTCAACTTTCTAGAGAAGTTGTGAGGGAGAGATCTGAAACGAAATCTAGAAGACTGGAATCGAAAAAAAGAGGGGCAAAAATAAGAAAAGCAAGGAGATGGGAAAATATAGAAGAGAACCTGGGCGGTCGACGGTGGCTAACGGATTTTCGATGGTGTCTACTACTGCTGATGACGGCGTCGAAGATGGAAGGTAGTCTTCGATGTTATTATTCGGTGTGATGACCGAGCGAGGAATATGGGACTGAACTGAAGAGTGGGTTTGAAATTGGGGGCAAAAGCTGATGGGAAACGACATCGTTTTGTCCCTAAACTTTTGACAAGTGGCAAGCAAATAAAGCTTATTGATTATTGAACATTGTTGAGAAGTCCACAAGACATTAACAAGTAAACATATTGAAATAAACAAGTTCACTTTAGCTTTTGACATGTACATAGTTCGAAAATTGAAAATTAATTAGTTCGAAAATTGAAAACTAAGTATATAACATATATAAAAGTTTGCATTATATTATATATTTAAGGGAGAATTACCATAGGTCATGGAAGATAATCTATTACAAAAAAAAAACTAATAAAATTATCAAATAATTAAATAGTTTTAAGAGACATAGGATAATAAATTTAAGTTATATAATTATCAAGTTATCTTTATGTATAAATGATAAGTTACTAAAAATATAATGACAACTTAAAATATCGTAAATGACTATAAGAAAAGTAAATTATGGTAACTTTAAGTAGTATAAATAATAACTAGAGGTATGATATAAATTAATCTAGAGTTATTATTTATGTTATCTCATGTTTTTTATTTTTCTTATGGATGGTGTTTGATTTATTGCTTCATTATCATGCATCAACCATTGTATACTTTGGTGCCAACATACTGTTCTCTGCTTCAATTTTAGCTGAAGATATTTCCCCACGAAATGGTAATGGCTAGAAGGTGTTGTTATTAATTTTATTACTTTAACTCTGGCATGACCCAAAAGAATTCAGATTCCTATTTGGCCAGATGTCATCTTTCATGTGCTTGCCACCTGATTTTATTGTGACATGTACTATTAGTCTTTATTTTGAGCTTTTTGAAGGTATGGATTTATACTTGCATAAGACTTGCTTCAACATGGCATACCTTGCCTGCAAGCCCTTGTTATCCCAATAATTTATGTGTCCATGCTATGTTTACTTTAGGAACTTAATGATAACGTTTTTTATGTTGGAAATATGACTTTCTTACTTTCCAATCGTTGCACAGGATGCTCTTTCTAAATCAAATTTTGAAAGTTATAGCTCTCGAACCCGTGATTCACTTGCATTTTGGTCCCCAGATTGCATAGGATTTAATCTCATTGAAGCTGTTGTGTGCCATATATGTCGGAAGGAACGGCCAGGTGCTGTTTTAGTATTTATGACGGGGTGGGAGGATATAAGCTGTTTAAGGGATCAGCTCAAAGTTCATCCTCTCTTAGGAGATCCTAATAGGGTTCTGCTGCTAACATGTCATGATTCAATGGCAACTTCTGAACAGAGACACATATTTGAGACAGCACCACATGTAAGGAAAGTAGTGCTTGCAACAAATATGGCAGAGGCAAGTATTACTATCAATGACGTAGTGTTTGTAATTGATTGTGGAAAAGCAAAAGAGACTACTTATGATGCTTTGAATAACACACCTTGTCTACTACCTTCTTGGATATCACAAGCATCTGCTCGTCAAAGAAGGGGGAAAGCAGGTCGTGTACAACCAGGAGAACGCTACCACCTATACCCCAAATGCGTTTATGAAGCTTTTTCTGAATATCAACTTCCTGAGCTACTGAGAACACCCTTGAACTCTCTTTGCTTGCAAATAAAGAGTTTGCAGGTCGAGAGCATAGGAGAGTTCTTATCAGCAGCACTGCAGGCACCAGAGCCACGGGCAGTCCAAAATGCTATTGATTTTCTCAAGATGATTGAAGCGTTAGATGAGAAGGAAAATCTTTCTAATCTTGGGAAGTTTCTCTCAATGCTTCCAGTGGATCCCAAGCTAGGGAAAATGTTAATTATGGGTGCTATATTTCGTTGCTTTGATCCTATTCTTACAATAGTTGCTGGCTTGAGTGTTAGGGACCCTTTCCTTTTGCCCCAAGACAAGAAGGATGTAAGTCAATGTTTTATCTTCTATTCTGAATGTATGAATTTGGTTATCTACTATGCCAGTGAATACAAATCTGTCCTTCAGTTATTTCATATCTCATTTTTACATAGAGATACACCGGATGGGGTTAATTAAATTCAATGAAGAATGGCGGGTCTTGAACATGCTAGTTATCACAGCAACAGCGTCACTTTACCTGTGAAAACATTACTGATGTGATGTGAACTTTGTGAGCATCATACGTTGAGTACGGGTTGGGCAGCGTTGGCAGGTCTTGAACCACGTGAATTTTTGTCTTTAAACTGTACTGTGTTTCTATCTGAGTTGTTGGGTTTGCATAAACTAATTTGTGTCAGGTTTGAACCTAGCAGTTCTGCATGATATTGGGCCATTGAAATTCACCAAACTAATGAACCATTTAGTTCCTTGTTCACTTTCTGTATTTCTTGGATTAAGCACTGACTAGGATAATACTATTAGAGTAAACTGATAGCTTTTGTCCGTTGGGTTCAGTTGGCAGGGACAGCAAAGTCTAGATTTTCTGCAAAAGATTACAGTGATCATATGGCTCTTGTCCGTGCATACGAGGGATGGAAAGATGCTGAAAGAGAAGGATCTGCTTATGAATACTGCTGGAGAAATTTCCTCTCTGCCCAGACACTTCAGGCTATCCATTCTCTTCGGAAGCAGTTTAGCTTCATCTTAAAAGAAGCAGGCTTGGTAGATTCAGATGCAAGCATTAACAACAAACTGAGTCCCAATCAATCTATGGTTCGTGCAGTCATTTGTTCTGGCCTCTTTCCTGGCATAGCATCAGTGGTGGTAAGTTATTTGTTCCTTAGACATGTATTCCTACAATTGTCATAATAATATTTTTCAGGTAATTTTTGTTTGATTAAATTTTATTATGCCTTCATGTACAGCACAGGGAAACATCCATGTCATTTAAAACAAGGGATGACGGCCAGGTTTTATTGTATGCAGTAAGTGCAAACGCATGCTCATTTTCTTAGGAATTAGGGCCTTGTTGGGAGATTCATTTTCGTATTGATGATTTTGGCCAGAATTCGGTGAATGAGCGGTACCAAACCATTTCTTATCCATGGCTGGTTTTTGGTGAAAAAGTAGAGGTCAATGCTGTTTTTATACGTGATTCCACAGGCATGTCTGATTCAATACTTATCATTTTTGGTGGCGCCCTAGTTAATGGGACACAGGTAGGTGATTTACCAGTTGATACATCTGTAGCTTTCAGCAAAAGAGTTTTTCTTGATAGATTTCATGACAGTAATATGCCTTTTCTTTTTCTTTTTTTGCTCGGTGTAGGTTGGGCATCTAAAAATGTTGGGTGGCTATATAGATTTCTTCATGGATCCTAGTTTAGCTGACTGCTATATGAAGCTAAAGGAAGAGCTTGACAAGCTTGTCCATAAGAAGGTCAGCAGATTCTGATTTCTTGCTACATTTGTACCTTGTTTCAGTCTAGTTATAGCGGCAACACTTTCGTGCAATTTACTAAAATACCCTCCTCGATGTTATTGAAGTCATATTACTCTTTTTCTACACCTCCCTCATCTGAAACTAAAACTAGTGCTACTCCCTTTCAATTCACAGAAATACTGCCGATGGACATAAATAGTTAAATACACTATTCTGAAATGATGTCAAGTAAACAACTGAAGAAAGTAAATCTGCTGATAAGAACATCTACTGCGTAGATACAATTAAAGTTAAAATTAAATTTTAAGGAACTGGTTCACTAATAAATAAAGCCTGCACTGGTGCATCCATAAATATTGCCCATGAGCTAATCAATTTGCTGATTCACTTAATGTGCAGCTGGAAGATCCCAAGATTGACATCCACAGGGAAGGGAAGTACTTGATGCTTGCTGTTCAAGAAATTGTCTCGGGGGATCAATGTGAAGGAAGATTTGTATTTGGCCGAGATACAAGGAAGCCGAAGGTAGCTAATGATGAGGGTAGATTTACAAAAGTGGGACAAACCCCAAGAGCTTGCTACAAACACTGTTGATGCGCGCAGGGCACTCTCCTCCCAAGTACAAAACAAAACACCTTAAAACAAATGAGTTTAGGGCTCTGGTAGAGTTCAAAGGAATGCAGTTTGTTGGCAAACCCAAGAGAAATAAGCAGGTAGCAGAGAGAGATGCTGCTATAGAGGCATTGGCTTGGATGACTCACTCCTCTGAAAATCATCAAAATGAAGATGAAGACAATAACTCTCCCCCTGATGTCACTGACAACATGCTAAAACTGCTTGGTAAACGCAGAAAATCTAAAGGTCGCTGATCCTCCATGGCTTCGTAAGAAAAGCACATATATTGAGGTGGTTGATATATGCATGATACAAAGACAGCTCAAGTGCGCAGGTACAATTTGAAACGTTGTGTCATGTATGATATGATTGTCAAACATCAACTACACATGATTTGGCTTTTCCATAGATGGCTTCTAAAGTGAGGTTGTTGCAGAGTTTTTCTTTATTGAATTGGGAACCCTGCACTACAGTGCTTTGCAGTTGTAGTTCAGGTTGAACATACTTTAGAAGTTAGTTCTCAGCCCCCAAAAAGGGGAGAAAAGCTGATATTCAATAAGGAAAATCTCACAAAAATACCAATTGAATTTTAAAATCTTAAATCAGTTTTGTTTCTTACACTTTAATAGCTAACATTTGACAAACAAATAACAATACATTTTTGTTGGAATGACTTATTTGGAATTTTGAAATTCAAGTGGTATTTATGTGGAATTTTCCCACTTTAGTATGATGTTCTGCTGAGTTTCATTTTTCTTTCCCTATATTCTCCCTTTGAGAGTTGGCTCATAATTGAGAGCAGATTTTGCATAGGATAACTGTAAGCTTAAACTGTACTGAGGAACTCTATTGTGTAGATCGGATTTTGCTTGGCTCTGATATACTTTTATGGAATTTACACAGG
Organism: Leucaena leucocephala; assembly: GCA_037074615.1. Taxonomy (NCBI): domain Eukaryota; kingdom Viridiplantae; phylum Streptophyta; class Magnoliopsida; order Fabales; family Fabaceae; genus Leucaena; species Leucaena leucocephala. The sequence continues at coordinate 1,921,738 of CM073525.1, forward strand.
TTATTTATTAGCCATGTAAGGAACTACAAGGCATTTATTTCTTTTAGCTTTGTCCAGTAATAATAATGTATAATTTTCTCTTTTTTTCATTTTTTTTCGCGATTAGTTACCTATTACTGCAATACTTTTTTTACTGTTTCTTAATGATGCTTCTACTAATTTAGCTTTAAGTCTGTCCCATGCACAAAGGTTAGCATAGTATTTTTCTTGGTGTACTGTAAACTCCGTTTTCAGAGGAATCAATGATGTGGCTTTTTATAAACTTCATATAATACTGTGATATATTGATGATTATTGTCTCATGAATTATCATTGACATACATAGATGAGTAGGGACTATTTTTATTTTAATCAAATCACCCATTTTTAGTCTTTTATAACATAACTACAACTACAACTATATATATGTATATATTCTATCTTGAATTCCTCGTTTGTCATCTTTGGGGGAAAAAATGTCTATTACATGGTTAATCTAATGGCATGAATGGCTGATATTCTCGAGAAGAGAGATGCATACGGAGAGGGCTTCACCCCACGTCCCCACACCTATGTGCAACTCGGGTCAGCTCGGTGCTGAAGGTACTTGGGACGGGTTCGGCCTAACCCAAAAAGATGCGGAAAATAAGTTTATTCACCAATAAAAAAATATAATTATGTTCATTCAAAATATCCTTTATAAAACTAATATTAGAATCAAAAGTGATTATTTTGTATATATACTTAGCAATTATCCGTCATTTTTACATAATATTAAGTTAAAATTAATTTGAAAATTTAAAAGATTCAAAAAAATTGAAATAATAACAAATACCAATGATGATCATGAAAACAACCTATTAAATTAACAATATCAAGAAAATAATACCACAAAACAATTATTTCACTCAATTTTTAGAAAAGGAAAAAAGAAAAAAGAAAAATGCATGCTTGAGTTGCCAAGTGGACAAAATAATGATTGGGAGAATTGCAGTATTAATTATAAAAAAATTTCTTAAAATCATCAAATAATTAAATAATTCTAAAGGACTTGTGAGTAACATTCAAATTTATAAAAAAAACACAATTAACCTTCCTATAATACCTAGTTCTCCCATATCTTTTAAAACTATTTAATTATTTAATAATTTAAAAAACATTATAATTAATTATTTTTTACATTAGTTTAACCCTTAGACTCTAAATTTGAAACTTATAATTCTCCCAATAAGATCTGACCCCAGCTCGAATGACACGAGCATAGCAGGCTTATCAGGCTATCAAGCCACTTGTACAACCCTAGTAAATGTCTAGGTACAGTCAAATCTTTTTGGTCCGTGAACTGAAATCACCGAAAATCGATGGAACGCACACCTGTGTTCAATGGTAATAAAGTTTCCTCTTGCTTTTTTTAATGGCGAAAAATTGTTTAAATGAATTGAATCATGAGAATTCATTAAAATAAAACATGCTATAAAAACCACTTCAAAAATATCCTCAATGAATTCATTGAGTTGGTATTTGGTAGTCACATTTGAGTAACCAACCAAAATCTTGTTTCCTGATTTAATCAGAAATAATAACTCTCCAAAATCCCCAATAATTGCCAAGCTTCCACGTAGAGATGTTATGATCAACATCGATAAGCCACAGCAAATCAAGGGAAACATATGATGAAGATATAAACAGAAGTTTATCAAATATTGTACCATAAGGACAATAAATATTCAAATTTAAAAAACGTTAGGTCAAGAAATAAAGAAAAGATGCTCTATAAAAATAAAAGTCAAATATCCTCATGGCAATTTACAATGTATATAATTGTCATGAAGCATGAAAGACTTCACCAGATTGTGGTAGACATCGTCTTAAATTCTTGATTTTAATATAAGAATTAATAAATTTTTTTAGATAGATTAAAGAAGATAAATAAACAATCAATTATAACTAATACAAGAGTTAATTAACTAATTTGAGTAGATTAATGAATATATAATATAAATTCGTCTTCAAAAGTTATATTTGATCATAATTAGTTAGTTTATTTAACTTCCTTAATTTATCCAAACAATCAACTAACTCTTATATAAAAGACTGGTGAGAGCAGCATAGTTTTGGTTTCCTCATAATATACGAAAAAGCAAGAAAATTTTGCTAAATCGGTTTACAGAAAGAAGCTTCTGTGAGAGCATATTTCTTTTTCTTATTATCAATTTTCAAGATACAGTAACGGGCTGAACAAGGAGAAAAGAAGAAGGAAGTGATGAAAAAACATATAGAAAATTCTCAAATTGTGCACAGAGAAGTCAGTAGGACATGCAAACTCCAAAAACTGACTAGTAGATGACAGAAGCAGCTGAAAGTTAAATGGAAAAGAAAAATTATCGCGATTGCAACTGCTATGGAGTTCAAAGGTCTTACCGCTAACACAATTGCTGTAATTCCATGCAACAAGGACTTTTTGACTGTGATGGCTCTTTTTATGAGGTGGCCCTTGAGGTTTAAACATGAAAGCTATTAAAGTCACAAAATCGTATATTCTTACCGCCCCGAGAACAAATAGCTTGAAATTCCCTGTAAAGTTTGCATCATAGCTATCTTTTGAGACAGTGACCTGTAACTAGCCCTGACAAAATGGAAGAAGCAGAAATCCTCCATGCTTCGTCCAACAACAAATGCCAGCATGACATGGTCTAGTTCACCATAGCGATAAATGCATAATGAAATGCAAGATTTTACATTCTTTCCTGAAATGATTCTGAGCGACAAAAAGCAGCAGGGTTTGCACTCAGAATTTGATCAGTATTTGAAATATGAGAACTTGCACCTTCCGACTTAGGTTCAAAAGATTTAAAAACGCTGCCTTTGATAATCGGTTTGTTCTGTTCAAACTTTGTACCAAAAGCAGACCATATAGAACTCCTTGCAGCTTCTTCCGGATTATTAATTCTCAGCGTCTTAGGTACCCAAAGATTCTGTCTCATTGCATCACCTGCCTGAGTACTTACATCTCTGGAATGTTTTCCTAAGGTTCGAAACTTAGTCCCAGAACAAACACTGCTGCTAGTGGAAGAGGAAGGTGATGGGATGCCACTAAATGTAGACCCAGCAAATGGAGATTCTTCCTTCTGGCCAGTCCAGCTTGGCAGGGGACTCGAATAAAGAGGTACTGCCGATAATTCTACTGTTGGTGCAGTGAAACCTGGGACTGCCATCATGGTTGCAGATCCCATGTAAGCAGGACTGGGTCTAAATACCATTGAATTCCAACATGGGTTCCATTGGTAAGCCCAGGGAGGTACAGTATAATAATGAAGTGGATGTAGAGGATTAAAACCATTCAAGTGTTGTTGCAAACCTACCTGCTCAATTTCATTTGCTGAGCATTCCTTTTCCCTGGATTCAAAATCCCTGGAAGGCTCCTCACTATCATCACCAATGGAGGAGTCAACTTCAGTTTTCTTCTGGCCTTTTAGATTTAACACAGTTTCCAAGGATTCACAAAGAGGAGCTTCCTCCCCAATTCTAGGGCTATTTCCCATTCCTCCAGTAGGAATAGAGTTAGAGTCCGTGTGGGCAACAGATGCTATGTCAGAGCCAACAGGTAATGGCGAATGTTTATTTTTGCGCTTTCCGGCCCCCACGGGAACATTTCTAATTATCCCGCCAGCTGTCCAATATCTTTGGCAATTTTTGCAGAAATGCCTTGGTTGATTAACATTGTAATTATTGAAATAGCAAAACTTAGTCTCCAAGCTGTTGCAGCGAGGACAAGGCAGCACCTTATCTGGTTTCTTGAAAACTTTTTCTTGATGATCCATATCTCTATTACCAGCCTTGTAGTCCTTAGTTCTATGAACTACTTTAGCCTCCACTTCAACAGTAGGACTTCCATAAACGTTTCCATCTGCTTCTTCAATAGGATTCTGCTGCTTGCCAGCTCTGAAAGAAACATTTCCTTCAATTGTTGATTTATCATACCTGTTCTGCAATTGAGGACTAAACTTTATCAAAGGGCATAACCATTGAATATAGTAGAAGACTTACATTAGGCCCAAAAGGCTCCGTGATTAAAATTAGATGCTAGCAACATATTAAATCTTTAAACATAAGATTGGCATGCAATTTCCACACATACATAAGCCCATTTCATGATTAGTAATCCAGAAACTGATAGCATATGCAAAAAAATGACATAAGAATCAAGTTGAAAGTCCTACAATTCAATGTTCCAACATAACAGAAGCACAAAAATGATCTTGCATAAACCTCTATTTATATTCCAACTATACTTATGAGAGAACACCCCAATTAAGTTGGTCAAATTTAAGGTGTCCATCACTTTTTGAACAATCTAGTCCCAACCAAAACGGGAAAATATCATGTAAGTTATCGTACATTTTCTTTGATGACTAGGCCAGGTAAAGTTTCATAGCTATTTGCTATTAGATTCTCCAACAAACATGAGACAGAATAAGTATTTTTGAAAGACCCAATCAAGTAGTGCTAGCAAATACCCAGAACTCAAACCTATATTTTATCTTTTCTTAAAATCCTCCATCAAGTTTCTTCCTTTTCATTTCAGAGTCCTTGTGGAACACAAATGGATAACTCCACCACCTTTGAGATAACTTATCAAACAACTTTAAATACTGCTTTAACGCTCCTGCCACTTCAATTTAACAACAGATTATTAAATTGCCCGCACAGCGAAGGGGGCAAGCAGTTGGCAAACCAAAATAATGTTGTCAAACCCAAAAATTTTCTTGTGGTTAAACAACTTTTCAAAGCTATAATGAAATATCAATCACAGAACCATAAAACTCTCGAAAAAGGAAGTCAATAAACACATCTAGAAATTGCACTTCCTACGAAAATCACAAATCAGATACAACACAAACACACTCGCTCAAAACTCACCAGTTACAGAATGTATGATTGCGCACAATTCAGAAGAAAAACAAAATTACGAGCTCGTAAAAACTTACAGGTAATTTATATTCCGAAGAAGAAGAAGAAAGAATCAAAAAATTAAAACACAGAAGAAAGGAAAGTGAAAGAATACCATAACTTGAGCCGAATCGGTGTTGCGTGTTGAATCTACAGGAATATCTCTACCAAATAGCTTTATAGCAGGATCTCTCACGGTTGACATGGCTTTGGTAGAGGAACCCAATAAGGGTAAGTCAAAAGGACCAAAAAGGGAAGAGAGCAAAAATAAAGAAAAAGACTTGGGAACCTAAAGGGAAATGATAACTGTATGGGTTGCCAAAAGAAGAAAAAGTAGGGCAGTGAGATTAGGAATTTAATCCCAGATGTTAGGTTTTTACTTTTTAGATTTATAGATGTGATGAGATGAAAGTGATAAATAGGAACCCCATGTTACCAAGTTGAGATGAAAAACTTGGAACATGTCAGTCACTAACTGGTATTGTTTGGTAATGGCATTATCATAGCTGGTATTGTTAAATTTTTTTCTTTGGATTTTTATATTTGTAAATTATATATATTATGTCTTTACAAAATAAGAAATAATAAAGTTTACATTTTGTGTGTGTCTCTTTGCTTATTTTCAAAGTGTATGAATGCAAAGAATTTATTATTAGTTTGATTTGCTTTTAATAAGTACATTTAAGTAAGTTAAGATAATACTCCTCTCACATACTTATTTTATAAATCATAAAATTAGTAGAGAATTTTAGTTTGATTTTTAAGGATAAATGCGTCATCTTACATATATTCTTCCAAATGTTAGAGATTGACAAGTACTCCAATGTCCCAACACTTATTTTTTTGGGTAGAATGGAGTCATTCTTCAGGAAATGGAAAGATAATTTTTATGCTAAAAAATGTGTATGTTAGGAAAGAAGAAATCATAGACAAATTTTGCATAGGAAGTTTGGTACAAAACAATTTTAAGGAAGAAAACAGAAAATGAAGGACTCAAAATGTTCGAATGATATAAAATGGAAAACCCCCACATGAAGGGCCTCTTAATGTGCAATCAAATTATTGCTTTTAATCATATATTCAAAGAAGCTAACCGCTATAATAATCGCTTGGTTTCTTGGGGACATTAAATGAATACTGAATATTGGATATTGAAGCTGTTTTACTAGATGCCCCTGCTTTCCTTTTCTAAGTGTAAAAGTTTACTCCTAGATGATTTAAGATATGAGCAGCATATAGAATTTTACCTTAAAAATATTAAGCATAATGCTTATGGTAGCATCCCAACCCTAGCCAAGAAAACATACAATACCTACATAGAATATTTGGCCTTAGCATTTAATCTATTAATTTTAATTTATACATTTTATAGAATTTTATTTATAGCAATCTAAGAGTGTTAAAACAATACAAAATGGAATGAAGGGAATTTCATAAGGTCCATAAAGATTTATAAATTAAAATTAATGGTGTTACACTAAAAAAACAGACATATGTATATAGCATATCAAATTATAAGAGTCTAATTTAAATAAAATAAATTTCAAAATATAGTTTAGAATTGACATAAATTATAAGAACTTTAATATTAGTTTCTCTAGTTAAAAAATGTAATTAATATTATCACAAAGGGCGTGAGAATATAGGAATGGGAAGAAAGATTTGGTTTAGAAAAGGGGAAGTCATTCCAATTAAAAAATAGAAAAGACGTCATTTTCAGTAGTTTTGCAGAAAAGGTAATGCCCACATAGTGACATTATGGATGTGATGAGATGCCCTCGTTTTCTGTTTTCTTTTTGTAATTTTTGATTGCTGGGCTCTCTCTGTCCTTTGTCTTTTGTCAGAGGATTCACCACGTGGCATCACTCTTTATTTATTGCATAAAGTATGCTCTTGTCACGTGCATCACTCAATCTCTCCCACTCTCTCTGTCCAATCACTAATTTTCTTAGCTCAGTGGTCATATCTGGTTTGGAGGTTGGAGGAAGGACGTCGGGATCAGCAAAGACATCGCCGGCAAGGGAGGAAGGAGATGGGAAGACAACAGAGGGAGAGATGAGAGAAAGATGGGGTGAAAGGCAACAATTTGGTCTAAAAATATTCGATCTCAAGATTAATTTTCCAGCATCGGGGCAATACTGACTAATCTCATAAAAATTGATATTGTATAATTTTAAAAGTGTCCAAATCCTCATGCCAAATATATAATAAAACGGACAATCCCAATATCAGGCCCCAGTACCTCGTACCTACCAATTGGACCTTAGTTTCTTCATGAATCTTTTAATCTTCTTGTATTTTCGTTTCTCATTAGACCGTCATAGGTTACTACTCTCTCATTCACAAAACCCATCCAGGGAGGTATCCACATAGATTTTTGAACAATCCCAAAGGATCTTTTCATTTCTTCCAATTTTAAGGTCTTTAATTACTTCAGCACTTGGGAAAACCATGTCAACGTTCAATTTCTTCTTCTTTCTTCCCTTTATTTTCCATTTTGTTTTAGTTTTTTTCGGCCACAAAATTCGAGCTTCTACAATCCTGTAAACAGATAATTCAACAGGCTTTGGTAAGAAATTCATCACGATCATGAAAAGTACAATTAAATAAATTCTTCCCATTAAAATTGTATATCTGTAAAGAGTAATGAACATTCTGCTTTCTTTTCTGTAACAATCATCAGGATAATTTACAACAGAGGTTACATTTATGGATACAAAAAAAAGAATAAAGATACAAAGAAACTCCTACTGTGAAATCAAAAACACTATCCTTCGGACAGTATCTAATGAAGAAATCTAGCAACTGACAGAAAATACTCTAAAAGTAGCCTCAAGAAAGTGTAACTTCACAAGAAAAAGGAAAAGGGAAAGGAAAGGAACTATGGGGCACAAAAGAAAATCTCTTCTTGTCTATGCATCTATGTACTATGGAGTTTAGATCTTCTGAAGAACAAATATTTCTAATAGGTGAGAGAATGAGAAGGTGTTCTAATGTATAAGGCTTTGACCAAGTGGGACCTGTAGAAAGACAAATGCATGTTGTCTTATCCCACAATTGGAGAAGTTGTTTTCAGAATTTGTACCTATAATCTCCAAGTCACATGATAGTAACTAATACTGTTACACTGAGACTCACCCTGATCTCCTTCTCTTTTCACTATATCTCCCTCAACCATCGAAGATTCTTATCAAGCTTCTATCTTCAGAAGATCCAAATCAATCTATTATCATCTTGGTGGACCAACTGGAATGGGATGCATTTCTATATCCCGGCCACCAACCACCCTTGAAGTTCCAACCTTCTCAATTTCTCTTGAAATCTGGATATCATCAGGGAAGTAATATTGATGAATATACTTCACCACGAAACGAGGGAGCAATGCTGTGATTATGATTCCAAGCAGACATAGCCAAAAGGATCCCGTTCCTAACGCATGAAAGATGGCCCTGAAAAAATGATTAGAGATGAAAAAAATGAGTCTTTACAAAAGTTCACACATCTGAGATGCAATTATTTACTCAGTCGATGTTAAGAACACGAATTCAATGGACAAGGAAAGAATAAATGATTAAAAAGTCTGCTGTGTAAAAGGAATGAATTACTACTATCTGCATGTTTCAGACTACGAGCAAGAAATTATTAGTTTCATCTTTAGAATCTAATGGTAGGAAATAACTAAATATGTGTCTATTCTTTTTTGAAGTGTAAAGGGTGTAAAGAGAAAATATATACCAGTAGCCAGGAAATGTAGGGATAGCATCAATGACCATGACGGAGATGAAAGTTGCAACTATAGAACCCCAAATGGAAGCATGAGTAATCCAATTCCACCTGATGACATCCATGGCCAAGTGTATGTTAACTAAAATAACAACTGCAAGAGTCCAAAGATCTCCAATGCTTGCTACATCGATAGTGCTTCCCCAATATGCGAAGAAAGGGCCGAAGAAGACGACAATGCTTTGCCACAATGTATCAACCATTGTAAACCAAAATAATTTTTTGTTGTATGCCTCGTGTCTCTGTCCGGCCCCATAGAGCTGAGGATGGTTTATAAGAGTCCTTTTACTAAGGTCTTTGTCAAGAATACCAACAACTATTGTTGGCAATGAAGTGTAAATGATTGAGTACAACATGCTGCTCCATTCATTTATAGCTGTCGTCAACGTGAAGGCGGTGAACAGCACATACCTGGAAAACACCATCCAAAAAAGTATCATGTAAGAATCTGCAGTCATGCATCTCAATTATTCTAAAATGCTTGTTATGTACTCAATTTGAATTTGTATGACATTTACGCACACGTATCATGTCTTCCAAAATTTTTTACTCACCAAAATAAGACCATAACAAGGACGGCGTTTCTATAAAAATTGTATAGTATCATATAACCCACACGTTGGTAATTCCAGTGCCCATGCACCAACAAGAGGGGAACTAAAAACCGAAACTGCCCCATCGCAAAATCAGATGCCATGACAGCTTGCCGACCTTCCTGTCCACTGATGCCTACTCCAACATCAGCCATTTGGATCATTGAGACATCATTAGCACCTGTAACACAAAAGCACAAACACAATGAATTTACAATTTCATAATCTCAGGCTCCTCTCTGTTGAAAGGGATTGACACTCTGATACAGGTCAACATAAGAACTCATACCATCTCCAATGGCTAGTGTCATGTCAGAAGTCCTCTTTTTCACAAGGGCAACTATTCCAGCCTTTTGCAAAGGAGCCACGCGACAACAGAGAACCACCGAACATTGGCTTGCTAGTTGAAAGAGCTGAAATCAATAGCAGTAGGTGGAATTAGGACAAATGTCATCAGCGAGTATGTTGTAAAACACAATATGAGATTTAACACCACTAACCTGTTCTTCGAGTTCACTATCAAGAACATGTACGAGGCTGGTACCATCAATGATCAAGGCTATTGGAATTTTAGGAGCATATGAAGTTTCAGTACCATTGGCAACACCGGAAGAAGCCATGAGCTTTTGGAACATGACAAGGCCATCTTGTAATTTCCTTCTACAGGACTCTTTATTTTTGCTATTAATTATAATCTGAGCCATTTCACTTGTTAGGAGCTTTGAGGAGTAGCCAATTGATATGGCAGTTTCCTGTTTGTCCCCAGTCAACACCCATACCTGAATACCTGCAGTCCTCAGAGACTCGATGGATTCTGGCACCCCTTTCTGCAATTTATCTTCAATAGCAGATGCACCCAATATGCAGAGGTTGTTTTCGATATTGCTAGCAACCGTACGAAGTAAAGCAGCCCGACCCATCAAAGCAGTGCTCGCGGTCTCAAAGGCTCGGTGCCATTGCTCGAATTCTGAAGTATTCAGTTCCCTCATTCCAATGACAAGAGTCCTTAACCCCAGAGAAGAGTAAGAGTGAAGATGGCTTTCAGTTGCATGTATTATGTCCATGTTTGATGACTTATCTATTACACTTAACATGGATGTATCAGCACCCTTGACCAAAAGTTTCACCGAATCGTCAGGATACCCCAATATGGCTGACATTCTCTTCCGATCACTATCAAATTCATGCAAACCCAAGACATTGAACCTGCACTAACCATAAGAGGAAACTTCACTAACAAGTAAACAACCATGAAACATCACTAGAGAGTAAACTACCCTGAAAACTTTATGAGCGTCACAAGAAAGCAAGAGCGAGAGGAGAGAATTGATTCGAATGACTTGTGCAAAAGATAACAATTGTCCCGGTAGACAATCGAAGCACATGCATAGTATCAACTAAGAAGTAAACATCTAAGAAAAATTGCAGGTGTCATTTCCTCTCTGCTTATGAAACATGAACAATACACCATTAACAAGTAACTTATTATGGTTATCATTTGAAAAATACGAAAATAACAATTGAACTTACCTTCGTCTCACTCCCTGAATATCAATAATTATGTGACCTGAGGTCCGTTCTATAAGCATATAACCATAGGCGGCAGCCGCATATGCCAGTGCTTGTTCATCTGGTGACTCCCCTTGATAATCTATCAACTTGACTTTAGGATCAGATGTGTCAACATGAAGAGGAACAATGGTATTGCAGGCTGCCAATGCTAGGAAGAAGTCATGAATTCTTTTTCCTTTTTTGTTTTCAAGTCTACTTCTTGATAACTGCAAAAGTTCTGGATTTACTTTCACCTTCATCTTTGGCCTCAACACTACTCCATCCACTAATAACAAACACAAAACAGAGCGTTTGATTAATTTACAAATAGGATTATATATATTAAAGGATTTGCTCTAAAAGAACTATTAAAATGAACTATTTAATGTGAAGAAGAAATTGTACCTTCAGCACGGTATTCAACTTGCTCATTCTCCTGACTTTCATTTGTCTTACTGTAATCCACGCCCCAGATGCTGGCAAATTGAAACTCCATCTTGTTCTCAGTAAGTGTGCCAGTTTTGTCTGAGAAAACATACTTGATTTGCCCTAAATCTTCATTGATATTTAAAGCCCTGCACTGAAATCTGGAATTTGAAGCCTCATCATACATTCTGTTGTCTCGGATCATGAAGTAAGCCTGGCCAACACGGACAAGCTCCATGGAAATGTACAATGATATGGGAATCATGACCTGGAACACTATAACAGACATGAGGAATGTGAAAACAATTTCCAATCCCCATCCATAATACTTATATTTCTTGTCCTCTGAGAAGTTCCACTTCCTATAATAAGGCAAAATATCCAACTTATCCTCGTGGCGCTTCAACCAAACAGCAGCACAAACAGAGGTGATTGTACACAAAGCAACAAGAAAGAAAGAGAGAATGATTATCTCGGAGTTCATCCGAGTCTCGAGCCGGCTCCTCTTCGATGGAGCTCCTGAGCTGTTGAGCACAACTTTGGTCTCACTGCCACAATATACAGCAACACCGTGTGCCCATTTAGTATTCTTGAGCTCACAGCCTCTAAGAACAATATTGGAGGATCCAAGTGACAAACGCTTATGATCTACTTCCATATTACCCTGAAACCCATATATGTTCCTATTGGGTTTTTCACACTTAATCAAACCATTGATTCTGTCTGTTTCAGGAACTATTGAAAGTGTCTCTTGCTTTGCATATCGAGTCTTCAAATTTGATTCTCCATCTAAATTTATAGTCTGCACATATGCAACCCCAGTTGGATCACTGGTTGATAGCAACACAATATCACAAGGGATTGTTTCATTTGCATGAATCTTAACAATTTCACCAACTCTAATATCCTTCCATTTCTTCTTTTCAAATTGATCACCAACTAAAACTGACGCTAATCTGCTGTTCTCGACTTTATCTGATCGATGTCTCCTCCAATCCTCAAACGCATCCTTCACAGCTGTAACGAGTAGAACAAATGCTAAAGGCAAAACGGAAACTCCTCTACCAAAAACGGCGAGCTGAGGAAGCTGATTAAGAACGGCAATTACAAGGAAATAAATATAAGCAACTCTATGAAATTGTTCGAACAAATTCCTGGGCAAAAACGTGAGGATGGAGTATTTCCCAGTGCGAATAGAATTTCCTGCGAATTCGAACCTCTCGTTTGTCCTCAGAGGATCGTTTATATAAACCAATCTCGCATCCTCGTCGTTGATTTCCTTCTGCGACACGCTGAATAATTCTGAATCAGCGCCTTTTGACCCGTAACGAACAGGCTTGGATCCTGAATGATTGAACGTCACTTCCTGAACAGAAATCCTGTCGGATCCCCTAGAGTGACTCGAGGTGATGCTTCTTCGAGACGATGATTTCAAAGCTGGGTCGAAATGTAAGGAGTTTCCAGCTTCATTGCTCGAGTCCATTCCAGTGTTTGACTTTGATTCAGCTAGATCGGAGAAAGCAGGGAGAAAGTGAATCTCTTGGAATTTAAGAATTTTTCGAAGATGAGATCAGAACTAACAACTTAGAACCCATAATCCGAAAACCACAGGCCACTAAGAAGCAGAGATTGAACAACTTACTAACAAATATACAATTAGCGCAAGTTATTCTACAAAAAAGAAACAGAAGCAACTCACTGAACTTGGAAAACAAACCCAGAACTTCAAATCACCAAAACTACAGAACATGCGGAGAAAATATGAATGCAAAATAGGCTCTATCCAGCGCGTGAAAGATATAGGAGGAATAAGAACTGGTCAAGAATAAAGAACAATGTTTAAGATTGGTATTGCATACGGAAAGCAAGGAAATTCGAGGAAGGTCAAAGTCATTATGGACGAATGAGAAGAAGGAGAGCGTGAATACGAGAAGGCCGACGGCAAATACAAGAAAAGAGGAAGAAGTCGTAGGGTGGCAACAGCGACTAGGAACAGAGGTTCAAGAATTGAAAATTCAGTTTTTATATATAAGAACATTGGTGCAAGAAAAGTCGTCGTGGCGTTACTGGGGAGGAGAGAGAGATGAGGGTGATGTATACCATGCATGATGAATGCAGAGGGAATCTGGAGGGGATGTTTCTAGAAGGAGAGGAGGCTAAGTGAAGATCAGACAGAGGATTTGAATGGTTTGATGAATATTATATTTCTAAATTCTAGATCTAAAATATGGGAATACGAATTTGACTTTATGAGGATGGTTTTTTTTCCACTTTTACTCTTCGTTTTCCCGTTTTCCAGGTAATAACGAGGTTGATAATATCTTCAAACGCAGATATATACAGTCAGTCAATAAACCAGAGAGGAGCCTCGCCTACATTTTCTTCCTTTATACCAGCCATTTTCATTATTGATTTTTTAGATGAGTCAACTTATTTTAATTTTATATTTTTCCACTCGTATGATTGACCTTGGAATGCACAATTTTAATATTCCATTAATATTTCTATTTAAATATTATTATTTGTATAGTTATATATAAATATTTTTATATATTTTAATTAAATTATATTATTTAAACTATGATTAGATTAACCACAATTTAAACTATTATCCCTTTAGTTACTGTCTTGGCGGATTTAATAATCCGATTTTTAATATTACATATGTGCACACGCATGTATGTATATGATTTATCTTTTTCATCTATTCTGTTTGGTGATCAATATTTTGCTGCTTCTTTCCTTAAGGAACCACATAGTTGAACTTATTAAAGGTTTTAGGAAAATGAACACATTATTAATGTTTGAATTTCAACACTAGCTAGTTATATCCCATTTCACATTGTCACAAAACAAGTTTTCAGGTGGCGGTTTAAGTGGTCAAATTAAGGTAGTATTTTAAAAATCTCTTATCAGTATTATTATTATTATTATTATTAAAAGTATTGGTGGGTCCAGATATGGATTAAGAAATACAACAGAAAAGCCAACCTTCCTTTTTTATTTTAATTAAAATACACAAAAATTACCCTAAATTTTATGTCAATTATACATATTCTCCTTAATTTTTAATGACATGGGTTTATTAATCAAAACATGAAATATTAATATTTATAATTTAAATTTTTAAAAATTATGGAAGTTGTGTGTAACTGATACAAAGTTTGAGAGTTTTAGGTATTTAATCCTCTTTTTTTTTTTTTTTTTTTGCCAAGCTTCAATAACTTATTACTTTCATTCTTTTTTGTTTTTTTGCTATTTTTTAAAAAAATAAATAAAATTACTAATAAAATAAATCTAAAATGGAAACAAAATTTATGTTCCTAAATATTGAAAAAATTGTGTTAAATAATAATAGAAATAGAAATATTATATGTCAATAGAGAATGAAATGTAATAAATCACTTTTTTTTTTGTCATGAAGGAATTTTACCAATATATAATCACAAACATATGTTCATCAATAATCAATATCAATGTATATTGACAGAAGATAACATATATATTATATTCAAATTACTTTGTAATAAAAATGTACTCTATGTTATTATTGATATTCATCAATTTAAGTCATTACAAAAACAAATTTCGTTATGAAATTAATTGAGGTTATCTTAGACTCTTAGTTGTTGTCATTTGATATGTTAAAATTATTATTTATTATATTCTTACTGTCATTTTGTTTTTTTTTCCCCTTCTCTTGAGATTTTAAATTGAGGGCATTTAAGTAATTTTACTATAAATTTTAATCTCAAATTAATCTCTAAAAACTTAGCAGTAATTAAGACATTTTGAGGTCATGAATTAATATTCACATATTTAGAGTGTTTTTGTGTTCTTCTCCCATTTTTTGGTGGAATACAAATATATATATATATATATATATATATATATTATATAACATAAAGATACAACTAAGTTCAGGAATACATGCAAGCTTATCCATTCTATGAAGTATTTTGCATATGTAGCTAGAAATGGATCAACCGAAAGAATTTGAGATGTGAATTTTATCTATTCTAATGATTTGATATTGACACGTTTGACCCAAAATACATTTATTTATGAAGTAGTTTAGCTTAAAAAAAGAATATTAAATGATAAATAAACTTATTTTATACATACATGTGTGTTTGTGTGTGATTTCTACTTATGAGTACTACTTTTAGGGATCTTTCTTTCGTTTTATCATATGTTTAATTTATTATCAATTTTTTTTATTAATTATCATTTGGTTACTACCAATTTTTAATTCAGGTTAATAGTTTATATTTTACTAAAATAATTTTAAATTTATGCATAATCCAGTTATTTATTT
This sequence comes from Leucaena leucocephala, assembly GCA_037074615.1. Taxonomy (NCBI): domain Eukaryota; kingdom Viridiplantae; phylum Streptophyta; class Magnoliopsida; order Fabales; family Fabaceae; genus Leucaena; species Leucaena leucocephala. Next base: position 1,937,338 of record CM073525.1, read on the forward strand.
TAAATTTTTTTATATAATTTATTCATTTTCTTTTTTTTAATTTCACCTGCCCTTCTTATCGTTCTCTATTTTCTTCTTCTCTCCCTCTCATAATTTAATATAAAATCTAGTTGTACTGTATAATTTATATTATAAATTATATTTTATATTTAAAATTAAATAAATACTTTATTTCATATAAGTAATAAAAACTACACTCATCATTTGATTATAGGTTAGAATTAAGATCGAATTAGTAGTTTAAGGATAAATTATTTATCTATGATGTAATAAAGTTAACTCAATTAGTAGTTATTAGTTTATTAATATTTTAATCTATCTACTAATTGAATTTTTTAAAAAAAATTGAATCAAGAGCATCATTTTTATTTTTTATATTTTTATAGAAATTAGGTGATATTTTCTATATTTTTTATATTAAGCTTTGTTGGGATACCATCATTGATAGATATTAGTTCAATCACTTTTGTTTAGTAATGCTGACGTGGATTTATTCCTTTCCCTTGTCTCTTTTCTTTCCATGTGACACCACTTTTGGCCGCTTCTCTAATCTTTATTTCCTACATATTATCATTATGGAGTATATATCCACCATCATTATTTAGCAGTTGACACGTGTCACATCACTGTACATATTTTTATTTTAGAAAAATATAAATTAAAATTTTAAAGCCATCATAGAGAGTTTTTAAATTAATACTTCTCTCTTTTGACCCTTTTTATAAAATATAAATAATTAAATTATGTAGATTAAAGAATTTGTTAAAATTATTTAAGAACAATAAATGCATAAAAATACAACTTATTTTTAAAAATACCCTGATTTATGAAGGTTGAGTATGTGTAAAAGAAGGAGCAAATACTTAATTGATCCAGTGACACTAACTAATAGTAATTAACAGAGAAAAAATAAAAAAATAAAACTAAAAATTTTAAACAGATTATTAATATCTCTTATACACATGTTCTTCTTTGATTTTTAGTTATATATCATTGATATAAGTCATTGAGTAGATTTTTCCTCTTAATTGAAAAATGGAATAATACTATTATATGAATATCAAATTATTATTATTGTTAGTGCTTTTTCTAGAACCAAAATGTTTATCACATTTGGCAAAGAAATTTAGATGCTGCGGCAACATTATGTTCTTGTGATGTCTCATATAGGGTTGGTTGGTGCATTATAGGTAAGGGACACCTGCCTCTTTGTCCCTATTTGTGACTTTAAATTAAGTATTTATAATTTTCTCTCTTTTTTAATAATAATAATAATAATTTTTCACCACCATCTCATGGATTAGGTGCCAAGGCCGAAGTGACAATTAGATTTAGTTTTGGGAAAACTATTATGTTTGTTCAATCTTTAATTTAATTTGATATTTGTATATTTTTTTCTTAATAAATTTTTAATTTCATTATATTAGTGTAATTAAATTTTATACTTGAGCTAATAATATTAACTAAATAAACTTATAGGGATCAATGGTAATATTAGAGTATAATTAAATGATTTATTAAAAGGAAAAAAAAACCCACATACCAAATTATAAATTAAAGAACTCTATAAGCACTTCAAGAATAGTTTTCCCTTTAGTTTTTTTACAGTTAAAAGCAAGATAATCTAATGATAAATATCAGCGGTAATTGAGACAAGAAGAAGAAGCTCTGCTAAATAAAATTTTTGGTTTAAATATTGTGAATAAAAAATTATATTGATGAGATATTTTTATTTGAAAAATAGTTGGATTTTAATTACTTAATAATGTTGAATACCAAATAACTATGAGATTAATCTCAAGTCCAAACTAGATTTAGAATACCTTTAATTAAATCAAAAAATAATCATATTAATATTATTAATATATTTTAATATTTGAGAAAAGTGATGTGGCCAAAAAAGTGCAGTGACATTTTTACAATAAAATCATGTTGTGGGGTGATTGTCCACATCATCAATTTTCAAATATTCCCTCTTTTCATGCAAGAATTATTAGGAGAGATTAAAGATATTATTGAGAGAGAAAACTTCTGTTTACCTAAATATTTATTATAAAAATAATGGAGGCAGCATCTTTGAATTTTTTTCCCCAGTCATAATTAGGTTCTTCTGTGAAATTTCTAGAATTTATTGTCTTCCCACGTAGTTAAATGGTTTTAAAAACCCTCAAATGTGATTTTTCTTTTTCTTTTTTATTATTTTATACACGTGCAAAAACCTGTTTTAAGGAAAAGAATACAAACTTTAAAATTTTGAAATATTTTAGGCACTAAAAATTGTGTCAAAATTTTATTTTATTTTTTTTAGTAACAAAAATTTTATATTTAAGGCGGGAATTGGAATGAAATAAATACTAATTGTTGTTCACCTCCCCATTTAAATAGAAAAAAAAGGAGGAAGAAGAATCACTCAACCTTATTTTATTATAAACAATAATAATAATAATAATAATATTTTGAGCATCATGGTATGAGGCTGTTCAGCTACACATATATGAAAATGTGTTCAACCCAAGATTTATGCATATTTATTGAAAACTGGGCTATATTATATATAATTATAAATAATATGATTTTTTATATTATAATAATTTACAAATACATAGATATTTTTTTAAACTAATAATCGGCATCTAATATTTTTTAAAATTTTATTATTAAATATTTGAATAATTGAATAACTGAATAAAATAGATAGATATTATTTTATTAGAAATTAATTACCATTTATTCTAACAAGAAGTTCATAACATTGTTTTTGAGGGACAAATGTGGGAGTGGAGATGGCAAGTTTTGACCAAAAATTAGATAACAATAAACATGGGGGATTGGGGTAAGATTAGTTTAAAAGTCAGTGTCAACTGTCAAAAGCAATTAACAAATGTGGTAAGGTCAAACATGAAATGCTTCTTCCATCATCAATGACGCCTCCCAAATCCCAATAATGCTCCTTGCTTATGTAGAACAGCTACTTTAATTTTCAATTTTAAAAAATAAATATAAAATCTTTATTTTAGAGGAAGAAGTTAGAATTTTTGTCTAATTATTTATAATAAAAGAATACATATATCTTTAGAAAACTTAGTCATCTTTTTTAAAAAAATTATTTTCTAATTATATACAAAAAAATTATCTAATTATTTAACTTAATTTCAATTTTTCCACGTGGCCTCTAGAATACTGAGAGTATGAAACCAAACACATTTTTGTCCTTGCCTCTCAACAAACTATTAATTGCTTTGTGGAAAGAAACATATAACTATATAAGAAAAGAAATATATAATAAATATACAATTAAGCGAATAACGAGAACTGAGAAGTGAAATGAAGCATACGCATTAACTAACATTGAAATAAATTTAATTTAATTGGAATTAATTTTTGTTTTTGCAACTAATTTATGTGGAATTTCTTCTTGGACAAAAACCAAAAGAAATAGAAAAGTCAAACCTTTTCTAGAAAGCTGCGTCTGTTATTTAATTTTGCCACGTATTTTCATACGTAGAACACAAGAAACTTGGTTGTTTAATTCATATAGGTTTGAATGATAATTTCCTCAATAACCATAAATTCTAAAAAAGTAAAACATGTATCTTCTTAAATATCAGAAGCAAGGGCATCCTTTCCCATCTAGCTCATGACTGTACCTTCTTTGTATTGGGATAGGCTAGATTTCTGATCATAAAGGGGGGAAAATATTTAAAATATTTCAGATCGTAATTTTAAATATTTTTTCCTAAAAGGTAGAAAAGAAAAGAGTGATTTAACTCTGTCACATAGATCTCAATCCATGCCTTTGTTTACATCTGAATTTTCCTTCTTTTAGTTTCTTTGTACCTTCTGAATACGAACAAATAGGGCAACATTTTTCGTATATTATAGTAAACATTATCAATAAATTATATTGCTATACCATATGATTAATAATAATAAGCCGGAAAAAAACATAATTAATAAAAAATTTATAAATTTTATATACAATATATATATTTTTTGTTAATAATAAATATTTTTTATTAAAAATAATTATATATAAGATATTAAATATAGATATATCTCTTAATGAAAATTTAAAGCTAGCCCATTCTTTTATACCTGATCCCCATCGACATGGATCTGTTTGGTCACAAATTAAGGTGGGCTTAGCCCAAGGGCGGAGGGTGAGCCCAATGTGGGAAAAAGTAAGTTTATACTTAGGATTAGTTCGGCCACAAAAGGGCTAGGCCCAGATGCATTTTCTCCTATGTTATGGGTTGTGTAAGCCCAAGCATGGTAAGTTTATAATTAAAGAAAATAAAGTTTTTATATTGATTGTATAAAAAAAAGTTTTTATATTGATATTTTAATTAATTTATAATTATTATTGATTATATAATGAATTTTAAATATTTATATATTTTAAAAATATTTTCAAATGTATTTCTATTATAAAAAAAGCTTATAATAAAAAAATAGACTGAAATATATATTCAATTAATTTCCTTTTTCCCATATATGTATATGCAATACATTCTTTCCCCAACAAAGTTGGGCAAGTCATTGACATATAAACATACATTTGGCTAATAAATTTTACAATGAACAATTTTCCTTATAAAGAACTTGCAAGTGATAAATGATAATGAGTACCTCTCTCTTTATATATATATATAAATATAACTCATTCTACACGATTCTACTCAAAGCTATCACTCTAAGCTATTCTTATATTTTCTCTCATCCCATAAATTCTTCCACCATACTAAGACTTGTCATTCTTGCCTACTCATTTCGCACGACATGTGCAACTAAATGCACCGAAAACTATCTGAGATATTATTAAATCGGCGCCAAATAGAAAGAGGAAGGTTCCTAAAAAACAGAAGCAACTTGAGAGAAAACCCGCTCTCATTGGTAGCATGGCTGCATTCCAAAGCCAAGTGTAAGAAGACCTCAACCCCTCCTTGACTAACTCTAGTTAGTTAACCCAACTCCCCCTTTAACCCGTGGTTAATTAACCCTTACACTTTACATGCGTTTATTTAAATCACCCTTATTCCATAAATCACCTCCAATTTCTTTCTCCTCCTTTTTTTATTCTTCTTCTTCTCTCTCTCTTGCATTTGGTAAACAACTTTAGGTTACCAAAATAAACTGGTACTGTACTTCTCTGCTCCTACAAATACACAAACAAATCATCATCGCATTGTCTTGTTCCGAGTTCTCTCTCTCTCTCTCTCACACACAATTATGAAGAGGTCTTGCGGTGCTTCGTCTTCCACTTGCTCTTCTTCGTCTCCTTCTTCTTCTTCTTCTTCTTCTCTCGAGTTTCAGAATCCCGATCAGACGGAAGGGCGAGGCAGAGCGAGTAATAAGCGTGCCAGAAGGAGTCGTAATGGCAATGCAAATGGTAATGACGGTGGTAATAATGACGATAATAAGTCGAAGAAGGTGAAACCCGAAAGCTCGAGTTCTTCCGCCAGTAATGGCGGACGAAGAAGTTCTGTTTACAGAGGAGTCACCAGGTGAGTGAGTAACTAACTAATCGTGGCGTTTCTCTGGATTCTTCGATCGTTAGGCTGAGAATTGATTGCTTAGCGTCTTGCATGAATCTAGATTTTTCTATTTTGGAATGGACTGAATCGGGATTGATTGCGGAAGAGAGAGACGATTGCCGTCGCTTAATTCATGAACCGAACGAAATGCTTTGAATCTTTTCCTTTTTCTGATTTGTTTATTGAAGTGGATTTTGAATTTTTTGTTTGCATGTGAGTATAAATTTGTGGAATTTCATCTTTTGATCCGTAGGCATCGATGGACTGGGAGGTTTGAAGCTCATCTCTGGGATAAGAGTTGCTGGAACAATCTCCAGAACAAGAAGGGACGACAAGGTACGTTTTTTTTTTTTGAAAAAAAAGCTCCCCGTTTTATTTATTTAAATAATGGGGAAGATTTGATTAAAATAAAGAAAACTCATGAGGGAAAATCAAGGAGATCTAGCTAATACATTTGTTAATTATTGTTTTTTACGGTGTTGTTATAATTATTATTATGTTGCGTTTCTGACTGTGACGTGTCTTCTCTGTCAATGCCAACGTTCCCATAAACCTTTTTGTCGCTGGCTTAGTTTATTTGGGTAAGTCTTCATCTTTTTGGATCTCATACTCTTCTCATTTCTCAGTTTATTATTATAATTTTAAGAAAATATAAGTTAAAACGCCAAATGTTTAGAGTTTAATGAACCTGTAAATAGAAACTGAATCATTTTAGATATTTATTTACGCATGACTCACTTTAGACCAGCTTGGAAATAAAGATTATTTATAGAACGAAGAGTTTAGAAAAGGTTTATTTAATTTGACGCATTATTTTTCTGTCAGTACCAGAAATTTCGAGGGAATCAATTAATTATATTATCATTTTAGAGTTAATTCATAATTTTAATTTTTTAAAAAAATATCTATAGGGGCTTATGACAATGAAGAAGCCGCTGCTAGAACCTATGATCTTGCTGCTCTTAAATACTGGGGAAGAGATTCAACATTGAATTTCCAGGTACATTAATTTATTTCCCTTTTTGAAGCGCATGTTACAATGTTTACCATCATACCAATGTTTAATTTAAATTAATCAGACACATTTGCCCATATTTTTTAAAATTCCATACTCTTTTTTTAGAAGTCAGAACAACAAATTCCATACTTTATGCTTACCATTATGACTATCCATCCATATAAAAACTACTACCAGAAACTCCACCGTTCACAAAGCTGTCTACCCTCAAGCTTTATGGAATACAAAGGCCCAAGAGTTTTTTTTCCCCCTTTTTCAAATACATATTTATAAGGTTGCCTTGCTTTGTTCGTATGAGTATTTTTAGTGCTACAATCAAAACGGATGTTTAATTTGGGTTTATTTTTGCAATTATGACCAGCTGACTTGTGCCTTTGTGGTTCATTGCTTGGGCACGGGTTCAAATGCTTATGACTAAGGTTAAACAAGGATATTTGTAATTATGATATCAATGTTATTTTAATTTCACTCAATCACATGAATAAAATTTCCATTTTATCAGATAGAAATATATACAAAGGAGCTTGAGGAAATGGAGAAGGTCACAAAAGAAGAGTACTTAGCTTCATTGCGACGGCAAAGCAGTGGATTTTCTAGAGGGGTTTCTAAGTATCGAGGGGTAGCTAGGTAAGTATGCAACTCAATATTTTTAATTTTTTTATATTATCAATCCAACTAGATATTTTTTGTGGACGATATTATTATGCATCTGAACAATTAGTAAGACTTTAATTTTTGTTATTTATATTATCTTAAATCAAGCTATCTTTTCTAGGATTAATGCAAAAAAATTATGTGATTTGAATAGGCATCACCATAATGGTCGATGGGAAGCTCGGATCGGAAGAGTACTGGGCAACAAATATCTCTACTTGGGAACATATGGTAAGTTTCATTCTATTTCCTCTCGTAAAACTTGCTTTATCAATGCCTTGTCTTTAAAAAATTGTTAGTGATGTCAAGATAAATAAAATAGGGAAATAGTAATACATTTTATTTATTTGAAGATTAGTCTTACACAAAGTTTAAAGATACCTAGATTGTATAATTATGGATCTCTTTACCACTAAGCCATAGTTTCTTTTCTTTTTTTCTTTTTTATTTTTTTGCAAATTTTCTTCCAATTTAAATGTTTATCAAACTACTCATGCTAGAGGACTTCAAAACACTCACGTCACGTAAATCACACAACATTCCAGATTTTAGTTCGTTAAATCGTACATGTTCTGATATCTCATAATTCTCATTCAATCGTACCTTATTGGAGATTGGAATGCAACAATTTCAGTCCATGAATATGCATTTGGTCCCCGATCTGAAGCACCATACATTTTCAACACAAAATACAAACCTCAAACACTCACATTAGATAGTATACACGCGCAGAATATGAAACACAACATTCAAAGAACTTCACACGACCAGTCCAACTTTGTTGCATAACATGTTACATATACAACGAATGATGTTTGGCGAATTAAAATCTTGTGGTTCACATGTGCAAATCTCTGCTAGCTCTGACCAGATTGTAATTAATTGAGCAACAAACGTGACATTTAATGCTGAAGGTCGCCAAGTCACATGACGCTGTGACTTCCCTCTCTTTTATTAGTGGGTCCAAAATGTGTTCAAAGTGGCCACCACGGGGGAGTTATGTGTAGTAGCGGTCAGGGTTTAAAGCCATGGAATATTGACCCCAAATCTCAAATAACAATTCTCTTTTTGAAGTGTCTCCACATTTTTGGGGGTGAGATTAATCTTATTTGAGATAAATTCTAATAGTTGTGCATACTCTATCCCTCCTTTGTCTTGGTGATTGGGTCATGGATCATTACCACAAAAATAATTTTTTTTATTGAACATTTTTTGTTTTTGCTTTCCTATGATTCTGTTATCAATTGAGGTTTCTTGAAGATTTGCTTCTGGAAATATTATATATTTTCCTTTGAATTCTAGAACTACCATTGCTTGTGTGAATTTTGTAATCTTTTCCTACAACTTATTTTAAGGATGTAAAAGAAAATATGTTTAAGTTAGTTCCCTTTTATTTATTGTTTTCTTTGAAATAGTACCTTCTAAAAGATGAATTTTAATTTAGAGTAAAATAACATATAATATCCTGATCTTATTTTTCATATATGATAAGTATCTTAATCTTATTTATAGTACACTTTTACATATAATTTTTTTAATTTAGTATAATTTTACCTATAATTTTTTTAATTTAGTGCAATTTTACCCATAATCTTATTTCTCAAATCCCAAGAATTGTACAAAATTAAAAAAATTATGTATGAAATTATATTAAATTAAAAAGATTATAGATAAAATTATATCACAAATAAGATTATGATACTGACTATATAAAAAATAATATTAGAATATTGTGTGCTACTTTACTCTTTAATTTAAACTATTTTCTTCATATTTTAATTTTTCAAACTATTTTTTGGAAAACATATGTATTTATTTATAAAATCAATTTGATGCACTATTAGTTGGCCAAACACCAACAAAACATTTTGACAATTAGCCCTAAACCCACAAAAGCCGGCAGTTTGCATATGTTGGAGGGTACAACATATCCTTGACTTCTTTTACTTTTTCTCGAACATGCATATGTTTGATAAAGATTGAGGAAAATGAATGGTCTTCTTCTAATTTATGAATAGTGTATATAATTCATAGTTAAAAGAAATCTTTTGTACTCATAAGTCATAACTGTAATTAAATTTAAACAGTGTATACAAGATCAAGGACAGTTGCCTCTCACATACACACTCTAGTGAGCACGTGATTTCTAATCCTACTCGTAGCACATATATAATGTTGTTCTGCGTTCTTAGATTCTTGTATTCTAAAGTCATATTTTTTGGCTTCTTTTCTCTCTGCTTAATTTATTAAATATTCACAAACACTTATTTAATTACTACTTTTTGTTCCTAATCTTTACCAAATTCGCTCTGCCATAGTACGTAAAGTGACTCTTTTAACTTAGATACTTTTCTGTAGATCTGATCTTCTTCTTTTTGACATTTTATTTTTGGATTTAACCAACTCATTAAATAGTCTCAATAATTTCTTCTTCTTCTTCTTCTTCTACATTGCATTATTTTTTTTCAATGACTTAATTTTTAAGCCAGTCTGAAATTATTAGAAAAATTTCAATTCAATCCTTCATATAACATATTTGTTATATTTCATTAAATTAACTGAGCTTTAACCCGTGACATCACAAAAGGCCCTTTTATTAACCTTTGAGATACTTTTAACAGTTACGATCATGTGACATCTTCGGTAAACCCGGAACATATAAGTTATGGAGTCTAGATTCAGATGAGCTTTTTTTAAAACAGTTAAATATATTGATACTGTTGATGAGGATACTGCATGTGATTAGCCAAGTTCATGTCCTAAATTAGGAAAGAACGGATTAATCTAATTCTAATTCTAATTAATTGCATTTGGTTGCCAATAATCATGAAGGTACTCAAGAGGAAGCAGCTACAGCATACGACTTGGCAGCTATACAATACAGAGGCGCGAATGCAGTGACCAATTTCGATATTAGCAGATACATCGACAAGATCAACCTCATCAACCAGAACAACAATGTCGAATCCCAAGAAGATCAAACTGTAATCACAATACCATCGCATGTAGAAGAAGAAGTAGAAGATGAAGATGTAGAAGCAGCACCTCCTAATTCATCTTCCGAGTTGGACTCCGAGTGGGAAAATCTGCAGAACCAGGCGCAACCACCACAACAGCAACTACAAAATCTAGAAATCGAACTTGAAAATCCTCAAATTCAAACTAATCAGATCTCTCCACCAAACGAAGAATCCTCTCCGATTGCTCCTGTGGACCCTACTACTACGACCACCACCGATGAACAGGAGCTTGCATGGATCTTCATGGATGACGACGGATTCTCTCATTTTCAAGTTCCAGATATGCCTGACGGCGACTTACTGAGCGTGTTCTGTGATGGCGTAGGAAGATTCGACGACGACGACATTGGATTTCTCTTCAGGCCAGATCCTGAGGAGGCCGATTTCAACCTGGACGCGATTTTGAGCAGTCCGAGCTGCTACGGAGATCTGGCGACGGGGGATTCAACGAGGATGGTGACGGGTGATGATGATTGTGGTGGGCAAGAGAAGTTGCTCTGTTCTGCAAATTCTGCTTCTTGTTCACCAAACTCTTTGATTTCTTATTCGGATTATACTTCATGATCGATCTATGAGGTTGGCGGTGGTGTTATGGAGATTGTTGGATCTGCTTTTGATTTGTTGTGCGTTATGTGATAGGTGGTTGGTGAATTGCGCAGTGTTCATGGCCTTTGCCTTCATCCATCCATGCATACCTATTTAACCCAGGTAAACCAAAAAAGAATTATAAGAAAAATTGCGAAGTTACTTGAATGCAAAGGCATTCATTCATCTTTGGTTAACAACTTCTCTATATAAAATGATCAAAATTTCATTAATAAAATGAGAATACACCATGGGTTCATAAATAAAGAAGGACAAGAAAAAGTAGAACAAAAATAAACTTATTGAATATGCTATATTATTTTCCTATTCTTAATATAAGAATTAGTCGATTAAATTAGGTAAATTAAAGAGTATATATTATGAATTTATCTTAAGAAATTTGATTAATTTATTTAATCTTTTTAATTTATTTAAAAAAATTAATTAACTCTTACATTAAAAATTAGATAGATGGAGTACTATTTTAAAGAGAGGAAAAACATCTTCAAAATGGGAAGGATATCTTGCCTAATAGTTCTTTGGACTCTCCAAAAAGTTGGCTGCCTATAGTTACTTATCGCTGTAGAGGTGCATTTCCTTGATTGAAAAGAGGGGACTTGACAATCCAACAAAGCATTTAGTGCAATATACATAAGGAAGCTCAAAATCAAATAATACAGTATGAATTCTGAAACAACCGTTATTTTTATGGCTTAAAAAAAAATATTCTATGTTGCTAATGGTTTTGTGTCTAGCGTAATGCAAGCTCTGGGATGGATAAAAGCATATACGTCTGATCCTATTTATAATTTGTGTGTACTCGAAAGAAGGAATTGACTGAATAGAAACAAGTAAGTGTAAAGTAACTCAGTTGTTTTTAAACGTGAGGGTTTGAATATTATGAATAAAAAATTATTTTAGGAAAATCTATTTTCAATTGACCCTCTCAATATCAAGTACTAACAGGCAAATATACCCACATACTTAAGGTTATCCAGAGAAACTGATACTAACGAGAGTTAATCTGAATGATAAATGACTCGATATCACTTAAATAAAGTTTTGAGTTTGAGCCTTAACATATGCAAAAAAATTTCGTTGATAGATTTACTCATCATAACTAGATACACGATGCGGGTAAAATTTGAATATAATTAAAATAAAATTTTAATAAATTGAGTGGGTAACTAAACAAAAATAAACTAGGATAAAGAAAAAGAAAATTTTAGGCTGGATCCTCACAGCCATAATATTGGGCCCAATTTTAAGACAGCAACAAAAACTTATAATTTTAAACGATAATATATTTTGTATGAAAAATAAAAATAAATTATAATATATATCATCAACATATATAATTTGATCTACAGAAGAGTTAAGGTGCTAACCCACCTCACCTCATGAAAAGGAAAATACATGTTTAAAATTTAGAATACATATTTATTAAGAGAGACCAAAATAAATAAATTAGGAATTAACCATAATAATTTTAAAATATAAATTACAATTTTAAGGCACTGTGTTATGCATATCTATATATCATAAAAATAGAAAAACCAGTCGAAAAAGATGTATATTTATCATAAAACTATAATTTTTAAAATAATTATATACATCATATGAATATTACATCTCATAATTTTTTTATTTTTTAAAGTATCAAATATTTATTAATTTTCTTAAATTAAAATTTTGAAAACCCATAATAACATTTTTATGAAATTAAAAAGAAGACATCGCATCTTATTGCTTTTCAATTTTTATATACTAATAAAATGATATTTAACAATAACAAAAATTAAATTCATCTTATAAATTTAATTTTATAAAATAATACTTTTAATATATTTAATATATACAATTAAGAATATATATTAATTCTTCACGCTGCCTTACCTATAGAATGAGTTTTTAAAACTAATTATTGATGAATAATAAGTGTCAACCCAAACGGAATTTATTTGACAGTAACATACAAACCGAGTTGGTTTCTTCTGGCTCTGCCTTTGCGGTCTCGTACTCGTTCTGGTGACTCGGCCTCACTCAGCTTGTAACGCGCTAATTCTAGCTCTTCCTTCTCCAAATCAGAAAATTCCTAGTAATGAACGCGCGTGGATTCCCAAAGCTTGCTTATTGATGGCGAAGTTGGTGCCAAAATACACCGTTTTCGGTAATTGAAAAATCTCAAGCTCTCTTGCCTGGTGCGACTCGACTCAACTCCTGGCTCCTAGGTTGGTTAATTTTGCTTGCTGCATCTCGTTTCTGGTTTTTTTAACTACGAAATAGTAGAAGTTGGCGTTTTGAGAATGGAGGGACATTTTTGTCATGACAGACCCTTTATCCTTTTTTGTTGGGGAAGTGTAGGACCTACTGATGAAATCATAACTTATGAGTTTTCAATTGTCGTGGTCATTTATCTGTGAATTTTCAGGTTTGAAACTGTGCATGATTTGGGTCAGCTGCGTTGTGCCAGGTGTAGTTTTTGTGGGTTGTATTCTGAATGGTTTCTTTTGTCCAAAGGAAAGTTTGGTCCTTGAATTGAATTTTTTGTGCTTGTTTTTGAAGCTACGATGGACATGCATTGCTTTGAAAATTTCCTTTGAGGTCTATAAACACAGGATAGGTAAATTACTTTGTATTTTGCTTATTGAGTACTGATTAGCATTTTCTTAGTATAAAACAATGCTGGTCTCAGCTTTCAACTCTTCCCGCATCTGTAATTAATTGGAGTGAAGCAGAAAGTTTTCCGTAGTTTAACAGAAATATTGTCGTGATCTATCAGCAGTCAAACTTTAAGTATTCTGGCTTGATAGTTTTGTTGATAGCTTTTTACTTTTATGTACTTTCTTTATTTAGAAATTGTTACTGGTGAGAAGTTTTACGTGCCATTGAACTTTAAACCTCCAAGTTAAGCCTTCATGGGCCTACCACGAAGAGTGTTTTCATTTTTGTTTTATTTTAACTTCACTCCAATTGTGTCTGTAGGAGATGCTCGTTTAATAGAAATTTCTGGGTTTTTTACTTGTAAAATATTTGTTTCTTCAAATTCTTGTTCAAGATTTTAATGGCCTATGACTCAATTTTGTCTATTCCTTAGATTTACTTATAAAGTTGTCTACTAAACCCTTTTGTTGACAAAAAGGAAAAAGGACCACTCTTTTCGGGCTTGGAATACTAATAATATTATGTTAATGAATATATGCATATCTGTAATCCACGTCTATTTTAACCCAAAGAGCATATGTAGGAGACATATTGGTTTCCTAGCATTTAATGCTTGTCAATTTATCAATCTATAAATGAAAGATGATCCCTGAGTTTTCAAGATGGTGATATTCAACTTCATCAATGTCTTGTACAGGCAAATAATTCAGGCAGCTTCCACTATTCCTTCTGAAAGATGAGAATTAGGCCTATTTTGTAGTCCTCACAAGGAAAACCATTAAAGTGAGTTTATCATTCATTGTCTTGTCATGGATGTTGAAGCAGTGGATGAGGGAGAAAGCAGTGATAGACTTGAACCTGACAGGTGCCAGAGACAGAATGTAACTGCTGAAAGAGAAGTAATTAATCATGGTGGTGATGCAGATATGAAACCACAAGTGGGCATGCTGTTTGGAACAGAAGATGCTGCAAGATCATTTTATGATGCCTATGCTCGGCGAGAAGGGTTTAGCACCCATATGGGTCAGTTCAGTCGTACAAACCCTGATGGTCCAATTGTAACTTGGGACTTTTCTTGTAATAGGGAGGTATTTAAAAGGAAAAACATAGAAAGTTGCAATGCAATGCTTAGAATAGAGAGAAAAGATGCCGATAGCTGGATTGTCACAAAATTTGTTCTGGACCATAACCATTCCCTGGCCTCCCCTAGTAAGGTGCACCACCTTCAACCCTGTAGGCATTTTGCGGGTGCTACAAGGAATGCTTCTGAGAATCTCAATGCTACTTGCGATGCCTATATCTCAACAAATGGGAATCATGTATTTCATGAACCAACTCGTGCAGTTAGGAGTTCCTCTCCAGTAGATCTAAATTGTCTATCCAGAAACAATTGTCCTTTAATATATGTAAGACCTACTCGAAATAGGACCTTTGGAAGAGATGCTCAAAATCTTCTGAATTATTTTACGAAGATGCAAGCAGAAAATCCTGGTTTTTATTATGCTATACAGCTTGATGATGAGAACCGCATGACCAATGTGTTTTGGGCTGATGCAAGGTCAAGAGCAGCCTATAACTACTTTGGTGATACTGTAGTTTTTGATACGATGTACAGACCAAATCAGTACCAAGTCCCATTTGCTCCCTTTACAGGAATCAATCACCATGGTCAAATGGTTTTATTTGGTTGTGCATTACTTTTGGATGAATCAGAGTCTTCCTTTACCTGGCTATTCAAGACATGGCTATCTGCTATGAATGATCGACCTCCTGTTTCAATAACCACAGACCAAGATAGAGCTATTCAAGCTGCTGTTGCCCAGGCCTTTCCAGGAACTCGCCACTGTATTTGCAAGTGGCACATTTTGAGGGAAGGTCAAGAACGATTAGCTCATGTTTACCTAGCTCATCCTTCTTTTTATGGAGAGCTGTATAGCTGCATCAATTTCTCAGAGACTGTTGAGGACTTCGAATCTACGTGGAATTCTTTGCGAGACAAATATGAGCTTCAGAAGAATGAGTGGCTTCAGGCAGTGTTTAATGCTCGTAAACAGTGGGCCCCTGTTTATTTCCGTGGCACATTCTTTGCTGCACTTACTTCAAACCATGGGGTCAGCTCCTTTTTTGATGGCTATGTGAATCAGCAGACGAAGTTACCTTTATTCTTTAAGCAGTATGAAAGAGCTCTTGAACAATCATTGGAAAAAGAAATAGAAGCGGATTGTGATACAAGTTGCACCACGCCAGTGTTGAAGACTCCATCACCAATGGAACAACAGGCTGCAAATCTATACACAAAGAAGATTTTTGCAAAGTTTCAAGAGGAACTGGTGGAAACTTTTGTCTATACTGCTGACATTATTGAGAGTGATGGTGAGGTCAGTAAATACAGGGTTGCAAAATATGAAGATAATCACAAGGCATACATGGTAACTTTAGATGCTTCTGAATCGAAAGCAAATTGTAGCTGTCAGATGTTTGAATACTCTGGCATTCTTTGCAGGCATATTTTGACTGTATTTACTGTCACAAATGTTCTTACCCTTCCACCTCGCTACATATTGAAGCGATGGACAAGGAATGCTAAACTTAGTATGCAATCAGATGATCAAATTTCAGATTCACGTGCCATTGGAACTCTTGCCCTGCGTTTCAACAGTTTATGTCGTGAAGCCATTAAACTTGCTGAAGAAGGAGCAGTAGCAGTGGAAACTTATGATGCTGCAATGAATGCTTTAAGAGAGGGTGTGAAAAAGGTTGCTGTTGTGAAAAAAAATGTTGCGAAAGTTACACCTCCCAGTGCTCAGGGTAATGGGAGTAGTCAGGAAGATCATAGCAAGAAGAGCCCTTCATCCATGTGGCAAGATCCAGTATCACATTGCTTTAATCTTAATGACATTGGGCTTCCTGTTGCTGATCTTAATCAACCGATTATGGCTCCTGTTTCTATTTATCGCAATGGATGCCCTTCTGATAACCCTGTATGAATAACCGAAGACCGTGATGCTTTAGTTTATTTACTTCAAAATCAAAGATATACTGATATTTGCTATAACTGGATATCACTGGCTGATGTAGGTGGTTGTATATTTCAAGTCTATGAGTTGGGCCATTGAAAATAAGAATTCAATCTCAACCAGTAAAGCGGCAGTGATTAACTTGAAGGTACGCAACTAGGTGGTTTGTGTCCTCAGTTGCAGTCTTTCCATATTTTGTATATCAAGAAGTGGCAGATATGACAGCTTAACTTATTCTTTGATGCCTTGACTACATGTAACATGGGATTTATGTTTTTTGTCATTAGGCGATGATAAGCATTTAGAACACAAGCTGGGATTTTATTAAGAAAACAATCTAGTAGAACTAGACAAGAATAAGCCAGAATCTCAGTTATCCATTTCTAACAGCCTGGGAGAATTTCCAAACAATGCAAGGGAATTCAAAATACTTCATAAGCCACCGTAAACACCTAAGATGGCATTTTTATAGGACTAGGAAACAACAAGAAACATAAAAAATATTAATAAAAAAACTCTCAATAAATAAAACATGGGACTGATATTGCCTTAGTGTCTTGGCAATGTTGCTCCTTCTTTTTTATTTTTCCCCACTGATGTAGTCCACGTTTCCCCACTTCTGTAACTCGCTCAACTGATCGTAGTCCCCTTCCTCTACTCTCCTATGTGCACGCCTGCTGTTTTTTAATATTCATTATCAGTGATCTTGGCCTCTTACCAGAAGAGGTTAGCATCTTCTAGATTCTCATTTAATGTTCATGCTCTCTGCAGAAAGTCTTTTCCCTCTGTAGGTCATCCCTATTAATATATGGCTTTATTTGCCCCTGTACATTTATAGTGGTTTTGTGAATATTCTTTTCTTGCTTATAATGTCTTCCCCATTGTAGCTGCAAGATTATGGCAAGAACCCTCCGGCAGAGAATGAAGTAGAATTCCAGGTAACAAGGGTCACTTTGGAGCCGATGATGAGATCTATGACTTATATCAGTCAGCAACTCTCCGCGCCGGTCAATAAAGTTGCTGTTATCAATCTGAAGGTATACAAACTTGGATCATGTACCACTTATTCCTGCCTCTTCTAACCATTTCTACAATCTAGAAGTTTTATAGGTGCAATAATTTTCTCCTTTAAGTACCTTCACCTCCTGTAAATTAAATCTGAAAGTTGGAGATGGTTGAGAATTCAAAGTCCAAGGTTGAAATATGGATGGCAGAACATAATTCTTGGGTGTCTCTTAAGTTCAAGCCTCCATGCTACATTGTGTACACACACATAATCATGAATAATTGGAGTCTGAAATAAAAAGATGAACGATATGTGTGGATTGAATAAGTGCCGAATAATCAGCCTAAAAAATCAAGACCCTTTCTAATGGGTATGATTGACCTCTAAATTCACAATATAAGTACTTTAAGATAGTCTTGTGTGTGACATGATCTCTTAGACCTCTTTGAGGTAGTATGAATCAGGATTAATTTTGTTCTTGTTCATTAGTTTGAGATTCTGTTCATATGATGGAAGTAAGAAATTGGATTACATATTTTAATCAGCTCCGTTATTTCAGTTGTGATTTTTTATTTCTTATCTTTAGATACTTAAATATGCTACTTAATAATGCAATCTGAACAAACATGACTTTGGTGCAATTTAAGATTCTTGGTGTCTTGGTTTATGCATACTATTGTCCTTTTTTAAGCTCCAGGGCACAAAGACAAATACTGGGAAAACAGAAGTGAAATTCCAAGTTTCCAGGGATACACTAGGTTCTATGCTTAGATCTATGGCCTACATCCGCAACCAGCTATGAGAACTGTAAGAAATATATTTTCAGCTTGTCATTTCTTGCCTCCTTCCCTTTTTTAGCGATTATGAAACTTACACTCCCCATGGTAATAAATAAATAAATAATAATAACAAAATAAAATAAAAGGGAAAAAAAGAAGAGAGAGAGGGAGGGAGGGAGAAACTTACACCCCCACTTCCTTTAGTTTTTTCAAGTCATATGGAAACTTCTTTCTGTAACGTAATTGTCAAACAGATTCTATATCTTGTGAACTTCCTTAGAAATTCCTCGTAGCCTGATTGAATGCCGCATATGTTATAGCTAGGTAAGTTGAGTGCACGTTTTGATATTTTGAAAACCCCGGGGAGGTGAACGTAATTTACTCTAAAGATGATAATGAATTATGGTAAGGGGTAAAAGTAAGATTTCCTTATAAACCCTACAGAATTCCTTGGGCTGGTAGTTGTCTGCAACTGTGATTCTTCCTTTTGTTTTTGGGAAAATACCACTTACGGACCTATATGACTTACCTTACTATTTTCATTGCAGCAAATGAGTAATTTGGATGATTGAATGGGAGACGAAGTGTCAAAGTGGGATGTATGAAGGACCTCAGATCCATGTGCCAAAAGAGATGATATTATTTGGAGGGAATGCTGGTTGATCATCACTCGCTGACCATTCAACATAATTGTATGGATTAGGTGTAATTTATAACTTATTGTATCCATTCTCAGCAACTATGTCTATACCAGAATTTCTTTTTCTTTTTCTTTTTCTTCTTCACTTGTCCATCCTTAACACCCCCCCCCCCTAGCTTCCACATTTAATACATTTGTACATTAAGTTCTGAAGATCTTGTATTCACTAAGAAGCTTTGTGTATATATCTCATGTTCTGGCTAAGGAAGATGTCGAAACTTCTCGGCCCCTTGAGATTTGGGCCGTGTCAATGTTGAAGGATGACTCAATTACTACAGAAATCTTACTGTTTATAGGTATTGATTGATATTATTTTGGAGTTTAGATACCCCCGTTTCGGTCATATAGATATTTCCTCTGTTCCAACATCATGAGGCACAGGATGTTCGTTTGAGAGTAGTGGTCACAGAAAAAGCAACCATGGAAAAAAGAGAGCTTATTCAATGCTTGAGGAATAACATTTTCTAATGTTATTGGTTCCACGTAGCAGTGGCAAATGGGTGGATTTTGTAATACAACGGTATATATACTTATGTTGATATTATTTGAGATACATTTAACATGCGCAAAACCACAAAATTAAGCTTATAAGTAATAAAAATATTGGTAGTGGTTAGCAAAATAATCTGAATATTTAAATTTAAATATAAAAATAATTAATAACTTGTTTTATTTAATATTATTATTATTTAAAAGAAAAAAAAATTATTCTATCTTTATCTTTAGATCACAAATGAATTTAATATTTTTTTAAAAATTTATATAAAAAAATAAGATACACTCTCTAAAACAGTTGTTCCAGTTTAACAAGTTTATTTGTCAAAAATCAGTTTAGTAAAAGTTAATTATTGTATATATTTGTTTGGAAATATTTTTTTTTCAAATGTATTAATTTTTTATATTTATATAATTTATTTTTTAAATTGTTTTCAACTTCAGATAACCCTCCCAGTATAACTGATGGGACAAACATAATCATAAGAACAAGTACCCATGAGTCTAAAATTGCAAACCACTACAACAGAAAAATGATTTCTTGAAGCATAGAGCTAATTTTACATGACAGGTCCCCATAGGTACCCTGTCACATGGCCCAAAAAAGAAGGGAAGAAAGAAAAGAAAAGGGGGGGGGGGGGGAAAGGAAGCATGATGTTTATAGAAAATAACAGGTTTTATCCAGCGAATTCTGCTTACAAATACAATCGCTCAGTCTAATTGATGTGATGAAAATCAAGCGAAGAGACCACTAAGATTGCACGTCAGTTATCCTAACACGGACCAAAATGATGGCATTTTCTCAAGAAATCTGCAAACCTAAACTGGGGAAAAAGTAGAGTCACCTCCATGGGGTCAAATTCCTCATTAAAAGATTCTCGCAACAGTTCCAGAAAAAGAAAGTAGAGCCAAACCCCATTATTAGAGGAGACTGATCCCCTCATTGAGAAGGCAAAAATATATTCGACAGGATCTTGCACTTCTGTGCCGAATGCCCCCATCTCGCATTGAACTGCTTTTTTACTGGTCAAACACGTTGATCTCTCATTATCTATAAACTCCGATAATCTATCACGGTCACTTCATCCTCTGGGGCATCTAGATCTTGATAACTGCACCATAATGGCGAGTTAGCAACCGTAAATATATGGCAAAGGTCAATCACAGACAACAAACAGTAATATACATATATATCTAAGCAGATCATGAATTATTTGCATGAATCGAATCTGAAGGCACATTCTTTTCCTCACCGGGATATTTTTCTGAATAATACTAAAACACACCCTCCCTCTCTCTATGTGGATATCTAAAACCTTTTCTCTTTTAAATGAGTTGCCTTCCACAAGAAAAAGAAAGAATGAAACAAACTA
Source organism: Leucaena leucocephala (assembly GCA_037074615.1). Taxonomy (NCBI): domain Eukaryota; kingdom Viridiplantae; phylum Streptophyta; class Magnoliopsida; order Fabales; family Fabaceae; genus Leucaena; species Leucaena leucocephala. Next base: position 1,958,183 of record CM073525.1, read on the forward strand.
TCTCAATATATCCAAATAAGCTTAGTCAGGCCACTTAACTTTGGGGGGGGAGGGGGGAGGGCATAAAACATGGAAGGATTGATGATTAAGTTCATAAAAAGGATCACGGGAACCGGAGAATATATAAAAGATGACATAAACAAACATTTGAACAAGGTCCATCCAGGATAATTTACCTACGCATCTGCCGAGGATCTGGTCTAAAAGCTGGGGGAACAGCAATTATCGGAGCAGGTCCACCCCCACCTATGTGAGGACCAGATCGCATCTTTCTTCCAGGATTATCATATGATGACGGTCCTTGATCTCTTAACATCTGCATTGCAACTTCTGGGGGAGCAGGAACGAAAGGTCCTAAAGGTCTGTAGAGTTACAAATAAAGTAAGCCCTGCTCTAAATGATAACTAAATAAAAGAGCATCATAAGTATAAAAAATAGGAAGAGCAACCAACCCTGCCCCAGGTACAGGCATCAAGACTGGTGGAGGAGGGGGCATGTCTGTGGTAAATGGAGGAACACCGGATCCTGAGTATGCATCATACATTGCTTCATCATGGTTTCCCATGTCAAGAGCTTTAGGCTGCCGATCACGAGATGGGGAGTTCTCAGATATATCTCCTTCATTTATTCTGTCACTCCGATCATGGTCTCTTCGATTGCCACGATCATCTCTTAATCGACCTTCCAGGCCTAGCCTACGCTTTAGCGGTTTGTCCTTCTACAAAAACATAGTTCATAGTTCAAATGTGGACCATAAGAAAATAAAACCGTTATGACATTGCTTGCTAATAAGAAATAAATTACTATGCTTAAGCCAGAAATTTCTCAGGTTCATATCAGACTACTTGCCCTCAGATAAAGAGTAGCAGATAAGTAAACTTAAAAACTTTCACCAAATTTGCAAGCCGTTCATAAGCTTTAGTTATACTTTCCCTCTTGGCATATAACTATGTGCGGTAAAGATAATCAATACCTGAGCTTGCTGGATGACAGGTGCTCCACCAGGAGCATTTGGATCACTACAAACATAAGAAAGCCACTATAAGCAATAATCCCAAAAAAACAATGAAAGAGGGGGGAAAAGAACCTAACAATGCTTACTTCATGTAGTTCTGAAAATAGAGATCCTCACGAACTTTTGAAGTTAATTCCATCACAAGGTCTGGGTGTTTAAGCTTAAGATGTTTGTGCACAAATTCAGCAGCATGGAAAAGCTTTGTGCAACCCTTAGCCCCACAACCATACTTCCACCCATACTTTTCATCTCTAATTTTTCTAACATGTGGATCCAACACTTCAACTGCCGCAGCATCTATCTTCTCCTTAGCAGTCATCATCTCCAATGGATCCTGACCATTCAACCTTTGCTGCCAAAATGAGTCAACTTTCTTTTCCCATTCAGACCCAGACCCAGATTTATTTGTATCATCATGTCCTCCTTCTGGCCTCACATGCCTAAAACCCTTAGCCTCATTAGTCTCAATCATGCCATAATAATCAACGCCATGAATCTGCCAAAGATATGTAAGCAGTGTGTCCAGAAGTTCAATGCCTTCTAAGCCCTTGACAGATGTCAGGCCCCGTATGATGATTATGGGTCCAACAGATCCACTGTGACCCTTATCATCACTTCTATTGTGATCACTGGTGGATAAAATATTATCTTCAATTCCCTTTTCTGCATCAAGCTTGCGTACAAGGGCCTGAGCCTGTTCAATATCCACTTGTATTCGTCTAGGTTCAGAACTGATTGGATGAGCCTTGGGAGCAGCTGCAAAATCATTATCTTTATTAGGTCCCCTGCCATGTCTTCTTCGTTTACCACCGCTGTCTGCTTCATCCTCTGAATTGGGTTCACTTGCTTGACCTGATTTGCTGGCTGAAGTGGCATTCAGACCAGGATTTCTGAAATGATAGTAATACAATGCATGCAACATTAGAGGATTAACAAAAACAAAAGGGCATATACACGGGTGTGCAAACAAAGTAAGGGATCAAGAACATACAGATCTAGTGTTCCACTCTGCAAATCAAGCAAAAAATCCTTGGCCAGCCTTCGGGCATTTTCATTCCTCCTAAAAGATGCACCAGATAGGATTTTAACACAACAAATAAATAATAGCGAAGTTTTTAATCCCATCACCCTCTTTCTCTCTCTTCCAGTAACTATCAAAAACCAAAAGCCCACATACAAAGAAAACAAACTCTGGGCCCATTTGGATTAGCTTTTGGAGAATAGATTCTGAGAAGAATAGATTCTGGAGAATAGATTCTGGGAAGAATAGATTATGAAAATAGAGATGTTTGGATGATTAGTAGTAGAATCACTTTTTATATTAATAAATTGCCAAAAATGGTAAAATTTGATTAAAGTAAAGAGAGGAGAGAGGGTAGAGAATAAATAGGAGAGAGGAGAAATAAGAGAGAGGAGAGACGAGAGAGTATAGAGAAGAGAGAGGAAAGAGGAGATGGTGTGAAGAAGAGAGATGAGAGAGGAGAGAGATGAGAGAGAATATAAGAAAAAAGTAGGGGTAAAATAGTAATTGGATAATCTATAAGCTCTTTTACAGTTCCAAAATTTATTTTCAGTAGCTTATTCAAAACCATTTGCCCAAAATTAATTCTGGACAAAAATGGCTGTTTGGTTCAAATTTTTCAAACCGAGATTTTGGCTAAAATCAATTCTAGACAAAAATTGATGTTGGTTTCAAATTTTTTCAAACCGAGGTTTTGGCCAAAATTGATTCCCAAAAGCTGTTGCCAAACAGGCACTCCATAGATTCAATGACTAGCCTAATTTTCAAAATATTGAAAATACTAAGTTCAACTCCCCATTAGACAGTAAGGTCATTACAGGCTTACCTGTCGATCACTGTTAGTAAATTCATGGGATGATATTTATCTTTCAACCTGGAACAAAAATAAATACATACATAAAATAAGGGAAATAAAATAAGATTTCTTGCACTCGAGAATAGATATTTGTACATTACACCATATAAATTGCAAAATATAAGCAACATTTTGCCATCCATATAACTGTACCATTCCTCATCCTTATGAGCATTGAAATAAGCCCGTTTCTGTGTAGTAATGTACTCGGATTTGTACTCTTGATACCTAAAACAATGAAAATGCAAATGCTCCTTAGTCAATGCATGTCCCATGAATTCTTCAGCAGCTAAAAAATTACAAATGAGGCAAAGGATATTCCAAAAACATACCTACGCTCAGCTTCAGCTGGCAATATATCATCCTCAAGCTCCTGAATGAATTGCTTATAAGACATCAAACCCTCCCTGGAAGAACTCAGAGTCATCATATTAACATATTTAACTGTGCGTGTGCTTATGAAAAGCGTACGATATGATGAATGGCATGCAATGATATGAAGCTCACCTTTGTGCACTGCCACTTGGCAAATCTGCAAAACCACGATTTGATTCCATGTCTGCAGAAATCAGGCATGCAAGACATAGGAATAAAAGAACAATAAGTAGACATTTTATGACCAACTAGAGTCAGACAACAACCCTTATTCAAATAAATTGGCCATACTTAAGAGTACAGCTAAATGTATAAAATCATGATTTTCTCAAGCTTCCAAGACTTGAAGGGCTGTGAATTTGGACAAGGATCAAAATGAAAATTGAAATTAAACATTGAAATACGCCTAAAACGTTGATGGAAATTGTCTTAGATACAATTTCATACATAATTGCACAATCACATTGTCACTCAGAAATTTAATAAGCCTATGAATGTCTTAACACACATGAAAGGCCGCCAACGGGATGGCAAAACCTCAACAAAGTAAGAAGCACCAAACGCGTAAGTTATTATGCTTGATGCGATATTGCATTCAGAATGGAAAGGGTGATAAGCATAACTATGATAGATTAAGAATAAAGTGGAATCAAAGCAAGATGCTAAAAAAATAATTTAAATCACACAGCATGAAAATCGTAATGATTCATAACTAGCAACATACCTGAAATCCCATTTTGATACCCTGGCACAGATCGGTAGCCAAATCTGCCATAAGGCCTCTCATCTGCATAACCAGGTCTTCCACCTATTCCACGTTCATAGCCACCAAAATAATCATAGCCAAATCTGCTTTGTTCAAATAATAAGGTAATGTGAGGGAAAAAAATAAAAAGTTCAAAATTAGGTGTGATGAATACCCAAGGGTGATAAAAGGCGGGAAGACGATGCGGGAGGGCTATTATATTGAGTTCAAACTTGTAAGAATGGCTTACAAAAATTTATCTAATTTTCAGTTTCTGCATTTAGTTTGAAATTAACAACATAAGCAAATTGCTATCTACGCCCGGAATCAGACACCCATCAGCTCCATCAAGTACATTAGCAAGTAGCTCATTATTTCAATCCAATTCGCCTAATTGCTAATCAATAAAACAATAGCAGTTTCAATTTAGTGTAAAGGCAATCAAACAAGCCAAAGCTTTCCTAACCTGTCATCAGGTCCATAGCCGCCGCGGGGACTCCCCCTTCTGGATCGCTTATAGTTTGGAGGTGAGCGCCGAGGAGAATATCGTCGGTCACGATACGGGCTGGGGCTGCGACGGCGTTTGAAGTCCCTATCTCTGTCTCTCGGAGGCGGTGGGGGCGACATATTCCTGTCATAGAAATCACCCCCACGTCGATTCGGATGTCGATCATAATCCCTATCATCCCTCCTATCCCTAGAATCCCTATCCCTTCTCCGGGACACCGCTTGCGGAGGGGGATGCAACTGTGCTGACGAGGTTGGCGGAGGCGCAGGCAGGTCGTCATCCCCAGCTGCAGTGGCAGAAGGCGCTGGTTCCGCAGCCGGAGGAGCAGATGGCGAAGCCGAGGAAGGGGATTTGTCGAGAGAATCGGAAGGAATGTTCATTACATCTGCCATGATAAGATAAGGAGGAGGAAAATGATAGCTCTAAAGGGACAAGCCCTAGAATACAGGGAACGATAACGAAGAACCAGAATCGGAGGAAATTGAAAGAGAAACGGGGAACTGCGAAACCCTAATAGAGAGGGAGGAGTGCAGTATACTTATTGTAATCCTCCTCCTCGGCGTCGTCTTCTTCTTCTAGTATGTATTTCGGATCACTATTAAAAATAGATTATAGAATTAAATTATAATTTTATGTGATAGAGGTTAAATAATTTTTTTTAAAAAATTAATTTTAGAACTTAAACTATGATTTAGAATTTAAAATTATGGTTTAAGAATAATTAGTCTCTTTATAGCTTTTTGGTGCCTTTTACCATGATGAGTTTTTTATTAATTAATAATTTAAATTTTATTAATTAAAAAATCTAAAACAAATAAAATTTAATTTTTTATTTAAAATTGTTGGGAAAAAGATAAATTTACTAATAAAAGTTATAATCTTTCATATTTTTTTATGGTCATCTAGATTAGTTCTTTAATAAAATTTTCAGTAGAAAAAAAATTAAAATTTAGATAAATATTATAAATTTTTACTTTATTCAATTACATATGTACATGTATTATTTTATAATCATTTGAATAAAAAAATTAAAATTAAAATTATTTTTTATATAATTATCATATTAATTTATGTCTTTTTTAGTAATTGTTTATGAAAAAGTGATTTTGCTATTAATTATTTAAATATCTTTAATTTTTAAAATTATTTTTTTCTCAAAATCTATTCTTCCCAAAATCTATTTTTTAAAATTTATTCTTTTTAAAATCTATTCTCCAAAAACTAATCTAAACACATAGATTTTTGGGTAAAGCTCCAAGCTTTGCCTCCAACAAGTAGGGCGGATGAGCTCGTAACGTATCCAGCTCATCAGGGATGAGAAATTAAAAATGGAAATATAAATACTATCAACAAATAATGCTATTTTTTGTTTTTTTCTTATCATACACTGCACTCAGACCTGAAAATTTACCTTAATTCAAGATCATAAATGAGCAGTTAATTATTATATAATTAGCGGAAAATCATAAAAAAAAATGTATTAAATTTATATTAAAAAAAACTTATATGCTCAAGAAGAGTTAAATAAACTTATTTTCACAATACATAAGAGATAAATAAGTGCTTTTTTTATAATTTTTTTAAGATTTGATATTAAAAGCTAACATATTTACCATTAATTTTTCAACTTGAACATGGGGAAAAAACTTGGTTAGATAATATTTATTGATACCACTTATAGAAAATAATATTTTTTTTATTAGAGATCATGGGCCAGATAACTTGTAGGCAAAAGCCTTACTTTGTATAATGGAAGAGGATGGATGGTGGTAATGCGCATTTCTTTTGGAAAGAGGTGAGGATTTCATACCAAAAATATGAGCTACTGGATAAAAATTCCATTTGTATGTTACTATTAAATAAATTCCCATGAATTAGTTTTAAAAAATAAAAACCCCACTAGGGATTCTACAAGCAAAGCAACTAACTCTAAATATAGGGTCTATTTGGAAAATGTTAAATCTTAGTTTAAAACTAAGGTTTAGCTCAAAATCTAGGTTTAGAGAAATTTTAAAACAAACAGTCATATTTATTTAAACGGGCTTTTGAATTAAACTATGGTTTAAAACCAAGGTTTCAGATAAGCTGGTCAGAGTAACTTATGGAACAGTAAACCACTTATGAACTAACTAATTATTATATTAACCCTACTTTTTCTTACACTATCTTTCCTCTCTCTAACTTTTTCTTACACCCTCTCTCATACTTTTTCTTCCACCCTCTCTCCTCTCTCCTCTCATCTCTTATCTCTCATCATTTAATACTCATACAATTTTCGTAATTTACCAATAATAAAAGTATTTTTAGAAATAACTATCCAAACACTCATTTATTCAAAACCACTTTTTTTCTATAATCTCTTCAAAAGCCCTTTTCTATAAGTTGTTCAAGAGCCATTTTTTTCATAAGCCTATTTTTAAAATCCTATCCAAACGGGCCCATATAATCACTAAAGGTCAAAGACAACAAATTAGCATTTGGGAGGATAATTGATGTTCTACTGCTCTTTTACTATTCTTGCTTCTGATGGCTCTGCTTGTGGTGGTGATGTAATTTTTTTCTTTTTTGCTCATTTTAAAAAAATAAGTTGTACCATTTATGATAGATAAATAGTGCGATTCCTTCTAAACTTGAACTAATGTTGATATATAGTTAGAATAATAATTGGGTTGAAAATAAATTAAAAATTGTATTAAAATAATTTACATAATTTATTCACATTCAATAGAAGTTTTGGGAGATTTATTTTGTTGAATTAAATACTTCTTATTCTATAGTTTTATCTTAATCTTGCAAATACTTTGATATTTAATTAAGCGGTGGGAAGTAAAATTATTTTAAATATAAAAAAAAAAACTTTCACTATTACATTGTCTTTGAGTGACAAATTTTTAGATAAATTTATACTTCATCCTGTCAAAAATTGATGGCATGGTTTGTAAAGGAAAATATTAGAGAACTAGAACACGAGATTGTAGAGAAAACTATGATGGTCGGAGAGAAGAAAGGACTACGTCCTGCAGAGAGCTGTCTCTCTGCATAGCGGCTTTGAATTCTTTAAATATGACTTTTCCATCACCGTTGGCATCCATGAGGTCAAATATCTCGTCTAATTTCCCTGGTTCGAAGATGTCAGCCGGCAGGCAGTCCTCTGGTAAAGCCTGTTGAATAGATTGAAATGTTAAAAGAAGCAAGCTACAAGGGAATACTACAAACTTAATTGAATGGAAGGTTCAATGATTACTGTGAGCATAGATGCTACTTCTTCCTTAGTAATGAACCCAGATCGATCTGTGTCATACATCTGTTGTCCAAGAAACAAGAGGCAAATCCGATCAGCTAGTTCAGTATTCATTTACGAGGAAAGCAGCTGTTAACTAACTAAAAATTTGGATGCTAGCTTGGTAAACCAACTACTGTGTGGCCTGTGGTATTTTCCAACTACTTTTTACCAGAGAGAATCACGTTAATGTAACCTGGAAGCAGAGACTGAGAGCATCATCTCCCTTGGAATTCTTAAGGCTGGAAAATCCAGAGTATCTTACGCATGTCAACGGTTCCATCTTGAGTGTTGTCAAATATGTCAAATATGCGCGTTGCCAGAGGAATAAGTGATGACATATTCATTGCTTTTAACACCTCCTCAAATTCAGGGAGAGTAGCATTGTCTCCATCTGCACAACTGCCAAAAACCAAAAGCATTTTCAAAAATCTATGGATCCTTTCCAAAGTGCTGGGGCTATTTCAGGAAATTTTCCATTACCAGTTCTTAGTACTACTTACATTTTCTTGAAGTGTATCTTGAGATTTTCAATTTCGTCCTGTGTAAGATCATAGGATCCCAACAAGGATTTCAAGTTTTTGATTCTCAAGAAGACTGTGCTGCTCCATAAACTAGCAATTGCAGCAGCGCGGAGTTTGCGACGAGCATTGAATTTTTGCAATCTGTCAACAATCTCAGGATCCATCTGATCACCTTTAGCTATTTCTCCTCTGACCCAAGGATGAGTGAGAAGCTGTTCAAAGAAACAGCACATGAGGTATGCAGCGTTTATAACATTTTTCTGCTTTAAAATAATGTAATGCAGAACGATGAATACAAGGATTGCTGGCCACCATCATAACTTCTTGGGATGTTATGCTGTGAAGTCTTCATAATATTTGTTTATATACTTTTTGGGCAGGATTTTGTTCAATGGCATGTCAGATTTGCTTGTGATGTATGAAATTGATAGGGAGCAAAATTGACTTGTCTTCAACAGTCATTTGAAATGAAAACATGGAGAAGATACTGCTTTGTAGAATAGAAAAAAGATAACTTCACACATTCTTATGCATGCTTCATCAGATCTTGTGGAATTTTATATCCATAGCATTGTTTTACCTTTCCTTAATATAAAACATAATTAGGAAGTTAGTCTTTATTCTAAATGTAATACTTATTTCTTATATTTATAATTTTTTTTTCAAATTATCCCTATTAATACTTATTCGATAATAATAAATAAGAGAGAAATAGTTAAAAAATATAGTTATAATATTTTAAAAAAAATTATATTAATTAATTTTTATAATCTAACGAAATTAATTAAATGTATTATATATTAAGACAAGAGAATGAGTAATATATTTATGCATATGCTACATTACGTGTCATATTGAAGAAGTGTATAGCGTACCTCTTGAGCACTAGGTCTCCTATGAGGATCAACGGCTAGGAGACTTGAAATCAATTGCTTTGCTGATGAGGAAATGGTCTTCCAAGTCTTATAGAAACTGAAACTCCCCTGATAGAATGTAATTTTTTCTTTTCAGGCAAAATCATAAGCAAAATGAACTATGGAGGAACAAGAAGCAAGGAGTACCCATATGGGTTCCATTTCTCTTATTTTTATCCCTGGAAATATTTTTGCTGAGATGAATCTAACTTACAGTCATGATCATTTGTTGCTTTTGGCGATTATTCTGAGCAATGAAAGGCGGATACCTACAACATCAAAGAAGGTTATAGTTGTATAAGCTACCTGAACACTTACTTTTTATCATAATCATTTTTTTATAAGAAAAACATGGTTTTGTATAGGTTAGAAAAACAATAATTTTTTCACAAAATCTACTATTATACTCAAAAATAATTTTTTTCCCAAAAACTAATCTAAACACACTGGAAACAATCAGGAAAACAAAATGCTTACCCAGAGAGCAAGATATAAAGAATCACTCCAACAGACCACATGTCACTCTTGTTAGTAATCTTTCCTTGAAAAAGTGCTTCTGGTGAAACATAATCAATGGATCCAAACAAGCCAACAACTGGGTCACTAAATTCCTCCACAAAACTCAACCCAAAGTCCATGATCTTCAGAGGAGAATCCTTTCTACTGTCCAGGAACAAGCAATTCTCAGGCTTCAAGTCCCTGTGAACAATATTAGCTCTGTGAATTGCATCTAATCCTTTTGGTATCTGATGAATTACTGCTGCAGCTTCTGCCTCTGAGTGCTTCTCTTGAGCCACAATCCGATCAAACAGTTCGCCGCCGGAACAAAGCTCGAGAACGAGATGAACTCCATTTGAATCCTCGTAGACATCATAGAGGTCAATCAAATTTGGATGAGGTGAAACGTTCTCTACTATCTTCCTCATGACCAAGATCTCATTGGTGAGTAAAGCATCTGATATTGAAACTTGTCTCCATGTTTTCGGGAACCCCATGGAATCTATGCTTTTATTATTATTACCTTTCTGGGTTTTTGGAAATCCAAAAGTTTCAAAGGTACCTACTCTTCGGAGTGTTTTTATGGCTACATAGGCTTTTTCACTGCCTGATTTTTTAATGCCTTTTCTGACAACAGAAAAACCCCCTCTTCCTAAGATCTCCGAAACTTCATATTCATCTGAGAGCTTTCTGGATTCCATCCCCATGGTGTTCTTGAAGCCTCAGAAAGGAAGGAACCAGAAGAGAGAAGATTAAAGGACTGGTATGTTCAATGATGAAAGAGAGGTTTTTGTAAACGCGTTTAGAAATTGTTGAAGATGAGGTTCCTGTAAGAGTTTGTATTGGTTTATACATAAAATATGAATGAAATTTAGATAGCTCTATAGAATAAAAAGTATATAGAGGTTAGGAGTTGTTTTAGTATAGACAAAGGGAGAGTCAACTGCCATTGTGATTATAATTTCATATTCCATGGGGCCAACAAAACAAAAATTATAACATCTATAAATTTACAAAAGAAAGTATGAAAGAAAAAACCAATGCAAAATTTTCTTGCACATAATTTTTTCTTCTTCCTCTTCTTTTTGCGCATTTTAAAAAATTAAGTTGCACTATTTATGATATATGTAAATAGTGTGATTTCTTATAAACTTGATCTGAATGGTGATAGCTAGATTAATAACTGGTTTGAAAAAATAAAATGATATTTTAAAATAATTTGTATAAATTAAAAAAAATAGTTAAAATAATTATTTATAATAAAAAATATGTTAATTTTTTAAAGTATTATTTTAATAATTTGAACTGAAAATGCTCTCTTTATAGAAAACTCATGTAATCAACATAGAGAATTTAAGAAAAAATCTGTCTGCTAGATCTTATATTTTTAGCTAAAATATTATTACACATATCATAAATTGGCCCTTTTATGTTGCTGAACGGGTGCATTGGAGATGAAAAGTAAAGTTATAATGAATCATAGATTTAACTAAAAAAAATGGGTAAAGATTATGGGTAGAAAGCGATTGAAGTTTGAGAGATGTTTCTTCGAATTTTACAAAATAATGACAACATAAATGAACTAAAAAATTATGAAAGAGAATTTTTTTCATTGGATAATATAAACTCAAAATATGAAAAGAAAATAATCTTATGTTTTTATTATTAATTTTTTAATTAAGATACAATAAGCATATAACCCCTCGCTAAAACTATAAAGTGGTTGAGTCATGCAAAATGAATTTGATTTTCCTTAAATAAAGTTAGTGTTTCATATTTCAGAGATGGGGAAAAAATATATTGACGGGGCTACTTAAAATTGGACTTAATTCAAATATGATCTTAATACTACTAGTTGCTCTCATCAAATCAAATAAATGAATATAAAAGTTAAAAATAAAATGTAAGGAACTATATATACTTATGTACAATCTAAAAAATATTCTCAAATTGCAGTTTAAAAAATAAGAAGACCTCTTCAGATAATAGATCTTTGGCTTGATAATTAATTACTATTTTCAAGGTTTAAAAATGAGGTTAAATATGAAATGAACCATAGGCAAAATTAAAAGAACAAACATGGACCTAACCAAGCCTAAAAAGGAAGGGAAAAATACAGGTAGTCCAAGTCAATAAGTAAAACAAAAATTGGAGAATGCTACGTCAAAATTTTGAAGAGAATTATGTGTAGTAGATTTGGAAGAATTTTTTATAGAGGTAAAAACGGAATTGAAGTGAAAGTAAAAAATAGAATTAGACTAAAAATGAGTTTTAAAATTTTGTTTTGTATAATAAAAATAAATATATAATTGATATATTTTTTTTTATCATTTAGAATAAAATACTCTACAATATTTTTTATAATTTGAGAAAGGTTAAAATTATTTAAAAATTTTAAATTTAAGGTAAAATGGTTTAAAAAATTATACTTTCACTTCCATCATCTCAATTCTTAATTTTTTTTACAGAACTAAAATAATTTAAAATATTAAAAATAAAAATAAAAATGACTCCTATAATATCAAATCAATTTTTCTCCAACTAAATATGCTCTCTTAGTTTTTTTTTAGACAAAGTATATTGGATTTAGACAATAATAAATATATCAATATCCAAGTGGAATTGATATATATATATATATATTATTATTTTTCTATTTATTTATTGCTTATTAATGCGATCTTTTTTAAATAATTTATTTATTTTTAAATTTGATAGGTGTTTGGTTTTCATCAAAATAAAGGTTTTAAAAAAACTTTTAATTACAACTTTAATTTGTAGAAATTTCAAAACAAACACCAATAAATGTCCATAAGTACTTCTGAGTTAAACTATGATTTCATATAAATTAATGGGAATAGCTTCTCGATGGAAAAAAATGACTTATGGACATCAAAAAACTATTTTACCTTATTTTTTTGACATTATCTCGTCCTCTCTCCTTCACTGTCCTTCGTCGACACTCACCAACGTTGTTGTTCAACACTCGTCGTCGTTGTATGTGGGTCTTGTGAAGGTAGTCTACATCATTAGGTCTCTGTCGTCACTAGTACTGGTAAAGTGGGTCAACCTGCAAGTTGTAAGCTAGCCTGTCGCAACCCGCACGACCTGCCCTAAAACAGATTAGCAAAATGCTCGCCCGAACCCGTCAACCTGCCACATTTTTTTATTTTTTTAAATATTTTTAAAAAATTATTTATAAATTTTTAAAATACTAATAAATTTTTTTAATGTTATATTAGAATAATAAAAAAATTACTAATATTATATTCTTAAAAATTCTTATTTTTTATAAAAAACTTAAATTTTATAACTATAAATCTAAATAAATATTAACATAATATTAATCAATTATATATTCAAAGTAATATTTGAGTAAAATAAATAATAATATTTAAAATATTTAAAAATAGGCTAGCCCAACCCCCTTTGAGATAAAATAGGTTCAATCTGTTAGTTGAGCTTATTTTACTATCTCTAGTCGTCACTCCACCTTCGTCGTCTTCTTCAGCTCTCTTCTCTCTCTCTTTGGTAGAAAACATATATGTTATCTCTCTTTCTTTTCTCTCCTCTATCCGTCTTCTCTCTCTCTTCTCTCCTCTATCCCCCTATGTTCAATGAGAAAGAATAGAAAGAAGATGGCTAGTGGAGGTGATGGGCAGATGGGACATGAGCTGATGATAAATAGTTATTTTTTTATCTCATATTTTCTACTAATTTACCAATAATAAAAGTTATTTTAATAATAACTATTTAAATAATTATTTATTTATAATCATTTTTTATAAACTTTTTTAGAAAAGAGTTTAACCAAAAATACTTTAAAATTATTTTTTTAATAAAATTTTCTCTAAAAATCAATCTAATGGAGTCTTCCTATGACTTAGAAAAAAATATTGAATACTAAATTATTAAACAAGTATGGGCCATGTCCCAAATAATACTAGTATAGACTCTCGTTCACATGCATCTCAAGGCTCAATTGGATGCTTAAGCGCTTTGGCAAACACTAAGGTTGGTATATTGGACTTAATGTTTTTTTTAAAATAAGTAAAAGTACCATCTATTAAAAGTAATTTTATTTAAAATATTTATCATATACTAAATATAATCATTTTTTTCATCGACGATTCAAGCCATGGTTCACCATATTCTAAGATATTAACTCTTTTTGTTAAACTTAACTTTTATTAGTGACTTAATTTAAAGAGAATGAGAATGAGATTAGAATTATGATTGAGATTGAAATTGTGAATGGTATTGGTTTTGAAAAACATGTTTAATAGTCAATAATGTTATAATTTAGTACCATAAAAATTTTCTTGTAATTAATAAGTCATAAATTCAATATTACTTATAACTTCTATTAGTGTCTGTTTATTTAATTAAAAAAATTAAAAAAAACATGTTTAGTATGTGATTAGAACGTTTGAATATTTTTTTTTAAATTAAGCTCACTTAAAATATGTGATTGTTAATTTTGTGATTTTTTTCAATGTTAGCAGTTTGTATATTATTTGAAAAAAACTACTATACAATTTTACTAAAACAATATAATCATTATAAAATTCTAAATTACATTATATCATAATATGTTGTTATTTCCTATTTTAAATTTGTTATTTTCATAGTGTTAATTTATTATGGATTTTTTAGTGATTAATTATTTATTAGGATTGCATAATAATTTTTATTTTTTGCATTATTTATACACACGGGTGACGGGTGTAGAGATTTTTTCTGTCAAAAAATTGAAAAAAATTGGGAGTTTTCTGGGTTGGAGATACGGCCCTTCCTGGTTCCTGCTGTCATTGCCAGTTGCGTCCACACACACGGGACTTCACGAATGCTGACCTGTTACATGCCATCACTACTTGCTGCATTATTCACCGTTAGATTTCCAAAGCAAGTATGAATCTTTAGCCGTTCGACGATCTTCGTCTTTGAGCTCGTCTATTTCGACTTTTTTGGAACCTCTTCGCTTCATTTGAACTTCCATGTATATATTACTGTCACAAGCTCGTCAGAGACATCCTGTGACGCCTTCTTTCTTCTCTGCCTCGGTTCTCTGCCTTCGGAGGACGAGAGAGAGAAGGAGGTGCAGAATTGGGTGGTAAAGAGAGAAAGGAAGACAAGGATCGTCAGAATAGCTTAGGGTAAGGTCCTTCTTTTGCTAGTTTGCGCTTGTATGTGAATATTCTGGTAATTCTCTGCTTAGTCTCTCTGTGTGGGGGTTTTCGAGATTGCCTCTCTGCATTATTGGGTTGCTGCTAGTTATTTTTACGGTGAATTGAGGTTTTCTTGTATTTGAGTTTTCGATGCTTGAGGTTACTGAAATTCGATATTTTCTTTAGGAAAGTTCAAGCCGTTTTATTTCGCAGAGGAATTTGGTTTCGTTTCGATTTAAAAATTTGATTTTGATTCTTTTGTGGTATGTTTTAACTTTTACTGTTAATTGGGAATCGGGCCCTAGCTTCGTATGGAGAATACAGTTGACACGGAGTTTTTCGTTTTTTTTTATTTTTGCTGGTCGTTTTTTTTTTTGTTGACCTGAGCGGGGTAAGTTGAATCGCATCTTTGATCGTATGATTTAAAGGTTTTCGTGACTTGTTTGTATCTTGGGCTTATGCCAAAGAAACAGAAAATCCTCAAATAAAGATGCTGGATGAATGAAATACGAAAAAGGAACTGCGTACAAGCATTAAAGTATATGTTTTTCTTCACCTTTTAATCTTTATGCAATTATTTTCTTCAAGATTAGTATAAGGTGTCATGCTTCAAATTGTTCTTAATATGTATTGCAAATTGCAATCGAGTTTGGTGCGTGCATGAGATGGCTAGAAATAACTTGATATAATGCTACTACTTATATAATGCTTTTATGTAAATTTGAATGTGAATATTCTGTGTTTGGGAGTTCTTATTGTGATGTTTTGTTGGTGGCAGGATTCCTTTCGTTCTTATTTTACTGCTTGCTTGGGAACAATGTCTTCTCCTTCAACTGGATCCAGCGACGTCCACTGCGACCCATTTGATGCAGGTACTGACCTTAAACCATATTGCTCCATATCTTTCACATCGAGTCTTTTCCTTTTGGCTGGGGGATTTGGTGAATAAAAGAATAAACTATATCAAAGAGGATGAAAAAATTGTGAAGCCTCCTAGATGGACAACAAAAAATGATCAGATACAGTCAATGAATGAACATATCTCTATGCTGGATAAACGGTTTAAATCATGGGTTGAGAACCACAAATACAAAGGAAACTTAAATTCAAAAACTTTTAGCACTATACTTTCACTTGTGATTTATTTGTTGTTATTGCATTTCTATTTGTAACAAGTGTGCCTACTTTGGTCTCATATTGCAGTAGTTAGAGAGCGAATCACTGTGGCACCTCAAGTGGATGACAATAGCTCCTCTGATTGCCAAACTCCTGGTGTCTTAGAAGCCTTAGACCCCTATATAAATGATCTGTGCTTCACTGAAATTCCTACTGACAGGATAAGTTTATTTGGCAATAATGTCAATTACAGTATCTTTTCTGATCATGAATTTTCTGGGACAAATTTGCTATATGACGTCACAGAGGGATTTCTGCTTTTTCCCTCCGTTGAGGAAACAATGGACGCAACAGATTCCCATTATGGGGCCTCTTGCGAAGAGTCTCAGCAGATGTCTGATGATACATGGTTTCACTATATGTGCCATCAAACTAAGTCAACTCAAGACTTTGAAGTCAGCCGCAGTCAAATGGATTCCAATGAAGCAGATTATTGTGATCCAGAGTCCTTTATTAAAACTTTTCTTGACCTGTCAGATGAATCTAATTCATTGCCTGCATTAGTAAGCAAGGAAACAAGCAAAAGGAAGCATACCCTTGTTCTTGATTTGGACGGTAAATCTTCTTCCATATTCATCTTCATCCAGGCTTTCTTTTAGTTCAGTTAAAAGGAATCATATTAGTTCAATCCCATTCAATGCTTGGGTGAATTTTTTCAGAACCATTTCTTTGTTTTCTTTTTTTGTAATATGATTTATGAGCTTCATTGCCGTAAAAAACTAATATTACTGCTCACTCTGATGCATGTTTAGGCTTTGGATTATAGTGGGTGATGTATATTTGAATGCAGATATTATTTTACTGCACAGTAGCTTTGACATTTTATGGTAGAATTGTCACTTTGAGTTTATTAAAAAGTGTCTGAGGTTTTATATAATTGTCTTCTGATTGGAATTATTCTTTTATCACTTCTTCCTTAAACATGGAAGACCCCTTTGTTTTAAGATCGCTTTTGTAAATTACCAGTATAGTATAGATTTTGCTATCTGAGTTAGAATGGGCATTAGCACATAGGTTAAACACTTGTTTTCTGTTCCATGAACATTCGTCTGATGCTTTGATATGTGTATGTATATACGCATATGTATATCTTAATAACTCGTCACTCATATTTTGTTGTTTCAACAGAAACACTAATCCATTCTACATGGGAGCCATGTTATGGTGTTGACTTCACAATCCAGTTCGCTGATAATGATAACAAGGACCAAACTGTATATGTACGGAAAAGGCCATTCCTCGAGCTATTTTTGGAAAGGGTATCAGAGATTTTTGAAGTCATCATTTTCACTGCTAGTCAAAGGTGTTACGCAGAAAAACTGCTGGATGTTCTGGATCCGGACAGAAAATTTTTCTCTGGTAGAAGATACCGAGACTCATGCATCTTATTAGATGAGTTGTACACTAAAGATTTGACAGTTCTCGGCGTTGACCTGGCAAAAGTATTTATAGTCGACAATTCTCCTCAGGTACATTTCTTCACCTTAATTCTTGGCATCTGTCCCTGGTGCATTGTTGATTGGCATAAGATACTGAAACTCGCTCTGTCTTCATGTTTTTAGGTATTCAGGTTGCAGCCTGATAATGGAATCCCCATTGAAAGTTGGTTTGACGACTCTTCTGATTCTTCTCTGATGTCCTTGCTTCCGTTTCTCGAGACACTCGCTGACGTGGATGATGTTCGGCCTATCATTGCAAATAAATTCAGGGCTTGTAGATTTTAGTGGTTTTAACTTAGTTTCGCCTCTATTGGAGTGTTGCATCTCTTGGTCTTCTGTGTGAAGGAGTAGCTGGAATCTTAGTCCTAGGATCACATGTCGAATTGTCCATATTCTGAGTTCAAATAACCCCACTCGAGTGTGTGTGCGCGCGCGCGCCTTTAGTACGTGTAGAGAATAGTTTTGCCTATAAGTAATTTTTTTTGTTTTAATAATTTTGCTACGTGTCCTAGGTTTTTAGTTGTTTTCTATAGGGGAGTCTTCATAAAGGGCTTAGCGCCCAGATTGCCACATTTGTAAGTAAAAATTTTGCTTATAATTCGATAATTTGGTTTGAAGTTTATACCACCATTGATAGATGCAGGTTCTTCAAGCGTCAAAGTTATGAACCTCTCATTTTTTTTCTCTGTCCTATTGATTTTTTGTTAATGATTTGCGAATATTATAAATTGCATGTTATATTAATAATTTATGATAAAAATATAAATATAAATGATCGAATCCAAAAGTGAAAGGATTCATCTTTTCAACATCTTTTTTTGGTCTTGATCCACATGCGGTTGGGTCTTGGTAAAACGTAAATACAAACACATTTTCCTACCTCAAAGGTTCTTACCTCAATCAATGGATTACCTTTGTCATCTCAGAACAGTATTGGGAGTTAAATTAGTTATTTACAGCTAGCAATGATGTCTTGCCTTAGACTGCTTTCGATTGGCAGACGTCTAGATGAAGGACCTCTAATGCCTTTTTTCCAATGCTCCTCGTAATACCCAACTTCTCAAATGTGTTTTTTTCTTGTTTTTTTTTCCTTTGCATCATTAGATTATATATAAAATGAGCGATATTTTGATATTTTATAGATAACAAATGGTGCAGTGTTTATTTTTTTTTATAATTTTTCAAAGAAAAATAGGGTAATTTGGATTTATTTTCTTTTAAAAATCATAAAAAAAAGTTAAAATTGCACCATTTTTTATCTATAAAATATTAAAATGTTATTCATTTTAAGAGAAAAAAAATTAGGAAGCTAGAAAAATTGAAGTGATCGGGACATCCATGTTCCTTTATGTTGTATGCGGCACCAAATGAGCATAACCAAGACAATGTCCATGTCTACATTTACACGAGTGTACATGGAAGAAGGATGAAAACTGAAAAGTGTAAATTTGTTGTGACTTAAAGCATAAATATTCATGAGAGGTACCACAATTTTGTTTTTACAGGTTTAACACTGATATTCCACTAAGATGAGATCACAACCTAAGACTTAAAAAATAATTACAAGAGATTTATAGTATCATTTACTAAAAGAGATTTTACAACAATAATAAGAATCAAACTCACATCTTTATAAAATACAAATTCATACTCTATCATAAATTGACACAAATTTGTCTTTATTTCTCATAATTTGCCTATACTAGGAACAGTAGTTCCTATTTCAGGCCTAAAAACTGATCCAAATAATATCGTAGAACGTTGAAGATGACAACTCGTGGTTACTTGAGTTCTAAGAGGCTCGAAGAGGCTCTCTCTCCATAAGACATGTCTAATGATTATATATATTTGGAGGGGGCAAAATGTACTGCAAGCATCAAATCTGTGTTAATTTAAATGACAACTTCAAGTTATTATAAGTTAGCATTCCATATTTTAAGATTATAAACAGGTTTGCTTCGTAATATAAATTAATTCAACCCGTTCCTGTGAGGGTATTCCGTTAAGTCAGAAGGGAAGAAAATAAAGCCAAAGTCAAGATCATACATAATAAGGGGGTTTTCAATCCTGTCCTACACACAAAATAATGCATTTGTTTCTGGAGCAATTTGGCAAAAACTCGTCTCCAAATCTACAATGACATCTAGTGTGTCTATTGCTCCGATTGCATTTACACATTTGTTTTCCTCTGAAATGGTCATACTATTTTAACATAACACGTTCTCATCATCAACAGACCCTAAAAAGACAACAAAGTGTCCAAGAAACGATTGCTTCCCATATAAATGCTAGATTTGAAGTGATCACAAGAAATTCAACGTCCAGATTCCTCACGACACCAGCTAAAAGACCTGCAACGATGATTTGAGGCCTTCTAATGAGCACAGAAAATAAACATATGGAGAGAAAATTAACGTCAAACGACAAGTATGGATGACAGCAATTCAAAAAAATTATTGAATATAACACCATTTCTGCAGCAAAATTTTGAAGCCTAGAGTTTTCAAGGTCCTGACTAAACTTATTTCTTAATTAGGTACAAACTTCACAAGGCTCTCACAATAACACTGAAATCACTTATTTTAATTTTTAACATTACATCTAAGACATTAAATTTAGACGTAAGGTATGTCAGATTTGGGAAACAATTTTTCTGGTAATGCTTAAGCTAAAGATAAAAGAGGCAATAAACCAGAAGAAATGCCAGGAATCTGGAAGCCACAAGCGTATGAAGTCTAATGGCAGCCCAAATTCATAAACGTTAAAGAAACAATAAGAATGAAACAGAGCACAGAAACGAAAATAGAGTCAGACCTACTTGAAACACTACTGTTGCTGATTCTGAGGGTTTGGTGGAGGAGGCATGCCTGGTCGAGGAGGTCCATATACAGGAACAGCACCACCAGGTGGAGGGGGCATCCCAGGTCGAGGAGGAGGTGGAGCTGGCATTCCAGGCCTAGGCGGAGCAGGTGGCCCTCTCATCATCTGTCCAGGAGGAGGAGGTCCCATAGGTCTCTGTCCAAACTGAGGTGGAGGCATAGGGAATGGCTGTGGCGGACCACCTGGCCGAGCAGGAAACTGCCCAGGTGGCATTGGTGGAGGGGGACCTCTCGCCATATGTGGTGGAGCTTGCCCAGGATACCCTGGCATTTGCCCAGGTGGTCGCATCACAGGTGGCCCAGCTGGGTATGATACCGGCGGAGCAGAAAGCTGTGGGGGGCGAGCGATTTGGGGTTGCATCATGCCTGGAGCAGGGCCACCATCGCCACGAACTGGGCCAGCAAGGCCAGGCTGAGCTTGAACAATAGGAGCTGTGGGAACCCCCCTACCAGCAGCCCGACCAATGCCAGGGCCAGCTAAAGCAGCTGCATTGACAGCCTTAGCTCGGGACTCCTCAGGGGGAGGTGGGCCCTCAACAGTCATAGAGATGACCTCTTCACCACGGAGAAGAACAAGGCCAAGGGTTCGACGATCTTCGCGCTCTTCATTGGTCTTCTTGCCCTTGGCAGGGGGTAGCTTGCGGAACTCTTCACAATCGCCAATCACAAGGTTCATGTGGCGATCAAATGCCATGAACTTACCCACAAGCTGGCGGCCATCTTGAATGGTGACCCGCATGCGGTAGTTTATGTATTGAAGCATCTTTGAACTCTTAGACATCGACATGGTGCCTTCTTCCTGAAGAATCAAGAGGTGATCAATTGAGACCAAACTTAGTTGCATATAAAGTATACAAAGCCTATCAGTAGACAAAGATATAAACAGAATATAGAAAATATAAAGAAAAGGCAGAATAAAACTAATCTCATCTAAAGTAAAACTAAATCAAACTCATAAACTTAATCATCACTAGAAAACAGGATAAAACAAAATATTATCACCAGAAAATAAATCACTCTCATACATCGGAGATAATAGAATATCTTAAGCATTAAATGGGTGCTTCCTAGGATGGACTAAGACCACCCAAGATATAATGAACTTCAAGCTTTTGTCAAAAGATGGAAAGTGGAGGGAAGAAAATTATACCCCCTTTCAGTGCAGGAGTGAATGTATATAAATATGGATAAAGACTATTTATTCTAGATTACAATTTATATAAACAGTTTTCTCTTGTGAGTAAATGAACATCATGTTTTGGCTTAAAGCAATGATATTTTTCATCCTAATCACACCTCATTTAGGACAAACGCACACTTTGTTAAGCATCTTTTAAGGTAGATGGGATCTAAGTTTCAGCAGTTCTCAACACTCACGTATCTAGAAATTTAAAATTCATCTTACTTCGGTATTCTAATAGAAAAATCATAGGCCTTTCAGTTTTTGTAGAAGTATTCCTTTGTTGGAATTCCTACGATTTAACTAAAATGCCACAATCCCCTTGGTATCTCTAGTAGGCATAAAACCATTTAAAAAACTACACCACTTAAAATAGCCAAGGGTAACTCAAAATTCTGGAAAAAGACATGTAAATAGTATGACAATGTAAAAACTGCAACTATAATGAAAACCACTCGAAGGTGTAACCTAGCATCATATTACCACAAACATATTATCAAACATTCAAACTCTCGTACGCATAAAAACAGAACCACAACAGACACCCGACATCCAAGTATTTTTCTACATTTACAACTAATTTTTTTTAACTTAACCACCAGCATTTACAACCCATAAATCAAATTCCATTTCTCGGGAATTTTTCTTTTTAGCTTTACTTAGTCAGATCCAATCCATTAGGACTTAGAAGGCAGAAGAAGAGGGAAATATACAGCGGAAGAGTGAGCAAGTGAACAGAGTAGATTCGAAGGAGAAGAAGAATGTGCCTTGCCTGCTGTCGACGCTGAGAGAAGTGACTGGAGGTGAGAACTAGCAAGTAAGTAGCGTAGCCGTAGAGGAATGTGGAGTGACCACGTCGCCGTCGACGATGAGGCCAAGAGAGCAACTGAGAGGAGGCGACGAACCACCAGATTCGTGCTAGGGGACTATGTTTGGTTTTAGGGTTTTAGGAAGCTCTCAACTTCAAGCAAATGACCCGAATAAAAAGATCGGAAACCCGGAGATTCGATTTTATTCACCGGTGGAAGAAACCCAGACTTATTTATTGGGTTTTTGTTTACCTTTTTTTTTTTTTAGTAATAAATAATATCAATATCATTATTAGGAAAAGTTAATATTCTTTTTGCCAGCAAAAAGGTCAATAAATCATCAGTACTTATAATTTACACCTATTACTACTGTAGTCTGTAGATGTTAATGCGGCATAATTTTCTTTCCATATTATTGAATTAATGTTCGTTTCATTTTTTTTATAAATAATAATCCTTTTCAAATTTTGTATTATATGCATATACTAAAAGTATGGACAAGAGCAGTTCAAAAACGACATGATTAAATAAAAACACCATTTCTGCAGCAAATAAGTCTACACAGTTTTAAAAGTCCTTACGAAAGCGGAGAATTACGCTGAAATCCCTTATTTTGATTTCTAACATTTCAATTCTTTGTATAATACAAGCTGCCATCTTCGATCATAAACTCCTGAAGCAGCCTTATAAATGACATTATTACTTTCTACACCAGAAGAAGAAACGCTAGAAATCTGGAAGCCACATATGCATAAACTCTCCTGACAGCTCGGATTCTTAAACTTTAAGATGATAATAATGATGAACCATAGAGCAAAGAGATGAACAGACCTACTTGAACCATTCCTGTTGCTGATTCTGAGGATTTGGCGAAGAAGCATGCCTTGCCGAGGTGGCCCATATACAGGAACAGCACCACCAGGCGGAGGGGGCATCCCTGGTTGAGGAGGAGGCGGAGCTGTCATTCCAGGCCTAGGCGGAGCAGGTGGCCCTCTCACCATCTGTCCAGTAAGGGGCGGTCCCACAGGTCTCTGTCCAAACTGAGGTGGAGGCATTGGGAACGGCTGTGGCGGACCACCTCGCCGAGCAGGAAACTGCCTAGGTAGAATTGGTGGAGGGGGACCTCTTGCCCTTGACAGCGGAGCCTGCGCAGGATACCCCGGCATTTGCCCAGGTGGACGCATCACAGGTGGCCCAGCTGGGTATGACACCGGCGGAGCAGAGAGCTGTCGGGGGCGAGAGATCTGGGGTTGCATCATGCCTGGAGCAGGGCCCCAACACCGCGGACTGGGCCAGCAAGGCCAGGCTGAGCTTGAACAATAGGAGCTGTGGGAACCCCCTACCCGCAGCACGACCGATGCCAGGGCCAGCTGAAGCAGCCACATTGACAGCCTTAGCTCGAGACTCCTCAGGGGTTGGGTGGGCCCTCAACGGTCATGGAGATAACCTCTTGGCCATGGAGAAGAACAAGGCCAAGGGTTCGGTGATCCTCGCGCTCTTCACTGGTCTTCTTGCCCTTGGCAGGGGTACCTTGCGGAAGCATTCACAGTCCCCGACGACAAGGTTCATGTGGCCATGGAGAAGAACAAGGCCAAGGGTTCGGTGATCCTCGCTCTCTTCATTGGCGGCAGGGGTAGCTTGCGGAAGTCTTCACAGTCCCCGATGACAAGGTTCATGTGGCGATCAAATGCCATGAACTTACCCACAAGCTGGAGGCCGTCTTGAATGGTGACCCCGCATGGAGTAGTTTATGTATTGAAGCATGGTGCCGCCTTCTTGAAAATCAATAGACACTCAGTTAATACCAAACTCAGTTGCATATACAGTATACAAAGCAAATCAAATTGGACAGCAACAGATGGACTATTTGTGGATAACTAATGTGCGTCTGGATATAAGGGATGTAACTACTTCAAATTGGACATTCTTGCTCTTCCTCAATTGAACTGATGGGATTATTGGTAAGAGGAAAAAACATTACATGGGTGTTTGTCACACTTAACGCCAAAAGTAATTACTTGAGAAATTGTCAACACAACTATTTCTGCACAAGAAATTAGTTCATCAACATGAGATCATCAGTCATTCAGCCCTTTGAATTTGATTATGATGGCTCACCAGTAAAATAAAGATTATTTAATTGTATAATATATGTCTCAATGTATCTGTTTTAATTAATCCATATACCAAAACATTCAATATTGCAACTTGCAAGACATCATGGATAATGATAAAAACATTCAATATTGCCCCTATTGTGTCCATAGGTTTAATGGATTAAATGGTGAGATATACGACTATTTAAAGCATGTTCGATTTTTAAGGAGTACTATTTTATTGTGATTCTAATCATGGTATTTAAAAAAGCATCATAACTCTTGAATATTTAAATAAATATTTGAAGATAATTGCCAGCTCATCCTATTTTGACATTGGAAACTTTATCATATTTTTAAATCATGGTGATCTCAACTTTTTTATAAAAAATTTTGTAATAAAAAAAGAACATTCAATATTGCACTTTTTCCTCGGATGTTAGCTTTCTATTTTGTTGTTCTTTTGCTACTCGGAATGTATCCCTTTAGTTTTGGTTTTAGTTTTGTGATAGGATTAGAGTTGAAAAGCTGAATTTTTGAGCGACAAGTTATGATTGTTGGGATTTGTAATATGATTCGGGGTGTAGACTTGTGTGAAATAGGTTTGACCTGAACATTTTGAAATAGATTTTCAGAGCATGAATTTGGAATGTTTTATTATTGTGGCTTTATAATTAACGACTTTATCTTTTGCACAATGTTAGAACGTTGGTTTTAAGAAAGGTTGTGAGTGATGAAAATTACTGTTGACGATTGAAGCTGAGCAAAGTTCTTTTGGATTAGAAATTAAATTTTTAGGCTCGAAGCTTGCTGTTTTGTTTTTTTTTTTAAAAAAAAAAACAAATCAGCCTTTTGATTTGAATAATTAAAGTTTGAACAGTTTGGGTGTTTAATGGAATAGATTTTGAAAAATATCAAAGAATTAGATCTTTATTGAATTTTAATTTTTTATGACCTATGAATTGTTTGAGCCTATCATTTAGAGTTTAGAATTGAATTTGACTGAATTTATGACATGCTAAATTTAAAGATATAATGGTGTTTAAATTTGAGGGTTCTCTTTCTTTGGCTTTGTTTCTTTAGGATTTTTACAGATTCATTCTAGTTTTTGTTTTCTCTTTTGGGTCTCTTTTTTTGCTTTTGATGGTAGCACTTGTTTCTGATGAGATGGAATGTTGGCCACAATGCAGCAATTGTAACTAAAGATCTCATGGATTCAACAGTAGATATTTTTTTTTTATAAAAATTTTAAAAAATGAGTTAGGCTTACTCATGATCTAAATGTAGGATAAAATCTTCCTTCCTCTTAGGCATTACTAATGTCGAGGTAAGACGAGCCGTCTATAACCCTCAGACATAATCTTAGATATCTAAAAGTTAAGATATTTTCATAAATATCATAATTAAAACTATAATAAAATAATATTTTTTAAGAATCGAATATATTTTAAATAGTTTTATATCTCACTCTTTCTCCGATTCAACAATATATATTTTAATTTGCTGCTTTATGGTGTTTTTGTTGGACTTCTTGTTTGGGTCATTTTGGAATATGATGTTGCGCAATGCTCTCTAAATTTTATAATTATTTGATGCACATCCATATTTTATATTTTTGTTGATTACGGATGGAGATATATCTGGTTATAAATATCTATTTGGCGGATAGCATTTTTTGCCAATCGTACAGCTAGTTTTTATTTTGTAACTTGTGAATATAGTTGCTATATTTCATGGCTTATAGGTGTTGATTTTTGTGCCTCTCATACAACCTTTTCGTTACTATATAAAATTAAATTTCTAATTATGTATAAGAAAATAAGAAAAATTAAATATAAATTATTAGTCACCAAATAAATCATAAATATATATATTTATATGATTTTTATTTATTATTATACTATCAAATAAAAATATAAATTTAAAATTATATTTTATATAATTATTATTTTATCTCATATAATTTATAATAATTTATTTATAAAAAATCATTATAGTAATAACTATTTAAATAATTATTTTTTTTAAAAAATATTTTTTATAATTATTTTTAAATTATTTTTTTCTATAAACTCTTTTTTAGAAATTAAATATAATGAATGTTTACTTATATAACTTTACAAGAATCATCTCAATTTTTTTTGATAAACAAAAAAATGCAATATATATATATAATGAAACATTATATGTCATTTCTTTTTTTCTTCAATTTTATTGTTTTGCTTATTTGAAGAAGCAAGATAGGCCATAAATTTGGTATAAATATTAAATTCAGTTTTTGTTTGAATTAACGCAACAATAATATATTTTAAATAAAATTGATTTATTATTATAATTTTGATTTGATAATAGATATATTTAGTTGTAATTGATTTAGTGTGTATTTGGATTAATGATAGCAAAAATTTGGAATGAGATAGATTTATAAAATTAATTTATAATATTTTATCAGTGAATTGATTTTAGTCTTTTAATTTTTTTTAAATTATTTTTATTTATATTCTTTTAATAATAATCAAAAGAAAGAGGTAGAGAATCACTTATAGTTAAATTAATATTTTTTTTACCCAAAAATAGATTTTAGCATCAAAAGGGATTTTTAAATCATTTTTAATAAAATTGTATATTTTTCATATATATTTAATTACCAATTCAATCTAAACATGCATTTGATTATAAGAGTTAAAATCATGATTTTCTATCAACATATTTGTAAACTTGTGTATGAGATAAGAATTTACTGGCAGATTGCAAGGATTCGTAGATGAAGTTTTAGGATAACGGTTGATTTTTTTAATTAAGGATCTTGCGAACTAAATTTAGAAGCATAACTATCTGCAATATAAATAAAATTAAAATATATGAAATTCTCTTAAAATTTAAATTATTCAAATATAACTTTTATAACTTGTAAAAATTTAAATCAAAGGCCTTAAGTTTTTATATTTTGATTAATAAGCTCTGCCATTAAAATTTATTATTTTTGTCATTCCATAATTTTTATATTTTTTATTATATACTACCTCATTTAAATATTAGCATTTGGACAATTTACATATAGTTTAAATATTTTATATTTTTTATTTATACAATACATAGTTAAATAAATATTTTATATGATTTTTTAATTACTTTATATATTTTAAATATTTATAAAATACTTGTTTATATTTTATAATTATTTTATTTTAAGTATTTAAAAAAATTAAAATTATGTATGAATTGTTAAACTTTAATTTTTAAATGACATGATATGTTATAAAAAATATAAAATTTATGATATAGTAAAAATTTCTAATTTTAATGATAATTGTAATATAAATATTTTGATAATTAAAATATAAAATATTGAGATTCTTAATTTAAATTTTTAAAAATTAAAAAAATTACGTGTAATTCTCATCAAATTTAATGGATTTTTATGTATTTTAACTTATAAATAATACATCTTAGTCAATATTAATAGTTCTAATTGAATTCAAAATATAATAAATTGATATGAATCTATTATCTTTAATATCATAAAATCTAAAATTTAAATCAAATCAACGTAGATGAACTTAATGTACAAAATCTATATATATATATTCTGAAATAGACACAGAATTTGGAAGGTCCTCAAGTTCAAATTCATTGTGGGATCATTCTCTCACAAACAATATCTGCCACGTGTTGCTTTGTAAGTGACCAGGCCTGAGACCTCATTGTGGGACCCACTTATTGACCGAATGCGGAACCCGTTTTGTGGACCGCCAAGACTTCATTGGACGGTCCAGATCTAACATTTTTTGCAGAAAAATTATTTGAATGGATAAGGAATCTAAAGTAAAAAAAAACAAGAAGATAATCTCCAAAAGTTTATTTAGAAAATAATTTTTTACTTATATGATGAGTTAACGGTGTTCATCAAAGCACAGGGTCCCACCCGCATCTCACTGCTCTGCTATTGTTGTTTTTGGTAGCATATTACTGCTCCGCCCTTATGCCTTTCAGCAGTAGGAACTCTCTTTTTGCCGCGCGTTATATAATATACCTAAACCCCAAATATATGAAGGACTCTTCTTCTTCCCCACGCAAAACGTTTTTTGGCTAATAGCATAGTAAGTTCTCTGCTTTCTCAGTTTACCTTCTTTATGTTTATCACTTCTTTTCTTGGTTTTCTGCCACTTTTGTCTATGCTATTTCTGTTCTTATTTGTTGTTTGGTTAAATACCTCTGCTGTTAGTTACATTCTAAAGTTTGTATTGTTCTTTTTGTCTATGCTCTGTTCTCTTGTTCCTGTTGCTTATGTCTCCTTTTTTATAACCCTGTTGCTTATATCTATTTCAAAGTTTTCTTGTTTGGAGTTTGTATCCATGAAGTGAGGACGTTGCAGTTTCTTTTTCACCACTTTAAAAGACGTAAGAGCTTTTGAACAGGACTGTTACCCTTAATGCCTTGCTTGCTTTTCTGGTTTCTCTCTCATGTTTATGTATGTCTAAGTTTGCTTCTTCTACTTCACTTGTTGTAAGCCTTATTTAGTTATTGGGTTTGTTTCCTGTAATGCTACTTGCTACATTGTAGAGTTTGTGTTCTGGAAATATTCTGTATTTGTTGTCTCTGTTAACGTTGTTATACATATATACTCTGTTGTCTACTCTTCGAATAGTGGTTGCTCGTTCTCTCGTTTATCTCTATTTCAAAGTTTTCTTGTTGGGATTCTGTATCCATGAAGTAAATATTGGCGGAAGGACTTTTTGGATTTCTTTTTCACCTTTTTAAAAAACGTAACAGCTTTTTTTCTTGCTTTTCTGGTTTCCCTCTCATATTTATAGCTACGTTCTCTTATTTGGTTGTTGGATAACTAGAAATTTTTCTTGGATTTATTTCCTGTAACGCTAGTTCCTACATTGTATGTATTATCTCTGGTAACGTAGACGTGTATGTATACTCTGTTTTCTGCTCTTGGGCTTGTAGTTGTTTGTTCTCTTGTTCCTGTCGCTTATATCTATTTCAACGATTTGTTGTTTAGGTTTTGTATCCATGAAGTAAATGTTGTGAAAGTATCTTTCGGATTTCTTGTTTGCTTTTTGTGGTTTCTCTCACGTTTACAGCTACTGTTTTTTCTTATTCTTCACTTGTTGCAGGCCTTATTTTGTTCAAAGCTTTTCTTTTTTCTGGTCTCGTTTGATTCTTTGTGTCCTTAAACATCTGCATTGCAAGTATTTATAACTATATATGGTTTTTCTTTGACCGTTGAGGATTCATCCGTTATTAATAATCTTAGTTTATTTATTGTTTTTATCTTATGCTTGAGCAGCAGCGCTTAATTTAAAGAATGGCTTCTTCAAGCCCTAACAAGGGAACTGATAAGTACGAATCATCACTTTCAACTCTTCCACCAACCATCCGTCCACGAGTAGAATCAGAAAAAGCTTATTTGCCAATGAAGAAAACATCAGATAAAAAACTCTTGCCGATCGACAGGCAGGGTTTTGGATCCAAGGGACAAAAGATTCAACTTCTCACTAACCATTTTAAAGTTAGCCTGAGCAAGAAAGATGGTTTCTTCTATCACTACACTGTATTTCCTCTCTCTCTCTCTATCTATCTCCCCATTTGAATCTTTCACAGTCACATGACTACATTGTTTAATTTAAGTTTTTGTTGGTTTATAGGTTGCTCTGTTTTATGAAGATGGACGCCCTGTGGAAGCTAAGGGTATTGGGAGAAGAGTCATAGACAAAGTTTATGAGACTTATGCTTCTGAGCTGCAAACCAAGAACTTTGCATACGATGGAGAGAAAGCCTTATTCACTATTACTTCACTCCCACGTAACAAGCTCGAATTCGTCGTCGTACTCGATGAAATTTCATCAAACAAGTAACTACCCATTTGCTGATAACATGTGTAGATTTTCTTATCTGGTTTTCCTGATCAAAACTTTGTGCATTTTATTTTCAGGGTTGGAAGGAATGGGAATGGAAGCCCTGAGAACAACGCGGAGGGAACTGATAAGAAGAGAATGAGACGTCCATATCAATCCAAGACATTCAAGGTGGAGATAAGTTATGCTAAAGAAGTGCCTTTGCAAGAAATTGTGGATGCATTGAGCGGTAAAGAATCTGATCACCAAGAAGCATTTATGGTTCTGGACATCATATTAAGGCAGCATGCAGCCAAGCAGTATGTTAAAAATCAGAAACTTGTTCAATTTGTTTTCAAATTTTTCTTCAAAGTTTCCTTTTTTACCCTTTTCTTTTGATTTTTCAGGGGATGTCTACTTGTGCGTCAATCATTCTTCCATGACAGAGTAGAAAATTACAGAGACATTGGAGGTGGTGTTCAAGGTTGTCGTGGCTTTCATTCAAGTTTCCGAGCCACTAAAGGGGGTTTGTCCCTAAACGTTGGTAAGTTTCTCACTTGAAATGCCTGGGAAATTATATGTTCATATGTCATGTTTCTCACTTTCTTCTTCGAGATTCTGCTTTAAAGACGTGTCAACAACGTTGCTCCTAAAGCCTGGTCCAGTGTTGGACTTCCTCTGCATGAATCAAGATGTTAAACACCCCAGTATGATTGATTGGACCAAGGTAATGTTATTAGTAATTGAATTTTCAGATATATATATAATTAAAAGTTTTATGAATAATAATATGTGATTAATTTGGCATTATTTTCAGGCAAAAAGGATGTTGAAAAACCTGCGAATCAAGGCGAATAATATGGAGTACAAAATCACCGGATTGAGTGATAAGCTCTGCAAAGATCAAACGTAAGCTTTGTATTGTTCAACATTATTAGGTAGTTCATGGATCATTGATAAGATTTCTTTGGTTCCTATTGTAGATTTTCCTTCAAGCAAGGAAGAGAGACAAATGGGGAAGTGAACTCAATTGAAATAACAGTTCGTGAATATTTTGAAGGCCATAAAGGCATCAGATTGCGTGATTCAGCTAATTTACCATGCATCAACGTTGGCAAACCAAAGAAACCCTCTTATTTTCCAATAGAGGTACTAATATATATATATATATATATATATATATATGCTAATTGTTTTTTTCTTTTTAACAAAAGAAGCCTTTTATGATTTTTTAGGGTTGATTTCTTTAATATATCTTACATATAAACCTTCTGATTATCATTGAGAGTTTTTAATATTTCATTATTTTAATTTTAAATTATTTTTTAACTTAGTAGAAATAATGTATTGTTCTTTAGTATTGATAATTCATCATTTTTTTAAAAAAATGTTTTTTTATCATAATGTACTTTTTATGAAGGTAATTATATTTTTATTAATAAAAAATATTACTTTTATTTTATTTTTAATATTTTATATGTTCTTTTAAAGCTTTTTTTTTTTAAATACCAGAACAATCTTGGTTCTTCTCGACCTGTATAAAAACGTGATAATGAGTTTGAATGTGGGGATATGAGCACTACCTACTGTCACATTTTTTCTTGATTTTATTCTCCTCCTTTAAATGTATGAATGCATGTGTGTGTGTGTTTGACATTTGTTCTTCTGTAGCTCTGTACTTTGGTTTCATTGCAACGCTACACAAAGGCACTAACCAGTTTGCAAAGAGCTTCAGTTGTGGAAGTGTCAAGGCAAAAGCCCCATGAACGAATGGCATCTCTGTCAAATGTATGTTTTGAACATTTCACCATTTAACATCATCTTACACAATTCTAAATGTTGATAATGTTCTTCTTTCAGTCACTAAGGAACAGCAGATATAATGATGAACCTATGCTTCGTTCTTCTGGAATTACCATTGATTCTGACTTCACAAAAGTTGAAGGTCGTGTTCTACCAGCTCCAAAAGTATGTTTTTTACTTACTACATTAATTATCATGTATTATAACAAAACAGAGTCTCTAACAATCCATGTAACACTCATTCTCTGAATTTAATCATTTCTCTTGTTGCATGAAGCTTAAGGTCGGGAAGGAGGAGGAAATCTTTCCCAGAAATGGGAGGTGGAATTTCAACAATAAGGTATTTTTTTAACGATATTTTCACTTTAAATTCTGATTTAGCCAAATTCAATACAATTGGTTCTCAGTGGACAACCGTTATGTGTCCAGCAACTTTTTCAACCAATGGTGATTGAGCGTTGGGCAATAGTCAACTTCTCAGCTCGTTGCAATATTATTTTCCTTGTCGAAGGCCTGCGGAAATGTGCACATTTGAAGGGGATGGTGAGTTTTTTTATAGTGTTGTTTGAAAGTTCAATCTGAAAATCCATATGCATCTTACCCTGTTTTCTCTCTCTCCTCTTTGGTAGACCTTGAAAGAGCCATTTAGAGTGTTTAAAGAGGATGAACGAATGAGTCGTCAGCCCCCCATTGCTAGGGTTGAGGAATTGTATGCACGTGTGATGAAGCAGTTGCCTGGGTTACCCCAACTTCTGTTGTGCATTCTACCAGAGAAGAAGAATTCTGATCTTTATGGTTATCTGGATTTCGTTTTTTCATATACTTATGTTTGAGATTAATGTAAGCCTTGAAATAGACTTGATTTTTGACTCTCTAATGATTATTGTCATATGGAGGCCCTTGGAAAAGAATAAATCTTGCAGTGGATGGGAAAGGGGGAGGGGTTGTTACTCAATGTATTGCCCCAACAAAAATGAATGATCAGTATTTTACCAATGTTTTATTGAAGATTAATGCCAAGGTACATAAGATTCAACATAAAAGAGACACTTGTTTGTTTCTCTTCTTTTAACTGATAACTGTAACATTAATGCCAAGTTACATCTCATTCTCACATTTTCCCCTTTTTGACTTCAATACAGCTTGGTGGGATGAATTCCTTTTTGGCAATAGAGCGTTCACTTTCTATACCTAGAGTTTCAAAGGTGCCCACCTTAATTCTCGGAATGGATGTCTCACATGGCTCTCCTGGTCGATCAGATGTGCCATCTATTGCTGCGGTAATAATATTTTTAGGTTTAGTAATCTTTTTCTATTTCAAATCTTATAATGCATGTTGGTATTTAGGGGTCCACCACACATTTCTGAGTGATTTTACCGTTGAGAAAATATTTAGGTTGTCAGCTCAAGATGTTGGCCTCAAATTTCACGATATAGGGCATCGGTTCGTGCCCAATCACCAAAGGTAGAGATGATTGCTAATCTGTTCAAGCCATCCTTTGATACTAAAGATGATGGTATTATCAGGTGAGCATTCTTGATTTGAAGCTATATGCGATTTTGTCCTCCATTCCTTAAAAATTTTATGTGCGCTTAATTCAATCTCATGATTTAAAATTTTACAATGTTCCATTTTCTAGAGAGCTGCTTGATGACTTCATTGATACTTCGGGAAGGAGGCCTGAACAGATTGTCGTATTCAGGTATAATTCTCATAATTCTCATTATCTAGAATATTTTCCAATGATTGATTTGTTTGAATTGATGGTTTATACATGCTTCAAGATTTCTGGAAACTTTTTAAACTTTTTCCATAGTTTTTCTAAGTAAAAAATTTTGTTTTTCTTTTAGGAAAATAGAATTATTATGTGAAATTTTTTAGCTTCTAAATATAGTTTTCCTTTATTTGGAATTAGGGATGGAGTCAGTGAGTCACAATTTAATCAAGTGCTGAATATTGAGTTGGACCAAATTATTCAGGTAATCTATATTTGTAGATATTCTAATGCTGATACTATGCCTTTATAGTTAAAATTTAATTGAATGCCATGGAAATTGAATTTTCAGGCATGCAAGTTTTCTCAAGAAAGTTGGGATCCAAAGTTTACTGTGATTATTGCCCAAAAAAATCACCACACCAAGTTCTTTCAGGCCAATGCTCAAGAAAATGTTCCACCAGGTTTGTCCCTTGAAGGATTCCAAACGCATTACTATACACTTTCTGTTCACTTGTGTTGTTACAATTAATCCTTTTTCTTGCAGGAACTATCGTTGATAATAGAATCTGTCACCCGAAGAACAACGATTTTTACATGTGTGCTCATGCTGGGATGATTGTAAGTATTTCCACCAAAATAGATTCAATTGACTTTTGAGCTGATTAAACTAAAACACTTGGTTTTCTTTTTATAACATGTATGAAAAAAGTTTTGCTTTTTATAACACAACATGCAGAGAAATTACATAATAATATTCACTTACCAATTGTTGTCAATTATTGTCCTATTGTTTGCATAGGGAACAAGTCGGCCCACTCATTACCATGTACTACACGATGAGATTGGCTTCACGGCTGATGATTTGCAACAACTCGTGCATTCTCTTTGTTATGTGTTAAGTTCATCATTGCTTTTACTTTAACTCTAATAATTAGCTTATATACATCTATAAGTTCTAAAAATGATGTATTGATTACAAATTCTCTGGGTTTTTTTCACAGGTATCAGAGGAGCACAACAGCTATATCAGTAGGTAAAATTTCGTTTACCTTCCAAATGCATCTTTCTTAGTCTGTAGTATTCTCATTAACGTACTCTTAGCCAAAAGTAGATTTTGTTCAAAGTTGAAATATTTTCTCTATACAATTTGTTGCATCAAATGCTAAAATCTGAGTCTTATTGCAGTTGCCCCAATCTGTTATGCTCACTTAGCAGCAGCACAAGTGGCCCAGTTTATCAAGTTTGATGAATTCTCAGAGTCGTCGTCTTCTTCTAGCCATGGTGGACTCACTTCTGTTGGTGCCCCTCAAGTGCAGGAGTTACCTCGTCTTCATGACCGAGTCCGCAACTCCATGTTCTTCTGTTAGAATCTTAACATCTCTTTTATTTTTTACCAAGTTAACAAGCTACACTGAAGTTGTTCCACGGAATAGTTTAGGAATAGGTTTTTGACTGTGTTTACGTTAGAAGAGGTTCTTGGTTTTGTATTAAAGTCTAAGAAGGTTTAAAAGGAGATCTGAAATACAATGAAATAATTTTGTAATCGGTGGTAATTAACATAAAGTATATAGCAAACTCACCCTAAATTCCATAAAATGCACACCAAGAAGAGTTTAAAACCTTTGAAGGTTAGTTTCTCATGTCACCCACATCACTTTGGTTTGTCACTCAAGGTTACAAGAGATTTGAGGACTCCAGGACTAATCTTGTCAGCAATGGCACCAGTCTCTGAGATTACATAAGATTTCTCTTTCACAAGACTCTGAAGTCTCTTAGCCTCAAAATCAAGTTGTGCTTGATCTGTTTCTATAATGGTATGAGCAGCATGAAATGGTATGCTGGCAAATACATCAGTTCCTGGAAAAGTCATCCATGTCTGTTCACCATAGTCATGGTTGCCACAAGTAGTACACACTTCTTGAACCAAAGGTCTTGAACTGCTCCCCATAACTCCCTTCATTATTGAATCAAAAGCAGATGGGACACTGTTCTTTGTTGTCTTAGCCCTTCTCCTTAAGGCAGTGAGTGCTTCCCTGTTCTTATTTCTCAGTTTATCGTTCTCCACCAACTGGTTCCGGGATATCAGAAGATGTTCGGCTTCGACTTCCAGCTCTGTTAGCTTTTTCTGGAACTGCTTCATGTTCTCATCCATTTCTGAGCTTCAATGGATGTAAAGAAGTGACTGCACGAGGGAGCTTAGCTTTTATTTGAAGGAGAAAAAGTATCATCCAAGTAATATTTACTTGACATTACTAGATGCACACCGCTTAATGGTTTAAAATTAGAATGATCAAGAATTTTATCAGAATCAGATACGCACTCTTACATTTCTCCATTAACCTCAAGATGTTTCTCTCTCGAAGGATAGTATATTACACCCACTAAAATCTTTGAAATATGCACGGTTGATAAAATACCCAATTAATTTTTGTTCCAGATGCTTTGATAGAACTGGAGCCAAATCATTTACATGATCATACATAAAAATACGTCGAGAATTTTCTAAATTGATGATAATATAAGAAGATTAATAAATAGAATGCCAATACACAACAAATCCAACACTGCAAAACAACACAATCCAAGCCATACAAGTTGCTAGTAATCAAAATGAAGCGGGCAGAAGTATAATAGCCAACTACACACAATTCAAACAAAAAAAATAGTAAGATAAAAATATCAATCTGTAGATATTGCCAAATTCAAAAGCGTCAATATTCAAACGATTGCACGACCAGATGCAAAGACAAACTAAAATGAAACACTGAAGGCAAAGCAAGAACAACCACACAAGGAACAGATGACGCGGGGAACAAGTTCAAATCTAGATTAAAAGCCAGGTTGAACAAATCAATCTCACCGGATTTTGGGAGTAGAAAAAGGCCCTAAGGTTCGAACCTTCTTCCCTACTTGCCGGATAACAACCTCGCAGAGTTGTCAATGGTGGACGGCGTCCGACGGAGTGTGGAATGGTTGTTCGTTGACGAAGAGAAATGAATCAGCTGCGCTGCTCAAGAGATTGTGGTTTGTCGGGGTTATAATTAATTTTAGGGAGAATTTGCGTATAGGTCGAAAATTAATTACTCAAATAACAAAAGTAATTACCCAAAATAATAAAATTCATTTTATAAAAGAATTGTTGCCTTTTTTATGTTTTTAAATTTTCTGGCTATCTATCTTTTTAATACTAAACTCTTTTATATCAAATAATAATAAACTCTTTCATACAAAAAAAATTGAAAAAATGATATAAATGTTTTTATAAAATAATAAATATTAAAATATAATATAGTGTTAATAATATTTAATTTAGTTAATAACTATTATATTTTAATATTTATTATCATGTTCTCTAAAAAATTTTATTTAAACTTTTGGTTTAGTAAATATATTTTTAAAATTTATTTTTAGATAATTAGAAAGCATATTTAGCCTTTTGTTAAGTTAGACTCAAAAAGTAGAGTTGACTAAAAGTTAGATAATAAAGGCACTTTAGTTTAATTTTAAATTTTTTTTATAGAAAATAAATAATTTAAAATATTTTTAAAAAAATTATAAATAAATTATAAATAAAATGAAGGTTTCTATAGTTACTATTAAAATAATTTTTATGATTAATTAATTATTAAAATTAGTAAAAATTAAAATATAA
Source organism: Leucaena leucocephala (assembly GCA_037074615.1). NCBI lineage: Eukaryota > Viridiplantae > Streptophyta > Magnoliopsida > Fabales > Fabaceae > Leucaena > Leucaena leucocephala. Next base: position 1,995,685 of record CM073525.1, read on the forward strand.
ATAAATATAATATATTACTGTTTATATCATCAACTTTCCTCCCACAGCCAACGATGAAGCTGACCGCAGCCTCCTCTACAACCCCTTTCCTTTGACTGCCTCCACCGCCCTCGTGCGTGTTCGTTTCTCTCTCCTCTAAAGCTCCTTCAGACAGCCTCAAGCCTCTTTCCTCCATTCCACAGACTAGCGTCATATTCTTTTCCTTCATCCTGTTTGAGCCCCTTTGCTTTGAAAGCCACAGCCTCCTCCATTTATCCCACTCTCCACCTCTAGTCACAAGATCTGAAGAAGCCAACGACGAGAAGAATAACAAGAAGCGAAAGCACACAGATTTGGATAGAGGAAAAGGAGACGACGAGATCTGGTGAGACAGCGATGGCAGCGAGAAAGGGATGATGGCAAGTAAGCGATAGCATTGACAAAGGGACGACAACGAGTGAGCTACGGAGTTAGATAGTATTAAAAAAATGAGAATAAAATTATAAATAATTTATAAACTCTTTTTCATTATTTTCTTCAATCTATTTAAAATTATGATTTACTTTATAATCACTAAAGGGGGAGAATCAGATTCTCGATCAGTTTGAATAAAATTTAAAAAAAACTTATAAAAAAAATTTAGATAATTTTTAAATAAGAGATTATAAAAAAAATTATTCTAAATAAATAAATATTTTAATAGTTATTATTAAAAAGATTTTTATTATTGATAAATTATTAAAAATAATATAATTTTATTAAAAATATAATAGAGAAGAAAGAAGAGAAAAGAGGAGAGATGAGAGGAGATAAAATAGTAATTAGCTAGTCAATTAGTTCTTTTATTATTTTATAGATTATTCTTAATAATTTATGTAAAACTTAAATTTTAAATTATAATTTAATCTAAAAATTATTTTAAACAAATATAATTATTATAAAATTTTTCTAAAATAAAATTTCAGCTCAAAAATTATTTTAAAATTTAATTTATTTATTTATCCAGCCCTCTAACACATAACTTTATGATGTATATATAGTTAAGATAATAATTTAAAATGTATATTAATAAAAATACCAATTTTTAATAAAGTTTTATATCATATATAAATAAATTCAGGATGTGACCTTATATAAATATACAAATACAATAATTTATATATTATATTAATATTTATTAAATTATATTAAATTAAATTAAATAAAATAAACTTTAATTTAAAGATAAAAATAAAAGAACATAATAACAGCAATGGTTACAAATATAAACGATTACTTGTTACAACTTAAGAATATCACCACTAACATTTAAAAAAAGAGATTATATTTTTCTATAGATAATGAAATATTTAACCCCTCAACCATTATTTACCTTACACGCCTCTTAAATATGATGGGATGCTTGATCCTAATCCACCACAGTCAGTATTAGTTCTCATATTTTATAAAAAAAGAAAAAATCAATATTCATATCTAAGGGTTAAAGCCATTGACGTTCAAATCTTCTATATGTGGAAAAGTGAAAGTGATAATTCCAACATTTATTGGATTGATTTTTTTCTTCATGAAAGAAAATTTAAAGTCGCTTGAATCACCAATTTATTATTAGTTCAATGTAATTTGTAACTCAACTCACAGAAAATTAATCTTCTAAAATAGACATAATTTTTTTTGTAATACTTGTGACTCAGAAATTTAATATTTCTTATATAAAAATCGTTAATGCACAATTGGAAATATATAGGCAAATTTTGTGATCATATTAACAGGGGTAAAAATGAAACTGATGGATTCCATTCCAAAACCAAACCAATCTGATCTCATTAAAGATGACCTATAATATTAAAGAGATTTTTTTTTATAAAATATTAAAGGGATTAATATAGTACAAGATAGTTGTCTAAACACAGGGCAAAAAAAATTCATATAGTATAAAATCAATAATGGTAAATGTTTTACAGTCCCAAAAAATGCTATAGCAGATTAACTAGTTTGTCCAACATTTCTTTCCATCTAAAAACAGGCAATAAACCCTTTTTAAAAATAATAAAAAAACATATATGCAGAAGTGATGTTTCTCTTGACAAATGGCAGTACACACCTAAAAGGAATAAAATTTTGAGATAAAAACAAAAATGCCATTCTCATGATGCCAAAAGAGCATTGACTCATCAATGATTAAACAGGCTATATATTTATATATATAATAAATGGTAAAACTACAAAGTTTCCTAGAAAATTTTAAGCTCGAGGAGGATCTCACAGAGTTTCAAAGGGCCTAATAACAGGAAAAAGCAAGCCATTGCATGCACATGCATCAAACAGCCATTCCTGATCTTTAGAGACAAGAATGCAGGTGATTGCCTCACACTAACCGGGAAAACAACAGAGCATCCCTGATGCTCATACCTACAAAGTGTTCATATCCAGCTTTAGACAAAGACATCAAAACGGCGCTGATGATGTTCGTCGGAGCTGATATTTGGGCTCAGGAGGTGGTGCACATGGCAACATGCTCTCCAGCTCCTGCGAGTCGAGGGGAAAGTTAAAATCACCCAACAGAACTCAACCTTAGAGTAAATCAATGATTCTGATTATCTAACGTGAGCATTCTTGATGTGAGTCTGGACCAAACTCAAATCTTGATTTCTTGGTCAAGTATCAACAGTTTTTTTTTCTACCATCAAAATTAAAGTACATACGTATATTTTGTGAACATGTCAGTAATTTGGCCAAAAAACATAATTTTGAATGATGACAGATACATATAGAAAGATCAATAAACCAGTTCTCGAGCATATCATTTAAAGGCATGAAAATACATCGAATAAATATTTATGCTCTCAAACAACCTGTGGTATTAAGTAGTTAGAAATGCCACGAAATTCATTATAGAATCTCCTGATACGAATAATGACAAACCTTATATGTTCATTTCTGTTGCAATTATTGAATCTGGCTTTAGAATATTTACAGAAACATATATTGATATATACATGCTAAGCACATTGACAGTGACAAAGATTTTCACTTTAGCAGAGAAGATATGGCTTAAAAGAGTGGTAGGCAGTAGATGAGGATGTGGGATCAGGTATGAAACTGACTCAGCTGAATTATCTGATTCAACAAGCTGGATCGATTCAAGATGGGATGCTACTCTTTGGCTGAAGTTTTTAGCATGTAGCACTAATATTCTTGGAAATTGATTGAACAACTATACTGAACACACACACATCACATTGCATGTGGAGCTGTTTCATTGGATCTCTTCAAAATCTTACTCCCAAGTATAAATTATAATTAATATCATAACAAGGAACATTTGAAATCTAGAATACAAATGACAAAAATGATGATCTGGCAAGCCTAACTTAATTTCTTTACAGGTGAAGTACAATTAACCAAAGCCACTGTGCATGACATAATTGTTCTGTTCACAATGTTGACAATGCTTGCTGATTCAAAAATACCTATACAATATTATTATGACAAAGAACAAAAGCAGAGAATTTGTCTGATTATTTGTTACCATATAAAATTCCCCATATCATAAGAAAACAATAATCTCTTTTAATTATGTTCTACTCTAATTCACACCACCAAATTCACAATGAAAAGCATTTTTTAATACATTGAATTTACTATTTCTTAAAGCATGCCAAGCCAATCAACCAGAGGACTCTAGAAGGTTATTAAGTTTCTACCTAAACCAGATCATAAAGGTATACTTGATACAGATAACAAGCTCATGCTGTGAAAATCGTTGATAGTGTTATTATTAACAGTTCATACTTTTACTTCCAAAACAGAGGAATGTGAAAAAGCTCATTATTGCACAGCACTTCAAATTGTGAGAACAAGCACGCGTGGCATTTAGGGGAGACAATAAGAAATTCTACGCCTTTACCTGTCATTAATCCAAATCTTGACAAAATCATAACGCACCAAGTTGTCAAACACCATCGATAACAAATTTAAGAATAGCACATCCTATTTGCAACATGTATTAACAAACAAATAGATATTACTCCACTTATAAGACAGAAAATCTATCCAGTACTGCAAATTGAAAGTAAGACATAAGGAAAGAAATCAATCCAAAGTGACAAAGAGGAAACTAACCTTACGTTTCCTCAACAACTCATTTTCCTCTTCCAAACGTGCGACTTTATTCTCCAGTTCATGCGTGTAAGCCTGATTTTATCATTCAGGTTAAGGAATCTTACTAGGCACCACCGGACCTCAAAGAATAAGACCTTGAAGGCTTAAACAGCATAGCAATGACTAATGAAAGAAAGAAAAAAAACAATAACCTGCTTTCTTGCTCTTGAACGGGCAGCAGATTCCCGATTCTTTATCATCCTTTTCTGCCTCCTCTCAACAGTTTTTTCTATCATGTCTTCTGGTGTGCCTCTTTTTCTTCCAGATGTCTGTGTATCTGACAGTGGTCCCATCACTGGTGAAGGTAGTGCAACTGGAATTTCAGCAAAAGGAACATCCAATGCAGAACCAGCTCCCATATGTAATGGCTGTGCCAAAGAATGGCCAGGCATATAAATTCCCATTAAATTCTGTTGAGGGTGCTGATATTGTGGTTGTGGATACTGGATCCACTGACCTTGTTCAGGAAACTGTGGCGCTGCAACATTTGAATCAGTACCATCCATAGGACCCGTATTCTTTTTATCAGAAGATGCTTCCGCAACAACTCCCGCTTTCACCAAGAAATCCTCTAATGTCATCTCTCCCAAAGTAGGCTGCTTCTCCCTAGACTTCTTCTCCTCATTGCTTTTGTTCTGTTGGATATCTCGCCAAACCTCATCAACTGTCTTCTTGCTTAGTGCACTAGTTAACGACAGACTAGCTTGACGCTGAAGTGCAGTTTGACTAGCTTGCGCTGTGCCTTCAATGTCCATACACATAGACTGGTTTGCCTCAGCGGTCCACACATTTTTTAGAAGCTCATCGAGGTTCATACTGCTTAATGGCTTTCCTAAGTCACCCAATTGATTCTGAACCTCGTCAAGTGTGAGACTGTACATTGAATTTTGCCGCACCAAAGGCTGGAATTGTGACTGTTTTCCATTAGCGTCACCGCCGCCTTGAGACCCCATAGTTTGGATACCCATTCACCAATTCTGAGTGTCTCACTCAGACTTTTAGTGCTAAAAGATTAAAGGTAATTGATCCAAAATTTCCATGCTGACCCAGAAAGTCATAACCTAACACATAAAACTCAAAACTAAGACTCGTTTCTGCAAAGATTGTTCAAGATTAAGATATTGTGTAGGCATAAAGAGGAGCCGCAACTTCCTTCGACAATAGAATTTTCAACATAAAAACAAAGGAATAAAACCAGTCCAGAAGCAAGATGACGAAGCATGCCATCCTTTCAGAAGAATGAACCAAAACAATTGTCAAGTCAGAGAGAAGAATCAGATAGATATGCATGCTATTTCTTCCCCCCCCCCCCCTTACAAACTGAACAAAAAATCAACTTACAAAAAAAACTCTCAGAACATGGCATAGAGAACAATTTTCCAAAGGGAAAAGGCACTGGTAAGCATGTCTAAACAACAATTCACTGAGACTCACAAATTTAAGTAAGTGAGGATCAACAACCTTAAAGATAAGGACTCGATTTTCCACGAGATAAGAAACGAAATGGATTTTGAAAACTTCGATCACTTGCATGTAGGCTCAAACAGAGCCAAATAGTTGTCTTCAATCAATTCCCTTTAAACCCTATATCACATGTTCAAACTCAGAAACGCCTTCGAATAACTTCCGTTTCTAAACCCTTTGGGAAGAGCATCAGGGTCCGATTTACCAAAAGTCACATATAGGAAAGCAGATGAAACAGAGAGTGGAGAAAACTGATCAAAAATGAAACTGATACAAGAAATTCTTCTACCAAAATCCAAAACACTACCAGAAAAATTAAATGAGTAACAGGGGGAACAAACACAAAGAAAAACCGTTTGCATGCGAAAAATTCAGCCTCACTGTCCCAAAACACACACAAATATCCAAAAAAAAAAAAATACACCCGAGAAAATACCATCAAAATGAGATCAAACTCACCACAACTCCAGTCCAAGCCCTTTGTCGCTGAAATACAGTGGCAAATTTCAAATTTAGAAAGCACATAATCATAACATTAACAAGTAAGAGTGTGCTTTAACGGGGGAAAAATCTCAGATAATAAATAACAATAACCCAAAAGTACCTTTATCCCTGAACCAGAACAACCGATCTGAAACTATTCACTGAGCGATCAAAACAATGATTATCAGCGAAATGTTTTTGCGAAGCAGGATGATGAATAAACGCTCCACGACTGTATATGCATAATGTATTTTGGTTTCGCAAAGACAGTTCCAGGTGGGCGAGAGAGAGAAAAGGATTGAGATTTACCCTAAGTTTTTTATGCGAAGAAAATAATTGAAGTTTACTGATTTGTGTTGGATTTTCGATTTTGTCTACAAATGGGGAAACTTTACCATGTGGGCAGCCTCACCTGGTCATAATGATCTATTTCTGTTTTATTGGCTCACATTGTTTCTCTCGCCCAATCAAGTAGCTCCAAGTACCCATATTATGTTCCGCTTTGCATTATGATCTCACAAACTTGTCTCATAATTTTATTTTTATATATTGAGAATAAAAATAGAAATTAAAAATAGAATAAATATATTTAAATACTTGTATCAACCTACAAAAAATTAATATAGCATAATTACAAATATCCATGAGATAATCCCTTTTACCTTAAAAATCTAAAATTGTTCAGTTTTACTATTTAACTTTAAATTAACATGGTCAATAGGGGAGCAGAGAAAGTGGTACAAAAACTCTCTTTTGATCATAAATACTCTCTCCATCCCTTGTTATAAAACCCTTTTACTGTTGTTGAAAATTTTGTTTAATTAAAAATAATAAATATATTATTTTTTATATATCTTTATTTATAGGTGGATAGGTGATAATGAGAAAAAAAAATAAAAAAGAATATATGAGACAAGATAATAAGAGAGTATATTAATTAATGGTAAAATGGGTAAAAATATATTTAATGTGAAAATAAATCCAGAAAAATCTTATAATAAAGGATAAGGGGGAGTATAAAATAATTTTTAAAACTAATGTTTCATTCAAAATAAATATAGGTTGTCTTGTAATGTTAAATAATTTTTTTTCCTAAATCTTCAATAGTCTTATTTAATGTAAGCTACATAGTATGTCTTGGAAATTCAACCATTAAGGTAGTTAATAACAGTAAAATTAAAAATACTTAATATTTTTTTAAAAAAATAATGATAAAACTAATGAGCTAAATTATATATATGTCCTTTAAACTTTAAACTGTATGCAAATAATAAATTTTAAATTAATAATAACTAATGTGCAGATAATCTCTAACCATCAATTACATATCACTTAAGTTTTATTTTTATACATATATAACCACAAATTTTAATTTATATACAAATAATTTTTTTTTAATTTTAAATTATGTGTAGATAAAAAATAAACAGAACTAATAAAAAGGGAATTATATATATATATATAAATGTAAGAGTTTATAGGTTCAGTTTCAAATATTTTAAAAAAAAATCTTTACATGACATAAAGTTTTAGAAAATTATGTATTGTTAGCCTTAAAATGTTTGAATTAGCTAAAACTACCTTTACGTGTGTGTCCAAGATTTATAGATGTTAAAGAGATATATTTGTACATGAGATGAAAGTTAATAAAAAATAATTTTATAAAATAAAAAATTATAGATTGTTAAACGAGAATATAATTGAAATCTAATAAAATTAATTTTAAAAATGAAACATGATTTGTAATTTAAAATCAAAATTAAGTTGAGGTATAAAATGTTGAATAAAATAATATTTATAATTTAAAATAAAAATTAATTTGAGGTATAAAATGTTGAATAAAATAATATAAGTAAGAAGAGAGAAGATTCGTGGATGGACGTTTTTGTCCGGATCATCAAGGTAAGAAAGGAGATAGAGAATAATTGACTGAATTTTGTCGTATAGTGGCAAGTCTTAATATATAGTAATTTACAGTCCTACTTTAAATGGTAAAATAATATTGACGTGTTCTAAATTTTTTTTAAAAAATATAAATTACGTAAAAAAATATATTTCATATACTCAATTAGATTTGTTTATTTAGAGTATTAATTTTTTCCCTGACATTTAATAATACTTCCCACCTTATCATGTAAGGAGAAGAAATTAATTATGTGATGAGTTAGGAAATGTCGACCTACTACTATCCCTACTACTACTACTATTATTATTATTATTTTACAAGGTATCTACTGTCAAAAAAAAATCATGTGATACCATAAACTTTTTTAAAAGAATTTTAATACTAGTTATAAAATACCTTGTATACACATTACTATAGATGGAATCCCTAACTATATACAATCATATTTTAAAATATTATCTAATATCCCTCTCAACATAGATTCAATAGGAGCCTGTTTACTATTCTACTCCCTCTCATTTGTTTTAGAAGATATAAATAATCGAGTTATATAGAAAATAAATTATTTTAATATAAAAAATACAACTTATTTTGCTAAAAAATCCTTTTTAGAGATAGAGAGAAAGTGTGAGATAATTAATACATTGAGACTTACAAAAAATTAATGAGAATAAAAATAAAAATATACCAAAAATTTCAGACTGGCTATTAGTGGATCTTAGAAACAGTACATTTAAAAAAAAAAAAAAGCATGCTCTTATAGTGGCAAACGATCATCCATGCTTGGAAAATATGAGCAAGGAACTAAAGGAAACTCAAATCAGAAAGCATTGTCATGTAGGAATTTCTCCTTTATATGGGAGGAAAGAAGCTCAAGAAAGTGATTGTAAATGAAAAATGCACAAGTGGAAAATGAATAACATTTGAAATTTTTTGTGACAAAAAATGAAAAATGCACAAGTGGAAAATGAATAACATTTGAAATTTTTTGTGACAAACTAAAATACGATTGCTGATTACAACTTAACATGTGGCCTAAAGAATCAGAACTACAATACACCAACCAACCACCTCTACAAGATCTTTACACTAAACCCTTTTACCATTTATTAACGAGATCTATAATTAACAGCAAATATTCTATATTATGTTACATATACTCATGCATGTCTTGATGGGTCCTCATGCAATTGTGTTGGTCTTACATTTGGATCATCCTGCCACAAGAAGCAAGCCATCATGATAGTGTTAGTTGGGAAGTGAATACCATCTACAAGGTAACTCAATTTACCAAACTCACCCGAATGCCGTAAGTGAAATTTGTCGATGCCCGGAAAAAATCAAGCTGTGCCTGCAAATTTTGGAATAATTATAAAGTTCAGCATGAATCTCACTCCCTGCAGTCCCATATATAAGATACAAATAACTGAATTATGCAGATAAAAAAGTTGGCAGGAAACTTATGCTCAGCGTAAGCAAACCTTACCAGACTAGGCATGCCTTGATGAGCACCATAGTAACCATCGTGGCTTGTTGGTATGGAACTCACTTGTCTCTGTATTCAAACAACAGAGTTTCTAAAGTTTTGCACTTACACTAATTACTTTACATAATTTAATCACAATTTCAAAGACGCACCAGCCCCTGAATTGTCTGTTGATTCCCATAATAATTATCACGTGTTGGTCCCATCAAGTTCAACTGAATAATTAAATAAACAAATACATATAAGTCCAGGCACTAATATGAAACAACCAAATATAAGAAGTGAAGCTTATCATACTCTTACCATTCCCTGATGAACACTCTGTTGAGAGCCATAATAACCATCAAGGGTTACTGCCCTTGCGTTGAATTTGTCCTACAAAATAAATTTCCAATTAACTGAAGACACTTAAATTAAGCAGACAAATGCATCCATTGAACTAAGATGGAGCTTCTATTTTAAACTTCAAAACAATATTTATATTTCTCTGTTTTTGCTTAAATCTCCACGTGTAGCATGACTTTCTTCTACACACACGACACATTAAAATATAAAATTGAACACTTCGAGGTATAACAATCTTCGGAAGACTAACCATTTGCGGCATGTTCTCTTGTGCCCCAACAGTCATGACTTCAGACTCGGAGTTCAGCTGCAATTCGAAGAGGTTATGAAATAAAAACTCAAAACAACACACACACATACACGTATATTTATATATACTCTGAAGCAAACAAAAGGACAAAAGAAACCTTTTTCTTTTTAGTTGGATTCTTCTTTTTGTTTGTCTTGCCCATATTTCTACTTTGGGTATCTTCTTCATTGGAGAGCTGACTGTGACTTGCTGATATGACAACTTCAGTAGAACTCTTGCTAGAATTGTTAGCACTCACACAACTTTTGTATGCTTCACGTAATGCATGGAATGCAATAATATAACTGTCTTGAGATAGAGATCCCTCTTCACTCAACTTCCTTGCTTGCTGACATAAATCAATGTATCGTTGTACCCTAGCTAGCATATGTTCAGATTCTTCTCCCATTGTTTGTCCACCTTTTGCATCTCTTGTCCACCGTTTCAAGATATATTGGGATGGGATTACCGAAAGGCCAGAATATTGAAGAACAATCAATGCATGTCGACAAAGAAAACCTCTATATTCAAATAACCGACATATGCATGAAACTTCGGATTTAATTTCATTCCACACAACAATGAAGTCTTGATTCTTTTCCATATCATGAACCTTGTAGTTAATGCCTGCATCATCCTGTCCTTCAGCTTTAGGATGACAAGCAACTGCACCGATAACCTCAACTTGAATCTTCTTGAACACTGCATGCGTGTAACTCCCTGCAACGCTCTTCTCCAATGGTGAAGGAGTTTTTAATGTTGCCACTTTATTCCATGTCTCAGAATCACCTTTTGCTTCCTCTTCATACCGGTCTTGCAAGATTGATTCATACTGCTTGATAAAATCTTGCACAGAGGTCTTCTTATGAACATATTTATCAAAGAAGGAATTCACACTTTCTGATCGCTGCACAGTGGACAAACCACCTAAGAAAATATCCCTCACGAATGTTGGCACCCATAACTTGCGATCTTCATACAATGACTGCATGCATTCATCCTCTCGGAGTTCAAACCTATCAACAATTTTCGACCACCTCTTCTCAAACTCATCATTTGTCCATGAACTATAGATGCATTTTTCAAATTTTGCCATAAAATTCTCATGTCGCTTAATTACATGAGCCAGATTTTCAAACACCTTCCCTAATACATGCCATAAGCACACGGAGTAATGAGCCTTAGGAAAGACGCCTGAAATAACTGACTTTAACGTCTTGTCATGGTCAATGATTATCACTTTTGGAGCTTGGCCACCAACTGCTTTCAGCCATGTCTGCATTATCCAAGAATAAGTAGCAGCACTTTCGTCAGATATTAAGGCACACCCAAACAGTATAAATTGATAGTGCTGATTTACTCCAACAAAAAGAGCAAGAGGCAACTTATATTTGTTTCTAACATAAAAGGTGTCAAAAGAAACTACATCACAAAAGTTCATATAGTCATGCCTACTTTTAGCATCAACCCATAGAAGATTTTTCAGACGTTGATCCTCACCAATATCTACTGCATAAAAGAAGTTTGAATTCATACTATGCATCTGCACCAAAAAATCAAGTAGAAGCTTGGCATCCCCTGACTCCAGGCCCAAATTCCGGCCCTTGTCAAATGGACTTTTCTCATTCTTGAGACCAACCACAGTTTTGTATTCAGCGAACTGTCTAGCCATTGCAGCATACATTTTTCTTGTTTGCTCACTGACAGCTTCAGCTGGTAAAAGCTCATGATTATGCTCCTTCACAAAACTATGTATTACCCATTTTCCATCAGGCCTTCTTTTTACATGCATGCTTGCTTTACAATCAGTCTTTGAACAAGATCTTCGAACAGTTGAATTTTCAGCATCTTGCTTGTTCTGTCGGGCATGTGGCCGGTTGAATGATTTGTCATGCTCTCTTTTTGTTCCATACCTGGAACAAGCAAATTTTGCATCTATAAATTCTCTTGATGTTTTTGAACGGCGACTATTTTGTATTGCTGTGTTGAATCCCATTGACCTAGCATATTCTTGGTAGAAAGAATAAGCTTCCCCATGAGAATCAAATTCCATGCCAGAAAGGGGCTCAAGATTTGTATCTTCCTTAAATATTGCCATCTCTACTGTAGATGAGTTCAAATCTCCACTATCTAGAGCATGTACATCAACACTAGTGCCAACCATATTCTGGCCTTCTAGATCTCCAGTGTGCACTTTTTCTTCTACTTCCAATATGTCCGCGATTGTATTTCGTTCTTCATCCTTATCGTGGTCACTAGAAGGTAACCTTAGATCAAAGTCCATGATGAGAACAGCTTTCAGCCTGATGATTTTCAGCAGTACTTTAAAAGTCAAAATAACAGTACTGATGTCAAGCATGGAACACTTGAAAAAGAAAAGCTAAATGTAGAAAAACAGGAGGGAGGGAGGGAGGGAGCCATAGAGAGGAACAAAGAGACCAGTGCTTAAGGTGTTTCTTTGTTTTATCGCTTGCATCCATCACAGAGTACATTTACTATTATTATATAGGAGAAGAGTTATGGTTAGCCCAGACCCTTTGTCTTCAACAGATGATGGATCTTGTCACTTTCTCCTCTAGTCAAGATATGCGAGTTAGGAATCTGTAATTCTTATGGCAAATCCTAATGCCATTAATTGCCAATTACTCTCGGCGGCCAATCCCCACACCCATTTCCACCTACGGCTCGTGGAATATCATTTCCCTTGAATACTATACTATGTCTCAAGAAAAAGCTAATGCCCTCTTTCCAATTTTCTCAAGTCGACTTTAAGTTCAGGAGAATAAAACAAATAAATTCAAGTTCATTTAGAAACAAGCAACCAATTACATCTAAAAAAATCATAGCAAGCTAAAGAAGGTAGAGCTGTTAACAAGGCTTCATCGAAGATATTGCTACCATTATATTTTCAAGGTTGCTTCTAAATTCTCACTTCTCATCTGTTCACTCATCATTGGGACGTAGGACTTGGAAATTCTTAACTTTTATAGTAAGTTCCCTAGACAACACTTACCAACACTAAAATATAAGTACCAGATTTTCTTTCCTCGTCGTGACTAATATCTTCTCCCAAGTTACTGGAAAACCATTATTGATATAAGCTAAATTCCCACATAACATCGTGTTCATGTCTTTAAAGTAGTATGCAATTATTTCCCAAGACCCAGAGTATAAAAACAGAATACATTTAAGACATCCAACAAAAGAAGAGAAAAGAGATAAGAGGTGAACCACAAACCAACGAACGAAAGATATAAGAGAGAAAACTGAGGGAGAGTACCTCTGATTACATGAAAGAAGGTATCCTCCTCAAGTCGTTCAGAGTCCGGAAATCTCACGCGAGAGGCCTGGCGAGTGGACGAACCCCGCTCTTCAACTCTTCAAATTTTTATTCCTAGGGCTTCCAAAGGCCCCTCCTCGGTCCCAATCCAACTCTCATAATTCCTCACTCGCGCCATGGTGTAGCGCGTGCAACCCAATCTCGGGCTATCCTGAGAATTCGGAGCGGTGCTTCTGATATGTCCCGCTCTGCCAATTTCAAGCTTTAAACCTCGCTATAACAGGCAACTTTAGCTGTATGATTACTCAATATCATCTTCAACTTACCAATTTTACACCCAAAAGGGGGAAAAAAAACACTACCAAATTAACCCAGCTAAATACGCCTGCATATTCAACAATGAAATTGTTAAACAAACAATTAACTATTTTAAAGAGAGAAATAAATTAAGAAGACCAAAAGTCAAACTTCATCAACATGTTCAACTGCATTAGGTTAAATCAACAGATAACCAAAGGCCAGAGCACCCTGAGAACATCACCAAAGGCACTAGGAATTCCTAATTGCCCAAAACACAAGTTGTGAACTTTTGAAAGAAAGATAGAGGAACTAACCAGTTGAAATTCAATATATGCATCAACACTTGGCCGACGCCGCTGGAAAAGAAGCCGAGACGGAGGTAACGAATATGGTCGAAGTGTAATAAAAAGGAGTTAAGAGGAATAGAGTGTTTTTTGGTCACAAAAAAATTTAAATTTTTTAAAAAAAAAGTTGAACTTTTCTACAATTTAAAGATAAGGAAAAAAATTTCTTTCTCCTGTACAATAGTAATAACAAGCTATCAAATAACCTCTAACACCGAAAAATACAAGAAGAAGACTCTGTCCCCCAAAAAATCTTTTGTTGGGTCCTTAAAAGGAATGAAGAAGACCCAAACGGATCAAACTGGGTTATCGGAGTAACAACAAATGATCCGCTTCTCATGTCATTTTCTTTTCATTACATTCTTATCTTCGTTATCCAATTACATTCTTATCATCATCATAACTGGTAATCATGTTCCGTTATGAGTTATATAAATCGAGTCGGTAATTTGAGCTTTATTGGGATCACGAGCTTACCCATTTATCACTTTTTCTATTTAATTTTATAATATTTTTTCTCCTTTAAAATACATCACTCTTACAATAACAGAAGTTAGCTTAGGAGTGAACATGAAATTGGACATAAGTAGAAGTCAAAAGCGTATACATTTTGTCCCTTTCTTTCTTTTTGTCATCCTTGTAATTAGTTCTTCTTCCTCCTTATTTATCACGAAGTGTGAATTGAATGGACAATTAAGATGGATTTTATGAAAAATTGGAGATGACGTTTTGAATTGCTAATGGTGAAAATTTAACATCTTGACAATTTTATTTTCGAGAATTTAATTATGGAAAGGAATTTCAATTTGTTTAAAAAATTAAGTTTAAATTATTTTTTATTTGAACAAAAAGGTAGATCAACCCATATTGGCCCATTAGCTTTGTTGGTGGGTTCAGGGAAGAAAAATTCATAGCTTATTATAATAAGGTGAACTAATAAAAATTGAATTAAATAATAAAGAATATATTCAAAAAAATAATAATTAGATCAACTAATGAAAGTTGACACAGATAATAAAAAATATACTCGTATCTTATAAGAATATGAGTTCGATTTCTGTTGTCATTGTGATGACTCATTTAGTAGGTATTTCATAAATTTTCTATAAGCGCTTTATAAACCTTGGGGCTGTGCCCTAAACTTGATGGGAGACTGGTGCTAAATCCATCTAAATTTTTATGTCACAAAAAAAATTAGGTCAACTTGTACAAAAAAAAAAAAAGAATTAGGTCAACTTGCAAATGAGAGTTAATATAAATTGTAAGGAGAGTATTAAAATCCTACAAGGACGCAAGTTCGATTCCCATTGTGATGGCTCATTGGGCATATGATTTCGTAAATCTCCTGTAAACGTTCTCTGAGCTTTGGGTTATACATTGACTTTAATGGGGATCAATGTCAAATCTATCTAAATTTTTTTATATAAAGGGTAAAAAGAATTAGGTCAACCTAATTTAACCCATATATATTTCGGCATACTATGTGTTCGATTAGGTTGGCCCATATTTACAATCTCTATATAAAATAATATTGATTTTAGTCCTTAATATAAAAGTTAATTGACTTATTGAGTATATTAATAAAACTAAATAAATTAATTAATTATAATTAAATTCAATCCTCAAGATACATTTATATTAGGGTTAAATGACACTTTTTTCTAGAAGTATTCCATGAAGAGCTAATACGCCTTGCCCTAGAAGTTTTATGATAAACAATGTTACCTTGGAACTTTCTTTTTGGGGCAACGTTGTCTCAATATTACCCAAAGTTAAGTTTTACTATCAATTGACTAATATATTAATATGATATACTAACATGGCATTCATATCATATCTTACTGTTGATTAAGGTGCAAATTTGCCCTTGAAGTTTTCACTCAAGAGTACTGGGTATCTAGAAATTTTTTTTTGTTCAATATTGCCTTAACTTTTATCCAGGTTCAATTTGACTATTAGTTTGACAAAATATAATGAACTAATTAGCTCATGTGCTATCCACCCCATGTTTTTGGAGGTTAAATTTATAAATAAAAAAATTAAAAGAAATATGTTCCTCTAAACCCCATCATTAACAAAAGTATTACTATGAGAACATCATACTTCATTATAGAAAAAAAACTAATTAGTACACATGTTATCCATTTCATATTTTTTTAAAACAATACATTCTTTCAAATTATATCGTTATCAAAGTATTATTCTTAGCATATCTTACTCTGACAACTTTTCAAAATATGTTATTTCTAAAATAAAGTATGATCTCCTGAGAGTGATACTCTGTTAACGACAGGGTTTTGATGAATGTATTTTTTTTAAATTTTCTTTATTTTTAAATTTAACCTAAAAAAATGAAGTAGATAGCATGTGAACTAGTCAGTTCAGTATATTTAATCAAATTAATAGTCAAATTGAATAAAAAAAACTTCCAAATATCTAATGGTATCGAGTGTAAATTTTTAGAGTAAATTTACACTTTAACCAACATGAAAAAATGAGGGGGATAACAGCATGTCACATCAATATATTAATTAATTGATTGTTAAACTTAATGTTGAGTAATACTCATGATAAAAATACTATATTTTTAAACTTCTGAGATGACATTGTCCTCTATAAAACTTCTTTAACATATTAACTCATCATAAAATTATTTATTTATTAACTAATTTATTTTATATTATATTAATTAACCTTTTATATTATATATTATTTAATTTATATAAATTAGTTAATTAATTTTATATTAATTATAATTAATTAATTAATTTCTCACCTTATCTAAATAATGATAATGATAATAACAATAGTAGGAGTGCGGAGATTGAATTATCCATATACGCATGCAAAATTTGCGCACGTAAAATATTTGGATCACTTATGACAGTTTCCCTCCAAAATCATCGTCTTCCATTCTCCTTTCCCTCCGTATCGTAGACACTAGACCCTGAACACCTAAACCACTGATAGACGAGACAGATGTTTTCTTCGATCCGGGCGGTGGCCGCCGGGGGGGAATCATACCGGAGTTCTCTCCATCGACAAGAATTGAGTTAGTTGCCGACGATGAGATACTGACTCCCACCGGAAATGGCAGAGCTTTGGGGCCATCACTTGCTCAATTGCAAGGCGATTCTAAGGATCTCAGGCGAATCAGTTGGGTAATGAACCTTTTCATCGCTTCGAAGGTGGCTCATTGGGGTTAGTATTTTTTCCAACAACTTTGCTTATGCTTGAGGGGTTGGGCTATTTGTTTGATTCATTATTTGGCTTTAAAATATAACGAATGGTTTGGCAAGTAATGTTTCAAAATTTGAAGGTATTATTGATGATGTAGGGGCATTGTTAAAAATTACCGCAAAAAATGATCCATGAAAAAGTAAAAAGCACCTTTCTCAAAGAGAGATTTTCAGGAGAACGCAGCGCCGAGCTTCCAAGGTGGCGTTTTTCATTTTACATTCCACAAAAAAGGCACCTTTATGAAAGACCTTAGCAGCAACGAAAATGCATTTTTGATCGTCTCGATCATAAAACCTCCTATTCCACATTAATGCCCATTCATTTCGAAGCTGATTATCCGAACCAGAATCAACCTTCCGAAACCATACTTCACCATTATAAGGCGAAATCTCCTGCTCCAGATTACTATGCCATCAATTGCCACAAACATGTTCCAAAACCAATGTCTACTGAAAATAGCAAGATTTGAAGAAGGTAAAAGGGAAGATTTATAATCTTTGCTATGTTCATTAATATTGCCCGCAAATTTTTGTTAGTTTCTGACACAGTATGAATTTTATTCAAGTACTTTTTTTACATGTAATTTGGCACATGTATTCCTGTTTTATGTTTCAGCTTGTGTTCTTCAGCCAATGTGGCTATGGGAAGTAGTATTTACCTGGAATGAGAAGCAAAAAGAGCCACCTATAGTCCCACATCGGTTAGAACCACAAAGTCTATACGGAGTATAGTTTATAAAAGAAAAGAGCGAGACTCATTGCAACATACTTACCTGGACGGGGTCAATGGGTGATCAAGAAGGCCTATGGCCTAGGACAGTGACCTCCATTGCACTTTGGAGGGGTGCTGCCCTAAGGTCTGCCCAAGTGGCAGAGCCTACGTCATAATTTGTGGCAGTGGGGGCCTGCGTTCGCGCGGCCCCTACACAATGGAATTTGAATCTTTTAAAGTGCTTACGGGGTTATGAGGTTAGTGGGGTTCCAAACCCACTTGCTTTGTTTAGATGGGAAATTATCTGCTATTTTCGTTCTGCATTTATCTTTACATGACTCGTGATGGAAGGAATACCTTAGTTCACATCAGAACTACGCTTGACTTAGACTGATGGAAACTGTTGAGACAGGAATTGGATGAGACATAGTTAGCAATTATCAATTCACGCCACACCAGGTTCTGTTACATAACTACAAGCACAGACACTTACGTATTACGTGGTGTTTTTATTTCGTAGAGAAATCAGTCCTACGCGTTTTGTTATAGGGTTTTAGAAGGAACTCAACTCTTTTTCTTGTTCGCTGGAGAAGTGAACCATAGTTTGGATTTGGATAGGTTCATAACTTATTTTCCCTGCTTTTTTATCTGTCTCCTCTTTGTTTATATTGGAATCAAATGTGTATCGTTGAAATTTATGCTTGACCAAAGATCAAAAGGGGAAAAAGTAACATGGTTAATAGTGAGTCCTGAAAGCGAGATTTGACTGTGGCTGGTGACAAAACTGGCACAAGTGCTCTGTTTTTGACTTTTGCATGAGATACTATCACCTAAGAGAGAAGATAGGAAGGAGTAATGAGGAACATTATTGTGTTTATGATAGACAACATTGGAATGGCTCGTATATATCGAACGAACTTCTAATTTCTCAACATGTGCTTCTATTCATCTTGATGCCTTTGTTACAAAGTTCTTTTGGTAAATTTTCTTTTGACATCTGAACAAACTGTTGCATATAAATATATATTTCCTCCGGAAAGGATTATTAATAACTCTGCATAGGTTAAGAAATAGTTAAAGTTTGTTAATTTTGCATAGGCTGGAACTGGACAGAGTAGGTTATTAGTTTATATAATCATGTATGATATATCGAACAAGCTCTAGAGATACCATACAGCTTGAATGGGAATAGGGTTGTCCAAAGCACAATAGCCCACACAGGATCTCACCAAACGGCCAAGCTTCTTTCTCTGAATTTGTGCAGAGAACTACTATTTTGGTTAAAGAAAAAGCTACTATTCTTGTATTTAAAAGTTAAATTTTACACTGCGATTTCAAACCTGCTCTCTAGTTTTCTTATCAAGCACCTAGGGATTCGATTACAGAATTCATTACAATTAACGAGGTGAGATATTTATATTTCTCTGTAGCAGTTTCTGTTAAAACATATAATATTCTTATTAGTTATATAGGTGGCAGTGATTAGGGGCTGACGGCTTTGAACTTTGAATGGAAATGTAAATCTGGGGGAGAGTAGAATCCAAAGTTGCCAACCAACCATGTGTCCTTAAGTCACATGATATTTCAGATGAGTATCAACCTCTGCTGATTTTGCTTTGGAACTTGGAAGCTCTTACATTACTCAAATGTATCATCACATGACTCACCTGCAAATCCTTTATATGCAAGACTTATTAATTAGGGAAAGTTAATTTTTTGACTTGGTTAATTTTTTGACTTTATTGTAGTTCACTATTAAAATTTTATTACAATATAACCTAATTTCTATATTTTTTTTTTAATTTTAACTTAAGGTAATTTAATTTTGATAATTTTATTATTTAAAATGTTAGACCTTATACTTTTAGAAAATAGAATTTTAAAATTTAAAATCTAAATTTTAATTGAATTTAAATTATAGTAATTGAGTTGTACTGAGTTTTAAAGATTAAATTATAATTGAGTAAAAAATAAAAGATTAATTTTGCCATTAATTATAATCTAACAATACGTATAAGACAGCACACTTCCGTAATGTTCTTATTATATTTTGTCGTCATTTTGCCGCGTGTTTGTAGACTCACTTGACTTGGAGTTTCATATTTGAAACGAAGATATCTGAGCCTATGTCTAATCTCAAAGTTTTCTCATTATTATTATATATATATATATATATATATATATGGGCTTCATTGATCAACCCAGCGTTAGAAGATGCAAAGGGCAAGTAAGGGACATCCTCTAAGTCAGCAAATCAAGACTATGAAATTCTTCAGCAACAACAACTCAATCATTGTCCTTATCTTTTCCATTGCAATACTCATCATGCTTTGCCTTTGTGTCGATGTGTCCTTAGCTAGGACCCTTCCTCAAATACATCCACCTTTTTCTTCATCTTCATCTTCATCTTCATCTGCATCATCATCTTCTCAAGCTTTCTCACACAGCAAACAAGGGCCAAACTCAGCTCATGATCATCATCAGCCCGCTACTAGTGTTGCTGCTAGTCTCAGAAGGATTCCACCAAGCAGACCAAATCCTACTCAGAACAGGTAAATTTTTGTTATTATTATATATATCTTCTTCAGTTAAGTGGCCTCTCGTGTTTTTTTGCATATGAAAAATAAGATCATCTAAAGTAACTTCAACATTATGTTGGGATAGGAAGAAAATTAGAGAGAAAGAAGATTAGGAAGGAAAACTCTTCAAAAATCGTAAATTTTTTTACTAGTTTTAAAAATTTTCCTTCCTAATGTTCTCTCCCCCTTACTCTCTTCTCATTTCCCCTGCATAAGACAGAGAGAAGTAGCTAGAACTCACTTATATGGAGACCAAGTAACAAAGTTGCAGATCCCCTCTCTCTCTTTCTCTCTCACATTTTCTCTATGTTTACTTCACTTTTCATATGGATTAATTTCTTGAAAACGGACACCAGATTATAAAGTGTTTGTTAATTGCCAGGTTAAGGCCTGGGTTAAGAGGTTAGAGGGAGGAACTTTGATGGAGCTGGTGAAGATGTTTCAGACAAATATGCAAAGCTGCAGCGAGAATATTATATTATTACAAATGAACTGTCTGTTGCTCCAGTTTTGGGATGCTAATTTTAAGCATCATATAAGGGTCGTGTAGTATACTCTTGGATTTCTAGGGGTAGAAGAAATGGTAGGTGAAGTAAGAATGTTTCCCTATTATGTTTTTTTTCTTTTTGGTGATAATAGTTTGATGTTTTAGGCTATAGAGTATAGGAGGATCACAAGAATGTAAAGGAGCACTTCCTAAGTTATCACAATCTTATAGTTTACCCCCTAATTCTATAATATGAAGATCTAGTTATAAAGGAGAAATTTAATCACTAAAAATTTTAATTAGTATAAATTTATTGTTAATTCTTATACTAAAATTTATTATTGCCTCTTAATTGTTATTAAGACTTTTGATAATTAAATTTTTTATTTGGGATCTCATAGTAATTTATCATAAAAATAATACATACTAGTTTTAAAATGGGCAGGTGCTTGGGCTATTGGTTGGACCCATTTTAAAGGTAAAATATAGCGTTAAATGTTAATTATGCTCTTAAAATTTTCTATTAAGAGCTCTAGTTGTTTAGAATTTCTTTTAAGCAATATCGCCATAGAAATTCACAAAATATAGTAATGTCATTATGACCGTTATTTAAGGTTAAGTTTGACTACTAATTAACCCATCTATTAATATGGTATGTCACGTGGCATTCACTTTATCTTTTATTTAGTTAAGGTATGAATTTGCCCTAAACGTTTTTACTCAGAAGTTCTAGGTATTCGAAAGTTTTATTGAGTTCAATATTACCCAAACCATTATTCAGGTTCAATTTGACTGTTAGTTTGACCAAATATACTAAATTGACTAATCTACACGCTATCCACTTAATTTTTTCAAGGTTAATTTTTTAAATAAGAAAAAAATTTAAAAAATACCAAATATAGCTACTCCTTTATCCCGTTCTACAAAAAGTAGAATTTTACTTAATAAGTTTTTGATATTCAACAACTCCTATTAAAAAATAATTACATAAATCTAAATATTTATCTATCTAGCCATAAGATTGATCAACTGTCACCCATTTGATACAAAAAAAAAACAGTTATGCATCATTCTTATGCCTGTGGAAGCTTTGAATATATCATATATTAATTCTCTTTTTTTGAAAATATAGAAGAAAGGGGTTTGTGCACTAATATATGCTATAAAAGGTCCCAACCATAGTAGATGAGAAGCTATACAACTAAACTATAACATAATTACTCGAATATAGCTAGTTATTTTAGGTACTTGAATATTTCTTAACATTTATAGCCTGCTTATGGTTATTGCTTTTGTGAAGCTTGGAGTTTTTAATTTTTTCTTGTTTATAAATATGACTTACAAAAAAAATAAAATGGATGACATGTGTATTGACTAGCTTAGCGTATTTGATCAAACTAATAGTCAAATTGAACTTGTATAATGATTATGAGATATTGAACCAAAAAAATTATGAATACCCAGCACTCATAAGTGAAATGTTTCAAGAAAAATTTATACTTTAACCAAAAATAAAAAAAGATGATGTGAATGTCACGTGGTATGACATATCAGCATATAGATCAACTAACGGTTAAACTTAACTTTGAGTAACAGTTAGGGAAATATTGCTATTTTTTTTTGAATTTTTGGAGCAACATTGTTCCAAAAAGACTTCCATACAACTAGCGTCCTTGGTGGAAAACTTCTAAGATAAAATTACTATTTAACCCTAACATATATTATTGACATCAATCACCCTGATGAAGTATTGATCATTTTAGGCTGGCCAAGAAATAAAAGAGCATTATAACTTGTTAGAATAGAGTTATAAAAAAGAATCATATATACTACTTTAATCAATTTTATCTTTTTAAAAATTAAAAATTAATAGTTTAAATATAAGATTTTAATTTATTTTACTCCATAAATTTATAACTTTTATTTTATATACTTTCATATTAATTGCATATATTATAGAGTTTTTTTATTAATAGAGTAATTTCTCACATACAGTTGACTAAGATATATACTTTAGAAAAAGTAACGTATAATTTTACTAATAACTAACTCGATTATTTTTTTAATTTTTATAAATTAATCATTTAAATTTTATATTTAATATTGGAGAGAGTATAAAGTATGACTATACCTTATTCTCATTCCTAATTACTAATAATTTCTGATGAATTTAAATTAAACTATTGAGCATTGAGATAAAATGTATTTGAATTTCTTAAATCAACCTTACTTAAAATAAAAGAAGAGATAAATATATAACCATGAGCCCCATTTTTGCAAAATCCATATATTGTTAGAATTTGACTGGAAAATGCCCTAAACACTTGAAGAAATGAGAGAAAATACTTGTATGAAAAAAGAAAATTATTGTACCATAACAAAATTAATGATAATGTTTAATATTATGCTAGAAGTGGGGTGGATCTATTATTATTGTATATTTAGCTATGTTTTTCACTTTAGAAAACTTTAACATCTCCTTACTTTAAGGAAATTATATTTGATAAAGAATGAGGGTTTTCTTTAGAAATGGTTGAGTTGGTACATCTGTATATGTACGTCTCCAAAGTTACAAGAAAGGATGAGACAAAGTCTAAATAACTTATACTCACAATTGATTCATTGATGGATTTGACCAAAACTCCCAAATCTATTCCTACGTTCATGATCACACTAAGAAAGACTTTGGGAGATTAGATAACTGAAGAGGAAACCAAAGAGGGTTAGAAAATATTTCCTTTCCTAAACATAGAAATTAATTGAAAAAAATTGAAAGTTCTTTTAAACTAATTTTATTAGTTGCGTATATTAAAGAGGATTTTCCTCACTAATAAAAATAATTAAAATAATTCTTCAGAAATGGAGAGTTTTTTACTTGGATTTTGGGCATGCCTGGTTGAATGCACAATTTGCGGCTAACGTTGCCTTAAAAGATTAATCCCATAATTAAGGATATATGAATTTGAAATCAATAAATAAGATTTTTATCATTCTAAAATTTAGTATACCCTTGTATATTTTAAGACTTTTAATACATAATATTTCTTCGGTCATTAATATAAAATTTAGTTAATTTTTTTTAAAAAAATAAAAAATTTAAATAAATTAATTATGATTAAATTTAGCCTCTATTTTTTTAAATAATATATTCATTAATTTATTAAAATTATTTAACTATAATTTTTATATTAGTCATAATTAATTGATTTACTTTTTTAATATATTTAAAAAAATTAATTAATTTTTATATTAAAAATAGAGGAGTATGTCTTTCAATTTATTTTTAAAAGATCGTATAATGGTGATATAATTGAACGCAAGCTTTAATAGAACATAATCTCATTAGTGTAGCACATTATATCATAAAATAACATGATAATAGCTCAGTGGATGATGAAAAAGAACAATTAAGATATTTTATATAACGAGGTTGAACTGAAAATTCTGGAAACTTTATTAAATGATTATACACACACACACACACACACGCTTTTCTGTTTCTTCTTTAACGTGTCTACTTTAGTCTAATTTCACTTTCCCATACAATAATTTCTTCCTCATCTTCCAACCACAATTTCATCGGTTTCATTTTGTAGCCAAGTGTATTGCTGTAAATATCGTTAAAAAAACAATAACTAAAATTCTATAAATGATGATCCATGCACAACACTAAGATCCTAAACTTTGAACCAATTCTCTCATTCTCATTTTTCCGAGCAATATAATAATGGAATCAGCTGCTGAAGGGATTGATCTTACAAAGTCTCTTCCATCTTCCCCAGAGAAGACTTATGAATCCTCAAGAACCCTCAAATTCAGAGCTTATATATATTCATTCCAGGAAAATTCGATTCAAGGTCAAGGAATCTTGCTTGTCCTCTTGGACATTTAACCCTAACCCTAATCCTACCAAATTGGGAACTTCCTTGTTTTCTCAAGCAACTGATCAGCTTATTAATAAGGAGCCTTGGACTCCTACGGAGCATCAGTATGTTTTCTCTTCCCTCATCAGCATAATCTTTCTCATTCTCATTCTCTATCTTTGCTTCCCAACTCTAACTTCCATTGCAACTGCTGCTTCTCTAGTTTCCATATCCTCATCTTACTCCCAGTTCATAATATGGGTCCTTTTCTTCCAATTCTATTTGGTCCAAAATATAAGTCTCTTTGATAATATTTAATATTTTTTTTCCTTTCTATACAATTTCTTTTCCTTCTACAAAATTAAACTTTATTAATTCACTATATTTGGGAAGCTTTACAAAATTCTTGACGTCTTTAATGTTATAACTACATTTTAACTAATATTTTTTATCTACACATAAAGAGGTTTTAACTAGTAGAATATAGTACTCCTTTTTGTTCTTAGAACCAAGATTTTCATTTACAATATACAATCACACACACATGATCACTAGCACTACAAGGAATTACGCAGAGTTTTGTGGTGATGACAAGTTATGATGGTAATAATTACTGTATAATTAATCTACGTCCGTTAATGCATCTAGTCATCACCACAACGTCATATATATATATATATATATATATATATAATTTAATGTATTTACGTGACAGTCAATTTTTGATGGGGCAGATGAAGTATGGAGGAGGTCGATGGAACAAAATCGCAAAGTTCGTGAAGAACAAGACAGCAAGACAATTTGAGAGACACACCACAAGTTTCTTCATAAACTTCCTCGAAACGTATCTTTCATCTTCTACATCCGCCTTAGCTAGTAATAATAATGAAACTGATCTCGTGACCAAATTGGCCTCTGTTTTGAATCCAAACCCTAAAAATAATAAGATGAAGAACAAGGAAGGAGAAGGAGATATGGGCGCACCACGAACCCTCATGCTCTTCTCAAATGGATCAGAAGCTAGCAGCAGCAGCAACAATAATGGGATCTCTGAGATAAACACAACAGCCGATGATGATGGTGAAGTTGATTTAGAGCTACGTTTGGGTTGAAACACATAAAGAGGATGAGGCTCTTCTATACTTTGTTCGGATGTAGACAATAATATTCCAAACTTATGGTTTGTGCTTGCCAAGAATTCACGATTACTTAACTAATAATAATATCAATCATCATGGTGAAATTACAAAGTTATATCTAATAGAAAAAGTTAGTCCTATATAAAGTGACAAGCCGATTGTTAGATTTATACTAAGAGAAGTATATATATTTAATATTTAACAAATGCAACCAATAAAATTGCATCTATTAAAAAGATCATTTTTTTAATTCTAAATATAAAATCTTACATATATTGTATGAGTTAGGATACTAACTTATAAAAAATATCAGACTGTGATAAATATATGATATTAATTATTATTTTAAAATTAGGAGGGAAAAAAATGATAAAAGGAATGGAACATGACATGTTGTAGTGGAGTGTCCTCAGTTGAGTGGCCATGGAGGGCTACACCGTGTAGGTGCCTTCCCCTGTAGAAGCACATGGCTTTGCTTTAATAGGATGCGACTCTAGAACCATCCACGCACAACCTTTGACTAAGCATTCAATTATAATTAAAATATCTTTGTGATTGTTTTTTAAGAAAAAAATATAAAAAAAAAGACTATGAAAAATAATAAATATTAAAATAGGATAATTGTTAATTTTAAATTAAATATTATTAATATAATGTCCTACTTTAATATTTAATTTTAAAAAAAATCTATCATTTTTCATTTTTTGTCCTTTTATTAAATAAGTTAAACATTAAATTTCTGGCATTTCAAAAATTGTGCGACACAGAAGAGCAAAAGCACTATAAATGGCACATACATATACACACATATAGAGAGAGAGAGAGAGAGAGTTATTTAACAACAAAATGGTAGGAAGTGTGAACACATGAAATGTTTTTCTATGAAAGCTGCAAAGGGACACGAATTAATGATCATCCATACGTAATTCTCCACCAATCACACACACACACACACGCATATATATATATATATAAATTCTTTTTAGAAATAGTTAATCCTTATTTATAAAAAAACACTAACATGTTTAAAATTTTTAGTACCATTTTCAATTTTATTCATATTAAGTATTGGTTAGTCTCATTATATTAATTAATTATCTGATTATTCTCTCACATTCTCTCTATAAATAAGAGTCTTTTTATTAATTTGTTTTTACATATTTAGTGTTGTTAATAAAGTAATTTAGCTATTAAATATCTTATGGAAAGGAATGGAAGAGTGTTTGTCAAAATATTAGGACAATTAATGAGCGTTTCATTGGAAGCACAATTATTTATTTTAGAGGCAGCTTAATTAGACCCTTGTCTTGTGAAAAAGCACCAACAGTTATACCCTTTCTTCAATTTGGTGCCTGTTTAGATTCAGCTTCTGAAAATTAATTTTGGATGAAAAAATTTAAAATAAATATCAATTTTTGTTTAGAATTAATTTTGGTTAAAATCTCAGTTTAAAAAAATTTGAATCAAACAGCCATTTTTATCCATAATTAATTTTAGGCAAAACCTCAATTTGAAACCATAGTTTTGAATAAGCTACTGAAAATATATTTTAGAACGGTAAAAGAACTTATAAATTATCCAATTACTATTTTACCCCTACTTTTTTCTTATACTCTCTCTCATCTCTTATATTTCTTCACACTATCTCCTCTTTCCTCTCTCTTCTCTACATTCTCTCCTATTTCTCCTCTCTCCTATTTATTCTCTACCCTCTCTCCTCTCTCATACTTTAATTAAATCATACCCTTTTTAGTAATTTATTAATATAAAAAGTGATTCTACTACTAATCATCAAAACATCTCTATTTTCAAAATCTATTCTTCTCAAAATCTATTCTCCATAATCTATTCTTCCTAAAATCTATTATTTCCAAAATATATTTTTCTCATAATCTATTCTTCAGAATCTATTCTTCTCATAATCTATTATCTAAAAGTTAATCTAAATGGGCCCTTGGTGGAAGATATCAATTGAGAAAACTTACTATAACTGGCTTGCATCGATTACTGTTATAAATTTAAAAGAAGAATTCATCTTGAAAGAATAATAATTTATTAGGAGAAATTATTTTTTAAATTTATAAATCTCTTATTATTATTATTATTATTATGAGATTTTTCCATGTGAAACTTATAAACAATGGATAAAGATCAGGATGATGATATTAGACACACATATTAATAAATAATTTGATGAGGTAGTTACAACTTAGGACCTATTTAGAAAATCGTAATTTTATAAATTTTTTTGGGTAAAATTTAAATTTAAAGAAATTTTAAAACAAATAATTATATTTCTTCAAACGGATATTTAGACTAAACTATAGTTTAAAACTAAGATTTCAGATAAACTGATTAGAATAGTTTATGAAACAGTAAAATATCTTATGAACTAACCAATTACTATATTACCCCTACTTTTTATTATATCATCTCTTATTTCTCATACTTTTTCTTACATCCTCTCTCCTCTATTTTTTTATACCCTCTATACTCTCTCATCTCATATTTTATCTCTCCTGATTTAATACTCATATATTTTTTCTAAATTTACCAATAATAAAAGTACTTCTGGAAATAACTATCTAAACACTCATTTATTTAAAACTATTTTTTTTCATAAACTCTTCTCTAAAAGCTTTTTTTTATAAGCTGTCTAAAATTTTTTTTCTTCATAAATTTATTTTTAAAATTTTATCCAAATAAACCCTTAAAAGTTACTATAATCAAAAGTTGAAGTGGTAAGTATTCTTACAATAACTTAGATTTATTAATTAAAAAAATAATAAATAAAAAGATTGTTAAAGAATTCTTATTTTAAAATCGGTATTTTTATGTTTAAATTCTTCATAATATTAATATTTTTTATATATAAAAATATATTATGTCCATCTTTTTATAATAATATTAAAAATATATTATGTCCATCTTTTTATAATAATATTTTCAAACAAGGAGTTTCAACTGATATTTTTTTCAAAAAAGAAAAGTGAGATGGTTGGGGAAATTAAATGAAAAGGGAAGGGACGGGAAACCGAAGCTCAACCTCTGAGAACAAATGAATGAAATGAAATGAAATGATGAGAAGAAGAAGTACCTAACATTGGTTCCAGAGAGGCTTGGCTTGTACGTTCCCTTTGTCCAATAATGCATTCCCTGTGGGTCCCCCTTCCTGCTGAATCCCCACAACACCAGCCTCCTCCCCTCCCTCCGCGTACCGCCTCCATTATGTCTTCCACGCGTATTCCTTACTCTCTTCCCACCCAACCAGCTGATATTAATCCAAAGTTTGTTGATTTACATAATTAAACCAACCTTATTCAAAGCTATATGTTCTTAATTTTATATAACCCAATATTATATTGTATAACATTTTTGGAGTACGTAACGGTCCAAAAAATATAATCACTTTTAATTTTATTAAAAGTGATCAACTTATTAAATCCCTGTGAAACTTAAAAAAATCAACTTAATTTTATTTTTATTAAAAAATATCTTTTCTCTCTCTTCTCTTTTTACTAAAAAAAAATAAAATTAAAAAATAGTAATAAGAATTTTTATATAACTTATATTATGGATCAATTATTCTATAATATTTTTGACCTATAAAATCAACAATTTACAAAATTTAAGGGACAATTAATAATTTTTTTTTAAAATGTCCGAATAAATAATTTTATTCAAAAAATACCCTCCATTGTGTGAGTGTTAAGTGAAGACATTTTTGAAGAAAAATAAAAAATGGAGGCAGCGTACGATAATTTCCTCCTTACTTCGAAGAACCTTGAATTCCACCTAAGAACATTTTTAAGATATTCCAAAGGCCAATCACAAATGTTGCCTATAAATTCCCCACTTAGCTACTTCATTTCAAAATCTCCATCTTCATCGTCCTCGAAATCCATTATTCTCACAACCCCACACAACAATGTCCCCATCCTCCAATCTTCCTCTTCTCTTCTTTTTCTTCCTCTTTCTTCCATTAATCCTCCCAGCCCAACCTCCTCCACCACAGTCTCCCTCTTCTCTCTGCAAGTTCACATTGTACCCTAAACTATGCCGTTCCATGCTCTCTGTCATCTCCTCCTCCCACTCCCCCTCCGACCCCTACAATGCCGGCAAGTTCTCCGTCAAACAGAGCCTCAAGCAAGCCAAGAAACTCCTCAAGGTCTTCGACGACTTCCTCCGCAGCCGCCGCCATTCTCAATCCTCCCCGGAGGTTCGCGCCCTCGACGACTGCCGTGACCTCAGCCTCCTCAATCTCGAATACTTGGAAGCCGTCGCCGCCGACCTCCAAACAGCCCCAACAGCCTCCGCCGAGCTGACAGACAAGGTCGAGAGCTACCTTAGCGCAGTGGCGACCAACCACTACACGTGCTACGACGGGCTTGTGGCGGTGAACAGTAACATTGGGAAGGTACTGGCGGTGGCGTTGAGGAATGTGACGGAGGTGTATAGTGTATCGTTAGGGTTGGTGAGTGAGGCGTTGAATCAGAATTTGAAGAATAAGTTCAAGACTCGCGAGCATGGACTTCCATCTCAGTCTTACAAAGTCAGGCAGCCTCTTGAGAAGCTCATCCAGGTACGTAGTTATACACACACACATATGCTCCTGGGATCAGTTGAGTAAATTTGAGTAAATATAACAAATGAAGAGTAAACTAAATTATTGTTAATATATATCTGACATGTTATTATAATTAGCATTTGGATTTTGGAAGTACTCTCCCCACTCTTTTAAATATACAGTAATTATATATAATAAATTTATAAATATTAAAAAAATTAATTGAGTTATTTATAAAATTATTATTTTTTTTAAAAAATCTTCTAATCATTTACATTGCTCATTTTGATATAAACTCCTATTTAATACCATAATATCAATAATTTAAGAGAAATTATAAACTTAAAAATAGGATAGATCTTAATTTTATATTTAAGACAAATGAATAGTACTCTTTTAATTAACTAATTTAATTAGATTAAAGATTAGTTATATTAGTTAATATTATATATTTTTTTAATCTACTATAATCATATTTTTTAACTCTTTTTTTTCATCTTTTATTTGATTATTATTAAAAAAATATTAATATGAGTAATTTAAAAAATTAATAAAAATAAAAAATAAAATCTTATATTTAAAATTAAAATTAACTCTTCATATATTAAATTTGTTATATATATCTGCATGTTCTCTAAGTCAAGATGGGGGCAATAGAAAAGAAGAATTTAGTGGCTCAGGCTTGGTCACCGACATATCATTAGATTGAGATGATATCAAGAAAATTAATTTTTTGTAAGAAAAAATAAATTTTATTGATAATGTTATTTTTTTATTCAAAAAGAAAATGTGGCTAGCTTGCTTGTTTGGTTCCAAATTTAATAGATTAGGTGGAACTCTAAATTGTACTCCTGAGTTCATAATAATGCCGATCTGACTTGGTTCAGCGGAAGGCTTCCCTAGACCAATAAATGCAAATAAAAGAAACAAGCGACAATTACAGTTGGGGAATAACTAATTTTAAATTTAGAATACATAGAAAATTCTTAAACACTAATAGATAGAATTATGAAGAAATAATTAAAATCTGTAAATTTTATAATATAAATTAATATCTCTTTAATTACTGTTATGGTCCCTGGATTAATAAAATATCTATTATTTATGCCATAATTATAAATTTTACAATTTATAGCGATGTTAATAATGATTTCAAATTTCAAAATTTTTATAAGAAATAATTTCAACTTGCTATTTTAAGTAATGTTTTTTTTTTAAAAAAATACTAGGCAAAATTAGGCATGTGACCCGCACAGCATAAGGTTGCAGGTCAACCAAGTAACAAGCTGGCATTTATGTAAGCTAAGTATCTAACTTCTAACCACTTGATCATATCAGATTATAAGTCATGTGGGATACGTGTCAATCTCACACGACTAGCTATGATATTTTGGAAAACGATGCACTGTTTATTGTATGAGTAGTCTAGTAACATGATAAGTAAGAAATTGTAGGTTCAGTCTCATTTATAATCTCGTGAGTTAGTCTAGTGATATAAAGGTTTATCAATTTTTTTTAATTTTAAATTTGAATCATACACAAGACACTATTTTTGATAAGGGAAACTTTAAATCTCAAAATTAAATTAAATAATTACTCAGATACCTAATAATATTATTTTAAAAAAGTATCTAATATAGATTGATAGTATAAAAAAAAAGTGACTGTTTAATTAAAGAAAAATTGCATCACTAACAGTTGAATATGAAAAATGAAGGGCTAATAAATTGTGTTGCAGGTTCTTCATCAGAAGTACAGTTGCAAGGCAGCATCAAACTGCACAACCAGAAGTGAGAGGATTATTCACAGGGAAAGTGAAGGGAAAGGGATTCTATTAAACGGTTATGCAATAGTGAGCCATTATGGGACTGATAACTTCACTTCCATTGGAGAAGCCATTGCTGCTGCACCTACAAACCTGAAACCCGAAGATGGCTACTTCCTTATCTATGTCAGAGAAGGATACTATGAAGAATATGTGGTTGTTCCTAAACACAAGAAGAATATCTTGCTCATTGGTGATGGTATCAACCAGACCATCATCACTGGCAATCACAGTGTCATTGATGGCTGGACAACCTTCAATTCTTCCACCTTTGGTAAGACTTTTATATATCAGCGTAACCAGTCTGTGTAATTTAAATAAAATTTAGGTGATATCTTAATGGATACCTAAATAGAATGACTACTTTGTAGAATGGGGTATGAAGTTCCGTATTATAAGATACTTAATAAAATATTTAAATAGATTAGTTCTCCAATTTTAATTGTTAGTTTATGGGGTAGGGTTTTTTATAACATTATTTACTATGAGGTCTAAAGTAAAAGTCTTAATTACTAAAAAATTCTAAATAATATAAATTTTTTGTCAATTCTTCGACTGTCCCCGTCTCATATCACTTAGGTGCCCATCATATCTCGATGACTCAGCCTTTCTCTAACCATATGGTTTAGTGTTCAGGAACTACGCTAGAGTGGTTCAAATGCATATCCATCATTTGTTGTAACTTCCTTGTTTTTCATGAACAAAAAAAAGGAAAACTCGGATTTTTCTGACCATATATATTGTGTATATGTTAAAGCCGTTTCTGGAGAAAGATTCATAGCAGTGGATATCACATTCAGGAACACAGCAGGTCCAGAGAAGCACCAGGCAGTAGCAGTGAGGAACAACGCAGATCTCTCGACCTTTTATCGATGCAGCTTCGAAGGATACCAAGACACTCTCTATGCTCACTCCCTTAGGCAATTCTACAGAGAGTGTGAGATTTATGGCACATTAGACTTCATATTCGGCAATGCAGCTGTTGTATTCCAAGGCTGCAAGATGTATGCCAGGAAGCCACTTCCATTCCAGAAGAATGCCATCACAGCACAAGGCAGAACCGATCCGAACCAGAACACGGGAATCTCAATCCAGAATTGCACCATTGAAGCAGCACAGGATTTAGCTTCAGATTTGAACTCTACTGCTAGTAATACGACTGTCTTGACCTACTTGGGAAGGCCATGGAAGTTATATTCTAGAACTGTGTACATGGAGTCTTATATTGGGGATGTGATTCAACCTTCTGGTTGGTTAGAGTGGAATGAGACTGTAGGGTTGGACACTTTGTTTTATGGTGAGTTCAATAATTATGGACCTAGGGCTAATACTAGCAATAGGGTTCAATGGCCTGGTTTTAATCTTCTGAATGCTACTCAGGCTTTGAACTTTACTGTCCTCAATTTTACACTGGGAGATACATGGCTTCCTGATACAGATATACCATACTCTGCAGGATTACTAGAACATTAGGAAGTGAAAATTTTGCAGGAAAGTAATAAATTTTGATTCATTGTTCCTCAGAAAGTTAGATTTAAGTGTAACTACTTAAGAAAGGATATGGAATACATGAATCTTGTGATGTACTTCAGAAACAGTGTATTTGCAGATAAAGTTTCTTAAAGATTTACCAATTCCACTTGTTTATAAATGAAGATTCAATATTAACTCTTTCAATTTGGCTTTGTTTTCCTTTATAAATAGGCGTAAGTTAGTGTATGTAACAATTTCTCAAGAATGTTAATGGAAGTATTGAATCAAATTAATCAATGGAGTGATGTAAAGTTACTAATACAGAGGAAAACCATGGTGGCAAAAAAAAAAAATCCAGAAAAACCAAGAGAAATAATCTCATAAAAGAAGCTTTGCGTTATGGGTGTATTTAATAAACTAGTCACAGAGAAGATTTGTAAGGGGTGCTTGTGGCTGGAATCCATCGGTCTCCTTGAAGAAAGGCCTTGACTGTGAATCTATTTGCTTGTTTAGCAGAAATTGTTCTTAAGCCCTTCCATTTGACCCTAGCTTTTGTGGAAGCACCAGGTCCAAAGTTCTGAACCTCAACATAGAAAATGGTGTCTGGTGCTGAGTCTCCTACCCATGGCAACCAGCCCCTAGGATCAATTACGTTTCCCATTGAAGCTTGCATGAACACAGTGGTTGAGTAGTTCTTCCATGGCCTTCCGAGATATGTTTGCACAGAACTCAAGTTGCCAAAGGGTGAGATCTTGCAATTCTGAATTGAAATCCCTGTGTTCATATTTGGGTCTATCTTCCCTTGTGCTGTGATCGTGTTCTTCTGGCCCAGCATAGGTACCTATAAATAGAACAAAACCGTTTTTAGAAACTAACAGGACATGAGAAATGAGTCATACTATTCATAACAGCTTATTATAGATGGGCCGTTTTAGAAGCTAACTAAAACAGATATAAAATCTAATAAATGACTCGTATTATTCATAGTAGATTATTATGGATAGCCATTTTGGAAGCTAACTAAATATAACATAATCTAAAAAATGAGCTATACTATTCATATCAACTTGTTATAAATAGCCGTTTTAGAAGCTAACCAAACTGATACATAATCTAAAAGATGAGTCATACTATTCAATATTCATAGCAAGTTGTTATAGATAGTGATTTCATAAGCTAACAAAACACATATAGAATCTAAAAAATGAGTCATACTATTCATTCCAGCTGTTTGTGAATAATGTTTAATAATTTGATTGAATTGGAAGTTATGATTGAGTACCTTTGGGAAGATGTTGGAGTTTTGAATGACAACAGCAGAGTTGCCAAAGATGAAATCAACAGTGCCATAGATATTGCATTCTCTATAGAACTGACGATGTGCATGAGCATAGAGAGTGTCTTGAAATGCATCAATGTGGCATCTGTAGTACACAACCTGATCGGCACTTGTCATCAGCGCCACTGCTTGGTGCTTCTCTGGCCCTGCAGTGTTGCGAAATCCCATGTCCCTCGCCATGAAGTTCTTCCCAAAAACAGCTGAATAGCACAGAATCACAAGTGATGAGAATTCAAAGATACATTGTTAAAACAAATGATGAGTGTAAAGATGAGATATGTTTGAATACCAAATGTTGCAGATGAGAAAGTGGGAGTGCCATCGACAAAGTTGAGACGACCAGACACAATTGTTGCGTTCATTCCATCACCAATCATCATGACATTCCATTTTTTCTTCTCAACTCTAACATTCTCAAAGTAAACTCCTTTCTTCACATAGATCACAGTTCTCTTCTTGCTCTTTTCAGTGACATGCTTGAGTGCTTCAGAGATTGTTCTGTATTTTCCAGAACCATCTTTTGCCACAACAATGTCTGCTTTCTTCTTCAAGTCCTTCTCTGATGATGCAAGCAGCTTTCTGTCTTTCTCATGAAGCCATGCTGGTAGGCTCAATAAGCGTCGTCGTTTCAAGTTTAGTGTGCTTGCAGCTTGCTTAATCCAAGTGATAATGGCGAGACTGTTGCTGGTGAATTCTGTAGAGTTCTTGAGGTAGCTTGTAACTCTGTTCTTTACTGATTCTTTTGATTCCTCTAAGCCATCTATGCATGTTTGTTGGTATGTTTCTGTAACATCACATAAGCAAACAAATGATGATCATACTCTTCAAAACAATCATTGAAATATCCAAACATTATTTTGTAATTTACTTTTTTATTTTGTTTGTACGATATATAATAAAATCAAATATATAAAAAATCTTGAGAAAATTAACTTTTTGGTCCTTATAGTTTGGCCTAATTGTAATTCAATTCTTAAACTTTGACTTTATATGACTTAATATCTATAGCTTTAATCTAGTTAAAATTTAATCTTTGAACTTTCAATCACTGTAACTCAATCTATATAGTTTTAATTATTTAAAACTTTAGTCACAAATCTCAATAAAATATATAATTTTATTTTCTAAAATATATGTACTAGTATTTTAAATGATTAAATTATATAGATTAAATTATATCGAATAAAAATTTAGGGAGAGAGTTGCATTGAGTCAAAATTTAGGGTCTGAATTAAAGTTTAGAGATTGAATTGCATTGAGTTAAAATTCTAGAATTGAGATACAACTGAGTCAAAATTATAAAAACAAATAAAAACTAATTTTACTTAAAATCTATAGCAAGTCACACTAATTCATTTTTACCCTCATACACAAAGTTAAACCAAATAAAGCACAAACCAGCACTATCAGAAGTGATGGAATTAAGAATGGTACCTGAAGCACTCAACCATGTTTGAAGATCTTCAAAAATCTCAAGAACAGAAGAAATATTCTGGCCAGAAGACAATGAGATATTGATATGATCAATAGCAAGATCCAAGAGCTCCTTGCAATTACTGAAAGCTTCCATGGTTCTATTATCATCACCAATCAAATCCCCAAAACCTCCCTTTTCACCAGAGAAATACTTATCAGCTGCATCAGAAACTTCATTCAATGCAACTTGAAGAGACAGCCTGAACAAATCCTCAGGCTTAATCAGCTGTCCTTGTTGAACCTCACGTCCCAGGCTGCCATAACAAGCATCCTTGTACAATGTCACATCACACACAGCTTTCACCGAAGCCGAAACATCGACATTATTGCTACTAGTGCTGTTGTTGTTGTCATTGCTGTGAGCAAGACTTGTTCCTAAGACCGCCGCCACAACAACGCCGACCAGGACAACAGCTGACAAGCTCATGATGGCGATTCGCCTCCGGGTTTTCCGGCGAGCCACGAGCTTTTCTTGCTCAGATTCATCTAGCTTGCCATAGGTAGACATGGGGGGAGTTTGTTGCTGTTAGTGTTGTTGGTATGCTGCATGGAAACGTTGTTCAACGAGACGTAATTTATATGTATGAGAAGGAGTGGTTAAGCGCTAGCTTTTACGTGCGTGGCACTATGTCTTTGTATTGCATGCTATATTAATGGAGTGCTTCCCATGTTACATATATTTATGTAATACATAGTAGTTGACAAGGCAATAATATCTAACTACGACACAATGAACGTGCCAAGAGGTTCAGACTTATTTTACTAAATTTCACATACTTTGCACTATTTTTTCCCATTAAATTTCCACATCGATCGATCCTAGGTTATCAAAGAATAATTCCAATAACAAAAATTATATTCAAACCTCTCTCAATTTGGATCAAATCATATAAATTGCTATAAGAATTCTAGTAATAAGGTAGAACATTTTAGCTTTCAGAAATGTTTCTGAGTGTTATTATTATTGAAAACTAAATCTTTTAACCTCTCTACTTTAATTTTACTCCTTAAATTTCTTTCTGATATGATTATCTAACTAGATCAGATTTGAGAATTGTTAAACTCAATTAAAAATAATTATTCTTATATATTTACATCGACTCAATTTAAAATTTCGTGTTTAACTAGCTAAAACTTATTCTAAGAAATGCTTGTTGTTAATATGTCCTTTTTTCATTCTGGTAGTTGGGATTCATATACTTTGAAAAACAGATGATAAATCTTGACAATTTATTTTTTTAAATAAAAATTTGCACACGTGGATAACAGATTCTTACATGGAAGATGACGAGGCAGACACGTAGGATCAATACCCCTATGGGTGATGCTTAATAGGATGCTGACTGGATTTTGAATCTTGTCGCTCTTTCACAAAGAGCCCCATAGTTCTGTAGAATCACAAAATTAACCACTTCCATGCTTCACCAACATCTTGAAAGGAGTCGACTAGCTTGTGGAATGTGGATGTCAAAACTTTGCTTCTCTTTATTTATATAGATGTTTTTAATTACAGTTTCCAGTTTTGGTTTACGTTGTCTTTTCTCGGTTTCAGTTTAGATTTTTATTATTGTGGTTGTTTGTATTTTATATATGAGCTTCAGTTTTACGTAATGCCATTGTTCATTGAATTCCTTAACAGGTTCAGGGAGATTGGAATTAATTAATGGGATTAGGAATGGACGGGCACGATTAAAATATAATGTCCACGTGGATTGAGGATTGGGGTTCAGTGCTGATGTGGTGGTACTAACTGCTTGGCACGTAAGATCTTATTATTATCTACTTTTTCTTTTATGGGAAAGGGTTTTTAAAAAGAGTATAAATTTGCTTATTTCTTTTAATGTGAATATGAAATGTTATGTTAGATAGTACTAAAAAGTATACCATATTAGTGAAATTCTGATCTGTGAATTTATTTTTCAAACATAATAATTCATATTAGTGAAAAAAGGGAAAATCCCAAATTGACATTAATATATAAAATACAAAAAAAAAAATTAATATATTACCATATGCACATGCCTAAATGGCATCAATAATTCTCCATATTGACATTAAGGTGATTCAAAAACAAAATTTGATTCAGATAGTGAACGACATTGCCAATCCAGTACAAGTTGGCTGAATTTCTCCCATCCAATTCATAAAAGTGAAAATCTAAAAAAAAAAATACCACTTAAATTTAAAAATCTTAAATCATGAATTTATTGAAATTATGTCAAAAGTAATGCGAATACCAGAAAACGATTACCAAATATATTTTATTTTCTAATAAAATAGCAAAATTCAAGCATGATACAGTTATACACACACACCCTATGGAACCTTTTTTTTTTTTGTACCTATTGAACCTAATATTAAAACAATTAAGGAGGTTCAGACTTTTCTATCCAAATTTAATATAAATTGTACTAATCCTTTGGTGTTGAATTTCCTAATCTTTAAAAATAATATTATTATCAAATAACTGAAATAATGGTGTTTTTTGATATTTTTAAACCAAAATAAGTTTTTCAATATTCTAAATAAACAATGTACAATTAGAAAATGATAAACATATATGTTAGAATTATTTTATACTTTGATAGTTTTGGTTAAAATATATATTTGTTTATGAAAAACTCCTTCATTCTATGCTTTTAAAAACTAGTTGACTATTTTAGATAAATTAAAAAAATTAAATATATAAGTTAAATATGACAAAATTCAAACCTTCAAAATAATTTTATATTATATAATATTTCTTAATTTACTTAAATTAATCAATTAACTATTATATTATTTATAATTAACTAATTTATTTAATTTTTTTAATCTACCTTAAAATTGGAACAATGTTGCCCTTTAGTTTGAACTTATGTGAATGGTATATGAAAACATTTATATGTAACAGTAGATAGAGACAAAGGTTTTGGTCTTTGATCTACAATTCAAGTTCTTTGACCCATTCCCCTGCTCTTTCACTCTCAGTTCCTTCAATGACGCAAGTTAAAACTTCGATCCTTTTTTGTATCAAAAAAAAAAAAAAAACTTCGATCCTTTTGCCGTTCGTTCTGTATCCTTTTTCCCGCTTCCATCTTCCTTCCATACCAGCAATCTTCCCATGTTGCATCAAATAGGAAGATCACTTCACATTTCACTCCTATGAGTCATACAAGAAAAAGGAATGAACAATTTTCTTAAAAACAGAAGGCTTCAAGCAGTAACTGATAGCATCCTCCACCATGATGATTTTACAGAGTCCATTAATCAAAATGCTATAACTGATAGCATCTGTAGCCAAACCACTTTTCACCATCTTATTGAATAATTCTCCTGACTCACCAACATTATTGATCAGACGGTACCATTAATTAAAGTGTTGTAATTGACAAGATTAGGCTTTGTACCACACTTCATCATCATGGCAACAACAGCTTCAGCTTTTGTAACCCTTCCTTCCTTACAAAATGCATCAACCCATATACTAAAAGTATGAGCATTGTTGATGCCTTCAAGTCTCATTTGATTAAACAATTTTACAGCTTCTGGCCATTTATCAATGACATAAAATCACGTATAAGAGGGCTGTAGGTCATAACATATCACACTTATATGCTATACAACACCTTTCTTCTTATAAGGAGCTCGTCCATGGTTTTCGTCAATGGAAAAGTATAAATATGGCTAGAAAAATTGCAGAAGCATAAGCAAGTGGCAGGGTACAAGAAAGCATGGTGTAATCAACTACGCATGGATCAGAATTCAGAGATGAAAATTATGGAACAGGTTTTCAGTAACGAAGGAAAGAAAGAAAACGAATGCACAGAAGGTTGGTCGTCATGTTCTTCGAGTGTTTCGACAATACTCAAACACCCATAGCCTTAAAAAGTTCAGGCATTCTTTTCATTGAAGAAGTCCAACCTGGCAAAGTATCATCATGATCTTTTCAAAACAATCGTTATTTTTTGACAGAATCCACGCAAACTTCATTTTAGGCCAAATTTAAATAATAAAAAAAAGCCAGCGCGTGAGTAACAATTGTGATATGATTGAGTCAATAAATCAAATATATGCTCAGCCATAAAGAAAGAAGGAACAAACTCATGCAAATCCCAAAAAAAAAAAGAGGAGAGAACCCCCAGTACAACAAAAGTAAAAAATAAATATATGAAACATATGACTTAAACAAAACATCTTCAATTGCAATCATCCCCTAGAGGCAGACAGATTTTACTTAAGAAAAACAGAGCATTTGTCAGCTTTTTCCATCGTGAACACAAGTACCATATACAATTTAGAGTAAAGTATCTAACCTTCTATCATTTCAGGAGCCTTCAGGTGAATATGTTGTCAACAAGATGCATTGCCTCATCTTTCTCACATTTTTTCCAAAAGAGGTATAAGTGTTTCAAAAGTTACAACATCAGGTAAGCATCCTTTCTCTTTCATTTTATAAAGTAAGGCCTTTGCATCGTCAAACAAGCCCTCTTTGCAAAGTTCTTTGACCATAGCAGTATATGCTTGCAAATTCATATGATGGCCATTGACCAAAAGATGCTGAAAAATCTGTCGTGCATCATTTAACCTGTTACCCTTACACAAACCATCAATAAGTATGGTATATGTGTAACTATCGGGCTGAATTCGTTGGTTAACAATTTGCTTGAATAATGTAATTGCTTGGTCAAGATGGTGACTTTTGCACAATCCATTTAACAAGATGCTGTAAAATATTATATCTGGAGCCTGACCATTATCATGCATCTCATAAATAATATCTTGCACACTAGAAATTCTACCTGATTTGTACAAACCATCAATAAGACAACTGTAGGTGACAGTATCGGGAGTCAAGCTTTTACAAGGCATTTCTTTAAAGAGATCCATGGCATCCTCCACCATGTTGATTTTACAGAGTCCATTAATCAAAATGCTATAACTGATAGCATCTGGAGCCAAACCACTTTTGACCATCTTATTGAATAATTCTCTTGACTCACCAACATTATTTATCAAACAGTACCCATTCATTAAAGTGTTGTACGTAACATGATCAGGCTTTGTACCACACTTCATCATCATGGCAACAACAGCTTCAGCTTTGGCGACACTTCCTTCCTTACAAAATGCATCAACCAATATATTAAAAGTATGAGCATTAGGGTTGATGCCTTCAAGTCTCATTTGATTAAACAATTTTGCAGCTTCTGGCCATTTATCAATGACACAAAAACCCCGTATAAGAGAGCAGTAGGTCATAACATCAGGAGATATTCCATGATCAATCATTTCATGAAATAAATCAAAGGCTTCAGTTAAGAGTCTTTCTCTACAAAAGCCATCAATAATTGTATTATATATAACTAAACTAGGCTTAACCAGCCTTCTCGCCATCTTTTGGAGCAATTTAACAGCAGCTGCTGTTTTTCCGGTCTTACATAGCCCATTGGCGAGTGTGCCGTAAGTAAAAGCATTTAACCTAAACCCTTTTGCTGTCACATCATCATGAAAATCTAAGGCCTTCTCAACATCATTATTGATGCAAAAGCCCTTCATTAGTGTAGTCAAAGTAATCGTATCTGGCTGACAGCCCATCTTAAGAATCTTGCCTAAGGCAGAGAAAGCAAAAGTCATTTGACCCACATGGCAATAACAATTAATCAAGATACTCAGTGTAACCAAATTTGGTGCGAATCCCTTAGATTCCGCTTGTGAGAAAAAGGAGATAGCAGTAGGATAATATTTCAGTCTTACAAGAGATCCTAAAATCTTACCGATTCGGACTATAGAGGAAGGGGAACGCCTGTGAAGCAGGCGATGGAAAGAATAAGAGAGAGCCTCTTCAATATTCTGAGGATTTCTCGACTTGGAATGGGAACAGAAGCAGAGACTCGGGGCATATGAAGGAGAAAGAAGGAATAAAGATGGAGACGATGCAAAAAACAAAGGAAATTTGGGGAAGTCATACCTTGAAGCTCCACAAAACACCATCCTTGGCTTTCAAATGCTTCAACAAAGAGCTGCGCTTTGAGGGGGTCGATCAAAGAGTTTGGCATACGTAAGAAACTTGTCGTCTGGTACGAGTACGCCAGGTCAATTCTCTTATAAAAATTTATTCTTTTGTTACACGATTTCATAATTTTTGGGAGTATTTTCTAAGTTTAGGTTGTGTTATAATTTTAATAGAAAATTGGTGTTAATTTCCTAATTTTTTTATTAAAAAAATTTGAAAATGCTATCACTTTTTATTTTGAAATATTTTTTTTAAAAAAAAGTGCTCACTATATCAATATTATTTACCAATGGTTCAACATTATTTATTCGAAGTTTTAATTTATTGATTTGCAAATTTATTCAATGAGTTTGAGGGCCAAGACATCAACGAATTATTTACTTAAATAAATAAATAGAAATTGCAAAGTCAACAGGGGAGAAAGGTGATGAAGTAATACAACCTAACAACTTGAAAACAATACGCATTAATATTTTAGCAATAATTCAGAATTGATACTGCGAATTGAAAAAGATAATTACATTAATAGATTTGTTAAGAAATGGTTTAAGTTAATACTCAAATGTTTAAGTTATTATCCTTGAAACTTCAATCACACACCTCTTAATTTAGAGTTTTAGAGGGTAATCTACTTTGCTCAGGAAAAATTCTAACCTTAATATAAAAATTAATTAAATAATTTTAAAATATTCAAAAAATTAATTAAAGT
This sequence comes from Leucaena leucocephala, assembly GCA_037074615.1. Classification (NCBI taxonomy): domain Eukaryota; kingdom Viridiplantae; phylum Streptophyta; class Magnoliopsida; order Fabales; family Fabaceae; genus Leucaena; species Leucaena leucocephala. The sequence goes on from CM073525.1 coordinate 2,039,125, forward strand.
AATTAATTTTTTTTCCTCCCTCTAGTTTCATTAAATGATAAAAAGCCTGTTTAAATAAAAGTTTTAAAAAAGGTTTGTGAAAAAAAAAATTGGACATATTTTAAAAAAAATGTTTTTACAACAGAGTTTGTAGGAAAAAAATAGTTATAAATAAATGAGTGTTTAGATAATTATTATTAAAATAATTTTTGTAATTAGAAAATTATAAGAAATGGTATAATTTTATTAAAAATATGAGAGGGGAAAGAGAGTGAAGAAGAGAGGAGAAAAGGTAAACTCTTCTATAAACTAATTTCAGTAGCTTATTTAAAATATATATTTTGATCTAAAAGTATTTTTACTACTTTTAAGATAAATATAACTATTTATTTTTAAAAAAATTTAAACTAAAATTTAGTTAAAAAATTGTTTTAAAACCTTAATTTGTGTTTCCAAACAAACACTTACAAGTTGGGGATATGGTGTTTTGCTGCCTATTTTAATGAGAATCACAAAAGGGTTTGGAAGTCGCCTAAACCCTCAACGATGAAAAATGATCTCATGGTAAACTTCCTAAACATGGTACAACTTACTAAGTACAACCATGAAGGAGGGTAACAAGCACAACTTAAATTTATTCAGTTGGTTTTTGACATTTTTGCATGGGAACATGAATTACAAAGAAAGGAAACAATTTTCCCGCCGCCAAAAAAATAAGTTATAATGGATATGTCAAAACTCACAGAAAAAAGTCCATTAACTAACCATGAGGTGCTCAATTTGATGATCTGAATGGCATAAAGGAAGAGTAGAAAAATCAGTTCCCAACACACTCTGCCGAGAGTCACAGACTACTCTTCTTCACAAGATTCAGATGAAAAAAATCACATAGCAGCACAGAAGCATATCCAAAAGCCAAGTAAAGCATCACAATCTCACCCAAGAGAAACAACTGAAATTCAATTCAGATTATAATCACCTAGCATCGATTATCCGAAAGCGATCTAGCCAACATCCTAACTTACAACATTACTTGTAACTTGTTTTCCTTTATTTTCTGCTAATGCATTCCTTGTAACACAAACCTAAGGACTACCCATAATGGCCAATGATTCTGTAACCAGCTAACCATTATCTCAAAAGCTTCTTTTCTATGGCAGGGGACCATAATTCTAACTTCAACCATCTGTTTCCCACGTTTAGTCAACCAATATTATAGCAAATTACTCCCTATGTTTTCTTTACAAAAGAGTTATATGATAAATTAAGGAAGTCAAATTGGTCGCTTAATTATAATTAAATATAATATTTTAACATAAATTCATATTATATACTTCTTAATTTATTCAAATTAATCAACTTATATCTTATATTAATTATAATTAATTAATTTATTTGATTTTTTTAATATAATAAAAAAAGGCAAGTAGCTTTTTATTAAGCAATTGAGGGAGGTAGTGTATATTTTGACTACTAACAGTAACTCATATAAGCTCAATCCATTTTTTTACTTGTATGGAAATGTCGTATTATGAAGCTTTACAGGGTAGCTTCCTCTGACATTTTGAGAAAAAAAAGGTCGGGATATTCTGGAATTTCAAAAATTTAATTGTCAAAGAAGTTTAGCATCTTTAGTTCAAGAGAATAGAAAGAATCATGAATCATCAGAGCTCAGGATTGAGACCCTCTATGCAAACTTTGGTAGAAACTAATACATATTTTTCTCGGCCTGTTAACAATTTGATTGAATGTCATCTTAATGTTACAAAATTGATTGATCAACAAAATTAAAAATTTCAACGAGGAGGAGGTATGTACTCATGCTCAATTATCGGCGTCGTTCGAGTGCCAGATGCTGTAGGAGCCCTGACATGGCCAACCATTGAAACCTGAAGGGCTTCCTCTTCGTATGCTCTCCGCTCCAAAGCTTCCATTCTTGATCTCTTCTTCACTCTAACAAGCATAGCCACCAGAAGCAAACCGAGAAGAAAAGCACCCAGCGCAGCGCCGATGGTACTCCCGACCGCCACTTTCCACTGACTAATCCGCTTCGTGAATTGCTTGGGAGGGGATGCAATAACCAAACCGAAATGACCATGCCTCTTGGCAACACAAACGAGTGTTGATGATGGTTCTGCCAAAGTCATCCTTCCATCTCCTTCAAAACTTGCACACAAGGGTATGATTCCATCTTCTTTTGTAAACCTAGTAATGTTGGTAAAATCAATTGTCAGGGGCTTTTCTCCAGCGACAATTCCTAGTTGAAAGGGGTTCATGGAATTGAAATCTTCTTCATCAGCATTGTAAGCTAGGAGCCCCACAACTGGTGAAACAAGCTGATATCCAGAGAGATCATAGTTAGAATAATAAATAGCAGACCAGTTATTGCCCAAGTTCTGCCTAATCAGCAACGCCCTCTCAATACATGGATTCACAACCACACCTGAACCCAGATGGAATTCCTTTAAGTAGGCACCATATCTCCTCAAACTGCCACACCGTAACCTTACTGTATCGACTCGGATGCCGGAGAGGTTTGCCGGTAGGTTCACAGATTGTAATATGCCTGTTCTGAAGTGTTTGTCCAATGACTTGAATGTGTAATCTCTAATGTAGAGGTCAAGAAGATGAGCTGATTTGATACTCTGAGCTTTAGATCCCAGCAATGTTGATGACCCTAAGGTAACTAGTATCAAAATCAGAGAACAGGTGGAGTCCATGAGAGAGATAAAAGAAATGAGCCTAGCCCACAACAAATTATCAAAAACAATGGGTCAAATTTAATGGCCTTTTTAGGTATTCCAAGGCTGCAACATGAAAAGAAGAACCTTGGTTTCTACATATTCAAGGGAAAGAGAGACCAAATCATGAATCATCATAAACTCTATTCATTCTTCTATGGAATTGTAGAAGATTTGAAGACTTTAAGACGCTCAACAGATAAAAAAAGTCTGAGGTGCGCACCAGATCAAGGAATTAGTTAAACTGGGGCAAAAGAGGGGTTCTTGTTTTTCTTCTGTTGACTAGCTGTTCCTTTCAAAAAGGATAGTTAATGGTTGTAGAGGAGGCATCAAACATCAAACAGTGAATGAAAAGAAGAACAAACTGAAGCTTAAAGACAAGGGCAAGGGCAAGAACCCCTTTTTTTTTCTTTGTTTAGCTCCCACCGAAGGGAAAAGATAGAGATGGGAAAAGGGCTCGTTGCTCCATAAAGAACAATGAGGTGGAAGAAATGATTTTGGAGCGTGAACTGATGATGACACTTCATGGTGAAAAAGCAAAGGGAAAGAGCTTAAGCATGCTGAGATAAATGAAAGAGAAAGAAAGAGAGAAAGCATACTTTTGAATGGGGTCCAGTATTACTAATTGTGTTTGTCGTGTTAGGTCAATTACAATCTCCCTCCACTTGAACTTCTCATAAAAGTGTCATTCATGTTAGGCGACCAGCATGCACATCAAAGGCAATAACTTTACCTTAAAAGTCACACATTGGAATGGAACCTTCCAACATCGCATCATCGACCATAAACGGTGAAAGACCAGTTCATTGAACTGTGTCTTCTAGGTCAAAGGTAAGCTCTTCTCTTCGGATTACCATGAAGTAGAATTAGCGAAATCTAAAAAGAGAGTCGAATATAGCAATTACTACATATTCCCAAGAGGAAGCGAATTGGTTAGCCTGGAACTTCATTTGCGCTATCAGAAGCAGATATATAATAAATTTATGCTTAATCAAAGTATATATTTATTACGTCATTGTTGAAATATTAATCCAAAAGTATATGTTTATTACCTCATTCCTTGACACAGACTAATTACCAGGCAATTAAGCAAAATTCGTCTTTACCCAAACAAAAATTATAATCATGCCCTGCAAAATTATTACGTTAATGAAAAGGTCGGGATCCTATGCCTGCAACTTTTAATTTGTACAATTTTTTTAATTATACATAAATTCCTTAAATTTTGGGTCATCTATTTGAATATACATTTGATTTTTGTAACATAAAAAACTTCAAAATGTGACTTTAGGTCTATCTTGATTTTTTTTAAAAAAAAAATCATTTGATTTCAATGCCAATCTAAACATCCTCTTGAGATTTAATATTCTAGGCCCCAAGAGAATAATCCTCTGCTGTAAAGTCCTTGTGTAGCAGAAATAAATGACCAAGAGAGTTGACCAAGAACTTTTCCCGACCACGTCCACTACAGTTGGGCAATATCGTTGCAAGTAGTTATGGACAAGAGTCCAAAGGACATACCCATCCAAAGTGACAAACCTCAAGTGCTTGTGGTCCGAACAATGTTTCCTTTCCTTTACGGGAAAGAAACGCGAGTCAAACAGAGATGAGGCAGTGGCCAGAAGACCTTGGGAGAGTTGAATGGGCAGGTTCTTAAGTTGAACATAGGAACACTGCCTCTATCATAGAAGTAGATGCAATTCTGTTCACATCCATGATAGTCATGAGCGGAACGGGAGAAATTGCAGTCTTTACTCAAAACAAACTCACGCTCCTCTAAGCTTTTCACATCCAACCATTCCTCGTCAAGCATATATACTTTCAAACCGAATACGTCATAGGACGTGCCCCTGAGAAATTGGGGCATGCTACTACTTTCCCACTCTCAAGAGGAAGAAAAATCCGATCAGAACCATGTAATGGGATAGAACATATTCCACACCTCTTAGGGAAAGAGTCAGAAGGAAGGGTACCTCGTATCGGAGCTAGAAAGTCTATCGTTTGTAAAAGGGTTTAACAAAGGGAGACGGGGATGGGTGTAGTTGGATTCTTCAACCTTGATCAACCCCGCTTCGGAGAAAGAAGACCTTGGAAGGGCTTTAGCGAGATCGGAAATATTCAGACGATAAATTGTGGTGCGGGTGAGTAGGCGTTCGCCGAAACGGGTGGTGATTCTTCGAGAAGCTGTACGAGGGGGATAAACAGAGGAATGCCATGACTTGCAGATAGAGCGAAATCGGAGAACGTCGATTTATACACATGCATTTGCTATTTGGCTTGCATTGCATGGGTGAGCATATATATATATATATATATATATATATATATATAATATAATATAATATAATATAATATACCCTCAGGAATTGGGAATTTGGGATAATAGTGGAAGCTTAAAATTGATTTTTGGACCTCTTAAAATCGTGTCTGATAACTTGATTACTTTTTGTGGTTAAAAAAAATTTAGGTAATTTTAAGCATTGGTATGTGAGAATTTAATGAGTATTTATAAAAAATTTACGCTATCGTCTAAATACTCATAATAATAAAATAAATAAAATTATATTTTTATAAGATATAAATTTATTTTTTATTTTAACTTTAATTGACTGATAATTTAATTAGCATAGGGAGTAAATAAATTTGTCCTCCAATTAGAATGTGAGCCAGATTTTAAAACTTCTAAAACTCATTTTTCTTCATATGAAAATAATTTTTGATATACTTTTTTAAAAATTTGTAACTTTTTAATATTTTATATTTACACATATTTATATTTTTATTCCTTGAATACATCAATTTTTCTTAATTAGATCATCCAAATAAATTTTAATTTGTCAAACTAACTTATTTACAGCAACTTATTTAAGCATATAAATCACATGACGCTAATTTTATTCCAGTTGCAGCTTCCAAAAAGACAGTTAGGATTAAAAATTAATTTTGCAGACGACGTTGATTGAAACAAATCCTTAAAGATGGGGCAATGCTTAGCTTTTACTCCCAATAAGAAAAAGTGTGCTTAATACATTCATATTATGGCCATATGCAGATTTTTTTACGATTCTAATCCTTCAATCCTACCCAATCATGACTGCCTTCACACACCCCTCTTCCTCACAGACCCTGCATCATTGATCAAGAATGTTTAGCTGTAACTAAAAAAATCTAAAACATGAACCACCTTATGTATAATTTATCAATAATATTCATCACGTTCTTGATATAAGATATATTTAATTAAATTAAAAAAATTAATTAAATGAGTCAATATGACATACTTTTACTAAAATACTATAATCATCTTCCTCAACTCTCTCATTATCTCTTACTTAATTATTATTGGGAGAGTATCAATAGAGATAATTTAAATAGATATAGAAAATATTTCTTATATCTATAATCAAAATTAACTCTCTAATTATATTCTAAATTAAAGACAGAAGGAGTATGACTTATTGTAGATATTATATTGATATTATTTATATTCTATATTCCATATTACATTTAAAATTTGAATTATATAGCACCAAATATTTTAATCTTATTTCTCATATGCGTCTAGTATCATAATCTTATTTGTCATATAATTTTATCTATAATCTTTTTAATTTAATATAATTTTACCTATAATCTTTTTAATTTAATATAATTTTACACATAATCTTATTTCTTAAGTACCAAGAATTGCACCAAATTAAAAAGATTATGGATAAAATTGTCTTACAAATAAGATTAGGATACTGGACACATATAAAAAATAATATTAGGATATTAAGTGCTATATAACCTTTTAAAATTTATAGCAATAAATGTAACATCTTAATTTTTATCATTATATTTAAGCACAATTAAAAATATTATTTATTAACAACTTATAAATATTTTCTAATTAAATTATTATAATTTTGTATTTTTATTACTTTAAAAAAATATAATATCTGGATTATCCTACTATTATCTTACTTAGAATTTTATAATTTGATTGTTAATATTAGTTAAAAAAATTATTAAAATTTAGGTTCAGATTTAAATATAGGTTAATTTTTAAATTACAATATATGATAGAATTTTGATAAAGATATATATATATATATATATAATAATATATGTATTTATATTATAATGATGATATAGTTTAACTTTTAAATGATCATTTTTTAGAACCCATATAATGGGAGCTCCGTGCATTTAGCCACCCTTCTTATAATTGTTTTGCTTATTTTTGATGTTATTTATTGTGTTTAAAAAGTAAGCAAACTTGTGTAGGAAAAAAATGATTTCCACTCAGTCAACTGTTGCGAATCTAAATGGGCTGAGTGGATGCGTCTTCTCTTGGGCTTCTTTCTTTGCTTTAAACTCATTTATGCATATCCACATAGCACGGATTTAGATAAACATATTTATTAAAGTAATTGATAATTTATCTTATTTAATATTAATATTATCTAAAAAAATAAAATATTTTATTTTTATCTTTAAAATTTTTTATACTATTTTTTTTATTGAAATTGGATTTTATCTGAAGAGTTAAAGTAAGAAATACTCATCAACAACATGTTCATTAATCATCTCATCTCTATAAGAAACTGGAATATATATTTAAATTTTGAGAAACATATTTTATTAAAAGAGAAGTAAACAAACTATCCTCTTCCTATTTTAATTAATTAATTTTTATCTTTTTTTTTCTCACTTGCATAGAACATGACTATTCAAGCAGGTACCGCCCCTGTCTAGCTTTTCTTAGTGAATAAGAACTATTTTATTTTATTGGAAGTAATCCTATAAAAATTTAAATATTAATTTATCTGACTAAATACAAATCGTCATTTAGTTGACGGGACTATTAGATCGGGATGGAGTATAGATTCCAATATGCTGAGCCCAATAAATAGGAAATTATTAATTTTATATTTTATAATAATGAGAGGGCATGAATTCTAAGTCAAAAACAAAATGAACGTGGCGGTCAGGCTTATGAGTTTTATAAGACATGATACGGACTAATCATAGGGACAACGTCGACATCGCCATATGATACAAGAATAATTAGGGGTCTCAAGTGGGTCCCGCTAAACTAAATGGTTAAAGAGAGAGAATTACTTCGAAGCTCTTAAACTGAATGAGCAGTACTTCTTATAAACTCTTTTAAAAACTGAATAAATAAAATCACTTGGCGGCTAAGGGCGGGGTAGGTGAAACATTTCACCAACCTCTGTTTTCTCCTCATTTCTTCTGAAGCCTTAGAAAGATTCTTACGCCCATCCTCGTCTAATCATCAATCGGCCTATTTCACTTCGCTTTCTTAATTACTAATTAATTAATTAATGTCATTTTCTGTCCATCTAGGTTATTTTAATTTGTCTGTTGTTATTTGCCCTGTGCTTTTGTCTTATAGTAGTATTAATTCATAGTAATTAAGAGATCAATTGCGTCACCAGAAGCGAAAATCATCCTAATGCCCCTTATCCTTTATATATATATATATATTATCTAAAAATCATCCTAATCCTTTTATTACTATATTGGTTTTTGTTATATTTTATTATTAAATTATGATTATATCACTTTTTAAGATGTCAGTAACTCATAAATAATGGTGGAATATGATAAATATACCTTATTTCCAGTTTTAAGCATACCTATTTTTGTTCCTTTTTTCAAAAATATTATTTTAAGTCTTAAATTTAAAAGTTAATTTTAATTTTAAATTTATAATTTTTTAATCTATCTCTATCGATTGTATACATATATAGCATGTTTGGTAAATGAGAAGATGAAATAAGAAATTAAAAGTAGAACTTTCTATTTTTTTATTTGATATGACAAAAATTATTTCTATTTATAGTTTTAATATTTTAATTAATTTCAATTATATTAAATAAGGAATTGAAATGATGGAAATATAAATAAATTTTTTTGGACAATTTTACTCTAATTTTAAAATTAATCAACAACTTTAACCTTTTTAAAATTATAAAAAAAAATTAGATCATTTTACTCTAAATTGTAAAAAATATACATTAATACTATACTCATTTATATCCTATCCAATAATTTTTTAAAATTTATTTTTAATTTAATTTTATTTATACTTCTATTTTCATATAAAATTCTTCTATTTTACTAAATATCCCAATAAAAAGATTTTGTTAATATTTGGGAACTTTGATCGGTGGGGTTAGCGTAGAAACTGGCGACCCGACCACTTTATTGTCCAGGTGATCCACTAGGCCGAGCGAAAATTGACTTGGTGTGACCCGATTTTTATAAACAAATAAAAAAGAAAACTTTGGTTTTGGTACTAGGAAGGTATAAATGAAAAAATATAAATAAATTTTTTTATTTAATATAATCACTTCTATTTCTATTTTTAATATTTTAAGATATTTTAATTTTATAAAAAATCTAAAAAATAAAATAATAAGAGTAGAAGTGAAATATTTTAGATTATTTTATCTCAAATTATAAAATTATGGATAATTTTAATCTTTTTTAAGTTATAAGAAAATATTTTAAATAATTTTATCTTAAATTATAAAAAAATATAAATTATATACTCATTTTTATCATATTTTATAAATTTTTAAATTAATTATATTTAATTTCTATTTTTATTAAAAAAAATTCTATCCTACTAAGCGTTACTTTTAGTATTCTGTCACATCTGTGAGAGCCCAAATTCTACTCAAATTTTGTCGATCTCCGGATAAGCTCTATGGCCTTCGCCTCTCCAAACATTCAAACATCTAGCCAATGCCCATTGTCTAAGCTCTCCTTGCCTTCGCCCTCGTATGCTCAGTTGTTATTATGATTACTTGTGCTTTTAACTTAATTAATTTTTAAACTTTTATAAATTAATTATATAATTCCTATATTTATAATTTGCCATCTCAATAAATGCCACACGCTTACTCTTACGTAGTTTATTCATAATACAATATTTGTTTTATTTTATTTGTCACAACTTACAAGTTAGCGTCTACAAAACCCTTAGCGCAATGCATAAGTTAGCAGTTTAGGATGTATATTTATATATATCTTAAAAGTCGGCGTTGTGGGATAATTTAAAAGCTCATAAGGTTATCAGTATCAGATGTCACTTTTAAGTAATACATATATTTTGATTACTGACAAGAGACCCCTTCTACGTAATGTATGTGTACATTTATTGAAATCAATATATTAATAATATACAAAGATGATTTTATTAAAAAAGTCTATGTTTTGGCCAATAAATTTGAATATTAATATTTTTTTGTTTATTAATTTTTTATAAGTATCAATACTTCTTTATATATATATATATATATATATATCAAGTGAATAATAAAATTTTCCAACAGCTAGTGTTGGGTAAGTTTTCCTTGGTGTTAATATATTTACATTTTTATTCTATAAGTTGTTAATTTATTATTGGAAAAATGCGTTTATTTAGGAAACTCTAAACTGAAATTTTAAAAATACTCTTGACTCAAAGTTTAATTTAAAAAAATTTTATAAGATTTTTGGATTAAATTATAATTTAAAACTAAAATTTTAGATAAACTATTGAGACTAATTTCTGAAATAATAAAATAGATTATAAATTATCTAATTACTATTTTATCCTTATTTTTATACCCTCTTTCATCTCTCATCTCTCTCCTCTCCTCTACTCTCATCTCTCACATTTTCAATAAAATAATACACTTTTTAATAATTTTTTAATTATAAAATTTTTTTGAGTAATAAATATCTAAATATTTATTTATAAAACTATTTTTTCATAATTTTTTTTCTAAAAATTATTTAAAATCTTTTTTTTCTCATGAGTTATTTTTAAAAATTTTATCTAAAGAGGCCCAAAGGCGGTGAGCAAGCACGTGACTGCCCTAAACATTCTTAAATGTATTTTTTACTTGCTAATGAGATTGTTTGAAAAAGAGTCTAAAAAATAACTTACAAAAAAGAAATATTTTTAGACAATTTTAAAAAAAAGTTTTTTTATAGAATAATAGCTTATGAAAAAAAAATAGTTCTGAATAAATAAGTATTTAGATAATTATTATTAAAAGAATTTTTATAATTAAAAAATTACTATAAAGTGTATTATTTTATTAAAAATACGAGAGAATAGAAATATGAGAGAAGGTGGAGAAGAAAGATGGAGGAGAAGAGAGAAGAGGGAGGAAAGAGTGTAGAGAAGAGAGAGATACAAGTGAGTAAGAAAAAGTAAAGATAAAATAATAATTGAATAGTCTATAAGTTCTTTTAATATTTCAGAAACTAATTTAGATAGTTTATTTAAAATTTTAATTTTAAACTATAGTTTAATCTAAAAATTCTTTTAAACAAATATAACTGTTTATTTTAAAATTTTCACAAATCAAAATTTATATCATAAATCTTTTTAAAATCAAGATTTTGGAAATTACAAACACACACAATATCACAAAAGTCTTCACAACTAGTTAATTAATTTAAAAATATTAAATAAATAAATAAATTATATTATTTATAATATCATATCTTTAAAGTACATAATGTGGTATTATATTTTTTAATTATAAATATAATATTTAATTTATAATATAATTTATATTAAAAATATATTTTATATTTATGATTAGGTAAGTATATCAATTTATAAATTATATAAATTAATTTAAAATTAAATTAAAATAAAATAAAGTTTTATATTTAATATTAAAACTAAATTTTCAACCAGTTGAGGTGATATTAAGTTTAAAAAATTAACTTAAAACTCTTTACAGACAAGGCTCCCAAATTCCAAGGCTTTTAGAAGCGCATCAACAAATTTTCTCACCCAATTAATGCACCATAAAACTGTTCCAGTTTGGTGGATGTCAATAAAAGCCTAATATTAATGAGCATGACAAAAATTTTGGAGTCCAATAAAATATATAAAAAAGATTTAAAAGTTAAAAAAATTACCGAAAAGAAAAAAAAGTCATATTCTTCACAACCTGTAATATTTAAAAAAGTCTCTTTCTATATGCATGGAAAAACTTATTATCAAATGTCATTTTCTTTATTAATTATAGAGAGAGAGAGAGAGGTGGGACATTAGTATAACGTAACGTGTTTTAATCCATCTTGGCCTTCTCTTCCTACAGCAATGAGTATGGGTATAATTGGATAACAGCAAATAATATAATATTATATATAGAGAGACAGAGAGATTCAGATTCATGTACATTTGGCTAGGGGATGGTGACAGCTCGAGCCTCGACAAACATTTCAGAGAGGTCTTGAAGTTAGATTAAGTCGCCATCTTTGAAGTTTGAACCTGATTACGTCAATCTACTTTTTTATCGTATATTTCTCTTCATCTTCACTTCTCTTCTCATTTTTTCCCTGGCAATTTTTTCTCACCCCAAATATCTTACGAAAATAACTGGCTCGAAGTTTCCTATTGGTCTCACCACACTGGCACATTTCTATGCCGTTTTACTTGATGACGTGTGCACTGATGCTTTCTGGTACCGCCTTCCTCGTTTTATAACGCCCGTGTCTCTAGCTGTGCGTTCTTCACTCTTATTTTTTTCCGCTTCTCATCCTCAAGGTTTCCCAGGAATCTGATTGTGAGTTTGGGTCTCTGTCTCAAGTTTTAGTTTTCCCCTTCTGGGTTTTCAAAACAAGCGAAAAAGTTCTGGTCTTTGATCTCTGATTCTGATTTTATTTTCCAGGTTTTGTGTTTCCTGTACTGAAAAACGTAAAGGGCTGATTATTAGGAAGGAGAATCTCTTGGGGTAAACAAGCATGGCTGGCAGCGACGTCAAGAATGATAATAACGATAATGAGGTCAACAACGTTAGAGAGCCGTTGCTGAAGAAACATTACTATGAGAACTGTCCTGGGTGTAAGGTGGATCGAGCCAAAGAAATGACCCAAGGCGTACCAGTCAAGCATCTTGTCAACATATGGTTGATAACATTGTGCAGCTGTCAGTTTTACTTTCTACTCATGATTTTTTTAAGTAGTTAATTCAGGAGACTTTTATTTTCAAGGCTTGGATGATTAGTTTTGGGAAATTCATGCTAAATTGAGAGCTTAAAGCTCAATTTGGATGAGTAGTACAAGAAAGAACGATGGGTTTCGCAAATTTCGATTATTTCTGCTTTTTACGTTTGAACTTTTCGAATAAACCATCGAATTTTCGACCTGATGCATTTTGTTTAGCATCAGACAGGGATAGGTGCTTATGGAAACGAATGAGTCCACTTGCCTTTGTTATTTAGTTAAGAAAAACCAAAATTTTCGCCCCTAACATTAATCATTCTTAAGGATATCTTAGGATTGTAAAATCTTGTTTCTTTCAAGTTCAACTTGCCCTTTCTAGCTCTCGCTGGAATATTTTCACTGTTATGGTTATGTTTGTAAAACCCAAAAATAACCTAAACTACTGTTCTTTATTCTTTCTTTTCTGGGGAGAAGAGCCATACCTGGTGAATGATTCAGTCATGAGAAAAAAAACAAACATAAACTTCATGTTTTGTGGCTGCAATTTAATCTATTTAAATGAGTCGTTATTACTTTTTTGTTTTGCAAAGTATCTGATTCGTACTTTATTGTGCTTTGTGCAGCGCTGCCTATATCATCTCTCTTTCCATTCCTTTATTTCATGGTGAGTTTGGTTTTTCACTTGCCTTTATTGTTACCTTCTTCTTGATGCTTTTTTGATACCCATACCTGAGGGAATATTTTTTTTTGGATATTCCAAATTACTAATTTCAAATCTGGCCTTGAAAGTGACTGCCGCTTGATTCAAGATGAGAACTGGAACTATTATGGAGTTGGTTAAATTAATTTTCGTCAGGTTGATATTCTTTTATTTTCCTTATTAATTTGAGCGCTGTATTAAATTAATTTGAACACTAATTAGTGACAGTATTAGCGTTTTAACATCAGGCAAGCTTAATATCTATAAGTTACTTTCTACTCTTCTTTTATCTTCATTTCCCCCGTAGCAAGATCAAAAGGTTTTTATGCAATCAGAAAGTAACCTTCATTTCAAATGAGAAGACTTCTACAAATCTCAATTCAGGCTTACAATTAGCTAATTGTCTGACTACTCACTTTAACATGAAAGATTATTGTTTTACATTCCGCTTTCTCCTTCATTATGATTATAACTCAAGAAATAAAACCTGTGGTAAACCTTCATCTTTATTACAGCTTACTTTCTTAACATGTAAGAGCATCCTCTATAATGGAAGCTTGTATAAGATGACACAAGTATTAACTTGCAGATTCGAGATTTTGGTATTGCGAAAACGGAGGCAGATATAAGTTCCTATGCTGGTTATGTGGGTAAGGTTCCTTTTAGCCAACATTTCCATCGATGTGTATGATAATAATTTTATAGACTTTTAAATTAAATTGCTGATCCTCAATGAAATTATATGTTGTAGGATCTGCATTCATGTTTGGCAGAGGATTGACATCTATACCATGGGGAATGGTGGCTGATCGATATGGTCGAAAACCCGTTGCAATTTTGGGAATTATTGCAGTGTAAGCAAATCCTTTCTCACTGATTTGGATGGTCTCTTTAAAAGCCTTAAGGTTTCCAATATTGATATTGCTTCTCATTTGACTTCAGCATTGTGTTCAACACACTATTTGGCCTTAGCACAAGTTTTTGGATGGCTGTCACCACAAGGTTTTTTCTTGGTGGCTTAAATGGATTGCTTGGACCAATGAAGGTACCATTTATAGATTCAGCAGATGGTTTCAAAAGCACTTTTACGCTAAATTCTTCTTACACATTTACCTAAACTCACTTCCAAAAAGCTAATCCAAACACCCTCTAACATGTCTACAACCACTTTCACTAGGCTTATGCTGTTGAAATTTTTCGAGAAGAATACCAAGCTATAGGACTCTCAACTGTAAGTCTAATAATTTACTTTGATCTACGCTAAGTGTTTTAGTAGCGCATTTCCTTCATGCTAATTTGATAGGTGTGATCTGTTTTCAGGTCAGTGCAGCTTGGGGAATTGGTTTAGTCGTTGGCCCGGCATTGGGAGGCTATTTGGCTCAGGTACTTTTTTCCTTGCATTGTTCAGTAAACTACATGTCTAGAATAGGCTTTGGCATTTCCATCACATAAGATAATTTATTTCATCCTCCTGAGAAAGACATCCAAGAGAAACTCCTTATAGATTAGGTATCTTTCTTTATCTAGAGTCTTAAGGGTTGTTTGGCATGAGCAAATGATTTTGAGGATGAAAATGGTGTATGTACCCTTGAAAAAAGTAATGAACTTTGAATCTTTTGCCCTATCTAGAATGGAATGAGGAAAAGATTTTGAATCCTTTAGATTTTCTACATATTTGAAATATTGGTCGTGCCTATGTGTGTGCGTAGGAGAGCATGCTCATAAGTCATAAGCATACTTATCACTTGTTTCCTCTATTAATTTGGGGAATTTTTTATTGCAGCCAGTGGAGAAATATCCACATATATTCTCTAAAGGTTCATTTTTTGACAAGTAAGTACAATTTTCCTACGTATTCTCGAAAGTGTTACAATTTTGGCTTCCATTTGTTTGTTTTTATTGAGGAGCTTATTAAATTCATTTGTTAAAAACACACGACCTGCAGGTTTCCATATTGCTTGCCCAGCTTAATAATATCAGTCTTTGCACTTGCTGTATTAGTTTCCTGCATCTGGCTCCCGGTATGAAAACCGATTAAATTACATACACTATAGTCTAAATTTCTTTTTTGACAAATAAGGACTACCTTCAGATATTATAATGGTATTTTATTATAAAATCTGTGATGCTGCAGGAAACATTGCACAAACACCATGACAGCAATGAGTCCCATCAGGATATAGAAGCTTTAGAAAATGGAAACACAGGAAAGAGAGTTCAGAAAGATGAAAACCTCTTATTGAATTGGCCATTGATGTCATCGGTCATTGTTTATTGTGTTTTCGCACTACATGATATGGCTTACCAAGAGGTGTGCTTCCTACTGAATGGAACAACATGATGTTTCTGTTGTTTCTTTCTCCTTGAATTCTGCAACTTACATCTATTTTACCTTGTGCAGGTTTTCTCACTATGGGCTGTCAGTCCTGTCAGGTTGGGGGGTTTGAACTTTACAACCAATGATGTTGGTAATGTTCTTTCAATATCAGGTATATTCTCGACGGCTATGAATTTCTACCATATATATTAATTTTGTAAATTATGCGTTTCCTTTCTCTCTGTCTTTTTCTATGCATCGATATTTCTCTTAGTACTTAGTGATTATGCCGATTAATGCTGACTCTTGCTAAATTGGTTAGGTTTTGCTCTTCTGATGTACCAACTTTTCCTTTATCCAACGGTGGAGAAAGCTTGTGGACCTATTAGACTTGCTCACATTTCTGGGGTCAGCTTTTGCTCTCATGCAAACAGTACTATGATTTGGCATTTTCAGTGTTTGTTATTTTAACTGTTCTGGTTTTTTGGTTGCCATTTTCAGGCTATCTCCATACCTCTCTTGCAAAGTTACCCTTTCATAGCATTGCTATCTGGCTTCACGCTGCATCTATTAATAACTAGTGCTTCTGTCCTCAAATATTGTCTCTCTGTGAGTGCCTCTGTTTTTCAATCTTACCACATTTAAATGCTGGAAACAGTAAACTTCATCTCCTTCATGTATTATGAGCTTGCCTGATTGGTATGTTCTTTGTTATTGGCCGGACCCAGGCAACCATTATTACTGGATTATTCCTTCTGCAAAACAGAGCTGTGGTAATTTTTCTTCCCAGTTCAGTTCATTATTATTATTTTGTTGTTTTCAAGTTTTGAGATTATCAAGTATTGGGTTGGGCTAATATGGCATGTTGTTTTGAGAAAACAGGAACAACACCAAAGGGGAGCAGCTAATGGTATTGCTATGACTGCTATGTCAATATTCAAAGCAGTTGGCCCTGCTGGAGGTGGTGCATTGTAAGTTTACCTATCATTTTTAGTGAAAGATATATATATATATATATAGAGAGAGAGAGAGGGGGGGGGTAGATACTAATAAGTTGAGGTTATAAACTGATCAAACCTACAACCTCTCATTTATAAGAAAACTTACATGCCACTTGGTTATAAGGCTATTGGCTTTAGTGAAAAATATTGCTGACAAAGTTTGGCTCAAATGGTTGGATTGAACTTCATTGACCAAAGGGTCTTTGGATCAATTTCTGCCAATGATCTGTGATATGCGATCCTTTGTGGGTAGTGGTCTTACCAAGCTTGAAGCTAGAATAACTTATCTGACGCCTAACTTTTTTTGATTGATTCAAGGAAAAATTTCACATGGTGATGTACAAGTTGTAAACATGCCTTGGTTTATAACATGCTTGTTTACCAGTAATATTTTCAAAACTTAGCTTCAGTTCACTGATTATGAACTTGATCAATGCAGATTAACTTGGTCCCAGAAACGGTTAGATGCTGCGTTCCTCCCAGGTATGATTCTCAGAAAACCAACATATGTTTTTTTAACAAATAACTACATTAAACTTGCTTTCTTTAATCTATAGAAATTAATTATCTGTTTCTTATATTGAGAATAGAATGGAGGATATTCTACTGTATAACCTCACTAACTAGGGGGAAATGTAAGTGCAGGATCTCACTTGGTGTTCTTCGTCCTGAACATAATAGAAGCACTTGGAGTGTTGATGATGTTCAAACCATTCCTGGCTGAGAAAAAGAAAACCCCATCACAACAGTTACAGTGATATCAGTAAATAACATGATAATGTTGCTGCTGAAACCTCAAGTGATGATGAATGAAGCAAAATTCATTAGTTTTTGTGAAGGAGATGGCGACGACGATTGATGCAGCCGGCAAGATCAGAAAGTAAACAAACATAACTTTGTGTTTCTCAGCTACAGCCTCCAACTCAAATATTAAAGGCTTTCTTCCTACCCTTCACAGACATCTCCCCCGGAAACAGGGGAACAAGGAAACTATAAATAAAAAAAGGAGAGAGAAAAGTGTTGAGCAAGAAAATTATATTCTTCATGTGGATTCTTGTATTGTTAGTGATAACTTCATGGAATTGTCGTCTATATATATGTAATTGTTTTTTGGGGGGCCAAGGTAATGATTATTTATCATTGAAACAAGTCGGTCATTGTAGTATTACTACCATGTTAATATTATAGTGTAGTAATTAATTTTTTTTAAAGTTAAATCCTTCTTAAATAGGTGAATATATATTAAAAAAATAATAAAATTACATGGAGTCCAATAAAAAGTATATCAAAACGATTAAAATAAAATACCCTAATTAAAATATTAAAGGTAATTGAAGTTTAAAATATCATGACATCAAATAGGAAGTAAAAATAAAAGGTAATTTTATTTTTAATATTGAGACTTATAAATAGGAATGAAGAAGGAGAATATAAAGGCACGTGTTTTATGTAATGATTCATTAATCATTTCCAAATGGAAAAATGTCACGTGTTTTGGCTTTTATTTTAGCTCATCGGTCATCGCTTCATGATGAGTATGAGGAATTGCGGGTCCATGCAAATAATATATATATATATATATCGACATTGATCGATGATCCATATACGTTTATTTGATCGCGAAAGCTCGATGCTTCAACATTACTTCTTGTGTTATGGCTTGAATAGAGTCGCCATCTTTGAATTTGAACCTATTTCTCTCCATCTTCAATTCTCATTTTCAATTTTTCTCGCAATTTCTGTGTTTTTTTTCCTCTCCACATATATTACGAAGATAACCCGTGCGAAGTTTCCCCTCCTATTCTTTCTCACCACTCCTCACTGCCGTTTTACTCAATGACGTGTGCAATGATGCTCCCTTTGTTTCCAAGATTCGTTTTATAAGCCCCTCATTCGTCTTCATATTTTCCGTTTCTCACCCTCAACATTTTCTCCAGAAATCTGATTGTGATTTCGTGTCTCTGTCCCCCATTCTTGTGTTTTTCCGAACTGAAAAAGCATAAAGGGTTTATTATCAGGAAGGAGAATCTTGGGGTAAACAAACATGGCTGGAAACAACGCCGACGCCAATAATAAGGACAGGGGCAATAGAGAGCCATTGCTGAAGAAACATTACTATGAGAACTGTCCTGGGTGTAAGGTGGATCGAGCCAAAGAAATGACGCAAGGCGTACCTATAAAGCATCTTCTCAACATATGGTTGATTACACTGTGCAGCGGTAAGTTTTTTACTTTCTTCTCTTGATTTTTAGTTATTTCAAATTTTGGTACTGCTTTGTTTGTGTTTTAAGTCTTTTCTTTTTTTTGGGAAGTATCTGATTTGTACTCTCTTGTGCTTTGTACAGCGTTGCCTATATCATCTCTCTTTCCGTTCCTTTATTTCATGGTGAGTTGGGTTTTTCACTTGCCTTCACTGTTCCCTTCTTCTTGATGCATTTTTTATTCTCATAGAAGAGGGACTTTTTTTTTCGAATATTCCAGATTATCAATTTCAATACCATGCTTTTCTTGAAAATATGAAGTGCCTTGTCTTTTTTAATGTGCGTATCTGGTCTTTGATAGCGACCGCCACTTGATTCAAGATGGGAACTGAAACTAATATGTACTAGTTGGTTTAAGTAATTTTCTTCAGGTTCATGTTCTTTTATTTTCCTTATTATTTTGAGAACTGTATTAAATGAATTTGAGTGACAATTTACAGTTACATAATCTTTTCTTTAATATATATTTTTAAGAAATTGGTTTCATTTTGTAGGTCTATAGTTGAAGAAACTTCTGCATTTGGTCCTTGTTTTATAGTTGAAGTATTTTCTTTCGCAAAAAATAATGAACTATAAGCACACATAAAAACAGCATTGGCGTTTTAACATGAAAGATTATTGTTTTACCTTCTGCTTTCGCATTTGTTATGAAATAAGTAACTCAAGGATGGGTAAATCTTCAACTTTATGACTGCTTACATGCAAACTTGTAAGATGACCATTAATGAGTGTTTACGTGCAGGTAAGAGATTTTGGTATTGCAAAAACAGAGGCAGATATAAGTTCCTATGCTGGTTATGTGGGTAAGGTTCCTCATGAGCATGATTTATAGACTTTTAAATTAAATTAGTGATCCCCAATGAATTTTTGTTGCAGGATCTGCATTCATGTTTGGCAGAGGATTGACATCTGTGCCATGGGGAATGGTGGCTGATCGATATGGTCGAAAACCTGTTGCAGTTTTGGGAATTATTGCAGTGTAGAAAAGCCTGCCACTGATTTGGATGGTTTCTTCTAAGCCTTAAGATAAGTTTTTCAATAATATTGATATTGCTTCTTATTTGACTTCAGCATTGTGTTCAACACTCTATTTGGCCTTAGCACGAGTTTTTGGATGGCTGTTACCACAAGATTTCTTCTCGGGGGCTTGAATGGATTGCTTGGACCAATGAAGGTAGTTATTTAAAACTGAGTGATTTTTTTTTTTTAAATCTGATTGTAACCTCCATTAACATATCAACAACCACTTTCACTAGGCTTATGCTGTTGAAATTGTTCGAGAAGAATACCAAGCTATAGGACTCTCAACTGTAAGTCTAATTCACTTTGATCTGCAATTAGTTGTTAGTACCCATTTTCTTCATGCTAATTTGTTAAGTGTGTTCTGTTTTCAGGTCAGTGCAGCTTGGGGCATTGGTTTAGTTATTGGCCCCGCACTGGGAGGCTATTTGGCTCAGGTACTTTTGCACTAAGCTATATCCTTCGAATAGGATTTGACATTTGCACATGATCATAAGATTTGTTTGGGAAATTACTATAATGTCATAAAAAAGAGATTTAATTACTAAAAAGTTTAAGTAGCATGAATTTGTTGTCAATTCATGCGTTAGAACTTGTCATTGTTATTAGATCTTTAGTTATCATTGAGACTTTTAGGTAATTAAATTCCTTATTTAAAACCTCAAAGTAATTTCTGCAAATTTGTTCCACAAGTGGAAACTCCTTATAGATTAAGTGTTTGTCTTAATCTAGAGTCTTACGTGTCTCATAAGCATACTTATCAATTGTTCCTCTACTAATTTGGGGAATTTTGTATTGCAGCCAGTAGAGAAATATCCACATATATTCTCTGAAGGTTCATTTTTTGACAAGTAAGTTCCCTTGCCCTACTTTTAAATAATAACAGAAAACAATGTTACAATTTTGGCTTCCCTTGTTTTTTAATATTTCATTTTCCTTTATTTGTTGAGGTACTTGTATTCATTTGTGTGAGAACACATGACCTGCAGGTTTCCATACTCCTTGCCCAGCTTGATAATATCAGTCTTCGCACTCCTTGTATTAGTTTCTTGCATCTTGCTCCCGGTATGTATAGCTAAACAATCTGCATATCTATCAATAATTGTAAATCATAGTTAGTACCAAGGGTACCTACTAATTCTTAGCACATTTATTTCAACTTAACTATCACAAGCTCACTATTCAAACACATCCTACGCTCCAGAATTTCTTGATCAGCCTTATATAAATCTATTGATAGATTTTAGCTTTTCTATCTTCTATTCTTTTTAATAGTTAACTCTCCACACGATTTAAACATATACTATATTGAGGAAGAGAATTGCATATACCATATTTTAGACTGTTTCCTTTTGACAAATAAGGACTTCCTTCACATGTTAGAATATTTGAGCAATTTTTTATAAAATCTGTGTTGCTGCAGGAAACATTGCACAAGCACAGTGATAGCAATAAGTCCCGTCAGGATATAGAAGCTTTAGATAACAGAAGCATTGAAAAAATAGTTCAGAAAGATGAAAACCTCTTGTTGAATTGGCCCTTGATGTCATCCATTATTGCTTATTGTGTTTTCGCGCTACATAATATTGCTTATCAAGAGGTATGCGTCTTACTTTATAACGAACTAGTTCTCATACATTTCCTATTATTTGTGTGCTGTTTCAGGCTCTCTTTTGCTTTCTATTTTGTTATGCATACCTGTATATTATTTTGATCATTGAACAAGGTATTAAAGATGACTTCAGTTCATGAAAGTATGATGTTCTTATTTCATCCTACAGGATGTAGTAGTAGTATCATACTAAAATGATACTATACAATATTTCAAGGATAAAATATGCTATAGCTTTGAAATAAATCTTATTCTTAGGTACTAGAGTGGTACAAAACATTGTTGGAGCGTTAAATTGAATATCTTTCATGCACCACCATGAGGTTTTTGTCTTTTTTTTCCTCCTATTCTAGGCTGTAAGTTACCACTATTTTACTTTCTGCAGGTTTTCTCATTATGGACTGTCAGTCCTCTAAGGTTAGGGGGTTTGAACTTTACAAGCAATGACGTTGGTAATGTCCTTTCAATATCAGGTGTGTTCTTGAGGGCTACAAATTTCTACATATAAATTAATGTTGTAAATTGTGTGTTTCCTTTCTAACTTTTCATCCCTAATCATCACATAAATCTTAACTGCGTTACATGATGGGCTTCCTTATAATAAGATATTCATATGTCAAGTTCTTATTTAGTTGTGCACTTTGAAATATTCATACGTCAAGTTTTTATTGGAGAACTTGATAGCAAACATAAAAATCTGCTCTTAAGTTCTGTCCCTTTTCATTTATCTGGAGCCATACTCTGTTCGGTAGTTTTGTAACTGCTTTATAACCTCAGATTGATTTGTCTTCGTACTTGGCGATTGTGCTGATTAATACTGACTTTTGCTTAATTTGTTAGGTTGTGTTCTCTTGATTTACCAACTTTTCCTTTATCCTAAGGTGGAGAAAGCTTGTGGACCTATTAGACTTTCTCACATTTCAGGGGTCAGCTTTTGCTCCCGTGCAAACAGTGCTATGATTCAGCATTTTCAGTGTTTGCTATTTTAACTCCTGTTTTTTTTTTTGGGTGCCATAAGCAGGCTATCACCATACCTCTCTTGCAAAGCTACCCTTTCATAGCATTGTTATCAGGCTTCACACTGCATCTAATGATAACCAGTGCTTCTGTCCTCAAGTATATTCTCTCTGTAAGTGCATCTATTTTTTAATCTCACCAAGCACATTAGCAATAATGAGTATTTTTATAAAAATACTAAATGGCCTAAAGATGCAATTAAGCCTACAAGTTATTTAAATGCTGGAAACAGTAAACTCCATCTCCTTCATGCATTATGAACTTTGCCTGATTGTAACGTGTTTTGGTTTTTGATTGGACCCAGCAAACCATTATTACTGGATTGTTGCTTCTGCAAAACAAAGCAGTGGTAAATTTTCTTTTTTCAGTTCATTTTTTATTGTTACCTTTTCTTTTCAAGTTTTGTGATCATCAATATTGGGTTGGGTTAATATGGCATGTTGATTTGATAAATAACAGGAACAACATCAAAGAGGATCAGCTAATGGTATTGCTATGACTGCCATGTCAATATTCAAAGCAGTTGGCCCTGCTGGAGGTGGTGCAATGTAAGCAGTTTACCAAGCTTCAAACTACTATAACTTATCTAGCCCCTAATATATATATATATATATATATATATATATGTATATGTATATATATATATGTATATATATATATATTTTGTCAAAGAAAAAATTTACAGTGAAAAGTAAGTCTGGATTGTTTAGAGGATTTCATTTATTAAATGAGACTGCCCAGAGGACTTTAAATCCATAGGCCTCTACATATTAGGTTTCTTGTGCTCTGTATCATCTGTTACGTAGATTGATCTTGATCCTTATGTTTCGAAACCTATTCGCCGTTCACTGATTAAGAACTTGATCAATGCAGATTAACTTGGTCACAGAAGCGGTTAAATGCGTCTTTCCTTCCAGGTATGATGCCCAGTGAATCTGTTTGAATGGAATTCTGCATCATATTAAGAGTGGGATCAAAGATAGTGCCTGATAAGGGCTATGAAGAATTCGAGCTTTAGAATGATTAAGAATAAGAATGTCAACATAATTTGTTCATATATCATGTGGATTTTTGTGCATTACAGCGTATGTGAAATGTGTTATAACGTTCATGGCACATAAAGAATACGTGTTGTTATAGATTCTAATTTTTTCGGTAACCTCACTGCGGGGATGTGACCACAGGTTCTCACTTCGTGTTCTTCGTTCTCAACCTAATAGAAGCACTTGGAGTGGCGATGATGTTCAAACCATTCCTGGCTGAGAAACAGAAAACCCCATCGGAACAATTACAGTGATACAATTGCAACATAATGTTGCTGCTAACACCTCAAGTGATAATGAATGAAGCAACATTCTTTAGTTTTTGAGAAGTTGTTGATGATGATGATGCTTTGGCTGATTGTTGCAGCAAAGATTAATTAAAACATAACTTGTCTTTCTCAGCCACATCCTGCAACTCAAATAACGCTTTCTTCCTACCCTTCACAGACTTCTCTCACAGAAACACAGAACAATAAAACTAACAAGAAAAGAGAGATAAAAGTGGAAATAGCAACAAAATTAGATTCTTAACGTGGATTCTTGCGTTAGAGTAGAATCATGGTGACTCAGCTTTGTGACGAGCTCATTGTTTTATTATCAATTTTTACGTAATTTTTTTGGGGTTATTCTATGAACATATAATGAGCGACCAGCTTGCTATAGTTCTACATCAAAGTTTGGACGATCGCCTACAATTCATAAAGGAGAGATTTTTTTTTTCTTTTTTCAAAATCCAAACAAAACGATGAATTGCCACAGGGAACCTATTCATCTTCATTTCAACTGATGATTTCTTATTTAGACACTAAAATCAACTAATGAGTGACCTACATGAAAATTCATATTTTGTAACAATATGCCTCGCACAACATTAGACCACAGTGTATCATCGTGGCAATCCCATCAACTAAAACAACAACTTTGTACTAAGAAATTCTTTAGTCACTCTCTTCAATCCAAAACAGGGGCACGGGCCCATTCACATTAATTATAAGATCAAGCAGATATGACAAAAAAAAAAGCTTTAGAACAAAATGTCTAATCTTACGGACTTTGGGAAAGATTAGCATCTATCTTTAGCTTGTTACGATATAAAATTTACACAGACAAAGTGGTTCTTCATTTGGAAGCAATGGATAAACATTTTCACCAGTAGCCAAGCATAAAGCACAATTGCAGGTACGCGAGTTCACACAAATTAATGAAAATATCTTTCAACGATCAAATATTGAGTGAAACAACATCCAAAGTTTCAATTGTTCAAAATTGAAAGTATAAAGAAACATGGTAATTTCTACTAGGTTATAAAATCCACTAAATTACCCTTTTAAACTAAGAAGTGAGGACAACAGCTCCTCCAGCCTCCTTGATCTTCTTCTCAGCAATCTTAGACACAAGCTTGGCCTTCACGACGACGGCCTTATTCACAGGCAAAACCCCTTTGCCCAAAACCTTGAAGAAGCCAAATTGAGTGACATCGATCAAGGGGGCGTTATCCTTGGAAGCCTTATCCTTCACTTCTTGGGGAAGGAGGGACCAGAGCTTGTCAACGTTGACGATGGGGCAGTAGAATTGGTTGCGAAGCTTGTGGAAGTATCGCATACCTACCTTACCGAAATAACCCGGATGGTATTTATCGAAAAGGATTCGGTGGTGGTGCATACCTCCGGCGTTACCTCGACCTCCCGGATGCTTCCTGTGCTTTCCGATACGACCATGGCCAGCGCTCACGTGCCCTCTCTTCTTTCTGTTCTTCTTGAACCTCGTCGTCATCTTCTCGGCTACTCTTTTTCTTCCTGTCTCGCAAGGGGACGGAGCGGCAGTTAAGTATAGGCTAGGGTTTCGGTATTTATAGCGGAGTCTTTATTATTTTACCCGGTTTTCTTTCCTTCCTTCTTACTTTATTTGTTTATTTTATAAGCCTCACTTTTCTAGTTCTCGGGATAATTCATAAATTTATAATGGACTTGTATTTACACTTTGCATTATAAAATTTATTATTTATTACATACAAATAATGTGAATTTTACTATTTTTTATATTTTATATTAATTCTGAGTATTGTTATCATTACAGATGAAAAATTATAGAAATAAATGAAAATATCATTAATTTTTTTATAGAAATGATTGTGTTTAAGAGTAGAAAAAAGAATTATTTATATCCAAGGCCTTTGTACTGAAACTCATCCTACCCATAAGATCCTACATTCTGCTTGTGAAGCGGATTGGGTCGAAGCCCAATCTAATGCTTCTCCCCAACCCAGGTCACATATATCCTATGTGAACGTCTGGACAGAGGTTTCGCTCGCATATGCTCTCTATATTTCCAGATTGATATATTAAGGTACTTCCTCAAACTCTATACTCAGATCATGATCCAATTGCCTTGTAGTTTTTTTTTTTTTTGATAAAAGGTGTTATGATACTAAACCTGTATGGTATGAGGCGATGTGGCTTACTCATAGACAGTTCAAATGTTTTCTAGAAAGTTCTTAGGAAGTAAGTGATCATTTTAATATTTCTCTGGATAATTTTAAAGCTACTCTGGTTGTATGGAATAAGGATACTTTTGGGTACGTTGAGAAAAGAAAGAAATTACTTATGGTTAGGCTTGTGGTATTCAGAACTCTTATGCATATCCATACTCATCATTTCTTTGTAACCTGGAAAAGGAATTACAAGAAGAGCTGGATGAAATATCAAGATGGGAGGAAATCAAATAGTTTCAAAAATCTCGAACAGCTTGGGTCATAAAGGGTGATAGGAATACCCAATACTATCATTTGAAAACAAATTTGAGAAGAAGGAGAAACATAGTTATTACTCTTAAATAAGAGAATGGTGAATGGATTCAAGATAAATTGGGCTAAAAGGCATAGTAGTAAACTAATTCAAGAATCTATTTTGTGAAGAGTTTGGTCCCCCTTTAAGATTATCTACAACAACTTCATTTCTAAGAATTGATACCACATGGATCTCTGAGCTAGTTACCATTCCTTCAGAGGAAGAAATTAAATTAGCATTATTTTCTATGGGTGCTTACAAGGCTCTAGGAGTTGATGGCTTTTGTCCTATTTTTCATCAAGCCAATTGGAATGTGATGGGTAAGGATCTCTATTCTTGTTACAATTGCTTTTTAGGATCCTGAATTGATAAAGGAGGCAAAGAAAACTCTTATTTCTTTAATTCCTAAAAGAGATACTTTGGAGATGGTGATTTATTTTAGACATATTTCTATATGTTATGTGCATTACAAATGTATCACTAAAGTCATTACTATTATATTGAGAAGCATTATGGATGCCATTATTTCACCCTTTCAAGTCAGCTTCATCAAAGATGTAGAGGCGAGAAATTATATATCAGATAAAGAAGTGTAGAGGAAGGAAAGGTTTGATGGCTCTTAAAATAGATTTGGAAAATGCTTATGATAGAATTAGATGGGATTTCCTTAAATAGGTTCATCTTGAAGCTGAGTTTGACTTCCATTTTGTGAAATTGATTATGACTTGTGTTTCTTCAGTTTCTTACAATATCATGTGGAACGGTATTGAAACAGAATATTTCACTCCTAAAAGAGGCCTATGTCAGGGAGATCTGATTTTCACCTTTTTGTTTGTGTTATGTCTGAATAAATTATCTCACATTATTAATGATGTGGTGAATAATGGTAGTTGGAGTTCAATTCTTATTTCTACAGGAGGTCCATCTGTTTCTCATCTCATGCTTGCTGATGATCTACTTCTCTTTGGAGTGGCTACGAATCAACAAGCACTTTGTATAATGGAATACCTTGACAAGTTTTGTAAAGCATCAGGGGCAAAAATTAGTAAGAACAAATCATCAATTTTCTTTTCTCTAAGGGTGAACCAGGTGACTCGAAGATGTATTAAAAATATTGTAGGGATGAATATATCTATTGATATAGGGAGGTACCTTAGTTTTCCTGTTACTAAACAGAGGAAGCCTTCACAAACCTTCTATTATATCATTGATAGAGTCAAATTTAAGTTGACTGTATGGAAAGAAAATACTCTTTCAATGGCAAGACGTATTACCTTACAAAGTTAGTGATTAGTTCCATTCATTTGTACCTAATGCAGGTTTCCAGAATACCTACTAAGGTATATTATGAAGTGGAGAAATTGCAGATAAATGTTATTTGGGGGAAGAGTCATTTACAACATGCATATCATCCAATTGGTTGGCAACAGTTGACTAAGCCCAAAATATACAGGGGACTTAGTTTTAACACGTTAGTCTCTAATCAAGCATTTGGTGCAAAAATTACTTGGAATCTACTGTTGGGTTCAAAAAGGTTATAGGCTAAGGTCTTGTTATATAAGTATATGTTGAGGAATGAAGACAATCTACTTGATGATTCTAAATATGATTCCGACTTATAGAAATTTGTATCGCAACAAAAGGAAGGCATTGCAAAAGGAATGAAATGGAACATCAGAGATAGACTTGTGGTGAAATTCTTCACTAATTTCTGATTGTTTCCTGATAAGAAAATTAAAGATATGTGCATTAGATCACTTATAAGAGAGGAAAAATAGAGCTATATAGCTTATTGAGTCATGTATGGAACTTGGGATTTTCAAAAGTTGGTAAGCATTATCACACGGAGTGTTTTCTAACGTTTAATCTCAGTTTTACAACCTATGATCAAAGCCTATCCTGACATTATGTCTTGGAATGCTACTTCTAATGGTTTGTTCTCCATCAAAAGTGCATACTATTTACTGGAAAGAAATGTTGACAGCCATTACAATTCCTTATATAGAGATATTTAGAAATGACAGGGGGTTGAAATTATTAAAGTATTTATGTGGATAACCTTTAACAATAGGCTTCCCACTAATGTCTGGAAAAGTAAGTAGTTATCAACTTCTGCTTATTTCCCAGTTTGTAATGATAGAGAAAAGGATATTCTACATGTTTTAAGAGATTGTGATTATGCAAAGATTTTATGGAAGAAATTACTTTTCCCAAGGTATTTTGCCTCTTTTTTTGCTGCTTCTCTTAAAGATTGGTTTGCCTTAAATCTTAAGAGAGGGCTAGGTAGTATGGGTAGTAAATGAAACATTATTTGGGGAGTCATAATTTGAAAGCTTTAGCTTTGGAGAAATTCTATTGTTTTTAATATGGGTGAAGGGAAGCCTACAAAACCATAACATGTTATATTGCAAGTTTAGTCTCATTATGCTCATCCTAATGGAGACTATACGGATCAAGCAATATCATCTCGTGGTTCCTCACAATAGACTCTTCTACTACAAGGTTGGTTAAAGATTAATGTTGACTTGTCATCATGTCAGCCTCATGTAGTATTATGAGTTATGGTAGTCTAATAAAGGATATATAGGCAACTGTGTGATAGGATTTTCTCATTTTATTAGATCATGCAATGCATTGGAAGCGGAACAATAGGCTATTTTTAAAGGTCTCACAATTGCCTAGGATTATAGTTACAAGAGACTAATCCTCAAGTCAGCTTCTAAAGTACTTATGGACATGTTGAAAAAAGAGAATAATAATCAGTTTGAACGTTTACTCTTTGTTCAGATCAACAACTAATTAATAGACCATGGGAGGTGCAATTAATATACTTCATGAGAGAAAGGAATAAGATAGCAGATACTTTGGC
Source organism: Leucaena leucocephala (assembly GCA_037074615.1). Taxonomy (NCBI): domain Eukaryota; kingdom Viridiplantae; phylum Streptophyta; class Magnoliopsida; order Fabales; family Fabaceae; genus Leucaena; species Leucaena leucocephala. The sequence goes on from CM073525.1 coordinate 2,068,440, forward strand.
AAAATAAGGACTCTTTAGATCTTTGATACATACCTCTTGCCCTTTTCATTTGAGGAATCAATTAGATTATGAGAGATTGAGATTAAATTCCCCACTTGAGTAATTACTTTGTTTGGGCCATTGTCTCACTTTTATAAAAAAACAATGTACTCTCATGCTTTCAAGAAACAATAATCGTACCAATCATCTATTGGTTTAGTTGGTAAAGAGGTGAGACATGTGACCATTTATAGCGTGTTTGATTCTTTGGGAATACCACTTTATTGTAGTTTAAGTCGCGGAGCTTGGAGAGACTCAAGCTCCTGAGTATATAGGTTTATGCATGACGATAATTGTAAAGTACTTATTAACATGTTGGAAAATGAGAACAATAATCAGTTTAAAAGTTTACTCATTGTTTAGATTAAGCAACTGATTAGTAGACTATGGAAGGTGCAATTAACATACATCCTGAGATAGAGGAGTAAGATGGCAGATGCTTTGACAAAAGAATGATTCTCCAGATCTTTGATACATACCACTTGCTCTTTTCATTTGGGAATCAATTAGATTATGAGATATTGAAATTAAATTTTCCACTTGTGTAATTATTTTGTTTGGGCTATTGACTCACTTTTATAAAAAAACAAATGTACTCTCATGCTTTCAAGAAACAATAACCATACTTATCGTCTGTAGGTTTAGCTGGCGAAGGGGTGAGACATGTGACCATTTAAAGCGTGTTTAATTCTTGGAGAATACCACTTTATTGTGGTTCCAGTCGTGGCTTTTGGGAAGGCATCCTAGCTCTTAGCTATATAGGTTTATGCCTTAGGGTAATTAACGGCTCGCCCTACCCGACATTGGTATCGTCTAGAAGGAAGGGATACTTTGCCTTGCCCTTAGATCGTGGGTGAGCCCAACCCCTTTTTAAAAGTTTTTGTACAAAAAAAAAAGAAACTGATCGTACCCATCGTATGTAGGTTCAACTGGTAAAATGATAAGATATATAATTATTTATAATGTATTCAATCCCTAGGAAGTATCACTTTGTTATGGTTCCAATTGCGGTGTTTAGGGATATATCATAGCTCATGAGTATTTAAGTTTACTCCTGAGGGTAATTGACGGCTCGCCCTGCCCAATATTGGTATCGTCTAAGAAGAAGGAAGACTTTGCTTTACTATTATATCGTGGGTGAGTCTAACATTTTTCAAAAAAAATTGTACAAAAAAGAAAAGAAAAGATGATCGTTTATATGAGAGTTGACACATATGGTGAGGAACGAGCTCGTATCCCATAAAGACGTGAGTTTGATTTCTGCTACCTTTGTAAGGGTTCCTTTATTAGACGATCTTGTAAGTCCCCTGTAAGTGCTCTTTGAGCTCTAAAGCTGCGCCCCTGCCAAAGCCACATAACCTTTTTTGTACAAGAAAAAAAAAACCAACGATCATACTAATAAAATTTGACATAATAAATAGCTAGATCCTTTAAATATAATATTCTAGATTTGAATCATATCGTGTGTATAAAAAAAATACTTTATTAAGAGAGGTAAAATCTACTTCGATAATTTTTATATTTATAGAGAATTAATTTCTAAATTATCAATTAAAAAAAAACATGGACCATCTATTATTAATAGTTCCCTTAAAAAATGTTTCTAATGATCGGTATTTTGCGTGGTTATGGGCCTGACAAATATGTTTTTGTTTAATGTGAATTGAGAGACTGGCAAGGAAGGTGTATGATAATTGTAGTATACAATAATTGCATGAGAAGGGAAGGAAGTCCCAAAGCCAAACAAAACTTTGACTAAGCTTTTCTATTTAAAGTTAATAATTTGTAAACCAAGAATGAACCTCACTCTTTCTACTATTTAAAATGTAGTTTTGAACGATGTGTGTGATAATGATGCAATTAGTTGGGAAAAAAGTGATAATGGAATGGTGCAATCAATTAAATTACAAGAGTAGAAGAACAATACTCAGGACAATTCTAGTAGGGGTAGTAACGACATTTTACAACCTGCGTTCCATAATGGCACCAGAAGCTGGCAAGCTGCCTTTTTCCCGTCTAGAAAATAAACACTTCCTGCAGTTTCTGGAACACTCGAGGTCCTTCATTGGCCGAACCCACTTCGTATTTTATCCTTCGACACATCATTTCTAGTAGTCTCGTGATGAAAGCTTTGATCTTTCTTCTTCTTTTTCGTCTTCACATCAACATTCTCAAAAGATGAGGTTAGCATGCAAATCCTAATGCCAGCATATTTCATTGCTTACTTCCCTCGCTTCCTCTACTTTGTCCTTCTTGTCTTCAATATGAGTCTTTATCGTGGTGATGGTAATTCTGCATGTGCCAATAACAAAAAGTGGTGTTTTTATTAATTCATTTATTTGTATCTTTTTATAAGAATGCTTGTGGTCAATCTGATTCATGGCTACGGGAATCTGATTCTTATTCCCTAGTTTCTAGTATTTGATTGTTCACACACACTATAGTGGGTACCTTTTTTGGGAAGGAAAAGGAAAAAGATGTCTGGTACTGGCACTATTTTCATTTTGTTGTGTAAGAAATTCATTTGAGACTCTGTTTCCCCCCCTTCTTTTGGTTCCTTTCATATATCAAGTTTGGCATAGCGTTTCATTTGAAACTTGTTTGAAATCTAGAGCATGAGAACCTTGATTAGTCCATAATTACAATTTAAAATGTAACCTGCTAATTGATGCATGCTCTTCCTTTGATAGCCGACACCCTATTGTGAAGTGGGCTCAGAGATCAGACAAGGTTTATGTGACTGTTGATTTGCCTGATGCTAAAGATGTAAAGCTCAAGCTAGAACCAGATGGAAGATTTAATTTCTTTGCAAAGAAAGATGATATTCCCTATGAAGTTGACCTGGATCTCTTTGATAAGGTTAATGTTGAGGTACAATAATCAATTCTCTATGGTACTTTAGAATTTGACCCCTTTTAACTACAAATTGATGCTTGATGGATGGAATTTTGTAGGAAAGCAAATACAATATTGGTGTAAGAAACATAGTTTATGTTATAAAGAAGGCAGAGAAGAAATGGTGGGATAGGTTGATCAAGCAGGAAGGAAAGCCTCCCGTGTTCGTCAAAGTCGATTGGGATAAATGGGTTGATGAAGAAGAAGAGAACGGTAGGCATTGTAATTATGACTTCATGGTATCCCATTGTTGTGTTATATGTGGTTCAGTATAGTGATATAGTTCCTTGAATTTTACAGGGAGAGCAGGAATGGACTTTGACGACATGGATTTCTCAGTAAGTATAAAGTTTTCTAACACAGTAAACGAAATCATAAAATTAAGATATGTGAGTTTTTAACATGGACATTGCTATTTGCTTCTGAATTTTGGTATCTTGAGCTATCAAGTCCAATGATTTTAGGGACAATGTGCAATAAAATTACTATCAGATGGAAAACTGTATTTTGAATTTACTGATTCTTATGAATCTATATCAATTGAATAAGAAATTCTTAGGCGCTGGAAAACCAAAACAATGATGGACTGGTTTGTTCTTCTAATTCTTTTCTTTCTCGAGATATGCACTTTTATTAGCTGTATGTTTGACAAGTACCTTTGTCAAGGATAGTTGTTGTTGTCAGGACATGTTAACAAGGATCCAAACAAGTCATGTGTCTCTTGTTGTCTTTGCAAAACTCATTTTCAAATTGTGGCTAACTGAAAGTATATTGTGCAGAAATTAGACATGGGTGGGGATGATTTTGATATGGATGATTCCAAGGAAGAGGAAGGTTAGAGCTTTTTGTGAACTTTCTACAAAACATTTTCAGATTTGCACGGGGGGGTTGAGTTACCTACCATGCCTGCTTGTTGTACAAGAACTTGTTAAGATATGTTGTTTTAGTAAATTGTTAACATTGGAGTATTTTCTGATACACGATGTGCAGAAGAAGTCGAAACGAAAGAAGAGGGCAGCGGCCAGAAAGAGGCGGGAGAACCGGCTGCGCCGGTGGCTGAGGAAGCTAAGGCTTGACTGCCTTGGAAAGACAGAAAGCTGAGACCCCTGTCTTTGACAGACGAGCTGTGTAAAAGTGAGGTTTTATCAAAGGAATGCTTACAAACTCAAAATTGCTGAAATTGTGTGACTTGTTCTTAGGTCTAGGCATTCTCAAGTTGGGTATTTTCTTAGGTAAGAACACTTTATGGGGTCATAATATTAAGATGTATCTTCGTTTATGCCTATAAACATCTATTTCTACTAGAAAATCTGTACAAAGTTTGCAGCATTTTGAAACAAACGAGTTTTAACGGAGAATGGAAATAAAAAAAGAAAGAAAAGAAAAGCATTGCTTGGAACTACGGTTGTTCATGGGTTGGGTAGGATAATTTCTCTGTCTGGTGCCCTTCCTAAAAAAAACATGGGCTGTATTTTGCAGCCTGATGTCCGGCTCTGCCCGATAAAAGCCCTAATCATTTTGGGCTGGGTATGGGCGGGTTCGTTGTGATATTCTGCTCATGTTGAGAAAAATAATCTGTAATTATAAATTTCTAAAATAATATCATATTCATATGTCTTCCAAAGTTAAATAATATCTATAATCTACTAAAAATAAGGTAATAAAAAGATAATAATTAAAGTATTAAAATTTATTGGATATAAAAAAAGTTTTGAAGTATAAGTAATTTGTAATTATAATTTTGTATAATTTTTTTAAATATTGACAAAGATGAAATATCTAAAAAAATAAAATAAATAATTATAATTTATAATATAATAATATTATGATTAGTAAAATTAAAGAAAAATAATTAATATAGGTATAAATATTAAAAGATGTAATTTATTTACTTAACTATTTAGATTTTTAAAATAATCCTTTAGTCATCAGTAACTATCATATTCTCCCTTTTAAATGTAGTATCTAGGGAAAAAAAAATAATAAGTGCCCATAGGCAGGGTAGGACAATCCTCCTGCTTGATGTCCGGCCCTGTTCTATATTTATTGGGTTAGATAAGATTATTTTTTTGTGAGCTCAGATAGGTATATCATACCGCAGACTTTATAAACAATCCTATTTAGAATTGCGCTTATTGTGAAATTTGAGGTGGTCTTTGAGAATGAAAATGTTGACGATGATAAATTAAAAAAGGGAAAGGAGCTTAATTTAATTGCATGAACTATTTCAATATTTCAATGGTTCATTAATTTATATGTAAGATTGATATAAAAGAATTATATTGATGGGCGGTATCTTAAATAATTTAGATATTTGTTAAAAGTAATAAGATTTGAGAGGGATTTTTTTTTAAAAAAAAGAAAAACTTGAGCATGTAATTTTATTTAATTAAGAGTATAATTCTTTTTACTCTAAAATTCAGGAAATTTTAAATAATTTAACTATAATAATAACAATAATACGCCAGTCCGCCACCCACCCAAAAAAAAAAAAACTATTCATTAGACATTTGAAAGGAAATTTTGGAGAGGTACGCTAGAACTCTTTTTAGGGGTAAACATGAGTTAACATTGGGTTAAAAAATGTCTTCCAATCTATACCCATGCTGATAAGTGACTTACTTTTATCTGTTTTGAAAAAAAAAAGGCTTATTTAATACTGTACTTGATAATGTTTTTAGTGGTAATAGTTTCTTTAAGAATATTTTTGGCATAAAAAAAGTGTACAATTGACCTCCTTATCATGATATCTTAAAAAAAAAAAAGGCTGTAAATAACTTTACTAGCTTTGATCATAGGTAAGCGATCGATTCATCTCCTTTTTTTTTCCTTATAAAAGAAAGTTGAGGTGACATACAAATAGCATTTATAATTATATTTATAAATCACATATTAATAAGATCTTCATATTAAAATTATAACTTAAATTTCTAATTTTATAAATTATAAGTCAACTCTTTATTATTAGATTAATATTTATTTAAATAGAAATTAAGGCATATGCTTATTAAAATTAAGATATATCTTTAAATTTATATTTCAATTATATCTTAACATAAAATTTCATTCACAAGATGATAAGGTTGTTTCAACATGACAACAATCAACCAAAAAATACATACATAGAATAAGCAACCATTAAATAGACAACAATGGATTGGATTCATGACTAACATAAATGGATCTTGCTCTTTCCCCTTCTTTTTCTCTCTTTTTCTTTTTCTGCTTCACTGCTCTTATTGGTTGCATTCCTCCCTTCACACTTAAGGCTGATATTGCTTTATCACTATTGATATGTTTGGACAGAAAGAAAATTAGAGAGAAAATAATATTAGAGGGAAAAAATTTTCCCTCCATCCAAACAAAGGGTACATGTTATTGACATCATCGTAACTGCTCCGATGACGTTTCCTTCTTCTCCGCCAGGAATGGTTTGAACATCATAAGCACTCCAAGTGCTTCTATTAGGTTCAGCACAAAAAACACCATATGAGAACCTGTAGTTAAATCTCCCACAGTTAAGTGACCATACAGTAATAAAGTTGATGGTATGAAACAAGAGGGAAGAATATTCTAGTATGAAGAGCTGAGCCTCGTACCTGGGAGGAAAGAAGCGTTTAATCGCTTTTGGGACCAAGTTAATCTGCATTTGAACAATATTAGAATTAGTAAACCTTTGTTAACAACTTTTCACTAAACTTGACAAAACAAGGGAATGAAAAGTACACTTACACTGTACCACCCAAAGCAGGGCCAAGAGCTTTGGAAATTGACATGCCAGTCATAGCAATACCATTAGCTGCTCCCCTTTGGCGTTGTTCCTATTTTTCCAAACGAAGCATGCCATATCAACCCACTCAATCATGAAAATCCCACAACTTGAAAAGGAAAATTCTGAACTAAGAAAATTTTACCACCGCTCTGTTTTGCAGGATAAAGAAACCAGTTATAACGGTTGCCTGACAAAGAAAAAATTTACAATCAGGCAAGCTCCTAGTGTTTTCTGTCTTTGGCACATCTATGGGCTTAATTGCATCAAGTAATTTTACATACTGAAAATACCTATAAAGATTATTCTATGCCAGCCAATAGTTATCATTATCAAGGAACAGATGAACTTACAGAGAGACAAAACATAAGGACAGAAGCAATAGTTATCAATAGGTTCATCGCGAAGCCGGGTACTAATGCTATGAAAGGGTAAATTTGCAGGAGAGGTATGGATATAGCCTGCATATGGTACCCAAGAAACAAAAATGAGAATGACCAGAAGCTACTGAAATGTTGCATGAAAGAGAAAGCTAACCGCTGAAATGTGAGCAAGTCCCACAGGTCCACAAACTTTCTCCACAGCTGAGTAAAGGAAGATTTGGTAGAGCAGAAGAGTGAAACCTGACCAGTTGATTGAGTAATAAATATATGAATACATTGGAAACAAGTCAACACTATAACTTTGTAATGCATATCTTACTCTACAAGTTATGTTTGTTTATGTTCAAGAATTTGAAAAACAAACACCAAATAAGCTTAACTGAAGTTCCATCAACAAAGAAAAGTAAAAAAGTTACGGTAATGCTTCTTAAATTTGAAAATTTCCTATTTAAAAAGGTAAAATTAAAAATTTATTTCATTTACAGATAAAGTTAATGACTTAATCATCTCTATTTGATTCCAGTGAGGCAGTCAAAGGTTCCTGCCTTATGATAGATAGGGACCATCGGGAGTATGACCTCATATAAATGCAATTAAGTCAAGCAGTATTCGGGGAAGGAAAGTTAGGAAGGAATCATTATTTACATTACCTGATATTGAAAGAACATTACCAACATCATCGGTTGAATAATTCAAACCCCAAAGCTTTAGAGGGGTCACTGCCCACAAAGAGAAAACCTGAAAAAGTGAAATTATTTATGGGTATGGATAACAAGGTACAAAGCACGGAAGTCCAAATAACACCATAATATGTGAAATTCAGAAAACTATTTATGCTTAAGGAAGAAATATACCTCTGTATAAGCCATATCATGCAGAGAGAAAACGCAATAAACAACAATGGATGACATCAACGGCCAATTCAGGAGGAGGTTTTCAGTTTTCTTAACTGTCTTTTCTGTGGCTTCTTCATCCTCATTGAACTCATTACTAACATTGTGGTTGTGCAATGTTTCCTGCATATTTTGAAAACAAAAATTTTAATATATTTTTATCCCAAATATGAGGCTTTACGCTAAAAACCATAACTCAATAGTTTCACTAATTCCCTTAAACAAAAAATAATCATAATAATCATTATTCATATTGAGACAAACAAAATTTTTGGCTATACATACCGGAAGCCATAGACAAGCAACTAGTATAGCAAGAGCAAAGACTGATATTATAAAGCGGGGCAAGAAGTATGGAAACCTGTAGGCCATTTGTGTTTGGACAAACAAATATCAACATATCAGTAAGGAAATGAGTTAAAAATAATTCAAAATTACGGAGTAGGATAAGCATACTTACTTGTCAAATAAGGAACCTTTTGGAAATACATTTGGATATTTCTCTACTGGCTGAAATACCAAAATTCCCAATTTGTTAGATGAACAAGAGATAAAATGTGCTCAAGGGCATGTTCCCACACATGCAATGTAAAATTTAAGAACACAATCACAGTGAATGAGAGGCTTGCACACACTATGGCAGCTTCTTCCCTGTTAAGTTTTATTATTAGAACATAGACTAACTATAAATAATAAGACCTTTGAATGCGTCGGTGAAAATAGTAGATCAAATACTAAGGAGCCCTAAGAAAAAGGGTAGAGAAAGACTGAAGAGAATATTCAATAATATTATTGAGCAAGACCTCTTGGTTAACAATCTATCCAAAGATTTAGCAGTTGATAGAATATCATGGCATCGTTTCATTCATGTAGCAAACCCACCTAGTAAAATAAGTCTTATTGTTACACAAACACTAAATTCATCAGGATTCCAGCTAAGATGGGTTTCTTAGTACAAAAAGAATCATCTTGTTTTTGTGGATATGTAAGGGGATCTTCTTTGAGGACCATGTATAGATTGATTTAGATTCCAAGAGGCAAATGAAGAAGAAGAGTGATCCCAAGCCTGCCGCTTGATTGATTCACTCCATGACCAAAGCAAGAGGCTTTTGGGCATGCTTTTCTTAAGTTTGGTGCACAAGGAAAGGAATAAAGTACCTGAGCCAGATAGCCTCCCAATGCTGGACCAATGACTAAAGCTATGCCCCAAGCTGAACTAACCTGAAGCCAGATGGCAATAACAAATTATCATAAAGAACATGTACTTGCAAGAATCAATAGTAGACCAAAGTAAACTAGACCCACGGTTGAGAGTCCTAAAGCTTGGTGTTCTTCTCGAAAGAGTTCAGTAGCATAAGCCTGGTGACAGAGTTGATATGTTGGCGGAACTTAGAATCATATAGACCAAGTCTTGTAAAGGAAAAAACAAATAAACAAAATAGAGACAAAATGTATCTTTTTAAGACCAAATATCAATTTTAAATTGTTATGTAGTACACCAAAAAATGGTACCTTTATTGGTCCAAGCGAACCATTTAAGACTCCAAGAAGAAATCTTGTGCTAACAGCCATCCAATAACTTGTGCTAAGGCCGAATAGTGTGTTAAACACAACTCTGAAATTGAATAAGAATCAATACCATATAGATAACCTTATTGATGTAGAACAATTAGAGAGGATGAGGAGGGAAATCATGGAAGCAAGAGAGACATGGATGCAGTTAGGAGAGAAAATAAACTGATTTCAATAGAAAGTAGAAACTAAACAATAAGAAAACTAACATGATAAGGAAAGAAATAGATAAAACAGAAAATAAATGAAGCAAAGTTCCAAGATACACTAAATAATCTTCAATTTCCTAGGTGTTTAAATTTTTTTCTTCGTCGTGCCTGGAGAGAGATTGTTGGTACTCATGGAGGGTTCTGACCGGTTATAGGTTGAATGAAAGCATTAGGACATAGACTTTCTATGAGGAACCAATTGATAAAGATGATAGTATAGGATATTTAAGTGAGTTAGTTCTCCCATCTAATAACCCTATTTTCTGAGTAAGGTTCTTCATCCACTTAGATATCCATCAGTTTCCCACAACTTTGTTTCTCTTTCTATTCACAGTTGTTTATAGTAGAGCTAGAAAGAAATCCAAATCAGTGCCGGTTGGGGGGGGGGTGCTTACACTGCAACAAGGCCTATAACTATAGCATGTTTTCGACCATATCGATCAGCAAACATTCCCCATGGAATTGATGTTAAAGCTCTGCCAAACATGTATGAAGTTCCTACAATATATTTCAGATGAAGATCAGTATTTTAAGAGCTCATAATAATAGAATGAAAGGACTAAAATAACCTTACCGACATAACCAGAATAGGAACTGACATCTGCCTCTGTTTTTGCAACACCAAAATCTCTTACCTGCAAGCATCTTCTATTCATCATTAGTTGTATGCTCTTACAAACTAAGCAATAGAAATGAACATTAAACAAAGATTTCATTTCTTGAGTAATATGAGAAAGATGAAAAGAAATAAAAATTAGTTATTTGTAAAAAAAAATATTTTAGTTTTCTCAAAATATCTTTTTTAATTATTTATATTAGAACTACTCCTAATGGAAACCTTTAATATGTGCTATAGGGTAGTTTGGAAAAAAATTATAATTTATACTCAAATTCATTTATTCAAAAGCCCCAAATAATTAGGAAAGTTGAATATATTAACCAGAAAAGAGTTAATTTAGGTAATTAATCAAACCAACTACTAATTAGTTTTCTATTCCCATCTTGAGGAAAGCAGCCACTCTAAAAGGTAAAGAAATGACCTAAGAATTAATGTTGCCAGACAAAAAATGGTGAAGAATCTGCAGGCACGAAATTTGAGAACATAAACGAAATGGGGAAGAGAAGCTAAGCATCAAGTGGGAAGGAAATGAACTCACCATGAAATAAAGAAATGGGAAGAGACATGATACAGGCAGCGCTGTGCAGTGCCAAAGCCAAGAAACAATATATCAGATTTTTTTTTTTCTAAAAAGAAAAAGGAATAATTGGCTGAAGAATTTACAGCCACGAAATTTGATGATAAATACTCAGTCAATTAAGTAGATTAATTTGTGTTTGCTTTTAAACATGTTCACGAACTAAATCATTCACCACCAATAACCACTATTCCACAAAAAAAAAAAGAAAGAAAAAGAGCACAATAACATGATATAATTATGGGCTTTTCAACTGAGAGAAAAATAAAAAAAAAACACTAAAATTTCAAGCAAATAGCTTGAACGTGAAGAAACAAAACAATACGATGTTGCAATCCCACATTAGGAAAAGAACAATAAATGATTAATAATAGGGCAAGCTCTTTCTTTGTCCTTTTCTGCAGTGAATGAACCGATCGATCAAAATAGGTGGATTTTACTTTAGTTTTCAGAAACTAATTACTCACTCCAAAACAAGAACTTGTTAGGGTTGATTCCTTTGACCTAACAAAAATAACTAAGTGACTTTCAGAAACATCATAAGAAAACCAAATTTGCAAACACTTACCGGTGCATAAAGTTACCATCCATACGTTGAGAAGCTGCTTTACTGGTAATCCTTGGTTCATTTCCTTGTCTTGATCCACCTTACATCCTGGGCAGTTCTCATGGTATCGATTCTTCAACAACAATGGTTGTCTTGAATTGTTATTGTTGTTGTCATCGTCCGCCATGTTTGTTTCCCTCAAGACCATGTTTCTGGTTCAGAAAACACAAAACCAAGAAGTAGCACCGGCGAAACTGAGAAAGTTATCAAAGGTGAGAGAGCTTTTTGCTTCTTTTCAAACCCCAGAGGAAGAAAGATCAAAACTTGAATCAAACAGAAAATCAAAACTTCCAATTTTTTTTTTCTTTTTTTCCCCGATCCAAGAGGGAAGCTAAGCCAGTACTGAGCTATTAATAAGCTTGTGTAAAAATGAAAGTATGAAACAGTACGTCTGAGAAGCAGAAGCACGTGATGGGGTCAGACGTGTAAATTTGTGCAAAATCTAATAGAGTTTGGCCAACTCAGTCAAGAGTCATGGAGGGCATCAAATGATGATGATAATAATAACATGGGAAGTTGCGAAAAAGAAGATGAGAGCGCAAAAGCTGGTAGGCTGAACTCACTGTCACCCCTTGCTGTCAAAGATTTAATGGACCCGAATCTTAAATCAATAATTAATAAAGTCATTGTTCGAATATCTGAACTCATTCGCTTTACCTATTTTTTTTATTATTGTCTGAGCAAGTTAAACACGCAGTGAAGAGGATAAATTAAATAATTTAAAATATATGAAAGAGTAAAAAAAATTAAAAAGAATCTTTAATAAAATTGTTTAAAAGGATTTTTTAATAAATAATTTATCTAAATATTTAATTTTTAATATATTATAATTGATTAACACGATCTATATAATTAATCTTATATAGTAAGATAAAATTTATTGTTGTTATATATATATATATATTCTCTTATTAAAAATAAATATATTCAATATATTATTGAATATTAAACATAAATATCTTTTTAATAGAAATTTAAATATTAGTTTACCCATATGTTATAAAAAATTTTTTTTTTTATCTAACTCACTTAAATTTTTAAATATTAAAATACCCTGAGAAAATAGATAGAACATGGAAATATTAAATATCATGAAAGCTTCATCAAGTGGGACCTTGTAAATTAGATATTATTTAATATTTCAAACTTTATTATTTGTTCTTAACAATACAAAGAAGGAAATCCAAATTGTTAAAGACATTACTGTCCAACTTGATAAAAGCCCCTATGGCCTAAGCAGATCACATGATTAACCGTGATGTAAGTTTGGTCACAATCAATCTAATGGGACTTAGAGCAGTTTTAAAATCTCAAACTAATTTTTCTAGACCATATTAATTAATTAAATTATTTAATTACTGCAACAAGAGATGAAGCCAAGAGGAAAAAGCAAGGACGTGTGGAATTGTGAAAACAGACCATAGATCTTACGCTTACTGTTGTTTTTTTTGTTTTAGTGCCTATTTGAGAGTTAAATTTAAAAATTAATTTTGAGCAAAATTTTAGTTTAAAAAATTTAAAATAAACAGTTATTTTTATCTAAAATTGATTTTGGTCAAAACTATAGTTTAAAACAATAGTTTTAAATAAGCTACTGAAAATAGTTTTTGAAACAGTAAAAGAGTTTATGAACTATCTAATTACTATTTTACCCATACTTTTTCTTATACTATCTCTCATCTCTCATCTCTCATCTCTCCTCTCTTATCTATCTTTTTCACTATATCTACTCTTTTCTCTACACTCTCCTCTCTCTCCTATTTCCTCTATCCTCTCTCATATTTATTATCTACAATCTCTCATCTCTATATTTTAATCAAATCATATCATTTTTAGTAATTTATCAATATAAAAAGTGATTCTTCTACTAATCATCCAAACATCTTTATTTTTAAAGTCTATTTTTTTTAAAATTTATTCTTTCCAAAATCTATTCTCCAAAAACTAATCCAAACACACCTTAACCTTTTTGGTGCTGTGTTATTTTAGTATCAATTAATGAATTACATAATCTTTTTTTTTTCTGGATGAAGGTTCGTAATAAAAAAAATTGAATTCATTATAACTAAACACTAAAGAGGGGAAATGAGGATGACATCATGAGGCCTGGAAAATAATTTATATGAATTAAGCGCCTATTTATTACTTAATTTTTTTTTTATTATCTAAAATGTCCATTTCTAAAAAAAATAATAACTAAAAATTTTTCTTATTTAACGTGAATTTTATGATATAAATAATTATTCCCCGTTGAGTTACTTTAAAAATTCTATAAATCATAACATTGTTAACCAATGTTTGTTTGTTGCTTTCATCCCAAATTGCCAATGACACATGTAACCTTTTGATTTAATGCCCGTTGATATTTTTTTCTCACAAAACAAGAGTCATTGTCCAATCAAACAGTAAAACTTCATTGTGACTTTGCGAGGGAAACATTAGGACATTACCTATGCCTCAAATGAACAGCCCTAAAAAGGAAATAGAAGGACAAAGTCACAGGCAAACAATAGAGGGGTCGCGGTTCTTTGCATTTATTTATGTACTTTTAATATCTATTGCGGTTTAGTCATTTTTTAAATGGGTATTGTATCATTTGGGTCTGAAATTCAAAACCCCACTTTAGATCCTAACACTTATGTCGGATTGCCAATATTAAGGTACTTATTTTGTCTTTTAAGAATTTTCAATTTTTTTTCTTTAGATTTTCCAAATGGGATTTCTAAATTTTAGAGGTATTTATTTAGAATTTTTCCTTTTTAGTTTATGAAAATGGATGCGACAAGTCAGTTTTATTTGATCCTGCTTTGAGAGGTTGAGTTGCATGAGCTGGTAATTTCTTTTGTACAAGAGCTTTATTTCTATATCTTTTGAGTGTGGAAATCTGTTGTTAAAAATACTAAAACATAAAAGACAAAATAGAGAAAAGCTTAATTATTTTTAATTATTTTATTCTTTAATATAAGAATTATTTAACTTATTTAAGTATATTAAGAAAATTAGATAAATTAATTTTAATAAATATGACATTTTTTCACTAAAATACCTCTTAGCTCCATTTATTTATATATATTAGTTTATAAATTAAGTAAAATAATTTTAAAAAAATTATATATATATATAAGTAGAGTAGATTTATGTCTTCATTTAAAATTAAAATTAATGGCTTAAATGATTCTTAAATTTACCATAGGAATACTTCACACGTCCGTAATACACACGCTACTAAGGTAAATCTCTCCTACTCTCTCTCTTTACAAGAAACTAACAAATAAAGAAGAGAAGAAGCTAAGAGAATCTCTCTAATTTACTATGTAAATAATCCGTACCATTCCTCAAGGCCAATAGGCTAATAAATAATCACTTACATAGATGTTTTTAATATTTTTTTTATATGAATAAATGAAAATAAAATAAAAAAATGACTGCCACTACTTCTAATGCTTCTAAACATGGGGAACGTGGGTAGCCCCACTAATCCCTTAACTAACACCAAAATATGAATGAAAATATCAGATAGAATATAGTGAATTAATTATTTATTGTGGATTTTTCTCTTGCCCATTTAAGTCTCCTTGAGTAAGTCATTAGTAACTTGATTGGGATGCTATCAATACTACCCTCTTAAAAAAACTTGTCCTCAAGTCTAAAGGATGTAAATTATGATGAGAGTAGGTCATAATATTCTCAAGTTGAGTTTTCTGTTGTATGGGACTTTCATTGAATTAGTAATTGAAGGTTGTCATCCTTAGTCTAATGGTGCCCTAGAACCTATAAGGGGTTAAGGAGTAGCTCCATGTCTAAAGAGTGGTATAGGTGCAGGAGGAACTATTGGTGGTTGTCCCACTGCTAACTTTAAAAGAGAGACATGAAAGATAGAGTGTATCTTAGTATTGGCGGGCAGCTCCAATTCATAAGAGACTAGATCAATCTTGCATTTCACCTTGTAGGGCCCAAAGAACTTGGGAGAGAGTTTTTTGAATTTTCATTTAGCTAACGTCTTTTAACAATAAAGCTATAACCTTAACCAAACCAAATCCCCTGGAGAGAATTATAGGTCCCTCTTATTTTGATCAGCTTATGTTTTCATCTTATTTTGAGCTTTCAACAAGTTCTGGTGTAAAAATATGATCATTTCATCACATAGCTCTAATTGCTCCTTTAAATCAACCCCTAAGGTCTCCCCTTTGACATATGGAACTAGAGGGGGGTTCTTTACCATATACCATATACGAGTTTGAAGGGGTAGTATTAGGAGAGACATAAAAGTTGGTATTAAAAGAATATTCAGCCTAATGAAAACATTTACTCCATATTTTGGGTTGCTCATGGGTGAAAAAGTAGAGATAGGTCTTTAGGTAGTGATTTACAACCTCAATTTGCCCATCAGATTGGGGATGGTGGGACGTGCTCATGTTTAAGCATGTATGCTTAACATGAACAGTTCCTACCAAAATTTACTTAAAAAGAGTGGGTCTTAGTCTAAGACAATAGATCTGGGCATATGCTGTATAATCTGATCACTGCCTTAGAGAATAGTTTAGCAACTATTTTGGTAGAGTAAGGGTGTGCCAAGGTCATAAAATGACAGTATTTATTGAGGTGGTCCACTAATACAAGGATGACATCATATCCTTTAGATTTTGGTAACCCTGAGATGAAGTCAAGTGATACATCTTCCCAAATCCTTGTGGGGATTGGAAGGGGCTACAAGAGACCTATTGGAGCCGAAGTTTGATATTTGTTCACTCAACCTCTTCAAGGTTTTCAGAAAACCACCGTGTCCTCCTAATGGTATGCCATGAGCCTCCTCAATTAACCTAGCTTTGAGGTGGTATGGTTGGGCATGGCCATCTTAGTTTTGTAATACAGGAAATCTTGCACCACAACAAAATGAGGAATGATTCTAGATCTTGTAGCAACCCATCAATAATTTTCTGGTTTCTACACCTTCCCTTAGTGTTATCGGTCGTTGTAATAACTCATCTGCCATGGGAATAGCAATATGGTAGAAGTCCGCATACTGAGGCATTTTTTATAATGAATCAGCTGTTGTATTGGTCTTCCCCATCCTGTAGGAGATTGAAAAGTCAAATGGAAGTAGTTTGACCAGGAGGCATTGTTGGGCATGTGTGATAAGATACTGATCAAGCAGAAATTAAATGCTATAATGGTCGGTTTGCACAAAAAAATGGTGGCTCAACAAGTAATGGAGCCATTTTTGCAAGAAGAGGACCAAGCTAGTGGTTCCCTATCATAGACTGATTTGTACTTGTTAGAGAAAGAGAATCACTTACTAAAATAAGCAATCGGATACCCTTTCTACATGAGGACAACGCCTATCCGTTCCATTGAAGCATCGCATTCCATAGTAAAGTGGATTTAGAAATTAGGTAGATATAGGATAGATGTAATAGTTTGTGTAATCTTCAATTTGTCAAAAGCCTCTTGAACTCTTTCAGTCCACACAAAGGCATTCTTTTTTGCTAAGCTGGTCAATGGGTGAGCACCTATAGTCATTCACAAATCTCCTGTTGTAATCTATAAGTCCTAGGAATCCTCTCAATTCCTTTATTGAAGTTGATGTAGGCCAATGATCAACATCATGAATCTTTTCAAGCATAAGTTCTACCCCTGGGTAGTTACTATATGTCCCAAATAGTTAATGCGTGTTTAGTCAAAAACACATTTCTTTGCATTGACATAAAAAGAGTGCTCTTACAGAATATGTAAAGCAACTTGAAGATGTTCTATATGTTGTGATGTATCAACAAAATGCCATAAAAGAACACCAGCATAAATTTTCTTAAATTTGGACGAAACAAATCATTCATAGATGATTGGAAAGTGGCTAGTGCATTTGTCAGGCAAAAAGCCATAACTACAAATTCTTAATGTATTGAATGAGTGTGAAATGTAGTTTTAGGCACATCCGAGGGTAGCACACGAATTTAGTAATAATCAGAACGCAAATCTAATTTAGAAAAATATGCATCCCTATAGAATTCATCTAATAACTCATTAATGTTAGGAATTGGGAATTTATCTGGTATGGTGATTTTGTTGAGAAGACGATAATCAATACGTAATCTCTATAATCTATCTTTCTTCATTTTGATAGTAAGAGTACTGGTATGGTCTTAAATTGGGGGGAGGGGGGATGAAGTCTAGTAGCAATGGAATGGAATGGAATGGTAGAGTCCACGGTGAGAAGGCAATGTACGTGGTTATGTGAAGATTTTTGAAAATTGTTGGCAGAAGGCTTCCACATATAATGCCATATTATTCCTTAGTAAGATTTCTGTGTCATCTTGCATACTTTGGAGCTAGATAGGTGTATTGGTGTGTGTGAACTAATCCCCTGAATCTTGTACTTCTTTCCATTTAACCATAATATCATAAACACTTCACCTATATGAACCCCAAAAAATGGAATGGCTTGCGTTGTCAGATGAAGTTTTTTTTTTACCATATCTTCTGAAATAAAATTAGAGGTTGAACCATTGTCAACCAAAATAATCACTTGATGTCCAAGTACTTTCCCTTCTAGTCTCATAGTGGATGCTGAAGAGCTGCCCATAATGGCATTGAAGGAAATTTTGGCTATCTGAACCTCACCTTCTTCATCGTCGATAACTAGTTCAGGAGACTCGAACACATCATTATCGTCATCTACTTCTGGCAGCAACAGGGACAAGGTATTACAATGGTGGCCTAGTTAGAAAGGGGCCCTACACCTGAAACAAAGGCCCTTGTCTCTTCTTTGCTACCGAGTCACTTCCCACCTATATGGTTTCGTAGGTCCCGACGTCGACAATTTCCTAAACAATGATGACGAGCCAGTGACTATATGGGTCTGCCTTGGGGAGTCAATAGGTTGTGTTGATTGAAATTGAAGGGCCGAGTTAGGCCTGTGGGGGAGACCGACTTGGGTTCACGACCCGACCTGATGGCTTTCTCCATTTCAAGTGTTAAGCTAGATGCCCGATACACTGTCCGTGGTTTGTGCAACCTCACTTCTGTCTGTAGCTCTTCTCTCAAGCCATTCAAGAATACTCCGAGGAGGCAATAGTCAGGCTAGTTCACCACCCCGAGCGACTTTTAGCCCACTCTTGTCTATACTCGGTGACACTACCCGTCTACTTGATGGCACATAAATACTTGTCAGGATTTAGGAACTCTGGTATACCATAATGCTCGTTCAAGGTCGTGACTAGTTCTTCCCATAAAGCAAGGTTCGTTCTGAGTTAATCCACTAGAATAAGTTAAGCGTGGCACCCTCCAGATATGTGATCTGGACTTTATCATCCTCCGGAGTTTGGTAATATCAAAATAATTTTTCAGCTTTCAGGATCCATCCTCGTGGGTCTCCTCCATTGAATTTGGGAAATTTAATGTTCGTATATGGTAGCCATTTCCTCTGATAAGACTACCCCTTTTTCCTCGGTTTCATCTCCCCAATGACGTACCTTTTTCCTTGTCGAGTTTTTGCTTGACTGAATTTCTAAATATGCAACCTTGTCTCTCAGCTCATCTAACAGGTCGAGTTTAGCAGTAATGACCACCAGCGGGTCTCCTTAGGGGTTATGGGTACCTCCTAGGTTGGTGTTAACACTAGCAGAAGAACATGTCTCGATCATACTAATCTCTCTCTTTACAAGAATCTCACAGAGAAAGAAGAGAATAAGCCAAGAGAACCTCTCTAATTTACTCTGTAAATAATCCGTACCATTCATCATAGCCAAGGGCCAATAAATAATCACTTACAGAGATTTTTGGTATTTTTCTGATATGAATAAATGACAATAAAATGAAAAATTGACTGCCGCTACTCCAAATGCTTCTAAACGTGGGGAGCCCCACGTATCCCTTAACCCACACCAAAATAGGATTAAAAATAACTTACAGAAAATAGTGAATTAATTATTTGTTGTGGGATTTTCTCTTGTCCGTTTAAGTCTCATGGAGTAAGCGTTAGTGGCTTAATTGGGATGCGACCACACACACACACACACACACATAACAAGAAAAAAAAATCCACAAGACCCAATAACATTCTGTATCAAACTAAAATAAATTAAATAAAATGTTAACCACCAACGCTAGGAAAACCATAGGAAGAGATCTTAGTCTCAATAAAATAAATTGAACTTCGACAGCATGACCCCTCATTTTTAATAAGTTCCAACCCACACTTTTGATTCAGAATCACAGACTCCTACATATAACACTACCAACACCAATTAACCAAAACATACGTATAATATATACAGCCATTACGTAGAAAACAATAGATTGGATTCATGCCAAACAAAAATGGGGCCACTATGATTGAAACAACAATTAACGATACGCATAATATACATCAATTGGATAGAAAACAATAGATAACAAAACTGGAGCCGCTATGGTTCTACTCTTAACAAAAGAATGCAGACGAATCCTGCTCTTTTCACTTCTCTTTCCCTTTCTCTTTCTCTATTCTGGTTTCACTTGCCTTGTTGATTTCTTTCATCCCTTCAGACTTCAGCAGCATGATGTTACTGTAATTATTCCGATGGGTTTTTCTTTTTCTCAGCCAGGAATGGCTTGAACATCAGCAGAACTCCAAGTGCTGCTACTAGGTTCAGCACAAAAAATGCAATATGAGGACCTGCAGTTCAATGTCCCACACTTAGCTAGTGAGCTTCCAATATCATAGTTCATGATATGAAATAAAAGAAATATTTGATAATGTCAACACTAATATTCCCTCAAAAAAAATACATCCATGCATCTGTGACCCTCATATCTCAATTTCTAGGTCTGAAGCACTATCTTTGCAACACTTCCTAACAGTACATGGAACAAAATTCAGCACAAACAGATTAGCTAAACTTCATACCTGGCAGGAAAGAAGCATCTAACCGCTTTTGTGACCAACTTAATCTGCAATGGCCAAGATCATAATTAGTGAACAGCAGGTAAGTTTCCAGAAATTATACATTGTACAGCACAAAATCACTTAAAATAAGTTTAAACCAAACACCCACTAAATTTGATGTCGTATGAGAAGTTAAACAAATAAATGACAAGTAAACTTACACTGCGCCACCTCCAGCTGGGCCAACAGCTTTGAAAATTGACATGCCAGTCATAGCAATACCATTGGCTACTCCCCTTTGGTGTTGTTCCTGTTTTTATAGATGAAGCATGACATATTAGCCCAACTCAGTCATGAAAATCCCACAACATGAAAAGAAAATAATAATAAATAATGAACTGAACTAGGAAAATCTTACAACTGCTCTGTTTTGCAGAAGGAATAAACCAGTAGTAATGGTTGCCTGGTAATGAAAAGTTACAATCAGATAAGTTCATGATGTATCTAGGATTTTGTGAAGGAGAAAGTGTTCTGTTTTTGACATGCTCATATTTCATAGGCTTAATTGCCCCTTTAGCTCCTCTAGTTTCTTTACTGTTACATTCAGTCCTCAATTTCAGTTATCAGTCTTGTGCCACCAAAATGTATTTCTGAAAAACAATTCATGCACTACCGAGAGACAAATTGTATGTACTTTTATATGTAGTAGGACATTACACAGATTGCATTTACTTTTGCTCAGTAATTTTACAGACTGAATACTTACAAAAATGATTCTATGCCAACCATTTTACTCCACCTTAACCCCATAATATTATCATTGTGGCGGGGTAAAATAAAGGAAGAAATGAACTTACCGGGAGACAAACCATAAAGACAGAAACAATAGTTGTCAATAGGTCCCGTATGAAGCCGGATAACAATGCTATGAAAGGGTGACTTTGCAAGATGGGTATGGATATAGCCTGCACGTGGACCCAAAAAAAACAACAGTACAGTTTAATAAAAAAAACCAGAAAATGAAAATGCTGAATCATAGTAATTGTTGCATGAAAGAGAAAGCTAACCGCTGAAATGTGAGATAGTCTCAGAGGTCCACAAACTCTCTCCAAAGATGGATAAAGGAGGATTTGGTAGAGCAACAGACTAAAACCTAACCAGATGAGTAAAGGTCAATGCTAATCAGCAGACTCTAGAATTGGTACATTTATCAATACATTGGAAACAAGTAAACATTATATCTTCATAATGCACATATGTTCTGTCTTAATCGATTGAAATTTTCAATGTAGAATGCTTCTCTTGTATGAATTAAAAGAGAAACACCAAAGAAGCTTTACCAAAGTTTTCTCAGCTAGAAAAAGAAAAAGAAGTTAAGGTAGCTTCTGTATGTCTCTTAAGAATCTTTCCTAAGTTTGGCAATTATAGTAACTGAAAATTACTCAACAAGATTGGTTTACATAATATGGGTAAGGGGAAGAGTTAGTATATATGACTCATGTAAATGCAGTTAAGGTATGCTAAATATTTGGGAAGGAAGGTCAGTAATAAAACACATTTTACAATATCTATAATCTAAAAAGTCATAGCCATCAAGGATGTACCTGATATTGAAAGAACATTACCAACATCATCTGTTGTATAGTTCAAACCCAATAGCTTTAGAGGACTTACAGCCCATAAAGAGAAAACCTGCAAAAGTAAATAAGTATTAACCTATAGCCTTTGAGATGAAAGACAAAATACTCATTTTGCTCCACAAAAGATGGTGTCACTATCAACTTGATACCCAATGAACTTTTTGCATCACTGTAGAGCTTGGGAAAATTTCTTTCGACTCTATAGAATATCTTGTATAATATCAGTCAAATACTTCTTGAGAATTAAAGAGATGGAAAACATCATTTAGAGTATCAACTTGACAATTAATAACATCATTTATCAAGAATCAAATATACGAAATTGTTTTATCTCCGATGAATATAATTTTTTTACCAGCAATCAGCTAGATGTCAGACCAAAATCAATAAATACAGGTAACAAGATAGAAAGCAAGAAAGTCCAAACAGCACGCATATTATATGAAATGCGAAAAACTACTTAAGAAGCATACCTCTGTATAAGCTGTACTATGCAGTGAGAAAACACAATAAACAATGATGTTAGACATCAACGGCCAATTGAAGAGGAGGTTTTCATTTCTCTGAACTGGTTTTTTTGTGATGCCATTTTCTATGGCTTCTGCTTCCTCAATGAAATCGTCACTAACATCGTGGTTGTGCAATGTTTCCTGAAGATTTTTGAAACAAAAATTTTAATATCTTT
The DNA here is from genome assembly GCA_037074615.1 of Leucaena leucocephala. Lineage (NCBI taxonomy): Eukaryota > Viridiplantae > Streptophyta > Magnoliopsida > Fabales > Fabaceae > Leucaena > Leucaena leucocephala. The sequence continues at coordinate 2,091,191 of CM073525.1, forward strand.
TTTCATCTGAAGAAAAATTGACCAGGGTAAAAGCTTATCACTAGTATTGCCAGTATCCCTATTGAAGTGTGAAAGTATTTAGAAGAGGAGGGTATTCTTGGCGCTAACGCGCGGTATTCAATATAATTTACAATTACAATTATCATCAATATTAATGGGCACAGAATTTACGGCCAAACATACCGGGAGCCAGATACAGGCAACTAATACAGCAAATCCCAAGGCTGATATTAAAACGCAGGGCAGGAAGTATGGGAACCTGTAGTTCATTTGTTTTTGGGCAAATGAATATCAGCATATCAACAAGGAAATGGAAATTTAAAAAAATAGAATTCAAAATTATTGTTATTAATATCTAAAAGTAGGACAAGTATACTTGGTACTTACTTATGAAATATGGAACCTTTTGGAAATAAATTTGGATATTTCTCTACTGGCTGAAATACAAAAATTCCCAAATTGTTAGATGAACTAGAGATAGGTGTGCTCAAGAGCACGTTCCCACCCACATGCCATGTCAAATTTAAGACAAGAACAGAATTACAGTGAATGAGAAGGCTTGGACACACGATGGCAACCCCTTTCCTCTTTAAGTTTCAACATATAAGGGCTGGTAATAACTATAAATAATGATAGAAATTGGAATTTGGATGATAATAAATTTAAACGCCAGACAAACACTGAATCTGTTAGGAATTCAGCTTAAATGGGTTTCTCAGCACAAAGAATCATTTTCTTGTTGTGGATAAGTAGGGGATCTTCTTTGAGCACCACATATAGACTGAGATTCCAAGAGGCAAATGAATAAGATTGACCACATGCCCGCCACTTGTTTGATTCACTCCATGACTAAAGAAAGGGGCTCTTTTCTATGCTTTTCTTGCGTTTTCTGCACAAGGAAAGGAATAAAGTACCTGAGCTAAATAGCCTCCCAATGCTGGACCAATTACTAAAGCTGTGCCCCAAGCTGAACTAACCTGAAACCAGACCACATTATCAAATTATCATAAAGAACGTGCACTTTCAAGAATCAATAGCAGACCAAAGTAAACTAGACTTACAGATGAGAGTCCTAAAGCTTGGTGTTCTTCTCGAACAATTTCAGTGGCATATGCCTGGTGATAGAGTTGATATGTGGGTGGAAGTTAGAATCAAATAGAACAAGTCTTCTTGAGAAAAAATAAACAAAATGACTGACATTCAAGGACCAAATTAAAACTTCTGTTTGAGCCCTGTTGCTATTCATTGAAAATTTCAAGACTGAACTGGAAATTTTAGACCTTGAACAATGCAATTCATCTCAATGTAGTCCCTCAAGGCCAGTATCCCATTTAAGACTACCAAAAAGTGTTTCAAATTCAATGTAATCATTGCATTAAGCCCATTAAGAAATAAAGAAATGGGTGATATGGCCAAATATGAAGTTAATATGACCTTTATATGTCCAGTTTCTATTAACCATGCAACAAAATGGCACGGTGCTTTGTCGTATGTCTACTTTCAGAGACAACTGCTCATTTAATAATCACATCAATGCTTTGGAGGACCAAATAGAGACAGAGTGTACCTTTTAAAGCCCAAATATCAACTCATTCAATTTTAACAGGTTGTAATAAAATAAATCTAAAAATAATACCTTTATTGGTCCAAGAGAACCATTTAAGCTTCCAAGAATAAATCTTGTGCCAACAGCCATCCACAAAGTTGTGCTAAGGCCAAATAGTGTGTTAAACACAACACTGAAATCAAATAGATCATGCAAGAGTAGGAGGGATGAAGTTAGGAGATAAACTGATATCAACTAGCCTTAAAAAAAAAGAAGTAACATACAATTAGTGGACGGATATTTGTAGGACGTACATGATAAGGGAAAAAAGAAAAAACACAATATATGTAACAAAGTTCCATGAGGCACTAAATAATCTTCAACTTTCTAAGTGTTTAAATCTGCTTCATCATGCCCACAGTAAGTTGTCCACAATTTCATTTCTCCTAGTATTCTCTTTCTATTCACCATTATTTATAGTTGAGCTAGAAAGAAGTCCAAATCAGGGCAGGGGTGCTTACACTGAAGCAAGGCTTATAACTATGGCATATTTTCGCCCATATCGATCCGCAAATATTCCCCACGGAATTGACGTCAAACCTCTGCCGAGCATGAATGCAGATCCTACAATACATGTCATATGGAGATCAAAATTTTAAGAGCTTATAAATCCCTCTAATAAGTATCAAAAGAATGAAAGGACTATAAGAACCTTACCCACATAACCAGCATAGGAACTGATATCTGCCTCATTTTTTGCTATACCAAAATCTCTTACCTGCAAGTAAGTTTGTATCAATAGTTCATCTTCTATTCTGCATTAGTCGTATGCTCTTACAAGCTAAGCAATAAAAATGAACCTTAAACAATATTAAACAAAGATTTTATTTCTCGAGTTATCTCATAACAAATGAGAAAGCAGAGGGTAAAACAAAAGCTACCATTAGTTGTATGTATACACTTTCATTGTTAAAGCGGTATGTTAGAGAACAGAGATTGCCTCTCACTTATATATATTTGATATAAATTCAAAAGCTACCATTTGCCATTGGAACAATCATCAAATGCAGAAATTTCCACTAACTACAACAAGATAAAACAGATTTCTTATTTTTAAAAATTATGGATAAAAAGGTAGGATTGAACCGTTATATAAGGAGAAAGTAAACATTAAAAAGTTGATATTGAAATTGAGAATTTTATAATTTAGATTATCCATGAACCAAGAAAAAAACTTACCATGAAATAAAGAAATGGGAAGAGACATGATACAGGAAGCACTGTACAAAGCCAAGAAAGCACGAATCAGATTTTTTTTTTTTGAAAAAAAAAAGCAGGAAAAAAATGACTGAAGAATCTGTAGGCAAGAAAGCTGATAATAAATATTCGATAAATTAGATTAAATTTTTGTTTGATCAGAAACGATGAAACTGTTTCATGAACTAAAAAATCATTCACCAAGGACTGCTTCTCCACAGAAAATAAAAAAGAAGAGCAATATATATTTATTATGGCCTTTTCCACAGAGAGAAGAATCAGATGAGCTCAAGAAGATCCCTGCAAAAAGCTTGGATACGTATCTTCTAGAACTTAAAGAAACAATGCGTTGCTATCCCATAATAGAAATGAATAATCAATTATTAATCCTTGGGAAAGCTCTTTCCTTGCTCTTTTCTGAGGTAAATGAACAGAAGAGTCCGGCAAGTTGGCTCATTACTCTATATTAGCAAACTAATCGATCAAAATAGGTCGACTGATTCAGGTTTAGTTTTCAGAAGCAACGTTAAGAGAGAGAGAGAAACAAATTTGCTAGTCTTTAGTGAGGAAAAACAAAAGCGAAAAACTTGCCAGTGCACAGAACCACCATCCATATGCTGAGAAGTTGCTTTATCGGTAAACCACTGTATATTTGCTTGTATTGCTCCACCTTACATCCAGAGCAGTTCTCATGGTAGTACCGATTCTTCCCCAATGGGTGTGTTAACTCGCTTTCTTTCTTCTTCTCAGCGTCCGCCATGTATGTTTTACTCGACATTCTCCTTCCTGAACCTTCTACGTTTCTGCTTCAGAAAACACAGAACGAAGAATGCAGAACCAGAGAGATGTTATGAAATGTGAGAGCTTTCTGCTTCTTTACCAGCTTATAAACACAAACTCGCCGCCTTTTTCCCCCGCCATGCAAAAAAGAAAAGCTGGTCATAAGCGGAGGCGCAGACCACGTGTCTTGGATCTAGCGCGAAATGACAAAATTTTCCCTTAATCTTTTTTTGTCATTTCCCTCAATCTTGAAACATATACAAATAATTTCTTTATTTTTTTTTGGGGTCACCAGCATTTGAACCTGTGTTCAAGCAATTCACTGCCAAGCAAGGAACCACACAGAAGCACAGCTCAGCTGCTGTACAAATAACTTCTTTAATAACAAATTACTTCAAGCTTTTAAATTTACATAAATAATCATTAATAACCGATTATATACTCTTTTAAATTTTATTTACATCCTTACAAACTTATTGCATATAAACAAAACTAATGATAAATGAGCTATTTTTTATATGGTTACAGAGTATTTTTAGACCCAATTAAATTATTTTTTAAAAAATATTTTTTATATTGACAATAACTGAAACATAGGAACTTATATTTAAAGTTAAAATATATTTTTTTGAACTAGTACATGTTGATATGACAAGAGAGTTATCTATATAAGATTTTGGAAATTATATTAAGATATTTAGAAAATGAATGCACGTGACTAATTAAGCTCAATAATACTCAAATATAGTCTAGCAAGTAGTAATATAAAAAAATAGAAAATGAGAATCCATATACAAAGTGAAATTCAGAATATACGTAGGATTTGGACCGTGTAACGAATGGAGAAAGAAGTTCACGGTCCTGGTCAAACGGATTTGTCATCTGTGGTTGTAAGGAAATAATAATAATAATAATATGGGAAGAAGAAGAAACAAGGGTCGGCGCTGCCGAAGATTCAATATACAAAGATTTTATTTTTGTTTAAAGATAGTATACGCTTGGCATGGGAATTTGGTTATAGGAAGTTGCATTTGGAATCTGACTTCGAAGACTTCCAATATTTATAGAGATTAAGAATCTAATGAGATGGGAGAAGTGGAAAATGTATACCACATTTACCAGACATGCTGCCACAACAATTGTATTGGATCAAATCCCCTCTTGCTTTTTCAATTAATTTCGGCCAGCAGCCCATGCTTTATACTAAAAGAAAATTAAAAAAATTATCTTGTTATATGACTTAATTAATTAAAAATTAATTTTAATTTTAAATATAAAATTTATTTTTTATTTATTAAATTTTTTAAAATTAATCCAATTGATTTTAATTTAGTTAAGGTATAATTCCTTTTGAGATTTATGGGAACAAGTCACTCACTATTTCTCCGAACAAATAAGTTTTATAATATTTAAATTTATATTATTCTCTTTATCAGGAGATTTACTATCTCAACTAATAACTTTTGATAAATTATCATTCATTCGATAATAATTAAATAAGTGAGGAGTGAGGAGAAATTAAAAATGATAATTAAAGGATTTCAAAAATCATGTTATATTAGATAATTTTTATTATAATTAAATTGATTAAATACATCTTGTATCAAGCATGAGAGGAGTATTATTTTTTTATTCTCATTAATTATAGATTAATCTCATTATATTAATTTATTTCTGCTTACTCTCTCTATCTCACGCATTCTTTATAAATAAAAGTGTTTTTTTAAAAAATAGGTTCCACTTTTTATATATTTATAATATTTAATCAATTCTAACGAATTGTTTTACCTACATAATTTGATTATTTATATTCGTGAAAAGATCAAAAAAAAATATTAAAGGTTGAATCGATGGGCACCACGAAAAAGAAGAATCTCAACTGTCATTGTACCTACATCCCAAACATTATTTAATGCAAGTTGATCTTAACACATAAATTAAATTAAATCATAAAAAAAATTGCGATCCAACCATAAATTAAAACTAGTATTGTATATTAGCATGAAAATAAATAAATAAATAAAATTGAATTACTTCCACAGTATTTATATCATTAGATTACAAAACTATTGAAAAGAAATAAAAAAATGGCAATGAGTGGTGGCTTAAGGCAATTTTAAATATTTATTAAGAAAAATCAATAAAATATATAAAATATATATTATGTATAAATTTAATAAAAGTACCATTATAATTTATCAATAATAAAAATATTTCTAAAAATAACTATCTAAATACTCATTTATTTAAAATTATTTTTTTAATAAACCATTTTTCAAAAATCTTTTTCCTAAAAGCTATTTAAAAATCTTCTTTTTTTTTTTCATAAGTCTATTTCTAAAATTTTCTCTAAACGGGTATATAGTCTTTTTCCACTTGTCTATATATTCATCATTGCCTTACAATATCTTTCAACAATGTTTTGCTATCGGCAAATTTATTCAGCCACCGTCCTACTCCAGCAACACAATCTCATCAGAGAAATATATTTAAAATGATATTTTTATCATAATATATATATATATATATAGAAAATTTTAATTTAAAAAGTATATATATTATGCATTGTACTTTAATTTATTGTTATATATATGATTCAACTTATTAATTCTCATGTACAAATTACAAATTTATGTCAGACTTTTTGGCTCATTTATAGATTTATATAAAAATTATATTAGTTTTTATAAAAAATTTATTTTACTTTAACTCAATTATGCATTTTCTAAGTACAAGTTAATAAAAGAAAAAAAAGATAAATAAACAACCTAATTGTAGCCTAATACAAGCAAAACTAATATATATATATATATATATATATTTGTATATATATACTTAGGTACAATGATTCCACTTATTTATTCATCACTTTTAAATTTATATAAAAATTATATTAGTTATTATAATATATATAAACACAATTTTAATTAATAAAAATTTCAATATTTCATTGTATATACTAACTAGGGTAATTTGGTTAATTACTTTATTATGTATTTATATAGACAGGATTATTATATATTTAGGGGAAAATATACTATTTTAATCATATGTTTGTGGTAATTCAACCAAACATTTTTATGCCTATGCATCATCTTTCCTTAATAGCATACTAAACAAATTAATGAATCATCATTACATTACATTACATTCATTAACATTCAATTAACCAAGCAGGCTATAAAATTCATAATAAATGTATATAGGGAAGAGTAAGAGTATCACATATTAAAAAGAAAATAGTAGAAAATTATCTAAGGTAATTTAGGCACATATAAAGAAAGCTATCGGATATACTCGTAAGGAGGTGGATCAAGAAATAATGAGTCATATAAAAATAGTAAAGAAGACTAAAGAGAATAGCCAATGAAGTGAGATCTCTTAGTAAATAATTTATTTAAAATTTTAGCTTTTTATAAATTGTGAAATCAATGTAGCTGACATTTATCTAATATGCTAAGATTTATTATTATTATATTATATCGATGTTATACATTTCTAATTCTGCCAAAATTTATGCAAAATTTTGTCCCATTTTATATCAATTACCTCATAACTAAATATTGCTTCTTGACTCTGTAGCAGACCGCATAATCAGGTCACTTATCAAATTTGTTGTGAAAATAAATATATAAAAATAAAATATAAAAAGTTAAGATCATCTTGTTATTAAAGTATTTCTTCAATAGTATTTAATATCTTAAATTAACACGTGGTTTATTTAATATTTTAAAATATGTTTTTGTGAGACCCAATATTTTCCTTTAAAGTATTTTTTTAAACATCAATGAGTAGTACTATAAATTCAGGATATTGAATGCTAGTATAAAAAGATATTTTTAAACTTAGATGCACCAAAAATTATTAAAAGCAATTTTAGAATATTGAATGTTATTAAAAAAATACTTTAAGGTGTCATTGGAAATGGAGAGGATGAAAGGAAAATTTTAATGAATTCAATTTAAAAGAAATGAATAAGTAGAGATTAATGATGATAATATATAAGATAAAATAGTAAGAAAAATTAATTAAAAAATTTTAACCTCACTTTTCCAATTTTTTAAACCAAACTAATTAAAATTCCCCTTCCCTCCCCTCTCCTTTCTCATATAAATAAATCCTAAATATAACTTACTAATCATAAACATAACTTATTTTTTCAAAAATATTACTCCTTTAGGCTTCAATATAGAAACTAATTAGAGAGTTAATATTTATTTTAAATATAAAACATAATTCCTATCTTTATCAATTTGCTCTCAAAATTACTCATATTGATACTCACTCGATAATAATTAAGTAAGAAAGTTAAAGAAGATGATTGAAATATTATAAAAAAATATGTCATATTAATTAACTTCTTTAGTTTAATTAAATTAATTAAATATATCATATATTAAAGATTGGATAAATATTATTTATGGCGGAGAAAACAAATACAAATAGAGTTAATCAATATAGTGAGACTAACCATTAATTAATAAGGATAAAAATGAAGAATGATACTCCTTAATATATATTTAATTAATTTGGTTAAATTAAGGAGATAGTTAATATAATATATTTTTTTTTTAAAATATCCTGATTATTTTTTTAATTTATTCACTCACTCTCTTACTTGATTATAGTTGAATGAGTATCAATAGATGATATAGGCAAAATTAATAAAAATAAAAAATAAGTTTTATATTTAAAACTAAGATTAAATAATTAAATCCCTAAATAGGTCAAGCACAAGAGAAGTACTAAATATTTAAGAACAAATATTAATATCTCTTATAAACATAAATAGAACATTGCCTACAAAAATTCTCTTGTATTTAAACAAGAGAGATTTTAACACACAAAGAAGGAGAAGAAGAGGACTTCATTGGATTAATTGGAGGATGTGGCTCTCAACCACTGTCAAGTCTCAAGTGTAAACCCCTGCAAGAAAATGCCATTGTGCCTGCCAACATACAACAATTTCTATTTAATGCCCATTGATTTAATTAGGATAGGAGAAAAAACATCCCTATGGCATGGAATTTGGAGAGAGAAAATAGAAGATTTTATTAAAAAAATAAGATATTTGTAAATATATTAAAACACAATTATCTTATATATATATTTGTTCTTGTTAAATAGCTAACCTCTTCTATAGTAAAGAAAGCGGTTTCACTGCTCATAAAAAATATTTGAACAAAATTTACCTAATATATCCAAGATCCAGTTAACCAATGACTACGTGCTATCTATCCTTTTTAACACATCGTTGAAGACGTTCCTTCTTCTCTCCATCTTTGTTTACATTTCTTCTGCACTCTATCTCTGTTCAGGCGTCTATGATTTTCCCACTGCAAACCAAAAGACAAAACCTTGAACCCTATTTGTGCTAAAGAGCTGCAACGGTAGTTGTCGAAGGAGAGGATGGAGTCCAAGAAGAAGCAATGATAGCGGCCAAGGGGCTGCAGCGACCAGCTGTGATCGTGAAGAGAAGGCAGCAAAGAGGTTTTGGCGGCCAAAGATGGTGGCTCCAACTAATTGCAGTGACAATCAGAGAAGGAGAGGACAACAACTAAGTTGGCCAAGGAGTTGTAGCGACAATCGTGAAGAGAGGATGGCACATAGGATTAGTAGCCAAAGATAGTATTTTTGAACCGACGGATGTATAATCTAGGCTTAGGATTCCTTTTCAACCTTAACATAATCCTAATTTATTTGAAGTGAAACGTTATTGTAAGGCTTACATTTTCTGATATGCATTTTCCTTGTCTTGGTTGGAGGAGAAGATCACTTATTTGAAGATGAAGATCAGATTATGGTGAAATTCTTTTACTGAACAAGTAATAAACCTCTCGCAACTGGCCACAATTTCCTCAACTTTTTACTGCTTGGTTCATTGCAACGTGCTTTCCAAATGCTTCATGTCGCTGCAATTATTTACTTTATACCATACTTTCTCTCTTATTTGATAATTATAAAGAAGCTACACATAATACAAAGATGACTTCTCGAATTACTCAGTTTGATCTAGATCTTAATATTTAAGAGGTTAGATTAGCTTTAGTCTCAGGCTATAAAGCAGTCGGCATCACCATAGCAGAGGAGGCTTGAGTCGCTTTACCTGTGTGTGTGAAAAATCGTGTGAACGAAGATGGAGAGAAGAAGGAACGCAAAGCCAGATGGCATGTAGTCAACTGGATGTTGGATATATGAAATACTGAAGGTAAGTTTTGTTCTTAATTTTTTCACTTTTATCTATTAAAAAATTTATTTTAATACCACAAAATCCTTGCATCCATTGACGGTAAGGTGTTGTAGTTTAACTAGTGGTCTCTCTGCTACTCAAGCGATGAGCATTATGATGTCACCACTTTCATGAGCACAAAACTAGTTCATATAATAAATTATATTCTTTTATATATATAATGTAGTTTCTTTCTCATATTTATTTGAATTACAAATTTTAATGAGGTAAAATGAATAAAACTCTATTAACGAATAAAAAATAAGAAAACTCTATTAATGGAGGGAGGGAAGAGAAAAAATTGATAAATTTTAATATGATCTCATTTTGATTGATAAAAATAAAAGAGAGGGGAGAAATTTTAATATTATATTATTTAGTTTAGGGGAGGAGCAGAGAAAATATATTTTTATATAGTAATTATGAGGCACACAGAAAATATTTTATGGATATTTAAAAAATATTATTAATATAATGATAAAATAAGTCAAAATTTTAATATTTTCCCTCAAGTCTCCCAATTTTAAAGGGGAGAAAAAGTCTTTAAAAAAAAAGTTCCCAAAAATTTTGTTGTGACAAACGAGGGAAAATTGAGAAATCTATCCCCCTCTTCTTCCTACCCTTCTAAATCTCTAATATCAAACAAATACTAAAAGAAGAAGAAATGGAGGTGATTTACTTGTACAACTAGTTATGGATCATTGCTATATATGAGATAGGTATAGATGACGTTAATTAAGTAATAAGTAATTATTATTTAAATTTAAAAATAAGGAGACGTGGAAACAAAAATAGATCTGGTTCATTTTTTTTCCTTACATTTTTTCAGACATATCTTGTTTTATTGTGAATAAATGCATTGTACGCATGTTTTTCTTCATGTGTGTTCCCCTCTCCCCCACAAAATCCAAGGTGACCATTAGTACACATCTTTTTCTTCATTTGTTGCCTCCCCGACCCCACAAAATCCAAATTGGCAATTTCTATGTACCGCTTTTTACTCATTAATAAGTGGGACAGCAGGTCTATGTTCCATAAATTCTTAATTTGTTTTTTTTTCTAAAATTATATAACCGCAAAACTCTCCAAAATTTTGGATCATATTCACATAACTTTTAACTTTTTTTAAATTTTAAATTAAATATCATAATATTTTATATTTTAATTATTAAATTTCTGCTGTCAAACTTACTACTAAAGTTAATGGTTATTATTATATCATAATTTTTATATTTTTTATTATGTATCATGTCATTTAAAAAATAATACTCAATAATTTACATATAATTTTTAGTGGTTTATACTTTTTATTTAAATAATATATGTTTAAACAAATATTTTAAATATATTTTTAAGTATTTATTTAAAGTATTTAAAAAATTAAATTACACGTGAAGTATTAAGTGCTATTTAAATATTTTCTATTTTTAAAGTATTTTATTTTAAGTATTTTTAAAAATATTAAAATTATATGTCAAGTACTAAATATTATTTTTAAATGATATGATAAATAATAAAAAAATTATAAAATTTATGATATGACAAAAACTATTAATTTTAATGATAATTTTAACCGTAAAAATCTGCTAATCAAAATATAAAATATTAAATATATTAATTTAAATTGTCGTGTGTAATTGATCAAAAGTTTAAAAAGGTTTATGTATTTTACCCAAAAAAGATTATGCAAACTTTATATTATATATTCATTTTAATCTTGGTTTCCTTTATTCTTAAATCCTAGGTCAATAATAAAAGACAACTCAAAAGCTCAACCATTTTGCCTTATTGGCACCTTGTTTAGTTTTTGAAATGTGATAGAAAGAAAGAAAAAACGAATGACAGCAAAATAAAGAGAATCAACTCACACAATTGCATAATATATTACCCTTGAAAATGACATGTATTAGAAATTATGGGATTTTATGGATAAAATTCTAAAGGTCATTCTTTTTAAAGTGATGGACATCCCCGTTATGATGATAATTATATGAAAACGAAAGTATGAAATGGCATATAAACACATCATGTTTTTAGGAAAAAAAATTATTCATCCATTTATTAATATATGATATATTTAATTAATTTAATTAGATAAAAAAATTATTTAAATTAATTATTATAAAATATTTTCTTTAAAATACTCTAATCATTTTCATTGATACTTCATTCCCTCTCTTATTTGATTATTGTTAAAGGAATATTAATAGAGGTAATTTATCAAAAAGTTAACAAATATAAAAAAATGTCTTATATTTAAAACTCAGATTAACTCCTTAATTAAGTCATATGACCGAAAGAATAAGGGTATTTATAGGACGGATAAAGATCGGGACAATCTCTTCCTATGTCCCATCTTGAATAGGACTGGGACGGGACATAATTCTTGAATTCTATTTTTTTAAAAAAAATAAATTATTAGATATTTTATATATAATATTTTTATCAATAACATATAATCATAATGTAAAAAATAATAGAAGAAATTAAAATATATTAAAATAAAAAATAACAAAATCAAATAACACTTCTGTTATAATAACACTTGCCAGTTCGAAAAGAAAAAGAATTAGTTGTTACAGTTTGCAAGGATTATTGTTCTATTGTTATCATAACACAAGTGTTATTTGATTGTGCGACTAGAGCAAGAGGCTTTTTGAAGTATAAGACCATTTTTTAGTATATGTAACAATTTTTGTTGGCTTGTTAAGTACAGGTATATTTAACAAACTAATAAAAATTAATACAAATAATAAAAAATAAATTTATATATTATAATAAAATGAGTTCAATTTTTACTATTATTGTAAGAGTTCATTTAATAAAAAATCTTAAAAAATTTCTATAAATATTTTTTAAATTTTAAGGTTATATTTTAACTTTATTGAGAAATTGGTATCAAACTTTAAGCCGTTTGATTTAACTTCTAGATATTCTATTTATTTAATTTTTAATTTAAACTGTAATTTAACTTAAAAAAATACTTTTCAAAAAGTAACTAAACAGTGCCTATATGATTCCTTTATTTTCTTTCTTCCTTTTCCTCCCACTATGTTCTCCTGTCACTTCCCTTTCTTGTCTTCTTCCCTTTACTACTCCAAATGTCTTGCATGTACCAATTCCCTTCCACGTGTCGCCAATATAACAATCCAAAACAATAGTTGAAAATATGTGGGCATTTTCTCCTCTTTAAACATCCAATAAACTTCTTTTCATTAGCTCAGCAAATATGCATGCCTGTAATTCTAGAGTTGTTTTTGAATAATATATTAATTGTCTTAATAAAAAAATGATCATGTAAGTTCTCACTGAGAGCTTCGAAATAACTCTGGTAATTATCTAGAAATTGACAAGTGATAGGCAATTGTGGACATCTTCCATTGTACACGGTGGGTGATTATACTACTGTTGATTGTCTGTTAATTTAATTATTTAAGACTGAACTATTTATATATATATATATAAACATGAATATTATATACAGCAATTAAATAGAAAACATTCATGACAAGCAAAACTGGAGACACCTTGATTGAAACAAAACCAAAACATACACAGAATATAAAGCCATTAAATAGAAAACAATAGATTGGAATCATGATAAATGATTCTTCTCTTTCCACTTCTCTTTCCCTTTTTCTTTATTCTGGCTTCACTCGCCTTATTGGTTTCGTTCATCCCTTCAGACTTCAACCGCAACATGAAACTCCTACATATGAATCAATGTAGCTGTTCTGATGGTGTTCTCTTTTTCTCAGCCAGGAATGGTTTGAACATCATCAGAACTCCAACTGCTGCTACTATGTTCAGCACAAAAAATGCCATCTGAGGACCTGCAGTTCAACGTCCCACAGTTTCAATATACAAGAAATATTTGATGATATCAATTCTGATGTTCCCACAAAATGCATGCACGCATCTGTTGCCCTCATAACTCAAAATTCAGCATAAACAGATTAGCTAAGCTTCATACCTGGCAGGAATGAAGCATCTAACCGCTTTTGTGACCAACTTAATCTGCAATGACCAACATCATAATTAACAAAGTATTACATGTCACGTGTTGGAATCGATCCAAAGCGAACCTTCGTTGACAATTTTCCACTAAATTTGATATGTCATATGAGAAGTTAAACAAATAAATGAAACGTCAACTTACACCGCGCCACCTCCAGCTGGGCCAACCGCTTTGAAAATTGACATGCCAGTCATGGCAATACCATTGGCTACTCCCCTTTGGTGTTGTTCCTGTTTTCACAAATGAAGCATGGCAAATTGACCCAACTCAGTCATGAAAATCCTACAACAACATGAAAAGAAAAAATGAACTGAACTAGGAAAATCTTACCACTGCTCTGTTTTGCAGAAGGAATAAACCAGTAGTAATGGTTGCCTGGTAAAGGAAAATTTACAATAGGGTAAGTTCAAAATGTACGTAGGATTTTGTGAAGGAGACAGTGTTCTGTTTTGGCACTCTCATATTTTATGGGCTTAATTGCCCCTTTACCCCCTCTGGTTTATTTATTGTTACAATTTAGTCCTCAATTTCAGTTCTCTGATTCTCTCAGTCTCGTGTCATCAAAATGTTTTTGTGAAAAACAAGTCATGCACTTGCATAGAGACAAATTGCATTTACTTTTATAGTTATAGGAGGACATTCCACGGATCCCATTTACTTTTTCTAAGTAATTTTACAGACTGAAAATACCTATAAAAATGATTCTATGCCAACCACTTTACTCCACCTTAAACCCATAATATTATCAACGTGGTTGTTGGTAAAATCAAGGAACAGATGAACTTACAGAGAAACAAAACATAAGGACAGAAGCAATAGTTATCAATAGGTCCCTTATGAAGCCGGATACCAATGCTGCGAAAGGGTGACTTTGCAAGACCGGTATGGATAGAGCCTGCAAACAGTGCCCCAAAAAAACAGTAGTTTAAAAAACAAAAGATAATGAAAATGTTGAACATAGTAATTGTTTCATGAAAAAAGAAAGCTAACCGCTGTAATGTGAGATAGTCTCACAGGTCCACAAGCTTTCTCCAAAAATGTATAACCGAAGATTTGGTAGAGCAACAGACTAAAACCTAATCATAAGAGAAAAGGTCAGTGTACTAATCAGCATAATCTTGACGGAATTGATATATCAATACATTGGAAACAAGTAAACACTATATCTTTGTAATGCACATCTTTCTGTCTTAAGCTAAATGAAATTTTCATAGCCATGAAGGAGGATGTACCTGATATTGAAAGTACATTACCAACATCATCTGTTGTATAGTTCAAACCCCCCAGCTTTAGAGGACTGACAGCCCATAAAGAGAAAACCTGCAAAAGCACATATGTGCTTGAGAAAATTTCTTTGAACTCTATAGAATATCTTGTATAATATCAATCAAATGCTTTTTGAGGAATTCAAGAGATGGAAAACATCATTTAGAGTATCAACTTGATAACTAATCACAACATAGGAAATTGTTTTATCTCTGATGAATATCATTTTTTATGGAAAGCAAGAAAGTCCGAACAACAGGCTATCTGTACTTAAGAAGCGTACCTCTGAATAAGCTGTATTATGCAGTGAGAAAACACAATAAACGATGATGTTAGACATCAATGGCCAATTCAGGAGGAGGTTTTCATTTCTCTGAACTCTCTTTTCTCTGATTTTATTTTCTAGGGCTTCTTCATCCTCAATGAACTCGTCACTGACATTATGGTTGTGCAATGTTTCCTGCAGATTTTTGAAACAAAAAATTTAATATCAGAAGGTAGCCTTTTTTATCTGAAGAAAATGGTAGAAAATCATTTAAGATTGTTTGGGCATGTGCAAAGAAGGCTTATGGAAGCACTAGTGAGGAAGGCTGAGCAAGTAGTCTTTGGCTCTAGGAAGAGAGATAAAGGAAGCCCAAGAGGGACACTCGAGGAAGGCATCACCAGTGAGTTTGTGACGACTAAGTTTAATACAAGTATGTTAAAGATTTGCAGGTTTAGGCTTGGACTTTTATGTGCTAATCCTCAGTATTTAATATAATTTACAATTACAATTATTATTAATAATAATGGGCACAGCATTTATGGCTATACATACCGGGAGCCAAATACAGGCAACTAAGACAGCAAGTGCAAGGGCTGATATCAAAATGCAGGGCAAGAAGTATGGGAACCTGTAGGTCATTTGTTTTTTGGACAAATGAATATCAGCAATATCAACGAGGAAATGGAAATTTAAAAAAAAAATCAAAATTATTGTTAATATTTAAAAGTAAGACAAGTATACCTGATACTTACTTTTCAAATAAGGAACCTTTTGGAAATACATTTGGATATTTCTCTACTGGCTGAAATACCAAACTTCCTATATTGTTAGATGAACAAAAGATAAGTGTGCTAGAGGGTAAAGTAAAAGTTAAGATAAGAACAAATTGCAGCGAATGAGAAGGCTTGCACACACCATGGCAACCCCTTTCCTCTTAAGTTTTAATGTACAAGGGAAGAGAATAACTATAAATAATCATATAACGTTGAATTTAGATAATGATAAATTTAAACTACAAATACACACTAAATCTGTTAGGAATTCAGCTTAAATGGGTTTCTCCGTACAAAGAGAATCATCTTGTCATGGATAAGGAAGGGGTCTTCTTTGACGACCATGTATACGTTGAGATCCCAAGAGGCAAATGAAGAAGCATGACCACATGACTGCCTCTAGTTTGATTCATTCCATGACTAAAGAAAGAGCCTCTTGTCTATGCTTTTTTTTATGTTTGCTGCACAAGGCAAGGAATAAAGTACCTGAGCCAAATAGCCTCCCAATGCGGGGCCAATGACTAAAGCTATGCCCCAAGCTGAGCTAACCTGAAACCAGATCACATTATCAAATTGTCACAGAGAACATGTACTTCCAGGAATCAATAGTAGAGCAAAGTAAACTGGACATACAGATGAAAGTCCTAAAGATTGGTGTTCTTCTCGAAAAACTTCAGTGGCATATGCCTAGTGACAGAGTTGATATGTTGGCGGAAGTTAGAATCAAACAGAACAAGTCTTCTAAAAGAAAAAAAATAAACAAAATGACTGACATTCAAGTACACAAACTAAAGCTTCTAATAGAGCTCTAGTTCTGTTCATAGAAAATTTAAGACTGAATTGGAAATTTTAGAACTTTAACGATACGATTCATCTCAATGCAGTCTCTCAAAGACAGTGTATCTCATTTTAGACTACCAAAAAGTGTTTCATATTCAATATCAACAACGCATTAAGCCCATTAACAATTAACTAACAGAAATGGGTCATGCGGCCAAATATGAAGTTAATATGACCTTTATAAGTCCAGTTGCCATTAACCATGCAACAAAATGTGGTAGGGTGCTCTGTCATATGTCTACTTTCAGAGACAACTACTCATTTAACAATCTCATTAAAACTTTGGGGGACCAAATATAGACAAAGTGTACCTTTTAAACCCCAAATATCAACTAATTCAAGTTTAAACTGTTGTAATCAAATACATCTAAAAATAGTACCTTTATTGGTCCAAGCGAACCATTTAAGCTTCCAAGAATAAATCTTGTGCCGACAGCCATCCACAAACTTGTGCTAAGGCCAAATAGTGTGTTGAACACAACACTGAAATTAAATAAGAATCAATACCAAATGGATAACCTTATTGATGTAGAACAGTAGAGATGATGGGATGGGAGGTCATGAAAGAGTGGGAGGGATAAAGTTATTTATAGTAGAGCTAAAAAGAATTCCAAATCAGTGCAGGGATGCTTACACTGAACCAAGGCTTATAACAATAGCATACTTTCGCCCATATCGATCAGCGAATATTCCCCATGGAATTGATGTTAAACCTCTGCCAAGCATGTATGCAGATCCTACAATACATCTCATATGGAGATCAGCCTTTTAAGAACTTATCAATCCCTCTAATAAGTATCAATAGAATGAAAGGATTATAAGAACCCTAACCCACATAACCAGCATAGGAACTGATATCTGCCTCCGTTTTTGCAATGCCAAAATCTCTTACCTGCAAGCAAATTTGTATACAGAGTTCATCTTCTATTCCGCATTACTTGTATGCTCTTCCAAGCAAAGCAATAGAAATAAACATTAAACAAGAATAAACAAAGATTTTATTTATTCAAATGCCCCAGATTATCAGGAAAATTGAATATATTAACCTGAAAAGAGTTCATATAGGTAATTAATCAAACAAACCGTTTATTAATTTCTGTTCCCATCTTGAAGCAAGCAGCCTCTTTCAAAAATTGCAGCGCTCATTAAAAAAGGCTAAGCACTCTTGGTTACATCAAAAGAAAATGAAACATAAAAAATTGGAATTGAAATTATTAATCTAGAATATCCAAAAGGAAAACCAATTGCATCTCTGTGTATCAAACAATGGATCATGTGGCAATTTAAAAATTGTAGGCACTTCTTGTTTGCACTTGTAGTTATATAAGGAGAAAAGTAAACATTAAAAAGTTGACATTGAAATTTGAAATTTATAATTTATATTATCCATGCACCAAAAAAAAAACTTACCATGAAATAAAGAAATGGGAAGAGACATGATACAGGAAGCACTGTACAAAGCCAAGAATGAATGAATCAGATCTTTTTTATCCAGTGAAGAAAAAAGAAGCAGGAAAAAATGACTGAAGAATCTGTAGGCATGAAAGTTGATAATAAATACTCAATAAATTAGATTAAATTTTTGTTTGTTCAGAAACGGTGAAACCTTTTCATGAACTAATAAATCATTCACCAAGGACTGGTTCTCCACAGAAAAGACAAAAGAAGAGCAATATATATTGATTATGGGCTTTTCAACTAAGAAGAATTAGATAAGAACAAAAAATATTCTTCAACTGAAAGCTACGATACGTTGCCATTTCATAATAGAAAGAGAATAACTAATGATAGGGAAAGATTTTTGTTTTTTCTTTTCTGAAGTGAATGAACCGAAGAGTAACAGGTTCATGTGCTAGCATTAGCAAACTAATAGATCAAAATAAGTCGATTTAGCTTTAATCTGCAGAAACTCATGACTTAATCACTGTAAAACAAGAAGCTTGTTAAAAGTTGAATCTTCTAGCTAAACAAAAATAATTCACTGATTAACTTTTACGTGAGGAAAAACAAAAGCGAAAAACTTACCGGTGCAGAGAACCACCATCCATACGCTGAGAAGCTGCTTTATCGGTAAGCCTCGATATATTTGCTTGTCTTTCTCCACCTTACAGCCAGGGCAGTTCTCATGGTTGTACCGATTCTTCAACAATGGCTGTATGAAATCGCTTTCTTTCTTCTCGTTCTTATAGTCCGCCATGTTTGTTTTCCCCCACATTCTCCTCCCTGAACCCTTCCTCCTCTACTATTCTGATTCACAAAACACAGAACCGAGAGAGTATAATATAATCCCAGAAAAGTCGCTTTTTTTTCGATTCTTTTCAAGTAAAAGCACGAAGTTGCAGACTTTAGTTTTTATTAAAGGCCGAGATATTTATAAGCCTAGGAGGAGACCACGCGTTCACATTCACGTGATTATTTGGGCGGCTGATATAAACCATCCTGAATAAAAGTTCTTGGGGAAAATTCCATCCAAAGAGCAAGAAAGAAAGATATTTACTCATAAAGAGCTTAAAAATCCTAATTATTTATAAGAATCAAATATCAAAACATAAATTTAAAAGTACTAAATTATTCTTTATGAAATCCCACATTTTGTCCCCATATCTCCCATGTTCTTCATAGACATTTACCATTAGTTTGTCAATGTCCATTGTTCCTTTTTTTTAAAAAAGTTAACGGTAAAATCATAGAGTTTGTAGAACAAGATTGTGAAGTCTATTTCTAACTGCTTTTTGAGAGAGTAAATTAAACAAGGGGTTGATAATATTAGAGGATAAAATATACAAACACACAGTAACACTATACTTGAATTAACTACGTCAAATTGCCGTGTATATTTTGTTTATGTAAAAATGTGTAAATACGTAGAATGCCAAAATATCATTTGATGGACGCAATTATAATTTAGTAAGGAGTTGTAGTTCTCCTAAAAAAACAAAAAGAGGCATAGTTCTAAGCTTGATGTTGCTATTGGGGGTATGCATTGGAAAAAAAATTATCCAGCTCAACCTAAAAAATAGCCCAAAATATAATTAGGTAGAGTCGGGCTACACCAAGCTTTAAGTAAGGCAAGGCATTAAGCGAAGTATGTCGCCCTGCCTATATATATATATTTAATTATTTATCCTAAAAATAAACCCTACTGCATCCATATATGTGTATGATGTATCCATATCCAAAATTCTAGATGACCCGATCTTGCGCCTTACGATTTGTGATTGTGAGTCCGCCTTCAACCAGTGAGCCACGAGTCTCTGACCAGTCCATAGCAGTATAATCTCAGCCTCTCCGACTATGAGTCTTTGGCTCCCTGGCTCTACTTTGACTATCTAAACTCTACCTCTCCCTTGAATCTGAGTTTGACATACTGTTATAGTGAAAAACTAATTCTATAAAAATATAAAATTATCTCCCATATAGTACGAGATGAACAGGCTATTTCAGCTTCAACAATAGCTTATGAACCCACCTTTAGTACTAGAGGACGTATAATTGATCACTACAGGAGTTCTTTGTCTTATAAAATGACATAAGTACTTATTTGTAACAAAAATTGACTACAAGCTGATCAATATATCAATGGTTTAGAAATAATTTTGATAAAATAGAAAATGTCATTAAGCTTGTAAGTAATTTTTTATTTTAAAACTCATAAATTCTAATATATATATATATATATATATATATATATATTACTTCATAATATGTAAGTTGTTCTTTTACTTTTTTCCTTAAATACTATACTTAGATGGGAGAATATAATGGCTACTGGTGACTAAATGTCATTTTACATTGTAATATATTTTAATATTTTAATTACTATCCTGTTGTTGACTTGCTTTTAGTTGATTATAATTTTTTTAAAAACTTTAAAACATAATGGTATTATTTTAGAAATTTATGATTGTAATTTTTTTCCATAATATGAATAAAATATCACGATTTGCGCATACATACCCATCCATGTATAACATGTCCATGCCCAACTTATCTATACTTGGCCTAAAATAGTTAGAGTTTTTATCAGATAGAGCCTAATATCAAGCTGTAAAATATAACACATATTTTTTTAGACAGATACCAGGTAGAGGGGCTTTCTTACCTAACCCTACTCATTCTCATCCCTAATTGCTACATAGTGTGTAATAACAAAGGAAATTCTTCATATTAAATAGATATTATCTTTATAACATAAATTTTAGAATTGATTGTTTGTTGTTGGAGAGTACGATGGGAATTTGAGGCGGGGGAGAAAACAAATGCAAATGCAATTTTAAATAAGAGTGTAAAAGTATATTCATTACAGTGTGGTCCTTTAACATATTATAATTTGGATGGCTCTTTGTTATAAATATGGAGTGTTCTAGGTCCTTTTGTATAATTTTCCCAAAGTTCTCCGACCAGCTCTGCAGCTCACATATCGGTCATCTGAGGAGGGCTAGAAATAATAATAATAACAACAACAATCTGGGAGGATGAGACAAGAGATTGCCGCTAGAAGTGATAAAGATTATTATGTCCTTAACATGGGACAGACCCTCTTCTTCAGGAAAATGGATAGTCCTTACTCCTTATGGTAAATCATCAATTTAACAAAAGACAACTTATTCAATAAACAGATAAAAGGATACATATAGAACTATCAACGGATTAGCAAGACTAAATTGGCGGCAAAAAGTCTAAAGGCAAAAACACAGTATAACAAACAAACAGAAAAGGAGACAAAAACTAAATAATAGAGGGAACAAGAAGATGTAACAGTACCTCTAATTGACAGTCAATACTTTAAATTGTGAAGATTTTTTTTTAATCATAACCGTACTAAAACTTTCTCAATTTTTATAGTTACTAATCATTCTTAAATCTCTATTTTATTTATCTGTTTTTAACAAGAACTAAATAAAAATAAAATTAAAAAATAATAGTCAATGATATATAATAAAATATCTACGTGCCAAACTGCCCTGGTGCGGTGGTGCCTATCCCCAAGCGTTTAATGCACGTTTATCTAAACAAATAAAATAAAATAAAAAATATATAATTAATAAATAAAAGATCATATCCTATTCTTACCGCAAAGAAAAAATAGTATTATATCTCGAGCCATACCTATTTCTAATATTTTACATCTATTTTGTCACTTTTTTCAATTATACAGGGTTATATATATATATTCTTTTTGTATGTAGATTTAAGTTAAATAAAAATATTAAAAATAAGAGATATAATAAAATAATATTAAAAAATTTGACGAGATGTAAACAAAAAACTTTATCTATTGTTGTGGAAAAAAAAGATTGAAATGAAAGAAATTAGAATAGTAAGAAAGAATTTAAGAGAAAGAGGGAGTGATTATTATTCTATTTTTTTAGGTTTACACTCACTTAGTGTATATATAATATTTATATATCATAAGTTCTTAAATTCTATTTTAAGAGTTACACAAAGAATAAATATATAATTATGGAAGATATAATATTTTAAGGTTATATGTATTAATTATAGAAAATTTCTAAGATAGAATTTATTTGTAGGTCTAGTTACATAGCTATAGTATAGAATTCCAAAAGATAACTTATAAAATTATAGACATCCATATTTAATATTGCAATATTAATAACACTCTCCTTGGATGTCTATAAATAAATTGTGCCTTATTAAAACCTTACTAGAAAAAAAATTTATGGGACAAAAAACTAGTAAAAAAAAAATAGTACACAATATATATATTGATGCTACTTTATTAAAAGCCTTAACAGGAAAATCATGTGGAATAAAACCTTGGTTAAAGAAAAAATAGTATAACATGATATTTACTCCCCTTATGATGATATCATTGTTCGTCCTTTCATCTAAACAGAATATACTAGTTTCTCAAACAGATTATTTCAATGCTTTTTGAGTATTTCTTTTTATCCGAACAATGTATAATACATTGTCATTTTTTAAATATACTTCTTTAACATATCTTCTGAATATGTTGAATTATCAATATACTCTTTATCTACCTTATGCACTATAAAAATAACATAAAAATTATCCTTAAAATCACCATGATATATCTTAAATTTACATAAATATTTATATATAGAATAATAATTTCATATTTCAAGTATTTAGACTACATATCCATAATTTTTATATATCAAAAGAATATAATCTATTCTCATTGCGGTATTTATCCTTTTCCTTTTTGCCAATCATTTTTTTCTACTTTACATGATATATCTACACATAAGATCATCATTTAATGATATTATTATCAAAATTATTGTCAACAACTTTATTTTTTCGATTCTAGTTTTTCTTTTTGTGACATAACTTATTAAGCTCTCTTTATTATATTTTAGGTACCTGAACTTCTTTTGAGGTTTTTACAAGCAGTTATATCTTGATACTTTTATAGAGTACCTGTCTCCTTAATATAATTATATTAATTATATTATACAATAGTTTTTATATTATATTTGGAACTAATTAGCCTTTCATGCTTCAAACATATATCACTTTGATTTATACTAATTGAAGCATTTTCAGTTAGAATATGAAATTTGATAATCCTCATTTAAGTCAATAATCATATCTAGCAGATATTTACAATATTTTATGAATGCAATAATTTATAAATTTCTTATTCATGCTACTATATTTGAAGATCTTACATTTGATAGTAATAATGTATTCCTTGTGTTTCTCTTTTCTAGCTACTCAATTTCTCCCATTCATATTGGGAAAACTTTATCGAATGACAATAAACTAGTCAGGTAATGTAAGTCTCTTAAATCTATTTGTTTCCTTTATAAACATTACTGTGTATGTTTCATTTAGAGACAAACAAGAAGAATGAAGTTTTTAGATAATATTTATCCAAAATTTCTTTTAATAGTCATTTATATGCATTGTGATAGGTCAATAGAAAAAAGCATTGCACATTCAAAAATATATAGCTCTTGACCAAAAGCCAATTTTATTGAGAGAATTTTATTAGCTTGATGTGTGTTATAATATATCAAATCAAATATGTCTACACTAAAATAAAACTCTTGTTCTCATATAAGCATCGATCCAATTACTCATAGAGGTATTAATAAATAATTTTGCTAAATTATTTTGTTGAGTAGGTTTTTCAACTACTTTGTCTAATAATTGTATAATAATCATTAAAAGCATGATATATAAATTTACTTGCATCATTAAGAGAATATTTTTATAATAATTTTTTCTGGAAATTGTACACTCAATATAAAGATTTATTCAAATAATCTTATAAATTTTTAACTACAAACTTATAATAATCAACATGTAACTATCTTATAGGTACATTTATCAAATTTATTGAATACTTGTATGGTTTACATGTTTTTTAAATATGCCCATATATATGAGTTTGATATATTTCCAGAAATGTAAAGATTAATTCCAAAATAATATAACTAGTGATATTTTTATAATCAATTTTCTTTAAGAACAAACATATAAATTCTTGAATCATCTAATATATTGGTTATTCATAAATAATCTTCTAGTTTTTTAATATATGTCTATACATAATCTTTAATAATTTATTACATCATATATATAGTATAATATAATCAAACAAGTCATACCAAAAATAAATTTATTTTGATATTAGATCGATAAATTTTTTGTTTATTGTAATCAGCAATCAACTTTTTAATTTTCATAACATATGATTTCAACTTCTATAACATTTATTTTTAGGAGATCAATTGAACTTATATAAAAATATGAGAATAATTTTATCTAATATTTTCTCATATTTGTATTCCAACAATCTCCCCTCAAGTGTGTCATGTAAACATTCTATTTTTAAGTATTTCACTTCTAAATACTTCCCAACTCATATACAATCATGAATTTTAATCCAATTTGGCAATAACTTTTATGCTTTTAGCAAACTGACGCACTAATATATCTATAGGTTATAATTTATATTATCAATCATCCTATAAGAAAAATATATATTAGTTCTTAATTAACTGTTTTAATTTTATTACATAAAGTTATTCAAGAACTATTATATATAATTATAATTATCATATAGTTTTACATTAATATATAACTTTATTACTCATTTATAATATATTTCAATATTTTCAAAGTACTATAAGGGTAAAGTGAAATAAAAAATATAAGATATAATATATATCATCAACATTATAATACAAAATAATAAATTATTATGATATTTATAGTTTTCTTTCAAATTGTCCCAATTATTTTAGCATCCATAAATTTAACTACCATAAATCAATAATTGAATAACTAATATGATTAATTTAAAAGATTACCAATCTTACAGGAAGGTACATCACTAGCTAATAGCTCACATAATACATACCAATTTTTTAAAAAATATATTTGTGTCAATCCCCACTTTAATCATCAAATAACTAAATGAGTAAAAATTATCTTCATGATTTTAACACTCAAAATTTTATTTGATTTTCCTATACTTTCAACTCAAATTTAAAGTAGCAAAATATATTAAAAAAAATGTTATTATCCACATTTACATTAATAAGGTATATTTATACCAAGATAAATATATACCCACAAATAATATCATAAAAATTAAAGCAAATTTATCTCTCATATAAATAAATGATTAAATTTTTATATCACTATCATAACACTTGGTTCACACAACATAGAAATTTTGACAACTCATAAAATTTGCACTAAATTAGCAAATAATAGAGCCTTAAATAACTAATTTTTTAATCACAACACACACCTTAGCATTTATAAAAATGAAACATATTTTTTTAGAGTATCCTCATATTTTAGACACCCCACAATTTCAAATACCTCAGTTATATATGAAAAGTATTTTTATACCTTAATAATTCTAATTAAATTAGAATCTTATCACATAATTCCTTCCCATTCTAATTAAATTATAATATTCTATATATATGATGGTAACTGAATAAAACATAATAAGTGCAAATAAAATGCACTCAAGAAATATAATGAATAAGGAAATAATCACAGAACTGTGCTTATCAACGTAAGGACCATCATGCACCAATTTATAACAGTAATCAACTAATAAAATCAGCCATTCATGTGTAATTGATTTTCTAACAATGATGCCAAATTTATAAACCGAAAACCTTTCAGTAAAAATAAATTCACCATCAAGTGTAAAATAAATTTACTAATATAAATATAATAATATTTTTAGCAACATAAAATATTTATTAGGCACTCTAAAGTACCTATTGATACCTATAAGTTCAACACCAATTTATATTTTAGATAATAAATTTTAATTTTTTTTAATAGAAGCAAATATATTAAAAGCAGAACATATACCTACAGCAAGAGGACCAAATCACATAAATGATCCGATTAAAACACGTTTAACAATATGTCCATTATATTTGTATACTGCATAATAGGATCTCCAAGTATTCACCACTGTCATGGCGTTAGCATGTCAGGATATTATATTTGAAATGTAATATCTGTAAAGTCTTAAGTGAATTTAGTTTAAAGAGGTAGATTTGATATTCATTGTGTTTATAATCACCATTGGCATTTTGAGTATTTAGTATTACTCATAAACATCATCAAACTCCCAACCTTTACATGTTTTCATCGGATTAACGTCTACCACTAATGAGGATCATCATATTAAGTGGTTATGCTAAGATATATGAGTTAAAATTTAACACTCAAGTCATCTCTAATCTCTACAATTACCAAAGATTTGTACCAAATTGACTTTAACACCCATAACAGCAAAATTTTGGTTATCTCAATATTGTCATGAAGACAATGAGCAGCCCATTTTATGATTTGTTTTCTCAAATTTGGTTAGACAAATCATTAGAACCAATTTAGCATTTTTACCAGTCAAGACTGATAAAACCTCCACCGGAAGGAATTAACTTTACCAACGGATAGAAAAAACAAAGTTACTAGGATAGAAATATCTACGATATTTCCATAGCAATAAAACTTTATAAAAAGAGGTTTATGGTCTGAATGGTCACACGCAATTATAGCACAGTAATAACACATTATTATTCTATTTATTTAAAAATTATAAACACAAAGGAAAACCCACGTGCAACGCATATTAATGCATGGTGATAAATTGTAATAATAAGAATGTTGTAACCAGCGTAATCAATTTGTACTAAAGCTAATGAAATACCATCAAGGCATCAACGGATAAAACCCACCCATGTCAACGATATTTTCAAAGAACCTTTCTTCTACGTAATCGCTAATATCCCTGACATTAATTCTGTTTTTTTAATGTATTATCTTTCCATTTCTTCTCCTTTCATTAATTGGCACCAGGGAAACGTCATTGAAGATGCAAGCAACTATGACACCAAGATTCAGTTTCAAGCAGAGAGCCATTCGTACCTGTGGAGGGAGACGTAGCCAAGAGTGGTACGCTGATCTCTTGAAAAACATGACAAATACATCCACCGTCTTTGCACAGCAGCAAATCATTTTTGTCAAGAATTTCTCTCTAAGCAACCGCACCACCACCGTGTTGTTCATTTTAGGATTTTCCATCTAAAATGTCATGCATCGGAGGTCTCAAGAATGCCTTTATATTTTCATAGTCAACTAGTGCTGATAGTATATTATGAAAATAAAAAAAATATATAAAAGAGATTTATGATGAGATAAACAAGAAGGGCAAAAGAAAATTTAGAGAAAAAGGTTATGATTATTATTCTATTCTTTTAAATTTATAATCTTTTGATACATATCTACTATTTATAAGCTATAAATCATTAAATTCTATTTCAAGAGTTATACAAAGAATAAATCTATATAATTATAGAACATATAACATTTAAAAATTATGTATATTAATCATAAAAAAACTCCTAAAATGCCATTTATTAGTAAGTTATATAGTTTTAATATAGAATTCTCAAAAAATAACTTAAAAATTATGAACATTCACATTTAATATCGTAATATTTATAACACATCAGTTTGTTTATTATATATAATTAAGAAGGAGGGATAGCATGGGTGCCCTAGCTTAATGAATAATCTTAAATTGCTTAAGATATGCAACGTTGATAAAAATTTATTAAAAAATAATAAATAAATAAATAAATAAATAAATAAAAGATATAAAATATCTATTATGTGTAATTTTATTTTAACTGTATATATGTAATATCAGAAGGGTTCGAATATGTCAGACGGCAGAATGGTAAAAGAAATAGATGATTTATTATGTAATACAGAAGAAATAGAAACTTTTTAATTTACAAAACATGGGTAAATCTCAAGTAGTATTCATTTTTTAATAACACGTGAAGAAGAAGAAGAATAAAAAATGCTTCCTTCAAGTCAAGGCTCGTTCAAAAGATGTAGCCCCCATCGCTGTCTAAGTGGGAATGAAAAGGACATCATCCCATCTTCCACGTGCACAGAAGGATCTCACATTCAAACATTGACAACGGACATACATGTCAGCAAATATTATATACGAGACACGACTTTTACTAAAAATATTAATATTAAATGAACTCCTAAGTCCAAGCCACTGGAAATTTTATATACTTGACATTCAGCGTTTGGGCGACCTTTAATTTTTAAATATTTCTAATAATTTGTCTACATCGATGGCATATCCTTCTCCATATTTTTTACATTCAAATTTTTCAATTCAAATGGTGTGGGACGCGACTGGGACCAATCTAGTAACCTTTTTTATATATATATAAATAAAGTTATAGAAATAGGTTAAATTTATATATTATCTAAAAATAGAGTATTATCTCTCTTCTTTTTAGATGATACTAATATCAAGTAAAATTTATTGTCAATTATCTTCAGGCGTAAATATAAGCATCTAAGAGTTATAATATCTCCCTAAGTACCGCGATTAAAATTACATTTAAATAGTACTCTTTAAGAATTAAATACGCTCTATGTCTTATCCTTTTTATCAGTTGAATAGATAGTCTACTCACATTTTGATAATCAATACCTAAATTACAGGATGGCATCTTTATTTAAATTTGGGACGTGAAAATATTCTCAAAATAGTTTAGAGATAGATACAAAATTTATACTCTTCTTATATTTAATATAAGATATATTTAAGATATTTTTTTAAGACGCTCTAATAATTTTTCTTAACTCTTTTCTTTATTTCTTATTTGTTTATTATTGAGAAAATATCAATAAAAATAATATAAAAAATAAAAAATATATCTTATATTTAAAATTAAAATTAACTCTCAATTTGAGTCCTATATTAAGAATAATACAAGTATTATATACTCCTTTAATTCTATTTATAAATTATTTATAACATGTTTTACATAAACAATCAACATATAGAGGGATATAGTTCATGTGAAATATTTATAAAGTATTTATAAATAGAATTAAATATATGATTGCCAATTATATAGGTAAAATTTACCTAATTTATCCTTATTATTTAGTATTTTTTAAAATTAATTTATTTAATTTATAAACTGATGATATGATATATAATATAATATTATATAAAAATATCTTAAAAACATCATGTCACATTAGTTATATTAATTTAAATAATTTACTTTTTTAATATTTCTTAATTAGTTAAATATTATTTCTTAAATAAAGGCGCGAGTAATAAATTTTAATACAGTTAATAAAAACCCCAAATATGATTAAGAAAATAATTTTCAACCCATCCCTTCTTTAGATTTTCTAAAGCTTTATTTGGTTCACTATAAGGGAGGGGATGTTAGGTTAATTTAAGGGAGGGTAGAGAAAGGTAGGGGAGGTTAATGAATAATATTTTTTATTTGGTTCATAAGGAGAGGGGAGGGGAGGGGAAGGGAGAGAGGTTAATTAAAAGTTGACAAAAATACCCTTATATCTTTATTTAAATTTATTTATTCTTTATTTAAAATATTCATATTAAAATTATTATTTTTTAATTTATAAATCTTAAATTTTTTATCTCATTTATATATATAATAAAATTAAAAAAAATAAAAAATATGTTAAAATTTTAACATTATTTTTTATTAATTTTATAATTATTATATATTTTAATATAATATATAAATAATTTATTATACTTATTAAGTTTTATTATAATTTATTATAATTATTATGCAATTAAAGAAAAAATTAGATGTGAAAAAAATAAAAAAAAAGGTTTAAGGGTATAATTAGAATATTAAAAAAAGCTTAGGGGCATTTTAGTTAAAAGGGGACAAAAGTTTCTCTCCCCTCCAAAAACCCCCACTTTTAGAAGGGAGGTGAGGAAGGGGAGGGGACCACCCCTCCCCTCCAAAATCCCCCAACCAAACAAGCCCTAAAGCAAGTGTTAATTATAAGGGTAAAAAAAACTCAAATGGAGTGAAAACTAGTCCCTCTAGATGTTGACCGTTTGTGGATGATGGGAGTTGCTATCAAGCGAATATTGACTTCAAAAACAGAAATACCCAATTTTATTAGGGACTCAACCCCGGTAATACTATGAATTTGACCTTTTCTTTTCACTTGTCACATAGGACCACGTATAAAAATTAACCGTGAAAATTATAAAAATTAATAGTGCTAGGAGTCCTTTAATTAAAAGAGAAATAGTAAAAGTACTAAATTATAAATTATAGAAAAATATAGGTGTCTATAAAATGGTTTTTCCTACTCAATTTTTTTAACCCTACTAAAAAATATGTAATCACTATCTTCCTATCTCTGAAGAAGTAAAATTGAAAAATAAAACTCCTCTAAATTTTAATACAATTCTCATTTTATATTAAGGATCAAAAAAATAATTAATAAAATGATTGATTAGGTGAGGAGAGCCACCATGGATGAGATGTTGATGGGTGGACGATGAATTCTCAATTTTGAATTTAGATGACAAAAGAAGGAGGATATAAGAATGAAGGGTTGATTATGAACCCTTGGCGATGTATAAGTCACTGTTCATAATGTTTCAACAAATATTCTTCGTAGTCACAAATTTTGACATGTCATAGTCACAGTAATTGTAGTAATAGGTAAACTTCATAGAAATACCATGTGAACTTTTTGAATGTATGTTTTAAAAAGGTTACCCCTTTTAGAAAAGAAAAGGCCCGGCCACCCTTGCCACCTATGCTTTTTTGGATCTATCGTGGGATATGTGCCTCGAGAAAATTATTCTTAAATCAGATGTAAAAAAATGGATCCAAGAGCTGTTGAGTCGACCCGATGTTTGTACTACCATATAAGGAACTACATTGATAATAGCTGGGACCTGCAATTTGGATATATCTCCAGAGAACAAAATCACCTTGCAGATGCACTTGCAAAGGTCTTTTGCTTGATTCGTGTGCGTCCGATAACTCAATCCAGCAATCAATATAGATACCTTACACATCAATAAAATATCAAAAAAGAAAGACCCACTAGCCTACTACATCACACTAAAACAAATAGAACAAGATATTTAACAAACAAGTAACAACTTGATGAAACTAATAACGACCAGGCTGTTTCAAGATAAAAATTCACCAAAACATACATATAATCTACAGCCATTAAATAGAAACTAATAGATTGGGTTCATGACAAACAAAACTGGAGACACCATGATTCTACTCTTAACACAAGAAAAGCAAAAGGATCTTGCTGTTTCCACTTCTCTTTCATTTATTTCTCTCGCTCTATTATGCCTTCACTCGCCTTCTTGGTTTCATTCATCCCTTCAGACTTGAGCAGCAACATGTGATTGCTAAAGTCAATGCAACTGTTCTGATCGGGTTTTCTTTTTATCAGCCAGGAATGGTTTGAACATCATCAGAACTCCAAGTCCTGCTACTAAGTTCAGCACAAAAAATGCCATATGAGGACCTGCAGTTAAAATGTCCCACAGTTACAGTTAGTGATATGAAATAAAAGAAATATTTGATAATATCAACTCTGATATTCCCACAAAACACATGCATGCATCTGTTACCCTCTTATCTCAAAATGTCTAGGTCTGTCATGGTCAAGCACTATCTTCCTAAAAGTACATGGAACAAAATTCAGCACAAACATGTTAGCTAAGCTTCATACCTGGGAGGAAAGAAGCATCTAACCGCTTTTGTGACCAACTTAATCTGCAATGACCAACATCATGATTAACAAAGGATTACATATCACATGTTGGAATTTATCCAAAGCGAACCTTCGTTGACAGTTTTCCACTAAATTTGATATGTCATAGGAGAAGTTAAACAAACAAATGAAACGTAAACTTACATTGCGCCACCTCCAGCTGGACCAACTGCTTTGAAAATTGACATGCCAGTCATAGCAATACCATTAGCTATTCCTCTTTGGTGTTGTTCCTATTTTCCCGAAGCAAGACATATTAGCCCAACTCAGTCATGAAAATCCCACAACTTGCAAAGAAAAATAATCGAATGATGAACCGGACTACGAAAATTTTACCACTGCTCTGTTTTGCAGAATGAATAAACCGGTAGTAATGGTTGCCTGGTAAAGAAAAATTTACAATCAGCCATTTTCATAATCTATGTAGGATTTTGTGAAGGAGTTGGTGTTATGGTTTTGGCATTCTCATATTTTATGGGCCAATTTCCCCTTTAGCCCACTAGTTTCTTTATTGTTACAATTTAGTCCTCAATTTCAGTTATCTATCAGTCTTTTGCCATCAAATCAATTTTTTTTTCTCCTGAAAAACAAGTCATGCGCTTACAGAGAGACAAATTGCATTTACTTTTATATGTAGTAGGACATCCACAGACTGCACTTACTTTTGCTAAGTAATTTTACGGACTGAATTCCCATAAAATGATTCTATGCCAACCATTTTACTCCACCTTAACCCCATTATATTATCATTGTGGCTGGTAAAATCAAGGAACAGATGCACTTACAGAGATACAAAAAATAAAGACAGCAGCAATAGTTATCAATATGTCCATTGTGAAACCGGATAACGATGCTATGAAAGGGTGACTTTGCAAGATAGGTAGGGATATAGCCTGCACACAGTACCCAAAAAACAATAGTGCAGTTTTATAAACAACAGAAAATGAAAATGCTCAATCATAGTAATTGTTGCATGAGAGCTAACCGCTGAAATATGAGATAGTCCCACAGGTCCACAAACTTTCTCCAAAACTGGATAAAGGAAGATTTGGTGGAGCAACAGACAAAACCCTAACCAGTTGAGTAAATGTTAGTACTAATCAGAATATTCGTGAATTGATAGATTTATCAATAAATTGGAAACAAGTAAACGCTAAATCTTCATAATGCATACATCTTCTGTCATAAATCAATTGAAATTCACATTTACAGGCTTGTCTTGTATGAATATCAAGAAGTCCGAATAAATTTACTTTCATTGAAGAAGTTCAGTCCCAAATAAACAAAAATTACCTACCAACTTGATTTCTAAATTTTCACATATAATAAATTCAGATCTACAAAAAAAAAATTAAGAAATGTCATATGCCAATATACATATATTTTAATGTGACGTTATAAAGAAGTTAATAGACCATGCTGCAGAGTATGATTCCGGATAAATGAACTCATCCCTGAAGGGACAGAACATAGGCGTAGTTCCTTTAGATGTTTGTCATTGGTCCTTTAATAAAATAAAAGCATGACTGATGCTTCCTAAGTTTGGCAATTATAATAACTGAAAATTTCTCAACAAGATTGGTTTACAGAATATGACTAAGGTGAAGAGTTAGCATATATGGCCTCATCTAGATTCAGTTAAATAATGCCTAAATATTTGGGAAAGGAAGGTTAGGTTGGAAACAAATTTTACAGCGTCTATTATCTAAAAATTCATAGCCATCAAGGATGTACCTGATATTGAAAGAACATTACCAACATCATCTGTTGTATAGCTCAAACCCCCCAGCTTCCGTGGACTGACAGCCCATAAAGAGAGAACCTGCAAAAGTAAAACAGTGCTAACCTATAGCCCGTAAACGAAATACTCATTTTTCTCCAAAAAAGATGGTGTCACTATCAAATTGATACTCCATGAACATTTTGTATCAACTTGATGGTAAATATCTTTTATAATATCAATCAAATGCGACTGGAAGAATTAAATATATGGAAAACTTCATTTAGAGTATCAAAACTTAAGTAAGAAGCAAACCTCTGAATAAGCTGTATTATGCAGGGAGAAAACACAATAAACAATTATGTTAGACATCAACGGCCAATTCAGGAGGAGGTTTTCATTTCTTTGAACTGTCTTTTCTGTGATTTCATTTTCTATGGCTTCTGCATCCTCAATGAACTCGTCACTGACATTGTGGTTGTGCAATGTTTCCTGCAGATTTTTGACACAAAACTTCTAGTATCAGCAGAAAATGAACCATGGTAAAGATTTACCATTAGTCTTGATGGTATCCCTATTCAAATGTGAAAGTATTTAGGAGGGTATTCTTTGGCTGAACAAGCTTTTTAACGGGATTTTAATGTCTACGAAAATGCCGAAAGAATGGAGAAGAAACAATTCGGTACTATATACAAAAGTAAGGGGGATCTTTAGAATTGCACAAAGTACTAAGGATTTATATAAGTATCTTGAGGATTTATAGGTTTGGGCTTGGGCTTGTACTATTTCTGCTAACCTTTCAAATTTAATACAATTTACACTTACAATAATTATTAATATTAATGGACACACAACGTTTATGGCTATACATACCGGGAGCCAGATACAAGCAACTAATACAACAAGTGCAATGGCTGATATTAGAAAGCAGGGCAAGAAGTATGGGAACCTGTAGGTCATTTGTTTTTGGACAAATAAATATCAGAATATCAATAAGGAAATGGAAATTAAAAAAAATAGAATTCAAAATTATTGTTAATATTTAAAAGTAGGACAAGTATACTTCGTACTTACTTATCAAATAAGGAACCTTTTGGAAATATATGTGGATATTTCTCCACTGGCTGAAACACCAACATTCCCAAATTGTTAGATGAACAGGGGATAAGTACGCTCAAGTGAAAGTTCCCGCACACATGCAATGTAAAATTTAAGATAAGAACAAAATTGTAGTTAATGAGAAGGCTTGCACACACGATGGCTACACCTTTCCTCGAGTTTTAACATACAAGCGCAGAGAATAACTATAAATAATGATATAACATGGACTTTAGATAATGATATATTTAAACTCTAGATAAACACTAAATCTGTTATCTGTTATGAATTCAGCTAAAACGGGTTTCTCAGTAATCGTCTTCTTGTGGATAAGGAGGGAGACTCCTTTGAGGACCATGTATAGATTGAGATTCCAAGGCAAATGAAGAAGAATGACCATATGCCCACCGCTTGTTTGATTCATTCCATGACTAAAGAAAGAGGCTCTTGTCTATACTGTTCTTATGTTTGCTTCACAAGGCAAGGAATAAAGTACCTGAGCCAAATAGCCTCCCAATGCTGGGCCAATGACTAAAGCTACGCCCCAAGCTGAATTAACCTGAAACCAGGTGTAGTTATCAGATTATCATAAAGAACATGTACTTCCAAGAATCAATAGTAGACCAAAGTAAACTAGACTTACAGTTGAGAGTCCTAAAGCTTGGTGTTCTTCTCGAAAGAGTTCAGTGGCAAAAGCCTGGTGACAGTTGATATGTTGGGGGAAGTTAGAATCAAATAGAACAAATCACTAAAAGAAAAGAAAAGAACAAAATGACTGACATTCAAGTACACAAATTAAAACTTCTGATTGAGCACTGGTTCTGTTCAATGAAAATTTAAAGACATAATAGGAAATTTTAGACCTTGAACGATGCAATTCATCTCAATGCAGTCTCTCAAAGACAGTGTATCTCATCTAAGACTACCAAAAAGTGTTTCGTATTCAATGTCAAGAACGCATTAAGCCCATTAACAAATAACTGACAGAAATGGGTGATATGGCCAAATATGAAGTTAATATAACCCTTTATATGTCTAATTGCCATTAACCATGCAACAAAATGGTACGGTGCCCTGTCATATGTCTACTTTCAGAGACAACTAACTCATTTAACAATCATATTAAAACTTTAGATTACCAAATAGAGACAAAGTGTAACTTTTAAAGCCCCAAGAATCAACTCATTCAAATTTAAATGGTTGTAATATAATATATCTAAATATATTACCTTTATCGGTCCAAGCGAACCATTTAAGCTTCCAAGAATAAATCTTGTGACGACAGCCATCCACAAAGTAGTGCTAAGGCCAAATAGTGTATTAAACACAACACTGAAAGCAAATAGATCATGAAAGAGTGGGGGGGATGAAGTTAGGAGAGAAACTAACTAGATAAACTGATATCAACTAGTCTTTAAAAAAAGTAATGTACAATTAGTGGACGGATATTTATAGGGAATACATGATAAGAGGGAGAAAAGATAAACACAAAATAAATGTAACAAAGTTGCAACATGCACTAAATATCTTCAATTTCCTAGGTGTTTAAATGTGCTTCATCATGCTCAGAGTAAGTTTTACAAAATATCATTTCTCTGAGTATTCTCTTTCTATTCACCATTATTTATAGTAGAGCTGAAAAGAATTCCAAATCAATGCAGGGGTGCTTACACTGAAGCGAGGCCTATAACTATAGCAGTTTTTCGCCCATAACGATCAGCAAATATTCCCCATGGAATTGATGTTAAGCCTCTGCCGAACATGAATGCAGATCCTACAATACATCTCTTATGCAGATCAGTATTTTAAGATGTTATAAATTCCTCTAACAGGTATCAATAGAAGGAAAGGACAATAAGGACCCTTACCCACATAACCAGCATAGGAACTGATATCTGACTCCGTTTTTGCAATACCAAAATCTCTTACCTGCAAGAAAATTTGTATACATAGTTCATCTTCTATTCTGCATTAGTTGTATGCTCTTACAAGCTAAGCAATAGAAATGAACATTAAACAATAGTAAACAGATTTTATTTCTGGAGTAATCTCATAACCAATGAGAAAACAGAGGGCTGTTAGACTATAGCAAACCTGAACAGACATTGGCTCTCACTTGAGCAGAAAATGTTTTCCTTATGTACCAAGGTACTAGCTAGCAGATCTTTCAACTTATATATTTATTATTAAAGTCAAAAGCTACCATTTGACATGATTCAAATGTATCCTTGATCCCTCCTCTTTGTAAGCCATTCATGGCAATTTCCAGAAACAAACCACAAATTTGAGCTGACATTAGAAGAATAGGAGAGAAAACTGCAATAAAAGGACTGTCTGCTAGCACATAAACCAAGTTTTTGCCCAAAAAATATTTTGCCAATTGGAGCAAGCATCAAATGCAGAAGTTTCCACCAACTACAACAGAACAACAAGATAAAACCAATTTCTTAGTTTAAAAATTATGGATAAAACCAATTTCATTTATTCAAATACCCCAAATAGCATTGAATATATTAACCTGAAAAGAGGAATTTAGGTAATTAATCAAAGCAACTGTTTGTTAGTTTCGTTTCCCATCTTGAAGCAAGCAGCCTCTTTCAAAAATTGCTGTGCTCATTAAAAAGGACTAAGCCCTTCTATTAGCAGTCTTGGTTACATCAAAAGAAAATGAAACATAAAAACTTGAAAATGAAATTACTAATCTAGAATATCAAAAAGAAAAACAAATTGCATCCATGTGTATCAAACAATGGATCATGGAGCAATTTAAAAATTGTAGGCACTTCTAGTTTGCTCTTTTAGCTATATAAGGAGAAATATGAACATTAAAAAGTTGATATTGGAATTTGAAATTTATAATTTACAATATAGATTATCCATGAACCAAGAAAAAAACTTACCATAAAGTAAAGAAATGGGAAGAGACATGATACAGGGAGCACTGTACAAAGCCAAGAGAGAGAATCAGACTTTTTTGGAAAAGAAAAACAGGACAAAAGGACTGAAGAATCTGTAGGCAAGAAAATTGATAATAAATATTCAATAAATTAGATTAAATTTTAGTTTGTTCAGAAAGGGTGAAACCTTTCCATGAACTAATATATCATTCGCCAAGGACTGATTCTCCGGAGAAAAAGAAAAAAAGAAGAAGAAGAGCAATATATATTAACAATGGGCTTTTCAACTGAGAGAAGAATCAGATAAGCACAAAAGCATTCCTGAAAATAGCTTGGAATCATATCTTATTGAACTTAAACAAATAATCGATGTTATCCCATAATGGAAAAAGAATAATTAATGACAGGGAAAGCTTTTTCTTTGCTCTTTTTTAAATTGAATGAGCAGAAGAGTCGAGACAAGTTGGCTCATTACTCAATGATTGGATATGCCAACATTAGCAAGCAAACTAATCGATCAAACTAGATCCATTTTTGTTTAGTTTTCAGAAGCAACATTAAGAAAAGAAACAAAAGCGAAAAGCTTACCAGTGCAAAGAGTCACCATCCATACGCTGAGAAGCTGCTTTATCGGCAAGCCTTGGTACATTTGCTTGTCTTGCTCCACCTTACATCCAGGGCAGTTCTCATGGTACCGATTCTTCAACAATGGCTGTCTGAAATCGCTTTCTTTGTTCTTATTATCATCGGTCACGTTTGTTTTCCTCGACATTGTCCTTCCTGAACTCTTCTTCTATGTTTCTGCTCCAGAAAACACCAAACCAGGAAAGTAGAACCGCAAAGAGAGAGAGAGAGAAAAGTCAGCAAATGTTAAAGCTTTTTGCCTCTTTACTTGTGAAAACACAAACACTGCAGATTTCATGCCCCCAACGGCAAAGGACAGCTAGTAATCAGCGGAGGCACAGATCACGTGATTTACGATCTGAGTAAATTACACAAAAGTTCCCTGAATTTTAAACTATATACAAATAACTTCTCCAACAATTTAAAGCTTAATAATAAACCATCCTAAACTCTCCAATTTAAATTTATGCCTATAACTCTCAATCATCAAATTATATGTTTCTTTAAAAGTTGATATGCATATAAAT
This sequence comes from Leucaena leucocephala, assembly GCA_037074615.1. NCBI lineage: Eukaryota > Viridiplantae > Streptophyta > Magnoliopsida > Fabales > Fabaceae > Leucaena > Leucaena leucocephala. The sequence goes on from CM073525.1 coordinate 2,130,145, forward strand.
TTAAAAAAATTATTTTGAAATTTTAAAAAAATTAATTACTAAAAAATGTTAAACAATATAAATTTATTATTATAAAATTCTTACTTTTAAGCAATTAAATATTTTGTTTTAGATTTCAATGTAATTCTTCCTATAAATTTTTTAAATTTTAAAAAATATACAGATAATTAATGAATAAAAATAAAAAGTTATTTATATAAGGGTTAGAGAAGTTTATTGTAAAATTTTTTTTAAAAAAATAGAAACACATCAAATTCAAAAAAATAGTGGATAATTTGGCCGTAATCTAACGAAGGAAGTTCTTCACCCAGCTCACTGATTTGTCATTTGTTGTGGAGGGCAAGAAATAATATCAATAATAAAATGGGAAGAAGAAGCGACAAAGCCTTGGGGATAACAACACGTTACAACACCTCATGCCGTCCAATATACAAATTTTGTTTTTTAAATTAAAATAATAGGCATATTCAAATATAAAATTACAAGTGACATCCAATTTCACAATTTCTCTCAATGCATAAAAAATTTATATGCTATTAAATTATAAAATTATTGATATAAAATAAAAATTAAAATCTGACGTTTTATATATAAAACAAAGATTAAATATAGAAAATCTCCTTAAATTTTAATTCAATTAAACATAACCTCAATAATTTTAAAATTTTAAATTAAAAATTATAATATTTATATTTTGATTATAAAATCCTTATTTTTAATATCGTTAAAATTAAATATTTTTATTATATAATAATTTTTATATTTTTTTATTATACATCATATTATTTAAAAAATAATATTTAATAATTTATATGTAATTTTAAATTTTTAAATACTTTTAAAATATAAAATATTTAAATAAAAAATTACAGTAAAATATAGACCAAACATTTAATGCACGTGGATCTCAACGAATTAAATAAAATAATATAAATAGTAAAAATTTATTAAAAATCTCAACATCCCACTACAAATAAAAATGTAGATTACCAAGAAAAGAAAGAAAAATAGCACATTGTACGATAGGTTAGTCAATGGTCTTAGATTGCTTAAGATAAGCAGCCGTATTAAATATTAATTTCAATTTTAAATATAAAATTTAAATTTATTTATTTTTTAAATTTATAATTTCATCAAAACTACTCAATTTGCACTAATACATATTAATTAAAAATAATTAATTTAACTAATTTTTTAACATCTAACAAATTAACTATCTAATACTTATATTAAATACATTATTGGTGCTATAACCGGGGGCTTTATTTTATTTAATTTGATTGCTTGTAAGCACACTTTCTACCAAAAAGAAAAGGCTAAATAGAGAGATAATATGCGGAATAAAAAATAGGATTTTTTTTTATATGTTAGGCTATTATTGGTGATGCTCTTTTTGAAGCATGAGAAATGAAGAGCGTTAATCTCGTGGAAATAAAAAAATTGGGGGTTGGAGAAAAATCCAATAGACTCTCGTATTGGATAAATTAAAGTAATTATTTTACCTTTTTATTTTTTTAATAATAATTCTCACCCGTCCCCCATATACTTTTCTGTCTCTCTTTTTTTCTTACTTTTCACCCAATTTGTTTTGGTATTTACTCTCTTCAATCTTCATTCTATTTTTCTTCCTCTGTATTTAATTTTATTTCCTTGGACGCATAAGGCCACCTAATATGGTTAGTAAAAATTAAACCTAATTAACATACCCACTACCGAAGATACAACGGGCAGGGCCATTATTCTCAGTTTTTTTATATTATAAAAAGCTAATTTATACAAATTCCTATAATTTAACCTTATTTTTAATTAGCATATATTTAGATTAATTTTATTATAGCACATTGTGCATTATTGTCCTAGTGACAAAGTAGCCTCTTTATACATGGGAGATGGAGGGTTCCGTACCTTGTAAAATGGGTTTGGCCTCCTTTTAATTCAAAAAAGATTAATTTTATTAATACAAAATAGGGGTTAATTTTATTATATGGATCTAAATAAAATAAAAATTAATCAAGTTATAAATTATATATAGATGCAATGAGACAAAACCTTCAAAAAAAAACTTACTCTATTTTATTCTTATTATAATATATCTCTAACCATATTATTAGAACTAAAGAGTGAGGTTTAAATTATTGAAGTTGTTTGGAATTAACAAAAAAATTAAATATATCCCTGCATAAAATAATAAAATATGTCTTGGGAAGTGAAAATGAAAAAGTAAATCATGATTTAAATATGCGTAATTAAAAAGCCTTACATGATAATCTATAATAAAGACCATAGGGTAAGATTCTTTACATAGACTTGCAATGGGAAAGGAACACAACGTGCCAGCAAGAAGAAGGAGAAGATTGCTTCAGACTCATTAAAAGGGGTAGCTCAGGTACCAATAAATACCCATCACCTTGCAATATAAATATGCCATGACACTATGCCCACCCCTCTTAACTCCATTATCTCTTTTTACCTTCTTCCTTGTTCAATAGCTAGTCTCTCCCATAATAAATTAGATCTTCCTTAATGTACTCCTTCTGGTCTTTTATCCAATGTGATAGAAACCAGGCTATTAGATATCAATATTCTCGAGATATAGAAATAATTAAAATAGATTTTCTCTCTCTTAACAAAATATTTTTTCTTATTTAAACTTAGAACATCATATTAAGAAATATAAATATCAACTATTTCTAATGCATGCATTGTGCGCATTTTTTTTCTACATGTCTTTGGTTGCGGCGACAGGAGGCAAGAGAGAAGTTGTCAAATGGACCGATTCCGTGGACGGACGAAAGACCAGACGTACAGTTAGAAAAGGGTTGACGCCGTGGTAGGAGATAAGAGTCATTAAAGGATGTAGCTCTCAATCCCTCTCTCAAGGGTAACCCTAGCAAGAAAAATCCCATCGTGTTAGACAACAGCTGTGCATCTTTTATTACATTCTTCATCTGTCCCTTTATCCAACCAAACTTTAAAGGGACCAAACTCTTTTGACACAATTATCTTTTTACCGCATATTTATCTCTTTTGCTTTATATATATATATAAGATAGGATAAATTCTCTTTTGATTATTATATTTTATTTGAATATCACTAAAATAAATTTATAAAAATTATGATATTTTATCTAAGGACACAATAAAAGAAAGGGAATGAGCTAATATTGTCATATTGAGCGATTGAACAGATGAGAGAGAGAGGAGAGATAATATTGAAATTATGTGTCAATGATAGAATGCTAAATTTAAAGTTAAGTCAAGTTAACAATTTTATATATTTTATAAAATTAATTTAAATTATATTATATAAATAGTACAAATTGAAAAAAGCTAAATAGGTAAAGTCCATAGATTTATAAGTTAGGCTCTATGAAAATAGGTATATCTTGTTTATTTAAATAGGCCTAGTATCAGTATTAGATTTGATCCTGAACTTAATATATTTATAAAAGTAGGCTTGGCCTTAGACCTCTTGTGAAAAACGTGGCCTATTTTCATCCCTTGGTTGAGGGAATAGTGATGATGGTGGTCCAAAATGTGTGGAGTGTCCGGCTGTTTGTCTGAAAGAAGTGTTTTGATGGAATTAAATTACCACATGGGATGGGTTTCATTAGGTGGGGGTCCTTCACCAAAAAGGTAAGCATGCGAGTTATAATAGAAAGGGTCGATGGGTTAGGGTTGCTTTCCTTTTATTTATTAATGAGAATCTAGTCAACATTTCTGGCTCAAAAAATTGATTAATTTCTTTTAATAAAAGTTTGTGGAGGACGAGACCCACTAAGAAAATAGTAGGTGCGAGACCAATAATAAAATTACAAATTTAATTTTCAAAAATTATAAGAAAAAAAGAAAGATCTGGACAACTTGGTATGATTTTTTTGTTGTTTTAATGTGGACAAGAGTGACTAATTATAAAAAGTAATAAACTGTCATGAAAAAAACTTATAATATATGGGATTATGGGGGCACATTCAGTAATAAATCTTGGAACAAAAAATGCCTTCTAATTAATTCTTTAACAAATAGTAAAATATAATAAGTTGTGGTTGATATATTTTAATAAATTTGATTAAAAAAAAGAGTAAAAATAATTAAGAGATTGAAAAACGTGGGTGTTGACTTCTTGATCCGCTAAAAGCGGGTGAAATTATGATCACAACTTTGTGATATTTCTAGATAATGCCAGTCAATTAATTAATATTTAAATTTAATTTATTTAATCATTGCAAGAATAAATGAACCCAATAACAGGGGAACATAAAATACAGATCTAGGCACCCCACCCTTTTAACATTTTCTGTGATTATATTATTTTATTGAAATAGAATTTGAACTGGAGGGGATGTTTTGATCTGTTTAGTTTGAGAAAAATAAAAGGGAAGGAGTAACGAATCTTTTTAAGAAAGAATAGGTGAAAAGTTACTCTTTAAAAACTTTATCAGTCGATATATTTTTATATATAAAAAATATTAGATTACTATCCTAAAAATTTAATTTACGAGGGTAATAATATACAAACTCAAGTCTATTTAATAAAATTTTTAAACAATAATTTTTTATTAATTTTTTTAAAACATATATTAATAAATTTGATTTAAAAAATAAAGGAGTAGAATTAAAAGTTTTAAAGTTATTTTCTTTTTTTTTATATCTTTTTTATCCTCTTCTTCCCTTTATTCTCTTAGAGTTTATCTAATAATATAAGATTTTACTGTATCTCTTTGGGTCTTGAGTTCAATTCTTAAAGGAGATACTTATACTAAAAATAACAACAACAAGCCCTAAAATTAAAATATTTAATAATAAAATTTAGTTAATAATATAAAAAAATAGAAGTTTATGAAGATATAAGGTAACTATATTATTATCTAATGATGTTAAATAAATTATCTGACTATTGAACATTTATCTAACTATTCAATAAGCTCTTTGATTTTTTTTTAATTACAATCAATTTTAAACATTCACGCACATAAATACGTCAATTCCTGCCCAATAGATTAGATATCAATATTCACGATATATATAGATTATTAAAATAAATTTTCTCTCTCTCAATAAAATATTTTTTTATTTAAATTTAAAATATTATATTTAAGAAATATAAACATCTGCTATTTCTAATGCACGCATTGTGCGCATCTTTTTCTTCAAGTCTTTGGCTGGGGCGACAGGAGGCAAGAGAGAAGTTGTCAAATGGACCGATTCCTTAGAAGGACGACGTGGTAGGGATGGCAACCATGCAACGGATTCGTAATTTGGTACGGCGGCCACCAGTTTTTTTTATTATTTCTTTTTAAATATCGATCCCTGTCATTCTTAGATGCTAGCTGTGTTTTGAAGATGGGGGTTGGGAATAATAAAGGCCAACTCAAAAGCTCATTCATATTGGATCATTCAGATTACAATCTCAACAACTTTTTTGATTTTAAGGGATGAACTGATCTTCTTCTACTGGTTTATTCGTTTGGAATGCCTCTTCCACTTAATTTAATTTCATTTGGTAATTAACCCAACCCTGATTGATTTACTAAGCTAATTTAATTTAATTAATGGTGTCATTACACTTTTTCCTTTTAGTTAAAAATTTTATAGATTTTATTTTGTTGTCTACTCGATTTATCGAAACTTTACCCCGACTATATTTAGATCCGACCTACGTCACGTATCTAACTATGATAAGTGGGTCTCTTAATAAAGATTTCTTGGATACCCACATCCACATCCTGGTAGAACTACAGTGCTGGAATATTAAGCTGGTCCCAATTTTTTTCTTATTTTATATCTTTTTTATCCTCATCTTCCCTTTATTCTCTTTCTTAAGAATTAATGTAGAGTTTTTTTTAATAGTATAAGGTTTTATTGGATCTCTCTGAGTCTCGAGTTTAATTCGTAAAGGAGCTCTAAAATTAAGATACCTAATAATAATATCAAGTTAATAATATAAAAAAATAGAAATTAAAAGATCTAACATAACTATATTATATAAATTTGAGGGATTAAAATTTGTATTAACCCTATAAAATAGTATATCTGATCTTAAATATAAAATTTAAATATAACACTATACACTATGTCTTATATTTAGGTATGGAGGAATATATCAAATTCTTAGATCTAATTATTAAAACTCAAATAATAAAAAATATACATAAATTTAAGCTATTTTGAATTAATGGATGATCCTTGAGAATTTTTAATGCAAAAAAAATATAAATGTAGATACAAATCGTTAAGGAAAATAAAAAAAAGTCAATGGAGATATAGATTGCTCAAAAAATAGAAAAGAAAAAACTTAGAAAATCCGGAAATTAAAGAGAGTAATATCATTTTATTTTAAGACAAATAGGTTATCAAATCAAATTTCAATTGAAAACTTCCCACCCAAATACTTAAACAAATAAAAAACATTGCCAGATATGCTATACTATGGAATGTTTATGAATATCGATCTTGATGCTATGAATTCAGAAACTGATGAGAATCAGATCTGAGCTTTATCTTGTCAGATCAAAGCTTAATTGTTTCTTTTTTTTTATTCCTTTTCAGCTCTCGTAATAATTCTGATTTCTGATCAAGATGCTCGGTTTGTTTTTCTGGCAAAATACATGTCGGAGAATTTAATTGATTTCCTTTTTTAAGGATAAATAGATTTGGCCAATAATAAATGCTAATCCCAAGATTGTCAGAAGGGTTTAATAAGTTGATATAAACTGGAATTTTCAACTTTAATCAGAAACTCATAAGATCCGGATCTTCAACTATTTTTTTCTTTGATTTTTTTAGAAAGGATTTGTACTCAGGAATGATTCAAGAGTTTAGCAAAATTTTACTTTCTCCTAAACAATACTAATAGTAGTAGAATAAGTCGTCAATTATTTTTAGATATAAATTTAGACGCCCAATAATTATGATACTTAAAATTTTAAGAGTCACAACTAGAACTACAATAAAATAATATTATTTAGAGATTAAGTATCACCATTTGTATATAAAAAGAAATGTATCGGCCCTTTTTTTTTCTTTTAAATTTAAAAGAAGCTGTATGTCTCAATTTTTGCCCTTTAGAACTTAGAAGCGAGTCTTTCTGTTCTTGTGATTAAATATTTGAGATTTTTAAAGGGAATCGGTTTATTACTTTTTTTTTAAAAAAAAAAAAAGTTTTTCCTACTCCATAATTTCCAGCAGAAGAGCCTGAACCTCGTATGGCTCACTGGTTTTGCTCGGGCTGAAATAACATTTAATTCAAATAAAATAATTAATTATTTTATATTTATCAAAAAAAACTTATTTATTATTTTTTGTATTAAGAGCATTCTGCTTTTCTGTTTAAGCTACCATTATTTTTCATTAAACTAAACGCACTTTTACTTATCAAATTATCCTTCTTTCCATCATTTAGCAAACTTCAAGTAAATAATTTTGTTTTTAACCAAACAAGTAAAGAATTTCAGACTCAGCCAGATCTAAGCTACCATCTATATTCATCCGAATAACAACAACAACAACAACAACAACAATAATATCCCCTAGATCAGATCGTGACGCCTTATAAAAATTGACAATTTGAGTCGGGGGAAAAAAAGAACCATCTATTTTGTTTATTATAATCTATATATATATATATATGTAATGAGCCATAAACCATGTGTTTTACTTTTTCACACTCCATGCAATGCAAAGTCACTCCCTAGGCTAATTTATTCAAAGAGGAAACAAACCCACAAAACCTCTTTTGCTTTTTTGCGGGGATGTTCAACACAATCAATTCAACGTCTGCCAGATGCCACAGATTCAGTAGAAAAGAGGCACTTCACTCGCGAAGGGACAGAATCATGAGCAGGATCATAAGGATGGTCTTTGGAAGGAATCTCCAGTATTGCAGGATCAGGCTTGTTGTGGCTATAAACTAAAAACCTTATCATATTTGCCACCTGCAACATGAATGAAAGCCAGAGGATCATAAGCCAATTTCGAGGTTAAGACTGACTAATCATTATTTCATAGACACAGCGGGAAGCCAGATAAAAATGCTATGGAAGGGTAAATTTGCAAGAGAGGTATGGATGTAGCCTGCACATGGTACCCAAAAAAGAAAACAGCACTACAGTTTTAAAAACAACAGAAAATGAAAATGCTGAATCATAGTGATTGTTTCATGAAATAGAAATCTCACCCCTGAAATGTGAGAAAGCCTCACAGGTCCACAAACTTTCTGTAACAATGGGTAAACAAAGATTTGGTAGACCAAACGAATAAAACCTGAGAGGAAGTTAGTACATATAACCATGTATGTAAATGCAGTTAGGTTAAGCACAATAGTATGGGGGGAGAAAGTTATGAAGGAATCACTATTTACAATGTCAATGTTATCTATAAATCCATAGCCATCGAGCATATACCTGATATTGAAAGAACATTACCGGGATCGTCGGTTGAATAGTTCAAACCCCCCATCTTTAGAGGACTGACGGCCCATAAAGAGAAAACCCGTAAAAGTAAAACGGTGTTGACCAGAATATAACATCGACGGATAAACAATGAACTCTTAAGTAAGAAGTATACCTCTGTTGTATAAGCTATATCATGAAGTGAGAAAACACAAAAAGCAATAATGGATGACATCAAAGGCCAATTCAGGAGGAGGTTTACATCTTTCTGAACTGTCATTTCTGTGACTTCATTATCTAAAGCTTCTGCATCCTCATTGGACTTACCACTAATATCATGGCTGTGCAATGTTTCCTGCAGATTTAAGCTCCCAAGAAGAAATCTTGTGCTAAGAGCTATAGAAAAACTCGTGCTAAGGCCAAATAGTGTGTTTAGAAAAACTCGTGCTAAGGCCAAATAGTGTGTTTAACACGACACTGAAATCGAATAAGGATCGGTTATTCTCAGAGTATGTTTTCCACAATTTCATTAATTTCTCCTAGTTTTGTCTTTCTATTCCACCATTATTTATAGTAGAGCTAAAAGGAATTCCAAATCAGTGCAAGGGTGCTTACACCGCAACAAGGACCATAACTATAGCATATTTTCGACCATATCGATCAGCAAACATTCCCCATGCAAGTGATGTTAGAACTCTGCCGAGCATGAATGAAGATCGTACAATATATCTCACCTGGACATCGGCATTTTAAGATGTTATAAATCCCTCTAATAGGAATCAATAGAATGAAAGGACTACCACGTAGCCAGCATAGGAACCGATATCTGCCTCCGTTTTCGCAATACCAAAATCTCTTACCTGCAACCAAATTTGTATCAATACAATAGTTCATGTTCTATTCTGCATTAGTGGTATGCTGTTACAAGCTAAGCAATGGAAATAAACCTTAAACAATACTAAACAAGTATTCTATTTCTTGAGTTATCTCATAACAAATTAGAATGCATGAGGGAAAACAAATATTTGATTCAGATGTGTACTTGATCCCTCCCCTTTGTAAGCCATTTATGGCAATTTCAAGAAACAAACCTCAAATCTTAAGGTGACATTAGAAGAATAGGAGAAAAAACTGCAATAAAAAGGACTGTATATATATAAGCTAGCATATAAACCTTTTCTATAGGAATAAGAATACAGTTCATCATTTTTTTGTCCCGGGAAAAAACATCCTTCGCCATTGGAACAATGATTAAATGCAGAATTTTCGACCAAGAAAAGAAAAGGGAAAAAGCCAAGTTCTTAGTTAAAAGAATAAAAGAAAAGGTGGGATTGAAGTTGAAATTTTAATTGATACTTAAATTCATTTATTCAAATGCCCCAAATAATTAGGAAAATTGCATATATTGACCTGAAAAGAAGAAGAAGTAAATTTAAGTAATTAACCAAACCAACCAATTATTAGTTCTGTTCCCATCTTGAAGCAAGCAACCACTTTCAAAAGTTGATGTGCTCAATAAAAAAACACTAATCCTTAATATCCAGGAGGAAAACAAATCACATCCATGTGTATAGTATCATCAAACAATTGTTTGAATCACGTGGCAGTCAATTTCAAGAATTCATGTACTTACTTAAAAAGAAAAGTAAACATTTAAAAGTTGATAATCTTGGAATTAATAATCTACATCCCAAACCCCCCAACCCCTCCCAAAAAAAAAAATACACACATCAAAGAAACTAATAATCTAGATTCTCTATGCACAAACATCTCCCAGCATGGGAAAGAATTATTCCCAGATCTTAAGAAAAGATTTAATTACTAAAAAATTAAAAATAATATAATTTATTATCAGTTTATGTACTATTAAAATATATTATTAGTTTTATTAGAACTTTTAAATAATTTAATCCCATTGTCTAGGTCTCGTTATATTTCCTTAAAAGAATAAACAAATTAGATCATGTGCATCATATCAAACAACGGATCAAGTGGCAGTCACTTTCAAGAATTGATGTATATATTTCAAAGAAGAAAACATTACAAAATTGATAATGAAATTAATAATGTAGATCAAAGATTGCATCAGGCTGGAAGAGACATGATACACTCATCATGAAATAGAGAAATGACTGGAGAATGTTACCAGAAAAGGAAAAAAAATACTGAAGAATATAATCTGGAGGCATAAAATTTGAGAATATAAGAAGAGAGAAGCTTCAAGTGAGAGCAAAACATACCATGAAATAAAGAAATGGGAAGAGACGTGATAGAGGCAGCGCTGTTCAGAGCCAAAGCAAGAAACAACATATCAGATCTTCTTCTTTTTTTAAATTTATTTATTTAAAAAAGCACATGCGAGCATGTAGCCGACACATCTGGGATAAGGTTTATTTGTTGTTGTATTTATTTTTTGAAGAACAAAAAACTGAAGAATCTGCAGGCATGGAATGATGACTGAAGTGCTAAACAACAAGATTCTTTTGACGTTTTACAGAAAATAATGAGCTAATTTCAGAAACCATTAAAACAAAAAAATACTCACCGGGGCCCACAGTCACCGTCCATAATTGGAAGTTGCCTTACTGGTAAGCCGCTTTCATTTCCTTGTATTGATCCACCTTACAGCCAGGGCAGTTCTCATGGTACCGATTATTCAACAATGGTACTCTTGAACTGCTTTCTTTGTCATTATTGTTATTATTATCATCATCATCACCGTCTGCCATGTTTGTTTTCCTTCAGAGATTCTCCTCTTCCTGAACCGTTCTCTGTTTTTGGTTCATAAAAACACAAAACCAAGAAGAGGAAGTTACGAAAGGTGAGAACTTTTTGCTCCTTTTGGACACCCCATGAGGGGAAAAAGCACCAAACTTGAGTCAAACACTCGAAAATTAAATACACAAACTTACAGACTTCAGAGCCATTAAAAGAAGGAGAAGAAGAGGCCACTCTTCAGTGTCACCCTTTTGCTTTGTGTCGCCACATGGAAGACGTTGATCTCTCTACAGATTACAGATGCCACATCATGCCAAGAAAGACCCAAAAGACAGCTGTAAACTGTTATTTGATGCACGTTGATCTCAAAAAAACAAAAACAAAAACAAAAATCTAAAGATAAAAACAAAAAAAAAAGTTTCATTGTCAGATACTCGGTTCACACCCTAAAACGGCAGCGTCGATGTGGTGAGAAAAAATGAGGATGCCGCTAAAGAAGAGAAGAAGAATAAAATTAAATGAAGGTGATTTGATTGTACAACTGTAGAAGTGGGTGGGTATAGGGGAATGGAGGGGTTGGAAATCTGTGATGGTGGACCCACTGAATAGATATGTGAATAAGAGTCTTTTGGATTTTCATTGCCGTTAAAGATGCATCCGATGTTGTGACTCTCCAAGACTACCTGCTCTTCAACATAACATCCTAAATTTGTACTATCTTGTGTTTCAATATGATCCTTTAAAACTCCCCCACGGCTTACTTTTTGAGAAATATGATGTCATAACACCGTCTTAATCCAATAATATTTAATGACATATTCATAATTTATTTAAAAATTTAATTTTATATATAATAATAATATTATGCGATTTATATAATTAACTTCATATATATTATGATGAGATATAATTTATTATTATTGTTATTAAAGATGAGAGTTGCCATGCATAAAATTAGGATTATTCAAATTACCTACTACATGAACAAAATTCCTCTAGCCATGGCGAATAAAATTAACAGGATCAAGAGTTTTTTTTTTTCAAAGAAAAACATATTGATTCCTCTATAAACATAGCTTCTAAATGGTTACTCTCCATATTAGATTCTAATATGAATTCAAATCTCTTCCCATTTTTCTCCTGAGATTAAGAATCATACAATGAAGGGAAAAAAAACAGAGAAATGAACTTTTTCAACAAGTTTCTAACTAAATAATATGCAAATAAAGCAAAATGGGAGAGTTTTTTTAGTCATCTTTTTATTATTAATTAACCCTCACTTCAGGAGTAAATATAAAATTTTAAGAATAAAAAGATTGACTATTAAATTATTAGTTAAAGTGATAAGCGAGATTATTTTCATAAAAAAAGACGACGAGTTTAAATCCTAAGAGCGTAGTTATTAGGATAGATCAAAATTTTGTATGTTCTAAATTTTTTTAAAAGATTATATCCTTAATTAAATGAAAAAAGAGGGACCGAAATTAAAAGAAAAACAATATAAAGTTTAATATACATATAACACCAATAGAGTTTTTTTTTTAAATAAAAAAATAAAAACTTTGTAGGGCTATCCCTTGCGGTCCCCCTTCTCCCTACCCCTGTCTATCAAATTGTCTCCTCTTCTATCCTTTCAGACCACCATTCCTTTGGGAAACTGAATTTGGTCCCGACACGGGAAGAAAATGATATTGGTATAATATACTGCATTTATTAATAATAAAATATTAAATGTATAGAAGAATGTAAGAACATAAATGAATTGAACCTATTTCATATTTTCATCGCTGTATGCTTTTTGTTTTGCTTCATCTCTTGTTGCATGAATTAAATGAATTAAAATTAAATAATAATTAAACATCATTTATACATACTTCCCCACTTCCACATGTAGAATTTACTGCTAAATAAAAAGTCTCATACAATAATTTTATTAAGTATTTTATTTTTATTTTCCTACTTCAATTTTTAAAAGATTCCATAATATTTGATTCCCCTTTTTCTCTTCTAATGGCCTTTATATGGGTATGAATTACCTTAAGAAATTTTTTACCATTAATTTTTAGGAGGATTGAAAATGTAAAACACCAATATAATACTAAAAGAGCTTAAAAATTAGAGAATCAAGCCCTTACTGGGCCCTCATTTCTTTGCCAGACCACAAGATAACAGGTGAAGGGGAAAAGACAAAGAAAATAGAATAGAAAAGTAGGAAGGAGTTTTTGAGAAATATTATAAAAAAAAAAAGCAAAATAATTACGTTAATTAGTTTATACAATACGAAAATCTGTTGATTTTTTTTCCCACAAACCCCTCACAATTTTTATTTTCATGAGACCAATGCTCTTTCTTAAAAATCCAATTTTAAAAAAGGAGTATCACCAATAGCTCAGGGCTCGTTTGGTTGGATCCTTAAAAATCCAATTTTTTATTCCACAATTTACATGTCTATTTAGTTTTTTTGGGGGGTAGAAATTGGGTTGACATTCTATCAAAATTAAATAGAAATAATCAGCTCCTTACATCTATATATAATATATATATAATATGTAATGTAATTTGGTTCCCTTTTATTTTATTTAAATTTATCTAGCAGAATTAATCTAGGTATTATAAATTATTAGTAAAATGATCAATATATGTAATTGAGAAATTATAAAGATCAAATAAGAAAAAAAAATTATAAGGACCTCCTTAAAAAGTTGTAAAATTATGGGACTTTTATATCAATTTTCCCTTTATGTTTTTTGAGATCGCGTGCATTAAACCTCTGGCGTATGGGCACGTTGTCAGTATGGACAATGATCCGCGGACGATTCTTCAGTAAATAATTGTTATCACTTCAGCCTGCCAGCTCTTGTCGCCCAATCTTCTTCTTCTTCTCTCCATAAATCTGTGAGCTTGACGAAGAACGAACTTCATTAGATAGTAAACACGTCGTCTGCTACTCGGCTTATCACTAGCTTTGCCTTCTGGATTGGGGGACCAAAAGAAAATCTGCAAGTTTGTGTTTTTACTTGAAAAGAAGCCCAAAAAAAAAAAAAAACTCGCCTTTGATAACTTTCTCTGATTTTTCTTTCTTGGTTTTTTTTTCCTGAACCAGAAACATAGAATAACGGTTCAGGAAGGAGAATATTGGGGAAAACAAAAATGGCGGACGATAATAATAATAGGAATGGTTCTAGAGATCCATTGTTGAAGAATCGGTACCATGAGAACTGCCCAGGGTGTAAGGTGGGGCAAGACAAGGAAATGCAACGAGGCTTACCAGTAAAGCAGCTTCTCAACGTATGGATGGTGACTCTGTGCACCGGTAAGTATTAACAAATTCGGTTTTCTTATATTGTTTCTGAAAGTCACTTAAGTATTTTTGTTTAGTCAAAAGTACCAACCTCTAGCAAGCTTCTTGTTTTGGAGTACTTCAATTCAATCAGTCATTAGTTTCTGAGAATTAAAGCTAATGCTGGCATATGCAAACTTTGCTGTAGAGTAATGAGCCAACTTGCAACGACTCTTTTCGGCTCAGTTTGATTGGTTCATTCACTTGAGAAAAGAACAAAGAACAACTTTTTTCTAGGACTAAATTAATAATTATTTTTCCATCATGGGATAGCACGTATTGTTTCTTCAAGTTGAAGATATGCTTCCCAGCTATTTGTTAGAAAATTTTTAGTTTGAAAGCCCATGATTTAAATTATATTACTCTTCTTTTTTTCTATTTTTTCTTTTCGTGGAGAAGCAGTCCTTTGTAAATGATTTAGCAAATAAAAAGGGTTGAAAACAAACAAAAAATTAATCTATTTAATTGAGTACTCTTTTAGTCTTTAATATAAGACTTAATTGATGATTTTAACTTGATTATAAATATAAGACATATTTTATATTTTTATCAATTTTTTTTAAATTATCCCTATAGATATTTTTTCAATAATATTCAAATAAAAGAAGGATAGATGGAGTTAAGGAGGACGATTGACATGTTTTAAAAAATTAAGTTATGTTAATTAATTTAATTTAATTAAATTAATTAAATATATTATATATTAAAGACGTAGAAAAGTACTTATTATCAACTTTAATGCCTACAGATTCTTCAGTCATTTATTCCTACTGCTTTTTTCCCACAAAAATAAAAATATCTGATTCGTTCTATCTTGGCTTGTGCAGTGCTTCCTGTATCATGTCTCTTCCCATTTCTTTATTTCATGGTGAGTTTTTTTTTTTTTTTGCGTATGGATAATCTAAATTTCAGATTTCATTATCAACTTTTTAATGGTTACTTTCTCCTTATATAACTAAAAGTGCAAATAATAAGTGCCTACAATTTTTAATTTGCCACTTGATCCATTGCCTACACATGGATGCGATTGGTTTTTCTTTTGGATATTCTAGACTAATAATTTCAATTCCAATATTTTATGTTTCATTTTCTTTTGATGTAACCAAGAGTGCTTAGTCTTTTTTAATGAGCACTGCAATTTTTGAAAGAGGCTGCTTGCTTCAAGATTGGAACAGAAACTAATAAACGGTTTGTTTGATTAATTACCTAAATTACCTCTTTTCAGGTTAATATATTCAATTTTCCGAATTATTTGGGTCATTTGAACTAATGAATTTGAGTGTCAATTTACTGTTCAATCCTTCCTTTTTTATCCATAATTTTTTATCTTGTGGTTCTGTTGTAGTTGGTGGAAACTTCTGCATTTGATGCTTGTTCCAATGTCAACATATTTGTTTTTTGGGACAAAAAATGATGACCTATTCATTATTTTTCCTGATTCTTCTCCTATTCCTTTGAAACCTAGCAGACAGTCCTTTTATTGCAGTTTTCTCTCCTATTCTTCTAATGTCAGCTCAAATTTGTGGTTTGTTTCTTGCTTGCCATGAATGAGTTACAAAGGGGAGGGATCAAGGATACATTTGAATCATGTCAACTATGTATACAAATTTGCTTGCAGGTAAGAGATTTTGATATTGCAAAGACCGAGGCAGATATCAGTTCCTATGCTGGTTACGTGGGTAAGGTTCCTTATAGTCCCTTTGTTCTATTGATACCTATTAGAGGGATTTATGACATCTTAAAATACTGATCTCCATATGAGATGTATTGTAGGATCTGCATTCATGTTCGGCAGAGGTTTAACATCAATTCCATGGGGAATATTTGCTGATCGCTATGGGCGAAAACCTGCTATAGTTATAGGCCTTGCTTCAGTGTAAGCACCCCTGCACTGATTTGGAATTCTTTTTAGCTCTACTATAAATAATGGTGAATAGAAAGAGAATACTCAGAGAAATGATAGTGTAAAACTTACTCTGAGCATGATGAAGCACATTTAAACACCTAGGAAATTGAAGATTATTTAGTGCATGTTGAAACTTTGTTACATTTATTTTGAGTTTATCTTTTCTCTCTCTTATCATGTATTCCCTATAAATATCCGTCCACTAATTGTACATTACTTTTTTTAAAGACTAGTTGATATCGGTTTATCTAGTTAGTTTCTCTCCTAACTTCATCCCCCCACTCTTTCATGATCTATTTGCTTTCAGTGTTGTGTTTAATACACTATTTGGCCTTAGCACTACTTTGTGGATGGCTGTCGTCACAAGATTTATTCTTGGAAGTTTAAATGGTTCGCTTGGACCGATAAAGGTACTATATTTAGATGTATTATATTACAACCATTTAAATTTGAATGAGTTGCTACTTGTGCTTTAAAAGGTACACTTTGTCTCTCTTTGGTAATCTAAAGTTTTAATATGATTGTTAAATGAGTTAGTTGTCTCTGAAAGTAGACATATGACAGAGCACCGTACCATTTTGTTGCATGGTTAATGGCAATTGGACATATAAAGGTCATATTAACTTCATATTTGGCCATATCACCCATTTCTGTCAGTTATTTGTTAATGGGCTTAATGCGTTCTTGGTATTGAATATGAAACACTTTTTGGTAGTCTTAGATGAGATACACTGGCTTTAAGAGACTGCATTGAGATGAATTGCATCGTTCAAGATCTAAAATTTCCAATTCTGTCTTTAAATTTTCATTGAACAGAACCAGTGCTCAATCAGAAGTTTTAATTTGTGTACTTGAGTGCCAGTCATTTTGTTCTTTTCTTTTCCTTTAGTGACTTGTTCTATTTGATTCTAACTTCCCCCAACATATCAACTGTCACCAGGCATTTGCCACTGAACTCTTTCGAGAAGAACACCAAGCTTTAGGACTCTCAACTGTAAGTCTAGTTTACTTTGGTCTACTATTGATTCTTGGAAGTACATGTTCTTTATGATAATCTGATAACGTCACCTGGTTTCAGGTTAATTCAGCTTGGGGCGTAGCTTTAGTCATTGGTCCAGCATTGGGAGGCTATTTGGCTCAGGTACTTTATTCCTTGCCTTGTGAAGCAAACATATGAACAGTTTAAACAAAAGCCTCTTTCTTTAGTCATGGAGTGAATCAAACAAGCGGTGGACATGTGGTCATTCTTCTTCATTTGCCTTGGAATCTCAATCTATACATGGGCCTCAAAGAAGTCCCCCTCCTTATCCTCAAGAAGACGATTCTTTTTGTACTGAGAAACCCATTTTAGCTGAATTCATGACAGATTTAGTGTTTATCTAGAGTTTAAATATATCATTATCTAAAGTCCACGTTATATCATTATTTATAGTTATTCTCGGCGCTTGTATATTAAAACTCGAGGAAAGGTGTAGCCATCGTGTGTGCAAGCCTTCTCCTTAACTACAGTTCTGTTCTTATCTTAAATTTTACATTGCATGTGTGCGGGAACTTTCCCGTGCTTATCCCCTGTTCATCTAACAATTTGGGGATGTTGGTGTTTCAGCCAGTAGAGAAATATCCACATATATTTCCAAAAGGTTCCTTATTTTATAAGTAAGTACGAAGTATACTTGTCCTTCTTTTAAATATTGACAATAATTTTGAATTCTATTTTTTTTAATTTCCATTTCCTTATTGATTTGCTGATATTTATTTGTCCAAAAACAAATGACCTACAGGTTCCCATACTTCTTGCCCTGCTTTCTAATATCAGCCATTGCACTTGTTGTATTAGTTGCTTGTATCTGGCTGCCGGTATGTGTAGTCATAAACGTTGGGTGTCCATTAATATTAACAATTATTGTAAGTGTAAATTATATTAAATTTGAAAGGTTAGCAGAAATAGTACAAGCCCAAGCCCAAACCTACAAATCCTCAAGATACTTATATAAATCCTTAGTACTTTGTGCAATTCTAAAGATCCCCCTTACTTTTGTATATAGTATCGAATTGTTTCTTCTCCATTCTTTCGGCATTTTCTTAGACTTTAAAATCCCGTTAAAAAGCTTGGTCAGCCAAAGAATACCCTCCTAAATGCTTTCACATTTCAATAAGGATACCATCAAGACTAATGGTAAACCTTTACCCTGGTTCATTTTCTCCTGATATTATAAGTTTTGTTTCAAAAATCTGCAGGAAACGTTGCACAACCACAATGTCAGTGACGAGTTCATTGAGGATGCAGAAGCCATAGAAAATGAAATCACAGAAGGGACAGTTCAGAGAAATGAAAACCTCCTCCTGAATTGGCCGTTCATGTCTAACATCATTGTTTATTGTGTTTTCTCACTGCATAATACAGCTTATTCAGAGGTTTGCTTCTTACTTAAGTTTTGATACTCAAAATGAATTTTTCCATATATCCAGAGGCATTTTATTGATATTATACGAGATATTTAGCATCAAGTTGATACAAAATGTTCATGGAGTATCAATTTGAGAGTGACACCATCTTTTGTGGAGCAAAATGAGTATTTCGTTTACGGGCTATAGGTTAGCACTATTTTACTTTTGCAGGTTCTCTCTTTATGGGCCGTCAGTCCACGAAAGCTGGGGGGTTTGAGCTATACGACAGATGATGTTGGTAATGTTCTTTCAATATCAGGTATCAACATACTTCATGGCCATAACTGCATTTATATGAGGTCATATATGTTACCTCTTCCCCTTAGCTATATTATGTAAACCCATCTTGTTGATATAGTGTTTATGTTTTTGCATTATGAAGATACAGTGTCAATTCATGATTATTCTGATTAGTACTCAACTGGTTAGGTTTGACTCTGCTGCTCCACCAGATCTTCATTTATCCAGTTTTGGAGAAAGTTTGTGGACCTGTGAGACTATCTCACATTTCAGCGGTTAGCTCTCTTTCATGCAACAATTATTATGATTCAGCATTTTCATTTTCTGTTGTTTATAAAACTGCACTATTTTTGGCTACCGTGTGCAGGCTATATCCATACCTATCTTGCAAAGTCACCCTTTCATAGCATCGTTATCCGGCTTCACAATGGACAGATTGATAACCATTGCTGCTGTCTTTATTTTTTGTATCTCTGTAAGTGCATATGTTCCTTGATTTTACCAGCCACAATGATAATATTAAGGGGTTAAGGTGGAGTAACATGGTTGGCATAGAATCATTTTTATGAGAATGCCAAACACAGAACACTGTCTACTTTACAAAATCCCACATGCATTATGAACTTACCTGATTGTAAATGTTTCATTACAAGGCAACCATTACTACTGGTTTATTCATTCTGCAAAACAGAGCAGTGGTAAGATTTTCCTAGTTCAGTTCATTTTTTCTTTTCATGTTGTTGTGGGATTTTCATAACTGAGTTAGGCCAATTTGCCATGCTTCATTTTTTAAAACAGGAACAACACCAAAGGGGAGTAGCCAATGGTATTGCCATGGCTGGCATGTCAATTTTCAAAGCTGTTGGCCCAGCTGGAGGTGGATCAGTGTAAGTTGACGTTTCATTTATTTGTTTAACTTCTCATATGACATATCAAATTTAGTGGAAAACTGTCAACGAAGGTTCGCTTTGGATCGATTTCAACATGTGCATGCAATCCTTTGTTAATCACGATGTTGATCATTGCAGATTAAGTTGGTCACAAAAGCGGTTAGATGCTTCTTTCCTCCCAGGTATGAAGCTTAGCTAATCTGTTTTTGCTAAATTTTGAGTTATGAGGGCAACAGATGCATGCACGTATTATGTGGGAACATCAGAGTTTATATTATCAAATAGTATTTCTTTTACTTCATATAATTAACCGTGATATTGTAAGCTCACTAAGTGTGGGACATTTAACTACAGGTCCTCAGATGGCATTTTTTGTGCTGAACATTGTAGCAGCACTTGGAGTTCTGATGATGTTCAAACCATTCCTGGCTGATAAAAAGAAAACCCCATCAGAACCATTACATTGATATATATATATATATTAAGCAAGGGACTCCAACATCCGTAGCCACTCAAGCTCCATGATCATCTCTTATTCATCATCCAACGGAAAAATCCTTTAAATCCATAGCCGCCCTCTTCACTCACTGATGCCAGAATTGTTGCTTTAAATCCTTCCCTAGAGTTATTTAATTATTCAATTTATGTACTATTAACTTATTGTAACTTGGAGATTTGATGCCAAGGCAAACCCATAAAAATACCTCTTATATCAACAATAAAATGGACACTATGTAACTTTATTACACTGTAAAAAAATTATACTATGAATCTCTCTTTTTAGTAGATTATCTCAGGTAAAAGATTAATATTTATTCAAGTTATTTTTAGTAACAACTTAAAAATTTAGGGAAAACTATCTTTTTCTCAACAATATCTTTATCATTTGATTTAATGGTATTCCAATTAGATAGGAATAGATTTGATAAATAATAATAACTCTTGGATAAAGACGTTTATCTTGTAGAGATTATATTTATGCTGATATCATAGTAGATAAACTTAAAAGGAAAATATAATTTCTTAACAAACAAGATTGGAGTCATTTATGTTTTCTTCAAATTTTATAGGGTAAATATACATTTAATATCCTAAATTAATTTTAAATAGGCAATTAACACCCTAAAGTATTTAAGTGTGCAATTAATACCATAAACTATATATATCTAATACATTAAACTAATTTTAAATAGGCAATTAATATCCTAAAATATTTAAATGTGCAATTAGCACTCTAAACTAATTTTAGAGGTGCGACAAGCACCTTAAAATATTTAAAGTATTAATTACACCTCTAAAATTATTTTGATATATTAATTATACCTTTAAATATTTTAGAATGCTAATTGTCCTTTTAAAATTAATTTAAGAGGTTAGATGAGTTTTTACCTAATTTTATACAAATTCCTTTGAGATAAATAGTATTTTCTGCGTAATTCTAAATATGAAATAAATCTTCGTATCTTATTGGTAAAATTGAATACTCATATCTAAAAGTAAAGATATCCGAATAGAGATAATTATTTTGGAATGTAGTCAATGTACTATTTGCGTTGCGTTTGCATATAGAATCCCTTGAAAAAGTGTTAGAATGACAGTTCCTACTTCTTGAAGTACCAAATAAATGATTACTGGAATGGGGGATTTTTTTAGCATAAAGATCTCATGACAAAGAAAAGAAGAAGTATTTGATTTTTATGTATAAACTGATAAGATTTTTTGAGCATAAAGATCTCATGACAAAGAAAAGAAGAAGTATTTGTTTTTTATATATAAACTGATAAATGGCATGGCATTACTGTTGACCGCTGGATAAAACATTGAAAAGGTTATGGACTATTTTATTTCAGTTATAAAATTTTTAAATAATTTTAATTTGTTTAAATTATAGAAAAATATTTAAATCATTTTATTTTAAATTATAAAAAAATATATAAAAATTTTATACTAATTTTTATATTATCAAATAAACTTTTAAGCAAGAATGGGGTTAGCTTTCTTTTTCTTTTTTTTTAAAAAAATAGCCTTGGGATCCTCCCTATTTACAAAATGAATGGGGAGAGAGTTTAACTCTTTTTTAAAAAATTTTATAATAAAAAAAATGAATGTAAAGAGAAAAGTACATTCGAAAAGAAGGGGACACACGAAAATTACATAACTCACATCTCATAATTATACATTGAAACCACTACTGTTTTTCTTGTAAAGTAGCATTTAACACTATAATATTATTTTATCTTATAGCGCTTTAAAGGGACAAACACTAGGTAATAATAATCTCACAAATAAAACTTTCATGCCACTGGCAAACCCACTACTCCACTCACCTATCTCTCTCAGAATGCCGCCCAGAGAATCCAAGCCGAAAAAAGGAGCATGGATTGAGAGGAAAATATAAGACGGACTATAAAAACAGACTCCTATTCATATATTGAGTCTCTTCAATATACATTGAGTATCATCGACTAAGTTACTATTGTAAACCTTACCTTGTAGGGATTCTTCCTTTTATCTTTCTTCTCAGAACTAGAACTTCTCAAACATGATTTCAAAGGCATTGCTTGTTCACTTGCAGATGGATACTTGGGAAGGCAATATTTAGAAGATCCTCCTCTCTTGTGCTCGAATGGGTCTAGCCAAAACCGGACATTTGGACTACCAAAACTGATCTTTCTTTTGGCCTGGAAATAAGCAGTCACTGCGTCAGCTTCTCGAAGGAATGCCACCCGAGCTGAGCCAGCAAAGCTAAAGATCCTTGTTTTTAGATGATCTACATAGCCAAACACTCTAAACTTCTTTATCAACTCTGACTTCGACGGTAGGTTGAGATTCTCAGGGAACTTCATGTGCAAGGATTTTGCACAAGCATGGGAAGCTCTTGTTTTTTCTTTCTCTCCAGCTTTGGAATTGATAATTGTACAAGAAGAATCAACTTGATCGAGATTCTCATTCTTTTTCAAACAGTCCCTTGAAGACAGTTTTACTCTTATCAATTTTTTTGATGTACTAATTTGCAGTCTCTTATTGTCAAGAGAAGCGTCAGATCCTTTTAAACCTTTGTTTAATGCTTCTTTAGCTGCAACCTCATAATTACTGGAATTTGAAGCACTAACCACAAAGTTAGATGATGATTCTGAGTTAATCTCTTCAATAAATTTCACTGCAATTTCATTAAAGCATATGCTGCTCTGACTATGCTTCTGGATACTTTTGTCTGGTTCAAACATTTTGGTTTGTGACATGCAGGGTGTGAATCATTCTACCTCGTTTCCTTCAGTTTCTTGTACTCTTTCTTCTGCAAGAAAATCTATATGAAAAGGTGTGTCTTTGAAAAGAGACATGCAACAAGATGCATTGTCAGGCAAGTTTATCCAACTGCTTCCACCTATGAATTTCGCTCTCAAACACAGGTCAGAAAGCTTTATAGGATGTTGTAAAATGGAAGAAAGATATGAATCAATCTCCATTCTAAAAGCTAGGGAAACAATCAGCTAAGATAGATGGCAAAACGAAAACATCTGAATCATCTTTCTTATTTCCTGATACAATCATCTTCAAAGATGAAAATTCTTCATTTGTTGAGGAAAGGGATGAAGGTTTCTGAAGCTTGAAAGAATAATCACGTAGAACACGATCGATTCGCTTCCTTTTCTTGGCCAGGCTAGAAGTGGTTTTGATGTTAGGCAATGTTAAATGAAGCTCAATTGCAGTGTCTTTTCTTCTACCGGAAGCTTCACTCAACTTAGAACAGTCTTTGAAGTAGACATCACTAATCTTCTGATCTGAAATATTGTTAACTCTCAAAAGCCTCAGCTCTACAGATTGCAAGCTTTCTCTCATCGTGTAAAATGGATCAAAGGTAAGAGAACGCAAGTGGGAGTGACATCTCAGGTAAAAATTCAGCCTTCCTATTTCTAGTGTGAGTCTGGAATAATCTGAAGTTGATTGTTGTGCACGGGGTTTGACATTTTCTTTAATGAATTAATTAAAATTAAAAACATAAAATTATATATACTTTACATGAAGTTTATTTTAAAATAAAAATATCAACATGAGATTAGTAAGATAAAACTAATCAAAATTTTGTGTATGGAAAAAATACTAATAAAAGAAGTCCTACCCCAAAACGGTTTGATTTGATTTAAATTAATTCGAGTGTAATACAACTTCACAAGATGTGAACTGAAGGTAAACTTTAGTAAACGTTGAGTAGCAAGCAAACTAATTTTAAATAATAATTAATATTCTAAACTATTTAAAAATATAATTAATATTTAAAATAATTTTAGAGGTACGATTAATACTTTAAAGTATTTAAATTGGTATAATTTTACACTTTTATTAATAGAAACACAAATTTTTATTCGATCTATATCATATAATTTTTTTATTTAATACAGTATTATTTAAAATATAATATATATCATATTGTTTAAAAAAAAGTATTGAATAAACCTTAAAATTAATATTGTATATAATTTACATATGAAGATTAAAAATTTTTACAGTTTATTCAGTACAATTTATTAAAATAATATTATAAATATAATATTTTAAATAATAATATGTTAAAATAAAAAATTTATATGATATATATCAAATATAAGTATATGTTTTTGCTAATGAATGTGTAAAGATGTAACAATTTAACTAATTTAGGGTGTTAGTTATACTTTCAAAATTAATTTAAGTTATTAATTGTACATTTAAATATTTTAACATACTAATTATACTTTTAAAATTCATCTTATTGAATTCAACTTTTAGGCTCTTGAAAAAACTTTTTGGGAAATTTGAATATAACAAAAAGGCAAAAACTGTTTGGGTGATGATTTTTATTGCAAAAACTGAAGAAGAAAAAATCTATTTGTAATTTTTAAAAGTTTATTTATCAAACGTTGATATAAGTTATTTTCTAAAAGTTATTTTAAATTTTTTAGTAACTTTCAATTACATTTCAATGGTGCAAATTAGTCTTGACTATTTTTTAAATAATTTTTAATTTATCAAATTGACTTTTTTAAAAAATTTATTAATTCTATTATAATAACTAACTTTTATCAAATTTCAATTTGGCAAATAAACGTTTGAATGTAAATGATTTGATTTAGTCCAATACCATACTGAATGCATATCATTCACCGACATCATCTTGTCTTATACTAAGGGCCGTTTGGTTTGGTTGGGGATAAGTTCAAACTTTCCAGAATCAATTATATAGATCACAAAATGCTACTGTGTTCCATGAAAATTCAAAATATAAATTCAAAGAGGCAGGCCTAAGAAGTTTCTTATCCTAAAGCAAACATATTAACAAACATCAGTTACAGTTACAGATAGTTGACATCACTAAACTAAGTACAGCGAAACCTAACTTAAACACACACTACAAAGTGCCATTAATCTCACTAGTAATACATGGCCGTTCTCTACCAAGTTCTTCAAAACAACTTCACAAACTACTTTTTCTTGTAAATAAATAGCCGAGCATTTACTTTCCAGTCAAGCATACCTAGGTTTGACTATATATATATATATATATATATATAAGCATGCATCTACAAAATTGGTGAGCTTGATCTGGTTCTCCAAAATAGCTGCAGAATCCTAACCTGTCGGTTTATTCAGAATGATAGAGTACGTAAGATGAAAAGGACAATAAACCCCATCAAGGTAAATAAATAAAGAAGGGAAGAACTTATGTCCAGTTTTTAAATATTTGTCGTCTGGTTGTTCAACACAATTATGGCGAGTGATTTTTAGTCAATAAAAAGATGCTAAGTTGGAAAACAATGTCCACGTATATATACCTGATAGAAATAACTAATAGGAACTTTCCATTGGTCTTGTTCATGCTTCATACTAAAATGCATCAACATATGCTTCGTTAATAACACCCATAAATCACCGGCAAAACAAGTGAAAATTTTTTATTTAGTAGAACGAAATGCCAGAAAAGTGATGTTGTTAGTCGACATTTATATGATATTAATATTCAATAATAGTGAAATCAGATCGCATCTAAAATAAAGAAATAAATAAAAATTATGATCAGGAATCTCAAGATCTTATACATTTGCAAGGACAACCACAAAGCATTACTTATAATTATTTGGCAAGTATGAATGTGGCAAACTTCAAATGAAACAGAAAATGAAATTTCTCGTTATAAAATGGCTGCATATATTTTGAAGATCATATATGAAAAGCTAAGAAATTTTCAAAACATGAAAGAGGGAGGCATTCAAACCTTAGTCACGAGTACATTTCCAAACACCATGCTTATGTGTAAGCAACTGCGACACAAACTATCAATCAAAAGAACCACGGCACTTTGATGATCCACATAAGCATTTGTTTCTACCTCTGGGTGTTCTGCTACCCTCAGTATGATCAGAACGGGAAATCCCGTAATCATAAGTAAACTCAGTCATCGGAGGAATGTGTCTGAGTGCGAAAAATGCAATATGAAGGAAGGATTGATTGTTTCCTTCATAAACAACAGGCTGCCAGAAAACATTTGGGGAGCAGCTATGATTCATGAATCTAGCCACATTTCCAAACTCCTTAGCACTTTAACTAGAGGAGATGGAATATCATAATCCTCACTAGAGTCATTTGAAATCACTTCTTCCAATAACTGAGGAGTATGATTCCACTTAAATATAGGATAAATACGATTAGTATTAAAAGCATAGTCATCTTTAGTTGATAACTCCTCATTTTGATTTAAGTTTCCTTTGTCAATAACTTCTCCAGCATATTCACAAATAAAAGAACCAGCACGAATAGGGTCCCATGATCGAAGACCCCATCCTCTATCCCTTGTTTTGAATACTTCAAACGGGTGCTTTAGACCCATCTGGGATACTCGATTTTTGCAGTTAGGAAAACAACGACATGTGGGGCCACATTCATGAATTAATGGCTTGCGACTCACTAGAACGCCATTGACAGTATATGGAAAATCGCCTTCATTTCTCCAGATACAAGAGCAATTCAGATCACCAGGGGCACATGGTTTGGTACAGTTGCATCCATTAAAAGACTGCATTAAGCTGAATGGTTTAGGATATTTAAGGGAATGAAAATAAGTGAAACCACCAGGTAATCTCTCATGGTCAACCTCATTGACAAGTGATACAGGAATACTCTCAGCTCCTGAAGAGAGATCTGAAAGAATTAGTCCAGTCCTTGAAGAACAGTCTGTCTTCCACTTCTCAATTGATTTCCAAACAGAAAAAGCACTAAGCTGTCCGGGCATTCTCACCAACTTGTACTTGAACACACCGCTGCCACATTTTCCCTTTTCTATCCATGAATCTTGAATTTTGTACAGACCATCATACACATAGATTTTTGCATTTGGATTAACAGCATCTCTCATTCCCCGGATGACTCTCACTTCATTGTGCCGTCGTGAACTCCTTTCTAGAGCAAGATTACCCCCTTGAAGCTTCTGATCAGACACTGACTTTTCTTTCTTGCCAAAGTTCCCACTCTGTCCACTATAAATTAAAACATCATCATCATCTGCATGGTCATCATATTCATATGATGAAACAATGCTTAAAGCCAGAGGTTCTTCCTCAAAACCATCCTTGATGGTCATGTAGTCAATCCCACCCATGGACTGAGCATGTAGCCCCACAACACATAATTCCATTCTGAAAAAGAAAATGTCCCCGATCTCAACCCCAGGAACTACACCTACTCTCTTCTTCATGTTTGTTCGAATGCCTGCGGTCATCAATACATTGCCAGCTCTTAAATCTCCACGCTTGGTTAATCTTGAAACATATTCCCCAGAATCTCTAAGTTGGCTAATTCTTCTTCTAAGGGCATCAAACTCCATGAGCACAAGATTAACCACTTCCCGATTACCATCAGCTTGTTGGGCTGGGCAAATACCAACTACAGAACTCAAATCATTTTGTGATTCTTGGCTCTTCTTGGTATTTCTTTGGGATGATTTTAACCTGCTCCCACGCAGTGCTCCATGTTTTGATGGAGTAGAGTCTAACGGGCTTCTGAATGAACGGAGTGGCTTAGGCATCGGAACATCTGGTGTCACTCCAGAGGGACGAGCATGCTGATTGAGATCAGTCCATGCATGAGATTCTTTAGGTCCACCAAAGGGGAAAAATGGAGCAAACCCAGAAGGATACTGACCAGTGGAAGGACCTTGAGATGACATTGGGAAAATTGGTAGCAAGCATCGCAGAGGTTTAACATCCAAAACTGCGGACTTGTCAAAAGAACTTGATGAAGGAACAGAGTTTTGGCCTAACCCTCCTTCCATTGCAGACTCCTAGCTTCACAATATCTTTTGTCCCCTTTTCTGGCGAGATGTGTGCTTCGAGACTCTTACCATTTGCAGCAGACACGCCCAAATGTGTCACGGTAGTTTCATCCTTGAAGATTATTTTAAGAGATTAGCGAAATCAATCCCAAGAGGTAAATGAGATCACGAATGGAATTTTACTGAACAAGTGATAGATAAATGGACAAAATTTGTCGAAATTCCTCAAATGCTTAACAAATCAGCAAAGCAACTGTTTCTTATAAGAAAAAATGTTTACTTTACCTTCTGAACGTGATTGAAGATTGCAGGAGCTTTCTTTCAAACAGAGAGAAGTGAACTTAAAGCTGAGAGGAAAGACAGAAGCAGAACATTGGGTGTCTTCAAAAATGAGTTGAACTTGAAAACAGCGGGTGAACAGTTTGATGTACCAAATAGAGTCGTTTTCTATAAATATATATAGAGAGAGAGAGAGAGAGAGGCGCGCGCATTAGAATAAAAACTTTACCATTTAAATGTTTTCATCTAAAATTTGATTATAGGGAAATGAAACTTATTTAAATGATATTATTTAAAAACACTTTTGCATATATGGGAGGGTAATTACACTAAGATTCAAATAAGGAAGTTCATTCATCAAAAATCATATTTATAACTGAGAAATTAATACTTAATAATAATAATTTTTAGAAACTGATTAAAAAATTTATGTTAGTTAAGACTTTTTTATAATTATATTTTTTTAAAATTTTATAATAATTTTTATATATGAAATCACAAAAAAGTGATTTGAATTTTATAAAGTAATATTAATATATTTAATAAAAGTTATAGTAATAACTTATCAACACATCTCAAATTACATTTTTACATATTCGACCACTTTAAATAATTTTTTATTGTTTTTAATATATTTCACGCCAACCTTTTTCCATGTATTTTTATTATATATTTTGTATTTTATTATTTAAACACACATTTATCATAATATCCTTATTTATGTTACCCTAATTTTATGTTGTCTAATTAAAACCCCTTCAATGATAATTTTATAAAATATTAAATTTAAACCATTCAATTTAATCCAATGGTTGAGAATTGAGTTGCCTAGCATTTGGAAATGATTCCCAAGTTTCAAAATTATCTCAAATTTTGATCCTTTGCCCTGATGTACTCATTGATTAGGGATGAATTGATAAACTTGAAAGGCTAAATTAATATTTTAACCTAATAATATTTATTCATTATTCTTCTACACATCATCTTATATCTCTTCCCCTTTTTTTGCAAGTGTATTCAGGAGTGAGAAGCACACAAGTTTGATAGATAAGAAATTCTTAAACAGAAGACAATTACAAACTAAAAACCAGATCACGTAAAAAAACCATACATGTGGAGCACTATAGAGAAAACATGGGCACAATTTTATCCCCTTACATATGACACACTCAACTCTCTTTAAAACTACCAAAGTGCCCCGTTACAATACAAAAGTTTCTTGTTAAAAGTTTCTCTTGGCAAATCAAAGTCGTATATTTCTGATTCTGAGAGACCAGAAGGGGAAAAACTAAGGGGAATGACTATGAGGTTTTAAAGGAAGAGAATTACTTATTCTAAATTTCAATGACAACTGAGTAGTATGTAATAACAAGTTTTAGTATAGGAAATGGCAAAAAATTTATACTGCTTATTTGTCATGGTGATTTTTTAGTGATTAAATCCCTTCCTTAGGACCTTTTAGTAATTTCCCCCAAAAACAAAGAATCAATACATTTTCTGTATATTAATGTATTTGATCAATATCCCGTATATGTGTTTGTGTGTGTATGTATTTCTGCCCCTCAACATAACCTGCACTAAAAACAACAGTGCCAAGTTATTGAACATTGACAGCAAATACTGTGTGAACATAATGCCTACCATCAAGCCATGTTAGAGATCCAAAATTGTAGCCTCCATGGGCCTCCTTCCCATAGAATGAGACTTCATATGACAGCTTCTTTGCACTCTCAGAGAAAACAAGTTTACTTGGAATCACCTTCACAATTAATCCCTCTGGTGCATGAACTTTTGCTATATATGTGGAATTAAGGGGTCCCACATTGGTAACTGTTCTTATTACTTTGGCTTTCTGGTTCCTACTAAGCCTCTTTATGGAGATTGATGGGTAGTTTATGTTGGATATAAGGTCTTTATTGGAGTTCTTGGGGCAGGTGAAAGTAGTCTTAGACATTGACCTTATGTTTGTCTGTGAATAGCCATAATAACAGAGGAATTGGAGGTAGTCTTCCACATTTGTCTCAAAGACTAAACCAGGATAGAGAGCTTTGAGAGGGTTGATTTCTCCTGCTCCCATTTCATGTGGATTGGCAAAGTTGTTTGAGCTGTTGGTCACAGTCTTCCTCATGTTGTTGTAAGTTGTTGCTGAAAATAAGAAAGTGGAAAGAACTGAAGTATCACTTCTCAATTTTAGACATACTCAAAGATTGAACATTTTGAAAAAAAAGGGAAAATTAATCATTTTATCATTATAGTTTTGATTTAGTTATAACCCAATCCCTATAGTTATAACTCATTTTTAATTCAATCTATGAACTTTGACTTGATGCAACTTAGTTCCTATAATTTAACAATTTAAAATAATAGTCTATATATTTCTTAAAAAAAATAAAATTATATATATTTCATGAAACTTAGGAACTGCAATTTTAAATGGTTAAAATTATAAGGAATAAGTTGCGATGGGTTAAAGTTTTGAGACTATGCTTCAACTAAGTCAAAATTATAGGAACTAGAAGATTATGATCAAGTTGAATTCCCATTGTCCATAGAACATGACACCACTTGTATCCCTTTCCTTTTACACCATTTTTAATCCAATCCTGGTCTAATCTTCAACATTTTTTTTTCTTTCTTAGAGAGAGAGGGAGATTTTCAAGATTAAAAAGAATAAGAAGGGCAATAGTTATTGAACCTGTTGTCATTAGGGTTGACTTGATCATGGAAGGGCTCCATCTTTTGTGTACTGTTTTGATGAATGCTGCAGCACCAGTCACATGTGGGCAAGCCATAGATGTGCCAGATTTTATGCCAAATAGGGATGGTTTTTTCCCTGCTGGAACACTTCCTGGTTCAGTGCTTATGGGTATCATGGCAGCTACAATGCCAATTCCGGGAGCCATAATGTCTGGCTGAGCAACACATTTGCCACAAAGTAGAGTGTTAAGATTGATTGTGTTGCCTACCTTGTATAAATTTCATGTTAGGGCCCTGGGGAAGATAAATATACCTTGAGTATGTTTTCTGTAAGGATTGAAGGACCTCTTGATGAGAAAGATGCAACAATTGGTGAAGCTTTATATCTAGCAACTTCTTCTGTTGGAAGAATTGTTGCTGTTGGATTCCTGCCATAGATGAGGGAAAGAAAGTCTGAGGATTTTTTCTTAAACTTTTAATTTTTTACCAATCTTTAAAAGTTTTTATTCATATAAGACAAGATAAAGGAGGAGGGTTATATTAAGTTCTAGATTACCAATGTAAGACTCTGTAGTAGCCGAACCCACGTAACATGATAAGGTGAATGAAGTGAAACTAGTCATACTTTTAAAGTTGGGACTTGGGATTGCTTACCTGGTAGAGTTAATGTACTTTAGAATCTGATTCCCTTCAAAATCACCAACATTTGTGTAGGGAAAAACACCTGAATCAAAAGGAACGTCCTTCTTGTCCTCATCAATTAGTATCATCCCCATGGCCCTTGCATCTTGTACAACCAGCTTCTTGATTCTTCTTGAAATAGCTACATCATCAGCAACACAAATCACAATCTTTCCAGCAACTTTACTGTAATCCAACGATCCAGGATAACAATTCCTGCAATTTTATTCATAAAAAGAACAGATTTCCTTATGTTGGAATTGCTGCATTATAGCTGCCAAGCATTGGCAACTTATAAAAACTAAGATTTAATATTTAGAACAACAGCTTCTGCGTTGCTGTATTAGTGCCACTGCCCATTGGTCTGTTAGCAACATGTACAAATGGGAACAATAGTATTTGCAGAAATAGATTTTCCTTTCAGTTAGATATGTACTTCCTTCTTGTCCTTATTATAAGGAACTTTTTAGAAGGAATAGGCGGTACTTATTATAAGTCACCAAATGCATTATTAATTACATTTTTCTAAGATTAATCCTATTTAAAATCTCATTAATCCTATTCAATATGGGTAAGTTTGGAATCTTTTTCATTTTCAGACCAAGTTAATGATTTAATCACCTCTTTTTGGTTTTGATGAGATAGAAGTGTCTTATAATAACAAATGGAGGAAGTATTACATGCCTTGCTTCTGATGGAGGGGTGAATTTAGCAGCCACATTCTCTCCAAAAACAAGAGGATACAACTTTGAATGAGTAAGGTTTGAGAAGTTAATACCTGTGCCCTACCATACCAGCACAATCACAGGGAGAAAAAAAAATTAGATTTCATATGCATGATAAAAACTATGCTAAAAGAAATTTACCACATTTTCTTTTCTGCTTTGGGTCAGAAACCAAGAAACCTACTTGAAAAGTTTTCCTATTTCCAAGTACAACAGTTGATTGGAAGCTCCTATCAATATTAGAAGCTGCAACTGTGAATACCCATGGAGCTGTGTTTACAACTGTGAGAGGATCAGGGCCATCATTCCCTGCTGAGCAGACCACCATAACACCCATTTCTTCTGCATGAAAAGCTCCAATGGCTATGGGGTCATTCAGAAAATCTGATTGAAACAATGAACTGAGTCCAATGGAGATTGAGATTATATCTACTCCATCTTTAACAGCGTCATCCATAGCCTTCAATATAGTGGCACCTGAACAACCTTCTTCTGAGCAGGCCTTGTAAGCAGCAATTCTAGTTGAATGGAACCCACCTCTTGCTGTTCCTTGTGCTAAACCATAATAACTGGCATTGTTGACCCAGCTTCCAGCTGCTGTTGATGCTGTGTGGGTCCCATGCCCTACAGAGTCTCTTGCTGAGCCTTTGGCTACTCCACCATGAGTCTTGTTGCCACCTAATGTGAATTGGAGATTATAGTACCTTGCACCTATCAATTTCCTGTAATTTCACTGAGATGATTAAGTTTTTCTTCCATACCAGGTTGCATATTTTGTTGATATAGAGACAAAAAATTTCTAATTTTGATTCGATTGTAACTCAATCTTTAAACTTTAACTCGATATAACTCATTCTCTATAGTCTTGACTCGATGCAACTCATTTCCTATAATTTAATCATTTAAAATATTAATTCCTATATTTTAAAAAATAAAATTATATATTTCATGAAGCTCAAGAACTAAAGTTTTGAATGGTTTAAACTAAAAGGACTGAGTTGTAATAAATCAAAATTTAAGGACCGAGTTACTTTTAAGTCAAAACTATAAAAATCAAAATAACTTTTTTCCTTTTTTATAAGTGTATTTGAACTAGTTACAAACATCACAATGAAAACTTTACAGGAGAAGGAATGATCACCTGTTGCAATTGGATAGCTTGAAATCATGACCCTGCATGCAAACACCTTTCCATCTAGAAGGGATTTCCCCAATACCCTCATCATTAAAACTTGGAGATTCTGGCCATATCCCTTTGGAAAAAGAATAGATATAAACTTGAATGAACAATCTTTAAGCAGCTTGTTTATAATATCATCGCAGGCAATTGTTATAGTTGTAGTTTTCACAGTTTCAGAGTGAGGAAACTTGCTATGATGACTAAATATGAAGGCTGGGTTCTAATAACATACTTTACCTGTGGTATTTCTTTTTTATATAGCTTCCTATATCTCTTTGATTTATACTTCTACTAAATTGGAATTCACTATTTTCAGACATGTTTCTCATGGCAAAGAAGCCAACCTTGCTCAATTGGCCAAATCAAGTTGCATGCAAAAAATGTATTGGGCTTCACTTTAGCCCAAGAGGTATTCTGGCAAGTGTCCACTAGGAAAATTCTTTTCTAATATGAAGTCAAATGAAAAAGGTAGATAAAAATTAAATAGAATACTCAATAAAATTATTGAATAAAAATTTTTAATTAATAATATATTTAAAGATTTAGTTATTGATAGAATAAAATAATATCAAATGATAAGATATTTTATTGTCTCTAGGATCGGAATCCTAATACTAATATTTCAATGACTCGTTGTCATATTTTTGTTCTGATCTTCTGGTTTGAATTGATTTCAAGCCATGAACGGTACATATACTCTCAACATCGATGATGAAGAGGGTGCATCCTGAAAGGAAGCAGGGTAGCCTCAGCTTTGAAGATTGATGGATTATTACGATTGACAAAACACAGAGGAGGGTCGTAATCAAAACAGCTGGACGATGGCAACAAATAATGAATTCTATTGATGGTGCCATGTGGCTTGAATTCTATTCTGCTGGTAGTCTCATCGTTGCTAGATGTTGATGCCTTAACTGCCATTTTGCCTTTTATTCCTATCATGCGTTGCCCATAGTCTAAACAATAAGTTCTACTGTTCATGGCTTTTGCATCGTATAAACTCAATGTGATGTAGATTTTATATAATAAATTTTGGTTAAAATTAATCATTTGCTCCTATATTTTTCCTATACTACTCAATTCCTATAATTTTAATTTGATTAAAATGTAACCCTTAAAATTTAACTCGATGCAGCTCAATAGTTATAATTTAGTAGTTTAAAACACTAGTCTCTGAGTTTAAAAAAATAACTTTAATACTTGTAATTTTATTTTTTAGAATATAAATACTAATATTTTAAATATTTAAAATTATAGGGACTGAGTTGTATTGATTTAAAATTGAGGACTGATTGTCAATAAAGTTAAAACTATAAAAAAGAAGTTACATTGACTAAAAATTTAGAAACCAAGTGACAACATAATCAAATTATAATAATTAAATGATTAATTTTTTTTTCTCTATAAATTTTGATATTAAATATGAAAGGGAGTGTGACAAAATGACCTTCACTATCACATGAGGTGTCCCTTAAAAACTCATTAGGCCATTTATGAGAGTTGCATTGACATGTGAAATGCATCCCTACACAACTTTACAAATTACGCTGTAAGAGGCCTTCCGCGCTGTCATTTTATTTTATGTGACTATCATAAATTGAATTGTAGCTTATGTGACACTTACCGGTGTCAATAACACCAATAATGGCATCGCTCGAAAAGTGTAGGTGTTGTGGGACCTTGCTACGTGGCATCATACCCAAATCTGATTCCAAAAAGTCCCATGATCTTGTTGTATGTATCTCAAGAACTGGATCTGGAAACACTGACACTACCCCATGGTGCTCTGTTTCAAAGTTGTCCAGCCACAGTTAGTTCATTAAAATACAAAATAACAAATAAAACCTAATCTGCAGTACCTATAATTTCATTTGATTGGTTGATTTTTAATCAGGTCTCCCTTGTATTTTCATCGGTCACATAAAACTACCGGATCTAATTAAAAATTAGGTGAAAATGTAAGAACTTAAAAAAAATTAAAAATTAGATAAAATTATAAGAACATAATAAAATATATATATAGGGACTTACTTATAATCAAGTGAAACTATAAAGATCTAATAAAAAGGGAAAAAATCATAGGGACTAATTAAAATAAAGTAAAACTATAAGAATCTAATAAAAAAACTACATAGACTTGATTAAAAATTAAGTGAAAGTGAAACTACAGGAATATTCAAATTAATTTTCCCTAAATCTAATTTAGTATAGTTATTCTTCATGTACAAGACTTGCCTTATGTTTGGATGGGAAGAAAAATTAGGAAGAAAGAATAATAGGAAGGAAAACTATTAAAAATAATAATTTTTTATTATTATTTTAAGAAATTTTCTTAGTATTCGCTCCCCATATTTTTCCCTCACTCTTCTCTTCATACACACACCCTTTAAGGCTTGGTGAACAAAATTATGTGTATGGAGTGATTAAGAGACAGCATGATTGATATTCATGAATGGATGAGGAAATATTTTGGTTTAAGCAAAAATGATAGCATTATTAGTGAGCTTTGTCTTTATGTTGGGAAATAATTAAGAAGAAGAAGAAAATGATTAACAAACAATGACTTAAATGATGAAAAAGGCATTTAAGAAATCATAAGACAAGAGATGAGTACCAGACAATGCAGAAGCTTCAGTGTCAGTAAGCATGGCTGAGAATCCATTAAAAGCATGACTGTAATGGTGGATTAGAGCTATTCTCTCACTCTCTCTTCTGTGAAAATTTTAAATTTAAAAGTACAATGGATTAGTTTAACTAATTTCAGGACTAAATTAATTATTTAATTAAAGTCTAGGATCTGTTAATATAAAAAAAAATACTTCTAAGAGAGTTACCTCTCATTTTAGAACTTGACATAACTCCAATTCAAATTAATTGGAGCCTAACATAACTTGGGATACCACAGGGTTTGTCAAGAAAAATGATAATTATTTTAAGGTTTTGTTGTGTAAATTATATTAAAAGAATCTGTAATGATTTCTAAAATAAAATTGAGTTGGCATAGATGAATTCATTATTGTTGTAATAGATGAATGAAAAATTAAACCTTGGAATAATGGAAGACAAGAGCTGCAAATGAGCAGATTCTGCAAATTTGGCATCTAACCCAATGCTGTTTGATGCTGAACCTCCCATGTAAACAACATAAGGCTGCACAAAGCATAGGAAGACAAGGTTTAGTAAACTTAATTAGAGAAAGAAATAATGACAAAGATGATACTCCCTCCAACAGTATTTTCTAGAAGGAATGAATAGTTTTTAGTATAAGTCATCAAGTAAGTGAGGTATTATTTAAAGTCTCTCTCAGGTTGTCTCTTCTAAATTTAATGACTTATCTACCCGTTCTAAAGTTTGATTAAATGGTTTGAGGTGACTGGAGAAAAGAAGTAAATGAATCATACTTTTTTCTTGATATTTGTGATTCTGTTCTCTTCAGATGCACAGAAAACAAAATAGACATATTTATTGTGCATATGAAGAGAACAACATAATGACTTAAAGATAATCCTAACCTAAGAGAGAGCTGTGGATTAATTCGCCTCTCTCTCGCTCTCTCTCTAAAGTCAGTCAGGTGTTCATTCACTGGAGAGAGGGTCCAAATAGATGCAAGGAATAATGAAAATGAAGAGGAGAGGGGAAGATTCGCATACCTTGGGAATATGATGTGAGAAGGCTATTGAAGAAGAAGAAATGAGAAGGAAAGGTAGAAAGAGGAAATGAAGGAATTGCATAAGTGAAGCCATGGAAGATCTCTGTTAGAGAGAAGAGAGTTTTCTTCTGCTGATATAACATCAAGACAAGTAAGTGTATGAGTTGTGATCTATTTATAGGCTAATTAAGTAAGAGTGAGAGTGAGATATTCTTCATTTATAAGAAGCTTCATTGATTCTTCAAACACGACTCATTTGAAAGCATATTTAATTCTTTTTGCTCTAATTGTATTGAATGACTGTTTTTTTTTTTTTTTGAAAAAAAAAAACGTTGGTTGACTTGAAGAAGCTAAATTGCTAAAAAAAAATTGTAAGAAAATGGTTAAAAAAATTGATAGATTTATACGGGATTGGTTAAATTGACCTGTGTTTTTAGTATTTTTATGATCGTTATTTATTGAATTGATTTTCAAAATATCAATTGATTAAAATCCATTAACAAGCTAAGTATGGTTTTAAATATTTGACAATTTCTTAAGAAATAATCTACTTACTTAATTATTACGTTTTTGGTATGAAGTATTGGGTAATTTTATTGTGTGATAGAATGGGGACCAAGAACCTAAATGGAGGGCCTTTGCCTACTACTTTTAGTTAATTACAACCCCACATATTTATAAATCAAGACGAGTGATTCACGTTGAATTCCATCCAGGCTTTTTACAATTTCTGATAAATAGAATGGATGGAATTAGCTTTCTTCACATAAATTTCAATTCCAATTTTAATTAATTTCCGCGTACCCAATGGGTCCAAAAAAAAAAAAAAAGGGAAAAGCAAGAATCCAATTCCTTGAAAGAGAGGACTTGAAAAAGAAGAAGAAGATCATATGCTTCAAATGGAAGCAATGCAACTTAGTCTCTTTTCAATTTGTCATGTGAAATTTTTTGTTCTTTTTGTTCTCTTTCTCTCTTTTTGTATTCCAATCAGCAGTTTCTTCTTCTTCTTCACTCGTCAGCATCTTCTTCTTTCTTTCTTTCTTTCTT
Source organism: Leucaena leucocephala (assembly GCA_037074615.1). Taxonomy (NCBI): domain Eukaryota; kingdom Viridiplantae; phylum Streptophyta; class Magnoliopsida; order Fabales; family Fabaceae; genus Leucaena; species Leucaena leucocephala. Next base: position 2,168,637 of record CM073525.1, read on the forward strand.
TCTAATATATTGTCTTCTCTTTTGCTTTTAGCTCTGTGGACAACGCACTAAATGTGCATAATGCAAGTGATGAATGAATTGACAAATGCAATGTAGTATTGAGTTATTAATCAATGACCATTCACTCTATGGATCCTTATGCATGAAACCACGTTGTATTTAATTAATGAATGATTTGGTTTTACCATCATAAACTTCAACACCTGGATCCTACCTACCTTAAGATATTAATAGTTTTTTAAATAAGTTACTCCGTGTCCAATAAAGGGATTCTAATATTTACTAATGTAATTTGATCAGTTAGTTAAACCATGTATCAGTGAATCAATCTTCTAGTCAATCGAATCAAGAGTTTTACATCACTTAGCATTTGCTCTCCTGCCTTCTTTTTCTTTACCGGTGTGTAAGTTGGCTTCTAACAAACTCCATCACTAAAAGGCCCTCTAGATGGCAATGCAGTAGTAGTCAAAAGCAAAAGGTGTTCTCAAAGCACTCTAAACTTGTAAAATAAGATTATTCAATAAAATTTTCTAAATACTAAAATCACACATCAAATTTTGATAATTCCAAGGGTGTCTTGTGATTATTCTGTAAAAAATCAAATTCATATTAAAGACAATTCTTTTGAAGTACTGTCTGATACTAAATACATATAGTTTTATTAATAAAATAAAATATTAATTTATCATATTATAAGGAAGTAACTTTTTTCACTAAACATACTTCCATTGGTGTTAGATTTGTTGTTGTAGATTTGTAGTATAGAAGGTTGGGTTAAAATATTTTGGATATACTTTTTTTTTAAAACATGAGAGCCAAGCGCCCGAAACAATATAACTAAATCAGAAGGGGGTTAGATCCCAAACAATCAGTATGAACCATTAACTCCAAGTGTAGAGGACAAATAAATAATCTCCTTGTAGAAGTTAAACTTTCTTTAATTAGGGCATCTACAATCTTGTTTTACTTCCTCGGAACATATTGTAGTTTGATAGTTTTGGGCAAGGGATTCACCTGAAATGTTTCATATGAAGATGGGCCCAATATCAGTGCAAGGCCCAATTGGAGAAAGGTCCGAAGAAAAGGAAGATTCTACTTACCTCTTCTTTTATGCCTCTTGGTGGTAATAAAAAAAAGAGAGTTTCTTTTTATCTTTTTTATTATTTATTATATTTTAATAATTATGATTTGACATTTTCAGTCCTTATTTCTATTACTTTTTAATAAATTAATATATGTTGAGGTAAAGAGAGTAAATGATATATTTTTTTAATTATATTTTTTTGTATAAAAATTGAGAATCAAACCCTTAAGTACTTATTTAAGATATGAGAGTCTTTACTATCTATGTTAAGATAAGTTAATTTTAATATATTTTTATAATCTTAAAACAAGCAAGATCTAAAATATTTGTTAGAATAAAAGATATCAGTTTATAGAAAAAAAATATTACAAAACAGAATAATAAGATATGGATGGTTAGCAATTAACCAAGGTTGTGTATGAGTATTACCAGCTCTTGTTATTCCTAAAGTAAATGATTTGAAAATATATCATTTCATATATCAACTTGAAGGAGGAAAAAAAAATCTTTGGAGGAATTATGGGTTTTTTGTAATTGAAAATCAAAACATGAACAAGTTGACAAATGTACAACATTGATTGCATCATTTGGTTTCCAAGGAGGGATGGACGTAGACAAACACCATACTTCATTAGGTTGAGACCCTATATGCATGCAGACAAGTAGAACGTAATGGACTTTGTGTATCAACCCTTCTTTTCTTTCTTTTTTTTTTTAAGAAAATAAATTTATGTCAGATGATTCCGAATTAAATATATATATATTGGCATGAAGAATATATTTATATTTAAAAATTATTTTTTAAATATTTAGTGATATAAAATTATAGCTCAAAATTTACAATTATTTAATAAATATATTTTTAAACTTTAATTTCCAATTACTTTCTGCTCCCATTTCCAGCTTCTCAATACCGGTTCATTGTATGTCAGAGGGCACGCCCTTCAAAACCAATGATTTTTTTTTTTAAAAAATAAGAAACAAAAATATTGGTGATGACTTGTTTGTATTTTGAAAATCAAAACTAAAATAAAGAGTGTATTTTAATATATATAATATAAAATACTTTGATAAATTGTATGATTAGAATTTAATCGTATATAATATAATGAACTATTTTTTAAATTCGTTCACATTTTAGTGTTTGAATAATATAAATTGTGAGTATTTTTTAAACATTGGGTTCCAACTATTTTTTTTTATTTAATGAGACTTTCTTTTTTATTTTTGCTTCTAAAAATTATAGCCTAAAAAATAGAAATCCATTATTTTTTGTCTATTGAAACTTTATTTTTCTATTATATCACAGAAAATTATAGCCACAAAAAAATTTGAAATCTTTGACTTTATTTACTTTTGGGATGAGGGCATGCACGACAGAGTCCAAGAAAAGTTGCCCAAGCGATTTTGTTCAAACAAAGAAAGATTTTCTTTAAAAAGAAAAAAGAGGTGCACACATGAGACAAATGCAAAGGGCATCTCTCTCTCACACTCATAAAAGTAATTTCACAAGAAGTATTATTATTTCCCAATACATAAACAATACAACGTACTTTATAAACTTCACATAATATGAGAGACTCACTTGTTTGATACTCCTTCCCCTTAAAAAAATAATTAATTTATAAAAATTAAAAATAATTAGGTTAGTTATTTATAAAAGATGTATGATTGTTTTATTAAAATACCTCTTCAGTCATTTGTATTAAAGACTACTCTTTCATAGAAAATTCTTTTTTTTTTGTAGAAATTATATAATATTCCCTAATAGATAGTTTAGAAACTAATCATCCTAAAGTGTAAAGATCAATGAAGTAATTTTGCCCCTTCCAACAAAATATTTTTTTTCATGTACATAGCCTAATTTGAACAGAGGATATCATATTTAAGAAACTCAGCTATATCAGTTGTATCAAGCTTTGTTAATGAAAATCTCTTAATATATATAACTAATATGGATAATTTAAAAAAATAATTATAAATTTAAAAAATAAAATATATTAAAATTTTATATTTAAAATCAAATAAAACTTTTTAATTAACGTTAACATGTATAATCGAATGGAGTATCATATAATTAATAACAAACTAAATTGAGCTAGTGTAAAACATAGGATTTAAAATAAATTACACTATTTGTAATATATATATCAATGATATTATCTCTAATTTTAATTATAAGATTTAGTTAAATTTTTAAAATATATCTAAGAAATTAAATTAATCAATAATTTAACTCCTGAAGATTAATTTATATTATATATTGTTGAATCTACTTAAATTAATCAATAACTCTTATATTATTTACAATTAACTAATTAATCTAGTTTTTTATATCTATGTAAAAAAATTAATTAACTCTTAGAACTAAAAGTTATATAATTTTTATATAATTTTGATAGTAATACACAGATTGCATAATTTTTTTTTTTGGCCAACCAACGGATTGCAAAATTTACATATTATAAATAGTATCGTATATCTTAATTAATATTCATACTTCGTGCAAGTTTAAATTCGACCTAATTATAGAGGGAAAGCAAGAAAAATGGGGGGTACTGAGGAATGACGTGAGGCCCATAAGGGCAATTTGGGAAAGAAAGGGGTAGCGATTGCGTGTAATTGTCAAAAGAAGAGAGACATACAGGGAACATCACAGCATTTGGCTTGGGGGAGCTTCCCATCAATAATAAGGTTGATGATGTACACACCCTTCTCCAGGTGGGGCATAAACCCTACAACATCTCTTTCACTCTCTAAGGAAAAAAATTGCATGTGTCACATGGATCATTGTACCAAGTCCCGCACTCTAAACTTAGATTTTAAATTTAAATTTTAAAAAATTTTAAAATATATATATATTTATTTAAAAAAAAATTTAGACTAAATTATAATTTCAAAATTAAAATTTTAGATAAACTGGTCAGAGTAGTTTATAGAATAGTTAAAGAACTTATAGACTAACCAATCACTATATTACCTATATTTTTTTATACCCTCTCTCATCTCTCACCTCTCTTCTATACCTTCTCTCATCTCTCTTATATTTAATAATCATATTTTTTTTATAATTTACTAATAATAAAAGTATTTCTATAAATAACTATATAAACACTCATCTATTTAAAATTATTTTTTTTCATAAGATCTTCTCTAAAAATCTTTTTCTAAAACCTAATTAAAAATCTTTTTTTATAAGCTATTTTTTAAAATCTTATCCAAACAAACTCATATTTATGATATTAAAACCCAATTCCAATTGAAGTCACGCGATCACACTAATAAATTAATGAAATAGTCCATCTCTAATTAATTTAATAAAAACTTTTAAAAAAATTGATAGAGTTAGAATTTATATATTTCTTTCTTTTTGAAATAAACAATGTCACTTTGAATAAAAAATATAGCAGTTTGCTATATTTATATTTTAATAATTATATTTTATTATTAATAAAGGTTAGTCTAAGAAAGATTAGTCTCTCATAACTAATTAAGGCTTTATTTCCTGTTAGAAAATGTGCATACATTTAATATTTAAAAATATTTTAAATATAATTATCTTTAATAAGAGAATATATATATTTAAAAGAATTTTATTTTATTAAATTATAGTTCTATTTATTTATATATTAATATGTTTTATTTAAATATTACTCTTTTTTTAGAGTTATATATCGGCATTTTTATATTTTAATTAAATTATATTATTTTAATATCCAATTTTCAGTAATTAGTATTATTTATTTCTTATTAAAAATTATATATAGATTATATATACATAGGTTAAGTTTAAAAGGTCTCTTACTTCTCATGCTCATACATAACTGGAATTATTCAGATTAAATTCATAACAAATGATGTGCATGGAGTTGCTCATCAAAATTGATTTGAATAGTCTTGATTTAATTTTATATTATCATTATATTCCTAAATATGTTTTATTTAAATAGAAGCATCATATAAAATAAAAATAATAATTTAACTATCACTTTTTAATAAAAAATTCATCATTTAAAAAATAACATGTTAAAAACTTTGAGACGGAGAGATTAATTAACTTTGAGATTTAAGAATGCTAATTGCATGCTGTATTTTTTTTTCTTTTTTAGATTTAGATTATAGATTTTTTCATTAATAAAAGATTATAGATTTTTTAAGCACTTTTTCCGACACTTCTTTAGATATTTTATTTTGGTCTAAACACTTGTTTTAGAATTAAAAGCCTATCATATTAGATATGGTAATCTATAATTTAATTATTTAAAGAAATTTGTCAATCCTAAAAAACATGGTCAAAGTACACAATCACTTGATGATGAAACTTCCATTTTTTTTCTTCAAACTAATACTTTTTTCAATATTTGTTTATACACTTAAAATATTGCCAAACTTTTTAATCTTTCTATAAAAACAATAATTCTGATCGTAATGTTGAATATAAATTTAAATACACATTAAATATTACTATGTGTCTATTATTGATCGGTCATGGGAAAAATAAAATATTTTAAGCTTGATTTTTACATGTGGTTTATATGAGGTATAATTAATTAAATGTTGAATCTTGACATAAAACACAATTTGCTTATTTAATTGCAGACGTATGAAGTGAAACAAATATTAAACTTGCGAGAGAGACAAATTAATGAGAATAATATTAGCATAAATAGACATGAAAGTAAAGTTTTTTTTTAAATTTATATAATAATATAATATTTAAAAAATATACCAATATAAATTAAAGATATGGAAAGAGATTATAATACATAATTATTAAAAAAACATAATAAATTTTACTTTTCACAAGCCCTATTGACCAGTTCATGCACATTTCGTATAATGCATGAAATACCCTCTTAGCCATAGATATATATACGCATTTTTATTAATTTTTTTTGTATTTAATTTTATGTGATAATGTTATAAATTGTTTGGTTAATTTCTTAGTCTCACATAATATTTAACTCCCCTAATGATCTGAATTTAAAATTTTAGCTTCTAAATCTAACCTTTTAACTTAAGAACAATCCAATACAAAATTGAATTTAGTTGACGATTTCAAGTTAGCTTGGATTGGACCAAACTAGATAATTTGGATTATGCCTTGATTGAAATCAACTTGTTTTTGGGTATTTTTATAAGGCCAAACTCAATAATATTGTATGAAATTTGACCATAAATAAAATACAATTTTACCTACAAATATTAATCCAGTTATTTGATAATGAGTTAGTTAATAATTTATAAGATAGTGAATTTAAATTTTATTGTCGATGTGAGAATTTTATTAATAAATGATATATAAATATCTTTATTTAAATATGAAGATAGCAATTGTTCTTATGAGCCCCATGACTCAATTTATCTAAAATTTTTCTATCAAAAAAAATAGAATAAAGCTTTGTTGTAGAACAATTTAATGGCCTATAATTTTCATTTCAAAAAAATTATGCACTCATGCTTGGCAAGGAGCTACATCCAAACAAGGAATGATTTCATTTTTTTTGTTGCAAGAGGTACAATTTCTCATTTATGTATTAAATAATATCATACTACATATATAAATTTCTGTTGATAAGTATTCTCTGAGCTCCACCAAATAGCCAATTTGACCCATTAATGAACAAAATGAAATGAAATCTAATCTAAATCTAAAATAAAAAAATAAAACTCATAAATACTATATTTTATATAAATATTTTTGCACAAGATATTAATTTAATTACAATCAGTTCCATGATTAAATTCATATTGATTATATGATTGAATCTTGTTTTATAAATATTTTAAGCATATCATATTTGAATTAAAAAAAATCTCATACAAATATACATAAATAAATCATACTAGGCTAGTCCTAATTATAAAAAAAAATACATTTATCTAATGTTCTAATTAAAAATATCAAACATAAAATATCAAATATGACTGGATCTCTTTTTTGAAAGAGTATTTTAACCACATCATATTTGAATTAAAAAGTGCTCATATAAAAATACATAAATAGATCATACTAAGCTAGAGATAATATAAAAATACATTTATCTGTTGTTTTTGTAAAATAATAATAATAATAATAATAATGATCTTAAAGTTGATGAATAAAATCCAGAGACGGAAGGTGGTGGTGATCTTCCCAGCTTTCTCTCCCCTACTTCCTCTCTTCTTTCGCCATTTCTCTCTCATTTCTCATTCTCACATTCTCACACCCACTCTCACTCTCTGCAAATTCTTCGTCTTTTCTCTCTCTTCCCTTCTCTTCCTCTCTCTCTTCCCTCTCTGCTTTTCCACATTTGTCACTCTCCTTGTGAGTGTTGCTTCGGATCTTCGTGTTCTGTCTCTGTTTGCTCGGATCTTCTTCCAGAAGCAACGGTTGGGATCTCAATTTCAATCCACATAACATAATTCCGACATTTTCCCTTTTCGTCTCTGGTTTTTAGTTTCAGTTTCAGCTTGTTCTTCCGTGCGCGTTAGCTTTTCTGCTCTGCTATCGTACAATCTCACAAAAGCTTGAATTCTGCTAGCAATTTCGTAGATTAGGGTTAGTACTCCCGCTCATGGGGCTGTTTAATTTCCAATTCCTTAACTAGTTTCGTTAGCATTGTAACTCTTTTATTTTTTTTTTTGTAATATTGGTGTGGTTGCTGCATAAAATTCGACTGGTTTGTGCGATCTTATTAATGTTCTTTCATTTCTTGTTCTGGATCGATTTTAGGTATTCTACTCATTTCATAACTCATTGAGTAGCTCCGTTTGAGAATTCAGCTCTAATTGAGTTTCTCTGCCTGCGAAAGAGGTCGTCGTTAAAGGAAAATTGCTGCTTGAATATTGATATCTTGGTAGGTGTCTTGTTATTTTGTTCCTCGATTTGCTTTTTATGTTTGGGCTGTTATTAAATTTGTCGCAATTTGGACCTATTGAGCTCGGGATTTCGGTTGGAAGACTTAGTGAAGCTATTATTTTGTTAAATATAGAAACTGCTATTTTCTCAGGTTATTGAAAACGTATGCGTAATGTTCTGTAATAAACACTATCTGTCGGGTCGGTGGAAAAATAAATTCTATGTTATGGGTATGCTTGACTTTCATCGCTCTTGGGATGCTATTATTTTCCTCATCCCCTTATACGGATGTTCTTCCTCCATTTATTTGCTTCCGAATTGGGTAATTATAATTAATTTGATTCTATGATGTTATACCTAGTTTCTCTTTTAGGGTCTGGACAACCCGTGCTTTCCTGATCGCAGGAGATCTGCATTAATTATATTGTTTGCTGAGGTACAAACTCTGCTATAGAATTCTTATGCTTATTGCTTTACTTGCCTTCCGTCATCTTCCCTTATTAAAAGGATTTTTAACAGGATAAAGGGGGTTGGCTTTTATGATGCTTCCACTTGTTCTCTTTTCCGTATAAGGGCTGTAGTATTTGTTCTCTCCTTTTTCACTATCTGAATCATTGAATATCATTCTGCCTGTATCTTGACTTGGTCTGCACCCCTTCCCCAACCAAAAAATTAAGAGCAAAAGGAATTTTAGTATCTTGGAAAGCAAAATTAGGACTTTTTTCCTCTTTGATTTTGCATTTTTTAAGTTTGTGTGTTTGTGAAGGCTTTGGCAGATTACATAATACTAGTACAAGGGATGAGTCGAATGATACATGACATTGAAGATGGGGAGCTCCCCAGTGATCAGAACGGACCACAGTTGAATGATGAGGGTAATGGAGGAAGTGCCAGCGGAGTTATTCTGAAGAAAGGTCCTTGGACAACTGCCGAAGATGCTATTTTGGTGGACTATGTTAAGAAGCATGGGGAAGGGAACTGGAATGCTGTTCAGAAGCACTCAGGTCTGTCCCGTTGTGGCAAAAGCTGCCGACTGCGGTGGGCAAATCACCTAAGGCCAAGTTTAAAGAAAGGAGCTTTTACTGCAGAAGAAGAGCGGTTGATTGCCGAACTCCATGCCAAGATGGGAAACAAATGGGCACGCATGGCTGCACATGTAAGCATATTATAGATTTGTCTTACCACACTGTAGTTATCATACATTTTTTTTTCTAATTTTGGAAAATTTGTTTTCTATTCACCATAAATGATGTCACTGTTCTTACGTCCTTCTTGTATCTTTTTGCATGAAACTTCAATTAGATTACTTTCTTTTTATTTTGTCCCCAATGATGCCAAGCCAGTTGTGTAGATTATGTAAGTAGCATAGGAATATTCAAGAAAACAAGATAGTTTCAAAAATCTGCACATGGATGACTATATTATGATAGTTGAGGTCCAGTGTTACCAATGAGGTATAACACAATTTATTTGTCATCTTGTAATACCTTAATAAATAACTTCACATATTCTGTATAGTTGTTTATTTTATGCTGCAATGATTTTTTGTGACAACTATGGAAACAAGAACTTTGAGCACTTTGTTGATTTTTTTGGATGCCATTATGTGTCTTCTTGGAGTTTTAATCATCCCCATGGCATGATGCTTTAGAAGACATGCATCTCTGGGCAACCGTTAAATTCTTTTGCAGCATATACAATAGTTTTAAATTTATATTTTTAGGCTTGAACTTTGATACATATCGCTTTAATTGATAACTTTATGGAGCACATAATGAAATGATCATAGACATTTTTCATGCCTGACAGATCAATGTCGCACTTAACAATGTTTTTAAATAGTAGTAAGGCTGCCCATGTCACATTGCGTTGGAGTTCCTGGATTTGGGGTACTTGACAAGGACAAAAAATGCTAATGCTCACGTTTTGTTTTGCAATTATTTTAGAATTCTAGTAAATGGTAGAACAAGAATCCTTTCTAAATATTGTACTTATAATGAACAAGCAGTTATTAAATTGATGGAGTTTTAAATTTAATAACAAAATTGAATATCAAGACTAAAACAAATTGACACAAGTAATTTTGGAAAACTACTAGTTGAAATTCTTTTTTAATTAGTAAGATACTGTCTCATTCTAGGTGGGTTATATTTCTGTTTAACCGATACCAAATCCATCTCTCCACACATGCGTGTATATTTTCATTTATGTGCATACTTCAGTTATCTATAGATAACAATTTTGCCTTATGGGTTTATTATGTTGACTAGCAACTTATGATATTTCTTCCCCCTCCCCAAACTTACGGGTTTATTTTGTCATCTTGATATTTCATATTTTCTTCTTGGTTACCTACTATTTTTAGTTAACTTGTTTTAGGTATGCTAGTTATTGTTTCATATCACCCATGATTTTGATGATACAACAATCAGTTTCTACTGCAAACATGTTTTCAGTTTCAGTGTATATTTGTTTTCTTAATCCTTTAAATTAATTTCTTTTGCTTTTAGCTGCCTGGTCGTACTGATAATGAGATAAAGAACTACTGGAATACTCGTATAAAGAGGCGTCAGCGGGCTGGCTTGCCTCTATATCCTCCTGAAGTGTGTTTACAAGAATCCAAAGAGAGTCAACAAGGCCGAAGCACTGCTGGAAAAATTGGAGATAGAGGAAATAATGATTTTCTTCAGGAAAACAGTTATCAGAAACATGATACTCTATTTGACTGTCTGAATGCAAATCAGGGAGGCTTTCCTTATGTGCCAGAGATTCCTGACATTTGTGCTGATAACATTCTGCTGAAAGGTCTTGGTTCTTCCCAGCATTGTAATCTTTTGCCATCAACATTACCTTACCATAAGCGCTTTCATGATTCAACATTGCCATTTCTTAGTTCATCTGATGTGACCAGAAATGGGTTTTATCCTTTACACCATATTCAGGATTATACTTATGATAAGATTGCACAATCATTTGGATACCATTCTCCCCTTGATCCTGGTCCCTCATCACAGAACTCACTGTGTTATAGCCATTCGCTTTCCAATGGCAATTCCTCCTCTACTTCTAAGCCAACTTTTGAGGCTTTGAAGCTGGAGCTCCCTTCACTCCAATATCCAGAAACTGATTTAGGCTGCTGGGGTACATCTCCTCCGCCTCCTTTGCTAGAATCAGTTGATGTTCTCACAGGTACTCCCCTGTCAACTAGTTTACTGGAGTCAGACTCTTCTTCACCATATAACAGTGGCCTCCTGGATGCTTTACTTCATCAGTCCAAGAATCTGAGCAGTTCAAAGAACCATTGTTCTGATAAGAGTTCAAATTCATCTACCACTACCCCTGGTGATAGAGCCGGCAGTTCCACTCTGTATGCGTATGAGACAGAATGTGAAGACTATGCAGACTGTGTTTCTCCGTTTGGTGCAACTTCAATATTGAATGAATGTCTTGCTGGTAGTGCCAACGGAAATTCATTTGACGAACTGCAACCTGCACAGACCTTAAATGGTTAGTACCTTAGAACAGTGTGATGCATTCAAATACCATTCTATCTGGTGCATGCATGAGTGGCATTACCAGGAAGTAGATCAACTGCTAAAAACACTTATTTTGTCATCCAGTTTATTGGGTTAGGTGGCACATGTATTTGTAAAGTCTCAATCTCCAAATAATTGATGAAACTGACTTATATTTCATAATGCAGTGTTCTCACACAGGCTAGGATCTTGAAAATATTTTCTTTTGTAATGCTAGATTAGTGCTAATGATAAATTTTCTTTTCTATGTTGTAGCTGGTCTTACAACAAATTCAGTTACTGGTTTTTATAGAGATACGTGCTATATTTCCCACTTTGTTCCTTTATCATGTGTGTGGATTGAATTGGTTTTCTAAATTTTTGCAAAATTTGTGAGGCTGAACTTAAATTTTCTGCAGAAAACACTCTGAAATCAGGATCTGCTTACAACGCTTTGACCCCCAACAGTAAAGATCAAGACGTGTCAATGTTGGATGTGCCCAGACCCGATGTTTTGCTTGCTTCAGATTGGTATGAGCAAGGCCCTGCATTTACCAAGAACCAGGCCAACATGAACAATTCCATAGCAACCCTCATCGGTGGTGATGATTCAGCCACCGACTACAAGTACATATCTGCGGAAATCTCATCACCTAGTCAAGTATGGGGTTTGGATTCTTGCACATGGAATTACATGCCTGCTGTTTGCCAAATGTCTGATCTTCCGTAAGATTGTCCGAACTGAAACGTGCTGCCGATTACATATCCTTCGTTTAGTTTTAAACATAGGTAGTCAGTCAGGTGTTGGTGTCTGCTGATTCAGAAAAAAGACGGTAGAATTAATGTGATTTATTGCATTGAATTCTTGGGTTAAGAGACTTGTGCATGCATAATGCATTGCTTGTCGTGGCTTCATGAATTCTTATTGTATTGCGTGTAACTGTATACTTGCATGAAATGAAACTCTTGGTTGAACTCAAAACTTGATTTGGAAGCATTTGAGTAATTTGTAAAATAACATTGAACATGAAATATTGGTGCATTGGCACAAGTCTTGTATTTCTTTGCCTATGTTTCCTGGTTGAAGTTATTAGTCTAGCCTTGATGTGATTCTTGAGCCTAACCGGGAAAATGAATTTTCTGAGATTTTCATCCTTGATTTATTGGGGAAATCCCGACTTGCAAAATGAAAAAAATGTTTTATTTTTCAAAATCATGTTCAGAATTGCGTTTAATTCAATTTCGTTATGATAATTATTTTAAAGGAGAACTTACATTTTACTTGAATTAAAATTATCATGTACATATTTGATTGGCGAGTTTAGAGCCTACTTTAACCTTCGCTGATAAAATTAAAAGTCCATTCTGTATAAAAATCCTAATATTTAAAAATAAAAACAAGATGAAGACAATCATTCAATTTTTATTGGACGGTTGTTCTGAAAATTAAGATTTATGTTTGAAAGCGCAAGTGATTAAAATAAAGAAGTTATTAAGATGTAGACCATTCTTCAAATTGATATAAAAATATAAACGACAATAATGAAATCGTCTTATTGACTTGTGGGAGGCTTTGTAAAGGATAGTATTGGATCACCCTTGAGTTTGAGTCGTAGAAGAAGCAGAGATGAGAAGGGATGATACATCTGTGTGGTATGAGTAACCACACTTCTTCACCTTATCATTGCATCCACATCCCTCTGCAATGTGACTTAAAGCTTCCACCACCTATTTTACCAAGAACCAAAAAGGGCAAAAAAAACGTCCTGATAAATAACTCCTTATCAAAACTCGAATTCTAACTCAATATTCAAGGAATAAGTTATCAAATATCTAAAGACCAGTTAAAGAATCTCGTCAAAATTAGAACAATAACTTGTCAGAACTCGAATACCAACTTATGGATATTCTAAAAATAAGCTGTTAATATTCAACGACCACTGAAAAAACCTTGTCGAAGTCTGAACCACAACTTGTCAAAATCCAAACCGAAACCTTCTATTTCTTTTTTCACTTTCTCCCCAAATAAACTAGATGAATGAATGCAAGACTGAAAAAAGAAAGAAAGAATTGAGGCATGCCTTGGCCATAGTCAAACGCTTGTGAGGATCTTTGGAGAGACAAGACTGAGCAAGACGACTCATCCAATATAACTGATGGCAATCATGATCTTCCACTATCCTCTTATCTATCACACTCCCACATTTCTTCTCTCTCAATAGTGGCCTTGCCTGCTAATTCACAAATTCATAATGATTGATTAATACTCACAACAATAAAACAAAGATATTAATTGTTTTTTTTTACACAAATAACACTGACCCATTCCACAAGGCTTCCTCTTCCTCCAAGTCTTCTTCTATCAGTAGTTCTTATGCCTGTAATGAGCTGCAAGAGAACCACCCCAAAAGAGTAAACATCTGTTTTTGTTGATAATTTCCCATCTTCTGCATATTCTGGTGCCACATAATCCTCATCTCCTCCTACACATTCTTCCGATGATGATGTGTCTTCATTCTCTTCACTTGTAATTGCCAGCCCAAAATCTCCCAGCTGTTCGTTTTTGTTTTCATCAATTTCTCATATTACCAACCAAAAGCAAAATATGTCTTACTGATGACAATGAGAGTGATGGGATTGATTACCAAGGTTTCAAAGTCATGAGTAAGAAGGATGTTGTTAGGTGTCATGTCTCTGTGAATAATGTTGTTGTCATGCAGATATAGCAATCCTCTTGCTGCTCCAATTGCTACCTTGATTCTGTTCTCCCAACTCAGAGGTCTCCTACAGTGTTCTACATTATTCCAACCCCAAATTCTCTGATGAGTGATGATGAACAACAAGGAACAAGACAATAACAATTCTTGTAATTACAGCAAAGGTCTCTAGATTTGTAGAGTTCAAGATTAGTCGTGTTATTCATGACTTTTGAATAGTGGGACTTCCTACAATTTAACACTAATAGCATGAGGTCACATGAGGCATCGGACTCTTAATCTCTAGAAGAGTTTCATGTCATTAGGTTATAAGACCACTAGGCATTAATAGTAATTTCGGTTAACCTTATTTTTAACTATAGTTATTGTTTAAATCGTATTACTAAAAACGATCACATTTTGTAACTAGGATTCCCGCCATTTTTCATGACTTGTGAATAGTGTGAGACTTCCCGCCATTTTTAAAAACATTGATATTAATATTTGATGATTTAATTATCTGAGTTATTCTTACCTGTAATAACTACCCAAATTACCAAAAAAGATAACATTTTTTTAGTCTTACGGTGTAAATGCTGGTTGAGTGAACCGTTGCAGACAAATTCATAGACAAGGATCCTATGATTCCCTTCAGAGCAAGATCCCAACATGACAACAACATTCTCATGTCTCACTCTGCCGAGAGCATCAACCTCGGACTTGAACTCCTTGTCCCCTGCTTGCCTGTGGCTTCCATTATCATTTCTATGTTGCTTCACAGCAATCTTCATCCCATGAAGCTCCCCTTTGTACACTTTACCATACCCTCCTTCTGATAGGAAGTTCTTCATTGAAAACCCTTCTGTTGCTGCATACAGCTCTGCATATGTGAATTCCCTCTTACGCCCTCCTGTTCTAGGCCTCTTGTTCTGGCACCCTCCACAAATATTGTTCTTGAACTCCTCTCTTCTCTCCTCACATCCTTCGATGACAACAAGGTCAAAGAAAGATAAATGATGTGAGAACTTTCAAGGAAGTCATCCATTTTTATGGATTTGGATTATTCTATGTAATATGTGGTATTCTGTCTAATTCAATTATGGCAAATTGCCAAGAAACCCACATTGCAAAATTTGTTAGCCAAAGGTATCTAAGAACCCTCCTTGAGCCAGTACAACGTATCTTTATCTATGTGTGAACGTATTTTATTTTGCACATAATTAAAGATAGTTGCACATAATTGAAGAAGAATTTGATTTTCTAGTTTGATTATGTGATTTTGGCTTAACCCTATTTATTCTAAAAAACAACCATGACAAGGGGTAATAAAAACAGTTCAAGAAGATTTTATTCAAATCCCCAATTATCTGAAGCTATTTTGAAATTACTAACCTACTTGAAGTTATTCAAATCCCCAATTATCTGAAGTTGTTCAAATCCCTCATGCTCTGATAATATTTGGATTAATTTCTAATTAATAAAATGGATAAATAGAGCTTTTGAATTACCTGGTATGCTTGTCTGATTCATTTCTGCTTGATCTTGAAGAAGAACACAGAATTCACAGTAGTCTCTGTTTGCAGGGTAATGTTAATGTCTGCCACAAATTCTTTTGATGCTTCCAAGCTGCTATTACTAAATTTAAATAAGAGCAATACAAAATCACAAAGTAGAGCTCAGTTAAAAAAGAAGTAAAATAATAATAAATTTCTTAGTAAAACAATACACAGCATAGAAACAACTTCCTACGTAAATGGGGATTCTTGCTCTGTTTTATAATATATCGCAGGCTTAGTAGAGGAATGCAGAGTTGAAAACATCGACAGTTCATAATGGTGACAAGTATTATTTTGAAGAATAATTAAATAAAGAGAATACATGAACCACGTGTTAAAAGGGATAATTTTCATGACTTAAAAATAATGATTTCATACAAACCATTAATATCTACATATGATTAATATTCTCTTCTATACTAAACGTAGGAATAGGATAATTAATTCTTAAAAATTAAAAAAATTACTTAAATTAATTATTTATAAAAAATATGTGTCAGTTTCTCTAAAGTAATTATTTTAATAATTTATATTAAAAATTAACCCCTTAATAGAAAATTTCTTTAATATATGCTAAGAAATATTTAGAAAAAAAATAAATTTAGTAAAAAAAAATATAATGAAGTGGACCAAAATAAACCTATTAGTTTCTACGTTTAGAATCAAACCATTAGAAGAGTATATTACAAATTACAAATTACAAATTACAAATTACAAATTATACGGTCATATGGTGCGAAAGGGCTGATTCTTCCTCCCAAATATTTCCCCCATTTGGTGCCCGAGTAAACTATTTACATCTCACCAACGAGGATTTGTCCAATGAATAAGGAGTTAATCATAATTGATAAAATTATATGTTCAAATCTCGCTGCCAATTTGAGAATTGAGAATTTTGTTGTTGGGCACTCTGTAAACATTTTTTATATTTAGATACATTCTCTGTACCTAGTAAACCTGAGCCAACTCAACTAAACTTTTTAACACCAAACAAGAAAACTATCTAAATTCCAAATTTCTTTTCCATTGCAATTATCTACGCTTCCATTCCATTCTGCACCTGGGTGTCTATTGTTCATTGGTGATGCTCTTCAACTGCACTCGGCCTGCTTAAGGAAGTGGCATCCATTAGAGGAGGGGATGGAGGGTTAGGGAGTCCTAAACGCAAATCCATGCGGCTCTTGTTGTTGCTGGAATCTGTAGTGGTACTTTCTGATTCATCTTCTGCATCATTCATTATTTCATCTTCCGATGATTCTTCACCTTCTTCCTCTGATGTGCTGTATAATGAATCTGACCTCACAGGCAAGTAATCTCTTTTTATGTTCCCACATATCTTGCCTTCCGCTATCTGACTTAATAAATCAATCACCTGTTATCTCATTCATCCAACCAATAATTCAGTGCGTCAACATTTGCTAATTCTGACTTTTGCTTTATTTCTGGGATTATTGTGATATTATAGTCCCTCTGATCTTAAATATACTCGTTGATTCTTGATCCTATTAGAGCTAAATAACTAATTTATAGATATTATAAAAAATTAGTTTAGTTATTTGTAAAACGAATATGCATTAGTTTTATAAGATACCTTATTTAATTATTTATATCAGAATTACTCATGGATAGAAACTTCTTTAATATATACAATCAATAAAGATAGTTTGAAGAAAAATTATAAATAAGAGAGACAAAATAGATCAAAGTCTTATATATAAGATCAAAACAAATCCCTTAACTAACTTATATATTTAGAATGGCAGAGAGAATAAAATAGATTAAGAAAATTAATTTTACTTATTAAATCTATACCAAAATATAATTAAGACTAGCGACTTGGATTTTGATAATACACAATAATATCGTACGATTCATGTAGTTGACTCTATTTAATAGGATAAGGCTCATTGTTGTTATACATAGAAATTGACGTAATATTTTGAAAATGTCGCTTTTAGTTTAATTATCTACATTTCCTTTGTTTTATAGAGTGGTTTAATGAATAATGAAGAGTTACGGCAGCCATGTTTAATGTCTTATAAGGATCCCTGCATAGACGTTTCTCTGCAATTCGAACCATTCAAAATAGTTGATGATAATCATGAGAATTCATGATCCTTTTGTCAATTAGGTCTGGATAATTCCTCTCTCTTAATAGTGGTCTTGCCTGCAACAACAATCATGACTTCATTATACAAAACGCAAGGCATTAGTTAACAACTGGTTAATAAATCCAGAGAAAACAAGTAGATAGAAAGTATGAATTAATAAGTTTTAGTGGCATTAATATTGTTTACCCATCCCACAAGACTCTTGCCTTCAAATCTTTGGTCTGTAATACTCTATTCCAGTTATTATTAGCTGCAATAGGATTACCCCAAAAGAATAAACATCTATCTTAGTTGACACTTTGCCATATTCTGCATATTCTGGAGCCAAATATCCTAAAGTCCCAACAACCTCCGTTGACCGGATGAGTCTTCATGTTGACTTCTCGCCAAACCAAAGTATCTCAGCTAGTAAATATCCATTAATAAGAAGCAAAGAAAACAAGTTCAGTGATTGTTGGTGAAGAACAAACTCAATTAGCTTGAAGTGTTTATTAATCACTATCATTTAAGTTTTTCTTTCTCATTATCTTCATCACATGAAGTGAACTTAAAAGTGCATGCTTTCTTACCAGTGGTTGATGATCATGTGCTACGAGGATATTGTTTGTTCTCGCATCTCTGTGTATGATGTTGTTCTCATGCGTATAGTAAGACTTTAGGAGATCCAAGAGCTAATCTAATCCTATCTTCCCATCTAAGTGGAGCTCGCGAGTGTTCTGCATTAATTCGGCTGAAGTTAGTATTTAATAAGCCATATCAAGAGCATATAAAACTAGGGTTAAGGTTCAATTTTAACCCAGAAGTTTTTACGTAAGATTTGTAGGTATCCATAGGTTTTTTTGATCAATATTTTCGGAAGTGTTAAAAAAGAAGCAAAAACTAATGTTGACTAATAATATTTTTAACAGCCAGGCTCATTTTTTAACACTTTCGAGGTAATATTGATATAAAAAAGACTTCCAGATCCTCAATTTAATGGTTAACATCATTGTGGTCTTTGAAAGATGCTTATTCCACTAAATTTTTCAGAAGATAATCATCATCAAGTCTGTCCAAAACTCTCAAAAACTACAACAAAACTTGCCACGAGTTAATTGGTGTACTTTTCAAAAGGTTTAGATTGATTTGATGGTAATTATCATTTGAAAACTAAACTTAAAAGCCTATTAATCTTACGAGATAGGTGTTGATCGAGCGAACCGTTGCATACATATTCATAAACAAGAAGCCTATTGTTTCCTTTAGAGCATGACTACATTCTCATGCCTTGCTTTGCTTAACAGATTCACTTATGACTTAAACTCCTTCTCCCCTTGAAGGCTAGCACATTTGTGCTGCTTAACAGCAATTTCCATTCCATATAACTGCCCTTTGTATACTGATCCAAATCCACCTTCTGATAGGAAATTCTTCTGTGAAAATCCCTTTGTGTCTGTGTAAAGCTCAGAGTAACTGAAATCTCTCATCTATCCGGCTTTATGTCTTTTGTTCTTGCACACTGAACAAAGTGGGTTTGTGAGCTCTTCTTTCATCTCAAATTGAGGTACTTCTGTTTGGCCTATCTCTTTACTCTCTGCAGAAATGTAAAGTTCTGAATGTTTCGTGTTTCGTCTTTGAAAGACTCTAAACTCCGGTTTCCATAAGATTCTCACTTGATGATGATGATCTAGTTCCTGTTTGACTCACCATACATAGGTTATCTCTAATGTACTGTTGCACTGGTAAAAAAATCATAATTGATTCTTCATTTTACATCACATAAAGTATGAAGATTTGAATGGAGTTCAATGATTTCATAACAAGTTATTCCAAACCTTTCACTTGGAGTCACAGACTAAATGGGACAATAGGACTTAAAATGTTCATGATGGCCGTGATGTAGAGTTTCATAAACATTTATAGATATTACTTTGCCTGAAGCATGTAGCTTAAAGAATCCAAAATTTAAGTTGACATAAGAAATCATATAAAGATTGGAAGGGACATTGTATTATGACTGAGAACTTAACCCTCTAAAAACATCACTATAAATATTTGTATCATAATCTCTGACATTTGTATATATATATATATATATAGACTTAGTCTTATGAGAAAATTGTTCCTCTGATCTTTCAACAAATGATTTGCTGTTCTTTGTTGGTTTTGGCCTTTATCCTATAAATACCACATGCGAGATAGTCCATGAAGTGCCTCTTATCTTTGTTCAAATGTCTGCATTAAAATAAAATTTTCCCAAACATGAAGACAGTTTATATCAGCAGGAAGTAGTTAATTGGTTTTTTATTTAACTTGCAAGAAAGTTGCAGGCTAAGGAAAAGATATGGAAGCTGACCTGTCAATTATCAAGCATGTAGCCCTAAATATATTGATTGCATTACAAGTAATCTCTCGAGAAGGGTATGCAAGAACTATGTGGAAAACAATCTGAGATGTACTAAAGCCAAGAGTGATTTCATCAGCCATTACAGTGAAAGACAATCAACTCGAGTTAGTCCCAAAAAAATAAAAGGATCGGATGGTTAGGTTGAGTAGTTAAGAACTCGATATCTTTTAAGAAAAGTTTCAAATTCTAGCATTATAGATAGAAAAGACTATGTCAGGAGAGATTCCCCCAATTGAGACCTACCCTATCTCGAACATAGATTTATTAGTAGTATCGGATTCAAGATAATTTGTCAAAAAAAAAATGCTGGTTTTATGAAATCCCTTTGCAATCTATAGACCTATTTGAAGTTTCAAATACTCTAGTTAGACTGAAGTCTCATTTTTTGCTTCACAATACTCAGAAAGTTTCATAACTTGTGGTCTCTTAAGATATTCTTCCTTTAACTTGCCAATTTCCTCTTGAATTTTCTGATCTGTTGCAATAAATGATCCTGAATCCATCTTGAAGATCCTGTTCCCTGATGAGCAAAAGGAAAAGAACAAGGACTTGGAACTCAGGAAGCCGGCAATATCAGATAATGATAATAATAAATGATGCAGCTTAATATCCAAATTATATTTATATAATGGACATGACTCTAATACTATTAAATTATAATTTTATTCTTCCTAAGAAAGTTTACTCCTTTCCATTTTTAGGGGGAAAAAATTCTCGTACTCTGAGGCATGCCAAATATAGAAAGAATTTTGAGCTCATCTGCAGGTTTTGGAGATTACTGTTTCAGAACCTTTTTTATGGCACTTGTAGTCACATCTCTTGAAGAATCCTGGACCAACACTACCCTCTGAGTCTCTAAGGACATTTTTTTTTTCAAAATCTGGTTTGAAGTATTCCTCTGATGTATTGACCCCCCAAATGAATGATAATTAGTTAATATTACACTTCAATCATCAATACTTTTTCTTTCACTTTCATATATGCTTTCCCTTTAAGTTTATTTGTGTTTCTGATAAATGATGTATAAAAATAATCAAAGAAAGCTTAAAAGAAGAGAGAGAGAGAGAGACACACACACTCTTCTCTAACTATGCTTCCAACAGTGACACACTCTTCTCTAACTATGCTTCCAACAGTCTCAAAACAAGACAGTGAAGAAAAGTAATCGTGTAGTGGTATGAACCAATAGGAGGTTCTCAAGTGATAGACAGCAGTATATTCGGATATTCAGTGTGAGGATATGACTGTATGAAGAAGAAGAAGATGCAGATTTTATGAACCATTTCCAAGAATATTATATTCATGTATTGTAGATTCTAATTTTAATTTGGTATTATTGTTGGTATCTATGAAGCATCGATAAATCCTAAAGATTTTTAAACAAAGTGTGACATTGTTGGTAAGTTATTGTTTTATTGATTTTTTATACTCTCTAATGTGGTTTTTGTTGGTAATGGAATTTAAAAGAATAGGTCATTGTTAAGTACACCCACTTGTTATAATATTTTGATTTTTTTCCTTCTTATTTATAATAATTTTTTGATATAGTATTTGATATTCAGTATTATTAATGTCATGTTGAAGTATTGTTAGCCCTAAATAAAAATAACTCTTTTAAAAATATCTTTTAGTGTGTTAATTGTACTTCCAAAATTAATTCGAAGTACTAATTGCAGCTTTACTCATTTCATAATTTTCTCTCTTGTGGTCTTAAGTCAGTCTACAAACTTTACCCTTGTCTTTCCTAACTCGTTGCACATCTTTGATAATGTCTGTGTTTGTGGGAATAATCACAATTGCAAAATGGCATTTTTGTAAATTGTGCAACACATAACTTAGGAGATGAGTATAATCACTAATCACGGCCATTTCATTCAATTGAGTCGTTTCTGATGCAGAGCTTTAGCATTGTCGCCTCTTGTAGACACAGGATTATCATGGTTTACTGCCAAGTTTCAGTTTGAGTCTCAGGGGAAGGTAATCTCCCAACTATTTCCCCCCTTATTCCTTGCTCTCTCTCTCTCTCTCTCTCTCTCTATATATATATATATATATATATAACGGGGCTAAAGCTCAAAACAAAATTACATCATGAGAGTCAAAAGCTCACGCCATGTCCCTAAGTCAATTAGTGTCATTATAGTTAGTGTCATTATCAATTTGTATCTTCATAGACTTTTTTTACATCAATGTAGTTATTGAATATTTGATCTTCAAAAGTTCTTTGATGTGGACTAAGATAGTGTGTGATGTCTAAGCATTCAATTGAATCGAATATTTAAGTGAGTTAATCCTTCTTGCTTTATGGAATGTATAAATAGGATGGTCTTTTCATCACAACAGTTAGCTTCTCGATTTCATCTCATACCATCCGTCAATAATATAATATCATTTTCACGCTTGTGCAATGGTGAAATTGAAACGAAATTATGTTTTTGGCTATTAAGATATTAGTGCAAAGCATATACGTAGATTTCAATTGATTAATTCTGTAGTCCATTCTAAACTATCTAAATTCTTGTACAATCTGCAGGCATTCATGGCAGTCGTGGCGTTTTGTTTTAGGTTGGCCGGTGATTACATTTCTTGGGGCGTGATGCTGTTAAAGCCCATTAACTTGTATAACCTACACATATGTTCAGTCATCTCTCAATCCTTCTTCCTGGTATATCGTTTTACTTTTTAACAAATGGAATACTTTGTAATTGAGTGGGGAACATTTTACTATTAGTTAAGAATTAGGAGAAACTATACCTGTTCACCCTATTTTTTTTTTTTGTTAAATTTTCAAGGGCGTTGTTGATAGCCAAATATATAAAAATTTATATTTGACCTCTATATCTTATAAATCTAATTGGAACTTATAAAATGAAACGGGAGAGAGTATTATATTAAGATCAAATTTTATGAGCAAAGTTATAAAATTTGATGTTTGTTTATAAAATAAATTGCATTGTTAGGAAGAATCAAATATTTGCAGACATTGAATGCTATGATGACCGAGAAAATATCTGAGCATTATATATATATATATATATTTTTTGTTTTGATATAAATTTTTTTAGAAATGAGTTAAACTCACATACCCTCAAATATAAACTTAAGTACTTAAAAATTAGGATATCTCTTTAAATACTGTGACTGAAACTATAATAAAATAGTATTCTCTAGAGATTGAACACGCTCAAAATAGACAAATGTTATACCCCTTTATAACTGGTCCAAATGGTCGCATTGGGCCATCAAGGTTGATCCAAAAACAAAAGGCCCATTACGAAAAAACCCATTAATTGCACTTACGTTGAGAAATGCATGGAAAGAAGTATATGAAAATGTGTGATATGGTTCAAGGGCAGGAGGACAATTAGAAACATTCCCCCAAATGGAAAAAATAAATAAAGAACGAACCTGAAGTTGACAATGTTCTCAAGAGAGTAGGGCGGATATAATAGGAGAATATTTAAAAATTAGAGTGATGAATAATTAACATCAAAATGTAATATAATCTCATTTCCACAGTAAACCAAGTTCTTGCTTCCATTTAGATAGAAAGTCATAAAAGAAACAGTCAAATACCTTGCGAAATTGTATGTCTATTTGCATGGTATTTGCATCACCCAAAAAAAAAAGCACGTGCTCCGATTAATTCTACGGTAGCCAACTACCATTTTCATCATTAGAGCCTTGCCTAACCTACATCATTAGAGCCTTGCCTAAACTATGTTCCTCCCCAGCCCCCATCAGGGTTTCTTTTCTTGTTGCTCCAATTCTCACCACCATCAGAACCTCCATGGCCAGAAGAATTACCAACACCACCACCACCACCACCAGCATTAGCCCAACCACTTCCACCTCCGCTGCCGCCAGAGTGATCAGTTCCAGCATTGGCCCGTTGTCCACGAAAGCTTTTGTTGTCATTACCTCCACCTACCCAGCCACCACCTTTACTCCATTCTCTTCCTCTTCCCTGTCCTTGGTCTTGTCCCCAACCACCACCACCACCACCACCACCATCACTGTTATGACCTTCTCCAACTCCGTCATTACCCCAACTCTTTCTTTTGTAACCTCCCCAGCCACCACCAGAGGAAACACCTTCATTGTTACCAGTTGCATTTGGCCCACCTTCATTGCTATTTCCTTCCCAGCCCCCACCTGGGTTGCTTTTCTTGTTGCTCCAATTGCCACCATCAGAAACTCCATGACCAGAAGAATTACCCCCACCACCCCAACCACTGCCCCCAGAGCGATCAGTTCCAGCATTGGCCCGTTGTCCACCAAAGCTTTTGTCATTATCATTACTTCCACCGCCTTTACACCATTCTCTTCCTCTTCCCTGTCCTTGGCCTTGTCCCCAACCACCACCACCACCACCACCACCACCACCACTGTTATGACCTCCAACACCGTCATTACCCCAACTCTTTCCTTTGTTACCTCCCCAACCACCACCAGAGGATACACCTTCATTGTTACCGGTTGCATTTGGCCCACCTTCACCTTCATCGTTATTTCCTTCTCCAACACCGTCATTACCCCAACTCTTTCCTTTGTTACCTCCCCAACTACCCCAACCACCACCACCACCACCAGAACTGTAGTCTTTACGTTCTTGGCTGTTCTGATAATTAAATTCAGTAGTTCCCCTGCCATCACCAAGAATACTCTCCCTCCAACTCCTTCCTTTGTTACTTCCCCAATCTGAACTCCATCCGCCACCACTATGGCTGTCATTATTACCACCTTCATGTCCATGCCCTTCACTATCCCCTCGACCCCCTCTACCTCTCCTTCCCCTTCCCCTTCCTGAAGAATTGTCATTATTCCAGCTGCCGCCGCCACCACTGTAATCATTTCCAGTATTGCCCCATCTGCCACCACTATAGTTGTCATTATTACCTTCACGTCCCCATCCCCGTCCCCGTCCTAGTCCCCGTCCATCACCACCTTGATCCCCTCTGCCTCTTCGTCCCCTTCCCCTTCCCCTTCCTCGGTCCCCTCCTCGTTCCTGTCCCCAAACACTATCATTGTTACCAGTAGCATTCATCTCACTCTCATAATTACTCTGCTGCCAAGCGGTTCCTCTGCCATTGCCTTCACAAGCAACACTTTCACTCCAACTCTTGCCTGTATTACCTTTCCAACCAGAAGACTTGGTATTAGGCCAACCACCATCATTGGTGTTGCCAGTTTCAGTTCCAGCATTGCCCCATCCACCGCCATTGCTTTTGCTATTACATCCATCACCTTGTCTCCTACTCCAGCTGCCTTCAGCATCATTAGTGGGTTCACAAACATTGCCTTCACCTGTAGGACCTTGGTCACCCAAACTCTTGTCAATATTACTTGCCCACCCAGAAGAATTAGAATGAGACCAACTACTACCACCGCTAGTGTGGTTATTTTCAGCACTGCCCCATAAACTATCATTCTTTTCAGATTCATGTCCTCTCTCATATCCTTGGCTCTGATCCCATGCATTTTCACGTCCACATCCACGTCCCCGGCCAAAGCCATGTCCGCGTCCCCGTCCGCGTCCCCCATTGTGGTCTAAGGCATAAATTAAATGAGAGAAAGTAAAAAGTAGATTCATAGATACAAGGAAAGGAGTAAGAAGCCACTAAGGAGGGATTTTAACATAAATTCTGGTTGCAGTTCAGTTTTTCAAAGGATTTGTTCTATCCAAGGAAACTGAAATTCCACTTAGCACCCATTGAGGATTTTGCATCACGCATAGTAATATGTAAATTTATACTCAATGCTGAAAAATATATATATTTAAAATTATATGATTAAAATTGACTCATGGTAGCAAGGGAGCAACGACAACATTTTTTGGATGAACAGACAACTTACAGAGACAATAACTACTTACATGCCCATCTATCTAAATTTATCGAAGAGCAAAAATATTTCTTTGAAACAATTGCATCATACTTCTTGAGTGATAGGAATTGCTAAACCTCAGATGGAAGAACCTATTCATCTCACTTTTGAGTTTAAATTTATGGCTTGCTATAAGATGAGAAAATAAATCAAATGCCACCAAATTGAGTTGGTTTTCCACTGGAATTTCATGCGACCAAACCAACATGGTATGATATGTCTTCATTTGAATTTCATCTAGGTACTAAACACTGGGTGCTAAGTGGAATCCATGTGTCAATATCAAAATTAATGGTGGCAAAGTGAACAGTAACACACTAACACAAATTTAGTTCTCAAAAACTACAGCTGTGAGATCAAATAACTCAAATAAGAAATGAAGAAAACCCAGGATATACCTATGGACTGCCTATTCTGGAATGCATTGAATCCACGGTCTCCATCTATGATCGGTTTTCTTGGTGGTAAAATGTTATCATTGATATGATTCTGGAAGTATGCCAACAGCTGCTCAATGTTCTCAAATAATTGCTTCCTAAATTTAAATCCTTTAGGATGAATACCAACAAACTCATGACGCAGATTTGTACTTCTAATGTAAGACAAGATGAAAGTGCCAGGATGCTCAAATGAAATTGCAAACCCATACACTATCCTTTTTGGATATTCTTCCTTCTCCAGTTTTAATAACTTATCAGCCTCAGCTTTTGAACCCTTAAATTTTTGGTGATTCAGCACCACTTTCAGATTAACCACCAATGGGTTGACAAAGCGTTCCACAACCTATTAAAATAGCAGGGCAAATAATGAACTGATGTAAAAGAAGTCAAGACAAAAATTCAAGTGTTAATGAAGAACCAATGCTTTAAAAAATGAATTTCCTTCCAGAGCATTGTAACCAACCGAGAAAAATAATTATTTTTCCCAGGTCAGTGTCCAAAAGCCACTAGA
Source organism: Leucaena leucocephala (assembly GCA_037074615.1). Classification (NCBI taxonomy): domain Eukaryota; kingdom Viridiplantae; phylum Streptophyta; class Magnoliopsida; order Fabales; family Fabaceae; genus Leucaena; species Leucaena leucocephala. The sequence continues at coordinate 2,195,663 of CM073525.1, forward strand.
TCTTGAAATCAGGATTATTTTGTATAACATGTCACTGAAGTTTACAAAAACTCAAGGTTGTATGTCACGATTTAGTTCAATGCTCAATACTCGAACCAAACTGACCTCCACTGAATCTAAAATTGGGCAACCAAAATAACCCATAAGAAATTCTGAAATTGGACCACTGATTGCAATTTAGTTTGGTTTTGACTTCTGCTCCACCATTTTTCAAGCTTGCAAGTGTTTTGTTATCGATTATAATGAATTAATCAAAATACATACGAAGAAAATATATACAACAGTTCAACAATGCAAAAACAGCAATGACTGCCTGCATTTTATTTTGGGGTGGGTCGGGATGGGGGGGGGGGGGGGGAAGGTTGGGTGGAGGGTGCGCCAAGAAAGGTTGAACAATCTAGTGGGGTGAAAGGTGAGATGTAAAAGCATGTCCTATGAGTAAAGTTGTTTAGAATCTTTAATAAGATTGCATGTGCAAACTTTGAGTAACATGTCACTGAAGTTTGTTTATGGGATTTAGTGTGCTAGTCTCATTTTTATTCTACAAGGGTGACTTATCACTTGGCAGTTTGTTTGGTTGTTCCCTGAACACTTCTAACAAAAACAGAACTAAGTGTGATCCATGAGAATAAGTTTGAAACAGATCAGCAACTTCATTTATCAAAACACACAAATAACAGCATATAATATAATGAATAACAGAACAAATAAAGCATTTCAGATCATCTGAATTAAGGAAGCTGACCTTGTCTATGTCCTCAAATATTTCCTCTCCTATCTTTAATGTCTTCCCAAGTGCAAGCATGCTTTTCATATCTGGAGTTTTTCCACCTTCAACAATGTCTTTGTGTACACAAAGCCCATAAAAAATCTTAAGAGTTACAGTTAATTTCCACAGACAACTACAACTTGGGTGAAAAATATAGTGGCCAACGGCTTTATCCGCAAGGAACTACAAAACAGAAAAATAAACAAGATGCAAGTTAAAATCTAAAACCATTCTAACATATAAACCAACTGACCTCAACTATTAACAAAACGTAGAGAACTAACTAAACTCAACAATTAACTATTATGCATGAAAAGAGTATACCTCGTCCGCTTGATCAGCAGTTATATTTTGAAATTGGGGATGAGAAATCATCCTGGGCTTGAAATGTTTATTTTCAAGCTCCTCCTTTTTGCCCTCACGTGACTGACTCGGTAAAACTTCTCCTTCACAATAATAAGGATCTACATCTTGGAAACTTTGCTCTCCATCATTCTTCAACTCACTTGCTTTACATGTCAAATTCACCCGGCATCTGGTCTTGTCAATAAATTTAATCTTGCAATTAAGCACAGCACCTTCACACAATTCGTCTATTAAGGACATATCATCAGTTTCATCTGAAAAATCTTCCTTAAGCAATACTGCAGCTAATCCAGAGTCAAGTACACAAAATGCTTGCTTTGACTGCACATTACGAACTGTTGCCTGAACTCTTTTTCCCTCAAAAGTTACATCCCCAGTTTCTCTAGCCATCATCAAGAACTCCTCATCCTGAGTAGGTTCCTTATATGGTACCCGAGGATCTTTAAATCCATCAAGCAGTTCTTCCTTTATATCATAGAGAGTCTCTCTTACATGTTCTCCTGTTTCTACTTCCAGTCTAGCTGCATAATCATTAACATCAAAAGCTTGCAGCAGTTTAGGTTCATCCTGCAAAATTTCAATTGCATTCAGTTCAGTAGCGTCAGAATCTGGATTGTGGTGTTTATATACAGCTCTAGCGAATTCCTCAGCAAGATGATAAGACTCTGGATGAACTCTTGTACGGTCCAGAATATTAGCAACGGTATCAGCAAAGGTTGGTTCATCACATGACACCTTTAAAAAGCCAACTGCATTCCAGAAAATCCTCATTGAGTTCAGACCACATTTACTCAAATACTTTCTATTTCCTGGAGTTGTACCTCCAAGTAATTCTCTACACAGAATTTCAGCTTTTCTGGGTCCAAGACCAGAAACAAATTGCAATGAAGCAGAAAGCCAACTATGGCCGATAACCAAATTTACATCCACACCTACTTGGTTGGTGATATCAGCCATGACCCATTCAATTATCTCAAACTTCTCATCACTAGTTAGAAATTGCTCGAAAGGGTTCAACTTCCAAGATAAAATCTCCTTTTTTATCCCACAGAGTGTTGCGACCATTGCCAATGGATTTAGAAAGTAGCGTCCAAGAGCCACTGCCCTCTTCACAATGCCTATATCATTTCAAGAACGGAAAAACTCATGATCAAAGGTACGTTTTATTTTGTAAAAAACAAGTAAAGAGGAGAGAGTAATGGAATGAAGGCAGAAAAAGAAAGATCAATTGCCTTGTTGTCTAGGAAGCTGCTCCTGAGAAATTTCTGAATCTTCATATAGGCGAGGCAAGCTTTCATCCCCTAAAACTGTTGTTAGTCCTTTCATCTCCAGACTGACATCTTCATGATTTTCCCCCAGCATCATTGAAACAATCTGATTGAAAAAAAATATCTTCACGAATCATTATTTGTACTGACCGTAAACATCCATATATAAAGAATACTAATAACAGAACACGTTCATCTGTTGTCACCAAAGAAGACCTGCCAACATAATAAATTTTTTCCACAAAAAATAACTAGTTTCTACATGCGATTGCGAAACGCATACAATTTTGAAAACAGAACTTAAAATTTTTTAAGACAGTTAAAATTAATAAAAGATTGAAACCTATGAAGCATGCACATTTCAAGAACAAAGAATCAGGTTCAACAACCATCAAACACTTGTTCTAGACACAATATGAACTAAATTTATTTTAAATTTGATGGAGACATCAAATGTTGCTGCATTACGTGTCCGTATTAGCATCATATCTCATGTCTATATCAATATTCATGCCTCATAGGAATTAGGATTCAATCTTTTTTTCCTTTCAGCTTCTTTAAACTTTGGTTACTGCTAACAGTAGGTTTAGCGACCTATAAATTTAAAGCTAACAACACAGGCACCAGATTATTATGTACCTATTACAAATATGAATTTTACAGGACAAGTTGTCTAAAATTAATTAAAGGTGCTTCCTGAACATAAGTTGTGGAGTTACAGGACTTTGAATTGCTAGTATTTAGGAAGCAGAAAACAATTTTGAGCCATCTACTACGGCAAAGGAACAGACATTCCGATTAAGTTAGGCAAGAGATAAATTTGATATATAGGAAGTATTAGAAAGAGAAGGTACAAGACGAAAGCCGCAGAATGTAAGTCTCCAATGTAAATTATTTATAATTGCATCATTGATGCTTATATGTTGGCCACATCAAAATTAATTATACAAGAAATATATTATTTTACGCTTGTTATGGCAGCATCCACTTACCAAGTTTATAAGAATACAACACTATAATGGTCACGAGGGAAAGCAAATTTCCAAACAGAACCAAAGGAATCTCATTGGTAGACGCATGGTAAGAGAAATTATCTCATTCCAAATGAAAAACTATTGATTTTTAAAGGAAAAATATAGTTTAGAATATATATATATTATCAAGAGAACTAACGAATAAATCTAGGACATCAAGTGAACCAAATGGAGTTAATGAATTAGTTTACCTCGTTAATGTCATCTCTCAAGCGTATACAGGATGCATTAGCTCCGATAACAATTACTTGTGGTTGATGATTCATTAGGAACTTAAGAAGTCGTCGTTGATCGTTTTTCCTCCGCTGCTGATCATTTATATTCTGTGATCGCAGAGTAAGTGAACCAGCATGGATCACATCAACCAATTCCCCTTTAGAGTCCAACATCACAAATGTGGTACCTGGCTTTCCAGTTCCCCAACAAGAAGCCATGATTTTGGATTTGGATGCAGCACCCTTCTCTTGAGCAGTGGCGTTGCCCCTGTATTGATATGGTGCCACAGAGACTCTGTTCCATAACTCCTTCCCATACTCCATTATTAACCAGTTTTTGGCCTTAGCAGTCAACAATTTTCTTGCTTCCTTCTCCATAGACGGCAGAAGAAAATTTGAAATAGCATCCTGCACGATTGACTTACGCTGTTCATTCCAAAGCTTAGCCGAAGTTTGTTCACTGTGATTGAGATAAACATCTTTGCAAGCATTTGTTAATTCAGACAGGACATGATCAGGCAACCTTATTTTAACTTCAACAAGCTTCTCTTTCTCAGCATTTTGAATGATAAGCCACTGGGCATCCTTAAACTTCATAACGGGTTTGTTCTGTAGCCACTTGACACTTGCCAATTGATGATGTGTATCTATTGTCATATTTCCTTTCGGTGTAGGGCTGGTTGAAAGTAAAGCACGATCCATATATATGCCGCAAACATATTTCCTCAAAGACATCTCACTGCTGATCTCCACTGCAGCCTAGAGAAAGAAAATTATCCAGTAACAAAGTAAGCTATATTAACTTCAGAGCAAATGCAGAAGCAGATAAGAAAATCGATAGCAGACCATGTGCTTAGCGCCTTCCAGCACAGATTCTGACGTTTCAAAAGTCGCACACTTGTATATAGTAGCTAATTCCTCTGGAGATTCCTCAGGATCCTCATGATTCTCCATTCCCTGTTGTGGCATAATCCGTGAGTTACCACAACACACACACAAAACCACAAACAGAGATGCATAAGATAAAAAACAAAAGGTTACCACTCTATCAGGAGTAATTAGGACCCCAAATTTCTCCGTGTTCCCAAATTTGCTTGCAAGTGACCATAGACCTGCTGTACTGCATTTAGAATAATAAGACTCCTTCACAGGCCTTTTATAACTGACATCCAAGAACCCCTCAACTGGAGGAAAATGTAAATTAAACTTCAGTTCAATATCATCAATCTCTCTATCTGATTCTGCCGATTTGAGCATATTGGTGATAGTTTCTGAAAGCCGCTGGTTGAAACTGGATTTTTCATCAGAGAAAGTCATTTGGCATTCTTCATCAAAACGCTTGTTATAGGATGTCATGAGAATGCTCTTTCGCTTCTGAAGAAGCAACCATTTTTTATCCAATTCCCTGATTATCCAGAGTACCTACACCCAAAAAGAAAGAAGTTTGTGGAAATTTGAAGGATTGAAAGTAGAGGGAAAAAGCCTCAAAATATTATTAATCCCTGAATGAATAAGAATACAAATAGGCCTTTATATAGGCAAAAATATAAACTAATAAGATAAATCTAAAATCTATCATAATCCTAATATCTCAAATTTATTCTTCTAAGATATGATAATTTAATATTCAAATCTGATCCTGAATAATATCTAAACCTAAAGTTAGATAATTAATTAAACTAACAAAATATAATATTAATTAATTAATAATTAATTCTAAACTATAACATCTCAACACTCCCCCTCAAGCTGGATTTATAGTTTAAATATTTGTAATTCTCAACACTCCCCCTTAAGCTGGGAGGCAGCTTGGATGTGAACAACATCATTATAAAAGAACCAGAACTTTGAATCTTTAAACCAGTAGTAACTACTGAACTGAAGTTGATTGGATCTTGAATCTGTATTTTAAGATAAAGTTACGAATCTTGACGAAGAATTTCCATGTTAGAGGCTTAACAAGAGCAACATGCTCATAGAATCATGGTAACCCACTTGAGTTTACACACTAATCTAACCTCACGTGAGGAGATGAACTAATCCCATAACCTATGAGATTTTGTGAGAAGAGACCCAAGTTATCCTCTTCTATTATAACCCACTTGGGTTTACACATTAATCTAACCTCACTTGAGGTAGATAAACTAATCCCATAACCTATGAGATTTTGTGGGAAGAGACCCAAGTTATCCTCTTCCATTGTAACCCACTTGGGTTTACATACTAATTTTCACTTGAAGGTGTGCCTTCTCTTCAGGCTTGATATTTTTCTTCTTCTTCTTCAGGCTCTGATACCATGTGGAAATTTGAAGGATTGAAAGTAGAGGGAAAAAGCCTCAAAATATTATTAATCCCTGAATGAATAAGAATACAAATAGGCCTTTATATAGGCAAAAATATAAACTAATAAGATAAATCTAAAATCTATCATAATCCTAATATCTCAAATTTATTCTTCTAAGATATGATAATTTAATATTCAAATCTGATCCTGAATAATATCTAAACCTAAAGTTAGATAATTAATTAAACTAACAAAATATAATATTAATTAATTAATAATTAATTCTAAACTATAACATCTCAACAAAGTTTCACATCAATTTCATAGGCATTAATTTCTCCAATGAATTACTTCGTTATTCCCACAATCTACCTTTCTTCCTGCAAAATGCCTCATTCCCATAACTGAGGCATTGGAGCTAACTCTATGTTTAGGCCATAACATCCAATAATAAACACATTAGCGTTCATAATGATCACCTTGTGCCATTTCAGCTGAGACCTCCTCTCGATATTATCCACAATGCTCCCAGCTTCATCCAACTCTGGATCTTCCAGGAGACTGAGGCAATGTTCCTTCCGGTACATTGCAATAAATGGTATCTATAGCATGAAGCGGAAAAAAAATTAAGGATCTTTGTTCACATATATAACCAAAACTATAAGTAAAAACCACACTGCCAACTTACGTCATATTTCTTTGCATGATTCAATTCCAAGAACCTCAAAATATCTTCCCTTTTTATTCTAGTATGTAGTCCGCACGATTCACCCTCTTCTCGTTTCTCAATGAACAATGGATTTGAATCAAGTTGACTAAGAATCCAAGAACTTTCTTCTTCTATACTCCTTATGTCAACCGGAATCGATCCCACCATGTCCTCAAATATCTGTTTGAAAAGCTATTGGCTGATTAAAATCAAATCACAACATTATGGTGAAAGTTGACAAGTTGAAACTAGAATAAATCTGGAAGCAAGACCTGCATCCTCTCAGGTATGTCTATATCATCTAAAGGGTTATGCTTTCCGGCTAAATTCACTTCTGCCAGAGCCAATGACTCAGACTTGTTACACTCGTCAGACTCAGTGGAGCCAAATGGAACTTCCTTGCATTGTCCTAGTAGTGGAATAGCCGTGCCTAAAGTACATTTGGCTTCATTTAGCTGTGATGACGAATGCTTGGATTCATTAAATTTCCTTTGTCTGAGTTATACCATGAAGAGAGTAAATGAATGTTCAAATTATTAGTAAATTCAAATGCATTGATGTTAATTATAATATACCTGAACGTATCTTTCTCCCCATAGGCAACCTCTTCATCTACTATGAAATCTGCCATGTCATCATCAGCATCATCAGATTCATGCTGTTCATCTTCAACATTATCATCAAAAAGTGATCCTAGAAAACCAACATTGTGGTTAGTCAAGAAAAGAATAGCACCATGAACTCAAGTTAAAAAGTTAAACCGTGGGTGAAATGCCATCATAAATCATCATTGGACATTTGCTGAAGAAAGGGGGCAAAGGCAAGTAAATTTACTTAAGAATTCCGTAGAGTGTCCTCCTGTCTCACTATCAACGCCTGCCTTTTTTAGCCTCTTACATTTTCCCTTTCCCTAGGACAAAATCAATTAATCATAAAGAAACAATTTGTTGCAAACACATACAGAGCAGGGGATCAAAAAGAGGCAAATGCCAATGCTTACCAATTTTTCCTGATTGATGCCCAAGATTTGGTTTTCACATATTAGGTCAAGATCATCATCATCAGGAATAACGTGTTTCGATGATTTTCTGAAATAGTTAGCAAAGAGCAATCAGTGTTGAGTACCAAATATAGAATTGCATTGCAGTGTAAGATGGGATATGAACCGCTTCTTCGTTTTCTTCTCTTGCGTTTCTTGTGGATTGTCTTCCTCCTCCTCTTCATCAAAACCAACGACAAATCCATCATCCTCAAAGTGATCCAAACCATCCTCTGCGTCGCCGAGGGAAAAAATAAGTCATTAGATGATAAAAAATTAAGTGTAATAAGTTCTCCAAGGCTTAACAGTACACTGATATACACACTAAGCTTTTGAAAATACAAGGAACCGAAAAATGCTATATAGCGATAGCTCGAAAGCAGAAAATAAAAGAACTAGAAAGCTGAGGGAGGAAAGAAATAAAACAAAGAATTGACTTCGAAACCAAAATATAGAGCTACCTTAAAAATGAATCGTGCGTGAATGCATAATATAATCTCATGATAATATACAGTAATGTTATGATTTAACTCATCAAGCCTCACCGCGACATCAGACATCAGGCAATAGGTCAAAATATCCCGCAATTTTGCAGCCTTTAGACGATGAAAAAGAGAAGTCTTTCTCATCATTCCATATTAATATTAAACTTGAACTGAAAATGGCATTTTAAAATTGATAATGACGACTTTCTTGGTACTGAAAAAAAGGAACGGGAACTTCCACTGGCGTTACATCAAAAGACTCACTGCTTACACTATAGAGAGCCAAATATAAAACCGAGGAATAACTAAAAGAGGCATGAAGCTCAAGTTTAAAGTTCAGAATTAAATAGCTGGACAAGAAAGCGCTGATTTTTAGTTCATTACCATCTGATTCTTCTTCGTCACCTCCGTCATCATCTTCTACTGTGATAGCTTGTTCTTTCATTTTCCCTTTCTGTTTTAACCTCTCTGCAAAATGTACACCCGAATGAAAGATTAAAACCCTGGAAAATGCATACCGATTCAACAGATATGGTTCATTGTTATAAAATTTACCTCGTTCTTCAAGGGAAAGCGATTTTCTAATTCTTCCCATGGCAGTTTCTCGAGTAGAAACCACTAGCCCTGAAGAGCACTGAATGCTGTAAATGCGTGAGTGGAAATTGTGGCCTGCGATCAAAAGAAGCGACCAGCCCAAAATGCCAAACAGGAGTGAGAAAGAATAGAAACAATCCGAACGGATTTGATATGCCCTTGGGGATTGATGAATTTACGGGAATGCCACTGATGAGCTGTTTTATCTGCTACACGGTTCGGTTGTGCCACGTCGCGCGCTCTTTGGGCCGGGGGGTGTGGGGGGAGCGGGGAGGGGAGAGGGGAGAGGGAGAGATCGGCATCATGGGATTACATGGCATGACCTCAGGGGCTTGGACAGGGAAAAAAGAAGGCGAGGGATAGCGGAGTCATTTGGTGAGAAAGGGAGGGGTGAAAGGGTCATTTGAGTAGGGGTTGTGCTTTGCATGCAGAATGGCAAGGCAAGGCCGTACCACCTCAGCAAGCAAAATTTAGTAACATGAAATTTTCAGCAAAATAAAATGATATTTACCTTTTTGGTGAAGGATATTAGGAGTATGTACATTGCCCCGTGATCCAGTTCATCTGTATGAGGATTGATAGTGGCGATCAAAGGGCATTGATAAGAGGATTTTTTATAGCATATAAGGGCAATATCGTTATTTAACATAAAAATTCAATTCCATCTTAAGAGGGGAATTGGGAATAAAGCATTTTAAAGGACTAATTTGTCATATATTTATTTTGTGGACCCTTATTTGTCTGTGTCCCCTTTTTTCTTTTTAAGCAGTAAGGCAATAACAAAAAACATATATTCCTTAAAAAATATATATAATCCACTGAAAATATAACCAATGTTGTTTAAAGGGTTGTTACATGCAATTTTTTAAAACTTAATCGATTTTTAAAAAATATTATTTTATTATAATTTTAATTATAACATTTTAAGAGATATATTAATTTTTAAGTGTTTAGATTTACGCTTGAGAGTAATTGACAACTCACCGTGCTTTACATTAGTATCATTTAAGAGGAAGAAAAATTTTATTCTGCCTTTAGATTATGGATAGACCAACCCTTTCTAAAAATTTTTGTTAAAAAAAAAAAGAAATAATAAAGTACATATTTATATAGATAGTGAATATTACACCATTTTCATAAAATAGAATAACTAGAATTTATGTTTTTTATTGAACAAAAATTAATATAATTGAAATAAGATTTTTAAAAGTGATATTTTATAAAGGAAAACAATTTTATATTGTTGAAAAGGGAACATCTTAAGCATAAGCATTTGAATTAATCTAACTGGTCCAATCAGAATGTCCAACAAATTCTATATCTACTATATGAATAATGTTCTGATTAAAATATTTTACTTGTAATAGGCTCCATCATCAAATCAAATCAGTAACTTGTATATCTTGCAAGAGTTATTGATTTTGCATATTGCGCAATAGAGAATCATATAATTGGTGCGAGAAACTTGTTGCCAGCAATTTGCAAATAGCTATATAAACGTTCTTTACGCCTTCAGCTATGCTCTAATTCAGGACCCAATTTAGGATTTACTTGTATCCATTTAAGTTATTTCTTACAATTACTATCTACAAAAATATCTTCTTGTTTATCCAAATCTACCCCAAACATCTCTCAAGAACTGATCATAACACCAAGGCAATCTAATCAACAATTGGTTCACCAATAATCTCCACAAGAACACTTTCCATCCTTAAAATGATGGAACCTACGCATATCACGCACAATAATTTCCCTCCCTGTCACAAGTGAAATGTACTTACTTGCATTATGGCAATCACCACAGACTCTCAGATTCTTCCTTATGTGTATTGTTGTACCAGGCTTTGTATTCAGAAGTCCAAATGCAATGGCAAGCCTTTCACTATGACTATTCAGTAATTGCTCCTTCACATCTTCTTCTACATCATGAATTGAGTTTGTGTCTGGCACATAACCTACAGCTTTTATTTCATCTCCTAGATTCTCAAGATAAGCATAGATTCTTTTGGATTGTGGGTGATTGGTACTTCCTGAGTAGAAAGTGTGAACTTCATTTCTCAGTTCCGCTAAACTACAGCCTGGAGTTTTCTGAATCCCTTGCTCTTCCATGGCTGTCCTTACCTTGGCCACTTTGTTCCACATCGAAGCTGAGGCGTACATGTTCGCGAGCAACACGTGGTAGCCAGCGTCGTCTGGGTTTAGCTCCAAAATTTTGTCAGCAACCTTCTCCCCTAGTTCTACATTTTTATGGATCCTGCAAGCGCCAAGCATAGCACCTAGAACATTGATCCCTGGCTCGGTAGGCATTTTGTGAATGAAGTCCCAAGCAACATTGATCCGTCCAGCTCGACCAAGGAGATCAACCATGGCACCGTAGTGATCCATTGAAGGCTCTAGGCCATATTCTTGCTTCATGATTTCAAAGTAGTCGAGGCCCTCTTCAACAAAACCTGAATGGCTGCAAGCTGAGATAACAGACAGAAATGTAGTTTCGTTTGGCCTAATAGGGCCCTTCAGCATTTCAGTGAATAGATCCAAAGCTTCTTTTCCAAGGCCATGTGTTCCATACCCATCAATCATCGCATTCCATGTTATCACATGTCGCTCTTCCATCGCATCGAAAAGTTTTCTCGCTGTTTGTATGGCTCCACATTTCGCATACATGTCTACAAGAGCAGTGGCAACAAACACATTCCTGTCCAAACAAGTTCTTATAACAAGGCCATGGATCCACTTGGCTTGGCGGGTAACCGATAAATCTGCAAGAGCAGTAATCACACTCACAAACGTAAAGGAATCTGGTTTTATATCATCAGATTGCATCTTACAGAACAGATTTAAAGCCACATTTACACAACCATTTTGTGCATAACCTAATAACATGGCATTCCAAGTGACTTGTGTTTTCTCCTGCATACCATCAAATAGTGTGCCTGCAATATCAACTCTCTTACACTTGGAATACATGGATATTAAAGAATTCATAACTGACACATTAGAATTGAATTTTAATTCATTTAATAATTTATGAACAAATTTCCCTCGTTCAAGATCATTTAAATCAGCACAGGCGTGTAAAGCTCCCATTATGGAAACATTTGTAGGTTCCACCCCCTCATCCAACATCTTGAGAAAAGTTGCAAAGGCTTCTTCAGATTCGCCATTTTGTCCATAGCCATCAATCATAGAATTCCATGAAACAACGGTCTTACTATTCATCCCCTCAAAAATCAACCTTGAATCTCTCACTGACCCGCACTTGAAATACATATCTACAAGCGCGGTTGAGACGTTGACGAAAGATCCAAACCCAGATCTCAAAGCATAACTATGAATAGACTTTCCAATTGTCAAAGACTTGATATCAGCAACAGCCGGCAAAACACTAACCAATGTGATGGAATCAGGCTTTAAACCGCTCTCTTGCATTTGTGAGACTAACTTTATAGCTGTCTTGGCCAAGCCATTCTGTGCAAACCCAGAAATTACTGTATTCCAAGAAACCAAGTCCCTCTGCGGCATTCTCTCAAACATCTTGTATGCTTCATTAATCTGTCTACATTTTGCATACAAATTCACAACCGCAGTCATGGCAAATAAATTCGATTCATACCCACTAGTTATTAACTGCCCATGAATCTCTTTACCCCTCTTGATGTCCAATTTATCACCACACAATTGCAACAAATAGGTAAAATCATAAACAACAGGTCTAACATCATCCACTTTCATTCTATGATAAAAAGACAAAGCATCGCCTAAAGTTGAGTTTTTGGCATACCCTTTGAGCATAGTGTGGTAAAGCACATCGATTTTGTGTTCGATAGGCTCAAAAACACGAGCAGCTTCACCGATGCTACCATAGTTACAGAATAAACTTACAAGCTTGGTCTGGAAGAGGTGTTCACGATAGAAGCCATTCTTGAAGACGAGAGGTAACATTTGGTGGAGTTCTTTAAGGGAAGTGCAGAGTTCTAAGAGGATAGACGAAGGGTGCCTGTAGACATGAGAAGGGATGTAAATTCTTTCGTAAAGATCATTATTATTATCATGGGATATGGAAGAAGGCACGGAGGATTGAGAGGAAGGAGGTGAAGTTTTTTTGGAGATGGGTGGAGGTGGAGGAAGAAGAGTCAATAGCTGCGAGCTCATTCTTCGCTGTTATGTCTCTGATTCAGGATTCATTCTCCAATTCGCAAGGGCCTTCTTCGAATTCATAGTTTCCCTTTCCCACTTCCCAGATAGAGCTTTTTTTTTTTTTTTTTTTTTGCGAAGAAGACAAATAAAGAATCATGGCGGTCCTCTGTTGTCAATCAAAAAATTGTGCGCCATATCTCTTGAACGCAAAATTTCCATTCATATTAGCATTAAATTTGTTTTTAATTATCACTTTTAATTTATTTTCTGTTCATACACAATTTATTATTTGCACTCCCTTTATTGTTATTGTTATTTAATCAAATATCAATATAAATATATAAAATATTACCTTATATATTTAATATATGAATTAATTAAAAAATTAGATTTAATACTTAATATAAGATATTAATTTATTTTATATATAATATTTATTATTTGTTTAAATTAAATTATCTAACTTATAAAAATAATATCATATTTATTATAATTTATTTATTTATTTAATTTTTACTATCTATCTAAATTAATCAATAATATTTAATATTAAAGAGCCAAGGGAATAAATATCAAATACTCTAGTTGGTCCTAAACACATCAGCTAAATACTTCATTTATAAAAAACTAACTCCAGCCTCGGTTTATTATTTTATGGTCCTGTGACGAAAATAAAATGTTTAAAGCCTCCATTTACATCAAAGGAAACCAGAATATTATAACTTACATGTAATAAATTCTATACAAAAGTCTATAAAAAAAACAGGGCTTTATGCTGAAAAAAACCCATGTTTAATTAAAAAAATGGGCAAAAAACAACTTTCAGCACAGCATTCTCTCGTGTACTGGTGTGCATAAGTAAGGCATGAGAAGATCGGGTTGCTTGAAGTAGAGCAAGGATGATTAAAGAGGAAATTGCCTGTAGCTTCAAATGATGTAGTACATTAGAGCACTTCTTTTCTCCTGCAAGCAACACATAAAAAGTCAGGTAAGAACCCACACATTAACCAAACAAAGCTGCAAGGCATCGTCTTTAATCACAATTCCACAAGTAATGTTTTCATAACAACAATGAATGTGTGTATGTGAGAAGAGGGGGCGGGGGGAGAGTGCAAAAGTCTAAAGTAATTTGCAGCATTACAGGTAACCTATAAACACAACATTCAAAGTACTGAAGCAAAGGCCGAATCCTGAGATTATGGTACATTACAAGGAGTGGCAGATTTTACTCTCCACAGGAGCATGTGGGAAAAATATTTGTAAGGATAGGCTTAAAATCACAATAATTACATTAATTACCACGATTCCTTAACTGCCTGCAAGAATAATAATCCCCAAATTCAAATTCTAAGGAAGAATACGATTGCACTGTCAAATTGAGTGTTTAATTTATCAGGCAGAACAAGGATTTTGATAGAGCCATCTGTGCTAGCCAGACCTATAAGAGGAAAAACAGGAAGATGCCAGCAAAACGAAAGATACTTTCTGATGCTCAAGGAGTTGCCTTTAAGACTCCCACAATTTTGTAGAAAGGAGCTGAGAGTTAGAGTACTCTAGGGCTGCTTTAGGCCTGTCTTTTGTTAAAGGTCATATTGGAGACCGTGTGAGTTACTTTTTTACTTCTTTTTAGCCGTTGGTGCGTCCTGGACAAAGGACTTATTTTCGTAATCTGAGTGTATCATCTTGGTATCAGAAGAGAATGGCAGAATGGAGGAGAAAGTGCAGGAGATGAAAGAAACTGTGGGAGGTTTGACCAGGGAAGTGTTCTCAGAGAAGTGATACAGAGGTTGGATGCAACTATAGTGCAAATGCAGAAACATAGAGCAGAGTCTCAAATGCATGAACAAGAAACCAACCAAAATAGGGATGCTTATGGAAGTAGTGGGGGAATGCAGAAGAAGGACGTGAGGAAGTACAGAAAGCTAGAATGGCCTGTATTTGATGGAGAGGACCCTCTTGGGTGGTTTGTTCATGTGGAAAGATGCTTTAACGTCAACGCCATTGAAGAACGAGACAAGTTGGAAGCTGCTTTGGTATGCCTTAAAGGAAAAGCCTTAAATTGGTACCAATGTATTGGAACCAAATCACCTATGAGAAGCTGGCAGAGTTTAAAAGAAGGTTGCTGTGACGGTTTCACTGTTCTCAACGAGGGGAAGAGTATGAGTTGCTTTTTTCAGCTAAGCAAGAAGGGTCGGTGTGGGAGTATGTAGAGGAGTTCAACGTTTGTCTGCGCCATTGAAGGAAGCTTCTCAAGAGTGCTTAATAGGAGCTTTTTGCAATGGGTTGAAGGCAGAAATCAGAGAAGAACTCAATGTGGCCGACTCGAAGACGCTGAGCTAGTTAATGGAGAAGGCGATCGGTGTTGAGGAGCGAAATCAGATTCTGAAGGAAGTTAGAAGTAAACAGAGTAGTGGGCCTAAGTCAGTTTCGGTCCAACCCTTCTTCTCGCGAGTTTCTCACGTGCCTGAAGTAAACAGAGTGGCGATCTCTGCAGCGAAGAAGGGAGAGACGAAGGAAGAGGCGTTGAAATCTGCGTAGTTCAGGAAAGAAGGAGCTTCACGCTGTCTATCGGATGCCGAACTAGCTTGCCGGAGGGAAATGGGACTCTGTTTCAAATGTGAAGACAAGTTTGGGCCTGACCATATCTGCAAGAACAAGCACTTACAGGTGATTTTATTGGAGATGGATACAGAGAAGGGAGTAGTAAATGGGGACGATACTATGACTGAACCTGAAGAGGAGAGTGCAGCAGTTGAAGACGAGTCAACACGGATGAAATTGCCATTGAATTCCATGGCTGGTTTTGAAAATAATCATACCATGAAGGTGAGAGGCCGACTAGCAGGGGAGGAAATAGTGATTCTTATAGAAAGCAGAGCCACTCACAATGAAATTGTGGAAGAATTACTGAGCAAAACAAGCATGGAAGTCGATGAGATCGCTGAATACACTAGTACAGTGAACGCTGCAAAGATGTAAAGCTGAAGTGCAGGGGACTGATGCGGTACAAAGAGAAAATCACAAGGTAAAAAAAAAAGGATATAATTACCAAAAAGTCTCGTAACTACTGAATAGCATGCCAGTTCTGTTCCATATCGCTCACATGAGATTTTTTAGAGGTTATATTATTGATATCTCGTGATTCTTTCAACTTTTTACCTATTTCCTCTGTTGAAGTAGAGAGTAGAGAAGTCTATCCATTTGTTCTCCTTTTTATGGCCACACACAATTGGATTAGATCACCATTATCATCCAAGCAAGTACTTATGGTGGGTTAAGTAATTTCACTAATGATTAAGAAAAGCGCAGTAACCATATTAACAACGTTCATGGCTAAAGCTAAAGAAAGCAGCAGAAAGTCAGAAACTATGTAATTACAAAAGTCCGAAGTTTCACCAGCGTATCACTGCATCGTGACCCAGCAGAGCTGCAGAGTGAGCAAGTTCAAATATCTTTTCAAAATTATGTTGTGCAATTGCTTCTTTATCAAATATGGCATCTGATAGAACTACTGATGATGCTCCTTGCCTAATATAGTCCCCAATTGAATCTACAACCAGTTAGAAAAGTCATTTGCATTAGACAATCATGACACATGACAACAACTCCATCTACTGATTAAGATGATTGCCTATGTTACAGAAAGCTTTTCCTAAAAGGAAAAACCATAGTTTCCAGGAAGCAACTGCTTACGGGTTTACTAACTGCCCAAAACTGCTTTCTAGAAAGAGAAGGAAATAAATAGAAGAAATAACTTCAAAGCCAGCCAAGTATATTCATGCTATATTCCTATTTCACGGCTTATTTACTAGGTAAAATGGCACTCTGAAAACAAGTATGCTTAGCCATGAGGAACATGCAAAGGATTCAGCTCCATCATAGCTTCCTCTGGGCAGATAGACACCTAATAACTACACAAACTTCTCTTAGGGAAGCTGACATGCATATTATTGACTATGGTTTCCCCACAAGTTACAAAGATATACAAGCGTTAGTATCTAAGTTTGATCTCTAAGTTATTAAGTGAGAAATAACGTGATTTGGAAAATGACTGCCTGCAGAAGTACCTAATTCACCTAAAGAAACTGCAAAAGTACCTATTGTTATGCCCTGAGAAGCAACCAATGGGATTTGAGAGAAGGGCCTCTTGAGTGCTGATATGTACCGAACTCCTCCAAGTGCAGAAACTGGATAAACCTATTCCACAGGGTAAATGTAAAACTCATGGAATGATTATATCAAAATATATAATAAATAAGATTCTGGTCAACCAACGAGGGAAGAGAATCATAAGATATTAATCTTCTCATGAATTGTTCATATTTTAATATGACTAAACTATAAAACAATTATGTATCAAAACATGCTTCAGCCTAGGAAAAAAATAAGATAATGAAACTACCCACCTTGATTATTTTGGCACCTGTTTCATAAGCAGATAATATCTGCATTACATACACTGATAGTTAATGAAAGGCATATGGAATGCTTGATTAAGGATGAAAGAATAAATCATGCAAAGATTCATAAATTGCTTGAATGCTGGTTCTTACTTCAGTTGGAGTCATTGCACCAGGAATATATAAACTCTCACTGCATAGAACATAATCCATTATGTCCTGAGGGGAAAAAACAGCTTTAGTGGCGTGTAAAACATCGGTATGTCCATTTACATTTAGCTTTCAGTTGAACAACAATGGTCAGCAATCTACAAACATTTAGATAGAAAAGTAGCATATTATTTCATGCCCAAGTATATGCATAATAAAATTTAAGACCTTCACAATTGCAGGACTCATGAGAAATTTGGCTCCAGCATTTATTGCAGCTTTTGCATCCTCAACTCTGAGAACTGTCCCAACCTATGTGCAGTGAAGAAGATCTCTTTGGTTCAGGCTATATTGGAAAAGAAATATAATCTAAGGTAAACAATATTGGAAATTGTATATAGTCTTGATCATCTAAATACTAAAACAAATAGTAAGAAATTGAAATTGAACGCCTACAAAAATCAAAGGATGCAGATAAATTTGAAAAATGTTTACAATCAGCCAAAATTTACCATCTTATCAATCTTTTTCTCAATTTCAAGAGAACCCAATGTTCTTACACAGTTTTTAAACAGCATTTAATCACACATAGTTTCCAGGTCATTCCCTCTAGACGTACTCTTTGAAATGACAAATGAGAGAATATAAGGACCATTTCTCTGCACTTATAGACTTAATACACCTTCAAAATTACATTGATGGCATGCGAAGAAAGGGAAACTGAAAAGGATGGAAGCATACTCCAAGAGCAATTGCAGGATGCTCCTTTACCAGCTGCCGCAGAACCTACAGATTCAGAGCACATTAACTTATAAGCTCAGTGGAAGTGTGGAAAATAACCAGAAAAGCTTGGTTAAACACCTCGAATACACCTGGAGTAGACATCACAACCTCCAACTGCATGTGCAGAAGAAAAAAATACTATGAACAACTAATTATTACAAGAAAGAGTAGATAATATTTTTATATATAATGAAAGTTAAAAAAAGAAAAGAAAATCTATTTATAATATTAGTTGTTTCTCAAAATATCAACCAAGAAGAACCATTTTTTCATAGCAATTTGTTGTTAAACTTCTAACGCAAGACTCTGAAGTAGTTCATACCTAGGGAAATGGCACAAGGGACAGTAGCTTCCTATTATATCCCAAAAGCACTCCAGCATATTCATATATTAAGATTAGCTTGAAACTTAAGTAAAATATTTTGTTAGATGAAGCAAGCCATTTTTTTCTGTTAAAAATGATTCGGAGAAAAGAAAATCAGAAGAAAACTCACAACCGTAATGCCTCCTGCTATTGCCGCATGCGCAGCTTCTAAGGCCACTTCTGCACTACAAATCAGTGAAAAATATAAAATGAGCCGGCAGTGACCATAGAATATTATAAAGTAAGACGTAGAAGAGTAGTACTAAGATGATATCAATACACATATCATTTTACAAGAACAAGTTAGAACAGTTAAATGCAATTTCAACAAAACAAACTGAAACAAATTGGAATGAATAAAGAAATAAGAACTCCCCACCAAAGCGATCAGTATTACAGAAAATAAAAACCCGAAAATAGGCAAATGGGTGGAACTATACTTCATGCATAAACCAACTAAAGAGAAGAAGAGGAATTAAAAACGGGAAATTGATTACCAGACGCTAAAATTCTATCTAAAACCAAAACAAGTATTGCATCAAAGCACTGACAATTTGGAAATGGTGAAATAGAGATACACCTAGTGGCCCGAAGACAGGCTATAACACCAGAATTATTGATCTGGCTAAGGGTTCTGTCAACCGGAGATAAAGAAAGCTGAGGCTGAGGACCAGAGCATGAAGCCCGAGCACACGAAGATGGCGGCAGAGTAGACGACGAAGCGTTGACGAGCCTTAATGAAAGAGAAGGCCATCGATGGCACAGACTTAGAGCTGAAGTGCTCATTACCACTGTCATTTCCTCTCTCTTCCGTTGCAGGGGAAAGTGGCTTTTTAGCGGGAGAGTACCGGCTTATCTTTATTTATCTCGTGAATATTTATAATTTACATATAATTTGAGCTCTCTTAAATTTATACATATGGGAAAAAGTAAAGTGCTCAAGTCAAACTACACACAAAATTTTATTTTAATCATTTAGTTTTATAAAGTGCTATTTCAACAATTTACCCTTAATGCCTTTAATAAAAAAAATTGCTAAAATTAAAATTGACAAAATAAATTACAATAATTGTTATAAAAAATTATCATTGGGCAAATAGACTAAACTGAAACTGTGTAGTAATTTTTTTCTTTAAATTAACTAGATTTATATTTTTTTCTTAATGATGCAAAAAACAGTATTTAAAATCTTTTTAATGATTATGCGCTGAGTATTCATTGTGTTAAAATTTGAATTATGTTAAAATATGTGAATAAATTATACATTGAAATCCCCCGGAATTACGTTCTCCGTCACATGCGCGTTCTTCCGATCAAATAGCTGGCAGTACAATCGGGCGATGATCGCCGTAGGGCCAGATGTTATATAGGCGACAAATTGGCGAGTAGGCGTCCTTCTTTGAATCTCTACAGCTTCTGTCAAAAGGAAATTTCTTTTCCAGTGTAAGGACAGTTTTTTTTCAACAAAAAAAAAAACAAATTTTGATTTGAACTTGTGATTATGAATAGAACCTATTATCTGATTTGCGATTTGTTTTTTATGTCACGTTGAACTGGTAAGATTAGGAGACGGAAATTTTCTGAATTGAAATTCTGGAAAGTTGTATCCTGTATACTTGTTTCGAATTCGATAGCTCTTTGTCTACCAGCTCTACTTACTATTTATGAAACTGATATGGGGTTGATTTTTTTTTTTTTAACTGGATTGATGTAAACTTTTCGCGAAATCTCGTTTTAATTGTTTGTCCCACCGTTTCAACGGGCTCAATATAGAAAATCTAATATTGAGAATCCAAAATACATTTTTACCCGAACCCGAAATTGAATGTGAATGAAATAGTTGCTAGTTGGGGATGCGCCTGTGGAACTTGAGAATTGGCGGTGTGGTCTCCCTTCCTCTGAGCCCTAGCGCCCTCAATGGCGGAGAATCTGAGCTGCTAGTTTAGAGCTGCAAGCCTCTGTTCTATCTGCTTAATGATTCTTGTTATTTCTTCTTGAATTCAAATTCGGTTGGCGATAACCTGCAAAGTGTGTTCTTTTTCTTTTCTGATATTGAATAATCTGTTTTTGGCTTGCTTTGTTCCTTGTCTTAGGATGGAACCTAAACAGCTTGACCCAAAGCACTCCGCAGAGTTACTGAAGTAATCCTTGAACTTATTCTTTTAACATTAAATGTATCTCCCCACCCCCTTTTTTAAATCGAATGGTTTTGAATTTTGGTCATGTCATTAACAGGTATTTGGATAAGCAGAACGAGTTCCTTATGGACTCCTATAGATTAATGTTTCAGGAGCTGCAAAAACTTCAGGTTTTTTCATCTTTCTTATTTCTTCTGTTGAAGCATGATCTATATTTATGCAGAGTTGACTTGTTAAAGCTGTGGTACTTCCTATTTTCCAGTTAAATAGATTTCGTGTTTATCAACTTGAGGGCTTTGTGAATTAGATCAGAATGGGAATGTGGCTCTGCTATAGGCTTTGTTTATCTCCTTGGAAGGATGATAAAGGCTCTAAGGTGTAATTGCAACTTGTAAGAGACAAAATAACATGAACTACTTTGTTTGGGTTCATCAGTCACATCTTGTTTTTTCATCACCTATTTAATGCCAATTTTAAAATATAAAAAGTATAGAGTATTATACTGTTCGTAAATGAATGGTACTTTGCACGGATCCCAGTCAGACATAAATTTAGTGCATTGGAATTGTTTTGGCATGCTCTGTTTTAAACACAAGATATAAAACTCATAATCATAAACTAGCACCCTTGACTGCTGGAGGTCTTCTTATATAGGTGGAAGAAGAAATGCTTATGCGCAAGCTTTATGAAGTCATGTCCCCTCATGGTCCCGCTAAGAAGGTTTGTTCATTTTCCCCCCGTCCTCTTTAACCAATTTCAAGGAGATTGATATTTGAAATTGCAGAACATACTGTACTCTAATTTGTTGTTAACATTTGGAATGTTAGTTTTATAATGGTACTATTATTGAGCGTGCTTATAAATATTGATTTTTTACGTGGTACTTTTGAGTTTGTCTTATACACATGTTTTGCTTAACAGTCTGTTGTGAACAAGGCTGACAACATGGAAATAGCCAACGGAGATGACAATATGGACAAGAATGTGGAAAATGAGCAAAGAAGAACAAGCGAAATAGCCCATGGAGATGACACAATGGGCAAGCATGCGGAAAATGAGCAAAACAGAACAATCGAAATGGCCGATGGAGATGACAATATGGACAAGCATGTGGAAAATGAGCAAAGAAGAACGAGCGAAATAGCCATTGGAGATGACACAATGGACGAGCATGCAGAAAATGAGCAAAACAGAACAATCGAAATAGCCGATGGATATGAAATAGCCCATGAAGTTGACACAATGGACAAGCATGTGGAAAATGAGCAATACGGAACAAGCAAAATAGCCCATGGAGATGACACAATGGGCAAGCATGTGGAAAATGAGCAAAACAGAACAAGCAAAATAGCCAGTGGAGATGACACAAAGGACAATCATGTGGGAAATGAGCAAAATAGAACAATCAAAATAGCCAATGGAGATGGCATTATGGATAAGTATGTGGAAAATGAGCAAAATATAACACGGCGAAGCACACGTGAGCGAAAGAAGACATGGAAACTAAGGGTCAATTATGAGTAGTACATACAGTAGCATGATAGTGTGAAAAAGAATGGTGAAGATCTCACTCTGAATCCTTGCCCCTTTTTTTGGCAACCCCTTCTCTGCGTTCTTTCTGTTAATTTTCTTATACTCTCCTTTCTGTTAAACTAATTTCATTGGCTACTGGTTAGATCTAAAATCGCCCATTATAGCATTCCTATTTGGAATCAAACTTGGATGTCCTCTTCGATTGAATGCCTCTTAGATACTTCGGCCAAATTTTAGCCTTTAAGGTTACAAAACAGGGTTCATAACTCGTTCCAGTGACACAGAATCCCGATAGTTGCTCAATTTGCGTTAAAAAGAGAACAAGTTAGTGAGTTTAGGCCTTTTTGTTTATTTTCTACTTTATTTATTTATTTTTGGGTTTGAATTTGATCACAGGATAGAGTCGGTAGTCTGTTATTTAATTTCATGACCCTAAACTTGCAAAAGTAACTGCACAATCTATTGAGTATTATCACGATCCAGAAAATCTGAAAGGCAATTCATAGTAATGTCATCTACCCAGAACCAACATGAGCTTTCAAGTTAAAAAAACAAAAAACAAGAAGAAAGAAAGAAACTAAGTTTAGAATTCCATTTGCTACCCTAACTTTATTCACCTTCTTGCATCATATCACCATATGAAAGACTAATCCCTTGCTTTGTTGGTGACTAAATGAGCATGTTCAAGTTAAGTTAGTTCAACATTTCTCCCACCCTCCATATTTGGAGCTAAATGTTCCACCACCAAGCTTTTGTGCATAATCACAGATTGCTTCTCTGACACATGTTTCCCATGACATTGCTATGTTATTAATCGACAAGGGATGTGTCAGACTTTGAAGGGAACCCTGGAGCTTCAGTTTCGCTTTCGTCAACAGATCATCCGGCTTGTCTCTGTCCATACCAAAAACAATAACAGGTAAAGAGGAAGCTTAAGATAGAACAAAGTCCAAAGGGAAGACCTGAGAGCACAATCATGATAAATAATAATCCTTCATCAGCTTGGCATATGCTTTATCAGAGAGGGGGAACGGATCTGGTTTATTGCTTTCTATCGCATTGCCATGTGCATCTCTTTTTAATAAAATAAGAGATGCAGAAAAAAACAAATGCACCAAATCCATTTCCCTCTAAGAGAAGGCCTTGTGCAAAAAAGTTCATTGACTAATCACTATCAAGCTGCTAAGGTGAAATATAAGAAGTAAAGAAACCATATCAGCTGTATAAAAATTTGTCAAATAAGTTATAAATGATAGTAACACAGCCTGAACCTCAAACCTGGATTCTGATGGCATTTCATGTAAGAGAATTGGAGAGCAAATTGGATAACTTGTAGGAATAAGCAACCGAAGCGGTTTGATTATTGACTGCATGACCAAGATCTGAAGTCAAAAGATAGTGTAGAAAATTCAAAAAAAAAAAAAAAATACTAGAAGATAGAAAACTTACCATTTGATTAGAAACAAGGTGGGACATAGGGTCCAAACTTACAGTTACCCCTGTGAAATACAATTCCACAATTAATCCATCACCTTGTTCACCAACTCCTGCAGCTACACTTGAAATGATGCCTGCTTCATTTATAACTACATTAGTATCCAACAATAACTTCTTCACCTCCTTTATTTCTTCTAGAAGAGCATGTTTTTCCTGCAGGCATTTCATATTCTTAATTATGCAGAATAAACTAAAACATCAGAAGATACTGAAAAGGGGCAATGTTGCAATGAGATTTTTTGGAAGTTACTGAAAAGCATAACTTGTGGAATGATAAATCTAGGAGGAATATTTTCATGGATAAGGAGTAAGATTTGGTAAGTTGATAGAGAAATGATGAGATTTTACACAGTTCAAATGTATACTATAAGCTCTAATAGATCGATTCATTGTGAATTTTAACTACTTTTCAGAAGCAAGAACATTCGTAACATCAGCAAGAGGGGCAATGTTAAAATGAGATTTTTTGGCAGTTACTTAGAAGCATAACCTGTAGAACGATAAATCTAGGCGGAATATTTTCATACATAAGGAGTAAGACTAGATAAGTTGATTGTGAAATGATGAGATTTTACACAGTTCAAATTTATACTATAAGCTCTAATCGATCGATTGATTATAAATTGATTTGTGACTTACACAACGGACCAACATCATAAATTTTAGGCTTGACATTTTAGGCAAAGCATTTAATAATTAAGGATGAAAAAACTCGCAAATTTCATGAAAATATTCGGGGTGATTATCAAGCTTTTTATTATTCAAATACAGAATTGAATGGATGTACGCGCGTGGGGCATATTCTTTAGTAGTACGCATCATGATAAAAAGACCAGAAAGTAGACGTATTACGTCATTCGTAGGCCATTTGACTTGAGGTCTGACTAAGTTTAAGTCAGATTCATCAGCATCAGTCAAAGGATTTAATGATTCAGACATACTTGCATATAATGTAGCACTATATAATGGCATTGCATTATGGCTGCGGCTAATCTTCCTGCCTCTTGTTGGAAAATGACCAAATTTTGAGAATCCCGCTTGTGAATCTGCACTAAGATCTACTACCAAATTCGAGCAAATCACATTCTTTGGTATCTTGAATGGTGCTGACGAGATATCAGACAAACTGACTATATCTCTAATTTCACCAACAGATTCACTTAATGATTTATGTGACATGGATGACACCTGAAAATTTATCATAATTATATCACTTGGTATCATCTACAAGAAATTTCTATGCATAAATCAAATAGGAAAAATGAGCAAGCACATTGTATGTTTTAGAACAAACCACTTTAACCGAGCGCTGAATTGCAGGACTTGGTTGATAAGAAGTGACTGCAGATAATGAAGTTTCTTGCTTCTGTGAAATGCTGCATTCCTTGGCCACTTGCTGCATCAATTTATCTGGGTTATCTAGCTCTGACTTCTCTGATTTCACATGTGGATTCATCTTGTTTTGATCAGGAATCTGATCTGACAAATTAGAAATCTGTACACTCGTTGATGGCTTTGCTAGTTGCTCTCCAGATAATTTGTCTTGAGATACTCTTGATTGTGATGGGACAGCCTGCTGTATCGAGCACTTGTCAGTAGAATGTGGTCCTCTGTTATCTGAAGAAACTTCACCTCTCCAGCCTAGCCTGACCTTGATTTGCCTTTCCTTTACATCTAGTTTCAACTTGAAATCAGAGCCAATCTGGCTTTTGGTCACATTTAAGCACGTAATAATTTCCTCTAGTCCTCTCTTCAAATTTGCGGCTTTCGTAACATTTGGTATCCTATTCTGAGGAGAAGAATGATGCTGGAGAAAATCAATGTGACAAGTTATATTAATATCGGTACTAGTATGAAGGCAACATTTCAGTATCAAAAGATCATCCATCATCTACCTGCTGAAGTTTGATAACTAAACTCTTGTACAAGTTAGAAAGTATGGAGGATACATGCTCCTCAACATTTGAACCTGCAATAAGAAACTATGAGAAGTTGAAGTGCACCATTACCTTGTTCTGTAAACTGTCCAACACATAATTCTCAAATTTAATCACAAGATGAACCTAGTGGATTCCCTATAGATTTTTTAATAATCGATGATTGACTTCCACAACATATAATAATAATCAAGAGAAAAACACGTTCTACTTACTAAAAAAATAGAACTACTGTTGCTATTTGTTGGAGGATGGCATTCATTATTCATGATGGCAGACTCGAATACATATAGGGGAGAAGAAACAAGAAGATTGCTTACTCAATCCCACTAAATCAGGAATAACTGAAAATTAAAAAACCATGATAAGTAAACAAAATCCTAGGAGAAACATATCAAGAATAATAAGGATGGATCCTCTACTACTTCAGAATAATATCACAATGGTCATGTTCTGTAGTGAATTTAGATGATTCCTATTTGATGTAGACAATTTAGGTTGATACCAAAACCGAAGCATGGAAATGAAGAAAACAATGTCGGACATTACCCTTTGATAGAGCTCCTCCTGCCAATCTACATCTGCAACTCTCTTATTTGATCCTAGACATAAACATGAGAATATTAAGTCAGTTGAGGTTAAATAAAATCTAACATTGGCAAGGGAGAACAAAGAAGCTAGTAAAAGTCAAGAAACCGTTTTTACTTTCTATAAATTCGCTTTAGAGTTGAAGCAACTAAAGCCGCCTATATAACCTAATCTCCATAAGATTTGTCAAGTGAACATAGAAATGGCCACTTGAAAACACACTAAGCATCCCTAGCAGCTGAACAAACA
Source organism: Leucaena leucocephala (assembly GCA_037074615.1). Lineage (NCBI taxonomy): Eukaryota > Viridiplantae > Streptophyta > Magnoliopsida > Fabales > Fabaceae > Leucaena > Leucaena leucocephala. The sequence goes on from CM073525.1 coordinate 2,222,202, forward strand.
CCGTGCATGCATTTCTACTCCAGTAATCAAGTAATTAAAAACATGGGGAAATGACATTTGGTTCCTTCATAAGAAAATCAATGACACTATGGTCTCTTAAACACAAGGCCATTTTAAGATTCACAACTATTTTTGAAGTAGGGAATAAAGTGTTAATAATTTTCTTATAAGGGATCCAAATGCCATTCTCCCCAAAAACATTTGACATGGTTACTAAAAGGGCTAGTACCCAAATCATCAAATTAACAATGACGTCCGGATGACAATAAAATTGTTAGTCCACCAACAACCAATATTGCAATATGCCCTTATTTGTTATAGAAGCTTTCAACAACGACAAGCTTCTAATGGTTTTACATGTTTAACATCTACAATCAGCAGTTTTATAGAATAACATATATACAACGACCAGGTTAAAATAAGGTTTTTGACCATTAGTAGGTTGGCCTCATACTATTAGTATTACCCACACATGAATAAGGAAACGGAGAACAACAAAACTCTGAATTTCTTAAATTTAAGTTCTAGACCCGTTTACCATTGCCCAGAGTTTGTGGGCCAACTAAAACTAATGGAATAAGGGATTAAATCCTAATTATGAAAGAGCATATTTATGAATCCCCACTCTCAAAAAACAAACAGAAAGAGAGAAAAGAAGAGAAAAACAGCATTAGAGAATTTCCCTGGTGGGTTGACACAAGAATAATTCAATACCTGGAGAAGATGCGGCTTCACATAGGTTAGAAGAGGCAGCCAAAGGTTTGGGTCCATGAACCTGAGGTGATCTCTCTAGTGACATTATCCTGCTTCTTATCTTTGAATTGTAATCAGCCTTAAATTAATGCCACAATAAAAAAGATTATTTAATGAGTACAGATTAACCTTATGAAAGTTTGTTCAAATTTGTTATGACAAAACCTAATAACTCAAACGATTTGATTGAAGATACCTCATCTTGGGCAGAGGCATTCACTTTTCCTCTAATCTTTTGGCCAAAGCCAAAACATGAGATATATTACATGTCACAGTCCGAGGACAATTCACAATTATAGCATTTTCACTGTAAAATAATATATTACATGTATACCGAGTTAGCTTAGAGAACTTATACAAGATGAAAAGAATAAACCCCAAGTTCTGAGAAGTGACATTAGTTGAAGGTAGCTTGACTTCCTTTGCCTGTAGTATAATTTGCTTCAAGCTTCATAAATGCAACAGGCCAAAGAAAAATTGAAGAAGAACAATTACCATAAAATATAGAGAACCAGGGTCATCTTATCAAGAATAGCTCATTATGCTAGACGTTAAGTTGACACAAAAATGATTGCACCATTTTGCTTTAAATTGAAAACATGGTGTCATCTTATCAAGAAAACTACTAAAACTAATTGATATCAGGATAATCAACTGAATAATTATTGGAAAACAAGATAACAACGTGACATACATGACTATGGTAATTTAAAATAATATGAGAAATTCCAAAAATATTTTGGCAAAGGTATGCTTCTTACATTTCGTTCACAATCTTTTTACGAAACTCTACACATTTCCACCCACTGGTCTCACTGTTGACTACATCCTCACCAGTTCCTGAGCTGTGACTTCCCATCCAATATGCAAGATACTCGATGTGTGAGAAAATTGCAAACATAGTTCTAATTCAGTGCCATTGTATTCTTTGCAGGAAGCTTATTCGTAAAGTAACTATGAGATTGCACCATCGAACAAAAATCAGGACTAAATAACTCATCAAATTTAACTTTTTTTTTACTGATTTGTCTTTGTTGAAATTTACAAAACCTTTTCAATATATTATAGAAAAACAAATTAGAAATGTTGGCTCCAATCATGCAACAATGTCAAAGCTCATTCATAGTCTTGGGTACCCCAAAAGAGAAAAGTAAGCTACCCTCCAAACTCAAGATGGTTCCTTCAGTTTTGAGTATAACACAAAATGGCACAAATAGTGACACATTTACCGACAAAACAAGAAAATTTATCAAAAGTTCTTACCTTTTTGGTCCAACTCAAGAAAAGAACAATGCGCATTGCCCTTTCACCACCAATCACCAAACCAAAAAAAAACTAATATTACCGAACCAACAAAAAATAATAGAATTTCTCGACCAATTAACGGCACATTACAAAATAATGAACCTTTCCTATCATTCCGTGCCTGAATTAAGCAGCAAAACACAAAATGGCTCGCGTGAATCCACATTTAACGTGTATGATAAAGAAGCAATTAGCTAACCCCTTCAATCACACTCTTCGAACATATGAAATGAAAGACATCAATCTCAAACAGAACAGAACTTAAATTCAATCAAGAACTTAAGCAAAACTACAAAGAAAATAATCACCCACAGATGAGCGAAGAAGCGAGAAGCTCTAAATTGATAAAACTACACCACAAAAACGAAGCCAAGAAGTACCACCATGCTGTAATACAGCAAATGATCAGTGCATGAGCCAACGTTTCGCGGTACTACAAGATAACTTGAGGGCCAAGAAACGCCGGAAGAAGAGAAGAAGAGAGCTTTTATAGCTCATGATTTAGTCTTTACATTGTGATCATTATCGCGTTCACCGTGGAAGCCAATGTGAACGTAGGTTGACAATACAGTGTGGGGACAGTGGGCCCGAAGTACTTAGTGATAAAGGTAAGGATAAATTCCAAAAATTGATACTTTGATGAAGGTAAGGATAAATTCCAAAAATTGATTTGTTTTCTCTAACTCCAAAATAAAATAAAATTAAAACATTGTTTTTTCCTGTTTAATAAATACAATTTACAGAAAGCATGCAATTTATTTATCAATTATAAAATATGCAAAGAATGCATATCTAGTTTTCTTTCAAGTATACTAGTATAATAATTTAACCATAAACCTTTTAGATAATATACTTTAAGATTATATGCATAAGCTAGCACGTCCCAAGTATAACATTTATCATATATGAAATTGTATGCTGAAATCTAATAATACCTTAAATTCATTGAAAATGCTCTAAGCATATAATTACCGCCAAAGCAATATTTCTATCAAGAAATATCAGTGATAATATGAGAGGGGGATGAAGAAGAAAAATATTTGTTAATTTACAAATGAAAAGGAAGTAGATGTATCATACGTTTTATGGTAATGAAGCCTCTGGAAAACTTGCGACAATAACTGCTTATAGTCTATCCGAATCTTAAATAACAAAAATTAAGGTTGGAAAAGGAAATGTAGGTAGCAGATGTATCATAAAAAGCTCATCAAGAGTGGAAAGTCAACACGCATCTAGTGAAAAAAAAAAAAAGACTGCGGATCCAAAAGATCCAATTTAATGTATCATTATCAACCGTTTAATTCTTTAAAATTTTGTATAACATACAAAGACTAAATTCATTTATTTTATTATATATGTATATATATTAAATTTGAGAAAATACAGCATTTATACACTATTTATTTTTAACCATTATACTAAATCAATTATAAATGAATGTGCTAATGAGAGTTAACCTAAATAATAAGGAACAAGCTCATATTTTATAAAGATGTTATTATGAGAGTTCTTTTATTGGGTGATCTCATAAATCTCTTGTAATCACTCTCTGAGTATTAGGATTATACTCTACATTTAGTGAAAGACTGATGTTAAACTTACTTAAATTTTTATTTATAAAAAAAAATCATACATGAATAGCTGGCAACACTTTTAAGAGTAAGAATGTATATACATTATTACACCAATATAAAATATACACCCTTAAAATAGAGGAGTTAATTTGAATATTGGAAAACGGAAATATTCATGTACAATTTTATATAATTTCTTTATAATCACTATAACCAATTTAGCCAATTAATGCTTTATAAGAAAATACCCGAAAAAAGTAAACTAAATATTAATGAAATGAACATCCAACACACATGCACCATTTTATTGTTATTTTAATTCTGGTTAAAAAACAACACATGAACTGATAAGGTATACCTTTAAATAAGAAAAGTGAATAAAATCCAATGTTCATGCGGTATCTTTTAATTAATTTCATTTTATTCCTTCCAACATGAACGAAATGAGTAATTCTTAATGAAAAAAATAAAAGTCCATGAACAAAACAAATGCTAAAATCATTCATTTTAAATATATACCTTATTAGAAAGAACAAATCCTGAGAAAAGGCATTGTCCACTTAATATTTTTAAATTAGTAATGAAAAGTTTTATTAGGGACATCCTTTTGATAATTAAACAAATATTTCTTTAAATATATTTTGTGCAGGATCTGACAAGCATAACCATCTTTCAATCAATTACAACCTAGTGATGGTATTTTGGTGTTCCTACGTGGCATACAATCCTACGCATACGCCACATGTGCTCATATCACTTACGGCAATGGCATTTTGATGTTCCTCTTTATGTTTCTAATTCTTCATCACTTGAGAGTTTTTGGTTATGTTGCTGAATTTGTTGGTTTTGTTTCTGTCATAATTCACCTTATGGTAATTTATCTTCAAAAGTATTAATCTTCGTTTAACATTTTCATGAGGGTTTCAGTAAAACTTTCAAAATTTATAATTAAATCAGACTCACTTTGCAATTAAGATACATAAATTGCAAAAGGTCCCAAACATTCTTTTGCTTATGGGTTCGGGTCCTATATAACTTTCAGAATTTTAAACGTTCTCTAACAAATTTTTCAATTTTTTTCAAGTATTTTACAAAATCCCATCACCGTAAGCAAAATAAATTAGAGAAGCAACTCGATGAATTAAAACAAAGAAAACATATTAAACTCAATTATCATTGCCAAAGTTCTTCAAAAACAAATTAAAAAGGAAATAATATATATATAGTTAACTATATGACAAAGGCTTTTTTTTGGGACAATAAACCATCACAAATTTAATTAAACATCATTTCAAAGTTTCAGCGACAGATCATGGCCTGAAGAATCCAGATCATCATCGTCATCCTTCATCAATTTCATTGGTTTTTCTTCTTCTTCTGAGTTATCTGATGATTTTCTCTTGTGGTTCCCCATGTTTTGATGATCATCAGGAACTTGCTCACCAAAATGAGAACTCTGAAGGCTCATTAATGGCAATTCAGTTAAATTATCTTGATGAGAGAATTGTGATGATTATGACACAGCATCTTGAGAAACATTTGTTTGTCGTAGAATGAAGTTCATGTTCTGTTCCACTTCATCCAAAGTTTCCTTGAAATCACTACTAATTTGGCCATTGCTCACATTTAAGTGCTTTAAAATAATCTCTAACAATCCCATTAAGAGATTGCATTTCAATATATGAACTGTTCTAAGATTTTCATATTCAGGAGCTGAATGAAGCTGCACAAAATCAATGTGACACAATACATATATTGATATATTAGTATCAAGAAGATAAGTAATTAAAAAATTTTCCGGAAATGTCACTAATGATGATATAAAAATTAAACCTGCTCAAGTATGGTATCTGCAAGGCGACACCATTGAGGGAATTTGGAGAAGTGCATGCTCCTCAATGTTTCAACCTGCAATAAGAAATCATGAGAAGCTGCAAGTTCACCACTAAATTGTTCATTGATAGGTACTTAAGTAGGATGAAAAACTTAATCTAAAAGCTAGTTATTTAGGTAATAGAATTACCCCACTTAAATATCTAATATATTAAATATCTTATACTACTTAAACGTAAGACTTAATATCTTATGCTATCAAGTCTCTATCAATTGATCCCTATGGAAAGCTAACGTCCTGGTGCCTACATTCGATCGAACTTCATTTGGCCTCCAGCTAGTTAGAATCATCTATGAGTAGCCATATTTAAAACTGCCAACAACCTGACTCTGGTATCAATTAATGGGTATTTAAGTGAGATGGAGAACTCTACCTTAAAAGCTAGTTGTTGAAATAAGATAATTACCTCACTTAAATACTTTATTGAGAATCCCATGCTATTCATCAATATATATAGGATTTAGTATTTCATATTACTAAGTCTCTGTCATTCTGAAAACTGACCAACCAATAATTATTCATTCTCAAATTTATTGATAAAATTAGAGGCAGCAACGACTGAACTTGACTACCTGCCATAAGTTCATGTAGCAGGCGAACAAGAGAATGCCAAAACCACCACAAAAGAGAATGAAACAGCAAAACAGAAAGAAAATATGGCAAGATGTGAAGAAAAGCAAATTCAGATATTAATTACCCTGTGATGGGGAAATTCCTGCCAATTTATATTTGCAACTCTCTCATTTGCTCCTACATGTAAACCTGGCCATTCAGTCAGCTTAGAGGCTAAATCAAATCCAACACAGTGAGGGGGGCTTACTAATTGATTCATACTTAAAAATAAATTATGCAAAAGTTAGAAAAGGAGACTGAAGAAGTAAGTACAAGTCAAGAAACTATTTTGCCTACCCATAAATTCAATTTAGACTTGAAGCAAATAACTCTCTCCAGAAGCTATCTAGGCCTTATTTGGAATCAGGAAGAGAGAAGAAAAGCCATGTTCCCACCTCAAAAAGACTGTTTTTGGCTTACTTTTATCTTTTAGATATGTTTGGAATAGCTTTTTAAAAAAAGCACATAACTCCAAAAGCAGCTTCAAATCTAAAGCAACTTAATTTTTGTTGTTGCTTTCAAGTTTCCCAAGTTACGTTCATTTGTTTCTCTTCCTTTTTTGCCCAGAAATTGTTTCTGCTTATCATAAATTCAACTTAAACTTGAAGCAACTAACCCTCTCTAGAAGTTGTCTATATGCACTCAGTGCATTGCCCTATTGACAAAGTAGTCCCCTTTTGTAGGGGAGAAGGAGGGATCGATCCCCATGAGATCATCAGTTTAGCCTCTTTTTGAATTCAAAAACAGTTGTCTATAAAACCTAACCTAACCTACACAAGACCTGTCAAGTGAACATATAAATGGCAATTTTTTTTGGGCGATGAATTGATGATAGAAATTAAATGGCAATACCCATAATCTATAGGTTCAACTGACAAAAGGGTGATATATTTTATCATTTGGAGCGTATTCGATCCTTGAAAAGTACTAATTTATTATAGTTTCAGTTGCGATACTTGGGGATACATTCTAACTCCTAGGAGTTTAGGTTTACGGCTGAGAGTAATAGACAGCTCGTCCTGCCTGACATTGGTATTTCCTAGGAGGAAGGGAGACTTCGCCCTACCCTTGGATCATAGGTGAGCCCAACCTCTTTCCAAATTTTTTTGTAACAAAAAAAATGGCAATTTGCAAACACACTGACCCTCTCTAGAAGATGAAGGAACACCCCATGCGAGCATTTCTACTCTAGTAAACAAGCAATTAAAATACTTAACATGACTACTAAAATGAAAATGATGGCTCAGAGTCTGTGTCCCAACTAAAACTAATGGAATAGGGATTAAATCTTAATTATGAAAGTAGACCCCACTCACAAAAAAGAAAAAAAGAACAAAGTATTTGAAAATTGACATGCATGGTGGATTGACACAAAAAGAAATATATATGTAGCTATTTCAATACCTGTAGAAGAAGAAGCAGTTTCACTTTGAGTACAAGAGATTGCCAAAGGTCTGAGTTCAGGAACGCGAGATGATATGTTGATCGACACCATCCATATTGTTATCGTGAATATTAAATCATCCTTCAATTAATTCCAAAACAACAATATTAGTTAATGAGTTGGGCACAAATTCTTCTTATGGAAATATGTTTAAATTTGTTAAGATAAAACATAAGGATCCACATTATCTCTTTCTTTTTTTTCTCTTTTTCCCCTAGGATATTATCTTCATCCTTAAATTAAAAATAGATGGTTTAAATTTAATATTTTATAAAACCATTATTATAATATTTCATCAATTAATTTTTTTCTATACCGAAATTATTAACCATGTAAGTTAAATTTTAACATTTTAAATTTATTTATTTATTTTTATAATAATAGTTTTATAAAATATTAGATGTGAACCATCAATTTTTTAATCTAAGTATGGAGATGAGATCTTAAGAAGTAAAAGAACAAGAAAAAGAATGAGAGGATTTGGATCCCCAAAGAACTGAATTGAAAATACCTTATCTATAGAAGAGACAAACATCTCCTCTTCAACTCTCTCCACCCAAGCCGTTACATCAGATATATTATATAATGGAGAAGTCATCATTATAGCATGTGCACTGTAAAATAATACTGTATTAGATGAAGATATACTGAGTTGGCTTAAAGCACTTGACACAAGCTAATGGGTTCTATACCAGAAAAATGTTGTAAGGTGAAATGAAGCAAATGATTAGAAAATTGAATAATCTTATAGAAAAATACAAATGAATTAAACTTCTAAATAATCAAAATGCTCAACCTAAAGAATGATTTTTATAAAAGTAAGAAAAGCAGAAAGCAATAGATTAAGGAATTGTCCTAAGACACAGCCAAAGCTCCATTATGAAAAAACATTAAGGAAATATTAATCAGCAAATTCTTACTCCTCAATTTTAAATCAGTTGGTCCTTGTAGTTTATTTTATTTGAATAGGTCCTTATTGTTTGAAATTTCAATGTCACCATTTTTTTTAATGAAACTAGGAGTATTAGAATTAGAAGACTAACAAAATGCTTTATAAGATTAAGGTACCAAAATGAAACATGGTATGAAGTTAAAAGTCTAAAGATACACTTTTGCCTTGATAACATGAGCAATTAAAAAACAATACTTTGACAAAGGTATGCTTCTTACATTTCCTTCACCATTAGTTTACGAAACCCTTCTGATTCCCATCCGTTGGTCTCATTGTTGGCTTCGCCCTTACCTACTCCTGAGTTGTAACTGTCCATCCTGTTGGAGAGATACTCAAATAATTTGTTCCTAAAATTCATAAAATATGAGAGAATTGCAAACATATTCCTAATGCAGTGCCATTGTATTATGTTACAAGCACAAATCTAAAAAAAGAGCACAATCCCAAAAGATTTATAAACCCTTAAATTTCTAAACCATACTTCTCTTGTGAGAATTCTCGACAGGACTCATAATATATTCTTTGTAGGATACTTATTTGAAAAGCGACTAGTAATGGGGCGAATGATCAGTGCTTGAGCCTGCGTTTTGCTCTACTAGCTTCATGAATAATACTTGAGTAAGGAAGTAATGCAAGCAGAAAACGGTGTCGTTTTATTGTTTAGTTTATAGTGGAAATATAGACAAGGTAAAGAAAAACTTATGTGGTCTGCTAAATTTAAGATAACTATGACACTGAAGGAGGAACATGCACTTTGGGTCTTTATACTATGGATTTAAAATCCAATTTGTACTTTTTTAATATGATTTTATACTACTCCAACATTTTATACTTTAAAATTCTATACTTAAAGATAGTTTATACAAAGTATATAAAATTTATTATTGTGAAATAGTATGCTAAAATTCATAATCATTTAGACTCATTTAATAGAGTCGAAGCACATGATTCTCTTCTAAAACCCTATTTTTTCGAGAAATGTCACTGAGGATATAAGAGGAACAAGAAGAGAAATGTTACTTAAATTACAAAAGAAAAATATAGATTTGATATCATACCTCTGAATGTATCTGTAATTGAGCCTCAGAAACTTACGACAATGACCGCTTACGGTCTCTCTGAATCTTAATTTACAAAAACTAAGGTTGGAAAAGAAAGTGTATTGGGTACATAGAAACCATCTCCCAAAAATCAAAAGATAGAAAATGTATCAGAAAGCTACCATAACGGGCCTAGCCAAACCGTCTACAATCATCGTGAATGAAAGGTCAAGATGTATCTGGTCAAAAGACTGTTACGGATACAAAATATTAATGAAAAGTAACATTCATGCACCTATTTATTGTCTTTTGAATTCTTCTGATAAAACGATGCATGAACGAGCATGGTATGACTTTGAGTCAAAATGTATGTACACGAACCCTTCATAAATAATATTCTGCTAAAATAATTTGGAAAACATATATATATATATATATACACCCTGAATATTTTGGGGAAACCCACATTCAAGAACCATTCTTTTCTTCTTTTAATTTAGTCTTTCCTACCAAACAATGCATGAACAAGAGCTAAGAATGCGTATTACAATCCTAACTTATGCATCCTTATCATATTAATTGTCAAGAATGCATGTCACAACACAGTGATTTATGAGATATTTGCTTAAATTAAGTGTTGTCATGGTTACTGGGATTTTGAATCTCATTGAGGTCTCTAGTGCTGATTATGAGAAAATGCCCTCAAGTAGCTAGTGATTTCCCTTCATATATCGATTCAAGATTTCTAGAAGCACTTGGTAGTGTTTTGGGATACTTTAACATATGTTATATTCATTAGGTAATATGTCAAGTGCATCAGTTGGGTTTTGTGGATTTATAAAGTTCATTTATGACTCGGTTGAATTGATAGTTTCTTGTGGGCTTTGCAATTGCCCGTTTTGAGATTAAATTTACATTATTAGCGTCTTCTCTTATAACGAGTTTATGGCGTTGTTTCACTCTTTTTGCTTCTGTTAACTAGTTTGTCTTTGGAGATAGAAACATCATCATTTGATATTTCAGAGCTATATTAGGTCTTAACTGATTGGGATCAAGTTAAAGTTAGATTGCACTACATGTGATAACAATTTTCTGCATTCCCACAAACTCAAATTTATAACATTCTTTAAGGTGACCATGGAACAAGCCACTCAAACATAAAGCATACAAACTAAACTAAATTATTAATCCCAAAGTTATCCAACAAACATAAATTAATCCCAGAGTGAACTACGACAAAGGTTTTTTTTTTTTGGGGGGGGGGGGGACAATAAACAATCACAAATTGAAATACAGTCCTAAAGCTTAAGCTACATATGGAGACGGGCAGAACCAAAATCATCACGCGCCACCACCATCTTCTTCATGTTGGTTGCATTCAGTTGCCTCTTGCTTCATCAATTTCTCTGGCTTTTCTTCTTCTGAGTCAGTTGACCTTCGTTTGCGGATCACCATGTTTGGACGAGGATGTTGGCTTGTTGATGGAAATTCAGATAAATTCTCTTGAGAGGCTCTAGATTGTGATGGGACAGCTCGTTGTACCGAGGGCTCATGAGCAGAAGACGATCCTTGATGATGCGAAGAAACATTTCTTGAGCTCAGAATAAAAATTAGTAGCTTTTCCAGTCTATCCAGTTTCTCTTTGGAATTAGGGCTAATCTGGCCTTTGGTCACATGTAAGCGCAGCACAATATTCTCCAAAAGTCTTATTACCAAGTTGCATTTCACTACATGAGCAATCTTCAAATGTTGAGGAGTATAATTACTCTGGAGAGGATCAATGTGACAATTATTATTAATTAATATTGACATTAATATCAATACAAAAATTGAGTAAATTGTTCAGTAAGATTTATAAAATAAAAATAAAAATCAAACCTTCTCAAGTAAGAGAATTGCTAGGCGGCACCAATTAGGAAATTTGGAGAAAAACTTGCTAGTTAGCTTTTGAACCTGCAATAAGGAAGTAAGGAACTATGAAAAGTTTTGTAGTTCACAATTGCCTTGTTCTCAAATTTAAACATGTGCATATTATACAATTTTATTAATTTTTTGCAATCGTTATTATTTTTTAAAAAGAAAATTATAATTAGAAGATTACTTCATATGATGCACCTAAATAAAGTTATGCTAATCAGTAAAATTTTTCTAATCATAATCAAACTACCAGAGATACCAAAAACGAAACATGAAAATGAAAAAAAACATTGCCAAACATTACCTTGTTATAGAGCGTCTGCCGCCAAAATATAATTGCATCTCTCTCATTTCCTCCTACATGTAAACAAATATATGAAAGTAAAACATAATTATGAACTCCAATTCCTAAAAAAGAAAAATATGGCATTCGAAAATTGCCATTGAGAATTAACACAAAAGAAAGATGTGGCTATTTCAGTACCTGAAGAAGATGACGAAGCAGTTTCACTTGGATTAGAAAAAGGGGCCAAAGGTCTGCGTCCAGAGATCTGAGACGATGTATCTATTGACACTATCCATCTTGCCATGTTTGAATCATAATCATCCTTAAATTAATGACAAAACAAAAATGATGTAATTTGATAAGTTGAATTCAAATTCTTTGCATGCAAGTTTGTTCAAATTTTGTCATGACGAAACCTAATAACTCACGAACAACTTAGTTGAAGATACCTTATTTCTAGCCGAGGCATACACCTCTTTCTCGAATCTTTGCACCCAAGACTTAATAGCACATGTATTATATATTGCATCACGAGGAGAACTCACGATAATAGCATATGTGCTGTAAAATAATGTATTACATGAAGATGATATTGAGTTAAAAAGAGCTTAACAGAAGCTAACAGATTCTATAGCAGAAAAATTTTGTAAGGTAAAATGAAGAAAATCATTAGAAATTTTGAATAATATTAGAGGGGGGGGAAAATAATTTGTATGTATTCCAAATGTGTGCGTCCTTCTTACATTTCCCACACAACCATTGCATGTAACATTACAGATTTCCATCCGCTGGTCTCACTGTTGGCTGTGTCCGTACCAGTTCTTGAGTTGTAATTGTCCATCCTGTTTGTGAGATACTCAATGTCTCCCTAAAATTTGTAAAATATATGAGCGAATTGCAAACATCCAAGGGATTTCAAGTGCTGCCTCACTCTCTAAGAATAATAGATGAGATGAAAGACTGAGATCCTTAAAGATTGCAAAACCTTAATATTCAATCAAGAACCTAAGCAAAACCACAAAGCGAGAAGCTGAGAAAATGAGAAAATTACACACCAGAACGAAGCCATGAAGTAGAGCATTAGCAATGGAGTGAATGAATGAACAGTTCTTGGGCATTGCGTGAATGCTTGAGGGCCAAGAACGCAAGCAGAAAATGGGAGCTTTCATAGCTTAGTTTACGGTGTTGACTTTATAGCGTGGGGACAATAATTTGTGTGCTTACATTTTCATTTTTTTTTTCAATCTTTACTTGCTTGATTAATATTTTTTTAATTTAATCTTTTAAACATTCATTTGGTATTTTTTTTTTCTAGATAGAGAAAATACTACATAAAAGGGAAGGAAAGAAGCAATGTTCTAAAAGCCAGAATGGACGTAAAGCTGAAAAGCTTAGCAGGTCTTCGTAACTTCATAATGTAATAATTGAATAAAAAACTAATAAAATAATATGTATAAGTTTAACTATCAATATAATAACACTAGAACATATAAATATTTTAATAAAATAATATTGTATAGCTAGAAATGATCTACAAATCTATTGTTCTTTTTGAGAGGGTAATTTTGTTTTTATAGATTTTTTAAAACACTTGTTTCGATTTCTTATTAAAAGCCGACATGTTTCCATTTAATTTTAAATTCTGACTATATAACAATTCAACTCCAATTATTCAATATGACTCAATCATGAACAAGTTTTCGGATCCAAGTTGAATCACTAGCTAGTCAAGCAGATATGGCTTAATTTTCAAAACAATAGAAAGAAGTGGTTTTGACATTGTTTTTTTTATTACCCACTCGGTTCATTAGAATTTTACTCCAACTATATCCGGATCTGACCCACGTCGCGCACCTAACTATAGTGGATGAGTTTTCCAACGGGAATTTTCTGTATACGCCAATGCTCAAACTCGAGACCCCACTTAAGCAATACCAAGTTGTTTATCACTCGGACCAAATTCTGTACATATACTTGAGTCGGATTTGACACGAAGTTCAAGGCTCAGTAGCATACTTTGAATTTGAAACTCTATTTAACTACAAACGGGGGTTAGTCTAAGTGGTAAGCGGCTCGGTATCGTTTAAATGAAATTTCAAGTTCGAGCCTTAACATATACAGAAAATTCCCGTTGAAAGACTCACCAACTATAGTCAGGTGCGCGATGTGGGTCGAATCCGAATATAGCCAGGTCAAAGTTTCAATAAATCAAATAAGCAATAACAAAAACCTCCATATAACTCAAGATAAGATTGGACTCACATGGGGTCTACTAAGCAACATAATACTCTTTCAATTTCTTAAAAGAAAATTAGTTAATTTTAATTAATATAAAAGATAACTAGTTAATTTTAATATATTAAAAAATATATAATATAAATTTATCTTAAATGTTTTAATACTTATATTAATGATATGAAAGAGTTAGTAACAATATCACTCAAGAATTCAATCTACAATCCAAGAATCCAAAAATTTTACAAGAATAAATGTCAAGACAGAGTTAGAGAGAAATTCAAATTATCAGATTTTAGAGGCTCCAAAATATATAATATATTGAGTCAAAATAATCCAACTTACACTATTTGAATATGATTTTGTACTGCTTGATGAACTTTATATACTTAATATAGCACTACAAAATTTATTATTGACAAATAATGTGATACAATAACTATGCCCATATTTTTATAAGCTAGTCTGAAGCTTGAACAAAAGATTAATGTAAAATTCTATCAAACCACTTATATAGAAGCATGAATCAACCAACAAAAAATAGTCGTATTCTAAAATTCGATAAGAACACGTAGAGTAGAAGTGCATGATTATCTTCAATACCCTATTATTCCAAGATATATCAACGACCAAGAAAAATGCTAGTTATATTAAAAAAGAAAAAGAAAAATAAATAGATTTGATATCATATTCATACCTCTAAATGTCGCTGTAATGAGCCTCAAAAACTTGCGACAATGATCGCTTCTGGTCTCTCTGAATCTTAAATAACAAAAATTAGAGTAAAAAAAAAAAGGAAGCGTATTAACTACATAAAAACCGTCCCTCCCCTGAAAATCAGGAAGGGTAAAAAATGTATCAGAAAACTACCATAACGGTTCTAGCCAACCGCCTACAGTTATCATGAATGTATTCAGTCAAAAAACTCTTAGGGACACATAACATTAAAAATATTGATGAAAACTAATATTCATGTACCAATTTATTGTATTCATGAACGGTCATGTTGTAACCTTGAGTCAAAATAGGTTTATAAATTTTTAAAAAGGGGTAGGACTCACTCACGATTTAAGGGTAAGGTGGAATTTCCCTTCTTCATAAGCGATATTAATGTTGGACAGGGCGAGATGTCTATTATCCTTAGGCATATATCTAGGTACCCAGAAATTAAGATGTTTCACTAAGTGTCGTAACTGAAACTATAATAAAATAGTACTCCCCAATAATTGAATATGTTTTAAATAGTCGCATATAATGCCCGATATATAACTTTGAGTCAAAATGTATATACAAAAAACCATTTTAAATAATATTCTTCTAAAATCATTTGAAAAAAAAAATATGCATGAACAAGCCAAAGAAACATTCATGCGCAAGACAAGAGAAAAGATTACTCAAACATAGGCGGAGTTATTTTAAATCATTTATGATGATATGTTTATGGTTTAAAAAAGTTCGTTTTTAAAATTATGGCTCTAAGTGGAGTAATGCTATTAATTTATATGGACTTTTTTTTATATTGAAAAAAATTAAAATTACTTCTTAAGCTTAATATGTTTATGTGAAAATTAATTATTACCGTTAATTTGATATATTAAAGATGAATAATGATCAACCCTAAACCTCTTGAGACTTCATTGGGATATACTATTTATATTCATTTAATTATCTCTATTTTTAATGTCATAGAGGTGAAAGATGTCACTTTTTAATCTATCTATTTTTATTTTCATATATTTAAAAATTTTCCAAATTTAAAAATTTTGCTAGAAGAAGCTGTGTGAAATATATTCTCATCTATTTAACCAAGTTAAACCACGGGGAATGTAACCTTTATATGTCGGTCACGTAGTTTAATTGACGTAGACGTCATTCGTTTTACCGACATGAAATATTGGACAAATGTGCAAAAACAACTAATGAAGCTTAACATGGACGTCTAACCCTATATATTTTTTTAGGTTAAAAAATAACCATAACGTTATAAAGTAGGCATAAAATTACTAAATTCTATTAATTAACTATTAGAAAGAGAATTTTTAATTAAAAATATTAGCATAGACATAGATTTAATATAATTATATCCTAACCGGTATTATCAATCATCTGCTAATTAATATTTATTTATTATTTTTAAAATTTTATTAAAAAATAGAAATATTTAAAAAAATTATAAATTTAAGGCATAAATTATATTGAGGTTTTATGCTCATTTTAAAAAATAAATTAATATTAATCGGATAGATGAATTAAACTAGATTAAAAAATTCTCTCTCTAACTATCACCTAAACGAAATTTAACATTTTTTTCATCTATTTTATAACAATGTAATTACTTTTACATCTAAAAAAAACCATTTGCTGTTGGATGCCCTTAGCATAAAATTTCATATGTATTTTTTCACCTTGACCACATATGACCTGCAAATATGTGGCGTTATTAAAAGCCATGCCTAACCAACATTAAGAAAAAACATTTCTTGTAGTAATGGTAGTAGAATTAGATTATATATACATATAAATAGAAAGATTCTAGTGTTACAAAATTTTAGGTCAAGATATATGAAGTTTATTTACACATTTCCTCCCTATAATTTACAAAGATAATGCCATGAAGATCTCATCAATATTTGAGGCTATGTAAACCCTACTAATCTTCTTGCTGAGAAGATAGTGAACCCATTTTGCAGATAAAATAATATATCGAAAATCTTGCTAATCATCAATTTTTAATTAAAAAAATGATAATAACTTTACATCTTCAACCAACTTCCCCAAACAGAGTAGTTCATCCAAAGCAAAGAGTATATAGACCCAGTCCCAAGTTATCAAAGCAATGATCTTTGACTCACATTTAGAAATCCAACCATTTCTGGTAATAAACGCAAGTTCTGGGAGAAATGATACCATCTGGTGTACAATAGCTGATTCTTGGACAAACTCCACATGGAATACACGTCATGGCACGAATTTTTGGTTCCCCCTTAGAACCACTCTTGCTCTTGCATCGATAACAAACCCTGCCTACAGGAATAGACGCGAAATCATCGAATCCAGTGCTCTTCACTTCGAAGATCTTGTCGTCCAAAACCAGAGCTCGTAGAATCTCTTCGATTTGATTTGATGAAAACTCGACACTAAAGACCTTACTCTTTCTCAGCCACTCCAGAATTCCATCAAGTGTGGCAACTTTTTGAGTAACAATGTGCTTCAGACAAACATTCTTTACTATTTCTATGAACTCTTTATCAAGATTCCCATTGCTGTACCAATCCCCACCTGTGATTTCCTTGGACGGTTCGAACTCAGATGCCATGTAGTGCTTCTTTGCTCTGTTATGGCGATTTACAACCTCCTTTATGAGGTTCTTGGCTTGAAGTGAAGTAAGGGCCTTTCTAACCACATTGTCAGGGAGATTAGTTTCTCTTTTCATGTCTTGGCTCCAGATCGCCATGTCTTTTTTGCTTCGGATGACGTTATAAAGGACACGCTCTGCATCTGTGAGAGACTCTGACAAAGAAGCACGATCTGGCCGTTTTCTTTTAAGGGCAGCAGATACTTGCATGCTTACAAGAAGAGAAATCTGGTACAATTTAAGAATTCAACATCAATTAAATGACTTGCAAAGTTCTAAAAGCAGTTCCAACAAGAGTATTCATTTTGTAGAGGTCAAAGATTTAAATAATGAGTGGCTCAGAATATAGGTACAAACTAGTGACCCCGTTTCTGTCAAAACTAATCGTAGATGGAAACATCATTACATTTATAGATGATAAAAGAGAGAGAGATTCAAGAAAGACGTAATTATGTTCTAACTAATGGATTAAATATTCTAAACTCGATCCATGAAATACCAATCAATCTTCCATATATTGAAAATCACTAACTCTGTCAGAAGCAGAAGTCAGCCAAAGACATTTCGCAGGACAACATCTGCAAGGAAATGCACTGACCATAGGTTTTGAGTTGCCTTCCCACCTCACCTAAGCTCAGTAAGAAAGTTCCTTAACTCTCTCCTTTTTCACTTTCTCAAACTAGTTCCCATATTAGAATGAGACGGTCTGACAAACATTTTCAGCTCAATAAAATACCATGGTCAAATTCAACACAACTGAACAGTAATCACGGTATGATCAAAATATATATAGACAAGGTACGCACAAGTGAAACTTCACCCACTTGCTTTTGAAAGTTGCATCAAATTAGCAAGTAGTATATATGCGCACGCATGTCTAAACCATACATAGGTATATATATTGCTATTCATGTAGCCATATCTGAAATTTTCAGTTTCAGTATAAGTGAAAACCTGTTTCAGAAGCCTAGCTACATCGAATGAAGTCTTTAGGCTAGAGATCAGAAAAACATGAGAAAGTAGAAAAATGATGTGTAATGACAGAACATCCATCTTCTTCAATCAATCAAGCAAACCCAAACAAATTCCAATATGGGACTAAGATAATCATGCTCCATGAACAAAACAAGCAGATATAACCAGCGAACCTAAATCAATTTAGGAGTGTTCAATAATAAAGAAGTTAATATATCAGATGGGAGAGACAATATGAACCTATATTTCAATTCTATCCCTTTTAACAACTGTGTATAAAACATGTAAAGTAGACTGAAAAGAAGGAGAATCAGAATCGTCATCTCAGGTTTCGCTAACACGTATAAAAATTAAAAATCACATAACATAGCGCCAAAGAACACCGAATTTGTATATACGCATTCGTGAAATACCTTATATACCCAAAAATACGTGAAAATTATAGTGCCCTGATGCAGTTAACAGGGACACAACACACTCTACACCCAATACCCCGCCCCTAAAAAATCCTAAGTCTACAAATATACGTAGATGGCCATAAAAAATTCATCTTAAAGCAAACGTATCCTACCTACGTTACTTTCATAAATTTACATAGAAAATAGCAACTAACACAAACAAATTCTTGAATTCTTGAGCAATAAAACAACAGAAACACAAGTTACACAACCAACAATGATTCAAATATTCACAAAAAAGTGATGTTATTGAATGACGTCCATACAAGAAATTTAAATAATTTAGTAATGACAAAGTTTGGTAGGAAATGCTTATATCGAAAAGGTTGAGACAAGGCCAAGAGATTGGAGCACGCAAAAATCACAGCTTTTTAGCAGTCCCACCTACCCAAAGAGATTGGAACTCAGAACTCAGATAGCTGCCCGCCAACGGCGTCGGACTCAACTAAGACAGAATCAGAGATTGCAGGGGAGGTGAGACCGGCGAGGGCGACTGTTAATTGAGGTCGAGAAAACGCCGCCTGTGTTGAGTGCGAGAGGGTGATCTAACGAAGTCGAATGAAGAACCGCAAAGGCAGTAATGTCATTACATATCTCAAATTAAAATTTGAGTGTAATTACCAAATAATTAAATAAAATACATACACATGACTTATGTTACTGGGCATAAAAAAGTATAGATCCAACTTTTTTAATATATGACTATTTGAATTACGTTTATACAATCTCGAATTTATGATATTATGTTTGAACAATCAAACTTTTTTTCTATTAAAACTAATGAC
This sequence comes from Leucaena leucocephala, assembly GCA_037074615.1. Lineage (NCBI taxonomy): Eukaryota > Viridiplantae > Streptophyta > Magnoliopsida > Fabales > Fabaceae > Leucaena > Leucaena leucocephala. The sequence continues at coordinate 2,241,787 of CM073525.1, forward strand.
AATTAATGTAGGTCTAATTTTTTTTAAAAAAATCAATCTATCTTTTTACAATAACAACCCATCCAAACAAAAAGGTAAAAATTAGATTGCATTTTATGGTATTCTTCAAATAGTAGTGGATACTATAAAAAAATTGCGGTGTAGTGTAGCATATGATCTTTTAAAATTGATGAAATGTTGTGATATTAAATCAACCATTATTATAAGTTTGGTGATGGAATGTGTTTGATTCAATGGAGTAGAGTGTAATAAAAGAGAGGGGAGGGGAGATTATTGGCTTGGATAAGCTCTTGTTTGGTTGAGAGGGAGATTTTGCTATAAAAAGAAGAAGAAGATAGCCATTTGGAAAAAGAAAGAAGAAAAGAAAAGAAAATGAAAGGGTTGAGAATAGCCAAAAGAAAAGGGAATAAAGTCGAGAGATTTTCATTCAGCCCTATCTTTTTACTCTTTAGCACTCAACAAAGACGAAGATTGGATTTAGAACTATGGAGAATGACGCATAAGGACCCAGGAGGAAAAATTTAACATCTAAGGATCATGAATTTGTAAAATTATGATGAAAAACCCAGGGGTTTAAATAAAAATATAAATTTACCAAAACGCCTTACATTACATAGTCCAGCTGTCAATCTCATGAGCTTAGTTGCAAATCTAAAAAAAAATTGTTATAAACTTTACAATTTTGCTTTAAATACGTTATAAATCATGAAATTCTATAAAATTTAAAAATTCAATTATTAATATGGGTAGCTTAATAATAAAAACGTGAAGATTAGAGGTAAGAAGTAGTAAATTGTGAGAGGTTTTTATAATTGAGTTTTCTAAATTTTTCAACTTTATTTACGATCTTTGTAATCATTTCATAAATCTATGGTCTTTTAGTGTATTTTTGTAATTTTATTGGTCTTTCTATGCCATTCTTGATTCTGCCATAGAACTTTGCCCAAATAAGAGAGAGTGCCAATAATATCATTACATGTCAACTTTCTTTCTCCTTTCCTTTTTAACTTTATCTTTGCATTTTCACCTACTCTTTCGCTATTGGCCCGTCTTGAACCATCTGTCACCGGCTCGTTTACTTTAATTCACTTAAATCTTCTGGCAATATTTTTTTCCTTAATCAAACTCGTACGGACGGATATTCCGCTGAATCAAAAGCTCCTTGTTATTATCTATGGAGTGCGCTCGGATCTGGGGTGGGTTTGGTGGGTTTTATGTTGTGAATGATGATGGTGGAAATGATTTTGTTCTGAAGTTTTGATTTTGTTCTGTCTCATCATTTGTTTCAATTTAGTGCCCTAAATTGGATACTATGAGGAAGAAGCTGGATACTCGTTTCCCTGCTGTAAGTAAATTCTGCTTCGATTTATAATTTATGTTTATCTTTTGTCGGTGTTATGTTGTTTGGTAGCTTTGGAAGCCTTGGAAAGAGGATGAAAATTCGCCGGCATCTGTAGAAGATTCCGATTTTGGGCTGAACATAATCGAACATTTTTGTGTCATGGGTTTGAGTCGCAAGTATTGGTATAATTCGGATTTACTGTATCTTCTAGGTTGCCATTGCTTAGCACGATCGGAATTGAGAATTGAAGTGGTTGGGTGTATAGTCGGGTATCATGGAGCTAGGTGATGATGTTTTTAGATTTTTTCGATAGTTTTGAGTTCTGGGATGTGATTTTGCGTTGCAATTAGCTGATGGTTCCATCAATTGTGACTTCCCTGGATTTTTGAGCCAACCTGTGTTAGCTATCCTCTCCTTGAAAAGTATCATTGAAAATTAGGTTTCGGGTACATGATTTTTGAAATCTCTAGCGTTAGAGGTTGGATTCTCATTACGCGTTTAACTTTAGATTACTAAGAGCTAATGTCGTCGGTTTCAATTCGTATCAAATTACAATTCCCTTCATCACTTTACCTCATTTCATACTGGGAAGATCATGTGTTAACATCGCTTTGTGGCTCATACCATTTCTGATAAATTATTTATACTTGGTATACAGCAGTTACGCCATTATGCTTTCCTTGATAGCCTTCTTGTATGCTTACTTTATTAGAGATCTGAAAGGATTGCTTAGTGATTTTTTTCCTTGTTTCCCGAAGGGGGAAAAGTTGGTTTGTACTGTAAGATGATACCTATGTTTTCAGTTGAAACCTTACTATGAACTTCTCCTTTGAGGTGCTAAAATATAGTTCAAACTTTGCAGGCTCGGATTAAAAAGATAATGCAAGCAGATGAAGATGTTGGGAAGATAGCCCTAGCAGTGCCTGTTTTAGTTTGTGAGTTAATTTGAATACTGGCTAATTTCTTTAGACTTCCATTTGATTGTGTGTGTGTGTGTCTGGGGTTTACCTCTTATATATTGGTGATAACTTCGAATATTTTGCAGCTAAAGCTCTAGAGCTGTTTTTGCAAGACCTTTGTGATCGTACATATGAAACAACTCTTCAAAGAGGAGCAAAGACGATGAGTGCATTGCATTTGTAAGTCTTGGGATTGTACTTTTTATTTTCAAATCCTGTATGATTGACCAATGTTGCTTTGGAGTTATATTTATGATATTGCTGAAGTGTTTGTGCTTCATAGTGCCTTTGCTTATTTGGGTGTATAATAGATTGTTAAACTACCTTCTCCTGCTTTGTTGTTATGACTTCCTTATTCCTGACACTTTACAACTTGTTGCCAATTTTGATCTTTGTAACATAATTAAAAGGGTATTTACACCTTTCTGCTGCATTAATTAGATTAGTTTGTAATGGCAATTATAATGGAAAGTTAAGTACAGCACATCAAAACATCACTACAAAAGGGAGTAAAGGTGGGCACTTGGCAGCCAGCTTCTCAAATCTAAATCCAAAGAAGAAACCCATCTGTTTGACCTACCACAATCTTCTGATTTTCTGTCTGGATGCTGCGGTATTCTATAGTTTTCCTCCGTCTGTTGTTTTGACAATCTTCTTTTCCTGTCTGTTTTCTTCATTATGCTCTTATAGTACAAAATATTGAAAGTTCAATTTCTATTTAATATACTGTTTTGCACAACTTTCTTTTCGTGGTTGAAAGAATGTTGTGCAAACCAAAAAGATCGAACTCATGCAGACACATCATGTATGTTGAGTTTTCAAGTGTCTACCTACAAGAGGGTGTTATTTGATTAATTGACTCATTCATATTTGATTACGAGAGGGTGTTACTCTTCATACTGATGGTAGACCAAAATTGAGTCCTGTTATGTATATATGCGAATGTTATACCTATTGAAGAAAGCCTCCCTTTACAAGAAGGTGCATGTAATATTTAGGACATGTATGCCTATGATATGATAATGCTTCTTCTTTCACCCCTCCTCAACTCATGTTTTCACTTTAACTTATATTACTAAATCCATTATAACCAGTGTAAATCTGAATTGCAGAAAACATTGTGTACAGAGCTATAATGTCTTTGATTTTCTGAAGGATGTCGTCAGCAGGGTTCCCGACTATGGCCATGGGCATGGGCATAACCATTCTGAGACTGGCGCTGATGATCGGGTCATTCCAAGAAGAAGGTATGAATCCACTCACATTTTTCATCATAAACTTACGATTGATATATGCATTTAAGTGTTTGGATTGCTTACTAATGCTATCCTAAACCAGGAAAGCAGCAAATGATGATCACCATGATAGTGATGACGACTCTAAGAGAAGCAAGATGGTAATTACACTTTTCCTGATAGTTACATCCACGTGCTTGCTGATGTTTTTACTTTCTTAAATTTATGTTAGAAGGTTTTTTTGTCTCCTGCATGTGTGCATATATGTGCTTCACTGCAGTTAAGATTATCTGAATTCATCATAGAAACTTATCATAGACTCATTAAACCTTCTGCATTTATGTTTATGACCAACTTTTGCCTTCCTTAACATAAATTTGTTTTATCCGTGTTATGGAATAAGAAACTTCCTTTATCATTGCGCACTTGTTTTCCATGAGAAGTTAACTATGTTTTCTTCACACAAGCTTGCACTTAGTACGTGCAATATGTCACTGATGTTTTCATTCTTTAAAATAGTATCGTGTCCGATTCCCATGTGCATAAAGACAAAATTTCTTTGTGTTGCTCAATACCTGTTATTTTCGGTGTCATTGATCATTTTATGATCCACAAGACAAATCTATTGAAGGACATCTCTTGCAAGTAAATTGCTTAATGTCCAGCAGTCCCGTAATTCACGACTTGAATATTTTCTTATGGGGTTAATCATGTTTTTCTTTCATTGCAGCATGAGGTGAGTCATAGTGGCAGTAGTGGCAGGGGAAGAGGCCGAGGTAGAGGGAGAGGGCGTGGTCGAGGGGTGCGAAATGTTGAAAGGGAAAGAGAGACTCATCATGAAGAGCTTGAAACCGAACCTTGCACTTCTGCTCTGAACAGCAGCAAACATAATCCTGATACAAATGTGGCAATTGATAATGATTCAGAGCTGAAGGAGTTACCGAAAGAGAATAATGCAATCCCTGATGAAGGCACGCAGTCTGTCCGTAACATTGATCTGAATGCCAACTTTAATGATAACGAAGACAAAAATGCTAGCACCGCGGTAACTGATGCCCCTTTGCTTGATCCTCCAAAACCTGAGACTAAGCATGAAGAAATCCCTGGCTGGTCTCTTTCTGAGGTGGACAAGATGGTCATTGACTCTATGCAGCTGGCACACCTTAGTAAACCGATGGAAGAGGATGAGGAAGATTATGATGAAGAAGGGTGAATATTGAACTCTTTTGGGGGATTATTAGATCAAATGGAAAAGCTTATAAAATTTCCATCGCAATGCTATTTTGACTATCCATTAGCGAAACATGCTCCTAGCTGTAGGTCCCAGAAAGATCCTAATCCTTGTTTTTTATGCTCTGTTTGTTTCCTATAATCTCTTGTAGCAAATATAGCAACATCTATTAACCAAAATGTTAGCTTTGTGTACTCGTAGGCCATGAATGAATGATTTATGGAACAAACTTGCTAGTGCTGAGTGAAACTCAGAATTAAATTCTGCAATATTAGGATGTAATATTATTAGCGTTTTGAAGCTGTATTAATAGCAAATGGAGACAATGCTTAAGTGTCTGATATCAAGTTTTTCAATAAAACTAATAATTGGAGTTTTTTTTTTTAATATTTTCATGTGATTAATTAAGTGTCTTAATAATTATATTTTGTCTGGTATCCTTTCGTTGAAAAAATTGATATCAAATATAGACTGTCCATGAAATGAGAAGTAATCATAGTTTTGTGAAGATTATATTAGAAAAGCATAATAACTTTTTCTTGTACGTTTATTGGGTTCCATTCTTCATGCTGCATATAAGGAAGCTTAAGGGCTACGGCACTTGGTTCAAAGGAAAAAGCATAGAGCACAGCGCTCTCCTTATTATAGGGTGAGATAAACTATATTAAAATTAATTATTAATTAATATTATATTTTATTAATTATTTAATTAATTATTTAAAATTAAGTTTAAATATTATTTAAGATTAAATTTAAATATTAAATTATTATATTTTAAAAAAATAAATTTAAGATATTAAAATTATGATAGATTATAGATTTAGTCTATTAATTTATATTTTTATCTATATAAAGGTCTATTTATATTCTTATTTATTCAATGATGAATAATATTTTAAGATTTTATTTTTTCTCTACTTTTAATCTTTTAAATCTCTACATGGTATTAAGACAGGAATATTAAATCTTAGTTAAAGTCTTGATAAAAAAAATAAAAAGAAAAATGTCAAACTCAAGACACGCCTTTTAAGTGAAGATTAGTTATATATGATAGAAGAATATAATTTTAATTTTTTTCTCACAAAATCTCATAGGTTGTAGGATTAGTTCATCTACTTTAAGTAAAGTTAAATTAGTGTGTAAACCTAGGTGGATTATGAAGGAAAAGGGTAATTTGAGTCTCTTCTCATAAAATTTTATATGTTACGAGATTAGTTCATCTACTTCAAATGAGGTTATATTAGTGTATAAATCCAAGTGAGTTATCATGATTGTATGAGGAAGTTGCTCTATGATAGAAGAGGATAATTTATGTCTCTTCTCACAAAATCTCATAGGTTATGGGATTAATTTATCTCCCTTAAGTAAGGTTAAATTAGTATGTAAACTCAAATAGGTTACCATGATTGTATGAGCATGTTGCTTTTGAATAATACATATGATGGAAGAAAATAACTTAGGTCTCTTCCCATAAAATCTCATAGGTTATAAAATTATTACATATGATTCTTCATCAAGTTTCTCTCTTGCAAATATTCTTGTCAGGCCTCCAACATGGAAGTTCTTCAAGTTTACAACTTTGTCTTAAGATACATATTCAATATCCAATTAACTTCAATTCAGTAGCTACTACTAGTTTAAGGATTCAAAGTTCTAATTCTTCTATAATTATGCTGCTCACATCCAAGATGCCTCCTAACTTAAGAAGGAGTGTTGAGATGTGTTAGTTTAGAATTATTAATTAATTAATATTATATTTTGTTAGTTATTTAATTAATTATCTAAAATTAAGTTTAAATATTATTTAGGATCAGATTTAAATATTAAAGTATCATATTTTAAAAAAATAAATATAAAATATTAAAATTATAATAGATTCTATATTTAGTCTATTAATTTATATTTTTCTATATATAAATACATATTTATATTCTTATTTATTCAATCCTTCAAATCTCCATAATATATTTGTTTTTAAGTGGTTATAATTATAAATTCCTCCAAAATTTGAATCCTAAATCACCTACTTATATATTTTTACATGTCCATGAAAATTTTAGTTCATCATTTCACAATTCATTGTCAAAAACAGTTTTACGTAGTCGCGAAAAGTTTGATGGCGAAAGTGACCAATTCATTACAAAAATAAGAATTAATCATGCAGAAAAAATGCTTTTAAGCAACTAAATATTCTCTCGAATATTTTTTATAAGCTCCAATTGACTACTTTATGTAAGTTAAAAAAATTAGTTAAAATTATTTCTTTTATAAAATCTCAAAATTATCCTCAAATTTAGTATAAATGCCTTCCAAGTGGAGAGAAGCCAATTGTCATTATACTGATATTTAGTCTAACTTTTCATTTTCAAGTTTTCATACAGACATAGCACACTAGCGTCACCTTCCACACACTCGCCACAAGATGTGGGGAAAGCTTATATATTGAGTCATTTCACTTTAACTGAAAATCAGGGATTTGGCAAGACCTTCCATTTCAAAATATAGCATGTGCTACCCCACGCAATGCGCAATCATCACAATCCGATGCCCAATCTAATCCTGTGTTGAGGGATCTGATATTTGGTCAACAGCTTTTCATGCATACATAGAACATTTTGAAAGTAAAATGAACATTGACCTGAGACATACAGTACAAAGAACTAAAACACAAGAAACTAGAATTAGTTGGCAAAGCACAAAAGATAAGGTACTATACTATTATTAATACATCGATCAGAAGAGTGGTATCCAAGGAAGTTTTGATTCTTCTACAAAGTATAGGACATCACCATACACAACTGAGAAAAGCAGGGGTAGAAAAACATCCCTCATCATCACCAGGAGACTCAGTTCAGATTAAGAGCGATCTTGCTCCATTTGATTCAGATGGTAGCCACCCTGATGGTTCTGGTGTACCTCAGCCTTGAACTTCTCTTCCTTGTCTCCTCTCTTGACCCTCAGGAGCAAGTTGAACTTGGCAGAATCATCATTGACCTGTTTAAATATGTTCAGTACATCCATAAGTTATAACACACCAGTGACTAGGATGGAAACACCAAGTTTTGCAATTGAGGAAATGAAGCACCAAATTACACCCAATAGTTTGCTTTTAACACAACCAAGGGACATCAATAAAGCTGATTAAAAAACATACCAAGAAATTTCAAACGATACATACAAAGGCACTGACCTCTGCTTTTGCATCAACAACCTCATGAAGCTCATACGGCAGTAATGAGTTTGACCTCTGCTGGAGGGTCTTGACAGCATGATTTGCAGCATCCTGAACTTGAGGATCATGTGCTGGCACTGTTTGCCATCCTGTTTTATGGCCATCTGATGACAAAATGGGTCAGCAACTCAAGATAACAATTATACATGAGGTTCGTCTGCTCTATAAGAGAATCGTCAGAAAGTATTATAAAGTTTTCAATCTTGGAACGCCTATATGTACTAACAAGACTAAAATAGGAAATCTAACATAAGGAAACCACAATTATCCAAGATGGTTGCAAATCAAGGGCCTTCATCCTGAAAGGGGAAGGGGAACTTGAGATTTTGGGTCATGCTGCTGGCAAAGGCATGCCAAGGCTGACCAACTTTTAAGCCATATAGTGCAGTAATAGAAGAGTTGCTCCACTCTCCTTGGACTTCATAGAAACTAGAACCTTCATCACATCACATAATTAAAATTTCAAGGACGTCACTTTTAACTTTCCGGTATCAAGATACATCTTACTTGCTACAGCATACATATGAAGGATGGGTTGAAATAACTACCATAAGTACCGGAAACAAAAATTAAAAAGCTAGCAAATATTGTGTTTACAAGTAGTTATAAAGCCCAACAACTTTGAAAAAAATAACTGCCATATGTGGATGTCAGACACTAGATCTAGAACTGTAAACTCATATTTCAAACACAAGCATAAAACTTCAAAATGTTATCATATAAAAAGTAGTCCATGTCCATGTGAACGTTCATGCTGCTTCGGAAAAAACTCCCAGGTAAAGTAGGGTACGTTTATTTACTTAGCAAATCATTGACTATACTCCTTTAAGACGTAATCTAGTCATGAACTCATGACATTGATGAACCTTAATACAACTACAAGCTTCAATATTTTTCATATGAATTTAAAAATTCTAGCCCAAACGATATTGCATTTCTTTGTAGAACCATGTCAAATTATGGTTACACTATCAACTTCTTTGAGACAGGAACACATCAGACACCAGTTTTAGATCGTCAGTTGACTAATTTTATCAAGATCTTGTATGTTTGATTTAAGAAATGGCGTACCTCCTTTGACACCAAGGTCTGAACTGGTAAATGCCGGAACATCACCAGCATGTTTGAACTCTTGAACTTCTTTAAAGTTCAACCAGGGTTTAACCCAGATCTTAGCTTCATAAAGCTTTTTCTTGCCAGCATCAACGACCTCAATAGTAAGATGATGCAGCGTACCAGTAACAACTTGTTCCTGAGCCTTTACTACCCTCGCAAACTCCAGCAGTGCGTTCTTCAATCAGCACCATTAAAGACCATTACTCAATTCCGTATATAAAGTTTGCATTTTGTAGGGCAGAAATGATACGAGAGTGAGGAAGGGAAACCAAATTAAAAGGAAAACATGCAAGACAGACACAGAACTCCACAATCCACGTAATAGGCACGTAAATTAAAGCAATGCATAATGCTCGGAGAGCGCAAACAAAAAAACTTAATGCATGATATCAGATCTCCCTCCCAACCGAAAACACCTACTGCTCACACATATACGCATGCAATCAGAAAACAAATACTCTAATTTTGCAAATTCGCGACACATGAATTGAAGTCTCCAATAATCAAACAAGACGAAACGAACGAAAAATGAAACGTCGTTATTTCTTCTGTTCCCTAAAAATCAGGGATTATGTTCAAACAAAGCCATCCATCAACAATCAAACTAAAGTGCAAATCCCCACTGAAACTTGATGTAAAAGGACAATCAACCTCTTTCTTGTTGTGCTCGTCAACAGCGAAACGTGCAAGGCCCTCAATGTCGGCGCTGTTCTGAGCACCTGGGGAATCGTGAACACCTCCAAGCGTGGCCATTTCAGGGCGATCGAAATCAGAGCAATCCGCCAGGGATGATCGAACCAGAAAGAGGAATAAGAACAATACAGAGGGAAAAGAGGATGTGGGAATCGAAGAAGAAGAGAGAAGTAGTGAGGAATTTAATGCTCTCATTCGCTTTCTTAGTTAAGAAGGCTTCGGGTTAAGGCGCACGCGCACAGAAGGTGTCGCTCTTATTTGTTTTCCTATCGCGCTCTCTCTCTCTCTCTAAGCGCCACGAGTAACTGAGTTTTGATACGCGTTGAGCTCTCCCGGGCTTCAAGCTAAACGACAGCGTTTATAGCACATCAGTATAAATATCAAAATATCCATAAGAAATTGTGTGAGACAGTATTTGAACGAGGGGTTCCCAAAATTAGGGGGTTCAAACTTCAAAGGAGAGGAAAAAGAAGATAAGCGATCGAGTGAAAATGCGGCCTACTCTCGTAGCAGCGAATCGTTGCTTACTTCATCTTCCAGCTCTATTTCGACCGTACAACTCCGTTCTCCTTTCTCCGTCTCATCCTATTCTTCTTCGAAAACCCCATCCTCAGATTCTCTCTCAAAACGCCTTCTTCCCGTTGCGTTTTGTTCGCAATCTTTGTGTTCGTTCAACCAATGTAAACGACGCTGGCTCTATCGATTCGCCCCTCATGCAGTCCATGGAAAAGAAGGTGCCTTTTCATTATTCGTGCGTAATTTTCTTTCTTTTCATCAATACATGCTTACTGACCAAAAAAAATTCTGGTGAAAGATCTTAATTCCTGTTTTTACATGATACTATTAATTAATGAGAAGTTAATTAATCTGGGCAACAGTTCTCTAGCTGCTACGTTGTTAGATACTCAGTTTTGTCAACTTACATTTGAACCTGTGGAGTAGGAATATGAAGTGTAGTGCTGCATAATAATGTAATAAGAAGGGAGAGAGAATGACTTTGAGTGCCTGGTTATCAAATAATCAGTTAAGGGCGTGATTGCAATTTGCTAATGGTGAGCTATGCCATTAGAGACCTCAAATGGTTGCTAGTAGTCATTAGCCTTTCTGTTGTTAGGTTATGTTAGTACTCTTCTTTGTAAGGAAATTAGCTATTTGGAGTGTATCAGTGTGAAAGTTTCTTCCTAACTCGAATAAGAATGTTATCTTTGTATCCATCACTTTACATTTCCTTTATAATTTTTTTCTTGCAATTCCTCAAGAGGCTTTGTCCTCTTTTTATTTATTTTATAACTTAATGCTGAGAACGTTAGTGATACAGAGTGATGAGCTAAATGAAGTGTTCCTTTTTAAAATTGGAAAATTAATTCAACAGATCAAGGATCACCTCAATGCGGAATCAGTCTCTGTAAAAGATGCTTATGGTGATGGTCGACATGTTAGGTGAGCATTAATGTTTATCTTACAGTTTAAATTATGTATGGATTCATCTCGACGGCTGCCAGCTTCATATCAATATCACCTAATTAGACCCAAAATTCCCAGCTGAAGTTTTTTGAAGAAAAATGGTGGGAAAAAAAAATTAATTCTAGGTATAAATTTGAAACTTTTTGCCAAATTTAGAGGCTTAAAGCGTATTTTACCCTACAGAGAAGCATGAAACTTTCAGTGTAAAATATGCATTTGGTATAATGTCTGAGCAATTGTCAAGTAACTTAGATAAGATGCCATGTTTTGTAATATCATTTGCAATGGGCACTTGGCTTTGTACAGCTTGGATAGGATTTTAAATTGTATTTGCTTTCGCACAAGTTTGAAACTCTCTGTGGAACGCAAGCTTTTGGCATGTTACCAAAGCAATTGGCTCTATATAGCCTTGGATAGGAAGGGTGTCTAATATCTGCATAGTTGTCTAGATCTTGAACTTGATTATAAGGTTTGTAATCAGACGTTGATATATGTTTGTTTATGAACATTATTAACTACATATTTTCTTCAAGTTTTTTTCAATATATGTGGGTAGGAAGGATCATACGATCTTCGATCTGATCGATTCAATAATTTCGGTCCCTTTGGCCAATCCCATATAAAATCTTTGATCTTGACAACTATTGGCATTGATTTTGCAGTATTGAGGTTGTTTCAGCTGCGTTTGAGGGACAATCAGCAGTGAATAGGCAAAGGATGGTGTACAAAGCCATATGGGAGGAGCTTCAGAGCACAGTTCATGCAGTTGATCAGATGACAACCAGAACTCCTGCTGAAGCATCTCAAACGAAATGATAAAAACTCCTGAACACCCTACACGCTTTGCTCATAGAAGACATTGTCCCTGGTACAAGTACTGTGTTCATTATGGGTCTTTATGTTATGTTGCTGTTGTCTCAAAATGAAATTTTGAATCCCAAACCCAAATTATTGTTCTAACCAACCGTCCATCACCCAGCATGTTGCACTTGAGGAGGACAGACTTATGGTTATTGCAACTCGTTTTTGTCTTGAACCCTTTTAGACATGACAATAAAAAATGGTGAAAACTGCCATCTGGGTCTACGTATAGATGTTTTTTTATGAACTGAATCCTTAGAAGAATATTATTTTCAAATTAGTTTGTCTTTTAAAACAAGCATGATTCGGATTTTATCAATAGTTTTATTACTAATGATGTTCACAAGGCTGTTGGCACTTGGCAGAGACTCTCCAATGGGGCGATTTGTTAATGTTGTTGCTTATAAATATTTAGTAATTAATTTTATGTTTACGTGATTGAATAAATATTTAAATCTATATTTTCATAAGATATTAGTATACATATTACGCATAAAATTTCCCCCCCACTAGCTAAGTTTTCTAAGTTGTCACCGCTTGCTCTCTTGAAGTAATTGTGCTATTCCCGTGAAAATTGATCAAGATATTAATAATTTGTTTGAAATATTGTATCTTTCGAAGAATATTTCAAAAATATTTGAAACCTTATATTTTTAAAAAAGATAAACTTTCTTTTTTGTCAAATTAATTCAACGTCTTGCAAAATTCAATGGTAACGTTAATTTTTTAAAAAAAAAATAAATGAATACAACTTTAGAGTATTTTAACGAAAATATCTTGTGACTTTCCCATCAACTAGTACAGTCATCTATTCTAGTTCCTATTCTGAATACAAGTTAAGAAACATAAAATGCAAACATTCTTGGAGGTTGTTTGGCAGCACATAATTTGAACTATGGACTGAAAAATGAAATGGAAAACGTTAAAATCCCTTGTTTGGTGCATTGGAAGTGGGGTTTCCTTGGCACAGCCACTTCGATCAAATATGAGAAAATTGGTTCATCAGGGTAGCAAGAGAATGTAAGACTCTTCAATGAAAGCCAACTTCTCTTATAACCAAACACAGTATAAAACAAAGTTCCATTTACTTTCTGATCGAGTGAACAATATAGTAGGAGACTAGGAGTCACAAAAGGTGTACCTATAAAGTGTAATTTTAGAAGCTAGATGAAAACATATTTACTGATAGACCATGTAAACTTTATCATCATCTTATTCTGAATCTTCTTCTGTAAAAGTAAACAAGAATACAACATTAGACAGTAGGAATCAAAAGGCAGAAACTCGTTATACCAAATTTATTATTCAGTATAAAGCTCAAAGATTTAACAATACCTTCAGGCTCCTCATCATCATCAACGAAATCTGAATCTCTTTCTGTTAAAGTTAAAAATAGAATGTTAAGACAGAAACATATTATAGACAATTTATTATCCAGTATGAAGCTTAAAGAAGTAACAATCCGTCCAAGCTCCTCATCATCATCCAAATCTGAATCTCCATTTGTAAAAGTAAAACAATAGAATATTAGAAACTAGAAAGTAGAAACCAAAAGACTGAAACACATTATGGCCAATTTATTATTCAGTATGAAGCTTAAAGACGTAACAATGCCTTCAGGCTCCTCATGGGCAGTCAGCCAATTTTTGGCACACGCAAGTGCTTCAACCATCCTCGCCGGTAAATTACTCCTGTATTCCTGAAGCACTCGCTCTCCGGGTCTAAACGCATATTCCGAGGATGCAGATGCTGGCACGGCTAATACATCACGTGCAATCAGAGAAAGTACTTTATACTTTGCTGCATTATTTTTCCAATAAATCAGGATATCAAAAGAAGTATCATCATCATCAACTAAATCTGCAGTGAGATGCTTCTCCAACTCTGTTTTTGGATCCCAAGTTACTCTCATTTTCTTCAACACCCTTTCCTTCAAATTTGTAAAAACAAAAGATGTTCCCGTTAAACCCCGGCATCAGTTCTCCCTGATTCCCCATTATCATTAGAGATTTCAGGAGGTTCATTAACACCTAACATGGAATATTCTTCATACAACAGATACAAAGCGTCTTTAACCTTTTTCTTCATGGCTGCACACACTTCTGTATCAAGATATATATTTTCAAGAATCAAGTTGACATAGTCAAGTTTATATATAGGATCCATTAAATGGGTTCAAGTTGTCTAGTTCCCCCCAATACTCATCAATCATACATTTGACATTCTTAGCCATATCCCTAGTAAGAGGATCTTCATGTGTAATGTTCTGTTGTAACATGTCTTGAACAGGAGTGATGTCATGAAAGCATTCATTTGGTGTCGCATGTCGTGATCAAGAGAGTCTCAAAGTAACATCATAGAAGACCTTTAAAATATGAACAAATGCAGAAACTTTACTCCAATCAGAAGTTGTAGGAGGTCCAATTTTATCCATGCCTTCCTTAAAATATGCCTTGTATCCCTCATCTTCATTTTCCACTCTCTCAAACACCTTCTGAAACTAAATGCCCCATTCCAACCATTTTTTTGTTGTACAAAAAAATTTAGGTAGGTTTAGCACCAATTCTCTATTAAAATCAAAATATGGCCTTAGAATTCAAAGAGCGTTTACAAGAGACTTACGAGATCGTCTACTAAAGGAGTTCTCACAATAACAACGAGAATCGAACTCGTATCCTTGTAGGATACGAGCTCGTTTCTTACTATCCCGTTCCAAACTCTTGTAAGTAGAATCCTACCTAGATACAAAATCTAAGAGCACAAGACTCTTGGACTCAATTTTTTCTTCGTTAAACCTTTTGAATTTTTCAAGTCCTTCTGAAGATAGCTTGACATATTGAATAGCATTGCGAATAGCAGAAATAGAGTTACTCAAATCCCTTAACCCATCCTTTACCACCACGTTTAAAATATGAGCATAATATCTCACATGCAGATAATCTCCACCGCACATTAACCCATTCCAATCTTTCAATGCGTTATGATATAGGAGCTTGTATCATCTACTGTTAATGTAAACAGCTTTTTAATCCCCCATTTCAATAAACACTTCTTAATTGTCCTTCCTATGGTATCACCTTCATGATCTTCAATCATGCAAAAGTTAAGCATCCGCTTTTGATGTCCGCAATGTTCATCAATGAAATGAGCTGTGAGAGACACGTTTTTAAAATCATGAACTGATGTCCAAGTTCCTGCAGTGAGGCAAACACCCAAACATGATTTTTCTAAAGGTTCCTTGAGCTTCTTGGATTCTTCAAAGAAGAGATTGAAACAATCCCTAGCAATTGTCAGTCTTGACGGAACTGAAAATTCAGTTTTTAGAGTACGCAAAAGTAATCGAAACCCAGACCATTCCACAACCGAAAAAGGCATCTCATCACATATCACAAATTTAACTACAGCTCGTTCACATTCTAAAGTGTTTTCACCCATACTTGAATCTGTAGCAGAATCCAGAGGGTGAAGCAACATCATCATCTAAATCATTGGCATCTTGACAAGGAGATGGGCTAGGTTCAGATTGGGGTTGCTCTTGAGTTGTTCAACATTTTCATCTGAAGTATTAGCATCTCGACAAGGAATAGAGCCAGGTTCAGGTAGGGGATGACTTGATTTTGTTCACTACTTCAGTCTGCCATTTCAATCTGATAACCCAAGACATTTTGATGATATTGAAATGCACCTTTAGCTCTCAAACGCAATCCCAAACACAGTCTAACATGATCCCGAGTTGATTGTTGTGTATGTTGAGTATATTATATAAGGGAAATGGATTTTATAATGTGACCGTGACTCAAATTATATATCCCCTCGGTTCTTATTAACGTAGGAAATATTCATAGAATTAATTTTAATTTTAAATATAAAATTTATTGTTTATATATATTTATTTTTTAAAATTAGTCTTATTAATATCCCTAATAATTGAATAAGAGAGTAAGAAGTGGAATTAAAGGAAATAATTATAGTATTTTAGAAAAAATATGTTATATTAATTAATTTATTTAATCTAATCAAATTAATTAAATATATTTTATATTAATGATAAAACAATATAATAACAAATATTGTAAAATTCAACAATGACTTTAGTTTTTATTTTTAAAAAAATGTATGATTTGTATATATTTTAACCTAAGTATCTTAAATAAAATCCATTACTTAGCAAATAGCTTTATCACGTGGTCTAATAATTTCATGAGAGATTAGTTAATTTTCTTTTTTAAATTTGTCATTTACACATTAGAGATTTGACACCGTAAAACCTGAAGGTGCCCATCCCCAATATTACAAGCAGGGATAATCTATAATTAAAGTTTAGGTGAAATTTGTTTGTTTTGATATCAAAAAAATTTAGATAAATTCGACATTAAATTTCTTACTAAAATTAAAATATAATTTTAGAGTTCCAAAAAAACTTACAAAAAACTTAAGAGGTCACTTACTAAATAAGTTCTCAATATGAATCTGCTTCTTATTATCTGTATCAATTCTCATTAATAAAAAAAATTTATTAAAACTAAGACATGCCTAGAACACTCAAATACACTAATAAAAATCTTTTATATAAAACTTATTTAATTAATTAAATTAAATTTTAAAAAAATTAATATAATATATTTTTTAAAATATAATTATCTTTCTTTACCTATCTTTTTGTTATTTTATTACATCAAGTAATTTAAAAGAAATAGTAAATATAAAAAATATATTTAAAATATATTTAAAATATATTTTTTTAATTAAATTTTATGTTATAGACTAGAGACTAGAATAGGTCTTATCATTTTCCAACAATTTTTTTACATAAAACAATAGAATTTAAACTTCAACCGTACAACTCTACCAGTCAACTCTTTATTATGGTTGTCGGCACCACAAATAGAAGAGTTCAGGAAATCAACACCGACACAACACAAGTGGCACAAATTTGCTTATTTTAATCCATCGATGAACAATAACAATCCTCTCTCAGCCAAGAATCAAATGGAGGGAAGGGCGACAGCGGAGGTTTACATTAAAACCAAATGGCAGATCTAAATCAAGTAACATACATGAACAAACAACAACAATTACTTCAAGCTCGCTTCTTCATTGAGATTTGAGGGCTCTTCGCAACTATGGAACGGGAAAGCAAACCTCGCAGAGTCGCTAAGATTCCTAAACCCATGAAAGGGCAATACGCTATCAGCAGCTTCGCAGATGCTCTTCCAGAACCCACCATTTCTGTTAATGTCGCAGCCTGAAATAAAAAACATGACAGATGAAATCACTGAATAATTAACCAGATCGATCTTCTGGTATCAACACTTTGAAGAAGATCGAGCTAATCAATGAATTATTATACATACCATGGCAGTAGACAAAGAGACGCCGTACATCAAGCAAGTGGTTCCGAACCAGGGTTTGGGATTGGGATTCAAGATGGCGTAAAGATTGAGAAGAGCCAGCGGCCATTGGAAGATGAACTCGAAGAAGACGATTCCGACGAAGAATCGGGGCTTCTCGATCATGAGATAGTGGCCATAATCGTGGATGTACCAGTCGTTGAGCTTCACGAGGAAGCCCGGGTAGTAACTGTGAGGTATGAAGATTTGAGCATCAAGAAGTGGAAGTGCCAGAGCTATTACTAGCAAGAAGAAGAAGATAATGGCGTCTATCACCTTCACCACAGAACCCATTTCACTTTCAGAGAAAGAAAGCGACTCTATTCTCCAGTCTATGTGGCTCTCTCTCTCTCTCTCTCTCTCTATCACGGGGAGGTTGAAAGATATAGGAAAGGCGGAGGTAAGGCGGAGGTTAGGGGAGGTTATAAGTTTAGTTAGGGAAATGTATTGTTTGGTTCAGAAATAAAAAGAGAGAAATGAAGCTAATTAAAAATAGATAAATATATTTTTATATTTTTATTTAATTTTTTATATTTTTAAAAATATTTATATTAGAATTATTATTTTTTAAAATAGAAATATTAAAAAATATATTACATCATTTATATATGATAAAAATATTTTCCTATGCATTTTAAAGCATAATTTCATTAATTTTAAAATATTTTTAATATCTTATAAAATTAAGAAATTAGAAAATATGAAAAAATATTAACTTTTTTTCATTAATTTTATAATTATAAAACATATAAATATATTTATAATATATACACACTATTTTTTGCCAATATACTTACCTTAAAATATATATTTTATATTAATTCTATACAAACTTACAAAAGAAAAAAAGAATATTCATTATATAGATAAGTAATCTAAAATATATATCTAGCATAAAAATAAAGTAGTGCTAATGGTGGTGTATAACGAAAATAAAACAAAAAAAGATACTATGATTTAAATCTAAACTATAAAACATAAAAATAAAGTAGTGCTACTGGTGGTGTATAACAAAAAAAAAATCAAAAGAAGTAATATTAGAATAATAAAAGGATATTATGATTATTTTAGTCAAGATTAGAACAAAAAATATTCAATCTTCTAAAAATCTTTAATTTTGAGAGGAAGGAATAGGAGGAAGAGGAAAGGAGGACTGATAAAATTTTAAACTTTTCCTCTATTCTATTTTTTTTAATTAAACATACTTATACATTCTCTCTTTTTAAAAAAAATAATTAAACAATAATAAAGGTTCAGGAGAATAATTGAACTTCAGCAATTCAATTATGTGATATTGAATTATTTAATTAATTAAATTAAATTATTTAATATGATATATTTTTTAACTAATTTTCTCTTTATTTAATTATTATTGAAAAAGTATCAACATGAATAATTTAAAAAATATTAATAAGTATAAGAAATATATTTTATATTTAAAATTAAGATCAACTCCTTAACTAATTTATATATTAAGGATCAGATGAGTATGTTTTTATCTTTAATATAAAAGCTAGATATAATTAATTTACAAACATAAAATATTATTTATTTGAAATAAGGAAAAATGACAGAAAAAACTCTAAAAAATAATAAATGTCAAAGGAGAATATTGTGTTGATATAAGATCTAGATATAATCAAACAATATCAAATTTAGATCAAGTATTATTAACACAATATCCTACTTTGATATTTATTATTTTCTATAGTCTTTTTTTATCATTTTCTCTTGAAATAAATGTGTATTAATTTTTTTAAAATAAATATTTTTAATCACAACATTGCAATTACTCTTTGATAAAAACTCATTTACTATATGAAATTAATAGAGATATTTTGAAAAAAAATAAAAATTTATAAGAAAAATATATTAAAATTTTATATTTAAGATTAAAATAAATTTATCATCTAACTTTTTATATTTAGAATAAAAGATAGTATAATTTAATTAAAATACAATAAAATAATATAATTTAAATAAAAAATTAATTCCAAATAAAATTAAACATTAATACATAAAAGACACATAATTTAACAAATCAGAATTATGGCATCATAAGTCTCACGGACTATTGTATTTTTCAAACTTAAAACGAGTCATTTTAGATTTAGTGAAAATATAGAATCAAACTAAATCTACCCAAAACTCTTTACCATAAGAGAACTTATTAACTGTTTCACTAACGAGACAAGTTGAGTTTTATTATTATAGGATCGTATATATATTTTTTATATATATTAAAAAAGCAAACTATATTAGAAGATAAAACGATCACAAACATTAAACCCAACTCATACATTAAATACTGAAAGATGAGGGTCATGGAACAGAACAAATTAAACACAGCACATGAACATCATAATAACGCATATGAACAAGGACAACGTCCACGACTTCAAGCTTGTTTTTTGGCGGAGATTTGAGGGCTGTTTGCTACGTTGTAAAGGGAATGCAAACCTCGGAGAGTTGCTAAGATTCCTACGCCCATGAAAGGGCAGTACACTATCAGCAGTTTTACAGATGCCCTTCCAGAACCCACCATTTCTGATAATGTAGCAACCTGAAATAAAAAACAGAATGAATAACTTCTTGTTACCAGGCTTTCAAGAAGAAGCTGAAATATTATTTTTCATGTAACACTCACTATCCTACATTAATTTATAATTCATCTATTATTTAAAAGTATTTTTTAATAGTACCTAAAGCTTTAAAATATTTTTTTGATAATATATCATAGATCCAACATGCTAGAGTATTTTTTTTTTCTAATAACACACGGTATCTAAGAGTTTAAGGGGCTCATTAGTGCTGAAAAAAATTACCTAAAGAATAAAATTACGCTAAAAATATTTTAGAATATTAAATGGTATTTAAAAAAATAGAAACAATATAATCTTTAATAGCTCATATTTTTTTAAATTTTAGTTTTGGTCTTTAAAATTTTAAAATATGTTTTTTTATTTAAAATTTGAGTGATTAAAATTAAAATTAAAATTAAAATAAGGATAGATTTAAAAGATTAATTATTATATTAACATGAAAAAATATTTTACGGGGTCACGGATGAACCATAAATTAAGTGTTACTTGGAAAAAAAAATACGGCAGGCCATATTAATGAATGGAGTAGATACCAAGGCAGTAGTCAGAGAGACGCCGTAGATCAAGCAAGCGGTGGCGAACCAGGGCCTGGGATTCAAAATGGCGTAAAGAATGAAGAAACCAAGAGGGCATTGGAGGATGAACTGGAAGAAGACGACTCCGACGAAGAAAGGTGGCTTCTCCATCATGAGATAATGGCCATACTCGTTGATGTACCAGTCGTTGAGCTTCACGAGCCAGTCTGGGTAGTACCTGTGAGGTATGAAGATCTGAGCATCAAGAAGTGGAAGTGCCAGAGATAGTTGCAGCACGAAGAAGAAGATTATGCCGTCTACCACTTTTACCACAGAACCCATTGCAGGCAACTCTAGATGTGACTATTCTCCGGTTTCTCTGTATCTGTATTGGGTAAATGCAGATTCAGAACTTTGTGGTCCTTGACAAAGAAGAGTGTCAAGGGGCACGTGTGCGTTGCATGATATGTCATATGGCTCTTCCTTCCTTGTTGATTGGATCCGTTTTAATTATCAAATACATGTTGTCACTACCTCCTAATCTTAATCTCTCTCCACGTTGATTGTACCCCAAACAACCCCAAACTAATCTCTCTCCAAGATGATTGTGTTAGAAAATTAATATCTTAAAAGCAATATAATCAATCCAGATTATAACATATATGAATATAAAATATATATGAGATACAGCAGAAGACTTAAAGTTACCTCTCGCTATTAGCTTAATTGATCTGAGGAGAATTGAGATCAAAATAGAATACCTGTCAAACAAAGAACACTGTTAGATAAATCACAGGTTCTTCCAACTGGTGATTAGGCACAGTGATGGCAACTTGTGTACTACCGTCACCAGTGAAAATCCTTCAAATGAGAGTTGAGAATTAGATTTCGCTCTGGACTCAGAAAGAGATGTCACAATAAAAAATGAATTGTTCTCAATTGTTAATTTCCACTATCATAAAATTAATCTTAAATAAACTGAGTCAATAACCCACCTTGGATTGGGCCCAATGACTACGGGCCACACTCAGAAATATTGATTAATTATTCTAATTAATATCTAAATAGGTTATAATAAATATCTAACATTCTCCCACTTGGCACATATACTCAATGTCATTGCCCTGTCTAGGTAACGCGCTACAAGAATCAAGGCGATAAGTCCCCTTTTATGAGGTATTATCTTCCATGTATTACAAGTAGCACCATCACTTAATGGGTATCACAATATACATGAACTCAATATTCATAGGTTTCTGTCTTAATGTTTATCAATTTCAATAACACAAAATGTATACAATCACAAATTGAAATGATAAACCACAAAATATAATTTCATTGCACATACCTCCACTAATCAAAAGTAGGACGAAGTCCCATATGAGGTACATATGTGGCAAAGATGTTTGGCTTTAACCCTTTCGTCAAAGAATCAGCCAACATATCCAATGTACTGATACGTTTAACAGAAACTTGGCCATCCTGAATCCTTTCTCTCAAGCAAAGGAACTTAAATTCAACAAACTTGCTGCGAATTTTATTCCTTTTTTGTTCGCCATGGCCATCGCAGCTACGTTATCACAGTACATTCTGATTGGCTTAGAGACTGAATCCACAATCTTAAACCCAGCAATGAAATTCCTTATCCAAATAGCTTGTGAACTTGCTTCAAAACACGCAATATACTCAGCATCACCGGTATAAGGAGATGTTTGAGTTTGCTCAGCACTTCTCCACGATATAGCCTATTCTGCCAATAGGAAGATGTAACCAGATGTAGACTTGTTCGAGTCTACGCATCCTCCAAGATCTGAATCTGAGTATCCAATTACGTCTAAAATGTATGTTCTCCTATATGTGAGCATGTAGTGTTTAGTGCTTTGTAGATACCTAAATACCTTATTTGCAGCTGTCCAATGTGCTTTCCCAAGATTACTTTGGTATCTTCCCAATATACCCATAGTAAAAGCGATGTTAGGTCTTGTACAAACTTCTATATACATCAAGCTTTCTACCACTGAGGCATATGGGACCCTTTCCATCTGTTTCCTATCAAGCTCAGTTTCAGGACATTGACTTGGACTAAACTTGTCTCCTTTTTCAATAGGAGCCACGTTAGATGAATAATTCTGCATCCTGAATCGTTCAAGAATTTTCACAACGTAAACCTATTGAGACAAGCCTACAAGACATTGGGTTCTATCTCTATGGATCTTTATGCCAATGACATAAGAAGCATCACCCACGTCTTTCATGTCAAAGCTCTTGAATAGAAATTGTTTCACCTCACGCAATAGTCCCAGATCATTGATAGCAAGTAGTATGTCATTCACACATAAAATTAACAATATGACTTTACTCCCACTAGCCTTGTGGTATATACAATCATCCATGATGTTCTTAACGAAACCAAATAACGTGATTACTTCATGGAACTTCAAATACCACTACCGTGAAGCCTGTTTCAAACCATATATTGATTTCTTCAGCTTGCACACCAATTGATCTTTACCTTCTACAATAAAACCTTCAGGTTGTTTCATGTAGACTTCTTCCTCCAGTTCACCATTGATGAAAGTAGTCTTGATATCCATCTGGTATAACTCCAGATCAAAATGGGCAACCAATGCCATGATGATACGGAATAAATCTTTCTTAGATACAGGTAAAAAAGTTTCACTGTAATCGATTCCTTCCACTTGAATGAATCCCTTAGCAACTAACCTAGCCTTGTATCTATCGATGTTACCTTGTAAGTCTCTTTTGGTTTGTAAACCCATTTACGGCCAATAGCCTTAGACCCACTAGGCAACTCTACAAGTTTCCAAACATGGTTATTTGTCATGGAATTCATTTCATCAATCATAGCATCATGCCACAACTTAGAGTTCATACTCTTCACAGCCTGAGTAAACGATAAAGGATCATTCTCAACACTTACATCACAGTCAATCTCAGCAGAATACACTATATAGTCATCAAGTAATACCCATCTTCTTTCTCTAGATGACCTCCTTAATTCAACCTCTTGGGTTAAACCAGGTTGTTGAACAATGACATCCTCTATCACATTTTGTGATAGTTCCACTTGTGTGATAGGTTGACCGTCAGGTATGTATCTATCTTGTTCAGCACCATCGACTTGAGCCACAGGGTCTACATCACATTCAATGTCAATCCCAACAGTGGGATGATTATTAACTATTGATGTCCTCTCATGAATGATGTCAATGGTTCGCTGTATATAATTGTCTAATTGACAGTCACTCCCACTAATCACATCGTTCTCAAGAAACTTGACATTCTTAGACTCTACAAACCTTGTAGAAGGTGGAGGACAATAAAACTTATAACCCTTAGACCTCTCCGCATAGCCTACAAAGTAAGCTCTAATGGTCTTAGGGTCCAACTTCTTCTCTTGTGGATTATACACTCTTACTTCCGTAGGATAACCCCATACCTTGAAATGATTTAAACTGAGTTTCCATCCTTTCCAGATTTCAAAGGGTTTATTGGACACTTCCTTTGTTGAAACCCTGTTTAATATATATGTGGCTATTTTGAGTGCTTCTTTCCACAGAGAATATGGCAGTTTGAAGCTACTCATCATGCTCCTAACCATATCCAGCAAAGTCCTATTTCTTCTCTCAGCTACATCATTCATGTCAGGTGATCCAAGCATAGTGTATTAAGCCATTATACCTTGCTCTCGAAGAAAATCAACAAATGGACTTGCCGCTTGTCCTTCACTAATGTATCTGCCGTAATACTCACTACCACGGTCTAATATCACGATCTTGATTGGTTTCCCAATCTATTTTTCTACTTCTACTTTATATTCCTTGAAAGTATCTAGTGCCTCACTTTTATTATAAACCATGTAGACATACATGTATCATGAGCGATCATTAATAAAGGTGATAAAGTACTTTTAACCATATGCAGTCAGATCATGGCAACAAATATCCGTGTGTATAATTTCTATCAGCTCAGAACTTCTTTTAGCCCCTTTATGTGACTTATTAGTCTGATATCCTCTTATACAGTCCACACAAGAATCAAACTCTGAATGTTTTAAAGATGGAAGGATTCCATCTTTATTTAACCTTTTGATTATGTCAATGGAGATATGATCCAATATCCTATACTACAGGCTATAAGAATTCTTATCGATGACACTTCTCTTAGTACCACGCGAAACAAAAAGAGATTGAGGCGAATCACAAATAATTTTAAACAAGCCATCAATCATAACCAAATTCGCAATCAAAACAGAATTCTTTGTCAAAGTCATACATTTCTTAGAAAGAATTAGATGATAATCAAATGGAATGAGCTTTGACATGGAAATCAAGTTCCTTTTATAAGAGGGAACATAAAAAGCATCATAAAGTTCTAAAATATTTTTATTTGAAAGATGAATGCGAAAAGTTCCAATAGCTTTCATAGGATCTCCTCTCCTACTGCTTGAAAGGACAGTTTTCTCATTAGGATGTGGAGACCTGCTTGACAGAAAGTCTTACATGGTAGTCGAAATGTGGATCATCGAATTAGTGTCAATCCACTAAGTGTCATCGTTAACGCTAGAAGTTAAACTCAAAAGTAACACACGATGAAAGCATACTTCTTATCTCCATAACATGTTATCCCACACCGTCAATACCTGTAAGCCTCACATCACATAGTTCAGACATGATGGCACTACCTATATGCTTGTCTGTCAACTTAAATTGCTTGTCTAAGGCTTTCAGGTATCCTTTAGTTGTGTCACACTTAGGGACTGCTACCATAATGCTCCTAGTGATCCTTTGTTTTATAAATAGAAGAGATAAGCGGTTATTCCACTCTCACATATTATACATTTCCTT
Source organism: Leucaena leucocephala (assembly GCA_037074615.1). NCBI lineage: Eukaryota > Viridiplantae > Streptophyta > Magnoliopsida > Fabales > Fabaceae > Leucaena > Leucaena leucocephala. The sequence goes on from CM073525.1 coordinate 2,267,296, forward strand.
TTCCTCTCTGTCATCGAAGGTATCATCAGGTCTCAGAGGTTTATTAAACCTCAAGGCATAATCCAAGTCCAGAAACTGAGCTGCAGCAAAATATCGTCTCTCCAGTCAGCATAGTTGATGCTGCCATCTAAGATTGTTTTGTTGATTACATCAGCCATAATCCTGGGGCAGCAATTGAATCTGCAAAATGAGAGCAGACAAACGTACAAATAAGCTCACAGTAATAATTTGAAGCAATCACAAGTCACTGTACCATGTATGCATGCTTAGCTTAAATGCAGCATGCAAGTAATATAAATACGTATCACCAATGTCTACCTGTAGGCAAAGACATTAGCATAGCCATGTATTTATCTCAAGTGGTAAAATTAGAATGCATTCGTAATTTTCCAATTCCTGTGGGTTAATTAGAAAATAACAAGGACATTCTATCCCACCCTAATTAAATGTATAATTATGAAATATCTACTTGTAGGCAAAGATAAATAATAGTTATACATTTAATTACAAATGATATTTCAAATCCAAATGTGATTAATGAATGCATGCAACAGATTTAATAAACAAGGATGATGTGGCTACTCCTCAAAGAATTGCACGCTAACCACAAATCTCATTTATGTGCATTGAAAATCCAAATATGCACAACTTAATAGAGAAATCAATTCTCCCATTAATTAAATGTACAATCATGAGATATCTACATGTGAACAAAGATAAATCATAACTATACATTTAATTATTATTGATATTTTAAATCCATATGTCATTAATTAATGCACGCAATAAAAATAAATGAGGATGCTGTGGTTACTCCTCACAAAACTGCATGCTAATCACAAATATCAATAACGTGCATATAAATCCAAATATGTACAACAAAATGGAGCATTTAATAAATTAATTTAATCAACAAAAGTAACTAAATAATTTAATTAAACTTCTCCCACTATTTCATGCACCCAAAAAAAAGTCTAACAAAGTAATTTCAACTCAAAAGGTTTTTATAAAAATTAAATAGTTAATTTAATTGCCTGGGGAGAAATTAAAAATAAAATAAGCAATTAAATAATATAAAAATTAAAATTTGTAAATACCTTTTTTCCCAAAAAATGAAAATAATAGAGAAATTAATTTAAAATAATTTTGAAGTGCATGAAATAGTGATTAAACTTTTCTGAAAAATTAAATTAAATGGCCAAAATTAATTTTCTAGAAATAAAACCAAGTAGCCCATACACAAAAGTCTAAAACAGGGCTCAAAATAATTTTTAGAAATTAAAACCCAATTATCCAGCCCAAAAATTGTTTTATGAAGAAAAAAAAAATCTACAGCCCAAAACAGTATGGCCCAAAAGCTTGGTTTTCAACCCCTTTTTTTTTTTTAATGAAACCCACATTTTCTTTGACTATTTATCTCTTACTCCCCTGTGAATGCCGAGAGAGCAATCAATGGCGAGAGACCGCGAGAGAGGCGAGAGACTCCACTGCGCGAGAGAGAATTTTGGCTTCTGTGATTACTGTGCAATTATTGCCAGAGGAGTTACCGCGCGGTGCCGCAGTTGAGACTGTCAGCAAGAGAAGGGAGCCACCGTCATAGCTGCGTGAGAGGTCTGCGAGCCACTGCCATTGATGGTGAAATCATCGCGAGAACTTACCAGAAAATAGAGAGGAGTGGCCGTCGCTGGTTTCTGGATATAGAGCCCTTGGGGGCAGAGGTAAATGAGCTCAAAATCACCGTTAATAACCTCCTAAACAGTCACCGACATCGCTGTTCTATAGGTGAAGGTCGCGATGGCCATGGCATTGCTGTAAAGTCAGGCTGAAGCTGATTGCCGGGTCGTGAGTCAGGTTAGGTCAACCCGACTCACAATCAGATGACCCGGCTGCTGTAAAAAAATATCTAATAAATTAATTTCAACATAAAAGGTTTTTATAAAAATTAAATAGTTAATTTAATTGCCTGAAATTAAAAATAAAATAGGCAATTAAATAACATAAAAATTAAAATTTGTAAATACCCTTTTTTCCAAAAAAATTAAAATAATAGAGAAATTAATTTAAACATTTATAATGCATGAAATATTAATTAAAATATTCTGAAAAATCAAATTAAATAGCCAAAAATAATTTTTTAGAAATAAAACCAAATGGCCCATATACAAAGGTTTAAAACAGGGCCCAAAATAATTTCCAGAAACTAAAACCCAAAGTTCAGGCCCAAAAGGCGTTTTCCAAAAAAAGAAAATTGATTGCCCAAAACACAGGCCTAATCTAGTCATAAAAAAATTATTGCATAGCCTAATAACCATATTATTGTACGAGCCAGATTTGTCGGCCCAGCAGCAATGCAGCCCAGAATCAATTGTTTTTTAACCAGCAGCCCTAAACAGTGCGGCCCATAACATAATTGTTAAAAAAAAATAATAGATCCTCTATGTCGACCCAAACGAATACGGCCTAGCAGCATTTGAAATATTTTTTTTAACAAAACGGATGCCTCAGTACTGTGCTGGGTCGGGTTAGATCAACCTGACTTAGCATTGGCGACCCGGGACTGTAGGTGAAGCGATGCCATGGCAACCGTGACGCTTCACCTGCAGGGGTATTTGCTGGCGAGTTTCACAGGGACGAGTGGCTATTCTCAGTGTTATCCCACTGTGATTCTCGCCGTCACGGTGACCTGTGCTGCTAGACATACTTCTGGCTTCACCAGCGGTAGTCTCGACGACGATCTCACAGTGAATCAAGACGGTGACTCCCACTGCGGCCTATCTTTCTGTCAGTCTCAACGGCGGCATCTCCACGGTGACGCTCACATGGTTTGTAGCGTCAAAAGAACTCTCTCGCTCTTACCGTGGATTCAATTCGGGCTGTCTCTTTCGCGCCTCTCGCAACCTCACTCTCGCCATTCAGAGAACTCTCTCGGTCACAAAAGAAAATTTGTTAAAAGATGAAAATAAAATAAATGCATGTATCCCATATTCATCTCATGAGCACATAAGATCAATAAGCAAGGTAAGAGTGATATCAAACTAGACTCTGATATCACATGTTATAAAATCAACATCTTCAAAGTAATATAATTAATCCAAATTATAACATATATAAATATAAAACATATATGAGATGTAGTGGAAGATTTAAAGTTGCCTCTTGTTATTAGCTTAATTGATTTGAGGAGAACTGAGATCAAAATAGAATACCTGTCACACAAAGAACACTGTCAGATAAATCACATATTCTTCCAACTGGTGATTAGGCACAGTGATGATAACTTGTGTATTGTCATCACCAGTAAGAAACCTTTAAATGAGAGTTGAGAATTAAGTTTCGCTCTGAACTCAAAAGGAGATATCATAATCAAAAATGAATTGTACTCAATTGTTAATTTTCATCATCAGAAAATTAACCTTAAGTAAACTGAGTTAATAATCTACCTTAAATTGGGTCTAATGACTATATGACACACTTAAAAATATTTATTAATTATTCTAATTAATATTTAAATAAATTATAATAAATAATAAATATGTAACAGACTGTACCCCAAACTAATCTCTCTCCACGATGAATGTACCCCAAACTCTCATTGACTGGTCGCTGTCTCCCTCTGCGTCAACAGAACCATGGGAAATTGTGGGAGGAGTAAATGGAGAGATCCCGTGATCCCTGTATTGTATTAAGTAAATGCAGATTCAGAACCTTTTTTTTATTTATTTGGAAGTTTTCACATATTTTATTTCCACATTCTCAAACGTGAAGTCATTTATCACTTCTTCAACTAAATTAAAATTTTGTGATGCATGAGGTATCTCGTATAGATCGATCATATGACTCGTTGTTGATTCATTGGCATTGCAGCATTGGAAGATGAGAGAGAAAGAGAGTCCCTCTCTCTCCTCAATGATTCTGCCAGATGACTAGTAGTTGAGATGAATCCAGTAGTCATGATTTTGCAAGAACAAAACAAGAGTTAGGTTAACCCCCCCCCCCCCCACCCAATTTTCTTCTGTCTGCTGACACACGAATAACTATTTTTTATTTTTTATTTAAATTTTCATATTTTTTATTAGGATTAAACTTTTTTAAAAATTAAATAGTCAAACACTAACCCCGTAAATTTTTAAAAAGAGTTTCTATAACATTAAATTATGAAGTCATTGATTCAGGTTTCCAACAACTACGTTTCTCCCACTTACTCAACGATTGGCTTTATTGATTTAGGTTTGAGCAACTATGTTTTCCCCACACCCAACGACTGGCTAGCAATAAGCGAGGGCTCCCTAACAACATCCCAACCTTCCAATTTTTTTCTCTTAATCATTAAATTTTATGTAAAATGAGAAACGTTTTAATATCTTAAATTGATAAAACAGCATATTTTTGTATTTTTCTTCACAATTTTTCAACTACTTCACCGTGCATAATCTATTCAAAAGCTTGAATTTTATAAGAAAAATATTGTAGCGTTCTTTAAAGAACAATTGCGCCAAAAAGGATGAGCTTATGAAAATAAAACTAAATGTAAAAGCTTCTCCTAATAAAGATTTATATATTAGTTCACCGCATTATAAATAACTACTCTTCTGTTAAACTCAACCTAACAATCCTTTGAAGTAAGTTGATCTCAACACTCGAGCAGACAGACACTATGACAACGGATCAGCCATCCAAGGATTCATAAAACTACCCAAGCGAACAGAAAAAAACAACATATAGTCATTGATTATAACAATATGTAAGAAAGTTCATAGCACATTATGACAACTTTGGGATATAACCACAAACTCCTTCAGGAGTGAAAAAGAGAGTTTGCAACATAAAATACAATTGCATCATATCCAAAGGGAAAGGAGAGAGACGAAAATACAAGGCTCTGCCGCAGCAATAATAGACCCAGCGTGCTTCAAAAAACTAGCAAATAGATGTAACATGGACAAAAGCCAGCACAAGGGCCATTTATAAAACTCGGGAGGAAAAAAACCCTTTAGTTTCTTGTGAAACTCATGTTGCATTCTCCCGGCTGACGGTGATGAGCCACAAACATGAAGGAGAGCTTCCAGGTTCACCTCGGAAGAGAGGAAAAAAACTATGTGAAGTGATAAGGAAAAACAAGATAAGGTGTTTTTGTATTGGCTTATACTTATAACTACATCTACATACAGAGCACCATTTCAGTTCACAACTGTGACTTGTCCCTTCGCTTAAATACTATTGGCGAATTAGGGAGCTGCTGAATAAGGTGATTCTTCAAGGTTAGTTTTGGGTCACTTTCTGATCCAGAGTGGAGCTTTATCTGCACAAAAGGTTCGAGTACAAGTTCTCAAAAGATACAGCAAAATCTATATCTATATATAATATAAAAACCCTAGCAAATCCCATTACTTAAGAGTCATAAACAATGTAACTCATTTCTCAGACTCCATGCAACACACAAGACACCACTAAGAACTTATCAATATAGTCTATTAGTCTATTTCATAAACAGGGTTAAACTGTACTTTGCCTAATTGCCCCGAAATTTCATAGACATAATCTGCAGTACTGTATCATATTGTATATAATTCCTTTGCCACTAACGTACATAAATTATGATCCTGGGAAGTTCAGAAATTGCCTCATCTCTTGATAATAGTCCCCCTTAATAATTTGAACATTCCAAATACATTAATTTTCCTACCTTTGCTACAATTGCTAAGCGGTCTCAATTTGGACAAGATTTGGGCAAAGTCACTTTGTCATCATGTTCTCTAGGGATTATATATGAACAACTTTTACATCTTAAAAAAATAAGCCTAACTTTTTTCTTTTCACATCACACATTACTATCAGCACATTTTTATGTCTAATAGTTAGGTTCATGTAAGTTTTCATTTCTAGAACATAACTATCCAATATAAAATGCTTGTACAAACCTACACGAACAGAACAACAGAAGCTTGAAGACCAAAAGAAATAGCTGTATATGGCCAAACCTCATATTTTTTGAGAATCAATGCAAACAATGTTGCAACTACTTGAATGACAAATTTCTGGCCAACGCAAGCACGTGTACCAGATCCAAAAGGAAGAAATGCAGCATTTTCATTTGGATCGCTCAAGAGCAAAGAGTCAATTCCAGGATTTGTGTGCTCTTCAGTAGAACCTGAACGAATGATCAATATTTGGAGATTAGGGACAAAAGCAACAACACGGGCAATGGAAGGATAACCATGTAATTCAAATTCAGGATAGCCAACTATCTTCACTTTGATAAGGGGTGATTAAAAGAGAAAAAAGCCAATATAACATATAAGGGTAGCATATAACCTGTGTTTGTAGCATCAAGGACCACCTTAGATCCCTTTCCAGTATTTGACAAAAATCGGTAAGGATTGAAATCATTGGCATTACTACCCCAATTGGAGTCATCCATCTGTACCAACTGAATAGGCACAACCAGCATAGCTCCAGCAGGTACGGTTACTCCAGTTGCAAAGCTCAAGTCTGAGACAGGAGGATGAAAGTTAATAAGCAAGAAGTGCAGGTTTAAACTGGTTTTTCCATTAAAAAAGCTCAACGAAAACATGCCAGCACTAGATATATGGCAAATGGAGTTCATAGCTCACACTTGCTACGGAGAACAGTAAGCAAGATCTCACCATGTTTCAGAGAACACCTTTGCAGCAAGGGCCCCATTGGCAGAAGGCGTGCCGATTCGTAAATTGTAGCCAATAGTAAGGGCATCCTGTAAATATCTTCCTGTTCATATTTTGATGGCTTCTTCGCCACAATGGTAATTTCTGAATAAACCTGAATAAACATATGCACCAGTTTAACTCTTTTTTCCTTCTTTTTATGACTGAACCTAGAAATTACAGATGATGGCTAGCAAGCATCGAGTGAAACAATCATAAAAGATAATCTGTAAGGAGCAAACAGAGTCAATTTATAAGCCAATACAAAATACAAAAAAGTATAGGGAGTCGCATTGTTCACAATCAGTGAATATTGCGCATACATTGGGTACCATGTAAATACATGAGGCCTACTCTAGTTGCAAACAAAGGGCATTCATCCTGATGGGAATCAGAAGAATTCTATGTTCAAGTGCAACTTAGCCAACACTCTGAATTAAAAAGCAAACTGCATAGATCCATCTCAAATGTGGTAATTCCTTCCAGGGAATTTCAAATTTGTGAACTGTGTTTGAGGCATCTGAGAGTAAATTTGATTTAGAGGATCCATGATCAATTCCAATCATCAATTGCATAATACAACAAAAATATAATGGACCAATAGTTACCTTATCCTGTATTTGCGGATGCATGACAAGCATAGTCAACACATTGGAGATTAGCGCTGTTGTAGTTTGACATCCATGATACATCACACCCATGATATTTCCACAAGGCTCTTCTTTTGCAGTATCATGATCCCTAGGCTCACCTAAGAATCCTGGGCAGTCAACATCAGAATAGCACTGTGCACCATGTCGTGTCCCCATTTCTGTGTTAGTCTTTTCACTATGGACATTCTGCTCAATGCAATGAAAAAGCTTGCAATTTTTTCTGCAATGTTCAAGGATATCTTGAGTTAAGCATTTCAGTTTCGTGCATAAGCATTGATATCTCCAAAAGCCACGTTTCCAGAAGGGAGTCACATTATAGGATGCCCAAAAGCAAGCATCTTTAGCAATCTTCATAAGGAGTTCCTCATAAATTGCAGCCTTAGGCCATGCTAAGAAGTTATCTCCAAAGAACATTGCTCCCATTATGCTGAAAGCCATATTCTGAGAAACCAATCTACAATCAATATCTCCTCTGATGTTTTCTATTTTATGCATGATGAAGTCAACAACTGTTGAAGGAATCAGATCAGCATTCTCAAGCAATCTTTCATTCAGTTCTGTGGCAAAGAATTCCCTTTTCTTTTGCACCTGGTGGTTGAAAATCAAATGATAAGTTGCTATAATCAGAATTAGAACCATATGTACTTGAAGAATACAGGATTTTTCATTTCTGTAGGAAATACTAGATATAAATAATAGTAAGATGTGAACCAAAATTTTTTTTGATAAGATCTCAAATCTGAAAGGCCCCAAATATATCGCAGCTGAGGCACAAGTCTATTATTGCATCTCATGAGTCCAGTCATACCAAAACTCAAATATCATGTGGTTTCATTAACATAAGTATCATGTAATAAGGAACTACTCTTTCTAGTCCTAAATATACGACTTAATTAACTAATTCACATAAATTAAGGAAATTAGTTAAGTTGATTATTTGCCATTATTATGTAAAAAATAGGTATCACATTTCCTAAAATACCGCTCTTTTAATGAGGGTATTAAATGTGAGACAAAGAGAATAAGAAAAACTACAGAATTCATGAGGGTAATGTGGGGAAAATAATAAAAAAGGGATATAAAGAAATGTCCTATATTTAGGACCAAAACAAATCCTTCAATGAGGTCTTACATTTAAAACTGGAGGGAGTAACATATATTATGAGCTATTGACATCAAAATGGGAAAATAAACTGCCCTGTTATGGTTAAAAATGAAGTATGCCATAAGACTAATCAGTGATAAGTTTCATAACTGATTTCAGATTTCTCAAAATAAATTGGAGGAGTGGACAAAATATTAGGTTGCAACTTCAACTTTTATCAAGATAGTCATTAGCACAGTATATAATATATAAGAATGGAGAAGAAAGATGACAACAAATAATTAGACAACTAAGCACCTCTTCAAAGGAAGAAGCAAAGAGACTTGATTGCCCAAAGGCTAGACGAAAAGCTTTTCCAGTGAAAGGTAGCTTATCTTCAGCCTTTGCAAGCATCTCTTGAATTAGCACTGGATCCTTCACTGACACCAGTAGCTGAGTAGGACCTAACCATAACTTAACAACTGGTCCATACCTCTTATGAGATTCTGACAACAGATCTGCAAGACAAACAGAAAAATTAAACACTTAGGCTTTTAAATACTAACAACATAAGTCGATTCTAAAAGCTATTCAATACCAAAAGCTTACAAGAATCTATACTATTATGGAACTCCATGATATTCAAGAATTTAATCATTCCAATATTGAACCATATAATTTTCATTTACAAGCAAGAATGTAATAAATATGACAGATTCCCCTTCAATCTCCCTGTTCGTGCAAACCTGAACAACCTGAATAGTTCCCCTTCATTGCGGAAAAGAGCTTTGCCATATATAGTTTTCAATCTCAAACTACTCAGTATTATGCATCATACAACCTAATCAATAGACTAGAGGTGCATTCAGACACCTCATTCCATAGATCCTTCTCAAAAGAATGAACGCACGCACACATACTGCCTATAAATAAAGACAAGGAGGGAAAAAGGGAATACCACCTATTTGCAGCAACCAATAGTAGGCTAAAGAAAAATAATTTCCATTACATCCTTCAACTCGAAAGAAATCTATTTAACCAATAAAGGCGATCCAGGGGCCAAAAGCGTATCTAAAGTACTCATATCTTTAATCCAAATGCAAAAAACTAAACGGCACTGATATTAGCAACAGAAGTAAACCGTAGACGAGCACCACCACCACTTTATAAACTAACGACAGTTTAACCAAATCTAAAATTGACTTCGCAGAAATCCATCAAAGAGATTCAGAAAACAGATATTAATTCTACTGCTCGAAGGAGAAAGCTACTGAATTCAACAAATCATCGAAATTAAAAAACTAACCAGTGAAATTCTCCCGGGAAATAAGCTTGCAGTGTCCGTAAAAGAAGGGACTAGGAATACCAGGAATGTTCCTAGCTTGATACCACAATCGGCACAACTTGACGACCTTCCTGAGCAAAAGCGCAGTGACAACGATAAGAGCGAGCCACAGAAAAGCATTGACTTCTCGAGTGACCAAATCCTTGAGGAGCTGAGAAGAGCTGCCATCGCTGCCACGATTACAAGAGGAAGATAGAGATTGGAGAAGAAGTCCCAAGAAAGTGGAGGGTTGAGAATCACATGTTGAGTTCATTTTCTCTGCATCGGCGAATGGGAAGATAAAATATTGATTTCTCGAGGCTGGGCAAATTGATACAGTAGTAGCTTCTGAAACAGGTGCTTCCTTCTTCTCCTTCCTCTGATTCTGACTTTTTGTTCCGTCACTCACGGGCTCTGTGCTGACAGGTAAGACGACAACTTCAGTTGTGCGTGATTCCGCGACGGCTTGTTTGGTATATCAAGGAGTTCGGTGATGAAATTTCGTAATGCAGTGGATATTATGAAAATAAAAACTAGATGGGCTAATGTTATACGTAACTATTGGACAAAGTAACCTTGTTTCTCTTACAAGCTTTTCAGATATTATATTACATTTTTATTTTTCAGAAATAATTTTAGAAATTTAAGATTTTCGTCACAAGCTCTTACCCTTCTTTTGATTTGAGATGAAGGGGAGGGTAAAAGATTTTAATAAATTTGATTTAAAAAAAAATTATTACCCTTCCAATTCACTAAAATTTTACTCTGACTATATTCGGATCCGACTTGTATCGCGTATTTGGTTATGATGGGTGATTAAAAAATAAAAAATGAGGTTAACATTTTTTAATTACTTTTTCTTGTATTTTTCTCTTACATTTTTGCTTTATTAAAATTTTAATTTTACATAATGGTAAAATAGGAATAAAAAATTAAATGCTTTAGACAATTAAATGGTAAGGATTAATTGGACATTGAATGATGAATTCATATAAAAATTAAAGTATTGAAATATTAAAAAAAACTTTAAATTTTTGTAAAGGTTAATGGTTGATAGATCCTTAAGCAAGATTAGAAAAGATATCTTTTTTGAAAGAAAGGTTAGTTATTATTGAGAAGATAACCAAATGATATTTGTCAAAATAGGACTAAAGAGCTTATAATCTCGATCTCTCCTTTTTGTTTTTTCTAGGATAGAATCTTTGTTAGGTGGTTTTTTTTTTTAAAAAAAAAAGCATTATATTGCCAACTATTAATACAGATAATAATTGATGAACATTCAAATGGGTGTTACGTACAAAGAATCTTTGATATTTTATGTTTTTTTTATTTATAAATGATATTTTAATAATTTGGAATATTTGACTTATATGGAGCCCTGTGTTTTGTCATCTTCTTTAATAATTGTTTTACATTTATATTTTTTGTTTATGAGGATGATCAAATCAATCCATTAATAACTTATTATGTGCAATTTTCAAACATTTGTGCTAATTTGTTTTTGCATGTCACCATCATCACTTCGTGCGCAATGCATAGAACAAAATTATATATCAATATTTAATATCAATTACTCTAACAAATTATATTAATTAAAAATAATTATTTTTCTCAAAATTATGATTCAAACATTTTCTTTTAGTTTTTTTTTTCAAAATTTATTCAAAATAATGATAAGATTTTTCTGATTAGAATGCTTGTTCTACATGGTTCATTAATAGGGCAAGGTACGAATAAAAAATAGATAGGAATAAGTTTAGAAAAGAGGTAATATATATAGGAATCAAATTCCCAATAATTTATAATTAAGATATTGAGATCATGAGCATCTAGGAAACTAAAAGCCAATAATGAACTTCAAAATATGATTCTCATCGTTCTCAAATTACAATTCTTACAAAAACCACTACATATCTTAATGATTAAGAAAAAGAAAACCTAAAAAAACAAAAGAAAGCATTATCCTTAACTATAAGGATATTGGAAAATTATCAAGCTTCAATTTTTATTTTTTTTTTGGTGCCTCCTCATGGTTGGTTTTTCATGGGAGGTTCAGGCAAAGGCATGCTAATAACAACACAAGAGTGAATATTACTATTACTATTATTATTATTATGAGTGGCTTCTGGAATTTTCTCTGCTTTTGAATTATTAACATAATTTTCATTAATATGAGAATTATTTGGAGGCTTTAGGGGCAAACTTGGTGGCATTGTTTCTTGATCTGTCTCTATCACTTCTTTGCTCTCCATGCTCTCTTTGTGCTTTCCCCACAGGACTGAGTATAGCCCTATCACTATCAACATTGAGCCAATCACCCTGCATATATATATATGTTGCTTTTGTTAAATTTATGCTCATTATTTTAAAGAAATAGCAATTAAATAATAATTATTATTATTATTACCCTCCGAGATAGATTTGTTCAGAAAGGATGAAGGAGCCCATGATGGCCACAATAATCATCATCAAAGGGCTAAAGGCAGTTGCAAACACAGGTCCTTTCTTCTTAATCACCAAACCTTGAACATAGTATGATATGCTCGATGTCACTATCCCCTATTATATTATGAAAGTATATAATCAGAATCCTCAAATTAAGACCTGCAATACTAAAAATAACTATATATATATACATACTTTCTATTGTAGGTATAGAATGTAAAAGCAAGGAATTGAGTTAACAAAAGTTACATACAGCATAAGCAGCAGCAAGTAAGTTCATATCCCAGCCAATTCTCCACACAGAAGGGTTGTGCTCCATAACAAAAGTAACGGCAATAGCTTGAAGAGTGCCTATGAAGCACACAAGAGATGTGAGGCTTAGCTGATGGTTCTTGTATGTCTCCAGAACTTTGGCCTGTACAATCAATCAATCCATTCTAATTAAGCCAAATGAAAAGCTTTTTACGGCAGTCAAAAAGAAGAAGCTTTTTATAGCTATTGTAGAAAGACTATAGTGTTACATACTTGAAGAACAAAGAGGGAGGCCCAAGCAAGAGTGGCAATGATGAGGAAGATGGAGCCAATGAACCATTGCTTGTCATCAGAAGAAGAAGAAGAAGAATTTGCAGAAGTTGAGGTTTTGTGAGAGAGATGATTATGAAGATGTTTGGTCGAAAGCATTTGCAAAATTGGACCTTTGTATAAGGTCATCAACATGGCCCCACCAACTGTCACTAGTGTTCCCACTATCTTTGCTTGGCATCTCACTTTCTTCATATTTATCTTTTCCATCCTACATATTAATTAATTAACACAAAATTATATAATTAATTAAAAAATAGTAACAAGAGAACAAGTTCAGGAATATGTTTTAATTAATTACCTGCATAATGCTGCCATCACAAAAGTCATTGCAGGAAGCACGTTGCTCATTGCACATGAGAATGTTGGGGATGTAAATTTCAACCCAGCATAGTAAAAATTTTGATCAATCACAGGCCTGTTCCAAACGTATATTATTAAATTAAAATCCAGTAAAAATTTTGTAAAGAATAATCTTTTAAAATTTAATAAAAAAAATTGATGATTCAAATCAATCAGAGGACAAAATTTTATTCAAAATAAATCACTTCTATTAAGTTAATTATACTAACGACAAAAGTAAAGTAGATGAACTTTTTTAGGATAAATAATTAAGTAATATTTAGCTATGATCATGCTCTTAATGAAAAGTGAAATCAAATAATAATAGGCAAAAACAGAGAAAACAAACTATTTGGAAGTTGTAGCTTTTGAAGATACTGACCCAAGGAGAGCAAGTATGAAGATTTGCATGAAAACTCTGAAAGTTATCCTTGGCTGAGCTTTACTGAAAAATTACATGGAATTAAAACAACAATAAGTATTATCTTACTAGATAAGATCAGCTATATAACTCTATTAAAAATTAAATCTTTAGATAAATTTTTAATTAAGAGATGACGCTTAACATAATTAAAATAAATATATATATATATATATATATATATATAAAAGAAAGTGATGAATGATGAAGGAAACCTTTCAAAGAAGAAGGCAAAAGGAGCAATAACAGCAGTGGCGAAAGCATGGCGGTAAACGACGAGGACGTAGTGGCTCATGCCTTGGTTGAGAGAAACCTTTGTGATAATGTTCATTCCTGCATACCCAAACTGCAATGATATCATGGCGAAGTAGGGTTTTGAGTTCTCGAGAAACTTCCCACAGCATCCTCCAAGCTTCTCATCAGAAGGAGCCATTGAAGAAGAAGAAAGATAGATAGTTATTATTAATGGAGAAGAATTTTTTATGAAGAAGAAATGTGTTGTGTTTCTTCCTAAGGACTATGCCTAGGATGCATCCTATATTTATACCAATCTCCTCTTCGCTTTCTCTACGTCATATTATTCTTCAATAATATGTCCCACATTTTCATAATAAACCCCACCTCCCCCCCCCCCCCCACCCCCACACACACACAAAAAGAAAAACAAAACCAAAATCAAGTAGGTCTACTTGCATAGAGAGTGCGACTTGCATATAATGGTCCTTAATTTTTTTGTTCTGATGATGTTTTCTTATCTTTTATTATTAATTGTTATTTGTATTAAATTTTATATTTCTAGAATATTCTCTTATTAAATCCTACGATTAATTGATACTTATAAATAGAACATTTACTTTGTAATAGCATTGAGCGTTGTTATTGCATTCTTTTCCCTCTTCTTAGTGTTCTCCCTCCTCTAGCCTATCTGTCTCTCTCTCTCCTTCTTTCTATTCTCCATTTCTCCTTCTCGTTCTGCATCAGTTAGTCCCTATCTACATTTTATTCACTTTTTCTTACTTCAAAACATTTCACAAAATTTCATCTTCGAAATATTCGTATTCTCTCACTTTATGCTGCATATCAATAGCATTTTGACATAACTAATTGAAATGAACTTCAATTGGAAACTACTATACTCTTCTAATCTTTAATATAAGATATTTAATTAATTTAATTGGATTAATAAAATTAGTTAATATAACATATTATTTTAAAACATCATAATTATATTCCTTAACTTCCTCATTCTCTCTCTCTTATTTGATTATTATTGAGAGAATATTGATAGGGGTAATTTATAAAAAGTAGATAAATATAAGAAATAAATTTTATATTTAAAATTAATATAAATTTTTTAATTAATTCATATACTAATGATTGGGGGAGGAGTATCTTATTCTTTATACAATTGAGAGAAAATTTTCCTTTTTATATATAGAACAAGTTGAATTGTATTGGACAACTTGTGATCATCAATATCTACATTGTTATATAATTTTTATAAGATTTTTAAAAGATATAATTAACTAATTAATGAACCTGACCTTTTGTTCCCATTAGTTCATACATATCCCACTTCTTTATGTAATCATTAATTCCAATAATTACGATAATTGTGGAATGATGAAAAGTGTACATTATTTAACACCACATCCTCTTATTAACTAAATAATATATAATAAATAAATTAGCCAGCCACTTCACATGTGTATTATATACTGATGATGAAAAGTGTGGATAGCCTCATAATTTAATTATAGAGATATTCAAGGTTGGAAAACAAAGGGGATTACTTCATTGTTATAAAACTATCATCTTCTAATTATAATCATAAGAATCGATTAATTATTGAGATGTGTTGTATGAGTAAACTTCCACTTTGATGTATGAAACTGACAATATGTAAAAGAGAAGTGGTGGGATACACGTAGTGGTAATGGTGATTATAGTGAGAATCTGAGTCACACTAAAGTGAAGCTATATATGAGACGAATATTTGGGATAGATAGCCCTCACGTCCCAAACAGAGTCACTAATTAGAAGAAAGAAAACTGAAAGAATGGGAACAATATCGATTAATTATTGG
Source organism: Leucaena leucocephala (assembly GCA_037074615.1). Lineage (NCBI taxonomy): Eukaryota > Viridiplantae > Streptophyta > Magnoliopsida > Fabales > Fabaceae > Leucaena > Leucaena leucocephala. The sequence continues at coordinate 2,282,913 of CM073525.1, forward strand.
CAAAAATGATCCTTTAACCCTTATAACTTTATACAATATTTTAATTATTTAATTCTATAAAATGTCTTTTTTAATTATCTAATTAATATCGTTGGTTTCATTAACAAACAAATACTCACAAGTACATTAGATTTATTATTATTATTATTATTATTTTTAAATGGTAGTGGTTGACATAAATCATCATTCTAGACTAGGAGTTAGAGAGCTACATAGTTTACATAGTTTAAGGGGTCAAAATGAAATATTATATAAAATTAATAGATTTAAACTATTTTTTTCTTAATTATTTGAATTTCGAAAACTATTTTAAACTATGTAAAGTCTCCTATATAATCTATATAACTTAACCACAATTAGCAATATTTTATAAATAATGAAAAATGTAACTTATCGAAGAAATTATCATGCAAGTCTCAACCACTGATTAATCCAAATTTGAAACGAGTTGGATTTCAATCAAGAGAACTCTGGCGAAACTTTTTTTTTTAACCATTTAATTATATATTAAATTAAATTCATGAATTTATCAGAAAGTTGAAGTTGGGAGTGGAGCACCAAAATAAATGGGCATCTAATCATACCCCAATCATTGAGAATTTTCATCATCAACAGTAGAAGAGTAAAACCTAATGTCCCACACATGACATAAATGTCCAGGTAAATCATCTCATCCCCCAAAAGTTATTTGGGCAACAAATAAATATCAAATTGAAATTAAGGACAAATTGTAATAATTCATATATGGTGGCTTTTTGAGAAGCTAGGGTGGTCCATTTTTTATGTTTCAAAAATAATAGTAACTTGTATTGTTAACCATTTATAAAATAATGTAATTTATTAAAGTTTTGATTATATAGAATTTTTTATAGAAAAAATTACTAAAAAATCCTCTTTATTACATTAATTTATTGTCCACTAAGATACTAGAGGACTCCGGTCCTTAAGTAGATATAATTCTTTTTTAGCTGCGTATAATTTATATTTACCTATATACAAATATATTTCATTTTATATATAATTAAATATAAGTTATGCCATAGATTCTTAAATAAATTTTAAAGACATTTAGGCAATAGAGTTTATAATGGTAATTTTTTCAGAAATTTTTGCTTTTTTTATATATGAAGATATAAAGATAAAATATTTTTATGGCGAGATATAAAGAATATATTATGCCAATTTGATGTCCTCATTATTGAGGTGAATTTATTAGTAATACATTCACTGAAATAACTATAGACTAAATTTCTTTTTGTTTTTTTTTGCAATAATAGCATTGTAAGGCTGTTGTTGTAAGGTATTATCAAAATTTAATTGATGTGAACATATTTAAACCTTTCAAACTTTATAATTTCATGATACAAAATATAATTTTTCTTTTAAATTAATTACTAAAAACAAAAATTACAAATAAAATTTGAATCATCCTAATATGATCTGAAAAGTAAAATTTTGTCAATTTTTTATTTACCCGAAAAATGGCGCTGCTATTATTACGATAGCTGGAATTAGAACCAATCAATCTCCTAATATCTATCAAATGTTTATAAAAAGTTGGATTATTTCAATATAATGATGATATAATTCATTCTCTAGCTAGTTGAGATTTAAATATTACATAGTTGCTTACAAATTTATCAAATCTAAAGTATGCAAAAATAAATTGATGTAAAGTATGGTGTAGTCTAAATATTGGTCAAACATTCAAACCTTGTTTGTCACCCTCAAAGCTTTTTTTTTTATATATATATTATCAACCTATTTTTTTATTATATTATCATATATCCGAGTAATTGACCACTCTAATTTTAAAATTTATAGTTGCATCTCCCTAACCTCAAATGGATGTAGTTGACTCAGTATATGGGTCAATGACAAAACCAACAATTTGGGATTAGAGGGGCGAATTTTTAACAAATTTTTTATTTGATGAACAAATAAACTATTACCTTTTATCCTTAATATAAGATATACTTAACTAATTATAATAATTGTGTAATTTTTTTTAAAATACTCTTTTAATTATGTATATTTAAACTACTATTGATATAAACACATTTAATATGTGTAATTATATAAGGATACATTAGAAAAAAATTATAATTTTAGGAGATAAAGTAGATTGATGTATTGTATTTAACACTAAGTAGATTCTCCATTTAACTCTTATATTTGAGTAGGCAAGAGAATATAGGGGAAATTCTAACCAATAAGAGGGGAGGTCATCCCTTGCCTCTCCTCTGATTCTGCCACTGACAGGGGAAGAGAGGAGTATAGCCTCCTCCCCTGAGCTTTCTTTACCTGTTATGTAACACAAATATCTTCTCTAAAATTTAAACTTGAGTCTAATAGTACTTTACATGGTTAAACTAACTTGGTGTTAGTTTGTCGCCCTCAAAGCTAAAAAAGTACACTGAATCATAATATTAGGATCCTAAGAATTTCAAACAAGTTAAAGGAGTCAAAAAAGAAAAGTGTGTGTGAGATGAGAGATTGGAATGCAGTGTATGTGTTGTACACATAGAATTTATTTGTATAGCCACTACTAAGATTCTAATGGCGACAAGAGTGAAGTGATATATGTACATATATGACCACCATCTATGTGGATGTGTTGGAACCCTAGGTGACACCTTCCTCTAATAACAAGAAAACACACCTTCCTTCCTTAACTCTTTAATTTCTTTGTCCATTCTATTAATTTCTCATCAATTCTTGCAATAAGAAATAGTTCAATTACAAAAGCAAACAACTCTACCTACCAACAGGGTTTACCTTAATGATAGATACCTTGCCCCCCTGAAAAGTTCTATTCTTAGGTATGGGGAAAACTGTCATTAAGAAATCTCAGCCCCTTAAATCGATAACCATCCAGTGGGGCAGGATTAATCAGCCCCTACAAACAAAAATGTTTTTCAATTTGTAGTAAGTTGTGCTTTCTACTATAGTGTTTCAATTAGTCAAGCATCACCAATTTTGTCGCCTTCCTTGGATCCAATAAACAAGAGCGCGCACACACTAAAGATCCTTTCATTATTTCCCACATTCAATCCCACTTGGTAATTAATTAATGCTTATACTTTAATTTTCTTTTGAAGTTTATTATTATTACAAGTTTAAATTTTTTAAAGTGACACACATAATATACATGCTATATTGGTGCTACTACCATTAAGGTTTTGTTCTAAAAAGTCCCTTCTTATAATTTTTTTTTGACCCAAAAGTGGACAAGATATCAAAAGTTGTGGTCAAAGATTCATTTTTCCAACTCTTGCTAAGACATCAAATATTGGGTGACATTAATTCAAAAATATAGCATAGCTTTATTATATTGATTTTTTTTGTGGGGGCCAATAATTCAACAAAAGAAAATTTTTCTAGGTATATTTGGAAGGTTAGAAAAATTAAATTAAAGTGTTAAAAGTCAAGTATTATCTACACTAGTATAAAGAAAATTTTCTAATGGCATATTTTGAAGAATATATATACTGGAAAAGGCTATATATTAAGATTTTAAAATAAAAAATTGAGTAATTAACAAAGTATAAAAGATAAAATAACAACTATTCTGATCAAGGGCGTCTGATATACTCATCTTATTTGTAATGGATGTAATTATACTTATGATATTTTTAATTTAGTTCAATGTCATCCAAAGGTAACTGGCCTCTGACATCGGTTGAATAATCCTAAGCTTTTTTTTCAAAGAACGTCTACACAAGCCGATGACATGGCTGATGACTGTGGTTTGTCTGTGAATGCCTATAACTTGGAGATCATATGAAGCTACTTTCTCCTCTCTCCATTCAGTAGCCTCGCTCCGTCGCTCTGTGCCGTCACTCATTGCAGTTGAATCGTTCACCGTCACTGACTCTCTACACTTCGTCCATCTCCTTCAGCAGAAACATTCACAACAAAGCTTAAATCTTTCAAGCCAATCTTCATTCTATCTATGTACTAGGTTTCCATTTTGCCTTACACATCCGCGCTTCCTTTCCCCCAATGTTTGATCTACTCATTTGCAAGGGATAGAGCTATGGTGACGGTGAGTGCAATAGTTAGATTTCGACCATAGAAGATATGGGGTAGATTTGCATTCACTCAATCTGAATTTGGGTTTATGAAATTTGGGTTCTCGATAGCTCAGTTTCTTTTTTGTGGGTTAATTTTAGGATGCTGCTTTGTTGTTTCATTTTCTGGTTGGTTGAAGCTGATGTTCCATTTTTCTCTACCCACTTCAAGATCAGTCCTCTAGCTCATCAGCCTATGTGGATGTTTTAAGTAAAAAAATTGTCTAGGTATCATGATTTGTTGATAGACGTCTGTGTAAAGTTAACTTAAACCCAAATATAAATATATTTTTCTTTTTCTTTTATTTTTATGTTGTATCTTGGATTACATTCTCTTACTCTTGAACAGTTCCAATTAAATGTATTGAGCAGTGCTTGAAAGGTCAGAAATGGTAGGACGAAGAATATTCCTTTTTGGTGAAGACAATATACCAATAACTATTGAGATTAGTTGTTTGAGACACTTTTAGGATAAAGGGTGGGTCGTCCCTCGCAATCATATTACATAAGAATTAGGATTTAAGCTCATAACCAATATTTCATTTGATATTTTATTATAAGATTCTTCCAACCATCTCATTAGAATTATGCAAATTTATTTGAAAGTTATTTTTTTAAAATTTACCTATACTTAAAACTATGAATTACATCTTAAAAAAAAAATGAATCAAGCTTTACCTCGAGGAAATTATGAAAAAAAATACAATTAACATTTGTTTATTACATATATTGACTTATAATAAGGAACCCTTATTCTTTCTAAAAAGTGTCTCATAATAAGGTTAGAAGGGAGAATTATATTTTTATTGTAATAAAAGAAAACACTATATAGTTAGGTAGAAACTATATTATTTAAAGTGGCCTTTACTATATTATGGTAAATATATGGATCAGAACATAATCTGCCAGATGCTCTACCTCCTTGTCCAAATCCAAATACGTGAAAAAAAGTTTCAAATTTCATACAATACATGGAAAAAGAGGTTCATATGGATGTACGATCATTTTATTGAGCTTAAAAAATGGGTAATAATGCTAAAACAAGAAATGGAAATTGGGTACGCATAAGTGATCCATTTGCAAATAAACTTTTTTTTTTTAAGTGTATCATTTTACTAGAAATAATTTTATTTAAGATATTGTTATGCATTAAATATGAGTAATCTTCTATCATAACTTCAACTACTAATTTACTACATTATAAAAGATTAGTTTCTCCCACTAGATTCAATCATATTTTTTTGGGAAAAAAAGCTTAGGTTTATTCAGTACTGATCCGCTACTAAAGTGAGGGCATAATCTAAAATTTAGAAATTATTTCTTAAAAATGTATAAAATCACTTATTAAAAAGTCTTTTTAATAATTAAATTTTTAATTTAATAGGCCTATAGACTCACAAGCCCTTCTATCGTGGATTTATAAGTAATGACCCGGCCCATACAAATTACGTGAGGATGACTTATACAGTCTGAATTAATTATACTAAATTTTAAATATACATTATATCAAAAAAAATTAAATGTAGTTATAAAAAATAAAGAATGATATCTATTTGGTCCAACAAACACAAGGTATAAAGGTATAAACTGATATTTAAATGTTATATTCTTAAAAATACATCTCTTAGAGAGATATTTTAGTTTTAAATTCTTTATTTAAACTAATATTACTCAAATATTTAATAATAATATATAAAAATAATAATAATTTAATATGTTACCGTTTTATAAAAATAAGCGACAAAAATAAACCTTTTATAAGATTAAAATATTAAAAGTGTACTTTTACCCCATACAAGAATACAGTACATATGACTGTCATAGTACTACATTATCCTACGTGGCAAAAGTATGACATACTCTACAGTCAATTATATGATACAAGATCAGGATGAAAATGAAAAAAAATACGTATTCCCATTATTTTTATAAACAATAAATACTTAAATAATATATATATTAAAATACTGGTTAAAATTAATTAAAAATAATAAATATTTTAAAAATATAACTTTCTTTTTAAATGTATCTTTCAGGATAGTATGTGAAAAAATATACAAGAAAAAACAAGTAAAAGAAAAATATGTAATTAATTAAAAGATATAGATAAAAAATATATTAAATTTTTAGACTTATTTAAATTCTTTTTATATATATAAAATTATTATTATAAAAGGAAATATTGTTTATAAAAAAAATCGGGGGGAGTAGTATATAGGACTAAAAGTTGGTTGAACATTAATTAGTTGATGATCAAGTCGTCGCATGTGCATGGCATTAAAGTGTATGCAGAAAAATAAATTGAAGTGCCCAATCAAAATTGTTGAATTGGAGGACCTCAATCCACACATTACAAAATCGGGGATTAAGATTTTTCTGTTACAAATATTCTTGCACATGTAGATGTCTATAAAACTTATACCTCTTAGGATTCCTCTTAGGATTCCTTCTTCCCTTTATGCCATAAACCTATAACTTCCTCAATGAATGACTTGAGAGGGGTTTCTTATGGTTAATAACATTTTATTCCTCTTTAATCTTTTGTAACCTTATGTTTAGTCTTTAATGGGTGTGGCCTATAAATAGTAGCTATGTAGAAGGCATTTGGACAAGTGAATATACAAACATATGAGAAATTCTCTCTTATCCTTCCATTTCTCTCATCTCTAAATCTTGCCTTGTTATTCTTTCTACTCTCTCACTTTCTTTTTTTATAACACGTTATCAGCACGACATTGCTCTGAAAAATTTAAGGTATGAACTCCTTATCAATTCATATACTATTATGTTCAATTATGTACAAAGGATATTAGTTTTATCTTTATCTAATTATTATATATGTTTTATTTTCTATTATTATATTACTTGATTATTATGGGCAAATGTTATTTTTATATTTGTTATATACAGTTATTTATTATTCTTTCATATCCATTTTAATTTTTTTTGTTAGATATGTGTGTGTAGGTTATCTTTATTGTATTTTATTCTTATATAAAATATTGTGTTATTCTAATTTTTCTTCTTCTTTTGATATATTGATACAATATTATTATTGATTCTCTATTTATATATATTTACATATATGTGTTGTTTACATTTTTCCTTCTCCCTATATATTGTTTTCATTTCCAATTCCCCCTCCCTATATATTGTTTTCATTTCCAATTCCCCCTCTCTATATATTTATTAATTTATATTTCAATTGATTTATTTATCTTCTTTGTATTCTTAGTATTATTATGTATTTACTATAGTTATATAATATTAACTTATTTATATTACGAAATAATTATACTATATTACTATTTATATATTTGATTTATGTTATTTCTAATTCTATGTATTGTAACATATTATTTATGGTATTTTTATGTTATTTAATTTATTTTGTTATATTTATTTATATTTATATTGCTTATTTTATTTATGTTACTTCTATTGTAGTATTATTTTCTCTATATTATTTATATTGTTTCCATTATTTTATTTTGTTTATTTAATTGCTTATATGTTACTATATATATTTTATAGTTATTTATTTTATTTATTTTATTTTATTTTTATTTATACCATTTATATTTTGTTACTTTTATTTAATTTATATTTATGTTGAATATATATTGTTTATTTATTTATATTTTTATTATCATATTTTTCTAATGAATTTTATCAGAATTCTAATTGTTATTATTATTTTAGTTCGATCCATGGTTAATCTGACGAAATTCGAGTTTACTGCTCTTGATATCTCGGAAAAAAATTATCTGTCTTAGGTTTTAGATGCTGAAATCCACTTAGATGCCAAAGGTCTAGGGAATGCTATTTTACCTAGAAATGAAGCAAGCAATCAAGACAAGGCTAAGGCCATGATTTTCCTTCGCCACCATTTACATGAAGGGCTAAAAGCTGAATACCTAATGGTGAAAGACCTGTTAGAATTGTGGAACAATTTAAAAGAACGATATGATCACCAAAAGACGGTAATCTTGCCCAAAGCTCGTTATGAATGGCTGCATTTGAGGTTACAAGACTTTAAATCTGTATCTGAATATAATTCAGCTGTTTTTAAAATAAGTTCTCAACTGAAATTGTGTGGTGAGAAAATAACAGATGAGGACTTATTAGAAAAAACTTTTTCTACCTTTCATGCTTCAAATGTGCTCCTGCAGCAGCAATACCGTGAAAAAGGTTTTAAAAAGTATTCTGAACTAATCTCATGTCTTCTTGTGGCTGAACAAAATAATGAGTTGTTAATGAAAAATCATGAGATCCGTCCCACTGGATCATCTCCATTCCCTGAAGCGAATGTGACTGAACGCACTGATTTTCATGCCCATGGTCGTGGTCGCGGTCGAGGTCGCGGTCGTGGCCGTGGTAGGGGACGCGGCAATTACCGTCATCATAGTGGTGGAAGTAATTATAATCCAAATACCCACCAAAAGAAGAAATATAATGAAGGGCAGAAAAAAGACAAGGGTGGTCCCTCAAAAACTGTGGAAAATTTATGTTATAGGTGTGGGATGAAAGGGCATTGGTCGCGTACCTGTCGTACGCCTGAGCATCTAGCAAAGCTTTATCAAGCCTCCATAAAAAAGAATTCAAAGAACATGGAAGCAAATATGACTTTCCAAGATGATGATGTTGAGGCAAATTTTGCATACAAGAATAATGATACCAATGAGCTATATGATGACCTTGATGCTATGGCACACTTAGAAGTGGCTGATTTCTTTGAGAATCATGATTAGAGAAATAAATTTAGTTTATGTTTTATCTATTTTTCATCTTAATTTAGTTATGCTTTATGCTTTATTTATGTTTACTTTTATTTTCTTCTTTTAAGAGCATTATTGCTAATAATATATTTTAATACATTTATTTTCCTTTGATGAAGAATATGGATGTTCCTCTCTCTTTTATTGGGCACAAGAATGAAGATATATGTCTCATAGATAGTGCTACAACACATACCATACTTAAAGATAAAAAATATTTTTCTCATTTGACAATGAATGGTGCAAGCATCAATACTATAGCGGGTAATACAAAACTAATTGAAGGCTCTGGAAGAGCAATGATAATATTACCCAAAGGGACAAATTTTATAATTAATGATGCTTTATATTCCTCTAAGTCTCAAAGAAATTTATTAAGTTTTAAAAATATCCGCCAAAATGGGTATCATATTGAGACTATAGATGAGAAAAATATTGAATATCTATATATTACAATTGTTAGACATGGAGAAAAATGTGTTCTTGAAAAAGTACCTGCATTATCTTCTGGTTTGTATTATACAAATATTGGTATAATTGAAACAAATGCTACAGTAAACCAGAAGTTTACTGCTAAAAATATATTCATTATTTGGCATGACTGGTTAGGCCATCCCGGATCAACTATGATGCGAAGGATTATTGAAAATTCACATGGACATCCATTGAAGAGCCAGGAGATTCTTCAATTTAAAGATTTTTCATGTGTTGCTTGTTCTTAAGGCAAACTAATTACAAGACCTTCATTAACAAAAGTTAGGGTAGAATCCCCTGCATTTCTAGAACGTATCCAAGGGGATATATGTGGACCTATTCATCCACCATGTGGACCATTTAGACATTTTATGGTTTTAATAGATGCATCTACAAGATGGTTACATGTGTGCTTGTTATCTACACGTAATTTAGCATTTGCTAGATTACTTGCTCAAATAATTCTATTAAGAGCACAATTTCCAGAATATGCAATTAAGACAATTCGTCTTGATAATGCGAGTGAGTTGGCATCGCAAAAGTTTAATGATTATTGCATGGCAACTGGAATAACAGTAGAGAAATCTGTTGCTCATATCCACACTCAAAATGGTTTAGCAGAATCATTAATTAAACGCCTCCAATTGATTGCTAGACCAATACTTATGAGAACAAAACTTCCCATTTCAGCTTGGGGACATGCAATTTTACATGCATCAATAATTATACGCATCAGGCCAACAAGTTATCATAAATTCTCCCAATTACAATTGGCTTTTGGTCAGGAGCCAAATATTTCTCATCTTAGAATTTTTGGATGTGCGGTATTTGTCCCAATTGCTCCACCACAACGCACAAAGATGGGACCTCAAAGAAGGTTAGGAATATATGTTGGTTATGAATTTCCTTCTATAATCAAGTATTTAGAACCGTTAATGGGAGATTTATTTACGGCACGTTTCAATGATTGTCATTTTGATGAGACAAATTTTCCAACATTAGGGGGAGATAATAAGCAGCTGGATAAAGAAATCATATGGAAAGCATTATCGTTGTCTCATTTAGATCCTCGAACACAAATATGTGAGCTTGAAGTTCAAAAAATAATTCATTTGCAAAATATTGCAAATCAACTGCCAGATGCATTTACTGACTCCAAGAGAATTATTAAATCTCATATTCCAGCTGAAAATACTCTAATTCGAATTGATGTCCCAGCAGGACAAGTAGCAAGTGCAAATGAAACTAAACCACGTTTGAAGCGTGGTAGACCAATCGGTTCCAAAGATAAAAATCCTAGAAAAAAAAGAGTAGACAATCAAGATGGTCAAATTGAGGAGGCTGATCTTATAGGAGATACCCAGGACATAACAAATCAAAGTGATAACTAATCAAAGTGTCAATACGAGAAAAAGGTGGAACCGAGAAAATATAGTCGTCGACGATATTTTTTCATACAATGTTGCTGTTGAAATAACTAATCAAAGTGATGATCTTGAACCTAGGTCAGTTGAAGAATGTAGACATAAAAATGATTGACCAAAATAGAAAGACGCAATTCAAGCAGAATTGAATTCACTCTCAAAACGTGAAGTTTTTGGACCTGTAGTCCAAATACCAAATGGTGTTAAACCAGTTGGATATAGATGGGTTTTTGTGCGAAAACGAAATGAGAAAAATGAGGTTGTTAGATATAAAGCACGACTTGTGGCACAAGGCTTTTCGCAAAGACCTGGCATTGATTATGAAGAAACATATTCTCCTGTGGTAGATACAATTACTTTCAGATATCTAATCAGTCTGACAGTGCATGAAAGACTCGATATGCATCTAATGGATGTTGTTACAGCATACTTATATGGTTCTTTAGATACTGAAATTTATATGAAAATCCCTGAAGGATTTAAATTGCCTGAAGCATGTAAGAATCCTCAAGAAAATTATGCAATTTGTTTGCATAAATCCTTATACGGATTAAAACAATCTGGAAGAATGTGGTATAACCGTCTAAGTGAATATTTGTTGAAAGCAGGCTATAAAAATGACTCAATTAGCCCATGTGTTTTTATAAAAAGGAACATATCAGAATTTGTTATAATTGCTGTCTATGTGGATGACTTGAATATAATTGAAACTCCTGAAGAGCTTCAAAAAGCAGTGGATTGTTTAAAGAGAGAATTTGAAATGAAAGATCTTGGAAAAACAAAGTTTTGTCTCGGTTTACAAATCGAGCACTTAACAAATGGAGTGTTTCTTCATCAATCAGCTTATATTGAAAAAATATTGAAGCAATTTTATATGGATAAAGCACATCCATTAACTACTCCGATAGTTGTAAGATCGCTAGTTAAAGAAAAAGATCATTTTCACCCTCAAGAGGAAAATGAAGAACTTCTTGGTCCATAAGTACCATTTCTTAGTGCTATAGGGGCACTAATATATCTTGCTAATTCAACACGACCTGATATTGCATTTGCTGTGAGTTTATTGGCAAGATTTAGTTCTTCTCCAACAAGAAGACATTGGAATGGAGTTAAACATATATTTCGATACCTTCGAGGGACAATTGATATGGGATTATTTTATTCTAATGAATCCGGATCACAATTAATTGGTTATGCAGAAGCAGGATTTTTATCAGATCCACATAAAGGTAGATCTCAGACAGGATATTTATTTACTTGTGGAGGTACAGCTATATCTTGGCATTCGATAAAACAAACTTTATCACCCACCTCATCAAATCATGCAGAAATCATTGCAGTTCATGAAGCAAGTCGAGAATGTGTTTGGCTAAGGTTAGTAATCCAACATATCCAAAGAATGAGTGGTCTACTTCCAGAACAAGAGATTCCAACAGTATTATATGAAGATAATACATCATGCATAGCTCAATTGAAAGGAGGATATATCAAAGGAGATAGAACAAAACATATTTCTCCAAAATTCTTTTTCACTCATGATCTTATGAAGAATGATGATATAGATATTCAGCAAATTCGATCATGTGACAACCTTGCAGATTTATTTACCAAGACACTACCAACTAAGCCATTTGAGAAGTTAGTGTATGGTATTGGAATGCGCAGATTCAAAGACATAAATTGACAACGTCATCAGGGGGAGTAAACACGTACTTAATGTACTCTTCATTTTAAGAATTTTGTTTTTCATTGGGTTTTCCTAAAAAAAATTTTTTTGATAAGGCAACCTAAATAAATATTGTGTACTCTTTTTCCTTCACTAGGTTTTTGTCCCAATGGATTTTTCCTAGTAAGGTTTTAATGAGGCATAATATCTGTCATGGACATCCAAGGGGGAGTGTTACAAATATTCTTGCATATGTGGATGTCCATAAAACTTATACCTCTTGGGATTCCTCTTAGGATTCCTTCTTCCCTTTATGCCATAAACCTATAACTTCCTCAATGAATGACTTGAGAGGGGTTTCTTATGGTTAATGACATTTTATTCCTCTTTAATCTTTTGTAACCTTATGTTTAGTCTTTAATGGGTGTGGCCTATAAATAGTGGCTATGTAGAAGGCATTTGGACAAGTGAATATACAAGCATATGAGGAATTCTCTCTTATCCTTCTATTTCTCTCATCTCTAAATCTTGTCTTGTTATTCTTTCTACTCTCTCACTTTCTTATTTTTATAACATTTTCCACTTATTAGAGACTTATTAACGATAAACTTTGTAAATATTTAAGTCAAAAGGTTTGTTCTAATCATAATTAATAAGATTATTAAACTTATAAATTTATTAATAAATTATTAATTGAAAAAATAAATGATATCATTTCTCAAAGAAAAATAACACGAATTCAAATCATAAAACATATAGAAAGAGATGAAATTTTTTTACTCTTTAAATTTTAAAAACAATTGTACCCTTAATTAAAAAAATACTACATTCGATTATAATTATAAAAATTAGTTAATTTTTTTAGATATATTTAAAAAATCAAATTAATTTATTAATTATAATAAAATTTAATTTTTTAATATAAGATTTATTTAATTAATTTAAGTATATTAAAGAAATTAATTAAGTTAGTTATTTATAATAATTATATATTAATTTTTCTAAAATACTCTATTTAATCATGTGTATTTTGAATTTATTCTTAATAAATTTTTTTTAATATGTATAATAATATATGGGTACTTTGAGAAAAAAATTTATAATTTTAGAAAACAAAATGAATAGATGTTCTTATAATTATGATCAAATTAAACCCCCAATCTAACTCTTATAATTAAAATAAGAGAGAGTATTATTTAATTTATCTAAATTAATCAATTAATTTTTATATTAATTATAATTAATTAATTAATTTAATTTTTTAAATATATTTAAAAAAATTAATTAACTGTTATAACTATGATATGAGTTAACTCATAAATTTGAACAAACTTATAAAAAAAATAAACTTGTAAACTTAAAACTTAAAACTTAAAATCACAAGTGTTTTATATTTGTAATAAAATAATTATAATAAATAATTATATTATTAGAATATAATATACAATAAATTAATTGATAAGTATATATAATATATATAAAAAATAAATGTTTTATAATGAAAAAGTAACTTATGTAGAATAAATGGTTGGCAAAAAAAAAAACTTATCTATAATAAATGAAATTGACAACTTGCCATACTTTTACTTTTAGACACGTGTTTATTTCAAAAACAAGGAAGAAAACGTGAAAGAATTCATTGGCCCCTTAATAAATGGGACGTGTTTCTTCAAAATACTGCAGAATTAAATATGCCAACAACGCGGGGGCCTCTTATGCCGTTACTACTCAATCCACCCCATAGCTGCTTGACGACAAGAAGCACTGTTTTGGTATAGGCCTCTAAAGAAATAGACCAGGTGAAATTTTAGCTTTAATAGGCCTAGTCTATTAACTTATGATTTATTATAAACTATTTTTTTTTGTCTAAACCTAGCCTATATAAATGTTTGGCCTAACCTGAAGCCTATTTAAAAAAATCTGATTTTTTTAATTATACTAATAGACTACCTAACAGGTCTTCATAACAGGTTTTCATAACAGACTCTCATAACATGCCCCCTAACAGGCTGTGTTAAAATAAAATTTAAGAATAAAATATATAATAATATATATTAGTTTAATGGTTTGACTCTTGTATTGTGTTCAATATGTGATAGGTTTAACACCTATTTATTACACTTTAATATTAAATAAATTTTAACTAATAGACACAAGCCACTTGACAGGCCTAACAAATTTTATAAAAAGTCTGAACCTGGCCTCTTAAGAAAAATAAGTTTTTAAATAAACTTGAGTCTGTGTATTTTTCTAAACAGACTAGAGGCCCCTAATAGACCGCCTAACCAGTTTCCATCCCCATATGTCTCACCAACTTTTACTTTCCTCACTCCAACGCGCGTTTGGGAGCACGTAACATGAGTATTTTTATGGATCACGACACAAAATTCATCTTAAATATTTATTTAATATAATGAGAAATTATTTAAAATAAATTGACCCACCGAAACTTTCCATTTCCTCTATATAATAATAGAATAAAAAGCAAGTATTAGGGGAGAAAAAGAAAGAAAAAGATGAACTACCCCTTACTAAATTAAATTTGACAATGAGAATACAGGTGCTTGACCTTAGTACGTCAATATTTAAAAGTGGAACTTCTTGTTAAATGGGAAAGGTTGATGGGTATCGATTTTTATAAATCAATCTAGCTAACGATATAATAATTAAATAAAAGTTTAATAAAAATAATGACTTGTGTATATAGTAATGTATATAAGAAATAAATTTATAATAAGTTTAATTGTTGATGTAATAAGTTGATAAAAAAAATATAATAACATTATGCTCCTCTTATTCTTTATATATAATATATATTTAATTAATTTAATTAGATTAAAAAAAATAATTGAGTTAGTTAATATGAGATGTTTTCTCTAAAATTTTATAATTATATTCTTTAACTCAATATCTTCCTCTTTTACTTAATTATTGTTAAAGAAATATTAATATGAGTAATTCAAAAAAATTGATAATTATAAAATATAATCTTATATTTATGATTAAGATCAACTTTTAAATTAAATTTTATATTAAAGTATGAAGGAGTAATACATTAAAAGTATTTTTGATAGGATGGAAGAGTTTTTTTGATAAAAGAGGAAGTAAAATTAAGCTGAAAATAAATTTTAAAAGTTTGTTTAATAGAATAGTAATAAATATGGAATTGATATATATTATTTTTATAACTTGAAGTAAAATGATCTAAAATATTTTTTTAATAACTTTAAAAATATTAAAGTTGTATAGAAATTTTATAATTAGGGTAAAATTGTCTAAAAATTTTACTTTAACTTTTATCTTCTCAATTCCTAATTTTTCTGATAAAATTAAAATGACTCAAAAATATTGAATGTGGAAATGAAAATGAGAGTGACTTCCATATACCAAACAAAAGAAGATAAAAAATCTACCTTCACTTACACTTCCCTATTTCCCCACCTCTATTTCTACTTCACCTCTACTAAACATACTATAAAAAGTGTGGAGTAAAATAACATCATATCCCTACAAATGGTACTAAAATATATTAGGATTTTTAGGAGTCTAAGTTTTTACTTTTTATACTTTTTTAATTCTTTTTCAGTATCTTTTCCGTTAGACTCAAGTTATCAAGTTTTTTTAAAAATAATTTCAATTTTGAACCTAATTCCGAGTTTCAAAATTAATTGTCAATTCAACTCCAATCCAACATGATTTAACCCCAAAATTAATCATTGGAGTAAATGGTTGGGAAAAAACAAGCATAATTTACTTTTCTATTAATGTAATTAATTACTACTAACCTGATGATTATATATAGACCACTGCCCTGAAAGCTCTCAATCCTCCACTTTCATTTCTGCCATGGATCCTCCAAAGAAGCTCATTGACCAAGTCGGCAATTGGTTCGGACTCTATGACGACGGCTCAGTAGATCGCTCCTGGACTGGCCCCCCTGACTACAAATTCCTCACTGAACCGGTTCCACCCCACCCTGAATTCCTCTACGGAGTTGCCACCCAAGACATCATCATCCACAACATTTCCGGCCGACGTGTGAGGATTTATCTACCGGAGACGAAGCCTCATGATAAGCTTCCGATTCTCCTCCATTTTCACGGCGGCGGGTTTTGCGTAACCCAACCAGACTGGTTCATGTACAACCAGTTCTACAGCCGGCTCACCCGAACCGCCCGGGTCATCTGCATATCGGTTTATCTCCGCCTTGCTCCTGAGAACCGCCTTCCGGCGGCCATTGATGATGCTTTCTCCGGACTTCTCTGGCTTCAAACGGTGGCAAAGCGTGAAGAGACAAACCTGCCGGAGTGCCTCTCTGATCGTGCCGACTTCAACCGTATTTTTCTTATCGGTGATAGCACTGGCGGGAACCTAGTTCACCAGGTCGCGATGCGAGCCGGGAAGCATGACTTAACGCCGCTGAGACTCGCCGGAGGGATAGAGATCCATCCAGGATTCGTCCGTTCTAGGCGGAGCAAGTCAGAGTTAGAGAACCCCGAGTCACCGATCTTCTCATTGGACATGATAGACAAGTTGCTGATCTTGGGGTTGCCGGTTGGAAGCAACAAGGACCACCCGATAACGTGTCCGATGGGAGAGGTGGAGCCGTCACTGGACGAAGTGGAAGTTCCGCCGTTGCTGGTGTGCGTGGCGGAGAAGGACTTGCTGGTGGATACGCAGATGGAGTACTGTGAAGCGATGAAGAAGGCGAAGAAGGACGTGGAAGTGTTTGTCGGTAAAGGAATGGGGCATGCGTTTTATCTGAACTCAGTTGCTGTGGAGATGGACGCTGATACGGCGGAGCAGACGGAGTTTCTTGTCGCTAAGATCAAAGAGTTCATTGATGGCCACTGAAAAATTACAAGAAGTTTCATGAGTCTTCGTTATCGGTTATCCTTTGGGTCTTGATTCAGTGGTTGGTGGTGGGGGGGAGTGTGTTTTATTTCTACTTTGTTTATCATATGAGAAATGGGGTCACAATAAAAATAAGTCAGAGATGCCTTTTCTTTTACTCTATTTTCCAATGAGGTGCTGGTATGATTTATGGAATCATTTTGAACAAATCTCAATCTTTATCATATGAAATTTAGCTAGCATGTCTCATATTCGCTAACTGACTAATTCATGAACTTCGGAATAGTTTGGGTGTTCATCTCACCTAATAAAGTTCATCCCATTTGAATTATCCAATCCAATATTTTTTTAATTTTTATTTTTTTTACAAAAAATATTTTAATGGGTTTAGAATCTAAAATAAAAATAATCTTTTAACTATCACATTAAAAATTAATTTAGTGGGGTAAAATGCCCTCATTAAATCTTCTAATTTGAGTGATCTATATAAGATGAGCATTGGAGAATAGCACCCAAAGCTGTTATTGAACTTCATCTTATTCTTCGGCCTCGTTCACCCACAATAAATGAGGGCATGTTTTAAAAGTTATTATTAGCGAGATAATCCATGACTTTGGGATATAGAAGAATTCATTATTGAAATTAAGGTTATCTTCTGATGAAGAAGAAGGTGGCGGCTGACAGCAAACACACGAACAGCCATTGCACTTGTGGACCGAACCCGGCAATCATCATCTGTCGCACATCCATTGCTCCCTTGTGCTAAACCAGAACACTTGTGGGCTAAACCAGGGCACTCTATAAAACCCACATGCTTTTTTCACAAGTGACATCCTCCACACATTCCCTCGTAGATCGATCTGGTTGAGGTTGAGAAGAAGAAGGCTTTGATTGAGAAGAAGAAAAGGAAGGCTTTTGGAAGCAATAATACAATCAATCCATCAGAACACTTGTCGACTAAACCAGGGCACTCTACAAAACCACATGTTTTTTCACAAGTGCCATCCTCCACACATTCGCTCGTACGTATGTGGTTCTTCACGTGCTTGTACTGTTGGGGCCATTCCTATATGCACACAATAATACACACATTCGTCAATTTGAATTTATGTAGATAATTAGAAATATGTTTGGGAAGGAATATGTTTGAATATTATATCAATATACGAAAAGAAAGAAGAGAAAGATGAGTAATTACCGGATACAACGAGAAATAAAATCACTAAACAAGCCAATTTGCCATTTCTTTCAGAGAAATTTATTCTCTCAACTAACAACAGAGAGATGTGTTTTAATTTTCTAGTTATATCAATAAATCTTCACATTGATATATATATATATATATATATATATAGACACACACACAAACATATCCTGCATTTTCTCCGCATGCTTTGCTCTGCATCTCAAATATTTTTAGAAAGAGAATCATTCGGCATGTGTTTCTCTTGACTTAATCAAGCAAATAACATATATCCATACAAATACCCATAATATTCATCAATTTGAAGTTTTCTTCGATAAAAAAAAACGAAAAAGAAAGATGCTTAATTTCCATTGCAAGAGGGAGGAAAGGTCAACTGTACCATCACCATGAATATGTTTGGACTAAAAGATATGTTATTCAAATTTAACCCGCATCAATTGGTCAGATAAGTGAACCAGTCTCTTGGCCAACGTGCTCCTCCATTTCTCTCACGCAATCTCATCTTATCTCAGTGTTGTAATTGCTGCTTCATAAGTTAACAATGGCCTTATCCTCTCCTTATTCCTATTAATATTATCATAATAATAATTAAGTAAAAGAGTTAAAAAAATTTTAAAGAAGATAATTATAATATTTAAAAAAAAATCATATTAACTAACTTTTTTAATTTAATTAACTTAGTTAAATATGCCATATATTAAGGATAGGGGAGTATTATTGATAATAATAACAAATTGTCTACCACTTACAAAATACTCATTCTTGATCTCATTAGAGAATTGATCTTGATTTTAAATATAAAATTTATTATCTATATTTATCAATTTTTTTTAAATGATATATATTGATATTTTCTCAACAATAATAAAATAAAAAAAGATGTAGTTAATAAAGATGATTCAAATAATTTTTTTTAAAAAAAAAGAAAGATTGGATACTCTCATACATTTTCCTTTTCTCATTTTCTTTTCAGTATCTCGTCTACATCTTTAGATTAAAAAATGGATGGTTCAAATTTAATATTTTGTAAAACTAATATTATACTATTTTATAAATTGTTTTTTTCCTGTACTACTACAATTATGAACTGTATGGATCAAATATCCAGTGTATAAAAAAATCGATTTGAACAATTCAAAATTGTAGTAAAAAATGTAAAAGAAGAGAACATTTTGTAAATATTTAATTTAACCAATTCAAAATTTGATCTAAAGATTGAGAAGTGCTGGGAATAAAAATACAATAACTAAATAGAGAGAAGCCTAGTCAGAAATGATCCACGTGTTTCGAGCATGCAAGAACAAGCTGGCGCCAAGTGTTGATACAAAACAAGAGAGGGAAAACACGGCACAAGCGTCCCTACTCAATAGGTGAACTTGAACGGCATATCCCATTGTCACCCAAAAATTATTAGAGCATATACCATTTGTCAGTTAAATATGGGATAAATTATATGTCCATCACTATTAGTGATTTTAAATTCTAATTTTTATTTAAATAATTACGTTTAATTATTATTATATGAAAATTTTACTTATTATTAGAAAGATTTAAATTTGAATAAGTGTAACTTATCTAACTCTTTTTTAACGGAACACTATATATCTTGAATCATGTCAATGTCTGAATATATAAATTCAGAGCCTTGGGGGGAAAGACAATTGGTCATTGACATAATTAATTTAACATGAATTTGACTTTATGAGAATTTCGTCAAAAAAATTTGGAACTTTTTTGTCATTAATATTAAAAAAAATACTAAGACTACTTATTTATCAAGGTCAAAGTGAAAGTAACAATAATTTTCTATTTTTATAACTTGGCATCTTTGTAACAAACTAGAACTTTCTAAATTTGAAATCTTTTATTTACCTCCGTTACTCCTCTTTTTAAACAACTAAATTAGTGGAAGCATCATCCTATAAATTCATTATCTTCATTCATTTTCTGAACCTTGATCACCCGTTTTGCTACACTCACTCCCTTACTGAGAACGCTCGAGTCTCATGGCTCAACTTCAATTCAACCGTTTCTCTCCTTTTCAGTTTTTCCTCTAATCACCGTCCCCTGCGGCGAGTTCGCCGGTTGCCGAGATTACGACTGTGTTGGTTTCGTTGTTTCTCTTCTCTTCTCTTGAGGTTGGTATTTGTTGATTCGCTATCATCTCTCCTTTTTGGTTGAATTCTTAAAGGAAATTGAGTTGGAAATGTGACGAGTTATAATATCAGTTATATGCGGTTTTTTATTCTTTCTCTTGTGTAAGCATTATCTGAGTGGCTTGTAATTTCAACACTATTCTGTTTTCTCAACAACGAAAATGAGGTATGAGAAGTTGAAAGCGACAAGATGAAATGATTTTAATTCGTATATCTCAATTCTCTTCGCTTCATTTAGTGAGTGTTTTGAAGTTAATCTTCGTTTTTATCTCAATTCATCTGAAAAATTAAGATAGCAATTTTTCATTTTCGTGTTCCATTCCACTTTGGTCACCGCAAGTGTTAGTTAATCTATTTTTAAGATTCAAAACCATAAACTCGAATTTAAGGTCTCTCTTGTTCTTGAATTGAGATGCATATTACGAATATATTTTCGTGATTGGTAGGTCAATCAATAATTAACATGGTTCCTGTTAGATCACTATTTTTTCGACAGAAACCTGGATGCTTCAGGAGTCTTTAAGTGATCCTATTACCTTCTCCAGACACCACGACCGAAAAGAAAGCGAGGCATTCTTTTCAGACACAAAATAAAATGGAAACTACCATGATTGTTTATGGCGCTGAATCATTTTAAGGTTTTCTTGTTTACATCTTCATAGCTGTTTCATTTCCTTCTCGTTTTTAAGAAGAAATTCTTATCTGATAACAATCGATCTCTCTTTCCCTTTCCCATGAACTTCCTGTCATATGCTGCATCTCTCTACTATCCATGTCAGCATTTTACGCTTTTAAAGTTTATAAGAAAATCTGAGAGGAGGGAGGGACAACTGTTGTACTATGCTCATGAGTTAGTAGATGTCACCTGGCATTTCGTGGATATAATTATTTGTGTTAAAGGATTGTATTAGTTCTTTTTCTTATGGTTCATATTTATCCTTGCTGTAGACAGTTTTGAATACAAGGAGCTAGACTTCAGTAATTCCTTGCTTTTGCTTGGAATCTGGGAGTCTTTTACAATGGCTTCTAAGGAGAATCCTGTAACGGACAAAGCTGATCATCCGGTAGAAGACAAAGCAGATCATCCTATGGAGGACAAAGTATATCATGATGCGAAAGACAAAGAGGACCATCCCGTGGAGGACAAAGCAGATCATCCTGCAGTGGACAAAGCAGATCATCCTGTAGTGGACAAAGCAGATCATCCTGTAGTGGACAAAGCAGATCATCCTGTATTGGATAAAGTAGATCAAAATGTGAAAGACAAAGAGGACCATCCAGAGGAGGACAAATCAGATCATCTTGTAAAGGAAAAAGAGGACCATTCTGTTGTGGAAATAGCAGTTCATCCTGCAAACAACAAAGCAGTTGATCTCCCCGAAGACGCAAACTCTCTTCTAAAATCATTAGCTAGTAAGTGGGATGATATACAAGAAGCAGGTGCATTGCAGGTGATCCCTCTCAAGGGGGCAATGACAAATAAGGTTTTCCAAATAAAATGGCCAACAAAGACTGGGGCACCCTCACGAAAAGTTATTGTTAGAATTTATGGTGAGGGTGTGGAAACTTTCTTTGATAGGGACGATGAGATACGGGCATTTGAATTCCTGTCTAAGAATGTGCAGGGTCCTAGAATCCTGGGCCGGTTTACTGATGGCCGCATTGAAGAGTTCATCAAAGCACGGGTAAACTGATCTGAACTTATTTCTACTCATCTTAATACTAATGCCACTCAAATTACCTTGGAGTAATTTGGTATTTTTGAAACTGGTTCATCAATCACAACCGTAGAATGAATGCAGTGTATAATTTGTTCAAGTATTCAATTTCTTGACAACTTGATTCAATAAGCTTTGTTACTGTGTTAAGGAGATAAGCTTAACATAAAAGCTTAATTTTCAAAGTTACATGATATGTAGATGCCAAAGGAAGGCCTCCTTCACAGTTAATGATATGTAATATTTAGCAATTTCTCTTATTTGTTTAGCACTATCCCATTTTAAAAATTGATATGCTTGTAGTCATATGGACCCTTCCTCGAACGAGACTGATCTGTTTAACTACTATGTGAATTCGCCAGACTTTATCAGCATCTGACCTGCGTGATCCATCTATCTCTGCTCTTATAGCAGCCAAAATGAGGGAGTTTCATGATCTTGATATGTCTGGTCCAAAGAAAATCATCCTATGGGATAAAATACGGTATGTGCTTTCAGATCATCCATCCCATTCCCACTCCTTAAAGGTTTCAGTGAGAACAGTTTGTTTTTCATAGATATGAACCATGCTGCATTTCTCACTAGAGAAGGTTTGTCGCTTCTTCCAGATTTTAAGTCTGGTCGTTTCTGTAACAATTTTGTCTCAATGCTTCAGAAAATGGATTACCGTGGCCAAGGGTTTATCTTCCCCTGAAGAAGTTGAAGCCTTTTATCTGGACACAATTGAGAAGGAAGTTGATATTTTGGAACAGGAACTCTCAAGTGATCAGCAACGCATAGGGTTTTGCCACAATGATTTGCAATATGGTAACATAATGCTTAATGAAGAGAGCAATTCTGTGACCCTAATTGTGAGTCTCTTTTTGCTAGTTTGTGAAAGTAAGGTTTTGTTGATGAGAGATTATTTGATTGATGATCTAATTTTTAATCGTAGATATGAGCTTTTCGAAAATGATGAATGATCTTAGAGACAATGACTTAAAATTATGAATATTCCGGTTGTGATTTTTGAAAACCACTCCTGCCCTTTTGTAACAGGATTATGAATATTCAGGTTATAATCCTGTAGCCTATGACATTGCAAACCACTTCTGCGAGATGGCAGCTGATTATCATACAGAAACACCTCACATTCTTGACTTCAGTAAATGTCCTGGTATGATGCTTGTCTAATTTCTTCTCATTCACAGTTCTTTATCATGTTGTTTCTCACTTTCTGTTGACAGATTTGGAGGAGCGTAAAAGATTTGTGCGAGTGTATTTGACTACTTCAGGTATTGCACAGTTTTGTCTTTATTTCAACACAACTTCATCTTATGGCGCAAATTTATTAAAGATTAGATATTGTTTGTCTGTCTAAATAATAAAATTGATTATTTAGTTCATAATTTGAACAGTTTTTGGTGTTTATTTTAAAAACAATGCAAAATAAGATTTACTTATTTTTCATCATTCATCATGTATATGACTATGCCTCTCCTCAAATAATGGGGTTATGATGCTCCATCCTGAAATTCTTGGACTCAAATGCAGGTCAGGAACCTAATGACAGTGAAGTAGAGCAGTTGCTTCAAGAAGCTGAGAAGTATGCACTTGCAAATCATCTATTCTGGGGCTTGTGGGGAGTAATTTCGGTACTTTCACATATTCTCTCTTTAGAATTAGTGATGAGAGATTCTTAGTCAGACCTTTTACCAAAGAAAGAAAGATAAATCAATAATCAATAATAATAATTAGACACATTCTTATTCTACCTTGGTCTGCATCTACCTTAGAATTTTCCCCCCTTATTTCAGTTTTGTATTTGAGGGTGTGTCTTAGAGTAATGATAAGATTACTGTCATGTAATTTGGATATCACCGATTCAAATCTCGGAAACAATTTCTTTATTAATGGGGTGTTACGTACATTTGTTCTTCCCCAAACCCCACTTAAGCTTTGTGCACTAGGGGGCTTTTTATTTTAATTCTATATTCACCTGTAGTGGGATGACTTGGTAGTATCAAAATATAAATGTAGAAACAACTTAAAATCCTCTTACTTTTCAGGTTTCTATCAGTTCTCCGTTTTCACTACCTTAATGATAGTAACTACTGAAAGTTCTATACTGTGTCTCAGACCCCATAGGGACTTATAGGAGCAAAGTAATCTAACTCTTTGTGGGTTTTTTTTTCCCTGAATTGTACAGGCACATGTAAACAAAATTGACTTTGACTACCTGGAGTATGCAAAACAGAGAATCAAGGAATACTGGGCAAGGAAACCTTATCTTTTGTGCTCTGCTGGACCTTCCCTTGAACATATTGCTACTGAAGGTAATAAAGCTTTATTGGATACGTGAGTGAGGGGTCTTGAGCTATTGCATTGTAAATAGGTTTCCACAGACATAAACATGTGTTTTATGTGTTTAAAAATTGATATTATGAATTAGGTTCCAATTGTTAACATGAAATTATATTTTTCTAGAAGTACTTTTATATGTATATATATAGCCCAATATTTATGCTTGAATGTGACATTATACTAGTCCTTCTTAAAATTTATTCTAGATGGCACAAACAATTCATTTCATGGTAAAAATGAACTAAACTCGTACTTGCATATATATATATATATATATATATATTGTAGAAAGTAGAAACTTAGCACTGGTAATAAGTTATTACGTTAATTTATTATTTTATGAGCAGTATTTTACGATTTTTTAAAATTTCACTTAACATATGCGAGTTTTTTTTCCCACTTATTATACTAGAGTTGTATTATTATTACTTACGTGGAGATTTTGCTTTCTATAGGTGCTGCTTCTCCTGAAGCCTCAAACGGTATTAGAATTTCCCCCCCTTAAAATTAAAATGCTGAATGATATTACTAAAAAAAAATAGCTAATCTGATTATCACATTTTCATTTCTTGTTTTTTTTCTTTTGCAGAAAATCAAACTCAAGATCAAGCTTCGTCATCCAACAGAGGAAACTCAGCCAGGACACCTTTCTTCAAGAGGTTCAAGAAAATATTTAATGTTTTCAGCAAGGGCAGAAACTAGAAAACATTTTGTGCAGCAGCCCATTGATTATTCAATTTTTCTTTTCCTTTTGTTTATTTTTAGTTTAAGAACTCTACCATGAGGGGAAAAAAGTATATTACATTTTTTAAACATGTAATTGATGCACATTATTTTAAATAATTATTTTTTTTAAAAAAATATAATTCATCTTTGCTTATTCTCAAAGCTATGTTTGTTGGTCAAGCTATTTTACATTGTGAGAGGATACCAAATAGTCTGATATTTAATATAAAAAGTAGTTGGTTGTTTTAAATAGATTGAAAAAAATAAGAGTATCCCTTCCCTTTTGAAACTCATAATTCTCTTCTTCATGGAATGGGATTGTTTACTATTCTAATCCACATCTTATTTAACCAACAGCTTGTTGATCAAAATTCTCTAATTTAATTAATTAGCCAAATGAAAATTTTAATATATTATATAAATGATTTTGTATTTAAAAAATTTAAGTGAAATACATAATTGATATATATAATTAAAAACCCTATTACAAATTATAATAATTATTTATTATTGATATGTGTGATAAATTTTTACTCTTTCAATAATAGTTAAATAAAAAAATTAAAAATTATAATTATAATTTTTTTAAAAATATATTATATTAATTAATTTAAATAAAATTTTTAATTTATTTAAATTAGTTCAATAAATAACTAAAATAGAAAATTTTGCCTTAAAAAAATCACTAAAGGATTAATATATAAAAATATTAATATAATTTTTAATCTATTAACTATATCCTTGTTTTAGTTTTGAACTATCAACTTTAAATATAAAATTTTAGTTCCTTAAATATACCCCTTTGCGTTGGTCCGTATATCTTTCACGGTATTAAATTTTCCGAAGTAACAATAACACTAATTACTTGAGTAGAATGTAACTGTCTAAAGTAAGCCTCGTGACGTGGATATGTATTTTCTTTTGAGAAAAAAGAAAAGACAACAAATCGAGAAGGACGGGATGAATATAGAAATGGTGTCCGATTTCTCTTTTACGGCCATGACGGTCTCGAATCTTCCATTCATGAATGAGAGGACGGTGAGATAGATTGGTAGGGTAGATTGAAGAGGATGAACCTGCGGCATTTACGAGTAAGTTTCCGACGACCATGAAGTACGAGAAGAACGGGATTGAGGAGGAGGAGTCGAAACAGAGCAACGGAGCGTGTCCGATTTCTCTTCTATGATGTTGTTCGACGGTGACGACGGTCTCGAATCTTCCATCGATAAATGAGAGGTAAGATAGATCGAGAGGGGAGATTGAAGAGGATGACTCTGTGACATTACTGAAGAAGTTTCCGTTTCCAATGGCCATGAGAAGAACGGGATTGAGGAGGAGGAGTCGACTTCCATTGATGAATGAGGGGTGATATAGATCGAGAGGTGAGATTAAGGAGTCTTTTTGTTTGTTTAATCTTTGCTTGTATGTAGTTTATCCCTTCCCTGTTTGAATCTGTTGTTAATGGCCGCAATTGAAGGCGGTGGAGTTTTCTGGACTGTAGCCAACGATGGGGTTGAGCTTTGTTCGACTAATGGTTGTTTGAGTTTTTCTTTTTTTAAATTTCATAGTTATTTTGCTCCATCTTCTTCACCTTCCATGGATTTTGTATGCGATTATATCTTCTTCATCTTCCACTGAAGCTGCATGTAGGCCATGATTTTAGTCTGCGATTATATCTTCTTCCCTGTTGAAATTTTGCTCCATCTTCTTCACCTTCGTGATTTTGGTTTGCGGACACCACAGTGCTCTGTGTTTTGATTTATTGTTTTTCTTTTTTCTCCACATCACTGTAACAAAAACCCTTGTGTTTGAAAGATGACCAAAACTAAAATATGAGGGCATAATCAAACAATCAAAGATTATATTAACCCTATCAAAAATTATATTAACCCTACATATACATAAAAATTAGATTACTTGCCCGTATTCATTTACTATTAGCCTATTTACTCGTTATTCATTACCAAGTTACGTGAAAAGGGAACGCAGCTGATCAGGAAGAATGTCCACGAGGAACGCAGCCCAGAATTTTGCAGATTTTCTTCGGTTGGTTTCTATATAGACCCAGTTTGATTTTTGTTTTTGTTTAGGATTGTCTCTTCGGAAATCAAAATATCAGCATCGTTTTTATCTATGGACGTCTGAGGAATTTCTTGGGCAATCTATTGCTTCACACTGAGTTCATAGTTTTATTTGGTTCCATCGCCATTTTTGCATTTTCGTTTTAGTTTTTAACTGTTGCTTTAGACTGTCATACCAAGGTTTCATTGATATTTTAAGCTTCCAAATTTTACCTTCTGCGAATGCGAACTATCCCGAGGTTAATCAACAATTTGGTAGATTACAGGGGTCTCTTTTCTGTAACCTCTTATTCTTCCTCTTGCATTTTTCTTGTTCTACAGGATTATGGACCCATTGAATGGAACTTCCCCTTTTGGTATAAGGTGGTGCTGTATCTGAAATCATGCTTTGCAGACCAAGGCTTCTGCAATGTAGCGTACTGCAGGGTCTGAACTTTCTTAGAGTCAATTCTTCTCTTTTGATTGATATGGGTAAGCTATTTCATTCAAAGTTTTCCTTTCCATAAGTTAATAACATAGCCAAGCAGCTGAACATTATGTGTGCGCTGAAACTTTGGAAGTTGGGTCACTGTTTCTAACAATGATTATGCCATGGTTATGTTTATTTTTATAAGAAAAAGAAATTTAGCCATTGACTAACTTAATTATTTACTTGCAATTTTAAATAACCGAAGAAGTCTTGTGGTGGTCGTTTCTTGTGTATATAAGAAAATCGGTATCATTGTATCAGGTAAATCTCTTGATAGAAGACAAGAAGATGCCTATTCAACGAGGCCAATTGTTGATGATAAAATGGATAAGGAATTTGGGAAATTTACACTGGCAAAAGATCTGGCCAATCTTGTTGAGGAATCTTCTAAAGTTGCTGAGAAAAAAACAAAGAGTCGAATGGAGCTCAAGAGATTGCTTGAATACCGCATAAAAAAGAGGGTCAAGGAGCAATATGTGAATGGGAAATTTCAAGACTTAATGGAAAAAGTGATTTCCAGTCCAGAAACTCTTCAGGATGCTTACAATTGTCTTAGGCTTAACTCTAATGTTGATGAGGATTTGAACTATGACAGCACTTTCAAGACCTTGGCAGAAGGGCTATGCCATGGGAGTTTTGATGTCACTGCCAATACCTTCACTATTTCAACAAGAGGTGTGAAGAAAGAAGTTCTTGTCCTCCCCAATTTAAAGTTGAAGGTTCTCCAAGAAGCTATCAGGATTACATTGGAAGTTGTTTACAGGCCACACTTCTCCAAAATTTCACATGGTTGTCGAAGTGGCAGGGGACACTCCACGGCTTTCAAGTACATCTGCAAAGGGATCTCAAATCCTGACTGGTGGTTCACATTGCAAGTAACCAAAAAGTTAGATGCTGCTGTCTTAACTAAGCTCATCTCAGAAATGGAGGTCAAGATAGAAGACCCAAAATTATATGCTACGATTTGGAGTATGTTTGATGCTCAGGTACTAAATTTTGAGTTTGGAGGTTTCCCAAAGGGTCATGGTCTTCCACAAGAAGGGGTTTTATCCTCTATTCTAATGAATATATATTTTGACCTCTTTGATAGGGAATTTTACAGGTTGTCAATGAAATATGAAGCTATTAGTGGTGGAAGTTGTGACGATCAAGATAAGTCAGGCTCCAAATTGCGAAGTTGGTTCAGGAGACAGTTGAAAGGTCATGATCGTATGTGCGTATTTGAAGGGAGTCCTGGTCTCAAAGTATACTCTTGTCGTGTTATGGATGAGATATTTGTTGCAGTTTCTGGTTCTAGAGAATCTGCTATTAATTTGAAGACTGAGATCCAAAGTTATTTAAAGGACTCTTTGCTTCTGGATGTGGATGATGAAACAGATCTACTACCTTGTGACGGACCTGATGCTATTCGCTTTCTGGGAACTTCACTTAGAAGAAATGTTAAAGAGAGTCCTGCGGTTAAAGCTGTTCACAAGTTAAAGAGAAAAGTAGAGTTATTTGCTTTACAGAGGCAAGAGGCCTGGAATTATGGGACTACTAGAATTGGGAAGAAATGGCTGGGCCATGGTTTAAAGAAGGTTAAGGAATCAGAAATCAAACATCTAGCTAGTAATAGCTCTTTGCTAAACAGTATTTCTCGCTTCCGCAAGTCTGGAATGGAAACTGACCATTGGTATAAACACTTAATGAAAATATGGATGGAAGTTGTTCAAGCTAGAAATGCTGCGAATGAAGAAATCATCCTATCTAAGTGTGTTGCAGAACCATCTTTACCTCAAGAGCTTAAAGATTCCTATTGTGAATTTCTTAGACAGGTGGATAAGTATATATCTTCTGAGACAGCTTCTACAATTCAGCTTTTGTCAAATTATGACATCTCAACACAACCTGAAATTAAAAAAACCGAGATTATTGCTCCTATATGTGCAATTAAAAAACGTCTCCAGAGATATGGATTGGTCACATCAAGTGGATGCCCTCGCCCTGCTACTTTACTTATCTTGCAAGATACTGCTGAAATTGTTGACTGGTTTTCAGGGATCGTTCGCCGCTGGCTAAAATGGTATCAGAATTGTGTCAATTTTAATGAGGTAAAGCTCCTGATTTCTGATGAAATTAGGAAATCATGTATCCGTACTTTAGCCGTAAAGTATCGTATACATGAAACTGAGATAGAGAAGCGGTTTGACCAGGAACTCAGCAGGCTTCCTTTAACTGAGGAGATAGAGAATAAGATGACTTATGAAGCTTTGGATGTGGAAGCTTTTGATAATGATGAGTCATTAATGTATGGAATTTCCTACAGTGGTTTGTGTTTGTTGTCTCTGGCAAGATTAGTGACAGAGTCAAGACCTTGTAATTGTTTTGTTATTGGGTGCTCATCTGCTGCACCGAGTGTCTATACTCTTAATGTTATGGAAAGGCAGAAGTTTCCTAGCTGGAAGACTGGGTTTTCAATTTGTATCCATCCAAGCCTTAATAAAAGACGAATTGGGTTGTGTAAGCAACATCTGCGAGATTTGTACCTAGGTCGCATATCTCTTCAATCCATTGATTTTGGTTCATGGAAGTAAGCGCTATCTATTATAGGAGACTCCTTGTAAGGTTATTTGTATTATGGTCATATATTGCTTCAGTTTGTTGAATACGTGAAACGTTCTCTTGCAAATGAGGTGCAACATGTAAATCCCAACTTACTAGCAGATTTTGTTTAATATCCAAAGGCGATTCTGAACGCTTATGACAATTTTTACTTTCATTGATCTTATTCTAATAGTTATTTAAAGATTATATAAATCTAGGGATCAAAATTCTAGAAAATTGTCTTGGATTTTTGGTAACAGTTTATGTTGTTTTTGTTGTCATCCTCAATTCCATTTTTAGATTTAGGGCCTGCTTGTATAGGCTTATAAGTTATGAGTACTTATATTTAGAAGCTTCTAAACATTATGATTTAACCCTTCCGGATAAATCCCTGCAAACTGTATCTTGCAAAAATGTATCTGTTGGCTCTTAATTTTGACTGAGAGGTTACTGCCCTGAACTATTGGCTGGCAAAAATCCCCCCGTAGAAATTTGAAGTGTGGAAAACCAATGTCTTAATCAATGTCGATTCATCTCTGGAAGGCACCGAATAACTTGCACTTAGTAAAGGTTTATGTTCTTTAGTAGTTTCTTTCCTGTTTCAATGTTTTAAAGGGTATCTAGCTATGTAATTCAACCCAGTCAACATCGATTAACTCGAGTGATTATTATGCTGGCCTGTTAAACTTGTCCAGCAGTGAAAAAGTCAAATAGAAGGCTAAAATAAAGTATTAATTTTGAAAGAGAATGGTTGATCAGTATTACCTTAGATACATCATACATTACAGAACCTAATTTCAAATGCTGTTAATTATATGAGCTATCTGATGTTAACCGATTGAGATCACATGCCATTCAAGACCTGCGTGTTAAAAAAGCGGATAGAAATTTCTACACGATGAGTTTCTTAAAATCATATCAAAGTTTTCAGATATCTCTATCTAGCAGTTTTTGTTAACTTTCTTCTATATAGTTTCAAGCCATGCGGAGTTTAAAAAACATTACTGGCTGCTGGAGCATCGTTGTCTCATATCTCTTCTAAACATTTAAACAGCAACTGACATGGTAGTAGTTCCTATTTTCCACTTACTTAGCAAAGGGCAAGGAGAGGATGAATTATGCTCTATATTTGAGAGGCTTGTGTTTTGTTTCTCTCTCAGCTTGATTGGTGGCAGATTTTCTAGCATTCACCACTTTTTCAACCATCTTACTTCCCATGACATGTGTTCTACTTTCTCCAGTGCCTGCTCCTGATCTTTCCTTTTGTTTTCTCAACTCTTTCTGGGTTTCCTCTAATTGTTTCCTACCATGGGACACACTACGGGATGGTGAACGCGATTGTCTACTTAGTCTAGGAGTGGTATCCTGGTTCCGAAACCCTACTACTGCAGAGGTTGGATTACTGAGTCTTCCTCGAGTAGCAGATGTTGACTGATGATCAGATGTTGGGTTACTGATTCTTCCTCGAGTAGCAGATGTTGACTGATGATCTGTCCGTCGATTTGGCGGTGCCTTGTACGGGAATTCTTCTGTAACACGAGCTGCAACACTTGACCTCACGAAAGGTGAAATACCCCTCCTTTTTGAGGCATTCACTTCCTGGTTCTTTTTAAGGTTCAAAGCTATAGTATCAGCGTCCCTGCTTTGCTTATGGATGGTAGTTTTAACATTGGAAGCTGTAGCAGCCACATGGAGTTTACTATTACTGCTGTTTTTGTTGGAGAGAATGTTTGATTCTTGTTCATTTGTCCTGTTCTTAACAATGCTGTGTCTCTGTCTATTATGACTCGGGGTTATTGATCTCGTAGGAAGTTTTGCTTTTGGTGAATTCATATGATTTGCTCTACCTTCACTTGTCTTTGGCTTTGAGGCCTCCAAATCAATCCCTGCAAACTGAGTTTCAAAACCTCTTTAATGTCATGAACTTGATTAATAAGAAAATATTTATGGCATACAGGATCAGATTGTTTAGTTGAAAAATATTCTTTTTAATAATTCTATCTAGTAATCAAAACAATTAAATAAGTATAGTGAGCCATTTTTAGCTTAGACTACAAGGAAAGCTTTGGAGTACGTTGCCTTTATGCATGTGATCAAAAGGGATAATTCTAAAGGGAACTATACCGAGGGTTTGAGCTATTTCACCATTAGGTGCACTTTTGAGATTCTTACTTTGATTATTTACTTAATAAAATGAAAATCTCATAACACATCAAATATTAATATGTTCAGCCTCTAGGGAGGTAGAGTTCTCTATAGCATTACCATCAAATCAAAGAAAATTTGCTTAAAAAAACAAATATAACATCTAGTTTTGGAATCTAATTCCTTTTGTATGCTCTAATCATGCAACCCAAGCTAATAATCAAATTCCTCTATTTTGCTCAAACCTTCCATGTTTGATGGTAGGTAGCAAGAAGTGATGAATTTTTATGAAGGGTGGAAAATTGTGAACTCTTGTTCTTTCTTTATATGCATTAAGTTTCATGACTTGGACAAAAAGCTGAGAGATATGAAGAAAGAGATAAATGACATACCCTTGAAAGCGGCTGTATGATTGGTAACTCCTTTTGAACAACAAGTTGAGGACCAGTAGGAGCACCTGGTTCCATTTCCAGAGATGGAAACAGTGGAGTTGACGGTGGTGTTTTTAACCTAGCGTTTCACATGTTGGGAAAATTATTTTCCTTGATTTGAAAATGAAACTAATTCCTATGGAAACATCCTAAAGAAACCATGATTTCCTCATATACATACATGTTGGAAACCGTGCCCTAGGGGCCAATCATTATCTTATGAACATTATTGATTTATGAATTTATTAATTGAGTTATCATATTATTTGCATGTTTACTATGATGACCATCCTTGGATAATTCATGATATTATCCTAAATGTCCCTGGTCGATCATCTATGTGGGAGCACAGATGAAATAAGACCAGTATGACTTTGAAGATGTATAGAGATATAAATCAAAGTCATAAGCACATGTAAGAGTACAGGGTGTTAGACCGACCCGCTATGAGAGAACTGCATGGGTAACGTCATAAACTTCTCTCATATACAAACCATGTCAATATGCCCTTTGACCTGAGATCATCATGGATTCCTACATGACAAAACGCTCAGCTTTGACCTAGTCAAAAGGCACTTTTGACCGAGTGATCATAAAGACTATGTTCGGGCTTAGTGGTTTTTCATGCGGAAGAATGTGAATGGTCAAGATGGAATTTGTCCCTCACATTCGTGGAGAGATATTACTGGGCCCCTCGATGAGTGAGTCTGAGAAATGTATGGCCATACTGTAATGGAAAGGTAGTTCCATTTCTATAGTCAGACTACTCAAGGATCGAGAAAGTAACGGTCGGGAATAGGAGGATGACATTATCCATGCCTCATCCATGACCAAAATATCGTGTGACAGAAGGGACATGATATGATTGTATAAAAGGTTACATCGTTTATCGATCCTCATATGATTTGGGTAGTCGTTATGTCTTGCTAGAGACCGCTTGCGACTTGTGGGCTAGTATAGCAAATGGCCCACTGCCAACTTCATATGGGCCTACAGGGTCGCACACAAAATAGCCCAACACGAGCTATGATGTCCAGATTCATTGAATCTAAGACATGTCCAGATTCAATGAATGATCCAGGTGAATGTATATATATTTATTTATATTTATATTCGTATATATATAAATTTGTATATATATATTATATATATATGAGATATATGAGATTTAATTTATAAGGATAAATTAAATCTCTATCACGTTTGAATTCGAAATTCAAATTGATAGGATATCTCATATAAGAGATATTTATAAGATTTAATTTATAAGGATAAATTAAATCTCTATCACGTTTGAATTCAAAATTCAAATTGATAGGATATCTCATATAAGAGATATTTATAAGATTTAATTTATAAGGATAAATTAAATCTCTATCACGTTTAAATTTGAAATTCAAATTGATAGGATATCTCAAATTTGTTTTATGAGAATAAATCAAATATAGTTCAGTCTCATCTTTATTTAAAGTTAAATAAATAGGTAATTAAATCTGTGGGACGAATTTAATATTATTTAATTAGTTTCTTATAAAATTATACAATATATGATATTGTATTATTTTCGAAATTAATATAAGATTAACTCCTAAAATCCTTTTCGGTTAGGGAAAACGCAGAGCATCCTATATATCTAATATTAGGAGCTACGTTTTTAAAGTGACACACACATAGAACACAGAAAGGCCGAAGGGGACTCTGCAAAAGGTTTGCAGATAAGAAACTGCTGAAATAGAGACGGAGAGGACGAACTCTTGAGAAAGCCCTGGAGGGACAAGAGACGCTAGCACGTCGTTCGTGGTTGAAAAGCTGTTCGTGTGGATACCAGTAGAGGAAGCCGACCTGAGTCGTCGACTTCTTGTGATCAGAAAGGGAGCACGAGGCGCAGAGAGAAGCTGTGAACGTCATGACCGAAAGCTGTGGAAGTCGCTGAGACACACTGAGGGTAATGCTTCTTCCCACTTGACTTAAACACATACGGTAGATCCTGGCAAGGAATGAAAAATTTTTAAGATAATTTCCGCTGCGTGTCTTCCAATTTCTTACAATACATCTAAGTATGCATACATACATACTTACACGTACGTATAATATATATATTCATATGGAAACAATGAGATATTATACGTTACCAATCATGATCGTTTTTGTGGTTTTCTGTGAGAAACTCATAACTGGGTTCCTTCTTCCCTGAAGGAATTCTATAAAGTGAATTCTTTCCTGCAAAATATTTAGCATTTATATTTCCTGTATATCAAACACTATAATTCAAGCATATATTGAAGGTGGAAAGTAAAGAGCTAATCAACCTATCTCTCTATAATCATGAACAATAACATTTTTCTTACTCTCAATCTATATACTTCATGCTCTCGTATGCTCTTTTGACTGGATTGCTGCAGGATCCTATAAATGTCCGTTTTAAGATCACTCAAATATCTTCAAGAGCTTGTCAACCTATCTCTCCGTAACTACAGTCTCTCATTATTTGATCCTGCGACATTTTCTTACTCTGAAAACCTCTCTACTTAACTTATTGACGGATTGTTAATGAAGTGAAAGTCAAGCAATGTTCCCCAGAATCATAAAAGGTATCAGTGAAGAAAGAAACTGTAGTTGCAGTCACCCACCTTTTGAGTCATATTCATAGTCGTCGGAGAAAACAGGACGAAGGAGGCTCGAGTTTCGCTCATTCTCACGCTTCTGCTTCTGCAAATCTTTGAAAAGGATGAGATCATCGTCCTTCTCCATCCTCCTGTGAAACGGCATCATCTTAGCCTTTGTCAATGATTCCTCCTATGCTGTAGGTTTGTTATCAAGCCAAGTTCTTTAGTATGGGAATCCATTGGTGGGGGGGGGGGGTCAAAGGAAAGGAAGAACAAGTGCCATTTGGAGCTTTATGAGGCCGGCTAGTAGTTCTTCCTAGTTTTGTTTTTCTTGTGTATTATTATTACCAAGGTCTGATGTTGATAGGGGTACTGGTAAGCAACTAACTGGAGATACTACATCTCCTTAAGCTAGTCAGTGGTCGTGTGAGGAATGCCCCTTGAGATCATTACAAAACTTGAAGAGTAACCTACGATAATGATGCTTTGAGCATGTTTAAAAATGAAATAGAATTTTAAATTTATCCATATTCAAAATTTCGAATTGAATATTGAGAAATGAAAAGGGAAATTCTATTAAACTTAAATATGAACGATATTAGAAAAATGTAATTAAACTTTACCCGGTTAAGTTAATAAGGACATTCATTTATTCTTAAAATATTTTTGGAAAGAGTATATGATTACTCAAAATATTAGACACCAGGTTATCTGTTGGTTAAATTCTTTCACCCTACTGACTAAACATTTCAGTTAATTCAAACTGGCTCTTCCATTAACTTCCACCACCGCCTTAGTTACATATATATATATATATATATATATATATAGGTGTTGATGAAAGGTTGATTTAACATCCTCCTCCTCCTCCCTTGTTTTTCTCTGTATTTTTTTCTTTTTAGTTCCCCCCCCCCCCTAAATTTTGCTTAATATAAACATTTTCTATTAGAAAGAATCACACTTAAGACATTATTAATTATTAAATATAGATATATTTTTTAATAAAAATTTAAATTTTAGATGAACGATCATATTGTGAAAGACTGATTAATCCTTTCAATTAAATTTAATATTACACAGTTAACTCGGATTTATTGTTTGTAGGTTATATTGACTTTTTACTTCATGATCCATGGGCGGGAGCTAAAGATCAATGGGATATATAAGGTAATAAATTATTTGAGATAAGATAATAACTCATAATTCTGTCCACTAAAACCAAACGCTCGTTCTAAATATAAAAGATGACAAGAGGGTTGTCGTTTTTTTTAAAAAAAAAAAATTATAATTTTTTTAATTTTCTTTAATAATTTCACGAGTTTTTATTAAAAGAGTAATCTTTAAGTAAATAATTAAAATCTTTTAACTCCACTTCTTGCTTTTAAAAAAGTTTAACATATAATTTTTTTTATCTAAATACCTCGGATCAAACATCCTATTAAAAAACTAACACATCTTTTTTTTATAATTAATTATATAATTTTTTTTTAAATTTTAACAAATTAATTATATACCTGTTATATTTATGTGGGAGAGTAATAATTTAAATGCTTATAACTCTAAAATTTGCCATGTAGCGTGTGGCACACAGAATATTAAAAATAAAGCTAAAACTTAAATTTGATAATGAGGAAATATTTAAGATAAATCTGATTTGGTAGGATTAAAGAGACTTTTGGTTTATTATAAATAATTATTGTTAATATTTAAAAGTAAAAATATTTATTTTACATAAATTAGAATTTTTAAAAAATTATATATATTTTTGTCCTAGAATCTATACAAATATTCCTTCGGGCCCTACGAGCACATTAAACATGGTCAAATTAGTAATTTAGTATTGTAAGTTATAACAATTTAAAAAAAATTCAGTAGATAGCAATCCCTTTTAGTTTTGGCGCATCTTCAACCTAAGCGTGGCTACATTTCGCGCCACATTCGTCTTCGTTGGGCTGCCTCTTCCTCTGGCTCTCTTCGATGGCGTTGAGCTCTCCCCTCACTGCCGCTTCTCAGATGGCAAGCTTAGGGCTTCGTACTCCTCAGTTCTCTGAGGTTAGAACACTTGTGATACTTTTATTCATGTTTTTCGATCATTTTGCTTGCGTTGATCTAAGATCAATGGACAACTGATTTTTCTTTCCCTCTTTATTGTTCGTGAGAAGTGAGAGTTATGGTATAATTGTTGTCTTGTTCTGCACTCTTTACGTGTGATGAATCGTTGTTGATCTCCGATATTTAGATCCTTGGGACCCGAACTTTAAGTTAATTCCTTTTGGGAGAACATTTCTTGTTCGAGATCCGAAGCTGGAATATTAAGTTGTTGCAATGATGAAGAATATTTAGCTTTTTTAAATGCCAAAGTTCATCCAAAGAGTTTTTTTTTTTTGGGGGGGGGGGGGAATGTGTCTGTGAGTGGTATATGGCATATAAATCTTGAAGATTTTAATATTTTGAGAACATGAGTAACATGAAAAAATAATTATGAACATATTTCGTCTTTATCACCAATTTACTTCTTTATTTATGATTTCGAGAGAAAGTCAAATATATCATAATGCTATTTCTATTCAATTTATCCGTACTGGCACCTTTTATTTTACAATTCAATTACTATAATGGTCAATGTGAAGGCTATTTAACGCATGCATATGTTACAGGATGCAGCTTGGGTTCCAGCTTGGTTTCAGAATCTTAGAACAGATGGACCTTATGAATATGCAAAGGAGTCCCAAAATCACCCCAGTGAAAAAGTGAAGGTTGGAATTTATTCTCCCGTTTTTGCTTCCTCTTTGATGTTTTTTGGGTGGATTTGGAATGTAAGCTTTTCCCCCTGTTTCATAAATTGTTTCCACTATATGAACAGGTAAACATTATTTTACTTTGATGTTTGTAACTCCCAATAGTGTTAATAGCTTTTACTTAAACATATGAATTCAATCTCCTTAATTTAACACTTTCACATTTATCTTGATAATATAGAAAAATTTAGCAGTATTTGGGTTTTGGCAAATAGATTTCTATCAGCATTTCTGTGACATTGAAATACTTATAAATGCAAAAATCAAAGTTGTTAAACTTTTATGTAGACTCACAAATTCACTTGTGAATTTAAGTACACTCTAAACTCTAAGGGTCTAAAATGCAACCCTAAAACTCAAGAACAATTATGTATTTAATTTAGTTTCAGCTCAGATTACTTGTGCTGATTAGCCTGTGTCTTTTTTGGTCTGAAAATGACCTAGGATCTGGCAGTTTCTCAAGAAAATTTTGGTGAGTGTAAAGACATTAATGCCCTGACAAGGGAAGAAGGTGGCTACAAAAGCTGTCATTTGTTCTTATCTGGAGAAGATAATTCTCCCACTAGTCTTGCTTCATCTCCAGGAAATGTAAGTTTGTTTAGTTCTCTTGTTCTTTCTTTTATTTTTTCTTGGGCATGCGCAGTAAAACTACTGATTTTATGTGGGTGATTCTTCTAACATTTTTGTCGTGTATAGTCCTCTGATGTCAATAGAAATGGGATTTATCTTATTCATTTCTTGTTAGTAAGACTATCTAAATAATGGAATTTATCAAATAATTTACTTTCTTCTTATCGTCTTTCAATGTTTTATAACTGATAATAACTGTTCTTTTATTGTTTATTTGGAAGAGTTACCTCATTTTAATTGTATTTGACGTATTAACTGATATAATTGTAGATATCTGTACATGCATTTGCTACTTGCCTCAATTTGCTGGAACTATTGAGGACTCTAAACTATTGGAAGAAAGAAATTACGGGGATTCTAAATGCAGTCTTTGTAATGTGTCTGAAATTCTATTATGGAATCTAACTGCACCTACCTTAGGAAGATTATCCTGTTCTTTTAAATCGATTTATCATCTCCCACTAGATGTATCTATGCTCAGCGACCTAAACAAATTTGAAAACAATTATGCTTATGAAATAAGTTAAATACATCTTATTTCCAGTAACTAGGAAATTGGTTATACTGTTATATGTTAAAGTTAATATTCAACACTAAGGGTTTTTTTGTCTATAAATATTTCGCTTGAACAGGTACTACACTTTAGTCTGCACCTTTCAGATGTCGATTCACTGTCTTCTCCAACCCAGGGTTTGAATGCATCTAATAATTTAGTTGCATCAAGTAAAGTTCTGTCAATGCAACCAGTTAAAGATTCTGTTGATTTTGGAGAGAACCTGCATTCCATGATGGCTAACTGTGCCTCTGAACAGAACGATTTGCCTAGTTTCATTCCTGAAACAGTGAAAATGGATGGATCAAAATGTCCTTCCGATAACGTTGATTCTGTTAGAAAACAGAAAGAAAAATCCAATGTCACAAGCTTCAAAAATGCTGATATCAGTAATGCAGTTGAACTTTCTATTGCCGCGTCTGAGGCATTAGTCATACATGAATTAGTAAAGATGGAATCAGTTTCGGAAACATATCCTGCTGAAGCTGTACTTGAAGTAGCCCTCCGTGTTAAGCAGGCTAGGCTTGAGGGTTTGGAAGATGGCAGCTTCCTTTCTTCAAATGAGGAATCTGATTGGAGTGATTCTCTTCCTGATTCGAATGATGTTAATATGGAAGATGCTTATGAAGATGTGGGGTTACCTTCTGGCATCTTCCTTGAGGAACATCAGAGTACAGCCATTCCTCAAGTGAAAGACATCTCTGATGCTGGAAAATACCATGGTTGTGTTAATAAACTTAGAGAGCATATATCTCAGTTTGCTAATTTAGATGATAATTCAGCAAAGAAGCCGTTAGAAGTCAATGCAGAGATCGAGATGCAGCAAACAGAAGACTCGCCTGTTCAGTCTCTATGTTGTGAGAGGGATAAGCATTGTGATAACCCTGGTTTGGGTCATATTTGTCATCATTTTGTACAGCATACTTCCATTTTTTCTGCCCTAAACCCGGTAATTAAGCATCCCAATCGTTGCCTTTCTGGGCCATTACTGCAGGAAAAATTTCAGTTGTTTATTCTTTAAAAGTTCAACCTTAGAACAGATCTTGTTTATCCATTGCATTTCAGCAGTGACAAGTGAATTTCGAGGAAAAAAAACTATGTAAATGTTAACATAATAGAAATTTGTTCTTTCCCAATTGTACTGGGTATCATCTCTCTGTTTCACTTAGTGGTTTGCAGAGAATTATACCACTATGATAGTAAAAAAAAATTTATCGTCTTTAATGTCATAACTACCACCCTGATTTTCACTATTCAGGTAGTTGGTCCAGCTGATTTAACTTCAAACAGTCTCCAAAACAACGTAAACTCTTCACTTGTCGGAAATACCAGTAAGTTTTAAGCACTTTTTTACGTTGTCCTATAATTTTCCTGTCCCTAGAATTTATGATCATATAATTTCTGTTGTGAAATTATTCAGAGAAGAAGATTTTGGCAAGTTACTTGGTTCCGGACAGATATAAAAGCCGCTGGTTCGGTGGTTGGACAAGTGAGGTATGTGGTTCTTCTGTTTCATTCATTGCTCCCTTCTATGAGTGGCACCAATTTGGTCTTTTATCTTATGATATACTGTTGAAACAATCCTGGCGAGTTTAGACTGACACCATTGATTTCTCTCCAAGCCTTCTTCCTCCTGACATTAAAATAAGTTGCCATGGGATCTAAAATTTCATATTCCGTCTTGGACTTTATGGTTTTTCTACTATTGACAGCTCGTGCAATGGGGCAATGAAAGCAACTATTTTAGTGGACATAAGATTTTTGTACGCCACTGGGGTAAATCAATGTTGGATGTGTTGGCTAAACCAAAAATTCATGTAGCTAAAGGGGAAACCAAATTCCGACGGAAGTAGTGATTTGTTATGGTTTGTATTCTATTGTTGATATGAAGGATCTGAATTTTTTTAAAAAGATGGTGACTCCTTGACTTTGTTCTACAAGGAACTCGCTGCTAACTCCTCTGGAGAACTATGCTAGGAAAATACTTTTTTTTTTATACTTATAGTGTCATAAATCATGATTCACTATGGCATTGTTAAGAATGCTAAATCTGTTAGAATTTAAATGGATACCACTTGCCTATTTCATTTTTTCAACTGCCTTAGTCCTCATTCCACTATTTCCTAATCCAATGCTCTAGCCTTGTGGAAATGCTAGCTTTTCATGTTCATTCCATACTTAGTCTTGCTGGAGGTAAAATTCTAAACATGATGGACGACAATTTGTATAATCATTCTTTCATTTAGTATCAGTCTGCTCAATGGGTTGTTTTTAACTTGATGTAAACTATCACTGTACTTTATGCTGAAATATATGCTTTTAGAGTATGGGTTAGTTCTGCGATGTTTTAAAATTTTTAATATATGTCTCTAGCATATGCATATGTTAATATGGATTTAACATCTTGATACTGTTATTGACCTTGATGGCTTTTGTCTTGTCTTTCTCCTGCTTGGAAGGAATTGGATTCAACCCCATGCAACCAGAAAAATGCAGAAAGTAATTCTAAGTTCTTCATCAGAGAGACAAGCTTTCTTTCAGAATCTGCTGGTGATGTTCAGGATGAGAATTCTTGTGTGCAAAAACGTGAAAAGTGCGGAATTGGTTCTCAGTCAAGCATACCTTCACAAAATGTGACCCAATGCTCTAATCTATCATTGGATGATCCTCTTTGTTCAGTTGTTCCATGTAGTATTCCTTCAGAATTGATCAATTCCAAGGATATTGATCATGATGTAAATGTCCCCGCCATTCCTGAATTTGAAGTTGACCATCTACGGAGGACCTCAGATCATAATGTTGTATCAGAAAATAGAGATGAACAAATGATGTCTTCACCAGATGGAGAAGATATTCCGGCCACTATCACAAACATGGTTCAAGAAACACCTCAGACATTGACTAGTGTTGCCCAGACTTGTCGGAAACAGTTGAGGTCTCTTAAGACTTACAGCATGATTATCCCTAACCAACCTCTTGTCCAAAAATGCAACCGGGCACTACTTCCAACTAATCAGCGGATGGGTTTTGTTGCACTTTCAGATAAAAGGAGTTCGGAGGGTCTCTCTGCATCTAAGTTCACGGATGGAAGCAAAATCATGCAAAATCATGAACTCTTTGGTAATCACAAGTCAAATATAGAAATAAGAGGTGAGAAGAGAGTCGATGATTTAAAAGAAGCAGATAAGAGTAGCATTCCAGTGGAATCATCACGAGAAAGGGCATCAACTCCAATTCTAAATGATAGGATACAGCGCTCCTTGCTGGGTCGGGAGATTGTTGGTAATGATATCAATGTCGAGAAGCATCCAAACAAGCATGTACCACCGAAGTCTTGCGTTCAGCATCAACAGAACAACCTTAATAAGTTACAAGCTGAGTGCAATGAATTTCACGATGGACATGTCGGAGTCAAAAAGCAAGTACGTTTTTCAGAGGCAGAGG
This sequence comes from Leucaena leucocephala, assembly GCA_037074615.1. Taxonomy (NCBI): domain Eukaryota; kingdom Viridiplantae; phylum Streptophyta; class Magnoliopsida; order Fabales; family Fabaceae; genus Leucaena; species Leucaena leucocephala. The sequence continues at coordinate 2,326,072 of CM073525.1, forward strand.
AGCGGCTTCATCTAAAAAGGACTCTCTCGAAGTTGGAATCTTCATATAAAAGAAGTAAATTTTTTTTTGTATTGACTCAGTGATGTATCTTTGTGTTCTACATAATGGCTGTCTTGATTTTGGCTCCAATAATGTAGGTTCGTCTGTCAGAGCAAAAAGAAGAAAAGCTTCTGAGTCATCGAGAAATTTTGTGCTTCATACGAAACATTCTCTAACGAATTATTGCAGAAAGGGAAGGACGAAATATATATTTCTAGGCACAGAATTCCTGCTGACTGGATTATCTAGTCAGAAGGAAAGAGACATGGAAGCACTTATTAGAAATTCTGGTGGGGTGGTTCTTTCTGACATTCCCTCTCCAATTTCGAGGGGAAAGAGAAGTTCTACGTTCTCTCGCCTACAATTTCCTGTTATTCTTTGTATGAGAAAGGTTTGTTTTCAATCAACAATTAATGTTTTGTCTCTTTTTCTCAATATTTTATTTCGAAACTAGTAGCTCCGCCATCATCAATAATGCTATGCATCTAAATCCCAAAGATTATTCCCAAATTCTCTTGTAGGGCTAGACATAATTTGGTGTCTTGTTCTCAAAATTCCAGAAAATTTCCGATAAGGAAATGTAGAATTGTTCATAGTATTTCATCTTTATAAAAAATCTTTCCTTAACTTCCCTGTGTTTACAACAGCTTATGTCTGAGCTACCCTGTTACGTGGTTTTATTATAGTTTTCAGTTGTGATCTTGTAATGTTTTGATGTTTTTGTGGTCTTTGACCTTGTAATGTTTTCAGCTATTCCCTTGCGTTACACCCAATGGAACAGGCATGAAATCGTAGATATGAACAAGAAGGAAATTTTAAAGGACCTAAGTAGCAACAGTGAAGAGTGTCATAATTATTGCCTTTTTGCCTCCTCTACTATATAATGCTCTTCCCTTTATTTGTCTTAGCTGCAAACCGTCAAATTCTTGTATGGATGTGCTGTTGGAGCTTCAATACTAAAAGTTGATTGGCTTACTGATTGTATTGCTGCTGGAACTATTGTACAGCCTGAGAAGTAAGTTATGTTTTCACCTGGTCTTGCTTTTGAAATCTGCGCACTATTCTCTCTTTTTTTGTGGTGTGTGTGTTTGGGGGGGGGGGATATTGATTACAGATTCTCCTATCTTAATGATCTACGTTCTCAATAATATCCAATTAATTGCTTTTAATTTATCTCGTTAGATACATGGTTCTTCCAAATCGGAATGACATGAAGTTGACCGTAACAAGAATGCCAGTCCGTCATAATAACCAAAAGCCAATTTTTGAGAGATTAGGGTTCATGCTGCATGGCAAGCATAATTTCTGCACCAAATTTGCGAGTATTATCAAGGTAATGGTCTTTTTCTTCCATCCATGGTCGTAGAGTTAGAGGACTTGAATAACTTGACAGCACTGCTATTTTTGCCTCGGACGTGTTTTCTTTTTCTTTTTTTCCAGACGTCTTGGTTTATTTTTTGTAGAACTATAATCTACTCAACCGTATGCTCTTTTATTTTTTTTAAGTAATCTTATTATTTTAATATTATTGTTTTAAAATATATTTCATGTACTGCGCCTCTGAATGGAGAAGGGATTCTTGTTAAATCCATTATGAAACCATAAAACTAAATTTCAGTTCTTTTTTTCTTCTATCATTCCACCTCTGGATGGCTCATTTCTGAGAGTTAGGTGCTTAATGATAAGTGATGTCCGATTGATACCTATGAAATCATTATGAATTGCTTGAATTACTCTAGTTGCTGAGATACACAAATAGTAATTAACAATACCATCATGTCCATCTTCTAGTTGGCTAGTTTTATAACTTGAGACTACAAGTTATTATCCGCACACCACTATATTTTGTTGCATGTTAAAATGCCACCATGGCCATCTTCTAGTTAGCTGGCTTTACAAAAAAACTGGCCATCCATGACTTTCTTGCATATTAATTAATACCTCCTATTTTGTTTTAAAACAAAATATTTTCTTTTGTTGCCTAGCATGGAGGTGGACAGGTATTCAAAACCCTTCAGTGGTTATTTAAGAGCATTGACGAAGGAAGGATTTCTGTGGGAGCTGTTATTACAGAAGATAAACCTTCTATATCACGTCACTTGAAATCATGTGCCTTGGAGAAGGGGATTCCTATTATGGTAAGAAACTAAAAATATAGTTTAGTTCTTAGGATCTCTTTACTAGGAATTATATACTCGTCTGGTGCTAAATATATTATATATTTAATTAATTTGATTAGATTAAAGAAATTAGATAAGTTAGTTAATATAGTATGTTTTTTTCTAAAATACCCTAATTATCTTCTTTAATTCCCCCCTCCTTCTCTTACTTGATTATTATTGAGAGAGTATCGATAGGAGTAATTTGGGAGAAAATAGATAAATATAGAAAATATGTCACCATACTCGAGTGATATTATGTGAGAGATTACTGATCACTCTTAAATCATAAATAAATGGTAAAGAATAATGCAAAATTGTCACAAATTTGTAATTAACATCTTTAATTTTTCCATTAATGACCTTTGTATTATTGACCATGGATTTGTGATCTTATGGTGATAACTGTTTATTTCTTCCATTCACCTTTTGCACAAGACCACTCCTCTCACTTGATAAGCTTTATGTATAAAAGGACTGATCCATTGACACTGGCGTAAAATTTAACATTTTTTTCTTCTCACTATTTTATCATTGAAGGTGATTTTCATTGATCGAATCATTGAATTAGAAGAAATAGTCATGTTGATCTCGCATGCAAAATTTTTTTATTAAAAAATGAATAACCATATGTAGTCAAACAGTTGATAGTTTCCGGCCAAAAAAAAGAAAAAGTTGATTGTCTAAAGAACCAACGTTGATTTCCTTTGCAGCCTTTAAGTTGGATCGTTAAGAGCTTATATTCAGGGGAGCTACTTCCTCTCACAGAAGAAAATCGTCCATCTCTATTGCCAATTGATAATGTCCTAGAAGTTCCAGATTCTATGGATATGAGCGAAGAAATATAATATTATTTCTGCGGCAGCAATTTACTAGGTAACTTTTTTTTTCCAAATGATGACTATGTTAAACCATGATTTGGTCTATACAAACTCTACGTTTTACTATCTGCTTTTCTTTTGTAATTGTGGCAGATTTTTCAGATATGAAATTAGCGGTGATTGTTGTGTATACTTCAAAGTGGTATGTTGATCTCATCTCTCCTACCCTTGCAGTTTAACTTATCATATTTTCGAAACTTACTCCTTAACAAGTGTTAAATACAGAGAAATCTAACTATATATATGGGTCTATGAAATCATCATTTCTACAAAACCAAGTGTTAAACCACTAAAGCCAAAAGTTACCGATGTTAGCAAGGGTGCAATATTTCTCCCTTCTCCAGTGTCAACTTGAACCTGACATATTGAAGAAACCAATATCCTCAAACCAACATGACACTCAAATGTCCAACTGGTGCAGCGTTTTCTCTGAACTCAGTGCTCCATAGACATTTTTCTGATTTTAAACGTAGGCATCCATCTGCTTCTTCGGCTTTTTGATTGTTAAGACTTAAAGAGGGAGTAAAGCATAGAGTGCACCCAGGTGAGCTCAGGAAAGTAGCCAAATGCTATTTATCTTTCGCTCATGTCTTCCCTGTTCATCTTATGTCTTTAATAACAATTTTCATGAAGCAAGATAGGTGTCAAGAAACACTATAATGGCTGACCCTCCTAACCTTACAATTTAAATAAAAAATAAAACCAGGGAGTATATGGGTTTTAAAAAATTTAGTAGTCTGACCCAAATTGACGTTTCTACTTAGCAAATATCGGTTGCTTTAGTTGATACTAATTATTACAAGATAACAGCAAATAGACGCATCAATTAACAGTTGTTCATCCTAGTGGAAGGGGCTATAGTCCTTGAGCACCCAACTCGGCTCAAATCTGAATTAGCCGGGGCAAATGTGGGGCAAATGTGGTTCCGAATATCAGATGCTCTCACAAGGAGGGTAAAAGAAGAAGATGCGTACAAGTAGGAGCCTCATCCTTTACAGGTCACACATCCTTACTCTCTCTCTTCACATTTATATCCATATCAGTGGTATTTATTTACCCTGTGTTGTTCTTGTCAAGGGTCCAAGACTAAATCTATGGAAGGGATCTGCTTTCAGTTCATAAAGTTCTATGCTTCCAGATACAAAAAGAGTTGCTCTACCTTTCTTGAATGCTCTGGATTCACAAGCTAAAATAGTTCTGCTCTGTTAATTTTGAGCAACACGCAACCCTGGCAGTTTCATCAATCCAAATACCAAACCAAGTGGGTACAAGTCCAAAACTTTCTTGCATCAAAATATGGAATTGGACCTACATGTTAATCCTTTACAATTCCATCTATACCCCTTTAATTGGCTCAAAGTAGTTATTTTTGGTGGCATTATGACCTACCAACTACCTTATTATGTTGAGATTTGATGACTATAAACTTCTTAATATCATTCTTGCAGCAAAAGCTTAGCTGGAGAGTCAATGGGTAGCAGACAGATGGATTCTCAGTCGTTGATCCTGCAATTTTGGCCTTCTCATCAGCCTTTTTATATGGTTGGTGAAGAGAAAACATAGTCGTTTCTTTTCAGCTTCAGTTTAATTTCTTTGAGGGGCATCGTGAATTAAAATGTTATATGGCATCAAATCAACGTGTGCAGATATCTTTCAAATTATCCAAGAAGAGCCGATGTTAACAAATTATCTAATAATTTAGTTATTGATAGAGTAGATAAGGTTTGTTAGCACACTCATCCAAGAAAAGTTGAGGTCCTGAGGATCATGTTACATTAAAAAGGGGTACTTATTCAATGCTCATTATTGTCGCAGCTTCTTATTTTAATCATTTTTTCACGAATTAATAAAAGAAAATGCTTACGAAACCACAATCATATATTCATGGGATCCATCATTTCACGCATCCAATTTCAACTGGTTGCATTAAAATATCGTACCCAAAGTTTTTTATACATTTTTTCCATGTCAAATGTGATAGATAATCTACCTTGACTGAATCAAAGGTATATCTAATGTCTAGTGGCGCTCATTTTTATTGATATATTATATCTAAAGTAGGGGCAAGATTGGAAAGAACAACTATTTAGAAACTTGTCATGCCACGCAACAAAAAATAGACAGAATTTAAGGCAACTCTCTGATTCAAATCTCACGTATCAAATGGATAAATATATTCTCCTCCATCACTATAATATAATAGATGTTAATTTTAAATTTTTTATATTTATTAATTTTTAAAATTATTTTAATTTAATTCTTTTAATAATAATTAAGTAAATAAAAAGGAATGGAGTGAGTTAAAAAAATAATTATACTATTTTAGAAAAATTATACTATTAATTAATTTAATTATTTTTTTAATATAATTAAATTAATTAAATAATTTATATATTAATAACTAGAGGAGTAATAAATTATCAAAAAATCTCAATGACAATAAATAGTATACATTTATTATTATTCTTTACACTTAAACTTATTATTACATACTCCTTAATTGTTATTAGATTTTAGAGTAATTAATTCTTTTTCTTAAGATTTTATAGTGGAGTAAATTATATCAGAGAAAATTGTTAAAATATCTCCCAATAAAAAATTTATCCCTCAAAATACCTAAAATTTATTTAAAAAGGACAATCGTTTTTTATTTAATTAAGAATATTTCTAATTCATTTTAGGTTTAAAACCAATCTCTTTCTTGGCTTAGAATACAAAAAAAAATTATCTCTCCCAATAATTTTTTTTAAGATTTAAATTTATATTTTTGTATGATAATAAAATTATTTATTGTTCGAACTAATAATTTATTAATATATATAATTATATTTAACTATATATAAAATTAATAACCAGTGAACTAGGAATGCCCCAAAGTTCATTCTTCCCAAACCGTTTGATTTATGATTATCATTATAGCAGTATTTCGGATTTTGGAACTGCTGGACAATCCCATCAATCAATCATAATGTAAACGGCTCCTCTCACGCAGCTGGTGAAATTCTCGGTTCAGACGGCTCAAACACCGCCGGATTGCTTTCGCACTTTTGGACAAAAAATGTTTTACAGTAAAAAAATTTCAGTGATTTTTCGTTCATATTATTAATTAAATTTTATTTCATGTTGATCAAGAAAAGCCAGAATGTCCTTCCTGTCGGCAGAGCAGAGTACTAAGCTGCACGCCTGCTTAACGAAACGTCGTCTGGGTGTTGTTGTCATGTTGTGGGTAGAGCAGGGTTCGCGGCCACGTCATGGAGCGCTCAACGACACGTCGTCGAAAGGCCTCATCTATCCTTTTAATTGAAAAATCACACATTATTTTACAAGTTTACAGATATCACTTCTTTTTTTATAACAGAAGGATATCTCTTCTTACCCTCACGGTTTGGTTGAAGAGTAAGGGAGATTCTACAATTGATTTTAAAAAATAAATAGAGTTATAAAATTTTAATAAATAAAAGATATAAGATAAAATAAAAGAAAAAAATAATTAAAAAATTTAAAATTATTTCTTCATCTTTTTAAAAAATAGAAGTTTTTAGAATCTCCTCTCCCCTCTAATTTGACATATTCTAAGAACGATGAAATTGATTAACTTTATCATATAATTAAGATTTGAGTGGAGGGAATTTATATCACTTAATCAAATAAAGAAAAGCTAATTATCTCATTAAATTGATTTTGAAATTAAATAAATTTTATTTTTACTTTTAATTAATACTATTAATTTGAAAATACAACTCTTTCTGAACCTTTTAAATAAACGTTTTTTTAGAGAAAGAATTAAATACCTCAGTTTTTTTAAATGACCCCACACATTTGCTTTGTAGGATATGATGCGACTAACATCAACCTCCTGCTTTCTCTCACTCACACCTAAATTACTAGGATCTGACGGTGAATTTTTTGTCTTTTGGTTGAACGTCACAAATCTAATCATTTTTCTTTATATAATCCAAAATATAATATACTCTTCTAATAGTTAATACTAATTATTAATATAAAACATATTTTTTATATTTATTAATTTTTTTAAATTATTTCTATTAATATTCTCTCAATAATAAATAAATAAATAAATAAATAATAAAATATTTTAAAAAATAATTAAAATATTATAAAAAATATATTATATTAATTTAACTATTTTTTTAAAATTAAATAAATATATTTTATATTAAATATTAAAATAATAATATAATATAATATAATATATTCTCATATTAAAAAAAACAAATCTGATATAGTCTAGTAAGATCTTTGAGCGGAAAGCAAATCTTAATTCTCAACTTGCTCCCACCCAACTGTTCGCTAATAATAATTAATAAGAAGCTAATCATAGTATTATGATTAATTTTTTAATGAAGAGTCTAAGATTCAAGAAAAGTACTACTCCACCTGCTCCATGGGAATTAGATGGGACCCATCTATAAATTTTAGGGTGTGTTTGAATTAGCTTTTAGAGAATAGATTCTGGGGAGAATAGATTCTGGGGAATAGATTCTGGGAGAATAGATTCTAGAAAGAATAGATTTTAGGAAGAATAGATTATGGAGAATAGATTTTGGGAAGAATAGATTTTGGGAAGAATAGATTATGAGAAGAATAGATTTTGCAAATAGAGATGTTTGGATGATTAATAGTAGAATCACTTTTTATATTAATAAATTACTAAAAAGGGTATGATTTGATTAAAGTATGAGAGATGAGAGAGAGGAGAGAGGAGAGAGAGGAGAGAGAGGATAGAGAGAGGAGAGAGGGGAGAGAGGGGAGAGAGGAGAGAGAGTATAAGAGAAAAAGTAGGGGTAAAATAGTAATTAGATAATCTATAAGCTCTTTTCCAGTTCCAAAATCTATTGAAAAATAGCTTCTTCAAAACCATGGTTTCAAACCGAGGTTTTGCCCAAAATCAATTTTGGAGGAAAATGGCTGTTTGGCAAAAAATTTTACAAACCGAGGTTTTGGCCCAAAATCAATTCTGGACAAAAATTGATGTTTGTGTGAAATTTTTTCAAACCGAGGTTTTGCCCCAAAATCCATTCCCAAACGCTTTCCCAAACACACGCTCAAAGGATAAGCTATCCTCTCTGTACATTTTAGTATGAACCCTACAACTATAGAATTACATTGTAATCTAGTAATATAAAAATTCTTGTAATTCTAGATAGGGGTATGCATGGGTAGGACTGAACAGGGCAACTCTCTGCCCGGTACCCTGCCCAAAAAATGCACGGGCTGCATTTTGCAGCCCGGTACCCGGCCATACCCAGTAAAAGCCCTAACAATTTTGGGCAGGGCATGAGCGGGCTGGGCATGGACGGGATGGGCATGCCCAAGTCGTGACATCATGCTCATGTTGTGAAAAAAATCTATAATTATGAATTTCTAAAATAATATCATATTCATGTGTCTTTAAGAGTTAAATAATATCTATAATTCACTAAGAATAAGAGAACAAAGATCATAATTAAAATCTTGATCAATTGCATATAAAAAATAAGCGTTGAAATCTAAATAATTTGTAATTATAACTTTGTATCAATCTCCCTAATATTGACAAAGATAAAGCATTTAAAAAAATAAAATAAATAATTATAATTTATAATATAATCATATGATAATTAACAAAGTTAAAAAAAAGAAGAAAAAATTAGTATATTTATAAATATTAAAAGATACAACTTACCTACTTATATTTCTAAAATTACCTTATAGTCACCATTAGCTATCATATTCTCCCTTCTAAGATAGAGAAAAAATAAAAAAAATAAAAGAAGGAGTGCTCATGGGTAGGGCAGGGCAGGGCAGCCCCTATGACCGGTGCCCAGCCCGAAAAATACATGGGCTGTATTTTGCAGCCCGATGCCCGGCCCTGCCCGATAAAAATCGGGCTGGACAGGGCATTTTTCTTACGGGCTGGGCAGGGCATAGCGGGCCATGGGCATTGTGCACAGCCCTAATTCTAGATGCCAAAAAAGCTATGCAATTATGAGAGGATTGTCTTTAAATGGTTAACGTTGTTTTTTTAATTGACATATCTATTATTAAATAGTTAATATTATTTAACTTTATAGTTATGATATTTTTTTAAAAAAATATTATACTTTAAGCCTAGAAAATATAGTGACAAATAGGTAAAGTTAGGCTGATGTTGAACGAGAATTAGCCCAATAAAAAATATTTTTTTTTAGACAGAATAAAAAATAAAAATTAAGAGAACTTAAAATTAAAAAATAATTATATTTACTAATTAAAAGTATGAATGACACTATTCAAAGTTCACTTTCTTAAAAGAAAAGTCTTGATAACATACTTTAAAATTATGAATGTTTAATATTTACACATTTTTTTATAATGAATATTAAGTGAATAATAAAAAGTTACATCAATAGTAAAATAATGACTCCATTCTATATTTCATTACACTCTATTATGAACTTTCCTAAAGAAACTAAAACTTTAAGTATTGTTTAAGACTTGAATGAGTAACCCTACAAGTTGTGACTTATATTTAAATTTATTGTTTAAATGTTATTTTTAATTATAATATGTAAAAGTATATAAATTTAGTTTTTTTAAGGAGAACCAATAATATATATAAATAAGCTTTAAGCTATACATAGATAAATAATAAATAAAATTAATAATAGGAGAGTCATTTATATAAATATAAATGTTTATAGAAGATCTATGGTAAAATTTTAAAGATGAGGGGAGATTATATGTACATGACATAAAAGTTAATAGACTTTTTATAATTTAATAAAATTGATAAAATTTCTTATTTACCAACAATTATTAAGTTTTATATATTTTACCGTGAGTTTGTCCACATATTTTACAGTGATTCATATGTTTAATTTTTTTTTATAAGTGTGACGTCATATCGGCGGGTAGGCCCAAGGACAGCATCGTCCTTCTCTGCATGCGCTCAACGTGTTCAAGATTCTTTCACCTAAAACCCTCGGAACTACCATTTCTGCTATAAATTAGGGCTTCTTCTCTGAAAATTTGCAGAATCACTTTCTCTTTCACTTGGTCCTTTTTCTTCTACTCTCTCAAATGGCTCCAATGGTTGCGACCCACTTCACAAATTCTCAATCCAATAATCGTGATCATAGAGAAGAAGAAGAAGCCATTGAAGTAGAAGAAAAGCTTAGCCAGGAGTGTAAAGATCTGATTCTCTCTCTTCCCAGAGAGAGAGGTTGGAGAACTCGTTATCTCTATCTCTTCCAAGGATTCTGGTGCCAGCCTGCTGAAATTCAAGCGATAACCTTCCTTCAGAATCACTTCCAAGCCAAAGATTCTGATATTGTTGTTACAACAATCCCTAAATCTGGAACCACATGGTTGAAAGCCCTTACTTTCGCCGTTGTTAATCGCCAGTGCTTTTCGCCTTCTTCGAAGAACCACCCTCTTCTTCACTCAAATCCTCATCACCTTGTTCCTTTCTTTGAGTATACTGTTTATGGAAGCCATGATCTTGATGAAGCTCTTGATCTCTCAAGCTTGCCAAATCCAAGACTCTTTGGCACCCACCTACCGTTCGACGCAATGCCTAGCTCAATCAAAACCTCAGATTGTAAGATAATCTACATCTGTAGAAACCCTTTTGACACTTTTGTCTCTTCCTGGATCTTTGTGAACAAAATCAAGCCAGGATCAGTCCCTTCATTGACACTAGACGAAGCTTTTGATCTGTTCTGTAAAGGGATAATTGGGTTTGGTCCATCTTGGGACCACATGTTGAGGTACTGGAATGAAAGCAAAGAGAGACCCAACAAGGTTTTGTTCTTAAAGTATGAAGATCTGAAAGAAGATACGAGTTATCAGCTGAAGAGAATTGCAGAGTTCTTGGGCAGCCCTTTTAGCTTGGAGGAAGAAGAAAGAGGTGAGATTGATAGCATCATCAAGTTATGCAGCTTTGAGAAGATGAAGGAATTGCAGGTAAACAGATCTGGAACTTTTGGTAGGAACTTTGAGAACAAGCATCTTTTTAGGAAGGCTGAAATTGGAGACTATGTTAATCACTTGTCACCTTCCATGGTGGAGAGATTATCCAAAATCATTGATGAAAAGTTTGCTGGCTCTGGTCTTTTATTTAAAGTCTCATCATAATTCTGAGTTGTACACATATATTCTGTGAACTCATTGCAGCAATAAATTTTTCTTCTGTGATTGTGATTTGTGAGTGCTCTCTTTTAGCAGAAAATTTCTTAGTTACACCATAGAGTATGTGTGCGTGTATGTAACCAATGTTTGTTGTCAATCTCAAATAATGATAAAATTAGTGGGATAAATTTATTGTCATAATTTTATAAATTGGGATGAAATTAGTGGATCTGATTTTTTATAATTGTTTTTATTTGTTAGATTATCAGTAATAGATACACATTTATTGTTAAATTGTAACTATGATGGAGATGGGGCAAGTAGAGGTTATAATAATGAAGGTAAAGAATTAATAAACAATGGAGATGACAATAATCCAAGAATATTTGATGATCTCAGTTGAATTCATAATTAATTTTTTTATTTGATTATATGTTTGACTTTATAAAAACTTTTATGTTTAATATGATAAAATATAAATATTGATGGATTTAATTTTAATGATTTAAGTTTGAACTATATCTAAATTAAATTGTCTCATTTTTTATATAGTTCATAATTCAAGCTTATATTTGTATCATAAGGTTGTTAAACTTGCGAGTTCAACAACATTACCTAGTCATATGATCCGGTTACTGAGTTTATCTAAAAAAATTATTCTCATCATTTTTATATATAAGAGTTAATTAAAAAATTTATTTTAATTTTAAATATAATATCTTAATATATATTTTTTTAATTTATACATTTTTATCTAAAGGGGGCTTTATATAAAAGATAGTTTTAATATAAATAATTTAAAATAATAGTTTAAAAAATTAATATATATTTTTTTATAAATAATAAATTTAATTAAATTTTTTAAATATTTATAAATTAATTATCTAATTTTTATATTAATAACAATGATTAAACAAAAAGAGCCTAACCCATGCATATTACACACATTTGCCGAACTCATGGAGGCTTAATTATGCTATTTTGGATTCAAGCAAGCGCCTACTAAAAAATTACTAATATTTTAATCTTATGAACATCCATCGACTACACATTTATATGCCTTTAAGTCAAATCGGAGCGTCTATAGGAGCCGTTTCCCATCCAACGGTCAGGATCGCTCTCCTTCTTGTAATATGCCAACGTCTACTTCCCCCTAACGGTCATATAATCCCAAAATACAAAATAACAATTTTCTCTTCAAAATGTCGCTTAATTCTCTCTTCTTCTTCTTCATTCCCACAATCTTTCAAGAATCGAGCCTCTTAAACCAATTTTCTCTATAGAATCACAAAGCTATGAGTTTTCTGCAATTCGCAGACGCCATGAACGCCTCGGAGCTTCAGGTGTGGGACAATGCCGCTTTCGACAGTGAAGAGGTACCCATGAAAGCTTCGTGGTCGTTGAGTCTTGATCCTGTGTTCGAGAAACCTTCTGAATCACGGGATTCTGATCGCAGCAAGGAAAATCTGAGCCCTGTAATGGTGAATTCCTCTGTTTCTGTGAAATCTTCGGTCAACATGAAGCCGCTACATTCGAACGGCGTTCTCGGAAACTCACAGAGAAAACCCTCGAAGGTTTTGGCCAAGAAGAAGATGTGCGAGCAAGACGATGAGAGAAAGATCGATGCTGAGATTGAAGAAATCGAGAACGAGATTAAACGCTTGTCGTCTACATTGGAAGCGCTTCGACTTGAAAAGGCTGAACAAATCGCGAAAACGACGGTTGAAAAGCGAGGGAGAGTTGTGCCTGCGAAATACATGGAAACCAAACACAGTGTGAAGAAAATCGAAGAGACTCCCTTATCTTCAAGTGTGAAGTCGAAGGTTAATCGGAGGGGTGTGAGTTTGGGGCCGTCGGAGATTTTTGCCGAGGCAAAATTCCGGCAGCCAGGGATGGTGGAAATGACTCCAGGACCTGCGACACTAAGTGTGAAGAAGATTGAAGAGCCTTCATTGTCGTCCAGTGTAAAATCGAAGCTTAATCGGAGGGGCATGAGTTTGGGGCCGTCCGAGATCTTCGCCACGGCAAGATTCCGGCCGCCAGGAAAGCTGGAAACGACCCCTGTTACGGCGACACAAAGTCGCCGGAAATCGTGCTTATTGCAACTTCAAGATATCGAGGAATCAAAATCAGTGATAAGCGACAGAAGGAAAAGTATGACTGTTAGTCCGAAATCACAAAAAAATGTGAGTAGAATTGAATCTCAAAAGCAAGCAGCGACTACCACAGCAGGATGCAAAAAGCCTGTGAAGAAAGAATCTTCATTGATTCAACCAAGAAAACTCTTCAAAGATGGTGATAAGGAAAGATCAGTTTCCACCAAGAAGCCATGGAAGCCTGGACGAGTAGTAGCAAGCAGGTATTGAAGGAAATAAATTTCTGTAAAATACTCAAATTGCTGATCATAATTCACTTATAAAACATCTGCAAACATGAACAACATTGGAATAATTAACCTTGAATTGATTTATATTCCTCAAAAACTTGTATTGAATTGTGATGGAAGCATCAAACTGTGGAGACACTTGCTGTTCTAACAGGTACAACATAGTTTCTAGCAATCAACCATGTGGGACGACCATTGAAGCAGCTCGGAAGAGGTCGTTGACGGAGAATGAGAAGGAAGAAGGTGGGAAGAAGGCACGAGGGAGTGAGGGAATTACAGAGGGAGGGAGGACGAAGAAGAGGTGGGAGATTCCTACTGAGATCGCGCTTTACAAGAGGAAGGAGGAAAAAGAACAAGAAGAAGAAGAGGTGGAAAAGGACAAGACATTGTTGATGACAGATTTGCTTCCAAAGATCAAAACGACTCGATGTGTTGAAGACAGCCCAAGAGGATCAGGACCCGCAAAAAGAGTGGCTGAATTAAAGGGGAAGAAGAAATCTTACTTTTGCCCAGATATTGAGGATGATGGAGAAGAGGAAGAAGAAGATGGAGAAGAGGAAGAAGAAGAAGATGGGGTTGCTGGGTTTGCTGCTTGTGAGGCTCTGAGTTTTGCAGAACAAGAAAGAGATAACAATAATGATGAAGCTGAGGATGAGACATAGAGATGGTTTCTTGCCAGAGATCCTGAAACTATGTGCCTACATGGTGTTTGGTGATTGATTTCTTCTCTGTTTTGGAGAAATAATAATGCAACAAACATTTTCTCTGATGTTTGTTGTTCTCAAGTGGTCACATCTATGGAATTGTATGTGTGGAGGCATATGGCTATATTACAAATTATAGTGGGGAAATTGTTTTGATTGTTATCAATATGTTAAAGAAATTGAATGAGTTTTGATTTGAATAAAGTCTTTGTGTAAAATATTCCTGATAACTGTAGTACTGAGCTATAGCATTTTTTTTTTGCCATTAACTTTTGCATCCCTTTGATGCACACCTTTGTGCTTTATGTTAGTTTCTTCTTTAAAGTCTCTGAGTAAATTCACTTTTTATTTTGTTTTTTCTAACAGTCACTTATTATTAAAGGCAAACCTTGGATTTTATGTATAGAGTGGCTTCTCATATAATGAGAGGAGAGGCAGTAGGGAAATAATATGATTTTAGGTATATATCTCATCATTAAATTCAATTTTTAATCTTTACACCACTATATATATATATATATATATATATATATATATAAGAACACACTAATTTTTACCTTAAAAAAACTCCATTTTGTTTTGAAAATAAGGCATTATTTGTTTTCTAAATATATAAGGGCGTCTCAAATTCAGCACAAGTATGATTTGTTATTGAACTTTGGATTGTATATTTTTATAAAAGATTTGAGTGGAAATAATTTTAAAATTTTTAAGGAAATAAATTTAAAATTTTTAAAACTCAATTTTATAAGTTGGGGATTTAGCCCATGTGTCGTTGCGGCCGAAACGACCCAACATGTGAAGAAGACCCATATTGTGTTCATTCGGGTTGGGTCAGGTGGAAAGGGATCCATAAACCCGAATGCGGAAGGGTGATATTTACGCACACGATATTCAGAAACCCTAGTTCGCAGAGCAGTCGTCTTCCCCTCCTCCTCTAGTAGCTATCAGCTCCCTGGTTCTCTATAGCTTTCTTTCTCTCTGCTTCAACCATGGCTACTTCTAGAACTGTCAAGGACGTCTCGCCTCACGAGTTCGTGAAGGCTTATTCTGCTCATCTCAAGCGATCTGGCAAGGTATCTTCTTCCCTCGTTTGTTTCTTCGGGAAAGCACCGGAACGTTAGCAGGGAATGGGTTCTTCGTCTTCCTTGTTTTCA
The DNA here is from genome assembly GCA_037074615.1 of Leucaena leucocephala. Classification (NCBI taxonomy): domain Eukaryota; kingdom Viridiplantae; phylum Streptophyta; class Magnoliopsida; order Fabales; family Fabaceae; genus Leucaena; species Leucaena leucocephala. Next base: position 2,341,510 of record CM073525.1, read on the forward strand.
GATGACAATAGGTTGATTGGCAGTGTGTCGAATCCTGTCTTGTTTTTCCTTTCTAAGTAGAAATTTAATGCCTTTCAAAACTGAGTATTCCATACTCTCTGTTCCTACGTAGATTATTGTGGTATTTTCCATTTGATATATTTTTTTTCACAAACCTGGATTGATTTTCTTGTTCGGAATGGCATGACCTGTTGTTGTAATTCATTCTTTGGAGCCTGCTTAGGTTTGATCTGAAAATTTTCTTCGTGGAATAAATGTGGTGATTGTGTACGTGATAAATTGTTTGCAACATTGACTTAAATATCAATGCGAGCTAATGAGTATTCCCTGTGTTGTATATTAATAGCAACTCTGGGTAAACATTTAGTGGTGTAATTTTTCAATTGGAATGAAGCGTTTGGGAATTAATTTTCTGGGATATAATTTATCTGGTGCAGCTTTTATTAAAACTGATTTTTTCGGGGTTGTTTGTTTTATTGTTATTTACGATTATTCTTTAATTCTGAGCAGATGGAGCTTCCCGAGTGGACAGATATTGTGAAGACGGCAAGATTCAAGGAGCTGGCTCCATATGATCCTGACTGGTACTATGTTAGGGCTGGTGAGTTTTATCTCTCGGGTTTTGTTCGTTTGTTTGCTTACTGTTGCAAGCTTTTGTCCTGAGACGTGGTCACAATATCTTCAGGGAAATTTTTCTTCTACGTCTTGCTAGAAGAGGCCTGATAACTTTTGGAACTTATTTCAATCTTTGGTTGCAGCCTCCATGGCTAGGAAGATCTACTTGAGAGGGGGTCTTGGTGTTGGTTCTTTCCAGAGGATTTATGGTGGGAGCCAGAGGAATGGTAGCCGCCCTCCTCATTTCTGCAAGAGCAGTGGTGCTATTGCTCGTCACATTCTTCAACAGTTGCAGAACATGAACATCATTGAAATCGACACCAAGGGGTAAGCAATATTTTCTTCTTGTTATTTTGCAGGAGTTTAAATACTTTTCATGAACATCAATGATATAACTTATAACTCATTAGTCTCCAGATTGATGACCATTGAATGGATGGATATTTTGTTCCCTTCACTTTCTTGTAGCATTTATTGAATATCAACCAGCAACTGTTTTAGGAACATACTGCACTTTTTTATTTAGTTATTGATCATTGACTGTATTTTCTTGGGTTATGCTTGTCCTTTCTAAATCATCATTCATCAAATGGTTGTAAGATTCATTTGAACATTGATCTGAAATATCTTGAACTTGATTTCTCAGTGGCAGGAAAATCACTTCAAATGGTCAGAGGGATCTTGACCAAGTGGCTGGCCGGATTGTGGTGGCCCCTTGATCTGTGAATTGTTGAGGACTATGCATCTAGCAAAATACATTTAGGTTTCGGCGATGGATGTGTTAAATGTGATGGGCAAATTTTGGCTTTAGCTATTGAGTTTTTCTTAAACAGGACATACTTTATGCTATGTTGTTTAAGTCTTTTAGATGATATTATCGCTTTTCTTTTTAAATTTATTTTAATGAGGTGCCACAGTTTTCATATTATTATTATTTCAATGCCTTAAGCGTGAGATGGAAAGTCATGAATTCTTAATTGCAGCAATATTTGAGGTTACATGACACTTGGGGTGTTTAAGGAATTAAAATCGATGGCGTTATGGAGTTTAAGATCTCTAATGAGAAATGAAATAGGAAATAGAACGTGAGTGGTCGCTTATAGGGATGTGCATGGTGCGTATGTGCTCAGTCCATCCGCCGCCCCAATCCGAGAAAAAATTGTTTAGCTCAATTTAGAAAAAGTTGTCTAAAGTATATTAGGGTAGAGTTAGGCTGCGTCATGTCGGACAAGGTATGCTGTTTTGTCAATTCGGCCAGTCTCCATTATATGTATAATTTTTTTATTTTTTTTAGATTTTTTTTTATTTTTTTAGTTTTTATTTATAACTTTATTTTTTAAATTTTAAATATAATTTTTATATTTATATAGATATTAAAGTTATTAATATATTTTATTTTCTAAATATTCAATTATTAGTGTTATAATATTACTATATATATCTGACCCTATTATAGATTTCAAATTTTTATATATATGTAATGGATTTTAAAACTGTAATTATTATATTTTTATTATTCTATTCTTGATAAAGTATATATATTATTTAACTTTTAAAGATATAAATATATTATTTTATAAGATTATAATTATAAATTTTTTTTACAATATAGTTAGAATTTTTACTGGATAGGGTAAGGCATCAAGCGATAAAATATAGGCTATATTTTCATGCACACCCCTAGTCACTTAAAATTGCTTTGGCATCTTCATGGAAAACTTTAATAATTGCGTATTTCTAGACATAAATACTAAATTCACCTTAACTTCTAACAAACTAACTATTTCTCATGTGAAGATGCAATTTTAGTTATGTAAAACGTCTTCCAATACGCGCTCGGGTTTAGGTTTTATGTGAAAAGTTATATATGCAAATTTCTCTTAAAAACGGATCACCTACTATAGAATACAAGGTGAGCGGAATGAGCATTTATTGTGACAAATCTAGTTAACAAATTAAAATTATAATTCTAAATGAGGCATAAAGTATAGTTTTGTTTTTTGTTTAAAGTTAAGTTACAACTATCAAATAAATGTTACTAAAACTTTATTTGGAGATGGTAATCGAGCAATTGTTCTGTGAAAACAGATACACTTAAAATCGTTAACTACATTCTTACTTGTATGCGAAAAATAAATGTCTGGCCTTATAGAATGAATTTCAGCTTGTGCAAGCCATCAAAATACAGAAAACTTATCTTCCTACGAAATCATACATTTTTAAAAAAATTGGATATTTTCCCACATAATCTAACACATAGGTATCAAGTTGGCTAAAACAGAAAGAAAAGAGAATAACAGTAAAAAAGCTCCCATCTTCGTAATGGGGTCAGTTAACCCATTTGGAATGAGGACTCTCAGCCTGATCCTTGCGCCGTTGGGCCTCACCAAGCCCGCCAAAATAAAAATGCCTAGCAGGGAAAGAGAATTTAACCATTTTCTCCCCAATTTGTTTGCCTTAACAGGGCCACAGGTCACCCCAAATAGATCTTTTGGCTTGATGATGCAATGTAGGATTTTTGCTCTGTGTAACAACAATACGATCAAAAGAACCCTCTGAGGCATCCCTGTTGGTGGATCTACAAACATTCATTGCTACCTGTCTACCCCTCCTAACAGGCATGAAAACTATTCTGCCCCAGCCACCACCGAGATCAGCATCACCAACCCCATCTTCTTCTCCTTCCTCCTCATCCTCTTCATTGTCATCAGCAGCCTCGGTTTCAACAACATCGGAATAGTAAGTAGCCAAATCCTTTTCTTCATGAGGAGAATCACTAGCTTCTTGTAACTTCACCAAGTCCTCTGACAAGGAAAAGGGAACCAGATAAAATATGGAAACAAAAAATGTTTTTGAGACAATTCCCCAAAGACTGGGCAAAGCAAAAGAATCAAAACGAGTCAACCAAACTCAACCCAGCCCAATTTGGTTCGCCATCTTAGATGGTATAGAAAAGGAATAAAAAACCAATACATCATTAACTGACAAGGTAAAAAGGTTGTAATTCACTTTACCTGCTTAATGTTCATAATTTTAATAACTTTTCAACAAGGAAAAAAATAAAAATTCAGTCCATAGGACTAGCGTTGCCAACACTCTGGCCATCATTCTAATAGGTTAGAAAGGGTTGAATCTGATTTTGTAAGCTAAACTAGTGGCGTGCCAAACCGAATCATTAACAAGAGCGTGTATGCACAGGTTTAAGGAATACCATAGTCAATTTCAAGATCCTCCGGATTTCTTTTCGCCCGCTGCTCCTTTAAAGTCTCAAATTTCATGCCGTCAAGAGGCCAAGATTCACTGGTCCAAGGGATGAGCCAAAAAATCAAATTTATTCCACAAAATGAATAAATAAAATAAAGTCCGCCAAGACATGGTTCAAATTGTTCAGTGGCCAAGGAATTATAGTAGAAACCAATATTTATTGGCTTAAGAATAAAAAAGACATGGTTTATTATAGAGCACAATGATGTCATGATCCATATTACTAACCTCACCTGACAGGATAAGGCTTCTTCTTGTTATTAAGCAAAAAAAGACAACCATAAAAATAGAGGAAAAATAATAATAAATTAACTAGGGAAAGAAGGGCATGTTAAAATATCTATATTTTCGGTGCAGAAGTAAGATAAATGTCCTCATGTCAAAGTTGCGTGAGAGAGAACTCAACATCAGTTTTGTAATTTTATTTATATATTACTGATCTACAAGCTTGAAAGGCTTATTTAAAGCACTCACCTTGGTCTCTGCCCTCGTCTGAAAGCAACATAAGAAAACTTCTCATCTTCAAATCCTCGTAAGGGCTCACCTTTGGAACGCTACAAAATTATATAATCGTTACAATAAAAATATATTTCTCATTATGATGGTCTATTTTATTGGGAAAGGAGGGAAGTAAGAGTGCATCAACCATGAGACTCATTCCAACTAGAAAAGTTGAAGAGTTAAAGAAAAACCTTGTATGCACGCTGTGAAGATGTCCTCTCCAAGCGCTGAACAAAATGACAGTATTTTCCAGTTTTTACCAGAGGACAAGGGCCATCATGAGGACACTGCTCAGGGAAAACTTATCAGACAAGAAGACCGTGATGAAAAGGGGAGGAGGGGGGGGGGGTGGCGACCAGGGAAGTAGACAGAAAATGAACATGGTGAACTGCAATGTAGAAAAAAGAAGTCGAGTCAAAATGAAGAATACTTACAGGTGCAACAACAAAAGCCCCAGTTTCCTGAGTGATCAAGTCTTTACAAGCTCCAACGTTCCCATGGGCAATTTTACGGAATTTCTAGAAAGTTGGAAGATTTTATTCCTCACAAGAACAGAATACTTTAATAGAAGCAAAACCACAGAGGGAAAAGACATCACTTTAAAAGAAGCATAATAATTATCTCCATCTCAAACTTTCTCAAAAAAGAATACAAGGAACATTTAATTTTACCCTTTTTTCCATCCATAATATATGAGATCTCATCTGAGCTATAATATTAGATCCGTGAGGTGTGCCAGGTTCAACCAAAACCTATAGATGTTGATTTCAGAAATTAGACAGCATTAGATTGAATATCGCAAAGGACCAAACAGGAGGAAATTTTGAAATAAAAAATTGCTCTGCTCAGAAGCACTACCCACAACAAGCTTCTTCACCACATTTTATAATTTATAAAAATATGCTGAAATGTCAACTTTTCTTTTTAAGTTACAAAAAAAAAAATCTGAATAAAAGAAGCTAATGAGTTACCTGAATCAGTACTTGAGAATTATCAAAATATTGAAACAAAAAGAACGATAAAATTGAGATCGTACCAGAACATCCTGTGTCAGATCCCAAAGTTGGCGAACCATGGTAATTCGATCCTTTAGTGATGGTATCTCCCCAAGCACGTAGGACTTTAACCCGTAAGAATAAATTGCAAAAGTACTTAGAATCAATTAAAGGATGAAGGATACAGATTTATCAATAAGTTTCAAGGCAGATTTTCTTAGTTAGCTATTTTCACCTCATAATGTAAGAACTACATTGAACTTGAACAAACAACTAGTTGGTAATTAAAAGAACCAAAAGAACTAACTTACTGCAATTACAAGGTCATGCTTTCTCTCAGATTTACCAATATTTTTTGAAAGTGCTTGAATACTATCATAGCTATGAATGAGTGGCAAATTCTTCTGACCTGAATAATCAACAATAGAAGAGAAAATCAAAACTTCATCAATCATTAACTTCCTTCACAGATTTCAATATATTCTATCCTAATTCTGATTAGTGCACAAATATATCGAGCAAAATCAAAAAGAACCTTCAGCAGAGTGCAGCAAAAATCCCTTTTCCAGTTTTTGATACAAATAAACTTGAAAATTGATTATTCACTACCATGGCAAAAGAATCTTCTTCTGGAAAGAAGGGACAAGCTATCCACTATATAAATTTATGTAACTTACATAGTATAAGGTATCAAGGAGAACCATAGGGCACAGTTAAGGCCAGGACAGACTAATTAATTTCAATAGCTGATACAATTAAGCTACCATAAATTGAAGAAAGTTTTGAATGTGCTAATGAAGGATCAAGCATGACAAGTCTTGCTTGCCAACCTCTTCCAAAAGTAGTTTTCTCATGCTTGTTCGAACCATCTTCTCATCCAATAGAAATAAACAACCTTTTCTCATCCAACAGCATATTTTCAGGCTACCAAGTAGGCCCTTAAGACTTCATATATCTTATTCTCTTTCACCTCAAATTGAAAGGACTAAAATACCAATATGATTAAAGAAAAATTAACAACTAATTACCTTGTATCAGTCTCTGACCAGCACGCTGCATTGACTGGGATGGTTCTATTAAATTAACTTTCTCTAAAGACTTTGGCCAGACTTCACGCAGTGCCCTGGATAAGCAAGTTTCAACCACAAATTAATTCACAAAATAACGAGAGTGATAATGTCAAAACCACTAATTTACCAGAGCAAAGTTCAAGAGCCCTTTACCAGAAAGCTGATCCTGTTCCAGCACCAAAATCTAATACCTTAGCTGGGGAGAAACCAGGAAGTCTTCTGCGAACCTAAAAAGAGACATAAAATGCCAACTTTTTTAAAAGATTCATTACAAATGTACTAACATTTTACTTAACGCTAAAAGTCTTTTGTTGGTCATTCATACTAGTAAGCAGGAACAAAAGTAATGTAAATACTAGGTAGTAAAAGCACAGTTCCCCCCCCCCCCCCCCCCTTATAGAGACTGAAGCATCAAATAAATGGTCCTACCCTCATGAGTTGGGGGAAGTTATTAATAAGAAAAATGCACAATTCATTATTTTATTTAGCAAGAGATTACAAAATATGAATGAATCGAAAATTCATTTCTTCTTCCTCACTCAGCTTAGGCTTTTTAATATTTTAAAAGATATACCCTTCGATTTTCTGAGGGTTTCCCCACCTACCTCTTTGAGTACTCTATAACATGCAGAGTAAACAGCAGGCATTCGAGATGCAACATAAGCAATCGTCTCATCATCTCTATACGTGAGACCAATGTCACCATAAGAGCTCTTAATCTTCCAACGCTTAGAGTGTACAACAGACTTTAAAGGATCTTCAACTAGCTCCTTTGATGTGGATGTGGTTAGCTGCAGGTTGACATCCTTGATTTGATTGAACGATTGAGACAATCTTAAGACTTTCTTCTTCATATGTGGCTCCTCCTCCTCTATAATTCCAAACCCACCATCAACGTAAGCTTGAAATTTGGAATCATGTAGTTACACAATACAAATAAGATGAGGATGTTAAACAGAGAAGAGCGGACCTCGTAAGTATTTTTTAATGGCACGACGGAGACGCACAGGGACTACAAGGCAGCGTTGGGATTGTTTGGCTGCATTGCGCAGGGTCTCAGGGGTAATGATTTTCCGGGCAGTTTCAGAGATTGCCTGAGCAGCCATGCTGGCCCTTTAAGAGACTTCTTCCTATGATGTAAGCAACCTGCTACATGAATAATAATCGAAGGTAAGATTTTAAGAAGTAAGCTACAGATAAAGAACTTCTTATAGCATCAAGTACCACAAATAGCCAATACTAAAAGTATATTGAAATGAAAAAGATTAACACTTTTCTTCCAATTCTTCCCATTTCCATTTCTTCTGAGAAAGAAGAGAACGCTAAGAACAAGAAAGATTACTATAAAAAAAATGGTTCATTCATTCATATTTCCCACTTTTTCTTCAAACTTTTACGAGACGAGAATCAATCTTAGAAATTTAGTCATCCAATCTGGAAGAGACGATACAAGCAGGGAAAATACTGGCATCGGATATTATACTTTTTCCAACTACGTATACAGCAATATCCTCCCCTAATTTTAAGAAAAAACCAGGATAGAAGTAAATAGAACGAAAATTTGGATAAGCAGTGGAGATTCCAACTTGATGGAGAAGAATAAAGTAGTGAGATAGAGTGAAAGAAAGGTGAAGACAAACCAAAGCAGAAAAATGATAATATCTTCCTTCTTTGTTCTTGATCGCAGGTTCAGTATATATCCCTCTTTTCAGGACTGTGCTAATGAATTATGTGTTGTGGCTCTACTACAGGTTCTGCTTGAGGAGGGTGCGGTGGAGGAAGAAGAAGCAGGAACAGAACAACGAGAACCCCCTTAACCCCTATCTTAGTTGTTATTTCTAACTTTTTTAAAAATAAATAAAAGAAATATAGAAAAACATTTTCTAGTCCTATATAATGATTAAAACAATTTTTAAAACATATATACACACACATAAATACAAGAAATTTTTTATTTTGGTTGTGAATATTAATTAAATAATATATAAATAATACAGGTTATTATAAATTCTATATTTTTAATTTTCCCCCCTGCTGCATCTTTTTTGGGAGAAATTTATTTTAATGTCTTTCCGTTTATTACGCTTTTATCAAAAGAAATAGATATCGACTAGCGGGACTTTGGTGCATTGAGCATAAGGTGTTAAGTTTAATTGATAAAGGATTTTATTTCAAGTATCCTTAATTAATATTCTTATAGTCTCTTTAATTAATTTAATTATATCAAGATAATTAATTAAATTAATTAATATTATATATTTTTTAAAAATATTTTAATTATTTTTTTAATTTTCTCACGTCCCCTTTATTTAAGAAAAATAATAATAAATATAATAAATATATTTTATATTTATAATTAAAATTAATTTCTCAATATGCTCTTACATTAACTTATAATTTAGAAGGCCATGCGCAACTATAAAATACTAAAATTTGATAATATTAGTTAAAATGATTATTCTAACTAATTTTCCCCTTCACTAATTTCTGATTCCTCTAGCACTAACCCATTTTGCAAAGGTACTGTGTTTTAGTCTGAAGGAACAGAGGGAATGCAACAACAAATCTAGGATTAAATTATTATTACTTATATTTAGTATAAGATATATTTAATTAATTTAAATAGATTAAAAAATTAGTTATCTATAATGATTGTGTGTTAACTCCTTTAAAATACTCCTTCTAATCATATGTATTTCAATTACCTTTAATAGAAACCTCTTATTATATGTAATTATATAAGGATACTTTGTAAAAAAAATATAATTTTAAAATAAAATAGATTGATATTTAATATTTATGACTAAAGTAGCTTTATTATATAGCGCTTATATTTAGAATTAAAAAGAATATTATAAAATAAATGATGTATGTAGGAGAGGGGGAGTATGTGTTGAATATATAACATTATGTTACTCTAAATATAATATATACTTATCTATTTAATTAATTTAAATAAAGTAAATAAATTAATTAAGTTAATTGTAATAATTATATATTAATTTTCTTAAAATATCATCTCTAACAATGTGCATATAAACTACCCTGATTAAAACCCTCTTAATATATATAATTATATAGAGATACTTTAAAAAAAATTAAAATTTAAAGGCAAAATAAATTAAATTCTTATATTTAAAATTGAAATAAACTTTTTATCTAATTATTATAATTAGGATATAAGAGAATACTTTTAATTTAAAAATAAATAAATGTGGTTAAATGCTAATCGTAAAACATACTCAAGATCATGTAAGGGAATATTCTACAATGCATCCTTACTTTGCATACTCGCTTCTTTTGTTGCATCAGGAGAAAAACTATTGGAGTGATAAATAACACAATTTATATAAAACTTCAAAGTCATTTTGTCTCATATTAATTGAAATGAAATTTTGTGTGATAAGAATCGTTGCTATTATATTAATTGGCCAATGCTTTCATGAGAAGATTATCATATTTATTCTGATGCACAATTTTCCCTAATATAAACGATAAGGTTTAGGCCATTCTAATTTTATCAGATGTCCCTGAAGGTACGTTTAGCTAACATTAAGAAAGAAAGATGGGGAACATTATTACACTATTTTCCAAGTCTACAAAAAGGATGATGGCACAATAATCTTACTCAATCAGCCACTTGAAATGGTGAGAAAAAAGAAGAAGCAGAGATTAAAGTTAAATCCCAAAACAAAATAGCAACATTCAAATTCAAACTCATCATCTTCCATTATTAATGCCTAAAGTGCCTCACATTAGTGAAAACCAGTGAAACACCATGCTTGTTGCAACAATCTATGGCATCTTGGTCTCTGATACTACCACCTGGTTCTGCAATCATACCTATTCCACTTTCACATGCTTCTTCCACTGCATCATTCCAAGCTGCATATTTAAATCAAGAGACGGCACTGTGTTCAGAGAGATTTTCCAAATATCTTCTTTTGCCATGATTAAGTCGGATAAATCGACATTTGACCTAATGGTAATTCTCAATACATTCAACATTCTTACTCCAACTAACTAAGGCATGCATAGGAGTATGATGAAGATGCTCATATCAAGCACTTCTACAGTTGTAGTGTCCCAAACACCTAGCAACTAACAACTAACTATTCTCTTTCCATCATTTTAACCAACTCATAATTATTTGGGAAAATCACTGAGATCCCAAGGAAGGGCTATAATTACTAAAAATCCCATAACAAGTGAACAACATAGACTTATTATTATTTCCTACAACAGAATTTATCATTGTAAGCTGCTCATTTGTTGTGGGACTTTTTGATGATTATATTTCTTCCTTAGAACCTCAGTTATTTTCCCTAATTATTTCCCACGTATTGATATTCCAGTTACTTTATTAGATACTAGTACTTACCAAATGGGAAGAAGGCATCACTAGCTAGAGCTGCTCCTTTAACCTCATCTCCAGCTTTTCTCATAGCTATTCTTAAACTCTCGAGACGGTTCGGTTGCCCGCTTCCCATGCCTAACATACATTTGTCCTGCCGAAATTGATCAAGAAGGAAAAATCAGATTGGTGAACCTGCTGAGCATTAAAGCAAGGTATCAATATAAAACATAAAGGAACCTTTGCTATCACAACAGCATTGCTTTTGACGTGCTTCACACACAACCACGCGAACTCCGCATCACGAAGTTCACTCTCTTGTGGAGACTTCTCGGAGACAACGTTAAATTGGATGTCTTGTGGGGTTAAGTCATCTGGATCCTGAGCTAACCACCCTCCACCAACTTGTCGAAGTGAAAGCTTTCCTGACTCATTCTTTTTGGCCTCAAGAATCCTCAGAGTCTTGGACTTTCCACAAAGGACCTCGAGCCCCTTCTCTGTATAGCTAGGTGCGACCACAATTTCATAAAACATCCTTGTCTCCCCATCGGTTGGGCTTCTAAATTCTCGAATCTCCTTTGCAAGAGCCTATAAGACAATAAAATGTTAAGATAGGGAAAGTGTCTCTATCTTTACAAGAAACTCAAGATGACATGACAAAGTCATGCCCTTGACTTAACAAGTACTGGGCTAACCTGTAAAGTAACATTATGAATATTTGAAAATCAGACAACAAGGAAGAACAAAACATTTTTGCCAAATTTGAAAAATTTCCAAGAAATGTACTCATCCAATAAAACATTACTGATCATTTGATGTTTAGTGGCAAAAACCACCTCATCAACTTCCACATTGAAAGCCACAATTCCACCAAATGCACTCACTGGATCACCTTTCACAGCAAGCCTATAGGCTTCAAGAATATCATCTCGTGAAGCTACCCCACATGGATTTGTATGCTTTACTACAACACATGTGGGGTTCTTAAACTCACACACACAGTTCCAAGCAGCATCTGCATCTAAATTATTATTATATGACATCTCCTGCATGGAACAAAAAAAATTGCAAACATGTGGAAGTTCAACTCACAAGATTATGGTAAAGTCAAGTTATTCTTTTAACCCCAAACAGAAAATAAAGGCTTGGAGATGTACAAATGATATTCACTGGAAATATTAGAAGAAAACTAAGTTTTATTCCCACCTTTCCATGATGTTGTATGGCTGTTGCTATACCACCAGTATTAAACTCAGAAAGACTTTTGTCCTCATAAAAAGCAGCTTTTTGATGAGGATTTTCACCATAACGAAGTTGACTTTTCAGCGAAAGAGGCACTGTTAGGCTAGGAGGAAATTTATCTGTCAAACAAATTAAAGCGGAAAAAACATCTCATTTGTGCCTGTTACAATGATCAACACTAAAAATATCTAAATCATATTGCCACTCATACTCAATTTCACACACGTAACCTACACAATAAATATAAGCAGATCTATATTGCTGCTAGAAGGGAAACAAGTCATTTTGTTTTAGATTATTCATTTCTCAAAATTTAAGTTTGGCTGGTGTTAACGAGGCATTCCTAGGATTATCGTTATTTTATGTTCATTCTACTTCACAAATAAATGTGATTCAATTATAATTTTATATGAACCTATGGCATACTCACCTCCCACACTCTGCTTCCATAGCCACTCAGATACAGCAGAATCATAAGAAGCAACATGTTGAAAAGCTTTCCAAGCAAGCTTTTGCCTGAATTTCTGATCCTCCTGGTTTCCTTTCAAATATTCAATAAGGGCAGGGTAGTCCCCTGAATCAACAACCACCAAAACGTCCTTGTGATTCTGTTCCATGAAGAAATTATCAGCTTATATATAAGACCTTCCACAAGGAAAACTGAGATGTCCAACTCCATTATAGTATATATATTTCTTTAAAAGCAGTTTATGGGCATCCAGCCAGCAGAATACATCTTCTAAGTAAGCAGGTTTAAGTATAGATAAGGTCATTTTCTTTTACTAGCATAAATTCCATTCAGAAAGGTATGCCAACCTTAAAAAAGGATTCCGAAAGACCAAGCACACTCATAAAGGTGATTCTAATATCGTATAAATTCCGCCTAATTCCAAAAGTTCAACATATTGGCCCTTTCAATCAAATAAATCACCTTCGCAGCAGCCCTAATCATTGTTGGACCACCAATGTCAATATTTTCAATCCCATCCTCAAATTCAATGCCTCCGCTGATGTGACTTTATCTTAAAAAGGGTACAAATTCACCACCACAATATCAAAAGTACCTGAAACATAACTCTATTAGAGAAAGATAACCGGCACAAACATAATGGATACAAAGGACTCAAAGTTTGATGTAATGATATATCTTGCATCATGTAATTGTATTGATAGAGTTGACATATTTTACCAATTCCATGAGCATTAAGAGCTTTCATGTGATGCTTTTGGTCTCTTCGGGCAAGAATGCCCCCATGTACATTGGGGTGCAAAGTTTTTACACGACCATCAAGCTGTGAAGAAAAACCAAGAAGAGCAATAGAGAACCCTCTTTCACATCAATTATTTCTCTTATGAAACGGTAATCTATAACTTAAATAATTTAACAATGAAAAAAATTGTCAACTTTCTTTAGACAATCATGGAGAATCTATAAAATTCAATGTAGAAGAGATGAGTACTTGGTTACAAGAAACTCCAAATGCAATACGTCTTATTGAACAAAACCTAATAATGTGACAAATATTTGCGAGAATTTCTTCCCCATCAAGGCCCTTTATATAATCCTACTAATAAGGACACAGGGCAAAAACCTTAAACACATAAGAAACTGTACACACAAAAATAGAAGATTGAACATACTAGTTACAAGAATTTGGGAGAAGAAACTCAATCTAGAATGAATACTCACCATTTCAGGAAACTGGGTAAGCTGTTCAACTTTAGTAACAGTCACTCCAGCACTCTCTAGTGCAGAAGCTGTTCCTCCTGTTGAAACAATGGTATATCTACAATTTATAATAGGGAACATTACAAAATTGCTTTGTACAAAATAAGCCTGACATTGCTCTTAGAAAGAGATTTGAATAAGAGAAAGAAAGATGTTTAAAATCTCAGCATAAAGAAACAAAACGGAGGATATATAATTTACCCTAATTCCTGGAGCCCGTTCCCAACAAAAGCCAGATCCTTCTTGTCTGACAATGATATTAACGCTTGCTTGTTGCCTGCTTCAGACCAACATAACAAAAACAAGCCAGAAATTATTTTAGCATTATAATCAAATATCAACCATGACACTACAATGGTTGAAACGTATCAGCATTTTAAAACTTATCAACAAACATGGTATACGAATAAAAGCCTAAAATTCTACAGTTGAAGAAAACTAAGAACCCGTTTAAGTACAAAGAATGTAAATTTGACAATTTGGTTCCTAAATTGTTAGGATCATTCGATTATAGTCTCCAAAATTCAGTGGGTGGGCTGAGTGCACTGAGCTAATAGAAAATAACAAAAAGTTGTACTGTAGCTCTTTTGACAATCCTATTTCCAAGAGCACTAGGGTATTAAAACTAAATGAAGCTAATAATGTGTGAAACAAATTATAAATTAGCTCAATGCAAATTAACCGCAGACTAATGAAGCCGAAGAATTAAAAGGAACAGAAATTACCAGCAGCAAAGGATGAAGAAGCACTTTTAGGGACTGAAATTGTGTCAGTTTCCGACATGGCTTTGATTGGAATCAAGCACCAGCGCAGTGAAGAACGGAACTGAATATATCCAGTTGAACACCAAAACCATTGACAAACATAGAAGTATAAGAAGCAAAACAGGAAAACAAAAGTAAAAAGATGTAAACTTTAAATCCAAATTACAAAGAATACCTCAGTTCTTCCGAGCAAGTGAGAACTGAAACAAGAAGTATTTATGTGACAAGAAGGGGTATAAAGCCAAGCACCAAGAATGGGACCGTTCACAGTGTTGGGGTTGGGGACGGCGGAGGCAGTGGTTGAAGAAACACCAAATCCAAACATTGCTCGTGAGGAAGAAGCAGAAACCGGAACCAAACGGTTCTAGTAGCCACGCTTTATTTTCTTTTTTCTTTTTCCCCGCAAACAGTAGATTCTTGTTCGTTCACCTTAAATTAGCAAGAATAGTGGCCAAGCCTCCATAAAGCAAAACTCAAGTGGGGCAGAGTATTATGAACAATCCGCTAAAAACAAATCCCACAATTAAAAAAGCAACAACAGCAATAATAACGTAATAACAAGAGAATATAAACAGGAAGTTTTGGATTTTTTTTATTTTTGCTTTGTTAAAAAATAAAACACTAACAAGGTTAAATTTAAATTTATGGGGTTTTGTTATATTTTTTATAGATTAATACCTAACAAGACTATTAAAATTTAATATTTTGTTATAAATTTAAATTTAAATTTTGGATTGTTTGAATTTAGATTTTAAATTGTTACCATCTTTATTATTTAGGCTCTAGAGCTCAAATTAAGACCTTCAATTATTTTTTAGACTTAAATATTGAATTGAATTTGTATTTTATGGGCTTCCCTCTCTTCTTCTCTAATCACTCTCACTATTTCCGTTTCACATCGACTTTGATCTAATTTTTTTAATTCATATCAAATGTTACATAATTCCCATTAACTTGCTACACACTTGGTAACATGCGGCTTTAAAGGGGTAAAATTTAAATGTTGAAATGTTAAAGGATTAATTGATAAAATTAATTTTTTCTAAAAAGAATTGTTAGTCAACCGCGACTGACGTGAATATATAATATATAAAAAATTACCCAGATGCCATCTGCACGCGATTTTGATCTATGAAATAAAACAGCAATAGGAAGTACATTACTGTTCGGCATTCCCCCCTCGTCGAGTTAGCCGTCGGACGCGTCCACCGTCGTCAAGCATACGTGGTTGTTCTCCGGTGTTAGTATTGAAGAAGGTATGAACTCTAGGGCTTTGTCTTCTCCCAAATTCCGGTGAGGTTGATTTGTTCAGTCTGGCATTGAATCTAGAATTGAATTGAATGTATTCCCCGCGTTATCTGTGTTCGTTGTGAACCCTGCGTCGGACGCTGTCGCGTCGTTTCTTTCTTTTTTAATTAATTGGAAGGCCATAGATTGCAAGAGTGTAATATAGGTCCGCCTATGACTCTAGGAGAAACGATCAAAGAAATTATATTGACCAGCAGGGAAAAATGAAAGTGAACACCAGCAAATTTCGTTGCATCGATAAAACTAAAATTAATTGTGGTATAAACAGTGCTAGTATAGTATTGGAACCTGTTAATTCCTAATATCATTGATGTGATGCTACCGAATCATATAAAAATGATTATGGTGAACCTTAAATGAATAATAACTGTTGTGTTACTTGGATAGAGGAGGAAATACCAGATTTTCAAAAGACTGTGATGGATTTTTGTAAATAGTGCACGAGGTCTCTTCTGCTACAAAGGAACTAATGTTTAGCATGTAGACTGATTCAAATGTTTATGCAAATCTACTTACTCAACTTTAATGCTTCAAATCAGCTCATATATTCTATTTGTGTTTCTTTCCAAATTCTACACTTCTATTCTGTTATGAAATTAGTCTATAACTAAAGTTCATTTTCTTGGCTGATTGTTCTTTAAAACTTCACCTTTTTCATATTCTATGTTGTTACAAAATAAAAATTTTTGGCCTGTTTCGTGAGGTGGTAAAGGTCTAAATCTATAGAAAGGGGAAAAAGAGTCTTGCTCCGGTGGACCAGTCCCCCAACTTGGGTGACCAAGTCTAGCTCAGTTTGGTCCTGGGCTAAGCTCAAGCTGAACTAGATCATGGACAGCCTTGTCAAGCCTAAAGCTATTTCCAGACCAGACCAGGGTTAAGCACTAACCCAATCTGGTTTATCTGTTGTGCACCCCACTCCAGTCGCATTCTACTTTCATTATTCCAAGTAGATTCTGTTCTTTGGTTTGCGATGTTGTCGGTGAAATTGTGAAGGGGATGTGTTTTATACATTTATTTATTTTTTTGGGTTGGAAAGCTGGTGTTGGGATTTTAATTTTTTTGGTGTTGTCATGTTGATATTACTTTGGCTTTTGATACTGCAGAAAATGTTCAAGAACACATTCCAGTCTGGATTTCTTTCCATCTTATACAGCCTTGGGTAGTTAGCTTGTTGGTCTATAATACTTGTTTCGAAGTTCAATTTTGAATATTTTATATGATGATGTTGACATTCTTATTTGCTTGGATTTTATAGGAGTAAACCTCTGCAGATATGGGATAAAGAAGGTGAGTGTTTTATGGGTTGCAGTATCAAGTGAATATTTAGAGCCAGTTTTGCAATCAATTATCTTGCAGTTGTCTGGAAGTCAAGTCATAACGCCAATTTTTCCTCTATTATTAAAATTCATTTATTGTTGTATGAATATTGTGCTCTATTTTACTATAGAAAAACCTGTATCTGCAACAGCTCAGAAACAAGTCATCATCATCATCACTATCTAAAATATTGACCTAACACCTCAATAAAAACCTAAATAAGTATGTTTTTGGAAAAAAAAAAGGAAGCATTTTTATCTGTGATTTTCTTGAGGATATATTTTTTTTGCCTAATCTATACAAGATTAACATGCCCTGTGACTTATATATTGTGTGGGGTTTATTTTATAGTTGTCAATGGCCATATAAAACGTCCACAGGATGAAGACATACAATCCAATGTACTTGAAATAGTTGGATCCAATATCCAATCCACATACATCACATGTCCTGCGGATCCAGCTGCAACACTGGGTATAAAACTTCCGTTCTTGGTTATGATTGTGAAGAATCTGAAGAAGTATTTTACATTTGAGATTCAAGTTCTGGACGATAAGAATGTGAGACGACGATTTCGGGCTTCAAATTTCCAAGTCTGTAAGTTTGCCCGTGATTGTGCTTTTTGTTGCTTTTTCTAAAGATTTTTCAGGCATTCAAATTTTCCTGTGTGTTTTCGTGCCTGATTTTGTGTCTTTATCCTACATAAAGGATTTTCTGATTAGTAATACTTTAGCATGGTGACTTTCTGGTTGCTGTAAAGAGAAAATACATCTTTGTCAGAAAGTTTGGGAAGAATGTTGGTCATAAAGAGAAAAGACATCTTTGCTCTCATTGCCTTCGTTTGTAATGAAATTAATTCATCGACATAGCTTTAGCTCCCAAATAGATTCTTAAAGGTTTATACTAATGTCAATTCATATGTATTATACAGGCTGTGACTCGAGTAAAGCCGTACATTTGCACCATGCCACTGAAAATGGATGACGGTTGGAATCAAATCCAGCTGAATTTGGTTGATATGACCAAGAGAGCTTATGGCACTAACTACATGGAGACTCTGCGAGTTCAGATCCACGCAAACTGCCGCCTGAGAAGGATATATTTCTCTGATCGCCTCTACTCTGAAGAGGAACTCCCACCAGAATTCAAATTATACCTTCCAATGCAGCAGGTACGAGATGCCCCCCAACATATATGAAACTGCTAGTCTTTAATGATTTTACACTACTTTGTGTGTTTAAACTCGTTGCATTATCATGATGCAGAAAGCAGCATGAGA
The DNA here is from genome assembly GCA_037074615.1 of Leucaena leucocephala. Classification (NCBI taxonomy): domain Eukaryota; kingdom Viridiplantae; phylum Streptophyta; class Magnoliopsida; order Fabales; family Fabaceae; genus Leucaena; species Leucaena leucocephala. The sequence continues at coordinate 2,359,948 of CM073525.1, forward strand.
AATGTCATCATGGAGGGAGGGATTTTAGAGGCCGCGAAAGGAGTGGGATGTTATTCTATAGGTTTATTAGGTACCCGCTTTGTAAGCGTATTTATTTGTTCTATAACATTTAGCAGTCTAAAGCATAAATTATAAAATTAATTAGAACTCCTACTTATCTTGTGTCTCATTTGATTAGTTTGAGAAGGCACTTTTCACTTGGATCAAGATTGAAGCAGTAACGGTTGTTGTTCTTGTCTGTTGTAGTACTTAGTGTATTCATGCTTTCAAACGATGAAAAGGTGCTATATAGTACTCCTTCCGATGCTATATCTTATATTAAGGCCGGAGGTAAGGTAGTATTACTTTACTATTACTGTGAAACGCATGAATGAGCCAGTATGCAAAGCACCAAAAGAAATGTTTGGGCAATATACATTTTTGAATAATTTAAATTGCTGAATCACTCAAATAATTAGACACAAATAGTCACTTCTTGAAGGTGAAAAATACTACTTGTGGAAAGCAAAATATTAACTTTCATTATTGATGTTGATGAAGCTTTTAAATTTACGATTCATAATACATTCTCATTTGATTTCATAAAAGTATCCCAAATATATGAGATTAAGGACCTATATTATGCAAGGACGGTGGTTGAATCTAATTTCAAGGATTAAGCCTGAATCAAGATGAAGGCACAATTGAAGTGAATACACAGACAAAAGGAAACCTATCGTGAATTCTCTCCAACTAGTCTATGATTTATAAATGGCAATGCGTGAAAGGTATTTTTGAGGGAAAATGACATAGGAACGCATAAAACCCCTTAATCTCAACACCAAGAATTTACGAATTAATATTCTTTGAAACACCAAAGTTATCATAGGTTTCTCGCAAGGTAATATATGGATAATATAATACTAGTATACCCTATTAAACATTAGATAATTGGATAAGTTATTGTCAAAAAAGTCTCGGCTTATATTATTGATGTTATAACAAATATTAATAATAATTCTTAAATAAGTTTTGAAAAGTTTTCATTTTTCACCACATTTAATTTTTTTAATCTTATTTGTATAAGCCATTTAAGCCAATTAATTCAAAACAGCCCAATCCCATGATATATATAGCCTGTGGAGATGATATGCCTAAACCCATTGCAGATTTAACTAGAAAAAAGATGATACATGAGATTATTTAGAGTGTGTTTGATTATTGGAGAGTATCTTTTATTATAGTTATAATCACGGTGTTTGGAGAGACATATTAGCTCCTAGGTACTTTAGTTTACTCCTAATAGTAATAGATGGCTTGTCCTGCTCGACATTAGTATTATTTAGGAGAAAATGAGACTTCACCATGTCCTTAAATAGTGGGTGAGCCTAACTCTTTCCAAAAAAATCTTATATAAAAAAATTTTATTAGTTAAACCTATCGTCAGTAGGTTTAGCTAATGAAAGAATATGATATATGACTATTTAGAGCGTTTTTTATTCCTATGAAGTATCACTTTATTATGGTTTTAGTTGTGATGATTGGGAAGATATTCTAACTCATGGATGTATTGATTTAAGCATGAGAATAATTGATAACTCGTCTTACCCAATATTAGTATCACCTAAGAGGAATGAAGATTTTATCTTATACTTAAATCGTGGATAAACATGACCTTTTCAAAAAAATTATATAAAAAAAGTCATTGGTTAATGAATTAATGTATTTGATGTTCCTTTTCAAAGTAAGGTTAATTTATTTGATCTAAATCATGAAATTTTTAACCATTATTTTCTCAAATGAAACGTTCAGTTTTGGTCCTGATCACCCAAACAACGTCGTTTAAAGTTTGACCATCCAATCTCAGCCGTTACATAATCTTAGCCGTTAGTTTCAAGAGTCTCGTCTCCGTAACTCCGTTATCCCGACGTCACCCCGTCTGGCTTCCACAGGAAATCTTCGGAAGGCAAGAAATTTTGGCGCTGGAAATACCCGCCCATGACGTGTCTTTCCCTCATTGGCCATGAATGGATAATCTTATGTCAGCCAAGAACCCCATGCCATCATCATTCCTGTTGGTTTTCCCGCGCCAGAAAACTTAGCTGGAGGGCTTCCCAGAAAGGGCTAGAATTTTAGAGAGAAGTAAAAAGTGAGTGAAATAAAGGGTTTCGAGCTGCTTCAAAATGCTTTAGTTGGATCAATTTGATCCGAGGTCACGTCTTCGTTGTTGTCGTTTTGAGCTGGGTCTGCTGATCATACTGGGAACAAAGAAGTCCTCAGAGGATCCTTGTCGGAATCATTCTATTCAATCTGTGAAACCTTTTTCTTGTCGCTCTAATTGTCTTAGGCGCTCAATTTTTCAAGTCTCGTTCCAGCTCATCGTTCTCTGTAATGGGGTTGATTCGGGAAATTTTCTATAATTTTAGACTTGGGATCGTTGCCAAAACTCTTTGAAATCGGGTTCGTTTGTCACAGTTACAGCTGAAAACTTCGACTCGAGTTTGTTCGTTTGGCAAGCTACTGAGCGGTGTCCATTTAAAGGAAGTTTTGTTCTTGTGACTCCCTCTGTTACGTGTTGCATTTTAGGCTTTGGGTTAAAATTTCAGGGAACTAATTTGCTTAAGTGGATGTTCAAATAAAGTCGTCGTAGTGGACCTCCTTGGATCACTATGCGACATTTATCCCACTTCAGAAGATGAATTGTGGAAAATCATGGAGAAAGCCTATAATTTAATTTCAGATATATTGACAAAGAAGCCTAACAAAAATGAGAATCTAGATAATTTTGATAGAGGCTCATTGGATAATTTCTCTGTGCCGTCTAATCTTTTTGTTCAGAATATATTATTTAATTTACTGGTGTTTATGGTCCCTTTCGTTTGCAGATGGTTTGGCCTACTTTAAAGATTTAATGGAGCAACCAAATCTGCCATCCAGCTTAGATATCTTAGAAAAATATTATGATTATGCAATTCATAACAAAGTTGAACTCGATGAGAGGTTGTTCATTGATGAAGAGGACAGCTTGCTTGCTTTAGGAAGCTTGTCAGCAAGTTCTATGTCAACAATATGAAGGTATGATTACTGGACAATTGTTTTAAAATTATCCTATCTTGTGCAAAGGAATTTTCCGTTCTGTAGAGGAACTTTGATATGATGGCTTCATCTTCCAAGACAATTACTTGTCTACTTTCTCCCCACAGCTCTCCTGCATCTCATGCTAATGGGATTCTGAGTAGCCCAAATTCAAAGAAGTCAGCCACCCCGGTAAGCACTGGAATGACTACTGCAAAGTGCTTCGTACTGTCATTTGTCCACTTCCATCAAAGCGCTCACCAGATCTGGAGAGATTTCTTATATCCTGTGAAAGGGATATTGCAGGCTGTATTTCCAAGTAGCCCTCTGGGAGAACGATCTGTAACTGGCAGTCTCCAAAGTGCAAATGTCATGGATAATGTCTGGGCTGAACAGCGGAGACTGGAAGCTCTTAAGTTATATTATAGGGTTTTGGAAGCAATTTGTAGAGCAGAAGCCCAAATATTGCATGCAACTAATTTAACGTCGTTATTGACTAATGAGAGGTTCCATAGATGTATGCTTGCATGTTCTGCGGAATTAGTCCTGGCAACACATAAGACTGTAACAATGTTGTTTCCAGCAGTATTGGAGAGAACAGGGATAACGGCTTTTGATCTTAGCAAGGTAACAGAAAGTTTTATTAGACATGAGGAATCTCTCCCAAGAGAATTGAAACGACATCCGAATTCATTGGAAGAACAACTTTTGCAGAGCATGGTCTGGGAAAAGGGTTTCTTGATGTATAATTCTTTTACAGTTGCTAGACCTCCCCTTGCTGATGAAATTAATCGTCTTGGGTTGTTAGCTGAGCCAATGCCATCATTAGATGCAATTGCGATGGAAATTAACTTCACTTGGTGAGGTTTACCTCCTGCGCCTTCTTTGCAGAAGCATGAGACTTCATCAAGTACTGGTTCTCTTTCCAGTTTCAAAATTTAAATCTCATTGTTCTGTTTCCATGTATTGTTTGTGCATAGAACGGTTTCCACAATGACACATAACCTTCCCTCCCAAAAATTTTGGTCGAAAATACAATTTGTTTAACTAAAGTAATATTCATCCATTAATGCTTTTCAGATCAGAATGGAAATAACAGGTCTACAAAAGGACTCTGCACAGAGAATCTAAGTATGGTGGCAGAACAAAATTTCTCTGCATCACCTATGAAGGATCGACCTCTGCATATCAACGACCTTAAGTCAAAGCTATCCCCACCTCCTTTGCTGTCAGCATTTGCGAGGTATAATTTCAACTTCGTAGTAGCTATTGAGGTAAATTTGCATTGTTTCAATTATTTTTATGATGTTAATATTTTCTTATGGTACGATGCTTCCCTCTGCAGTCCAACAAAACCAATTCCAGGTAGGGGAGGGGGAACATGTGCCAAAACTGGAATTAATATTTTTTTTTTGGCAAGGTATTTTTTGGTACTATTAAAATCTATTCAGCGACTTTTATTTAAATTATTATTTGAAGACTTGTTATTTCACCTCCTTCTAACAGTTGTTAGAGTCAGGCTTGGAATGTTGATTGGAGCTATTCTGATTGTTGTATTTAATTAAGATATAATGAAAAAAATGAATTACCTACCTTTTTTTAATCGTTACATGTTGTTTGTATTTCCTGCATTTACTAGATCATTAAGCTAGCAGCTGTCAGAATAAGTGACATGGTTGATAGACTACAATTAACTCAGCAGATACGGGAGAGTGTTCACTGTCTTTCAAAAAGTCCTAAATCAACAAACATCTCTCTTTTTGGACCGCCATATTAACCAAATAATTCTCTGCTGTTTCCATGGAGTTGCAAAGGTCTTTTCGTCCTTTTTTTTTTTTTCTTTTTAAATCCTTTTTAGAGTTTGTAATATGTTTTCCAATTATAAATCATTATCTATTAATTCTATTTTTCAGTTTTCTCAGCTAAGCCTAACTTTTACGAAGATCATTGACAACTATAGAAAGCAACCACAGTGCAAAACAGAAGTTTTCTGCAGTGTACCTATTAACTGGTCATCGGCACACCATAACGGGGTATGTTACTAGATTTGACTCTTCACTAGCTTTGTTGTTTGAGAAGTCTGACCCTGTGTTTGACCTGAAAACAGAGAACAAGACAGGAGTATGTGAATATCATGAAATCTTACAATGAAATATTCATTCCCACTGTACAGCCTCTGTTGGTTGAGCTTGATCCTGGGAGAACAAATAAGAGCAACGGGGTACCTGAATTCAAGACTAATTGTGATGGTACATGTTTCCTACGCTATATCTAATTGTGTACCTGATTTTCACTCCAGTGAAGTTTCCTCAATCCGTTGACTATTGTGCTGTTTTTCTTTCCAGGTCATTTAGTTCAATGTCCTGGATCTCCTAAAGTATCTTCATTTCCAAGCCTTCCTGATATGTCTCCAAAAAAGGTGTCTTCTAGACACAATGTCTACGTCTCACCATTACGATCGTCAAAGGTACTCGATTCTTCAATTTTCCGTCTTCTTTAGATCCCAGTTTATGTTCTTATCAAGTACATCATAATTAATGTGGTTCTTCTGCTGCTACTTGGAGGCTATAGTTCAATGTCTTTTGGTACATGGATTATAAGCGTAATCATTCTCATTCATATCATATTCACAGATGGATGAACTAATATCACATAGCTCAAAAAGCTACCACGCCTGTGTTGGGGAAAGCACTCATGCATACCAGAGCCCTTAAAAAGACCTGAATGCCATTAATAACCGTTTGAATGGATATGCTTTCCTACATATCTTGACTTATGGAGATTGGGATTTATTCATTTTGTAAAGTTTGTAATTATTTGCTCTCATCCATTTTTTCAGCTCTAGGAAGGTCCGGTGTACCCTAAACTTTGATGCCGATGTCGGCTTGGTTAGCGACGCTGTGGTTGCAAACAGCCTCAATCTTTGGAATGGCTGTAGCCCTTCCTCTTCATGTGCACCATTGAAGTCTAAAACAACCTGACTCTTGAATGCAACAGACTCTAACTCCCTCTGTAAATTATACTTATCTGCAGTTCTTACAAGATGCTTCTTATTAGTGAGTTTCAAAGAGTATTGTTTGAAAGGTGGTGAGTTTGTAGAATGCTGCCACTGCCCTCTTGTGTAAATCCTATATTTAAATGCACAATGTGGGTCTCCCTAATTAGTTGATCAAATAAAAATAAAAGTTCTACTCCGTAACTCGTCTTTTTTTCCTTATCCTCCAGAAAAGCAGGTTACACTATTATTTTTCAATTTATATTAACAATTCATTCTTTCTATCATACAAATATTTCATGAGGGTCAATGGCCTAAGTGCCACAGTGACACCAAGCGGAAAATTTCCTGCACCGTAAACAAATTTTCCATTGCAGCCGAACCATTGATTCTAACCAGGGGTAGATAAGGACTCTTCAAAATAAACTACCCCATTCCCCCTAATTTTCAGTAAAAGCAAAGATAAAATAGCACCTAAAATCCTAATTCCAACATTCTAAGCCATAAATAAGATTAGGGAGTTTGATGTAACTATAAAATGATATCAAGGGGTGCTGGATGTATCAAGAAAATAACATCAAGTGCTGAATATAATATAATATATATAAGATTAAAGTGTTGGATGCCCAGGTGCTTGATACTATTTTACCCAATAAACAATCATGAGTAGAACTTAGTGCAAAGTAAAATTAGGTGGGCCACATCCCTTGTGACTGTTGAGCAGTCAAGCTCCGCGTTAAATTGTTATCAACAAAGAAATGCAGCAAACCAGCCACAAGAAGATACAGTAATTCCCAAATCCCAATAGAGCAAGGAAACAAACAGTCCTATCCCGTGGATTATTAAAAAAGATAATTTACCATGCCCCAGCGTGAGCATGTAAAAGCATCACCATCCCTAAACTACCCATTCCTTATGTTCCCAATTGTTTCTCCAGTCAACAAGTCAGCTTTACAGGTTGAAGCTCCCTCTTGTTCTAAGGAAGACTACTTGGATATGTTTGCCAGACACAACATAGAGCAATTGAGCTAATGATTGTTGTTTATTCTTCATGATGCAGAAGCCTCACACCACACACACCCAGGCATACAGACTTCCTAGGAGACAATCCAACCCACTCACTACTTTTCATCATCCACTTTCATTTTTTTTTAATTATTTTTTCTTTTTTACATAAAATATATAAGAACACCTCAGAATCAATCATGATCGTGCTTTCGGTCAAGGAGAAGCCCATTCAAAGTAATGGCAGCGGGCACCTCTAGCTGCAGTCCAATTTCCACAGCCAAAGAAAAGGCTTCCTTGCTTGGGACCTGGCTTCCTCACCATTCCCCTACTGCTCTTCACTCCACAGAAACAGCTAGGGTGATACTGAAACATGGGGGTGTTTATATCCTTTACTTTATAGGGGTGATGAGGGAAAACACTCATGTGCTCCGGTGAATGCCCCAACATCAGTGATCTATCAGCGGTCTGCCACATAATGGAATTTGTGATTGAAAATCTAAAACCCCTGCGCATAAGGAGTGCCAGCAGGCGAGCGGTGTTTTTGGCATCATCCAAGCCACAGTGAGCACGGCCTTGCCAAGCCAAGCCTGCCATCTCAACAGCCTCCTTTAGATTGCACCTTGCAGCGCCAAATACTTCACGGAAAGGAATCTTTAAGTTGATCCAACTAATGAAAGATAAGCAACAGAAAAAGCTCAAGTCAGCCAAAATTGAAATCCAGATAAACATTGAAGGCATCAACAACCCCACTGCTGCAGCATTTACCGGTTGAAATAAGGAGGCTTCCGTATTTTCTTAAAACGGCACTCAGATTCCAGCATCACCCGACAGTCCCAGCTAGACCATGTAACAACAGCAAAGTTGGTGTTTTTTATTCCCTTTTTCTCAAGCCATTTATCATGCCTAAGGAGAGCCTCACCCAATGTAACTCCTCTGTCCACCTGAACCACACAGTCGGAATGCAATTAACAATCTACACTGCATGGACGGGAATAAACAGCTTAATGCAACAGTTGAGGAGCTACAAATAGAAGATACAAAAGTAGAAAAAAGCATTGTGGTATTTCTATGGACTATGGTTCAAGGACAACTTTTGGTCATATGATGCAGCTGGGATTGCATTAACTTCACTCACATACAATTAAGCATCAAACAAGCTTCTAAAAGCAGGATCTTTCTAGTTCCACTACAGCATTCAGCCCACGTTGTATGGCACAACCTATCCTTACAAGAGCGGATAATTTGAGCTTTTGTATAATGTAACACCTAGCATAGGCTACCAAGAACAAACTGATTTATTGAGTTTTTATACAGAAGAATTTATATCATACTGACTGGAACCCATTGGTCATTGGAACGCCAAACATAAATTATTTTCCCTGCCACTCTTCAAAGAACTTAAAAAGTACACCAGGACATTACAGTTAAAATTAACTGATGAGGCATAACAGCATCCAAATTAAAGCATAAATTATCACATCTACCTCGCTGCTTCACATTGTAAAAACAACTCCGCAGCTACTTCTAGTCTAAATTAAAGCAACACAACGCACAAGCATTCAAGCCTTGTTGGGTCTACAAAAACTACAGCATATCACAAGTATTAATCTAACTGAGTAGCACAGTCCAAATAAAGACTTGACAGTAGAGGAGTTTGGATTTTCCACAGCGATGGTTATGCTAAGGGTTTTTGTTTAAGAAATGGTAAAGAAACTAAACGACTTTATTAAGCGAGTAGAATTAAGTGTCCCCATTCTCTTGTCCCAGATTAGAAGACAGAATGAAGCAAATCCAATAGGAACGCCAATTCAGATAGTTTTTTATTATGCAAGTTTCTAGATAGTTTTTTATTATGCAAGTTTCTAGAGTAGTTGAAAATCCAGACAACATTAGAGTACTAGATTTGGCATAAGTCAATGACAAAGGGACATAAATTAAAGGAAATTCCTATGAAAAAGAAATATGTCCTACCCAAATTTCCTTGTTTGAGAGATAATAATAAACTATCCACCGGCCTTCAATTTAAAACTTAAGCTTTTAAGATGAAGTTGTCCATATCAGAGCTTTTATAACCAAAGGGCTTTCATGCATAGGGGTGTGCAAAATATTATTAGAAAACAATTCATATGCCTTCACTTAATATCTTAAAGTTTTGGATTGAAGTGATCTTTCAAATGGTATCAGACCACAAGGTATAGGAAAGCCTGTGTTATGTTGAAGCTTCAAGCCAAAATGCTTTCACATGAGAAGGAGTGCTAAAGATTATAACTAAATGATTTGTAAGTATTTGTTTAGCACTTTAAGTAGTAGTTGAAAATTAGCATCCTCCTAAGAAATAAAAAAGACTCCAATCAGAGGAATTAGTCATAATTTCCATTTCTCTTTTAAATAATCCACTAACATAAATTAAAACTGTATTCCCAAAAATGAAGTCCTGTACAATAGAATACTTCAATTTTCTTGCTATTCAAATAGTTCCAAAAAAAAAACAAAGTAGCTTGTCATATTTGAATTCGTTTACGGTTTACCACATTACATATGGATAACTAGTGAAATCTACAAGGTATCAATCTGGCTAAATCTGTAAATCATAATTGAAAGAAAAATATAGTTCAGTTTCAGTATGACTCACAACAAAATAGATGTCCAAGCAATTATTTTGTCAGAAAACCTGGAATTTAAATCACAACTTAAGTTCGCCTGCATGATTATTTTGGAATAAAATGAGAACATTTTAGAGAAAGGATGACAATACCAAAAAAAAAACAGAGGACAAGAGATCCTCATCAATCAAAAGAAAGAAACAAAGGCCAAAAAATCACAACAAATTCACTCAAAAAAGCTTTCGAATCCGATCCCTATGTAAATCCATAAAGGACAACCCCAAAAATAACCGTTCACTGAACCCGGAAGAAGTCATGAAAATGTTGTTCTATGCAAATGTTAATCCGATGTCTTTACACTCAAACATATTTTAACAGTTTATGAAAGAGGTACAAACCACAATACAATTTTCCTTCACTGGCCCTAAGACTGGAACCATTTACAAATATTAAAGAAAGCAGGATATTTGATGCATACAAAAAATTGATGTATACAAACAATGTTATAGCTAGACACTAGTTCACTAAGAAGGGACAAAATGAATAGTCAAACAAATCACAGATGAAATTAAAATGATGGTTTGTCCTGCTCTTGTTGATATTTCTCACTTGTAAGTAAAGGCGAGTTTGCCTTAACACACCTGAATTTGCTGGATACCAGTCAGATCCTTGCAGAAATCACTCAGAAGCTGATTGCAGGTAGGCCTTACATATGTCTGAAAACATGCTTCCAGCTGGCCAGTCACACTACTCACTATAACAGATGGAAACTCAATGATTTCTTGAGGGTGGGGATTTTTATCCTTATCACAGGTAGCCTCAAAGTCTATGACCACAAAATACTGAAATTCTTGATGTTGGAAGTCATGATGGTAACCGTGAGCAAACATATCGATTGGGACATAATGAAAATGGTTCTCAACAGGATGAGGGTAAAAATGGCTACCATAACCATTCCATTGGGACTGGGGCACCTTGTGAGGATTAAAATGGCAGGTTGACCAGGTACGGTAATTATGGTTACAAGAAGGTTTCGGGTGAAATTCTTTGGAGGGCTCGAGAAATTCATTGCCTATTGGGAAGTCAGCTTCAGCAACATCCCCAGCTGGGTGGAAACTAGGGACATTTTTAAGCTCTGTAAAGCCTTCCATAGAACTCCCATTATACTGCAAATTGCAAGGGAATCCCTTGCCCTGGAGGCATTTAAGGGATGCCTCACAGTTTTTTTGCATAGTTTCTGCATAAAAAGATAGACATAAAGATGAGACATGAGAAATTTGTTTGTAAGAAGAAATAATCATACAATAAGAAACACGTGTTATCCCAAAGGAATAATAAATAAAACCCCAAAAAAATTACGTAAATTTCAAATAAAAGAAATAAAATTGCATGTTTTAGGCATCAGAAGACATCTTCCGACATGGAAAACAGTCCAACAAATCAATTGGTGTACAAGTTAAACAAAATCTTGAATCATAACATCAACTAAAATATAAGTATTACATTATTATCACCATATTAAAAAGAAATTAATTAATCTACCAACAACATAATAATATCATTATGCAAGGCATGCTTTTACCTGGTTCAAAAAACTGAATTAATAATAAAAATTAACTAGCTCAAATCATCATGCTTTTCATATTTCCAATAGTAATGTGTTCCTGTGAAAAATGATAGAAACTAGCCGTTCAACACTTAAGTTAGCAACATATCCAAACTTCCAAAGGGTATCAGGCAAACAAACAAATCTGCAAATTCTGCACTTTGAAATGAGACAGGCCAGGCTTTCTAACCATAAAATGTTAATTGGTACACTCAGCTATTTTCATTGGTTGAGCAAAGAGATGCTATAGAGAAAGGTACCCTACTTGAGTTCAGAAATTGAGCAGAACAACTTGAAGTGATCTAATATCAGAGGAAATGAAAGTTAGGGAAATAGGCAGATATAGCTCAAGATAGAAATGTCAGTCGGAAAATTCTTCGAAGAACCCTTAACTCAACAAAGGTTGAGAAATTCCATCTGGTTACTCATCTTAGTCTCAAGCCATCACTCCCAAAAATCCTATACCAACGTGTCTACTTTTAATAATAAACTCCAGTTCTCAACCAATTAATAAACTGCAAATTCATATATAGTTCGTATCTGCAAATTGACATTGTCAGAGACAAATAGGTTCCAGGTTTGGCTAAGACCAAGCAAGAATCCATGAACCGTGTCTCTGTAGCATGTTCACAGTCCCAGTCCTTAATTATTGATCCTTGACATCCCAGCTACCCAACATCATCAAACTCAATCCCACTTTCCCACTTTCCTTTAAAGATGTTACCAATTCCAAGTTTTTATTTTTCTATGCATGACGATACGATGTCCTAGTATCTCAGTTGCAAAAAGCAAAATCCTCCATACTGCATAATTCTACGACTCTAACGCCACCACCTAGTACATTTGAAACCATTCGAGAGAAAGCTTGTTCACTCGAACCTAATACCCACATACTCCTCTCCCACATTGTTCCCAACCACATCAACCTATGATCATTGAACCCCCGATAAGCAAACCACCACTGGTTCAGAAGCTAAAACAACGAATTTCTCAGAAAAACCAATAGGAAAAGAAGAGAGTCCACAATCAAACAAAATACACACGTGATTAAGAACCCCACCAAACAATCTGCGTTAATAAGAACCCAAAACGCAATCAGAACCGAATTAAATCAATGATTATACTGAGATTAAATTAGAAGAACCAAAAATAGAAGCCCACCTCTATTTTCAAGGGCCATCATGATCTTCAATATAGTTGAGATCCACCAGCGGGTACATCAGATCCTCCTATGAAATTCCCACCTGCAAAGAAAACCAAACACAGTCGAAAGTGAATTTCATAGTTCCGCACACAAACACATTAACGTTCCAAAATTAAAGATACAATATTATGATAGAAGGAGGCAGAGATTACAAACCTGGTGTGATTGGCATTGAGGGAGAAGGAGAAAGGAAGGGGAAGGGAGGAGGAAGTGCCCTTACCTATATACACAAGGCAGAAGACTCTGGCCAGCTGATTCATAGAAGCAAAGAATTCGAGAAAGGATATAAAAACAGATTGGGCCCCACTGGACAGGGAAAAACACTAATTGAAAATAATAATTAAAAAATAAATATATTTTTTAAGAAGAAGAATAAATATATTTTCATCGTATAAATTTATTTTAAATTTAGGAAAAACTAATCCTAAATCGTTTTATCAAGTTTTTAACTTTTTTTTTCTTTTTTAATTAGATTCTTTAAGTTTTTACAGTTAAGTCAGTTTCAAATAAACCCCACGGTGTTAACCATTCTGTTAAAAAGTGCTGATGTGCAAGAACTTATATTATTTTGACAACTGGGACTTTTTATTGAGAGCGAAGAGGAATCAATTCGATCAGTTGTGAGCTGCTAAAGTTTGAACTCAAATACCGAAATTCCATCGTGAAGTCCGCCGGAAATTCACTCTGCTCTGGACATGCCATTTTTGTTGAACCCTCCTTCTTCTTTCAACATTCATAACTCTTTCTTTACCATTAATTAAGTTCTCCAACTTCTATTCTAAACCCAAAATCACAGCTTTAAGAAATCTAGTCCTTCAAAACCCCATATGCCAGAGCTTCACCAAATTCGGAAACTTGCCATTTATAGAGAGAAATGCTAGCAAGTATTGGTACCCTTCGGAGGCAAATCAAAGAAAGCACTGAGCTTTCTTCAAAATCTTCTTTCCGGAATCAAAATGGAGGAGCTTTGCCTAGATCGGAAACACGGACTTGTGTCGATGTCATCTCCGCCCCCAAGGTCACGCCCCTGCACATATTCGAACCGGCCCGGTTCGGTCAAGTGCCCACGTCATGGGTACGCGGTGTCGGAGAGAAGGATAAAGAAGCGTCCGACAAGCCAGGAGATCTTGAGTTAGGCTCTAATGCCACCGCCGAAAAGGATGGCCCTTTGGTGGCTGAATTTCTGGCCGACTCCGAGCAGGTTCTCTATCATGTCCATGGCTTGAGTTGCAGAGGGAGAGGATGAAAATGGAAGTCGTGAATGTGGGTGAAGGTGATGCGACAGTGGTCTGTTTTTCAGTTTTGTTTTTTTCCCCCCTTTAACCGGCAATTTTAATCACAGTCGAAGTCCCAGTTGTCAAAATAATACAAGTTCTTGCCACATCCCCACTTTTTAACGTAATTGTTAACACCGTTGGCATTTATTCGGCAATAAAAACTAACGGACTTAACTGTAGAAACTCAGAATCCAATAAAAGGAAAAAAATGTAAAGACTTCATTAAAAATTAAATAAAACTATTAAGAACTTACATATTAGTTTTCCGTTCAATTTATCTCAACATTCAAACCAAAAAAAAATCCAAAGATACTTTTCATATGTTGCATAGAGTTTATATAATTCATGACATATATGAATAGTATAATGAGATATACCTTTTACTATAAAAAAAACGAGATATCATTTTTATATTGCAAAATTTAATTTCATTATTATTTTCATTTCATTTAGTTATATTATAGTGTTTTAATTAATTTATTTTTCCTTTTTTTTATAATTTTTATATCTTGAATTTTATTTTCAGACCTGAATTTTATTTTATTTTTATTTTTACTCATGTTTTAAAACATTACTTAAAATATATTTTTCTTGTGATATAGATTAAAAAGGTTTGTTGGTGGTTGTTAGTGACTTAACTTTTTTTTAGCAACAATTACAGGTGACATTAATCTTAAAAGTTTATATCAATTTTTTTACTAAAATATATATACATGCTAAATTTTATATCTATTCGTCCAAAATTCTTAATAGGATTAAAGTAAAAATTGATTTATCAGTTTATTAATCTGATATGATTAAACTATCTAAGTTGAGTTTTAATATTAAGATTAAAGTATATATTCTGGAGAGATGTGACAATCAAGATTAAGATCTAACCACCACGTATAGTTCATGCAAAGGGACATTGAAGAAACAAATGTTGTTTGTTTTTGTGGAAATTATAGAATAATTAGATGTGATCAAGTTATACTTAATTAATGCAACTTTTAGAAGTAAAGCATCCTGAAGCAATCACCATACAAATAATATAGGAGGATGCAAATTCCAAAAACCGCCCACAAAAGGAAGGCTCTTTTTGTTTGGAAAAAAAACTAGAGAGATGCAAAGATGACTTGTTATACAAAAATTGATAAGATCGAGAAACAAAATAAGGTCCAATTGAGAGCCTTTCCATACAATTAGCTACTCACTAATTTACCAATAGTATGTAGGTTTATCTGATAAATGGGTGAGATATATGACTATTTAGAACGTGTTCAAATTCTAAGGAATACTACTTTATTGTGGTTTCAGTCGTAGTGCTTGGGGAGGTATTATAATTTCTAAATGTTTAGGTTTACGCCTAAGGATAATAGACGACTCATCCTACCTGACATTGATATTGTCTAAAAAAAAGGAGATTTTACCCTGTTTTTAGATCGTGGGTGAGCCCAACCCCTTTCAAAAAAAAATTTACCAAAAGAAAAGAAAACGCTACTCAATAATTGACCTAAACAAATGAAATGCATTGTCAACAATGATTTGAGACATCGTGGAAGGATGGATTTTCTTTAAAAAAAAAAAGATATTTATTGCAATCACCTTGATCACGTAAAATAAGAAAGCATACTAAGCGAGCTGACAACAGTTTCAGTGAAGGTTTTCTATAAAATAGGGTCACGATCCAACTAAACTGATATTTATTATTAAATCTTGTTTTGAATTGCACGCTAAAATTATTATTATCGTTATTATTATTACATTATATGGGCACCTTCTACTATAAAAAAATGGACACTTTTTTAGTAATAATTCAAATTTTAATTCATGAGTTCATGAGAAATTAATTTTTTTTTATTAAATCTGACCCTTGTTAATATATTAGGTCATACCTTAAAATATCCAAGGATAAACAAGTCCACCCATAGTGCAATTAGCTTGAAGGCTTTATTAAGTCCAAATTGTTAGAAATTTGGCTTATACAATAAATACAACACTATCAATATTGCCTAGAAGAAAGGAAAACTTCGTTCTACCCTTAGATTGTGGATGAGTCTAACTCATTTTTAAAATTTTTGTACTAAAAAAAATATGAGTAATCAATACCTTGAAGCTTATAAACTCTTTGCCCAATAATGCCTTGATTAATCTTTGTGTTGGTATGTTCTTTCAAGCCATGCTGTATTTATGTAATGCTTACTGAAGAAGTTTGTGTTGTAATTGATTGTTACTCATTCTATATGCTTTTTAGGAACTGCATTGATCAACCTAACGTTGGATTTTAGACTTCAAAACAAGTATCAGCGTATTCTACAGGGTTTAGCATTTCTCCAACAACAATTTGAGGATCTCTGAAAATCGGAAGTTTGTTTTAGTCAATATTTCTCCAATTCCTTCTAACTAATGTAAGAAGATGAAGATAATATCAATTGAAAGATACTACTCCCTCGGTTCAAGAAATTAACTGGACCACGTGAATAAAAAATTAATTAAAGATAATAAACATATAAAAAATGTAACTATTTTTCTAAAAATATCCTCATTTATAATGAGAGAGTGAGTGAGTGAAAAAAGAAAAGTTAACCAATAGGAAAAAAGATTCTTTAATAATTTACCTTGATAATAAATACAATAATATTAATATGAATAATTAAATTGGGACAAAATAGAAAATTAATAAAAAGAATTAGAGAAAACTTATATAAGCTCATTCCTAAAAACTGTCTCTTGTGAAAGAGGAACGGAGGGAGTATCAGTCTAAAGCTTGCTAATTGGCATTGGCCTATTAGTCCTCGTCTCAACGGTTTTTGATTTATTTCTCTGAGAACTGAAGGGAGTATGAATAAAAAGAAAAAAAATAACTGGTGAATGAATCTTCATTAATGTAAAGTTGTAAACTTTAGCAGGTTGATTCCTGCCATTAGTCTCGAATTTTTCTCCCCCACATTGTTATATGTTGGTTCAAGTAAGGTGAAACTGAAGCAAGCAAGCCGTTTCCTAAAACTTTGCCGGAATCATTATACAATATAGCACAAGCAAGCCATCATGTGGGAATGGTAACTCTGGCAGCTTTGTACTATGAGAAAGTTCTCTCTATTTGTGAGAAAGACTATCCCATTCCAAAGCTTCCGGATGGGAATCCGAACGCCGCAGAGAACCATCTACCAGGTTACTGTAACCTTCGCAGAGAAGCAGCTTACAATCTGCATTTAATCCACAAGAATAGCGGAGCTCTTGATCTTGCCAGAAAAGTTCAGAAAGATCATTGCTCATTGTGACTGGAGTTCAGGTGTTCCTGAGGAACCACTATCAAATTGTAGAGAATGTGAATATTTAAAGTAGTGTGTGTGTGTGTGTGTGTGAGAGAGAGAGAGAGAGAGAAGCATTTTGCAAAGTCTGTGGGTTAATCATGTTAGTAATTAATTAAATGGTCGGCATATTAAAGAGCACAAATACGGGTAGGTATATTGGATTATAGTACATGAGATATATATAGATACACCCATTTTTCACATTGCTTTTGGGGTCTTACAGAAGAGACAAGCACTAGAGAGTATGACATGGGAAAGGGTGGGTAGGAGATGGAATCCAAGAACGAAATGTAATAATAAAATTGAAATATAATAGTATGGTTTGCATTTTTAAAAACAAATATAAATTAATTACATTTATTTAGTCTTTTAAACAAAATTTCAGTTTAGTGTCAATAACATTAATTAAAATTTAAATATAATACGATTAAATCATTTTACCTTAACTAAAAAATTAAAAGCAAGTTAAGCCTTGTTTCAATTCTAATTTATTTTCTTTTCAAACTAAATATGGGTCGCATGCCCTATACCGAATTTAAAATATAAATCACATTATTTATAATTCATAAAAATCACATTATTTTCCCTGGTACAATGCATGCGCAAAAAAATCATATGATGGTACGCGGTCAACCATCTAAAACAGCAGTAGTGCAGAAAAATTACAAAAGGAAACATGAAACTAACATAAATAAACAAGAACAAGTACTTTCTATAGCCCCAAGAAACTACAAAATCTATGGTGCAGAAAAATTACTACATGAAGCAAGAAACTAAAATAGAATAAAACGAGTATGAAAAAGAATAAATACTTTCTACTTACATATCTTGCCGACCTTCAACTTGAAGGTACCTGCCGTTGATCTTAATGGTTGGAACATGACAAATCATGGGCCAGTATTTTCCAATGTCCCTCTGACAATGAAATTCAAGCAAAGGAGAACCAGTGATGTTGAGTTCAGTAAGAGAAGGAGGCATCTTTCCTTCTTCTGTTATTGACTCGAACTTAGTACACTTATAGATATCCAATTTTCTAAGAGAATTCAAATGTTCAAGCCCCTTGCTGTTCAGAGTTTTGAGCCTACGCGAATTGTGGTTGTGTAGTCCAGTAAGAGTACCAGGAAGCACTCCTTCTGGTGGATATGCTTCTGTGTCTTGGAAAGAAGTTGGGATAGAGAAGAGTGAGAGCCCAGAAGGAGATTGCCTTTGCAGATTCACTGCATTGTCAACAATATTATTCGAATCAGAGAACTCTAATGATTTCAAACTAGAGGGTAAACCACCATCTGGACACAAATCCATTTCTGGACAATCCCATATTGTAAGTGCTTTCAAACTTGGAAGGAGGCTGCGCATTCTTTTGGGCAGGGACTTCAATTTTGGACAGAATTCAAGGCTTAAAGAAGTGAGATTGGGGGCTGCCAAACCTCCACTGGGAAAAGAAAGCAAACTAGGGCACCCATATATGAACAAGGACTTGAGAGCTATGGGATTTTGGGGTCTTTCTTCTGGGTTTCCATCTCCCCCTTTGACTGAAACAGTAAGTGATTCTAGACTCTCACAGTATGAAATTCTTAGAGATTTGAGCTTGGTAAAGACATCTAATGGGAAAGACCTGAGTGAGTGACAGCATCTTATTTCCAACAATTCAAGTGACTGGTAACATTGGTTTAAACTAACAAACAATGGGAATTCTGGGTTGGAGCAGCCAAGAATGAGTAATTCACTTATTACCTGAGTTGAAGGGAGTGAAGAAAAGAATTGCCCAGATTCTTGAATTTTGAGCTGTGTTAAGCATGGAAGGGCTTTTGGCAAATCACCAATCAGTCTAGGACAGTCACATATATCAAGTTGTCTAAGATGAGGAAAAGCTATGCAGCTCTCACTGTCATCTGGGTGACTCCATTCCTCCCATGCTTGCATATGGTAAAATTTCAAAACTTCTAGTGAAGCAAAACACTGGATGGCATTCACCCCACGAGAAAATTTCCCATAAAATTCTCTTCCAACACTCTGCAGCGTCTTGAAATTTGAAATTTCAAGCTGTTTCAGAAAGGGAAGTTGCCCAAGTGGAGGCAATACATAACAATACTTACAGTTTTCAAGGCTTAATGACGACACGTTACAGAATGCAGGGTCTCCCAACCAATTTGGAAATTCAGTACCCGTATAATTACGTACTGAGAGCTCTTTAAGGTTCTCTGCATTGGGTTTTAGATCATGAAGTACATACTTCTCATGCTGTGAGTCATCTGTATCAGCATCATGACCCCAATTCAGCTCCAGCTGCGTCAGATATTTCTTGTCACACAACCTAGCCTCCATAGCCTCCTTGGGATGCACAACATGTTTCAAATTTTTGATCGAGAAAGAACCTCGAATATGTGAGAGTTCTCCCAACTCACCAACTGAACAACCATAATCTTTGCCAACTATAAAGTGACTTAAATGTTGGAGGCTTCTCAATTTACTCATGTGCTGTGGCATCTCTTTTATTTGAGTATTTTCAATATGCAGATACCGCAAATTAACCAGATTATGTATTTCTCGAGGCAGCTCAGCAAGATGGAAGCACCATGTCGCCTTCAGTGTCTGCAGATTATATAAACTGCAAATAGAATCAGGAAACCTTTTAATTCTTGTTCCAGATACTTTTAAATAACGAAGATGCCTTAGTAAGCCAATTGATTCAGGCAACTCCTCCAAGCCATTGAAGAATGAGAATGATAACACTCTTAGGCATATTAGTCTTGAAAATGTATCATCTTGCAATTTAAGATCATGATAAGTAACGCCTGGAGTGAGTAAGGTGCGCAATCTATTGTTTTTGTCAATAGAATCTAATTTCACAGCCCCGTGAGCAGCAGAAAATGATAAATAACGCATTCTTGTGTCAACTTTTATATTCGAGTTATCATCCTCTAGTCTAACACAAAATTTGCCAGACACAAATCGAGCCAAGTCATTTATAAGATCATGCATCACAAAATGTTGTCCAGCAGATTCTGATTGTCGAAAAAATGATCTCGATACTAACTCAAGAAAATACTTATCTCCAACGTCTTCAATTCTCTCACCACTCACAGGATTCTGAAGTAAATTTTCAGCCATCCAAAGCAAAATTAACTCCTCCTTCTCAAATTTATAACTCTTTGGAAATATTGAGCAGTAGGCAAAGCATCGCTTCAAATATGAAGGGAGATATTGATAACTTAGCAGCAAAGCAGGGAGAATATTGCTTTCCATCTCTGTTAAATCCCAGATGTCACTCCTTAATACATTTTCCCATTCCTTACGTTCAGAAGTTGATCGCAGAAGGCCTCCAAGAGTTTTTGCAGCTAAAGGCAATCCCTTGCACTTCTTTACAATTTCTCTCCCAATCCTATCAATACTGGCATTTGTGCTTGAATTTTTATAACCAAACGCATGTTTTGCAAACAAATTCCAGCAATCTTCATCAGACAAGAACTCGAGTTTATACGATTCAACAGTTTGCATGATTGATGCAACACGTTGACTCCGAGTGGTTACTATAATTCTACTGCCTTGAGCTCCATATTGAAAAGGCCTCTTCAAATGACACCATTCATCATAATTCTCATTCCAAACATCGTCAAGAACAATCAAAAACTTCCTCCCATCAAACATCTCTTTCAGTTTCAGCTGAAGCGAATTTAAATCATTAGAATAATGACCACCCAAACTAATTGCCTCCAAAATTAACTTTGTAACCCTAACAACATCAAATTCTTCAGAAACAGAAACCCATGCCTTAAGCTCAAACTCCCTTTTCACTCGCTCATCATTGTATACCAGTTGGGCGATCGTTGATTTCCCAATTCCGCCCATGCCCACAATGGGAATAACCCTTATTTTCCCATCACTCACGTTTTGAGACAACAGCAACTCAACAATGGCCTCCTTATCACCATCCCTGCCCTTGGCCTCAGATTCTTCCGCCAGAGAAGTCGTCGGCGTTTGTGTTGACCATTTAAAACATATTCCCTCTTGCAAACGAAGAACATCTTTTTCTTCAGAAAGACATTCTAACCTCTCAATTATCTCTTCAATGTCATTCTCATACGAATTCGGTAACTCATTCTTCGATCCAAACTTCGCCTCAGACTCGATATCATCCAATAGATCATCGGCATCAAACGCAGCATCTTTGAGCTCTTCAAGCCACTCCTTCACCGCAGAATTTCTGATCTGCTTCCCTTCGGCGTCGTCGAGCACTCCTCTCACAGACAGCAGCTTCATCTTCAACCTCTTGAGCAACTTGCCATTGAGCTTCCTGCTCCTGAAGAAGGAAATGACCCCCGGAGAAGCGAGTCTATTGAACAAGACACCGAATAGAGCATCCAGAAGAGCTCCGGCCACAAGCTCCATAGTTGGCATGGTTCCTTTATTCCTAGTAAACTAGCGATCAATTTATTCAAAACAACTAGAGTATCAACATCAACATAAGATGAAAATTCTGTGCAGGCGCTTTACTTTCAGTTCAAGATGTAGAAGAAAGTTTCCTTGTTCATAATGGAAGGTGGGGAAAGCCTGCTTGACGATTGGATTGATTACAGATAACAATAAACCCGTAACGACTCACGAGTCCGCCATTGGATCACATGATATTGAAGATTGACCGTTACATATTTATTCACGTCAAAATTCAAAACAGATCATAGAGGGTACGATTACCAGAGAAAACTTCTTGACGCATGACAGGTCGAAGGTGCCCGCGACTTCTCTTGTACGTAAAATAAAGTAAGCGGGAAATATAATAATATTTATTGAGATACTGAAAATGGGACCGGCAAGTGATGTTAAAATAATATAATTTAATTAAAATATATTAATTCATTAATAAATTGAATATTAATGTATAATAATATAAGTTATATATGAAATATAATTCAACAAAAATAGACTTACGGCCTGCTATTTTTTTTACTTAAAATATCGTGTTAGGTTCAGTAACTAAATAGAGAAAAATCGGAAATAATTCAATTAAGCTTCCAAAAAACCTTTACCGAATTAATAAGAAAATTGATACGTTGGCTCCCCAGTCCTCATCTGAGTTGAATTTTAATGTTATGCATTTTTAAAATGAGTTGAGCAATTTTTTTATATAAAAAAATTAGGTGAGTTTAGGGTTTAGGGTTTTATACTCATCTTCTACTAAAATAACTATATAGCTCTAAAATTTAAAAAATATTTATAAAAAAATTATGACATTATTTAAACTGTAAAATTATATATATACATGTGTGTGTGTGTATATATATGTAGTATTATTTTTGGTCAACAATGATGATGAGTGGCCCAGATTTAATGCGATGATACAAAGTTTCAAGCCCAAGTTCAAAAGTGTCAGTTTTAATAAATAATAATAATAATAATCTTCATTTTTAAGCAGCTGTTACGATTACGAGCCCAAACGATCCCCTTCACAAAGCTTCTGATAACCACGGGTCACTATGTATCGATTATTAGTATAGTTTAGTAAATCGTGACAGCACAACAAATAGAAAAGGGTTTCATCTAGTTCTGATCATGTGTTTGAATATAATTTTAAAAAATAGTTTATAAAAAAAATTTGAATAACTTTTAAAAAATAAAGTTTATAAAAAAAATAATTCTGAATAAATAAGTGTCTAAATAAACATTACCAAAAGAATTTTTGTAAGTAAAAAATTATTAAAAAGAATATAATTTTATTAAAAGTATAAAAGAAAATAGGGTAAAAAAGAGATAGGAGAGAGAAGAGAGGGTGAAGAAGATAGAAGATATAAGATATAAGAGAAATAGTAAAAAAAATAGAAAAAAGATGATAGATAGTTAAAAAAATAGAAAAAAGATTAGAGATAGTTAAAAAGATAGAAAAGACAAGAGAGAGGGGAGATAGTAAAAAAGATAAAGGAGAGATAATATAAGAAAAAATAAAAATAAAATAATAATTGAGTAGTCTATAAACCATTTTACTATTTTAAAAATTACTCTAATAAATTTATTTAAAACTATATTTTTAAACCTTAATTTAATCTAAAAATTATTTTGAATAAATATAGCTATTATATTTTAAAAAAATTTTAAATTAAAATTTAGGCAAAAAACCCTTTTAAAATTTAGGTTTGGGGTTCCAAACAAGCCCATAATTTATAAGTCAATTCATGTTCCGAGGAGAATTATGAAATCTTTTCCCTTCTTTCCTAGCATGCCAAAAGAAAACCACGGGAAAAAAGTTGCAATTTGATGAGTAAATAGTGGCGAAAATTTAAAACAATATATGTTCAGGGAAATGCATTCTAAATCTAATATAATATTTTAGCTCAATTCAGGACTCTTTCACATTCAATGTAGCAACACCGTGCACTGGAATGCGCTCAAAGAACATCTAGAAACATAAACATTTCATCAGGAAACATCATTTACCCAAAACTGATTGTAAGTAAACAACAAAACTTGCCAGTAACTTGTTACTGTACTGGTCTTTCAGCCTTTCTACTGCAGACTAAAGAGTTGTGCAGGCCAACTGCATCTTCGACCATCAGGGCCGACCCCAACAGCTTCTAACGAAATGTCAATGCTGCGGTGCTCTGTCGATCGGACAATACTAATGCGCAAATCAATCTTTGCAGCTGGATAAACATCAGTGCCAATTGCTGCCACTAAACCTCCAGTAGCTTTTTCGGATCCCATAGCAATGGGCTCCCGAAAGGTTAAGATGGTTTGCGACCAATGTGTTTTTGGCGTGTATGGAGATGTCGACAACACGGCTGGTGCTTCTCGGCAGAACCTGCTTGTAAATCCAGTTTCAAACCACAGGACAACTCCATAACACCAGCGGCATCCTGTTTTTGAATCTAAATGTTTTGTGTCGCCAGCGTTCAACATCGGCTCCAAAGTAGCGGTTGCAGTGAAATCCACTTCATTAGGCTTCATAGTTGCCAAGTCAAAAGTCTGCGGGGGCAAAAGAACATTAACAGTCAGGAAAACTACAAATTGGGTTGTGAATTTTCTGGAGAAGATAAATTATCCCAAAATTAAATCTACCACCTCTGCCCAAATCAGAAAGTTTATTCTGCCACTAGCAAAGAGGAATTTAATTCACCTATGAGGTACTAAAAACTGAAAACCAGAATAGCCAAAAAAAAATAACGGCAAACATACTAACACACAAATAAAGTAAATTGCCGTTTTTGTCTCAGAAAGAGAGCAAGCTTCACAATTTAGCCCCTCAATGACAGCAACTTAAGAGATATTTCGGACTTGGTATGGGTTGGGAAAGAGGGGAAGATAAGTGCAGAGAGAATATTTTATCATTTAATAAGATGATTCACCATAAGCAAACACAGAGAAGTTTGAGTTTGATCCAATTGCATGTTCAGGTCAAAACCTAATTTAACTGATCATTACAAATTGAGACAACCAATCAAAATGTTCAGCATTGGTAATAAACTCAAGTTTCTCCAGGTGCAACGCATGATTCAGAAAATGAACCAACCTGAAGAATCGCAGATTTGGTGACCAAATCTTCAGAGTCCAAAACATCAACTATTGGAAATCGGGCAGCATTATCCACCAACTCCTTGCCAATGCAAGACATGTCAAAACCACACACGTTTTCCCAGAAAGGAAGACTTGTACCCCCTTTTCCAAAACCCGCAACAAACTATTAGAGAAATGGAATGAAAAAGTCAGACAAAACCACAACAACGGAGAAAAACAAAAGCCTTCGAGGGGGAACTCACAATGGTTGCTGTATCAGGAAGAATGGCCCCTCCAGGCTTCAACCACCGGTCCCGTGCATAGAGGACTGAGCTGAGCATAGACTCATACAGCAGGCAATATCCCATCCATTCACTTAATAATACATCAACACTGTGAGGTTGAAGTTCAACGTTTTTATCAACCTCTTCAACCATACCCTGGACCACTTCCATTACTCCCTTCTGGAGGCCATCAGCTTGACTTTGGTTTTTACCATGCAAAAGACCATTATCATTTGCAACCTGAATTAAAAGGGGGTAAAAATAATTGAGTTGCAGCACCAAAGATTGAGTTAAAGATATAATTTTATAAAATATCAAATAAGAAAACCTTAGACGCCACTGCTGCCATCTTGGCACTAGCCTCAATTGCAATCACCCTTGAAGCCCCTACTTGAGCTGCAAATAGACTAAAGGGGGGAAAAAAAGACACGTCAAACTTTTCAATTGAATGAATCATCAAACATGGTATATGATGAGAAAAAACAAGATAGAGTTCATAAATATACATCATAGACACAGAAATGTTTTTTCTCCAAGCTCATATTTATCATGCTCTAAGTTCGGAAAATTAATTTATGGCTTACATAATCATAAAAAGGGGCTTCTATCTTATCTTGTACTAATTTCTACATGGGTTATCCTCTAATTGAATATTATATTACTTGAAAGAATAATAAGGATAGTCCTTTGATTACGAATTATACTTGGATAAGAGGTCATTGAACGCTCAAAGAGGTCATTGAACGGAATCTCCTGGTCAATAACCTATCTAAGGATTTAGTTTTCGATAGAGCACAATGACGTCATATGATCCATGTAGCCGACCCCATTTAATGGGATAAGGCTTGTTGTTGTTGTTGTTGTTGTGATACTGTTAACTTTCAAAAATATATTAGAAAACTGAATCAAAACTTCAACAAAATTTTATAATCCGAGATGTCGCTATGTAAAGTTACAATCAGCAGTATTAGATATTGAATAAAAATCATGCATCTCACCTAAGGATTCCAGTTCCGCAGCCTACATCCATAACTACAGCACCCTTTAGGAGAGAGGGGTTCTTCAAAATAGCTGTTCCATATGCATCCATTCTCACCTACATGAAGATCGCTATGACTTCTATTTTAATATATATATAGAGAGAGGGGGGGGCATAGTAGATAGCATTTAACATTCCAATTGAAGCTCCATTTCTTCTGAAATTACAAGTAAGAAATTTTTAAATAAGAAGCCAAAGACAAAGAATGACAGCTAACCTTATCACTCAGCATCTCACGATGTATGCCAAATGAACTATAAGCTCCAAAATAATTTTCATTGACCTTCATGATGTGCTTTGCAAGACGACTTGAAGAGTTAGGTATCAAATGTCCTTCTTGATTCTTGTCATTTGATGAAGCAAACCCTCTTGAGTCCTTATCATTAATAAGGTCCTTGTCTGGTGAACTAGGACTGTCAATATCATTAACAGAAATAGTAGTTCCATTAAGTACCGTCTTTTCCGCAGTATTTTGATCATCACCACAAATCTCATCAGAGTTCTTCAAATCCCCCACTAGATCCTCTTCATTAAATGGTGTACACTGATCATCTTCAATTTCTTCAGATTCATCGAAACTGTACAGCAACGAATCATCTTGTATGAAAGGTTTTAGATATCTCTCGTCAGCCCATACACACTTAACATCCTTCAAGTTTACTGTGTCATGCAAATGATTCTGTAAATCTTTTTTGGACTGGAATGTCAATCCACAGCTCCAACATTTGTTATCCGCTACCTGGTGAAAGAGAGCAGAAGAACCCATGGTTGGTAATAATATTTAAAAGTAAACATCCAGTAACAAAAATTTACATAGTTGTTTTGTTTTTTCATTTGGCCAAACTAGAGTTCATGCTAAAACGTTTTATATATGCATTCAAAACAGAAGTGATACAACGGGAAACAAACATTCAATTCCCGAAAATTTATTAAATGCTTATGTAAATTATACGATAACCGGGAGATGTCAAGCCAACCACCCAAACAACCCCCTTCCCCAAATTCTAACCTGTGAGCGTATGTAATTAATGAGCTTGAAAGAGGCATAAAAATCCAAGCTAAGAGCTTTCCTAATGCGATGAAAATCAAAGTAGTGAACTTTGGCGCAGTGCTCAAACAAGGAATCGCACGAACTGTACTTGGAATCACAGAAGAGACACAGAAAATCCGATCCTGAGCCTCCCTCTCCTCCTTCATCATCATCCCCGTTCCAGTCATCCCAACCTTCGGACTCTCCATCGTCATCTTCTTCTTGTTCAATTTCTTCTTCAACTGTGTAAGCTTCTGGTTCTTGGTTAACGCTGGAAGCCATGAGAAGTTGACTAGGGATCGCTTAGAAGTTAGTTGCTGCGTATAGTCTTAAACCCTAAACCCAGAGAAGCAGGGACGACTGATGAACGTGCGGTGTATTCCTTATGGCGAATAGATGCACACATATATATCTGTTTTTCTTTTTGAGATTTTTAGACCTAGAAAACCTGATCAATGAAATATTTTAAGCTACCATTGCATATACTTGTGCTGGATCTTGAGTTATGAGCTTTTTTATTTTTTTTAAAGATGTAATAGTAAATAAATTCTTTTAAATTTTTAATTTTATATATAGAATTTTCTATTGTTAACATAATATATTTTAAGATTTTTAATTTGGGGTTTAAATAGAGGTATTTATATTTGAAAAAAATATTAGAAAATGAATCTGAATAAATATAAAAATAAATTATTATATTAATAATATTTGATCTATTATTAATAACTGTTATATTTTAGTATTTATTATTTTTTATAATTTTTTTATCATTTTTCCTTTATATTTTATACACAATCTAAATTTAAAAATTTAAGAGAACAATATCATAAAAAAAACAAAGTAAAATTTTGGAGATTATATTGTCATTGGCAGTAATATATGAATCAAAGTCCCCCCCCCCCTCCCTTTTAGGTGCAAACATCAATAAAGATTGGTCCACTTTTCATAAGCTTTACTGTTTCTGCCCTGATAAGATATTGGGACTCAACTTACATAAATATTTCTAGAATAATGAAAAAAAGGTTTAAACATCATCAAACCTTCGGCTCTGTTCAACGAAAATTAAATCCCTTTCACATCACATGGTCTCACTTAGTTAACAGTATATAATTTACTCAACAATTGAAATTATGTATAGAGTTTTTTTAAGCTAATTAAATGTTAAGAGTTGTTCTAATGACATAAAATCCCTCTAAATTCTTTTGAATTTCTAATTTAATTTTTAAATAAGATACTTAAATTAAGAGAAATAATTAAAAATTTTAAAATTAAATATTTGATAATAGATTCTAATAAATAGTGTAAGAGTTAGATAATACTATAAATTAATTAAATTAACTATTTATAAAAACGTATGTTAGTTCTTTTAAATTATCCCATTATTTATATTGGAAATTATAACATTTTTAATATGGATAATCAATAAAAAAATTTATAAAAAAATTACAAATTTAAAATAAATTGCATTAAAATCTTATACTTGAAATTAAAATAAATTTCTCTAATAACTTTTACATTTGGTTGAGGACGACGTAATAGACTAATATATTCGGTGAGGTATTAGGCAAAGGTGAGATTTCTTGTGCATTGTAACACCTAATGCTTCTTCCATGTCAAGCTCTTCACTCTTCATCCCACTTGGAAGTTTCCAATCAAAATGATACAAAAGATTTGCAAGTGCAAGTTCCACTATCGGCATACCAAATTGATTCCTGGACACTTCCTCCTTCCAGCCCCAAATAGAAGCATCTCAAACTGTTGTCTTCCTCCATAACCATAATCCACCGGTGAACTTTCTAGAAACCTCTCTCGTTTAAACTCATCTGGATTCTTCCACTCTTTTGGATCCATCCCTATGGATTTTGCATTCACAAAAACTCGAGTTTTTGCCGGAATCTTGAACCCTTTGATCTTGCAAACCTCTCTGGTCTCTCTTGGTAGTAGTAATGGTGCTGGTGGATGCAATCTCAATGACTCTTTACTGACTTAAGGTACTTTAGGCTTCCAAGGTCCTCCTCTTCCACCATTTGTTTTTCTTTAGTAACTTTTCTCACTTCCTCTTGTGCTTTCTTCATTGAATCTGGGTTTTTGATCAGTTCAGCCATTGCCCAAACTACTGTAGCTGAAGATGTGTCTGTGCCTGCCAAAAAGATGTCCTGCATATACCCACCAAGAAAGTTTGATCTTCTTAATTACTCTCCTTAAAAGACACATATTTTAACATGCATATTAGCTCTAAGAGGTCCCCAAAACCAGTTTTCAATACTCATTGTAGTGATGATGGCGCTTATGAGATTTCCACGATCCACATACAATTTTAATTTTAATGGTCTAAAATTAGAATTTTCAATGGATTATTTTAAAATAAAACAAAGCATTCTTTGAGAATTTGATAATTAAGAGATTATCCTTATTATTTTAGATTCTCTAATCGCATTAAAATAATTTTTTTTAAAAATAAAAGTAAAATAAATTAAATTTGGACTATTTATATCTAATTTAGATGGTCAAAATGTTGATGAGCACCTAAACTACTACGATTATATATCTTTAGATACTATAAAGAAATATTAAAATAGAATATATATATATATATATATATATATATATAGATGAGAGTTCTATTCATGGGGACCTATAACAATAGAACTCATCATTTTGTTTATATCTCTAATTTTGTTGCTGTGATTTCTCTCCTTGTTCAGTACTAAAGTGGAGATAAAGATATATAGAGGGACTTTGATAGGTTTCACTTCACAAATAAATCCCAAGTGGTGATTCTCTCTTGCTGCAGGGGATCCAGGCAGAAAGATAAACGAGAAAAGTTTTTTGGCAGACCTTACATGTTAGCTAGGTGGGTCCCACAAATGTCTTTCCTATCCACCTTCCTTAGTTTACTTCTATTTTCTCTCTCTCCCCTCATACATATATACACATAAAATATATACTTACCAGCATTAGCACGCCTTTTATTTGGTCATCAGTGATTGAAATCGGCTGATTTAGATCCTTCTGAGTTGAACAAGCGCATCCACAAGATCTCCTTCTTCACCAGCTTCATGCTTATAACCTGAAGAATTATCCCTATGCTCATTGATCACAGTATTAAAGAACTCATCCAATTTTTTAAGGTTTTATTTAGTTCAGCTGAGGGGAGGGGAGGTTAAATTAATTTAATGTATTATTTGGTATGAGAAATTTGGAGGGGAAGGGAGAGGAAAGAAGAGATTTTGCTTCCCTCCTCTTATTTGACTCAACAAAATATTTAGGAGGGGAGGTCCCAACTTTACTTCCCCTCCAAATTTGGGAGAATTTGGAAGGGAGTTATAAAATTATTATTTTATAATATTAATATACCTATAATTTTTTTTAATATCTCAATATTATTCCTATATTATATTTTATTAAAATATTCTATAAAATAATATAAGATAAATTTATTTTTATAAAAATATTTTTCTTCTTTTTCTTTCCTGAACCAAACAAAGTAATATAAAAATCTCTCAACTCTTCTCCTTTAATCTTAATCTAAACAAGATAATAATAAAATCACTCTCTTTTCCTTTATTAAAATCCTTCTCCTCCCCTCCCCTCCCCTCTATTGAGCTAAATATAGTCTAAAGGATGGTAGAGAAATGTAAAGGAGGTTAATTAATGATGTGTTTTGTTTAGTTTAGAAGGGGAGGGGAGGAGAGGGGAAGTGGTGATTCTCTATCCTTCGATCGACGCCATTGAACTTGTTGATCCATCCCAACCAAGGAAAGAAATCAGCAACACAGAATCCTCCTAACAGTTCCTGTGTTTCTCTCAGCATTTCATGAAACTTACTTGCCTTGTTTTTATCATCATCATACAGTCTCTTACCACCAAAAGCAATCTTAGACACAATTTTGTTACTCAGCAAAAGTGTCAATTCACTTAGATTCACAGAGCTTGAAGCTGAAGAAGCTATGGAATCAATGAAAAGCTTAAGCTCTTGAGATCTCGCAGCTCTAAAAGCTGGAACCCTCCGAGAACTCAAAAGCTCCAATATCAGGGTCTTCCTAATCTGTCTCCAGTAATCACCATAAGGAGCTTAACTCAGAGAGCCGTTATAACTGAGGGGTTTAGCAGCATATAACACAGGCCTGCCTGAGAAAGCAAGATCATGGTTCTTGAAAATGTCTCTGGCCATTTCCGAAGATGAGACCACCAAAGTAGGTATAGAACTTAACTGCAAGTACATGAGGGATCCATGTTTAGCTGAAAGCTTCTGAAACTTCCGTAAAGGGAACTCGCCGTCGAGCAAGTGATGGAGGTGGCCGATAAGCGGCAGCCGCCTCGCCGGACTGGGAGGAAGAACATTCTGTTGATCTGATGAAGAAAAAGAACCACATTTTCTGAATTCTCTTATCATCAGTGACAAGATGAACAAGACCGTGACCAAGAGAAGAAGCAATATACCAGAGATCATCATTGTTATGGATATAATAAGATTTTCGAAGTCCTGAATTATGTTTATAGCAGATGAATGTGAGAGAGTGGAATGATTCAGAGCTCTAGAAAAGAACAAAATAGGGTTTTGTTTGTGGGGACGTGCCCGGAATCAACTTGTGACTAGTTACGAGTTCCACTTGCACTTTGCTTACCGTCCACCGTGTTCTTCCACATGCAAAGTTCATTGAACTCAAAAGCAAACTTGGATTTTAGCTAATTTAATTTCTAGTATATATAGGCCCTTTGGATAGACTTTTATAAAAGATTTTTTAAAAAAAGAATTTTTAGACAATTTTTAAAAAATAATTTTGGGAGAATAGTTTATGAAAAAATAATAGTTCTGAATAAATGAGTATTTGAATGGTTATTTTCATAATAACTTGTATAATTAATAAATTACTATAAAGGGTATGTGATGAAAATAATAAATTAATCATTATCAGCAACTGTTCATTAGTAGCAGCTATGGCAAGGGGCGAGCGACGAGTAACGAGTGGCAAGTGAGGAGCAATGATAGTGAGCGAAGAGTGATTATTCTCCGCTGATGACTCATGGTTCTTCTTCTCCGATAACTACTCTTGGTTCTTCTTCTCTCCGCAACCCACTGCTTCTTCTTCAACCAACCATATCTGGACAATGACTCATGGAGGAGATCAAAACGGTGACACAGAGGCAGAGGAGAAGCAAAGGGAATAAGGGAGAAAATAGAGTAAAAAAATATTGACAAAATAGTAAATAGTTAATATATAAACTATTTTATTGTTTTATAAGATATTTCTAAGAGTTTATTTAAAATTATATTTTTAAAATATGATTTAGTTTAAAAATTCTTTTAGAAAAATATAACTATTTATTTTAAATTTTTTAAATCAAAATCTAGATTATAAACCCTTTTAAAACGTCTTTAACCAAACTATAGTTATAGGGGCTATATTTTTACCATTATTTCTATTCATCGCATATTTTGAATTGACATGATCCTCGCCAACAAGACTTGCCAAGTGGGCTTGGTACTGATGACAAAAATAATAAAGCAAAAACATGGGGAGAATTATTGAAAGAAATCCTTCATTAAAAAATTTATTGTGTTCAAGTTGAGTGAGAGCAATTAATCTTTAACAAGTCAACTTTTTTTTTTAACTATGTATAACTCATCTCTAAAAGGATGTTAGGTAGTTATAGTGCATATGTGTTGACTTGTTATGTTATAGGTACTTGATATTATTGACTTCTTATTGGTTGCTTTCAAAGATTTCATTTTGGTATTTAAGAAATATATGTTGTTACTTGTGAACTTGTTTATATTTATTTTATGTAATTAATGTAACAATTTCATATTTATTTCTTACATATACAATATTACTTTTATTTAATTATTATGTTATCAATTTATTGTTCGACTGCATGAATCGTGACTTGTAACCTCTTTAATTTGACATTGGGTTTAATTTGGATTTTAAAACATTGAGATAAACCATGTATATTAATATTACTTTTATTTTTAAAATATCAAAAAGCCTCATAGGCCAAATGGACCACGCTGGCACTCATCATGCATCGTTTTAAAATTAAGAAAAGTAACGTGGGATATACCAAATTGCCCATTTTTTGATATGCCTTTATTCATAGGTATTTG
Source organism: Leucaena leucocephala (assembly GCA_037074615.1). Lineage (NCBI taxonomy): Eukaryota > Viridiplantae > Streptophyta > Magnoliopsida > Fabales > Fabaceae > Leucaena > Leucaena leucocephala. The sequence continues at coordinate 2,392,938 of CM073525.1, forward strand.
ACTCTTTTTCTAAACTTTATTATAAGGCGTTCAAACAATTCAGTAATTCGAATTGGAATTGAGTACTCATAATATCTTTCGAGTGGCAAACTCTCCTATTTATTCTTAAACAAATTAAACAGAAGAGTTGATGTAGATGTTGATCAAATAAATAGTAATCCATTTTAATTAAAAGTGTAAATTTTTTTAATGTGGGTATTACGTGCATCACTAAATAATAATTAAGAATTTTCAAAAAAATTGGGTAGAGTTGATAAACGGGAAAGAGATAAATAAAGACTATCTGGATTTTAAAAAGAATAGATTGAACATAAGTCCTAATATGCCTTTTCAAAATTTAGAGGGAAAATATGAAGTTACTCTTAGAAGCATAAGTTGTTGATTTTGTCTTTTACTATTAATGCAATGAGATTTATCATTTGAGTAATAATTTTAACTATTTTTATTAAGACATTTAGTACTCTCAATAATAACTAAGTTTTAAATAATTGCTTTGATTATGTACTACTTTTATAATATGATTTATCACTTGAACAATGATTTTGATCACTTTCGTTAAAGATATTTACTATTTTTAGTAATAACTGAATAGCAATGGTTTTAGTCATTTACTATTCATACAATAAGATTTATTACTTGAACAATAATTTTGATTATCATATGACTCTCATCCTCTGTGTTCATCTTCTTCCTCATTGTCTGCTCTTCCTCCTCTTGCTATCATCTTACTTGCCCTTTTCAGTCATTTTCTCTAGCAACCTCATAGCTCTACTTCCCTCTTTCTCTCTCTTCACAAATCCACTCTCTCCCCCCCCCTTTGTTTTGAATTTGAAGATGAGGAAGACAAATCTACAATATCAATAGCAAAATCTACTGTATATTGACTGTGGATAAATAGAAGGAGGGAAGGTCGATTGTGGATAGAGAAAAAAAAGAAAAGATAAAAAAAAGAAAGAAGAGTAATTTCATAATTTCTCTCTAAAGATTAAAAACCCAATCTATTCTTTTAAAATTTAGATTTTTTTTGTCTTTTTTAAATTCAGATAGTTTTTATTGGTATTTTTTTGGCAAACTATCATTTTATTAATTCATATTAACCAATTAATAATTAAAAATTATTTTAAAAATATACAATTGTGAGGTAAATTTAAAGTGATTATATTTTATACTACAATATTGTACTATTTGACATAGTATAAAAACATTATATAAATAATTCAACCTCTTTAATATTGGGTTGTTTCTATCTCCCATGACATTTATTCTTATGTGTTTGTGTGTGTTTTTGTTTTTTAAAATAATGGATAATGTGGCCCATTTGGATAATATTTTAAAAAGATACTTATAGTTTTTTTTGAATAACTTTTAAAAAATTTTTTTTTGAGAAGAGTTTATAAAAAAAAATAATTTTAAATAAATTAGTATTTGGATAGTTATTTTTAAAAGTACTTTTATTATTGATAAATTATGAAATAGGGTATGATTATTAAATATATGAGAGAGAAGAGAGGAGAGAGGATTTAGAAGAAAGATGATAGATAGTGTAGAAGAGAAATGAGAGAGGGTGTAAAAAAAAATAAGAGAGGAGAGATGATGTAGAAAAAAATAAGAGAGGAGAGAGGGTGTAGAAGAGAGAGTAAGTTGGTGTAAAAAATAGGGATAATATACTAATTGGTTAGTTCATAAGCTCTTTTACTATTCTATAAATTACTTTGATCAATTTATTTAAAACTTTAATTTTAAATTATATTTTAGTTTAATTTTTTTAAATAAATATAATTATTTATTTTAAAAGTTTTTAAAATTTAAGTTTTGGTTAGAGGTTACAAACACACTGAATAAACTGTTTTAATATAATCTTATTATTCACCTTCTTCGAACAAAAAAAAAAAAAACCAATTGTCAATTAAAAAGTCGTTTCGCAAGAACCGCTGTGGCCCTGTTCCTTGAAGACGACAGTGTCGTTTTATCTTGCAACATTGATATTTGATGATCAACTCTGTACTCAGTAGTCAATACATTTGTAAACTCAGGCTTTCTCGTAAAGCTGTGATTGGATCCAAATTTGTAGATGTGAACTGTGACTTGCGCTTCTAACCCGCTCGGTCCTCTCTCCCTTCCTCTCTGGCGAAGCTCTTCACTGGAGCTTTAGCTTGGAGCTGGCATTTCAGCTCTCAGAAATCTTCTCGCAACTGAACATTTTCAGTTTTCACGTTCAATTCAGAACCTTCAACTGTCAAGTTTTTCATCCACTTCATTTGCTCATTTGACTTTTCTTTTCGAGTAAGATTCGGTCTCTGACTCTAATTTCTAAAGATCCATTATTTTTTTTTATCGATTCTTGGTTGCTTGGTCTTTAAAATCCTTCAAATTCTTGCTCATTTGCTATGAGCTTCTATATTGCTTTATCTTGGTCCTGAGGTAGAATACTGCAACGGGGCTAGGAAAAAAATGCGCGTCTAAATTATTAGTATTGGTTCTTGATTTTTTTACCCGGTTATTTTTTTGCGCGTTATTTTTTATTTTTCTGAAATGCTGAAAGAATCTGACCTGGGTTTTATCTGATCATGTGTTTTGTCGAGTATGAAAAAGGAGCTGAACTTACTTATGCTTTCTTCTTTCGTCTTTAACTTTGTTTTTATTGTTTACACTGGTAATTCGACAATGCACTGTTCCAGTGCGGCGTGATTACCGGTTTTCACTTCAGTAGGGAGCTGTAGTCTGATTTTTTTTTTTATTCTTTCTGAATTATGATTGTTATCACTATCAACTTCTTGTTCTGTAGTAATAGCAGAGTTGCCGGGGTTCCTTGCAATTCAACAACATCGTTGCCTAATTTGCCATGGAAGAGTAAAATTCTCTATACTTATCAATCATCAGGCTTGTGATAACCAAATTTTTGTCCCGTATGTATGCGCGTCTCTCTGATATGGTTATTCGACGGATTTCAGAGAAAATGCAATTGATCTTCTCCAACGATACAGAAGGGATAGGCGAACACTTCTTGATTTTATACTTTCTGGTAGCTTAATCAAGAAAGTTATAATGCCTCCTGGTGCAGTTACACTGGATGATGTGGATCTAGATCAAGTTAGTGTGGATTATGTCCTTAACTGTGCAAGAAAAGGTGAAAGAGTGCAGCACTTCCCCCCGTTTGACACTGGACGTTTTTAAAAGTTTGTCATAATTACTTTTCCTTGTATTTTTTATGTAGGTTTAATGCTTGAGCTATCAGAAGCAATTAGAGATTATCATGATCATGTTGGTTTACCCCATATGGTATGCTTTGCCTATGCCTAATTGATCTCTTGATTTTTTATTGTCAATTATGTAAGCATGTCTATCTGTACCCGTTTTTCATAAATGGTTTAAATTTTGGATTGGGCAACCTTGTACTATGAGTGACTTGTTTAGTCTAAAAGCTACTCTGATTACCTGTATTCTTTTATCATAAATGTCTATCTGTACCCTTTCATTATAAATGCTTATGGCGCATCTTCACAATTCTTCTTATTTTTTAGTTATGAATTTCGTTTTTTCCTTAAATCGAAGTTATTGTTAAATTGTTAGTGAAGGCCATGCTTGAATTTATGCTTTTTGGTTTCACCAGAGTGATACAGGTTCAGCGGGTGACTTTTATTTAGTGACTGATCCTGAGTCTTCAGGTTCACCTCCCAAAAGGGCACCACCACCTGTCCCTATTTCCACACAAGCACCTGTTTCTGTTTCCACTCCGCCTCCCATTTATGCATCATCTCCAATTGTGTCAAATGCATCAAGATCAGAGTCTTTTGACTCTACACAAGAAAAGGAGCTTACAGTGGATGATATTGAAGATTTTGAGGAAGACATTGACACTGAGGAGGTTGAGAATTATAGGGCAAGAAGGACTTTGAATGATGCTTCTGATCTTGCCGTAAAGTTGCCTTCCTTTTCAACAGGTGATTGCTCATTGATATTTAAGTGTTGGATAAGTCCTTATCCTACCCTTGCTCAATCTAGGTATTTCTATATCGGATCATCTGGTGAATGCTCAGGAGCTTGGGAAAATAGAATTTGGATGTGAAATACACAGAATCTCTTAGGCATAGGAGCACACTTGAAATGGAAATTTGAATGAACCGAAAGTAGTAGACATTTTGCTGTTTCAACTCTTACTTAAAATCACTAATTGCTGATTGTTGAGTGCTGACTCACATAAGATTACTTTCTCAGGTGAAAACTTGTATGAGCAAGGATTGTGGCATTTCTGTTTCCGTTGGGTTTATGTGTGGGTATAGGAAATTTCTTTTAATGCTGAACTCCTTGCCTCTTCATCACTTGTCCATCCCAACCTTTGGAATGTTGTGGGGAAGCTTTAAATTAGATATAGGGACATATTTGGCCTCAAGGATGGTCTTCTTTTATTGACTTAAATTCTACCTACTGTTAATCCTTTTAATTCTTTCATTGAATGTGCCATGTTGTGAACTTAATGTCACTTCATGGGTTGATCCTCATATTTGCATGTGAACTTAGGTAACTTAAAATTGAGTGAAAGTTGCTTGTGTCTCAACCAAAAGTATGCCCATACCATGTATGACTGTGTGACAAATTTCTCTCATTCTAAAAGTTCTTTCCTGAAGATAGCAGCATCAAGATTTCATGCTAATTATTTATTAAATGAGGTATCTTTTTTCCCCTGAAGTTTGGATTTGGCCAAAAGTTGGCCACTAGGACTTTGAAACGCTTTATGCTCAAGACAGAACTCCTTAGATGATGTATGCATTAACCCAAGGTTCCAAGGTTTGAATTGAAGTTGTGATAACTTTTTCTTAATTTGGTGTGTTACTGCTTCTAGGTATCACAGATGACGATCTCCGTGAAACTGCATATGAAATTCTCTTGGCTTGTGCTGGATCCACTGGGTAGGCTATGCTATCATGATTTGTTTATTTTGAAATGATCTCTTTTCCTTCTGAAAAATGTGTGAGATGGTTGTTTTCCACATACGACATTGTGTTTTTAACTCAATAATCAGGGGTCTGATTGTCCCATCAAAGGAAAAAAAGAAAGAAAAAAAATCAAGGTTGATCAGGAAGCTTGGGCGCAGCAAAAATGCAAGTGTGGTCTCCCAATCTCAAAATGCTCCTGGGTTAGTTGGGTTGTTGGAAACCATGCGTGTTCAGATGGAGGTATATAAGGAGTTCTTTATACTCATTTAGAGTGGTTTATCTGTACTTTTTTTTCTTAGTTTTTTACCTGATTAGTTTTCCTTCCTTATCTTTTGTACTGTCAGATTTTTCGAGTCATATGTTCTTTGCGTTGCACAAAAGCACTTCATTATTGATCGTGTAAACGCACTTGTTTCAGTACCTTTTTTTCTTGGCTTACTCCTTCTGTAAAGGCAGTTTTGCTGTGGTTCCGTTTACTCTTACTTAGGTCCTTTAACTTGTCTAGAACTTTGGATTGTATATTTTTTGGTAATATAACCTTTGAAGTTACTTATTTTTCCTCTACTATGTTATTGCTTTATTAGTATTATTAAGTTAGTTCAACTGTCATGTCTCCTGCAGAAAAAGACTTGTGTTCTTGGCCTACTTACGAGCTAAAGGTCGTTTTTCCCTATTGGGTGGGTGGGGGAACATAGGTGGTTCTTTTCCTGTAATTAATTTTCACTTATATTATGAGTTAAAATTAGCTTCACTTTCAATAAAAATGGAACTTCCAGTGTGAGTGTTGTGGACGTAAACTGTGAATGATGGTTACAGACTTGCAGGAAAACAAAATTGACTGATTGGCAGTTTGTGGCTTTTCAACCTGTAGTAAAGACATGTTATTTCTTTTGTGTGTGGTCTGGTAGTTGTTATATGCACCAATTAGCAATTATGTAAGCTTATACGATTTTATCAAGAGAGAGGGGCTGCTCTATGCCAATGAGAATGATCCTGAATTCTTTAATTTTTAAGTTGCAATAGGCATTTCTAAGTTTGTAAGCTGTGTAAGGCTAATATTTCTTTGGTCAGTTTTGAATGATCTATTTTGTGCCCAGAGTCATAGATCTAATAAATTATGCATGCAGATACCCGAGTCATTGGATATTAAAACAAGACAAGGTCTGCTTAATGCTCTTGTGGGAAAAGCGGGGAAAAGGATGGATACTCTGTTGATTCCTTTGGAGTTGCTTTGCTGTGTTTCACGAACAGAATTTTCTGACAAAAAGGCATTTATACGGTGGCAAAAGAGGCAGGTTTGTATAGCCCTAATTTAATGTTCTATCCGCACCCCTACGTAATGTATATATTGGCTTCTCATTATTTATGGAACTATGATAATTCTAGGACCTAATAGATTATGTTTCTGTGTTTAAAGTTTTTATTTGTGTTAATACAGTTGAAAATGTTGGAGGAGGGGCTTGTAAATCACCCTGCTGTTGGATTTGGGGAATCTGGGCGTAAGACAAATGAATTGAGGATTCTTTTGGCCAAGATTGAGGAATCTGAGGTGTGTGTATTATCGGGCCATAAGGTTTGCTTTGAATTCTATCTATATCTGTTGCTGAAATGTTACTAACTGTTCTAGTTTTATTTCATTCTATTTGCCTTAGTTTCTCCCATCTTCAACTGGTGAACTTCAAAGGGCAGAATGTTTGAGATCTCTGAAGGATGTTGCCATTCCACTTGCTGAGAGGCCAGCTCGGGGTGACTTGACTGGGGAAATATGTCATTGGGCAGATGGTTACCACTTCAATGTCAGACTATATGAGAAATTGCTTTTAAGTGTATTTGACATGTTGGACGAGGGAAAGTTGACAGAGGTAGGTGTTTTATTTTTTGAAGGTCATAAGAAAAAATGATTATTTGAGCCATTACATCCTTAAATTGATAAGCTAAGCTTCCTGGATCCTGGATCTTTAAAATTTTAAATATGTGAAGTAGTCTGTACTCTATTAGTCCTGTGTAAATGGGCTGTTCCATTGATATTTCTTCTTATTCTAGTTATCGGGAAAGAGTAAAAGTGAAAGCTTGAATATGTAATTTTTTTCATATTTGGTAGGGTGATTCACCGTCATATAGATACGAGAGACTAAATTCCCATTATTCTGTGATTAATCACCTAGAGTCAGATAGCTTGAAACCTAGTAGTGGGGCCTGTTTTGAGAACTTCTGCTGTTTGATTTCCTGATGGTATGTCTGGTGTAATAATTTGGCCACATCAAATTTTCACATTATGAAATGTCTATCAATCTTTATGTGTTTACTTTGGTCATACTTTGGTCATCCATTTTATTGCAAAATGAAGAAATAAAGCGGTGTCAGGATATACAAAAACTGAAATGAAATCGTGATCTGAGAAATTGCCAAGTGGGAGGGATGTCGTACCATTTTGTAATTTTTTTTCCCTGAATTATGTCTTTCATGAGTGGCTTATCTTATTGGCAGGAAGTGGAAGAAATTCTTGAGCTTCTAAAGTCAACCTGGCGAGTTTTAGGTATCACAGAGACAATCCATTACACCTGTTATGCATGGGTTTTATTTCGTCAGGTACAACAATTGCATTTTCTTCATAGTTATTAAGAACCATTGTCAGATGTGGTTCGACTGCTTTTCTGGATTTCTGCTGACGGTTACGGACATCCCTTTTTTAGCATGTTATCACAAACGAGCAAGGAATTTTACTGCATGCAATTGAACAATTAAAGAAAATACCATTGTTGGAACAACGAGGACAACAAGAGAGGTTACTGTTGAAAAGCTTGCAATCAAAGGTTGAAGGTGAAAGGGATATGTCTTTCTTGCAGTCTTATTTAATACCGGTTCAGAGATGGGTTGACAAGCAACTTGGGGATTACCACCTGAACTTCTCTGAGGTTCGTTAAACTATTTGGGTACAGAATTAGCCACATGATGTTTTTATAATCTTTTTCTACCTATTGGAAGTATAGTATCAGAAGTCATGTATTACACTGTGATGGGGAGTATGGGGTAAGCATAGGAGGGTATGGTATTGGTAATGGAGAGTCTAGACTCTAAAATGCTAGGGTGTGGCTCTGAAATTTTGGCTGTTATTTTTCTTTTATTGCTGTGACTGTTAAGCTGTAATCCCGTCATGATTGAGCCTTAATCTTTAGACTGGATTGAGGATAACCTCAGTTTATCAGAAAGAACTAAGGTAAACCAATACTATTCCAACATATTTGGTTATTTTCTGCGTCTGTTGCCAAAATATATCACATTTTCATCTACTTAAAAGTTTCAAATGATTGCTTGCAGTCTTTGTCTTCTTTACTTTATTTGGAAAGACAAAACTATTGAAATCTCTCTCTCTTGTTCTTCTTGTCTCATGAGAACCTTTTCGGATTTTTAGCCATTTATATCTGACCTAAGTTGGAGTTGCGCCCCTCTGTTTTGCTATAAACACCTTTTACTTTGTAGGGTTCAGCTACAATGGAAAAGATTATGACAGTTGCAATGATTACTAGGAGGCTTCTACTGGAAGAACCAGAAACTGTACGTGTAGCTCATTTGAATTCGTCTTTCCCATGTTGATATATCATTCTGAGGAAAATTATTGCATTAATATATAAATTTCTTAATGAAATCCTTGCGTCTTATAAATTACTTCTTCACATATCATATGTTATTCTTTTTTAAAAATCTTTTAAGTTCTCTATACCTTTTGACACGCCAGAATCTGCAGTCCATGCCTATTAGCGATCGTGACCAGATAGAATTATATATTTCATCATCAATTAAGAGTGCATTTGCAAGGGTGAGTATTCTAGTTGCTTATTCTAAATTCTGATAACTTAACGTTGTGAAGTTGTTTGAATGGATCTTTCTAACCAAGCAGCTAATTAGTTATTACTAGCAATAGGCTTCCAAGCTAAACTTTCCTGAAAAGGTCTATCTAAGAAGTCCTCTGTATAAAGCTCCTTGAATAACTGAATAATTAGATCCCCTACTATTATAACATCACATATCCTGCTCATTTTTGTGTCTTGTGTGTCTCCTACCATGGGTTTGTGCCTCTTTTGTTTCTGCTTGTGAATCGTAGAGTGTATGGAATCATTTTCTTTCTCTTTTTTGTTTTCCAATGTAAAGTAGAGGATAGAAGAATACTTTCTTTGGTTTTTCTGTTTAATCAATCTCTTTACTTTTGACAGATATTGCCAGTTGTTGATAGATTAGACACGTCACTTGGGCATCCTTTGGCATTGCTTGCGGAAGAACTCAAGAAACTCCTTAAAAAGGATTCAGGAACTTTCATGCCTGTTTTAGCTCAGAGGCATCCACAAGCAACCAATGTGTCTGCAACACTTGTTCACAAACTTTATGGGAACAAATTGGTGAGTATATATATTCTATTTTTGTTTATTTATATTTTCCTGGTGAGAGTTTGGAAGATATTAAAATAGTGAAATTGATTGATTGTATTTTCAGAAACCTTTTATGGATGGTGCTGAACATCTGACTGAGGATGCCATTTCCGTTTTTCCAGCTGCTGAAAGTCTTGAGCAATTTATAATGGTGCTTATTACATCTGTGTGTGAGGAAGAGAATGCAGAGATCTTCTGCAGGAAATTAAATCAGTACCAGGTTTGGTAATTAGAATCATTATTGTTAAAGAGTAAAATAATGTTATATTTGATCCTTGGAATGTGAAAATGATAAGACCCACTACTATAACAAGCTGATAATTAGACTAAAACCAGAAATAAACAACAAGAGCATGGGAATAACTTGAGATTGATAATACTACTGCATATCTAAATCAGATTACAAGGAAAATGATTATTTAAGCCAAACCCATATCATACACCCAAATTATAGAAATTACAGTCACATAACAGTGCAGAAATACACGAAATACACTTTAACAGATTACAGCACAGAACCATACAGGAACCTAGAAGTAACACTGGCTTTCGAGTGGTCAGCCCTCTCCTAAACCTTACTTAAATTCCAAAAGTCTGAATGCCATACATAGAAATGATGCTCTTATACCCAAAAAGTAGTCATTGCCCCTACCAACACTGGCCCTACCTCTGGCTGCACCTACCCTTGTCTAACAGCATCACATTTTTACCCTCAACCTTGCATCACTTCCAAAAGTCTGAACTCATATTCCCTTACGCCGAAAGGCTGCTCTTATACCCAAAAAGTAGTCACTACCCCTGCCAACACTGCCACTGCTGCACCTACCCTTGTCCATCGGCATCACCCTTTTACCCTTATATCTAAAAACCTTGGGATAAGTCTCTTGAACCCTGGTGTTATCCCTGCAACATAGAAGTGCCTCCTAATCTTTTGTCTTTTTCTGTGTGTAAAGTTAGCTGTCTATAAGAGGAAAATGATGGAAGAAAAATAGTGGTCTTCTGCTTGTCTTGTTGATCAGATATTTTATTCAAATGGCTTTAGAAAGACCTAATACCTATGTGCCGCATACTTGACCACTCTACTCTTAAAAATGACTTGCCATCAGAAATAAACGTTTTCTCATGTTCTGAATTTTATCAGTTTGATCTGTAAGTCTAACTGCATCTGGCAGATAATAGTTATTGTGCATGATGTAGATTATCACATGCTTTTTTATTGTCTATTAGCTTGTTGATATATATATCTGTAGGAGATATCCAAATTAATTAGGAGATATTCGAATTAATTACGAGGGATTTTAGGAACCAATTAGGCAAGATTATGGAAATATGATATGATTGTATTCATTAATATCTCCCTGATTTTCTCCATGTCTCATGCCCCTCTGATTCTGTGTTTCCATGTATATATATGTACTTAGATTAGATGAATTGTACAGAAGAGAATTACCAACACTTCATTGCTCTCTGTCATTGTCCCGTGTGATATCTCTGTGCTAAGAATCCAATATGGTATCAGAGCAGGGATCTCCATTGTCACTCTCCGCTGATGCAGCCTCCACCATGACCGACGGTGTGTTGCGTTGCCCACCCAAGGTCTCCAGCATTGAAGGCTCCACTGTAATCATTGTCCCCGAGCGTCTTACTGGCGACAATTATGTCGAATGGGCCCAGTCAATGTATCTGGCACTCGATGGTCGAGACAAGCTAGATATAATTCAAACCGACCCACCTTCCACTGATGAAGTTGCTGCTCGCCATCAATGGAAGACTGAGAACTCATTGGTGGCGTCGTAGTTGCTCAACTCCATGGTACCCGATGTCAGGCGAAGCTTTATGTTCCTTCCCTCCGCAAAAGAACTTTGGCTTGCTGTGAAGGAAGCTTATGGAAAACGTCTGACGGCGTCTCTGGTATTTGACCTTCGCTCTCGACTGTGGACGGTCAGACAAGGTGATCGCCCTTTAAATATGTATTACCTGGAAAAAACTACCCTCTGGCAGGAATTAGATCAATTGAAGCAACACGTTTGGCGTCACACTGAAGACGCCGTAGCTTATCGGCGAGATCTGGACGAAGATAGGCTCTTTGAGTTCCTTGTCGGCCTGAATCCAGTGTATGATGAAGTTCGTTGTCGCCTTCTCAGACGTACACCTTTCCCAACAGTTCCCGAAGCCTTTTCTCTTCTGAGAGATGAGGAAGCTCGTCGACAGGTGATGCAGAGTGCCTCTCCAGCGACGCGACCAACAATGGCTGAAGCCTCCGCCCTCGCTACTCGGGTGGGAGACACCATAAGAGAATGGCCAGTTTGTGAGCATTGCAAGAAGATTGGGCATACCAGAGACAAGTGTTGGGACTTGCACGGTAAACCTGCAGATTGGAAGCCGAGAACGAGGAAACCTAGAGCTCTGCAAGCCGACGCAACCACGACTCCCTCAAATGACGCTCACGGTACTGGCGCTGCGAAGGAAGCAATGATTCTGGCCCAATATGATTCAGCCCACAGTGACAGTTCACTCGTGGGTGGATCAACCCATTATTATGACTCAGCCCGTGACGCAACTGGATCAGCCCACAACCCTGTTTGTCCATCAGCCCATAACGCAGCCCAGAACCCAGATCCATTAACAGTAATTTTGGCCCACCTTACTGCTCTAGAAAATCAGACACGTAAGCAACCAGTTGCCACCATCATAAAGAAAGGTAATCTCATTAATGCCCTTTCTACCATTCAAGGTAAGTGTCTGGGTCCTTGTTGGATAATTGACTCCGGTGCTTCTGACCACATGATCAATGATATCTCTCTTTTTTCCAAATATACTCCTGGAAAAAATAATCTCACAGTTAAAATTGCTGATACCTCTGATTCCGTGGTTGCTGGTTGTGGCACTATTAATATCTCTAAGACTTTGACTCTCCATAATGTCTTACATGTTCCAAACTTGCAATGTAACTTGCTATCTGTCAGTCAATTCACTAGAGATGCACGATGTCAGGCTAACTTTTCCTCTACCCACTGTATTTTTCAGGATCTGCTCACGGGGACGACGATTGGTGTTGCTAAGAAACTCGATGGGCTCTATTACCTGGTTGACTATCTAAATCAAGCACCTCATTTCTGTAATAAAGTGTCTCTCCCTAAGACTAGTGAATTGGAGTTATGGCACAAGAGATTAGGCCATCCGAACTTTCACTATATGTGTAAGATGTTTCCCTCAATCTCTAATAAAATTTCAGAATTTTCCTGTGATGCTTGTGAACTTGCCAAACACCATCGCACTCATTTCTAGAGTATACCATATCGCCCGTCCAAACCTTTCTCAATCATCCACAGTGATTTATGGGGCCCATCCCGAGTTGCAAACCGTACCCAGTTAAAATGGTTTATGACCCTCATTGATGATCATACCCGTGTTACTTGGGTGTTTCTTCTAAAAGATAAAACCGAGGTGTACCAAACATTTGTTGACTTCTATAACATGGTCCTCACCCAATTTGATACAAAAATTCAGACCTTCCACACTGACAATGGCACTGAGTATTTCAACTCTCCGCTATCTCATTTCCTAAGAGACCAAGGTATCACTCACAAAAGTTCCTGTCCTTACAGTCCCCAACAAAATGATATTGCTGAACGGAAAAATAGGCACCTCCTCGAGACTGCTCGGGCTCTTCTGTTTAGTAGTCATGTTCCAAGTTTCTATTGGACCAATGCTATTCTTATGGCTACTTTCCTCATCAATCGCATGCCGTGTAAACCTTTGTCCTTCCAAACCCCTCTACAGGTACTCCAACATCACTTCCACCTCCCTTACCTGGAAAACACTCTTCCCCTTAAAGTTTTTGGATGTACTGCCTTCATCCATCTCTACCATACTTCTAAACTTGACCCCAAGGCTGTCAAATGCATTTTCCTCGGCCCAGCCAATACCCAAAAAGGATACAAATGTTTTGATCCCCTAACTAAACGTCTCTACATTACTTGTGATATTACCTTCCATGAAACCGTTCCTTTTTATCCGTCCTCTTCGGTTCAGGGGGAGACTTGGAGTGAACCTCTAAACCTTCAAACTGCTCTTGCACCCCAGCCATTATACCTCCATCAGGAACATGAGAACCTTCATATCCTTGACACACCATCACAAGAAGAATCTGAGGGTTATAGGGAATCTGAAGGAGATAAAGATACTAGTTCAGGGGGAGACACTAAGAAATGGGGACAGGTATATACTCGCAGAAACACAACAGGTAATACCCCTCTGGTGAATGACGCACACCAAGAATCTAAACCAAGTGCAGATTCTGACCAAGCCCAAACTCAGAGTAATGACCTTGACCTCCCAATAGCAATCAGAAAACCACAGAGAGCTTGTACCAGGCACCCCATAGAAAGGTTTGTCTCATACCAAGCCTTGTCCTCTGAACATTATGCTTTTATCTCTCATCTTGACCAACTCAGAATACCAGAAAATATACATGAAGCCTTAACAAGTCCTGAATGGAGATGAGCAGTTATGGAAGAGATGGAGGCACTGGAAAAGAATAACACGTGGGAAATAGTTGAGTTACCCAAAGGCAAGAAAGCTGTTGGGTGTAAATGGGTATTCACCCCGAAATTTCTGGCAGATGGAAGCCTAGACAAGTATAAAGCACGTTTGGTGGCTAAGGGCTTTACACAAGTCTATGGCATGGATTATACTGAGACATTTGCACCGGTGGCAAAATTGAATACTATCAGAATCTTACTATCTCTTGCTGCTAATCTGGATTGGCCTCTACATCAGATGGACGTTAATAATGCATTCTTAAACGGAGAATTGAAGGAGGACGTATATATGAAGATGCCTCCCGGATTCCCTGAAGGTAAGAAAGGACAGGTATGCAAGTTAAGGAAGTCACTGTATGGATTGAAACAGTCTCCTCGAGCATGGTTTGAAAGATTCACCAGAGTATTAAAAGACCTAGGCTACATACAAGGACAAAGTGATCACACTCTATTCTTCAGACATGAAAACAAGAAACTTACTGTATTAGCGGTATATGTAGATGACATCATCCTCACTGGTGACAATCCAACAGAAATTGATAGAATAAAGAGGGCTCTTAACCAGGAATTCTAAGTGAAAGACCTAGGGAAAATGAAATATTTCCTAGGCATGGAAGTGGCCAGGTCAGCAAAAGGAATCAATATCTCACAGAGAAAATACATACTAGATCTCCTAGAAGAAACAGGTATGTTGGGCTGTAGACCAAGTGATACCCCTATCAAGGTTGAAAAAATTAAAGATGATGAAGACCTGGGAAAGGAGGTAGATATGGGAAGATATCAACGTATGGTAGGAAAATTAATTTACCTATCATACACAAGGCCAGATATTGCCTATGCTGTCAGTGTCGTAAGTCAACACTCTCATAACCCAAGACATAAGCATCTAAATGAGGTTTACAGAATCCTCAGGTACCTGAAAGGATCACCTGGATTAGGCCTTCTATTCAGGAAAACTGATAAGAAAAATGTAGAAATTTTCACAGATGCTGATTGGGCGGGTGACCAAGACGATAGAAGATCAACCTCTGGCTATGTTACCTATGTATGGGGGAACTTAGTCACATGGCGCAGTAAAAAACAGAGTGTGGTAGCCAGAAGCAGTGCAGAAGCAGAATTCAGAGCAATAGCTCTAGGCATATGTGAAATTGAAAGCCTATGGGTAAAGCGACTACTAGAAGAATTGGGAATGCTAACAGTATTACCGATCACGTTACACTCAGACAACATGGCAGCTATAAATATGTCACACAATCCAGTCCAACATGACAGAACCAAACATGTAGAAATAGATAGACACTTCATAAGAGAAAAGATTGATGCTGGGACAATCGAACTGAAATACATTCCCTCCAAAGAACAAACAACAGATGTACTCACGAAAGGATTGACTCGAGACAAGTTTGAATATCTCATCAGCAAGTTGGACATGACAAATATCTATGTTCCAACTTGAGGGGGAGTGTAGGAGATATCCAAATTAATTAGGAGATATTCGAATTAATTAAGAGGGATTTTAGGAACCAATTAGGCAAGATTATGGAAATATGATATGATTGTATTCATTAATATCTCCCTGATTTTCTCCATGTATCATGCCCCTCTGATTCTGTGTTTCCATGTATATATATGTACTCAGATTAGATGAATTGTACAGAAGAGAATTACCAACACTTCATTGCTCTCTGTCATTGTCCCGTAGTGATATCTCTGTGCTAAGAATCCAATAATATCTCAAATAGTTTTTGCATTAGAAATTTTAGAGCTTTGGCAATATAGCTCCATGACTTTATTTCTTCTAAATCTGTTCTATGCCCTCCTGCTGTTATAGATTGAGACAAAATCTGGCACATTGGTTTTGCGTTGGCTCAATTCACAGCTTGGAAGAATTTTAGGTTGGGTGGAGCGGGCTATTCAGCAAGAGGTGAACCTTAACATGACAATTGTTTTTTACTCCTGTAGAATATTAGGCATTTTGAGTTAATTCTCTTATACGTCTGTAACTAGATAGGGTATAATTAATCTCTTTTGCTGTGTTTTAATTATCAATTATTTTTTATTTTATTTCTTTAGGTTAGGTCTATATCATTCTCTTTTTTGCATCCATTACGCTTCTTCACTGCACATTTTAATTTTTTGCCAATATACTTTCACAGCATTGGGACCCAATATCTCCTCAGCAGCGTCATGCAAATTCCATTGTAGAAGTGTACAGGATTGTGGAGGAGGTAAGAATCTTGTAACTTTTTTGACTTTCTTTTAAAGTTTACCAAAATAGTAGATTTTATGGCCTACCAACCAGCTAGACTTTTACCATAGGTCTTCTTTAAGGAAAGAATGTGATGAGGCAAATAGTCATATAAGCATTGGTTTGTATCTGCATTCTATGTTTTCTGCATTAAGTACTTAGTACATCACACAAGATGAGAAACCTTCAGTTAATCTCCAATGTGCAAAAAATAGAGGAAGGGAAGAAACACTAAGGAAATGACCAAAAACAAGTTCACATACTATCGGTTGACATGCCGATTATGCAAGCAAAAGAACAAAGGAACAAACGATATACAGCACGCAAGGTTCTGTATGAAATTCTGTTGTATTTGCTACAGTATGCGATTACATATATATATACACATAGAGAATCCCAATCAAGCGGGATTTTGGAATGAAATCAGGAAAGGTATTCAAGGCATAATCTCCCTTGAAGTAAATACATATATTCCCCTAATTAATTACATATATTCTCTATGATCCCGCAAATCTCTGTCTTTAATGCATATATTCTACACTCCCCCTCAAGTTGGAGCATAGATATTGATCATATCCAACTTGCCAATTAGGTAGCCGAATTTGTCTCTAGTTAAGCCCTTTGTAAGTATATCAGCTGTTTGCTCTTGAGAAGGGATGTATTTAAGATCAATTATTTTCATATCAATCTTTTCTCGTATGAAGTGTCTATCGATTTCCACATGTTTTGTTCGGTCATGCTGAACAGGATTATGTGACATGCTGATAGCTGCCATGTTATCGGAGCGGAGCCTAATAGGTAAGTCTAGTGACAACCTCAATTCTTCAAGTACTCATTTCACCCATAGGCCTTCACAGATTCCAAGAGATAGAGCTCTAAATTTTGCTTCAGCACTGCTCCTTGTTTCTTGCTACGCCAAGTGACTAGATTTCCCCAAACATATGTAACATATCCAGAAGTGGACTTTCGATCATCATGATCGCCTGCCCAATCAACATCGGTCAATTTCTCCATATTGCGTTTGTCAGTCTTCTTGAACAAGAGGCCTAGTCCGGGAGAGCCCTTCAAGTACCTGAGAATCCTGTAGACCTCATTAAGGTGTTTTTGTTTGGGGTCATGAGAGTGTTGGCTTACCACACTCACAGCATAAGCAATGTCTGGGCAAGTATGGGTTAAGTAGATCAATTTTCCCACCATACGTTGATATCTACCCTTATCGACAGCTTTCCCTAGGTCTTCGTTATCAATGATTTTGTCTGCTCGTATAGGGGTATCACTTGGTCGACAGCCGAGCATACCTGTTTTTGCTAGAAGATCTAGTGTATACTTTCGTTGGGAGATACTGATTCCTCTGGCAGATCTAGCCACTTCTATTCCCAGGAAATACTTCATGTCTCCCAGATCCTTAACCTGGAATTCCCTGTTGAGTGCCCTCTTAATTCGGTCAATCTCTGTTGGGCTATCTCCTGTGAGAACAATATCATCTACATACACGGTTAATACCACCATCTTGCCATTCATGTGACGGTAGAATAGTGTGTGATCACTCTGTCCCTGTATATAATTTTCAGTTTTGAGAACCTTGGTGAACTTCTCAAATCACGCTCGTGGAGATTGTTTTAGGCCATACAGTGACTTCTTCAGCTTGCATACTTGATTATTCTTTCTCCCAGGGAATCCTGGTGGCATTTTCATGTATACTTCTTCTTTCAAGTCGCCATTTAAGAATGCATTCTTGACATCCATTTGGTATAGCGACCAGTCTAAATTGACAGCAAGGGAAAATAAGATTCGAATAGTGTTTAACTTGGCGACTGGTGCGAATGTCTCTGTGTAGTCCATACCATATACTTGAGTAAAACCCTTTGCCACCAACCGTGCTTTATATTTATCAAGACTCCCATCAGCACGATATTTTGGAGTAAACCCATTTGCAGCCAACTGTCTTTTTGCCTTTTGGCAAATCAACCACTTCCCATGTTTTGTTGATTTCTAGGGCCTCCATTTCTTCCATGACAGCCTTTCTCCACTCTGGATGTTCTAAGGCTTCATTTATACTTTCTGGTACCCTAACTCGATCAAGATGAGACAGGAAGGCAAATTGAGGTGTGGACAATGCGTGGTAAGAGACGTACCTTTCTATAGGGTGTCTAGTACAGGATCTTAGTTGCTTTCTGATTGCAATGGGAAGATCAAGATCATTTTGTTGAATCTCGTTCTCAGGACCTGTTCTTGGATCAGACGTTTGAGTTGTGTCGGTCGCTTGAGGCATATTACCTGTCATGTCTTTAGTTCTTCGTATATAGACCTGTCCCCACTTGTTAGAGTCTCCCCCTGAACTAGAGTTTTCTGAATGTTCCTCAAATGCCTCGTGTATGGTTTTCAAGTGTATAGATTAGGTCAGGTTCACATAAGGGTTCAATGTCAGATTGAATAAATTGAGGTTCATCCCATGTCTCCCCCTGGGTTGATGACGCTGTATAAAAGGGAATAGGTTCATGGAATATGACATCGCGAGTGACATAGAGCCGTTTCGAGACAGGATCAAAACATTTGTACCCCTTTTGGGTTCCTGCGGGTCCTAGATAGATACACTTGACAGCCTTGGGATTGAGTTTGTGGGTATGGTGTAGGTAAACAAAGGTAGTGCAACCAAAGACTCTAAGTGGAAGAGTGTTCTCAAGATAGGGTAAGTTGAAATGATGATGGAGGACCTGGAGAGGGGTTTGGAAGGATAAAGGCTTGCACGGCATACGATTAATTAAGAATACAGCTGTAAGGATTGCATCATCCCAATGGTAGGTAGGTACGGTGCTACTGAAGAGGAGTGCTCGCGCAGTTTCTAGAAGATGCCTATTTTTCCTTTCAGCAATCCTATTCTGTTGTGGGGTATGAGGGCAAGAGCTTTTATGAGTAATGCCATGTTGGCGAAGGAAAGTAGATAACTGATTATTGAAGTATTCAGTGCCATTATCAGTATGAAGCATTTGAATTTTTGTGTCAAACTGTGTATGGATCATTTTATAAAAATCAATGAACGTTTGTGATATTTCATTCTTATCCTTTAAGAGAAAAACCCAACTGACACGAGTATGATCATCAATCAGAGTCATGAACCATTTTGAGTGACTACGGTTTTTAACACGTGATGGTCCCCATAAATCGCTGTGGATGAGAGAAAAAGGTTTAGAAGGTCTATAAGAGGCACTAGGGAAGACAGTACGATGGTGTTTAGCTAGTTCACATGCATCACAATAAAACTCGGAATCTTTATTTAAGCAAAGAGAAGGAAACATCTTACACATATATTTCAAGTTAGGATGCCCTAATCTTTTGTGACATAACTCCAATTCTTTAGCTCTAGGGAGAGACACTTTATTACAGGAATAAGTTACTGAATTCTGACAATCATCCAGGTAATAGAGTCCATCAAGTTCCTTAGCAACACCAATCGTCGTTCCCGTGAATAGATCCTGAAAGATACAATAAGTGGCAAAGAAGTCAGCATGGCACCCTTCTCTCCTATTTAGTTGGCTCACAGATAATAAATTGCATCTCAACTTTGGGACATGTAAGACATCATGGAGTGTGAGAGTGGAAGAGATATTAATAGTACCACTACCAGCTACCAAAGAGTTAGAGGCATCAGCTATTTTAACTGTAAGACGTGTCTTTGCAGGAGTATAGTTTGAAAACAATGAGATGTCGTCAGTCATATGATTCGGGCTCCTGAATCAATTGTCCAACAATTGCCTGTGCCTTTTCCTTTAATAGTAGTTAAGGCTTTAAAAAAGTTACCTCTTTGTACTACCATGGCGACAGGTTGCTGTTTATGTGACTGACTTTCCAGTGCATTTAGGCGTTCTAGAATGGTGGTTAGTGGATCAGCATAAGTCATTGGGCCAGAATGCATTGGGCCTGCAGAATACAGTCTGGATGGTGCCAAGTTGCTCATTTGGGCCTACAGAGAAGATTGATATGGGCCTGCAGGAGCGTCTAGACCTGGAAGCTGAAGTGATCCACCCATATCTGCGCCAGGTGGACTCGCATGCGTGGGCTCAGTATCGCCTTGGCTCGCCCCAGCCAGATGGCTCTTAGGTCGTCGCTGCTTTGGCCTCCAGTCGGGCTGCTTGCCGTGGAGGTCCCAGCAGCGATCCTTCGTGTGCCCAATTTCTTGCAATGGTCACACGACGGTCGTTCTCTCCTGGGACCAGTCTCTGATGCGCGAGTGATGAGGGCTGAGCTTTCGACGGTTGGTGGCAGTGGCGATGTATGGTCAACAAGCATGACTCGCCGGCGAGATTCTTCGTCCCTCAGTAGGGCGAATGCCTCCGGTACTAATGGTAGAGGAACTCGGCTTAGAAGATGGCTGCGGGCGTCATCGTACACTGGCTTAGGCCCCACCAAAAATTCGAACAAACGCTCCTCCTCCAGGACTCGTCGGTACTCAGCAGCATCGTCACCGTCTCTCCAAACTCGATGCTGCAACAAATCAAGTTCTTGCCACAATGTAGTCTTCTCTAGATAGTATGCGTTCAAGGGTCGAGTTCCCTGCTTAACAGACCAGAGGCGTGTCCTTATGTCGAAGAGCAAGGCAGCATTTGGACATTTCCCGTATGCCTCCTTTACAGCGAGCCAGATGGACTTTGCGGAGGTGAGAAACATAAAGCTCCGTCGAACATTTGGGAGCATGGAATTCAAAAGCCATGAAGCCACAATCGCGTTATCTGACTTCCATCGTCGTCAAGAACTTGCATCACCGGAGATGGGTTGATCGTTGTGAATTAACTCGAGTCTGTCTCTACCGTCGAGGGCAAGGAGCATTGACTGGCTCCAATCAAGGTAATTGTCACAGGTAAGACGTTCCAGTACAATAAGGATAGCTGAACTTTCATACCCGACAACCTTAGCAGAGGCTTGTCGTGAGCTTCCGTCGGACTCGACAGAGGAATAGGCTGACCCAGTAACCTGCTCTGATACCATATCGGTTGACATGCCGATTATGCAAGCAAAAGAACAAAGGAACAAACGATATACAGCACGCAAGGTTCTGTATGAAATTCTATTGTATTTGCTACAGTATGCGATTACATATATATATACACATAGAGAATCCCAATCAAGCGGGATTTTGGAATGAAATCAGGAAAGGTATTCAAGGCATAATCTCCCCTAAGTAATTACATATATTCCCCTAATTAATTACATATATTCTCTATGATCCCACAAATCTCTCTGTCTTTAATGCATATATTCTACACATACTTCAAAGGAGCTTCTCCAGGGAACAAGGATATTGTTTGGTCTCTTCTACATCCTTCCAGAACGTTTTCTCTGGTGTAAGGAAATTCTATCAAATTCATTTGCAAAAGAATCCTTCCCTCTCGAATGATGATATTTGTAGAATTTTGTCAAATTTTATCAATAACATTGATTATGCCCGTAAAAAAATATCAGAGGTCAAGGTCTATGTCAACTATTTTCTGATCCTTGTTTTACTAATGCCACTGGGAAACTAAGTGAAATTGTAGCAAACTAGTGTTAGAGTAAAATGACTATTCTAATTCAGCTATCTACTGAAGTTTTGATTTAATTTTGTTATTGGGTGCAGACTGTTGACCAATTTTTTGCTTTTAAAGTTCCAATGAGGACAACAGAATTAAATAGCTTATTCCGTGGCATTGACAATGCTCTTCAGGAGTATGCAAAGCATGTTGTTGATGGGATGGGTTAGTAGATGTTTCATAATATTTTCTCTTATATACATTATTTGATGATGGAATTGATTGTCTGTTGTCTGCAAACATCTGGATTTTGTATCTGTGGAAGAAGGATTTGAACCCTCTCGTGTTATTTTGAAGTCAAGCTTGAAATTTTTTTTTGTTCTCTTTTAAGCATCTTTCCGTGTACTTTATCTCTCTAAAATAATTTTGATCAACATCATAGCATCTTAATCCCAATGATGGAGATCAATGGCTTATTGGAAGAATTGGTCTCATATAGAGTACATTAGGGTCGTG
Organism: Leucaena leucocephala; assembly: GCA_037074615.1. Lineage (NCBI taxonomy): Eukaryota > Viridiplantae > Streptophyta > Magnoliopsida > Fabales > Fabaceae > Leucaena > Leucaena leucocephala. Next base: position 2,415,108 of record CM073525.1, read on the forward strand.
CGATCCTTGCAGTTGACCTAATAGGATAAGGCTTTTGTTGTTGTTGTACGATACCATCTAAATCCCAATGATAGAGATCAAGATTGTCGTTTTTTAGTTATCATGACTACCTATTTCAACTTTGTTTCAAGTTTTCTAAGCAATTGATGCCAGTAGATGGCAAAGTAGCTTCTATACTTATTCTCATTTTATACATGGCATAACCATACAAGGGCTACACTCACCCAAGCTGGGATTATCTGATATATCTGGAAGCTTTTGCAACAAAAGTTGAAATTGTATTCTTAAGAAAAATATTTAATTAGCTAATTGTTAAGTATTGGTTCTGTAGTTAAATACTTCTTTGGTGCGTCCATAAGCTTGGTGGTTGTATTCCAAGATTTTATGTACTTGAGCATCAGTGTATTGCCTTTCTCCTTAATTGTTGTCAGTTGCAAAAGGCTTCACGATTATGTGAAAAGAATTATGAATGTTTATCCTGCGGATGAACAATTTTCACATAAATTCTTCCCCATAAATCTTTATATATTTATTTGAACCTTCAACTACCCTTTAATTGCACAGCTGGCAAGGAAGACTTGATACCCCCAGTGCCAATACTCACACGATACAAAAAGGAGGCTGGAATAAAGGCTTTTGTGAAGAAGGAACTGTTTGACACTCGAGCACCTGATGAGATAAGACCTAGCGAAATTAGTGTCCTGGCAACTTCAACACTCTGTGTTCAGTTAAATACTTTATATGTGAGTTCAAGCAAACCTGAATGAGTTATATTGGATCTTTTTTCCTGTCTCATTTAGTCGACGTTAAGGGTATTTATTTTTGTCAATACCTGGAAAATCTTTAGGTTTGTTATTAGGTTTTCTATTAAAAACTGAAACATTTTCTCCAAATCATCTTATCATTTTAAAATAATTCATTGGTGGCCTTTTTTCTTTTTCCCCGTCATTCTCTGCTGCCAGTTTGTAGTTTAAAGCATAATACTATTGATCATACCAGATGTTGAAACAAGTTGTAAGGTTCATGAAGAGGATGAGTAATGTGTTTACCTTCTGTATAGTCTAAAAGCTTTATTTCTTTATCTGTTTCTCCCAGATTGCCTCTTTGCCCATTACTGAAAACTAGTAATCAGAACTCCCTTTTAAAATACATTGAGCTTGTTGTAGTGAGGAAATCAACTTATGATTACTGTATAAAAAATCTAAGTCATACTATTCATATGCCTTGTGTAGTGTGGCTTCTATTTATAACGTTTTTATGATCAAGCCACATAAACAATACCGTCTGTATTGGAATCTGTCTCTTTTTTGTTCTTTTATTATTTATTTATTTATCTGTATCTCTTCTCTGTACTTTTTTTACTATTTGAATTTTGAATTTTCAAAACCTAAAATTTTGTTCAAATTAATATATTCCTCAAATAAAAAGTTTCTATTAGGTTATTACTTATCTCGTTCATTGCATTTGGGAGGGGGGGGGGGTTGGGGGAATCTAATTTTGTTAACCATAGATATAGTTGGGAGCTGCTGCATTGGGCAAGTCATCTGATATTAAAAAAAAAGAAAGAAAACTCTTTCAACATAATTGGCTATCTTCATTCTTCTTTAAATCTTGGTGTGGCATGTACCAAATATATTTATTCTTCCATACTTTTTTTGGCATTAAGCTTATGTAAGTATTTCTGCCATATACAGTATGCGATTACTCAGCTTAATAAATTGGAAGATAGCATTTGGGAGCAATGGACAAGTAAAAGGTCCCAGGAAAAACTCACAAGTAAGTAGCTGTTGCAAGTATTTCTGCCATATACGGTATGCAAATCCTATTTTATAAACAGGAAAAGTAAGACAAGAAAAATACAGTAAAACGTCTTTGTTTACCATGCTAATTAGAGAAAAATGAATTTGATCATGCTTACTTATTTTTCTAGGTAGAATTCCTAACCATTTAATGTGGCTTGTTAAACAAGTTGGATGGTTTCTTTCTTAAAGGAACGGAAGTAATTATTAGTAAAGCAATTCCTGTAATTCTTTATATTTTCTTTTTGACTTGACTTTTACTAATTTATTGAGGATGTCCTATCCTTCAGATCTCAGCTTGATCTTCATATCCATCTACTAAAATATTAACTAAAAATGGTGATTTAGGTGCTATGTGAGATGACATTCTTGCCATCAATGCAGTTATGCCATCTTGTATTTGCTCTGCTATATTGATACAGTCACGATTATGAATGAAAACTATGTATTACTGAATTTGAAGGATGCTTTTGTGATTGACATTAACATCAATGGACATGCATACTTATGGTCATATCTTATTTGTTTCCCTTCTTTGCAAACAATAATTTGTGAAGAGAGGTCTTAAGAAAGAGGATAAGAAATGCTTTCTTTGGATGCTTATTACTTTGAATTATGTTAGACAATTCTCGATGCTTGATTTTTTTCTTCTTCAATGATTAGAGTACTGAAAATATTTGAATATGTAGAGAAATCCATGGACGAGAAGTCCAAAAGTTTTGCACAGAAGGATATCTTTGATGGGTGTAGAAAATCTATAAATGCTTCTATGGACCGCATTTGTGAGTACACAGGTAACATCTTGAAATTTCATATCTTTCCTTGAAATTTAAACCTGTTTGATCAATACATTAATTTAACTATTCTCTTGCAGGAACTAAGATTGTCTTCTATGATCTGAGAGGGCCATTTATAGATAACTTATATAAACTCAGTGTCTCAGGTTCTAGAATGGAAGCACTAATCGAACCACTTGATGTGGTAATGTTTGTCTCATTGGAAAGATATCATATTCTGCCATATAGTTTTCACTTGATAGCTTTTAATTCGAAATGAAATTATATGATGTTAAAGGTGAAATCACGTGTTACATCAAATTTCTAGTTTGCCTACTTTGTCAGCTTCTTTTCTGATGAATACTTGAATACAAATTTAGGTATTGATTTGTGCGTTGTTACCTATTCAATCATCTGTTTCTTTCCTTCAAAACCTTAGGTTAAAGAGGAGTTGAAAGTATGTGAAGTGCCCCCCTTCTTCCTTCGTTTAGAGGTGTATAAAGTGGGTTAAATGTGAATGTTAGAGATTATTCTAAAACTACCTACGGATTTTCAATTAGAAGACAATGAATAGCTTAAAGTGGCTTGTAGTGGCTGGAATACAATGCCAACTCTTAAAACATAATTTTCTCTCTTTTCACTGTTTATGGTAGAAGTCTATCTGGCAGCTCTTGGGTTCACTTATGGCTTTATCAGAAGGATTTCCCTTGTAAATTTGCTGTGGGGTTAGAGAGGTGCTTTGGGCCATTGTTTTTCTTTGATTTTTTATTGTCTCTTCTTGTATGCTTCTTCAAGGACGAATTTCTTTTCTCCAATTTTCTTTTCCTATCTCTCAATAACTTTTTTATATTGATTAAGAACTCTCTAACTGGAATTTTCTGATTTACACGAAATATCATTTTTAGGAACTTAATCAACTTTGTGATATTATAGTGGAGCCTCTTAGGGATCGCATTGTGACAAGTCTTCTTCAAGCATCTTTGGTTGGTACCTGATTCCTGCTTGCTGCTTCAGAAATATTTCTTTCCTAGTCTTTTTAACATTTCCCTCTTGCCAGGATGGCTTACTCCGAGTGATCTTAGATGGGGGTCCATCAAGAGTTTTCTTCCCAGCTGATGCAAAATTATTAGAGGAAGATCTCGAGGTTCTGAAGGTATCATCCTAATCTAGGCATTCCAATGCTGCCAATAGTATGAGTAATTACATTGTGCAACCGGACAATCTGAATTTTAAAAACGAGTAATTTAACTGTTTAGGTTTAAAGATCATGAGTGGTAAAGGTTTTCTTTCCAATTGGGAAAAGGATTTCCTAGTTTCAAACTTCTTAAAGTAAGAATGAAACGACATACACCATTGTGCAGGATGTGTAAAGTTTACCAATCAAGGTGCTAGATAACTATACCTAGTCAAATATTCTCCATGAAGGAGCTCCATTGTTTATATCTGTGTAGTGTAAAAATTACATGAGAAGATGAATTCCCATAACATTAACAAATCTTCTGTTTCTGCTGCCTGTTGCTTGTCAAATCCTTCGAAAATTCTTGTAATCAAAGAAGTTTTCCTTTCGTTCAGAAGACTTCTGATTCCTGCTGGACTTTGCTTCATAGGAGCACAAAAAATGGCGGTACTTAGGACTTTTCAGACGTAATTTTTAACTAATTTGTGATGCATTTTGTAGGAATTCTTTATTTCTGGAGGAGATGGGCTTCCTCGAGGTATCGTTGAAAATCAGGTAGCACGGGTTCGGGATGTGATAAAGTTACATGGTTATGAGGTTAGTTCAGATGCTTCTGGCTGCATAAAATACACTTTGATAAGCAATATATGTACGTTCTAACTATTTAAAATTAATTAAGCTGAGGTGCTTAACGGCCATGTCTGTCACCCATCTCCATTATCTATCAGTTAACAAATTGAAACATGAGGAATTGAGGATAATATTGAAGACGAAATGCTTTCTGGAGGATCACAATGAGATGATGATTACGAACTTCTGGGAGATCAAAATAAAAAAATATGTTAAGAAGGACTGACGTGTTTATTTATGTTGAAAATAGTTTCCCATATCAATCGCTCTTTAAAATATATTTTATCCTCTGTATTCTGTTGCAGACTCGAGAGTTGATTGAGGACCTGAAATCTGCTAGTGGCATGGAAATGAAAGGTGGCAAAAGCAGACTAGGAACAGATTCCAAAACCCTAATTAGAATATTATGCCATAGGAGTGATTCTGAAGCTTCACAGTTTCTCAAGAAACAATTCAAGATACCCAAGTCCTCTGCTTAGTGCAATTATGTGCAAAAGAATGGGAAAGCAGCAACAAAATTTTCGGAGTTGGAGCGTAGCATTCTGTGAATACTCATTGAACTAACTTTTTGTGTATCTTTAAGGTTGTTAGGTCATTTGGTCGTGGCTCAAACGGTACTTACATCAAACCACATTGTTGATCTCTATTTGTAAAATTTCCTTGTGAAATACTGTAAGAAATTGTGATTACTATTGTTATAGATGATGTCTGAGTGAGTTTTATAGCGACATGTTTATGTGTAAACAAAAATACTGCCTCTGATTTTTAACATCAAATCTAGTTTATAGTATAAATTATATTATAAATTAGATATTATATTAATGATAGAAAGAATAAAATATATGATAATCCCTCACCAATTTTTCATATGTTGTTGAAGTCAAAACCAATCAAATCTCTGTTTTAATAAAGTAATGGGACTTTAACAAAAAACGAAAGAATAATGGGCCTTCACTTTCTATCCCTATAGAGGCTCAAACAAGCATATTTTATTTTTTATTTGAAATTATGTATTGTTCATATATCAATAAAAAACTGTTTTAAGATTTATATTTAGGAAAAAAATTGGGACCCAACACTTTAGAGGATTGTCCTATATCCAAGTTAAAGGGTATCTTATATTGTCTTTCTTTAGTTTAACATTAATTTTCCCTGCGGAAAGAATGCCTTGTTAACTACCATGCTTATGTCAATAGATTTACAATTAATAAAGATAATTTAAAAAAATTAATAAATATAAAAATATGTATTTCTCTAATCTTTTATATAAAATTTAATTATTATTTTTTTAAAAATAATTAATTATAATTAAATTTTTAAATTTATATTATATATTTATTATATTTAGGAATTATATTATGGAGAGGAGTAATACTTTTCATACATCCTTAATAACTAATTCTTAAATTGAGATCCCAACTTCACGGAATCTCGTCGATTTCTCAGCAATGGCGTTTTTTTATTTCCCGGAGGCTTAGCAAGAATTCGTTTACATCTTGTTGATCATCTTCTCTTTGTTTACTATCACCTCCGCCACAATTTCAAAACTCACTTCTCATTTCTATCTGCTTCATGCTTCTTATGACAAAGTCATTCTATATATGAGGCTTTTATTTTTTATTCCAGTCAGTTTATGACTCTGGTATATTATATTCTCTTCCGCTGACAGTTTGTGCCGCTGTAAAAGTTAGGAAATTCCCTTTGCCTCCAGTTTCTCCCTATTTCCCCTGATATCGTCAATTTCACAGCAATGGCTTTTTTTATTTCACGGAGGCTCAGCAACGTTTTGTTGGCATCTTCTCGATCATCTTCACTTTGTTTCCTACCACTGCCTTCCACCACAATTTCAAAACCCTCCTCTCAATTCTGTCTTCTTCATGCTTCTTCTTCTTCTTATCCAACTCAGAAACCCCAACTTCTCGAGCCCTGCTTCATAAGATCGGCTCCATTTGCCACTTTCAGGCCAAGCAAACCCACATTTTCACCGCCCAATGACAACAGTGAAACTCGATACTCTGGCCAAATCCCTAGCTCGATCCACGCTTCATTACTTAAAAACGAGCTTCGAGACTCGCTCAGAAAATCGATGGACAACATCAAGGGCTTGAAAAATGCATTGACAGTTCTGGGTTTTGTTCATGTAGGTATAGGAGCTTGGATCGCTGGCTCCCTTCAATTTGAGCTAAGCATTATAACACAGGGCTTTCTGGCATCTGCAGTCCCACACTTTTTGGCTAGCAATATGAAACAATGTTTGCAGGGAATGAGTTATTTGAACATGAAAACAGAGGAAGGTTTGTCTCTAATTTCCAAGCTGGCTTGGTTGGCTGCTTGGAGACTGTTCGTGGTGGCTTGGTCTTGGCTTGTGGTTCAAACGGTTGTCTTATGTTGGTTGCCTGTTGTTGATTTTGTTGAAATGATCCCAAGGCTTATGATTCCTATGTTCATCATGATGTTACTTTCAACGTTGTATGGTATTCAGATGAACCTGATGCCATCATCAGTGGTAAGGAAGTTGTTGAGGTGGCAGCTGAAAGGGAAGGTTGATGATATGATTCGAAGTTCCAATTGGATGGAGAGGCTAGAAGTTTTGAAAGTGGCTAATATTGTCATCCTTCGATTCAAGAATGCCTCTTATTTGGCTGCTGGTTTATCATCTTCATGTTTACTTTGTGTGCATTTGCATAGTTATGGAATTCTTGCATTTGATGTCTTTGAATGATAAGCTGTCGTGTGAAAATCATTGAGCTAACTAGTTAATGATAGTCAAGAAATTAGTGTAAGGATGCCAATGGCGTTATAGTCTAAGGTCATAAAAGTTCCTCTATAGATAAATGAGCGGTCGCAGGTTGGAACCAGTCTCGTAATATCAGTGCATGTAGTGGAAGGAAAAGTCCAGGTTTTTGGCTCACAACTCTATTCTATAAGCAGAGGTTTGCAAGTATGTGAAATTAGTGTCAATGATGAGTTGATCCATTGCATGGAGACTAAGTAGGTGCTGTTACTTGATTAGTTATGTGAACGATAAACTCTTGTTCAAGGGATAGTTAAAATATTTGATTCATACCTCTCTTAATATTGTATAATTAGGGGAACATGAATTAATTTCTGGATTTTGACATATTTGAGATAATTTATATATTAATTCATATAGAATTTAAAGTATATTATTTTACTTAAGAGTGATATCATCGGGATTTCATTAAGGCGTATGGTCAGACCATTAATCCTCAAATCATTATTTCAAATGGTTCAATGAATCATCCAATTTTTAGTACTCCTTTTAACTTGTTAAATTAAAGATTTGTTATTTCAGTAGTTATTTTAATATCTTACTTTTAACTAAAAGATTTTGTTATTTCAATAAATAATCATTATACGTTGTTGAACGAAAGTTTGGATTATGTGACAATTAGATTTTTAGAATTTTGACAATCTCACTTAAGGAAAATGATAATTGAACCGTTTTTTTTTATTTTTCTTAAAAATTGAAATTAATATTTATTTTACAATTAACTTAAGTATTTAAATTTTAAATTTTGGTAATGAAATCATGATTATGAGAACCAGACTTGACCAGTTGGTTTGACCCCGCCGGCCCATGGTCCGGTTCGAGCATCTACCAGAACCGAAGAAGTTAACCAGGCTACAATTATGTTATATAGTGTTTTTATTTAAATAATTTAGAGTTAAGGGGGGGCAACGAATTCTCTCTCGTTGTGCACATTTTATTTTTCGAGCCTTAAGGTATGTTTGGCTCAATCAAGGGGAGGGGAGGAGAAGGATTTTAATAGAGAGAAAGGGAAAAAAAAAAAGGAGAGAGATTTTATTATTATCTTGTTTGAATTAAGATTAAAAGAGGGGAAGGAAGTGATTTTTATATTACCTTATTTGGTTCAGGAAGAAAAATAAGAAAAAATATTTTTATATAAATAAATTTATCTTATATTATTTTATAGAATATTTTAATAAAATATAATATAGAGATAATATTAAGATATTAAAAAAATTATAGGTATATTAATATTATAAAATAATAATTTCATACCTCCCCTTTAAATTTCTTCAAATTCTTCCTAAATATTTTATAGAGTTAGGAGAGCAAAATCCCTCCCTTCCTCTCCTCTTTCTTCCAAATTCCTCATATCAAACAATGCCTTAGATGCTGCCGCCACTCTGGAAAACAGCGACGGAGCGACTATCCGTATTGTAGCATCTCTCTTCGCGGCTGAGCTTCAACTCCGATGTCGTCTGGCGGTGGAAACGCTGGGGTAGAGTGGCACGTGCGGCCCCCTAACCCGAAGAACCCCGTCGTGTTCTTCGATATCACCATCGGTAACATCCCCGCTGGTAGAATCAAGATGGAGCTCTTCGCCGATATTGCCCCCAAAACTGCTGAGAATTTCAGGTTCCTTTTTGTCTAAGCTGTGATCGCCTTTTCTTATTCTCTAGCTTCTTTCCTTAGGAATTTGACGGAAAGAAAGTTGAAAAGTGGTTTGTTTGTTCGGTTTGATCGGAGAACCGTTGCTGAGAGTAGGACTAGAGAGGTTCAGTGATGAGTCGATGGGTGTTCTTTGCATCTTTGGCTAAAATGAGTAACACTGATGATAAAGCAAGTGAATAAGTCAAAATTTGGCATCTGGGCACTATAGTTAGTTCTATTGCTGCTTGGCTATGGACATGGTATTCGTTCCATAGAGCTGTGAATAGCCTTCCACGGTGGAAGAAACAGAAATAACTTGAAAGATAAAAATGATCACAAGTTCATGCTATAGTTCTCGACAGAAGGAATTTATCAACATACTGCTGAGAAATTTGAGTTTGCATTGTTGATGTGATATCGTATGTTTCGCTTTAGAAGTTGGGACACTTAAATTTTAGCTGATTTACATTCAAACAGATAGGAGATAGATAATCTTGTGAAATACATTAGTAAATGCAATACATATTTTGTTAAAAATGATTACCTTTAGAAGTGAACTTGTATATTGCCTACCAAAGTCTAGCTATTTACCAATTTATGTCCTTCTAATTGATTGGTTTTGCTTTTTTCTACTTGGCAGGCAGTTCTGCACTGGTGAATACAGGTAGTAAAATAATCTTTTTCAAGCTGGCCAAGTGTGGGTTGAAATCTTCCACGATACACTGTTTACTGAGACCTAATTCAGCATTAACGTCACTTTTAGTTAAAATCGTATGGACTTCTGAATGACTAGATAGTAGTCTTAATTGTAATCCTTCAGTGTTTTTCAATATCTTCAGTCTTCACTGGAAATCAAACTTCCAAATTTCAAGTAGATACTTGGTTCCAAACGGAATATTTTTGTTGGTTAAAGTTTAAAACTTGTAATAATTAATATGATCTGAATTAATTGGCAGGAAAGCTGGGCTTCCTGTTGGTTACAAAGGCTGTCAATTTCATAGGGTGATTAAGGATTTTATGATACAGGCTGGTGATTTTGTGAAGGTCCTATTGCGCTCCATTAAGCTTAGACTCTTTTTTCTGCTCAGACTATATATAAGCATGGTGATTTTGATTCCATATGAGAAGAGAAAATTATCTGATATTACAAGCAAGTTACTCATATAATCTTCATGCATGGCTTTTTGTTATCTGTCCCATGCTACATAATATTGTCATCAGTTTGCGTTTTATTTTTCTTGTGCAATATTTTGTACAAATAACATCAATTACAAAAAATAGAGTTGAATTCTGTTTTGTAGTGAAATACTTAAATTCCTAATAGATTTATCTTATTCCACAGGGTGATGGGAGTGGATGTGTTTCCATCTATGGACACAAGTTCGATGATGAAAATTTTATTGCCAAACATACTGGCCCTGGTCTTCTATCAATGGTATGTATTTGTTGTATCAACTTGCATCTTGCTTCTGGAATGAGTCAAACTTTTGCTTAACCAGTAATGCACTAAATTTGTACGACTAAAACGACTAAATGGTTACATTAATGGTCATCCTGTCCATGGACAGGATGCTCTCCTCTCGACTGGTTTATTCTTGCTATTCTTGCTCATCCCTTGCAGTGAAAATTGGGATTTTACTTTTCTGGGATGAAATTATCTGGTCAATAAATTAAATATTAAACTTCTTTGAAACACATCCTATCCCCTAGGAAAAGAAAAGCAAATACTCCTGAGACCTGCATAAGTTTTTGCTTAGTTTACATTTGCAAAATTAAGAATTTAAGAAGGCTTAAACCCTTCTTGTGTCAATGCAGGCAAATAGTGGGCAGAATACCAATGGTTGCCAGGTAATGTCTCAATGGCCGCTACTTTCGTCCATCCTCATCTCCTTTCTATCACCAGGGAATATTAAATTATATTGGCTCTAGTTGACCGAAGAATGCTCACTTCCTTCCTTGTTGCAGTTTTTTATAACCTGTGCAAAATGTGACTGGCTAGACAACAAGCATGTCGTTTTTGGGGTATGCTGTAATATCTTCGTATACATATATAATTATATTTTTCTTCTATGAACCAATATGAAAGGTTGTTTGCTGACCCATATGAGCTTTGTGCCTGCTTGCATTCAAATTATGATGCTAGTAGAACCATCACTCCTGTGAGCTCAAGTAGAAATTTTAAACCTGAGTCACACAAACAAAAGCATTTATCTAATTTCATTCTTGGCACAGAACAATTAGATATTGCTGGCTTGTGTTAAAATCTGTTGCACTACATACTGTACTGAGTTATAAAATTTTTCACCCAGTAACGAGGTTGGTTGAATTGTTTAGATCAACTTTTGTTTGACCAATGAATCTTCAGTTTGGTTCCTAATAATGATTTTTTGCTGGTAGGAATCTACCAATTCGGTGAGTGTAGCTATGGATTTGAAACAGTCTAACACTTGAAATTTTTAACCAAAAGAAGAAATTTTCACTTTTGAATTCTTCATATGTGTTTATATGGCTTTCAATATTTGGCCTTGTTGGAATTTGCTGGGAATTTACCTGTGATCAAATTATGTTTTATGCAGAGGGTGCTTGGAGACGGCCTTTTGGTTGTCAGGAAGATTGAGAATGTGGCCACTGGACCCAATAACCGCCCTAAATTAGCTTGCGTCATTGCTGAGTGTGGCGAAATGTGAATCTAAGATTTTAACTTTACTTTCATTAGGAAATATGGATTGTGAATCATTTGTAGTAAAATTGTGACTTGTGATACACAGATGTGACTGACAATTGGGGATGAGAATTCATGCATAGACCAGATGAGAACAACTATTTGCAGTTCTATGTTTTTGTGTCCAAGTTCTTTTTAATGCGGAAAATGCTAGTAAGTTTTATAGTTCAAATAAATCACCACGAATACTTCTGTCATGTTTAATGATAAAAGGGGAGTATTTACACACTGGACTTGCCCAAGTATATGTTCAATAGGCTAGGATGGTGAATTCTACATGCCCACATGGCGCGCACACACGTGTGTGTGTGATTATGTGTGTGTATATATATGGTCTTGCTGATCTTAATAATATATTTTGACTCAGGTGTCCATGTTGTAAAGGCGATCCAAATCCTTTCATTTTATTTTTTCCAATTTTAAAATCCCTCCACCTTTAGATCAAAAATAGATAGTTCAGATTTAATATTTTATAAAACTATTTTCATTTTGGTAAATGCTGTGTTGGTCAAATTTTAACAGTTTAAACTTATTTTTTCTATTTTATAACAATAATAATAATAATTTAATAAAATATTAAATGGACTCGTACATTTTTTGGTCTTTAGACGGAGATGAGACCATGAGAGGAGGATGATACGCAGATACCCATCTATTCCCTCAATCGCACAAACACCAAGAATGATACTCTGATGCAGGTAATAGAGAATGAACAGATTTTGAATCAAAGCGCCGAACGCTTGTGGGAAAATCAAGAAAACAAAACTCAACGGATTTTTCTATTTTTGGGAACCTGTTCAAAATTAACACAGGCCTACTGTGAAATAAAGGGAAGAAAAGAAAACCCTTAAGTTACAATTACAATGGACAGTACTATTAGTGATAAACATACCTACTTGTCACCAATTCTACAGTGTGGCTAAATTAAGCACTAACATCTACAGAAAGACTACAACACAATAAAACCTGTATAGGTTGTACCTATGAATGCCAAATTATTGTAACAGGTAATCTTCTACCCTTCAATCTCTTGGGCGAGCCAGCCAGAGGGAACTAAGAGCGCGAAGTCGAGAGAAGTAGTCATGTATAGCGAGAAGGGCCCGAGCCGATTGGCGAGTTGTCAGTATACGGTGCATTTGTTGCAGTGTTTGCTGTCGCAAATTGTCAGCCTAATAAAAACCACATAAATGTTTGCTGTTAGTGCAGGTTGGGGGACTTTTTGGGATGCAACATTGACTACTAAAAAAGGGGCAGAATTGCCCTGGTTTTGAAAGATTATGTGCTACTTTGCTCCACAATTTCTTTAAAGTTCTCTATCTCCTCCGAAAATACTTCTGCGGAAAAAATTGCGCTTTAACCCTCTAAATGAAAAAGATCATTTTTATTTTCCCAGCATGCTTAAATTTTTGTCAGCTTTGAAATCCACTAGGGAGCCAGGATTGGACTAAAACATTCCCAAACTAGAAAGCTGTACCTATCAGATACTGGCCAGAAATAAATTTACCTGTCGGATAAAACCCTCAAGTGTGCCTAGCTTACCCATGGCCATAGCCATTTGGCCCATGTAATTTGCCACATTCCCTGACGAACCAGAAGATCCGAGAGATCCACTAGATAATGTCTCAGCTAGGGATTGTTGCAAAGCTTCCATACCCTGAGACAATGCATCTTCTGCTTGTTGAGAGGATTGCTGCAAGTTGGTAATGCCAACCAGCTGCTGCTCTGTGAGAGGTTCCAATTGAGTTATCAGGAGCTGCAACAAAAGTCATGGCACCCAAGTCAGAAATGTTGGTATTTGGTTCCAAATAGTGAGCCAAGAAATGTGGTATTAGATGCCACAAGGCAACCCAGCATACTTCAATAGTTACTTCCTTTTTAGAAAACTCCAAGACTAAGATGCACCTATCTTATAATAGTTGAAACTTCAAAGGACATCTAAATGTGTCGTTACACTTTCTTTAACCAAGTGAACCATGAGGACTATAAAGAAAAGGGTCAGAATAAGCTCACCTTGAGGAGTTCAGATGATCGAAAGCCACCAAGCCATAAAAAACATCTCTCTGCAGGTGTTTTCCACATGCCGGACAACAAATGGAAAACATCAGCCTTAGCTGCAATACCTTTCAGCCTAAAAATCTCATCATAATGAGCCAATATGTTATCCACAATCATGCGAAGTTCTGTATCACCAGCATGAGAATTTACAGCTGCTCTTAGCTCATTAATTTGGCGATTCTGCTCTTCCAGCCACCTTGCATATTCTACATCAAATGCCATAGCCCCTGTAAGACAATACGGTGAAAATTATTGATCAGCTTGTGTAAATTATGCAACTAGTTTTCCAAATATTTTAATAATCAAAATTATGGAAGGAACAACATAAACAGAAGGGATACCATTTCCACTCATTGCATTTGTTTGATCGCCTGAGCTTGATATAAAGATTCCCTACCAGAAAGGAACAAGAAATTTTGGTTTATATTAAAAACATGACTGACCAAGAATTGTGTCAAACCAAAAACAAGTAGGGGTACACAGAGCTTAAGACTGCTAAGACATTCTACGTGCAAAGAATAATAAAACATTATTTTTGGACATGAAAGATTAAATATATCTCACCTGCTGCCTCGCTCGTTGAAGCTCTTGCTCTAGTTGGGTCAACTTCAAACGACTGCTTTCCAGCTGTTGGACGTAGGCCTATGAGGACAAGCAAAATGATTCATTTCACAAATGAGTTCATGCCAGAAAGCCTACATCATAAGGGAATCACTTGATTCTACTACCATCATCACTGCAAAAGCCAGGCATGTGATTATATGAGGTTGAATATCTTAATCTAACATGATATAGTCGCTGGTGTAGGTAAATATTATACAAGAAACACCCAAGCATCCAGCTTACTTCCTATATCGTATCACTGGATATGAGAAAAATAGAAGAGGACAAGGATAATACGCTTGTGCCTATGAAAGAAAGGACTCTTCTCAAAAATCAAAGAATGCTTAAGATTTTAAATCCCATTAAAGGAGACTCACCAATAAGCATGATTATGATGAATATATAACTCAACAAACCTCACAAAAAATTTTACCTAATGAACCTTCTTCAGCCGCAGAAATGAAAAAACGAACGGTAAAAAATTTGACATTGAGACTCACTAGCAAGACTTATATCTCTCTCCACTCACAGGTAAGCTCCTCAAATATGTAGATCCAAATTGATCATCAAGATAGGTAGAACCATGCAGAAGATGGCACATTTAAGAATAAAAACTACACAGATATTCGAAGGTCAAGGAAGTTCTGTCCTTTTCACTCACGATGATTTAATGGATATTCATATGGAGTCACACAACAACAACAACAACAAAAACAAGCCGGCATAGTAAATGCATTTCATACTTTCTTTCTCAATCTGCTTTTTCTTGCTGCCTCACGATTCTGAGCAAGCCTGCGGAGAGTCTGCAATAATTAAATTAAACAAGCATCACGTGAAAGATACATTTAAGAACTTTAGATATTACTCATACAATATGATTTATATGTTTGACCTTCTGATCTGATTTATCCTTTGATCTGTCACTGGAGTCAGAAGCCACAGCAACAAGGGACTGATTTCTATCATACTGCAAAAGCATGCATACACCGTCAGATTGTCAGGAGACATCTAATTCCATGAAAAACATGGAAACTGACAAATGCTTCGACACATCCGTTATGTTCAAATACTGTTTTAAATTAGATCAATTATTCAAGACAATAGGCTCAACATAAACAGGTACCCAATTGTGGAAATGTGGGGTATCAATGAGATTTATCAATAAAAAGAAAGGTAATCAATTCAAACATTACCTGCTGATTTTTATCATCAGTATCAACGTCCGTAGAAATATCAGTCCTAGGACTGCCATCAGCCATGGCTGACTCTTACTGGTTTTCTGTATTACAGCCTCGTGGTTACCAGATTAGATTATTGGAACTTTTGCAATTGCCAACTTAGTGACTCTGCTTACTTGGAATTCGTCTTTGTCTTTATCAACTGAAGTTTGAAACTGCATTAAAAAAAACAGAAAACAAAATACACCTGGCCTGCTTAAAAAATACCCATGCTCCAATTCTAACAAAGTTGAAAGTTTGTTAGATGATAATTAGGGAAACTCAACTTATCAAAAAGTACCTGTGTGAACAAGACCTGAAGAAGTTGTATGGTTAATTGCTTTTAACGAATTTAAAACTAACTCTGAATCATATAACCAGAAAAACTATCAGAGAAGAAAACTAGGAAAGGGGGAAAAACAAGACTAACCTGCCAACAAGAATAGAGAAAATAAATTAATCAGGATATACTAGTAGATATATAAATATCCCCCCAAAGTAACAGTGTGCGTATGTACCCATGTGTACATTAATGAGTTTAACAAATTCTTTTTTCTTATCCTCACTCCTCAGTGCTGACTCACCACAGCATTTATGATGAAATGATACTTCAAGATCATTTCAACAAACAAAATAATTCATCTAAAGATGATCTGATGCTTGAAAATTGACATCAAAGGAGATAATAGTATAATGCAATCAATGCCCATATAAAGATTGTTCCATGTGAACTTATCCACATACACTTACTTTCACTCAGGTCAGCAGTATCCTCTACACGACATCCAACTGATTGATCAAATGCTCCAAAGACAGTCACACAGAAAGAATCAATGTTGCTTCCCTCGGCATAGCTGAAATGAGAATACCAGATTGTCAGATTTTGGTTAACAAAAATAATAAATATGTTCCTTTTCAAACAGCATGTATAATGAGTATATGAGGGTGGGGGGACTCTTCCTTTAATGCAGTAAACAACATTGAATAATTCAATAAATAACTACAAATATGAAGCCCAGAAGACACTCACCAAAAAATGATGGAAACCAGAAATATACCGTGCATTGGATATGGATAATTAAGAATTGAAGCTCGGCATCCTCATCTTCAAAACCAACCCCGGTTCCACTGCCCATACATCATCACCAATGTATTCTTAACTCGCCTGCTGCCTAATCAATGAGGAAACAGAGCCCCTCGCTCAAATCCATTCACAGACTCGATCACAATATTTGCTTAATAGAGGTAAAATAAAAAGATAACAAACATTACAAGTTCAGCAATAAAAAAAAAAAAAGCAAAATAGCTTCATATATAACAAACACAGTACAATTCAGCTCTTGCACAATGCGTAAATTGCTAAAGCAGAAAGCAACCAATCTTCAGATGCTTATGCCCGTACGGATGTTAGGCAAATTTGACATCGACAAGATTTCAGAAAATGTAAAAGCACGAATTTTAATCAAATCGGAGAAAAACATCAAGTCCCAGAGATAAAAACTGATACGAAACCACTTATTGCCAAGCAGCTTAGGTTAAGAAAATACACTAAATTATGCAGCGAAATCGCAAAGGCCATATCCAAGTGAACCCAGCAGCCAAACTCGCAAAAAACGAAACTTCAAAAGTCAAAAGCACTTTGACATCAATTTGACTACGCTGGCACTAACCTAACTACATGGAGACGCCCAAAACAAGAAAAGGAACCAAATCCAAGCTAGAGGAAGATCAAAATCACCATGAACGTGATGATTATAGAAATAGCAAAGCAGAAAATGAACCAACCCCACCTTGGAATTCTGATGCACAAGATGATGGCAATGATGACGATTTTTTTTTTTTTGTGAATAGAAGAATTAAAGCGAAGAATTTCCACCTTCCAATGACTAAGCTTTTTTCAATTCCGTTTTTTTAACGCTTAATGCTTTACTGATTTGACATGGATTGTATTTTTCTGTGTTGTTTGGTTTTTTATTTTTTTTAAAAGCAAAAATAAAATGTCGTTATTTTCTTTTTTTGGCAGAAAATTTCCTGATTTTCTGTTTGTCAGAGGTAGATTGACATAATCCGACCAATACATGAAGAGATATAAAGAAATTAAGGGGAAAAAATGAAAAACAAAATGAAAATGACTACTTGAGCTGATAAAAAAAAATTAGTAAATACTGTGATAATTATAAAAATGTCGTAAAATCATACAAGTTACTAGACTTTAATAAAGTTATAATTTTATTTACCTTTCATAGTAATTTTACAAAATATTAGTAAATATGATTAAACCCTGTAAATAAGTTCTATGAATTCGTTAATAACTTTGATATTAAATTTTAATTTTTAATATTTTTAAATATAAAGAATACAAAATATGAATGGTAGACAAGTGAGGAATAAATGGGAGAAAAAGTTTTCTTAGGATTAAGATGGGCCATTGAAATTATCCTTTCCAGTCCTACTTGCCCCTGACGTGTTAGAGTTTAATAATTGGATTGAGACATTTCTTTTACTGTTATGTTATTATGTTTCCCCCCCTTATCCTCTTAATCATTTTTATTATTATTTTAAAATTATGATATTTCCTAATAAACCATTAACAACTTAACAAACCCATCTCATTCGTATCTCATTTGTATATCACCGTATAAATTGCATTATTATATTTTTATCAACAATTAAATTTGTAAATATATTATTAATATTTTTAATGGGAAAATCCTCACAAAATATGATATGAATTTTATTCTTAATAATTCAAACTTTAATCTCAAATTGGTTACAAGTACTAAATTAAGATTTTAAAATGTTTAATCATTTTAAAGGCTTTGTTTTTTTTTAAAGGTGTGAGGATAATTTTATAAAATGATTAAATATTTTAAAATCTCAATTTAATATTTATAACATATTTAAAATTATTAAAGTTTGAATTATCAAAAAAAAATTTAATATTCATGTGGTAGTATTTTATAGAGATTTTTTTATATTTTAATTTTAATTAACTATGATTTATATAAAATAATTTAAATTTTATTTTTTTCAAGAACGGATTTTTGTTATTCTAAATTATAATATAATTGTTTGAGAAAAATAAAAAGAGAAAAATTAAATATAATTTTTTTAGATGAGTTAAAAATATGTATTTTTTATACTTTTATGGTAACATTATGGTAAGATAGAATTTTTTTTAATAAAAGTAGAAATAATAAAAATAGAAATAGAAATAAAATTAAGTTAAAAATAAATTTTAAAAAATTATTTAGCATAATAGAAATGAATATAGAATTTATATATATATATTTTATAATTTAAAATAAAATAATTTAAAATATTTTTTATAATTTAAAAAATATTAAAATTATTTAAAAATTTTATAATTAAAATAAAATACTCTAAAAAAATTATTTTTAATTTTGTGATCTTAATTTTTAATTTTTTTTAATAAAAATAATTTACAATTTTAAAAATAAAAATAATTCCCATCTTACCAAACCGTACACTTTCCCAACTTAATTTCCCACCCACTAAACATGCCCCTAATGCTCAGTTCAAAACCTTTCAGCTTTGTTTGGATTACCATAACTGAGGGTAGATTAGGTTAATTTAAGGGAGGGTAGGAAAAGGTAGAAGAAATTAATAAATTATATTTTTTGTTTAATTCAGAAGAGGAGGGGAGAGAAGTTAATTAAAAATTGACAAAAATACCCTTATCTCTTTATTTAAATTTATTTATTTTTTATTTACAATATTCATATCAAAATTATTATTTTTTAATTTATAAATTTTAAAATATTTTATCTTATTTATATATATAATAAAAATAAAAAATATGTTAAAATTTTAATATTATTTTTATTAATTTTATAATTATTATATATTTAATATAATATATAAATAATTTATTATATTTATTAAGTTTTATTATAATTTATTATAATTATTATACAGTTAAAAAAAATTATATGTGAAAAAAATAAAAAAAAAAAAGGTTTGAGGGTATAATTAAAATATTAAAAAAAGTTTAGAATATTTTAGTCAAAAAGGGAGTAAAATTATCTCTCCCCTCCAAAAACTCCCACTTTTAAAGGAGAGATAAGGGAGAAAAGAATACCACAAAAAAATAAAAAAATCTCCCTTTTCCCCTATTTTTTCAACCAAACATAACCTCCCCTCCAAACACCCCCCCCCTCCCCCATTCAACCCAACCCTTATAGTTCGCCGCCATAAAATCCCGTCTCTCAATCTCGCGCCAGCGCCTTCTGTCACTTGCTTTTCTCGCCGTCCATGCCATGTCTCAGCTCATTATCGTCTTCCTCCTTCTCTATACGCAGGTACTTCCTTTCATCGGAGCACTTTCTACTTCATTCACCCTACTTTATCTCTCCCTCTCACTTGTTTTCTATGTTTACATCAATTTTTCTCAATGCTCTCTTCTCTGTTTCCCCTTTACACTTTTGCCAATGATTTGGTCTCTGTTTCTAGTTATCGATTGGGACGATGGAAGTTTGATTCTTTGATTTTGTTATTGTTTCGTTGGCGGCAGTTTTTAGTTTTATTTTTCACTAATCTTTAAATGTGAGTTCTTTCTCAGATTAAAATTTCCCCGAACATTCTCTAGTAGCTTTAAGATAGACACGTGTCATGTCAGACGACACCCAATTCGGTTCTTGTGACAAAATTGTATCCTGTCCTTCTGTACATAATTCCTTTGAGAAAGACACGTTCAAGGTGGTTTGAATATTGAACTGTTTGTTAAGAGAGCCCAACCTTACATCTAAATTCTTTCTTCAATTGAAGGAACAAGGTTTCCAACATAATATCTCAACGTATGCGGTACTGATTAGAATTTTCTGTAATCGAGGCTCGAATAGGGAACTATAATCTTTGTTTCTGGAACTCAACGCTCTTTCTAAACAGTGTCCGGCTTTTGAAATACAGGATTTCTTAGTGTTGGATGGTTTTGGGGTTGAAACATGTGCCAGAGTTAACACGTTTGATGAAGACCGTTTTGTTCTCTACAACTAGTACACGTGGGATTATTCCAGACATCTTTACCTGTAACTTCCTCATAAATCGCATGGTTAAACATGAGCAGGTGGATATGGCTTTTGCCATATAAAGCAACTAAAATGGTTAGGCTTAAGCCCAAATGACTTTACATATTCGATTGTGGTCAAGGGGCTCTGTTAGAGTGTTAAATGTGATGTGGAGCAAGAATTGGGGAAACCTGACAAGCGTGTCTTTTCCTTTTGTATTTCAACTGTTTTTGTTGGAATGTAAGTTTTTGAAAAGAGGTTAGGATCAACTATGATTTAAGTGTAAGGTGAATTATCTTCTTCTCCTAAATGATATTAATGTTGGCCAGAATGAACTATCAATTATTCTCAAACATAAATTTAGGTAATTAAGAGTTAAGATATCTCTCTAAGTATCGTGATTAAAGCCACAACAAAGTGATATTCTTAAGTGATCAAACACGTTATAAATGACTTCATATTTCATCTTTTTACCGGCTGAACCTATAAGTGATGGGTTTTTATATTTCAACTTGTGTAGAGTGCCTGTGCAACCATCATAGACTTAACGAGGGATATGGTTTGCTTCAAGCATGGATAAAGGACAATGGCCCAATAGATATGCTTGCATACACTGCTGTTATTCGTGGATTGTGTAATGATGTCAAATTAGATAAAGCTGAGTGTTATCCATGACATGGAAGATCAAGGGTTGGTTCCTGAGGTATTTGCTTATTCTGGAATCTTTAGAAATGGCCTTGTCCTGGATGGTGATGCAATGCGATTTTTAGATTATATGGCGAAACAAGGAGGAAGTCAAATTCTATTACACACAAGATGATCATTGAAGGTTTGTGGCAAGGTTGAAGAAGCTGAGGCTTTCTTGAACAATGTAGAAGATAAAAGTGTTGAAATATGTTCTGCCATGATAAATGGATATTGTGAAGCAAACCTTCCAAAGAAAGCTTATGATTTCTATTTTGGGTAGGTCAAGGAAGTAAATGTCATAGGAAAAGGTTCCTGTTTCAAGCTACTGTGTAAACTATGCGATGAAGGCGACACCAATCGAGCTATACGATTACTGAATTCATCGGATGTGGAACCTAGCAAAATAATGTACTGCAAAGTGATAGCTGCCTTGTGCCAGGCTGGGAATATGAAAGAAAAAGAGAGAGGGTAATATACTAAAATTCTCAACAGAGAAAAAAAAATATAGAAATCCAATATTCTGATCCAAAATATATATATCAAAGAACTTAAATTTAGAATTATGTTAAAAATAAATTTATTATTATTTTTCAATGTTAAAACTGCTACTATATCCTCGATGACCTATTATTAGATTTTGATTAAAAAATAATACTAAATTTTAATGAAGTTACAATTTTATAGTAATTTTACAAAAGAATAATAAATATTAAAAATCCTGAAAATAAGTTCTATGAATTTGTTAATAACTTTGATATTAAAAATTCATTTTTAATATTCTTAACTTGAAAGAATACAAAATATGAATGGTAGACAAATGAAGAATAAAAGGGGGAAAAGTTTTATTAAGATTAAGATGAGCCATTGGAAATTATGCTGCCCTGCCCTACTTTTCCAAGACGTGTTAGAATTTAATGATTGGATATATACATTTATTTTCCTGTTATGCTATTGTTTTTCACTTAAATCATTAGCATATTGAATATCAATAGTTTATTTTTAAAGAATGAGAAGGAAGGATTTGGGGAAGAAAAGACAAATTGTTTTGAGGCATTTTGATTAATTTGTAGAATTTATTTTTATTTAATTAAATGTAAACAATAAATTTTCTTCTAATAGTATTCAATTTCTTCATATCATAACAAACAAAATTAACACATATTCCATTCCATTATTTTTCATTTAATAGTAGTATTTTCACAAATAGTCAAGAACGTTTCTTTACCAATTTAATTAAGAGTTTTAGATGAATTAACTGGATTAGATTGTACTTTTTTTTTTTTTTTGAGTTTGGAAGTTGAAGCCTAAAACAACGTAAATGAAAATAAAAATATATTAATTTTATGTTGTAGTAATTTTGTCTTGAAAATTATGCATATTCTATTTATTTGTATATTAATATTTTTTATTTAAATATTACTCTTCTCATTATATATTTTAATTATGATTGAGTTTACATCTATACAATAAGTACCACTAACCTTATAACTACTACATTTGCCATATCAATTACCAGTACCATCTTTTATGCCTTCCTAAGGAACTAAGAAATAAACCCTTATCATTTTACTCCCTTCTATAATTTCAAATAAGTTAAAATCTCAAAAGTTACCTGAATATAAAGTATAATAGTCATAACCTATTTTAATCTTTGAGGAGATAAAAAGAAGAAATAAAAAATCAACACCCAAGAGGCCAAGACTAGATTGAAAATTGTAACTAAATAAGATCGTGAAAAACTGAAACAAGCGATATTATAATAAATGCAATAGACTAATTTACAACATCAAGTCTCAACCAAATCAAGCTTGATGTATTGTTGTGGGTTGAATGGCTCAAACAAGGATCTTGAATACTGAAATCCATTGCTATAATCTTCAGTTAACAGATCCAACCAAGAAGATGAAGGACCTTCACGCTCCTCAACTTCATGCTGATCATCACGTTCATCATCACCATTGTTACTTATTGAAGCTCCAGCCATGGCGGCATCATTCTCATCTGCAGATTCGTGATGCAGAAACTTGTCTGCAACATTGGAGTCTTGCCCAGTAAGCTCCTGAACAAGAGCTCTGAAGTTAGAAGCACTCGTCTTCACCTTCATGGGACTCGATATGTAAGTCACCTTCATTTTCTTCTTCTCCTTCTTCTTCATCTCCGAAACGTCCTCGTTTCTCTTCTGTTTTCTCCACTTCATCATCATCGCTGGGTCGTTCTCTTTAACCCCAAGCATCCCCATTGAAGACACAGTGTATCAGAGGATCAATCAAAACTGTGTGTTTTTCCAGGAAAAGTTTTACTTTTGAAGGTTGATAACGGATTTAATGGACAAGTAGAAAGAACCCAACTTGCCAAAGAATTTATATAGAGGAAACTGAAAGAGACAAGGGGTTGTTAGTCAAAAGGTGAACTTTCCGGGAAACAGGACGAGAAAGGAAAATTGAAAAGTTGATGGTGGCGGGATGGGAAGGTGATGAGAAGGTCGTAGAAGAAGTCACATATCTAGAGAGGGAGATTCTTAAGTGACCCGTAACTAAGGTTTACAGTTTTATTTTTTTTGTGGAAGAGTGATGATGAGATTGAAGATTATGACTTGGGACATGTTTGTGTTCAATGAATGAAGTCTCAGATCAGATCACGTGCTCGCAGGCGCAGCCATGGACGACTAGGAATCTTGGAACTAAAATTCAATGTCTTCGGTTGAAAATCAAATCAGTAACAGACTATATGTCGACATCAAGTCTCTTGTTGGCACTTGGCCATTCCAATTTAGCTGCCTTTCAACTCTAGTAACACATAAAAGGACAAAGTGGATAGTCCCCAAAACCATCCCCACCACCCGGAGGATTTATTTATTATTATAGAGATAAAATTAAAAAAAAAATTATTAGATTTTAAAACAAAGGTCTAAAGTTTTTCTTGATTATAATAAAATCTGTTAGAAAAAAAATTAATAAATAGGATTAAATATATATATATATATATATTATCTAGTTTTTATTATAAAGTATATTCGATCATTTCAACCGAACTAATAAATCCTCCGGGTGGGAGGAACTAATATATATATATATATTTGGAACAAAACAGTTCTAGTGAGAGGATACATCGAAGAACAACAAAACAGTTCTTAGTGAGAGGATACATCGAAGAACAATGGGCAAGCTATCATGCTTTTCAATTAAACCGCTCCATGCCATGGAAGCTAGGTGGGAGGTCACTAGTTTGATCCTGCTTCTAACCTGATCCTCTAATTCAAAAATAACAGTAATAGAACAACAGCATGTAGATATCTTTCTTTAATCAACAGCTATTCACTGACTCCTTCTAAATGAATTACCCCGTCCATAACAAATTAACTAAAAACCTGATGCGAAAAACACTAACAGAACACTGCATCCAAGTTGTCCCAAGAACATATAAGAAGTTGGCACAAGCTTTGAGAAGTAACCTGAATTCATTGTTAGTAAGATTCGGGGCATCAGGCTCAGGCAGCTACTTGTGGTTCAGTGCCAGCCACATTTGCGTACACAGGGTGGAGGACATGACCTTCCTGGGGTTCAACATGCACCCGCGACCAGTTAGTTAGTTTCTTTCAAACTTCACCCAGCCTTCTTCCAAGGCAAAAAGAGTATGATCTTTCCCAATTCCACATAGTTTCCCGGATGAAATCGGGTACCACGTTGCCTAACGATGATGTTCCCAGGTATTACTCTCCGACAGAATAAACACAGAATTCTCCAAATGAATTTAGGGCTTATCATTGATTAGATTGTTGAATATAACTTTCTATGAATTTACTTGACTGGCCCACAATCACGTCTAGTTCCATTTGTAAGCAGCAATATCATACCTCACCACCAAATTTCTTGACACCAAGATTCTTGGGTTTTGAGTCTCCCATTCTTTGTAGATCCTGCTGTCTTTTTCGTAGCCCCATCATCTGAAAACAAGACTCAATCCTTCTCCAGAGGCATCTAAACTCAAATTAATTAAAAGAAAAAATCATTACATCCTATCTCATGTTGAAAAATGCAATTACAGGAGCTAATATAGCAACCATGAAATTTATACCAGTTGCGTTTCTGTAAATAGGAGCATTTGAGACAAGCTCCTTGATATTCAGCAATGAAGATGCCTTTAACCTATGACCATTGGTATATAAATACATACAATAAACAAGGGCATATGATAACAAAGTCAAGTTTCTTAATTATCTTTTTTTAAAAAGGAATTTATCTAAATAGGCCCTCAAGTGGCAACATAAATCCTTATCAGAAAACAGCAACATCTGCGGATGCAAAAAACGACATAAACAATGAAAAGAATTCTATCCCACAGTAAATAAAATAGCAGAGAATGTCCATAGAGATTTATCATTTAATTTTGATGGATTTAGCGCCAAATCATTGCAAGGAAGAACAGCAATGTACATCATAAACCAACAACATTCTCAAGAAAAGTTAGCTTTGTCATTATCAGCATTAACATGAAAACAAATTAGACAAACCCATTAGCCCATAAATCAAATATCCATCGTTTAGAACTAGAGAGTTCTAGTGCTTCAAAATGATTTCCTACTGGTCAAAAAAGCTCTCTAACAATGTCTATCAATGGAAATGCATAGCTTTAAGAGTTTATTTATTCATATTATGATCCCTTCCGATATATTTCTAAATTAATCTAGTAACCAGATTCCCTGCAACCCCTATAAACCAAAATCCAGGTACTACATCCAGGATTTCTTCAGGGCGTCATCTGGATTTTGCCCAAGATAGTATTGACAGAAAAAGGAACAATAATGAGAAGGTGAAGTGTATATGATCCTCATCATCTAAGAAAAGTAACATGAAAAATATCTATATAAGACACAACATAGCAACTATGACCATCACATAAGAACAAAATAGAGGGAAAACAACTCTAGCAGCGAGAAATATAGAAGGCAGCTAGAAGGAAAAATTAATTAATGCGTCCCCAATCGCTCACGACATTCCAGAATGTCTCAGGATTCTGTTGATTATACCATAGGAAGGGTGAAAAAGTTTCCCAGAAGTATAACCATTAGCACATAAACCGTTTCAAAACAATGATTTTCCTAAATGAATGTTGTCCCTAAGTCAAACTGAAAAATGACAACCTTTAGTAGGATCAAGCAAAAAGCTTTAAATTCATCATTTTGTAGCTTAGAAATTCAAAACTCACAATAATACTAAGAATCAGTAAACATATTATATCATGATAATATCCAAGTCGAAACTAAAACAAATATGACAACAACAAAATTAACAGTGCATAACTTGATCGCATAGGAAAAACACAAACATCGTTCCAAAGTAGGAAAACAGCTTCAGTAAATATTATGAGAGTACGCTATTCTGAAGACCGAAGAAGTAAAGACATAATATTAACATTAAAGAGAAAATGAAAATGTAGCCAGTACTTTTGAGGAGATGAAGAAAAACTTAAACAATGAGAATGTACCAGAACCTTCACAAAAAGACATCGATCCATAAGAGTAACAGAAAAGTTATGGTAAGGACCTACCTGCGTTGCGCGGAAACGAAACTCGCGGGTATAAGATTCCCAGTCTCAAGTCAGGCTTAGCTATCCAATATCCCCTCGCGTTTTTTTCCAGTCCGGGTCGGGGTTGGGCATTTGCGGTTCCGATCGGGTTATGTTCACAGTACAGCTGTAGTAAAGGAGGTCCCAAAGTATACCCATTATCACCATATCGCTCCACAAAATCATTAAATTGGTAATAAGGTCTCGTAGGATTTATAACCGATTTATTAGATTTATGAAAATATAAATTTATTCTAACTTATTATTTAATAAATAAATATATTAATATTGACAAGTTATAATATTGTCAATAATAAATTAAGATACATTAATTGACAATTTAATATGTTATTAATGATAAATTAAAAACACTATAAATAAATGTGATACAAATGACACGTCTTTATATTTCAATTGATAAATTAATATGTCATTAATAATAAATTAAAATATGATAAGTTATAATATCACTAATAATAAATTAAGACGAATCAACTAACAAATCAATATATTATTAATAATAAATTATGATAAATTCATATTTTTGTAATTCTAATAAATCTTTTATAAGGTTCCTTTAGAATTTTATAAAAATTTGATAATTTCATGAGATCGAATAATGATAATTTATCTTCCTTCTAACCTAATTATTATTTTATGTGTATTATTATGGTGATAATTAAACTTATTTATATGCAATAAAAAATTAGAGTTAAAATTTTTGAATGATGCATTAGATCTCCAGACGTGTTCAGCTTGTGAGGGATCACATTGATTCCCTCTTATTAGTCCTCTCTCTCCTCTCTCTCAAATATATAACATAATAATAATATACATACAAAATATGCTATATATA
The DNA here is from genome assembly GCA_037074615.1 of Leucaena leucocephala. Classification (NCBI taxonomy): domain Eukaryota; kingdom Viridiplantae; phylum Streptophyta; class Magnoliopsida; order Fabales; family Fabaceae; genus Leucaena; species Leucaena leucocephala. The sequence goes on from CM073525.1 coordinate 2,442,645, forward strand.
TATATATAGCCACTTAATAAATGATAAAAGACTTGGATGGATAGTTTTCGTACCTAATTAATATTCGAGCTGAGTTTTTTTCTCCGGAGGTTCTTTTGATTATTTTATATTGCTTCTTTGTTTTAATTTTTTTAAGGAAAAAACAAATAAAACTAAGATAACAAGAAATCACATGGCGAAGTTGGTGTCATCTACCAGCCTATCATCATTCACCAATAATTCTTTATAGCAAGGTGAAGGATGATTATATATATAATATTAATATTAATATTAATATCATAGATGATGAGCCTTGTTAAAGAGTTAGTATTCTTATTAGCCTATATATAAGTAAAATTAATATTAAAATGACAATATCTCTATTCATAATTCTTTTTTGTTTTCTCAATTTTGAAAGGGATGATTTGTACTATAATCTCTCACGGTTATATTGATAATAAGTTCAATGGAATCACTCAACACCAAGCCTAACATTATCTTCCACGAGGAAAAATCATTTACAAAGATTCCTACAAAATTCTATTTTTTTTAATGAATGAAAGCTACTTTTACTTTTATTGGTACTTATATAACCCTTATTATAAAAGCTACTTGATTGATTTTGTATAAATTAAAAAAAATTATTTAATTTTAATAAATATGACTCAATCTCTCTAGAATATTCACATGTAGTATTATATTATATTAGTTTATAAGTTAAATAAATTAATTTATAAAAAAATTATTTTGTTATATGTGTTACGATCTAATTTTACCTCAAAAGTTGTCACGTATGAACAATGTTATTCCAAAAGGTTTTTTTAGATTTAATATCATCCTAGAAATATTTAAAAATTAGTACATTTACCATAACTATTAAAAATATAACATTAATTATTAAAAAATTAATGTTGGCTATTTTTATTCTTAATTTCAGAGACAATATTGCTAATTTTTAATGCATTTGTAATAATATTGATTATATTAAGAAAGTTAGTTAATATTTTTTTTCTTTAATTCTCTCTCACTTTTTTTTTAATTGACTATTATTAAGAGAGTATTAATAGGGATAATTTTTAAAAAAGGATAAATATAATAAATATATATTATATTTATAATAAATATTAATTTTTTAATTAATTTATATATTAAATACTAGAAGAGGAATATATAAGGATTGCATGTTGTTCAGTGTGTGCCTATGGAACTCATGGCTTGATGGTGGTGAGTGTTTTACTTTCACCTCTTAAATCTGACTACGAATGAGGCAATTTCACACACATTGTTCAGTGTGCTTCATAATCTTGTTTTGGCAGGAAAAAAAATTGCTTCGTAGTCTAACTAGAAAAAAGAGGTTTCCAAATAAAAGTGACATGAGAATGGATCTCATGCTAAGATTAAAAAGATAAAGCATCATCCCTCACATAAATATGTACATTTTCTTCCTAAAAACAAATGTTTTAATGCCTAGTAAATTTGTAACATAAAATTATTATTTTTATTTCATAAAATAAAGTTGCGATGCCTTTTTTTAAAAAAAAAAAGAAAGTCCAATTTCATTAAAATAAAACAAAATAATATTAAAAGTTTATGTGAGTTACTGACTTAACTCAACGTGGACAAGAAACAATAACTCTACAAATATAGAAGGTACAAATATACAAAAATATTAATAAAAATTAGTTTTTTAATAAGGAGTTAGTTTATATGTTAGAGTGAGTTTAAATTTTGATAATTATGGGAAGATTTGGGGAAAAAATAAAATGCAAAAACAGACACCCCACGATAGCGATTCAGCCTTTTTAAATATGATGGAATATTGCAAAGAAACTTTACATTAACTTCAGAAAGACGAAGCTTGCATAGGAACAACACCACGTATAAAAGGTTAAAAGAATAAAAAAGTCCTGTTTATTCTTCATAATAAAAAAGTCCTAGCGCGTAGCTCACGCTGCCTACCCACCATGGTATAAAACTAGGAAAAAGTCAAAAAGTAAAGCGAAGCCAACAAAGTTTTCTTCTTTTCTTCTACGGTTTGCTCCCACCCTCTCCAATCCTCTCTCTGGAGTTCTTGCGTCAAAAGTTTATTGATCGCTCTCTTTTGAGTTTGATCCCCATCAATTTCTCTCATTCTTTTCATTAATGGATCTACCTTTTCCATCTCATATCGACTTCTATTCTCCAGAAGAAGTCATTTTTAAGCTCAAATTTTGACCAAACAATTTCTGGGTTTGAGCTGTCTCCGTAAAGAAGTTATTTTGAGCTCAATTCTTGATCAAATAATTCTGGGGGTTGAGCTGTTTATTGGTTGCATTTTGTGGTGTTGAAAGTTAAGGAGGTAAGATATGAAAGTTCCTTGTTGTTCGGTTTGCCAAACGCGGTACAACGAGGAGGAGAGAGTTCCTCTTCTGCTCCAATGCGGCCATGGGTTTTGCAGAGAATGTTTATCGAGAATGTTCTCGGCGTCCATCGATACGACGTTGCCTTGTCCCAAGTGTCGCCATGTGTCTATTGTCGGGAACTCTGTTCAATCTCTTCGCAAGAACTACGCCGTTCTTGCGCTTATACACTCAACTTTGAATGCATCCCGGTCGAATTTTGGCGGTGACTTCACCGACGATGAAGAAGACGGGGACAATGACGATGAGTCCGTCATATTTGGCCGTCATGGATCCCAGACGTCGAGCTCAGGCAGGTGTGGACCTGTGATCGAGGTTGGGGTGCACCGGGAATTAAAATTCCTACGGCGGATAGGTGAGGGGAGGAGGGCCGGAATGGAAACGTGGACGGCGTTGGTCAGTGGAGGCGGTATAAGTGGACAGTGCAGGCACTATGTAGCGGTGAAGAAGGTTGGAATAACAGAGGAGATGAATTTGAATTGGGTGCGTGGACAGCTTGAGAATTTGCGTCGTGCATCGATGTGGTGTAGAAATGTGTGCACGTTTCATGGGGTTATGGAGGTGGACCAGAGTTTGTGTCTTGTGATGGACAGGTGTTATGGATCGGTTCAGTCTGAGATGCAGCGCAATGATGGCAGACTCACTTTGGAGCAAGTCCTAAGGTTTTTGAATTTGCTTTTTTCTTTTCGGTATTTATCTAATGAAACTTATGGTGGACATGAGGCAGATATTTACACTGCTTCGTGATGGGATAAAATATAGTAGCATAGTGGTGCAAGTTTGAGTATTTAATACAAATTTAAAATACTTCCTGGATAGGGCTCCTTTTGTTAAATGTTGGTTCTTAGCGATGGTCCGTCTATGTGTTGGTTCTTAGCAATTCCAAAGGTAGAAGTCGGATGCAGTGCACTGTGGCCTGATTGTGTTTTTGTTCATATATGGGTAACATTAAAATGACGTTGATGAAATTTTAGGTCTCTCTACTTCCACATTGCTTTTCAATTGATCATAACAATGACCAACATTGACATCAATTTTTGCCAAATATAAGGTATGGAGCTGACATTGCACGAGGGGTGGCTGAGCTTCATGCTGCAGGTGTTGTTTGTATGAATCTAAAGCCATCCAATCTTCTTCTTGATGCAAATGGTCATGCAGTGGTTTCTGATTATGGACTTGCCGGAATTCTGAAGAAGCCTTCCTGTTGGAAGGCTCAATCAGAGCGTGACCCCTCGAGGATCCATTCATGTATGGAATGTGTAATGCTCAGCCCACATTACACAGCCCCAGAGGTTTGGGAGCCTGTGAAGAAGTCAAATTTATTCAGGGCTGATTCCTTAGGGGTATCCGCAGAGTCAGATGCTTGGAGTTTTGGTTGTGCTTTGGTGGAAATGTGCACGGGTTTTGTTCTGTAAGTGGAGCAATTTATTATTTATGAAAAAATCTTAAAATTAATCTTCCCTCGTTTTTCTGAATTTCTTACATCAACATATATGGTTGTGCAGTTGGGCTGGTCTAAGTGCGGAGGAAATTTATCAAGCCGTTGTCAAGTCAAGAAAATTGCCTCCACAGTATGCTTGTATCGTTGGTGGTGGAATACCTAGGGAATTGTGGAAGATGATTGGAGAGTGCCTGCAGTTCAAGCCATCTAAAAGACCTAGTTTTAGTGCAATGTTGGCTACATTTCTCCATCATTTGCAGGAACTACCATGCAGTCCTGCTGCAAGCCCTGATAAGTATGTCTATAAAGTTACTATGTTTATGACCTGTAACTTCTATGTAGGTTAATGGTATCTGATCAAAGAGCAAGTGTAAAATATCATCTGTATATACAAATTTGATTGTATATGTACTAACTTCGAAATTATCATTGATTCTCAGCAACTGTCTTATGTAAATTATATATTTATCTAAATGCAGGGATTCTGTTGAATGCTCTGTGTCAAATGTGCTAGAAGCTTCCTCTCAAGCACTTGAATTGAAACTTCCTCAAGATTATGTGAACCATCTTCATCGGCTTGTATCTGAAGGGAATGTTCGGGGTGTTAGGTTAGTAGGCTTCGGCGCTTTGCAACTGTTTTACTCAAAATCAGTGTCAAATAATTCATTTTCAATAATCTTTCTTTTTTATGCAGACATCTTCTTACAAAGGCCGTCTCAGTAAATGGTAGCAACTATATATCTTCTCTATTGGAAGCTCAAAATGCTGATGGGCAAACTGCTCTCCACCTGGCTTGTAGACGTGGCAGTGCAGAACTTGTTGAGGCTATTTTGGCATGCAAAGAGGCAGATGTTGATGTCTTGGACAAAGATGGAGTTCCTCCACTTGCTTTTGCTTTAGCAGCTGGATCTCCAGAATGTGTTCGTAGTCTTGTCAAAAGAAATGCTAATGTGAGGTCTCGATTAGGAGACGGCTTTGGCCCATCTATTGTTCACATTTGTGCCTATCATGGCCAACCAGAGTGCATGCGAGTAAGTTTTACTTAAATTACACAGAGGCTTCTTCCTGTCTACTACAGCTCTATTAATGTAGTTATGGAAAAATAACAGGAACTATTATTGGCTGGAGCTGATGCAAATGCAGTGGATGACCAAGGTGAATCTATATTGCATTGTGCAGTTGCCAAGAGCTATACAGATTGTGCCCTGGTGATACTAGAAAACAGGGGCTGTAGATCAATGGCGACCTTAAATTCAAAGAATCTGACGTAAGTGCTAGCATCCCTTTGTCAACTTTATTTTGAGCTTAGTATATGCTTGTCAGGTGTGTCAATCTGTCTAGGGGTTCAAAAAATTGATACCAATTAAACATTAGTAAATACTAAATACATTAACAGCTTGTATTTGTGCACTGGAAGAATGGATTTGCTGCAATTTGGTAGAGGCTAAGATTAGATTATTATCATCATATTGTTCGAGTTGATTTTATGGCAATTTTTGTTGAGCGGAGTTTCTCCTTGTCAAAGAATGCCCCTCCACTACATGATAGATGCAAAGGGAAACTTAAATTATTTTTCTACATGTACTTCTAAAACTCTTGAGTTGGGAACGTTGTGGCTGTTCCAAGGGCAGTTGCTGTTTAAATAAAGTCTAAATAATGACTGGAAGAACCTTATAAATGCTACATTTAATAGTAAAATTGATTAACAAGGTTTTCATCTTCTCTTTTAATGTTGCAGACCATTGCACTTGTGTGTGAAATCATGGAATGTGGCTGTTGTTAAAAAATGGGTGGAAGTTGCCACTTCTGATGAGATTGCTGAAGCAATTGACATACCAAACCCCTTTGGCACTGCATTGTGCATGGCAGCTGCATCTAAGAAAGATCATGCAATTGGTATGTGGAAATTCCTCACCAGCAATTTAAATATTTGGCTTCTTTTATTTAAAGATTTGAGTGTGTTATTGTTTAATTATTGTACCTTCATCTGCATAGGTTGGTTCTGTTAGCTTACTTAAGTTGTTAATGGCACCGGCACATAGAACACTTAGGCTGCAAAGCTGCTGAAGTGTGTAATGCATTATAGTGTGCTAGCTACGTGAACATGTAGCACACAATTTTAAAAACCTCAAAAATATAATTGATAATGACTAGTGTAGTTGTGCACACGTGCATGAGAGAGAGAATTCATATTTAGAAAAGCGTCTTAACAACATAACCACGTGTAAATGGCCATATCATATCTTTGCATTGAATTTCTGGTTTTGTGCAGCTATAAATTATATGGTTTTTAAATTACCTAGAGACAATATTATATATGTCATTATAACATGTTCCTGCTGTTCACTCGTGAGAGTCGAGGCATTTGAATGATCTATATATTTTATGGTGTAAATATTTCCCTCATTTTTGTCATGTTGGAAGTGTGCCCTTGAGTTATGGTTTGTGCCGTTCTGCCACTTCCTCTTCTGCAGTTTGAAATAATGATTTGAGTGTCATTTTCCCCTCTGTTAAGGTAGCTGAGTAGTCTGATCTTGTTTTTCCACGTTGAGTGCAGTGGGGAGGGAACTGGTTCGAATATTGCTTGCTGCAGGTGCTGACCCATCTGCTCAAGATTCACAGTATGGGCGCACAGCTTTGCATACAGCTGTCATATCTAATGATGTTGAGTTGGTTAAAGTAAGTGATTCATGTTCTTGCTGAATAAAATGAATAACTAGAACTGGTTGGCATAAATGCACTGTTTTTCAGGGGATTGATTAAGCGGTGCACCCTTAGTACCGTCTTCTAATATAACTTCTGTTATTGGGTGTTTAACTAGGTTATTCTTGCTGCTGGTGTTGATGTGAACATTCGTAATGAGCAAAATAGTACACCTCTTCACTTTGCTTTAGCTAGTGGAGCAAAGTTATGTGTTAAATTGCTTCTATCTGCTGGGGCAAATTATAATTTGCAGGTATTCATTCAAGTTTCTTTTTCTGCTATTTTTTCATGCATAAACATGCTCATTCAAAGAAATTTAAGTGTTATTTATATTGTTAACTTTGTATCAGGATGATGATGGTGACAATGCTTTGCACAAAGCAGCAAAGGCAGCAAAATTGGCACGTGAAAACCTTGACTGGCTTGTTGTGATGCTAAGAAATCCGGATGCTGATGTTCACGTCAGAAACCATAGGCAAGTAGAAGTCAAAGTCTAAAGGCACTATCTTTTAATTTGACTTACACTTTCATGCTTTCTGCCTTTTACATGGCTGTGAACTAATGACAATCCAGTAAACTTGGCATGTTAATCATTATTGTTTACTCTGCATAAACAAATTAGGCACTTTGAGTACGAATATCCACTTGTGACTGATAAGTCTACGTTTCATGACAGTGGGAGGACGCTACGTGACATATTGCAGGCCCTTCCCCGGGAATGGATATCTGAGGATCTGATGGAGGCACTCATGTATAGAGGAGTTCATCTAACTCCTACAATGTGAGGAAAATAATTTATTCTTTTATATTTTATTTTTTATTTCATGGCAATAACATGTGTTGTCTATTCATATACAACTAATATGTATTATAATTTCTTTAATTCATATTATATCTAGGTTTGAAGTAGGAGATTGGGTGAAGTTCAAAAGAACGGTCACAACCCCAACCTATGGGTGGCAAGGTGCTAGCTCGAAGAGTGTTGGCTTTGTGCAAAATGTTCCAAGCAGAGACAATCTCATTGTTTCATTTTGTTCTGGAGACGCTCATGTTTTAGCAAATGAAGTTGTGAAAGTCATTCCATTAGACAGGGGTCAACATGTACAGCTTAAATCAGAGGTTAAAGAACCCAGGTATGATTACGCATTAATGCGACTTACAGTAGATCTGTGGTTTCTGATCCTTTTATCTTACAAGCGAGCTGATTATGTTTCCTTCATTAGAGGAAACCTTGCTCTATAAATAGATGTTAGGCATCATGTGTGAGAGACTTCTTTTTATGAATGATATTTGTTGCTTATTTAGAACCTGAGCTCTCTTCCTCCCTTAAATTCCATTCGTTCTCTCTCTCCCCACATTCTCTGTTTCTATCTTCCTCTCCCATATCCCTCTATTTGCATCTAAGACCGTGTGTGAGTGTGGTTTTGCATACTCCTCTAGTCCTAAATATAAGACCTAGTTTGTAGTATAAATTACACTACAAACTAGGTTTTATATTAAGGACCCTAGGAATATATTACACAAATTGTGAGGGAAAAGCTCTGGTTGAATATGAAAGCATTTTGTTCTAGCTCTTGTTTCAGTTAATAAGGGAAACAGATACAGAAGATGACACATGTTTGACTGTTGAAAATCTGTTAACTGGTGTCTCACTTATGGGCATATGCTTGCAACCCTTGCTATTTTTGCATTTTTCTATGATATTGATGGATTGTCTTTGTTAGGTTTGGTTGGCGTGAACAATCACGGGACAGCATAGGCACTGTATTATGCATTGATGATGATGGAATCCTACGTGTTGGGTTTCCTGGAGCATCCAGAGGATGGAAAGCTGACCCAGCGGAGATGGAACGAGTTGAGGAATTCAAGGTTGGAGAGTGGGTTCGCATTCGTCCAACTCTTACGTCTACAAAGCATGGGTTAGGATCTGTGACACCAGGAAGCATCGGTATTGTATCTTCTATCAAACCAGACAGTAGCCTGCTGATAGAACTCAGCTATCTTACAACTCCATGGCATTGTGAACCAGAAGAGGTTGAGCATGTTTCTCCTTTCAGGGTAAGAAATAGACTGACGGTTTCCCTTTTATGGCACATTTTATTTCTCCTGTCTTATTTACCATGTCTAAAATTAACATTAACAATGAGTTTTATTGTAATAGCATTAACACAGTTGATGTTACAGATTGGAGATCGGGTATGTGTGAAACGATCTGTTGCAGAACCTAAATGTGCTTGGGGAGGTGAGACTCATCATAGTGTTGGAAGAATCAGTGAGATTGAGAATGATGGTCTCTTAATAATTGATATACCAAACCGACCAATACCATGGCAAGCTGATCCATCTGATATGGAGAAGCTGGAAGATTTTAAGGTGGTGATTCTTGTTGTTGGCCATTTTCCGCTATTTGGCTTTTTTTAATTAGTCTGTTGTAAGATGCATTATTAATGTCTTCCCTGGGTACATTGCTGAAGAGCAGGTTGGAGATTGGGTCAAAATAAAATCTTCAGTGTCTTCCCCAAAATATGGATGGGAGGATGTTACTAGGAACAGTATTGGGATAATTCATAGCTTGGAGGAAGATGGCGATATGGGTATTGCTTTCTGCTTCAGGAGTAAACCTTTTTCTTGCTCAGTCACTGATGTGGAGAAAGTGCCCCCTTTAGAGGCAGGGCAAGAAATTCATGTGATGCCATCTGTTACTCAGCCTCGACTTGGATGGTCAAATGAATCACCAGCTACCGTTGGAAAAATAGTGACAATTGACATGGATGGTGCTCTCAATGTAAGCTTACTAGTTTAGCTTCTAAATGTTGCGCAAGAAATTATGTTTAAAATGACTGATCATATCATGAGTTCTGAAGTATTATTGGAAACCATAGTTAAACAGGATCTACGACTACCGTATTTAGCTGTACAATGCTAAACTTAAATAAACATTTTCATTGACAAGGCTATATATATTATTTCTCCATTTTAATTATCATTGTTGTAAAATTCACTGTGCTTAATCTTTTGCAGGTGAGAGTTACAGGCAGGCAGAGCTTGTGGAAAGTTTCTCCTGGAGATGTAGAACAACTCTCAGGATTTGAAGTTGGTGATTGGGTACATTCAAAACCAAGCGTAGGAACCAGACAAAGTTATGATTGGAATGGTGCTGTGAAGGATGGTATAGCTGTTGTACACAGTATACAGGATTCTGGATACTTGGAATTGGCTAGCTGTTTCCGTAAACAGAGGTACTTCACTCATTATACGGAAGTTGAAAAGGTTCCTTGCTTTAAAGTTGGGCAGCATGTTAGGTTCCGAACTGGTTTGGTTGAACCAAGGTGGGGCTGGAGAGGTGCTCAGGCTGAATCTCGAGGTGTTATAACCAGCATTCATGCTGATGGAGAAGTAAGGGTATTATTCTTTGGTTTGCCAGGTTTGTGGAGAGGAGATCCTGCAGACCTCAAGATTGATCAGATGTTTGAAGTGGGGGAGTGGGTAAGGTTGAAAGATAATGCAAATAATTGGAAATCCATCGGACGGGGCAGCATCGGTATCGTACAAGGAATAGGATTTAATGGCGACGAATGGGACGGAAGCACTTGTGTTGGCTTTTGTGGGGAGCAAGAAAGTTGGGTTGGACCAACTTCCCATCTTGAAAGAGTTGACAAACTCTCTGTTGGGCAGAAGGTTAGAGTTAAGCAAACTGTAAAGAATCCAAGATTCGGTTGGGCAGGGCAATCCCATGCTGGTGTCGGAACCATATCAGCAATCGATGCTGACGGAAAGCTTAGAATTTACACTCCACCAGGATCAAAAGCATGGATGTTGGACCCATCAGAAGTAGAATTAGTGGAAGAAGAGGAGGACATACAAATTGGGGACTGGGTGAAGGTTAGAGCATCAGTTTCAACCCCAATCCACCAGTGGGGAGAAGTGGGTCAATTGAGCATTGGGGTGGTACATCGGATGGAAGGCGAGGATCTGTGGGTGTCATTCTGTTTCATGGAGAGATTATGGTTTTGTAAGGCATGGGAAATGGAAAAAGTGAGGCCATTCAAAAATGGGGACAAGGTAAGGATCAGAGATGGAATTGTGAGTCCAAGATGGGGATGGGGAATGGAGACACATGCTAGCAAGGGAGAAGTGGTAGGGGTAGATGCTAATGGAAAACTAAGGATAAAATTCAGGTGGAGGGAAGGGAAGCCATGGGTGGGAGACCCTGCTGATATTGTTCTTGATGACAAGTGATTTGTTAAGAAAATCTTTTACACGAATAGGTTTTCTAGCTCAGCTCTTGGCTTGTCCATACACTTATAGGGCCTTTAGTATCTGTGAAATAACTTGATTAGGTTAAAATGCCATTATTCATGTTAATACATAGTGGTGAAAGGGATTGAGTATTTGGAGATTCAGAGGCAGAAGTGGGAATGGGCTGTTCACATTCAGTACACTGAACTGAAGTATCACTTTGATTAGAGGGGTGTGTGTGTGTGTGTAGTTCATATTTTTTTGTACAAATTGTGCCCTACAATCAACTTCACTGTGTAGCGTCTGCTTGCACTCATGTTTTTACCACTAACCTGCAATGCAGTTAAAAGATTCCATTTTGTAGCGCCTGCTCGCAAATGCAAATATACCAATCCATCTATGTATCTTTAATGTCACAGCTCTGTTTAAACTCGTAAACAAAAGTTTTTAAGAATCAGGTGAGTAGTTAAGTCTGCGTTGCAATTGGAAAATGTATTTGACAGAAGATTCTCAATGGATATCAAGCTTGAGGGTTTGATTGGCTTGGTTGAGGGGATGGGAGAAAAAGGAAAGAAAGAAATTTTAATACTATTTCATTTTGATTGATGAAAAAGGAAGGGATGGGGAGATTTTAATGTTATACTGTTAAATCTAAAAGGGGAAGGGAGAAAAATTAAGAAAGAAGAAAAAATATTTTTATATAAATGTGGACAAAATATTTTAAGATTATCAAAAAATTATTATGAATATGATGGTTAAAATAAGATAAAAAATTTATTTATTTTTTCCCAAAATCCTCTCAGTTTTAGACGGGAGTGGAGGAAAAATCTTTAAAATATTTTTTTTCCTCTCTTACCAATTTTTGTGATGCTAATCAAGGGTCAAAATCCCTCTCCTTTCTAAGTCCCTTGTATCATACCCTAAGGCAAATGGGAGTTTGTGGCGCAATTCTTCCGCCGCACACTAATTGGTTCCTTTCAAAAGAAATCTAAATAAAAAGAAATGAGAGTATGAGAGATGAAAAATAAGGGTATTTACTATTTTTAGTCTGAGAGTTAGTCAAACATTGTTGTTGGAATTGGTGAAATCTTCTTGAAGTTTTTGATTAATTTCTGTCGGTAATCATTTGACTAAGTTGAAAGAGAAAAAAGCTTTTGATCACATGTCCAGCGTAGGTTTTTAGACTATGTTTGGATGGATAGAAAAAAAAAAATAAGAGCATACTAGAATGTTTTTAAAAGATAATACAAAATATATTATTTTTGAGAATTTTCTCTTAATATTTTTTTCTCTATAATTTTTTTTTTCTATCGAAACATGGAGTTAATGTTTATAGAATCCGGCAAACTTGAAAGTCCAATATAACGTTTGGATAATTTAAAATCAGATACTGTAGCTGGCTTTATAATCAATACGTGATGAAAATGAATTTGCGTAATGATAGCCTTCACATGAAGCATGAATGTGCATTGGGGATACAGAAGTAAATCATATTAACTAGTACTTCAATTCAGAACATTTCAGAATTAATTCTTACTAATTATTCTGAAGAGATAAACTCAAAAAGACTTCGAACAGTAGATTATATAATGCAGATCATAACTAATGTTATCCCACAACTATTTTTAAGGAAAAAAAAAATCAGAGTAGATACAGGTACCCTATAGATCAGTTGTCAACAAATCAATCAGTTTTGCCATAGGAATTTGTCCCTTGCAATACTCACCAATAATTCTTATGCCTTTTGGAAAAGGAATCAAGTGCAACCCTCATCCATTCATGTCTGCATCTTTCAAACGCCTCCGGCATGGTCAGCCAACTCCTGATTCTGGTACTTTGCTCAGGCCATGACTTAAGTTCTTCCTTGACAAACAAAGCAAACATCGCTGCTTTACATAAACCTTCTGGACTGAATTCATCCTGATGGGTCTTACTCCTAAATTCATAGTTCCCAAGAAAATCCTGGAACCCAATGACCGCAAGTATTAAAGATCCAGCAGTCTCATTTACAATTAAATCAAGATACTAGGAGTTTCAAGGGGTAACAGTTTTTATAGTAATGATAAGATCAAAAGCATGCCAAACACATTGATCATACCACTATCACGTCATCCCTACCTTTGCTCATTCTTAAGTATTCATTATATTCATTATATCGTAGTCAAAGCTAATCTAGTCCCATTCTATCTAGTTAGTTAAGTTTTTCATATGCCAATGTTTACTCTAGTGCTTTCACTTGTACGAAGCTAAACCAAGCTTTTTGTGAACCTCTATGGTCATTATCAACAGTGATAATGACATATGGAATGACAAGCTGATATCTCCTTCAAATATGCTTTCCAAATTCTCACCTAGAAACCTTGCAAATAGTCAATCATATTGATATTACAAATGCTCAAACATAGTCAAATGCGTATTCATGAAAACAGTTTTTCACCTTTAGTTCTCCTCGAACGCCCGCCTCTTCAATAGCTTCTCTTACAGCTGCCTCCTCAACAGTTTCATCATTCTCCCAACCTCCCTTCAATTGAAAGCAGAATCACACCAATTAGTATTATGGACTCTATTGTTCAAATCATTGAGGGCACACCCATGGTGACTTAAGACATGAAGGGAAACAAAGTATGCCACAAAACTTCACAAAATCAAAATGACTTTTCCATAATCGAAGGGATGACTACTTATCTGACTAAAGCACTATCAATAAACAGCTAAAAAAAACTTCTAATCCCAATTAAATACATCAATAGGATAACACTTCCCTGTGCTTCAACAAATTTATTGATCTTTGATTATTGATGATTACTAACTAAATCCCAAAATTGTCCCATTTATCTGAGAAGAAAATAACAAGTCCTGAATGACATCAATCCTTATTAATTCTGTTCTCATTCGACATTACAGTTCTTCCCTCTCATCCTCAAAGCAGGAAATCACAGGAGGCAAGGATTGGCTATGTTGGGTATAAAGTTCCGTTGCTGACTATATAGTAACTATTAAGTGACTCAGTCATACAACAACAAATGGACTTGCTAGAACTACGACAAATATAGAAGTGAATACTCCAGAGTCCATACCTTTGGAAAAAGAAGACCTGGTCCACTTTGTGAGCTAATCATGAGAACTTCAACAATCTTCTCTGAACTGGACTCTCCACTTTTATCAGAAATTCTATACCTGAACGGAATACACCTGCAACACAATAAGCAACCTTTGAAGGTCAGATCTCTATTTAGTTGTATGCAAAACAATCACATCGCAGCTTTCTTTGAACTTAGGGAAAAATTCTCAGTCAAAATAATATGTTCAACATATTAAAAGCTGCTTCATTATATTCACAAGCAAAGTTAAGCATTACAGTCTCAATGATTTGATTTCCCCAGTAATTTATCACTCAGTCTACATAAATGTGTGCTACAATATCGTGCCAAAAACAAAAACTCAATATAATACACCAAAACATTATTTTTAGAGCGATCCCACTCAATTTACAAATATGGAGAACAAAATTTATTCCCCCATGCATCCCACAAAGCCTTTCATAGATAAGGATACCGCCTAGTGATACGTATCATCTGCTCCTAAGAATGAATCCAACAACTAAAAAAAAATGAAGCAAACTGTAGAGGAGGCAGCTATAAAATAAAATGATTGACACGACAGCTAATTGAAACCTATCGGAATGAAATGAATGCCGTAATTTGCCAAAATTGTCGACGAAACATGAACAATTGAGCTACAGGATTCAAACGAATTCAATTAAAAAATAAATACTTGGCCCAATGTCTCGAATTAACCACATTTTAATTTTATATAATATTAACACCCTTACCAAATCCACGCAAAAAAAGCCCAATTTACTAGTCAAGACGGGGGAATCATCAGCCAGATCAACCGCTATCAGCCTATCAGAAAGTCAAGATGTAATCTCTTAACAGAAAAGTTAACTCCATACATCGACACATAGCTCCAAACGAAAATGACATCTTTCCCAAGAACTATTAACAAAGCCGCGACTCAAATGGGGGATCAATTGTCAAAGAAGCCTCACATATCGTATGAATGATGAATAACAAAATAGAGGTAAAGTCTGGAAAGCGTACCCTGCAACAAGGCGAAAACCACCCTCGTACCGCTGCTGAAGCCGACCCGTACGGGCCACCAAATCAGACATAATAAGGAAAGAACCCACTCTCAATAGCACTCCTCAGAAGTCACAAGACACAGTTATTCGCCATGAAATCCGATTACAGGCGCACGAATACGAGCGTGCTCACAGCCGTACTAGATAACAACCCCGCCATTGCTGTCCATGATTTTGGCGGCAGTAATCGACGCTTCTTCGCATCACCAGAATGGCCTCCACCGCAAACGTGTCCTCCTTAGGGTTCGCAATCCATTGCAGAGAGAGACGTAGAGGGAGAGAAAGCAACAGGAAGCCAATGGTTGATTTAGGGAGAGAAAGTGCAAGAGAACGAGCGGAGGAAGCAACAGGAAACGAATGGCTGGTTTAGAGAGAGTGAAAAGGAACTAAAGGAGGAAAAGATGCGACTACAACGGATCTGCTCGGAGACGGTGGGGACCGTCATGGTCACGTGGATATGGTCAACACGTGGGGCCCGTTTGGAAGATCCTTTGTGTGTTCACTGGGAGAATCCTCATGGACATGGATGAATTAGGCCATTGATATATCGACACGTGGAATAAGACTGAGCTCAACTCATCGTGAGGAGTTTGATTGGAAGGTATACGGATGAAGCGAGATACGCATAGCATTGGATCGGAGGTGGTGGAAGAAGTCAGCGAGAGTACGTTATAAAAGCTAAGGGGTGTTTGCTTTCGCGAAATAGGCGGGAAGGAGCGATTTGATATGGGGATTTTGTAGGGCCCTTTGGTCCTTTGGATCTTATAAAAGAAGGTTCTTGGAACCTTTTAAATTTTCATAATGATTTTTTTTTAATGCCAAAAAGTTTGTACGAGTTGGATGAAATAAATCTCCAAACTTTAAAAAGCATGCATAGAAATAATTAACATGGCTATTTTATTTTTTAAGAAAAGAAGAATCTTGAAAATCCAGGTGTCATGTCATCATCCTGGATGGGTCCCACAAGTGGAAAATGATGCTCAAAGCATGAACTAGACGTTAAGCGTCTCATTCCAACAAATGCTCTCATTCCCATTCGCTTACAGAAGACGAATATTTCACTTACATTCACTCAGCAACAGCACCGACTCATTCCTTTCCTCTCGAAGAAATGGTTGGAAGGGAAAAGCAGGATCTAATTCTTCACTAATGAGCGAACTCCTCAGTTTTCACCCTCCAAGGATGGTAAAATGGGCTTGGATTGATGTCGGATTATTTGGATATTTCGAAGGACGAGAAAGTGGAATGCTCGCCGGTGAAAGAGAATTCCCGCAGTAAGGAGGTGAAAGCGAAATCTAAACACGGTGCTGTTTCCTCTCCTTCCGATTCTTCAAATTCGCTGATGGATCGGGAACCATCACCTCCTCGAAAGGCTGGTTGTTTCTGGTGCTCTCCGAAGAAGGATTCTAAGAAGAAAAGCAAGGAAAATTGGGATCCGGCGAATATTTTATGATGATCTAAGTGATGATGAGGGTACAGCTAAGTATATCTTCGGTCCTTCGCATTCTTTCTTCTTATCAGTTTACTCTTGATGAAAAATAGAATTGTGTTATATTGGCTAGTTATTCTGCATATGCATGCATGCATATATTGCCTAATCAAATGTATACAACAGAAGTCGATGCTTGTCTTGTAGTTGTTTATATAGTCTTTAATATACTGGGGCGTTTTAGGAATTTTATGTTGAAATGGTGATCGTAATGTTTTTATTATGCTTAAACAGGCCGGGTTGTATCATCACAAAGTTTTAATGTATGTTGTAGATTACCACAAGTGTAAGCAGTTTTATTAAATCCAAAACTCTAATTTTGATTTAATTGCACCACTTTGTCGTCTTCCCATTTTGTTATGCTGAATTTGGTGGGGTTTTTTGGGGTTTAATCTTATGTAAATTGGGTGAAGCTAATCAACTTTTGGATCTGTTTTTCTGCTGAAATTGAAAATGTATGTAATTTTGTGATGTACTGAGAGTTCCATTAAATGTTGGCCCTTTGTCTCATGGCATTATTAGAAGACATTTTATGAGTTTGGGAAGTCTCTCTCAAGCAATCACAGTGTTGTTTTCACGGAGAAATGGAAAGCACTCTCCAAGGAGCCAAGGATATATTTTATTACTTGGTAGGTTATACTATAATACAAGATTTCTTGTTGCAATTGCATTTGATCCTTTGATCAAATGTAACTTTAGGAGTTTATATGTTATATGTGGGACATTGTCTTATGGCATCGAGTGTAACATTGCTTAACTTAATATCTAAAATGTTGATGATTAGCTCACATGATATTAAAATTATTTTTTTATTGGGAGGCTTTACTTGAATTAAGAGAAGATATTAATATTAAACTTGAGTTATAAAAAATAACTTTAAAGTTGAAGAGTTTTTATTTAAGTATGAATAAAATATATAATCATTTAGAACGTGTTCGATCGTTAAAAAATATTATTTTATTGTAGTTCTAGTTGCGATGTTTAGAGAGTCATTATAACTTTTAGGTGCTTAAATTTATACATGAGGATAATAGACAACTTGTTTTACCCAATATTAGTATCGTCTAGAATAATCAGAAATCCCACTCTACCCTTATATTATAGATAAATATAATATTTTTTTTAAAAAAATTATATACAAAAAAATAATAATAATGATCTCATCAGATAATAGAGAGCATCCTCATGCTTCAACCCCCAATTTTCTTTACTTTTACTATTTTTTCTTTTGACCAGGGCCCCCCAAGTTTTTGATACTTAAGGAGAAATGAATAGCATTGTTTATAATTTATAAATATTATTTCCTCCATCTATCTTTTTTTAGTTCTATATCAGAGTTAAATAAATAATTTATAGAATTAAATAAATAATTTATATAAATTTAAAAAATTAATTATATTAATTATTTATCAGTATTAATTTTTTAAAATTATTTTTTAATTATTTATAAAGAAAATTGGGGATAAATTTTTATTTGACAATTAATTGGCTAATGGGACCTAAAATTTGAGGTCCTTCAATGTCAATAAATATGAAATACAAAGAGATTAAATTACCTTTAATGCTTAATATATAATTAATAAATGAAAAAGAGGGAAGGTAAATGCATATTACAAAATTGCGCATGCATCCTTTGCAACTCCAAACTTACAACTTAGAACGATGGACACAACTAATATGAGATTAGATTGAAAGCCAATCTTACACATATAAAAGTCCTCACAGCAAAAGTCTCAACGCTCAAGATCAATAGAAACTCTCCACAATGCAAATCAAAATGCTAAACCCACTTTACCTATTGCAATGATTAAACCCCCAAAATATAGACAACTCCCTAACGGCTTATTTCAAACTAGTGAAATAAGTGAAAACCCAAGACCGACAACTCATGTATGACTGCGAATGAGGAGAAGTAGATGGTCCAGCAGAAGAAGGTGTTGATGAACAGCTCCCAGCAAGGGAACAAGGGAAAGACCACAGCAAAACAGAAGATCCACGACTGAAGTGGCCGAAGCTTGATCGAAGGCAAATCGGTACAAGACCCACGACCTAGAGTAGAGGCAGAACGGAGAATGGTAAACAATCGTGAAGATAAACGCGAACGGCGAGGTTGATGCTTCATATTTCCCAGCACAAGAGCAACAACGAATTCGAGGCTTCCAGTGTTCAGGCGATGGAGAGGTTGAGGCAGAGAGCAAGGAGCTCGGAGATTTTAGGGTGAAACCAAAACAAAGAAAAGGACAAAAGAATACAGGAGGGTAAATGGAAGAGAAGGATTTGATAGAGAAACCACCAAAGAAGGACCAGAACAATGCCAGAAAGCACTAGAGGCGACGGCGGAAAAGCAGCTAAAAAGATCAAGAGCTCGATTCTTTTTTGGCTAAGCGTTTTCACAGGGGCAACATGGTCTTTTCCCCGTTCACTTATTGGCACTGAAGGACCTCAAATTTCAGGTCCAATTAGCCAATTAATTTGTCAAATGGTCAATTTTTCCTGATTTGTATTTGCCTCTACAAAAGTTTTTTTTAATATATACGATTAAAAGAAATATTTTAAAAAATATATAAATTTAGAGAATAAATGAATTGATGGGAATAAACGTTTATGATAGGAGGGAGCATTTCTTATTGTCATACTACAATGGCAACCCTGAAGTTGTATCAGTGTATGTACACAAATATTTGTTAGATGTTTAGTTTAATTACGATTTTTTTCAACTAAAATGTTGACTATTCCTTGTTACAGTTTTAAGGGAAAAAAAACAGAAAATTTGATTATTTTTTTTAACCAAAATAAACTGACAAAATATTTTCTAACAAAAAAGAAAAATCAATATTATAAAATACTCCTTTTGTTTTTGGTATAATAAAATAAACGTACGCACATGTTGCACTTATCACATCCAACTATTTTCAGGCCCAAGGACAGATCACACAATTTCAAACGCACATGAATTGGGCCCATGGACTAGCCCAACAAAGTGGCTCGATCTATTTGTGTGAACCCGGTCCGAAACTGTCCTAGGTTTAAGTTGCCCTGAACCCCGCAGATTCTCTTGTCCAACTATAACATCTCGTCGTCCTGATCTCGAGCTGCCTCAAGCTTGTGTGCTCTACGGCACTGAAGTGTAGCTACTAAAACTTGTGAGTTTAACAATTTTACCTTGTTGTGTTACTTTCGAATTACACTTTTTATGAATAATTTTCATGTTAGTTTCCAAACAAATGAATATTTTGTTTTGTGTGGCAGCAAGCTTAATGTGTGAGTCAAAGATGGCTGAGGCAGGGGAAGTAGAAGAGAGGCCTATTTTCAGAGATGTTAGACGCTATTTCTGTGAATACTGTGGCATCTGCAGGTCCAAGAAGACCTTAATAACTGCTCATATCAATGCCCACCATAAGGTGTTTTCTTAGATTAAGACATCTATCGTAAACCTAAAAATTTATATCTTCTCAACATTAATTAATTAAATACTGATATTAAATTTTATGAATCTGATGTCTCTCAGGAGGAGGTGGAGAAAGCCAGAATTAACAAAGATTCTGAAGTAGAGGAGGCAAAATCCAACACTTGCAAGGAATGTGGTGCTAGTTTTAAAAAGCTCGCCTATCTAATGCAGCACATGCAAAGCCATTCGATGGAGGTATTTATTTGTATGTTTTGAAATTGAAAAAAGTTGGCAGATCTAAATTAGTTCTTCCAAAATTGTTAGTGTGTGTGATGTCATGGTGAAATTGTCTATGTGTAAAGCATCCGTGTTTGATTTATAGTTGTTTGCATTAACACCGGATGATATTGGTTGATAAATCAATTGAAGATATATATATTCTTGCAGGGTTATAGTTTATAAGATATTATTATTGGAAACTTATGGATGTTATGGCGTGAAGCATTGGATCCCAGACAGAGAACTCCAAAATGCATGAGGCATCATATATAACCTGATGGATTAGTAACAGGCAGGGAGACCTCCTGAGAAGCCCCATCAGGGTGCCTCACTCACGCTTTGTTTAGTAAGGTTGGCAGTTTGTTTACTTATGTCCTGTTCTTGTTAAAATATAGTTAAATTTGTTTAGATTTTGGCACTATAGTTTTTAACACTTATTTAATGGCTCCAGCGGCCATATTTGTGTCCTATTGAGGATTGTAAGGCAAGTTATAGAAGAAAAGATCACTTGACTCGTCATTTTCTTCAACATCAAGGTAAAACATTCAAGTGTCCAATTGAGAATTGCAGTCGCGACTTTGCTTTTCAAGGAAATATGACAAGACATGTCAAGGAATTTCATAAGGAAAACTCCACCTCTACTACTGCTGAAATTGAAAAGCAGTATGTTTGCCCAGAAGTTGGCTGTGGAAAGGTTTTCAAATTTGCATCAAAGCTGAAAAGGCATGAAGATTCTCATGGTAAGATTCTTTCCCGTTGAATGACTCATAAATTTTGAATGATCTTGGACAAAATTTTAAAAATTATCTTTATTCTTGCAGTCAAGTTGGAGTCGGTAGCTGTAGTCTGCTTATATCCTGATTGTATGAAGCATTTCACAAATGAGCAATGCCTTCAAGAACATATCAAATTGTGCCACCAGTATGTGACCTGTGAGACTTGTGGGAAAAAGCAACTGAAGAAGAATATTAAGCGACACCTCCGCAAGCATGAAACTGGTAGCTCATCAGAGGAATTTAAATGTGAATATGAAGATTGTGATTGCACATTCTCAAGTGTAAGACATTCATACTCTTCAACTGCTTAATGTACAATTTAATTGAAGAGTTGTCCATATTCCAGATTATTTTTCATTATTAGCTCATTTTGGTGGTAATTGAATCTTTATAAGTTACTTGGGTTATGGATAAACAGAAATCTAATCTCCAGAAGCATGTGAAGGCTGTGCACTTCAAAGAGAAACCTTTTGTGTGCAGCTTTCCTGGTTGCGGCATGAGATTTTCTTACAAACATGTGAGAGATAACCATGAAAAAACTGGATCTCATGTCTATAGCCCGGTAAGTTGGTATACTTGTGCCTTCTACTCGTTTGAAGAACTGGCGTAATGTATGCACCTTTTTTTTTTATTGAAAATTTATGGACGTCTTGATACAGGGAGATTTTGAAGAAGCTGATGAGCAGTTCAGATCAAGGCCTAGAGGAGGACGAAAGAGAACGTACCCTACTGTTGAAATGTTAGTCAGGAAAAGAGTTACTCCACCTAGTCAATTGGAACACTGGTTACTTATGCAAGAGGATGATTAGATGCACTAACTCGTGTGAATTACATTTAACCATAAGTTCCCTCTTCCTACCACCATGGAACTATCAAAATGAAAAACTTTGGTAATAACCTTTTGTGTAGTGCATAATTGTTTTATGCACTACACAAGATACTATGTTGGTCTTAAAGAGATGCTATGTAGTGCATAAAAACTGTGGAAACTCTTGGTCTTAAGAGATACTCCTCCGCTCCGGACCTGAGAAGTATGATTTTAGGGTTCACATGCAACGAGTGATGAGTCGTCTTAGTTTCTAGTGTGAATGGAGCTTATATGTTAATTTTTAGGATTGTCTGTACATGTTATAGATCGTGGAGAGAGAAAGGGCAGTTTCGTTTCAATGAGCAGTTTGTTGTAAATTTACGGTTGAATTGTTAATTAATACGCATTCCATATGCATTTGAATTTATTTTTATACGAAAATTTTTAAAAAATAGTTGAATTTACTGGGGAAATCCTTTCCTGAACACGAACTGATTATTTTTTTAAAGTGGAAATTTAAATATTTAAAAATTAAAATGTCTTTTTAAATATTATTATTGAAATTATAATAAAATAATATTTTTTATAAATCAAATATGTTTTAAATAATAATATATAATGTTTTAAATAATAATATATAAGATTGAATTTAAAATTGATAAAAACTATATTAACTTATCAATGTTAGTCTAGATTTGTAATTGGTAAGAAGTAGACCATATAAAATTTAATTGATAAAGTTGGGACATCTTTTTCGTTAAAACCATTTTTATTTTAAATTTCACAATTATTAAATAAAAAAAATATTAAAACACCACACTATCTAGATTCAACCTGAACCTGAATATAAGATGAGAAAGGAATCAAAGCTAGTTCTTGATCATATTATCGCAGAATCAGTAGTAAACCGGCAAACACAAAACACCAAACCATACCATGAAATCCAACAAAGAAAATTAAAAATCAGAAAACGAAAACACCATTCATTGCCTTTTTTAATCTCTCATTAGTTTAGAATTGAATGCAACCGAAATAGCCAGTGAGGTATCACACCTCGAGCAATATCAGCGACGATAACCCAGCAGAACAAGAAGTGACCATCCTTGATCGAACCAAGAAGCGATTCCTCTTCGTCTTGAAAGGTCGAAGATCATTGCCTTCTTTCCAGAGAAGCATTGGAATCGAGTTCAGGTTTGGGAAGATAAGGGCTGACTGCAGAAGAAGAATCCTTGGATTTGGAATCGCTAGACCAGAGGCGGTCAAGATCCAACATGACAGAACCATTTGAACAATAGCCAGAAATAAAGGCACTACCATCATCGTTTCAGCAACCGAGCATACCTCCTCGAAAGCTTCTTCCTCCATTTTCATTCGCGAAGAGATCGGTGCAGTCGCAGTCGCAGTTGCCGCAACAAGCGGCTCATCTTCATAGCCAACCAGAGTGGCACTGCAGATGCCACAAACCTCTTAATCAAAACGCTGTGGGGAAATACAGAGCCGTGAACCATACAAGCTCCGAGGCATAACTGAACCACACACAGCCGCTATTGCCCGTTTCAAAACGAGAATGTTCTCTATCATCTCTCGAACTTCGGTTTTCTTGGCTGAGGGAAGGTCCGATTAAGGGATTTGACTAGATTCGCAGTTTTCAGTTTCGTAGAGAAACCATAGGCCGAGAAGAAGTTGGGAATGCATGGCCTTTTGGAAATCGTCGCAAGACCAAATAGCTTCTCATGCGATTGTATGTGAGGAGGACGAAATACTCGCGAGATTTTCTTGGGACGAGGGAGAGAAACTGTTACTGCTAATAGAGTGGAAGGAAGAAAGAGAGGGAAATGAGAAAGAGGGTTTCTCCTTTCTAATGTGTGAAAGATGCGAATGTGAACAATATAGAGTAGCAGAAGAGATCAAGCCCTCCAGTTTCTGGTAAAAAGGTAAAATAAATTCCTTTTTATAAAATTCAAAAAAATGAAAAGGATGAGAGTGGATATTTATATTGCTGCGTTTTTTTTAAAATAATCATTGTAATATGGTTGTAAATTAAATCGAAGAGGTAAAAATGCACTTTTAAATTTTTTAATTTTATATAAGATTTAGTTTTCATCTCTTAATTTTCTAAAGTGACTTTTTAATCTTATAATCCTAATACTATTAGTTTTATACTTTTATTGACAAAAAAATATTGATATTAAAATAGTAAATGATGACAAAACATTTTCAGATGTTGATATATTAATTTTAATTTTTTTAAAAAAATTGATAATGATTGGGGAAAAATATATCATTTGAGAATGGCAATATTAGAGTTAAATGATTGAAAATATAATTTGTAAAATTATGAAACCAAGCCAAAATTTATATAAAGTATGATAAGATGTGCACTTTTTTTAAACCAGGAAAGAAAGAGCGAATGATTTCTGATTACAGACTTTTGTAATCAAGTATATGCAATTACTATGATTCTTTCGGAATAAGTAAATTAGATAATTTTCCCCCATAAAAAAATTAAATAAATACTTATAACAGTAAATTTGGACCAAAGTTATCTTTCACGGTTAGAATTGGAATTTTGTATATATATGATTAATCGTTTATAAAAATTTTATAGATCCAGTTTTATTAAATTAAATTATTAAACCCTTCGAATGTATCAAAATAATTAAAACATTAAACGAAACAAAATATTTTTAGGACCATCGCGGAACGAAAGCAATTTGTTGATCTGTACTCATCATCTTTATGAAGAACTGATGAAACCCAAAGTAAATGGCCGATGAAGCCCAAACATACATTTCTTGACTCCAACATTTGATCAAGCCCAAAATAAGATAGCTTTATTTGTCATTGTTCTTAGATTCAACTAATAAAAGGGTAAGATATATAATTATTTAAAATATATTCGATATTTAGAGAGTATTACTTTGTTATGATTTCAGTCGCGACGTTTTGGAAGGCATCCTAACTCTTAGATACTTAAGTTTATGCCTGAGAATAATAGACAACTCGTTTTGTACATCATTAGTATCGTCTAAAAGAAAATAAAATTTCATCTATCTTTGGATTATGAGTGAATCAACCCTTTTTTAAAAAATTTTGTATAAAAAAACAAAACGAGTTGGTAATGAGAGTTAACAAAAATAATAAAAAAATATGCTCATATACTATACAGATATAAATTCTGGCCTTGAATGAGAATGGTTACCAAACTCACTTATATTTATTCATATAAAAAAACAAAAAGAAAAGAGTCCAATTAAATTAATCACTTAATTGTAGGTCAATCAATATAATAGTTTCAACATTCTTTAAAATTAATTTGGCTATCATCATCAAAATATTTATCATAAACCTTGAGACCAACAACTTGTATAGTATCCAATTAAAATTGGTTGATGCTTACATAATTTATTAAAGCGTGAAGTAAATTTAGTTATGGATTTAATACTTGGATTACATGCAGTATTTATTATCATATAAACTAATATGATTTAATTTCATAGTCATAGATGATGATAATTTCCTTAGAGACTTGATATAATAAAAGATATGCACAACCCACCAAATGACCAAGGGACAAAGGCGTATATGTCTGCCATCTTCAGTATATAAGATTTAATTTAATTAATGAATGTGACTTGGTTTTAAATATAAATTTTTTATCAACTTTATTTTTTAACATTTTCCCCATAATTACTTCTAATCAACTTAACTAATGTATTAAGATTAAAAAATTAATTAAATTAATTTTGTTGTTGTTCTTCTTCTTGGTAAAAATTCCATCACTTTACCTCATAAAAATAACAAACAATCAACTTATATTAAAGATTTGAGAGATATTATATACTTCCTTATGTGCTTATTATAATGCGCATTTTAGAAGGAATAAATTATTATTATTATTATTATAAGTCACTAAGAGAGTATTTGAGTAGAAACCAAAAACACTTTTTGAGTTAAAAATCTGACCAAAGGCATCCAATATTTATCTTAATATTAAAATAAAAATAATTAAAAAATTAATATTGATCATAGTTATAAGATATTTTTTATATTTATCTATTTTTTAATTATTTTTATTAATATTTTTTTAATAATGATTAAATAAGAGATGAAGTGAAAGAATTAAATAAAATTGTTAAGGTATTTTTAAAAAATATATTATATTAATTAAATTTTTTAATTTAATTAAATTAATTAAATAAATTTTATATTAAAAATCGAAATAATTTTTTTTATGTTAATGGTGCGGTATGACAAACATACAAGCACACGTAAGATAGGAGTAATGGAGACCCTGGGACCCACGCACAAAAATGTGATTGACATCGAAAAGCGAGAGGCGCGTGGGGTACGTTGGCGACAAGCAAGAGTCAGATACAATGTACAGAGAGGCAAATCAAGGAAGCGAAGGTGGCAGTAATAAAGATTGGATTGGAAGAAGGCAAGAAGCATATGTAGATACAGAGAGAGAGAGAGAGAGAGAGGAGAACATTGTACCTTTGTCTTTTTTTCTTTTTTGACCTGAAAAGAGAACACTGTACCTTGGAAATTGAGATTTAAGAAGGAAATGGGAATGGCCAAGTTGAACCAAGTTGGAGAGATATTCAGTGATTCTCTCTCGTGGTAGTTGTACTGTGCTGATTTCTTGTTCAGTGCAGTGAACGCAACAAAAGAAATCCCATTCTCAGAAAGATGGGCTGTCTCTGACACGCGCAATTAATAAAGGAGGAGGAGGACAAACAAACAAACAAATCAGAACATGCATTGAACTCAGACTCACCAACAGCACAATAATGATATTAAATAATGTTTTTGGTCTTTCACATACCTACGATAGTCAATAATACACAAAGTGGTAATCATCTCTTCGTTTCTGTTACATTCTCATCCATCCCCCCATCTGCTTGTATGCTTCATCTTCTCTTTCTTTTTGTGTTATCGTTTTTCTCACTTCCCAATCCAACCTCCTCAAGTCATTCTTGCACTTTGGGAGCATCTTTTATTCACCCCATACCCATTCTACATTATTCATATCAAACAAACAGATTCGTTTAAGGGCAATTTTGTCATTCTCCTGAGCAATTCTCTTGGAATAACATGGTCATGTTTAATAATACAAACGAGTTAGGAAAAATGCAAACACACGAGGTCCCAACACCAGAGGGCAGATCGTTAAAAATTCATATATCAAACCTGTCATGATCTGCTTAATAAACCAGCCAATCAATATAACAACTTGATCCCATGAACAAGATGACCAATGGATACATTCCAACCCCTAATTCCACTTTCTTTTGAGGTCATCTTCTCTTTTAGGCAATTCCTATCTTCATTGGAACAAAGCGACGGAAGGAGCAATCCTTTTTTTTTTTACTATAAATGTCTTCGTGTTTCGCTCATATGGATCAAAGGGTTTTCTTCTCAGTTAGCCTGAAGAGTCTAACAAGTGAAGTAGGATTTATAAATTTAAAGAGTTCTCTTCTTAATAGGCTAATATTTTAGGATGCACTCTCACTTTAAGTTTGTACTAATGGCATAGCCCTAGGAAAAATTTACTACAGATTTAGTGTGTCAACAAAACATTTATTCTTCTTGTAGGCACTCAACCAGAAGGCATCCATGTGGTGAGGATAAGGGACATCTATGACCTACTCAAGGACTTCCTTTCTTCTGTAATTTATCAGCTTCCTTTCAGTTCTTTGCCACAACTAAATTTGTTGCATTTTAGCCAAGCTTCTTGTGGTTCTCTGTAAGACTTGTGATATTATATGTCATTTTGTCATTCTTTCAACAGCAACTACAAAAAAGAAACTCCTCTCCTCATCCTCTTATACATCTTCATTTCTTCTTGAAATGTCATCAAAGATCATCTTCCTTGTCATGCTATAACTTTTTAATTTTTCCATTGGCCCATAAAAAACATACTTTATTAATAAAAGATGGTCATGGTGAGGGCCTAAAATCCAACTCACTCTTGATCTCATTTCTTTAAATTTTTTTCCCATTCCAAACGATTTCTTAGGAGAGTAATAGTCTTAAAGGCATGATTTTACAAAATTATTTTGAAGAAATTCTCAAATAAATGACATATGATAATAAACAAGTGTTGTGTAAGAAATAAGTTATGTAATACTGCATGATCCTTTTGGTGTTGTAAAGAAAGATTCTCTAAGGAACAATAAACATGAACACTGATACCAAATCATTCCAAGATAAAAAGAACCCTTTTAATTATTCTCAACATCACATGCTTCCTTCAATTGTGCAAGTGGCCTTTATTGGATTCTGGATATTTTGGGTATGGAGAGATTCTCTTCTTTGATTTCATGTTTCCCATTCAATAATTCCATGTTAAAAATAATTCGATATTTGTGTTATTATCTTTTTAGACTCTTGGTATTAAAATTTAACTTAAAATTGATTGGTCAAACTAATGAATTGATACTTTAGCTAATCTAGTTATCGGTTGGATTTTATATATTTTTATCTTTTTGTTAAATCTAAAATAACATTTCTTAAATTAAAAATACTAACAATCCTTTAAATTTATATTTTTTTAAAATATAGGAGATGTAATCTCGTGCTATTAGATCACTATTTCAACCGATTTAATAACTAATATAATTTTTATTATCTTGTTTAAACTAAAAAATTAATATATCAATACACATTAAATATACTCCTCGATTCCTTCTCATAAAGCATGCTTATCTATTTTATAAAAACTAACAAATTTAGTTAATTTTTTAAAATACCCTATCCTTTTTTTAAATAAAAAAAATTACCTTGAAGTAAACTACCACTTTAGTGGGTTATTAAGTTCATTTAAAATTAAAATTGAAAAGTCAGATGTTTTTTTCTAGTTAAGGATAGTGGCTATATTTAAAAAAAAAAAAGTGAAATTATCTACCTTTATGTTATAATTGAGTCAAGAGAGAGAGAGAGAGAGTATCATCCGTTTTAAGACATCAAAATAGGAAAAGGAAAAGAGAAAAACTATAAGTGGACTGTTGGACAAATTAGCAAGTAATTAAGGTGGCTAATAAAACATTCGTGTTTGGCAGGACCATTGACTAAAATTAATTATTTTTAATCATTTAAAAAAAACAAGCTAGAATGGGAAATCCCCATAATTAAAACGTGTTTTCTCTTAATTAAATCCGCATCGTTATTCTAAGCAGGTGACGAATTCGGCCTGCAAAACGATGCCGTCTTCAAGTCAACCAAACTCTGCTCTGATTTTTCTATGGTAGCAACCATGTACAGTGAATTGTCAAAATATTTTATGGAAGAGAAAACAAAGGTCAAAGTATGCAGTTCATTTGAATATATAGTGTGTGTAACGTTGAAAAGAATATGCTGATGTTCACGCATGTATCTTTTGACGAATAATATAAACATGTCAAATGATTTTTTTTATATTTATGTTGAAAATAAAACCAACAGCTATTTTTTATCCTATTGAATAATTAAATTAATCTAGACAATTTATATATGTTTAAATTAATTACCAACTTCAGTTAGAATGTGTAACAAGACTTCTACTAATACTTTAAAATTTAAGTCAACAAAATTAACTCATAGTATATAAGATTATGAGTTTAAATTTTATTATTAATTTAATAATTTTACTAATGAACGATCTAATATCTTATAAAAAATTAATAATATTATATTCTTCCTGGTTCTAATTATATAATTTAGCTCAAATGTTTGATGTTAATCTAAAATATAAATTTTAATTTATTTTATCTTTAGTATTTATTATTTTTACTCAAACTAATTTACTTAACTTATAAATTAGTTTATAATATAATATTATATAAAAATATTTTAAAAAGGTCATATCATATTTATTATAATTAAATAATTAATCTAATTTTTATAATTTATTTAAATTAATTAAATAGTTATTATATTAAGATGAGAAGTCTATTTTATAAAACTACATATCCATCAAATGTAATTAAATTGTGATGTATAAAAATTGTTTCAATTTAATACTATACACTTGTGTCAACTTAGAGTCATGCTTAAAATTATTTTTTTGACAAAAAATAATTATTATTAATCTATCAAATAAATTAAAATATTATGGGTATAAATATGTTTAGATCCTTCTTTTAGTTAATAGAAGTTGCAGTGGGGTTTGGAGGGCACCTTGTGTTGTCGTCATAAATGGCTACATGAGTTTGGATAGACATTTTTATTTATTTGCATGTCTGTGTGTTTTGCGCGACAATACACGATTCCATTTTTTTTTTTCCTGAAGTAGTTAATGGACGTACATACATACATTAGGAAATATTAATTCATATTAAAATATTAATATATGAATATATGAAAAGATGGTTCTTTCAAATAATTCTTCTATCTACAAAAACTTGAATTTAAAACATTGATATATATATATATATATATATGGACCAAAAAAAGAAAGAAAAATACATGGATGGATAGATATTCAGTTCGCTCTAGCTAACCAACTGTTTCTCATTATTTTTGGTGATCATTAATATATATTCCCCCTATTCCTAATCTCAATTCATTTTATTTTTTAATGTTATAATTTTCCAATCATTACTGGTGGTAGACATTAAGGGAATTTTTGTATGAAATAGAGGGTTTTAAATAAATTAATACACAATTTTTTATAAAAAACTAAAATAACTAATTTTTTTAAATATATATATATTTATTAGGCGTAATATAGTTTTTGGAAGATAAATCAATTGCTAGTTTGTGAATTTTCGCAAAGCAAAAAATTACATGCATTTTTTTTCTACAAAGTAATTAAAATCCATGTAATATTTTTTAGGCAAATAAGTTTAAGAAAATCTCTCAAAAGAATTTTAAGAATTAATAAATATTAAATTGAGACTTTAAATATTTACCAGATATTCTCAATTTTAAGATTTATAGTTACCTCTCATAATACGAGTGTCTCCTATAAAAATTAAATTTAAAATTTAATAGATCTAGTAGGATATTATATTATTATATTAATTCTATATTACTTTATATAAGTTTCTTATATATTTATACATATATCAGTTTCTTTTTTCGATTTTAAAGATTAAAACTAATAGTGGAATATTACAAATATATAAAAATAAACAATACAATCAATTGATCTTTTAAAAAAAATAACTGTTTAAATAGGAAGTCTCAAATCCAAATAATATAAATACATATATAAAAAATATAATAAATATTAAAATATATTTTTTAGAAAGAACTACATATAGTTATATTAAATAAATAATAAAAAAATAACTCATTACAGTTCCTACTCTATAATGGGGAGTGGTAGCATTAGGCACCACCACTAACCTACTACTATTTGTATTTTGGTACAATCGTTACCTGTCGACTTATAATTATTTAGGTACTATACCATAATAGTAGAAGTTTCAATTTTTTTTTAATTAATAATATCAATTTCTTGGGAAAATGACATATTCGAAGTTATAATGAAAGTTTAGTTAAAAATAAGATAACTATAAATACGCGGATATCAATAATAAATTAGGCATTTCCAATAATTTGCAATTTATCAATATTTTGCAACCCATTTTTTTAATAGTTATAAATCAAATAGTATTATTAGATGGTGCTAAAAACAATATAAGATCGCTTTTATATTTTTAAACTTTTAGTCAAGACATTAAAATATAATTAATTTTTTTGGTCAATTTAGTAAACTAATGAACTAATTTTTTTAACTAGTTTGGTTAAATTTTTTATATAAAATAATCGAGTTTAATTTTATACTTTTTTATTTATTAACTTCAAAATAACATCACTTTAAATTAAAAAGAAATAAATAACAGTCCATCAAATTGAAATTTTAATAACTGTTTTATTTGACTATATGTAATTTATATATAAATATTTTATTTATTAATAAATTAATGTATTTTTATTTGAATTTCTTTTTTAAAATTATATATAAATATTTTTAATATTTAATCATGTTTGAACACTAATCCTTAAACTAATTGAATTTTTTTGGTACCTTAGTTTTAATTTTAATTTATCATAAAAGCCTTAAAGAATAAGGACAAGTGATAAAAAGCAAGGGATGCCAATTGCAAACTGTTTTTTTAAGTAAAAAGTTTGTTAGGCTTTCCAGAACCAAACAGCTAAAAAGGTAAGAAAATTACTTTGGACCAAACACTCAGAAAATTCAAACATGGCACAGTCACATTCAACTTTGTGTTTTATATACATTGAACCCTCTCTTCCTAAAGTGCTTCCCGTTCAATCCATTGTTCCTCTTCTCTCAAAATAAGAGAAAGTTCATAGTTAATCATTTTAGACTGGACATTTTTTTTAAGACTTATTTCTTTTTTTTTCTCTCAATTTATTTTTTTCAAAACAAATTCAATTTATTCTCACTTATCCTAAAATTAAAAAGGCGTCTCATAAACTTTACTTAAATTACACAAATATTTTTTATTAAATATTATTATGATGCAAATCTAACAGCACATAAAAAATAATATATAATCAATTATTTTATTTAAAATTATCAGACATAATTTTAACTGCTTATATTGCAAATCTAATAATACATATATATCCTAATAAATATAATGAACTAAATACTTTAGGAAAAAATAAGTTATTTATTTACTTATTTAAAACATCAATATACAAAAATAACTAGATCATCTATATTAAATAAAATAAATATAACTATTTTAAAATGTTCAGATATTGACTACAGAGAAATTGGAAGAAGTAGTTATTATAAAAATAAAAAGAAATTGAAGACAAATAAGAGATTTAGAAAATATAAATATACAAGATATAGAAATATATATTTTAGAAAAGCAAAAAAAACAAGAAGATTTTTTTTTAAAGTGTAGATGTTATAGTTGTGAAAAATTTGGACATAAATTTATCAATTGTAAAGAATTAAAAAAATAAGTATAAATAATTAATTTTTTTACAAAAATAATGAAAAAATAAAATTGTTAGAAAAACCTTTAACATCAAGAAATGAAATAAAAAAATTATAATATCAAATATATATTCTAGATATAAATTCTGACAAAGCTTTTGAATCTAATCAAAATATCATTGAATAAGGAGGATTTAAAAATGAAACTTATAATTCAATAAAATTTATAGATTTAACAATAAATATATTAAATATAAAAATAAATAAAGAAATATCGAGTAATTATATGAATATGAAATAGTAATAGAATGAGAAAAAATATTAGAATATAAATTGTCTTTAGTTTAAAATAATATAATAAAATACGAAATAAAAACTTCAATTTAAATGTAAAAGAATTAATACAAAATTAGGGATTAATAACTAAAATAGGAAGAGTAATAAAATGAAGAGAAAAATTAAAATAAAAGTATATAATTTATAAAAGAAAACATTCGATCCCTTTAATTACAAAATAATTAATAGTAAAAAATATATAAAATTTAGCAATGAAATAACTGATATTTAAATACAAAGAATACAAATCTTATTATAATGATATTGTAGAGAAAATATAAATATTCTGATTGATTTAATTATAACATAAACTCAGGAATAATTACAATAATAGTATATATATATACTTATTAGAACTATCGACTAATAATAGTATAATACTTAAAAGTAACCCAAATAACAGTATTTATATGCTTTGTACAAGGATAATTAAAAGTAACTTATATAAAATAATTTTTACTAAACAAGATAAATACAAATTTCATTAATGAATTATATATTTTATTTTTATTATAAAAGCATAACCAAATAGGCAATTACTAGTTGTATTTTCTTGAAAAAGATGAAAAAAAAGACAAAAAAATTACGTTTCAACTGGATATATTGGGATCCGGCGTTTGATTCGGCCGATTCGGACCACTCCCCTAAACCAGATTTCCCGACCAAATTGAACCTTTCCAAAATAAAAAATTCGTCAAAGGCAGTAATAACTAATAAGCCACTAGGAAACCAATTTTCTCAGAGCACGTGGATTACACGCTACGACTGGGACCCACAAGAATGAGCGGTTTCACTCACGTTACGCGCGTTGCCCCTATAAAACTCTCCCCGACCTTTCCCTCTCTTCCTATTCATTCCGAAACTGCACGAACGAAGAGACCTCCCACTGCTTCCTCACCCACCCTCTCTCACCAAACTTCAATACCGTTTTCTCGATCGGAGTTTTCTTCTTCGATTCTTTGAATCTCACGTTTCTACTAATCCTTCGCCGGAATCCTTCGCAACATCACTATTGCCGGGGGCGGCAGCGTCTGATGGGAGGATCATGGTCGTGAGGAGGTGGAGAGCAAGAAGAAGAGCATGGTAAGGTGTTTCAGCTTGGTTTATGTTCTGGTTCTAGTGACTCTGGCGGCGTCGATGGTGCTTCTGCCGTTGATATTGCCTCCGCTTCCTCCGCCGCCGTTGGTGCTGCTATTCTTCCCCGTCGGGATCATGGCCGCACTCATGCTTTTGGCCTTCTCGCCTTGCGAGGCGAATCGGAACGCCGTCGCTTACTCGGCGTAGACGGATCGGAGGAGGAGGAGATCGGAGCAGCGCAAGTGATCGCCGCCCGCATTTTACTTTAGGTCACGTGAGTGGAAGGTTCGCTATTGGTGGCTTCTGATCAGCTTCGTCTCGGCATGATTGATGTAGTTGGATTCCTTGCTGGAAATTGGTGCGTAGTTTTATTTTGAAAAAAAATGTTTATACAAAAATTGTCAAATCAGAAAAAAAGAAGAAGTTAAATGATAGAGAATGTAAGATTGTAACATATTGGAGAAAATGGTGTCGAAACAAGAGAGAGAGAGAGATTTTGAATAAAATAGTTACACTTCTTCCGTTAAGCATGTACTTCATTATTAATTTCTTAACTAAATTTACATATTTATATTAATATGAGGTGGTAAGTGACTTTATTTATATATATATATATATATTAAATGGTATTAAATGAATATCAACCACCCGTTTTCCTTCATTAACATATTTGCAGTTTAACTGTTATATTCAGTCAAAGTCATGCACATATTTATCCACATTATTAGAATCCAAAGTCTAAAAACTTTTATTCTAAAAAATTTTATAATAAGTAAGTGATATGTAATAATAATAAAATATGAAGTAGAAAATGATAATAGGTTCTATGCTATTAATTCATTAAGAGATTTTTTAATGATTAAATTATTTATTTAGAACTTTTAAAGTTAGATCAAATTAAATAGTCCTACTTTTTAAACTTATCTCTATAGTTTTCTATACAAGTTACTCTTTTAATATTTATTATAGGATTTAATTGATATTTGATATTGTTCTATAAAATTTATTTTTTATATTTATTAATTTTTTTTAAAATTTTTTATATTTATACTCTTTCTATAATAATTAAGTAAGCGAATGAGAGATAACGTTCAAAAAGATAATTATAATATTTTTAAAAAAATATTATATTAATTAATTTAATTTTTTTAATTTAATTAAATTATTTGTAAAAATTTTATATTAAAGGTGAGAGGATTATATTTTAAAAAATGCAGTTTTTACCGCTCTCATCATGTATCCCATTTCAATTCCATTAAGGGTAAATTTAAAAAACTCTTCGACACTTACTATTTTTAACTAATTCTCATCTCTGTGATCACATAGTAGGTAGGTGTAATCGAAATTAAAGATATGCTCATCCAAGAATCTGAGATTTTTGAACAGTATTATCCAGAGTTTGCCGAGAAACTTGTGCTTTTTTCTGGGAAAACATTGATTGATGATCAGTTATTTAGAAATTAGAATCGTTATGCCTTCCTTGCAGACCCTTTAAACATCTGATGAGATTAATCTCCTTCAGAGGAGGATTCATTATCACTTTACACCCACTTTTATATATATATATATATAAACAAAACTTCAAATGAGTATGGGAGCAGAGATAGAATATGCTTCTAAGCTAAAAAAAAATACGTTTACAAAGTATTTGCATGTTGCTCACTAACAAAGAACTTACATATTGCTAATAGGATTTGAAGTCACATACTTATAGGTTATAAATAAACTCTATACCAACTCGATCAGCATCTCTGTTGGTCACTTTAAATGTATTTGCTATTCTATATCAGACTTGAGATTTAGAGATTTTTCTTCTCATCTCTTGTTTTTCTAGAAGCAGAGCCTATTTTTAAAATGAGGATAAAATCTCACCCGAAAGACCAAGTACAGAAGATTTCAGCAAAATAGAACCCCCAAATGCAGTTCTGTCAAACAATGCGGCCATTGATGCACTGGAGAACTTGACTAGAGAATTTGAATTTAGATTGTCTGCCATTGGAAACTTCGCTGAATCACTTAAAACAATGACGCATACCATTCATCAGAAAAATAATATATAAATCAATATTTAAGTTTTCCAATCAAAACATTTCCACAACGCTTTCCTCAAGTAGTTCATTAATTTCACAGGTAGATCCAAACCTACGCGTCCCATTTATTTACACAGTTCCATTATCTCACGTAAACATGTTTAACCTTAAATGCTCAAACCACCTTTCAGACAGCTTTAACACCAAACTTACCTGTAATTACCCACAAAGGTGCATAATCATGATTCTAAACTTACCAGCTTTTATAGTACAAAGTACCAAAGGAAGAGAGAGAGAGACCGTGAGACAGGGTTTTAAATTCTCTCTCTCTCTCTAACCACTTGGTTCAGAAGTAAATACATTGCATTCACCCGCCAACTTTTTGAAAAAGACTTTTAGGTCCTCCTCCTTCTGCCATAGCAAGTAACATTCATGTACCCTGCAAATCCGACAACGAATTGAATCTTGCATCTGTAAGAAATAACATGTAAGCTTCCTTCTGAGTGAAACCTGTTTGCTTGTCTTTCCTTTGTTTCAGGTTTTTTCTCTTCCTACTACCTAGGATGTTTTGAGCCCATGCTTGTTGTCACTTTCCATTGTTCCACAAGAACCGGTTGGTGAGTGGACAAGATAAGAAATTTTTAAGCATATTTATTGTATATAATGCTCAAGTCTCAACATACCCACCACACATCACACAAACATGTTCTCAATTCAATAACCATCTTTGATGAATCTTTATTGTGTGTTAAGATGTCTTTGTATTTGACAGGGTAGTAAAAAATGTTGAGCTCAAAGTTTCCAGAAGGATTACCAAATAAGTTAACATTGAGAAGCCAACAACATCAAATGAATTGGTTGGGACATCAATTCTGTCCTGGAGAATCAGATCAAATCATAAGAGAAGATCTAGGAACCGAGGGGAAAAGGAAATAAATAGAAGCTGAAATCCCAAAGTTGTCATAACATCAGTAAGATTAAGAAAAAATATACAAGGCAATTGTGACTTATATCTAGATCCTATTGAAATCGAAGAAAGAGGAGGGTTTATAGGATCAGGATTAGGGTTATCTAGGAAACCATCTTATTCGAGATCTTGAAAACCTTGCACATGAATATCAAGTATACTTTTAAATGGAATCTGCTTCTAACATGTTTACTTTATATTTTAAAAAATAGGGTTGGCCGCCTAAAACCAGAAAAACAAGAAATTTAATTTTTCTTTACAATCCAATTTCACTAGAAAATTATCTAAATCAGTTGCAGATTACAAATAAATTCAGTCTCTGTGAGGATGTTGTGAAATATTATCTCCATCCTAATTATAAAATCTAGTTGATTTTTTTAAATAAATTAAGAAAGCTAAATAATTTAATTAATTATAACTAATATAAAAATTAATTGATTAATTTGGGTAAACTAAAGAGTATATAATATGAATTTATCTTGAGAGGCTGAATTTTGTTATAATTAACTAATTTATTTAGCTTTTTTTAATCTTCTCAAGAAAGTCCTCATATAATTAAGACCGGAGTTAGTAATATATATGATAGCAACACATATCATCGGTGCCTACCTGACACCCATTACAAGAGCAAAAGCAATGCATGATCTTCTGACTTATGATGAAATAGCTTAACTGAAATGATACTAAATGGTTA
This sequence comes from Leucaena leucocephala, assembly GCA_037074615.1. Taxonomy (NCBI): domain Eukaryota; kingdom Viridiplantae; phylum Streptophyta; class Magnoliopsida; order Fabales; family Fabaceae; genus Leucaena; species Leucaena leucocephala. The sequence continues at coordinate 2,480,303 of CM073525.1, forward strand.
TTGTATATGATAATAATAACCAAGTTCACGCATTCTTTATCAAGAATAGTATGTCTCTGATGAGTGTCTTTGGATGGTAGTATGTAGGTTTATATATTTTGCATAAATTTGCTTCTTACCTGCATACATCGATGATGACAACACACTTTATCTCACTAGATGAGGTCATCTACATTGATTAGATGATACTATAGTGCTCTATCAACTAACCAATCTTTGATAAATTATTAACTAAAAAGTCCTATTCAATAGCTTTATTAGAAGGTTACTGCTGAGATGGCAGTTTAAAGCAAGCACTTGTTGTGGTGGACACATTTGGAGGGAAGTAATGTAGAAATAGAAACTACACAACTGATTGAAATATGACAGTATGTGACACCTGAACTACCCAAAAAGGCAGCGAAAATTATGAAAGCAAATTGGCAGTTCTCATGAATGCAAACAAAAGTAGAGATGATGAAGAATCATAGATAATGATTAGAGTGTTTGGATTATGCAGAAGATAGGTTAGTGTCTGTGTCATGATTTCTTAAAATGTAAACATCTGACGATAGAATTACAACATCAATATTTGGCTGATTATATTTTCAGGTATGATAGCTTACACTCATTTCAGTATAACAGAAGTAAAGTCATTTGTCTTGTACACTAGTTTCCAAGTGTCACCCATTGCGATGTTAGGTTACCTTGTCTTAAAGAATAATCCTGCTGCAATGGCAAAGTTACTCTCTGCATCAGCCCCAAGATCTGAAACCCTTCCCTTCTATGCAAACTCTGGAAACAGCCAAGACTGGTGAATCCTTCAACAATAAGAAAGTTCAAGACAGGTTATAAGTGATGAATTCATCTCTTGAATTCAAGATAATGAAGAGTGAAAATCGTTGTATGTTTGCTTGGTAAGAGATACGTGATGAGAGAAAATAGAATAGCCATTAATACCATGATTATAGACTCCAATCAATCACCTTTCTCTCTTAGTTTCTATCGTTTTTACTCTTTATGATAAAGCTTACATAAAAACAACATTCTAGAGCATGATTTCCTTCCTTCAAACCCAAATCAGATAGGCACTTAAGAATGCAAACAACTCAATCACATACCTGTAGACAAATTAAGCCGTAACATTAGCAGCAACAACAAACTTTATTATATTATATAAGGTAGGTTATATAGATCATACAATATCATTGTGCATTATCAACAACTAAATCCTTAGATATATTGTTAACCAAACTGTCCCGTTCAATAATTTTACTAAGCGTTCTATTTAGTCTGCCTTTGTCCATTTCAAAAGAACTCTGTACTGTCTGATCTACCTTCCTTGGGCCCTTCTAACAAACTTCTTTATACGTGTCCAAACTAAATCAAATTCCGCATATATTGTATAGCTAGTCCTAAACCCGGATAAAGGAGGAAGATTATGTTAAGCCCTCAACAACTAACATAAAACTAAAAAATTTATATGAACATGGATAACAACAAATTAAGCAAATAGGTATCAATTTATCACGTACCATTTCTGGCACTTCAGATGTTAAAATACAAAGTGGCTAAAATAGTTGAAGAATGGCCATTCATTAGTTTAGAAAATAGAAATTAGAAATTAGATAGAGTTAGATAGTTCAGGCAATGTTACATTATCTTCAATACAGATATCTTTTCAGAATCAAACCCAGAAGCAATGCAACATTCAATGACGATAAACAGAGAGACTTCAAATTAGCAGGTGGTATTAAAGTAAAATTTAAGAAAAATCGGGTTCATTTTAACCAAAATGTTATACTATTGCGTATTGATTCGGATTATGAATCGTCATTGTGCCAAACAATGGAATGTAACGTGGATAATATTTTTAACGTATTTTGTAATTAATTTATCATATGATTATCACTATCACAATCTATAATCTAAAAAGGAGGAGGAGGAGAAACAACCCTTGGATCTCTTAATTAAAGAGGAGGCTACAAATTTACAGTAGTGGGTTAGGAGATATTATTGTGAATCTCTTATCCTGCAGTTAGCCAATTACACTAGATCTCCCCTCCCCATAGTTTCCTCATCAATAAAACATTATATATATATATATATATATATATATATATCGATTAAATAATAATAATCAACTCTGTACACTAACTAGTACACATGATTGATTGATTGATTAACTCCTACCAATTCTTAGTGAGGAATCAACACCTTTATTATTGACACTTGCAAAGATCCTAGCAATCTCTAGCTGCGTATTAGCAATGATCTCAGTTCTTTTGAGATCCATTTCTCCTCTCTTAGCCTCTGCTTCCACCCTCATCTTCTCTATCTCCTTCATCATCTCCATCCTCGCTTGCTCCGATCTCAGCACCACCTCTGCAAGCCACCTTATGCTCTCTGCTATTCCTATCTCATTCATCTTCCCTTCTCCACCACTCTTCCTCTTGATCTTCTTCGAGTTGCTTCGATGATCCATCTTCGTCTTCTTCCTCTTGTTGTTGTTGTTGCTTCTTGTTGGGTGGTCCTTTGAATGGCTGTACAGGGCTGGTGTGCTGCTATCTGTGTCCAGAATTTCATTCATGTTCTTGTTGGACACTTGATCTGACGACTTGTTTGTTCCTAATCCATCTTCCTGTTCATTATAAATGAGAAATCGTTAGTAAGTATACATGTATAATTGGTTTTTTAGTATAAACCCAGAGTATCCTCAAATTACTTTAGACTTAAGCCTAATCTATGTTGAGCTGAGAACGTTAAAGTTAAAACCCTCTCAAGAAATGCATTTCATAAGATTCGAACTTTTATTCTTCTCCTTATGGGTGAAACCGCTTACTATCTCAACCAACAATTTGTTGGTTACATGAATAATTTGAGAATACATAGTGTTGATTACTAGGCATTCTTTAATATATGAAATATTTGTTCTTCCATTCCTCCGAACACATTGCCTTACCATGTTAATCCCATAGTAGTTTTGAGTTTGACTATATACATCAGATAAATTTGGATGCAGATGAAATCATCAATTGATTAAAATATTAGCTGATTAGTGGGGCTAACAAGTAAAAATTGTTGTAGAGAACTTACATTCTCAACATTTAACAAGAAACTATAAAACGAGTAAATGCCAAAAAAAAAACGAGGTGAGTTTTTAGTACTTATTTATTAAATTTATTAAATGCAGGAGATTAACATTTGTTTAAATGAGATTCTATTGACCCTTTAAACCTACATAAAAGAAAGAATTTAAAATAAACATAATCTCCAAAAGATAAATCATCATAAAAGAGATACAATCATATTTGCTAAGTATGAATCTTTCAACACACAATTCCCCTAAAATGAATATGTATAGAATTAACTTTATGATTTGCTTATATCATATATATTGTGAACAGATAAACATATATGACAGCAAGGATGAGTCAGCAGCCAAAACTTTGTCAATGCAATAATTATTTGGAGTGTGACTTTTACTTGCTTTGATGACTCATATTTGCCTACCATCCAATAAATGCCCTTTAATAGGCTTGCCTTTAAAGACAAAAACTCCTCATTCTTATGCAAAGGTGTGTCTCACTAACTTCTTCAATGAAGATCATAATAATTTTGTGTGGCAATGAGGAAACTCAGATCAAACCCAGAAAAATACTCATATATTTCAAATTGTAAGATTTCTTTCACTAATCTGTCCAAAGTTTGTTAATTGTTCCTCACAGTTACTCAGTAGCTAGTAATTTTTCCAGAAAGAAAGATTATGAATAAGCAGCTATTATTGAAGTGGTTATTAAGAACCTGAATCTCAGAAGAGACAAATCATAGAATGGTAAGAAACAATTGAAAAATCATCTACAATTAAACCAGACTCAGGTGAAGTTAATACTTATGTTACCTCTCAAACCAATTAACCTTCAAATTATGATATATTATCCGGATAAAAATTTCTTGTTAATGTGAATTCGGATCGAGATAAAAATACAGTAAGCAAATTACATTAATGACTGATTTAGTTAATTGTGTGTTTACCTTCGCTAACTTGTCAATACCGTTGGATCCGTTAGAGTTTTGAGAGTTGGCAAGCGGAGGAGGAGCAACGGCGGCCACCGCAGGAGGCCGGGGTTGATGAGGAAGCTGAGCCAGCGCCAACGGAGGCTCCAATAACACAAAACCTTGGTTATTCTCATAGTGTGGCAACTGAGACGGTGCCGCTGCGGCCGTCGCAAGCGGCACAGCGAGCGTGGTGGTGGACGGAGTTGGCCCAGTCCCGCGCAGGAGAAGATCAAGCCGCGAATACAAAGGCCAAGACGACGACGCATCCCCGGACGCCGATTCCGAACGGTACCGTTTCTTCATCGACTCGATCTTGTTCTTGCACTGAGTTTGGGTCTTAGCAGATTTGGTACAGTTGGCGCGTGAAGAGACATACCTGGCGACGTCCTCCCAATCATGGCCCTTGAGCTTGGCTCTGTTACGGAGCACCCATTTGGCTTCGTACGCCTCCAAAAGCGTCGCCACAGCTCCTTCACTCCACTCATCCCTCTTCAACCTATCTCCGCCGGCGGCGGCGGTGACGGGTTTTCTGGGGGATTCTTCTTTGACGGGATCAATATGATCGTGATGATTAGGGGGAGACGGAGGAGGAGGAGGGTGGTCATGAAGAACGGTGGATTGTTGGGGTTTGATGTCTTCCATAGCGAAGGAATTGAAACCCCATTTACAGAATAGTGGAAAGGATTGAGGGGCTTAGGGAGTGAGAGAAGGAAGCTGCTAACATTTTAAGGGAGAGGAGGAGAGGGAAGAAGAGGAACCACTAGCATATTCCAAAGAGGAGAGAGGGTAGTAGTGGAGGGGAGACTGTGGCCTATTGTCAAATAAGGTAATCATGAATTTGTAAAATATTAATCATAACTCAATCAACAAAACAAAATTTTAAAAATACTCTTACTCCCTTCATATTGAATGTATTGTAACTTTCTTTTTTCTAAATTTTTGAGTTGATTGCATATAAAGTTTTTGTTTAATTTTTCATGAAAATTATTTAAAATAATATTTTAAATAAGTCAGCATATATATTATATATAATTCACACTCTTTAATATAAGAACTAATTAATTTTTTTAGATAGATTAAATAAGTTAAATAAATCAATTAATTATAACTAATATAAAAGATAACTGATTAATTTAAATTAATTAAATAATATAAAATATAAATTCATATTGATGAATTAAATTTAGTTATAATTAATTAATTTATTTAATTTTTTTAATTTATTTAAAAAATCAATTAATTTTTATATTAAATATCATATGTAATAATTTTTAAAGCTAAATCAGGAGAATTAGCTTGGAGAATTGAAGTATTTAAGTAAGTTTACTTTTAAATTTGAAGAGTTTAACAATAAATTTGAAGAGTTTAACAACTTTGGGTGCATTTGTTTCTATATTTTGAAATTTATTGGTCCTTTAATGAATGGCTTTTAATTTTCTCTTTTAGCTTTTAGTTGTCATCTCCTCAAACCTTAACCCTGAGTTTGTGGCTTTTTGGGTTTGTTTTTGCATGTGAGACAAAGCAACCACAAACGTATTATAACCTAAAGTGATTATTTTTACCGTAAGGCTAAAAGTGATTTTAATGAAGAGGAAAATAAATTATCAAAATAGAACAATAGTGTTATTTCTTATATGGATGTTACTACTTACATAAGAATAAGATTTACTATTATGATACATATATCCCTTAACCATCTTGAAATGCAGCAATTGTTTTTTAGTCTACTTCATTACATAAAGACAGATAACGAATCAAATCATAGGGTAAGAAAATTGGATTGAGAGAATTCACGCACATGGTTTAACTCTGTTTTGTTGAGAAGGGCTGAGTTAGTTTTAGCGGTTAGCGTTGGGATGAAGCTATGGGCAACTAAGAGAGGTGCTGGGTGGGTCACTCACGTGGCCATGTCACCCACTTCTAGATTTTGCCTTTAGATCCCAATCACTCATTCTTCCACCCTCAACTATTCCCTCTCACCACCAAAATCCACTATCCACACCCCCACCATTATATGGTACCACTTCCTCCACAAAAGCCAATCCATGTTATACATACATATATACATACTTATATATATATATATGTGTGTGTGTCATTTTTAATATGAAAAGTCTCTTATAAATAAGTTATTGGGAATTTAATCTTATTTAAAACTTTATACAATTAGTGTCTTTCTTTTTAAACAAAAAAACATATTTTAATATAACTTTTCCTATTCACATAATTTAAAATTAGATCTTATTCAATGTAATTATCATTATAAATATAATTGAACATTAAAAAAAGATACATATTAAATTATTAAAAATAAAATTGAGTTAACAGGTTATATCAAGTCAAAATTAAATCAATCAAGTTAATCATATTACTCAAATCTAAATTTAATTAAATTTTTAGATTAATTGATTGAGTCAATTTAAATATCAATACTATTTTTCTAAGGAAATATTTTTATTAGGTATAGGAGTCTCATGCCATGATTGTTGTGGCTTTTTGAAGGATTAAGAAGATGAAATGAATGAATTGGTCATCCATTTTCCAAAAAGGTGCATTTAACCCATTGGTTTCTTTTATTTTCTTATTTTTTTTTATTTATGGTTTCTTTCTTAGGTTTAAAGATAGGTCTTTAGGTCTCTACCTTTTCATGAACACCACTCTTGTATTTCCTTGGTGGATTTCTTTTTATCTATTAATTAATTATTACATTGAGTTTTGGGATGCTGCTTGTCCTATCCATTCATATTCTCTTAATATTAAAAGAATTTCATACTTTTCCAATGGAATGGCATAAATCTCTCATTATTCATACATTAAGTAATTTCTATTGTATTAAAAATGCTCCAACTTTTCTCTCAATTTATCAAATTTGATCCTAATTAACTTTCTTTAGTTTGATCTTTATATCAATCTCTACAAAACTAAGTTAGAGAAATTGGGGGAGACCCTTTTTTTCTTGGCTGGAGGATACAAAACCTAATAAGCATATTTATATGTTTTTATAACTTAAAGTTGCATTAACTTGTAATTAATTTGAGCCAAAGTTGATGGATATCTTCTAAATAGACGCTTTTATCAACAACTGCTTTCTTTATTCACAAATTTAGGATCAATTTCCTTATTTAGATAGAATTATACAATATATTCCCCAAATCATACCATAGTTTCAATAAAAAAATGCAATTATCATAAATTGATTAAAAATATATAGAAATATAAAAAATACAACGTCCAATAATTCAAGAAAATTATATATGAACCATAAAATTTATTCAATAAAAACATAGTTAAGCAACTAAAATAATTAGCAATCTATTAATTCAATAAATTAAAATAAAATATTCCTATTCCTATTCTTTCTAAAAGGTAGTGTGTGTGTATATGGCCAATTGACCTTTTATATTTATTTTTAATTCTATTTAAATAAACTATACACATGAAATGAAATAGGTTCGCCAAATCAAATTCACTTTTTGAAAAGCATCATGCAAGATTTTGAGAACTATTGATCATATGTCTATGTGGCACTTTCACATTAAGAAGCCTATAATTAAAAAAAAAATAGGGGGAAAACAAAAGAAAGAAAGAAAAAACTATCAAATTTACAATGATTGGAGAGATTAAAAGCAAATAATATGATTCGCACTTTGACTTTATAAAGGTTTTGAAAAAAGTAGGAGAGAAAAATGCCAACAATATAATAAAGTGAAGGTACCCTTATATATATATATATATATATATATATATATATATATATATACTTCCAATATGAATGGTGCCATATAACTTTAGATAGTGCTCCAATAGTTTTCAAAACTTTCATTAGTCTTTTTGGCCTTTTTGTATATGCTGATGCTGTTTTGACAAACACCACACCTTACTTGTGGTAAAGATTGATTAGGTAAATCAAAGGTTTAGTGGAAAAAATGTGGAATGAATATTCGGAATCTCTTAATCCACATTCAACGGATAATGCACAAATCCTAAGGCTATAATATAAATCTGATTTTTTTTTATTTAAATATAAATAAAATTAAAATTTTATTATATTTATAAACAAAGTTAATGATTTAATCACTTCTCATCAGTTATGGTGAGGTGGTTGGATAGAGATTTGATACAGTACAATAATAAAAAAAATAAACATGCTGATCTCAACAATTTGATTAACTATTTAATTATATTGGAATTTTTTATTTACGATCAAAATAATTTTTTAACTATTTTATATATTTAAAATGGAAAGAATATTATATAATTGAATAAGAAAAATAAGATTTGAATGAAATAATAATAGGTCAGGGACAGAAGCAGTGTCCTTTGGGCAACAAGGTGGGTCAGGATGGGACATTAGATGTTAGGGCAATAAGGCCTATCCACATCCACTACAATAAAGCATAATGAAGTGCACAGTATACTTTGCATATCCACAGGAGGGGGGAAAAATCCCTATGAAAATGTCTGGTAAGCACTCACAAAAAGGTATCCTATGAGAGGAAGAATAAGAGGAGGAAGTGCAAAGCAAAAAAAAAAAAAATCACTATTCAAAAGTTGGATTTTTTTTAAAGTGTTCACTAACAATCAAAATATGAAGTAAGGGTAAGAGATACTGTATCTAAGTCCTTTATATGTAGCATTCTAACTTAGCTTATATTAATTGGGATCCAAAAGATCTTGGATGACTGCTGATACTGAAAAAAATGGAGAGAAAATAGCCTAAGAGAATTCACCCTTAGAAGAGATTTCAAAGAGAAGTTAAATAGTAGTATTGCTAACTCTATTTTATCAATCTACAGAATAAGTTATAGGAGGTTAGTCACAAAGTCAAAAAGAAAATTTATTTAAATAAAAGAGTTCTTTAAACTTATAAAGTATACTTTATTAATCAGACTACTGATGTGAGACTTACAAGAACAGTCAGATCATCACGTTTCTAATGTCAGTGAAGAATTTATCAACGGGAGGACACATGGGGTATCAAAATGAGAATAAAAATTTGATAGGGACCAACTTGCAATTCATATATAGAGGATCAAAATAGGATTTAGCCAAATCACATGCGTCTTGGGTCCTTTTTTACCTCAAGAGTAACGGCTTTACATAATTAAAGTTGAAATGCATTGTGCTTGAAGCCTAAACTTCACTTTGAAACACAAACACATCTAAAGTCATTCTGATTTTTCCAAGTAATTTTACCATTCCCCCCCCCCCTCTCTCTAAATATATATACACACTTCTGAGCAAGTTTTTCAATCTTGTCATTTTCTTTTCTCTTTGTCCAATCTTTTTGAGTCGTGAGGAGAAAGTTGTGGGTTGGGTCAAAACAACAAGAAAACAATTGATCAGCCTAGGAGTGGTGCCCACGTGTCGATGCAGAAATTTTTGGGAGTTGTTTGGAGCCCAAATCCAGAACATTGCCCTTGAAGGATACGACGTAGTATTGACCAATAATATGAAGCCTCCGCTTTGAAAGGCACACTATGTTCCTCACCTCTGCATATCATCTCAATCACCTGAATGTCCAAAAACATCAGCAATAGTCCAAATTTAATACCTAAAATTTGTTTTCCTCTGTTTATTGAATTTATTCCAATGATTGCCAAGTGCCAACTATAAAATCCCAAAAATTTGAGAGTTTCTATATTCTCAAAGAATCAAAATCTTAAGAAGATTGATTAATACCTGAGATATCGCAGCAAAATAAATAAATATATGAAGGGAACATGATTGGGAGCAAACATACAAGGTCAGGAGAGATATGTTACAACAGAGAATTGAAGTCACTACAAGAGATGGATTCTACCAAATTGACACTAAGTAGATCGAGTCATCAATCACAGAACTATCTTTTCTGTTCTTCATCAAGCCCAACAATTTACATACCCAGGTATGTTTTTCTTAGCCTTCTTCATGTTCATGTAGTATCATATCTATATGGATATGCATGCTAAATTTGCATTACAGAAATCAAATGTTAACAATAACCAAATAATACTACATTCCCCCAGCTTCATTAGATTTTGAATATCTTTTTTTATTAAAAAAAACAGAGTATTGAATTACAGTCGAGTGGTAAATACTAAATACTCAAGGTGAGGTCACAACCACCACAGCCATCTGACAGTTAAAACCAATAACTGATTCGTCTGTGTAAAATTCTTGAGAAAAGATGCCATTTAAAAACTTTGAATGATCCAGAACGAGAAAAACCTTCCAGTGCAAAAGAACATGGCCATTACTCACCCGCAACTTCATGCAAAACATAGATCCATTAAGTGATGTAATAACTATAAGACAGTCTACTATTATATTTGATAAGATAGAAGAGTACTTGATAGAAGTAGAAGTAGAATTAGGATAGAACTGAGTTTTAAAAGTTTATTTGGTATGATAGAAATGAGTATGAACTTTATGTATATTTTTTTTTTTTTTTATAACTTGGGATAAAATAGTCTAAAATATTATTTTATAACTTAGAAAGGGTTAAAATTGTCCAAAAATTTTATAAATAAAGTAAAATGATCTAAAAAATTTTACTTCCACTTCCATCGTCTCAATTCCCAATTTTTTTTTATAGAATTGAAATGATCCGAAATATTAAAAGTAGAAATAAAAATAAAACTAACTTTCATGGTACCAATAGAGTGAAATACCATATTCATAAATCCAATCCACTTAAAAAAAAGGAGAATCAACAATTTTTAGCCAAAATGGGAAATCACCTAATATGGGCATTGTCCAAATAGTGAAATGCCATATTTATAAACACTTGTTGGGTTGTTGGAAGAGTAAATGGTTTCTTCTTATTTATATAACCAATTTAATAAAATAAGATTTATTGATATTGTTGTTGTATATATGTTTTATATGTTTATTTAGTGAACAACAACTACAGTGATAATGGTGCGTAGTCACCCCCATAGCAACTTAACTAGAAATAGCATTCCTCTTATATTTAATGTATAGATTAATTGATTTTTTAGGTAGATTAAATAAATTAAATTAATTAATTAATTATGATTAAATTTAATCTCTTAAAATAAATTCATATCACATATTTCTTAATCAACTCAAATTAATTAACTAATTTTTATATTATTAATAATTAATTATTTTATTTTATTAATATATTTAAAAAATTAATTAACTTTTATATACGAGTGACACAAAAACTTTGATTGAACCCCATTTGTAGCATTCTAGTGTAAGCGTGTTTCCTACGTATTTGTGAAGTTGATTGTTGCTCGAGTAACCGTTTCACATATCAATTCATCTTGATGCAATTGGGACTAGTCACTATTTCTTTTAAGTAAGCTTTGGGTTTCTCCCATGTGGAAGACTTCAATAAAGAAAGTTGATACCTGAATAGACCATGTCCAGCATATATGAAAGTCATAGCATTTTTTAAAGACTTGGGTGCAATGATTCACACACCTTTAGCAGTTGATGTACCAAACTTTGGGGATTAAGTGTGTGTTTGGCTACTATAATTTGATAATTAATTTTGTATAAAATTTTAGTTTAGAAAAAATTCACATAAACATTAATTTTTGTCTAGAATTAATTTTGGTCAAAATTTCAATTTAAAAAAATTTGAACTAAACAGCTATTTTTATCCAGAATTGATTTTGAACAAAACTTTAGTTTGAAACCATGGTTTTAAATAAGCTATTGAAAATAGATTTTAGAACTGTAAAAAAGTTTATAGATTATCCAATTACTATTTTACCCCTACTTTTTCCTTATACTCTCTCTCATCTCTCTTCTTTCTCTTCTCTTATCTCTCTTCTTCACACTATCTCCCCTTTTCTCTCTCTTCTCTCTCATCTCTCCTATTTATTCTCTACCCTTTCTTATCTCTCATACTTTAATTAAATCATACCCTTTTTAATAATTTATTAATATAAAAAGTGATTATACTATTAATCATTCAAACATTTCTATTTTCAAAACCTATTCTTCCCAAAATCTATTCTCTAAAATTTATTCTTCCCAAAATCTATTCTTTTCAAATTAATTCAAATACACCCTAAGTCAAAGCCTTAGGCCTTAAGAACAAGATGTTGCATGATGTGAAATAAAGAAATTCAAATCTAAGAAGCAGAGAATGATCCTTCAACAGCATATAACAGAGTAATATGAGGCAAACAGAGTAAGTTAAATAAAAAAAAAAAGAATTTATGGATATCTCTTTTTCTTACATAATTACAATTACAATATAACATGGTATAGTTAATAACTAGATCAAAAGAGCCTAAATAGGCCGCAACGAATCAATACCTTATATTAGTTTGTACAGTGTCTATCAAAACTAATTACATAGAACAATAATCAAGAGGAAAAAATAACAAAAGAATGATCACTAATGATAATTGAAAGATCAGGTGCCTAGTAATCCTAGACACCAAATTATGATGAATCTGTTGAGAAATTGAATGAAAATGATGAATCTTGACTCGTTGATGAATCAAACCACGAATCCCTCTGTGTAATCCCATGGCTTCCATCTCCCATTAATTCCGTCGATAATGCCGCCGCCTTGCTCTTCCCTTTGGAGCTACCTTTCTCTTGAACGTCTGCGATTCCATCAAATGCCCCTAAAGCTCTCACTCTCACATCCATGGCTACTCTCTCCCCTCCACATCTCACTAGCTTCAGTAATCCAGAAATAGCATTCTCCTTCGTCTTCATGCTTGACATATTCGCCATATCCAGAAAATCAACCAGCACACCGATTCCTGACACCTTCCGAAACGCTTCCACACTCTCTTCGCAGCCCGCGATTTGCGCTATCACCGCCGTCGCATCCTCCACAATCCCGACGACCTTCCGGTCCTTCAGAACCAAAGAGAACAGAGCTTCAACCGCACCAAGTTGGATCATGGTGCCCCGATTAAGAGGATGAAGGGCGATTCCGAACATAGCCTTGAGGGCGTCTTTGATCGATCTCATCGGTGATTTGGGGGTTTTGATGATATCGACAAGCGCGTACGCAATGTCTCGCTTGGAACCGACGATAGGCCTGTAGTTATCGACGACGAGGAGGCTGTACAACGTGGCGGCGCAGGATTGGACGGCGGAAGGAGACGAAGTCGAGTTATGGCGGGAAAGCACGTGCGAGATAGCATCGAGGACTCCGCGCGTGGACATGAGAGGCTCTCTACAGGAAATAGAAATGTTGAGAAGCGTTGCAGAGGCGTTGTCTTGGAAAACGTGGGAAGGCGAGAAAAGGGTATCCACCAAGTACGGAATCGCACCCGAATCAGCGATAACGGGTCGGGTTTCTTCTTCCTGCTTGGTCATCAAGCGAAGCTCGCGAAGAGCATCGAGCTGGGTTTGCTCCGAAACAGAGCTCAGCTTCAACAAAAAGGAGCGAACCGTTCGTCGCTTAGCATCCATTCTGGGTTGAGAGAAGAAGAAAGTGGAAGAAGCGTTTTGGATTGAGTAAGAGAAAAAGAGGACATAGCCGCCTTTTATGAAGGAAGGAAGGAATCGGATTGGAGTTAGTTGTCGTTTGCCGTAGTTTTTGGTGATGAAGATGCACGGAGCCATTCACACGTCTGAAAAGAGAGTGAGACAAGGTCTTCGGTCCCCTTGGATTCTTTCTAGGGTGTTGATACTATTAATTAATTAGGGTGTTAATAAAACCTACGATCACGACCCGTAAAAAAAAGTTTTATTTAAAAATTATACAATATAATCTACATTTTTTTTAAATTTAATATTAAGTAAAAAGTTATTTTATCCTATTCTATTTATAAATATTTTTTTAAAATACTATATTTAAAAAAATATATAATAATTATTAATAATAATTAAAATATTATTTTAAAAATATAAATAATTAAATAGATAAATTTTATCTTTTAATATTTATACCTATATTTTTTTTAATTTTACTAATCATAATATAATTATATTATAAATTATAAATTTTATTTTTTAGATATTTTATTATTATTGATATTTAGAAAATTAATACAAAATTTCAATTATAAATTATTTAAATTTTAAATTTTTTTTATATACAATAAATTTTAAAATTTTAATTATTATTTTTTTATTATCGTATTTTTAATAGATTATATATATTATTTAACTTTTAAAAATATATGAATATGATATTATTTTAAAAATTTATAATTACAAATTATTTTTTATAATATAAATATGACATTATAATTTAGGTATGTTCAATCTACCTTCAACCAACTCTTATATCTAGTCTAAAATTATTAGAATTTTTATTGAAAATAAATAAGTATTAAACTATAAAATATAATTTATATTTTTTTTTTAGAGAAAATATTAGAGAAAAGATTGCTCTGCTTAACTTGCCCAGAATAACCTTACCATTAATTCAATAGGACAAAGATACTAAATTCCATAGGACATGATACACGCGTAATGCACACGTTGTAAGATGACAGAGATACTAAATTCCATAGGACATGATACACGCGTAATGCACGCTTTGTAAGATGGAAGAATTTTATATAAAATAAAATTTTAAACAAAAATAAAAATAAATTAAAAATAAATTTTAAAAATTTATTTAATAAAATAAAAATAAATACACAATTGATATATATATTTATAATTTAAAATAAAATAATCTAAAATATTTTTTTATAATTTAAGAAAAGTTTAAGTTATTCAAAAAATTTATAATTAAGATAAAATAATTTAAAAAAATTTCAATTCCACTTATATCATCTCAATTTCTAATTTTTTTAATAAAATTAAAATGATTAAAATATTAAAAATAAAAATAAAAATAATTTATATAGTATTAAATTTTACTTTCACTTCTCACTTATCAAACATGCTCATAATATGTTTTTAAAAAGAAAATATAAAATCAAATTTTTCCCAAAATTTAATTCCAGAATACCAACGTTATAGTTTGGCCAAAAATGAACAACTAATTATCATAGTTGAACACATCTTTAGTTCATTTTATATGAAATATATTTTAATTCTATGTAAGCATAATCTATTTTGGAGATTTTATACATAATTAAAAATATCGTAAGAGTTATACATTTTGAAAATAAGTTTCATGTATCATATTTAAGAAATAAAATGAAATATATTGATATATATATGAAGATATATTATATATAATTAAATAAAAAAAGAGTTAAACATTTTAGTCTTTAAATAAATTTTAGGTATATTTGAATAATAAAAATTTTAATGGAATTTTTTCAATAATTTTCCTAAATTTATCAAAGCTAAGTTACCTTGAGAAAACATTGTTTTACTGTAAAGCATGTTTGTATTATTCCAAATTTATTTCTATAATATTGGCCACAAGGATGTCATTAGCATAAATTTATTTCTATAATTTATATTTCTTTAATTCTAAATATAAGAGTTTATTAGAAATTAATTTTAATCCTAAATATAATACCTTAATTCATTTTATTCATCATTTTTATCATATATCTTCAAACTAATTTATTTAACTTATAAATTGATATATAATACTCCTTGTGTCTTTAATACATAATCTAATTGAAAAGTTATCTTGATTATAAATATAGTATCTGTTTGGAAAGAAAGAAAATCATAATTTTAAAGAGGCTTTTTGGCTAAAATTTGGTTTAATAAATTTTTAAAATAAACAGTCATATTTCTCTAAAAAGGCTTTTAGATCAAATTATAGTTTAAAACTAAAATTTTAGATAAATTACTAAAACTAAATTCTGAAACAGTAAAAGAGGTTATGGATTACCTAATTACTATTTTACCTCTACTTCTTACATCATCTCTCATCTATCTTTTTCATTGTCTTTTATACATATTCTCTTATCTCTTCTCCGACATATTTTCTCCATCATATTTTTAATAAAATAATATTATTTCTAATAATTTTTTAATTAGAAAAGTCATTCTTGTAATAATTATTAAAATATTATAACCACTTATTTTTTATAAACTCTTCTCTAAAAGCTATTTTCTAAAAGCTATCCAATTTTTTTTATAAGTTATTTTCTAAATTCTTTTCCAAACATGTCTATAAGATATATTTCTTATATATATATTCTTAAGTTATACCTATTAATACTCTTTCAACAATAATCAAATAAGATATAAAATGAGTGAAAGAGTTAAAAAAGATAATTAGAGTATATTAGAGAAAATAATACATATTAATTAATATCTTTAATATAATTAAATTAATTAAATATATCTTATATTAAAGATTAGAAGAATATAAAATTTTATTTAAGGATATTGAGTTATATTTATTATATAATCTAATGAATCTATCAAAACAGTGAAGTGTTTTTAGGTGTTACATAGGCCCGGAGGAGTATAATTTTCGCTACAACACAAGACAAATGTCATCCATATTATTTTTGTTAGCATGCGATTTTTTTGTTGGTCAATTTAAAACTACACAACATGGTAATAATAGTCTAATCCAAATGGAAGAAAGAATGGACACAAATGACTATAAATTTTAAAAAATAAAAATATAAAATCCCATGTTTCTTGGGACATATAAAATTGAAGGGTTAAAAAAAATAAAAATATTGCCTGTGTCCTTGACATTGGGGATGCGTGCACCAAGCATCACTTCAATGGACGGCTACATTTTAATATGTAAATCTAATCGTTGAAATTCTTTTATTTATATTTGACTTTTTTTTTTTTAAAAAAAAGACAAGGCCCAAGAATTCAACCCACATGATTTCTCATATTATTAATTATTTATTAAATCTTTATTAAAAGCTTATCAAGTGGGCCAATAATCTAACCCTTTCATTGCTTCATATTATGCATATTTGAATAGACCCTTCTAAGTCTAAAGTCAAGAGCTTTAAAATCTATTTTAATTGTATCATCTTAATCCTTCTATTAGTATTGACTAATCTTCTACATGTATACTTGATTTAATGTAACATTTAAATTCATATTTTTTTATTATATTTCAACAAAACTAACGTGTGGACGCTGAGACCAGAAGAAAAAAATAAAAGAAAAGGAAAAAAAGAAGAAGCCATCACTAATAATAGAAAGTAGAAAGCAAATAATAAATTATTTCTGTGAAACATGCATGTTCCCCAATATGACAATCATATAAAATAAAAGGAAATCACCCGTGACCTTGTACGACATGCCAGAGTCCTGTCAACAGAACAAAACGACATGAAAAGCTACAGAAATATAAACCCTTGACACTCCCATCACACACCCTACATAAACGACTCCAAACTTCGCCAAACTCTGAATTCAATTCCAAACACATGGTACTGCTAGTAGTAACTATATCATAGCCACCTCACTATCTTCTCCTATATGGTTAATTAGCAAAAAAGCTTATGCTCCCAATCCCTAAAACTCTACCCATACATATGAAATTCCCAATTTGATTTGATTAATGTGACCCAATTCATGATAGAAAAATCCTTAAGTACTCTGAGTGCACTGGACGTACATAAGAATTTCTCGTTCATGACATTTTTGTTGAAGGATTTGATTTGACTTGGTTTTTGCTCTTAGGTGCATTGCTCGCGAGCAACACCGAGTCTAGAGTTGGGCACATCATAGAGCACACGGTGGTTTTGTTGCTGCATGTTGGCGATGACATTGAGCACAGAGTTGACATTGTCGGGTGCCGCCGCCATGGCCAAGCATGTGATGCTGCCGACGGTGCTATGTATGAGGAGGTTGTCTTGTGGGAGTGTCACATTCATGCCTGTAAACATGAAAGTTATTGTTGGCGCATTTATTGGTACTTTGTAGCATGTATCAAATCCTCCTAGGCTTGTAACCGCAAGATTTCTTCCCACTCGTCTTCTGAATGCATCTCGTACAGCAATGTATGCTGGTTCAACCAGTCGGGTGAATACCGTACCTGTGTGTTTTACATAAAACAAAACGTATTTAATTGTCTTCTACAAAGTCATGTTTTTCTATCAGGAAGCATATGTGCAAGTGATAGATGTGCACTAACTAGTAGCTTTTCAACCAATATTTGTTTCAACTTGACTAATTCAAAACCTGTTTTTGTTGCAATCATTTCACGTTTAGAACACGAGCCCCTTAAATTGACTTCATTGATGTGGAAATCTATTTGGATGATTATGCAATATACCATGATAGATACGGTTTACCCTTAAAGTAAAGAGACCAATAAAGCAACCTACGACCATGTCAATAGACTTGGTAAATCCTTTGCCTTTCTTGAAGCATAATAATTACGTTAGTGTTACCATTTTCCTTGAATATGAATAGTTAATCAGTGATGATGAGTGATAGAATAAGATTGGAAAATTACCGGAGTCAAAAATGGTGCCGGCGCCCGTGGTGGGGTTGAAGGCCAATGCGGCCGGTGGGATATCAACGATTCTCCGACCAACCCTGATGGCGATTAAGTTGACATAGTAGAGTGATGATCTTCTGGGATTTTTTAGGAGAGGGGTGAACTTGATCCTCTTGGGCTGGGCTACTGGCCCAAGCTTCAAGGAGCCAGAGAAGTTGAGTGCCTTGAAGCTAGGCAAGCAGTAGGAGAATGTAGATTGGTAGAGATTTTGGGTCTGGGATAGCAGAGACAATGGGCCTCGGCCCAATCCCAATAGGCCCTGTGCTGGAACGGAGCTCCCTGTGGTCTTCTGTACACACCCAAAGGTGTAGCTCGGAACAGGGTCAGCGGCTAGCTTCACGGTGTCTTGAACCAAGTTGGCCTCTATAGAGGAGCTGCCGTAGGTGAGGTTGAAAGTGCACGCGCTTCCGCCGCAAGTGGGATTGGGTACCTGAAAAAAATGAACTTCACGTGTTGATAACAAGTTTGAGCACCGTTATCTATTGAGGCATGGGGGCTCGTGAACTTTTGCCCCATAAAGGTGGGCGACCGACACACCGCCAGGGGCTGTATTAGTTGGCGAGATCTGTACGCGCTAAAAGAGGCGGCGCGTGGTCCAGCCTTTAGAGGTTGAATGGTGACACAAGGTAGTGTGTGGCACATTGGGAGATTCACAGCAACCGCACATATAGGAGTGGGGAAGCGAGATCTTTTGGGTTATGCAGACAATTGTGTACGTAAAAACTTTTAGTATAGGCACAAACTTTCACAGTACATTGAGGTCATGGGACCTACACAAGTGACAAGTGATAAGGGAATATGGTTTATGTTAACATATACTTTGAATATGTACGTAACGTTGAGATATTAAAATATTCACACATTAACTATTTACACTTTTTGGTGAATATAAAAGTTCTTGGTGTTTAATGAAGTATCTGTATTGATTTTATAAAAAATATCAACTTTTTACATAGTTGTTTAATTTACTTTGTAAATAATATTAAGTGTGAAGCCCCTATTCACGCGCTGAAGCGGGCGCGTTAATGACAGGTTTTTTCACTTGGAGGAAAGAGGCAGATCTCACCTGCTTGCACTGTGGAGCTCCACAGTTGATTGGTCTGGAGGAGGTGGACTTGGCAGGAGAGTAGACGGAGGAGGAGGAGCAGCCGACGCAGCCTTCGCAAGGGAGCCAGGCGGCGTCATTGTTGGTGTCCATGGCCACGAGGAAGGTGCGAGGCGGCGTGCCGACCTTGACCCTGACAATGTAAGTGGGATTCTGGGTGATCTGCCTGCCGGAGGCGATGGGCACGACGGAGCGGCCGGCCACGAGGCTCGACAGAAACTGGAGGCGAGCCTTGTCATCAGCTTGAAGCTGAAGCACAGTCTCTTCCCAGGAGAGCGGAGTGGAGGGCTTGAAGGGAGAGCATGGACTGAAGACGTGGAACACTTTGAGGTCGGAGCCCTGGTCTTGAGCCTCACAGTTAGGGTTCAGGGCTAGGGTTTGGGACGTGAGGAGGAAAAAGAAGAAGAAGAAGAAGAGAGGGAGAGAGGTTGAGAGTTTCATGGCTATGGAGGATTTGGGTTTTTCAGTGGGTTTCCATAGAGGAGGGGTTGATGAATATATAGAGCTAGGAAAAAAGATGGCTAGTTTTGGAATATAATTATTTTTTTATATGAATTCATTTCCACAACAAAAGTACTAAAAGTTCACTTTTTCTTCTCTCCATAAACCAAGGCACAAGGTAATAGGGGATGTTATAAACTGGGATTGATCTGAACTGATGTTTTACAAGACCGTTATCGATGATGGTGAACCAATTATATGGAACTTGGGATTCTCCCTATAAAACATGTAGAGAGATTCAACATATCTAGGCAAATAACTAGGTTTTACATTGTGGTTACTCCTCTTTACTATATATCCTCTTCAATTGTTAATATTAACTATATTATGAAAATTATAAGTGAAAATTATTATTATTTAATTATTATTGAAAACTATTTGTTTAAAAGAAAACTCCCACAGTATATATAATCAATACAAAGTATCTGGAAAAAAATTAACTTTAGAATATAAAATATGCTAAGATTTTATATTTAAAATTAAAATAAATACTTTTATTAACTTATGGAGGACCAAATCCAGTGCAACATATGTATTTAGGGCACATTTTGTAAGTGAGAAGTAGAAGTAAAATTTTATATTTCTCTTATTTAGTATAATGAAAATTATTTCTATTTCTACTTTTAATATTTTGTTAATTTTAGTTATATAAAAGAAGTTAATAATTGAGATAACATAAGTAGAAGTAAAATATTTTAAACTATTTTATTCTAATTATAAAATTCTAGATAACTTTAACCAATCACAAGTTATAAAAAAAATATTTTAAATAATTTTATCTTAAATTATAATATATATATATATATATATATCAATTTTATACTTATTTATGTCATACAAAGCAAACTTTTAATACCTATTTATAGCTTAATTATTTCTATAAAAAAATCCTTCTATCCTAATAAACATAAACATATCAGTAAACTCTTTCTAGTATGCAAGAACCGACCTATGTATACACATAAAATAATTTAAGTATAATTAAATTATAAATTATTTAATATATATATATATATATATATATATATATATATATAATTTGGAAGGGATGTGTGTGGGGAAGGAGTGTAGTGGTGGTGACCCATACATGACGCATTTCTGGAAGTCAAGGGCATATTACACTCACAATAGTCTGTATTCCATTTTGTTTTGTACCCCACATTTCTTTTTCTCATAAATTACCCCTAACAACCCAAATTCAAACTCATTCACACTAAAATATTTTTTTATTAACATTTCATGCTAATTTTTGTATTTCAATTTTTTAATTCACTATATATACCTTTTTATGCAAATTTTACATTTTTATTTCATAACACACACCCGCCATGACATCATGAAGGAAAAGAAACCAGTGATAGTGATCGTGTGTGCCCTTTCATAGGATACTCCTCACTTAAGCATGTGCGCTTACTGTTTCATTACCCCTTAAGCTTAACGGTACGATTAATTAAGTATTGTTCAATCTTGATTTGCGGATCTTTTACATTTTATATGTTGATGATAGAGATTTAAATTCTTTCACTTAATTAAAAAAAGAAATTAAAATATACAATATTTGCCCTCAATATGAATAATTTGTAAGTCATCAATAAATGATATAATAATTTATTCATTAAATTATTCATACAAAAATTTGAATATGCAGAAATATATTTTTTGCCCAATTTATTAAATTTAACTTTAAGGATACGTTGAGGTGCACGATGGGATGGGAATAATCTTAGGGTACGTTTTTGTAATTATTGCAAATCATTGCAGCAATAGCGTTTTCACGCCTGTGCACACAGAATTCTGTTTTTTTCCCCAACTTTTCTGTCTTTGTATCTTTAGATCAAATTTTAATATACTTTTTTTTTTAAAACTTTGATATGAAAATTATCATATTAATTAATTCACATCAATTTAAGTTGGTGAAACTAATATTTTTTATTTCATGGAAAATTTGTGTATATGCTTTTTTCTATTTTAAATTAACAAACACTTATTATTTGTGTGTGTGTGTGTGTATGTACCTTTTAAAGGAGGAGTTGTTTTAAAGACTATCAATTAAAATATCTCCAATGAGATGGGGTGTTTTTTAATATCAATTAAAGATATTTTAAACACTATTTAATAATTAAGTTACCATAATGAGAGAAATAATCATGTTTGTGGGAGATTATGGTCATCATATCTTTACGTGAATTAGAAAGTGGAAACAATGGCCCCACAAA